>OX336394.1:395871200-398722034 GCA_946902985.2 Meconema thalassinum | reverse complement strand
CATTTTGTTTATTTATATGTTTATTCATTTGTTTATTCATTTATTTGTTTATTTATTTATTTATTTATTTATTCATTCATTTGTTTATTCATTTATTTGTTTATTTATTTATTTATTCATTTATTTATGCATTTACTTGTTTATTTATTTATTTATTTATTCATTTGTTTATTCATTTATATGTTGATTTATTCATTCATTTGTTTATTTATTCATGCATTCGTTTATTCATTCATTTTGTTTATTTATATGTTTGTTCATTCATTTTGTTTTTATTCATTTGTTTGTTTATTTAATTGTTTATTTTTTTGTTTATTTACTTATTCATTTATTTGTTCATTTATGTGTCTGTTTGTTTATTTATTCATTCATTTGTTTATTCATTTTGTTTATTTATTTACTTATTTATTTGTTTATTTATTTATTTTATTTAATTGTAAACTACAAAGATGTATTTTGTCCATCTTGGGTCTGTATAAAGGAAGACCATATAGCCACAACGCCCAAACAATTACATAGATGAATGTAGTGTAAACTTTGCTGAATATGCTGGCGGCTCCTATTCACAGCTACATTCGCCCGAATATACTAGACTGCTCTGTGAACGTAGCCTTTTATTGGTCTTGTTTCTGGTTTGGAAAAGGCTTGAGGGTATCGCTCCTTGGGAAGCTACTACTAATGTGTCACGGGGCTTTAGCACTATGTGTGAAACTAAACTTTATTACCACGATATCCATGCTAAACATATTTACCTTCTGACTTGGGCGGCGAATTCTTGGGCCATTGCGTGGGAACAAATCGTGCCTAGACTCGTTGATGGGGTTTCTACTTGTCAGACACACAGCAGATAAGATCCGTGTTAGCGTTATTGGCTTTCAGTGTCATCCCAGCCTACCACTTATATAATCTCTTTAAGGAATAGCCGGTGACCGCCTCAGATTTTCCATTTTATTTATCTCTTCGTTTCAGAACAACACCGCGTGTGAATACAGAAAGCACAGAAACCTACAATTTATTTCTCTCTTTTTGTTCTTGCCCGAATGGATTGTGGTAGCAAATATGGAGTTTAGGATCTGTTTTTCAATTTCTTGATACAAGTGATGGGCATCCACTCCCCGAGTAACTTTGCTCAACACGTGTATCCCTTCGGCATTCGAAACGTGTTTTCCAATGCAAAGATTCTCGGCAAGCTATTACTCGACAGAAGTATCAACGAACGCCTACAGTACGGGTTATGGGATTGGTCAAAATTGAATTCTGAACGGTAAACGCGCATGCAAACTCTGGGGCCAACTGATTGAAACACAAACCACATGGTCTCAGTCTTCGTATCAATATTTAAATGATGATATGCTTTAATAAGAAACATTGTAACTAGTCGGCAATGCCGGTATTATGTATCTGCACAACGGCTATTCAGATATTAACCCACATTGCGGCAATGCAGTTATCAACATAATATAAAATCGATGTGTTTATACGGGAATTGGGCTAGCCTTTCATGGACCACTGTACGCATTCCCTTTACTGCCAAATAGGCGTATTAATAACTAATTCAAAACTCAATTCCACGCAGGAACATTATCGGACAGGTTTTAACCAGTAGGCCTACATCAATATTTCACCTCGGAGTATTGCGACAGTCACCACGCGAGCATCTTAGCTGGATTCAGGAGGGTGCACTACAACGTCAGGATTTCACAACTACAGTAGATAATAATACAGGGTCATCGAAAAAAATGCCAACATTTCAAAAAATTATAGCACCGAAACCCTTTATGTTAAACGTGTAATTCTTTCACTGAACGCCAGCTGGTTAAAGTAAGTTTTGTTTTGGTGGGGACGCGTCCGGACGTGCCCTTGCTATGTGCACACTAGATGCGCAGTAGCCAAGGTCGGCCGGGGGCGCGCGCGCCAATGACTGCACCACCCGACAAACTGCACCTGATTACAAAGCTGCCATTCGATGGTTTAATCAGTTTAAGGAAACAGGGACTGAAGAGAAAAGAATCTAGGCCAGGCCGACCACCAACATCTGCATTGAACGTACGCTTTCCCAATGGCTGGATTGGTACGTGCAATCATTTCAGGAGTAACTGTCAAGATGGCGGCAGAAATTCACTCCCGCAGGTACTCCAAATCCCGATATTTTTTCTGCACACACAATGTTTTTAATGTACCCCCAGAAAAAAAAATCCAAAGAAGTGAGGTCAGGACTTCATTAGCACGCGACGCCGGCCGACCTTGGCTACTGCGCATCTAGTGTGCGCATAACAAGGTCACGTCCCCTTCAAAACAAAACTTACTTTAACCAGCTGGCGTTCAGTGAAAGAATTACACGTTTAACATAAAGGGTTTCGGTGCTATAATTTTTTGAAATGTTGGCATTTTTTTCGATGACCCTGTATTATTATTGGTTTTACGTCCCTTTTAACTACTGCGGCTTTTAGAGACGTCGGGGTGCCGGAATTCTTCCTCGAAGGGGAACTTTAACGTGACAGTAAATCTACTGACACGGCACCCTCACATTTGCACACCCTCAAATGCCAACTGACTGCACAAGGATTCGATCCTACAACCGTGGGGACAGCAGGCGAGAACGTTACCGATGCGCCACGCAGTCAGCCACACAAACTAGAGGAGCGTGGGCTGGCGACCAAGGGTCTCCAGCTATTTGTAACATTACCTCCACTTCCTTCTGTGGGGCTCTCTTTCATGTCGACTTCCTTGTCCAAGTGCTAGGGTGTCTTTCATTTTCCGGCCCTTTACCTCTCTTCTCCGACACTCTGATTTTTCATGAGATCATACCTCTTCTTATCACCCTGTCTACTGTACGGGCTTCTAAAAGAGGCACATTGTGTGCTACACCATTCATATGGCCTTCCATGGCTCTATTTCCTTCCATGTCTCTTAATCCTCATTCTTCGAGGGTTCAGGGCATTTCTTTTCCCTGTATTTCATTTACCGTATCCCTTTTTGAGATACAATCCTTCTTCTAGTTGTTGTTAATTCATTTGACATCGCCCATTGTACTTAAGTGAGTTCGGAATGTTGTCTAGTAACCTGCGTTATTGTGCTGGCTGTATTAGTGTGTGTGTATTTATAATTAAGGTGAGTATGGAAACGGCACTGGTATTTGCCTGGAGTAGAAGTGTGAAACCGCGGAAAACCACTTCCAGGATGGCTGAGGTGGGAACCGAACCCACTTCTTCTCAGATTTGCCTCACAAGGCTGAGTGGACCTCGTTCTAGCTCTTAGACCAGAATTAAATTTCTTGGCAGAGCTGGGAATCGAACCCGGACCTCCAGGGTGGCAGCCAAGAGGTGGTCTACTATTCTTGTATTTATAACACAATACTAACACTTTATTCACAATAAAACGAGATGTTAAGTAAAGAAAATATAGCCTACTTTCTCTTAAATGTGTGGGTATTATTATAACTCTTTGTACTTACCAAACAGTATAATCGAATGTTCTTACGATGAACTTTATGAGTTGTACCTTGTATAAGACACCTCGTTTACTACCGATTCCGCTCTTATATCCACAGGAATTGATATTAGAAAAGTACGTTCATCCACCATCTTGATCGTATTGAATATTGATCTTGTGCCAATAACATAGAAAGCCTGCGTGCTATATGCAGTGTAATAGTGTTATGATGACGTAGACAGCGGATTTTAGGCAAATGACTATTCTTTTCAGGAGAAATTTAGGAACAAGGGAAGCTATACTAAGTCTTAGGCTGATTTTGGAAGGTAGAATAAGAAAAGAAAAGATAAGAGAACGTTCATGGCATTTGTAGACTTAGAAATGACTTTTGATCAGGTTGATTGGGCTAAATGGTTTGACATCTTGGAAACGATTGGAATAAAGTACAGGGATAGGCGGGTGATCTACAATATATACAGAAACCAGACAGCAGTAATTCGAGCTGAAGGACATGTGAGAGAAGCTGTTATTCAGACAGGTGTAAGGCAAGGCTGCAACTTATCACCCATACTTTTCAATCTTTACATTGAACAAGCAATGAAGGAAATTGGAGAAAAATTTAAAGTGGGAGTGAAGATTCAAGGAGAAATTATTTCAACTCTGAGATTTGCTGATGACATTGTCATCTTGGCCGACAAGCCTGAGGATTTGAATGAGTTTTTGAATGGTATGGAATGGAATGGTATGATGAAAATCAATAAATATAAAACAAAACTATTAGAATGCAGACGAAATAAATCAGAAACCTCTATGGACATCAAATTGGCAGGTGAAAAGCTTAATAACCAGTGATGGACGAAGCAAAGAGGATATAAAAGGTAGGTTGGCTCAGGCAAGGAAAGCATTTCTACAGAAAAGGAATCTGTTGACATCGAATATAGATTGAGGTACTAGGAAGTCATTTTTAAAGCCTTCGTCTGAAGCGTGGCGCTTTATGGAAGTAAAACTTGGACTATTGGTGTAGCAGAAAAGAGGAGAAATAAGGCGTTTGAAATGTGGTGTTACAGGAGAATGATGAAGATCAGATGGGTAGATAGGGTAACAAATGAAGAGGTATTAAGACGGGTGGGAGAGGAGAGATGTTTCTGGTGACTGCTAATGAAGAGAAGAGATAGGTAGGTAGGACACATACTAAGACACCCAGGAATAGCACCTTAGTTATGGAAGGAAGGGTCGAGGACAAGAACTGTAGGGGTAGTCCAAGGATAGAATATGTTAAACAGATTGCCTCGGATGTAGGGTGTGGTAACTATGTAGAGATGAAACGATTAGCTCAGGACAGGGAGGCATGGAGATCTGCATCAAACCAGTCAAAAGACTGAAGACTCAAACAACAACAACAACAACAACAACATAGCCTATACATGACTCACCTTTTAAATGTACATGTTTCATGAACGTTTAGGTCGATATAAAACAGTTTTATAGTGCCTACATGCCTATTTTGACGTTAGTGCCTATTTTCTATTTTTTGTGCCAATTTCCCAGTTTGACTAGTTTTTCCTTTGTTATATTTGAATTTCGGTTTTAATTGTGAGCCGAAATTATCTGTGGCTAAAAAAAAAGTTCAATTCAGTTGTTCAGAAAAACATCAGTTTGAAGAGTTTGTTCGATGCTGCTAACATTTTAACGGGAAAGAATGACGATGAAGGTGAAA
Source organism: Meconema thalassinum (assembly GCA_946902985.2). Classification (NCBI taxonomy): domain Eukaryota; kingdom Metazoa; phylum Arthropoda; class Insecta; order Orthoptera; family Tettigoniidae; genus Meconema; species Meconema thalassinum. Next base: position 398,716,885 of record OX336394.1, on the reverse strand, counting down.
GTGAAATCCCAGTTCATCTTACAATGATGCCCTGTGTCTTCAGTTGACGTTGAACGCTCTTCTTTAGCGTACAAATTAATACTTAGTGACCCCCCCAGGGGCTCACATCTAGTGGGACGTGGGTTGGCGACCACGGGACCCCAGCTGCGTCCGGCATTGCTTCCACTTACTTGTGCCGGGCTCCTCGCAGTCTTCTTTCTTGTCGACCTCTCTTGGTGAACTCTTGTTCTCTTCCGACCCCGACGGTATTAGGGTATCCGAGGCCTAGGGAGTCTTTCACTTTCCCGCCTTAATTGGCCCTTGTCCCATCTTTCCTGGTACCCTTCTTTTTCTATTCATGTTATCTCCTGCCTTCTGCACAAGGCCCTCAAGGAGGCAGGGTGTATGTAGCCCCACCACTTCTGGTGCACCATGGATAGTGCTACACCCTCAAGGGCTCACGGCTGGTGAGTTTGGGAGTTGGCGACCCCGAGGGCTTCCTGAGCTGGGTCCGTTTTGTCTCCCTTTTCCTCTGACCTTGGGGCAGACCATGTCCGCTTTCCCATTTCCTATCTGCCCTTCATGGCTCTCCTTCCTTCCAAGTCCCTCAATCCTCATTCTTCGAGGGTTGAGGGCATTTCTTTTCTTCCTGTCCTTTATTTGCCTTATCCTTTATTTGTTTACCATTTCTTCTTCTAGTATGTAAGTCTGTAGTTAGTGTTAGTTATAGTTTTCATTCTCATCTCATCTTTCACTATCACCCAAACCATTAGGGGACGATAACCTAGATGTTAGGCCCCTTAAAACGACAATCATCATCATCAATACTTAGTGACAAACGCCATAACTTTTCCATGGACAATTTATAGAAATTGCTTGTTATTTAGTGTGAAACCAACTACGGACACGATGTTTAGCCTCAGTCTGTGATGTGCCGATTGTGAAATGTATTTCGTTTCTTTTAATACCAATATTGCACATTATATTGAGTTACGTCACTGTTTTAATGTTTACTTGATATTCGCTATTGTATATATCCGCCTATTATTTATTTTAGTGCCTAGTTATAGCAGTTAAGGAGCCTATTATTATGCGCCTAAAACATTACCTTTCTGAGCCTGAACTTCCGCTGTCTTGTGAGGACTAATGCTAGCGAGGTTTGTTACATCATATTATACGCCTCTTTAACAACGTTTCCTACTAGTTGCGCAATTAGACTTAGGAGCATATAACCTCGTAGTCCGTCCCTGTAAACCTCAGTAACTAAGTAACTAAGACTTTGAGGTATTGATTTTGAAGTTTTATAGCCCTAATACGATCAACCACCATCTTGAATATATGGCAAGGCAGTTCTTTTGTTTGTGCATAATATCAAGCCCGTACACGGTTCTACTTTAATATGATTTTAAGATATTGTATATATAAAATACATAGAGTTAAAACTCAGCAATTTTTCTAGGTTTGTGCCGTGTCTTGTGTGGGGTTTCGTCTTGGACACCAAGCTGGCTCATCAGTGGGCTCTTGGTGTCCCCGCTCAGACCCCCACAGGAGTAGCGAACTGCGCGCTACCTCCCATTTTATGAAGCGCACCTGCGCCTCTTCACTGCGAGAACTAAATGTTCAAGCAGCCATAACCTCCCTATGAAGGCTTCCAAAAGGATGGTATTTTGACTTTCACGGCCATTGAATTAAAACTTAGCCAGCTGGGTGTCCTAGGTGAAACCCCACACAAGACTCGGCACAAACCTAGAAAAATTGCTGAGTTTTAATTCACTGGCCGTGAAAGCCAAAATACCATACATAGAATTATTTCTATACGGTATTGCATAATTTCACGATGGCAGCTGCGTGCTATATTCACTGTGATATTCTTATGAGTAGGGCTCGAATTCGACCATATTTGCATATTTTTTCCTGAATAGTACACATTGAAAGAAGCCTTTTGGTGGTATTTTCACCTCTATGGGACCAACAGAATAGAAATTTATCGAGCATATAAATGCATAAAACCGGGGTTTTCAGAATAGAAGCATATAAATGCATATTCTTGTGGTTTTCTTCTAAATAGTTTGTTTTTCTTCGAATCCCCCCCCCCCCGAATTCAAACCCTGACCATCCTTAAAGTTCGAAAACAGAAATAATTATTGAAAAGCCTATCTGGTGCGAATAATAGAACCGCAGGTTTTTAACCTTCAGTGAGGTCGTTCTCGTCATTGAAACTTTTATTGACTGATTTAAGAAAATCATTCAAAACTGAAAACATAGAAAAGAATCTTGTTGTACAGACCAATGCAGATCTACAGTACTTCATTGACTCGCCTAATTCAGAACATTTTGTAAATGAACTTTTAAACTGTAACTTTTATAAGAAAATTTCTCTTATGTATACTTGAAAAACTTGAATGCGAGTATATTGCACTATATCATACATACAATTAGAAAATAAAGCTCGTATATAGAGGTATGTTATTGGTATTTTCGTTTCACTTTCCTTTCTATAGTTTTCAACGGTGTTTATCGAGCATATTCTGCATATTTAACCGCATATAATGTTTTTTCAAGCATATCTATCGAGCCTAGGTTTTTCGAGCATATCTATCGAGCATAAAACACATGGTTTTCGAGCATATCTGGAGATTTTATCGAGCATATCGATCCCAGCCCTACTTATGAGTAATGATGGTGAGGTTTTTCATATGGTATGCCCTTCATCAAAATGTAATTTTGGTATTATATCGTAAGTTTTAAGAATACGCCCAGCCGCCATCGTGAATGTATGGAGTCACTGCTCTTTTATCTTGGTCATAGAAAGCCACTTACAAATTCTGCATTACAACTTATATTCTTTATCGTAGCTTCAAAATACTTTGAGTTGTTCATTATCATATTATATATTTTGAATATGGCCACCTCGCATTGTATTGAGTGAGTTATTCTTATCGCTTATTTCAGCATGTCTTATATAATACTTCTTCTTAATAAGTTTCGTTTTAATTGCACAATTACATTTTGAAGGATTATTATTACGTTTTAATAATACACCCAGCCACCATCTTGAAAATGTCGAATGGCATATTATGCCACATAATAAGCTTATTAATAATATTAATAATTTTCGTTATTGTAACTCTAAAACATAACAAGGTATTTATTTTCAAATTATGAAATGGGAGGTATTTAATTTGATGAAATGTTTCAATCGTCATGCGATTATCATCAGATCCTGTTCACCTTTTCTTGGATTAGGTTTCGCGGGTATGTATTACACTTACTCTGAACATAAGTGGCAAGGTGAAACAATCCTTCATTGTTTTACACCAAAATACCTTGGTGTCACCCTCGATCGAACTCTGTCTTTCAAGCAACATTGCTTGAACACCAAAAGTAAAGTATCTGCACGAGATAACATACTAAAAATGCCTAACAGGAAGGACATGGGGTGCTCACCCCACCACTCTCAGAACTTCAGCCCTTGGACTGAGCTTCTCAGCTGCTGAATATGCAACACCAGTTTCGCTTTCTTCTCCACATTCCAAAGAGGTGGATATAGCTCTGAATGAGACTTCCAGGATTGTATCTGGGTGTCTTAGACCAACGCCACTTCAGAAGATCTACCCTCTTATAAGAATTTCTCCACCTCATGTCCGAAGAATGGTAGCAGCAGCATCTGAGAAGAAACGGCAAGAAACCGATTCAAGGCATCCACTTTTCGGCCAACAACCAGCCCGACAGAGACTTAAGTCCAGAAACAGCTTTTTGAGGGGAGTAACAGCCCTCGAAGGCTCACAAGAAGCTGCCCGTGTGATGATATGGAAGACAGAGATCACAGACCCAACTGTTCCTCTATCAGAAAAAATGGCACCTGGTCACAACTTGCCGTATGGAATTTGGAAATCATTGAACAGGCCGAGGACGGAGGTTTCACCCTGCAAGAACAATCTCAAGAAATGGAACATGCTCGTCAACAATGATGAGTTCTGTGACTGCAGCATGTTACAAGATCCAGAACACCTGCTGATCTGCCTCTTGATGGAGGACATATGTTCAAAGGACGATCTTTTGGCTGCAAATGCTAATGCTATAACTGTAGCTACTTACTGGCAAAATCTAATTTGATTCGGACACGGAAAATAAAATAAATAAATTACACTTACTGTATGAAGGCTTACATCAATGTGTACAATTTATTAAATTACAACCGACAGCAGTGGCTACGCTGGCTAAAGCGCAGCGTTAGATCGTGGGACCAAGCTCTCTGCTGACTCGGTAGACGCGTGGGTTCGAGCCCCACCGTCGGCCGTCCTTGAAATGGTTTTCCGTGGTTTCCCATTTTCAACACCAGGCAAATGCTGAGACGGTACCTTCTGATAGGCCACGGCCGCTTCCTTCCACATCCTTGTCCAAATTCATTCATCTTCATCCATTTCATCCCGACGCGCAGGTCGCCCACGGGCGTCGACTAGAAAGACCTGCACTCGGCCTCTCAGGTGGCCACACGACAAAAAAAACACAATTATTTTATAGCTTGTGCAATGTGTCAGAACTATTCACAGATATTGCTACTTGGTTGGTCAATAGCTCTTCTACAATATTGTGTTCGCCGACTGAAGATTTGCAACATCAATTAATGGAAATAAGTAAAAGTTTTACGAAGTAATTAAAAAGTGGTATAATGTTTTATTATCTATTTAGCGTATGGCTTTTAGTGCCGGGAGTGTCCGAGGACATGTTCGTCTCGCCAGAGGCTGTAGCTGCTTCAAGCGGACACCCATGGGGTGAGCTACAAGTTCCGTTCAATTTCAAGTAGCTCCAACTTTCGCTACCAAATGTCACTGACACCTAGTGGTGAACGTTGGAACTTCGATAGAGCGTTGCAACGAAATAAAGTATAAAGTGAGTTTCGTGATCTCACAAGAGACACGAGGTACAGTCGAGACATGATTATTGCTCCAGGCAGCAGATGATGGGAAGTCTGGCTTATTTTAAATCGTAAAACTTAAAAAAATGAGATATTCATCATATTTGTAGAAACTTCGGCCCTGGAGGAAGTGGAGATACCAATCCTTCCTTCTTGTGAGGCCTGCCTGCACCTGGCTGAAGATGGCGGTCAGGCGCACCTTGTCAAGTACCTGTCATGCAGGTACTTAGCTAAACTGTGAGACGTGCCGCGACTGCCAAAGACTCTTAATAGGAAAATTAGCTTTCTGCTGCTCAACAAACATTATCCTGCTATTCACATCCATTATAACACTCTGCTTCAATCTGATCATAAGAAACACCACAATTAGCCAGTTTACGAGCTGGGTTTCGCGATGTTCATCACGCTTAGTTAGCACAAATAACAGTTAGTTCTGAGCCTGTGAAAGATAAACTTACAGTTCAAGATGAAATCATTTCATCTCTGAGATTAGCTGATACCATTGTCTTCTTAGTCGATTCACCACAGGATTTAAGTTTCTAAACTGTTTGGACACAGCCTTGAAGAAAGTATTCATGATGAAAATCAATTAATGTAAAACGAAATTAATGAGATGCATTCGGCAAAAAGTAAGATCTCCCTATTGGCGACGAATTAGCAGGTGTAAAGCTAAAGGAAGTTGGGGAATTCTGCTGCTTGGGAAGCAAAACAAGCTGTGATGGACGAAGCAAAGAGGATTTAAAAAGTAAGTTAGCTCAGTTAAGGAAGGAAAGCTTTTCGATAGAAACGGAATCTGTTAACATCAAATATAGATTTGGTATTATACAGTATATTTTGAATATTTTTGTCTCAGCATGGCGCTCTATGGAAGTGAAACTTGGTCTGTTGGTGCAGTTGAAAAGAGGAGAATAGAAGCAATTGAAATGTGGTATATGAAACTGATGACGATTAGATGGGTAAATAGAATCGAGAGAGGAGAATGGTTTCTGGTGAGAGTTAATGAAAAGAAGAGATAGGTTGGTAGGGCACATACCAAGACACCCAGAAATTGCAAACTCAGTTATAGAAGGAAGGTGTGAGGACAAAAGAATGTAGTGGTAAATCAAGGTTAGAATAATATGTTAAGCAGATTGCTTCGGGTTCAGGGTGTATGGCTATTAGATCTGCACAGGGAGACATGGGGCGCTGCATAAAGCCAGTCTTAAGGACTGAAGATTCAAACAGAAGTATGTTGCGGACAACTTTGAGTCTTCATAGTTCATTTTCCATCCTTGCTGAAATTGTGTTTGTAATTGGATATTTTGACATGAACACGTCAATACAGAGACCTGCCGAAGATAATCATACCACCATACAGTAACGAACAGCTTGCTACGGTGGCTGAGTGGCCAACGTGTCGGTCTACTAACCCCAGGTTCGATCCTGGCCGTGGTAAGTGATTTAAAAAAAATTACGACACCATGTCATACGATGTTGGCATGTCAAGAACCCATTTGAATTCAGTAGGTCGTGTTCATAATGGCAAAATTAATCGCGGCAATTTCCGCCAACACAAAGTTCCTCATTTCTCTATTAGAATGCGTTATAGTTAGAGCCCTGCGCGGATAAACAAAACGTTATCCGCATCCGCACGACTGTTATCCGCATCCGCACGACTGTTATCCGCATCCGCCCCGCATCCGCACGACTGTTATCCGCATCCGCCCCGCATCCGCACGACTGTTATCCGCATCCACCCGACTGTTATCCGCATCCTCCCCGCATCCGCACGACTGTTATCCACATCCGCCCCGCATCCACACGACTGTTATCCGCATCCGCACGACTGTTATCCACATCCGCCCCGCATCCGCACGACTGTTATCCACATCCGCCCCGCATCCACACGACTGTTATCCGCATCCGCACGACTGTTATCCGCATCCGCCCCGCATCCGCACGACTGTTATCCGCATCCGCCCGACTGTTATCCGCATCCGCACGACTGTTATCCGCATCCGCCCCGCATCCGCACGACTGTTATCCGCATCCGCACGACTGTTATCCACATCCGCCCCGCATCCGCACGACTGTTATCCGCATACGCCCCGCATCCGCACGACTGTTATCCGCATCCTCCCCGCATCCGCACGACTGTTATCCACATCCGCCCCGCATCCGCACGACTGTTATCCGCATACGCCCCGCATCCGCCCGACTGTTATCCGCATCCTCCCCGCATCCGCACGACTGTTATCCACATCCGCCCCGCATCCGCACGACTGTTATCCACATCCGCCCCGCATCCGCACGACTGTTATCCGCATACGCCCCGCATCCGCACGACTGTTATCCGCATCCTCCCCGCATCCGCACGACTGTTATCCGCATCCGCCCGACTGTTATCCGCATCCTCCCCGCATCCGCACGACTGTTATCCACATCCGCCCCGCATCCGCACGACTGTTATCCGCATCCGCCCCGCAACCGCACGACTGTTATCCACATCCGCCCCGCATCCGCACGACTGTTATCCGCATCCGCCCCGCATCCGCACGACTGTTATCCGCATCCTCCCCGCATCCGCACGACTGTTATCCGCATCCGCCCCGCATCCGCACGACTGTTATCCGCATCCTCCCCGCATCCGCACGACTGTTATCCACATCCGCCCCGCATCCGCACGACTGTTATCCACATCCACCCCGCATCCGCACGACTGTTATCCGCATCCGCCCCGCATCCGCACGACTGTTATCCGCATCCGTCCCGCATCCGCATGACTTTTATCAAAATCCGATGATATTTCAATATTATTTTTAATTTATTAGATAAAGCATAAGATGTTAAACCAACACACTTAGACATTTGAGAAGGAAGTCGTTCCCCTATGCTGTGTTTAAAATGAATGTACACAGCCAGAATTGCAACCCTTTTCAGTTCGGACTGTTAATTATGCTTAATTACTTAATTTGAATGAAATTAGCTTAAACCATCATCCTACATTTGTTATGGAAGAAATATAACGGAAAATTATGATATGTCATAAATATCCGGGTGCTAGTAGGCTAATGATATTCAACAAGTTCGGGTACTAGAACTACTTTTTATTTACACATAATATAAAAATATACATATCGCACTAAAACTTTTTGTTTTGTAGGCTATATACGATTTGGTGCAGTATCTTCTAGTTTATTATTTTCCAGGAATGCACGTGTGCCGCAGTAAGTTTGATGTGCCTGATTTGTGTCCTGAGTATGAATACACGTTTTTACAGGTAAAACATCCTACTATATCGTTCACATTTTCGTTTCCATTGAAAATGTAAACAAATGTCTGCCAATCGTTGACTTGAGCTTTGATTCACGCACTATAGAATATTCGCCTTAATTTATTTTAGTAGATATTTTATCCATGTTGGTGAAATGATGTTCAAACTCCCGACGTCTGTAACATTCACTAAGTGACTTCTCTTTACGCTTGGAGAAAGGGATTGGCATTTGGCCGGAATTTCCAAGTCAGTCATCATCCTTCAGCCTCTTGATCCATCCATGTTCGCATAGTTGATGTCATAATTCTCTGCGTTGCAATATCACAGCCCACGTGTTTCAGTGCCAAGTTGGAAATAAATCTACAGATCTTCTAGGATAGCTTAGACTGCGATGTATAACTGACTTGAGGAATGTTGATGATGTCACCACGATGAACTAACAAGCTCATTGACAGCATGATATCTCGTACGTGTAGTAATAATGGCAGTGAGAATTGATGAGATGTCAAGACCATCTACTATAAACATACGGTACTTTAAAAAAAAATACTTGAAAGCGTGTGAGTAAAATAATCTTCTCGTGAATAAGTGCAAAACGTGCCTGAATATTTCGTACGCATTATAGGAGTATTCCTCTTTTAAGCATGAAGCTGTAGATTGGCATATCAAATATGTAATATTATCGTTAAGTTCCACATTGTATTCTAAAAACTATCCGCAAATATACTCCAAACATTATCCGCAGCGTATCCGCTATCCGCACAGCCATGCAAATTACATCCGCGTGGCGAAATATTTTGCGGATATCCGCGGGTTTATCCGCGGATATCCACATCCGCGCAGGGCTTTAGCTATAGTATTCAAGGAGCTTAGATATCTAACCTCCTTGACTTTCATAGTGTTTCAAGGAACAACGAAATTCGACATGCAAGCTACCCTTTGGGTGTCAAATAACAAAGCTTGAACCCGGCAACCGAGGCCATACGATATTATTATTTATTTATTTTACACGTTACAGGCCTATTAGACCACGCGAAGCAATCATGACTTTTTGTTCTTCCTGTCTTTCCAGTACTCTTTCATTCGTGCACTAAAGGCCCTCTTCCTTTCTTCGGTCCACTTTGGTCTTTGGGCTGTAGGTGCAGCTCTCTCTGACAACACTTCCCACTTGTATACTTTGTGTCTAAATACGCTTTTGTCTATGACGTCTTCTGGGTCGACTTGTGCTTTTACTAGATCAATTTTGACTTGCATCATCCAGGGTGTAGTAATCTTGAGCCGCTGTATGTATCTAAGAATTTTGTTGGTGAGTCTAGTTTGTGGGAGTCTGCTGATGTGGCCATAAAATTTTAGTCGCCTCTTTCTGATGTCTGCTGCGAGGTTGGACAATTTCTCTGTGGTGTCTCTGGAGTGAAGCCTGTATCCTTCATCTGTGTGCTTTGGTCCAATTATTTTCCTTATTATTTTTCTTTCCTCTGTGAGGATTTTTTCCAAGTCGCCCTTAGTGTGTAACGTCAACGTCTCACTAGCATAAAGCACCTCAGGTTTAATAACCGTGTTGTAATGACGAAGTTTAGTGAATGTGGACAGACATTTTTTGTTGTAGACACTCTGTGTCTTGTATAAGGCTCTCTTCATTTTCATTAACCTAGTGTTCTGCGCGATTTTCTCTTTTCCCGTCGGTTCAAGCACTTCACCTAGGTATTTAAAGTGGGCGACTCTATTGATCTTGCCATATTTCGTGTTTAAATTCTGTATGTCGAATTTCGTACAGAAAAACTCTGTCTTTTGGAACGAGATCTGTAGTCCTACTTTTTCGGCGCACTCTTGGAGTACTTCTATCTGTCTGATTGATGTGGTTTCGTTATCTGAGAGTAGAGCCAGATCATCCGCGAAGGCTAGACATCCAACCTCCAGTTCGTCCTTTGGTCGTCCTAGTCGCACTGGCCTCCAGTAACCTTGAAGTCTCAGCTCTTTCTCCCATTCCTTGATAACTTTGTTCAGCACTAGGTTGAAGAGAAGCGGAGAGAGCCCGTCACCTTGGCGAACACCTGTATTGATCTGAAATGGTTCTGAGATTTCCCCCATGAATTTCACTTTTGATGTCGTGTCTGTCAGTGTCTGTTTGATCAATCGCAAGGTCTTGCTATCCAAACCTTGCTCGTGCAAGATGTTGAACAATGACTGACGGTCAATGGAGTCATATGCCTTCTTGAAGTCAACGAAGGTACATATAACTGGAGTATTCCTGAGGGCTTTGATTTTCAATATACTTTTTAGGTTGAAGATTTGTTCCGCGCAGGAGCGACCAGGACGAAATCCCGCCTGGTACTCGCCAATCTTGTGTTCCAGCTGGTCCCGAGCCCTTTGGAGTAGGCACGCTGAGAGGATCTTGTACGTAACTTGTAATAGTGAAATGCCCCTGTAATTGTTTACGTCAGAGCGGTCGCCTTTTTTGTGTAACGGGTGGATCAATGCACATTTCCACTCATCTGGTAGCTTTTCTGATGTCCAGATGTCAGTGATAATCTGTGTGAGTTCCCTGAGTGAGTGTGGCCCTAGGTTTTTCAGTAGTTCGGCCACTATGCCGTCTTCACCAGATGTCCTGTTGTTCTTAAGTTTGATGATATGCCTGTGAACTTCCTCTTGTGTCGGAGGTAATGAGTCTGCGTTCTTGACTGTAGGTTCTTCCTCTGAGAATCTCTCTATTGGTTCTGGACAGTTGAGAAGATCAGAGAAGTATTGTGCCATCACCTTGCAATTCTCCTTATTCGTTAGTGCTAATTTTCCATCACATTTTCTGAAGCAAAGGTTTGGTGGTGTGTACCCTCTGATGTGTCCTGCAAACGTTCTGTAGAAGTCCCTTACGTTGTAGTTACGGAAGTTGTCCTCAATGGAGTCCAACTGTTCCTTCAGGTATCTCCTCTTGGATTGTCTGATAATTTTTGCGGTTGCTTTTCGTGTTTCATGGAAATTCTGTAAATTTTCTGGGGATTTTTTACTGTTGTATTTCTGATATGCCAATTTCCTGGTAATGAGTGCATTCTCACAATCAACATCCCACCAAGGATGTTTGGAATTCTTCTTCAAGGGAATGAGAGCTTGTGCTGTTTCTATGATTTTTCGGTGGAAATTTTGCCAGTCATTGGCATGTTCTTTTTCCCAGGCTTCCTTCACTCCAGAGTCTGCGATCTTTTTTGTGTCAAATTTTGGTAGGGGGGGGTTTCTTACAGAAAGTTCTCTTTGGGGTGAACTTGACCTTGACGCGGGTTAGGTAATGGTCAGAGTCAATGTTGGCTCCTCTACGTACCTGTACATCATGAATCTCCTTCTGTACTGGATATGAGATTGCCACATGGTCGATTTGGAACTCACCTAACTGCTGGACTGGAGAACGCCAGGTTTTCTGTTTTCTAGGGTGTTTTCTAAGAGATGTTGACATGAGCTTGAGGTTATTCTGCTGGCAGAGTTCTATGAGTCGTGTGCCATTTTTATTTGTGAATTTATGTGCAGGATAGTTTCCGACTGTTTTCCTGTACATCTTTTCTCTACCGATCTGTGCATTGAAGTCGCCCATGAGGAGTTTGACGTCATTCCTGGGGACTTTGGACATCACTGTGTCAAGGGTCGACCAGAATTTTTCTGCGGACTGTGGATCGCTCTTGTTACTTTGGTTAGTGGGGGCGTGTGCGTTGATCAGTGTGTATTTTTTGTTGGCGCACCGGAAGCGCATGCTCATCAATCTGTTGTTTACTGGAGTAACTTCTTCTAAGGATTCTACTATGGTCTTGTGGACCATGAAGGCCATCCCCAGAAGTGGAGCGCCTTTGGCAACGCGCCTGTCAGTCTTGCTCTTGAACAAGCGATAATTGCCGTAGTCCATGGTGTCTTCATCTGTGATACGTGTCTCCTGCAGCGCGAGGATTAGAAGCTTCTGTCTATCGAGTTCTGTCACTAGATTGTGCAACTTTCCAGGCTGTATGAGAGTGTTGATGTTTAGAGTGCCTACGTATGTTGGTGTCTTATGTGGAAGTTTGCCAGAGACCTCCGATTTTCTGTGTGGCCGTGGTTGCCCGGGTCCCCCAGAGTCCGAACGCCCGGGTGCCGTCAGTTGACGGGTGGATTGGTTACCACCTGGGGTAATACTGTTATTATTTGCACGCGCCATGGTTACTTGTAAGAAAAGGGGTCTAGTGGTTATCCACTAGGTTTCTTAGAACCAGGGATTGTTAGTTCCTGGAGCATGTTTACAGCCGCACCACATGGTGAACAGACGCTGACCATAAGCCGCCCAATCTGGGAACAAACGCTTTTGGATTTAGAGTTCTTTATTGGTGGGGAAACCACCTGGCTCTTCCGCTCCATCCATCGTTGGGAATCTTAGATTCCTCTTCCGCCATCAGGACCGTTGACCAATTTTCACCTAGTAACCCTAGGCAGGGGCCCTTACAGGGTGCTACCATCCGGAGCCAGATGGACCCAGGTTTTTTAACGAGGTGTTACTCCTCCCCCTCCTCCTTCCTCATCACTTACGAGATGAGGCCCCGGGCTTGGGACCGGCAGTGGCGGAGTTTACGATATTATTATTATTATTATTATTATTATTGTTATTATTATTATTATTATTATTACAGTAACGAACGTCCAACTGGTACCTCAAGTACAACTAGAAACTTGAAATGTGGCATGAAGTCACAGAGAACCGAGAAATTCCTGAATCTGAAAAATAACTCCCTTTAATTCCAATCTCACATTTTAAAATGAATAATATGACGTTTCTTTTATGTTGAACTTCGAAAACGTGTAATGACTACTTGTTTTCTTTTACCTATGCCATAGAAACTACTGTAATTTCGTGCAAAATTTCAACTTTCTTGCCTTATTGCAAATATACTGGAGAGGCTTTATATGTCTAGTATTTTGCTCCTGGCACTGGTTGGTTGGTTCCTTAGTTTAAGGACTGCGACAACGCGGTCATGTAGCCCCGTGTACTTCGGGTGTGTGTAGATTCTGTCTGATAACCGGTGTTAATTGTGATGACTGTATTAGTGTGCGTTATCTGTTTTTAATTCAAGTAAGGACTGCAGACGATAATTTCAAGTATTTCCTACTTTCGCTACCAAATGCTACTGTCCACGACACCTGTCTGTTGTAACGTTGGAACTTAAGGTGGCCATATACACTAGGAATAATTATTTTAAAGAATAATCTCTAGCTATGTTAAATTTTTTTGTTGTTTTATCATGATCAAACTAAGAGATTTTGAAGTTCATTTTACACAAATTGTATGTTAATTGTTTATAAAATATTATTTGTTGCTATTTACACTGGGGTAATTAAAGTCTTCTATCTCTCTCATTTAACCAAAATCCACGAACCATGAACAAAAACAATCTAACTTACATGGGGAATTTTGTTTGAATTAATCACAAGTAAGGGTTTTAAAATTATATTACAATTTAAGTTTCTTGAAATTTTGTTTAAAAAATGTTTAAACAGTTGTTAAAATTACATTTTTATGAATATCATTTTATAAGTGCTAGGGAACATAGATACATCTATTAGCTTTGATTTGAAATCAAAATCAATCAGATACAATTTCTGGGACAAAAGTTAAAGCACTTTGAATGACTTCAAATGTCAGAAAACGAATTAATGAGTAAATCGCATTTAAAGTTTACTTAGTATGTCTTCACTCACATTCTGTTTTGCCCACATCAGAAACCTCCTGGGACATACACAGATCCTTCCTTGGAAGCTGTATGGTCTTCCTTCATCCTTTTCCGGCCTCTGAGGTACCTCCTTCTTATCTTCCCTTCTGGAGTGAACTTTCTGGCACATGTTGAAATACGAAGTTGGTCTGAACATTTCACTGAGTCTACCATGTACTTCCCAGGAATTATGTTCATTCTTTTCATTACCTGAAGCTCTATTCGTCTTCCACAATTAAAGTGACATACAGCATCCATTACTGATAGTTTTAATGTGGTGAGACCATCATAGGAGGTTTTTGGACACCGCAGCCAAATGGTGCCATTGAACGACTCATTATTATTTTGTGTCTTGCCATGCAGACACTTAGCAAGCATATCAGGAGCAGTGAGCCATTCATAAATAGGTTTCACTTCCTGCACAATATCAAAAGGGATGCCTTCCTTGACTTTGTAAGCATGCAGTTCTCCCTTAGCCTTTGACCTCTGGTAACTACACCAACTATTCTCTCCTGGTGGACATCTGTGGTGGGTAGGAAAATCTTTTCTTGCTGCAGGATGATAAAAAGTGGCCCATATAGCATTTTTCATTTTAGATACACTTTCTGTATTTTCTCTAAAAGCTATACCAAAATAATTTTGCAGTCTTTCAATTTTAATTTTAGTAAGTTTGCCTTTGCCACCAAGTTTTTTATCTGTAGCGAGTTTTCTCAAAGCAGTGCCTAAACGTTTCTGGTAATGCCCAATACATTCCATTTTAGTAATAGTTTTACCATTACATGGGTCAGCCTCAATAACAGATTTATAACTTTTTGAATCACCATCACCGTAGTAGTGAGTATATTGGAGTTGCCTTGTATCCTTGGAACGCATGAAGATTCTAACTGCCCCAACAGGTTCCATATTAGGAGAACTGCCTTTATAATTAATATCACAATAAGTAGCATGGTCTGCTTTCCAAGAGAGGTGTTCTGGGTCATTTTTATCGTCTTTGGTATGTTTCCTACAACCCAAGCAGTCCTTGGATAAAACTTCTGTATCCAACACTTTACCTGTATCTACTGAGATAGCAGTGACGACACCCAAAAGGGAAGAAAAACCACGCTTCATCCAGGTACCATCCACACTTACACCACATTCATTCTCCCCAATATGTTCTCTGACCTCATCTGCTGCTTCTTTCATTGTCTCACTGCCAAGTTCAGTAACTACTCTTCATAGTTCCTTAGTGTGGTTATGATAAGCATTGGGATTTGGAGGTGGTGACATATTCATCACTGATGAAAACGTGTTTGCTTCAGCATAACCACATCCAATTTTCCTCATACCATATACCATTCTTCTGTTCACTTCATAAGCTTGGCCTTGTTTAGGAGATGTGTACATGTAATCTGTCATGTGACCGCAAAATTTACAACACAAGGCCAGTTTTGAAGCCCAGCCCTTTCGCAATGACTCGTCTTGCACTATAAAAATAACATTAGAATTGCAGCACTCAGAACAGGCTACCATAGCCAGTAACATTTGTAAAGAGTGTAAATGAAATAGTATAAAATTACAGTTTTCATTACTACTAAATTTCTCGCCAAGTTCATCAGTTGATAATTTTCTATATGAAGCACCTAGGTTATGTTGTTCTTGTTCATTTGTATTTTCTCCCGTAGCACTCAAATTAGCAGTGTTATTATTTACAATAGAGGAATACTGATTACCACGAATTTCCTTTTCCTTTTACCACTATTTCTTGAACTGGAACCCATTATATCAATGAATACACACTAAAGGCTAGTCCACACCAAAGTTAATGAACAGTGTTCATTAACAAAGTTAACGAAAACATTTTGGTGTGGACGTACCTTAACACACAAGAAGTTTGGAATGTTTTTTGTTTCACAAAACACAGACAGGTGTTGCATTCTGCTGGAATGCATATGCACTAACATGAAACAAATGAGGAACGATATGCTACTTGACGGAAACCAGTGGGATAGAGAAAGACAAAGTCAATTTAGGCTCGAAATGAATTTTATAGATCTGCTGATATGCCAGACACGACAGCTGTCAGTCAGAACAGTTGTGCCCTCTTACATTAAATAATTTATTTTGACATGAAAGATTAATGGTATGTTTATGAACCATACATTTTCTAAAACTAGAAGAAATTTCCTACAAAATGGAATTTTAAAAAAATAGTGAAATTTCAAAAAAATAGTGTATATGGCCACCTTAAGAGCATTAATCAAACCAAACCTACAAATTTTGGCTTCACACAAGTTTACAGTAGTTAGTGAAAGGTTCTTTTTCATGCCATAAATCTATGACATGGGACCGCCGGCTTTACTTCCCCTCCGAAGGAAGGCATACTGAGGGATTTTAACGCTCTTAAAAAATCCGACGACTTCGGCCGGGTTTGAACCCGCGATCTTGGACATAGGAGCTCAGCATGCTACCAACTACGTCACCGAAGCCGCCGCTCCTGACACTAATAACATCTACGCGACAATAAAACAGTACATAATATTTAAGAACATTACAATCATATTCAGAGCCGTTTTTTGAGTTGTTAGACCGTGTTCTATGCTTCATGATATCTAACATTCGAAGTTTAAATGCTTTTCAGTCGGTCAACACGACTGTACTAAATTACAATCTGTGTTATTCCTTATACCTGAAAAATTTATACACTGAAGAAGGTCTCCCCACGTGATTGGTCGCTGAGGAATCAACTCCAGTATACGGACTGAGGAGTAGCGTAGTTAACTTGCAGTCTGTGCAGTGAAGTGTTCCCCGTCAAACATGCCTCGACGACAGAGAAGAGCACGCTATCAACAACTGTAGCCGTTTGAGAGGGCTCGAATAATTGGGCTGTGTGAGGCTGGATTATCGCTAAGGACTGTCGCTGCAGGTGTTGGCCGACAGGCATCTACGGTACAACGTGTATGGCAGCAGTGGTCAAATTGAGGTACCCACACTTGTAGACCTGGCACAGGCCCAGCGCGACAGACAACTGTGAGAGAGGATCGCCGCATCATTCGGATGGCCCAGATGGAACCCCATGCAACAGCAGCGCAAATTCGAGCAGCTGTGGCACCCCACGTTACACAACAAACAGTTGGTAATCTCCTGCGTGCAGCTGGCTTACGATCCCGTGTCCCTGCAGAAGGTGTTCCATTGACCCCACAACAGCGACGTGTAAGGCTGGCCTGGTGTGGAGAACGATCGACGTGGGTCGACGAATGGCATAGGGTCGTCTTTAGTGATGAATCGCGCTTCTGTCTTGCCTGCAGTGATCGCCGGAATCGTGTGCGCCGACGTACCGGGGAGAGGGGCCGCCCAGACCTTATTGTCGAGAGGCACACGAGGCCAACACCAAGCATGATGGTCTGTGGAGCTCTTGGTTTTAATTTGAAATCACAATTAGTGCTTGTTGAGGGCACTATGACTGCTTGACAGTACGTTGATAGGGTACTCAATCCAGTGGTTGTCCCTATGATGGCGAACATTGCTAATGGGATGTTTCAGCAGGACAATGCCCGGGTTCACACTGCACGCATCTCCAGAGAAGCTCTCCATGACATCACAACCTTAGAATGGCCCGCCAGATCCACGGACCTCAGTCCTATTGAGCATGTGTGGGACATGATGGGTCGACAACTGTCCAACCGTCCTCAGCAACCCACAACTCTGGAACAACTGACCCGTACAGTGCAGCAAGCATGGGCCACAATTCCTCAGGAAGCGATCCAGGACTCAATGCCTCGCCGAATTCATCAATGTATTGCAGCTCGTGGTGGGCACATCCTGTATTGATTGTTGTCCAAACTTGCGGTCAGAGGGACCTGAAAGTGTAATCATCGAATCACAACCGAACACTCGTCCTGCATGTTCAATTGCAGCAATGTAGCACCACTCCTTCTGGGTGTTGCAATTTCCATTTTCTTCAGTCTATGCAATATCATGTAATATTTTTCAGGTGTAAGGAACAACACCCATTACAATTAGGTACAATCGTGTTGACCGACTGAAAAGCATTTAAACTTCGCTTACTTAGGCAACACTGAAGAATGGCTTCCAACACAATTATATCTAACATTTGTCAGCGACTGGCATTTTCAAAGATTCGTTCTGAATGCTTTGCAGTGGCACTCGTATAGGCTTTGGAATGTTCGAGAATTATCGCAAAACATGAAAGAATTCCATCAGCTGATGGCAGACCTTCCCCTGGTGAGCGCGTTATTCGTGTGTCCGGCCAAGACCCAGGTCTCTTACCCGGGAAGCCCGCAACTTAGGCGTGCGCGTTAAATCGCTTATCACGACCGTTGAAGTAAGTACGCAGATCATAGGTTCGATCATGGTATTGACAGTGGCTATCTTGAGTGGGATTTTTCCACACTCCCTCCAGGCAAATGCCTGGACAGTACCTTATTTAAAGGCCCAGGGCATCTGACTACAGTCATCATAAAAACGCAGGCTATCCGTCAAATTAAGTACACGGAGCTAATGGCCATGATGTCCCAAGTCCCTAAATAATATAATAATAATAATAATAATAACATAAAGCTCTGTGACAAACTGTAGATTTATTTTTAGAAACAGTTGGCTGGCGGTGATTTTTGATTTAAGGGGTGGACCATTCAGGTTATTTGTCCCGTAGGAACAATTTGTCCTCCCTCTAATTGTTCACTGTAACTATACTTGTACACTCTTTGATTGGAAAGAGCCGAGCAAAGAGAAGAGCGTCTACAAATTGAATTCAAGTCAATTGCTCTGACGACTCCTTAAATGGCCGCCAACTAGTAACTGTGACAAAAACCATATGTCTTACGAAATCATCTCTACTTGCACAAGCTCTCAATCAGGGGCAGATGACCTCGCTGTTCCGACCCTTATACTGTAACAACAATAACTAAACAGACTTTACTTCACACTGCGCGGGAACGTTCAAGACACAATAATATGCTCGGCATTTCACACAGCTTCTAACTGGGTTTGATTTAGCCTATTTGGGATGATTGTTTTTACTGATTATTCTAATTTCACGTCACAAACACCTACATCCAAGCTAGGAGAATTAACAGCAGAAGATCAAAATCACCACGGCCCGATCCAAGGTTAGTAGAAGAGAGGTTGGCTCGTAACTTGCCTTCCGCTGGCAGTAGGGTGGGGGTAACGCGTCATCGGGCCTGCGAGATGTACCCCAGTCTCTATTTACAGAGTGGACAGAGGAAACTACGTGTGTTATTTACTTGTTTGTTAATACAGTATTTATTTTGTTCAAGATATGAATTGTGTTACGTGCTGTATTATACATTAATGAACAGGTGAATATTATCTAAATTAATTACATCAGATTACTATGGAATATATCTTTGCATATTCTAGCCCATGGGTAAGTTGTTTCTTTACGTTGGGTTTTCTTTTCTTTCAGTTGTTTAAGATGCCGTGAAAAAATTGCAGTGTTGCAATCTGCAAAAGTAATTCTAAAATTGTTAAGAAAACGGGAGTAAAAATATCTTTCTTCAGATTTCCAAAGGATGCTAATCGTAGGAAAACGTGGGTGCAGAAATGCCATAGGAAAGATAAATTCGATCCGAATAACAAACGGATTTGCAATAAACATTTCATACCAAGTAACTTTGAAGACGAAATTTGAGCTCGACTGACACATACTCACCCTAGAATATTAAAAAATACATCACGTGGCTCAGCGGTAACGTTCTCGCTTGCTGAACCCAAGGTTGCAGGTTCGTATCCTGGCACAGTCAGCTGGCATTTGAGGGTGCGCAAGTGCGAGGGAGCC
This sequence comes from Meconema thalassinum, assembly GCA_946902985.2. Taxonomy (NCBI): domain Eukaryota; kingdom Metazoa; phylum Arthropoda; class Insecta; order Orthoptera; family Tettigoniidae; genus Meconema; species Meconema thalassinum. The sequence goes on along the minus strand of OX336394.1, from coordinate 398,697,224 downwards.
GTGTCAGTAGATTTACTGGCATGTTAAAGATCCCCTTCGGGGCAAAATTCCGGCACCCCGGCGTCTCTAAAAGCCAGAGTAGTTAAAAGGGACGTAAAACCAATAACATTATATTATAATTTAAAAAAAAGACGTCAATACCTTCTTTATATTTACTGTCTCAAACACAGAGCCAAGACACAACTTCACGTACAGAACGCTCCCAGAAAAAAGAAAAACAATTACTGAACGAAATATTGGATTCGACATTTTCCAGTGGCAATGATGCCGTCGTCAATGACGTCAATGTCAATGATACTGACACAAAATATGACGATCTTCTCATTAAATACAACGCATTACTTCAAGGGACCAAAAAACTGAAGGAAAACATGCAACACTTAGAGACTAGAGCAAACTGTTTGCAAATCAAGAAACGTGGAATTAGAGAATTCAATTCAACAGTATGAATGTGATTTTGACAAGAAAATTAAAGATACGTTTAGTTTAAAGATTTATTGACACCAACTCAAGTCGACATTGTTAGGAAACAGAAAACAAAGGCAAGATGGACAAACGATATTTAAGATATTTAAGCTTCCGAGCATACAAGTATACCAGAGTCACACTGAAATATCCATTACCTGGCTTATCAACTTTGAAGCGCAGGGCAGGCAATGTTGAATTACGAAACGGTTTATTGAAAAACGCAATAGAAGTAATGAAAATTAGTGGACGAAAGAAGAATGGTCGAGAGAGAGTCACTGTTCTTTCTTTCGACGAAATGAAAGTGTCATCACTGTATGAATATGATGCTAAAGCAGACGAAGTCGTTGGTCCACATACATACATGCAAGGGTTATTTCAGAACTGGAAGCAACCTGTGTACATTAATTTCGACACGAAAATGTCGAAAGATATTATAAATGAAGCGGTTATGTCACTACATAATATTGAATACGATGTAGTTTCGGACTGTGGCGGGAGGAATATGGCACTGTGGAAAGAACTCGGCATTACCATTGAAACTACACACTACGTGCATCCGATGACAGAGGAAAAAAACTACTTTCTCGCAGACGCAGCTCACCTGCTTCAATTAATTCGTAATGTGGTTGGCGAAAGTGAGAATGACATTCCGCGGGGTCACCAACATCGTGGTGCTGTTATCAGTGACAGTTTTGCTGACTCCGAGAGTGGCGGAAATGAAGACGAACGTGCAGGCAGCAATGGACAGCAATGACAGAATTATAAATAATAATGCAGTGCTTAGTGAAGCAATGGGGATAGGTGTATCTGCGCCTGTTGGAGATATAGTCGGCTGTGAGTATGTTTGTATATATCAGTTTTATTATGTTGAAGGAGATGTATAATTAAATTAGTCATGTAATTAAGCGTTCAGCATCATCTATTATTCACAACAATTCATTAATTGACACTTTGAAATGGCTGATGCCCTTAAAAATATTATTTACTGAGCTCGTAATGCGCTACGGACTAACGACTGATTCAAACGCAGCAGGCCCGTGACGTATTCCCGCGCGCTCTCCCATTGGCCGAGAGTTATGAGCCAACCTGTATTCTACTAACCTTGGGCCCGATCGTGAATCGAACCCCTGTGGGCCAAAGCCTTGCCGTGGAGTCGGACAATCTTATGAGTGTATTATAATCTCCAACATTGTGAGCTTTCTTAACCCTGTATATGTGACAGATAGAAGTTAAAAACGATCCAAGAGGTGGTAAATCTAAGAAACACCGGGTTCTCGTCCCTGCCAGGCGCGTGGATCATGTTCAACATCCACGGGGACCCCTGTTAAAAGTGTGAGTTAGTTCGTTATTGTTATTTTAAGAGGTGGAATTGCGAGGTCATCTACCCCTAAAGTGTGAGTTGGTTGGTTCCTCAGTTTAGGGGCTGTGACAACGCGGTCATGCAGCCCCGTGTACTTTGGGTGTGTGTAGAATCTGTCTGATAACCGGTGTTAATTGTGATGGCTAGGGTTCGGAAGTTTAAGACCCAAAGAAGTACAAAACATGCAAGCAAATATTCCCTAAAAACTAGCTAAATATGCCCTAAAAACTAGCTAAATATGCCCTAAAAACTAGCTAAATATGACCTAAAAACTAGCTAAATATGCCCTAAAAACTAGCTAAATATGCCCTAAAAACTAGCTAAATATGACCTAAAAACTAGCTAAATATGCCCTAAAAACTAGCTAAATATGACCTAAAACTAGCTAAATATGACCTAAAAACTAGCTAAATATGACCTAAAAACTAGCTAAATATGACCTAAAAACTAGCTAAATATGCCCTAAAAACTAGCTAAATATGCCCTAAAAACTAGCTAAATATGACCTAAAAACTAGCTAAATATGCCCTAAAAACTAGCTAAATATGACCTAAAAACTAGCTAAATATGCCCTAAAAACTAGCTAAATATGCCCTAAAAACTAGCTAAATATGACCTAAAAACTAGCTAAATATGACCTAAAAACTAGCTAAATATGACCTAAAAACTAGCTAAATATGCCCTAAAAACTAGCTAAATATGCCCTAAAAACTAGCTAAATATGACCTAAAAACTAGCTAAATATGACCTAAAAACTAGCTAAATATGACCTAAAAACTAGCTAAATATGCCCTAAAAACTAGCTAAATATGCCCTAAAAACTAGCTAAATATGCCCTAAAAACTAGCTAAATATGACATGAATTTTTGAGATAGGTAGAGTATCACTAACATACAGTAAACGTCTTAAGTGCCAAAACAATTTTCCAGTGTATTGGACATGTGATATTTTGATTTTACAAGTGACTTTTTTAATGAACTATGTGTATTTGCAATGTATTTTATACCCATAAGTGTTTATAATGTGTTTATCTGGCTGATGAAGAACAACATTATTGTTCGAAACATGTACCAGTACTAAACAGTGCTAATAATATTACAAGTATTGAAACGACGGAAATAAGAGTAAGTTATTTAGCGGAATTTAGATTCAATACGGACCATTATGGATAAAAACAATTTCTTTGTTTGCTACTTGCTTCTGAGCTAAATATATCTACTGGAGTGTCATCCTGTTGAAAGGTGGAAGCACACTATCGCCATGTTCCGTGACCTCATGCGTACAGTGTCACAATCTAACTTGTCCAGAAAGATGTGCTAAAAGACGTCCGTAGATGAGCGCCTTCTTGGAATCAGATCTTCTAAACCTGCTATCTGCCTGTTCCGGGAAAAGAAAGAAAAATATATCTACTGCACTATTCGGAAATCCTGTGTTTGAAACTCGACGCAGATAACACGTACCTTGTTAACGACGCCTCAATTTAAACAAAGATGCCGATATTATAACCAAATATGACCTTATATCACTAAAATATGACCAAATATGACTAAAACAATAAAAATGGCCGAAATAAGCATTTATAGGCAACTTCAAATTTCCTTAAACGTGGTCAGGGACCCGTCATTCAAACTTATTTTTCAGATTTCGGATAAAATGAGCTCAGGAAAAAAATATGACTTTTCCTTAACATCCGAACCTTAGTGGTGACTGTATTAGTGTGTGTTGTTTTTAATTCAAGTAAGGACTGCAGACATTCGATTTTCAAGTAGTTCCAACTTTTGCTTCCAACCGCCACCATCAACAACCAACTAGTTCTGAACTTGATTACTAGATGCCACCGCAGTCAGCTCCTGGCGACGAACGTTGGAACCTAAGAGAGTTAGTCAAATCTAACCTATAATTTAGCTTCACACAAATGTTATTAGTGGAAGGTTCCTTTTCATGCTGTAAATCTATGACATGGAACCGCCGGCTATACTTTCCCTCCGAAGGAAGGCATACTGAGGGATTTTAACGCTCTTAAAAAATCCAACGACTTCGGCCGGGTTTGAACCCGCGATCTTGGGCATGCTACCAACTACGCCACCGAAGCCGCTACAATGAAAAACTTTGTTATACCGGTGAGGAGTTCTTAGAGAGGTTCCACGTTGATCCACATCATTGAAGCTCTATTCTAATGCTCCAGACTTCCTCGTTGGAGAAAGACTTGACATTAATCAAAAGGTTCGCGTAACTGTATTTAAAACATACTAATTACACACTTGAAACATCTGATGCTTTAAGGGGGCATATTACAAGAGCCAAACCAATAACGATTTTAATAATGATGATTGTTGTTTTAATGGGCCTAACATCTGGATTATCGGCCCCTAAAAACGATTTTAATGTTATGACTGTGTCTGTTACTAATCTTGTACAACGATTGTACACATTTCCAAGAAAACAGGCATCTTTGCTATCAGAAACGAATTCAAAGCGGCCTCGGTGGCGTAGTTGGTAGCTTGCTGAGCTTCTATGCCCAAGTTCGCGGGTTCAAACCTGGCCGAAGTCGTCGGATTTTTTAAGAGCGTTAAAAATCCCTCAGTATGCCTTCCTTCGGAGAGAAAGTAAAGCCGGCGGTCCCATGTCCTAGATTTATGCATGTTAAAGAACCTTCCACTAATTACACCTGTGTGAAGCTAAATTAGGTTAAAAATGTAAACAACGCTCAGGGGCCTACGTTCGTCGCCAGGAGCAGACTGCGGTGGCGTCTAGTAGACAAGTTCTGAACTAATAGTTGTCGACGGTGGCGTTTGGCGGCAAAATTAGGAACTACTTGAAAAATTCAAAGTATGCAGTCCTTGCTTGAATTAAGAAACAGAAACACACACTAATACAGTCATCACAAATAACACCGGTTATCAGACAGATTCTACACACACCCAAAGTACACGGAGCTACATGACCGCGTTGTCGCAGCCCTAAACTGAGGAACCAACCAAACAAATTCAATTTTCAGAATTCAAATTGGATCTATTTTATATAAATAATTCATGTTTTTTGGGCTAATGCCGTGTGAAATTAAATTAGAACCATACGTTTCGGAGAAACCTTGCCTCCTTTTTCAATGGTATCAAACAATGTGGCAAAAGAAAGTATATCAATGAGATTACAAAAAATTACAAAAAATATAGATATATTCCTCTATTCGTCACAAGAGAGCAACTGCCAGGAATTACTGTATGGACCATGGTGACGAACAGAGGAATTAATCTATATTTTTTGTAATCTCATTGATATACTTTCTTTGGCCACATTGTTTGGTTCCATTTAAAAAGGAGGCAAAGTTTCTCCGAAACGTATGGTTCTAATTTAATTTCACACAGCATTAGCCCAAAAAACATGAATTATTTATATAGTAATCTGGGCCGTAAAAGCCTTAATATACATATTGGATCTATTTTATTCCGGTTTTTTTAATTGCCTGTGCTTTGTGTTGTCTTTCACCGTTTCTCTCATATCTCCCATGTTTATAGGAATTGTTGAATGTTTATTTCTTTAAAAGTGCATGTTAAGCTTGCAGCTGCAAGTTGTATCTCATTCATTTACACATCTGTTAATTGTTTCATCTTCCTTCTGGGCAAACTCAAGAAATATTATTTTTAAGTTTCATCTGTCTGTCAGGTAGTCAGTCCGAAGGCTGGTTGAATCCTCAAAATGTACCGCTGTAGGTTATGTTGATAGGAACTCACAAAACCCATGGCAGCACTATAATAAGGCATACTAGGGAAGGTGAGGAGTGAGGTAGTTTGTCATTGCTTACCTCACTGAGCAAGTTCAGCACTACTGATCCTATGATTAGAACCTTTCACAGCACACACAGGCACTAGCTGGGCCCTGAAGGCCATTACTCAGCACCACCCATACCTCAGTAGCGTCCATATAATCACAGCCATGAGTGAGACTGAGACATCGGTGAAAAGCCACATTTTACTCTAGGTTGTGCCAACAGACTGCATCCATTTATATATATTTTTTTTAGAGTGGCATATCCCGTCCAGGGACGTAAAAGGAAGGAAGGAAGCTTGTAGTTTAACGTGACCGTTAATCTTGAGATCATGAGCCACGGGACCTCCTTTTTACGTGGATTCCGAACCACAGGACATGGCATTTCACTTCGAAAATCTCACATGCATTGACCGGGAATCGAACCCGGACCGCCTTGGTGAGAGGCATACAGCTAGACCGCTGAGCCACCACGCCCCCGTCCAGGGACGTAGGCGACCTGAATTAGAGCCCTTGACGAAGGCATCCCGAGCCGGAGTTTGCGTGTGGTAGGGTGGCCAGTTCCTTCCCATTCCTCCTCCTCCTGCCATAGCATCCGACAGGTTACCATTTTGCATCACGAGGCGGGGAGACCCCGTACCAGACCATACCAAGACTTTTAAATTCTTGGCAGAGCCGGAGATCGAACCCGGTACCTCGGGGGTGACAGCCAACAATGCTAGCCACTGCGCCACGAGGTGGCTGAAAAGACTAATTAAAGTCGCTCAGATTTGAGAGAGATTCATTTTGTATCGGAAGGTGTAACACCCACATAGAAAAAAGAGTTTTCATCAGTCGTAGACATTTCGTGAAGTCGGTGACTTGTCAAACCAACACAAACTACTGTAGTTGTTTGAACTCTCGCCGGTGTTAGGTCCACTTTAAGTATCCAAAATTAGACTTTTGAGATTATTATCAGCTTCGCACTCCTCCGTGGCTTAGGCGGCAGAACGCCGGCCTCTCACCGCTGGGTCCGTGGTTCAAATCCCGGTCACTCCATGAGAGATTTGTGCTGGACAAAGCGGAGGCAGACAGGTTTTTCTCCGGGTATTCCGGTTTTCCCTGTCACAATTTCATTCCAGCAACACTCTCCTCTATCATTTCATTTCATCTGCCATTCATTTAATCATTGACCCAGGGGAGTGCGACAGGCTTCGACAGCCGTCCCAGTTCATTTCCTCGCCGCTAGATGGGAGCTTCATTCATTCCATTCCCTGACCCGGTCGGTCGACAGGAAACAGGCTGTGGATTTTCATTTTCATCAGCTTCGCACTCGGAATGTTTGCCCAAAAGAGAGAACTGGTGGATTCTGAAAGACAGAAACATTCTGAGAACAAAGCCTTCTTATCTGTTCGATGTTCACACAGAATTGTTTCAGCTGCGGATCAAACCAGAAAATAAACCCCAGTTGCGTGCTCGTTCTAATTTATCAGACATCCGCTTTGAATCTTGCTCTTTTAAATCACACATTCCCCCCACTTAATCAGACTTAGAATTAATTGTTAACCTAGTGTGCCTAAAATGTGACTTACCGTTCAACATTTAAGACAGACATTTGCATGAAATGCTTTCGATATACTGCAACTTGCTGATTTCGCCTTGTTGCACTTCTCATCTTTACGTAAGACTTCTATTAATTGAAATACCAGGTCGCCTTGTGATGAAGTGGCTAGCTAAGGTCCAGGTTCGATTCCTGGCTCTGCCATCCTAGAAGTGGTTTTGAGTGGTTTACCACTTCTCTTCCAAGTGAATGCCGGGATGGTATCTAACTTAAGGTCGCGGTCACCCCTTTCTCAATCCTATCAATTACAATCACGACACATCAATAACACCGGTTATCAGACAAATCCTCTCTCTGAATATATGATATATACATCCAAGGACACGGTACTTAATAAGCACGATGTCGTAAGCCTCTAAATGAATCAACAACAACTGCAGTATGTGTATGGTAGAACATTGCATTCAACTTAGAATGAAACCTTCGCATTTGTCACTCCTGTCAGCGGATGGTGAATTAACAATCAAACTCGATTAATATTTCCGTCGTCTAGTTAAAACGCCACAATGTAGTTAACGAAACAATAGTCAACATTGTCGGTTAAGAGAAAGAAAACTCAAATAAAGTATTTAGGAAGTAAGAAGAAACACCCTGGCTAGTGTATGCTTTTACAAGGCCGGTCGTGTAAACAACCAGTATGTTTCCGTTCAGTCATGTACTGATGTTTAACAAAGCGTCTCAGTGGCTCCATCCAAAGATCAATAGATTCGTCGTTATTGGTTATAAACGTGCCTAGACATATGAATCCTCATGCTATATTGCGTTCTGGCACTTCTGCCAACATAAAGACAGAAATGCCATATGAATGTGTACTATATCGCAAGTAAACCAACGGTACTGCTCGCAAAATGGAAATTATTGTTATATGTATGCGTAGTATGAAAATATAATGCGTCTTCAATGAAATACTATGCATATGCCTATACTTGGTGGTTTTTAAAAGGAAACATGATACCGAAACCAATTACTTCAATGTGGATAACACATTTGCTAAAATTAGGTCTCTCACGGTTCGAGCATCTTGATATAGTCTTATATCAATTAAAATATTGATCTATTCCTTTGTACAAACGCTGCTAAGTTCATATATCATCAAAATGTTCACTGCTTTCATTATGAAATTTCCATAACCTCACCTATGATCCACGATTGGCTACCCCCCACCCCGTTCTCACTGCTAGAATACGCGCAAGAAGAGCTTGCCTCAGAATCCTGCGCAGATCTTCGGCAATGTTCGGATGGGCTCGGTAGTGGCAGAACACGACCCTCCAACCACAGAACACCACCTCCAACTTCACTTCAGTAGCTCGCTGGCAGGAGTTCTGAACGGACCGTCTGCCCAGCCGGAGGCTTGGCATGCTAAACTGTGACTGGGGTTCAAGTGAGATCTCAGCACGTGTATGCAATGCCTTACACTGTAGTTATTACCTGAGCCAGGGCACAGTAACCTAGACCCTAATTAGCCTATATTGTTAGTTGTTTCCTTGCACTCTACGCTTGATTTACAGCTGTAGACCGCGTCTCGCAGCGAGCCCCCAGGTTTGATGAATGCAGTGAACAGGGAGCCCGGTATTCAGCATTCGGTAGACACACCGGAGCCCCGCAATGAGCATTAAACTACGCTGGTTGATATTGGTCTCCGCGCATTATTGAGTTTCAGCAAGCTCTTCTTGCGGGTACTCTGCCCATGGCTAAGCAACAATTTCATTGGAATAGAATATCGGAGTGAAACTCATTAAATTGAATAAAAAATAATGTTTCCAGTTTAATGTATTGTTCCTCTATGGCCTTGCGACTGCAACGTAACAGCCAATCAGAACAGATCACAGACTGACGCCACCTTGCCTTTTCACAGATCATCAATAGATGTGCATGAAGTCATCCCTTTCTTTTGTACACCGTTCTCCTAACAAGACATGGACCGCAGGTTTATGCTAGTTTACAATAGAATTGTTGGCAATCCTTGAGATACAAGTTTATAACCTTATACCTGTTGTACTTAGCCTACTCCCTTCTGTCTACCCGCTAATTGATTTAGGTTTTGTTATGTGTGTATTTCAAAGAGTTGACTGAGGCGAAAAGGATCTCTACCTGTTTACTCCTTTTCTCCTCGTGGTATATTATTGGCACTGAGAGTAGTTCCGTTCTGCCCCGATAGAGAGCGGAGCGCTCGACCAGTACGACGAGGAGCCTGAATATGACGGCGCGCTGCCCACAGCTGATTATGGTTACGAAGACTTGGGTACGTCGCTACATGTGTTGAACATAACCTCTGCATGTCGGCCTTCTGCTATTAACATGTGTGGCCTTATATTTCATGTGCAGCTCGCTCTAGACATACGGCCCCTGGAATATTTCTAAAAAGAGAATTCCCAGGTTCATGTAGAATATTAACTTTATTGGTCTTAACTCACAGCACATTTTTACTTCTGGCTGTCTTTTCTGTTAATAAGGATAAGCGTCTAAAGTGACTGCAAGGTAAGACTTGAAACACTCCCTCTAAAAATCGACACTAGCCGAACTGTTCTGAAAAACGAGAAACATTACATGGCTCTCGAATTGATAATGATTTTCATCCAGTCAACACAATTGTAGGCCTGTTGTTGTTTGAGTCTTCAGTCTTTTGACTGCTTTGATGCAGCCCTCCAAGCCTCCCTGTCCTGAGATAATCGTTTTATCTCTACATAGCTACCACACCCTACATCCGAGGCAATCAGTTTAACATACTCTAACCTTGGTCTACCCCTACAGTTCTTGTCCTTGACCCTTCCTTCCATAACTAAGCTTTCTATTCCTGGGTGTCTTAGTATGTGTCCTACCAACCTATCTCTTCTGTTCATTAGCAGTCGCCAGAAACATCTCTCCTCTCCCACTCGTATTAATACCTCTTCGTTTGTAACCCTATCTACCGATTTTCATCATTCTCCTGTAACACCACATTTCAAACGCTTTAGTTCTCCTCTTTTCTGCCGCACCAATAGTCTAAGTTTCACTTCCATAGAGTGCCACGCTCCAGACAAAGGCTTTCAAAAATGACTTCCTAATACCGGTACCTAAATCTATATTCGATGTCAACAGATTCCCTTTTTGTAGAAATGCTTCCCTTGCCTGAACCAATCTACTATTTATATCCTGCCCAATTGTAATGGGTGTTTCCCTAATTTTTAGAGAAAAACACATGAAATTAGGCTAATCAATTCACCTGGAAGACCAGTTTTGATCGTCAAGCGATCATCATCATCAGATCCATTACACTTAGGCCTTTAAATCTATGTCTACAAGTATGTGGGTGGTGGTATTTTCAATATATACACTTATTTAGTTGCATCAGTTATTATATACTTGCGCAACTTGTCAAGATTTGTTAGTTATATGTGATTGTTATGATATTGTTAATGGTTATTGAACTTCAAGTTTGTTTGTTTAGTGTGATATCAGTGATTGTTATTAAATGGTTAGGTTGGAATATATTATGAACTTAGCTGGTTGTTTGAGCGATGTGGGATCTGTTTCGTGCAGCTGCTACCAACACTGAACTAAAAGAAATTGCTTTGTTCAGGCTGCTCCCTCGTTACCTCTTACCTCTCCTTGACATTTCATCGCATTCCTACCTGTCTCACAATGTAACATATTTTGCGCTAGCCAAGTCTAGATATTCCTGAATATGGTGTGTGTTACTGAATTCTGGACATCTTCAACTATTAAACACCAATTTTTATTCACGCCACGAGTAAGCTAAACAGCCCTCTTTGAGAGCACCCGGACTATTTAGAATGCCCTGGACTATTTAATACTGCCGTTAATCCCCACCTTGGTTTATTGAAGATGTGGTACAAATCACTTCCTAATTCAGTACCATATTTCCCTTTTTGCCCACTTATCTAACCTGGCTAGGCCAATATTTTGTTTCTCCTTTCATATAGGGGGTGGTTTCTAGTAGTGTAAAGAGAGATGAATCCTCCATGAATGTGTGTTCGTTAAGATTATAAGAGTTGTTTCTCTTTGTAAAGTGTATTTTGATTTCTTCGTTTAAGTCAAGGGTTCTCCCTTACGGTTCGTGATTTATGATTTTCAAGTCTGTTGCAATGTTCGTGAATATGTGTCCCGCGTCGTATATATGTTCGCATACAGCCGAGTGTGTAACGTATTTTATCGCATTTCTGTGTTCTTTGTATCTCGTTTGCATTCTTCTACCACTTTGACCAATGTAATTTGCTTGACACCCTATGTCTTGGCACGTTATTGAGTATACCCCTAACTTTGAATACGGGTCTTCTACATTTCTCTTTTCACGTTCCGTTGGAGAAACGGAGAATGGATTCTCCGGACGGTGACGTCGCAGAGCACTGTGCTTGCAGCAGACTGCTTTACAGAATGGTGAAAACCGCATCAAAATCCGTCCTGTGGTTGTCGAGATTACCCGGAACATCAAAGAATCGGGGAATTTGTTTTATACTAAGTAGAGATTAATAGTATTTCCCTTGTCTGTTTTCGCCTTTCGTTATAACTAAGACCTGTTTCTTTATATTTTTGTTTCAAAGACTTAACGTCTTGTAATAGTGTATTGCTGTGGGTGTTGTTGCTTTTGCTCTCTCATTTGAGGATTTGTTTGGTCTCGTTGGTGGCTAGATGTTTGGTTAGTTCCCTAACTTGTACTTGTTATGGCTGGCTATCTCAATGTTCGCAATTAATTGTTTGATGTTGTGAGTTGTGTGTACGTCTTTACAATTGTATTTCAAGCCTTTGTCTAACACATTCATTTCTTGTGCGGAAAACGTTAAGTACTTCCTGTTGTTAACTCTGCTGTGGAAGTTGAATTTCATTACTATTAATGTATTGTTCATTAGGTTTATTACGTTGTGTGTCTCCTAGTCCTTTTTAATTTGTTTTCTAGCGATTCGTGTTTTCTCGTTGCGCATATTTTGACACGATTGTGTACGTTTTCTGTAAAGCTGCACCATTGGGTTCGATAATAATAATGGCAATAAAATCGTATGGCCTCGGATGCCAGGTGTAAGCTTTGTTATTAGACACCCAGAGGGCAGCTTGCATGTCGAATTTTGTCGTTCCTTAAAACGCTATGAAAGTCAAGGAGGTTAGGTATCTAAGCTCCTTGGCACTATAGCGCTTTCTAATAGAGAAATTAGGAACTTTGTGTTGGTGGAAAATCCCGAGATTAATTGTACCATTATTAACACGGACTACTGAAACTTAGCAATTCTTCTTGGTTTGTGCCGTGTCTTGTCTGGGGTTTCGCCTAGGACACCAAGCTGGCTCATCGGCGGGCTCTTGGTGTCCCCGCACGGACCCCCACAGAAGTAACGAACTGCGCGCTACCTCCCTTTGTATAGAGTGCAACTGCACTACTTTACTGCGAGAACTAAACGTTCAAGCAGCCTTAACCTCCCTATGAAGGCTTCCGAAAAGATGGTATATTGGCTTTCACGGCCGGTGAATTAAAACTAAGCAATTATTCTAGGTTTGTGCCGTGTCTTGTGTGGAGTTTCACCTAGGACACCAAGCTGGCTCATCGGCGGGCTCTTGGTGTCCCCGCCCGGATCCCCATAGGAGTAACGAACTGCGCACTACCTCCCCTTGTATAGAGTGCAACTGCACTACTTTACTGCGAGAACTAAAAGTTCAATCAGCCTTAACCTCCCTATGAAGGCTTGCAAAAAGCCTACTGAATTCAAATGGGTTCTTTGACATGCCGACAACATATGACATGCATATCGTGATTTTTGTCGCCTTTCAAAAATACATACCACGGCCAGGAGCTAACCTGCAAGCATGGGTTGGTAGTCCGACACGATAACCACTCACCCACCGTGGCAAGCATTGGGTTCGATGCCAGAAGTTTCGGCCGTGCTTAATTGCAGTTGAATGTCGTACAATTACTGGTTGATTTTTTTAAATGTATGCGACCCTTATTTCGTTTCTTATCCACAGCGTTTTGCCTAGTAAAATGGTCGCCGCTTGTGTTTATTGGTTCATAGTTCGGGGTTAGATTCAGTTCTGTGCTTTTCTTTGAACCAAATAGTCTTTTCTCAATTCATGAGTTTTAGCTTCAGTGATTTGGAACTTTTAAGTTCACGATTTGCCTGACTAGCTGTGAACATTATTCTTTAGGACAACAATGTCTCTATTTAAAGTATAAATACTGCCAATATTGACGTATGGCTTAGAAATTATCAGGCAGTATTTCTCAATGAAAAACCTCTCCACATTAGAAAGAGTAAAAGCAGTATACATAGAAAGCAATTGGAGTTTCAAAGACAACAAGATCCAGATTAGTTTATCTCCTGGCAAGAGAATCCTTCCTCATAGAAGATCTTAGGACACAAATACATCCACCCAACACAAATGCATCAGAGAACCTATTGGCAACACTCATCCAAAAGCGAAAGACGTATATCCGGAGTTTTTTGCATCTGGCGCCATGATTGATCGATCATGGACGAAAGCAAACTTTGAAATGCATCACGTCTATACAAGAATGGCAGTACACGGCTTCCATCACATCATTTGTCACAACAAGACGTATCATGAGCCTTCAATTACATGCAAGTGTCAACTGTGTGGACATGCATGCGATCACTATGACCACTTGGAAATCTATACAAAAAGAACAAGGACAATCAGTGATTATGCAAATCAAAAGAAATTAAGTTTTTGTAAATAGTATTTTTGTAAACCTATTGCCACTTGGCTGCATTAAATGTTTTATTATTCTGTTGGAAGCCATATTTCAGTGTTGTCTTAGCAATCGAGCTCTATACACGACCACTATGCACCAAAAGAAGGAAAAACAATAGTATGAATATCCTTAGTTTATACTGCGATACAGGATTTGCTTTGACGTTTCATCATGAAAATAGCTTGCTACGGTGGGTGAGTGGTTATCGTGTCGGACTACCAATCCCAAGCATGCAGGTTCGCTCCTGGCCATGGTAGTTGGTTTTTGAAAGGCGAAAAAAATCACGACATGCATGTCATACGTTGTTGGCATGTTAAAGAACCCATTTGAATTCAGTAGGCCGTGTTCATAATGGCAAAATTAATCTCGGGATTTTCCGCCAACACAAAAGTTCCTCCGTTCTCTACTAGAAAGCGCTATAGTGTCGAGGAGCTTAGATATCTAACCTCCTTGACTTTCAATGCGCTCCAAGGAGCTATAAAATTGACATGCAAGCTGCCCCCTGGGCGTCAATTAACAAAGCTTGTAGATGGCACCCGAGGCCATACGATATTATTATTATTTTCGTGAAAATTAACACTAACATGTAACACAAGAAGTGACAACTATGTTATTGGCAATAGCCGCAGTACCTTCAAACCACGAGGGACTTCTTTTGTCGAGAGCAAGGAAGCAGACACCAAACTCTCATAACTAGTTGGGTGGGATTGAGCGGCAGGATTATGGGGAGGGAAAGACCGCCGACTAAGGATTCGTTAGCCATCACGACTATAATAAGTCCCAAACGACACAAAAGCGAATCGAGCGACTATCACCATCGTTTTCAGGGATATTTCATATCCTGAGTCGAACTCCGCTCTCCCGGTTGAAACACCTCCCTTAGCGATGAGTCACTAGCCGCTCGGCCGAAGTCGTCGGATTTTTTAAGAGCGTTAAAAAACCTTCAGTATGCCTTCCTTCGGAGGGGAAGTAAAGCCGGCGATCCCATGTCATAGATTTATGTCATGTAAACAGCTTGCCACGGTGGGTGAGTGGTTATAGTGTCGGACTACCAACCCCAAGATTGCAGGTTCGCCCCTGGCCATGGTAAGTGATTTTTGAAGGCGACAAAAATCACGATACTCATGTCATACGTTGTTGGCATGTTAAAGAACCCATTTGAATTCAGTAGGCCGTGTTCAATGGCAAAATTAATCTCGGGATTTTCCGCCAACACAAAGTTCCTCCATTCTCGACTTGAAAGCGCTGTAGTGTCAAGGAGTTTAGATATCTAACCTCCTTGACTTTCATAGCGTTCAAAGGAACGACGAAATTCGACATGCAAGCTACCCTCTGGGTGTCAATTAACAAAGCTTGCACCAGGCACCCGAGGCCATACGATATTATTATTATTATTATGGCATGTAAACAGATCCTTTCACAGACTGAACTTGTGTAAAGCAAAACTGTTAAGTTAGATTTCGTCAGAACGCTCTATCAAAGTTCCAACGTGCGCCACTAGGCATCATTGATATCTGGTGGCGAAAGTTGGAACTATTTGAAATTGAACGGAACTTGTAGCTCACCCTTTAAGGTGTCCGCTGGAAGCAGCTACAGACTCAGGCGAGCCGAACATGTCCTCGGACACTCCCGGCACTACAAGCCATACGATAAATAAATTTAAAAAACTAGCCGCTGAAATGAAGCAACGAAAACAACGACGCTGAAGTATGAGATTGTGGTGAGTCTCCGAATGTTAGTCAATTCGCAGAGTTGCGCCTCTGGACAATCTTGATTTCACGGTGAAAAATGACGCCAAAGATGTTATTTATACCCTGTCAAGGATGATATAATATGGCAATTAAATCACATCTCTGCACAGATGTAGCTTAGTACTCAATTTTACTCAGTTGAGTTGTCAGCAATAAGGTGACATGATTGCACTGCCCGATCTTATCAATGGTAATTTTTACTGCAGCGACTCCTTCCTGCCACTACTGTTAGCTGCAACCATGTTCAGTGTCTATGGTAATCTGTGACGTACCATTTATGTATTACTTACTTAGGTTGTGACTGTTGTTTTAAGGTGAGACATGAAAGGCATAGGTTATAGGTAGAGCCCTGCGCGGATAAACAAAACGTTATCCGCATCCGCCCCGCAACCGCACGGCTGTTATTCGCATCCGCAAGATTGTTAACCGCATCCGCACTACTGGCATTACAATATTATTTTTAATTAGATAGAGTATGAAACAAAATTTATGACTGACATCAAAACCGCATCAAATGAACTTTAAATTGGCAACAACAAAATCTTTAGAGTAAACTAATTTAAATATTTAGGTGAATGGATTACAGCAAACTGTAACGAAAGAAAATCAATCGAATCGAGCCTTCAGAAAATGGAAACTGCTTTTCAATCAACAAAATATATTTATAACAAAAAGAGACTCTCCTGGAACTGCAAAATTCGCCACTACACAACTGTAATCGAACCTGAAGCTGTCTATGCTTTAGAGACACTCAATCTCCAACACAAAGCACCAAATAGAAATGAAAGAACGTAAAATAAAATTAGAAAAATCCTTTGACCAAGAATAAAAGATGGTGTACATTATCCAAGGCCTAATACAGAAATATTAAAAAAAACACAGACGCAATGCGAATGCGAAGAATCCAATTTATGGGACACATAGAAAGAATGGACCCGAACAGACTGACACACAAAATACATACTTTCTTAAAGAACAAGGCTACTAGACCGAATTGGTATAAATTTACAGAGAGAGACTTAAAGGAATTAGGATCATTAAACTTATATGGCCGGAAGGAAATCAGGAAAAATCACTCAGACGTGGGGTTTCGAGGAAGAAGAGAAGAAGACTACACAACATCAATGGTCCGAGCAACGGAAACAGACCCACAAAACTGGGCCAACAGGAAGGCTAGAAAGTGTTGATTTCGCGTTGTCCTAAGCGACCCATTCGCGAAGAAGAAGAAGAAGAAGAAGAAGAAGAAGCAACATATTTAGACATTTGAGGCGAAAGTCGTTCCCCTAGGCTATGGACAGTATGTGACATGCTATGTTTAAAATGAATGTTACACTGCCAAAATTGCTACCCTTTTTAGTTCGGAGTGTTAATAATGCTCAATTACATAATTTGTATGAGATTAGTTTAAATCATCATCTTACATTTATCATGGAGAAAAAAACGGAAAAATATAATATGTCAAAAACATCCGGATCCTGGAGTTAATATTCAAAAAGTTCTGATTGTTTTGGGGAACGTGATGGCGCAGTGGCTAAGCTACTCGTCTTCCATCCGGAGGGTCGGAGTTCGAATCCCGTCGGCAGCGGGGTGGAAATTTCACTTGAAAAATCGCGTGGCTTCGGGAAGGGCATCCGGCCTTAAATCCCCGGCCAAAACCTAAATGAGCCCGATTGGCTCCAGCCTAATTGGAATAAGCCGAAAGAAGAAAAAAGTTCGGATTGTATTCTGAAAACTATCCGCAAATTTACTCCAAACATTATTCGCAGCTTATCCGCTATCCACACAACCATGCATACCATATCCGCATGGCGAAAAATGTTGCGGATATCCACGAGCTTATCCGCGGATATCCGCATCCGCGCAGGACTTAAGCTATAGGACAGGGTCCGCACCAAAGTCAATGGAATCTATATTAATATAAGGTGCGTTCAAAAAGTAACGAGCTGGAGGCTGGAATGCGCAAACCGGTGACGACATCGGCTAATCGTGGCGTGTGTAACGAGGAGTGGTTCCGACCAGAGCGTGGAAGGTCACAGCCCGTCACTAGAGGGCACGCGTGCACGTCACGTGAGGATACAAAGCGAGCAGCAGCATGCATCAATCGTCCAACGCTGCCAGTCGAATTGCAAACAGTGACATGGGGGCGTCAACCGAAGAGCAAAGAGGTGTTGTGCGGTTTCTGACAGCGGAAGGAGTAGGGGGAACGGACATTAATCGCCGAATGTCACTAGTGTACGGTGAACACTGCATGTCCCTTGCAAGGGTCAAGGCGTGGCACAAGCGCTTCCGGGAAGGACGGGTGTCGTTAACCGGACTGGGGCACCCCCCTGCATTACCGATGACAACGTCCAGCTGGTTGATGCACTCATTACCCAGGACCGCCGAGTGACAGTGAACGCCATAGCCGCCGTGGTGGCTCCACGGCAATGCACGACCTCATACGGCCGACACAGTCGCCGCACTCCTGCAGAAATTCAAATGGGAGGTTCTCGGCCACCCTCCATACAGTCCAGACCTTTCTCCCTGTGACTACACCATGTTTGGTCCCCTGAAAAGGGCTCTGCGGGGCCAACGATTCACCTCGGACGCCGACGTCCAGCTGTACGTGCGGAACTGGTTCACATCGTAGCCCAGGAAATTTTATGAGACAGCCATTCACCGCCTCGTCTCACAGTGGGACAAGTGCCTTAACTGCCAGGGCCAATACTTCTAACATACAGGTACTGGTTTCTGTAATTATGCCTCCGGCTCGTTACTTTTTGAACGCACGTTATATAATAAAGCTGAAGAGTTTGTGTGCTTAAACGCGCTAATCTCGGGAATTACCAGTCGGATTCGAAAAATTATTTTTGTATGATAGCCTGATTCAAGAGGAATAGTTTAGGCTATGTAGCATTAGGCTAGACCTCTCAGGTAACCTTAAAGATTGATTTTTATTCAGTAAGTCGGAAGAACAAGCGCTTGAGAACGGTTTTAATAATACCGAAGTCTATAGTTGCCTGGTAATGCGGGCTGCATCACGTCGCCCCTACCAGTGTTCTGGTGCAGAATTGCGAGCTGCTTAATTGCAGTCACGGGGAGTAATTAGTGCAAAAAGATTTCTTAGGCCCCTTAAAGCAGGTATCATCATGACAATAGTATGTCTCTGTATAAGGATGATGGTGTTGGTGCAGTATACTGAGGTTATCAGCTGCAATAAGCGTTGGTGCTTTCAAATTTACTTTCATTTATTCCGATCCTTATCCTTGAGCGCTCCAGTTCTGAAAAACAAATAAATCCACCGGGCGAAGCCGCGCAATACTGCTAGTAAGGGATAAAACGACGACGCTCAGCAATCCCTTTAGGGTCGCCAACTCCCAAGCTCATCAGCTGTGAGCAAGAGATAACATATAAGGGATGATCAAAAAGTATCCATTTGACGGCCATACAGTCCAGTAACAGTATGTCAATCAGGCAAACTCACCCTGAGCACAATCGACACGCCAGGTTGAAGATCCCCGCATGGTAAAACACTGTGTCCTGCTGCGAGAAGAAGTGTGTAACCGCCTGCTGCACATCCTCGTCTGATAGGAATCGTCGACCCTTCAAGGCCTTCTTTAAGGGACCGAAGGCGTGATAATAGCATGGAGAGAGATTAGGACTATAGGGAGGATTCTCGAGTGCCTCCCATTTGAGTTGGCATAATGTCTACGTTACGACCTTTTGCGGTAGGAGACCGTGCGTTATCGTGAAGCAGTATCACCCCTTGTCACAGTTTTCTGGACATTTCACCTTAATTGTACGCCGTAATTTCTCCAGTGTTGCACAGTACCGTTCCCCAGTGATGGAGACACCAGGTTCCTTGAAATCAATAAGCTTCTCCGTGGTTTCCCCTACTTCTACTCCAGGAAAATGCCGGGAATGTGCCTAACTTCCGTTTCCTACCCAAATTATATCTCAGTTGCAAATACACACACCAGTATAGACATCACAGTGACACAGGTTATCAAACAAATTCTACACACACCCAAGTACACTGGGTTGCATGACCACTATGTCGCAAAACCCCTAAAACTATCAACAACAACATAAAACTGCAGCCCAGACTACTTTGGTAGTACACAGTAGCTTCTGTAAAAAAAAATGTCCTCTCGGCACGCCGGAAGGAGGAGGTAGATTTCACCGGACAAACTTGGGGATAGGCGAAAATAGGCAGAATATGCAGGTTTTCGTAGAAGGATCAGACCTCATTTATTGCGAGAAGATATTTTATAATTGGAGCTTAATTAACTTTGTTTTTCGTCATTTTATGCTTATTTTAAACATTTTATTGTTTTATGGGAACGGTAACCTTCTTGTCATTTGGGGTCCATTTTTAGCCTATTTTCAATTTTGAAAAAATAGGCTTATGAGATCACCTTTTGTCCGTGTGTGTGTGCGTGCGTGTGTGTGTGTGTGTGATTCGTGTGTGTGTCCCCCCCTAATAAAATCTAAACGGCAGGAGCGATTTCAATGAAACTCGGAAAGTTCATAGCACTATTTCCGGCGACCTCGACCGTGCCCTTCAAATTTTGTTACGTCTCACCAATCCAACATGGCGGCTGTGTGAAATATTTCACCAGCATTCAATATCTCCGAAACTATTACCAATATTACCCTGACATTTTCTATGGTGATAGAGAGAACTACTATAAGTTCACTTATGTGACTTTTGAAAACCTGGTAACTACAAAACCAACATGGCGGCCAAGCGAATATGCGACTTTTAAATAGACGTTTCTCGCGATTTGACCAACCAAACGCAATGAAACTTGGTACAGTATATGTTTATATACATTGTAATGCACCGACATCTAACTTTGTTCAATTTTTTACATAATCACAAGATGGCGGATGTGCAAATATATTTCACCGGCATTCTATATCTCTGAAACTATTAGCGGTATCTCCCTAAAATTTTGTACGGAGATAAAGGGCACTACTGGAAGTCCATCTATAAGACTTTCAAATACCGGTTAACTACAAAACGAACATGGCGGCCAGGCGAATTTGAAAATTTTAAATAGACCTTTCTCGCGATTTAATGTTCCAAGCGCACTGAAACCTGGTACAGGAAATATTTATACACATTGTAATCCACTGGTATCTAATTTAGTTCAATTGTTTACATAACCTAAAGATGGCGGCAGTGCGAATTTTAAAATTAAGTTTTTATTTCTTGTGATGTAGTCATACGATCGAAGTGAAAGTTCGAATAATGAACCTACGCAATAATTTTCCTTTAATGGTACATGGTAGATGGCCTATACATATAACAATCCAACATGGCGACCATCCGAAATATTTAGACGATACTGAATATCTACGAATCTATTTTAGCAATCAAACTGCATTTATTAATGTTCATAGGGGCTATGAACTTAAGTTCACCTATAGGACTTTAAATAACCTGGTGATCACAAATCCAACATGGCGGTGACGCGAATTATAAATATTCACATGGACGTTTCTCGCAATTTAACCATCCGCGTGCAGTGAAACTTGGCACAGTAAATCCTTATACGAATGTTAATCCACTGGCATATAATTTATTTCAATTGTTTCCATAACCTCAAGATGGCAGCTGTGAAAAATTTTAAAATCTCCTTGTTATTTCTTGTGTCCAAATTATGCGATTGAAGTTTGAATACTACACGTTCACAATAATCTGCATGTAACAGTACACAACTCTAGGACCTACATATATAAAATCCAACCTGGCGACCATCCGAAATATTTAGTCGGTTCTCAATATCTACGAATCTATTACAGCAATCAAACTGAAATTGTGTATGTTGATAGTGGCAATTAACATAAGTAGGATATATGAAAATAGGCTGTATAGTTCTTCACGGAACTACTTGTTATACTTGTGGTCACACTGTCCTTATGCAAGGTTTTGACACTGATGTGTGACTATGTAACGGTCTGTTACTTCTTCACGCAAAATTATATCTCCCGCAGAGATTTTGGTTGGTTGCTCAGGTTAGGGGCTGCGACAACGCGGTCATGTAACCCCGTGTATTAAGGGATGGCTGTATTAGTCTGTAATTCAGGTAAGGACTGCAGACGGTCAATTTCAAGAAGTAGTTCCTAATGTTGGTACCAGGTACTACCGTTAACGACACCTAGCTGTGAACTTGGCTACTAGATGCCAACGCAACCAGCAACTCGCAACGAACGTTGGAACTTCCCCTCCAAAGGAAAGCATACTGAGGGATTTTTAGCGCTCTTAGAAAATCCGACGACTTCGGCCGGCTTTGAACTCGCGACCTTGGGCATAGACATTCAGCATGCTACCAGTTACGTCACCGAAGCCGCTTCACACTTAGTCAGATGAAAATCTGAATCTGATCTCGTTCAAGTGCGTTATCTTGGCAACGTCTGATGGCTCATCCCTCATCAATTTAGTAGTGTTGCCATGGCAACCACTGATAGCTCTTGGCATTTTCTTATAATTCCGAAATTATTTTTCTCATCCCTTGGCAAAATGGAGGGTCATATCAAAAATTCTTTCAGACGAAAGTTTTAGGTAATTATTAGGGAAATATTGTTCATTTTGTGCGGTTTTGATATTGTGCCTATTAAGAGAGATATGATTAATGTTTCCCGAAAAACCCACATTTTCCCACCCCATTGGTCAATGGTTGGTGCTATAAAAAACTCTTCAAACATAAATTTTTGGGCTTTATCCGACACATAGTATGAACGATGAACGGATTCGATATGTAACATATTAAGAGAGTTATAGCAATATTTCACTTTTTCGAAAAAAGCCCCCAATTTTCACCCCCTTCGACCGATTTAGCCCAGTAACGAACTCGACCGAAATTTTATAGGTATACATATTCGGTAAAAAATTCAAAGTGATTGGTGCAAAATTACGGCAGTTATCGTGTCCACATGAAACTGATATATATACATACATAAATTATATATACACTTTTGAACTGACGGTGGTTTTGGGGTCTGGGGGATATGAAACTCGAAGATATGTCGAAATTTTCCGGAAGTCGAAACATGGTACCCATTGCAATAGTTAGCTTTCTAATGAAATCTACCTCTGGTTGGTTCCTCAGTTTAGGGGCTGCGACAACGCGGTCATCTAACTCCATGTACTTTGGGTGAGTGTAGAATCTGTCTGATAAACGGTGTGAATTGTAATGGCTGTATTTGTCTTAATTCAGGTAAGGACTGCAGACGGTCAATTTCAAGCAGTAGTTCCTAATGTTGCTACCAGGTACTACCGTCATCGACACCTAGCTGTGAACTTGGCTACTAGATGCCACCCCAACCTGCAACTCGCAACGAACGTTGGAACTTTCCCTCCAAAGGAAAGCATACTGAGGGATTTTAGCGCTCTTAGGAAATCCGACGACTTCGGCCGGCTTTGAAACCGCGACCTTGGGCATAGACATTCAGCATGCTACCAGTTACGTCACCGAAGCCGCTTCCCACTTAGTCAGATGGAAATACTGAATCTGATCTCGTGCGAGTGCGTTGTCATGGCAACAATGATAGCTCATCCCTAATCAATTTAGTAGTGTTGCCATGGCAACCTCTGATAGCTCTTGGCATTTTCTTATAATTCTGAAATCATTTTTCTCATCCCTTGGCGTAATGGTGGGTCATATCAAAAATTCTTTCAGACAAAAGTTTTAGGTAATTATTAGGGGAATATTGTCCATTTTGTACGGTTTTGATATTGTGCCTATTAAGAGAGATATGATTAATGTTTCCCGAAAAACCCACTTTTTCCCACCCCTTTGGTCAATGGTTGGTGCAATAAAAAAAACCTTCAAACATAAATTTTTGGGCTTTATCCGACACATAGTATGAACGTTGAACGGATTCGATATGTCACATATTAAGAGAGTTATAGCAATATTTCACTTTTTCGAAAAAAAAAGCCCCCCATTTTCACCCCCTTCGACCGATTTAGCCCAGTAACGAACTCGACCGAGATTTTATAGGTATACATATTCGGTAAAAAATTCAAAGTGATTGGTGCAAAATTACGGCAGTTATCGTGTCCACAAGAAACTGATATACGAGTACATATATATATACATATATATTGTACCCATGTGAGTAATCTCCATGGAAAATATGTTTCCGCCTCCAGCTAGCGTCAGGTCTCAGGCGTGTACCGTTCCCCCATTGAGCAGTTGCATATTTTGGATTGGAGACTAAAAGGTATCAACTCTACAATGATAAGGCACAACTCTATTCTAAGAATTTAACTCAGTACTAAAATCATGGCTTCAAACATAGAAAAACAATCCCAACAAACATAAAACAAAATCAAACAACATTTCTTCCACAATCCACTAATATTCACATGATATTATCATAATAAACTCATATCATTACTCAAACCTTTACCCATATATTGACTTCACAATTCACTCTAGTGCGCTGATGCACATACAACTTTCATAAACAAAACTGTACTTTTATTCTTCTGTCATCTGGTGTGACTTCCTTAATTTCACAAAATTACTTGTTTCTTAAACCTCGTCTTACTTTGACAATTATGTGTACCGTGTGTGTTTGGTCTCTCTCTTCCCACCAAATGCTTTTCATGCATTAGCCTATTCAGGTATTGCACAACAAATCTACGTGCAACTCCATAATTATGTAAGTCTATCCCTACACTTCTCTCTATTTATATAGTTCCACTGCATGCCGTTGTGGCTCAGCGGTCTAGCTGTATGCCTCTCACCAAGGCGGTCCGGGTTCGATTCCCGGTCAATGCATGTGAGATTTTCGAAGTGAAATGCCACGTCCTGTGGTTCGGATTCCACGTAAAAAGGAGGTCCCGTGGCTCATGATCTCTAGATTAACGGTCACGTTAAACTACAAGCTTCCTTTTCCGATTTCATCTTCAAAACTTTCGTTATCGCTGTGTCGGATGGTATTATTAAGCTACCCTTGCGAGCGTAGCCTGTGGCGTCAAGTGCCCAACTTCTGAAATTCGTGTCAGTGTCAGTACAAAATGCAACTTCCAACCATTCGTAAGATTGCTAAAATTTTTACTCATCAGGATTATCTATGATTACCAATGTGTTTTTAAACCACACACATTCATTACACAATATAACAATGCTTCCTTTCATTACAAGCAAGGTCTCAAATCTGTCCTTTCAAAACGCTAGCCTTCACGGTTCGTTTTATAACTCAGCCCCTAGAGCTGCTCGCATACAATGGAATGGAGTGGCGCGGTCATAGCAGTAAACCGTCCCTCACCTCCTGCCTCTTGGCTTATATCTCCCCAAGCAGTAGTAAGATTCTAAAGACAATACTGTGGTCACAATGACGCACATATCCCAATGGATTTAAACTGAATGGTATGCACATAGGTTCTGGACGAGCTTAAACATTTATCCCTAACCTGAGGATATGATAATAACTGGCCTCAATAGGTCCATTTCAACATGAAGGCACGAGGTTCATAAAAGCATTGGTCGATCTGGATAACCGGTATCTTAATAAATGCTGCGGTCAGTCACATGCTGCCGTCAATAAGATTCGCTTCACAAGAGCCGAATCACTCAGCAACTTAGTTCTCGGTCGATCAGGTATGGTGCAGAGGTTTCCAATGTTCTCCCCTCACCTACCACAGGATTCGAACCCGGAACATTCCATATCCATCATCGGAGTTAGGGTACGCACTAAATACACTCCGGCATAATTAAATATCTATGTACGCCCACGGCTATACGAGATTTCATACGTCGAATAGATTACCTGGCTCTATGACCTGATATTATGATCTCGTCCTTTGATTATTGAGAGAAATCTATCAATTACTCTATAAGCTTTTACACAAGCTGCAAATTCAATTCACTCTTAAGCTCTTCCACTTCCTTGCATAATTTATATTCCCATTAACACAATATATTCTGATATTAAACTCTTTTCTCATCCCTTACTGTATAATCTTACTGCTTGGATCGATAAATTGGCGTAAATATTTCTTGCTTACATCATTTTTTTCTGATGTATTCATTCATACCTTTTATTGTTTATTATTATTATTCTTACTGACATAAATTACCATAATCCGACACAACATAACCATCTTAATAATCGAACATCCGTGTTCGTTACGTTAAGTTTTACATAACTGATTTGCCATTTTATTAATAGTGGTAACGATTAATCCACTCACTGATGTATAACAACATCTCAACTCTACTAAAATCAACACAACAATAATTAAACCTGGAGGGTCTATCTCTTAATACTGATTCTTACTGGCATTATTTATAATTCTGAAATCACATTACATGCAGTGGGCTATAACTTCTATAAAATCATGATTTGTGGGGTACTCACATATAGGCTTACCCTGGTGGCTCCAACCACCCATATCTTCCAGTGTCGCCTGCCATTTGCAGAGTTAGCGCGACATTTCCATACTGAATATACACATTTTATAATACATTTCTTTCACTAAGCACTCGGCACTTTCCATTTCTATGATGAAGCTATTGCTTCCAAAACACATGACACTTTATAACACTTGTTATACCATTAATTTAAAAGATATTTCACATATGATTTCTACAAAACACACGTCACTTTTTACATTCTTCATTGGTTGAAATTTCCTGGCAAGATATCAGAATTGCAGGTATTGACGGCATCCTCCATGCTCCTACCAACTCCTGACTGAAAGTCTGGATCATCTGCCTACGGATTCACCAACTGTCTATCAATTATCCTACGATAAACTTCCTGTTGTGCATAAAGATGCTTACTTTCGTCCTGAGCGTTACTATTTGGTATTCTTAAGACATTTCACCAAATGCATCATAAAGTTTCTCCCAGCGCAGTCCGGTGTAATAAGACATGTATAACCAATCAATATATTATACACTGCACTCAACATTGTACATAGTATTTACACAAATTATTACTTTCAATGTTCTGCAAGTTATATCACACGGTACTTCCTATGTGAACACTAACAATTGCTCGTACTGCCGACTATACACATGCAGCACGACTGTCCTTAATAAATGCCTTCTAAAAGTTTTACTGCACGGCTCCCCAAGCTGAAGTCCGAGCCTCCTTCCTTGACTTTGGTAACGCACATTTCACATAATAAAGTTCGTTGATTACAGTACTTATTATTATTACTTCATGACTATGCATGATTATATTATCACTTGGTGCATTACACTGCACGGCGAATATAATGATTAACACTAAAATGTTCAAGTCTTTGTGTGAGCGTCCTTTCCTGAGCCAGAGCGACATACGTTCCGCGCTCGAGTCTGTTCCAACTGCCCCCTTCTGACTGGGTCCACACCCTTATATTCGTTTCACACGAAAAAGTAGACCTATAATTCCCGCGCTGTATCATCTCCTCTCCCAGGATGATTCTGGTCTCGAAACAATGCTCATAGGGTTCCTTTTTCCTCGCTGGTCCCAAAACTATCTGCGTGCTGAAGGGTCGATCGGCCAATTAATTAATATTAATTGCCTTTGCCATAGCGTGGGTACGCGGTTTCCAGTGGAAATCCCCGGTGACATAGTCAGGTCACGCCGCGAACACCCATAGTCCTGTGTTCTTGCGCACTCCACTAAATATGCCTCGATTTCACAGATTAAAGGCTTGGTAATTAGCCTCCTGGCTAAAGATTCACCTGTGTGCAACTCTTATGTCATTGCGTTGCTCCAATCACGAGTAATCAATGATTTTCCTTGGGATCTCTCCCCTCCCTTCTCGGTTTTATTCTCAAACGGGGAAGAACAGAGTCATTATTCAACCCCCCGACCTCTTCCAGACGACTTAAGTAGGTCAACGAGATTGGCATGGCTCCATGAGTCTCCTCCTACAATTCTGGGGCTATTAGTAAAGTGTCAAACTCCCCAACTTCTGTGTTCCAAGTCCAGCATAGCCTACTACATGTAGTCCAATAATGCTATAATTCACTCATTTTCCCTGCATTATTTTAATAAATAATGTCAGCACCAGTTGATATCACACCAGTGATTAAATATGTACCTTCCTCTAGGGGTTTTTACAACTAAAACTCCCTCAACAGATCTTGGGTTCGTTCCCTGGTGGAACCTTCATTCTTAGATCACAGTCTCTGAGATCCACTTTCGATACCAGTCAGCCTAATTCCCCTCGGGTTCAATATATACATATATATATATATATATACATACATAAATTATATATACACTTTTGAACTGACGGTGGTTTTGGGGTCTGGGGGATGTGAAACGCGAAGATATGTCGAACTTTTCCGGAAGTCGAAACATGGGACCCATTGCAATAGTTAGCTTTCTAATGAAATCTACCTAAAATGTGTCTTCCTCTCTTTCATAAACATAATGCATTACTGCAATCAATGCCAGTATTTTCTGGGTTGCAGGAAGGATATACCATGTTCAGGCTAACATATTTAATGCCTGAACTCCCTGGGTTAACTCATGTTCTCGTCTGACCCCAAAGCTATTTGGGTAATGTTTCTGGGGGATAGAGTATCCTTCCTTTTCCTGCATCTCATACCCCGTTCTCTTTCTTGTTCTGATATCCTCATTCTCTAGGGACTGGAACTCTGAACTTTGATATGAGTTACCTTGCAGGTTATATGTGTTCAATATAATAATAAAAAGGAACAATTTCCTTAGAAGAGTATTTTTGTTGCAACAAACACACTTCTTTAGTCAAACTTCAGAATGAAATTTAGTGATAAGTTGAAGTTAAAGTGGGAAAAATAAAATGATGCCGAAATAATCTAGACCAAACAACATCTGAATAAGTTGTGAGGTTTGAAGCCATTTTTCAGTGTTGCCTAAGTAAACAAAAGTTTGGTGCTTTTCAGTCGGTCCACACGAATGTACCCAAAAAGAGCTGGGTTGTGCCCTAATCCTGAAATAAATTACATGAGATTAATAATTAATCTCATGTAATTTATTTCAGGGTAATTAATTAATTAACTATTAATCTCATGTAATTTATTTCAGTATTAGGGCATAACCCAGCTCTTTTTGGGTACATTCGTGTGGACCGACTGAAAAGCACCAAACTTTTGTTATCTGAATAAGCTAAATGTACTCTCTATATAAATGAAAACCTTTTAACGGAAAGACCCTATGGGTAATATGTTTATTATTGTATGCATATGGGCAGATGGCCTCGCTGTTCTGTCCCTTAAATCAACCATAACTAACTGATGTATATAGACTACATAAATCATTACAGGGTACATATAGATAGGCCTGCAGAAAAAAAGGCATGGAAGTTGCTCAAGTTTGCATATGTCTAGAAGATTAAAATTCAAAAGAGCTTAGAAGTTAATACCCAAAAAGTGAATTTTTCATATTATGGTGAAATCTACTATAATAGCCTACTTCTTTTCTATTAGAGCGCGTTGAAATTAAGATTAGGCCTATGTATCATTTCTCTTCTCCTGTAGATTGTAGTCATTGCCGTGTATTTTGAAATAAAGAAATGTTGTAGAATGACAGCTTACACCAGATGTCTTCTTTTTCATATGTAACGGCTCGTGATAACAATTTCCCATCGGAATTAGGGTGTTAATAAGCCTAAGTACGCATCCTTTCAACGAGCGCGCCATGCAACTTGAGCGATGTTTGCCCTTACCACCAGGCAAATGTAATCGCAAAGCAAGAGGCCTCACTCCAGCCGTGGAAGCGAGACTTCCAGGAGTATTAAGATTAAGGTGATTTTTGTTACCGCGAGATTGAGAGAACGGCTGAACCAATTGACTTAGTAAATCACTGACGAAAGCTCCAGGTCTGTAGATTAGCAGAGTGTATTTAAACGGAAATAAATATGCTTCAGTATATTTTCAAATTATTAAAGAAATATGTGGTATTTATGGCATTCGCTCATGCTTACAATCGCTGTGAGTGACGAGTGGCGGACAGAACATGTATAGGCTACGGTAGCGTTAGTGTGATCGTTGTTTATGAGAATTATAAAAGAAGGGAAACATTGAAGAGCTTAAACTGACAGTTGAGTGTGTAATTTGTTTAGTTATCCAAATAGTAATGCTATTTTCCATTGTATGTGTGACTTAAGTGGTCCAGCTCCGTGGCTAATAGGTTAGCATGCTAGACTTTGGCCCGAAGGGTTCCGGGTTCGATTTCCGACCGGGCCATGAGGATTTAATATCCTGCGGTTAATTCCTCTGGCTCGGGGGCTGGGTGTTTCTGACGTCTTCATGTACAAAGAAACCAAACTCTGGAATGAAATAGAATAAACAGAAACAAGTAAAAAGAAAGTGTTCAAGTGGCGGACTTCGATTGCATTATGCAGAACCGAAGGAGTTCGAATCCCACCTCAGATATACTGTATTTTTATTTCCGTATTCGCCTTTCTTGCTAATGGTATGACATTGTCGTAAACATATATTACATTTATTCTCCCGTAAAGTAACGAATTCACCGTGATTTACTGAGAGGCTTTAACCTCTGTACGCTAGTACAGGATTTAAATAATAATCATCATCATAATCGATGTTGGCCAACATTTTTTTTTTTCGTGTGGCCTCCTGAAAGGCCGAGTGCGGGTATTTCTAGTCGACGCCCGTGGGCGACCTGCCCGTCGGGATGAGAGATGGAATGGATGAATATGAATGAAACTGGACAAGGATGTGGAAGGAAGCGGCCGTGGCCTATCAGAAGGTACCGTCCCAGCATTTGCCTGGTGTTGAAAATGGGAAACCACGGAAAACCATTTCAAGGACGGCCGACGGTGGGGCTCGAACCCAAGCGTCTACAGAGTCAGCAGAGAGCTTGGCTTTGGCCAACTAAGGACCACGTAAATAACTCTTCATGATTTCAGTTTTCTTTGCCGCCAGTAGACTATTCCTTCCTTCTCTTGCTCACAGCTTCTTTCTTTTCAGCTGTCCAATGTTGTTTCTTCTTGGTCACTGTTTCTGGCTCTAGGAACCCTTAAAATAATAATAATAATAATAATAATAATAATAATAATAATAATAATAATAATAATAATAATAATGAAATAATAATAATAATAATAATAATAATATACGTAAGTGAACAATAGACGCAGTGGAGACTTGTCAGGAGCTCTTCCACTAATCCCCGAAGAATATTAGGTTGAAAATAGGAAATAAGAAACGGGGGAGATCGAAGTCTTGTAGACACTAAATTCACTTGATAGGGTTGGCAATTCTGAGCATTCCATGAGCTTAGTAGGCGCCTTTCAGTTGTTTTGCTGATGGCTATTGGCTCTCGCTTTGTATCCAAACACAAAATAACGTTTGCACGTGCTCGTTTGACTGTATTAACCTCAGCGGAACTAAGGATGACTTCATTGACAACACCTCACCTCAGAGGAGAAGCATTGCGTGTTTGCCAAGCCCTCTCACGGCCTGTCGGATAATTACAGGGCCCGTTTGTATCTCCAAATGGTGATTGATGCCCGCCCTCCCCCTCCCCAATTGCCTGCAGCAACGCACGTGCCGGCTACTGCCTTACACCCTGTTTTATTGTTGTTGTTTATTTTCATATTTACATTTGCCTTGAAGCATGAGCTGTGTTGTTCGCATGTTCGTTGTTTATGAGCCAAGAAATACCCGCAAGATGTTAAATATTGTCCTCGTGTCGCTACGCATTGTTCTGCTATCTTGTGCTAGAGTGGCGAACATTTCTCACTAGCGAACAGGTGTGGCTAAGTCTAACTGAACCTTTTGAGAAAGAAAACGTACATTAATATTACATTTATATTATATTTTCTCCTTGTACGATATATTTTTATTTATTTATTTATTTATTTATTTATTTATTTATTTATTTATTTATTTACTTTTCATGTTTTATATATTTTTTAGTCGGTTTACCCACCAGGGTTGGCTTTTCCCTCGGACTCAATCCCACCATTACCGCCACCAGGGCAGTGTCCTGGAGCTTGCCTCGGATGTAGGGTGTGGTAGCTATGTAGAGTTGAAACGATTAGCTCAGGACAGGGAGGCATGGAGATCTGCATCAAACTAGTCAAAAAACTGAAGACTCAAACAACAACAGACACGAGCTGAGAGAAGAAGATTAACTGATAGGTCATCGCTTTTAAGTTGAGTTACACTTATTTTCGGAATGATGTATAGAAATCTATAAAAGTTACTTTTTGCCTATATCAAAGTGTCCTTAATTGTTTATGTTTACAATGACCAAAAGGGAGTTAATGACAGTGGAAGGTCAAACATCAATCAAATTGGGAAGGGTTTGGGAAAAAGGAAACGAGGTTTCTACAACGATTTTGAATTCTTAAAATTCTCAGAGGGAGGTAGCGAGCAGTTCACTACTCCTGTGGGGATCCGGGCACGGACACCAAGAGCCCACTGATGAGCCTATATTGATGCTCCTACTGTATGTTAAACCCCACACAAGGCACGCCATAAACCTAGACAAATTGCTGAATTTTGAATTCTTGATCAATGTTTACAATTTAGGACAGGAACATTTTTATTTTACTTTGTTTTAGCCTAGTTTACACAAAGAAAACACATTATTTAACAAGTAGTTCCGTGAAGAACTATACAGCCTATTTTCATATATCCTACTCATGTTAATTGCCTCTATCAACATACAAAATCTCAGTTTGATTGTTGTAATAGATTCGTAGATATTGAGAACAGTCTAAATATTTTGTATGCTCGCCATTTTGGATTGTTATATGTATCTGTCATAGAGTTATGTACCATTAAGGGAAAATTATTCCATAGCTTCATTATTCAAACTTTCACTTCGATTGCATGATTACGACACAAGAAATAAAAACTTAATTTTAAAATTATGCACAGCCGCCATCTTGAGGTTATGTGAACAATTGAACTAAATTAGATGGCAGTGCATTACAATATGTATAATCATTTACTGTACCACATTTCACTGTGCTCAGAGAGTTAAATCACGAGAAAAGTCCATTAAAATGTTTCAAATTCGCTTGGCCGCCATGTTCGTTTCCTACTTTACAGGTGTTTGAAAGTTACATACGTAAACTTGTGTCAGTGCCCTTTATCACCGTACAAAATTTCAGGCTGATATTTGAATTAGTTTCGGAGATATACAATGCCGGTGAAATATTTCACCCAGCCGCCATTTTGTGGTTATATAAACAATTGAACAAAATCAGGCACCAGTACATTACAATGTGTATAAACATTTGCTGTACCATGTTTCATTATGTTTGGATGGTTAAATAGCGAGAAAAGTGTATTTAAAAGTCTCAAATTCGCTTGGCCGCCATGTTGGTTTTGTAGTTACCAGGTTTTTGAAAGTCTCATATGTGAACTTCTAGTAGTGCCCTTTATTACCGTACACAATTTCAGGGTGATATATGTAATAGTTTCGGAGATACTGAATGCTAATGAAATATTTCGCACAGCCGCCATTTTGGATTGGTGAGACATAATCAAATTTGAAGGTCGCGGTCGGGGTCGGCCAGAATGGTGCTATGATCTTACCGAGTTTCATTGAAATCGCTCCAGCCGTTTAGAAGTTATTAGGGGACACACACACCATCGCACATACATACACGCACACACACACGGACAAAAGGTGATCTCATAAGCCTATTTTTTCATAAAATTAAAATAGGCTAAAAATATATGATACTATATACAGGGTGATTCTCTATGTAGTTTACAACTTCAATAATGTGTAATAATTTATTGAAACTATTTTACTGGTTTCCTTCTGTGAGAGCGTAGAGTGCAAGGAGCGAAGTATATCGATTAATCAACAAAACAATTATTCAATTATTCGACAAACCTATGAATCGATTAAGCGACAAATCTATTAAACGCACAATCGATTAATCGTTGGTATATTGGCTTTCACGGCCAGTGAATAAAAACTCGGCAATTTTTGTAGGTTTGTGCCGTGTCTTGTGTGGGGTTTCGCCTAGGACACCAAGCTGGCTCATCAGCGGGCTCTTGGTGTCCCCGCCAGGACCACTACAGGAGTAGCGAACTGCCCGCCACCTCCCTTTTTATGAAGCGCTCGAGCAGCCATAACCTCCCTATGAAGGCTTCGAAAAATATGGAATATTGCATGGTTCTCGCAGTAAAGAGGCGCAGGGGCGCTTCATAGAAAGGACGGTAACGCGCAGTTCGCTACTCCTGTGGGAGTCTGGGTGGGGACACCAAGAGCCCGCTGATGAGCCAGCTTGGTGTCCTAGGCAAAACCCCTTACAAGACACAGCACAAACCTAGAAAAATTGCCAAGTTTCGATTAATCGTTATTTGTAGCGATTATTCGATTTTTCTGATTCGATTAATCTATTATCCGATAGCTGAAATGAATCGATTAAAAGTACCAGCCCTACTTTGCAGTCACCAAGCCATTGCTCCCAACTATCATTCGTGCTACCCTCATTTCCGTTACCTGTATGGGATATCCTGAATCTACCCTGCTCTCACTTCCATACAGCAAGGTTGGTCTAAATACTGAGCTATGTGCGGAGAGTTTCGTCACTACATTAACTTCATTCTTGCAGAATAGGGTAAACTGTAGGCTACAGTTATTAGCACTGCTTGCATTTATTTGAACATAATAGTATTTTTACAACAATAACATTGCCACAGTGTGTTTTATCTTTCCATCTATTACTCCTTGGCCCCTATACTTCATCTTACTGCCACCAGGTGAACAGTTTTGAAGTGAATGTTGGAACAAGTTGGTGTTGTTCATCACTGCTGGGTTTTTTGTTGACATCGAACAGTTTTGTTCAGGTTACTAGTTCCAAACGTCGATGTTTGGAACTCAGTATACAAACTGTATTTTAAGGGTACGTGTGAAAACATGTTGAATACGCCTTAATGTATTTGTTCAGTGTTTATGAAGCACTCTAACCTATAATTATTCTGTGTGGTGGGGGTGCCAATTACTGTATTAAAAATGACGATAAAATGCAGTACTTGGCACCCTGTGCCAATAACTGTGATTTTGGTTTTCACAGTCTTGTTATGAAAGCCGGATCAAGATCCTATAGGCTTTCATATAGCCGTGGTAGGATTTTTCGAGATCTCGGAAACTAAGCGTCGCCCACGGTTGAAACCTATTGACGTCAGAAAAGTTGGATGGCGCAGCCACGCGGCAGAATGTTGAAGCTGTAACATTGTGACTGGTGAGATTTATTTAGATGTTGAAGCATTGACGTCGTGATGGAAACAGAAATTTGACAAATTTGAGGAGGTACTGCTCTGTATACGGTTGCAAATCGTATAAAACGGCTACGAAATATCTTCACTACTTTCCTGTACAAAAAGTTCAGAGAGAAAGATGGGCTTCGGCGCTGTCAATTGGAAAACGTGTTACATGTTACATGACAGTGTGCAGTCTGCATTTTTGTGAAGACGACTTCTTTCCACCGGTACTGTTGATTATTGATAGTCATTGTCTCTAATTTGTATTCACATGGATTTAGCTACATCAAAAATACTGATAAACTTATAGCCTATTACTTCTGTGCCGTACAAAGAAAGTTATCCGCTCTTCGTAAACTTATTTTAGGGGTTCTTCCGATTGACAATAGCCGAATGGTTAGAAAACTTAAGACAAATGCTGTTCCTAGCCTTAATTTGCCAGAGAATTTATATTCTTGCCTTTGAACAGCAAGTATGTAGGTAATTGAAGTATGATTTGGCTTGGATTGTGTTTTTTGCTATGATGTCCCTACTGTTGAATTTAGTTAATTAAAATGTAAAATCTTAGTTTTAAGTACCGGTTTGGTGACCCATCATCCCAGGCAAGCCGGCAACACCTATACTACTCAGGCAGATAGGTCACATAGCTATAATTTTGAAGTTATAGTGATGTTAAGTATACATATGCGGTAATGTAGCAGGAGACCGGATCGGCCTAGGCTATTCTAACTTTAATTAGTTCCCATTTCAGGGTTTTACAGTTTTGAGTGCGAATAGTTGGTTTGAAAGTTGTACAACAGTAAGGAGAGTATGTTTTGTATAGGTTTTAATTGGTATTATGGTTTATGTCGAGCTGAGGAGTGAATTTGGTTTGGCTTATAGTGTAGTTTTTGATCTGTTCCGTTTGCTTATGACAAGTTCAAATGGAGACTCCAGCTTTGTTAAATATCTGTATTTTAAATATTTAATTAAATATATTGATAAAGATGATGTCTCCATTTTAACTTGCCTGTGGCAAGAGATTAATAAATTAATATTCTTGCCTTTGAACAGCAAGTATGTAGGTCAATATTTGCAATATTGAAGTATGATTTGAGCATCCCAAGTAACGCTTCTTTGAACCCAAAACATTCATGCAAATTCAGGGTTGCTTGATTCAATTTATTATCAGGGAGTCGTCCTTTGTGTTATGTGAGATATATGTATATTGTGAAATTAATAAAAACATCGATACCGCTAGGCTCCCAAGTACAGGCTTCATATATGTAACAGCAGACAGTAAATTAACTATCTACATGTGGGTAATATTTTTAACTGGTAGTAATTAAGCACTGCATTTAAATTGATTATAAAAATATTTCTATCAATGAAAGGAAATATGTAGTATTTTGCCATCATAAATTAGAAGCCATAACAAACGCACACCCAATTACTTCACGTCACTATATCGCCGCCATATTGCAAACAGCTGACCGTAAGCTCCTCCCCCGTTTCGGACGTCAATACCAATCGAATCAAGTCAAAAAAAATGCATTCAAAAAAAGTCTGTCTGTATGCACGTACGTATGTACGTATGTGCGTGACGTTTTTGCGTTTAGCAAAGTACAGGTCGCAATTTTCAAGATATCATGCTGAAATTTGGTACGGTGAAAGGGTTGGGGCCTGTGAGGAAACCTTTTGTTGGACGTTAAAATCGGTGCAGGGCCGGACATTTTTTTGGGGCTCTGAATTTCGTCCCTTTTTTTTTTTTTTTTTTAATCAATATATCTCGGAAACGGCTGGTTGTATCGAAAAACGTTAAATGTACAGGTGTAAGATACCCACGGTATGCAACTTTTTTATTCATAACGATTTTTTTATATCTCTCCCCGTTTTCTTTTTTGGGGCCCTGAAAATGTCCATTGTGCGTGACATTTTTGGGTTTAGCGAAGTACAGGTCGCAATTTTCAAGATATCGAGCTGACATTTGGAGCGGTGCAAGAGTTGTACCCTGTGAGGAAACCTGTTGTCAGGCCTTAAAAACGGTGCAGGGCCGGATCTTTTTTGGGAGCCCTGAATTTCAAACTTTTTTTTGGAATCGATATTTCTCGGGAACGGCTGGTCGTATCGAAAAACGTTAAATGTACAGGTGTAAGATCTCCACGGTATGCAACTTTTTTACTCACAACGATTTTTTGATATCTCTCACAGTTTTCTTTTTTTGGGGCCCTGAAGATGTCCATTATGCGTGACATATTTGGGTTTAGCGAAGTACACGTCGCAATTTCCAAGATATCGAACTGAAATTTGGTGCGGTGAAAGAGTAAGACCCTGTGAGGAAACCTATTGTCGGGCGTTAAAAACGGTGCAGGGTCGGATCTTTTTTTGGGGCCCTGAATTTCAAACTTTTTTTGGAATCGATATATCTCGGAAACGGTTGGTCGTATCGAAAAACGTTAAATGTACAATTTTAAGACCTCCGTGGTATACATCGTTTTTATTAATGACGATTTTTTGATATCTCTCACCGTTTTCGGTTTTTGGGGCCCTGAAAATGTACGTATGTGCGTGACGTTTTTTCCGTTTAGCAAAGTACAGGTAGCAAGTTTCAAGATATAGAACTGAAATTTGCTACGGTGAAAGGGCTAGGGCCTGTGAGGAACCCCATTGATGGGCGTTAAAATCGGTGCAGGGCCGGCCCTTTTTTTTGGGCCCTGAATTTCATCCTTTTTTTGGAATCGATATATCTCGAAAACAGTTGGTCGTATCGAAAAACGTTCAATGTACAGGTGTAAGATCTCCGCAATATGCACCTTTTTACTCATAACGATTTTTTGAATATCTCTCACCGTTTTCTTTTTGTGGGGCCCTGAATGTGTACGTATGTGCGTGACGTTTTTGCGTTTAGCAAAGTACAGGTCGCAATTTTCAAGGTATCGAGCTGAAAATTGGTACGGGGAAAGAGTTGGGGCTTTTGAGGAACCCTATTGTTGGTCGTTAAAATCGTTGCAGGGCCGACCTTTTTTGGGGCCCTGAATTTCATCCCATTTTTGGAATCAATATACCTCGGAAACGGTCGGTCGTAACGAAAAAGTTAAATACACAGGTGTAAGATCACCGCGGTATGCAATTTCTTTACCCATAACGATTTTTAGATATCTCTCATCGTTTATTTTTGGGCTCCTGAAGATGTACGTATGTGCGTGACGTTTTTGCGTTTATCAAAGTACAGGTCGCAATTTTCAAGATATCGAGCTGAAATTTGGTATGGGGAAAGAGTTAGGGCCTGTGAGGAACCCTGTTATCGGGCGTTAAAATCGGTGCAGGGCCGGACCTTTTTTGGGGCCCTGATTATCATCCTTTTTTTTTTTTGAATCGATATATCCCGGAAACGGTTGGTCGTATCGAAACAACTTAAATGTACAGGACTAAGACCTCAGTGATTAGCAACATTTTTACCCCTGATCATATTTTGATATCTCTCACCGTTTTAATG
This sequence comes from Meconema thalassinum, assembly GCA_946902985.2. NCBI lineage: Eukaryota > Metazoa > Arthropoda > Insecta > Orthoptera > Tettigoniidae > Meconema > Meconema thalassinum. The sequence goes on along the minus strand of OX336394.1, from coordinate 398,658,927 downwards.
TTATTAAATGCTTTTGGTTTTTAAAAAATGAGGCCCAAATGTATATAATAATTTGTAAAACTTCAACTGATCGTCTCATTGAATACTACGGAAAATTATCTATAGTAACCCGTTTTCACCTTTTCAATAAGTTAAATAATGTATTTACAGTGTTATATATTTTTCATTTCCGAGGACGTCCGGCTTTCATAACCACGTGATGGTGTCAGCATTGCCTAGAATAACATTTTATAATTTTCCTACATTACCACACAATCGGGCCAATGGCCCGAAATGCAAGGCATGAGATCTTGCTGCCAACGAAGTTGTTGTTTGAGATTATTACCCCTCTTGCTCGCCGCTATCTTGCCGCACCTTCTCATCCAAAGCAGGTCGTGCTGCGTGGACTCCTACTTGTTCAATGTCTAAGGTCTTTAGCAATGCGTTTCAAGCGGGAAAGAATATTTTCTACATATTTGTATTAAAAAACAAGAGGCACACAAAGAAAAGAAAGGTGCCAAGAACTGTACCTGACCAAGGTGCCAACAACTAAATTTAAGTGCCAAGTACTGTCTGTTTGCTCACTTAATATTTCATAACAGATTTATAATATATGTTAAGGCTCTATATTTAGTTTATTAATATTTATAATCAATATTCATAATGTACAGAACACGAGACAAAAAAAATGAGACAAATAACAGCAGATTTTCTGTTCAAAATTATTCATTTAATTGCTTAGTGTCCTTAAAGTGCCAATAACTGTACAGTTTACCCTACCACAGATCGCAACTGAGAACTCACTGCACCTCGACTCTATACTATGCAATGCTTAGAGAATACAAAACCCAGGCTGAAAATGGTTCGTCGGCTCCAATTCTCTTCCAACCTATTGTCGTGTGTTATGTGCCCTACCAACATCACCTTTGATTTTATTTAAGCGAAAATTCCCCAACAGGAGAGCGATTAAACTTAGGAGGTGTGTCTCCGCTCCTCCCAAAATCTCTTCATTCTCGCGGAATGATCCCTCTTCCTCTCATCCGTCCACTTTTTTCCCAGGTTGTCGTAATGATAATGATCTTGGTTCAAACTTAACATTCGCGATTTTCTTCTGCAACTCAGTTCGGTCTTCGAAATTTTCAATGTTGATTACTTGTAAGTCTTTCTGTACCTCTTGATGCCATTCTGTGCCGCATTTACTCTGTGTTATGATACCAATTAGTTTCTTTGGCAGTCTGGAGGTGGTCATCCTGTGGATATGAGTGTAAAATTTGGCTCTGCGTTTTCTAATTTCGTCTGTTATCGTATTTTGATGAGAATGTATCTAATAAAACATGGTATATTGAACCGGAAGATGATATAGAAGAAAATGATAAGGGCCCTGCTATCACAAGAAGAGAATTTGAATCAGCGCTTGAAAGAATAAGTGACAATAAAGCTTGCGGTCCAGATAACATACCGGGAGAACTACTAAAGAACATGGGTGAGAAAATGAAAGACCTACTTTATGATGCAATCTGCAGATGCTACGATAGTGGCAAAATTCCTGAAGACTTCGCCAAAAGCAGAACAGTTATGATACCAAAGAAAGGAATTAGTACAGAATGCTCTGAACACAGAACCATAACACTGCTCTCTCATGCATCTAAAATTTTATTGTCAATACTAAAAGCCAGAATAAATAACAAACTTGATTTCCAAATTGACCCAGATCAGTTTGGTTTCAGGAAAGGAATGGGAACAAGAGAAGCAATCTTGGCTCTACGAACAATATTAGAAAGAAGAATGGAGATGAATAGAAACACATATATAGCATTTGTAGATATTGAAAAGGCCTTTGATAATGTAAGTTGGGACCATCTCTTCAAAATTATTAAATCTTCAGGATTAGACTGGAAGGATAGGAGGCTGATACTAAGACTTTATGAAAATCATACCACAATAGTCGACATCAAAGGAAGCAGTCAGGAAATAAAAATCAGGAAGGGAGTAAGACAGGGTTGTCCCCTTTCACCGTACCTCTTCAATGTATTCATCGAAAAAGCTATAAATAATTTCAAAACGAACACAACAGGAATTAAAATAAATGGACAGCAAATCCATTGTATTCGCTTTGCAGATGATATAGCAGTGGTTGCAGACTCAGAAAAGGAATTATCTAAGATGCTGAATATACTGTCATCATATTTAGTAGATTTATACCTAAAAATTAACGTGAAGAAGACAAAAATATTAGTTGTAAGTAAACATACTGAGCGAAATCACACCAACATCAGGCTTGCTAACAAAGTAGTGGAACAAGTCACCAGTTTCCCATACCTCGGAAGTTTAATCACAAATGATAACCGCTGCAGCAAAGAGATAAGAAGAAGAATAGCGCTTGCCAAACAAGCATTCAGCAACAAAAGAACTCTTCTGACCAATATACATCTAGATATTGAGATTAGGAAAAATTTTGTGATGTCATTTGTGTGGAGCGTACTCTTATATGGATGTGAATCTTGGACAATTCGAGAACAGGATAGGAAATGGCTTGAAGCGTTTGAGATGTGGGTCTGGAAGCGAATGCTAAAGGCCAGTTGGACTGAAAAAAGAACAAACGAAAGTATACTGCGAGAAATCCAGGGAAGGAAACAGCTGATGGTAACAGTACTTAGAAGAACAGCTAAATTCAATGGACACACCGTGCGTCATAATACCTTTCTAACCAATCTACTAGAAGGAAAGGTCTTAGGAAAGAAGGGACGAGGTCGACCTAGGAAGCAATTCCTTCAAGCATTGATACAAAACGTAAGATGTGGTTCCTATTGTGAGATGAAAAGACAAGCTGAAGACAGAAGACAATGGTTGAATCGACAAGGCATTGCCTTTAGACATTGATTGATTGATCGTATTGGTCTTTTGATAGAGTTCTGTACTAGGTCTCTCCATCCATATGCCGTTTCTGTTGATTGCTCCGTAGATCTTCCGGAGAAGACACGGCACAAACCTAGACAAATTGCTGAGTGTTAAAATAACCAGTGATGGACGAAGCAAAGAGGATATAAAAAGTAGGTTGGCACAGGCAAGGAGAGCATTTCTACAGAAAAGGAATCTGTTGACATCGAATATAGATTTAGGTATTAGGAAGTCATTTTTGAAAGCCTTTGTCTGGAGCGTGCCGCTGTATGGAAGTGAAACTTGGACAGTTGGAGCAGCAGAAAAAAGGAGAATAGAACCTGTTGAACTGTGGTGCTACAGGATGATGATCAGATGGGTAGAGTTACAAATGAATGAATGAGATAGGAGAGATGCTTCTGGAGACTACTAATGAAGAGAAGAGATAGGTTGGTAGGACACATACTAAGACATACTATGGGTCGAGGACAAGAACCGTCGGGGTATACAAAGGTTAGAATATGTTAAATAGTTTGCCTCGGATGTAGGGTGTGGTAACTTTGTAGAGATGAAACGATTAGCTCAGGACAGGGAGGCATGGATGACTGCATCAAACCAGTCAAGACTGAAGACTCAAACAACAACAACACCCATATAAACATAAAAATCAACCCTGTCTATAGATCCCTCCTGCGGCGCTCACAAGCGACCGATCGTGACAAATGAGCATTCAAATGAAAGAGAATGGACATTAGCAGTGACGAATTGCACTCTAATTTCATAAATATCTATAATTTCTTTAAAAATTACTTTAAAAAAATATACAAAGTGTGCGATTTGCAGATATTGTTGCTGTAGGAAAACACGCCCCATAATTGCTGTCCACTTCACATTTTGGCCGCCGTGACGCCTGTTTCATGTAATTTTAACATTCTGAGGTATTTCCTTTATCATTTAGCATGGATTTCAGAAACAGTAAATCCAAGGAATTATTACTCAAATCGTATAGTTTCATAAATACCGAATAACCGGTGAGTATTATGATGATCCAATTTTCAGTGATTGCCTTCTTAATTTAGGGAACGTAGAACTTGGAATTCTAACTGAAATGTAAATGGTGTTCTGTTATCATTTGGTTGAAATAAAAACATAACTGCCTTTCTCCTTAAGTGTCTCATTATAAACCTATAGGGGAAAGTGTGGTTTATGAACATGAAAGATTTCTCGCACGGGTCCGCTAGTCATATTTAATTTTCCCAATAAGACTAAGTTTGGTCAGCAAAACACATCCCACCAAATTGAGTTCGATAGTGAAAAGTGGCTCATGTTCTTATATTTGGCTCGTGGGAATCTCAGGTGCTCCTACATTAACTCTTAGTGACCTTAGGCAAATTTAATTGAGAAGGAGAGTGGTGGGGGCGGGTTGCACACATGTATAGTAGAGCCATCCTTACTTCCGACTTGAAGTGTCAGTGCTACGCAAGAGCTATCTAGCGCTCAGAAGTGAAACCACTTTAACAAGCCAATCACAGGCAGCTATTCAAATCGATATATCACGAAAAATCGAATGTCGTTCGCTAAATCGCAGCATCGTGAACGATTCTCGATTTGTTGTGATATTTCGATTTGAATGGCTGCCTGTGATTGGCTAGTTAGTGATTTCACTTCTGACCGCTAGATAGCTCTATGGTAGCACAGAAACTTCAAGTGGAAAGTAAGGATGGCTCTACTATATAGATAGTATTCCCATTATTGTGCATAGTAAGTCTCCATGGTAAGTTTTGCCGCTACAACTCGATGTGAGCACAGTTTGGATAAAGGTTTCACCCTAAAGAAGTCAGGGTGTGTGTGCACAACACTGGTGAACTCAGGAATTGTCGACCCCGAAAGATCTGAGCTGGATCCAGTTTATCCCCTTCTGCCATTGACTTTGGGATGGATCCTGTCTTATTTCCCTATCTATTGTAGTAGCACTCATTACCACTCCTACCATACCGGGCAGATAACCTAAATGTTTCTCCCTTTTAAACAACAATCACACATTTGGGTAAGGGCCATTCTACACGAGCGGGTAAAACGTCTCGTTTCGCCCGCCTCATACCGCGTCATCGGACAGAACCTACAGTAAAGAATTGGTCTGTCGACACGAGCGTTTTGCCGGTCGCGGGAGGCGGCGTTCGAAACGCGTCGGGCGGGAAGCACGCCAGTAGTGGAGTGATGACAGTTCTAGGCCACTCCAGAACCCTCCTCGACCACTACTAAGCCTCAGCCATGTTAAATATCTCTCGAACGCATGGTCCGATTTTGACAAATGAGGTGTCGTTGGACTCGAGCTGACGTCCTCTTTCCTATGGACCACTCGTTATATTTTTGAAATTTTTGTTGAAAATTTTTGTTTTTGAAAGTTGGTGATAGTTTGAAAACCAAACATGGTAGAACGTTGTTCCATGGCTCAAACGAATGGTCTTTATGACCTTTATTTTTTGTAATAAAACTTATTTAATTTTTATGTTCTTTTTGAAAACACTCGAATTTTGAAAATCCTATATTTTGGAAACTAGGAATTATACAAAAAAGTTTGTTTGACATAAATGAATGGTCCCTACCCCCTCTTCCCCCAAATAAATTTCGAGTCTCTAGGATAAAAACCTGACAGTAGTGGGGTAGTGACAGCTGCTACACTTAGGAAGTTGTGAGCTCCTGCAACCTTGGAATGGAAGGAGTCGTGCTAGGAAGGCGTGCTTGGATTCGTTTTTATCGTCTCGTTGCGCTCTTTACGGAAATGTAGGTGTCGAAAAGGTGAAATGCTGGAAACACGGTTTTTCTGGGGGGAAAACTTGATTTTAAACTTTTTGCTATATCTCGCGAACCAATCATGCTAGAGGCGTGTGCGACGGGTTCAAGGACTCGGAGTGACGTTCTCCTTGCTATCAACCACTCGTTATATTTAAAAAAAACATTTGGAAACTCGATTTTGGGGTAAACACGTGTTTTTTGTGATTTTTGCCGATATCTCACGAACCAATAACGCTAGAGACGTGTACAAGGTGTCCTAGGACTCGGGCTGACGCCCCCTTTCAAATGTGGTAGATACTGTTTTCCAAAAAATAATTCACAAAGGGCCTAACGCCATACATGTTGAAAAAACCTTTTTCTTTTTTTTACCTGTTTATAATGTTTATGAAGCGTGGTGGTTGAGAGAGACGATACTGCTGGGTGTGAATGTGTGTGTGTTTCAACGAACCTGTCGCTGACCACGGTGGCTGTGTTCAATAGATCAATCGATATTTCGACGGGTCGGTTTATGACAGAGCGAGGGTGCGTTTTTTTTTTTTACACATTTTACCTTTGACGTGTAAACGGTGATGAGAACTTGGTTCTATGTTGATCGAAGCGAGTAGAGAAAACAAACTTGCAGACGAGCAGGAGGTGAATGTCGTTTGAGCATATTGGAAGGCGTTGATCTGCCTTGACAACAGGTGCAATGGAAAAATGACAATGACGCTTGAAGGTGAAATAATCTGACCATCGTGGTGGCAGGGAAGAGCGAAAGGCATGTGAACATGTGTGAAACCACATGCACGCTAAACAAGTGACATCCTGTCTTGCTTCGTACGTGACAAAATGCAAGCTCATGTGAAATTTGATCTACCCCAGGTGTTCACCTTGGACGTTATCTGTCCACGTGCACGATAACTGTTAACAAGTTACATCCTGTTTTGCTTCGTACGTGACAAAATGCAAGTTGACGTGAAATTTGATCTGCCACAGGTGTTCACGTTGGACGTTAGCTGTCCACGTGCCTGATAACAGAATGTTCAAAGCGTGGGAAAAAATGATTATACATGCAACGTAGCATATATAAAGACATGTCGTTATCATTTCCACTCTCACTTAGGTGACTACCTTTGAACACACTGCGTTGCATGAAACCCCTGGTCTTGTTTAACAGTTTTGGTGTTGGTGGAAAATACTTAACCTTGTTGTGGGGTAGGTATATATTTATTCATTTATATATTTATTGATTTTTATATAAATACATGCAATTATTTATTGATTAGGTAATTAATGATTTTATTTACTTATTTGTTTGCAGATAACGTGTATAGCCTACCTGTCGTGTGTCTGTGGGAAATATATTAAAGAAAGAGAAAGACAGACAGCTAGAAAAGGAAACCATTTCCACACTAGCCCACGAGACGGGAATATAGCAAAGCATTACACGTCAAGGTGAGATTTGTTTTTTATATATATAAATTGTTTGATTTTGTTTTGTTTATGAAATGCATAAACTATATGGAATGGATATACTTATGGTGGTTTATTTTATTTCTTTTTAGATATTTGGAAAACAAGGGTTCACTGCTATAGCAAATACATTGGAAAACCAAGTGGCTTTAGAGTGGAACCATTGTCAAGCAGTCTACAGCTGAAAACTCAGGTGAGAGTGTTCTTTCAAAATAATGTGTTTTACTGCAGAGGATACGTTAACTTGGGAGCCCCTTGAGTCTTGTTTCAAATCACGTGTGTGCTCTGGCCGCGTAGTCAATGTTAGAAAAAGTTTGATTCCCAAAGAAATTTTAGAATCTTGTTTTGAAATTTTTAAAATTGAAATTAGTACAGCGCAAAGGTTGCATACAGCTTTAAAGGTCAATACAGAACTGGTGTGCGATTTCATATATAAAAAGAAGGACGTAGAGTATAAAGAGACATTTTATATTTGCAGTAAAATGCAAGAGCTATTCATAGCCCATAATTTGGAACAGTGGTATGAAACCCACGTGGTGAATGCCTTGCTATCAAAATTTGATAAACTGCAACAAGGACCCAGTGGTTTAGCGTTAGACCTAATTCATTATTATTTGAAATCAACATTTGTCAATTCAACCCGTTGAATGCTGGGTCTAGCTATATTAAAACACCACCAGCAATAGCTTTGAAAAAGGCAGTGGTAAATATTGAGAACCATGACAATGATTGCTTTCTGTGGTCTGTGGCTGCGTATTTGCAGCCTGTACAACAGCATTGTTACAGACCAGGAATGTACAAGGCCAAGTTTGTCGAATTGAAACAAACGTTAAATTTAACTCGAGTATCGTTCCCTATGGACTTAACCGAGATCCATAGGTTTGAACAAGACAACCAGGACTTTTCGTTCATGGTGTATGGCCTTAATGGTGATGAGATTGTGGGTCCTCTTTATGCCACAAAAGAACCGAAACGACACCACATTCATCTTTTATATTTATCTGTAGGAGAGGTGAATCACTATTGCCTCATTAAAAGCTTAAGTAGATTGCTAAGCAGTCAAGCGTCCAAGCATAATGGTAAAAAGAACATTTGCGACCGTTGCCTGCAATATTTTACAACCCCTATACCTTTGGAACGTCATAGGGTAGATTGTGTTTCTCAGGAAGCGGTGAGATTGATATTGCCACAAGGGAACAAGGCTGTGTTAAAGTTTAAGGACATTCATAAGTGTGACACTGTTCCCTATGTGGTATATGCAGATATCGAAGCACTCACCGCACCCATGGCGGGATGTGAACCAGATCCCACCATCAGCTCAACCACACCCATTCAAAAACAAGAACCTTTTGCCATAGGATTTAATGTGGTGTGTGCCTATGACCCCACGCAATCCTTTTACAAATACCGCGAGGGGCCAGATTGTGCCAAATGGTTCTTGGATGAACTTGTCAAGTTGGCTCATGATGTACAGGAATTACTGGACCACCCAGTACCCATGAGCCTAACTCCAGAACAGCAGCAGCAGTATGAGCATGCCACGACATGTCATATTTGCGAAAAGCCTATTTTAAGTGGAGAGGAAAAAGTCAGAGACCACTCGCACTTTACAGGGGAGTTTCGTGGAGCTGCGCATAGTAAATGCAACTTGAACTTTCCAGCTCCTCGTTTCATCAGTGTCTTTTTCCACAATCTGGCGAATTATGACATTCAGTTTTTGATTCGTGAATTGGGCCATGTCAACAAGGGTTCGTTTACCATTATTCCCCAAAACCATGAGCGTTTTACGGCCCTGACATGGTGGTTGGGCGACTTTAGCATTCGATTTTTGGATTCCTTTAAGTTTATGGCATCCTCGCTAGACAGCCTTGTGAATGGCTTGAATGAGGAGGAAATAAAAATACTAGAATGCATTTTAATGATCCTGAGCAATTTCAATTGTGCATTCGGAAAGGTATATTCCCGTATGATTTCTGCAATAGCTGGGACGTGTTAAAGCTACGAAAACTCCCACCACAAGAGAAATTTTACTCGAAACTAACACGCAGTACCGTTTCCGATGAAGACTATGCACATGCATGTCAAGTTTGGCGAGTGTTTGGCATGAATACGCTAAGTGAATATGCTTTGCATTACCTAAAACTGGATGTAATGCTGCTCACTGATGTGTTTGAAAAATTCCGTGAGTTGTGTCAACACATTTACGGTCTTGACCCGGCTCACTATTATACGAGTCCTGGACTCTCGTTCGATGCCGCTTTGAAATACACTCAAGTGGAATTGGATTTACTCACTGATGTAGACATGGTTCTATTTTTTGAAAAGGGCATTCGTGGCGGCTTTGTGTCACTTAACCAACGCCATGCCGAAGCGAACAATGTCTACATGCCTGATTATTCACCAGACAAACCAGAATCGTACTTAATGTACTATGACGTGAATAATTTGTACGGTTACGCCATGAGTCAGCCTTTGCCCTATGGGAAGTTTGCTTGGCTGACAGACAAACAAGTGTCAGAATTTGATGTGAACATGGCTAGCCGAGAAACAGGCCGTGGATACATGCTAGAAGTGGATATTGAATATCCCTCATCCTTGTATGATGAACATGCCGATTTCCCATTCTGCCTTCAGCCAATGGTTCCCCCTGACAGTAAAGTGAAAATTGAAAAACTCATGGGCACACTTTACAACAAAAATCGGTATGTGCTACATATCCAAATGTTGGTGCAATGCCTCGCCCAGGGCTTGGTGTTGAAGAAAATCCACAGGGGGTATTTCTTTTGCTCAAAAAGCATGGCTTGAGCCATACATGAGACTCAACACAGAGCACCGACAAATGGCAACACAGCAGTTTGAAATTATTTTTTTTAAATTAATGAACAACTGCATCTATGGCAAGTCTATGGAGAATGTCCGCAAATACCGTGACATTAAATTGGTGAATGTCTGGGAGGGGCAGTGGGGTGCCCGGCGGTACATTGCCAAGCCAAATTTCAAATCGATCAAAATTATCGATGAGGGTTTGGCAACTATTGAAATGAGTAAGACCAGCGTGACCATGGATAAACCCATTTACTTGGGTCAAGTCATTTTAGACTTTTCTAAATCGGTCATGTATCGATTCCACTATGAGTTTGCCAAACGCCATTTTGAGAACGTCTCTCTTTTGTATAGCGACACAGACTCATTCATTTACCACATTCGCCACTGCAACCCCTATGACGTCATGAGGCAACATAGTGACTGGTTCGACACCTCTTGCTATAGCGCTGTCAACGTGTTTCAGCTGCCCATAAAAAACAAGAAGGAAATGGGTGTTTTAAAAGATGAATGCGGTGATTCCATTATGACGGAATTCGTAGGTTTGGGTTCGAAAATGTATGCTTACCACACACTCGACTGTAAGGAAGCCAAAAGAGCAAAAGGCGTAGGTAGGGCAGTGGTAAAATCGCTACGTGTTGATGACTATCTAGCGGTTTTACACACTGGCAAAGCTATGTCTCATACACAGTGCAGGATACAATCCAGCAACCATCATTTGTATCTTGTGGAACAGAGAAAACGCACCCTCGCCTCTATGGATAACAAACGTGTGTGGGCTGATGACCTGCTCACCAGCCTGCCCTGGGGTTATGATCGCAAGGAGGAGGAGGTGTGATTTCACTGTTTAATCGTTTATGGGACAGAGCTTTATATAACTTGTAGATTTAGTATTTTGTAAATATTGGTATCTGCCATTGTAAATAGTAGATCTTGTAAATAGTGGCAACCCACTTGGACCTTTTACTCTTTAAAAAAGTTCTATGCAACCTTATTTTAAAAAAATTGACCGGTAAATAGTTTAATTCTTTTACAGCTGTACAAATTTGGAGTTTTTGTAAATATTTAATGAGTAATAGTATTTTTTTAGTAACTTTAATGACTAGTATTTAATTATTTTTCGTAATGTAAATTGTGAATGGTAAACTAAAAAAGTTCATTTGGGATGAGTGTGCATGACGAGAATGTGCTTTTGGGAATAAATAAAGTGGTTGTGTTTGTTCCCAAAGACAGGTGTGAATGTATGAGTAGAGAGAGAAAGCTGGTGTGTATGTATGACCAGAGCAAACACAGTGAGGTAGAGTGGGTGGGGAGGGGGGATGTGGTCACTTATATACTCATTTTGTTTTCAATAGTTTTGTTTTCTTTGATATGTGGCCGACAATAGACATTATTTTTGTAAAAACAGTCTTACCTGCAGTAGTAGTAGACCTCAACGTTTCCGCAATCCCATAAACTCACTGCAGCATCATCATGGTCAAGCACTTGCATCAACATCATTGACAAATCTCAACTTTCGACATACACCAAATGGAAAAATGTGAAAACAGCAAAATGGGAAATCCATGTTTCGATATCACCAAAACGAAAAACCTGAAACGGACGTTTTTAAAAACTGGAAATGGCCATGTGTGAAATATGAAAATTCAGAAAAACTTCAAACAAACATTGTTTAAAAAGTGCCATCAACAAAACGGAAATCCATATCATCAAAAACGTAAAACTTGAAACAGACATTTTTAAAAACTTTAAATTGCAAATTGACAAAAGGCAATGTGTGAATTCATCATGTATGAAATGTGTAAAATGAAAAATCAGCCATCAACATCATGATTTTTTTTAATAAAAAAAAAATAAAAAACATCGTGCTCTGGTAAAACTTTGTTTTTATTTCATAACCATAGTGAATTGGCAAATGAAAATAGAATACAAATAAATCCCAATTCCTCACTCCTCAATGTTCATGTCCACGCATCATCAAATTTCCTTTCATAGCACTCATGACAATCAGGGCTGCCATTCTCTCACCCACTGAGGCATCACAGGATGTGAAACGTTGTTTAGCTTTTTTCAATAACAATTTATCTGCCACAAGTCTTGCACTCATGAAATTCACTACACGATACTTTATGACGCTTTTCATAATGGTCTCAAAGAAAAGTCTATTCACACTATTTACACCTGCTTACTGCATATGACAAGGCTGTACACTGGTGGGTTAGACATATTTTTTGGAGCTAAGAATCCCCTATATACCCTACACATGGCTATACATGATAGTTCTGAACACTTAGTAGGTATTTGTATATTGAATTTATATACAGAACTTATACGAACACAGTTTACAAGCGTCAAACTTTGTGAGATAGTCACATGCAACATGCAAAGTATGTTTCCGCTACCTAGCGGTGGATATAAGCACTAACTGAACAACTAGCATGCTACCTAGCGGTGGATATGAGTACTAACTGAACTACTAGCATGCTAGTACTCACTCAGGCTAGGTTATGTTAGGTTAGGTTCGGTTACATAAAGTTAGGTTAGATCAGGTTCAATGAAGTGAGGCTAGGTAAAGTTAGGTTAGGTTGAATGAAGTTAGGTTAGGTTAGGTTGAATGAAGTGAGGTTTGGTAAAGTTAGTTTAGGTTATGCAATGTTAGGTTAGGTTAGGTTAGGTTAGCTGCCTTTATTACACTCTTAGTCAATTCTTAACCTTATAAAACTTTGGAATTTTTAAAATATTAGTGTGTTGTTGTTGCTTACAAACATTGTGGTAAGCATTATTCTGTCATAAAAAAGGGGCTCGCTTACTTTCCAAGACCAAATAAGCCTACAAGTAAGAGCAAATATGAGAGAGCTAATACAAAAGCCAATACAAAATAAGCCAACACAAAAAGCCAACACAAAAAAGCCAACACAAAAAAGCCAACACAAAAAGCCAACACATAAGCCAATATATAAGCTTATGTGTTGGCTTTTTTGTCTTGGTTTTTTTATGTTGGCTTTTTTGTGTTGGTTTTTGTGTTGGCATTTTGTGTTGGCTTTTTTGTGTTGGCTTTTTGTGTTGGCTTATTTTGTATTGACTTTTGTATTAGCTCTCTCATATTTGCTCTTACTTGTAGGCTTATTTGGTCTTGGAAAGTATGCGAGCCCCTTTTTTATGACAGAATAATGCTTACCACAATGTTTGTAAGCAACAACAACACACTAATATTTTAAAAATTCCAAAGTTTTATAAGGTTAAGAATTGACTAAGAGTGTAATAAAGGCAGCTAACCTAACCTAACCTAACCTAACATTGCATAACCTAAACTAACTTTACCAAACCTCACTTCATTCAACCTAACCTAACCTAACTTCATTCAACCTAACCTAACTTTACCTAGCCTCACTTCATTGAACCTGATCTAACCTAACTTTATGTAAACGAACCTAACCTAACATAACATAACCTAGCCTGAGTGAGTACTAGCATGCTAGTAGTTCAGTTAGTACTCATATCCACCGCTAGGTAGCATGCTAGTTGTTCAGTTAGTGCTTATATCCACCGCTAGGTAGCGGAAACATACTTTGCATGTTGCATGTGACTATCTCACAAAGTTTGACGCTTGTAAAATGTGTTCGTATAAGCTCTGTATATAAATTCAATATACAAATACCTACTAAGTGTTCAGAACTAACATGTATAGGCATGTGTAGGGTATATAGGGGATTCTTAGCTCCAAAAAATATGTCTAACCCACCAGTGTACAGCCTTGTCATATGCAGTAAGCAGGTGTAAATAGTGTGAATAGACTTTTCTTTGAGACCATTATGAAAAGCGTCATAAAGTATCGTGTAGTGAATTTCATGAGTGCAAGACTTGTGGCAGATAAATTGTTATTGAAAAAAGCTAAACAACGTTTCACATCCTGTGATGGCTCAGCGGGTGAGAGAATGGCAGCCCTGATTGTCATGAGTGCTATGAAAGGAAAATTGATGATGCGTGGACATGAACATTGAAGAGTGAGGAATTGGGATTTATTTGTATTCTATTTTCATTTGCCAATTCACTATGGTTATGAAATAAAAACAAAGGTTTACCAGAGCACGATGTTTTTTATTTTTTTTATTTAAAAAAATCATGATGTTGATGGCTGATTTTTCATTTTACACATTTCATACATGATGAATTCACACATTGCCATTTGTCAATTTGCAATTTAATGTTTTTAAAAATGTCTGTTTCAAGTTTTACGTTTTTGATGATATGGATTTCCGTTTTGTTGATGGCACTTTTTAAACAATGTTTGTTTGAAGTTTTTCTGAATTTTCATATTTCACACATGGCCATTTCCAGTTTTTAAAAATGTCCGTTTCAGGTTTTTCGTTTTGGTGATATCGAAACATGGATTTTCCATTTTGCTGTTTTCACATTTTTCCATTTGGTGTATGTCGAAAGTTGAGAATTGTCAATGATGTTGATGCAAGTGCTTGACCATGATGATGCTACAGTGAGTTTATGGGATTGCGGAAACGTTGACGTCTACGACTACTGCAGGTAAGACTGTTTTTACAAAAATAATGTCTATTGTCTGCCACATATCAAAGAAAACAAAACTATTGAAAACAAAATGAGTATATAAGTGACCACATCCCCCCTCCCCACCCACTCTACCTCACTGTGTTTGCTCTGGTCATACATACACACCAGCTTTCTCTCTCTACTCATACATTCACACCTGTCTTTGGGAACAAACACAACCACTTTATTTATTCCCAAAAGCACATTCTCGTCATGCACACTCATCCCAAATGAACTTTTTTAGTTTACCATTCACAATTTACATTACGAAAAATAATTAAATACTAGTCATTAAAGTTACTAAAAAAATACTATTACTCATTAAATATTTACAAAAAACTCCAACTTTGTACAGTTTAAATGAATTAAACTATTTTCCAGTCAATTTTTTTTTAAATAAGGATGCATAGAACTTTTTTAAAGAGTAAAAGGTCCAAGTGGGTTGCCACTATTTACAAGATCTACTATTTACAATGGCAGATACCAATATTTACAAAATACTAAATCTACAAGTTATATAAAGCTCTGTCCCATAAACGATTAAACAGTGAAATCACACCTCCTCCTCCTTGCGATCATAACCCCAGGGCAGGCTGGTGAGCAGGTCATCAGCCCACACACGTTTGTTATCCATAGAGGCGAGGGTGCGTTTTCTCTGTTCCACAAGATACAAATGATGGTTGCTGGATTGTATCCTGCACTGTGTATGAGACATAGCTTTGCCAGTGTGTAAAACCGCTAGATAGTCATCAACACGTAGCGATTTTACCACTGCCCTACCTACGCCTTTTGCTCTTTTGGCTTCCTTACAGTCGAGTGTGTGGTAAGCATACATTTTCGAACCCAAACCTACGAATTCCGTCATAATGGAATCACCGCATTCATCTTTTAAAACACCCATTTCCTTCTTGTTTTTATGGGCAGCTGAAACACGTTGACAGCGCTATAGCAAGAGGTGTCGAACCAGTCACTATGTTGCCTCATGACGTCATAGGGGTTGCAGTGGCGAATGTGGTAAATGAATGAGTCTGTGTCGCTATACAAAAGAGAGACGTTCTCAAAATGGCGTTTGGCAAACTCATAGTGGAATCGATACATGACCGATTTAGAAAAGTCTAAAATGACTTGACCCAAGTAAATGGGTTTATCCATGGTCACGCTGGTCTTACTCATTTCAATAGTTGCCAAACCCTCATCGATAATTTTGATCGATTTGAAATTTGGCTTGGCAATGTACCGCCGGGCACCCCACTGCCCCTCCCAGACATTCACCAATTTAATGTCACGGTATTTGCGGACATTCTCCATAGACTTGCCATAGATGCAGTTGTTCATTAATTTAAAAAAAATAATTTCAAACTGCTGTGTTGCCATTTGTCGGTGCTCTGTGTTGAGTCTCATGTATGGCTCAAGCCATGCTTTTTGAGCAAAAGAAATACCCCCTGTGGATTTTCTTCAACACCAAGCCCTGGGCGAGGCATTGCACCAACATTTGGATATGTAGCACATACCGATTTTTGTTGTAAAGTGTGCCCATGAGTTTTTCAATTTTCACTTTACTGTCAGGGGGAACCATTGGCTGAAGGCAGAATGGGAAATCGGCATGTTCATCATACAAGGATGAGGGATATTCAATATCCACTTCTAGCATGTATCCACGGCCTGTTTCTCGGCTAGCCATGTTCACATCAAATTCTGACACTTGTTTGTCTGTCAGCCAAGCAAACTTCCCATAGGGCAAAGGCTGACTCATGGCGTAACCGTACAAATTATTCACGTCATAGTACATTAAGTACGATTCTGGTTTGTCTGGTGAATAATCAGGCATGTAGACATTGTTCGCTTCGGCATGGCGTTGGTTAAGTGACACAAAGCCGCCACGAATGCCCTTTTCAAAAAATAGAACCATGTCTACATCAGTGAGTAAATCCAATTCCACTTGAGTGTATTTCAAAGCGGCATCGAACGAGAGCCCAGGACTCGTATAATAGTGAGCCGGGTCAAGACCGTAAATGTGTTGACACAACTCACGGAATTTTTCAAACACATCAGTGAGCAGCAATACATCCAGTTTTAGGTAATGCAAAGCATATTCACTTAGCGTATTCATTCCAAACACTCGCCAAACTTGACATGCATGTGCATAGTCTTCATCGGAAACGGTACTGCGTGTTAGTTTCGAGTAATATTTCTCTTGTGGTGGGAGTTTTCGTAGCTTTAACACGTCCCAGCTATTGCAGAAATCATACGGGAATATACCTTTCCGAATGCACAATTGAAATTGCTCAGGATCATTAAAATGCATTCTAGTATTTTTTAATTCCTCCTCATTCAAGCCATTCACAAGGCTGTCTAGCGAGGATGCCATAAACTTAAAGGAATCCAAAAATCGAATGCTAAAGTCGCCCAACCACCATGTCAGGGCCGTAAAACGCTCATGGTTTTGGGGAATAATGGTAAACGAGCCCTTGTTGACATGGCCCAATTCACGAATCAAAAACTGAATGTCATAATTCGCCAGATTGTGGAAAAAGACACTGATGAAACGAGGAGCTGGAAAGTTCAAGTTGCATTTACTATGCGCAGCTCCACGAAACTCCCCTGTAAACTGCGAGTGGTCTCTGACCTTTTCCTCTCCACTTAAAATAGGCTTTTCGCAAATATGACATGTCGTGGCATGCTCATACTGCTGCTGCTGTTCTGGAGTTAGGCTCATGGGTACTGGGTGGTCCAGTAATTCCTGTACATCATGAGCCAACTTGACAAGTTCATCCAAGAACCATTTGGCACAATCTGGCCCCTCGCGGTATTTGTAAACGGATTGCGTGGGGTCATAGGCACACACCACATTAAATCCTATGGCAAAAGGTTCATGTTTTTGAATGGGTGTGGTTGAGCTGATGGTGGGATCTGGTTCACATCCCGCCATGGGTGTGGTGAGTGCTTCGAAATCTGCATATACCACATAGGGAACAGTGTCACGCTTATGAATGTCCTTAAACTTTAACACAGCCTTGTTCCCTTGTGGCAATATCAATCTCACCGCTTCCTGAGAAACACAATCTACCCTATGACGTTCCAAAGGTATAGGGGTTGTAAAATATTGCAGGCAACGGTCGCAAATGTACTTTTTACCATTATGCTTGGACGCTTGACTGCTTAGCAATCTACTTAAGCTTTTAATGAGGCAATAGTGATTCACCTCTCCTACAGATAAATATAAAAGATGAATGTGGTGTCGTTTCGGTTCTTTTGTGGCATAAAGAGGACCCACAATCTCATCACCATTAAGGCCATACACCATGAACGAAAAGTCCTGGTTGTCTTGTTCAAACCTATGGATCTCGGTTAAGTCCATAGGGAACGATACTCGAGTTAAATTTAACGTTTGTTTCAATTCGACAAACTTGGCCTTGTACTTTCCTGGTCTGTAACAATGCTGTTGTACAGGCTGCAAATACGCAGCCACAGACCACAGAAAGCAATCATTGTCATGGTTCTCAATATTTACCCCTGCCTTTTTCAAAGCTATTGCTGGTGGTGTTTTAATATAGCTAGACCCAGCATTCAACGGGTTGAATTGACAAATGTTGATTTGCAAATAATGAATTTTGCCTAACGCTAAACCACTGGGTCCTCGTTGCAGTTTATCAAATTTTGATAGCAAGGCATTCACCACGTGGGTTTCATACCACTGTTCCAAATTATGGGCTATGAATAGCTCTTGCATTTTACTGCAAATATAAAATGTCTCTTTATACTCTACGTCCTTCTTTTTATATATGAAATCGCACACCAGTTCTGTATTCACCTTTAAAGCTGTATGCAACCTTTGCGCTGTACTAATTTCAATTTTAAAAATTTCAAAACAAGATTCTAAAAATTCTTTGGGAATCAAACTTTTTCTAACATTGACTACGCGGCCAGAGCACACACGTGATTTGAAACAAGACTCAAGGGGCTCCCAAGTTAACGTATCCTCAGCAGTAAAAGACATTATTTTGAAAGAACACTCTCACCTGAGTTTTCAGCTGTAGACTGCTTGACAATGGTTCCACTCTAAAGCCACTTGGTTTTCCAATGTATTTGCTATAGCAGTGAACCCTTTTTTTTTTCAAATATCTAAAAAGAAATAAAATAAACCACCATAATTATATCCATTCCGTATAGTTTATGCATTTCATAAACAAAACAAAATCAAACAATTTATATATATAAAAAACAAATCTCACCTTGACGTGTAATGCTTTGCTATATTCCCGTCTCGTGGGCTAGTGTGGAAATGGTTTCCTTTTCTAGCTGTCTGTCTTTCTCTTTCTTTAATATATTTCCCACAGACACACGACAGGTAGGCTATACACGTTATCTGCAAACAAATAAGTAAATAAAATCATTAATTACCTAATCAATAAATAATTGCATGTATTTATATAAAAATCAATAAATATATAAATGAATAAATATATACCTACCCCACAACAAGGTTAAGTATTTTCCACCAACACCAAAACTGTTAAACAAGACCAGGGATTTCATGCAACGCAGTGTGTTCAAAGGTAGTCACCTAAGTGAGAGTGGAAATGATAACGACATGTCTTTATATATGCTACGTTGCATGTATAATCATTTTTTCCCACGCTTTGAACATTCTGTTATCAGGCACGTGGACAGCTAACGTCCAACGTGAACACCTGTGGCAGATCAAATTTCACGTCAACTTGCATTTTGTCACGTACGAAGCAAAACAGGATGTAACTTGTTAACAGTTATCGTGCACGTGGACAGATAACGTCCAAGGTGAACACCTGGGGTAGATCAAATTTCACATGAGCTTGCATTTTGTCACGTACGAAGCAAGACAGGATGTCACTTGTTTAGCGTGCATGTGGTTTCACACATGTTCACATGCCTTTCGCTCTTCCCTGCCACCACGATGGTCAGATTATTTCACCTTCAAGCGTCATTGTCATTTTTCCATTGCACCTGTTGTAAAGTCAGATCAACGCCTTCCAATATGCTCAAATGACATTCACCTCCTGCTCGTCTGCAAGTTTGTTTTCTCTACTCGCTTCGATCAACATAGAACCAAGTTCTCATCACCGTTTACACGTCAAAGGTAAAATGTGTAAAAAAACGCACCCTCGCTCTGTCATAAACCGACCCGTCGAAATATCGATTGATCTATTGAACACAGCCACCGTGGTCAGCGACAGGTTCGTTGAAACACACGCACACTCACACCCAGCAGTATCGTCTCTCTCAACCACCACGCTTCATAAACATTATAAACAGGTAAAAAAAAGAAAAAGGTTTTTTCAACATGTATGGCGTTAGGCCCTTTGTGAATTATTTTTTGGAAAACAGTATCTACCACATTTGAAAGGGGGCGTTAGCCCGAGTCCTAGGACACCTCGTACACGTCTCTAGCGTTATTGGTTCGTGAGATATTGGCAAAAATCACAAAAAACACGTGTTTACCCCAAAATCGAGTTTCCAAATGTTTTTTTTTAATATAACGAGTGGTTCATAGCAAAGAGAACGTCACTCCGAGTCCTTGAACCCGTCGTACACGCCTCTAGCATGATTGGTTCGCGAGATATAGCAAAAAGTTTAAAATCACGTTTTTTTCCCAGAAAAACCGTGTTTCCAGCATTTCACCTTTTCGACACCTACATTTCCGTAAAGAGCGCAACGAGACGAAAAAGACGAATCCAAGCACGCCTTCCTAGCATGACTCCTTCCATTCCAAGGTCGCAGGGGCTCACAACTTCCTAAGTGTAGCAGCTGTCACTACCCCACTACTGTCAGGTTTTTATCCTAGAGACTTGATATTTATTTTGGGGGTAGAGGGGGTAGGGACCATTCATTTATGTCAAACAAACTTTTTTGTATAATTCCTAGTTTCCAAAATATAGGATTTTCAAAATTCGAGTGTTTTCAAAAATACATAAAAATTAAAAAGGTTTTATTACAAAAAATAAAGGACATAAAGACCATTCGTTTGAGCCATGGCACAACGTTCTACCATGGTTGGTTTTCAAACTATCACCAGCTTTCAAAAACAAAAATTTTCAACAAAAATGTCAAAAATATAACGAGTGGTCCATATGAAAGAGGACGTCGGCTCGAGTCCAACGACATCTCATTTGTCAAAATCGGACCATGCGTTCGAGATATATTTAACATGGCTGAGGCTTAGTAGTGGGTCGAGGAGGGTTCTGGAGTGGCCTAGAACTCTCATCACTCCACTACTCACGCCTCTGGAGGCGTCCTGCCCACTGAACTAAACGACACGTGGCGTTTAGCAAGCAGTTTACACGCGTCGGTAACCTCCTGTTGTTTACTGTGAATTCACGTTTGTTGCGCTCCACTATGTTTGATACGGAGACGTTTATTATTGAGATCGAGAATCGACCGCCACAAACGATTCGCTAATGTGGGATGAATCCACCAGCGCCTCCTTTTACCACTATGTTCATTATTAAATATATAATTTAACAATAAGATTCCTGCAAGGCAACCGACTTGCTCTGTATCCATGTCCATCGCAGCACTCAATAGATGCGGGTAGACTACTGGTCTCAATAGAATAGAATAGTAGGCGCTTCTGTTCACACGCCCCGTTTTGATCGCCACGTGTAGATTGGTTGGTTGGTTCTTAAGTTTAGGGGCTGCGACAACGCGGTCATGTAGCCCCGTGTACTTTGGGTGTGTGTAGAATCTGTCTGATAACCGGTGTTAGTTGTGATGACTGTATTAGTGTGTGTGTATCTGTTTTTTTTTATTAATTCAAGTAAGGACTGCAACTTTGAATTTTTACTCGCATTCAGTCGGCCGTGGAATTTTTCAAATAGTTCCTACTTTTGCCACCAAACGCCACCGTCACTAGGCCAAGTTCAGAACTTAACTGCGGTACTAGACGCAACCGCAGTCGGCTCTTGGCAACGAACGTAGCAACCTAAGAGCGTTGTTTACATTCTTAACCTATACAATTTAGTTTCACACAGGTGTAATTAGTGGAAAGTTCTTTAACATGCCATAAATCTATGACATGGGACCGCCGGCTTTACTTCCCCTCCGAAGGAAGGCATACTGAGGGATTTTAACGCTCTTAAAAAATCCGACGGCTTCGGCCGGGTTTGAACCCGCTATCTTGGGCATAGAAGCTCAGCATGCTATCAACTACGCCACCGAAGCCGCCTGTGTAGAATCTGTCTGATAACCGGTGATAATATTGTGATGACTGTATTAGTGTGTGTTATCTGTTTTTAATTCAAGTTAGGACTGCAGACTTTTGAATTTTTCAAATAGTTCCTACTTTTGGTGCCAAACGCCACCGTCAACGACTACTAGTTCAGAACTTATCTACCAGACGCCACCGCAGTCGGCTCTTGGCAACGAACGTAGGAACCTAACAGCGTTGTTATACAAATTTGCTTCACACAGGTGTAATTAGTGGAAGGTTCTTTAACATGCCATAAATTTATGACATGGGTCCGCCGGCTTTCACGTGTAGATTGCACAATTTTGACGCGGTCTGCTCTAGGCGGGTCACACGCCGCGTTTTGAAACATTTTGGCGCGCTAGGAGGCGGGCGAAACGCGGCGTTTTACCCGCTCGTGTAGAATGGCTCTTAGACAGTACGTAACAACACTGGGGAAGTTTAGGGAATGTTTTCCTTCTTTGTCTGTCGCATTAATGCTTATCCCAGCGCCAGAATGGATACATCTACCTACCTAGGAACAGTGTTTATTTATTGTGTGTAGTTAGGTAAATTACAACAGTTCTTGATATTGTAGTGAGTGACCGGGTTGCATGGGACGCTTTGACCTATGTGTATGTTCCTTAAATATCTTTCTCAGAGTATCTCTGCTACCGTTGTGTCTGATACAGGCTACGTTGTTGTTAGAAGGTCTCAAGCCAAAGAGTTCGATGATCTTTTCTCTGACGCTCGGAGTAAATTCGCTATCGCTGGGTCTAATACAGACTACGTTCTTGCGAGAAGTTCTCCGGTCGCGGAGTTTGAAGATCTTTGCTCTGTCGCTCGGAGTAGCTTTGCAACGACAGTGTCTGATACAGGGTACGTTCTTGTGAAAAGGTCTCAAGCCCAAGAGTTCGATGATATTTTCTCTGACGCTCGGAGTAACTTTGTTACCGGTGGATCTGATACAAGCTACGTTCTTGTGAGTAGGTATCAAGCCAATGAGTTTGAAGATCGTTGCTCTGACGCTCGAAGTTACATTGCTACTGCTGGGTCTGATACAGGCTACGTTCTTGCGAGAAGTTCTCCGGTCGCTGAGTTTGAAGATCTTTGCTCTGTCGCTCGGAGTAACTTTGCTACTGCTAGGTCTGATACGGGCTACGTTCTTGCGAGAAGGTCACCGGTTTTCAAGATCTTTACACTGTCGCTGTAGTGCTCGCAGCTATCGCGGCTGAACATCAAGAGTCGTGACCACGGGTATGACTGTCAGACATTATGTTCGTACTGCAGAAACAAGGAAATAAAATGCAAGATTTGTTTCAACCGTCATTCCAGGACTTTTTATATCCTGGTTTCTTTGGTTGTAAAATAAACTTCACTCACAATAGTATGAGAAGTTACACGCTGTTTAGCTTATGTCCGATAGTCGACCATGACGCATCTTGACCTAAGAGGGGTAGTATCCACTGTTTATACAGAAGGTGGGAACTACATCACTGTTGAAGGATGACAGTAGTCACTGTAGGGAGTGACCTACTATTTACAGATGAGTGTTCAGTAATGAAATTGGCCCAAATTTTTGTCTTCGCGGTAACCGTGACATCAGTTGTATTTCCAGTAATATGATATCTAGCAATAATTTAAACCCTTCGTTGTTTCATACATTGTTCTTGTTATTGTTGTATTCATTTGAGATGCTTGAACACTGTGGACGATTGGAATAAAGTACAGGGATAGGAGGGTAAACTACAATCTATACAGAAACCAGACAGTAGTCGTTCGAGCTGAAGGACATGAGAGAGAAGCTGGTATTCAGAAAGGTGTAAGACAAGGCCGCAACTTATCACCCATACTTTTGAGTCTCTACATTGAACAGGCAATGAAGGAAATTGGAGAAATATTTATAGTGGGAGTGAAGATTCAAGGAGAAATAATTTCTACTCTGAGATTTGCTGATGACGTCATCTTGGGCGATACGCCTGAGGATTTGAATGAGTTTTTGAATGGTATGGACTCCGTCTTGAGGAAAGAATTCATCTTGAAAATTTATATATGTAAAACAAAAATATTGGAATGCAACCGAAAGAAATCAGAAACCTCTATGGACATCAAATTGGCAGGTAAAAAGCTAAATTAATTAGGAGACTTCTGTTACTTAGGAAGCAAATTAACCAGTGATGGACGAAGCAAAGAGGATATAAAAAGTAGTTTGGCTCAGGCAAGGAAAGCAGTTCTACAAAAAAGGTAACTGTTGACATCGAATATACATTTAGGTACTAGGAAGTCATTTTTGAAAGACTTTGTGTGGAGCTTGGCGCTCTATGGAATTAAAACTATTGGTGCAGCAGAAAAGGTGAGATTTGAAGCGTTTGAAATGTGGTGTTACAGGAGAATGATGAAGATCAGATGGTTAAAAATGAAGAGGTTTTAAGACGAGTGGGAGAGGAGAGCTGTTTCTGGCAACTGCTAATGAAGAGAAGAGATAGGTTGGTAGGACACATACTAAGACACCCAGGAATAGCAAGCTTAGTTATGGAAGGAAGGGTCGAGGACAAGAACTGTACGGGTAGACCAAGGTTAGTATATGTTAAACAGATTGCCTTTGATGTTGGGTGTGGTAGCTATGTAGAGATGAAACGAGTAGCTCAGGACAGGGAGGCATGGAGAGTTGCATCAAACCAGTCGAAAGACTGAAGACTCAAACAACAACAACAACTGGCTCGATCCCGGTTCATCACTGAATCTTGTTGTTGGTGCATTTTAAATTAACTTCCGTTGTTTCCTCCACTTTCCCAAACGTAAATGACACAATAAACGTCTCTTACGAGGTGCCGGTCTGATGTCACGCGGTAGAGTGATGATTGTTCACCGGAAACTAAACCATATCCGGTCGATTAGATTAGCAGTTTGCCATTTCTACCACTACGAGCGCTAGTGTGAGTCAATGCAGTGTTTCACTTAAGCCCTAATAACGATTTCGGTGTGAAGATTTTCCAAAAAATCAAAAGACGCCTGAGGATATTGAACAAGAAACAGATTACAGAAATACAAAAGTTTGATGCTTTTCAATCGGTCAACACGCCTGAACCCAAATGAGATGGGTTATTCCTTAATCCAGAAAAAAATGTACATGAGATTAATAAATGTATTTATTATTTGACCGACTGAAAAGCATCGAACTTTTGTTTACCAAGGCAACACTGAAAAATGGCTTCAAATGCCGTAATAAGATTACAGAATGAATTATGTAAACAAGTTAATTTGGCTAGGATTTGAATCAAAACGAAAATGAGTAATGAAACCAGCGATTTTAGGCTGTTTTCCGGAACTGCATTTAGGCTGGAAGTCTCTGCCTGTCTACCCCTTATTATTCCAGTTTTCAACGGGGTCGGGGATGAAATGCTATGTGGTGGATGGATTTTACGGCCGGATTCCCTTCCTGACGCCAAGCTCATGAGGGGAGTTAATGAGAGATGAAATGAATGAAGATGAATGGAGCAGGGCAAGGATGTGGAAGGAAGCGGCCGTGGCCTATCAGAAGGTACCGTCCCAGATTTTGCCTGGAGTTGAAAATGGGGCAAACCACGGAAAACAATTTCAAGGACGGTCGACGGCGGGACTCGAACCCACGTCTACCGAGTCAGCCTCGGGTGCAGGGTGCAAGCTTTGTTATTTGACACCCAGAGGGTAGCTTGCATGTCGAATTTCGTTGTTCCTTGAAGCACAATGAAAGTCAAGGAGGTTAGATATCTAAGCTCCTTGAACACTATAGGCTAGCGCTTTCTAGTAGAGAAATGAGGAACTTCGTGTTGGCGGAAACTCCCGAGATTAATTTTGCCATTATGAACACGACCTACTGAATTCAAATGGGTTCTTTAACATGCCAACAACGTAGGCCTATGACATCCGTGTCGTAATTTTTGCCGTCTTTCAAAAAAAAATCACTTACCACGGCCAGGAGCGAACCTGCAAGCTAGGGGTTAGTACTATACTATGAATAGAAAAGCAAGACTTACAGTACATGAAACATTTTACCATAAATGAAGTTTGTTCTCATAACTATATCTAAAATATTAATTGTCTAAAAGCTGTATTGCCCTATCTACAGCTTGGAATATGTATCCCAACGATAGGCTATCATTCCTCAAGTTCTTCACAATTTTACATGATTATACCTATTGTGACAACTTCAATCTTAACCTAAAATGTTTTGTCTACATAACATCCTCATCACTGTTCCATCTGCAAGCTGGTTTTATATCAAGATTTATTTCTTTTGAATTTAACATATTTTTGTAAATGATCTGTGTTTTCTAAATTTCAGTGTATGTGTTTTTTTAGCATTAAGACGATTAATATTTTAGAATTACTTTAGTTTTGAGAACAACCTTCTTTTATTGTTCATGTAATGTAGGCCTTGCTTTTCTATTCATATTATCTTTGCGCTGAGGAAGGAAACCGGTACTATAAAAAGTACAAAGTAATATTGACTTAAGGTTTTAGGTAAATAAATATTTTTATGTGAATACATAGTTTAAACATTTAGTCTATAAATACATAAATTCCTGCTTTTCACTTATTAACACATAAAAAGACTTAATATTTACATTTATAAAATCAGTACCGTTATGCTAGATCTTTCAGTTTATTGCATTGTTGTTCTGTGTCACTTCAACAGGGAAGAACCTGTGAACATTCTAATCTTCATTCAGAGCGTATGTCAGGTTGCAGCTGTGTTTTTCTTATTTTGTCGCCGAGGATGCATAAAGTAAAAGAACTACTAGTTATCGTCTGCAGCAGTATTGTGCCCAACTCTAGGAATGGGTATTCCAAGTTTCAGACACCTAGATATCAAGGGAAAGGCTGTAGCCGCTTTTGAAAGTTCAGATATTTTAATATCGCGCTACATTGCTTCGAGAAGCATTTCGAAGAAATTTACCGATAGTTGGATGTCAAGTGACGTAGCGAGTAATAGCAGAGGTGGAGGCTATTTATTGATTAAATAGTTAACTATGGAGTAGAGACTTGAGACTGGGATCAGATTACTGGCACGGCCAAATGAAAGAGAATGCAATTAGTATCAAGTAAATCGGACCAGGGATTCAAGAGATATGAGGATTTCTAGATATCAGGCGATGACGCGTGACCCTGACCGTTTTGAATAAAAGCCAGCTGGAGCAGGCATGGTTAGCTCATTCTAACACAAGCACTTGGCAAGCAAGTTGCGTCTACGCTGAGCCAAGGCACATGGTTGCCGTATCTACGCAGAAGTTCTTTTCAAATCGTGATAGTCACGAGAAGTGCTGCGCAAACGAGTTGGAACTTAGTAAGTTTCTGGTGAGGAGAATCACTGAGGTGATTGTTTTTCTACAGACATTGGCGGAAATATTTATATTTCTGCAAGGACATATGCTAGACTTTGTCTAGAAAATAGTATTTTGTCACAGTCCAGTAGTAACTTAATACTTGGATGTTTAAATCCATTTTCAAGTCAGTTTTCATTTTTGTAACTAGTTAACCACTTCGATCTGTCAGTACACTGAAGACTAGTCTATAACGGTGGCGTTCATTAGTCTACGCAAGGGAAACTGCAGGTTGTCTAGCGCATGGCAGATGGTGATATATAAACCATGCCCAGGGAACGATCTTCAGAACAGCCGTTAATTGCTTAGACTGTCAATGTTTTTCTTGTACTGATGAGATTACAGTGAGTTATGTTACAACTGACATATCTAAGAAGAGATCACTTAGATCTGACCCTATTTAAACAAACTGTTATGGCTTTGATAGAAGCCCATATTAAAATGGAACCACAGTTTATTCAAACGTCGAAAGATACTACCACTATGTCTGACTAGACGATTTGTGGGTCTACAATGGCGGCCGATACAAGGATTATACATGCTTGTCCGATAGGGCATGTCTACGGATAAATCTGGTACAGACCAGGTTTACTACACTTCAAGACCATCAAGAAATGTAAGCCACATTTGAATTATATTATGCCTAGCTAATTGGAACAAACTATTTTTCTGCAGATGACCAACACATTTTTTTCGTCGTATTTAAAGCTTGCAATGATTTACGCAAGACTTGTTAGAGTTATTCTGAGCATTTTCAGCACTCAGAACAGTTTAGGATCGATGACCGAGCATTTCGAGCATTTATTTGAATTTTTCATATTTTAAGGAAACCACGGAAAACCCCCGATGTAACTGTAAAAGTTAAATTTATTTTTGTTGAGGAATGGATATTTTTTCCATATTCGAAGGTTCGAACATGTGGATTCTCACATAATGAGATGATAATTAAACATATTTGAAATAATACAAATAATAATAATAATAATAATCCACTAATAATAATAATAATAATTTTTATTATTTTTCTAAATAATTCTTGGATATTATATTTTCTAATAATCGTATGTATTGAGAAAGAGCCTATGCAGTAGTTTAATCATTTCTAGTTTGGAACAGGAGATTTTCCGAAGGAAAGTGGTTAGCGCAAGCCCGCATTCAACCAACATTTCAGTTCTGGTTGAACAGTTGATATTTGCATTGAGTAAAGTATATTTTTCAGATAACACGGAGAGGCATGAAACGGGAAGCAAATGATATTTGTATCAAATAGGATATTTTTGTATTTATATAAAATCATGACGTAAATACACTCGAAAGTGAAATAAAGATTTTCATAAGTATGGTAAATTCACGGGTTGAACTGAATGGTAAAATAAAATAAACTTGTAAGTTTATTAATCTTCCAGTGTTGATAACAAGCAGAGGCTTGATTTATTGTATAAATTTTGGGAAGAAAATTTATATGTGTGGAGTAGTTGAAATGCCATTCCCAGGTGCGCATGTTAAGTCGCAGGAATGAAGGTTTTTTCGAGCATCAATCAAATAGCAGGTTCGATGGCTCAGGTTTATAGTAGGAGTATTGGAGCCACACATTTCGTCGTATGAATAACCCGAAGGTTATTTCTTGAAAACCATCAGTTCTTATTTCAGCCTTGTTTACGAATTCCATTTAGACTTTGATTTTGCTAGAACCCGGATTTGTCATGATAGTAGTTTATTCTTCTTCAGAGGAAGACCTTTGCCGTTGTTGTTGTAATATTGTGTTCTTACACAAATAATAGAATGGGCCACTGCCAATTTAAAATAATTCTTTAACCACGAATAATTTGAAGGATATTTTCAATCCTAGTGCCATGAACTAAATGAATTCATTATAAAACTACAATTCTAATTTCCGCATTCTGTCGAAGAATTGCAAGTTGTGAAAGTTGCTAGAAATGGCCATAAATATAAATATGTTTATAATAATGATTCCAAGTGGGAAATCTAATAGTTGAATGGTTCAACCATTTATTGATCAAGTTGATGATTCAGAAATCATATATTTTGTTTGGAACTTGAAGTTCATAATCGAGTCACTTCTCGAATGTTTAATGTCAGAAGAACGATTAATTGTTGTTGTGCTTCGCACAGTTCTTCGATGCTATGCTCAAGGTCAAATACTTTTCAGATGTTATTAATATGTGTTAATAATTTGTGTTGCTTCGATGATAATAATATTTTCGACGATATATTTTTGAAACTGGAAAACAAGTGAAAGTTTAAGAAATTCTATAAACATTTATTCTACGAGTGTTAATATCATGTAAATAGTCAAACAGTGATCTACGTTATTTCCAGTATGGACAATTAACTTTGAGCTGGAATTAAGTATTAATAATTTTGGAACACAGTCCACAGGACTATTAATCGGACTTGTGTTTCCAAAAAGATTGTCAAATGTGTTTGGAAGATTTCTGTATATTGTGTGTAAATAAGAGTGTGGATCGCCACACGTGGATGATGCTGCTTTGAGCATCTTTGCAGTCAGATTTTAACTTCAAAATAAACTGAGATAATTTTACCAGATGTGTTTCACCCAATTAAATCTCCTTCTATCCTTATTGTTGCATTGAGCCAAAAATCAGTAAAGCATTTTTTTAATTTGATGTCGTTTTTGCGATTTGCTTTAACCCATCTGGCGCTCCGGGATATTTTGACTCTCGTGCTGACTGATTATTGGTAAAATGCATATGTGATCGTGCGGACTCCGGTCTAAACGGGCACAGTATGTTCCAGAATATCATGTGGGAAAGCAATCTAAGCTGAACACCGATCTCAAGTTACAACACACCTCGAGGGCAAGAAACATCTTGCCGCAGTTTCGTGCCTTAAGAAGAATTGTTTCGCGATAATCGTCGGTCATTTGTGATGGACAACCTGAAGATGTATCTCGTTGTGTATTGTAATGCTTCAGCACTCAGTGAGGCATAGCATGAATTGCATTCGTGAATACTGCATATCGTTTATATTGTCATTAATAAACTAAATTATAAATACATATTTTTACTTTTTTGTCACATATTTCAGAAATACATAGGCTAATACCATATTTTCCAGATTTTTAGCACCTAGAAATCCGAGACCTACTTGTTATACTTCGTCAATAAGGAACAGGGCTAACATGGTCATTTTCATGTCACATTAGTTAGTTATTGAGGTTTCAAGGGGTGAAACTACGAGGTCATCCGCCCCCCCCTTTTTTTTTTCATTAAAACCACACTCTGGATATTCACTGCCAGCGCCGGGTTTAGAACCCGCAATCTCCGGACTTGCTGCAGCTGCTTGGCTACGCCACTGGACGGTCTGTACACCATCAAGACCCAAAGATGTCATCTAAACCGAAACTAGAGTGATACAACAGTCATGACAGCGCACAATCTTACATGTCGTGACTTTATTTCTGCTCAATGGAGGGTACTGTCTGCATGCTTAGGCAGCTGAGGTCATGGTCGATCGTGCTGTGTGTGGGTGATCTGCTCTCTACTTCAGTGTTGAGAGTCTGAACATCCAGGAACGTTCATAGCTTTTCTTTCAAATCAAATAGGAACGATATATAATTATAAGCATCAGAAAAATTAGCATTGTGTAAAGAAAACTACACAGGTATTTATTCTGCGGATATATTATTTCCGGGCAGCTATCCTGTGGTTATATTATTTCCCGCCAGCCATCTTGCGGATATATTATTTCCGGGCAGCTATCCAACAGGTATAATATTTACGGGCAGCTATCCTGTGAGTACATCATATACGGACAGCTATTCTGTGTGTATGTTATTCATGGACAGCTATCCTGCAGATATATTAATTACGGGCAGTTATTCTGTGGATGTATTATTAACTAGCAGCTATCCTGTGGATATATTATTCACGCGCAGCTATTATGCGGATATATTATTCACGGGCAGCTATTCTGCGGATATATTATTCACGAGCAGCTATTCTGCGGATATATTATTCACGGGCAGCTATTCTGCGGATATATTATTCACGGGCAGCTATTCTGCGGATATATTAATTACGGGCAGCTATCCTGTGGATATATTATTCACGCGCAGCTATTCTGCGGATAAATTATTCACGGGCAGCTATTCTGTGTATGTATTATTAACTAGCAGCTATCCTGTGGATATATTACTCACGCGCAGCTATTATGTGGATATATTATTCACGGGCAGCTATTCTGCGGATATATTATTTACGGGCAGCTATTCTGCGGATATATTAATTACGGGCAGCTATCCTGTGGAAATATTATTCACGCGCAGCTATTCTGCGGATAAATTATTCACGGGCAGCTATTCTGCGGATGTATTATTAACTAGCAGCTATCCTGTGGATATATTACTCACGCGCAGCTATTATGTGGATATATTATTCACGGGCAGCTATTCTGCGGATATATTATTTACGGGCAGCTATTCTGCGGATATATTATTCACGGCAGCTATTTTGCGGATGTATTATTAACTAGCAGCTATCCTGTGGATATATTATTCACGCGCAGCTATTCTGCGGATATATTATTCACGGGCAGCTATTCTGCGGATATATTATTCATGGACAGCTATCCTGTGGATATATTATTTTTATGATGATGATGATAATTGTTGTTTTAAGGGGCCTAACATCGAGGTTATCGGCCCCTTATATTATTTTTATTTTAAAGATCAACCAATTTATATTACACAAATTATTGTGTATAATTTGGAGGCTACCCTGCAATATCTTTCAGAACATTAGTACGAAGTCTAAACCAGCTGAAAAATATGTATACAGAAATGTGTAACTCTTCCGCGCACCGTTGTCAGTTTGGTAACAGTGACACGGTAGCAAATACTCCAGAGAAATTCTGTTTACTATTTTGCACGAAGTTAGTATGCCTTGTACTAAAGCATTGTTGGCTGCCACCCCGGAGGCTCGGGTTTGATTCCCGACTCCACCATGGAATTTAATTGTGATATAGGTGTTAGAATGGTGTGTTGACATAGAAGTCACCCAAATGGTATTAATTTTGAGGACTTGCACCGGGCCAGTGGGCTACACGAGTTTTGTTCGGCTTCATGGCTCAGTGG
Organism: Meconema thalassinum; assembly: GCA_946902985.2. Lineage (NCBI taxonomy): Eukaryota > Metazoa > Arthropoda > Insecta > Orthoptera > Tettigoniidae > Meconema > Meconema thalassinum. The sequence goes on along the minus strand of OX336394.1, from coordinate 398,626,757 downwards.
ATAGACCGTGCCTTTGGCTCGGATGGTCCCATGTTCGATTCCGGTCAGGTAGAGGAATTTTAATGCCTTAACGGGCAGCTATCCTGAGGATAATTTACGGGCAGATATTCTACGGATAATAATATTTACGGGCAGTTATCCTGCGGAAATGAGCGACTTCGGTGGCGTAGTTGGTAGCATGCTGAGCTTCTATGCCCAAGGTCGCAGGTTCAAACCAAGCCGAAGTCGTCGGATTTTTTAAGGGCGTTAAAATCCCTCAGTATTCCTTCCTTCGGAGGGGAAGTAAAGCCGGCGATCCCCTGTCATAGATTTATGGCATGTAAAAGAACCTTCCACTAATTACACTTGTGTGAAGCTAAATTATAGGTTAGATTTGATTAACGCACTTAGGTTCCAACGTTCGTCACCAGGAACTGACTGCGGAGGTATCTAGTAACCTAGTTCAGAACTAGTTGTCGTTGACGGTAGCGTTTGGTAGCAAAGGTAGGAACTACCTGAAAATTGAATGTATGTAGTCCTTACTTGAATTTAAAAGAAATAACAGATAACAGAAGCCTCCGTGGCTCAGGCGGCAGCACGCCGGCCTCTCACCGCTGGGTCCGTGGTTCAAATCCCGGTCACTCCATGTGAGATCTGTGCTGAACAGAACGGAGGCAGACAGGTTTTTCTCCGGGTACTCCGGTTTTCCCTGTCAAAATTTCATTCCAGCAACACTCTCCACTATCATTTCATTTCATCTGTCATTCATTTAATCATTGCCCCAGAGGAGTGCGTCAGGCCTCGGCAGCCGGCACAGTTCATATCCTCGCCGCTAGATGGGGGCTTCATTCATTCCATTCCTGACCCGGTCGGAGACTGGAAGCAGGCTGTGGATTTTCATTTTCAACAGATAACACACGCTAATACAGCCATCACAATTAACACCGGTTATCAGACAGATTCAACACACACCCAAAGTACACGGGGCTACATGACCGCGTTGTCGCAGCCCCTAAACTCAGGAACCAACCAACCGTCTTCAGCCATACCAGGTCACCTAAAGACCTGCACCAGGCCTCTCCGGTGTTTTAATACCAAGTTGGCCCTAAAGCAAGGGGTTCTTTGAACTACTACATTCCACATGGCCGCAAGCAGACGGCGGCAACATGTCCACTGACATTTCGCGAGCTCCTTTGAACTTTGCATGCGCACATCCTGAAGCTACAAAAACAGTGCCACAACTCTGGTATGCAACGACATAATATTCCCTTGCAATTTCACAGAGTATGAGGTCAAGATTCTCAACTGATGACAGCTTAAAGATGTTATTCAAAGGCAAGAGATAACTCCAAGCTTGTAGACTGGTCCAGAAACAGAACTCGGTAACCTTGACTCTGGGGAAATATGTGCCACGGAATTTGAAAAAATAGGAACATAAAACTAAGTCTACTAATACAAAACATATTAGATAAGCGGCTACAAATAAAGGAGCATTCCTTTACAAAGTATTTATTTATCGTATGTCGTTTAGTGCTGGGAGTGTCCGAGGACATGTTCGGCTCGCCTGAGTCTGTAGCTACTTCCAGCAGACACCCTTATGGTGAGCTACAAGTTCCGTTGAATTTCAAGTAGTTTCAACTTTCGCTACCTGATATCAATGATACCTTGAGGTGAACGTTGGAACTTTGATAGAGCGTTCCGACGAAATCTAACCTAACAATTTAGCTTCACACAAGTTTAGTATGTGGAAGGATCTTTTACATGCCATAAATCAATGACATGGGACCGCCGGCTTTACTTCCCCTCCGAAGGAAGGCCGACTGAAGGATTTTTAACGCTCTTTAAAAAATCCGACGACTTCTGCCGGGTTTGGACCCGCTATCTTGGGCACAGCAGTTCAGCATGCTACAAACTACGCCACCGAAGCCGCTATGTAGGTTATTCAAAAATTACCAATTCCCACTTCACTGCTCTGAACTGCCATAAAATACAGTGGGCATAGTACTAAAGCTTTTCAGTTGGTAAAATTAGATTGGGCGGGGAGTTACAATTAATTTCCTGCCACCCTAAATGAATTACATGAGTTATTTAGATAGAGAGATAGCTTTATTTTGTCTGGCAAGATTAGGGCCATTGGGCCCTCTCTTCCATCTAACCAGATTATACAATTGATACATTGTTACATTATTTGCAGAACTTAACAATGGTACTTAAATCTAACGGGAATACATTTCAGATCCGATCACAATACATATAATGGCAGGTAAGCATAGCGTAGGAAAAATTATTGTAATTAGTTAATTATTGCTAAAGTAAGAAAATAAAAGGGAAATATAAACACTAATAAAACAAACTAGTGATGATGTGATGATGTTGATGATGATGATAAGCATCATGGCTGACTTATTAGACTACTATAGCCTAATATTGATTTTGCAATGCGCATTTAAAAGAATGTAAGAAAACATTTAGGTAACTAAACAGAAAATAAATAAAATGTAAATTAGAAACACGAATATAACTCAGCATAAGGATTCAAATATTTGACGTGTTGATTTCAGTTTTCATTTCTTTTGTGATATGTACAGCTGGCATTGCTGCCTGAAGCTGGACGGGGTTACTCCTCTGACAGAGCGCGGCAGGTTGTTCCACAGTCGTGCAGTAGAAACTACGAAGGAGTTAGTGTAGCGTACCGTACGGTGTATTGGTATGAGCATGAGTGAATCATTTTTTGACCGTGTACCAAGACTATGTTCGTGTGAGAGGCAGTAAAACTGAGAATGCAGGTAAGCTGGAGAGGAACTTAAGAGTATTTGTCGGAAAAGACATAAAGAATGAAGATCGCGGCGTTGATTTAGTCGTAACCAGCTGAGTTGTTCGTACGCAGGGGTGACGTTGTCATAATACCGTAAGTTGCATATGTAGCGTACACTGGCATTTTGTGCTACTTGGAGTTTGTTTTCAAGAGTAGCAGACAGGTCATTGTATACCACATCGCAATAGTCAAAATGAATTGGGGGCGGGGAGGGGACGGGGGGGGGGGGGGGGGGGGGGGTAAATTGGGTGACTAGTCTCGTTCATCAAACAAACATCATCAGGCCATGTTCACTTAGACTTAACTTAGGTTCAGGCATAGAACACTTGTCTACAACAGTATTTACAATTAAGCTACAGAAGTTTCTAATTAAACTTGTGGAAACTCCTGGAGTGTTCTGTGCTTGGTCAAATCCATTTTGGACACGGTCCCTCATTACATTACATTGGGTACCGGTACAGGCGTTACATACGCCAAGGATTTTACGTATCCCCAGAGGTCAAAATCCATCAGATTCAAATCTGATGTTCGGGTAGGCCATGTAATGTATCCCCCTCGATCAATTCATCTGTTCGTAAATTGGTTATTGAGACACTGGCGAATTATCAGACTAAAGTGTGGTGGAGCACCATCGTTGAATGGCGTCTACGGAGAATTTCGTTCATTACTCCCTAACGAAGGATTTTTGGAACCCTTGTTCATGTGGTTTATTTGGTATCAGGAATGCTCCCTGAAGTGCGTCAGGCCTCGGCAGCCGGCACAGTCCATATCCTCGCCGCTAGATGGGGGCTTCATTCATTCCATTCCTGACCCGGTCGGAGACTGGAAGCAGGCTGTGGATTTTCATTTTTCAATGCTCCCTGACATTTATGGACATATATATACACCCTCTATTTATAGGGAGTTATTAATCTTATTTCAGTATCGGTGGTATTTAAAAATAATGATTAATGGTTTCTTATCTCCCTGCAATCTGATAGAGGATGGATTAACAGTTGCCGTTGTTATTGCTCTTGTGTCACTGAAAGACGTGACCAGCGTGCTCATTAACCTCGTATACTTGAGCGTGTGTCTTGTATTGTTGTGGTGTCTGCAGTAGCGTGTGTATTTGTAATTGAGGCTGAGGTAGGAAAGGAGGTGGCCATGGCTAAGTTAGGAATCATCCCGGCATTCGCTAAGTAGAAGTGGGTAAACGCTGAAAACCACTTCTAGGTTGGTGAAAGTGGGAATTGATCCTATTTCTCCTCAGCTTTATCTTACGGTCCTGATTGTGCCACATTCCAGCTCTCAGACCCAAAGTACATTTCTTGGCAGAGCCCGCAATAGTATCCAGAACTTTGAGACAGAATTATCAATGGATGTAGGTGGACGAATTGCATTATCAGAATCAACCAAGTTCTTCACTGTTCGGTGTCTGATTCATAAAATATGCTCTGAATGTCTTCCACTCTACTGCTCATTGGCGTGTCTACCCCTTATTCTTCCCGTTTCAATGAGATCATGATCATGACTGTGAGATAAACTTTGTCCAGTAGTTTCAGAAGAGAATCCAGAGCGCCGTAATGACAGGCTACCATTGATGCAAAGACGTCAGGCGGGTTGCATGACAACCGACTTCCGCGTGAAGTCCCAGTATTCTGAACGTCACATAGCCTATTTGTTTGTTTTCTTGTTTATTTATTTTATTGGTTTTTTTTATTTGTGTTTTTCATTTATTCATTTATTTATTTATTCATTTATATATTTATGTAATTTTTTGTTTGCTTGTTCATTTATTTTTGTTTATTTATTTGTTTATTCATTTATTTATATTTATTATTTATTTATTTGTTCATTTATGTATTTATTTGTTTATTTATTTATTATTTGTTTTTTGTTTGTTTATTTGTTTATTTGTTTGTTTATTTATTTGTTTATTTATTTGTTATTTGTTTATTTGTTTGTTTGTTTATGTATTTGTTTATTCATTTGTTTATTCATTTATTTATTTATTTGTTAATTCGTTTTTTATTTATTTGTTTGTTTATTTATTTGTTTATTTATTTGTTTGTTTGTTTATTTTTATGTATTTATTTGTGTTTTTTCATTTATTCATTTATTTGTTTGTTTGCTTGTTTATTTATTTTTTGTTTGTTTATTTATTTGTTTATATATTTATTTGTTTATTTGTTTGTTTATTTGTTTGTTTATTTATTTATTTATTTGTTTATTTTTTGTTTATTCATTTGTTTATTCATTTATTTATTTGTTAATTCGTTTATTATTTATTTATTTATATGTTTGTTTATTTGTTTGTTTATGTGTTTATTTATTTGTTTATTTATTTGTTTGTTTATTTATTTATTTGTTTATTTATTTGTTTGTTTATTTATTTATTTGTTTATTTATTTGTTTGTTTATTTATTTATTTGTTTATTTATTTATTTATTTATTTGTTTATTTATTTATTTATTTATTTGTTTGTTTATTTTCTTTATTTATTTACTTATTTATGTGTTTATTTATTTGTTTATTTGTTTATTTATTTGTTTATTTGATTGTTTATTTATTTGTTTATTTGTTTATTTATTTGTTTATTTGATTGTTTATTTATTTGTTTATTTGTTTGTATATTTATTTGTTTATTTGTTTGTATATTTATTTGTTCATTTATTTTTTTGTTCATTTATTTATTTGTTTATTTGTTAATTTGTTTGTTTATTTATTTGTTTATTTATTTGTTCATTTATTTGTTTGTTCATTTATTTATTTGTTTATTCGTTTATTATTTATTTATTTTTATTTATTTATTTATTTATTTATTTATTTATTTATTTATTTATTTATTTATTTATTTATTTATTTTAGACCAGGGTGTCATAATAATTTACAGACATTTAATATGATCACTTGAATACACTTTTTTGGGAATTGAGTCAAATACTAGGCCTACTCTCCCTGATCTTTCTACATATTCATTTTAATTAGTTGCATAAAACTACAATTCAACCTCATATTTTTCAGACTAATTGACATTTTCACCACGTTTTTTTAAGCCTTGTTCAAAACTTTGTCATCATGGAGAGCTGCCTCAATGCAAGCTTCGCGGAGAGAGAAACAGAGAGTCCCACTAATTAAAATAACAATAATGATATCTTGCGGAGTCACTTGTCTGTCCACTAATGATTATGATCATGATAATGATTTTTGTTGTAAGGGGGCGGAACAGCGAGGTCATCAGAACCCTGTAGCAAATGTTTAAAGATAAGCATATGGATTAGTTATATTTTAGAGGTGGATGCCAATTGAAATGTATTATAGATTTCAGTCGAATAATTCCAACTTCTGGATATGTGAAAAAATCTGAAATAAATTACATGTGATTAAGATTTATATTGTTACAGGCTATTATTCGTCTGTTTCTTCTGTGAACAAAGTGTGAAGTGTATAAAATCAAAACAGAAGTGCGTTCCTTACCTTTATGAGCTTATTCAAAATTTCCCACTTTCCTTGAAGTGTGCATCTCTGTCTTAATTTGTTAAATTTCTTTATAATCGTTTTTTTTTCATTGTTAGACACCTACATAAATGTACTACAATATTTCATCATCATATAGTAAATTACTGTCATAAAAGTGCCATAAATTTCAGTTTTTGTAAGACATTGAAGTGTTGCGTTTTTCGTGGCGGTCAGTGTATAGTATATTGTTAAGGACTATTGAAGAAGAATAGTCTATAAATAAAGCCCTGCGTGGATGCGGATATCCGCAAAATATTTGGCCATGCGGATATAGTTTGCAAGGCTGTGCGGATAGCGGATAAGCTGCGGATAATGTTTGGAGTAATTTTGCGGATAGTTTTTAGAATAAAACCCCAACTTGTTGAATATTATTGCTATGACCCGGATGGTAATGACATATTTTTATCTTATGTTTGTTTTTTATGACTAATGTAACATGATTATTTAAGCTAATGTCATTCAAATTATGTCATTAAACATAATTGACTCTCCTCCCCCAGGGACTCACATCTAGTGGGACGTGGGTTAGCGACCACGGAAACCCAGCTGAGTCCGGCATTGCTTCCACTTACTTATGCCGGGCTCCTCTCAGTCTTCTTTCCTGTCGACCTCCCTTTGTCATCTCTTGTTCTTTTCCAACCCCGACGGTATTAGGGTATCCGAGGCCTAGGGAGTCTTTCACTTTCCCGCCTTAGTTGGCCATTGTCTCATCTTTCCTGATCCCTCCTTCTTCGAGGGGTTAGACCTCTTGTCATCTTTTCATTATATTTCCTTTTCTCTTGGAGATTCCCGCGCTTTTTTTTCTCCTCGTGTATCGAAATTTCCTTTAGTGATTTTTTTTCATCTACACTCCATTTTGTAGGTATTTTCAATCTACGTTGCATTTTGTACGTTTTTTCTATCTAAGTTGCATTTTGCGAGTGTTTTCAACCTCAATTGCATTTTGTATGGATTGACGATCTACATTGCTTTTTAGTAAGTCTTTCAATAATGTCGGGAGTCTGGAGATCCGACGAAGCTTTGTGAGTCTTTTGAATTTCAATTGCAATCTGTAAGTATTTTCAACCTAAACCGCTTTTTGCAAGTATTTTCAATCAAAATTGCATTTTGTATGGTGGGCATTTTGCAAGTATTCTGATTCTCAATTGTATTTTGTGGGTGTCTTGAATCTAAATTACATTTCGTAAGTATTTTCTACCTAAATTGCATTTTGTATGTATTGTCCATCCAAATGAGAAGATTGAATCTACCGTACATTTTGTAAGCATTTTCAATTCCAATTGCATTTTATATGTATTTTGAATTTCAATTGCACTTTGTGAGTATTTTGGATCTGAAATGGGAGTTTTTCCATCTGAAATGCATTGTGTATTTTCAATTTCAATTGCATTTTGTAAGTATTTTGAACCTCAATTGCATTTTGTACGTATTTCCAATCTCATTTGCATTTTGTAAGTATTTTGAATATCAATTGCATGTTGGAAGTATTTCGACTCTACATGGCATTCTGTACGTATTTTAAACCTAACCTACATTTTGTGCGAATTTTTCAATCTATTCCTTTTGTGAGTATTTTCGTTCTAAATTCCCTTTTGTAAGTATTAACGCTCTCCATTTTGTATTCTTTTATCTGTGTTAAGAGGGGCAGATGACCTCGTAGTTCCGCCCCTTAAAACAACAATAACTAACTAACTAACTAACTAACTAAAGCGGATGACCGACAACACTCCTCTGGGTGGTAACTATGTATCCCATGGGCATTGCTTTACTGTAGGGGGTTTCGCTGTATATTGCTTTTGATTACTCTTCAAATTGCCGTATGATATGTAAATGACTATTTTTGTGTGCAGAGTTGACGGACTACGAGAACAGCGGTCCGTGCATGGACTACAAGCCCGGCGAGGATGACTTGCAGGCATTCGACTTCATCCGCTCCTTCCGGCTGGACGTGCTGGAGACACAGTACCCGGGGCTAACGAGGGTTCGGGGTTCGAACCGCATGCAGACCGCCTACCGCCTGGACCGAGACGCGGACTTGACCCTCCCCACCAGAGACATCTTCCCTCTGGGTCTGCCGGACCAGTTCTCCTTCATCTGCACGTTCCGCACCCGCAAGCTGGCCAAGAGTCCCTGGCATATCATCCGCCTGTCCGACATCCAGAACAAGCCGCAATTCCTTGTGACGCTCAATCCTCGGCGGGAGGCCGTAGAGTTCTCCATCGTGAACGTCCAAGGCCGCCTGCAGACGCTCACCTTCAAGGCGCCGGTACGTGAGCATAGCGCGTCGCGTATGTACAGGGGTGTGCAAATTATTACAATCGACTAGAGAATATAAATCAGTCAGATGTTTTTAATTCAAAATCATTTTATTGAACAACGGATGACATACTTTATCACCCTACTTGGTGGAGTTTTCTCCCATGTAGACTTATAACTTTACGACTAAACATTTTCAGAATTGGGTATTCCGAGGGATACCTGAGCTGGGTGAGCTTTGTCTTGTTTCATTGACTTTGGAATGTGCTCCCTCAATCAGGTGGTTTCAATCCATGGTCCACGAATCTTTGTATAGTTGAAGAGCGGATGATCAGTATTTATTTATTTATTTATTTATTGCCACAACAGGGCAGTGCCCAATTACAGTAGCAAACAATTCACTCAGATAATACATGAAAATACATTAAAATACAAGATAAAAATACATTATAATACAAAATAAGAATTCAAAATTCAAAATTGATAGTTGAAAATTAAAATTTAAAAATTGAAGACTAAAAATTAAAAAATTAAATTTAAATTAAAAAAGAAATTGTTAACAAGGAATGTACACAAGTTCAAGTCGCAATACCAATAAGTGAAGCATGATCTTTAATATTTGGTCACATAAAGTAAAACTAGATTCATATCTTTAGGTACTAATACAATAGCAATGAAAGATGGTAAGAAAGTGAAAGCTAAAACTAACAGCAGCTAAATTTAATATCTTCGTTATAGTGAATCATTTGACAGCTAAAACTAAGCGTAATTGTCTTCTATAATTTAGCCAGGACATTCCAAAATCTAAATTCTAAAAGACTTTGTATTCCTCAGCTCAAAATTCATACGAAGAGTAGAATATAGCAATCAAAACAAAACGTGTGGTATTTTGTATTAACGACGCCCCTCTTTTAGGAGAAATTCTATAAAATCATTTTACTACACATTTCTTAAGATAAAATGTAATTAAGACTAATGCTTAAATATTTCAAATAACTTCAGCGCCTTCGAAATATATTTAGTGCATTAAATCATGAAAAGTATAAATGAAATTTTGGAAAACTGGCGTTCAGTCTAATAATTTGCACAATCCTGGTAGAATCATTCAGCTATGCAATCTGAGACTGATAATCGTAGCAAACTTTTGCGGTTCTTGAAGAAATAATCAAACTATAGCATAGAATATGAGCCTTGGTTTACCAGCTCCAACACGGAATGCACATTCTTTGTGTTTTGGCCTGTCTCAGAAGTTCATATCCTGTAGTGTCAGGACCCAGGGCGTACTCCTAGTTTCTGCGCCAATCCCAAAACTGTAAAATGGATGTAGGTTCAATCAAGATGTAATTCATTATTTTTGTGATTACAGCGATAATCGTCCTTGGTCCAAAGAACATTAACCTCCCTTTTACGAGAGAGAAAAATATACTCCTGGACCCCAAGATATTTCGTTGAACCAAACACGAACAACCAGTGAGACATTGATAAAGAAGACACTATCAAAATCGGGTGTTAAACGGTTGCTCATATTTTACATGATAATTTCTTCAAGAAGCGCAAAAATTTGCTACATTTAGATGTTATTTATAGATCGTAGGCTTTTTCGGCCGTTGTCTTACAGGATGGAACCACATCGTATATCGGTGACCAGCCAAAGGTGCTTGCTTGCCCTGCATTGACGTCACGCTGCTCCTTCATTGGTCCGCGCCCCTGGCAGTCGCGCGCTAGGAGAACTCTCCAAGTGTTGCTAAGCTTGAAACCATCTTCCCGATTGAAATTATTGGGATGCTTCACGACCTCTATTGCTTCTCTAATTAACCTGTTTTGATATCCGGGAATTTTAGCAACAGTTTCGGCCTTATCAAATTCGATGGCGTGTCTCGTGACGTCAGCATGTTCAGCTATTGCATATCTGTAGTTTATCTGTTTCCTGTCTCGAATGTGGTCTGATATCCTACCCATAATTAAGGCTGCTGCAATGACAGCCGAAACGTCGGGAAACAGTCACAGATATACGACGCGTCTCAATCTTGTAAGCCTAGATGATAAACTAGATGTAATTTTGTACATTAATATTCCAGTCTCCAGACACTTAATCATCCCAACTTATTGTGCTAACCAACTGAAAAGCTTCTTTACAACAGTAGCAAGTGTTTTGTGTGCCCGCAGCAAGTGTTCGACAAGAACTGGCACAAGATGCACTTTGGGGTTTACCGTGAACGGGTAGTGCTGTACGTGGACTGTGAGGAGACCAGCACAGAGCGGCTCCAGCCTCGAGGACCCATCGACGTGAACGGCCAGATCTCCATCGCCAAGTTGGCGGGCAAAAAGGAAACCGTCCCCGTGAGTGTTACGTCATAGTGTCATAGCTTCGGGAGTCACTGTGGTTGCTTTCTGTGCATTCCTCTGTGTCCCCCAACTGTTGTTGTAGTGCTATTTGTGTGTCTTCTGTGTTCTGTGATTCTCCAAGCCTAGGTTTGCCAACATCCACAGCTTAATTTAACAATAACATCCTGTCAAATTCATTAATTACTGCAACGTCTGAGAGAGTAACATAGGATGGTTTGAAAGCGGAAAAGACATTGGCCCTTCTACAACCAACATGGAGGATACGAATTAATAAAACAAGGCAGTGTTCCCCACAAAATCACGCTTTCTCATGAGGGTCATACACAATCAAATATTTCCTTCAATTCAATACTTAGAAGAAAAGTTTTCAAAGGTTGGTGAACGTTGCAAAATATTTAGTACGACAACTGCAACTCAGTCTATGAATATATTTTATGAACATTTTCCGTGTTGAATATTAACAATTGCACAAAACGTTTTCCACTTTACAACACTACTTACTTTGTTTGAGGTTTTATGTTCTCTTCGGGTACATGTTTCGGACCTTTAACACTTACCCTGCTGATGCCTTAAATGTTGCTCCTCACCCCCGTCCTGGCAGATTTCCAGAATGCATGGCTATGTTCAGAATGGCAGAAACTGAATGTGGTTCGAGTTACAAATAAATTGAAAAGTCCGTTCGATTTCCGAACCCTTACACTACAAATTTTATAAAAATCCGACTCGATTGAAAATAAAACTATAATGTAAAAAAAAAAGCCGTAAACAGCTGTTGCGCGCGCTCTCGTCCTCTAACGAGCGGGCGCGCTGGCAGAAGTAGAAGGGAGAACTGTCTCTTCGGTTGCGTCAGATTCAGGATCTGTAATGCGAATTATAACCCCAAATATATACTGTACTAGTCATAGAATAAACTCAACGTTTTTGCGAGAGAAATATCTGTCCACAAGGAATAAAAACAAAGGAAAGGAACACAGATTTGACCTACTTGAACTTGCATCGCTTGCCTTCGAACAGATCGATATTCTTCCGCTGAACAGTGACGTGGTGCTATCTAGCGATAGTATGTGCACCTTCATGCTTACTGGCACCCACACGCGAGTGCTAGAGCTGTAATATTACGTTCGTCTCCAACACAAAGCGCGAGAAATCGATCAACGTAATATTACGCTCACCACAGTTTTAAAAAGTTACCTTCGAACGTAATATTACGGCGCCCGCGCTCTAAGTGTTAAAATGGTCCTTCTTCAGCCCGGTTCAGCAAAATCTTAGTCTGTTATTTTCACCATTTTGGTGATCGTCATTAAAATACAAAGAAAAACTATTAAAATGCATACAATGTATTGTGACGAAAATGACACTGAACGATGGATGAATGGAAGTTTTAAAAGTTTTTTAAAATCATAACAACAACTAGGAGCACCAAAATCAAACAGCGACAATTGGAACAGCGCACCTAAAATCGTCATAACGTTTTGATTATGATTTTAAAAAACGTTTAAAACTTCTATTCATTTCCATATATTGTATGTATTTTAATAGGTTTTCTTTGTATTTTAATGTCGATCATCAAAATGGTGAAAATAACAGACTAAGATTTTGATGAACTGGGCAGCAGATGGACCATTTTAAAGGTCCAAAACATGTACCCGAAGAGGACATAAAGCTTCAAACAAAGTAAGTAGTGTTGAAAAGTGGAAAAAGTTTTTTGCAACTCATTCTATAACGTGGTGGATGGTAGAACATTGAACTACCATTACGTTCATGAATTTCAATGGCCAATTCATTCAAAGATTTTCCAAGTCTTTGTTTCATTACGGCATGTACCTACTTATTATTTTATTTCAAATGCCCTTAAAAGCTTTCCAAGTACTTGACAATAAACCTCAAGGAATCTTGCGATGCTGTATTGCAAGAAAGTTCAATCGTTTGCATGGCTGAATCCGAAGATGCTTCGCAATTTTCCATTGCATTTACAGCAGATTACATAGATTACCATGCGATGTGTGATTTGTTGATTACGTGCTCTCTCAGACGTTAGCGTGACACTTGGACTATGTTTGGCGAGCCTACGCGCAAGGAGAAGCTATATGTGATGTGCATGCTGTAGAGTGTAGACTAGTTGTCTGCTTTATGTGTTACATACTCCTCTTGTGAAAACCATTGCTCGTCACCTACAAGGGTTACATTTAAATGTCGCATTACACGTACCAGGTTGCAGTGTTAAGGAAAAAGAAGCAAGCCCCGGCCGATCAAGCGGGAACATTTTGTTCTGTAGTCAGGATTATGGATTGCTCAAGCAGCTAGACGTTTCAACTACATATTTCGAGTAACTGAGGTACATACTGTAAATATGATACAAATTTAAGAACACATTTTGGAAACTTAATCACATATTTTCCAATTTTAAGCATATACATAAATACATATTTGTGAAAAGTTAAGCATATAATTATCCGGGCCCTGGTTATGAGTGAGTTCTAAAACCTCATTTCATTTCATATTTATTTATCAGTGCCTTACACTATATTTACAGTACACTGAAGGGAGTCTCTGAAAAGAGCAAAGCCCCACTTCGCATTCGGGACGCGTCAGAGCCACCTATATACAGGGTGTATCTTAATTATACCGACAAAAAAAATCAGGGACGCTCTGCGTGTTGTGTAAAAGACGATGCCGCAATCGGATTGGCGAAGAAAATGTTTCCTTTCAATAAAATGAGGTTACTTCGTTACTTCCGGGCCGCGATTCAAATTGACGGGCTCGCCGTATTTGCTGAGCCAGAGTGCAAGCCGAGGCGAACGAGAAAACTTGCGCATTCTCACCAGCATATCTCTGTCTCCTTCTATCACACTCCCTTCCCTTGCCTGAGGCACAGGCGTGGCCAGCGTCTTGCTCTCTGTCTCAGCAAATACGGCGAGTTCGTAGATTTGAATCGCGCGCCCGAAAGTAACAAAGTAACCTCATTTTCTCGAAAGGAAATATTTTCTCCGCCAATCCGATTGCGGCATCGCCTTTTACACAACACACAGAGGGTCCCTGATTTTTTGTTGGTATAATCTTAATCATATACACCCTGTATGTACACTGGGTTATATTTACATATGTACTCAAGATGGCAATTAGTGAGAATCAAGCAATGATTACATTATTTACAGTATACATTAGGGGGATGGTAAATGCACATTTACATAGGTTAAGGGAGGAACAACAAGAGAAGAGATCAAATATTGTAGAAAATCACGGGAAACACTAGCACAACTAAGAATCGGGGCATAATTTATGAAGAACAACCTACTTGTAGAACAAAATGCCGCAGCTTCCTCTTAAACTGTACGGCATTATTGTTGCTGGCCTTCAGGGAACACGGTAGACTGTTGCATGCACAAACCGATCTATTTACAAAACCCAGTTTGTACGACCAATTTTTGTCTATATTGACAAAAATTTAGACTTGTATCCACGTGTTTGGCAATACATCCCTCTGTGTGCCGGGAGATTGAAGTTCCAATCGCAATTCGGCTATTCTGATCGCCTCGTGACCTATGGCCTGGCGATAACTGAATGTGGCTATTAATGAACAGCAGACGAGCAATGGTTAATTTGTCCCCACATTCCCATGATGCTCTGCCCAGTACTAGACTAACACTAGTTTGTTTTGTCTCTGTTTTCTCCACAGGCCTCACAACTTGTAAGTACAGCTAACATGATATTAATGTCCTAATAGGCCTCGTTAAATGGCGACGTTCAATTTGCGCTGTTCATAAAATACTGCTTTTTTTCCTACCGCTTAAATACTCAACCATGAGCTTCTAAGCTCGTGTTTCAATGATACGATTTAATGAAGTCAACTCAACTCAGTTCAGCATTTAAGTATCATCACGATGCTATGCATTTTAACTTTTATAACCCCGTTATTATTGTCGGAATAGCTTTTGAGTAAGCATTGAGCACTCTTCCGTCAACTGTCTTAAAATTAACCGCATGCTGACATTTTTGTTGTTGTTTTTTATTGTTTAGGGGCTTTACGACACCGTGGTCATGCATAAGAAAAAGAAAGTTTGTAGTTTGTAGTTTTACGTGACCTTTAATCCTGCGATCATGATCCACAGGACCTCCTTTTTACGTGGAATTCGAACCACTATTCACTTCAAAAATCTCATGACTGAGAATCGAACCCGGTCCACCGTGGTGAGAGGCAAACAACTTAACCTCTGTGCCACCAGGCCCTCTGTGGTCGTGTAATCCCGTGTACTCGTGTGTGTTGAATTTTTATGATAACCTGTGTTAATGTGATGCCTGTATTAGTATGAGTATTTGTAATTCAGATTAGGATTGGGAAGGAGGTGGCCGTGGCCTTAAATTAGTTATTGTAGTTTTAAGGGACGGAACAACGAGGTCACCATCCCGGTATTTGCCTGGGGTAGAAGTGGGAAGCCACGGAAAAGCACTTCAAAGATGGCTGAGATAGGAATCGAACCAACCTCTTCACTGGTTTGCCCCACGAGGCTAAGTATACCCCGTTCCAGCCCTCAGACCAGAATTAAAAGTTCTTGGCAGAGCCGGAAATCGAACCCGGACCTCCGGAGTGGCAACAAAGAATGTTAGCCGCTACATCACGAGATGGTTGCTAACTTCTTTAAAGGGTATGTAAATAATTAGTGTAGTGGATAGCGTTGCTATCTGGCAACTGTGATGTACTGGATTGAAATCCCAGCTATGTCGAGGATTTAAGAGTCTTGGTATCGTCTGGTATGTCTGTGGTCCACCATGTGGTGCAGTGACTAAGTGTCGCCCCTGAGGTCCGTAAATTTAATTCTAGTCTCGGTGTTGGAATGAGGTGCACTTATCGTCTCGTGAGATAAAAATATGGAAGTCTCTTTGCGTGGTTTCACACTTCTACTTGAGGTAAATGGTTCCAAACTTAAGGCCAAGACGCCTCCTTCCCAATCCTCGTCTGAATTACAAAATAAACACACTAATACATACAGACATCACAATAATATAGATCATCAGGCTATACGCACGGGGCTAAATGACCGCGATGACCGAAATAAAACGACTACGGTATGCATGTGAAGCCAAATAGGAACCTTCCAGATGCTGAGTCGAGGAGGTCGAGTGGAAATTAACTGACCAACCTATCGCATGTGAACTCCGGCTTAGGATGCCTGGTTATTGATCCCTTATCATAGCCAAGGATTATGATCGGATCCCCTCCGCCCCTTGTTGATACGATACTCAGATTTTTCAGTTAGAATTTGGACCCAGGCGACAAGTAAAACACGAAGGCACAATTTTTCTGGATTATTTCGTGGCACTACGACGGACGTAGCCATTATTATTTATTATTATTTAGCGTATGGCTTATAA
Organism: Meconema thalassinum; assembly: GCA_946902985.2. Classification (NCBI taxonomy): domain Eukaryota; kingdom Metazoa; phylum Arthropoda; class Insecta; order Orthoptera; family Tettigoniidae; genus Meconema; species Meconema thalassinum. Next base: position 398,610,493 of record OX336394.1, on the reverse strand, counting down.
GACAATATCGGTAATATATATGTACATATTTACAGACGAGAAACAAAGTCATTTGTGCTTCACAATTGAATGTCGAAGTTTTCAATCCAGCGTACAGCATCTGGAGTTGCCAGCAGGAAGTCCACTTCACCACCGTGATAGGCTCGAATCTTACATTCTTTGACAATGTGGTGAATAGACTGGTGTGGAGCTCCGCAGTCGCAGTCTGGATTAGGTACCTTTTTCCACTTGTGGAGGGCGTCTCTGCACCGGCCATGGCCTGTTCTGATTCTGTTCAGGGCGGTCCAGGTCTTGCGTGGTAGATGGAATCCACTTGGAAGTCTGGGACCTGAGAAGATACACACATCAAAAAAAGTTTTGCATCACCTCGGTTCCAAGAGTTCCGGAACCGTTCAATACAAAGGGAATAGAGATCAACACAAACAACATTTCAGCTCGTTTTATTGCTCATGAGACCCACACATTGCATGTTGTACCATCATACAGCTAGACTTTCAGCATTTGTGGTCCAGATTGCAGTACACACCACTACCTCTAATACCCAGTAGCACGTCCTCTTGCATTGATGCATGCCTGTATTCGCCGTGGCATACTATCCACAAGTTCATCAAGACACTGTTGGTCCAAATTGTCCCACTCCTCAACGACAATTCGGCGTAAATCTCTCAGAGTGGTTGGTGGGTCAAGACGTCCATAAACAGCCCTTTTCAACATATCCCAGGCATGTTCGATAGGGTTCATGTCTGGCGAACATGCTGGCCACTGTAGTCGAGCGATGTCGTTATCTTGAAGGAACGCATTCACAAGATGTGCACGATGAGGTCGAGAATTGTCGTCCATGAAGACAAATGCCTCTCCAATATTCTGCCGATATGGTTGCACTATGGGTCGGAGGATGTCATTCAGGTATCGTAAAGCCGTTTCGGAGCCTTCCATGACCACCAGTGGCGTACGTCGGCCCCACATAATGCCACCCCAAAACATCAGGGAACCACCACCTTGCTGCACTCGCTGGACAGTGTGTCTAAGACGTTCAGCCTGACCAGGGTGCCTCCAAACACGTCTCCGACGATTGTCTGGTTGAAGGCATATGCGACACTCATCGGTGAAGAGAACGTGATGCCAATTCCGTGGGGTCCATTCAGCATGTTGTTGGGCCCATCTGTACCGCGCTGCATGGTGTCGGGGTTGCAAAGCTGGACCTCGCCATGGACGTCGGGAGTGAAGTTGCGCATCATGCAGCCTATTGCGCACAGTTTGAGTTGAAACACGACGTCCTGTGGCTGAACGAAACGCATTATTCAACATGGTGGCATTGCTGTCAGGGTTCCTCCGAGCGGCAATCCGTAAGTAGCGGTCATCCACTACAGTAGTAGCCCTTGGGCGGCCTGAGCGAGGCCTGTCATCGACAGTTCCTGTATCTCTGTACCTCCTCCATGTCCGAACAACATCGCTTTGGTTCACTCTGAGACGCCTGGAAACTTCCCTTGTTGAGAGCCCTTCTTGACACAAAGTAACAATGCGGACGCGATCGAACTGCGGTATTGACCTTCTAGGCATGGTAGAACTACAGACAACATGAGCAGCGTACCTTCGTCCTGGTGGAATGACTGGAACTGATCGGCTGTCGTACCCCCTCCGTCTAATAGGCCCTGCTCATGCATGGTTGTTTACATCTTTGAGCAGTTTTAGTGACATCTATGAACAGTCAAAGGGACTGTATCTTGGATACAATATACACAGTCAACGTCTATATGCCGGAGATCTGGGAACCGAGGTGATGCAAAACTTTTTTTGATGTGTGTAGTATGCAGGCGCACATCTGTTGCTGCTTCCCACCGACCTTTCCACTGTTCAAGAGAATTAAAAACTTTAGCATCCATGTCAGCAGCATCACGCAGAGTTGATGGCGTGATTTTAGTCTTTTAAGATTCAAAAGTGGCAGGTCACTATGCACGGGTAGACTAGGATTCCTGGAGATCTTGTGAAATTCCCTCATAAGGGCATTAGATCGACGTAAATCAGATGGCATTATACCGGTTAGCAGTGGAAGCCAATGAACTGGAGTAGATATGATTGCGCCAGATATGATGCGCATTGTGGTATTAAGCTAGTTATCGACAAGCCTTGTATGATGACTGTTCAACCAAACAGGTGCACAATACTCAGCACTTGAGTACACCAAACCCAAGGCTGAAGATCGCAAGGTGATTGCTGAAGATCCCCAGGTAGTTCCACACAGCTTATGGAGGATGTTGTTTTGAGTCCTCAGCTTTTTTTGCCAAGTTCAGTAGGTGTTGCTTGAAGGATAGTGTACGATCCAAGATGACTCCAAGGTATTTTGGGTTCCAATTATGACGAAGAATTCCACCTCTGAAACTTACATTCAATTTCACGTTCGCCAAACGATTATTTAAATGGAAGCAAGACACTTCTGTTTTACTCACACTGGGTTGAAGTCTCCAGATTTTGAAGTAAGACGTAGAGTTGCTCACGTCCGTAGGTTTAACCTTCAATTGCCCTACACGTGTCTCCTGGGTGGTGCTAAATGAGCAACAGCGAATACAGGCAGCCAGACTATCCACAGGATCTCCTGGCAATGACATATCGACAAAATAATATAAACAGTTCTTCTCAGAACTCATTAACGAGAAACATTGGACCATCTATCAGACGTAGCCATTTATCATGAGTTTCTTCCATTCCCCCTACAAAAACTGGAAGCTTGCATATTAAAATCGAGAGCTTGACCAAATTCCATTCAATGCAATCCTGCGCCTATTCAGTTAGAGTGGCTAATTCTTGGTCCCGATATTTATTTTCACAATATCAGACTTTTCTACCCCTAGTCCATTTACTATCCTGCGTGTGTGGTTACATCCATATTATCGGGAAAATATTACAGTGTATACAGCCCTTTGTTATAGGCCTACATGGTTTACGGCCTATTTACAAGATCCCAGAGCTATTTTACTTTATTACCATTTTTCAGTGTTGCCTTAGTAAACAAAAGTTTGGTGCTTTTCAGTCGGTCAACGCGAATGTACCCAAAAAGAGCTGGGTTATGTCCTAATCCTGAAATAAATTACACGAGATTAATAAATACACTAGGATGACCAGTTTCAATCGTCAAGCGATCATCATTAGATCCATTACACTTGGGCTATTACATCTATGTTTGAGAATACAGGTGAAAAATATTTACAATATGTACAATTATTTAGTTGCAGTATTGGTAATGCAACTGTCGATGTATGCTAATTGTAGTATATCTAATGTTAGGTGAAATGCTAAAATGGTGATAAAAATCCGGAGTTTGTCTGTTTGGGGTGAGGTTATACAAAATCAACTATGGTTATACTGTAATAATACAGGCTGATACTTACCCGGTTTGTCTTCCTTACTGGAACTTCGAGCAGTTTCGTGTTCACTCTGGCACCAGTTTGGTCGACCAAAACCATATATAATCACCCCCAAACACCTAACATTAGATATACTACAATTAGCATACACCGACAGTTGCATTAGCAACAATGCAACTAAATAATTGTGCATATTGTAAATATTTTTCACCTGTATTCTCAAACATAGATGTTATAGCCTAAGTATAATGGACCTGATGATGATCTCTTGACGATCGAAACTGGTCGTCCTAGTGTATTTATTAATCTCATGTAATTTATTTCAGGATTAGGGCACAACCCAGCTCTTTTTGTGTACATTCGTGTTGACCGACTGAAAAGCACCAAACTTTTGTTTTTGTAATAATAATAATAATAATAATAATAATAATAATAATAATAATAAAATTATAGAATAATGTCAGGGACTTCTATCAAACTTTCAAGTCTAATCTGAAAGGGTATCAAGCACCGAGCTTGTGCTTCAGAGATGAAAATGGAAAGTTAGGTCTGAACAACAAGGAGAACTGTCGTATCTTGGCTGAGTACTTTAAGAAATTACTCAATTGTGATGAACCAAAACATAGGCTACTCATAGGCCGTCCTACTCAAGTAATGGCCAACTCGCATCCACCTTCTAAGACAGAAATTAAAATGATTATCGATGGTCTAAAGAATAATAAAACAGCGGGAGAGGATTCCATTGTGACAGAGCTTCTAAAACTGGCAAATGAAGATACTCTGAATATATTAGCTGAGCTCTTTGCGGAGATATGGAGAACTGGTAGGATACCCACAGAGTGGCAGTCTGCATTAATTCACCCTCTCCACAAAAAGGGGGATAAGAAGGACGTTAATAATTACAGGGGTATATCAATTGTATCTGTTCCCTACAAGATCCTATCCAAAGCACTCCTGAACAGAATTGAAGAACATCTTGATAATCAGATTGGTGAGTACCAGGCCGGTTTCAGAAAGGGACGTTCTTGTCCGGAACAAATTTTTTACCTGAAAAACATCATTAGGTATAAGACGATAGGCAGGTATGACTATGTGGTCGTATTCATTGATTTTAAGAAAGCGTATGACTCAATTGACCGCGAGTCGCTACTGAATATTCTGGAAGAATTTGGAGTGGATGACACGTCTCGAAATATGATTAAACAGACTTTGACCGACATAGTGTCAAAAGTAAAATTCATTGGCGAGATCTCAGATCCCTTTGTAATCAAAACTGGTGTCAGACAAGGTGATGGATTATCTCCAATCCTTTTCAACTGTGTATTAGAAAAGGTCATTCGTGAATGGAGGAAGACACTGAGTCGGGAAGAAGGGAATGAAGAACGATTCAGGCTAGGGCCCAAACTGAAAGGGGTGCATGTTGATTGTTTGGCTTTTGCAGATGACCTAGCTATTTTTGCCAACAATATTAAATCAGCCATTGTAAAGATTAATCGGTTGTCAGAGATGGCTGAGAAAGTAGGTTTACAGATTTTCTTTGAGAAGACAAAGTACATGACAAACATCAGTGATGGACCAGAATGGATGAAAACAAACCAAGGAAAGATTAAACGTCTAAAGAAATTTAAATACTTGGGTGAGGTAATCCAACAAAATGGCCTGGAACAGGAAGCAATTAATCTTAGAATCTGGAAATTAGACCGAGCCTATCACCTGACGAAAAATCTCTATAATAAGAAGTCGCTGAGCATTGGAGCCAAATTAAGACACTACAGCACGGTTGTCAAACCTGAAGCATTATATGCTTCGGAGACTTTGACTATGAACAGGCGGGGACTAGTCGACCAGTTGGTCAAAAGAGAACGCAGGGTATTGAGAAAATTTTTAGGCAACAGATGGGTTAACGGGCACATACGTTTGAAGTCGAACGAAGAGTTATATAGAAAGATAGAACCAGTCACGTCAACAATAAAAAGGAAAAGGTTGTTGTTCTATGGACACATTTTCAGAATGTCCAACGATCGTCTAACAAAGAAAATTTGGAATTTCGTGAAACCAAAGAAGAAAAAATTGGCATGGTTTGAAGAATGTAACAAAGACCTTCTAGAAATTGGTATTCCGGACTGCAAAATTATGAACAGGTGTGAATTCAGACACCTAATCAAAAATTACCAGGGATTTAAGGTAGGGGCAGAACCCAAAAGACGGAGTGGACCTCTTTCAGAAGATCGGAAGAAGGCGCTGAGTGATGGGCTCAAGAGATACTGGCAGGACATCAAAGCTGGCAGACGATCTAGAACGAAACATTGATTTTGATTGTTACTCCGTAGTCCATAGTGGCTCAATTCGAATGTAAAATATATATATATGTATATAGAAATCGAAAAGCAAGTACGGAAAATGTATGGTCCCACGACAGAAAATGGAATGTGGATTACGAGGAGAATAGTGGACCTCTATTCCTTAACTGATAGTTTCACTGATGCCGAACGCAAGAGACGTCCCAAATTCTATGGCCATATCTATAGAATGGACATCGACAGACTAACGAAAAAATTATTTTAAGTAATCAACTCAAAGAAGGTCAAAATAAACAGGCTAGAAGAAACTAAGGCGGACCTCCAAGAAATAAACATCACAGACGACATCATAGAAAATTGTGGAGCCATTAGTGCAATAGCAGACAAGCACAAATTCATGGAGAAACTTAAAAAAAAAAACTGGTAGGAAGTGGTCTACTGAACGCAAGTTGCAACGAAGAGATTTTGGGAGGATAAGACGGTGAAATCCACCAAGTCAAATAACAAGTACAAACGCGCTCTCAATCGTGAAGCAAACAAAGAAAGGATCTCTAAACTGCAAAATGATTACAGACTCACTTGGAACAGATATAATAAAAAATCAATATTCAGAAATGCAAAATTATGGCATTACAACACTGTAATCAAGCTGAAAATTCTGAAACCTGATTATTATAGGCAGATCATTAATTAAAGATGTGGAAAAACAAGAAAGAAAAATCCTAAGAAATACTTTTCGACCAGTCTGTACAGGGGGAATCTGGATGAAAAGAAAATCCCAGCACTCGGAGAAAATGTCAGACATATTTAGGAAAGACGATTGAAATTTTACGGGCATATCCTCAGGATGGGCAATCAGAGACTGACCAAAAGGATTCTTAACCTTGCCCTGTCAATGAAAGTTAAATACACCTGGCTGCTTGAAGTTGGAAAAGATCTTCCGGAAATAGGCATCACAGATGACTTTGTACTAGACAGAGCTAAGTTCAGAGAATTAGTCGATAATCACCGCTTTGCAGACCATCCAAGCACTATCACCAACAATACCTGGTCAGAAGATCGCAAGAGAAGCCACAGCGAGAAGATGAAGAGATTTTGGGAGAAGTGAGAGGCAATGCCATCAGCTAAATAAGTCCAATCGCGCTCCTTTGTCGGGCATTACTGAGAGGAAGTTGGACTTCAGATATCGTTTGGGGAGACCTATTATATGACTAAATATTGGAAATTCACCGTCAGTGCTAATAACAGACTATGGAAATATTGGCAGGTTATAAATATTTTAAGACTTGGGGGAAATAATTCAACTGAAAGAATTGACAAAGAACCAAATAAATCAAGCGCAAGTAGATTGGAACATGCTTACCAACTGACCAAGATGAAGATGAAGATGAAGATGATGATGATGATGATGATGATGATGATGATGATGATGATGACACGGTATCCCAACTCCCATTCTCACCAGCCGTGAGTCTCTGAGGGTGTATCAATATTCAGGGTGCACCAGAAGTGGTGGAGCTACATACACCCTGCCTCCTTGAAGGCCTTGAGCAGAAGATAGAAGATAACATTAAAAGAAAAAGAAGGCTGACCCCTCGCAAAAGGAGGGTATCAGGAAAGATGATACAAGGGCCAATTAAGGCGGGAAATGAAGAGATTCCCTAGGCCTCGGATATCTAATACCGTCGGGGTTGGAAGAGAACAAGAGTTGACCAAGAGAAGTCGACAGGAAGTAAGACGAAGAGAAGCCCGGCACAAGTAAGTGGAAGCAATCCTGGACTCAGTTGGGATCCCGTGGTCGCCAACCCACTTCCCTCTAGATGTGGGCCCCTGGGGGGTGACCAAGGAGAAGGCACTACAATACAATAATTAAACCACAATGTCTCCATGCCACAGAGGGTAGGTTCTCCATGAAAACAGTTTGTACAGGCAACACTCAAAAATGGCGTCACAAGATAAAATGTACGGACATGCTTGTGGAATTGATTTTAAAATAGTTTCATATATTTGAGACCAACTTGAGCACATTAATTAATAATAAATTTAATTGTAACCGAACGGCCAAAATACATTTCCTGTTAATTCTTTACAAATCTTTACTACACTCCAAAATTGATTTTGTCCTATTTCTGCATCGGTTGGTGTGATAGCGTTCACATCCTTCACCACACCAAGTACACACGCACTCCTTGGTTACTTCATGGAAATGTGTAGTCGCACATAGTTTGTGGTGATATCCATGGACCGCTAAACTTGTACTGACATGCCTCAATTCTTGATTTGCCTCCGTCCAGTGTCGGTCCGACATGACGCCTGTACAATAAAATTCAAGCCATATATTCTCCCCTTTTTTGTTTTGTTTTGTTTCCTCACAAGTACCTTTGAGTGGGTGGTGATAAAAACCTTGCCTTTATGAGCACATTAATTCAATGGAATGAATGACTTCCCTATAACTCGTGATGTTGTAGGCTATCGTTACACAATATCTTAAGACCACACCATGCCGGCCAAACGAGAATGTCGATAATGATCGTTCTTGATACCTCGTTCCCGGGAATAGCATTTCCGAACCCGTTATTTCCGTTCCTCAATCCCGTCCCCAACACCGACCGGAACAGGGGATCTGTTTTCCCACCTCTAGTTTCAACAACTAAAACAGCCAGCGTACTCATGCTGGTAGAATCATGGTGATACTTTTCTGCTGAGACTGAGACATTGGTTTGAGATCAAGAATATTGAAGGCCATTGTGTGTAATATAGAACAACCCTTCCTGTGTTGCTTTGTTAGTTTGGTAGAGTAGAGCCAGTCCTGGGAGCTGCAGCTACACAAGGATAAACAGCGCTTTGTCCAGGTAGGATTCACTCATTACAGTCTAATTGCAGACCTAATAACGTATGTTGGGATCTGAAATTTCTGGTGTTTCACTGCTCGTCAGTGAGTGGTGTTGGCACAACTCTAGCTTGTACAAACAACTGTTGAATGTTAACTTCCAAACCATTGTAAAATTGAGCTCCGGCTTTGACTGTGTTCTGTTTTTTCAGGAGAACGAGTCGCCTGCTTCTCTCTTGTTAAGTACCGCTATCCATCGTGAAATTCGAAACTGAGTTTAATATAAATATACCCTGCAAGTTGTAGCACAGTGGTTATTTTAAGGTTCATTTCCAAGCACGCGGCACGCGGCAAACGGAAAGCGGAACGTTCAAGGTCACGATGCTTCCATGAAGAATTGGTGGGAACAGATGTAAACATTCTGTTTCTTGCTGACTTCAGGTTCTATCCTTTCCAATCAACAAATAATGTCGCAGTCCAGTGATAATAGACACACAGTTCGACTAATTGAATTGCAGTGGTACCACAGCCTCCTCGAACAACTCGAGTTTTTTGTTACAAAGCGTGACTCAAAGAAAGAAAGGCATGCAGTCTCAGTATTCAATGTGGCCGTGTCAGTCGCGTTAGAAGCGGACAAATTCACGGCTTTGGCCTATTCCGTCACTTCCGTGCGGTACAGGCGTGGTGGCCAATGACGACTTTCGATTGGTCCATTACACATTATGCTCTTTGCAGGGCTATTCTGTTTCCTGCCTTCCGCTGACGGAACCGCGTGCATGGAGATGAAGCTCACGAGCAGGTCTGTTAGCGAAGTGATATGTTCCAGGAGGCCTGTCACCGCAGCAACAGCCAATGCCTTTATGGCACCAATAAGCCACACCCCTGTTTCCCCTTCAGGAGAGTGAAATGTCAGATTCCAACTAACAGTATTAGGACTATACTTGTGGTGTATTTGCTTCATGTACGCTATAGTTTGCTTCAGCTAGCCAGTAGTCTCTAATAGATGGGTGCAAACTTGAAAATTGAAGAGTGGAAATACGAAAAATGTGTTTTAAGTTCCCAAATAATGAAAATTGAGTTACTGTTGTAAAAATGTGGACTTATAGGGGGCAATTTTTCATCAGGGGTGTCAAATTTGCCTTATTATTGTAATAGTTGTGAAAGGTGCTCAAAGATGGCATTAGTGCTATGCAATTACATTGGTTGATATTTTTAGCGGAAACGTGGCAGCTAAAGACTGTCTTCATACCAAGTGAATCAGCTGAGCCTAATAATATTGTTTTATGCAGCCCAACTAACGCGTGTTGTCAGGAAGGTCGATATTTCTCTGCCTGCATCCCATGTGGTACTAATACACTGCAAGTATATCCCGTAAACGACACTGAACACTATTATTTTCCCCGCGATGTGACTACAGACTAATTTGAGGGAAAATTATTAGTGTTCAGTATCGTTTGCAGGATATGGTTGCAGTGCATTAGTGCCATGCGGGATGCAGGCTGAGAAATATCGACCTTCCTGACAACACGCGTTAGTTGGGCTGCATAGACAATATTATTAGGTGCAGCTGAAACACCCGGTATATTGTCAAATTTATGATGGAAGGTTCTACGAAATTTAGAAAAATGTAAAGAGTGTTCAAGAACAAGGATGATAAAGCAATCTTATTACACATCTTATATATCTTATTACAGAGAGTCCAGTTTGTATGTATCGGAGACCCTCGCTAGCCCGCTCGCCCGCGGCGCGAGCCTGTCTCCCGCCACGCACTTTGCCGTTATGCGGCGCCAGCCCGGCACTGAGTCATTGAGTATAGGAATTTGTACTTACCTAGTTCACAGCTGGTGCTGAAAATGTTCGCCATTCACTGCTACACATCGCGGGCACCTTTTTATGAAACTGGCATTTACTCTCTGAAGTTCCTCAGCACCGATTGACTGTATTTCAGCTGTAATATAGTCTTTAAGCACATTTATAGTGGAGGGTTTCTCGCATACACACTATTTTTAAGCGTCCCCCACAAATAAAAGTCACATGGTGATTAGTCTGGGCTTCGCGGGGGCCACACGTTCCGACTTATAATCCCAGTACCAAAAATGCGACGCAATTCTGTCATGGATGCTTCATCATTGTGAGCAGTGGCAAAATCTTGTTGAAAATAAGTTGATAATCACTCTCCGTAAGTCAGTTCGTCAAAAAAATTGGTCAAGGATCACATTGAAGTACAAATTTAAGTACAAATTCCTATACTCAATGACTCAATGCCGTGCGAGCGCCGCAAAACGGCAAAGTGCCTGGCGGGAGACAGGCTCGCGCCGCGGGCGAGCGGGCTAGCGAGGGTCTCCGATACATACAAACTGGACTCACTGTAATAGGGATCGGATGTTAGGAAACATCATATTTTCTTCTTCGCCTTTATTTTCATGCCCGATTGATTTCCGATGCAAATCAGGTGATTATCGTCACAATACAGTGGTTTTTATGTGTCATATAAATGCATATAGCAAACATTTTTTACCATTAGGCCATCTTTTGAGCATTTTTGCTAAGAACGTCATATTTCGGTAGTCTGACGGCAGCTGAAGGTGTGCAATCATCCTCAACTTACCGAACGGGAACTAGTGTTTACAGAAATACACTGTAAATAACCACATAAATGCATGTATATTCAGAAAATTAATAAGAAAATAGGAATAACGAATTTAATTAACAGTTTAATCTCGAAGGGATTGTCGCTGTGATTAATAATTTAAAAAACGGCCTTATAATCAGTCATTTTTAGGTCATATTTCGTCATTTTAATGTCATATTTGCTTGCATATTCGGGCTATTTTTAGGTCTTAAACATCCGAGCCCTACTTACTATATTATTTCTTATTTAAAACGCAAGGTAAACAATGAATTCTGTTGTTTAATTTATTACGTTATAGGTTATGTCGTTTTGAATACGGTACGCCCAGCGCAAACAGGACTCGGTTTGAATTGAGTTTTTAGCCCGATAAATGTCGAATCGGATCATTTTTAGTCAAGGCCAAAGATAATGTGCAAGAAAACGCGTATCGTACTTAAAGTTACATGTGTCAAATACAATAGCCTATTCATGTAAACGGTTAATGCATTGGCACACAGAATGCGGACTGCGGTTAAGGGCAGAACATCGTGAAACTCAAGGCGGGCTGCGATTCGGAAATGTCACACACATGGTAGGGCGCGCGGGCAGCTACTAATAAGGTGGGCAGAAGAGAGACATATGTATAGAAATATGTGGTGTTCTTCTGATGAAGAAGTTTGTCCTCATGAAAAAGACGGAATTGGTTCCGCGAAATGTATTTACCACAAGAACAATATCCGAGATTGAGTCGAGAATTAAAGAGTTTTGAAAATAGATTTTTCATTTAATTTCGAATGCCGACCGTAAAGTAATTCACATGTCCTCGATCATCTCAACTCTTCAATGAGTTTTTAAGTGTCCATTTCAAGGAAGAACGCTACACAATGTGCGGGCAACAGACTCGAAACACAACTGATCGCTACCCGTTACTACCCTACCAGGGAATTGTTACCGCTACTGTCGACCAAAGTATTATGTGCACTCGAGTTTTAAGGTTGTTTATGAAGTAACCAATAGACCTACATAAAATCCAATAACATCATCATTTTCATTGTTCTATTTTACGTAGTTCATGTAGGTTTGGATTTTTTAATTTATATTTTAATAATTTTTATCGCAGTTGGAACACAAAAAGTGCACGTTTTTAAGTGTGTTTCAACCATGCGTCATATTCAAGATATATTATCTAAAAAACCCGTCATCAGATCGAATCCAAATTTTAACACAATATACATTGGAATGTTGTATAACTGGTTTATTAATTTCAAAATTTTTCAGTGTCCACGAAACAACGTTGTTATCATTTTTGTAAGGTAACTTTTTCTTGGCTCTGACTGGTTGGAAAATGTAGTTCTTGGTCGCGTTGTAATCCTCATACATCAAAAGGTTATGCTGTATGACTGTGAAATACGTAAATTAATTCACTTATTTTATATTGGTTTGTATTTGTATGGGAAAATGGGACATCGTTTAGCAGCTAGCCGATACAGAGAACGTTGTACAGCGTTGCCGAGTTGTGCCCATCCCTTCCGAGCGAGGCGCGCCATGACGCGTGACGGGCTCCAACTCGGTAACGCTGTACAGCTTTCTCTGTATCGGCTAGCTGCTAAACGATGTCTTATTTTCCTGTACAAATACAAACCGATATAAAATAAGTGAATTAATTTACGTATTTCACAGTCATACAGCATAACCTTTTGATGTATGAGGATTACAACGCGACCATGAACTAAATTGTCCAACCAGCCAGAGCCGAGGAAAAGTTACCTTACAAAAATGATAACAACTTTGTTTCTTGGACACACAAAATTTTGAAATTAATAAATCAGGTAGGCCTATACAACATTCCAATGTATATTGTGTTAAACTTTGGGTTCGATCTGATGACGGGTTTTTGTGATAATAATTCTTAAATGTGACGAATGGTTGAAACACGCTTAAAAACGTGCACTTTTTGTGTTCCAACTGCGATAGAAAATATTAAAATAAAAATTAAAAATTCCATACCTACATGAACTAACGTAGAATAGAACGACGAAAATGATTATGTTATTGGATTTTATATAGGTCTATTGGTTACTTCACAAACAACCTTCAAACTCGAGTGCACATAATACTTTGGTCGACAGTACTGTAGGTTATTTAATATATTGCTTGTGTTGTCGGATAATTCAATATTTAGTATTGCTCTACTATCTACTGCATCTCCACTCTTCAATAATTGGGTTGTTTCTAGAAAATAAAACCCTGTACAAATAATATCACAATTCAACTAGTTCTAAAACCAATTGAAGGTACTGATTTATGAAGCTACTAATTACAAGGTCGTAATTACTAATCTCTGTTTGAAATTTAATTAAGGTGTTGGTTTTAGTTTTAATGTTCAAACTTAGTGCAATAAGCCGGTAATGTGGCTCAAATTCAAAATGTTAATATTTGAACTATTTTACTGAAAGCTATTTCTATTTAAATACATGGCACAAATATCTTACAATTTTGGTACAAAGATATTCCAAAGATTGCTTTGAAACTTGGCACACAAATATGTCATCCTCTCATCGAACTCAAATGCCACGTTTTGGACACATACTTCTGAAACTTAATATTTGTGTTAAATACTTCTACAGTTAAAATATGCTACGAACAAAAAATTAAATTTGCCTCGCCTGAATATTGTTTAGATTAACTAAAGATATTAAAATGCTCTCTACAACATAGAAAAGTAGGTAATCCTTCTATCTTTGGGTCATCTTCGTTTTCAAAATGTAGTTACACACATTGCTAATATGCCTTTGCTAATTTACACGGTAATATTGCCTTTCATCACCAAAAGAGAATATTAGTGAAAAAATTACCTTTGTACACAAATCTCATTTTCTCGCGGCCGTGTGATTGTTGATGCTAGAGCTCTCTATTAAACGTTTTCTTACTAACCACGTTTAGAAAAAAGTTTAATTAAACAAGAATTTCTTGAGAAACGTTTTAATAAATAAACGACAAAATATTTTAAGGTATGTAGGCCTATATACATTTATGAAGAAAATCCACATTTTTGAACCGCATCCTCTAAAACTTTTACCACATCACACATGAAACGCAACCATCAATTGTTTATATCAGAAACTTTGTTTTATGTTTCCAGTTCCCTGATCTTTTGAAAAGCTGAATAAGAAAATGTCAATTTTTCAAAAGGCCCAAAAATTACTAAGTATTACTCAATCATCAAATTTATTTTACTGAGTTCTTCTATTTAACACATATAATGTTCTGAGCTAGAATCGTGCAGTTATCTTCAACAAACAGAGTGTAGGAGTCATTTTTCACTTTTCAAAAAAGGAAAGGCAATTTTATTATTGATTAAAATAAACCAGGTGGCTAAAATTTTCAAAGTATCTAAAAATTTAATTGTATGTGCCAGTATCAATAATATTCGTATGCCAATGTTTGATGTTGATTTTGTTAATTTAAAAGGCATAAAAAATTATTGATTTCAATATGTCTAAGTTGATTCTTAGGAGGGTTGTGTAAGTTAGCCTCAGAACAGTATCTACGGTAGTGTTTCTGAGGCTGCTTGGATCTGAGATACAATAAACTGCATGGAGTAACTTCCGAAATTTTGACATGATTAACTGTATCGAATTCTGTTCTGCTTCAGATCAAAAATTACGATCGTATTTTTGTACGAAGTGACGACCACCTTTGTGGATACTAATATTTCATTCACTTAAGAAACATGATTGTCATAAATGTTTTGTTCCTGATTTTTGCCCCACGTAAATGGTGGGGTACTCGAAATGTACAGTGCTACTTGAATTATATATAATACTGATGTGGTCTGAGTGAAGCACAAAGAGTGAGATATGTTGTGTTTTGCAGGTGGACCTGCAGTGGATGGTGCTAAGTTGTGACCCCTCTCGTCCTGAACGCGAGACTTGCGACGAGCTACCGGTAAGTAATGTAGCCTACTATTCTTTTTTAGCCTATTTTCAATTTTGAAAAAATAGGCTTATGAGATCACCTTTTGTCCGTGTGTGTGTGCGTGCGCGCGCGTGTGTGTGTGTGTGTGTGTGTGTGAGGTGTGTGTGTGCCCCCCCCCCTAATAACTTTTAAACGGCTGAAGCGATTTCAATGAAACTCGGTAAGTTCATAGTACTATTCCAGGCGACCTCGACCGTGCCCTTCAAATTTTGTTACGTCTCACCAATCCAACATGGCGGCTGTGCGAAATATTTCACCAGCATTCAATATCTCCGAAACTATTCCCGATATCACCCTGGAATTTATTACGGTGATAAAGGGAACTACTAGAAGTTCACCTATGTGACTTTTGAAAAACTGGTAACTACAAAACCAACATGGCGGCCACGCGAATTTTCGACTTTTAAATAGGCGTTTCTCGCGATTTAACCAACCAAACGCAATAAAACTTGGTACAGTATATGTTTATACACATTGTAATGCACCAACATCTAACTTGGTTCAATTGTTTATAAAACTACAAGATGGCGGATGAGCGAAATATTTCACCGGCATTCTATATCTCTGAAACTATTAGCCTTATCAGCCTGAAATTTTATACGGAGATAAAGGGCACTACTGAAAGTTCACCTATAAGACTTTCAAAAAGCGGTTAACTACAAAACGAACATGGCGGCCAAGCGAATTTGAAAATTTTAAATAGACCTTTCTCGCGATTTCATGTTCCAAACGCAATGAAATCTGGTACAGGAAATGTTTATACACATTGTAATGCACTGGTATCTAATTTAGTTCAATTGTTTACATAGCCTCAAGATGGCGGCTGTGCGAATTTTAAAATTAAGTTTTTATTTCTTGTGTCGTAATCAAGCGATCGAAGTGAAAGTTTGAATAATGAACCTACGCAATAATTTTCCTTCAATGGTACATGACTATATGGCCTATACATTTGACAATCCAACATGGCGACCATCCGAAATATTCAGACGACTCTGAATATCAACGAATCTATAATAGCAATCAAACTGATTTTTTTATGTTCATAGGGGCTATGAACTTAAGTTCACCTATAGGACTTTAAATAACCTGGTGATCACAAATCCAACATGGCGGCGACGTGAAGTATAAATATCCACATGGACGTTTCTCGCAATTTAACCATCCGAGTGCAGTGAAACTAGGTACAGTAAATCCTTTTACGAATGTTAATCCACTGGCATCTAATTTATGTCAATTGTTTCCATAACCACAAGATGGCAGCTGTGCGAAATTTTAAAATCTCCTTATTACTTCTTGTGTCCTAATCATGCGATTGAAGTTTGAATGCTACACGTACACAATAATATTCAGGTAACATTACACAACTCTAGGACCTACAGTACATATATAAAATCCAACATGGCGACCATCCGAAATATTTAGTCGGTACTCAATATCTACGAATCTATTACAGCAATCAAACTGAAATTTTGTATGTTGATAGTGGCAGTTAATATAAGTAGGATATATGAAAATAGGCTGTATAGTTCTTCACGGAACTACTTGTTTTTATTAGGATCACGCTACAATAATTTCACTGTTTTAGTTGTAATTTTTCTCTGCCTCCAGTACTCCTTCATGCGATCGCTGTGCTGCTGCCTTTGTTCGGCCGTCCACGCTCTTCCGGTCTTTGTTGCTCGTCTCTCGTCATGAAACCCTTCCAAATTGTGTGTGCTGTTTCGAAACGTATCCCTTTCCAACAATTGGGCCTCCGGGATGTTAGATCTTTCAAGGTCTTTCCGAGTTTCTTTAATCCATGATGTGGTTGTTTTATGTTCCAGAAGTAGTCAAACAACTGCTTGGTTAATCTGGATTTGTCCAATCTGTACATGTGTCCAAGAAATATTAGCCTCCGTTTCCTCATGGTCGCAGAGATTTTTTCTACATCCTGGTAGACTTCGGCGTTGCTCCGAAGTTTCCATCCTGTTTCCGTCTGGATTGGGCCCATGATTCTCCGGAGGATTCTCCTTTCCAGAACCTCCAACTTCTCTAGCCTATAGTTCATTGAAAGGTATTCACAGGCGTACAGGCATTCTGTTTTGACTACAGTGTCGTAATGCTTTATTTTGGCGTTCCAGGATATGCATTTCTTGTTACAGATGTTTTTTGTAAGCCCATACGCTCTCTCCATTTTTGAGATCCTATCGCCTACCGCAGCTTTCTCTAGACCATTGTCCTGTATCGTTTCTACTATTCTTTATTATTAATAGGCCCTATATTGTATTCTGTAGAATGTCCCAGTTAGCTGGTGGCTCAAGAGTATCTTATAAATACAGCTTGGCAGATTTCAGAGTCAGGAGCTATTCATGCTTTGTTAGGGACCTACGCCTACCCGGTGTAGGTATAACCAATAAAACAAATTGAATGAAACGCTCAAGACTTCTCATAAGAAAACTTTATATTCTAGTAACCGCCATTACAACATTTTCACTGCCTTGTGTCTCAAAGCTCTTAACAACAAGAAACACAAAAGTCAAGGAGTAAAGAGTAATCGTCCGTGACATCCTCCCACCTTTGATGCAAATCAAACACAATGTTCATAAAGAGAGACGGGAAGGCGTTTTTACTCTTCTTCCACTCCTGGTGAAGTTGCGACTTCTGATACTTACTGCCTCCGGAACTGCACCACTAAGTAAGGGCACCTCCTCACTCCCACCTCCAGCCTCCAAAGGATATAGGTGTCTCGTAGGTCGGAGGAGTTCTCCTGAGGATGGCTTTACCCTAACTACTCGGGTCACTTTGTCTTTACCTGGAACTGTAGCTGTCACTCTTCCTAGGGGCCAGTCTATCCTTCTCTTGTCATCACTACCAATGATGACTACATCTCCTACCTTCCACTGATGGTCAGACTCCTTGCCCGATGAACTGCATAGAAGGCTACCCAGATACTCCAGTCGGAATCTCCTCCTCAGCTCACCCCTTAGCTGTTGAAGATATTGAAACCTTCTGGTGAGATTAACTTGATCTAGCATGTCTAAATCAGGAGTGCCAACCACGGGAATGTCCTGAAGAA
The DNA here is from genome assembly GCA_946902985.2 of Meconema thalassinum. Taxonomy (NCBI): domain Eukaryota; kingdom Metazoa; phylum Arthropoda; class Insecta; order Orthoptera; family Tettigoniidae; genus Meconema; species Meconema thalassinum. Next base: position 398,592,360 of record OX336394.1, on the reverse strand, counting down.
ACATTGATGGAGTCAGAGGTACCAATTCATCACAGTCTTCTGAAATGTAGGTAAGGGGCCTCGAGTTGATTACCGATTCACTATCAGCAATCACAGTCAATAGTTCTTCATATGTCAAGATAGCTTTGCCTAAAACACGCCTTAACAATTTCTTGACCATTTGCACAATACGTTCCCAGAATCCACCCCACCAACGGGCTGAAGGAGGACTAAATTTCCACTTGATTCTATCAACTGATACTTCTGCACACAATTTTTTCCAGTCAATGAAGCCAAACAAATTGTTGGTGCCAACAAAGTTTGTCCCGTTGTCACTATAAATCACACGAGGCCTTCCTCGTCGGGCTATGAAACGCCTAAGAGCTAACAGAAACCCTGCAGTGGACAAAGTCATGACTAATTCAAAATGGACCGCTCTCACTACGGCACATGTAAAAATCACAATCCAAGCCTTGTTCTTGCATTTTAAGTATAGCGGTCCAGCAAGGTCCACTCCCACTACCTCAAATACACCTGCATCTCTCACACGATCTTCTGGAAGGGCTGGCGTTTCTGGAATTGTATTTTCCATTTCGAATCTTCTGCACTGGGTACACTTCCTGATGACTTTGCGAATGGTTCTTCTTCCCTTTGGTATCCAGTAGTGCTCCCTGAGTATAGCAAGTAAAATCTGAACACCAGCATGAGAGGCTCTCAAATGATGATCTCTGATTATCATCTCAGTCAAAGGGTGCTTTGATGGCAATAACACCGGCGCACGGAAATCTTCTCGAGATTTCCATCACTGGCTGGGTCACGAATAGTCTGGACCATCCCTTTGTCCTCGCAGCCCGTTGCGTAAGGCGCAGGTAATACACAGAGGCAGAGCATAGCCCGGGGCAGCTGTGACTCACGCGGCGAGGCGACGAAACAAACTCACATCCGTAACGCTAGCATTCCAATAGTACGTGTGGCGGTTAACGGTACCTTTATTGTGAAATCGCGATTCATCCGAGACCAGGTTGCTGCATCATTTTTTAGATTTCCTAACAGCACAGTTAGAAATTCATTCAAGCTTCAAAATCCCTTGAGCAGTTTAGCTGCAGATGGTTAGGGTGATATTTATGCGTATGTACAGGGTCATTATCTATGTGCGCCCCGATAAACACGACAAGCTAAGCCGGCTGTGACTGGCGCAGATCGCGGGCGTGCGTACCCGGTTCAGCCGGTGGTTGGGGCGCACTTTCACACTTTTACCAAACATGTTCAATAATGTGTACTTACAGTGCTAATAGGCGATGCTGAAAATATCCTCCCTCTCTTGTAACACACACCTCATATCTTCTGATGAAAGACTGTCTGTCAACTCATTTATTATTTACGGAGCCTGTTTCCTTGAATCGTTTAGCGAGTCTCCTAATTGTACTGGCATTAGGCACAGGTCTTCATGGACTTGATTCGAATTTTTTGTCTCGTTTCAGAACAAGATTTTCTGCTTTTCATATACGAATTATGGATATACACACGTTCGCGCAATGTGAATTGGTGTCTAGGCATGACCTGCAGTCACAGTAATCACATGCAACACTAACGTGTAAGGTTTGCGGATATGCGTCCATATGAATGACAAAACACGTGTGAACTAACGATATGAGTCAGCGGAGCGCGCCTACCACCGGCTTAACCACGTACGCGATCTGCGCCAGTCACAGCCGGCTTAGCTTGCCCTGTTTATCGGGGCGCACATAGATAATGACCCTGTAGTATTCGTAGTACGGGATCCTGGCTGATGTTCACATGTTGTGCAATTGTTCGTGTACTCGAGTGTGGGTTGCAAGCTGTGTGCAGAACAGTCGACTCACTCTCACTCTCAGATCGTCTGAAATGCCAGTACCTCAGTTGTTTGTAAACGTTGAAAGTTCTTGCAGTCGGATGTCGCCTGTACGAATACCTTTCTTGATATAGATGTAGTGCCTGCAACAAATTCTCTCTTGCTTTTCCGTAATTAAGGAATAATTATGGCAACGTATTCGTCCATGGAATACATAAATAATGACTGAAGCTATTTCCTTCCGACCAAAGCGGTTTACTGATTGCGCATGGCACACACTAGCTTCATATCGATGTAAGAATAATTGTTGTATGTAGTAGGATTTGAACTATCAATACTAGGTATATGTTTCGTTAACCGGCAAGGTAGCGTTTGACCATATGTACTACGCCACCACTGTGAGTGAATAATACTAATGTTATTGGTTTTACATGCCTTTTAGAGACACCAAGGTGCCGGAATTTTGCCCGGAGGGGATCTTTAACGTGCCAATGAATCAACTGGCACGGCTCCCTCGCATTTGCGCACCGTCAAATGCCAACTGACTGCGCTAGGATTCGATCCTGCAACCTTAGGAACAGCAGGCGCCACGCAGCCTGTCAAGAATCCCTTAGAGTACGTTACTCCTCCAGTACTCTGTTCCGTAAGCTCTCCACGGCACTGTAGTGTGGTTTTAAGCGTTAATTTCCACGTTTTGCTATATCCGATCACTTATCACGACATATTAACTTGTACTTACATGATAGACTGCCGTGCGATGAATGATTGAAAGGATATCATATTTTGCGAACGGTTTCTAGTCACATGGGGCTAGATGACCTAGTTGTTCCGCCCATTTGAACAATAACTATCTAATCACATGGTGCAGTAGTATTATGAGGGATGCTAGCAGGGAAATATCGACCTCACACGGTTTTTTGGCTGCAGAACACAGTATTGGTAGGGACAGCTGAAGGAGGTAATCTGCATGCTACATTTCTAAATGTTTTGGTTTTCAAATTGTATGAAAATGATAACGATACAGACTTGAGTCAAAATTTCATTTTAGCCTATTTTTATTTTATGCAAAAATAGGCTTATGAGATCACCTTTTGTCCGTGTGTGTGTGTCCCTAATAACTTCTAAACGGATGGAGCGATTTTAATGAAACTCGGTGAGGTCATAGCACCATTTCGGCCACCCCGACCGTTTCCTAAAATTTTATTACGTCTCACCAATCCAACATGGTTGCTGTGCGAAATATTTCACCGGCATTCAATATCTCCAAAACTATTACCAATAATTTTGTACGGTGATAAAGGGCACTACTAGAAGTTTACCTATGAGACTTTCAAAAACCTGTTAACTACAAAACCAACATGGCGGCCAAGTGAAGTTGAAACGTTTAAATTTCTCGCGATTTGACCATCCAAAGGTAATGAAACTTGGTGCAGAAAATGTTTACCCATTGTAATGCACTGGCATCTAATTTATTTCAATTGCTTACATAATCTCAAGATGGCGGCTGTGCGAAAATTTAAAATTAAGGTTTCATTTCTTGTGTAGTAATCATGCGATCGAAGTGAAAGTTTGAATAATGAAACTACGTAATAATTTCCCTTTAATGGTACATAACTCTATGGCCTATACATATAACAATCCAACATGGCGACCATCCGAAATATTTAGACGGTTCACAATATCTACGAATCTTTTACAACAATCAAACCGAAATCTTTTATGTTCATAGAGGCTATGAACATAAGTTCACCTATAGGACTTCCAATAACCTGGTGAGCACAAATCCAACATGGCGGCGACGAGAAATATACATATTTAAATGGACGTTTCTCGCGATTTAACCGTCCGAGTGCAGTGAAACTTGATATGGTAAATGCTTATACAAATGTTAATACACTGGCATCTAATTTATTTCAATTTTCATAACCACAAGATGGCTGCTGTGCGAAATTTTAAAATATCGTTCTTACTTCTTGTGTCCTAATCATGTGATTGAAGTTTGAATACTACACCTACACAATAATCTTCATGTAATAGTACATAACTCTAAGACCTACATTTATATAAAAATCCAACGTGGCGACCATCTGAAATATTAGGTGGTTCTGAATATCTACGAATCTATTACAGCAATCAAACTGAAATTATGTATGTTGATGGAGGCAATTAACATAAGTAGGATATATGAAAATAGGCTTTAGTTCTCCACGGAACTACTTGTTTTGTGATGAGATAGCAATTCAGTGGTTGATTGTGGATCTGCTATGTTCAGTTGTATCCCTGTCATTTGAAGACAAGGTACCGGTACCAGTATCTCAAACAAATTGTGATTCTAAGCTATTTTATGTGTGCTGAACTCATTTGGACTAAATTGTTACATATACCGGTACTGGTATGGTTTTCACTCATTCAGTTTGCCTTACAAAAGTTAAAGATATTACCTTCTTGTGTTTGCAGAGAATTAGTACGGGGCCTATTGAACGCGCAAAGACCTGTGAGACGATATGTCCACAAGGTCCACCCGGGTTCAATGGGACAAACGTAAGTATTGCACAATCCAATTATAGGGGAAGATAGGATCAGCTGCTGATGAAAAAAATAATAATCTTACAAAAAAACTGCAAATTTTTTGATTTTTTCAAGAAACTGCTTGAGCGGCTGCTTTAGAGTCAACTAGAATAACCAGTTTTTATAGCACTAAATTAGTAGGTTCATTTTTAAAGTTTCCTTCTTTCTAATAGAAGTAAAATCCATCATTGTAGACAGTCAACCAATTCTCCTTGAGGAAATGAAGATTCATCATTTCCAATGCAGTACAAACAGTACTGTATCCTTCTTTAGCTCTTCTCATAATGTTGAGTTTGTCTCCACAGTATTCCCAGAAAGTAAATTGTTAAATGTATGGTTTTCTTTTCTTCTAGAAGGTACTGTAAGTTTTGTAGACACTGCTGACATCTGTGGATAAGGTTTGCACAGACTCAATACAGTTTGTGAAAATCTGTGGTGATTTTTAACTGTTCCTTGGTGTGCAAGCTTTACCTGAGTCAATGCAAACTTTGTCCACAGATGTCAGCATCGAATAAAAATAGAGGACAACAGCATATTCTGGAAGAAGAGGAAACCATATATTAAACAATATACTTTCTTTACCACTGAGAGTCAAGTCAACCACACAAGGGAGACAGTAGGACTACTGATAGCTCAACCACTAGTTAGCAGCCAATGAAAACCTCAGTGCACTTGCCAAACTGGACTCTGTACATGTTTCATGATGCTAAATACAAAAGTGTTTTCTTGTAGTGCCTAAAAATGCCTTTATTGATGCTAGAACTTAATTTTGACTATTTTTATTTACTTTGTTGTTAATTAAAATATGTGTTTATCATTATTTTAAACAATTCACATGTTGACAAAGTATGTTTTCTAGTTGGCCTCAAGAGAAATCTGGTGTCTACAAACGGAAAGCTGTCAAACAATTAGCATGGGACAACGGCAGTCTCCCCTCTATATTCAGAGTATTTGTTTATATTTTGGAATCATGGAAGCTTATGTAAAATAATTGAAGTTTTTTGGTAAATAGCTATTCATTCAATGGGAGTTCCCTCACATTTTGGCTACATATTACCACTGGACATAGATATTTTTAATAATGACCTCCTGATCAGAAAACTGTAGCCTACAGGTTAAAATGCTGTGTTGGATAGAACTGCATAAAGAACTGTTCTTTTTTTCTACTTTTGTTCATTACTGTCATCTTGAAGTCAGTTGTAAAGTAAACTTTTTAATTTTGAAAGAGATTTTTTATTTATTTTGTTTTTACTGTTATACTGCATTTGGTTATTAAATTATACATATAAACTAAAAAAGAAAAATTAGTTACGGCAAGGAAAGATGCAATATTTCCATGGGAATGCAATTACTAGAGCCTGGATGCTAAGCTAAATGTATTCCTCTCCTGGGTTGATTAATGGAGGAGTTATTAAGAGATGAATATGCTATAGCACATTTGAAGGTGCTAGAGTCAAATTTAGTTTTGCTTTCCTGCTTAATTTAAATTTCTTATGCCATATTTTATCCTTCTGCACTGTAATGGTGGTGATTTTTGTTTTAAGGGGAGAAACATCTAGATCAACTGCTTGCTTTTTTATTTTATATTTTTAAATTTTTTTACACTGTTATGTTTGTATCTATATAAAAAATAAATCAGACCTTCTCAGAAAATGTTACAAAATATTATTATTCATTTACTCTAAAGGATAAATGGAATGCTTGTATCTACTGAGAGTCCCACCCCACATAAATCTATCCCAAAATAGAAACATTTTGGCACAGTTAATATAATATAGATATATCCAATAAGTGGAATTAGAGAACAGTTAGGTGAATGACTGTGACACTGAAACACCCCTTTGCTATTGTATGTAAACAAGCAAGTACAGCACATCAATGAGTCTTCTAAATTAAAAGTACCGGTAGCTATTTGCTGCATTTTACTGCCCACAAGAATCCATTTACCTGCCTATTTTAACCAAAATAACTGCCCACACATCTGGGCTTTAGTAATTACAATATGGTTAAACTGACTTAAAGGAAGTGCCGATTTGTGCTTTTCAGTTGACCCCCATAGGCTTCAAAACTTCACATATCTTAAAGGAATCATTTCAGGATGTTGTGTATTGTGTAATTTCACTGATATTTGAAGGAACCATTTCAGGATGTTGTGTCTAATTTTACTGGCAATGTTCCTCTGTGAAGGGCCAACCAGGTCCACCCGGTCCTGCTGGTCAGCCTGGCTCACCAGGGCCGCCAGGTGTGAACGGACGTCGTGGGGACCGTGGCGAGCAGGGTCCTAGCGGAGTGTCAGTACGTGGCAGCAGAGCTTGCTCAACCTAGCGGCTCTTGTGCTAGCATCTTCAGCTTCTTTCACAAATTAAAATTCAGTATCTTGTATTAGCCCTATTGTGCTAATCAATGAAAAGTGTTTTACTCCGCTGATGGGAGGAAAAGCTGCCGATGCCAGCACATGGCTGACCTGACATGACCTGTAGAGTTGTCAGTAATGTTGTTAATTAACACCTGTTGTAGGTACGCCTTAACCCTGGAGGCTTGACTTCGCAGCAGCATCGTAGTTTATTCTTCAGAACTGCCAGAGATACAAACGATACACCTTCAGTGCTGAGGAAATGTCACAATCTTATTGGAGCACCTTGGTCATATCATCGGTGAGGATTGATTGTATGAGACCTCCAACATATGGTGTGCTCAACTCAGCCATCACATCACAGATTTGTTTTGCTGAACAAAGAATTACACAATGTGTTAGAAATCACCTAATAAGGTTGTTGGCAAGCCCCAGTAAATTATGTATTATATTTAATCTGCCTTGTCAATACTATATAATTATATGATGATTATTATTAAACGTACATGGGTCGATATTCAATGATATCTTCCTTAGCATTTAACATTACAGTGGAACGTCGTTTATCCGAAGTAATTGGGACCGAAAGTGTTCCGGATAACGATTTTCCAGATAATCAAACATGTGTTTATTTCATAGGAGAAAACATGCACAGTACATAATGGTGATAACCAGCAAGCTTCTTATTTGGCAGCAACGCTTTCTCACATAATGAAGGTCCAGAAATGGGATCTCCCTTACTTCTAGTCTGAATAAACCATAAGTACGCCGCTTCTTCCAATTTTTCATCCTTAGCTGATCTCTTTTTTTTTCTTTTTTTTTTTTCTTTTTAGACCCTGAGCCACTATCTAACTTCGATGCATAATTCAAAAATTCATCTTTTCGGTTCTTCAAATCATAAATTGAGGATTTCTCAACAATGTAAGTTTTCATTAGACATGACACACTCTCACCTTTATCCAGTTTATTGATGATCTCCACCTTCTTCTCAATCGATAAAACATTGCGATTTCGTTTTTCCTTTTTGCCACTCGTAGAAGCCATTTTCACAACGTAATACAGTAAAGTAAACACACTCACATATTGTAACACGTTGAGACATTATAGAGTAAACAGACGGTAGGAGACAACGAGACAACAGTTGAAAACGCAAACCGACTCACAACTGTAGGCAGCGCGCACTTCCGCATAACAACAGTAAGCATGCGCTGCTACGTCTTTCTTTCTTTTTTGCTCGTCCGGATGATTGACGTTCCGGTTATTTGACGTCCGGATAAACGACGTTCTACTGTACTTAAATAAAATGTTAAACGCTGAAGAAGATATCGAAACATGTATGGTTAATGAATAATAAACATCATTGGCAGCATTGACAAGCTGATTAAATATAATAAATAATTACCAATAGTCAATATGGATCAACCTTTACCAGTTCAATGTAGTAATCATCTGTTTGCCCATGTATGATGAATGAACAAATAAATCATTATTTATGGTACTTTCTCTAATGTTGACCCTTGCATCACCAAGTCACTAATTTAATGAAGAGAAAATCCACTCTGGATAGCTGACACCATTCTAGGTAAACCACAAATATTCAGTTTGCCAGTGAATCTCAGAAGATGAAACAAAACAAAAGTTTACTTTATTTTGTGAGAATTGAAATTGTTTGATAACCTTATCCATTAATATTGGGCAGGTAAACCATGGATATATTAATTTTAAGGTCATTAATCTATTTGAATTATGCAAAAGGTTAGGTAAGGTCTTTAAAATATAACAATTCACATATCTTGCCCTCTATTAGTCGGTAGTTTAAAGCAATTGAAAATACTTAACAAGAATCTTATACATGGAAAGAAACTTCTGGTATAAACATTGAGCACACATTGAAGATTCCTATGCATCCCAACTACAGTGAAACCTCTCTAAAAGACCACACCTATTAAAAGACCACGCCTCTTAAAGACCGACTTTTCTTGGAACCGATTTAAAACCTCATATGGTCAATGTATTTGTTACCTCTATATAAGGACCACCCCTCTCCCCGACCAAAGACCAGGCATTTTCTCAGTCTGATCTCTTTCAAAAGACCACTTCTTGTCTGCCTTCCCATTGGAGAAGGTGATGAGAGTGATGATGTAAACAATGATTCTGTTAGTACAGAACTGCATCAGCATACAATGTCATTAGAAAAAGTGTTATGTAACATACAAATAATACAAAAAACGGCTCTCCTAGAAGATTGTTTGAACCCAGAACAAAGTAATGGACTTTCGAACTCACTCAGAGATATTCTAGAAAGTGAAATTGTTAAAAAAAAAGATGTGCTAATCTGAAACAGAGATCAATTCGTGACTTTTTTTTATGACAGAGCTCAGAAAATAACTACAGTAATTGTAATTAATTTGTACTAAATGTGAACCAATGCAGATAAATTGTAATCAAGTATGTGTTCCAACTGTCCTTTATTAATAATGCAGTATAACATTATTTTTAATGCCTACCTCTATTAAGAGACCACCCCTCTAAAAGACCAGTTTTCCATGGAACCGTCACTGGTCTCTTAATAGATGTTTCACTGTAATCACTTTCTAGCCCAAAATATAGCTACATTGAGTGCTGTAAAATAAGGGTTGTCCCAATTGAAAGGTACAAGATTGGCAAATGACAAAAGTAATTATAATCCACATACCACCAATGCACCAAACTTCCTCCCTGATCTGGAGCTTGCCCTTACTAAATGTAACTCTAACAAAGTCATCTTGTTTGGTGACTTTAATTTCAATATACTCAACAAAACAGATCATTATACTGTACAGTACCTGGATATGACACTCAGCAAAGGTTATACATGTATAAATCCCAACCTACCAACTAGGCCTAGCAGTAAGTCTCTTCTTGATCATTTATTTCTGAACTTCAATGCTAACACCAAGGTGGCAAATATAATTAATGATTTTAGTGACCACAACATCTTAATATTACATCTGGAATTACCTAGCATTAAAAAAAGAAGGGATAATATTGCTACTACTTATAAAAGAATATCATATGATAACGTATATCACTTAATGTTATTAAATCCATTTCAGTTTTTAGCGGATGATACTGTAGAGATGTACTCTGAATTAGCTAATTATGTTAAAAATGCCTGTGCATTGTCATGTACAGAAACTATCATACAACCAAAAAAAAGTAATTTCCCACCTTGGGCTACAGAGGAATTCATTAACTTAACTCACAGAAAAAGTGTCCTATATGCAAAGACACTAAAACCTTGGTGTCATCCACTCACCACAGAAGAATATAAAAAATGTAATAATAAAGTAACAACACTTCGAAGAGAACTTAAACGAGATTACTTTAACAATAAGTTAAAAAATAATTATAACAATCCAAGAAAAACGTGGCATGTCATAAATGAAGCACTAAATAACAAAACAAAACCAGAGTCTATATCATGTAATAAATTAACAATTGATGGCAAAGATATGATCGAACCAGAATCGATAGCTAATGAATTTAACAAATTCTTTACAAATATAGGATCCAACCTAAGGCCAGTAGACCCACACAGTCCCAAAACATCTATGATAAACAATGCAGGTAGACTGTATAATTTTACTCCCACATCAAAGGAAGAAGTAATAAAAATAATTGATTCTCTAAAATCCAAAAATAACCCAAATGATGATATTAACAGCATGGTACTAAAAAAGTGCAAACAGATACTAGCCAAATCTATCTCAGATTTGATCAATAAGTCTTTGGAAACTGGCATCTTACCAGATCCTTTGAAAATTGGTAAAATAGTTCCTGTTCATAAGAAGGGATCTAAAGATGATCCAAACAACTATAGACCTATAACTATACTGCCTGATCTGTCAAAAATCTTTGAAAAACTTATAAAAAGCAGGCTGGTGAAATTTTTCTTTCAATGCAACTACTTCTTTAAACACCAGTATGGGTTCCAAGACTCTCTAAGTGTACTTGATGCTTTATTTGATATTGTCACAAATTTAGAGAAATCCCTAGACGAAGGCAATATATCAGCAGGTCTATTTGTGGATCTACAGAAGGCATTTGACACTGTCGATCATAATTTATTATTGTATAAGCTGCATGATGCAGGCGTCCGAGGAGTAGCGCATAGTTGGATCAAAAATTACCTAAGTAACAGATATCAGTATGTACAAATAAACAACGTTAAAAGCGCTCTTACTAAGAGCGTCAGTGGTGTACCACAAGGATCAGTTTTAGGCCCTCTACTTTTCATAATTTATGTGAATGATATCAATAATTGTTTGCTACAGGGCCACTTAACACTATTTGCTGATGATATCAGTTTAATATATAGCGCAAAATCCAAACAAGAACTTGCAACAAAAATAAATGATGATTTAAAAGTCCTGGACAACTGGTGTAAATTAAATGGATTGCTGCCTAGTACAAAAAAGACAAACTATATATATTTCACTAAACCTAGCAACAGCAAAGAAACCATGATTCCTGTAACACTACATAATACAGTAATTGAAAGGGTCTCATCAATAAAATATCTCGGCCTGAACTTTGATGAACATCTGAGCTGGCAAGAACAGATATACAAAGTTAAGCAAAAAATTCTTCCTGCAATAGGAGCAATATACAAATTACAACATGTTCTTCCATCTCATATATTAAAAACACTGTATTACAGTCTAGTACATAACCATATAACATATATGTGCAGTATTTGGGGAAGATGCACTACCACATTATTAAATCAAGTAAGTACTCTCCAGAAAAGGGCAATTAAAGCAGTTTATTCCCTTCCCTTACTTACCCATACAGCAGATTTAGTTCGAATCTCACGAATCCCCCTTCTAGAAACCTGTATAAAAGTATCTGCTTCTCTGTTCATACATAAAAGTGGAGAACTTTCGTATAAAGGCACAATAAAGTTTCCTCTACAAGGACAAAACTATGAGTATAACACCAGAAATTCCAAGAACCTTGCAATTCCCAGGGTCTACACCTCTAAATACGGCACCAAAAGCATATTTAACCAGGCTATAAAGGATTATAATACTCTCCCAGCACATATAAAGTCAATAAATCCTGTCTTAAAATTCAAAAAAGCCTGCAAACAATTCTTCACAACTATACTCTGATACTTCCTAATTTATAAAATTAATAAAACCTTGAATAGTAACTTACTGTCATTGTAAAATACTCTGTAACTTTGTTTTTGTATGTTAAATAATATTTAATATTCCTTATTATATAACAATGTATAGTCCTACTATAGGGCCTTGCCCTCTAGGACATCCTCTGTATGAAAATAAATAAATAAATAAAAAATAAAAATATTGAAAGGCCAACTACCTTCAGTGCTGATGAACGTCGTAATGACAGTGATCTCATTAGTCCACATTCAAACACAGTTACAGTACTATATACAAATACCCTGGTTAGAATAACTTCAGAGCTGTCCGAAATGAGAAAATAATATATACATAAATTTTATTGAAAACTAATGGGATCACTGTCACTCATTATATTGAGCAGCATTCCCACAGTCATTTAAATGGAATATTCATCTTGTTATTCCAATGTGGGTAGGCATTAAATGTTGATTATGTCAGTAAGATTGCATTCATTCCAGGGAAAGACATAACTTATGGTATCGGTACTCATCCCTGCCTCTAGGTTGTGTGCTCTAGATTTCACCTGAGAATCATAACATAGCCTGCAATGCTAGTGCATAGAGACGGTTATATACACCCACAAAGTTTGCATGTTTTGCAGATTCATCATCACAAATATCAGATGGTTGTAATATTGAGGGCGCAGCAATAAAACAGTTAATAGAATGCAACATTACTATAGTAAGTCACATGAGTAATATGACTCTGTAAGATGGTTGGGTGAGCACCCAGGAGGTCTTTGTAAATAGGGTACACATGGTGCTCCAGTCCGAGTAAGTTGACATCTCCTCAGAGTCGTTGTTGGGTGTGTTTGTTGTGTACGCATGACCTGTTGCAAGCTGTTCTAATCCTTCTGCAGGGGGTGCCTGGTAGACCCGGACCAATCGGGCCCATCGGGCCTATCGGCGAACAAGGCATCCCGGGGTTCCCCGGAGCCAAGGGATCGACGGGACCTCCCGGCCGCCCCGTAGGTTCCAACTCCCCTCACTAACAGCCCGGTAACTCACCGCACACGAGCATCCATCAGCTGTCTTGGTTCCATGAGCCTCTGTTTGATATTCTGGAACATTGTTTCAATATTCGTCTATCCCCCTCCTAATTTAACCAATGGACCCAAAACTAAAGGGTCATCGGCTTTTTAATTAAGGAGGAGACAGATGAAAAATAGTAACTCACCAACTAAGAACACAATATAAACACAAAATAATGATGTCACAAGTCTAAAATGTTTGGGTGATCATATGCCAGTGGAGAAAAGTAAAAGAATTAAGAGTGATGGAGCAAAGTACTCTTCTCTACCGACAAACGACACCCAAAAAGTTTGGACATCATTCATTTCTGTTTCAATGTTGTTCTTACCTGGCAAGACACATCTATCCTCTCTTGTGTTTGTAATATGCTGCTCCTTGTTAGCTTTCCTTCTCGAGTAGCAATACTTGGAGGCTAAATACTAAACATTCAATAAGCAGATTTACAGTGCACTTGTAACCAAGACCGCTATATTGTAGAAACACAACCAAGTGTGTAACAGCACACAGCATGCTTTAAGTTTCAGGGGCAGATCTGGTACATCTATTGTGATCAGTTCAATAATATAAGGTTAGTGATAAAAGCCTAAAATTATTTTAGTAGGCATTCCTTTAAGAAAACACCACAATTTGGTCCAGTAGGCTCTTGTTCTTGGTTAGTAGACACTGGCTGAAAAGAAAGCTGTGCTAATGATGAAGTAGGCTACATGTTTAACGTCTGCATATCCATAAAATTTACGGTATATATGAAATAGCACTGTGTCAGCTTAGATTATAGTTACCGTACCTTAAAGCTAGATCTGTTTGAAATTGGTTTTATTTTTATCCGAAAAGAAAAGTTTCATGTAGAAATATGTAAAAGAAAAGTGTGTTTTGTGTTTTTCTTTCTTTTCTGTTTTTTTGTTTTGTTTAACATAACATTAGCCAATCCTCTTAAAAATAATACGTCTATCAATACAATTCATGAAACATACATTGAATTAGAGTACCTGTTTCAGCCCTTCAATGGAGTCTTCTTCTAAGGTAAATTCTACTCTAATAAGAACTTAGAGTAAAAATTACTAAGCCATAAATAAATAAATAAATAAATAAATAAATGGATATCCATACAAAAAAATTAAATTTAAAAAATGAATTGAAACATTATAATTCTGCATTCTGTTATATATGTCAAAAGCTAATGAATATTCTCAAAAACTACCGTACGTGTAGTCACATATAAAAAATGAAAATTTCTTGCATTATTTTCAAAATAAAATTTATCCAGTTATCAATATGGAAAACATCTTCAAAGTTTAAAATTGTATATATTGTGACTTGTTGCATACTGATAACATTAGTTATACCATTGACTGTAGGACAACCATTAAATACATTAGTTGTACTAAAAAGTATTTATCAACTTAATACCGGTAACCGTAGTAATTTATATTGATGTTTAACATCTTTCCTCTCGGTTGCTGGATATTTCTTTTTGTGGGAGTGATTTTGGAAAAGGGACGGAAATGTGTAACAGGAAACAATGAGCGCGCGCGGTGGCGGAGATTGGTACCACGACGTACTGTCGACCAGCGCACGGTGGCGGAGATTGGTACCACGACGTACTGTCGTTTCCTCTCAGTTGCTGGATATTTTTTGTGGGAGTGATTTTGGAAAAGGGACGGAAATGCCTAACAGGAAACCGGGGAAGCGTACGCTATTTGATTTGACCAATGAGCGCGTGCGGTGGCGGAGAGATGGCTGTGAGATGGTGCCAACCCATTTTGCGTCAGGTGACGTCCCCTCTTTTCCTATAGCCCCCTTAATTTAACCAAAGGACCCAAAACTATTCGGTCATCGGCTTTTTAATATCTCACGAACCAATAATGCTAGGGACTTGTATGAGGTGTCCTAGGACTCGGGGTGATGCCCCCTGTTTTCCTATAGCCCCCTTAATTTAACCAAAGGAACCAAAACCAATAGGTCATCGGCTTTTTAATATCTCGCGAACCAATAATGCTAGGGACTTGTATGAGGTGTCCTAGGTCTCGGGGTGACGCCACCCATTTTTCTAATCCCCTCCTAATTTAACCAAAGGACCCAAAACTAAAGGGTCATTGGCTTTTTAATATTTCGCGAACCAATAATGCTAGGGACTTGTATGAGGTGTTGTAAGACTAGGACGTCCCTTTTTATCATGATTTTGTGATTTGCAGAGATGGGTAAATACAGAGCAGAATATATGCGAAATTATCGACAAGAGAAACATGAGAAAAAATTAAAAACTGGAGGAGTACAGCCGAAAAAAATTGACTTCACTTATATTTCATCTCAATTTCATAGCAGGATAACATGTGAGATGTTACACATCATATGTGACTACTGAAAGGCTCGTTTTTCTTGTATATCTTATGCATTTGTTAATATATTCTGTATAGGTTTTGATATGTTTATTGATCCATTTAAGATTGAAATATTACACAAATATACACACGTTTATCAGATCTATCAAGGAGGACAGGAATTA
Source organism: Meconema thalassinum (assembly GCA_946902985.2). NCBI lineage: Eukaryota > Metazoa > Arthropoda > Insecta > Orthoptera > Tettigoniidae > Meconema > Meconema thalassinum. The sequence continues at coordinate 398,576,903 of OX336394.1, read as the reverse complement.
ATCTCAACAACCCAGTGTGTCACAAGGTTTAACTAATATTATCAATTTGCAACAAGTTACAAGATATACAATACTGAGTCCAACTTTGATCTCCATCTAGCAAAGTCATTGATAGTGCCTACCATAGCATGGGAGAAATGTCTGACAAGGTAAATCCTATCATTGTAATGTAGTGTATACCAAAAGAGATATTATTAGATTTTATATTGATTTTCTAATTGACAGGAATTAGTTTCCTCTATTCTCATCAAATACATTCAGTTTTCTTGTCAGTTAAATTGTAGTGACATGCATTTCATAATAATGATAGGAAAAAATTACTTTAGTCTACATCAATGATTAAATTTATATTGAAAGACATAATAATTGCATTGTAAAATAAAATAATTACATTAATCTGCTAATCATACAAGTTGCATGATCATTTAATTAATTCAATACTTACAAAACAAGAATAGGTAAATTATCAATTTCCTGTTTGAATTTCAGCAATGTTGTGGTAGTGGTCACTTCAGAAAATAGAGAATAATTCAACTACCTTGATTAGTATATACAATTAAACATATTCAATTTTTACCCACTTTCTTAAAAGCTAGGTAAGGACAAAATTTGCACCCAGTTGAGATAAAACAAAACACTCTGTTTTGTAGTTTTCATAAATAAATCATGGAGATACATAGTTTCAATGCCAAGATCTGCCCCTGTTGAACATTAAATCACTTAAGAGTTTATTCATTACTTAACATAAAAATTTAGAGTAGTTGTTTGCCCACTTCTGTTAGTTTATGTTAACTGAGCATGCAATGTAGTTAGACAGAAGTGTAAAATACTGTACTTACATAAACTGTTGGTTATTTTACAGGGTGTTCTCAGAAATGTGGGAAGTAATCAAGCCATGAGAGTGGACATAAATCCCAGAACAATATGAACATGCATCCTAAGGTCAATCATTTTTGTTACAGACTTTTCAAAGATGGACTGTAATTATTGGTAATAGGTAGAGGCACCTGTCTGAGGTAGATATTTTTTCTTAATTTTGTCATTTTTTAAAAGTATTTTGGTATATGTTTTGCTAGTTTTATTTAGCCAAATTTTATATCCCCTTTTCCACAATAAAAGTTATACCAAAAAGACAGTGGATAGCACTTATGCAGTAAAACATCATATTTTATATTTACATACAATACAGTATGTACAAGAAGCATCAGAATTATGCTTCTTCTGAATACACAACACACAAACTATGAAATTAAATAGACAGATTATGTGAATTCTGACACCATCATGCATTGATTAATATCTTGCTTCATAGGATGCAAAGTTAGCGATACTTCACACATCAAAGGGGTGTAAAAATCAATTGTGCCATTGGGATTATTGGATTTTTTGCCACAATTCATCTCAAATCTTCACAATTAACTTCAAATGACATGAATTCCCATTACTGTATTTTGTCAATCATTTTGTAATTTTTCTTAAAGTTTTGGTTTGCAATTTGAACCAAATTTGTTATATTTAATGGGAAGAATTGTGATTTCATGCTTTGCAAACAACAGGTGTGTTAGTAATAGGCCTATCTGGCATATCCTGTTCATGAAATTGAAACCAAGTTTTTTTCAAATTCTCTGTACCTTCAGTGCTATATCACTCTACAAGAAGTGCTCAAAATGTGTATATTCGATGGGTTTTCAGTAACTGAACAGTATGCTTTCAAAAGTTATAGAGAATCACACATGACCCTACCAGAGAAGCTTAAACTATTTTAGCTATGAAGAAAGCACAGGACATCATTGAATTCATTACAGCTGATAATATTTACAGGCATAACTCAGAAGCAACCAAGGAGGATTTTCAGCTATTAAGTAGCTTATTGTACAAAGAACACAAGCCATATAGATGGAAGGTAGGGAATTAAAATGACTGATGAATGTGCGAATCAAACCTGTGACCCTTGACTTTGACTACCTCTACTCTTTCAACTGAGCAAAACCATAAGATGCTTTTAATGTTAATGGCAATGGTGGTCTTAGTGCAATGCCCTAACAGCAGAAAACCTCCTTGGTCATGAATATGCTCATGAAAACACTATAGGACATGTGTTCATAGGGATGTTTTGTATTGTTATGGGACGTACCCACATTTGTGAGAATACCCTGTATGTGAGTTGCTGTTACATGGACTGTGTGCTACAGGGCCCACGGGGACCTCCCGGTCAAGTGGGCATCATGGGTCCGATAGGACCTGCTGGTGACAGAGGTGTGCCTGGTGCGCCAGGTTCTTCGGGAGAAAAGGGCAGCCGGGTGAGTACTATTCCCTATCCTTACTCTAATGATTGTTGTGACTATGAATAAAGCACAAGAGTAGAATTGTAAGAAATTTGAGGTCTACCTGCTGAAATAAATAATTACTCACAGACAACTAAATTGGTGATTATTCGTGTGAAGACTCCCACAGGTACAGGGTCATTATTAGGGCCCGGATGTTGATGACATGTCATCTTTTCACTGAGCTGTCTAAAACAATGCTGAAGTACATAGGAACTTGGGCGGGCCACCCTGTCTTCAAATATGTCATTTTTATTTTGCATCTTTTTGCATTTTTTGCTATTTTTCCATTTTAAGAGCATATTTTTAAGTTTGGTAGATTTTTTGGTCATATTTTAGAGAAATCGACCTTTTAAGGTTGGTTTTTTTTTTCCAATTTATTCGTGTCACAGCTTTATATGAGGGAGTTACGTCTCTCAGAGTTAGCAGCAAACGTCCTTACTTCAAGTACGCTCCGATCACATCAGTTGATGTTGAACGCAGCTTTTCGAGATATAAAAACTTGTTGGCTGATAACCGCAGATCATTTACATTTGACAACATCAGAATGACATTCGTAGTGCATTGAAACTGAGACTAAAGTGAACATAAACCTTTTGTTAAGTGCTAGAAATCTATTTTGATTGACTTTTCAGTTTGAGCTTAAGATGTCATTTTTGAAATATTGGTGAGTTTGTTATTATAAGATATTTTTCTCTATTTGTAGTGCATTTTCCGAATTTTTAAATATTGTGAGTTTATTATTATAAGATCATTTTCTACATTTTATAGTGCATTTTTCGATTTTTTAGGTCATATATTGCAGTAATTTTTGAAAATTTTAAGTGCTTTTTTTTAAACTTTTTTGGGGCATCAACATCCGGGCCCTAGTCATTATCTATGTGCGCCCCGATAAACACGGCAAGCTAAGCCATCTGTGACTGGTGCAGATCTCGGGCGTGCGTACATGGTTCAGCCAGTGGTTGGCGCGCTCCGCTGACTCATATCGTTAGTTCACACGTGTTTTGTCATTCATATGGACATGTATCTGCAAAACTTAGACATTAGTGTTGCACATTTAGTGAGTATTGTGATTACTGTGATTGTTGGTCATGCCTAGACACCAATTCACATTGCGCGAACGTGTGTATATCTATAATTCGTATATTGAAAGCAGAAAATCTGATTCTGAAACGAGACGAAAATTTCGAATCAAGTTTCCAGGAAGACCTGTGCCTAATGCCAGTACAATTAGGAGGCTCGCTAAACGATTCAAGGAAACAGGCTCCATAAATAATAAAAGAGTTGACAGACATTCTTTCATCAGAAGATGTCAGGTGTGTGTTATACTCTGAATTACCAATAATGATCGATGACAGCTGTCAAAGCTAGCTCGTGGAGAAATGCTGCGTTGCCACTGAGGTAGATCATGACTCATAACATTCCAAGAGGCTTGTAGGATAACACAAATACTGGAGAAGTTATCCCCCCCTGCCTGGCACGCTCTAATGACCGTGACGAGTGAAGACACACTGAGTCCAACCATGTGCTTACTGCTGTGTCGGCATACATTACAACATTGCTTGCTGTTGCTATGGAGACTGTTGCCCCTCTCGCCTCCACCCCTCACCTCACCCTTCAAGCGGATGACAGCTTTCACCGAGCATCTTTTGTAAATCAGACTATACAAGAGAGCGAGGATATTTTTAGCATCGCCTATGAGCACCGTAAGTACACATTATTGAACATGTTTGGTAAACGTGTGAAAGTGCTCGCCAACCACCGGCTGAACCAGGTAGCCGCGCAATCTGCGCCAGTCACAGCTGACTTAGCTTGCCGTGTTTACTCGCGTGCACATAATGACCCTGTACAAGAATCCACAAACCTAACCAGTGAACAAGGCCAAGATGGTGGCAGAATATGGTATACGAAAGAGTATTTATTGTGTATACACAAATATTACCCTCTACAAAATAGGTTGGTTGGTTCCTCAGTTTAGGGCTGCGACAACGCGGTCATGTAGCCCCGTGTACTTTGTGTGTGTGTAGAATCTGTCTGATAACTGGTGTTAATTGTGATGACTGTATTAGTGTGTGTTATCAGTTTTTTAATTTAAGTACAGTCTGCAACTTAGAATTTTTCAAATAGTTCCTACTTTTGCCGCCAAGCGCCACCGTCAACGACTACTAGGCCAAGTTCAGAACTTGGCTACTAGACGCCACCACAGTCGGCTCTTGGCAATGAACGTAGAATCCTAAGAGCGTTGTTTACATTCTTAACCTATCCAATTTAGCTTCACACAGGTGTAATTAGTGGAAGGTTCTTTAACATGCCATAAATCTATGACAAGGGACCGCTGGCTTTACTTCCCCTCCGAAGGAAGGCATACTGAGGGATTTTTAACGCTCTTAAAAAATCCGATGGCTTCGGCCGGGTTTGAACCCGCTATCTCTCTACAAAATACATGGTATCAAAAACTACTGCAATTATATTATCACTTTCCTAAAAACAAACTATGAAGAGTTCAAACGCTTCAGGAATAAAAATATTTTAATTCATCATGTGACCATGTCATATTCTAAAAGCTGATATGTCAGTGCAACGAAAATATTTCTTTTGACTCTTACTACTGGATCTGACATAAAAGCCAGAAATGATATAACAGCTGAAAACTGACAAAGCAGGCTCATTTAGTATCAATACATGGTTGTAGATACTGTAAGGATGTTTCTCATATTAAGATGCTTGTTTGCCCTAGGGCGAGGCTGGTACCCCAGGTTCTAAGGGAGACCGAGGAGAGGATGGGCTTCCAGGTCTACCCGGGAAACCAGGACCCCGAGGACCACCCGGGAATGGTACAGGTGGCGGAGGAGGTTCACCAGGCGAGCCAGGACCTGTCGGGCCACCAGGGCCATTGGTGAGTGTCTCATATCTTTATCTACAGTTGAACTGCTGCACAATTTAACACTACACTCTACCTGCTAATGCCACTTCACTCAGTATTTGAGATGCACGGTTCCAAAATCCACCTTATCCATTTTCAGGAGGCGAAAAGAATGTTTCTTGTTCAACTTCAGTAAAATTAATGTATTTATTCATGTCTATTATATCGAGATATATGCCCTTATTCCTATACCTGCGATCTGTATACAACTCGTGATATACAAGCAGTGGCAGATCCAGGCCTTGCGGGGCCCTGGGCGATCTGATAAGGTCGGGCCCACAACAATAGGAAATAAAAAAATTCAAATCAAATGGAAAAATAGTTTGGTAATAATAATAAAATAAAGAATAGTTACAATATTTTGAGAAGCCTCCGTGGCTTAGGCGGCAGCACGCCGGCCTCTCACCGCTGGTTCCGTGGTTCAAATCCCGGTCACTCCATGTGAGATCTGTGCTGGACAAAACGGAGGCAGACAGGTTTTTCTCCGGGTACTCCGGTTTTCCCTGTCAACATTTCATTCCAGCAACACTCTCCACTATCATTTCCTTTCATCTGTCATTCATTTAATCATTGCCCCAGAGGAGTGCGTCAGGCCTCGGCAGCCGGCACAGTTCATATCCTCGCCGCTAGATAGGGGCTTCATTCATTCCATTCCTGACCCGGTCGGAGACTGGAAGCAGGCTGTGGATTTTCATTTACAATATTTTGAATACACTACAGTACTTTTTTTTAATAATATGAATGAAACCTTTAAGTACCCTTCAAGAAGATTGTGTAAACTATGAAATATTAAAATATTACTTTCCCACTTTTTTCCTGGTAGAAGTCTTCTATTTTTTCACTGAAATCTAAACTTGCTAAACGGTCACAGGAGGTCATAGCTGCACTGAAAAAAGGAATATGAATTATAAATTAGTTTGAAAAGTTTAATTAAATATAAAAAATCCATGGCGCGGGGCCCCCCGGACCGCGGGGCCCTGGGCGGTCGCCCTCCTCGCCCTCCCCCTAGATCCGCCCCTGTATACAAGGAAGGTATTAACAAATTAAGATTGGATAAGGAGAGTTCTGGAACTGTCATGGTGGATAAGGGCGGATTTTGGAAATGTAACTAAATCTTTATTATGATAACTTTCATCATAGAGTGATATTATAATCAAAATTGTTTTATTGTTTATGTTCTTTTAAGTCATGAAATGCTTATCCAGGAAATAAGTAATGTGTGTGTAAAAAACTGGCGCAAAATAATTGGGAACAGCATTGCCACCAGTTTCAAAGAATACACACTTACACAGTGTGACGCCTTCTCCATAGAGTATTCTTTGAGATTGATTCCACTTTCGGATAAGGCGGATTTTGGAAACATCATCTTCGGATAAGGCGGGTTTTGGAAACGACACCTTAATTCATGTTACATTTACATGGGATAAGGAGGGTTTAGGAACTATTTTCTTGTTGATAAAGATGCTAAATCATTTGAGCTATGGAGATGAGCGAAAAAATCAATTTTCCTAAAAACTGGATAAGGCGGATTTTGGTACCGTGCGCCTCATTTATTTATCTTACTCCAATGTAATAATGAGAGAAGAGATCATTCTTATACAACAGTAGCAAGACAAATGAGTGCCCCAGACAAAAACATTATCTGTACCCTAATATGTTGTTGTTTCTTATGGCTAGCCCGGATTCCAATCCATCAGCTTTCTTGCTTTCCAATAGAGTTGTGTGAGGTTTCCAGAAGTTCTAGCAGTCACATCAAGTTTGTTGCAATGTAGCAGGTGCCCCTTATCCATTTTACTTCCAGGTTCGTGACAAAGTGTGCATTCTTCAGATCTCAGGATGTTGATTCGTTTCAGATGAGCTGCAAGGCAGTCGTGGCCAGTGTTAAGTCTGAAGAAGGCTACAGCTTCTCTTCTTGGTGTTAATTTATATTGATCCCATTTAGCATCAATGTCTTTCCATAATTTGGTTTCTGCTGTTTTCTTTGCCATTTCTTCATACCTGTTTTTGATAGTATTCTTCAAGATCCTTTTTGCTGACATAAAATCAGTCTGACTGACAGGTTGTTGTAGTGTGGTACCTTTTTTTGCTAATCTGTCTGCCTCTTCATTTCCTACTATTCCAACCTGAGAAGGGATCCACTGAAATGAGATATGTTTGTGGAGTCTTTGAAGGGTTTTTATCATACAAAAAAATTCTTTCAGTTCTTTATTTTGGGGCTTATAATTTGACGAGATGGCTTTGATGGCTGCTTTTGAATCTGTAATGATAACGCATTTTTGATAATCAATGTTTCTGCTTAATAACTGATGGAGTGCATGTGAAATTGCTCTTATCTCAGCATCAAAGTTTGTTTTGTTTTGGTCTACTGGGAAGTAGAGTGAGAAGAGAGATGAATGTATTCCTGCTCCAGTTCTATTTTCTTTGTCTTGTGAGCCATCTGTAAATATTTTTAGCCATTGATTAGATGGATATCTTTCTTCTATTGTACAGAGGGCCAGTTGTTTTAGATCTTGTACTGCAAGTTAATGTTAGAGCACAGAGAATTCAGTAATGATCACATCAAAAAAATATCACCTAGGATCTAAGGGAGTAATTGAGCAGGATGATTACTGACTATGTAAATTTTAAAAAAATGTTCTTCGGTCAGTCAACACATAAGGAAAGCTCAATTATCTTCGGTGGTTAATAGTAATATACTAGCGGAACTGTGCAAGAAATCTCACATGTTCATTAACCACCCGCCCAGCTTTACTGTTATGCGAGCTTCTATAAATAGATATGTTTATTTGTTTAAATGGGCTTTTTAAACAAATTGTTGATATTTATCAAATCAGAGTGCAATTCGTCACTGTTGCGGGTAATTCTGTTTTCAGAATGTTCTTTTCAATGCACAATGGGTTGTGTGCGCCCCATGTGTGCAGACTATCCACCCGGCTCTAGTGCTACGCGGGCTGGACGCAACACAGTTCATTTAAACACTCTTTTTAAACAAAAAACTATATTTCCGTTGACTTTTCAAGAAATGTAAGATTTTGCCTTTACTATTGGGATGATTTGGAAGATTTTGGCACCAAACGCACCTTCTAACTCCTTCTGGTTCAGGAGCTTGAGTCTTTTGTCGGATGAACTTAGCGTATTATGTAATACTCGTAACTGAAATAAAACACACACTTACTTGTTGCTATTGTTGTTGTTGTTAAAGTAAATATTTTAAATAGTTAAGTTGTAAGTGTTTGTTTTGTTTAAGGTATTTATGAACAATATATTAATATTGACCACCCAAAATAATTACCTTCCCTATACGTGTTGATCGACATAAGAACATTTTTACATAGAATCTAAAAAAGCAGCAGAGAAGAAACGGTTTCAAAGTTTTCTATGTTGTGCTATACAACTACTGTAAAACAGTTTGTATGGTTTACCCTGTAACGTTTTTTTCGGGGGGTTTTTATGCAACTGGCATAAGTCAGTAGGAAGCCATTCTATATTTATTTACGCGGCAAATTGTTCAGCCAAGAGAATTTTTCATGGTAATTTATTATTATTATTAATTTATTATAATTATTATTAAGGTATTTTCGGAGCATTTTATAAAAATTATTAGCATTCAGATAGGTTTTCTATGTCTTAGAAAACGCTATCAAGCAAATTATTACGAACGACAATATCATAGAAAATTATGTGATTACGGAATTTTACGGAGTTTTCGTCAGTTAGGGTATATCGAGAGACGTGACTCACTGGGATTTCAAGTACAAGCTGATTCCTGTCGAGAAGTATTACGCAAGGCTGGGTCGCAAGGTCTAGAAAAGGCGAATTGTTGGAACGGAAATCGACTTCTCCCTCTCGCGCGCCGAGTGTAATGAGGCAGAGGAGGGGAACTAGCGGCGTGCTCAGCCAATCAAGGAGGACGACGTAAGCTAGATGTCGGTACCATGGTGGGGGAGCCAACGTGTGGATATATCGTTCGACGCGCCGTGAAACGGGGACTATCTGTGTAGAACTTGCGGAGTACGGTTGCAAGTGCGTGTCGCTCCGATGTTCAGTGGAGTTGAAGACTAACTTTTGCAAAACTTAACCAGTGCGGTCGTACGAGTGTTTGGGTCCGAGGTACGGACCATAGAATTATCTAAGCTACCAGAATATCATCAAATTCCGACGGAGATGACGACGTCCAGGAGACTGTGGGAAGCTCACAGCATCATCAAGTACGAGGGAAATGCTTTGGCAATTTCCAGTGGTAAGCGCAAATGACGCAGAAATACGCAATCTCTCATTTTTCTTTGTTTTACATTTCATATTTCAGTAACTTCATAGCTTGGAAATAAGAGTAAAATCAATTTATCAGACTCCGTTTTCACGTAATTTTCTATCGGTAATATTCAAATCACAGCGCTCCAATTTAAATTTGGTACTTATTATTATTATTAATTTTGCTATACTTGTTTTATATAATAAATTCATTTCTTTTACAATGCAATCTTTGCTTTCAGTAGGTAGCATTAGATATAGACCAATTCCTTCTCCTGATACAATTGTTTGTTGGGTTAATGATCAAATCATACCACGATCTGAGTGAATAGTGTCTTGAAGGTGTTCTGCCAGAGCTAGACGTTGTTAAATACAAATTTAGATTTCAACATTGCATTGAGGTCTTGGCGCCCATTGAAACAACATAGCTTAGGCAAAGGTAAACAGTTACATTTATCTCCCAACAGTGAGGGCTAGCCAAACTGCCACATTGTACGCTCAATGTGTGGGCTGTCAAGAGGTTACATTTGTCGCTACCAACATGGGGCACTAAATAACCATTACATTGTCGCCGACAACTTGGGGCTGAAAACCTAATAACATTTGTGGAAGGAGAAGGGTATATATTTCTGTGCCTGTATTTTGGGGGTTATTTGTCTGTATCAGTGTATATCATTATGGGGGATGAGAAAGAAAGACAGATGAGGTTACGTAGTGGTCATCAACGGGAGAGTGATGATACAGGCAGTATGTCGAGTGATGGTAGTACCGGGGTAGCGGAGGTAAATCCCGATACTGAAACAGGGAGTGTAGGCGGCCAACCAGAATTAAAAACTTTACTTCTCGAGTTCATGTATCAGAACAAAGTTAGTAGTGATGCCTTAAATGCAAAATTAGAACAGAATAATGCAAAATTAGAACAAAACAGTAGGGAAAATAAAGAAAGTACAGACGCTTTAAATGCTAAACTGGAACAAAACAACGCTAAATTAGAACAAAACAGTAGGGAAAATAGAGAGAGTAATGAAACATTAAACGCCAGATTAGAACAAAACAGTAGGGAAAATAGAGAGAGTAATGAAACTTTAAATGCCAGATTAGAACAAAACAGTAAGGAAAATAGAGAGAGTACTGAAACTTTAAATGCTAAATTAGAACAAAACAGTAGGGAAATGAGTGACAAATTCGAACTGATTAGAGGTGAGATCAGGGGGGTGATGGAAGAAAAGGCTAAAGAGATTATTGCAGATGTAGACAGAAAATTAGGAAAAGTACAGGAGGAGTTGGAAATTAGAATCAGTACACAGGCTGAAAATTTAAAAGAACTAGTGCAACTGGAAACACAGCAGGTCAAAAAGCAATTGGGGGGAGAAATTGACAAAATTCAGGTGGCTACTAAAGAGGTTAAGGAACAGCTGGGGGGGTAGAATTGAGAAAGTCCACTCGCAAATAGTTGCAGAAGTAAATGATTTAAGAGAGAGTAATAGAGAGAGCATTAGCAAGATTGAGGAGAAACAAGCAAAGCTATATGATAAAGTAGAAGAATCAGAAGGAAACATTAAATTAACAGTAAACAGTATTGAGAGGAAGGCTGAGGAGAAAATCGCAGAATTAGAGTTAAAATTAAAAGCTAGGATCAGGCAAGAAAATAGTCAGAATAGGCCAGTTTTTGTGAATAGCACACACAGGGAGGTAGAACTGGGTAAGTTCAGCAATCGACAGGGGTGCCCAATGGAGTTCATGAACACTATAGAAAATAAATTCGGGGAGAGGTTGGAAAATGGTAGTATTGAGTGGTGCCAGGTAGTTGAAATTTTAGAACAAGTGTTTGTCTGGGAAACGAGGAATTGGTTTGCTGTCTACAGAGACAAGTTTACTGATATTAATGATTTTAAAATGAAATTCTGTGAAAAGTTCTGGAATGAGGTTATTCAGTCGCAGCATCGTGAGGGAGTAGTGTGTGGTAAATATAACCCTAAAGGAAGCTCCACCATGACCGAATACTTTTTAGGGCAGGTATTAGTGTGTAAATATCTGGATGGCTTGAAGGAGGAAAGTGATGTGGTGAGGTTGCTACTTAGGCACTTTCCCTATAGGATCAAGGAGGCTGCTTGTATCCAGAATGTAAAGACAATATCACAAGTAGAAAATTTGTTAAGCACATTTGATGCACTAGGGAGAGGGGGTTATGAGGACAATTTCAATCGGAACCAGGGTAATAATAATAATAGACCTAATGAAGCCAGGCATCAGGAAGTTCAAGGGAACGGTGGCGAAGGGGCCAACGCTCAAAATAGAAATAATAGTAATCAGCTAAATCAGAATAGAGGAAATGGCTATGGTAATCAGTATCAAGGGAGGAATAATGATTTCAGGGGAAATCAAGGGAGGAACAATGATTACAGGGGAAATCAAGGGAGAAACAATGATTTCAGGGGAAATCAAGGGAGAAATTATAATGACAATAATTACAACCAGAATAGGGGTCAAGGAAGAGGACAGCCTAGTGGTAGTAATATACAGCCAAACAATGACAACATAGCCCAGAACAACCAGACCAGTTTAGTAGTTAGTAGTACTACGGCCAGCTGTAGCGGTTCTTTAAACGCGAACCAGGCTGCGAAGTAAGGTCAGAATCTCAGTCTGTAGCATGCCCTGTCCATACAATTATACAGGAACCCTATGACCTAAATGTAAGAAATGAATTATTACATGAACTAAATGATGAAGGTATTATTCAGGAAGTGGTTAGTAAGAGCCCCATAGTTAAATTTAACGTGTCCGAGGCGTACACAGATCTTTTAATTGATAGTGGTTGTATGAAGAGTTGCATAAGTAGTGCATTTTATGATAAAATGAAAGGAACTGGAGTAAATTTTGAGGAGATGCCAATTAAAAGCTCTTTTGTTATCACAGCTGTTGGGAAGAGGTCTAAAGTAATTTCTAAGCAAGTTTTAGTAGACATTAAAATTAATAATCATGTAGAGAAGCAGATTTGCCTTGTAATTCCAAATTTAGTATTCAGTGTTATCTTGGGTTCAGAGTGGCTAAGTAGAGTGTCTGGTAACTTATGTTATGATGTAGGGAGTTTGAAATTTAAATGGGGAGATTCTGAAGTAGAAGTAGCGTTCAATGACCATATTCAGAGGAGTAGTATTGTAGGTGTGATTTGTACTTTAAATGAGATATCGCCAGCCGTAGAGCGGGGTTCTCCATGTTTTGTGGGCAGTGTGATTACGAACGGAAGTCTAGAGGACTCGTTACGTGAGGCTGCATTTCAGGGAAATATAGAGGATGAACAGTGTGTTCGGCTCTATGATGTGTTATGGTGTAATAGGAGAGTTTTTGAGGATCGCATTGGTATGGCCAATTGCTATACACATTCATTGAACGTTATTGATAGGTCAGTATTCACAGGACATAGATATCCTGTACCTTTAGCTTATCAGAGTGCAGTTGAGGCACAAATTAATCAGATGCTTGAAGATGGGATTATTGAGCACTCTAACAGTCCGTATGTTAATTCTTTGATCACGGTACCCAAAACCGACGGCACTGTTCGTATTTGTTTAGACGCTCGTTTGGTTAACAGTAGAATTAGTTCAGATCAGCTGAAATCTATGTCAATAGAGGAATTAATGCAAACATTTGAGGGGAAGAAGTATTTCACTTGTGTAGATTTGAGTTCCAGTTTTTGGCAAGTGCCACTTATGTACGAAGATAGACCATTTACAGCTTTTAGTCATAAATATAACCTTTATCAATTTTGTAGAACACCTTATGGGTTAAAGAGTAGTTCAGCAGCTTTAATTAGGGCTTTAAACATCGCATTAGGGGATGACACAGGAGAGTTTGTAACCATTTACATAGATGATATGGTAATTAGTTCACGCAGTTTGAGGAGCATCTACTTCATTTAGATATAGTTTTTCAGAAAATAGATCAGGCAGGGTTCACTTTGAAGCTGTCTAAGTCGTCATTCTGTCAGTCAGAAGTGACATTTTTAGGTCATAGAGTGTCAAGTAGAGGTGTAACACCAGAAGAAAGTAGGGTTAATAAGATACTTAACGCAGAGGTGCCACAGAATGTTAAACAGTTAAAAACTTACCTGGGAATTTGCAACTTTTTCAGGAGGTTCGTTCTTAAATACTCAGGGTTGGTAGAACCATTCAGGGAATTGCTTAAAAGTGGGACTCGGTGGAGATGGGAGTCCAAGCATGATCAGGCTTTTAGAGCGCTGAAGGAAGGATTTGAGAAAGCTGTAGTGCTGAAATATCCGTTAAAAGATAAGGAATATGTGGTTATGACAGATGCCTCACATATAGGCATTGCTGGAGTATTATGTCAGAAAGATGATGAGGGTAATCTGTGCATTGTATCTTTAGCCTCGCGAGGACTGACAGCAGCAGAGAAAAGATACACGATTACTGAGTTAGAGCTTTTAGGTATTGTTTTCAGTTTAGGGAAATTTAGAATGTATTTAGTAGGGGGGAAATTTGAGATCCACACAGATCACCATGCATTACTGTATATGAGGACTTGTAAACTCAGTTCTAACAGAGTTAGTAGGTGGATTCTTGCTCTGCAGGAATACGAATTCACAGTAAAATATATTAAAGGTACAGATAACATTCTTGCAGACATGCTATCGAGGGACACTAATTTATGTAGGGATTATCCTGTGGTTAAAGCAGAGGACGGTATTTTAATATGTGCATGTGTGGACAGTAGCAACAGGGCATCGTTACAGACACTGAGAAATATGCTAGGTAGAGCAACGTGATGACGTTCATTCAAAGGGAGCCACTTGCAAGGTTGGAAGCAGGTGACGCAGAAACAATTATAGTTTCCAAACGTATTGGCAAAACAGCATATGTGCTGGAGAATAGTGAGGGAAACAGATTATACAGGACGTATAATATACATAGTCTCCGAAAGTATGTGTCATAAAGTAAGGATGTTTAGCTGGCGAGCCAGCCTATCAAATGAGTAAGTGTGGTATTTGGTGCGTGGGAGGAGATGGTCTTCCAGGCAGGCGTATCAGAAGTCACACAGGGGGGTAGTATGTAAGTAAATGAGAGTTTTTAAGGTACAGGGAAATATGACGGGATTGTCGGATGCTGTAGCGCACTAAATTGTCTCGATGCACCAAGGCCATTTTGGCAGCGCTGATGGGTTCCCATTTATCTCCAAGAGATGGGGGAGCGCTTGTATAGGGCTTGTTAGCTTAAGGCGTCCACGAGATAAAAGATGGGCCATCAGAATGCGAGACAGTCCTTCATGAAACTCATACATATCAGCACACGTGATTTCTGTTTACGGCCTCGCCATGTAAGATTTGTAAGTGTGTAATTTAAGATAATTTGTACAATGGTATTATTTGTGTGAGGAGAAATGGTCTGTGTTGAGAACTAGTATTAAGTAGAATATGGTCTACGGGAACTTAACAAGACAGGGCGATTACGGCACAGAAATATTTGGTGTTATATGTAATGCGCATTTACTGTTTTTTTTTTCAGAAGTCAATATTAATTTAATCTACTTTAAAGAGAGATTAAG
The DNA here is from genome assembly GCA_946902985.2 of Meconema thalassinum. Taxonomy (NCBI): domain Eukaryota; kingdom Metazoa; phylum Arthropoda; class Insecta; order Orthoptera; family Tettigoniidae; genus Meconema; species Meconema thalassinum. The sequence continues at coordinate 398,561,846 of OX336394.1, read as the reverse complement.
TATTATGGTCACGAGGCGCTGCCACAATAGTGTGATCGTGTGCTCAGTGATAAGTGGAATTAAATGTCACCATAAGGAGGGGACCTCCAGTGAAATTAGGTAGTTCTATGGTGATATAAATATATCAGAACACCTTCAATGCGTGTGATATGACATCATAAATACATAGTGCTCACACATTAATTATGTCTATTTCTCCAACATAGAGAAATTTGAGAGGCGGAAATATCCATGGAACACTATTCTATATGTAAAACATTGGACTGGTTGCAAAGTGCAATCCATAGTGACAACAAACTTTGACGCAAAGTGCGTGACGAAAAATTATGAGTGTATATATCTGTAATTTAGGGTGATTTCATTTATGTAATATGTATTTTGGATGGGGTTTATTAACGTGTCTGGGATAATCGGATAATGGACCGTCGTCACGGTAAATCATCCGATGATCCGAGGCGAATATGTAACGTGTTTTTCGAGGGGTTTTTATGCAACTGGCATAAGTGAGTAGGAAGCCATTCTATATTTCTTTACGCGGCAAATTGTTCAGCCAAGAGAATTTTTCATGGTAATTTATTATTATTATTAATAATTTATTATAATTATTATTAAGGTATTTTCGGAGCATTTTATAAAAATTATTAGCATTCAGATAGGTTTTCTATGTCTTAGAAAACGCTATCAAGCAAATTATTACGAACGACAATATCATAGAAAATTATGTGATTACGGAATTTTACGGAGTTTTCGTCAGTTAGGGTATATCGAGAGACGTGACTCACTGGGATTTCAAGTACAAGCTGATTCCTGTCGAGAAGTATTACGCAAGGCTGGGTCGCAAGGTCTAGAAAAGGCGAATTGTTGGAACGGAAATCGACTTCTCCCTCTCGCGCGCCGAGTGTAATGAGGCAGAGGAGGGGAACTAGCGGCGTGCTCAGCCAATCAAGGAGGACGACGTAAGCTAGATGTCGGTACCATGGTGGGGGAGCCAACGTGTGGATATATCGTTCGACGCGCCGTGAAACGGGGACTATCTGTGTAGAACTTGCGGAGTACGGTTGCAAGTGCGTGTCGCTCCGATGTTCAGTGGAGTTGAAGACTAACTTTTGCAAAACTTAACCAGTGCGGTTGTACGAGTGTTTGGGTCCGAGGTACGGACCATAGAATTATCTAAGCTACCAGAATATCATCAAATTCCGACGGAGATGACGACGTCCAGGAGACTGTGGGAAGCTCACAGCATCATCAAGTACGAGGGAAATGCTTTGGCAATTTCCAGTGGTAAGCGCAAATGACGCAGAAATACGCAATCTCTCATTTTTCTTTGTTTTACATTTCATATTTCAGTAACTTCATAGCTTGGAAATAAGAGTAAAATCAATTTATCAGACTCCGTTTTCACGTAATTTTCTATCGGTAATATTCAAATCACAGCGCTCCAATTTAAATTTGGTACTTATTATTATTAATTTTGCTATACTTGTTTTATATAATAAATTCATTTCTTTTACAATGCAATCTTTGCTTTCAGTAGGTAGCATTAGATATAGACCAATTCCTTCTCCTGATACAATTGTTTGTTGGGTTAATGATCAAATCATACCACGATCTGAGTGAATAGTGTCTTGAAGGTGTTCTGCCAGAGCTAGACGTTGTTAAATACAAATTTAGAATTCAACATTGCATTGAGGTCTTGGCGCCCATTGAAACAACATAGCTTAGGCAAAGGTAAACAGTTACATTTATCTCCCAACAGTGTGGGCTAGCCAAACTGCCACATTGTACGCTCAACGTGTGGGCTGTCAAGAGGTTACATTTGTCGCTACCAACATGGGGCACTAAATAACCATTACAACCCTTCAGGAAGATTTTATAGGGTTATTCTCCTATTTCTTTGGCATCCGCAATGTCTCTGCTCCTATAGACCATGCAGTATGTACCATATATATACTTCATATATTTTGCCCATAACCAATTTGGCATCAACACATTTCACACTTTCCTCCTGATGTATAACTGTTTTAATAGTCGCCTCTGTGGTGTAGTGGTCAGCGTGCTTAGCTGCCACCCCGGAGGTCCGAGGTTCGATTCCCGGCTCTGCCACGATATTTGAAAAGTGGTATGAGGACTGGAACGGGGTCTACTTGGCCTCAGGTGGTCCAGATTAGTAGAAGGGGTTCGGTTCCCACCTCTGCTATCCTTGAAGTGGTTTTCCCGTAGGATGGTACCTACCGTCAGGCCACGGCCGCCTCCTTCCCACTTCCTTGTCTATCCCTCCCATTCTTCCCATCCTGTCCCATCCCTCATGAGGCCCCAGTTTGTTTTGCAGGTGAGGCACTAGTCCCGCCTCCCCAGTTGTATCCCCCGACCCAATGTCCAGCTCCAGGACACTGCCCGTAGAGGCGGTAAAGGTGGGATCTCTCGCCGAGTCCGTGGGAAAAGCCTACCTGGAGGATAAAGTGACTACGAACGACGTATAACTGTTTTATCCATATTAGGTATTTCAACATTGGCCAGTTTGTTCACCTCTCGTGAATTCTCCAGACTCCTAAACTCTCTCTTAGTCTCCCGCTCTCCGGTCCTATCCTATCATACCATTTCTCTGCCAACTTATTTGTTACTGTGATCAGAGCAACATGTCTCTAAAATTAAAATTAAAACCTTTGCTGACAGCGAACTTCCAAGTTGAACTTAGAAAGATTTGTCTTTGTGATGCTTTTTGCAGGGCCCAGTTGGACCGGAAGGACCTGAGGGTCCCGAAGGCAAGCGTGGTGTGCGGGGCGACCCAGGCGAGCCGGGCCCTCCTGGTCGAGACGGTACCAATGGAGAGCGAGGACTGAAGGGTGACCGAGGTGAACCCGGACTACAAGGACTGCGAGGGGGTCCTGGGCCTGTGGTGAGTGTGACAACACTCTCATTTCTTTTTCTAATCCAATCATTTTCTTATGTTTACAACTGAAGCACTATTCAAGTACAGAGTTTGTGGTTTATAACAGTTAAATATCCGAAATCATCATTTTGGATTGTAGCATCTAAGCTTTCTATGCCCAGCACTTTGTTGCAAATTAATCGATCATGTGCAATAATACAGGTTTATATTTGAATAATAGAGTTGGTTGGTTGTGACAACGCGGTCATGTAGCCCCGTGTACTTTGGGTGAATGTAGAATTTGTCTGATAACCGGTGTTAATTGTGATGGCTGTATTAGTGTGTGATATCTGTGATTCAGGTAAGGAGTGCAGACTATCAATTTTCAAGCAGTTCATACTTTGCTATCAAATGTTACCGTACATGACACCTAGCTGCGGACTTGGCTACTAGATTCCATCGCAGCCAGCACCTGGCGGCGAACGTTGGCACTAATAAAGCGGTATGAAATTTAACCTACAAATTTTGGCTTTGCACAAGCATAGTTAGTTGAAGGTTCTTTTACATGCCATAAATCTATGATATAGGATTGCCGACTCTACTACCCCTCCAAAGGAAGTCATACTGAGGAATATCCGAAGACTTTGGCCGATTTTGAACCCGCGACCTTGGGCATAGAAGCTTAGCATGCTACCAACTACGCCACCAAAGTCGCCAAAAAAATAAAATTAATAAAAGGTAGACATACAAATAATCAATGGACCGGAAAAGGAAAATAGAAACACAGAAAGAGGACAAATTCAACAACTGGCAGGTACGGGCTGAGGGAGAGAGAAAAGGGAAGACCTAGGGAATACATACAAAACAGACAAGGGCAATCTCCACTGTCAGACACATATTCAATGCTATAGCTCCTCATGAGTTTCTTAAATCTCCCAGTCTCATCAGAAGGATGGGCAGCAACCAGTTCTTGTGTTGCTCAGAATATTGCAGAGCAGAGATTCATTTCTTGAGAAGTGAAGCTTTGTATCTGACATTAGTGAGACACATGGTACAGTCGAACTTGGATAATAAACCAATTTAAGAGGAAAACTCCGTCAATCAATACTTACGTTATGTAATAAAACATATTTACATCGGGTACATGTTTCGAACCTAATATGTCCTTCTTCAGCCCTGAACTTCAATAAATTTTGCAATCAATCATGATACAACTAACATCAACATGATACTTGTAAAGCATACTATATATAAAGACATAATTAAATCCTGAAAATTACACAAGCTAAAATGCATGAAAAAACATTAAAACACTGTTAAAATTAAACGAATGTTTGTTGCATCGTAGTGTGACGACTTAGTCCAGTTGAATTTGGATGATTGACCACATAAAGTTTTTATTGACAGAGTTGACTTCAAGTTGCACTGTGGGCTGTGATGAGTCATGTTGAACAATCTAATGAGTATGTCCCATGCGACAATTTGACGGAGGCTTCTTCTATGTAAAATCTTAGAAGAGATTCATAATTTGATCTCTTTGTGCAGAGTTTGCGCTTGTCGGAAAGGAAGGAGAGTGGGCCGATGACCTGGCCTGTCTGTCTTTGAAGTTAACTGATGTGGTCTGTACGGAGGTCACCATTATGGATTTGAATGAAACAAAGAACTTGGATAACTCGAAGCTCAAGGGACCGAAAAAAACTTCGAGTTATCCACGAATTTGAGTTATCCAAAATGATCGTTTGGGAGGAGGTAAGGTGTATAATAATGGAAAACGACCCTTTAAAACATCAAATTATTTTATTTGATGCTTTTTAATTACTTTAATCTTCTCAGCTAGCGTCAGCGTCTTCAGCTTTGAGCCCGATGTTGAGCGACTTGGTTTTGAAAGAGATAAGGTAACCTATAAACAAAGAAATTTGCACTTAAACCCGGCTCACTTGCTGTGATTGTAACCAAACTCTCTCTTGCCTGTTAAGACACGATGCTACCGGCTCGAGAATTGGACCCTGACAAGCAGGCAAGAGAGTAGAATCCAAGCCAGTGAAATGAAATTCCTAAGTAGTATGATAGGTAAGACAAGGAAAGACAGAGTGAGGAATGAAGTTGGTATGGGAAAACTAAATGAGAGAATTGAGAAGAATAAACTAAGGTGGTTTGGACATGTAAAGAGGATGGAGGAAAATAGAATACCAAGACTGATGCTGGAGGCCAAGTGCAAGGGTAAGAGGGCAAGGGGAAGACCTAGAACAAGGTGGACCGATTCAGTGAAGAACAGCGTGAGAAAAAGAAATCTGGACTGGGACAAGATCATGGAAGACGAATTGTGGAAGGAAAGAGGAAAGTGGAGAAGTGCCATAAATACCCCAACCCGGCAGGAGCTGAATAAGGGGAAAGGATGATGATGATAATGCTACCGGCTCGAAGACTCGCCGCACACTGACGAAGCAGGGGAGAGGGAAACACTATTCGAACTTTGCCGATCATCCACGAACACCGAAATTGACCTACGAAGTCTGCTTCCCTCCCGAGGCATTGTTGAAGCAAGAGGGGGGGGAAAGCGATAAAGCGAGAGAGAAAGAGAGATGCGCTTACTGACCTTGAGCAGAACCGAAAATCAAATTGGGACTGGGCTTGAAACTGACAAAACCTGTTTCAGCCAAACAAATCTTTATGACTTCCGGAACCAAAACTTCGAGTTATCCAAAAAAAATTCGAGTTATCCACGATAGTTTTGCATTGTCAGTATAGGAAATTCAAGGGACCAGAGAAAAACTTTGAGTTATCTACGAATTCGACTTATCCAAGTTCGACTGTATTGCTCCTTGGAGGATCATCCTATCCTTGTTTTGTAAGATTCTCCAGTTGTATCTGTTTCTCTTGCAGGGCCCAGCAGGTCCCCCTGGTCAGCCTGGTACTCAGCTGGCAGGGAATAGTGTTCAAGGGCTTCCAGGTGATCCAGGGCCGCCTGGCGAGCCCGGTGTCGCAGGTCCATCAGGACCCAAGGGGAGCAAGGGGTCACAGGGAGACCGTGGGGAACAGGGTACTGCAGGGGAGAAAGGTAAGACAATACACATATTGGAAAATTATATATACGGTATATATTTTGATGCAAATTACAGTGATATTTTTTATTTTTCCTGTGTTATATTTCAGTATTATGTGGGGTTATGGCGTCATTGGTTGAACCACAGTGAACATTTGCAAGCCAAAGAATTCATGCTCCGTCCAGCCATCAGAGCTGAGAATCAAACCCAGGACCTCTGGGATGGCCTAAAACCAGTCACTAGTTTTTGTTTGCAATGGCTTACACTAAGAGATTTCCCATTTAAAGTAGGACATTTATTGGTAGAGCCGATGAATGAAAATCCACAGCCTGCTTCCAGTCTCCGACCGGGTCAGGAATGGAATGAATGAAGCCCCCATCTAGCGGCGAGGATATGAAGTGTGCCGGCTGCCGAAGCCTGTCGCACTCCTCTGGGGCAATGATTAAATGAATGACAGATGAAATGAAATGATAGTGGAGAGTGTTGCTGGAATGAAATTGTGACAGGGAAAACCGGAGTACCCGGAGAAAAACCTGTCTGCCTCCGTTTTGTCCAGCACAGATCTCACATGGAGTGACCGGGATTTGAACCACGGACCCAGCGGTGAGAGGCCGGCGTGCTGCCGCCTAAGCCACGGAGGCTGGTAGAGCCGATGAACAGTGTTTATTTGACTCTCTACCAAATCTTTAGAAAAACTCAATTGAAAATATTGTGAGAAGCAGCTGAGAAAAAGTACACCAAACTCGGGTGTAAGCTGCAAGACTATTTCAATGACTATTAGCATGATACAAGGTTGTATAACCACGGGCGGCCCGCACCAGGCGCTGTCATATGGGGGGGCGCCGAAAATGCAACGGTAGATCGTCTGCGCAAAAAAAAATCAATCCATTCACCTTATTACTAAATCCTACCCACCAAAATTAATTATATACATCCGCGATCTGGGGTGTGCACATTTCAAAGGTATAGACATACGGTACGCGATGATTTACGACAGAGAGATGCGGGCATCATTCTTCATACGTGTACATTCAGACACCAAGTGTCGTGTCGTACTACTGCAACAAATTCGCCCTTCCAAACACTATTTAATCACAAATAGTCATGGCCCTCCAACACTAATTCTCTAAGGTGTCGCAAAACATTAATAAAGTGCTGCAAGTGTTGCTGTGATATACTTTTGTGATAATCCCCTGAGTAGACTCGCGATTATCCGAGTTTATTGGACTGAGGCTACCTCGGATACGGAAATACTTGGATAATACAGGGTTTATATTAGCACGTTATCACATTTTAAATTATTGTTATTTATTTGTTTTTTATTATCTTTGTGTCATCCTCCCTGTATTATTCTGCTAAGGTCCCATTCCGGTTTTGTACTGAAAATAAGGTCCTGTTAACACCAAACTACACATATTGGGTACCTACAGGTTCCGCATAACCTCATGTGGGCCAGAAATGCACTCACTTCCTCTTTAAATGCCTCACAATTAAATAAATACCTTAAAAAATGTACATTTACAATGGGAGCACCGTAAACTGGCGAGCCTGCTGCTAGAGCTCAGGACAGCGTGGCGGCGGCAGCCAACTGGCGGGAGCGCGGCGTACTGCTAGGCGAGCCTGCCGCTAGAGCGCAGGGCAGCGCGGCGGCGGCAGCTGTCTGGCGGGAGCGTGGCGTACTGCTAGCTGAGGAGTCTCTCAGCAGATGGCACCGGTGTGGTCTCGCCAAGACTTTCTCTAGGGTTTAATCCTTTGCAAATGTAGCAATTGCTGTAGAAGAAACTCCCGAGCAAATAATAACCGATGAATTCGTTGTAACATCGAATATTGTCTACAAAGAGGTGCTGTGACAAGTACAAAACACTGTTCTACATAATTCTTTGCGTTCTTCTCAAGTACATATGCCGTTTAACAACAATAAATACATTTAAAACTTCGTTCTCCCACATTCTTCCCTACTACCCCATAAACCTACATTCACATTGCGAAAGTTCACACGGGCTCACTAGTATTTAAAATCTCAGCAACTATGCTCCCAATATTTTGCCAATACATCTATCTCCTCCAGACAAATGCTGAGATGGTACCTAACTTAAAGGAATGGCCACCTTCAATCCAATGCTGGCCCCATTTGTTTATTTTTTTTGTATATATATACACCGCGGACAGGCCAACAAGGACCACGCAAATATCACTTCTTTATAGATCTAGTTTCCTTCTTTCTCTTCCAGAAGTCTTTCATCCTGGTCGACTGTGCAGCTCTTCTTTCAGCAGTCCATTCTCCTCTGTTGAGATTTTTCTTCTCCCCGACAAGAATTTTGAGACCAAAAATTTTTTTTTTTTCTATACTCTATTCGATTTAGACAATCTTCTTCAGTAATTTTGAATTTTTGAAGTTCTTCTTTCATTTGTTTTACATAGCCTCCTTGTCCTTTATAGTTCCAGATTTTATCAAAAATTTGTTTGTTTAACCTTGAGCAATCCATGCGGACCATATGTCCGTAGAACTGAAGTCGCCGTTTTCTGATCATCACTTCAAGGTTGTCGATTTTACTATAAATTTCTGCATTCGATCTCAGTCTATAACCTTCCTGTGTTTTTCTAGGACCATAAATCCTTCTTAAAATTCTTCTTTCTATCTTGAGCAAATTCTCCATTCCGGTTATATTTGTAGTTTCCATGCCGTACAAGATGACTGGTCTAACAACAGCATTAAAATGTCGTAATTTTGCATTGATAGACAGGTTCTTTTTATTGTATAATTGTATAATTTAAAAAAAACACTAACCTACATCCATCACAATGACACGGCTTATCAGCTTTCATGCACACACCCAAGTAAAAGGGGCTAAAATGACCACAATGTCATAAGCTCCTAAATGACATCAACCCCTGTTTTTAATGCTCATTCCAATTTCCTTTCAACTCATAATTGAGTGATGCATTGTATCTCAGTTCTCTACTCCAAAACAAGGAGAGTGTTGATGTTGATTCATCCCATCTGCACGCACTGTGACCCAAGTGACACAGCGACATTCCAGAGCAGAGAGCCAGTTGATTAATGGGTTCTTAATATGGTTACAGAGCCATGAACAAGCAATCCTTTAATCAAAGTAAATGGCAACACTCTGTGACCTCATTTTTTGTGCATTTTATAGCAATAAGCTTGTGACAAGTGCAGAGTGCTTCCTTATTGTATCAGCCTTCCAATAAGGAAGAACAGGAGTGGTTAATATTGCTCAGTACCAGAATTGAATTTTCACGGCCATATCAATGACAAAGGGAAGCTTTCAGCCGTTGTGTGTATCTGTCTTCAGTCTTTTGGCTGGTTTGATGCAGCCCTCCATGCCTCCCCGGCCTGAGTTAATCATTTCATCTCTACATAGCTACCACATCCAAGGCAATCTGTTTAACATAGGGTATTCTAACCTTGGCTGATCCCTACAGTTCTCATCCTTGATCCTAAGTTTGCCATTCCAGGGTCCCTTTGTATGTGCCCCACAGACCTATCTCTTCATTAGCATTCAAAAGAAACATCACTTCTCCCCCACTCATCTTAGTATCACTTGCCACGGTGGTTGAGTGGTTAACGTGTCGGTCTACCAACCCCACGCTTGCTGGTTCGCTCCTAGCCGTGGTAAGTGATTTTTGAATGGCAACAAAAATCACGGTACGCATGTCATACGTTGTTGGCATGTTAAAGAACACATGTGAATTCAGTTGGCCATGTTCATAATGGCAAAATTAATCTCGGGATTTTCCGCTAACACAAAAAGTTCCTTCTTTCTCTGCTTATCTAACCTCCTTGACTTTCATAGCACTCCAAGGAGCGATAAAATTCGACATGCATGCTGCCCTCTGGGCGTCACTTAACAAAGCTCGCACCCTGCACCCGAAACCATAGGATATTATTATTATTATCTTAGTACCGGTACCTATTCGTTTGTAACCCTATCTACCCATCTGATCTTCATCATTCTCCTGTAACACCACATTTCAAATGCTTCTATTCTCCTCTTTTCTGCCAATCCAACAGTCCAAGTTTCACTTCTATAGAGCACCACGGTCCAGACAAAGGCTTTCAAAATTACTTTCCAATGCCTAAATCTATATTACTGTATTTGATGTCAATAGATTTCTTTTCTGTGGCAAGCTTTCCTTGCTATTACTAACCAACTTATGGTATTATATCCTGATTGCTTTGTCCATCACTTCGTATTTTGCTTTGCAAGTAGCAGAAGTCTTCTACTTCCTTTAGCATTTCAGCTGCCAATACCAAGTTATTGGGGTTTCTGATTTCTTCCAGCTGCATTCCATTATTTTGATTTACATGTGATGATGTTCATTATGAATTCCTTCCTCAAGACTGTGTCCACACCATTTAGAAATTTGTCCAAATCCTCTGGTGATTATGTTGTGTGTTGAAGGTAGCAGATAGCATTCAGCCAGCAGTAGGCTACCCAAGCATAGACTGGCTTCACATAATGTACCTTTGCTAATGAGAATTAAGATGTCTCCTCCATGACCTTAGTGATAAAAGCAACAGTGTGCAAGCGGGAGATCACAGGTTTGTGTCCCACATGGGCCAGACATTCTAACTCTCTACTATCTGGCTTGTATAATAAATTATCTGGTTGGTTCCTCAGTTTAGGGGCTGCGACAATGCGGGCATGTAGCCCCGTGTACTTTGGGTGTGTGTAGAATCTGTCTGATAACCGGTGTTAATTGTGATGGCTGAATTAGTGTGTGTTATCTGTTTTTTTTTATTCAAGTAAGGACTGCAGACTTTGAATTTTTCAAATAGTTCCTACTTTTGCCGCCAAATGCCACCATCAACGACTACTAGTTCAGAACTTAGGTACAAGACGCCACCACAGTCGGCTCCTGGCAATGAACGTAGGAACCTAAGAGTGTTGTTTTCATTCTTAACCTATATAATTTAGCTTCACACAGTTGTAATTAGTGAAGGTTCTTTAACATGCCATAAATGATGACATGGGACCGCCGGCTGAGGGATTTTGAACGCTCTTAAAAAATCCAACAACTTCGGCCCGGTTTGAACCCATGATCTTGGGCATAGAAGCTCAGCATGCTACCAACTATGCAAAAACAAATTATCTAATGGCTGAAATGTTCCATTTATCATTACTCGATACATTTGAAGGTCAAAATTAACTGGTTAGCTCCATGTGTTACGGCAGCACTTGCAGAGTGGGATAGCTAAGTACAAGTAGAGACTGACTCAAGGATATCTCGTGGCTAAGTGTAGGGAATGCCGCATTGCATAACCAAAACTGTGTCTCCCCACTTTGCACACTTTCACTGCACACGAGCAGATCAGTAAATTCATTCCACTTGCTCTATATTAATACGGCATTATTCTAGACATCAAAGAAAAAAACTACTGACAGCATGACTCGGCGTCCGTCGGTTGATGCTCGTAGCCTAGTAAACATATTTTTGCTGTAAGTCCTCTTCATTTTAATTACAATCGATGAATGTGTCTCTAGTGACTAGACAGATCAATCTGGCATGAAACATAGTCACAAATATTATACCGAATAGATGGAGGGCATGGTTGAGTTTTCTGAAACTTCCTAGCCTCTTCATGTCTTCTTCAAAGTGATTAGAAGCGGTTCATGCCATGTCAGCATCCTCCTCAAGTGATTATTATCGGTACCAGTAAAAACTCATATTCCCTCAAGCAACGTGACATCTCGCCAATAATTTTAAACAACAAAATCATACCCTACTCTACTTCAGAGACAAACTTAGGAATTATTATGACTGAGACCTTAAATTGGACTAAACAGGTGATAAGCACATGTAATAAAGTACATAAATGCTTATATCCTCTGAAACGGTTCGGTAATGTATTCTCTGTTCGACTTAAAGTACAACTAATTCGCTCTCTGATACTACCTATATTTGACTACTGTGACTCTGTGTTGACTGATATAACCTGTGACAGTAACAAGAAACTAGACCGGTGCCTCAACAACTGTATAAGATATATCTTTGGCCTGCGATATGATGTTCATATATCACCCTATTATAAGGAGCTGTTGTGGCTTCGAGTGCACCAGTGTTGTGAACTCCACATGTTATCACTACTGCACAAAATACTTTCCACTAATACCCCTAACTACCTTGTTTCACCGTTTTCTTACCTCTCGTCCTATCATGACCACAATAAGAGATCTGGCTCCTCTCTTGCCATACCTATAAACCGTACTGCTGTTTACAACCGCTCGTTCATAATCTCTGCGACCTGGTCATGGAATTTGCTACCTGCAAACATTAGAGACAATCCCTCTCATCGCAAGTTTAAAGTGGCTTGCTGCGAGTATTTCCTGGGTGGATCCCGCTGACTTCCTGGATAAATGTTGAATGAACGAATGAATGAATGAGATGAATGATCGGATTACTGTAGTTACGTGATTTAAGGGTACTTTGTGTATTTTTGAAATCAATGATTCTGCCATTATTCATATTATCACTATTCTTATTGCTATTAATATTATTTGTGCTATTGGTATTTGTAATTATAAGTCATGTAGATGTATACTCTTCTAGTGGTTAAGAGTAAGAGAAGGCCTTGAGCCCTAACTTCGCCACCAATAAAGGCATTATCTATCTATCTATATCTATCCCAGGTTTGCAGGATTATTCCTGAAGCCTTCATGGCTTGTTTCAGTTTGTCCTTCAATCACTTCAAAAGAGGAACTCTATGAAGGGCATAAGATTTTATTTAAAGCTTTGGAAAGATTCGAGACCCTCTTTTCCTGCCCTCTGTCAAAGTTGCTAGATTTCGTTTCAGGCTGTGATGTATAAGCACCATCAGGTTCTCAAGCCAGTGAGAATCAGTGATATTTTGAGCACAAGTTCCTTAAGTAAGAGCCTGAATGTTCAATATAGCAATGATAATGTAATTAAGACCCTCTTTCCCTCAGTGGGCACATATATCCAGCAACCTTCTTCTTCTGCTTTATGTGCCATATCCTCAGTGGATGCTGGCTGTCATCAGGGCGATCTGTTGTTTATTTTTAGAAACCTTGGACTATAGTATTTTGCTAGTAACAGTGACAACTTGTTGTATCTTCCATTTCCATGTTTTTTTTTGGGGTAGATTTTTGTGACAAGCTACCCACTCCTTCCTTCTATGAAGGTGCCATTATATGGTATGTACAAGATGTAGTGATCTGTACTCCCATGATTCAGAGGCATATATACAATTATTTTTTTGGTGGGGAGGGTTGACTATCCTGGAAAATTGTGAGTATTTTCATCAGATTGTCACTGCAAAATACACAGAAATATCAACCAATATCTTAGGCATATAACTTTGTGTAATTATTTTAGATAAGAGTTAATTGTAAAATTCTAAGTTTATATAGCCTACAATTACTGGCAATACAAAAAAAGCTATAAAATACAATAAAACACACAAATAAAATGTTTTATTTAATGATTTTTTATTATGGCCTATGGAGTGAAATGAAAATCCACAGCCTGCTTCCAGTCTCCGACCGGGTCAGGAATGGAATGAATGGAGCCCCTATCTAGCGGCGAGGATATGAACTGTGCCGGCTGCCGAGGCCTGACGCACTCCTCTGGTGCAATGATAAAATGAATGACAGATGAAATGAAATGATAGTGGAGAGTGTTGCTGGAATGAAATTTTGACAGGGAAAACCGGAGTACCCGGAGAAAAACCTGTCTGCCTCCGTTTTGTCCAGCACAGACCTCACTTGGAGTGACCGGGATTTGAACCACGGAACCAGCGGTGAGAGGCCGGCGTGCTGCCGCCTAAGCCACGGAGGCTCCCGGCCTATGGAGTATGAATGGCAAATATCTAAATATTTATCAATTTACTTAGCAGAAAGGTAAACAGTTATTCTTTTTTTACAAATTGATAATTTAATTCTCAAAAGTACCTTACTGTGTAATTCTCAGATTTGCCTCACAAGGCTGAGTGTACCCCGTTCCAACCCTCAGACCAGAATTAAAATTTCTTGGCAGAGCGATGAATCGAATTCGGACCTTCCGGGTGGCAGCCAAGAACTCTAGCCACTACACCACGAGTTAGTCTAATTTCAATCTTAATATTGTTTATAACTTAGCCAATAAGTTAAGCTTAGGGTACAACCAAATTTACAATTATTTTATGCTTTTACTAAAGCAACACATTCTTCATTTTTATTAGCTCTTTTCGGGGGTGTGAGGGGGGGGGGGGCTGCAGCCCCCACAGCATCCCCCTCACTTATGTCCCTGCCATGATTAGAGATGAGAATTATATATACGGTATATAAATACATATTTTTAATGACACATAATATCTTATTGAAACTTTGTCATTACAGTACAGTAAATGTTGGTTTGAGCCTTCAATCCACAGACTGGTTTGATACAGCCCTTCAGCCCTGTCCTGAACTAATTGTTTAATCTATACATATCAACTATGCCTACATCCAAAGCAATCCTTTTAGTATATTCTAACCTGGCCTCTCCCTACAGTTCTCGTCTTCCACCCTCCTTCCACAACTAAATGAGTTATTTCTGGGTGCCTTGAAAGTGCCCTACCAACCTAACTCCTTTTCATTAGAATACTGTATGTTAGATACATCTCTCCTCTCTCACTCTTCTTAACACCTCTGTATATCAAACCTTCCATCATTTTCCCTGTAACACCACACTACATGTGTCCTCTTTTCTGCTCCACCAACATTCCAAGTTGCAATTCCAGCAAATGGCATGCTCCAGACAGAGGCTTTCACAAACATACTTTGATCTGTGTGCAGGAGAGCGAGGTCAAATAGGTCTACCAGGTGCAGATGGAGCCAGAGGACCCCAGGGCAGGGAAGGCCCCACGGGACAACCAGGAGACAAAGGCGAGACAGGCTTTGTTGGATCTCCTGGCCTGCAAGGACTCCCGGGACTTATTGGCCTGCCGGTCAGTATATCATGATATTGTGTTCTCAGGGAAGGGTGCTTCGGAATGTTTGAGGGGCAGAGGTAGGAGTGAATAACAATAATACTAATATAGGTTAAACATTCTGGATACCAGGGCAAGTTGGGTTGCATCAGGGGTCTGTGCTGAGCCCTTATATCTTCAATCCGGTCATCGATGAATTATCAGAAAAGGTTGGAGATTTCGAGATAAGCTTTGGAAGACAGAGGGATGAAAATCAATAGGAAGAAAATGGAGTACATGTGCCTAGGAGGACAAGGAGAAGAAACAATCCAATTGGTTGAGCAAGACTTGAAGAAAGTAGATAGTTTTAACTACTTAGGTTCAACAGTGTCCATTGATGGGAATTCAGACATGGCAATAGCCCGCACAGTGCAGGTAGGATGGATGAACTGGAAACGGACGTCAGGTGTATTGTGCGATAGAAGGATAAACCTGAGGACTAAAGGAATGGTGTATAAGTCAGTAGTGAGATCTGCAATGATTTATGGAGCAGAAACATGGGCACCAACTAAGGCAATGGATGTGGCTGAAATGAAAATATTAAGAAGAATTTGTGGCGTCACCAGAGCCGATAGGATTAGAAATGAGAGACCAAGAGGCAGTGTTAAATCGACGGAGATATCATAGAAGGTTCAAGAGAGGAGACTACAGTGGTATGGACATGTCATGAGAAGGGACGACACTTATGTTGGCAAGAGAATGACAGTAATGGTGGTGGAAGGTGACAGAGGAAGGGGAAGATGGAGGGACTGTATATGAGATGACTTGAGGGAGAAACAACTAAGGGAAGAGGACGTATGGGACCGAGGGAGATGGAGAAGACTTGCCAGGAATGTCGACCCCACTTGAGTGGGAAAAGACGAAGGAAAAGAAGAAGAATTCTTTTGAACCCACTGGACCAACTTCTCTGGCCATGGAGCCAGGCTATCTCCAAACTTGGAGAACCCCCACCACTGTGAATCCTCAAAATGGATTTCCTTGTTTTAAAGATAGTTTTGAAGCCATTCTTCAGTGTTGCATTATTAACAATAGATATTGCAACTTTCAGTCAATCAACACAAAATCATTCCAGTTACTGGAATATGTGAATAATAACCTGAAATGAATTACATGTGATTAAGATGTGTATATACAGTAGACTATCTGATTGTACGAGAAAAAAGAGAATAGCCTTCTATGGCCATATCGCAAGATTACCTTCCACAAGATTTATAGTATTTGAATGGTTCATTATGGTTCCAAATTGATGCAACAATTAGTATTAATATTTTGCAAAAGTTCCGCCTAATCAATACCTTTATTGTATTATATATAAATGATCACTTAGTGGTCATTGGTACATGTTTCGGGGCCTAATTGTTTTGGCGCCTTCATCAGCCTGTGTAGATAAAAAGATAAAAAGACTTTTTATTTTATGAGTGTTAAGCTATCCGACCACCTGTTTGCCTTGACTTTTTATCTACACAGGCTGATGAAGAGGCCAAAACAATTAGGCCCCGAAACATGTACCAATGACCACTAAGTGATCATTTATATTTAGTACAATAAAGGTATTGATTAGGCAGAACTTTTGCAAAATATTAATACTAATTCCACAAGATTTACCAATCGTTAGCTCAGTTTCTGGCACAATAAGAAGGTTTGTACCACGTGGTTGACAGAAACTGAAAAGGATATTAACGAACTGGGAATATCGCATCTGTATGACAGACAGGCTGTGAGGCGTGCTTTGAAGGCAATCCATGGTTTTCAGGAGAAACCTCGGAAGAAAGGTACCCCCTGGACTACTGAAAGGAAGGAGTTACACCGGCAGAAAATGCATCAATACTGGGCGAAGATCAAGACCCTCCACTTGAATAAGCATGGTCCTAAGTAGGCCAATTCGATAGAAGGAGTAGACTCTCGGCTATCCGGCTCGTTACTATCCGGCCTACTTAATACTGTAACAATAGATTTCCAAAGCTTTAACAAGCGGGCTCCTGCTAGAACCCTATGTGGTATTTCAAAATATTTTATGCATATCTTGTACTTCTGGCACATGTGGAGCCACAATTATAAGGTACAGTACAGTATTGTTAATATGTATGTATTGAATACATTATCGGGAAAAACTATTAAACAAACGGGACACAGAAGCCCTCTTTCAGAGCTCGCAAACAAATATGAACACACGTAGAGAGCAGCTCTGTTGGCAACTCTGTGTTCTTTGTTCCATCAGTTGTTAATCGGAAGTTCAAAGTGCATACGTTCATAAATTGTTGTTTTGTGCGCTCCGTTGTACAGTATAGTATTTTAATGAAAGATTGCGGAAAGGGTGATAAGCGAAAAAAAAGTTGTAGTGACTATATATGAGAAACTACATGCTATAAAGCGACGAGATTCTGGGGTAACGGTCAAAACTATTGCTTTGGAGTTAGGGTTAGGAAAAAGTTCAATTAGGGACTGGAAGATAAATCAAGCAGCAATTGAAAAGTGGTGTGCTGCCCTATGTAGTGGAAGTGGAATGAAAGTAAGAAAAATGATGTTGAAAGGTAAGCATAATGGTACAGCTTGGATCAGAAGAGAGAATATAGAACTCCGGCCTATCCGGTTTTTTATTATCCAGCTTGACCTTCCGCCACATTAGGCCGGATAGCCGAGAGTCTACTGTATATTGTTATGGACTATTAAAAAAGGACAAAACTAAGGGATGACATGTTTCGCTCATCAAGCAAGCATCATCAGATCCAAATTTACAAGACAAATGGCTCTACAAAACACTACCAAAAAAAAAAACACCTGTCAGAAACTTAGTAAGGATTCTGAAACTGAATATTGCATACAATCGATGCAGAAAAGTTTACCAAAAGAGATTCGTCAATGCGAAATTAAGGCACTATAACGCTGTATCAAGCCCGAGACCCTCTATGCAGCTGAAACCCTAACCATCAAAGGGGCAAAACTGATACAGAAACTAGAAGTCAAGGAAAGAATTATCTTGAGGAAGATCTTAGGCCCAAGGATCATAAATGGAGAAAGGTATCACAGGCCCAACGATGATCTATAACTAAAGCAAGAACCTCTAATGGACACAATCATCAAGAGATGCCTCCAGTTGTACGGACACCTTGAGTGAATGAACGAGTTAAGATTGACCAGTGTAATCCACAGAGCCAGCTCCTGCAAGAAAACAACATCACTGTGGTACCAGTAAGTTAAACAAGATCTGCAAACCTTTAACATCTCTGAATTTGTTATACGAGACAAGCTTTCCGGAAAATGTTAAGAGAAGACCCACAGATTAAACTTAAGAAAGGGCAGAGACCAAAGAGGTCAGAAGCCATTTCCTGAAATACTTGCCAAGAATGCCAAGCTATTTTCAATGATCATGCAGACTATTCGAAAAGAAATCATTAATACCCCATTTTCAACGATAGAATCATTACTTTTGCTTTGCATTATAACCAATACCCCATTCTTTCATACATTGTGTTCATAAAAGTAAATACTGCATCTAAACCTTTATAATGGAGGTTAGTCTGAAAATTTTTCAATTCTTCAATTTTTTGGTAAAAAATCAATTTTGAGTCTAAATTAAGGTCACCTAAGAGTCATATTCGAAGAAATACTACGTTACCAGCTGTATAAAGCTCTTAGATACATCTGTAAGCAGAAAACGTCAACAAGAAGAAAACAACTGCACCACAATTTTGGCGGAAACGCGAGTGATGGGGGGAGCGTTAAGGGAGGGAGTGAATACAAAATCGAACCTATCGCGTAACGGACTTCGAAGGAAAAAAGTAAACACCTCACAGGCAAGCCTGGAACCTCACCTTTCCAGCAGTATGAAATAATCACGGACATATGCCTAGAGAAATATGCAAATATAAGATAAACAGCGCGCCGATTCAATCGGCTTTGGCACTTTTGGCGAGAGCCGATCTGATCGGTGCGTGGCACTAAGGGGGTTAACAACCACAAAGTCAGAAAATGAAGGAGATATGGGCTAGGAAAAAGACTCTTTAAGAACATGAAACCAATCCCAACTCAGCAAGCTGAAAACCATTTTGGTTAACCTACGTTGTCCATAGTTGGCTCATTCAAAGAAAGAAGAAAGAAAAATATTAAGGCATTAAGCTCCCAAAAATAGAACTATTTATTTTAATGTTGCAAAACTTACAATATTAATTGAAGGCATAGCATTATTTGTAAGTGGTATTGTTCTGTTTTAGGGTCCTGCAGGAGTTCCAGGCACACCTGGTCCTTCAGGGCAGAAGGGTGAGTCTGGAGCAGATGGCGTTCCAGGCCTACCAGGGACAGCAGCGGCAGCAGGAGACCCAGGAGTGGCCGGACCCCCTGGGCCACCCGGGGAACAGGGAGAGCAAGGAGATCGGGGGCTGAAGGGTGAGCGAGGGGACCTCGGTCCACCAGGTGCTCCTGGCCCTCCGGGAAACCCTGGCAGGGAGGGGACACCTGGAGAAGAGGGAGAGAGGGTGAGTTTTCTGTCTTTGAAAAACACTGCCAATGTATTATTAAAATATGAGCATTGCATACCCATCATTGATGGGAATATACTTTAGAATAACTTACTGCTTTCAGAGGTGAACAGCCATGACCCAGCGTGACAAGCTATTAGACTCAGCAGACACTGTTCGACCAGTGTCCATGTGAAGTCATTGTACTCACACTGCATCTAAGTGGTTGTGCTTAGAAGGGAAGTATCAGATAAGACAGGTCGAAACCTATCTTGAAACTTTGAGGACGCATATGTGTTGTTACCTTGTGTTACCTTGTGTTACCTTCAGAATTTTCTTCCTTGGTGTGTAAACACACATATTACTGTACAATTCCTCTGTACGAGCCTATGGCTCTTTGGAATTAATTGAATAAAATATCTATCTAATCGTTGCACTATAGTTCATCTACTGTAAGTTTGCTCTTTTTTGACAGCTAGGGTTGCCAACCTTCATAAGGAAAGACTCAATTTATAACCTGCAGTCCATAACAAATATATACATGTTTTATTCACACGTAAGTTTTTTCAGGTTATTTTTTCGCTTGTCCCAGTAATTGTGAATATATTAGCAACATATTCTGTCAGCCAGACTGAAAAGTTGCATTATCAAACTGAACTACCACGTGCTCATGGGATAGGCGTGCGGTTGGTAATGGACGCTTTACTGTGTTCATCTGCCTGAGAAAAAAAGTGTTTATTATATTAAATAATAGTGAAACAAAAAAAGTCAACCCCTGGCACTATCCAGCCCATGACGGGCTAAGGCCGACCAAGCGACCGCTGCCCAGCCATTTGGCCTGCAGATATTGGGGTGACGCGTGATCAGCGCGTCGGGTCTCCTCGGCCGTTAATCTTGGTATTCGTGATCGGGGCGCTGTCTCACTGTCAGACAGCTACTCAATTGTCCTCATGAGGCTGAGTGCACCCCGTTCCAACCCTCACGTCAGTTTTAAAATCCCTGACGGAGCCGGGGATCGAACCCGGGGCCTCCGGGTGAGAGGCAGGCTGTATTAAATAATAATAATTATAATTGATAATATTGCGCAAAGTCGTCTGAAAGTATTATTTCCATTTGAACGCGTGTTCATTTTTCAGATAAATACCGGTATATAGTGGTTATCTTAAATGTTGAGTACTGAGATGTCTCCAGGTCAGACATCTTTGTTTTAAATATCGAGTCTTAAGCAGATACAGAATTTCTTGTTCAAGATATTTATTTTATTTCCTTCTTTTTTGAAGGTAAAAGAAAAGTCAGCAGAACTATTTATTTCCCCAAGGACATTGGCCTGGTGAATAATTTTCATATGGCATGATTTGTGCAAAAAAAAAGTAGGCCTAAAATATGAGTTGTTTTTAGGCCTATAAAAGTTAACTTACATGGTGAAATGTTTCGTATGTTTTATTTTAATATCAATCCAATAGGTCAAGTAATGATCGTATCGTCTTAAGGACATCTTACACCATACATTAGTAAGCATTTTCCTCGAGCTGTGAAATGATGGGCCTAAAATAATTCCACTCTCACATGTAAGTTATCAGCAGCTGTGTCATAGCCAAGGTCTTGGTCATAGCGCGTCCAATGATGTAACATTTTTCTGTCAGCGAGCCGTCAGTGGGTGTGCTGTTAGAACGATTATTTGATAAAAGTCACAAAGATATACGAGTTTCCTTTAAAAAGGGCAATGAATTAATATTGTGAGATGAATGTAGGTTTAGGCAACTCATAACAGCTGTTGACACCTTGACGGAATACAGCGGCCATTGCTGGCTGCCACGTGGGTGATAGCTCATTGGCTGGAATGCACGTGGTAGAGGCGGATTGATATGTTCTGTAGGAGTATTCGTTCCCCCGAGAACTGTCAAAAAGGTGCAAACTTACAGTAAATGAACTATATAAGAGGACAACGTGCGGAAAATCAGCTACCAGATTGAACTGCAAGGCTCCGAAATCATGTGGCGAATCTCTCGTATAAATCAATGGGAGGTAGCAAGTATCGTACATGTTGGAATGGACAGCCCTGACCGCCCAAGCTCTCCCGGCCGGTGGGAAAGAGCCGCACGCTCCAGTCAGCATATACGCCCTGTCTCGCTACTACTCCGAGTGCCACAGGGATGTCCAGCTCCTCCAGATGTCATGCCTGTGTACCAGGGTATCAGGTACGATTTCGGAGCCTTGCAGTTCAATCTGGCAGATGATTTTCCGCACATTGTCCTCTTAAAATAAAACGATTGCGTCCACAAAGTTTCAAGATAGGTTTCGACCTATCTCACCTGATACTTCCTTTGTTAGAAATAAGCAACATTTTGAAGTAGGCCTATGCCATAATTTGCAGTAGATTAGAATAAGCTTGTGGCATTCTTAATGTTAAAATCCAAACCTGTAATGATTAATGAGTTATTTTTACCATTGGTGCCATATGCCTCATGGTGTGGTGATTACATTGTTGGCTACCAACTCAGAGGCCTAGGATCAATTCCTAGCAAGTCAAGAATATTTATTCTGGTCTCTAGTACTGGAACAGTATCAGTAACATGCAAGTCACGCATCAAATTCGAAGACTTGCACCAGACCAATGCGCTAAACGTGTGTGTGTGTGTGTACCATTGGCATGTGAGCTGTGGTAAGTCAGGACTTAAAGAACAACAACTCTAATAATAACTTAGAAGTATGTACCGGTACTGCATTTCAGAAAAAGGACGAAGTGAATATTTTGAAAGGCAGAGTCAGTACGGTATGTTGAAACACCAGCTCTTCTAGTCATTTAAAAATGTAAAAGAGTAAGATTAAAATAATATACAACAAGCATCCTCAATCATTTATATTATGTAATAGGATTAAATTTAAAAGAAAAAACTAAAGATAATAATATGGTTTATATGTGCAATATTTGTCTTTGTCTCTTACTAAAGCACCAAGTTGTGTCAGAGTGGTGATCTGTAAAGATTACAAAACACCCTCCTGAGTTCTAGCACAAAATCACAAATACTGTACATGGCTTTATTTTTATTACCATACTAGTGACCACGCCCAGCAATATTATATTGAATTTGCAATTGGTTTCTTGCTTAAACTTTAACCACTCTGGTTTCTGTCTTCATTTCATTTAGAAGGTTGTGCTTCCAGAAACTGACCTAATCAGGAGAACAGGCTATTTTGTTTGTGATAATTCATTCGTTCAAGTGCTGTGAATCGTCTTTGCACAATACTTGGATTTGAATATCGAAACTGAATTCTACATTAGAGAATTTCCTCATGTAATTTTCATGTGATCTTTAACAATTATTAAAACATGTACTGGTAAGTTAAATTTATTAGACACTAGCTGTACCCGGCAAGCGTTGCAATGCCAATCAAAGAAAGTGTTGGTGTTGTAATTTTGTTTGTTGAAGTGCTTTTGGATACACAATATGTTTTTCTTTTTCCGTTAACTACCTCTAAACTATTGCAAAATGGATTTACTATCTCATAAACATTTGTGGGAGCGTGCTCAACAACTCACCAAATTTTCCACAATCGGATGAATGGTATATGAACGCTTACGGGACTTTGTTTAAAGAATTTGCGCACCGTCACCCATTTGTTGAATCTACTCGTCGGCTACCTATTGTAAAATGAATTTACTAAGTCAGAAATCTTTGCAGGAGTGTAAACAACAACTCACCAAAGTTTAATCGCAATCGTAAGAATGGTTCATGAACACATACGGGACTTTGTTCAAACAAATCGCACGCCGTCACTCATTTTTTGAATCTACTCGTGCGCTACCTATTGTAATATGGATTTACTAAGTCAGAAAACTTAACGTGAGTGTACACAATAACTAATTAAAGTTTCATCGATCGGATGAATGGTATATGAACGCATACGGGACTTCGTTGAAACGATTCGCGCGCTGTCACTCATTTATTAAATCTAGTTGTGCACTACCTATTGTAAAATGGATTTACAAAGTCGAAAACCTTTGCAGAAGTGTACACAACAACTCACTAAAATTTCACCGCAATCGGATGAATGGCATTTGAACGCATGTGGGACTTTGCTGAAACGAATCGCGCACCATTTTTTTAAGCTATTCACGCGCTATCTAGTGTACACAACTGACCAAAATTTGATCACAATCGGATGAATGGTTTATGAACGCATAAGGGACGAGCAAACAAACGTTCATTTACATATACTGTATAGTAGATTATGTTCTTCCAAGCACGGAAGTTACATGTACTAAGGCACAAAGCCATGAGCGTAGGCTGCTTTGGATTCAGTAGTTGAGTGGGTTCAGACCGCACCATCTAACGTCCTTGAAGTGGTCTTCTACAGTTTCTCATTTTACAACTTCAAACTATTGGTACTTTCTAATAGGCCATAGCACTTTCTTCAAACTCCATGCCCAAATTTATTCTTTCATTTAATCCTCTCATTAAGATAGGAGCCGATAACCTAGATGTTAGGCCCCTTAAAACAACAATCATCATCATCATCATCATCATCTCACCCCCCTGTGGGTGGGGGCTTTAGAATACACCCACGGTATCCCCTGCCTGTCGTAAGAGGCGACTAAAAGGGGTGACCTTGGCTATACTTTAAGGACTCCGCGTTGTTTTGTGAATTTGACCCCCAGCGGGTGGGAGGAAGCGAATACATCCACGGTAATCCCTGCCAGTCGTAAAAGGCGACTAAAAGGGCTTCTCGGAACGGTCCCCTTTCGAGGGTTTGACAGTCAGCTCTAAAAGACATACACCCGTGCGGTATAACTCTCATTAGGTTATATCACACTTCTTTCCGTTACTGCTTTCAGGGTCTGGCAACCAAAATTTCTATATGTGCGTGCTGATAGGGGATGGGCCACTTACGCTTGCGACTACGCTCGAAAGCCTGTTCCGGTCTTGGCCACGCCGACAGGTGGGTGTGCCATGTACCCGTGCAGTAGTATCCACCTGACTACGCAGGTCCCCGCACAGCCGAATGTCTGAGCTGTAAAATCCAGTATATGCCAAGGGGTACATGCCGATACGGCATTGTAAAACATCGGACCCCCGGGCAATGCCTTCCAAGCTAGGCGGGCCTTGCCCTGGCTGGGTAGCGCCTACTGTGACGGCCCGTGATCGGATGTCGGTGGCATTCGGGGAGGATGATCTGGCCATGGGTTCAAAAAGAAAAATCCCCAAACAGGGTAGTCTTACACCCAAGTCTTTAACATTTGATTCCCTACGAGGATCAACCCCCTGGGAACAATCTGTGCGTGAAAATCTGGGTGCAAACACCCCCAAGTTTCTGGTAGCTACCCGAACAGATGGGGGTGATTTCAAGCTGGTAAAGAGTAATTTGTTTTCTCGCCACATAGAAGGTGTCTATGGTGAGCTTGAGAAAGTACAAAAGATGAGGAACGGTAGCTTGTTGCTCAAGACTAGGACTGGTGAGCAAGTTGAACAACTTTTGCAATGTGACCACTTTGGCGAAATTCCCGTCAAAGTGGAAAAGCACACGTCCCTGAATCTGGTCCGAGGAGTTATTTTCCACTGGGAACTGATTCTGAACACTGACGAGGAGCTCAAGGAGGATATGCAGCACCGTCACGTGACTGATGTCCGGCACATTACGCGCAAGGTCAATGGTCAAATCGTGGATACTGGTGCTTTCATTATTTCCTTTGAGCTTTCGGTGCTCCCGGAGAAAGTTAAGGTTACAAGCTACCGTTGTGACGTACGGCCTTATATACCTCCACCAATGAGGTGTTATAAGTGCCAGAAGTTCGGGCACATGTTATCCCGGTGCTCGAGCCCCGAAATCTGCGGAACATGCGGTAAGGTACCACACGAAGCGGAAGAGTGCACAACACCTTATCAGTGCACTAATTGCCCTGGATTTCATTCTCCTCGGGACAGGAGCTGCCCTGTCTTCCTGAGTGAGAAGAAAATCCAGGAGATCAAAACCCTGGATGGTCTCACCTACCAGGAGGCCCGCAAGAAGTACCATACCACGATTTCGCCTTCTCCAACGATTGATTATAGAGCCATAATACCAAATTTGGTCCCGGCTACCTCACCTTTTGTACCAGCTGTGAAACCTGCAACTGAGTTTCCTGTTCCGAAACCAGCACCTATGAATATAACGGAAAGCCCGAAGGTGACTTCAACTCCACCTTCGGCCAGCACGAAGGCTGTGCGAGCGAAGGCTGCTCCGCCCGCACAGCAGGGGAGGAAGTTGAAGACTTACTCCAGGAAGTTGAAGACTTACTCCCCACTCGGGAGGAAGTCGAGAACTTTCTCCCCACCCAAACGGTCGGTGAAAGCCGCGCCGAAGCCGGCGGAGGCGGCATCGTCGACCAGGGTCAGGAATTCGGCTCCTGACCCATCTATATATCTTAAAGAGGCGGGTAAGAAGGGACCCCGCACTACGCATTCCCTTTCTCCAAAAAAGGGGAAGCCATCCGCGCCACCACCTGTGGATGCTTCTGCGCCTGGGGACGTTTTGGTCCCCAGATCTGCGCGCTCCCCACGGAGATCCCCCCGCCGCCGAACTGCGTCCAGGAAATCTTCCACCGAGTCGATTCACTCCATGACCTCGCCTGAGGACATGGAGATTATAGTCGACGTAGTGGCTGTAGATCCTCCAGAGTCTTAAGTTGTAGCTTGCTGCTCCAACTTATTCCCTAAGTTCACACAATGGCACTGTTACAGTGGAATTGTAACAGTTATGACAGGCATTTGACAGAACTCCATCAGCTTATTGCCCAATACGCAGCGAGTATAGTCTGCCTACAGGAAACAAACCTCAGACCTGATCACGAGACTGTTCTGAGAGGTTTCCGACTATACTCTAAAGAGCGACAAGACGTCGCCCGGGCTTCTGGGGGCGTTTGTACCTTCGTTCGCTCTGACTGCTATAGTGAGGAGTTTCCACTCGCCACTCCTCTGGAAGCTATTGCAGTTCGCGTGTCCTTGCCTGCTATGACAACTGTTTGTAACGTGTACCTTCCACCGAACCAGCCCCTTGATATTAATGACGTCTTCGATCTTGTTGATCAACTTCCAGTCCCTTTCCTACTCGTGGGTGATTTCAACTCTCATCACCCCCAATGGGGATCACCATCTTCCTGCCCCAGAGGAAGGGACGTGGAGGGCTTAATTCAAGGGTTGGATTTATCTCTATTAAATACAGGGGAAGCTACACATTTTAGCTTAGCGCACGGCACGTACTCACACATTGACTTGAGTGTGTGTAGCTGTGCGCTGGTCCCCCTATTTGGTTGGTATGTACACGACGACCTCTGTGACAGTGACCATTTCCCGATCGTTCTTACCCTTCTGAACCAGACGCCCGTGGAGTTCCCCAGTCGTTGGGTTCTTAAGCGGGCAAATTGGCCCTCGTTTCAAGAACGAGCTGTGTTCGTTGATCTTGGTTGCCGGAGCGTCGATGACGAGGTACAGCACATCACCAATGTGCTTCTTGCTGCCGCCGGAGAGTCCATTCCATTCTTTTCGGGGACTCCTCGTCGCAAACTCGTCCCTTGGTTGACAGAGGATATTGCAACGGCAATAAGAGACCGTCGTCGAGCTCATAAGCACTACCGTTAGCGTCCAACCATGGCCAATTTGGTGGCGTTTAAGAAATTTTGTGCCAAGGCAAGGATTTTTATTCGCCAGAGTAAGAAACAATCCTGGGAACGGTATGTGTCTTCTATTACGGCACATACCCCCTCCTCTCAAGTGTGGACTAAACTACGACGCATTTCGGGAATTCAGACATCTTCTACTGTACCGGGAATTTCCATTGATAATGAATTGGTTACAGATCCTTATCGCGTTGCAAACCATCTCGCCTCGTATTTTGCGGATATATCCGGTTCCGATAACTATGATCCTGCCTTCGTGGCCCTGAAGCGCGAAGCGGAACATTTCCAGCTTAGTTTTGCTTCCCGTGCTTCGGAGGAGTACAACGTGCCCTTTACTGAGTGGGAACTCCATGGAGCGCTGGCACTCTGCAGGGACACGTCTCCCGGCCCGGATAATATTCACAACCAGATGCTTAAGCACCTTAACGATGAGAGCATTCGTTATTTGCTCAGGGTGTTTAACCGAATCTGGTTGGAAGGTGTGTTTCCAGCGCAATGACAGGAAGGTATCATTATACCTATCCTGAAGCCCGATAAGGATCCTAATTTGACAGGGAGTTACAGGCCTATTTGTCTCACTAACGGTCTGTGCAAGCTCTTTGAGAGGATGGTCAATCGGCACCTGGTGTGGGTCCTGGAGAAACGGAGACTCCTGTCTGAATACCAGTGTGGTTTCAGGGCGTCTCGGTGTACCAACGACCATCTGGTACGCCTGGAGACCGCCATACAGGACGCTTTTCTCCGGAGACAGCACCTAGTCGCTGTTTTCTTTGACCTCGAGAAGGCCTATGACACCACTTGGCGTTACGGCATCCTCTCTACCCTGCATCAATGGAAATTCCGAGGTAACTTGCCGGTTTTTATTGCGAATTTTCTGTCCCTTCGCCTGTTCCGTGTCCGAATAGGGGGGACATATTCGCAATATCATATATGGGAAAACGGAGTCCGTCAGGGATCGGTGCTTAGCGTAACATTATTTGCGATTGCCATAAACGGTATAGTCGCTGCTGCTGGTCCAGCAGTGGTACCGTCACTATATGTAGACGACTTCGCTCTACATTATAGTGCACAAAATATGGTGGTCGCTGAATGACAGCTACAACAAGCTATTAGGAGAGTGAAACTCTGGACACTAGAGCATGGCTTTCGATTCTCAACCGCTAAGTCCTCGGTTGTCCATTTCTGCCGAAAACCCACTCTCCATCCTGATCCTGAGCTTTATCTGGGCAATGTAGCTTTGCCTGTTGTTGCTGCGTACCGGTTCCTTGGGCTCCTTTTCGATCAGAAATTGACGTGGGAGCCACACGTGCGGTGTTTGAAAACTGCCTGTGCTAAGAAACTCAACATGTTGCGGTATCTTAGCGGCACCTCATGGGGGGCGGACCGCGCGGTGCTCCTACGCTTTTATAAGGCTCTGATTTTATCTCGATTAGATTATGGCAGTGTAGCATATGGTTCGGCCCGTAAGTCAGTGCTTGTTAAACTGGACAGTGTCCACCACGGCGGTGTGAGGCTGGCGACGGGTGCCTTTCGGACAAGCCCAGTCGTCAGCTTGCTCGCCGAGGCTGGCGTACCTCCTTTACACCTGAGGTGCCAACAAGTACTACTGACCTATGCTGCAACTATTCGACAGATGCCCCTTCATCCAAGCTATCCATGATTGTTTTCCAATCAGAATCGCCGGCTGTATGATGCGCTCGCCCGAGCCACTCGGCCAGCGGGGATTCGCTTGGATGACTTATACCGTCAGTTCCGATTTCCTTCTGTCTCCTGTATTGTCCGAGTACCTAGCAAGGCCCCTCCGTGGATGGTCTCTCGCCCTGATATCATCCTGGATCTGCACACCGGCCCCAAGTCGAACACTGACTCCTCCGTCCATCGGAGGCTGTTCCAGTCCATGGTGAGCCGGTATCCGGGATCAGGGCTTCTATTCACGGACAGTTCGAGGTAAACGAGAAAGTAGGCTGTGCATTTGTGGTTGAGGATCGTCGGTTTCTCTTTTCACTTCCCGATGCCTGTGGCGTGTACACAGCGGAGCTCTATGCCATCTTAGAGGCTCTGCGGAACAAGTTATCAGACGATCAACAGCACTTTCTTGTGTGTACTGACTATCTGAGTGCGCTGCAAGCGATCGATGTGTTTCCCGAAGCACCCGTTGGTCCAGCGTGTGCACGACCTGCTCGTCAGTTCGCGTAACACTGGGGCCGGGGTGTCCTTTGTGTGGCTTCCTAGCCACATGGGTATTGCGGGAAACGAGCTTGCTGATCAGGCGGCGAGAGAGGCAGTCGCACTGCCCTCGCTACCGTATAAGGTGCCTGCTAGTGATGTGCGCTCTCAGTTGCGGCATTCGATCCTGTCGCATTGGGACGAAGCATCGCGTGCCACGCCTCCACCCAACAAACTGAGAGGCATCAAGGAGACAACGAAGGTGTGGAAATCTTCCTTCCGATCTCTCCGGAAGGAAGCTGTGGTACTCTGTCGACTCCGGATCGGCCATGGGATTGCTACGCACTCCCACTTGCTGAAGAGAGAAGATCTCCCTGTGTGTCCTTGCGGCGCCCACCTAACCGTGAAAAAGGTGAAACTCATTCAGTGCTGGTTTGGACTAAATGGCAGATGGTCCAAACCTTCACACTTTGAATTCTTTGAAAATGTCTATCGTAACGTTGGCACAGTGCCGTCGTGAATGATTTTCACCTTTTTTGAGAATTGAAGGTTGGTTGGGCAGCAACGCGTCGCCAAAAAGGAAAAACTTCAGGAGACTGTCCAGACATACCCACCTCAGTGGCAGCAGATTTTTTTGCCGAGGGTATTGGAAAGCTGGTGTAACGATATGACAAATGTTTCAATCGTTTTGGCGATTATATTGAGACATAAGAATAAATCAAGCAAACATTTAGTAGTAAAATCAGTTTGGTATGTCAATCTGTCATTTCTATACATTCAATCGGAACTTGAAAAAAAAACTGTCCTCATAGGTATATTTAGTAGATTACTGTATGATTCATTCATAGGTTAATGTGTGTATGTTTGGTTGGTTTACAGGGCCTTCCAGGTTCAAAGGGGGACATGGGACCAAAAGGACCAGAAGGTTCAGATGTAAGTTGAATACTGAATATGCATGCCTGTTGATATGAAGACAACAGTTATTGTGCTATCTTTCCCTACTGGGTGAAGCAGATTTCACTCTCGCTCACTTAGAATGCTTCTATGGGACACGAAGATCCCGCACCGATCTCACAAAATGCCTCCACTGTTTTGGGCGAGTTCTTGCCAGTTGTCCACATTCAGATTGTAATAGCCTGGATCTAATCATTATTTGTTTGAATCACCAAATTTATTATTAATGTAAAAAAGTTAAATCATTTCATTTTCATCAATCATTTGTATCATAAGATGGAAGTTACGTTTATGGGGAAATTGGTTGGGATGTTACATGTATAAATATGGCTGTTTTCATCACGAAAGGCATTTTATAGGGCACTTTGAAGCGTGTCTAGCGCTTCACCTTGACCCAATACAAGATGGCTGATTCGATAGATCGCACTGCTGGTGTGAAGAGGAAGGAGCACATTGCTACAACAGGCGAAGGAAATGATGATCCATGGAATAATAAAATGTTAAGAAGGCAGTGGACCGTATGATAAGTTATCTGTAGAGGTTTGCCTATTGTCACGTCTGATATAAATAAAAAAGGATTAAGTAGCCTATATGACTATGAATTGTTTGGGATTGTCCTGATATATTTGGGTGAGTGACTGATGGATGATCAAGTGGAGATCGTTGTGGTCTGTATGAGGAAGGAGGATGAATTGTGAGGTTACAAAGATGAAGGAACATTTTTTGAGGAAGGAGGATGAATTGAATGGATGAAAACCATAACGGTGTAAGTAACATTTTGTTCATTCAGAGAAAAAGCCATTTCAACATTGTAACACTCATATAAAGCAGGCTATTTGTAGTTATACCACCTATCACTAGAGGGCAGAACAATACCGCAATCACTTGTCCCTCTCTGCTATTCAAAAGATACATCCTTCCTGAGTTACATCTTGCACTTAACTCATTTTTTAAAAAAATGTCACTTATACCGTTATGATTTTCACCCATTCAATTGTGAGGTTACAAAGTTGAAGGAAGATGCTTGACTGAGATAAGTTTCCACCTGGGATGATCATTACGCCAACTATGCCTCGGACAGTCTGGTGAGCTCCAATATAATTTGCTGGGTCATTTTGGTTTAATATAAATTAAAATTTTAACTTAACTTCTGAAGTAGCTTCCATTTGTGATCGATTCATTCATGTGTAACTTACCGTAATTTTAATAAATTCAATTTTGATTTAACTTGTTTCTTAGTTATAATATAGTAATTCCTGCCTGGACAGAGATATTAGGATATACAGCTGGTGTCCCGTCACCCTATAGCCCCGAATGAGAGATTTTCTGAGCTCATTATATATACACTATTTGTTTCCAAGACTATTTGGAAGCTGGTGCCCTCTCCGGAAGAAACATTAATAGGAAAGCATTGCAAGTTGTCTCAAAGTTTGGAGATTTCATTTTCCCAGGAACTTCGTGGTCTTCCTACTGGCCTTTATTACACGTTTTAAATAAAAATGTAGTATAAAATATGAACTTTGATTTTACTAATGGACTAAATGATTGAAAATTGGAATTTTTAGTGAAACTATTCCACTTTTACAATTTCTCTACCAATTAGACTGTAAATGATTCTTTGGTGTTGCAGGGTGCGCCTGGTATGCAGGGCCCAGAAGGTCCACTTGGCAAGCCAGGACACAAAGGTGACCAAGGAGAGATTGGGCCACAAGGACCCACTGGATCCCGGGGACTGCCAGGACCTCCGGTAACTGCAGCATGTTGTATGGTTTACTCTCACATGTGTGTTCCCACACAAGAATATGTTGTGTTCATCATTGTATTGTCTGATGCAGGGCAACCCAGGTACAGCTGGAGGACCAGGCTCTGTCGGTCTACCAGGCTTCTCGGGGCCTCCTGGTCCTGCGGGGCCCAGCGGTCCTCCAGGCCCTCCAGGACCTCCTGGAGACAGTAACATCATCAACACCATCTCCCCTGAAGGAAACACCTGGTCCATGGGAGTGAGGGGGCCGCCGGGACATCCTGGATCCTCAGGAATTGTGAGTCTTATTCAGACTACCAGTCTTCCAAATATTGCAGAGATGACAATTCATTGCACCAAGTTCCTAAAGTTGTCAAAATATGTATTAACAACTTTACCTCTGATACACAAGCAATGATGCTCGATCAGAAAAATCAAAACACTCCTTCACATGACACTGGCGCTATATAATTCAAGAAGGCAAGTTTAATATATAAATAATACAGTTTCAAGAATTCATGACATCAAGAAACAAGAATGGAAAATTCTTAGAAAGGTACCTATGGACACCTGAGGAGGATGGATGAAAAGAGACTCACTAAGAATTTTTTTTACATCATTCATCATCATCATCATCTTGCACAGTTTCCAGCCACTGGCCGGGTCTGTTTGGAACACAAGCCTCTCCAATGTCTTCTGTCTTCCCACCATCTCTCAGCCTCCACCCTTGTCCAGTCTTCTCCTCTCTTCTTCACGCTTTCTTCCACCTCCTTCAGTCACCTGTCTCTCGGTCTTCCTCTCGGTCTCTTTCCTTCCCACTTCGTCTCATGTAATACAAGTAAATTAAAGACCAGTTGGATGAGAGAAACACAGGAGGACCTGGAACGATTCAAAATCTCTGAAGACGATATCAAAAACACACTGGGGTGTGTAGTCTACACAGTAAACTCAGTCTATATGTTTTAGCATAGTTTTTATAGTTTTAATCTAAGTTTTATTTTTCACTTTTTAGCAATGGCAAACAGCCATCTATATGCATGTTTGTGTAGAATAAGAATGTCTTTGACATGTGTACAATGTTGTTTTGATGTATAGGCTGAAGAAGGGTACAACGTATCTGAAACATGTCCCTAATTAGAATGAATTAAGCAAATACATTTTATTTGTACAAACAATATTGATTAGGTGGCAAATTGGTCCCTCTAAGTTTTGCATTTGGAAATGTCAATACGGACCTAACATGGAAAATATTCCAATCAATCTTAACATACTGCTTCTGCTGCTGCTGCCCTTACTAGTGTCCTCTTGAATCTACCCCATTCCTCTTCTACTGTCTTCAGTTCATCATTTGGGATGCTTTCCTTCACTATTCTTTGGTATTCTACCCTGTTTTCTTCACCTCTCAACCATCATACCCTTATCCGTCTATCCTGATTTTCTGCCCCTTTCTTATCCTTGGTCCCTCTCAGGTTCAGTACCAACAGCCAGTGGTCACTATCCAAGGCCTCTGATGGAATTACCTTGATGTCTATGATGTTTCTATTCATATCACTATCGTACAGGATATAGTCAACTACTGACTTTCTACAGTAGTCAGGTTATTGCTATACCAGGTAATCTTTTGGCTGTCTCTTTTCTTGAACCATAACCTCGATGTTAGGCCCCTTAAAACAACAATTATCATCATCATCATCATCTTTTCTTGAACCAGGAGTTTCCCACCAACAAGCCATTCCTTTTACAAAAAAAGGCCTCTCGGCACGCCGGAAGGCGGAGGTAGATTTCACTGGACAAACTTGGGGATAGGCGAAAATAGGCAGAATATGCAGGTTTTCGTAGAAGGATCAGACCTCATTTATTGCGAGAAAGTATTTTATAATTGGAGATTAATTAACTTTATTTGTCGTCATTTTATGCATATTTTAAACATTTTATTGTCTTATGATGACGGTAACCTTCTTGTCATTTGGAGTCCATTTTTATACTTGTGGTCACACTGTCCTTATGCAAGGTTTCGACACTGATGTGTAACTATGTAACGGTCTGTTACTTCTTCACGCAAAATTATATCTCCCGCAGAGATTTTGGTTGCTTCCTCAGTTTAGGGGCTGCGACAACGCGTTCATGTAACCCCGTGTACATTGGGTGAGTGTAGAATCTGTCTGATAAACGGTGTGAATTGTGATGGCTGTATTAGTCTGTAATTCAGGTAAGGACTGCAGACGGTCAATTTCAAGCAATAGTTCCTAATGTTGCTACCAGATACTACCGTCAATGACACCTAGCTGTGAACTTGGCTACTAGATGCCACCGCAACCAGCAACTCGCAACGAACGTTGGAACTTCCCCTCCAAAGGAAAGCATACTGAGGGATTTTTAGCGCTCTTGGAAAATCCAACGACTTTGGCCGGCTTTGAACCCGCGACCTTGGGCATAGAAGTTCAGCATGCTACCTGTTATGTCACCGAAGCCGCTTCACACTTAGTCAGATGGAAATCTGAATCTGATCTCGTGCAAGTGCGTTGTCATGGCGACGTCTGATGGCTCATCCCTCATCAATTTAGTAGTGTTGCCATGGCAACCACTGATAGCTCTTGGCATTTTCTTATAATTCCGAAATCATTTTTCTCATCCCTTGGCGTAATGATGGGTCATATCAAAAATTCTTTCAGACAAAAGTTTTAGGTAATTATTAGGGGAATATTGTCCATTTTGTACGGTTTTGATATTGTGCCTATTAAGAGAGATATGATTAATGTTTCCCGAAAAACCCACTTTTTCCCACCCCTTTGGTCAATGGTTGGTGCTATAAAAAAACTCTTCAAACATAAAGTTTTGGGCTTTATCCGACACATAGTATGAACTTGGAACGGATTCGATATTTCACATATTAAGAGAGTTATAGCAATATTTCACTTTTTCGAAAAAAGCCCCCCATTTTCACCCCCTTCGACCGATTTAGCCCAGTAACGAACTCGACCGAGATTTTATAGGTATACATATTCGGTAAAAAATTCAAAGTGATTGGTGCAAAATTACGGCAGTTATCGTGTCCACAAGAAACTGATATATATATATACATAAATTATAAATAAACTTTTGAACTGACGGTGGTTTTGGGGTCTGGGGGATGTGAAACGCGAAGATATGTCGAAATTTTCCGGAAGTCGAAACATGGTACCCATTGCAATAGTTAGCTTTCTAATGAAATCTACCTAAAATCCAACAATCTTTCACCTTCCTCATTTCGACTGCCCCAACCCTCTGGTCCAAGCACATTTTCATACCCTTGTCTTTCCCTTCCAACATGCACATTTAAATCTTCCATTATAATCACATTCTTTCCTCCCACCTGTTTCTGCATTTCCTCTTCAAACTCTTGTTTCTCTTAAGCAGTGCAGTCTACCTGTGGGCCATACACATCTATTAATTTAATGTCCCCCAATATGTGACCACCAGTCGAACTTGTACTGCTTAACATTTAAATATATCTATTTTCCCACCCTGGCTTCGTAGGGCAGCAGTTATGAATTTAAGGGGATAGATAGGCTACTTTTATCAGACATGTTAACATCAAGGTTGTTAATATTTGACATTGTTCCGTATTGACGAGATTATACCTTTAAAAGATATTGACTGGGCGGACCCATAATGACAAGAATAATTATTTATTCTAGTTATATAGGCTACTTTTAACCGAGGACATATACAATATCATTATGCGAGGGCTATTCCAAAACTAAGGTCCGGTAAAAAAAACATCCAAAATCAAAATTGTTTCCAAAACAATTGTTTTATTGACTTTTGTTATGTCTTTCTCTATTTTTCTACATAATTTCCATACTTATTTACACATTTGTCACTTCGTTCCACAAGCTTTTGAATGCCTAAGTCGTAGAACTCAGTCACTTGCGAAGCTAACCAGTCTTTAACAGCTTCTTTCACTTCATCATCTGTGTCGAAGTGCTTGCCGCCAAGAAACTCCTTTAGGTAGCGGAACAGGTGGAAATCACTTGGCACCAAGTCCGGACTGTACGGTGGGTGGTCCATCTGTTCCCATCCAAATTTCTTGATTAGAGTTTGCGTGTCATTCACAGTATGGGGTCTGGCATTGTCATTCAACAACAACACTCCAGACGACAAAAGACCACGTCGCTTATTCTGGATTGCACGTCGAAGTTTAGTCAGGGTAGCGCAGTAGGCGGCTTTATTGATCGTTGTCCCTGAAATAGTGAATCGTCGAACTTCACGAATTTTGTCGTCAACCGCATGAACCAACTCGTCTGAAATCACTGATGGTCTGCCAGAGCGGGGTTCATCGTGCACATTTTCCCGTCCTTCATTAAAGGCTCGCACCCACTTGCGCACTTTACTGTCACTCATTATGTTAGGACCGTACACTTCAGTAATCTGCCGATGAATTTCTGCTGCAGAAATGTTTCTTGCAGACAGAAACCGTATCACTGCTCTTACTTCACAATCGGCGGGCTGATTAATTGTCTTAAACATTGTGAACTGACACTATCAACAGCACACAGCAACAGTAACAACGCTACTGGCGGCTTTTGCCGTGCAAGGCATGCCAGGAGTCGGCCCACATGCGTGTTTTGTCCTTGGCGCCGCTTTCAAATATTTACGGCGAATCGGACCTTACTTTTGGAATTACCCTCGTAGATGACAATAGTTTCCGATGTGATCTATAATCATTTATTCATTTTCTGTCCCAGAAGATAACCAAAGTTACTGTAGAACCCCAAAAACAAGATCAAGTTTAAAGGCAATGAAAAGGCTTGATCTGAAGCAAAAATAAATTCCAAAAAAAAAAAAAAAATGTTCACAGATGGAATGAAATAAAGCCGAGGTCCACCAAACCAAAAGTCTCAACTCCATTGTTCACTGTTACTATGGGGCTGACCGATGACAGCTATGGGAGAGACTTGCTGGTCACTTACATTTCCTTAGTTTGCCATTAAACCCCAAGTTTACTTCTTAGTAAGCACCTAGGGCATGAAGGCAATTTCCTTGCAAGATTTTGGCTTCCTACCTTAAAGGAAATTGTCTGAGAATTGAATAAATTGCTCTTGGTATTGATTGCAAAATGCTGTGATTGTAGCCTGGTGAACGAGGCGCTGCAGGGGAGAGAGGACCGGAAGGGATGCCTGGAACCATGGGCATGCCTGGGAAGGAGGGTGCTCCTGGCCTACCTGGACCGTCGGGACAACGAGGTCAACCTGGCCTCCATGGCCTACCAGGCCCACCTGTAAGTACCGGTACCTCCTCAAATTCAGTTTAATTAACATGTACAGGGTGGTGCACGAATAGTTGATACATTTAATTTTAGAATAACAACTTTATTTTTCAGAGAACACTAATTAAATTTTAAATACAAGTAGCTTGAACCCTGGAAAGACATTTCATTATATAACATGTTCAATGTGGCCTCCATTATGGCGGACAACCTCTTCGAAACGAGTACGCATCTTGACCTTGCATCCATAAGGCATACTGCAATCTTTTCTGCCTGTGAACATCTGTTAGCTTGTGTAGTACAGTCATTTTGTACGGGTACAATTTAAGGTCACCCCTGTAATATTCTTTGAACTGAACTGAACTGAACTGTGCGATATTCTGATTTATCTTGAAGCTCGCTGTGTTGACTTGCGTGGGCTGCGCTGCATGGCGACTCTTAGCGCAGCGACATTTCCAGGAGATAAAATTGGTCCGGTCAACTCAAACATAAAATTCCAGCGTTTCGCCCCAGTGTGCTGTTGGGCTCGTCAGTTGGTACAGACACACCTCACCAATACGCGTGGCTAGCACATACTGAGAAGGCCATCGCAAGATACAAAATACTAGTATTGATGTCACGAGCGATGCCAGTATGTGCTAGCCACGCGTATTGGTGAGGTGTGTCTGTACCAACTGACGAGCCCAATGGCACACTGGGGCGAAACGCTGGAATTTTATGTTTTGAGTTGACCGGACCAATTTTATCATATTAATTGATAATTTATCTGCTCAAACGGAAATAACATCATATTCCCATTCGGGAATATACATAACCTATTTCCAGGAGAGTGAACTTCTGGTGCACGTGGTTGCTTTTCTTCCTTCACATTGCCTTGTTCTTCAATGTTTCTGTATAAGCGAAGCATAGTGTTCCTTGCTGGTGCCCACCCAGTCTGAAATACAGCTCGAAATTTCCTTTGAGTCGCCGTAACACTTTGATTCACAATAAAAGATAACTATTTTGGCACGCTGCTGAACGGAGAGTTGGCCGTGCTCGGCCTTGGCAGAAAGCTCACTGGAATGTAAGCAATCGGAGACAAAGCAGCAGTGACACCTCTACAATGATTTCCATGAAACAGGGAAGGTGTGCGCAAAATTTGAACAACATAGAACATAAGATGCATTTTATATTTGCTTTTCAAATGTGTCAACTATTCGTGCGCCACCCTGTAGAAGCACAGAATTTTTAATTTGAGTTGCCTTTGTTGATTTCTAACATGACTTTTATGGGGTTTTATTTAGAAATGCTGCTGCACAATGTATGAACAAGAAACACACTAATATTCTACGAGAGAGAAGAAATTAAAATTGTTGCTGTTATAATCTGAAAGAATTGACTCAAGTTGAAAGAAGCTCCAAATTAGTCAAGCAGTGTATTTGTGAAAGCTAAAGCTATACAAAACTTAACTCACAACATTTAAAATAATTGTTTTAATTTTTGGCCCTACTACTTCATTTTAGTATTATTTTCTGAATCAGTATTTCAGTCTGACAGCTCAAATCATCAGCAGGTTTACAACAATAATAAGAAGGGACATTTCAATAATTTGAACTAAGGAGGCATTGAGGCCATTTCAGAAGAGAAATGAAGCTGACCAAAGTAGGTACAATTCTAGTAAAATATAGTCTCATTTTTATTAAAATTATGGAGGTGTTTTACAATTACAATTCCCTTCACCTTGCGAATGTCTCATGGTAAAAAATATGTTTTTGTAGAAATACACATGATTCACCAAAACATTTTTCTTGTAATTATGTACGATGTGTATATGAAAAGGGCCCAGTAATTGGGTACTGAGTTAACACTGTATCTAAGTAGTTCATACAGTAGTTGTTTTTGCTATTTAAGGTTATTTATCAATTAGAAAAATGAACTTTGAGCCAAGAACCTAGAATATTATCATCATAGTCAGTTTATTGCTTCAGCAAACTGGGTAAAATTTGTGTACCTCTTCAATTTAAGTCTATCCAAGAACACTTTACCTTTCAAGAAGGTTTTGACATCACCCCTCCTTAGATATCTTCTTTTATTACATCTAACCACCTTCTTCGTAGTCTTCTAGAAACTTCTAACTCCATCCACTTTCACGCCGAGGGGCAGATGACCTCGCTGTTCCACCACTTAAACCAACAATAACTAACACTTCTACGCCATTCTTCCATTCTCCATTCTTATAACGTGTCCACACCATTTCATCCTTGATCTGACAATTTTTTCACATAAGCGTTCTTCTATTTCAGCCTACATTAGGAAAACCAAATCATCATCATCATCATCTTGAGCAGTTTCTGACCACTGGTCGGGTCTGCTTGGAACATAAGCCTCTCCATCGTTTCCTGTCCATCCACCATCTCCTGTCTTTCACTGTGTCCCAGCACACTTCTCTTTCCTCCACACTCTTCTTAACTCCTTTTGTCCATCTGTCCCTTGGTCTTCCCCTTGGCCTCCTTCCCTTCATTTCCATTCCAAACATCTTCTTCGGTATCCTCTCCTCTCGCATCCTCCTCACATGTCCATACCATTGTAGTCTAGACCGCTCTATTCTATTTTGCAATGGTTCCTCTCTTACCATCTCTCTGACTCTCTCATTCCTTACTCTGTCCATTCTTGTCACTCCTACCCTACTCCTCTGGAACTTCATCTCCACTGCTCGTATTTTATGGTAGAAAAATCAAATCAAATGCCGGTACCTTAATTTTATATTTTGGCACTTGCTTTCAACCTTCTGGTTTAGTTTCCATTAAGTTTCGAGTCGATACGCAAAGAAATTGTGGAAGATTTGTCAGTGTTCAGTTTAAACTGGAATATCTCATAAACTAGTAGCTGGGAACTGGTAACTTTTCATATGCACACACAAATATTGACCAGTATTAATTGAGGAAATCATTGTTTCTCCTTTCAGGGCCGAAGCTTCTCAGAATCAGAGCTCAGAGACATATGTGCAGCGGTCCTCAGAGGTATTCTCCAGCAACTGTTTTACTTTAGAGCACTTAGCAACATTAATAGATTAGTAAAATACACAACATTTTGAAATGAGAAACAGATCTACTTGCTTAAGTTAATATTGTTCTTTATTGAGGCTAGTTGTATTTCACTTCTGTAGGATGAATGCTGCTACATGTATTATGTGCTTAGAGCAAGACATTGAGCAACCTCTCAAAGATTAACCAGGAAATCTGGAAAGCAGATTCCAACACGATAATATATTTGACTTGTATGGATACCTAACCCCTACTTTTTGCTAAATTTTTGCAAGATAAAATCCTGCATAAAGGATTTTCTTTTTAACAAAATAGAACCAGGAATGACCTAGTGTCTTTGCTGAACATCTCAGCAGTTGTTCACATGAGTAAGATCTCCTTTCTTGTGAAGGGGGTGGATCAAAGCTGAGGTACAGTTAGGCTGTTTTCCAGATGTTCTGCATGATGTTTGTGAGCTTGCTACTAGCACATAATGGAGTCCTCTCCTGTTGCCTTGTGGGGAGCTGGATGATTCTACTAACTTCTTCCAATGAAGGAAGCAGTGAGTTCTGATTTGGTGTCATGTACTAGTAATTAAAGTCTCCACTGGATGGATCACAATTGAGCAGGTTGTTTAAAGTGTTTCTGGACAGGAGTCTCGGTTTCATCTTTGAGAGGTTGGTATCTCTTATTACCTTTACATTTTGTATTTCCCTTTGGGATTTTCTTGAGATAGCCTCATGGTCTATCTCATTATGGTTAGATGTCTGAACCAAAAGTCCGACACAGCATCACCTATCTTTTTCTGTTGTGGTTTGTTTGCCTGTGCACTGTTGTCACCAATACTCTGTATTACCATTAATGAATGCTGACATATTCTGTCAAAGCTAGCACGAGGGGAAATGATGCGATGCCATGAGGCAGATCATGACTCATAACATGCTATAAGAGGCCTGCAGGAAGACTCAAATACTGGAGAAGTTAGCTCCCCTGTGCAACACTGCTTGCTGTTGCTATGGAGACCGTTGCCCCTCTCGTCTCCACTCCTCACCTCACCGTTCAAACGGATGACAACTTTCACCGTTCATCTTTTGTAAATCAGAGTATAGCATTATGTCTCTCTGGGATTTCTGAGAGAATATCCTCCAGATCCTTCCTGAGTTTATCAGTATTTTCTGGGTTTTGTCTGTTGTCCTGGTTGATTGGGGCATGCACATTGATCTAGTGTATCCCTTGTTACCACACTTGAGAGAGAGGATGAACACTCGACTGCTTGGAGAGGTACAGTCAATAACTGAGTCAGCAAGTTATGGCTGACTATAAAAACCCATACGTAAGTGAGGTGCATTCTGCATTATGCAGTGTCACCTTTTTGGAATCTGTAGCCTTGTGACTCACAGGCATGATCGTCGGTGAACCTAGTTTTCATAATGTTGCTGGTAAAATGTCATGTCATATTACTGTGTCAGGGCTGATGTTTCAGCATATCCACTTTAAGCAGTGAATTGGCATTAATGTTCCAAAGCAACTTCAGTGCCTTTGACTGAGTTTTTGTCTGGTATTTTCAGGATGCATCAACTCTTCCTTGAAGCACATTGATCCAGGCTTCCCAAATGCATAGGCATGCTGAAGTTATTATTCACCTGGGGTATTGCATTTTACAAAATTGTCTGTTGAAAATAAACAGCAACTGGTTGCTGGACAAGGTACAACCCAGGTTGTTAGCCTGAGAGGGTTTATTCAGGATTATCTTCCCTAGAAAGATCTGCTTCTCTATGCCTTATAGACTTCCTTTTGCTCACACAATAGTCTTTGCAATTGTCATCTAGGGGATCATCTGCTTCAGATAGTCTCCAGGGGAACATCACCCCTCCTATAGGGACTATCCACCCTATAAGGAATCACGTTATGTACGGTACCACCGCTCAACACTGATGCTGACTGTATGGTCTATTCCATTACTTTAGTGAGGTAACCCAGCCAGACACTTTCTAATTTATTATTTGAATCAACAATTCCCTAGTAGAATGCAATTCAGTTCCAAATCAAATTTCATGAAAATTACATGTCTTTTAGAATCGTCCTGCCTGATCTCATTTTCTTTAAAAGTAAACCTTATTAGCTTTATTTGTTTCACTAATTGTATCTCTGACTGTACATGTTGTTCATTGCAGGTTTAATTCTTCATAATTTATTTTATATTCTGATGTAAATGTCTTCAATTTTATGTCAATAAGGATGTTTGGAACCATAGACATGAAAGAAAAAACTGAAAAACCGTCAATTTTGGTTTCACGTCACTTTGGAAATAAGCTCTTCAATTATTACTGATAAATATTAAGGCATTAAGAATCCCCAAAAAATAACTATTTATTTTAATGTTGCAAAACCCTACAAAAGCATTCAAACAATATTTTTCTGAAATTATAAATCAGTCGTAAGCAAAAACTTTGTATAAACTATGATATTTGACATTAAATGCCCAGTCCATTGTTGTTGTTGTTGTTGTTGTTTGAGTCTTCAGTCTTTTGACTGGTTTGATGCAGCTCTCCATGCCTCCCTGTCCTGAGCTAATCGTTTCATCTCTACATAGCTACCACACCCTACATCTGAGGCAATCTGTTTAACATATTCTAACCTTGGTCTACCCCTACAGTTCTTGTCCTCGACCCTTCCTTCCATAACTAAGCTTGCTATTCCTGGGTGTCTTAGTATGTGTCCTACCAGCCTATCTCTTCTCTTCATTAGCAGTCGCCAGAAACATCTCTCCTCTCCCACTCGTCTTAATACCTCTTTGTTTGTAACCCTATCTACCCATCTCATCTTCATCATTCTCCTGTAA
The DNA here is from genome assembly GCA_946902985.2 of Meconema thalassinum. Taxonomy (NCBI): domain Eukaryota; kingdom Metazoa; phylum Arthropoda; class Insecta; order Orthoptera; family Tettigoniidae; genus Meconema; species Meconema thalassinum. Next base: position 398,518,898 of record OX336394.1, on the reverse strand, counting down.
CACCACATTTCAAATGCTTCAATTCTCCTCTTTTCAGCTGCACCAATAGTCCAAGTTTCACTTCCATAGAGCGCCACACTCCAAACAAAGGCTTTCAAAAATGACTTCCTAATACCTAAATCTATATTCGATGTCAGCAGATTCGTTTTTTGTAGAAATGCTTTCTTTGCCTGAGCCAACCTACTTTTTATATCCTCTTTGCTTCGTCCATCACTGGTTATTCTGCTTCCTAAGTAGCAAAAGTCTCCTACTTCCTTCAGTTTTTCACCTGCCAATTTGATATCCATAGAGGTGTCTGATTTATTTTGGCTGCATTCCAGTATTTTTGTTTTACATTTATTAATTTTCATCATGAATTCATTCCGTAAGACGGAGTCCATACAATTCAAAAACTCCATTGACAAATGACAAAAGATGGATGCAGACAACCATTCTCTGTACAGCTGATGAATGCATTGTGCAAATAATGCACGGTTGCTAACATCATTTGAACATACTGACACATGTGAATTCCATCTTTTGTGAATTTGCATTTTCCTGTGCCTAGCATTTTTTTCGTTGGTAGATTTTTGGTATTTAATTGTTAGTAGAAGGTTTAGTATTTTTGTTAGTAGAATTGCTCTTTACTTATTCTGAAAGGGAGTAGCAGCCTTTCAGAATAAATCAATTTTTTACTAATCTAATAGACGGTTAAGATATTGATAATATAAGCCAACTAATGGCAACACTGCGTTCTGCTGCACGGCTGAAAGCAACGTGAAACTACAGCCGTAATGCTATTCCCGAGGATATGCACCTCTCTATGCATAATTACATGTGATGATGGCCTCCTCCCTTGTAAAATTTCAATCCGGAGGTAAACTAGTCCCCCGTTCGGATTTCCGGGTGGGGACTACTCGAGAGGGGGTTAACATCACAGAAGTGACAAAGAGGAAATCTGACATTCTACGGATCGGAGCGTGGAATGTTAGAAGTCTGCTAGGAGATGGAAGGTTAGAAAATTTAGAAAGGGAAATGGATAGGTTGAGGTTGGATTTGGTTGGGATAGTGAAATGCGCTGGCGGGAAGAACAGGACTTTTGGTCAGGTGACTATAGGGTCATTAGCACTAAATCAAACAATGGCCAAGCAGGGGTTGGTCTCATATTGAGTAGGGAACTTGGACAGCGGGTGGAATATTATGAGCAATATAGTGAACGGATTATTGTAGCAAAAATCAATACTAAACCTACGTGCACCACAGTGGTACAAGTCTATATGCCTACCAGTCAAGCTGATGATGAGGATGTTGAAAAGGTCTATGAAGAAATAGATGAAATTCTGAGGTATATCAAAGGTGATGAAAATGTTATAGTAATGGGAGATTGGAATGCTGTGGTCGGAAAAGGGAGAGAAGGGAAGATAGTAGGAGATTTCGGATTAGGTGAAAGGAATGATCGAGGAAGCAGGCTGATGGAATTCTGCACCGAGCATGAGTTGGTCATAGCTAACACCTTATTCAATAACCACAATAGAAGAATACACACATGGATGAGACCAGGAGATACAGGGCATTACCAAATCGACTTCATTATGGTCAAGCAGAGGTTTCGAAACCAGATTTTGGATTGTAAAACAAATCCTGGTGCTGACATAAACTCTTGACCACAATCTGGTTGTAATGAAATGCAGATTAAAGTTGAAGAAACTGAAGAAAAGTCAAAAGCCAAAAAGGTGGGCAATAAACAGACTGAAAGTAAAGGATGTAAACAAAAGAAGGGCTAATGAAAACCCCCTAAACAAACTTCAATTGCAAACGAATGGGCACTTTTGAAGAATGAAATAACAAAATCCGCAGAAGAAAACATTGGTAGGAAAGAAAGAATAGGTAGAAAACCGTGGATCACTCAGGATATACTAGAATTGATGGATGAAAGGCGGAAACAAAAGAATCTAAGAGACAAAAAGGGGAAAGCAGAATACAGATGTCTGAGAAATGAGGTTAACAAGAAGTGCAAGGAAGCGAAAGAAGAATGGTTGAAAGAGAAATGTGCAGGTATAGAAAATTGTCTGAAATTAGGAAAAGTAGACACAGCCTATCGAAGGATTAAGAATTGGGGAAAAGAAGACTTAAGTGCTGTAATATTAAGGACACAAATGGAAAGCCTCTAACAGATAGGGAAGAAAAGGTTGAGAGATGGAAAGCTTACATAGAGTGCCTGTATAAGGGAAAGGAGATTGAGAATCGTGTAATGGAAAGGGAGGAGGAAATTGATGAGGATGCAAAAGGAGATTTAATATTGAGGTCAGAATTTGACAGAGCATTAGAGGACTTACTCAGGAACAAAGCACCAGGCATAGATGATATACCGATTGAGTTGCTACGCTGCATAGGAGATGAAGGTCTGATCAGGTTATTTCACTTGGTGTGTAGGATTTATGAGACAGGTGAGGTACCCCCTGATTTCAAGAAGAATGTAGTCATCCCTATACCAAAGAAAGTGGGGGCTGTTAGATGTGAAGATTACCGTACAATCAGCTTGATTACTCAGGCTTCAAAGATCCTGTCTAGAATAATTTACAAGAGGATTGAAAGCCAGATAGAAATGGAGTTGGGTGAAGACCAGTTTGGTTTCAGGAGAAATGTAGGAACAAGGGAAGCTGTACTAAGTCTTAGGCTGATTTTGGAAGGTAGAATAAGGAAAGATAAGAGAACGTTCATGGCATTTGTAGACTTAGAAAAGGCTTTTGATAACGTTGATTGGACTAAATTGTTTGACATTTTGAAATCTATTGGAATAATGTACAGGGATAGGAGGGTGATATACAATCTATACAGAAACCAGACAGCAGTCATTCGAGCTGAAGGACATGAGAGAGAAGCTGGTATTCAAAAAGGTGTAAGACAAGGCTGCAACTTATCACCCATACTTTTCAATCTTTACATTGAACAAGCAATGAAGGAAATTGGAGAAAAATTTAAAGTGGGAGTGAAGATTCAAGGAGAAATAATTTCAACTCTGAAATTTGCTGATGACGTCATCTTGGCCGACAAGCCTGAGGATTTGAATGAGTTTTTGAATGGTATGGACTCCGTCTTATGGAAAGAATTCATGATGAAAATTAATAAATGTAAAACAAAAATACTGGAATGCAGCCGAAATAAATCAGAAACCTCTATGGATATCAAATTGGCAGGTGAAAAGCTGAAGGAAGTAGGAGACTTCTGTTACTTAGGAAGCAGAATAACCAGTGATGGACGAAGCAAAGAGGATATAAAAAGTAGGTTGGCTCAGGCATGGAAAGCATTTCTACAAAAAAGGAATCTGCTGACATTGAATATAGATTTAGGTATTAGGAAGTCATTTTTGAAAGCCTTTGTCTGGAGCGTGGCGCTCTATGGAAGTGAAACTTGGACTTTTGGTGCAGCAGAAAAGAGGAGAATTGAAGCATTTGAAATGTGGTGTTACAGGAGAATGATGAAGATCAGATGGGTAGATAGGGTTACAAACGAAGAGGTATTAAGACGAGTGGGAGAGGAGAGATGTTTCTGGCGACTGCTAATGAAGAGAAGAGATAGGTTAGTAGGACACATACTAAGACACCCAGGAATAGCAAGCTTAGTTATGGAAGGAAGGGTCGAGGACAAGAACTGTAGGGGTAGACCAAGGTTAGAATATGTTAAACAGATTGCCTCGGAAGTAGGGTGTGGTAGGTATGTAGAGATGAAACTATTAGCTCAGGACAGGGAGGCATGGAAAGCTGCATCAAACCAGTCAAAAGACTGAAGACTCAAACAGCATAAAGTTACTGTATTCTTTTAATATTGTGTAGTGTTTGTTACTGTATTCTTTTAATATTGTGAAGTGTTTGTAAATTATGTACCTCATTTGCCACCGAGGTTGAACACCTTATTTTGATTTGATTTGAAGAAGGACGCTCATCTTTTGGGACAATATAAATCAGAAAGGAACATATGAAAATATTGGTACAATGGACTTCCATGTTTTGTGTATCCACCCTGTGACAATATGTGCTTTCTATTCTCCTTGTTCCAGCTATTTTCTGTCAGTGTCTGATGATATTTTGAACATATTGTAATGTGTCTTTCCTTGTAGACCAACTGAGTGAATTGACTGCAACATTAGTGGGGCCCCCTGGCCCGCCTGGCAGGAGCAAGGTTGGTCGACCAGGGGCCCCGGGCCCTCAGGGATCGCCAGGTTTGCACATATTTCTTGTCTTTTGCCTCTGATAGCTCACAGTATCTTGCTCTCCATACAGATCGAATGGAGGAACTAACTGCAGGCCTGCGAGGACCCCCCGGTCCTCCTGGCATTAGCCGGTCGGGTAGAGCAGGGAGTGTTGGCCCCATGGGCATCCCAGGTACAGCTGGACCATGTAGGGTCCATACAATAGAACCCCAATTTAGTGCCATGTCCATTCAGCATTCTCCCATGTTAAACATAAATTTCTGGAAATTATTCCTGAACCTTTAGTGTATTGTGTTCTTTGTATAGTAGTAATGACCTTACTGGTCACAGCAGGCAAGCCCGATGAGAGGGGCCCAGATATCCTGGCAGGCCCGGATCCACTGAGGAACGTCAAGTCGTTTAATTAAGTGCTGTTTATTGCCTTGCGAGACAAAATATAAACGTAAAATATAAATCCCTGGAAAATATTAAAAAGTTCTTCATTTCAATTTGAAAACGATTGACTACACTTCATATTTATTGATAAGCTAAGATTTTTGAAACTTCAAAACATTGTCTTCCATCAGCAATTACCTATTCCAGAATGTTTTTTATATTTTGAGGTTTTAAGGGGTGGAACAGTGAGGTCATCTTCCCCTATTATGTCATTTAGATCAATGGTCAGTTCAGAGGGATAACTCTCCAAATTTGTAAGTGAAGTAGTAGGGTAGTCAAAATATTAGGAAATATTACAGAAAATATAGAGCAAGAAATCAAAATAGCCGGCCTTAAATCCCCGGCCAAATCCAAATTGAGCCTGGTTGGTTCCGGCGACCCCATTAATTGGGAAAAGCCGAAGAAAGTTAGTTATTGACTAGGCGGAAATTTGTCAATTTTCTTTGAAAATTAATTCATGTAAAACATTCGAGGTGAGGAATTTAGTCAATACAGTACTGTTAAGAAACAAGTGTTCGACTAGTTTCTATTGTAGAAAATTCCACGCTTATGTAGGGTCTTCAAAAATACCTTGAATTTAGAGACACACACCGAAAGAAGTAAGATCGGGAAGGGGGTGAGGGGGAGACGGGAAGGACTGCAAGTCTTAGCACCAGGGCCCAATCTCGCTCTCCACGGCCCTGACAGCAGGTAGTGATTTGTGGTGTGATCAGATTTCTGCACACTGGCACACCTGGCTATCAAGTCTATGGGAGACGATGGGAGACAATGTTTGTGTTTAAAAAATACTGTACACATCTCTCAACAGAATGTTTTCTAGTAGGAGAAAGAAGAAGTCCAGCAATATCAGAAGAAGTGGGGTGGGGGTTACAAGTACTAAGAATACCTCTTCGTGGCACAACAGGCCAAATCATGATTCTTAATGTTGCTGGGATTAGAACCATGACTTTAGGATGAAAGCCACTCTAAACCTTTTTTCTCTAATTTATTGTCGTTTCACAAAATAAATTCAACCTACCATATCAATTTCTGGTGGATTAATTATGAATGGACAAGATTGTACACATCTTATTAGAGTAAATATTTTTCTTGAAGTATATATTGTCTTTTCAGTTAATTACTATTATAAATCAAAATGAAATTAACACTTTGCCATGGGGCATCAATGGAACAAATGCTTAAACAGTTACAGTAGAACCCTGGTAATTTGAACTAATTGGATCTGGGGTCTGTTCAGATTCAGAAATTTTTGAATTAATGGACAAAAGGAGTTAAGAAGAGTGTGGAGGAAAGAGGAGTGTGCTGGGACACAGTAAATGACGAGAGATGGTGGATGGACAGGAAACGATGGAGAGGCTTATGTTCCAAGCAGACCCGACCAGCGGTTGGAAACTGCTCAAGATGATGATGATGACTATGTATAGTCACAGCAGCCACAAGGCAATGCTGCATAGTGATGGATTAGACAGGGGAGCTTGAGCAAAATTGTCAAGAGGGAAATATTATCCGATCTAACATCTCTGCCATACCCTTCACAATTGAGATCTGGTCGGTGCTCGAACCAGGCAACGACCACATGGCGAGCGCTCCTTTACTGTAGTTTTGGAGCGCTTCGCTTTCTCAAACAGTTCACAGTGCTACACATTTTTCTGAGTTATTAAATAACAAAACTATGAATTCCTGTGCATGTAAGAGGCACAAGGCTTTTTATTGCTAAAAGATTATTATTTATTTTTAAAATCCGGTCATTGTGCAACACTGCAACCTTATTACTGGCCGCCACTGGATTAATAGGGTTCTACTGCATCTTCTTCTTCCTCGCCTTTTCCCGTTACGCGGGGTCGGCTTTATTAATCCTGAGGCGCCAATCATTTCTTTGTAAAGCATCATCAGCAGATAGGCCCAATACTCTCATGTCCCTCTGGACATTCGTCATCCATGTTGTTTGAGGTCTGCCGCTCCCTCTCTTTTGCGTAGCCATGGAAAGGCTCTTCTTCACTACATGATTCTCCGGTCTTCGCATAACATGTCCATACCACCTTAACCTGGTTTCTAAAAGTTTCTCTGTTATAGGCGCTACTTTGAAACTGCCCTGCACATGTTCATTACGGATTTTATCTTAGAGAGTAACTCCACCTGCCCAACGTAACATACGCATTTCAGTGGTATGTAGCTTTTGCTCATGTGCCTTTGTAGTAGCCCATGTTTCACTACCATAGAGTAGGATTGGTCTTACGGCAGTTTTATAAACTTTCCCCTTCGTCCTTATGGGTTCTACTGTATGTTGAAAAATATGCTGTGGTAAGAGTGTGTCAATCATTGCTTATAGGTTTACACAAACTGTAGTATGAAATGATTAAATTCATGTACATGAGAGGTCTTGTCATCTAATTTATTGAATGAACTGCAAAAGTTGCTCAAGGTCCTTATTCCCTCAAATAGTTGAGTGTCTCTCAGTGACTACTTGAGAAACATTATTATTGATGTATACAAGTGCATTGAATACATCTGTGGTACACAGCAAATGTATTACCGTTAAAATAAATGGCACATACAAAGTAATGTTTAAGGTATGTTTTCAATTTCTTTCTGGGTATATTTGGTTCAGCACAATCATTCAACCACCTCAAATGCAATGTTCTGTTGAATTGGCAATTTTGATACTCTGGTTAAAACCAACCATCTGGAGCATATGATTTGTAGTAAATTCACAAAGTTTTTTTTTCTTTTTTCTGTACCTTTGTATAAATTTTATGATAATTTCTGATTTATAAAACATACACAATTGTACGTAAAAGCAAATCATCCATTTGATTTTTCTTTTTCTTTTTAAGTTTGTGATATTGTGATATGTTGTGTTAATGGTTGTTTTGTGTTGTTATGGAAAGATTTCCAGAAATTTTTGTATTTTATTGACTAAAAGTAATTAAATTTCTATTGAATATGTGTTCTTCAGAGAAACACTAAATAGGGGCTTTACTGTATGTCTCTACCGTGAAATCCAACTTTGAAAATAAAAATTTTGTCATTCTGTGTTCTTTTAAAACTTGAACTGCTATGTATGACTGGGATACACACTTCAACAACCTTGGTGACAGAGCACTGTGTTGTCAGCACTGAATGTCCTTCCATGTTTTTTCTGTAATAGTGGCAAGTACATTAATAAATTGTTAAAGTGAAGTAACACTTACATTAACACTCTGCATGTTGAACCTAACATTTCCATAAAATAGAATTCCTTTTCATGAAGTGGAGCTGATTACTTTCTCATCTGACAAATGCATTACCACTGAAATTACAAATTACTGCATGATAATTATCAAGAGTGTACTCTAATACCAAGTTATCTTTGTTATAATAAAATATAAATAATCCTTGCTAGAAAGATCATTACTCACAAAATTCGTAACTACAGACATTTTGTAAGAATCCTATAAAAACCTCAGCAAATTAACTGTTTACCACACTGTATATTAAACTGCTTGAGGATTAGGAGCTTACATGCATGTTTTTTCTCTCTCTTTCAAATTTAATAATAGCTTACTATCATTTCCCAAAGTACTAAGCCTCCTTTATATATTTGTAAGACTAAATTGAACTGTAATGTACAGGCTGTAACAAATTCAAACCACAGCCTATGCCATGTAAATACTGGATGAAAATGGACATGAACATACAAGTAACAAAAATCTGACTTAAAAATATTCACCAGCAGAATGAGGTAACACTGCATGCAGGCGCAGATCTAGAGTTTGGCTTCGGGGGGGGGTCACAGAATCGAAATTGTTAAGAAAAATGGTATCACAAAATAACCAAACGTACAAAACCAGACCACTTTTTTTGCAAGCTACATGGATAGAAATTTGATGCGTTTAGCGCACCAAAAATATTCGTACAAATTGCAACGGCGTGTTTTGCGACTTTTATATCGAGCTTCGAGAAAAGTATCAAGGTACGTTACAGTTTCGACAAGTCGAGTTGGTACCGACAAAGGGAGAAAGTCACAGCTTAAATTGCCAACCAAGCTTGCAGTTTGGACGTCGTCAAAATTTTTTGATGCGAAAAAAGCCCCAAATTCCTATCCGTGCATTGCTGCGCATTCATTGTGACATCACTATAAACATTGATTCGGTAATCACAAGGTTTGCTAAACAAAATAGACGAGTTGATTTTGTTATATAAATAATCTTTTTATATAACAGGTATGAAGTTGTAAATATGTACACTTGTAACAGATCATAATATTTGAAATAACGATATTCCCAGTATTGAATAAAATGGAAAAACTGTTTTTCAGTTAAAATTCGTTAATTTTATTTGTCTGGTTATTGTGTTTTCATTTTTTGAGTTTGCAAAAAATTTGGTCTCCGTTTGAGGGGGTCATGACCCCCCTTGAATCCGCGCTTGACTGCATGGTGGAGAATATCTGATTACGAACTTCATGATACTGCACATGGTTTCTACCATGCCACAGCTGAGCTTTGGTGGTATTGTGGAATTTGTGTGCAAGGAGTTAAGTAATATTCTCCATCATATGCTACTGCACATTATACTAAGTTACTAAAATATAAATTGACCGGCTGCATAGGCAGCAATAAGGTTCTTGCCTGCTGTGCCCAATATATTTGATGGCCTTTGAGGGTGCTTAAATGCTAGTAGATTTACTGGCACACTAAAGAGCAAAATTTCAGCACCCCAGTGTCTCTATAGTCATAGCAGTTGAAAGAGACCTTAAATGTAATATTTATGGAATGAATTTATGTTTGTCGTTGATTTACATGAGTTAGGCTGTGGATGTGACTGTTCAAGGACATAAGTACTACTAAATGGAGGAAGCTGAAAGTGAGGAACATGATCACAAATATTACTGCCAGGAAGCTCAGGGATGTGAGCCGTGAGAGGTTCACAAATATGATTTCAAATGCCAGGGACTCTTCCTTTAAGGAACAGTACTACTATACCAGTACTGATACTTTAGGATTGCCCATATCAGTTTCGTGGTACTACAGTGTTTCTTAAAGGACAAAATGTCATAACATGAGTAGTCCTACATACAGTGAATGATATGGTAAATCACTATTGACCACGATAGATTTCATATCTAACGCCCTTTTTCAGTATTTATCTCCTCTCTTCAAAGTGATCTGCCATTAATACGGTATACATTCCTGGTATTTTAATGTATTGCTACTTACCTGACAAGCTCGGGTTTTTATTTTCTTCTGTCTGATATATTTTGGCGAGTCTTTGCTCTCTTTTAATCCTCTTGATTATGACCAAGAAGGCTGTTCTTTCATGACCCTTCTTCTTTCAAACCTGTCATTTTCATTCTTTGAGAGGTTAGGATTATCCTTTCTGTGATTATAGGGATTATCCATCATCTTTATATTTAGGGTCTGAAGCTATACCTTTCTGCCTTGTAATTTGGTCAATTGATCCTTTTCACCTTACACAGTCTTCTGGTGAAGAATAGAGAAAAACATCAATTTAAAACCAGCCGGAAACAGTACCTGTACAGTCAATTTCTTTATTATTACCGGTATTATTATAATAATTATTATTAGGGTCTATCATTAGATAGACCTTATTAAAACAAGATCTCTGTTAAAAGTCCAGAACTTCAAGCTGTTTCTGTTATTTATGCAGCATAAAAAATCATATATGTTGTATTTCAGACTCTGGAAGTCTTAATCAACACACTTAAATGAAACAAATATTTGTAATCATGTTCATCCCTTGGTTAATTGCTGGATTTGTTCCCGTGTTCAGTGTTTTATACTCAAGTTGACTGTCTGTAGGGGATCCTGGACCTGCTGGACTCCAGGGAGAGAGGGGTTTCCCTGGACTACCTGGCAATGTGGGGCAGACCGGACCCCAAGGACCACCAGGCGAGCGTGGAGACAAGGGAGACCGGGGTCCAGAGGGAGTGGGAGTCGAAGGCCCCATGGGTCCTAGAGGATTACCAGGTGTGTTTCAGAACTGTTCAGCTCACCATCCACAGTACATGATCTTGTATGTTGGTCGACTATAATTTGTTTATCTGCCACAGGTTCACCGGGCCCGGAAGGTATCGGACTCCCAGGACGAGAAGGAGAGCGAGGCGAGCCGGGAAGGCCAGGTACGTTCACTCTTCTCTCCGACCAAGCTAATTGTAGAGCACTCTCAGGGACAAGGTTCATGGCATGAACACCTTTCGAATTGTGCAGAGTTGCCAGAAGTGACTACAAGGGCTGTGGTTTTATTTTAACAATTAGTTTGGGTACATTATTCTACTGTAAGACAAACAACTGATACCAAGATCACAAAGGCATTCAGATATTTAACACACCTATATTGACGTATGCAGCAGGCACGTGGACAACAACTAAACGGGAAGAAAGTAGAATCCAGGCAGCGGAGATGAAGTTCCTTAGAGGTATAATTGGAAAGACCCGCAGAGACAAAATCAGAAACAAAGAAATTAGGGAGAAAAATGGATTCCCAAAGTTACAAGACAAGATCGAGATTATTAGGCTAAAATGGTATGGACATATGATGCGAATGGGAGAAGACAGAGTCCCGAAGCGATTATTTACTGAGAAAATCATGGGAAGGCACCAAAGGGGAAGGCCGAGGATGAGGTGAATGGATGGATGCAGTGAGGGAGAGCGTTGAGTAAAGAGGAGTGAAAGTGGAGGATGTACTGGAAGATGGACGAGAGTGCTGGAGAGACAGAAAAGTATGGAGGTCCTTGATTCACACCCCGACCCAGATCATAGGAACCTGGAAATGAAGAAGAAAGGAGAGAAAAGTGCCAGAAAGTGTCGCATAATTGAAGAGAGTAAAACAACCTATTTTCTTAACACTGAATGTGGGTTATACTTGACTCAAGAAGATGGAAAGCAAAGGAAGCTTTTCCTATATTCACATACAGGTGAAGAGGACAGTTGCATTACTGTTTGTTCTTGGAGGGAACCCTTTCAGTCATAGAACAAATACTAATTAAACATTAAATACTGTACATTATTCTATCAATTACTCTCTTTCCATTGTTGTCTAATAGTAACAGTCATTTAGCACTTCCATCTGATGGATCATTTAAATCCCATGGGGTTGTGTCTGAGAAGTCAGTAGTGTTTAGTGAGATTCAGGTGATTCAGAGATTCCAATGAATAAGAAGCAACATTACCAAACTCAAACAGAAGAATGCCCAAAGAGATAATGTTTAGTGTTTGCTTTAACAGGATTGCCTGGGCTGCGTGGTGCCCCTGGACCGCAAGGACCTCCTGGATTCTGCGAGTTCTGCAACTACCCTGGCAACAACTACATCTCAGCAGCCATTGCCGCACGGCCTGGTGGGAACACCAAGGGCCCTTGAGTCCACCACTTCCCTGGACTCTGAGTTTTTATCACTGCCATGTTTCTGTATCTATGCACAGTTAATTTATCTCATCATACAGTATGTTAGTCACTGGCTGGGGCCACATCCCACACATGTGTTGTGGCACGGTGCCAAGTCAAGCTAGAACATACAAAGCTGGTTGAGAAGGTGTATTCGTTAAAAAGAAAAAACACTAAAATTTGCAAGGAATGGAAGTAAAAGTGTTCAGCAGAGAATTATCAAAATTTGCAATTAAATTGTGAGTTACACATATACAGGGTCTTTCATATAAAGTAAGAACGGCAAGCGCAGTTTTGTTATTCGCTACTTTAGTGGCCTTGGCCGAGCTTGTGGCGCGCCATGGTCCCCTGCTGTACTATTGAAAGCGTGCGCATAGTAGCCTAAATACGAGGCCTTTTTCTTTTCTTTCAAGTTCCGATGGACTGTATAAAAATAACAGATTGACATACCAAACTGATTTTACTACTAAATGTTTGCTTGTTTTATTCGTATGTCTCAACATAATCGCCAAAACGATTGAAATATTTGTTGTATCGTTACACCAGCTTTCCAATGCTCTCGGCAAAATATACTCCCGCCACTGAGGCGGGTACGTCTGGACAGTCTCCTAAAGTGTTTCCTTTTTGGCGAGGCGTTGCCGCCCAACCATAGCTTCAATTCTCGAAAAAGGTTAAAATAATTCACGACCACACTGTACCAACGTTACGGTAGAATTTTACAAAGAATTCAAGTGTGAAGTTTTGAATCATCTGCCGTTGAGTCCAAACCAGCACTGAATGATTTTCACATTTTTCGAGAATTGAAGGTATGGTTGGGCGGCAACGCTTTGCCAAAAAGGAAAAACTTCAGGAGAATATTTTGCCGAGGGCATTGGAAAGCCGGTGTAACGATACAACAAATGTTTCAATTGTTTTGGCGATTATGTTGAGACATAAAAATAAAACAAGCAAACATTTAGTTGTAAAATCAGTTTGGTATGTCAATCTGTTAGTTTTATACAGTCATTGCGGAAATTGAAAAAAAAAAAATAGTACAGCAGGTGCCATGGCGCGCCACAAGGTCGGCCAAGGCCACCGCAGTAGCGAATAACAAAACTGCCGCTTGCCATTCTTACTTTATATGAAAGACCCTATACTCTGAATTATGATAGATCTAATCTAAGATTTGTTGTACAGGAAAAGGACAAAATCTTGGATAAAGGGCAAACACAATGACAAGCAGGTACTGGCTGGAGGAGAGAAAGAAAAGAATAATTAAGGATGAACAAGGACAGCATAACACAGCTCGACACACCAAAGGAGGGCATTCATGCCATCAGTCCAATCAGTAGCTATGGCATAGCAATAGCACTGAAGAGCTGAATGCTCTCCTCTGAAGACAGTGGTGTGTCTAATTGTGTATACTGTCCTCATTCTTTTTATGTGTGTGACCCTGTTTTTACCCTCTTATCTCTCCCTGTCTTTGTCCTTTGTCCATGTTTCTATCCTTATTTTCCTGTCCAATGCTTGATTGTATGTTGTATTTGCCTACATGGATTTGTGGTAGATCTATGTAGCCTGATCACATTACTGTGGCTGATGTTTCGCATTGTAAGATTTCTCTGGCTGGCTGTTGTATACTTTGCACTTGGCCACAAGTTGATGCTTGGTGCAAAGTGTTCCTAGACTAATGTAGTTCCTCGAAGGCCAGGTTCACCTAGAGATTGATCAGTCCAGGATCAGGTAAGATACTTGATGGAGCATGGCCATTCGGGCTGTTATTCAGTGGAGGATTTGTCTATTCTTTTGTCCAGCAATACAAGATGTTCAGGGTGATATTACTGTGCTGGTCATTCTGAAGAACATGAGTCCAATTTACAACAATGTCAAAGATACAAATTGAAATTTTTTGTTAGATGACCTTAATTCCTTAGACTTTTGTTTGTGGGGTTGTAATCTAGCAAAGTCGCGATACAGGAAGCATGGCTTGCTCTCATTTTCAACACTCTGCTCATCGTAAGGAACCTGTTCTTCACACTAGCACACATTGCCCACATGAGGTGCATGGCGTATTGGTCATGGTGGGATTTTTGAACCTCTGTTTTTGGGAGAACTGACTTTATATACTCATGGTGGCCACTCAAATCGGTCAACGATTTTCCAGGAGTTTTCCAGGAATTTTCCAGAAGTAATTCTCATTTTTCCAGACTTAAAAATAAGCCCGAGTCCCGGGGGGGGCTTTATCGGTTGCCTACTTCAAGACCAAAATAAAGCAGTTGTTTGGTTTACTTATACAGATGTTGACAAAAATTAGTGGTGATTGCGTTATTGATATGCAAGCCTACACACAAATGATTTAATTGTTGTTATAAAAAAGCCTTTGTGACTCAAATATCGCTTATTAAAAAAAAAGAGAAAAGAATGCCGCCTGCAATTTTAATGCGGTGTATTTGCCTACACTCGATATGTTTTACAAAAATACTATCTCGTGTTCTCCCACACAGAAACAGGTGGCCTGAGGAAATTTCTTCGTTAACGATCGAGTGTTCTCCCAAAATCGCAGAGGAAGTATGAAGTATGATTTAAGATGGAGAAATTTTTATAATTAATTAACAGTGGCTATTTTCCAGCAGTTTTCAAATTTTTCATCTTTTTCCAGGAGTTTTCCAGACCTAATAAAAATCCAGGAGTTTTCCAGGATTTCCAGGTATTCCAGGAGTTGTGGCCACCATGTATACTGTTCTCTTTATTGACTATAATTTTCTGCTCATTATTTAATTTTTACCTTTAAACTATCGGACACAATTCAATGAGGTTTTCACATATGAGTCATTCCGTAAGAGAAAGGCGAGCCTGCCAGATGTGCATTTGGAGATAATCAGTGTGCAAGGTTCGTGCTCATGAATTGGATAAGGGTGAGGCTTCAATATAATGTTCACTTTCCGTACGATAAGGGCGAGCTCGCCAGCATGGGGCACCCTTGCATTATAGAGCATAAAGGCAGCTACCTGATGCGTAAATAAAAAAATACCAACTCATGGCGGACTTGCCCTTCTCTTACGGAACGCCTCATATTGAACCTTGAACATTTGGTTTCAATTGAAGACTTCAAAGGAAAAACAGGATGTCACATTATGTACATTTTTCAGGAGAGCCAATTTAAACTTTCAACACTAAGAAGAAATACTTAAAACACCCCAATTGAGCATAAGCAATATTGTTATTTTGCCAATGTAATACAAATAACAGCTAAAGTTAAATTATGAAAAAGTGAGAGGATAGGGGACGTTCTTTCCGTTTCCACTAAAAATAAAAATCTCTGTATCTCGGCGACTTACCTACCACTTAATTTGAAATCAATTTCAACTGATCAGTAGTTACGATGGGTGGCCACCAGAATGCATCATAAACTCATTTCCAGAAAAAATGGACTTCCCGTCCTTTCCGTGGGGCCTTCAATTGATATTGCAAGTTTTCATTCGGTCAATGCAATATAATCCCAATTTCTGGGAATACTGTCCCACTCCAAATGATCAGGGGTCGGCCATTGTTGTTTACCTTGGTCCATAGAATGATGAACTTGCAACTACTCAGTAGCAAATCACTGAAAAGCTACTGGTGATCTTGAATCAGTTTTTAAACTTGATTTCCTGGATGTCAGTCAGTTGCAATGTCAAGTGTCAATAAAGCAACACTGAAAAATGGCTTCAAAGCTGTTTTTGGTTTCAGTTGCTACTGTGACATGGCACTCCTGGTGTCGGCTTTACCTCACTGTATTAACAGCCCACTGTGAACTGGTTTCCCATCATTCCACTGAACACACATTTGTTTCAACATTTCCATCACAATGGATTAACATTTTGAACCAAGACATCCTGTGTTGCTAGGTCAAGAAATATACAAGTGATCCACTTAATAACCCTACTCTGCTGTCTTGGCAAAGCTGCTGAAATAACAGTGAAATGTGACAAGGTAACAACATTTCTGGATGAGACTCAACAATCCAGTTCATCTCTAAAGAAAAAAAAAGAGAGAAAGAAATTATCTTGGCTGAAAAGGTCTATGGATTGTCTTGATTAGTGTTACTGTCCGAAGACAAAAGAGAGACTCGGAGAGAGACTTTCATGACCCAGAATAGCAGACATTTGAAGAACTTTTGAGTTTAAGCCATGAGATTGGCTTAAAACAGAAGAATCTTCAACTGTCATACAGACCCCCACTGTGAACACAACTACAGTACTGTTAACATGCCAAGGAATTAATATTGTACATGGTGGGCGAAAAGTCCCTACCCACTGCTGGCACCTTCGAACTGACAATGCAAAATGCGGCGTAGCACCGTCCTGTTGAAACGTAACGGTTTCCATTAATCCTCTGGCTCTCAGTTGTGGGAACAACCACTCGTTCAGCATCCTCAGATAAGTTTCTTGATTTACAGACCCATCAATAAAATACGGGCCAAACAGCTGTTTACCGGTCACTCCTGCCCAAATCATCACATGTGGCGGATTGTTCTCGATTTCTTCATAAAAATGCAGATTTTCTATTGGCCAGAAATAGAAGTTTCGATTACGGGAGCTTCGATAAATTGCACATTCATCAGAGAACAAGACATTTAGCTGTTTCTTTACGAAAACGTTGGAGCATCAATTGGCATGCTTCCACACGTTTTTCCACATCAAGATCACTTAACTCATTAACTGACACTGGACGGAAACATTTAATTTTTAAGTCCTTTCGAATATGATCTCTCATTGTCGACCTTGGAGTGTCTAACTCTGCCGAACGTTTAAATGTTGATTTCATTGGCGATCGCTGAATTGACACTTCCACAGCAGAACAAGTCTCGACACAAGTGCTTGGCCTCCCACTACGTGACGCATCAAGAACACTTCCCTTTGCAAAAGCTTTGTTTGCCTACGTTAATAAAGTTTTTCGATCTGGTGACAGTTTTCCAAAACGCACAACAAAGTCCTCCATAAGTTCACCCAAAGTTTTTCCATAGTTCTTCCACCAGACGCTCCTCAATAGTGAACACAATATTGTATCCGCAATCCTGTTGCTCTTGAGACTGGCAGACTGTGCAGCTTGACCTCGGCTGTAACTGTCTACCCCACTCCACCTCTCGTGCTCCTGACTACACTCCACCTATAGTACTCCCAACCATCACTCACTCACGAACTTGTAATGAGCTGGTAAAACTTTCCAGCAGTGGGTAGGGACTTTTTGCCCACCCTGTATTTGACTGTTTTCCTGTTGTGAGTAAGTTGGAACTTTTGAACCAGAAATGGTCAGACCCACACAATATTCGACCCGTTCAACAATAATTCCATTAATTTCTGACAAAACATAAAGCAGATCTATGTTAAAGTTCAAGATTTTCATACTACTTCAAGTTATAAACCCAAGGGAGGTGTTACCTTGCATTTGTTTTTATACTAAATTATTACAGCTGAAAATTGATCATCTCTGAAGATCTTCCAAAACTTCCACCTTCTGAAGTTTAATTTAGAATGACAAGGATAGTTATTAGCCTAATGAATGTTGAAGACACCCAGGAAAGTAAAGCAAGGAAGCCACAAAAGAATTGAATGTTAAGTATACTATCCCGCCATTGTTTACCATCAAGAAAACTACCTTGACCCATAGAATTATTAACTTGAGAACTAGGTAATGCTTTTGTTCAGTAGCATATGTCTGAGAAGCTACTGGTGCCTCTGGCATGAAGACAGTTTTTAAACTTGATTTTCTAGATGTTAGTCAGTTTCATCCTATGTGTACATTCATATAGCTTCTAATTTTTTCATTAACAGTTGTAATATTGTTCTTCATCATCAATAAGTGCCTTAATTGTTTGTATATTTTTAAGTGATTTTTATACAGTGCTGTGTAACTTTGTATAGATTTTATTAAATATATTTTTTAAAATTGGTTGTTTGTATTGAATTAAACAGAGCAAGTAGATGGCCAATGGCGATTACTACCTAATGAATTGTATACCAGGAAACTGAGTCAATAATACAGTGCACCCGGGAATGTTTTCCGCAGTGCCTACAAGCTGCTACGAGATATTACGTCAACAGTTACATTGGCAGCATGGCTGTCGCTTGTATCATAACAAACAAACAGTAAACTTTATACTCACCACAGCCATTCATAACTGATGCTATAGAGCATCCAGCGTTGAGAAAAGACTATGGGTCTTACAGCCTTTTACATTTAACGGAATCTCCCCCCTACACTGCTTTTATTACCTCACCTTATGTCATGAAGGAACTCTGAAGATATATTTTTTTTTGTCATAATAGCTTCCTACAATTATCTTCCAATTGATTACCTTTTTTATTCCATACAAGTATCGTTTATATTACGTCTTAGTAATTTAAAAATGTTCGAGGTTAGCACGCTGGAAAGAAGAGCCTCGTCCTGTGCTGCATGCTCACCCGGAGTGGAGCACATGCTCAGTTCCGCCGGCAACATTAGTTCTGAAGCAGTATCTGTCATTGGTGTTACTGTTGTGTGTCTGTTTTATTTTCTGTTCGATCGAATCAGGGCTGCCAACAGTGGGGTTGGAACCCACTGTCTTCCGAATGCAAGCTCACAGCTGCGCACCCCTAGCCACACGGCTAACTCACTACAATATTACAAATAATATTAATATAAACAAAACAACAACATTAAAATTGAAAGAAACTAAATTATAGCCTAACTAATAACTAAAAACAGTATTGATGACGTAAAAATTGTTAACATCGTCAGTATACACCCGAGATGGAAGGAAGGTATGTGCTCTCGTCATCTGTCAATCACAACAAAATGAATGTCATTATTGGTTCTCTTCGCGTATCCATAATACTGGTCTAATCCGTTTGCACCTGCAAAACTGTTACTTCCTGGGCGTGTTCTATTTCATGTAGCTGCTGGGATCGTGTTGCTAACTTATGAAAGCGCAGTACTCGAAGCGGGTGAACATAACGTATGACGTCAGCGCTACCTCTGGCTAGAGTTAGCAACACTGTCGCCATAAGGCTCTACAGTCCGTTCTCAATGCTGGATGCTCTATAGAAGTGCTAATGACACACAAGCTCGCTTATTGCAATACACACTGACGAATTTGACAGCCCACACATGTGGCCTTCACCCTATCAAGGACACTGTGCTGCCAACTAAACTGATGACGCAACCGCTCGCAGCGGCACGTAGCCACTGCGGAGAACATTTCCTGGCGCCCTGTAGATAAAATGAGGAAAAGGAGAGTTGCTTTCTTCTGTCACATATAACAATTACCAGAGACCAGGATACTCAAACAGCTATTCCAATACTTTTCGAAAAGTGAAGCCAAAAATCATTTTTTCAAAGAAGTCCTAGATGATCTAGATGAATTAGGCTTGACAATACAACAAATTGAACACCGGGAAAAGAAGAGGATCCTGAGAAACAAAGACGTGAGACCTAGTCTAAAAACTTCTACACGCAAACAATACACCATAACGGACGAAGTACGGGCCGCGACGTCAGACAGAATGAAACAGTTCTGGGAAAAGAAGAAGAAACATAAGTCAAATTTGTAACTAATATTCCTAAGACTTCACTGTATATAGATTGATTATAGTGCTCCAATGTGGGCGTAAAATGAAAATATATAAAAATAAAATAAAAAAATAAAAAAAAATAAAAAAAAAACAGAGCAAAAACTGCCAAGTAGAGAAGAAAGAAGGAAAGAAAAAAAGAGAGAAAGAACAGAAGCTATTGGTCTGGAAAGTAAGCTGCAGAAATATCTAACTTTTAGATGAGCCTCTTACTTCATAGTATGGTGAGCATGGATATTGTTGTTTGAGTCTTCAATCTTCTGACTGGTTTGATGCAGCCATCCATGCTTCCCTATCCCGAGCTAATAATTTCATCTCTACATAGCTACCACACCCTGCATCTGAAGCAACATATTCTAACCTTGGTCTACCCCAACAGTTCTTATCCTTGACCCTTCCTTCCATAGCTAACTTTGCTATTTCTGGGTGTCTTAGTATGTGACCTACCAACCTATCTCTTCTCATCATTAGCAGTCGCCAGAAATATCTCTCCTCTCACAATCGTATTAATACCTTTTCGTGTGTAACCCTATCTACCCATCACATTTCAAACGCTTCAATTATCCTCTTCTGCTGCTCCAACTGTCGAGTTTCACTTCCATTGAGAGCCAAGCTACATACAAAGGTTTTCAAAAATGACTTCCTAATACTTAAATCCATATTCGATGTAAACAGATTCCTTTTCTGTAGAAATGCTTTCCTTGCCTGTGCTAAATTACATTTTATATCCTCTTTGCTTCGTCCACCACTGGTTATTTTGCTTCCTAAGTAACAGAAGTCTCCTACTTCCTTAAGCTTTTCACCTGCCAATTCGACGTCCATAAGGGTTTCTGATTTCTTTCGGCTGCATTCAAATATATTTGTTCTACATTTATTAATTTTAATCATGAATTCTTCCCTCAAGACAGAATCCATATCATTTAAAAACTCATTCTATTCCTCTGGTGTGTCGGCCAAGATGACTATGCCATCAGCAAATCTCAGAGTTGAAAATTATTTCTCCTTGAATCTTTACTCCTACCTTGAATTTTTCTCCAATTCCTTCATTGATTGTTCAATGTAAAGATTGAAAAGTATGGCTGATAAGTTGCAGCCTTGCCTTACACCTTTCTGAATACCAGATTCTCTCTCATGTCCTTTGGCTCGAATAACTGCTGTTTGGATTCTGTATAGTTCGTAGAGCACCCTCCTATCCCAGTACTTTATTTCAATCATTTTCAAAAATGTCAAACAACTTACTCTAATGATCATCATCATCATCATCATCTTGTACAGTTTTCAGCCCCAGGCTGGGTCTGTTTGGAACATAAGCCTCGCCACTTAGTCCTTTCTTCCCACACCACCTCTCCGCTGTCACTCTGGTCCAGACCTCGCCTCTCTTCTTGACACATTCCTCCACTCCTTTCAGCCATCTATCTCTTGGTCTTCCCCTTGGTCGTTTCTTCTGCATCTGCATCTCATGTATTGTAATGGTTTGCTTAGCCCTCACGTTGAGCGGCAATTGTAATGGTTATTACTGCTCCTTGCATTGAGCATACAAATGTAATGTTTTCTACTTGGGCGGACTATTCGCCAGAAAATACTACTGCTAAGTTTGATCTATGTTGGGCGCCAAGCTGGATACACTGTGTTCCAAGCTAAATTTATATATTTAATATTGACCCCTAGCGTGAGTAGAACATATGAGAAACTCTTAATGACTAGGCCGTGGGATGATTGAATCATCAACCCAGACAACATTTGATTGTGGAGAAGGATTTGGTATTATAACTATTGCTACCTACTGGAATTAAAGAATCTACTTTGTAATAATTGAATTTAATACACTTAGAAAATATGTCAGCATCTTGAATAAAATTTACACTGTTAACGGAGCATACAACTTTAACCATTGCCACGAACAAAATTACTTAATACGCCGGTCGGGAGAATAACGTGAATTTAACTTATTTCCAAATTAATGCTTAAAGAATTTATACTGGCCCTATCGAAAAACAGAGAGTGTGTGTCGTAGATTACTTATGCTTACCAACGGAAACATTGTCTCCACGTTCTTGAAGTCTCGTAGCGTTGGATGTTCTGCATTGGTGTTGGAGGCGTCAGACCCTTCCTCGTTGATCAAAAGTAATCGTTACAGCTTGTGGTGGAGTCTATTCCATGAGCCACAACACGTCGCTTGCCTAAACACTGCAAGACGCGTGGAACCCATGATCTGATGTGATCAGCAGAGTTAGCGTGAATAAATTCTCCCACTTGGGACTAACGAACAAAGTACGCCTTACTGTACCACGCGTAATGTCTTAATGAATGTCTTCCCTCACTCAGCGCGTCAACTATATGCTTCAATCTTCTCCCACCAGGGTCTAGCTTAACACTGCGGCCTTGCTGCTTCGACCAATACGCGTGCGTCACGTATCTCGCCATGCCCCTGCTATGTTGCTTCTTCTCCCTTGATTGGCTGGTCACCTTACGTGGCTCTTCCCGCCATGAGACTCCTTCCCCGTATTTATATTTCCGTTTCCGGGCAAGACGTAAATCATACACGTTTTCTTGCTTTGAAGTGTTCCCTCGGATTTCGTAATTCCATTGTACTCCAATCTATTCTTGTATTGAAATACCCAGTGAATCACACACCACTCTCTCTCAGCCCTAATGAATAAAATCCCGACTTTACGTATGAAATGATTTGCCGTGCAACATTATATATTGGAATCATCCAATATAGATACGGATTTCTACTAGTAGAAATCCTATTTGTAATCTTCCAAATTTAAAAGCTCCGAAAAATGACGTAATAAATATTAATAATAATAATAATAATATGAAATATGAAATTGAATAAACTGAAATAATTTAACTTGGCCGGATTATTGCCGCATTTAACAAATATGAAATAGTCCAACTAACTTGTGTTAGTGGCATAAAACCTCCTAGAAAAACATGTTACATTCGCCTCGAATAATCATGTGCTTTACTATGCATATGGTACAGCACTTGATGATTCCAGACACGTTAGAAAAAAAAAACTCCAAAATACAACTTATACAAGTGAAATGACCCTTTACACATATAAACACATATAAACCCTCAATCATGCGCTTTGCGCTAATGTTCGTCTTGTTATGACGTGTTCTTATTTTGTCCACTTCAAAATGTTTGTCATTCTCACGAATGTGGGGAAAAAAATACATACATAAGTGTGTTCCCTCTATATCCACAATTCACTACACACGCATTTATGGTGTTCAGTAGAAAACCACTGCGAAACTCTTCTAGAAATATTAGGTGCTCCACACCTACCGGATACCAATATCATGGTACACGATCTCACACGATCACACACTCGCGGTAGAGCAAAGTGATCTACTTCCCACCTTCTCTGTGAAATCTTTAATTAAAAGACAAGACATGACTGTAAGTGCCCATTACTTATAACACTTAAATATTCCTGTGCCGTATGTGCCCTATCTTACTAAGTACATGTACACAAAAGCCCACCTTACTCTAGATCACAATTTCTCATATTCGTCGCTCAGCCAGTAGTTCACAACCCAGACCAGTCCACCTATCGAACCTGACCTAGTTGCCACAACTTTTATCTGTTACTTATATACAACATCTCATGAAGTCTAGTACCTTGTACACAAACTACCTTAATAATTATATCCAACCCCGATCTCACATAGCTAGGTCGTAAGCAGGAATCACGTGTGCTGATATGTATGAGCTTCATGGAGGACTGTCTCGCCTTCTGATGGCCCATCTTTTATCTCGTGGACGCCTTAAGCTAACAAGCCCTATACAAGCCCTCCCCCATCTCTTGGAGATAAATGGGAACCCATCAGCGCTGCCAAAATGGCCTTGGTGCATCGAGACAATTTAGTGCTCAACTGCATCCACCACTCCCTTCATCTTTCCCTGTACCTTAAAAACTCTCATTTACTTACATACTACCCCCCTGTGTGATTTCTGATACGCCTGCCTTGAAGACCAGATCTTCCACTCACCACATACCACACTTACTCATTTGATAGGCTGGCTCGCCAGCTAAACACACTTATTTTATGACACATATTTCTTAAGGCTATGAATATTATACGTTCCGTATAACCTTTTTCCCTGACCGTCCTCCAGCACATATGTTGTTTTGCCAATACGTTTAGACACTACAAATGGGCCCTCATAGAGGTAGAAAAACTTGGACATAACTTTCTCTAGCTTATTTGACTGTTTCGGCACTCTAAGTAAGACTTTATCTCCTGGCTCGAATAGGTCAAATTTAGTTTCGTTTTGTTGGCGAATTCTCTTTTGAGCTGACTTAGATAAATTCTGTTTCGCCAACTGGACAATGACATCCATCCCCGGTTGCTTTCCCTCATTTAACCCCAAGACTCTAGCAAGTTCATTTTGTGGTCTTTTTCCGAAGTGTACTTCGTGTGGCGTCAGTTTCGTGCTCTCATGCTGGACAGAATTCAGCCAAGTCTCGACTTTGGGAAGATGTCCAACCCAGGCCGAATGCTTATCATGCACTAGAGTCCGAAAAAGACGACCCACTTCCCTTAATGGACGCTCTGCAGAATTACCCTGAGGGTACCTTACAGAGGAATGAACGTGTGTAACCCCAGCTTCTTGCATACTGGTTCTCCATTTCTTTGCAACAAACTGTGGTCCACTGTCAGATAATATCCTGAGAGGAACGCCAAACTCAGGTATATACCTATTAATGATCAGTCGGCTACACGCTAGACCGGTGGCTTTCCTTAGCGGATATAGCTTGACATACTTACTAAAAGCGTCAATAACTATAAAAATGTGTTCGTAGCCGTACTGTCCTTTAACGATCGGGCCAAATAAATCCACACACAGTAGTTCCCCGGGACTACTTGTGAGAACTGCCGATCTTTCCCCGACTAAATATTTAACTGGATACTTGCTTCTCTGACAGGTGTCACACCTAGCTAAGATCCTTCTAACATCCCTTCCCATTTTACTCCAAATAAAGTTATGTGCAATTTCATAGAAGACTTTGGTAGCACCAAAGTGTCCTAGTTCCTTATGAATGAACCAAATAAGTTCCTCCCGTAAACTGGCAGGAACACATATTGCCCACCGATTCTTCCTACATTTTCGTGCAAGAAGCCCATCCTGCATCTTGTACGTGAACCGCCCTACTTTCACACACTCCTCATCGCTTGCTTCTAATATAGCCAGAGGCTCCCTTAAAATTACGTCATCACGTTGCTCCACTAACATATTTCTCAGTGTCTGTAACGATGCCCTGTTGCTACTGTCCACACATGCACATAACAAAATACCGTCCTCTGCCTTAACAACAGGATTATCCCTACATAAATTTGTGTCCCTAGAAAGCATATCTGCAAGAATGTTATCTTTCCCTTTAATATATTTTACTGTGAATTCGTATTCCTGAAGTGCAAGAATCCACCTACTAACTCTGTTAGAACTGAGTTTACATGTCCTCATATATAATACAGCATGGTGATCTGTATGAATCTCAAATTTACCCCCAACTAAATACATCCTAAATTTTCCTTAACTGAAAACAATTCCTAAAAGCTCTAATTCAGTGATAGTATATCTTTTCTCTGCTGCTGTAAGTCCTCGTGATGCTAAAGACATGATGCACAAATTACCCTCTTCATCTCTCTGACACAATACTCCTGCAATTCCTATATGTGACGCATCAGTCATTACCACATATTCCTTATCCTTCAAAGGATACTTCAGCACCACAGCTTTCTCAAAGCCTGCCTTCAGCGCTTGAAGTGCCAGATCATGCTTGGACTCCCATCTCCAGCGATTACCACTTTTAAGCAAATCTCTAAATGGTTCTACTAACCCTGAGTATTTAAGAACGAACATGCGAAAAAAATTGCAAATACCAAGGTATGTTTTCATCTGTTTTACATTCTGTGGTACTTCTGCATTAAGTATCTTATTAACCCTACTTTCCTCTGGTGTCACACCCCTACTTGACACTTTATGACCTAAAAATGTCACTTCTGTCTGACAGAATGACGACTTGGACAGTTTCAGAGTGAACCCTGCCTGATCTAACTTTTGAAATACACTGTCTAAATGACGTAGATGCTCCTCAAAACTGCGTGAACTGATTACCATATCATCGATGTAAATAGTTACAAACTCTCCCGTGTCATCTCCTAATGCGATGTTTAAAGCCCTAATTAAAGCTGCTGAGCTACTTTTTAACCCATAAGGTACCCTGCAAAACTGATAAAGGTTATATTTATGACTAAAAGCTGTAAATGGCCGATCTTCATACATAAGTGGCACTTGCCAGAAACTGGAACTTAAATCTACACATGTGAAATACTTTTTACCCTCAAATGTCTGCATCAACTCAATGGACATGGACTTCAGCTGATCTGAACTGATTCTACTGTTAACTAAACGAGCGTCTAAACAAATACGAACTGTGCCGTCGGCCTTCGGTACTGTAATTAAAGGATTAACATATTGACTGTTTGAGTACTCTATAATGCCATCTTCAAGCATCTGGTTAATTTGTGCCTCTACTGCACCCTGATAAGCGAAAGGTATAGGATATCTATGCCCTGTGAATACTGATCTATCAATAACGTTCAATGAATGTGTATAGCAATTGGCCATGCCAATGCGATCCTCAAAAACTCTCCTATTATCCAATAACACATCATAGAGCAGAACACACTGGTCTCCCTCTATATGCCCCTGAAATGCAGCATCACGTAACGAGTCCTCAAGACTACCGTTCGTAATCAAACTGCCCACAAAAATTTGAGTATCCCGCTCTTCGGCTGGTGATATCTCACTTAAAGAACAAATCACTCCTACAACACTACTCCCCTGAACATTGTCGTTGAACGCTACCTCTACTTCAGAATTATTCCATTTAAATTTCAAACTACCTACTTCATAACATAAGTTACCAGACACTCTACTTAGCCAATCTGAACCCAAAATAACACTGAAAACTAAGTTTGGAATTACAAGACAAATCTGCTTTTCGATATGATTATTAATTTTAATGTCCACTAAAACTTGCTTAGAAATTACTTTAGACCTCTTCCCTACAGCTGTGATAACAAAAGTGCTTTTAATTGGCATCTCCTCAAAATTTACTCCAGTTCCTTTCATTTTATCATAAAATGCCCTACTTATGCAACTCTTCATACAACCACTATCAATTAAAACATCTGTGTACGCCTCGGACACGTTAAATTTAACTATGGGGCTCTTACTAACCACTTCCTGAATAATACCTTCATCATTTAGTTCATGTAATAATTCATTTCTTACATTTAGGTCATAGGGTTCCTGTATAATTGTATGGACAGGGCATGCTACAGACTGAGATTCTGACCTTACTTCGCAGCCTGGTTCGCGTTTAAAGAACCGCTACAGCTGGCCGTAGTACTACTAACTACTGAACTGGTCTGGTTGTTCTGGGCTGTGTTGTCATTGTTTGGCTGTATATTACTACCACTAGGCTGTCCTCTTCCTTGACCCCTATTCTGGTTGTAATTATTGTCATTATAATTCCTCCCTTGATTTCCCCTGAAATCATTGTTTCTCCCTTGATTTCCCCTGTAATCGTTGTTCCTCCCTTGATTTCCCCTGAAATCATTGTTCCTCCCCTGATACTGATTACCATAGCCATTTCCTCTGTTCTGATTTAGCTGATTATTATTATTTCTATTTTGAGCTTTGGCCCCTTCGCCACCGTTCCCTTGAACTTCTTGATGCCTGGCTTCATTAGGTCTATTATTATTATTACCCTGGTTCCGATTGAAATTGTCCTCATAACCCCCTCTCCCTAGTGCATCAAATGTGCTTAACAAATTTTCTACTTGTGATATAGTCTTTAAATTCTGGATACAAGCAGCCTCCTTGATCCTATAGGGAAAGTGCCTAAGTAGCAACCTTACCACATCACTTTCCTCCTTCAGGCCATCTAGATATTTACACACTAATACCTGCCCTAAAAAGTATTCGGTCATGGTGGAGCTTCCTTTAGGGTTATATTTACCACACACTACTCCCTCACGATGCTGCGACTGAATAACCTCATTCCAGAACTTTTCACAGAATTTCATTTTAAAATCATTAATATCAGTAAACTTGTCTCTATAGACAGCAAACCAATTCCTCGTTTCCCCCACAAACACTTGTTCTAAAATTTCAACTACCTGGCACCACTCAATACTACCATCTTCCAACCTCTCCCCAAATTTATTTTCTATAGAATTCATGAACTCCATTGGGCACCCTTGTCGATTGCTGAACTTCGCCAGTTCTACCTCCCTGTGTGTGCTATTCACAAAAACTGGCCTATTCTGACTATTTTCTTGCCTGATCCTAGCTTTTAATTTTAATTCTAATTCTGCGATTTTCTCCTCAGCCTTCCTCTCAATACTCTTTACTGTTAATTTAATGTTTCCTTCTGATTCTTCTACTTTATCATATAGCTTTGCTTGTTTCTCCTCAATCTTGCTAATGCTCTCTCTATTACTCTCTCTTAAATCATTTACTTCTGCAACTATTTGCGAGTGGACTTTCTCAATTCTACCCCCCAGCTGTTCCTTAACCTCTTTAGTTGATACTTGAATCTTGTCAATTCCCCCCCCCCCCCCCAAATTTCTTTTTAACCTGCAGTGTTTCTAATTTAACTAATTCCTTTAAATTTTCAGCCTGTGTGCTGATTCTACTTTCCAACTCCTCCTGTACTTTTCCTAATTTCCTGTCTACATCTGCAATGATCTCTTTAACCTTCTCTTCCATTACTCCTCTGATTTCTCCTCTAATCTGCTCCATTTTCACACAAATTTCCTTGTTGTTCTTATCTAATTTTGCATTATTCTGTTCTAATTTTTTATTTAAAGCTTCTGTACTTTCTTTAATTTCCCTACTGTTTTGTTCTAATTTGGCGTTTAAGGCATCTGTACTTTCTTAATTTTCCCTACTGTTTTGTTCTAATTTTGCATTATTCTGTTCTAATTTTGCATTTAAGGCATCACTACTAACTTTGTTTTGATACATGAACTCGAGAAGTAAAGTTTTTAATTCTGGTTGGCCGCCTACAATCCCTGTTTCAGTATCGGGATTTACCTCCGCTACCCCGGTACTACCATCACTCGACATACTGCTCGTATCATCACTCTCCAGTTGATGACCACTACGTAACCTCATCTGTCTTTCTTTCTCATCCCCCATAATGATATACACTGATAAAGACAAATAACCCCCAAAATACCGGCACAGAAATATGTCTCCTTCTCCTTCCTCAAATGTTCCTGGGTTTTCGGCCCAACGTTGTCGGCGACAAATGTAATGGTGTGCTTAGCCCTCACGTTGAGCGGCAATTGTAATGGTTATTACTGCTCCTTGCATTGAGCGTACAAATGTAATGTTTTCTATTTGGGCGGACTATTCGCCAGAAAATACTACTGCTAAGTTTGATCTATGTTGGGCGCCAAGCTGGATACACTGTGTTCCAAGCTAAATTTATATATTTAATATCGACCCCTAGCGTGAGTAGAACATATGAGAAACTCTTAATGACTAGGCTTTGGGATGATTGAATCATCAACCCAGACAACATTTGATTGTGGAGAAGGATTTGGTATTATAACTATTGCTACCTACTGGAATTAAAGAATCTACTTTGTAATAATTGAATTTAATACACTTAGAAAATATGTCAGCATCTTGAATAAAATTTACACTGTTAACGGAGCATACAACTTTAACCATTGCCACGAACAAAATTACTTAATACGCCGGTCGGGAGAATAACGTGAATTTAACTTATTTCCAAATTAATGCTTAAAGAATTTATACTGGCCCTATCGAAAAACAGAGAGTGTGTGTCGTAGATTACTTATGCTTACCAACGGAAACATTGTCTCCACGTTCTTGAAGTCTCGTAGCGTTGGATGTTCTGCATTGGTGTTGGAGGCGTCAGGCCCTTCCTCGTTGATCAAAAGTAATCGTTACAGCTTGTGGTGGAGTCTATTCCATGAGCCACAACACGTCGCTTGCCTAAACACTGCAAGACGCGTGGAACCCATGATCTGATGTGATCAGCGGAGTTAGCGTGAATAAATTCTCCCACTTGGGACTAACGAACAAAGTACGCCTTACTGTACCACGCGTAATGTCTTAATGAATGTCTTCCCTCACTCAGCGCGTCAACTATATGCTTCAATCTTCTCCCACCAGGGTCTAGCTTAACACTGCGGCCTCGCTGCTTCGACCAATACGCGTGCGTCACGTATCTCGCCATGCCCCTGCTATGTTGCTTCTTCTCCCTTGATTGGCTGGTCACCTTACGTGGCTCTTCCCGCCATGAGACTCCTTCCCCGTATTTATATTTCCGTTTCCGGGCAAGACGTAAATCATACACGTTTTCTTGCTTTGAAGTGTTCCCTCGGATTTCGTAATTCCATTGTACTCCAATCTATTCTTGTATTGAAATACCCAGTGAATCACACACCACTCTCTCTCAGCCCTAATGAATAAAATCCCGACTTTACGTATGAAGTGATTTGCCGTGCAACATTATATATTGGAATCATCCAATATAGATACGGATTTCTACTAGTAGAAATCCTATCTGTAATCTTCCAAATTTAAAAGCTCCGAAAAATGACGTAATAAATATTAATAATAATAATATGAAATATGAAATTGAATAAACTGAAATAATTTAACTTGGCCGGATTATTGCCGCGTTTAACAAATATGAAATAGTCCAACTAACTTGTGTTAGTGGCATAAAACCCCCTAGAAAAACATGTTACAGTATCCTCTTGGGAATCTTCTTCTCATCCATTCTCTTTAAGTGTCCATACCACCTCAGTCTTGATGTCTCAATCCTACCTTGCAAGGGCTCCTCTTTCACCATTTCCCAGACCTTTTTATTCCTCACCCTGTCTCTTCTTGTTACTCCGACCCTACTTCGCAGGAACTTCATTTCACCTGCCTGTATTCTGCTTATGTCTCTTTTCTCCATTGTCCATGTTTCTGAAGCATAGGTCAGTATCGGGATATAGTAGCTTTTGTTTAACACTTCCTTGCTTTTTTGTGGGACATCTTTATTCCACACTAAGCTCCTAATGCTTCTCAGAAATGCTTCTGCCTGTCTGCCACGTTCCGTAATCTCTTTGTCATTTCTCCCATTTTCCTCCACTATACTTCCCAAGTACTTGAGACTTTCCACCTTCTTCAGCTGTCCACCTCCAAGTGTTATCCCACTCATTGGTCTGTCCTTTTTCCTGGTAGTTAACAGGATCTCACATTTACTGATGTTGACCTTCCATCCATACTCTCCCACTGTTTCTTCCCAAGCCTTCAGTTGCTCCTGAATTTCCTCCTCCTTGTTTCCCCAGACCATGAGATCATCTGCAAACACCATTGCTTTCATCTTATCTTCTCCTATCTTTCCTGCTATCCGTGTCATTACCTCATCCGTAACCACAATAAAGAGAAGGGGTGAGAGCGCACTTCCCTGTTTCAGGCCACTCATTTGTCTGAACCAGTCTGTTCTTTCCCCTCCAACTTTCACACAACTCACACTTCCACAATACATCTCCTTCACTCTGCCTACAGTCCCTTTTTCCACTCCCATGTTTTCCATTGCTTTCCAAACCTTCTCCCTACACACACTATCATAGGCCTTTTCGATGTCCAGGAAGGCCATCAACAGATCCTCTCCAAATTCGTAGTGGTGTTCCTGGAGCTGTCTCACTGAAAATATGAGATCCACTGTTGATCTCCCAGGTCTGAATCCATACTGCTCCTCTCTCAATTTTCTCTCCACTTTGGCTCGTATTCTACTTTCTAATATCTTTTCATATATCTTGGCACAGTGAGGTATGAGTGTGACTCCCCTGTAATTTCTGCACTCCTTTCTGCTTCCTTTCTTAAATATTGGGACAATTAATCCTTTCTTCCAATCTTCTGGGGTCTTTTTCTCCTTCCATATCACCCTCATCACATGGTACAGCCACTGTTTCCCAACCTCCCCTGCTGCCTTCACCATTTCAACACTCACTTCATCCACACCCGGTGCCCTTCCTCCTTCCATCTTGTCTGTAGCCATCTCCAGTTCTCTCCAAGTCAGGTCCTTTTCCATTCCTGTGTTGTCTTCTCCATCTTCCAATACATTGTCTTCCTCCCTATGACCATTTGGATTCAGCAAATCCTCAAAGTACTCTTTCCACGCTGTCTTGAGTGTTTCTTTGTTGTGTACCTCGTTTCCTTTTTTGTCCATCATTACCACATCCTCTCGCAGACCTCTTTTCTTACTTTTGACCATCCCATAAAGTACTTTCTTATTTCCTCTGCTGTCTTCCTCCATCATCTCTGTCCACTTTACCATCCACTTCTTCCTCTCCTCTGCGACAATCTTGTTTGCTTCTTTCTTCTTTATCTTATAATCTTCCCTTGCCAGATCAGTTCTTTCCTGGAACCACACTCTGAAAGCCTTGTTCTTCCTTCCCACAGCTTCTTTTACTCTCTCATTCCACCATGGTGTCTCTTTACACCGCTTTCTGTTGCTTGTTCTTCCACATACTGCCACTGCAGCTTCCACCATTGTGTTTTTGAATTGCTTCCATTCCTCTTCCCCTGTTTTAGGATTGTCTGTTGGCATCCTTTCCCTTATTATCTTCTGGAATTCTTCCTTGACTTCCTTTTCCTTGAGTTTCCATACTTTGATTCTCCTTTACTGGTACTCTGTCCTCTTGCTATCCTTAACTACTCCCAGGGTCATTACAAGTATTCTGTGGTCGCTATCTAAGGCCTCTGTTGGTATTACCTTTATATCTCTGACACTTCTCTTCATTTCCCAGTCGTACAGCATGTAATCTACCAAAGATTTCTTTGTTAAATCACTGCTGTACCACGTTACCTTGTGGCTTTCTTTCTTCTGGAACCAGGAGTTGCCTACCACTAAACCATTTCTCTTGCAAAAATTCAGCAACTTTCTCCCTTCTTCATTCCTGCTACCCCATCCTTCTGCTCCCAATACATTTTCATATCCTTGCCTTTCACTTCCTACATGTGCATTCAAATCTCCCATGACAATGATGCTCTGACCATTCAACTGCTGTTGTAGCTCCTCCTCAAAGTCTTCCTTCTCTTGAGCTGTACAACCAACTTGAGGGGCATATACCTGGGCTATCTCCAGGCTTCTTCCCTTTACAGTTACTCTGATCTTCATGATCCTGTCACTTATTCCCTTTACCTCTTCTTTCATTCCATCTCTCACAACTACTCCTACTCCGCTGCTCCTTCCTTCACTGTTCCCACTCCAGTACAACCGGTACCCTTTCCTCAGTTCTCTGCGACCTTCTCCTTTCCATCTTGTTTCTGCCAAGCCCAGTACATCCAGTTTTCTTCTCTCCATCACATCTACAATCTCCTCCACCTTTCCTGTCAGTGTCTGTATGTTTAATGTCCCAACTCGTAGTCCATTAGCATATCCGGGTCGTCGTCGTTTGCATCCGTCCTTTCCGAGGCTTGTTCCTGTTTTGAAAGCAAATATGATATCCACTACTGGCTTGCTAGGCCTATCGTAGCTTCACCAGAGCCCCATCAGCCGTCACTTTTCAGGGTGCCCATAGAGCCTTCACAGCTACCGCAGCGGTCCCGGGGCACACAAAGTCCCCACTGTACTTCACCCCTACAGGCAATCCCCTACTTCATGCCGTTGCCCGTCTCCCACCACGTGGAGGAGGGGTTGGACTTGTGGGAGACTCTAATCAACGTTATCAAAAGCCTTTTCTAAGTCTACAAATGCCATGAGCATGCTCTTATCCTTTCTTATTCTACCTCTCAAAATCAGCCCAAGACTTAGTACAGTTTCCCTTGTTCCTACGTTTCTCCTGAAGCCAAACTGGTCTTGATCCAACCCTGTTTCTATTTGTCTTTTAATCCTCTTGTAAGTTATTCCAGTCAGGATCTTTGCGGCATGAGTGATCAAACTAATTGTACGGTAATCTTTACATCTGTCAGCTCCTGTTTTCTTTGGTATAGGGATGATAACATTCTTCTTGAAACCAGAGGGTACTTCACCTGTCTCATAAATCTACACACCAAGTGAAATAACCTGATCAGACCTTCATCTCCTTTGCAGTGTAGCAACTCAATCGATATATGGTGCTTTGTTCCTGCTTGAGTCTTCCATGAATGAAAAAATAAAAAATACATCACAAGAACATCCAATGAATTCTAAATTATCCTAAGTAACCTAATGTTGCAAGAGAAATTGAGGCACTCAGCTATCAGGTTGTGTATTGTACAAATAGTACAAGCTTTTCAGGTGGAAGGTAGAGAATTAAAAGGTGAGCCACATGAGGGACCCGAACCAACATAGGTCCACCATCCTCTAAGTTTGTCTGCAGGTATTACCTTCCAAAATATTAAGGAATAAGGTGGCAGTCAAGAACTGTAGGAAGGTTGGTTGGTTCCTCAGTTTAGGGGCTGCGACAACGCGGTCATTGTGCTCTCCTTGTAGCAAATGTTCTCCTCTATCCAACGGTGACCATCCCGATTTAATTTGATCACCTGATTGCTCAATATTTGCGTTGCTTGTGGGGCGTGGATTATTCAGTTAAGGATTCTCCGTTTCCCACGGTTTGAATCTTGTTCACATCCTCCAATAAGCGGAGTGGTACATCACCAAGTCTTTCAATTCTTATGTTAATTTTGGACCAATACTGTAATTAGATGATGTGACATTTGTGGAATATGCCTCTTAATTAATCTAACCATCTGGCCTTCTCCTTTAATTAATCCGGGGCATGGTGGCGGAGCGGTAAAGCTGTTGGCCTCTCACCAAGGTGGACCGGGTACAATTCCCGGTCAATGCATGTGAGATTTTCGATGTGAAATGCCATGTCCTATGGTTCGGATTCCACATAAAAAGGAGGTCCCGTGGCTCATGATTGCATGATTAATGGTCAAGTAAAACTAAAAGCTTTTTTTTTCCTATAATGAAGCATTGCTTTGATGCGGGGATATGTCAATAATCTCGCTGGACCCTCTCCTTCTCCTTCTCTGTCATTCATGACGATTTGCTCGGGCAGTTGGGGTGAGTCTGTGAATCCCCTCGTTGATGTTTTTCATCATGGTGACAGGTGTTGAAAGTTTCCAATTCTAATGTTCGCTCACAAGCCTCATGCTTTGTTAACTGCATTCACTTGCCAGTACAAAGTCCACATCATTCCTTGGCGTGAATTAAATATTCATGTCTTCAGAACCAGACTTCGGTTCCTGACTGATTTCATCTTTCTCATATCAGATAAACAACAATTAATTTATTGTTATTATTACTGTGTCATGTGCTTCCATTGAACCATATATATATGGGCACAGTACTAGATTCTTATCCCAGCTTCGCACTTAAATCACTTTCTATTCTACTCGGAAGTTTTCACTTGAATGTTGTACAAATGTTGGCTATGGCCTTGGCCAACTGACTCTGGGAAAAGCTCACTTGCACATTTTTATAACTGACACTGGATATTGCATTATGAAACTGGAGTTAGCGCTATGAAACCAAAAGATCATTATATTTTAGATGTAAATGAGCTTGTGATTGTGATCGAAAGGTTCATGTGAGGACACATTCATCTACGACCAAAGGGAGCTGATCAATATTTAAGTGAAGAAAGTTGAGAAAGAACCGATCGTCTATGCACTGTATTAGCTTATGCTGGATAAACTGTCAAAGATATATCAATTCTTTATCAATATTATTGTTCAGCATAAAATCTATATACAGTATACCTTACTAACAGTATACCGACAAAAAAAATCAGGGACGCTCTGCGTGTTGTGTAAAAGACGATGCTGCAATCGGATTGGCGGAGAAGATGTTTCCCTTCGAGAAAATGAGGTTACTTTGTTACTTCCGGGCGCGAGATTCAAATTGGTGGGATCACCGTATTTGTTGAGCCAGAGTGCAAGCCGAGCCGAAGGAGGAAACTTGCGCATTCCCGCCAGCATATCTCTGTCTCCTTCTATCACACTCCCTTCCCTCGCCTGAAGCAAAGCAGTGGCCAGCGGCTTGCTCTGTGGCTCAGCAAATAGGCGAGTTCGTAGATTTGAATCGCGCGCCCGGAAGTAACAAAGTAACCTCATTTTCTCGAAGGGAAAAATTTTCTCCGCCAATCTGATTGCGGCATCGTCTTTTACATAACACGCAGAGCGTCCCTTATTTTTTTTGTCAGTATAATTAAGATACACCATGTATATAAAAATCAATGTTACGTGATAGTATGTATGTCTCCTATGCGTTCCTATACCATTCATCCGATTGCGATGAAATTTGGGTGAGTTGTTGTGTACACTCCAGGGAAGGTTTCTGGCTACAAATTATTTATGTAACACAAAAGGGTGAGGGACTTAACAGGAAGTCTTAAATGCAACAGCAACCCAATTGCACATTCTGTATACTTATGACACCGCAATGAAAGGTGTGAGAAAGCCTTGCTGATTCATCGCGAGGTGACATGACCTGACATGGATGTCTCAGCTCAGCCTAATGCATACGGACCGGTCCACCAGACAGAAAAACAAAGAATGTTGTTTATCCAAAGGCATTTCAGTTTCTATCTATCTTGAGCTGCCTGCGTGGCTCAGCGGTAGCATTCTCGCCGCTGTGACCAAGATTGCTGGATCGAATCCTGGCGCAAGCAGTTATTAAAAGGGACGTAATAGTACATTATGCAACGAGCCTATAATGGCAATGATTAAGACACGAATCTGTTTATAAAGCGAGTGTAGCGAGTTTTATAATATCCATACGAGTGTCTTAATTACCATTATAGGCGAGTTGCATATGACTGTTTATGTTCTACGATAATTATAACTATTTTATGTTCGAACATAAATATTCATAAATATCTGTCGAGATTTCACCAGTTTTATGTACTGAACAGAGCGCATGGGACGCAGAAAATACCTTATTTGACCATGGCCTCCTGGAATACCTCACTATGACACTCGCCAAGCAGTGAAATTTAAAATAGGGGGCCATGGAAGTGAGCGCAGGTGCGATGCTATCCTCACCTAATTGGTCACACAACTGTTTCTTGAGCTCTGATTGGTGGGAGAAACTGTAGCATAATGAAAACTTGTACTATAATGAGCCTCATTATAGTACAGTTTTCTGACATATAATATTTACATTTCGTCAGGGTCGAACATAAAACAAATAACATTATTAGTGTCTTCCTTTATCTCTATCTGTGTTTGATTGGCATTGCAACATGTGCCGGGTATAGCTAGTGTTCTATGTCTGTGACAGCATAGGGCCTAGGCTATATCTTTAAAACATAGTTCACTGTACGTGCTTTTATGTTGCAATTAGTAACTAATTTTTAACAAGGTCTAACTTAAAACACTTATAAAGGGCTGTGTATTTAAAACAGATATATACTGTTGGAGTTCCTGACCCGGTCGGATTCCTGACCCGGTCGGAGACTGGAAGCAGGCTGTGGATTTTCATTTTCATATACTGTTGGAGACTTTTGTAGAACAACAGTATTGATGAAATATCGATATATCTTTAACAATTTTGCCAGCATAAGCTAAAAAGGTTAGTTAGTTTTTTCTTCAACTTGCTTTACTCATATCGTTATTGCTCCACTTCCTTCAGTGAAGAAATCTAAGAATGTTACCACATATACATACCTTTGACCAAAAATACTTTTTGAATGGTGAAATCTGCATCATAATCTGTCCAGTACCGTAGTTCTTGAGAGTAGCTTGGACAAACAGACAGACAAAATCGAGGTCTTTGTTTTATATTATGTATAGTTATATGTATGTGCTTGTGTTGCCTTTGGTGGCAGTTGACAAAACAATACTTGCATTTTAATACATTGATTATTATTGACTGAATGTTGGTAACATTGGTGAACGACTCACATCCCTAATGCAACATACAGTTCCAATTTCCAGTAGCATTGGTGATCAATTATTTTTAAACATTTGAATGGAATTTTGTTATACCATAGTAAACTATAATACAAGTTATGTAATTTGTTTGCCCAATAAATGTATGTTGAAAATAAGTGTGTCTTTGAGTCTTCAGTCTTTTGACTGGTTTGATGCAGCACTCCATGTCTCCCTGTCCTGAGACAATCGTTTCATCTCTACACAGCAACCATACCTTACATCCAAGGCAATCTGCTTAACATATTCTAGCCTTGGCCTAGCCCTAAAGTTCTTGTCCTCGACATTTCCTTCCATACCGTAACTAAGTTTGCTATTCGTGGGTGTCTTAGAATGTGTCCTACCAACCTATCTCTTCTCTTCATTAGCAGTCGCCAGAAACATCTCTCCTCCCCCACTCGTCTTAATACCTCTTCATTTGTTACTCTATCTACCCATCTGATCTTCATAATTCTACTGTAACACAACATTTCAAATTCTTGTACTCTCCTCTTTTCTGCTGCACCAACAGTCCAAGTTTCACTTCCATAGAGTGCCATGCCCCACACAAAAGTTTTCAACAACGACTTCCCAATATCTTAACCTATATTTGATGTCAACAAATTGCTTTCCTTGCCTGTTCTAACCTTCTTTTTATATCCACTTTGCTTCATCCATTGTAACGTGTTTTTCGAGGGGTTTTATGCAACTGGCATAAGTCAGTAGGAAGCCATTCTATATTTATTTACGCGGCAAATTGTTCAGCCAAGATAATTTTTCATGTTAATTTATTATTATTATTAATTTATTATAATTATTATTTAGATATTATCGGAGCATTTTATAAAACTTATAAGCATACAGATAGGTTTTCTATGTCTTAGAAAACGCTATCAAGCAAATTATTACGAACGACGATATCATAGAAAATTATCTGATTACGGAATTTTACGGAGTTTTGTCAGTTAGGGTATTTGAGAGACATGACTCACTGGGAATTCTAATACAAGCTGATTCCTGTCGAGAAGTATTACGCAAGGTCTAGAAAAGACGAATTGATGAAACGGAAAACGACTTCTCCCTCTCGCCCGCGGAGTGTAATGAACCGGAGGAGGGGAAGTAGCGGCGTGCTCAACCAATCAGTGTGGACCACGCAAGCTGAAGCCGGCTGTAGAGTGGGGAGCCAACGTGTGGATATATCGTTCGACGCGCCGTGAGACGAGGACAATCTGTGTAGAACTTGCAGTGTACGGTCGCAAGTGCGTGACGCTCCGATGTTCAGTGGAGTTAGCGACGAACTTTTGTAAAACTTGGTTGTACGAGTGTTTGGGTCCGAGGTACGGACCATAGAATTATCTAATCTACCAGAATATCATCAAATTCCGACGGAGATGACGACGTCCAGGAGACTGTGGGAAGCTCACAACATCTTCAAGAACGAGGGAAATGCTTTGGCAATTTCCAGTGGTAAGCGCCAATGACGCAGAAATACGCAATCTCTCATTTTCTTTGTTCTACATTTCATATTTCAGTAACTTCATAGCTTGGAAATAAGAGTAAAATCAATTTATCAGACTCCGTTTTCACGTAATTTTCTATCGGTAATATTCAAATCACAACGCTCCAATTTAAATTTTATACTTATTATTATTAATTTTGCTATTCTTGTTTTATATAATAAATTCATTTCTTTTACAATGCAATCTTTGCTTTCAGTAGGTAGCATTAGATATAGACCAATTCCTTCTCCTGATACAATTGTTTGTTGGGTTAATGATCAAATCATACCACGATCTGAGTGAATAGAGTCTTGAAGGTGTTCTGCCAGAGCTAGACGTTGTTAAATACAAATTTAGATTTCAACATTGCGTTGAGGTCTTGGCGCCCATTAAAACAACATAGCTTAGGCAAAGGTAAACAGTTACATTTCTCACCCAACAGTTAGGAGCTAGCAAAACGTCTCATTTGTACGCTCAACGTGGAGCAAAGTAAATAACGTTTCACTTGTCGCTACCAACATGGGGCACTAATAACCATTACATTTGTCGCCGACAACTTGGGGCTGAAAACCTAATAACATTTGTGGAAGGAGAAGGGTATATATTTCTGTGCCTGTATTTTGGGGGTTATTTGTCTGTATCAGTGTATATCATTATGGGGGATGAGAAAGAAAGACAGATGAGGTTACGTAGTGGTCATCAACGGGAGAGTGATGATACGAGCAGTATGTCGAGTGATGGTAGTACCGGGGTAGCGGAGGTAAATCCCGATACTGAAACAGGGAGTGTAGGCGGCCAACCAGAATTAAAAACTTTACTTCTCGAGTTCATGTATCAGAACAAAGTTAGTAGTGATGCTTTAAATGCAAAATTAGAACAGAATAATGCAAAATTAGAACAAAACAGTAGGGAAAATAAAGAAAGTACAGAAGCTTTAAATGCAAAATTAGAACAGAATAATGCAAAATTAGAACAGAATAATGCAAAATTAGAACAAAACAGTAGGGAAAATAAAGAAAGTACAGAAGCTTTAAATGCAAAATTAGAACAGAATAATGCAAAATTAGAACAAAACAGTAGGGAAAATAGAGAGAGTAATGAAACTTTAAACGCCAGATTAGAACAAAACAGTAAGGAAAATAGAGAGAGTACTGAAACTTTAAATGCTAAATTAGAACAAAACAGTAGGGAAATGAGTGACAAATTCGAACTGATTAGAGGTGAGATCAGGGGGGTGATGGAAGAAAAGGCTAAAGAGATTATTGCAGATGTAGACAGAAAATTAGGAAAAGTACAGGAGGAGTTGGAAATTAGAATCAGTACACAGGCTGAAAATTTAAAAGAACTAGTGCAACTGGAAACACAGCAGGTCAAAAAGCAATTGGGGGGAGAAATTGACAAAATTCAGGTAGCTACTAAAGAGGTTAAGGAACAGCTGGGGGGTAGAATTGAGAAAGTCCACTCACAAATAGTTGCAGAAGTAAATGATTTAAGAGAGAGTAATAGAGAGAGCATTAGCAAGATTGAGGAGAAACAAGCAAAGCTATATGATAAAGTAGAAGAATCAGAAGGAAACATTAAATTAACAGTAAACAGTATTGAGAGGAAGGCTGAGGAGAAAATCGCAGAATTAGAGTTAAAATTAAAAGCTAGGATCAGGCAAGAAAATAGTCAGAATAGGCCAGTTTTTGTGAATAGCACACACAGGGAGGTAGAACTGGGTAAGTTCAGCAATCGACAGGGGTGCCCAATGGAGTTCATGAACACTATAGAAAATAAATTCGGGGAGAGGTTGGAAAATGGTAGTATTGAGTGGTGCCAGGTAGTTGAAATTTTAGAACAAGTGTTTGTGGGGGAAACGAGGAATTGGTTTGCTGTCTACAGAGACAAGTTTACTGATATCAATGATTTTAAAATGAAATTCTGTGAAAAGTTCTGGAATGAGGTTATTCAGTCGCAGCATCGTGAGGGAGTAGTGTGTGGTAAATATAACCCTAAAGGAAGCTCCACCATGACCGAATACTTTTTAGGGCAGGTATTAGTGTGTAAATATCTGGATGGCTTGAAGGAGGAAAGTGATGTGGTGAGGTTGCTACTTAGGCACTTTCCCTATAGGATCAAGGAGGCTGCTTGTATCCAGAATGTAAAGACTATATCACAAGTA
The DNA here is from genome assembly GCA_946902985.2 of Meconema thalassinum. NCBI lineage: Eukaryota > Metazoa > Arthropoda > Insecta > Orthoptera > Tettigoniidae > Meconema > Meconema thalassinum. The sequence continues at coordinate 398,477,696 of OX336394.1, read as the reverse complement.
GAAAATTTGTTAAGCACATTTGATGCACTAGGGAGAGGGGGTTATGAGGACAATTTCAATAGGAACCAGGGTAATAATAATAATAGACCTAACGAGGCCAGGCATCAAGAAGTTCAAGGGAACGGTGGCGAAGGGGCCAACGCTCAAAATAGAAATAATAATAATCAGCTAAATCAGAACAGAGGAAATGGCTATGGTAATCAGTATCAAGGGAGAAACAATGATTTCAGGGGAAATCAAGGGAGAAACAATGATTACAGGGGAAATCAAGGGAGAAACAATGATTTCAGGGGAAATCAAGGAAGAAATTATAATGACAATAATTACAACCAGAATAGGGGTCAAGGAAGAGGACAGCCTAGTGGTAGTAATATACAGCCAAACAATGACAACACAGCCCAGAACAACCAGACTAGTTCAGTAGTTAGTAGTACTACGGCCAGCTGTAGCGGTTCTTTAAACGCGAACCAGGCTGCGAAGTAAGGTCAGAATCTCAGTCTGTAGCATGCCCTGTCCATACAATTATACAGGAACCCTATGACCTAAATGTAAGAAATGAATTATTACATGAACTAAATGATGAAGGTATTATTCAGGAAGTGGTTAGTAAGAGCCCCATAGTTAAATTTAACGTGTCCGAGGCGTACACAGATGTTTTAATTGATAGTGGTTGTATGAAGAGTTGCATAAGTAGTGCATTTTATGATAAAATGAAAGGAACTGGAGTAAATTTTGAGGAGATGCCAATTAAAAGCACTTTTGTTATCACAGCTGTTGGGAAGAGGTCTAAAGTAATTTCTAAGCAAGTTTTAGTAGACATTAAAATTAATAATCATGTAGAGAAGCAGATTTGTCTTGTAATTCCAAATTTAGTATTCAGTGTTATCTTGGGTTCAGAGTGGCTAAGTAGAGTGTCTGGTAACTTATGTTATGATGTAGGGAGTTTGAAATTTAAATGGGGAGATTCTGAAGTAGAAGTAGCGTTCAATGACCATATTCAGAGGAGTAGTATTGTAGGTGTGATTTGTACTTTAAATGAGATATCGCCAGCCGTAGAGCGGGGTTCTCCATGTTTTGTGGGCAGTGTGATTACGAACGGAAGTCTAGAGGACTCGTTACGTGAGGCTGCATTTCAGGGAAATATAGAGGATGAACAGTGTGTTCGGCTCTATGATGTGTTATGGTGTAATAGGAGAGTTTTTGAGGATCGCATTGGTATGGCCAATTGCTATACACATTCATTGAACGTTATTGATAGGTCAGTATTCACAGGACATAGATATCCTGTACCTTTCGCTTATCAGAGTGCAGTTGAGGCACAAATTAACCAGATGCTTGAAGATGGGATTATTGAGCACTCGAACAGTCCATAGGTTAATTCTTTGATAACGGTACCCAAGACCGACGGCACTGTTCGTATTTGTTTAGACGCTCGTTTGGTTAACAGTAGAATTAGTTCAGATCAGCTGAAATCTATGTCAATAGAAGAATTAATGCAAACATTTGAGGGGAAGAAGTATTTCACTTGTGTAGATTTGAGTTCCAGTTTTTGGCAAGTGCCACTTATGTACGAAGATAGACCATTTACAGCTTTTAGTCATAAATATAACCTTTATCAATTTTGTAGAACACCTTATGGGTTAAAGAGTAGTTCAGCAGCTTTAATTAGGGCTTTAAACATCGCATTAGGGGATGACACAGGAGAGTTTGTAACCATTTACATAGATGATATGGTAATTAGTTCACGCAGTTTTGAGGAGCATCTATGTCATTTAGATATAGTTTTTCAGAAGTTAGATCAGGCAGGGTTCACTTTGAAGCTGTCTAAGTCGTCATTCTGTCAGTCAGAAGTGACATTTTTAGGTCATAGAGTGTCGAGTAGAGGTGTAACACCAGAAGAAAGTAGGGTTAATAAGATACTTAGCGCAGAGGTGCCACAGAATGTTAAACAGTTAAAAACTTACCTGGGAATTTGCAACTTTTTCAGGAGGTTCGTTCTTAAATACTCAGGGTTGGTAGAACCATTCAGGGAATTGCTTAAAAGTGGGACTCGGTGGAGATGGGAGTCCAAGCATGAACAGGCTTTTAGAGCGCTGAAAGAAGGTTTTGAGAAAGCTGTAGTGCTGAAATATCCTTTAAAAGATAAGGAATATGTGGTTATGACAGATGCTTCACATATAGGCATTGCTGGAGTATTATGTCAGAAAGATGATGAGGGTAATCTGTGCATTGTATCTTTAGCCTCGCGAGGACTGACTGCAGCAGAGAAAAGATACACGATTACTGAGTTAGAGCTTTTAGGTATTGTTTTCAGTTTAGGGAAATTTAGAATGTATTTAGTAGGGGGGAAATTTGAGATCCACACAGATCACCATGCATTACTGTATATGAGAACTTGTAAACTCAGTTCTAACAGAGTTAGTAGGTGGATTCTTGCTCTGCAGGAATACGAATTCACAGTAAAATATATTAAAGGTAAAGATAACATTCTTGCAGACATGCTATCGAGGGACACTAATTTATGTAGGGATTATCCTGTGGTTAAAGCAGAGGACGGTATTTTAATATGTGCATGTGTGGACAGTAGCAACAGGGCATCGTTACAGACACTGAGAAATATGCTAGTAGAGCATTGACGTTCATTTAAGGGAGCCACTTGCAAGGTTGGAAGCAGGTGACGCAGTAACATTTATAGTTTCCAAACGTATTGGGAAAACAGCATATGTGCTGGAGAATAGTGAGGGAAACAGATTATACGGAACGTATAATATACATAGTCTACGAAAATATGTGTCATAAAGTGAGTGTGTTTAGCTGGCGAGCCAGCCTATCAAATGAGTAAGTGTGGTATTTGGTGCGTGGGAGGAGATGGTCTTCCAGGCAGGCGTATCAGAAGTCACACAGGGGGGTGGTATGTAAGTAAATGAGAGTTTTTAAGGTACAGGGAAATATGACGGGATTGTCGGATGCTGTTGAGCACTAAATTGTCTCGATGCACCAAGGCCATTTTGGCAGCGCTGATGGGTTCCCATTTATCTCCAAGAGATGGGGGAGCGCTTGTATAGGGCTTGTTAGCTTAAGGCGTCCACGAGATAAAAGATGGGCCATCAGAATGCGAGACAGTCCTTCATGAAACTCATACATATCAGCACACGTGATTTCTGTTTACGGCCTCGCCATGTAAGATTTGTAAGTGTGTAATTTAAGATAATTTGTATAATGGTATTATTTGTGTGAGGAGAAATGGTCTGTGTTGAGAACTAGTATGAAGTAGAATATGGTCTATGGGAACTTAACAAGACAGGGCGATTACGGCACAGAAATATTTGGTGTTATATGTAATGCGCATTTACTGTATTTTTTTTTCAGAAGTCAATATTAATTTAATCTACTTTAAAGAGAGATTAAGTATTATGGTCACGAGGCGCTGCCACAATAGTGTGATCGTGTGCTCAGTGATAAGTGGAATTAAATGTCACCATAAGGAGGGGACCTCCAGTGAAATTAGGAAGTTCTATGGTGATATAAATATATCAGAACACCTTCAATGCGTGTGATATGACATCATAAATACATAGTGCTCACACATTAATTATGTCTATTTCTCCAACATAGAGAAATTTGAGAGGCGGAAATATCCGTGGAACACTATTCCATATGTAAAACATTGGACTGGTTGCAAAGTGCAATCCATAGTGACAACAAACTTTGACGCAAAGTGCGTGAAGAAAAAATATGAGTGTATATATCTGTAATTTAGGGTGATTTCATTTATGTAATATGTATTTTGGATGGGGTTTATTAACGTGTCTGGGATAATCGGATAATGGACCGTCGTCACGGTAAATCATCCGATGATCCGAGGCGAATATGTAACGTGTTTTTCGAGGGGTTTTATGCAACTGGCATAAGTCAGTAGGAAGCCATTCTATATTTATTTACGCGGCAAATTGTTCAGCCAAGATAATTTTTCATGTTAATTTATTATTATTATTAATTTATTATAATTATTATTTAGATATTATCGGAGCATTTTATAAAACTTATAAGCATACAGATAGGTTTTCTATGTCTTAGAAAACGCTATCAAGCAAATTATTACGAACGACGATATCATAGAAAATTATCTGATTACGGAATTTTACGGAGTTTTGTCAGTTAGGGTATTTGAGAGACATGACTCACTGGGAATTCTAATACAAGCTGATTCCTGTCGAGAAGTATTACGCAAGGTCTAGAAAAGACGAATTGATGAAACGGAAAACGACTTCTCCCTCTCGCCCGCGGAGTGTAATGAACCGGAGGAGGGGAAGTAGCGGCGTGCTCAACCAATCAGTGTGGACCACGCAAGCTGAAGCCGGCTGTAGAGTGGGGAGCCAACGTGTGGATATATCGTTCGACGCGCCGTGAGACGAGGACAATCTGTGTAGAACTTGCAGTGTACGGTCGCAAGTGCGTGACGCTCCGATGTTCAGTGGAGTTAGCGACGAACTTTTGTAAAACTTGGTTGTACGAGTGTTTGGGTCCGAGGTACGGACCATAGAATTATCTAATCTACCAGAATATCATCAAATTCCGACGGAGATGACGACGTCCAGGAGACTGTGGGAAGCTCACAACATCTTCAAGAACGAGGGAAATGCTTTGGCAATTTCCAGTGGTAAGCGCCAATGACGCAGAAATACGCAATCTCTCATTTTCTTTGTTCTACATTTCATATTTCAGTAACTTCATAGCTTGGAAATAAGAGTAAAATCAATTTATCAGACTCCGTTTTCACGTAATTTTCTATCGGTAATATTCAAATCACAACGCTCCAATTTAAATTTTATACTTATTATTATTAATTTTGCTATTCTTGTTTTATATAATAAATTCATTTCTTTTACAATGCAATCTTTGCTTTCAGTAGGTAGCATTAGATATAGACCAATTCCTTCTCCTGATACAATTGTTTGTTGGGTTAATGATCAAATCATACCACGATCTGAGTGAATAGAGTCTTGAAGGTGTTCTGCCAGAGCTAGACGTTGTTAAATACAAATTTAGATTTCAACATTGCGTTGAGGTCTTGGCGCCCATTAAAACAACATAGCTTAGGCAAAGGTAAACAGTTACATTTCTCACCCAACAGTTAGGAGCTAGCAAAACGTCTCATTTGTACGCTCAACGTGGAGCAAAGTAAATAACGTTTCACTTGTCGCTACCAACATGGGGCACTAATAACCATTACACCATCACAGGTTATTTTGCTTCCTAAGTAGCAGAAGTCTCCTACTTCCTTTAGCTTTTCTCCTGCCAGTATGACGTCAATAGCAGTTCCCGATTTCGTTTGGCTGCATTCCATTATTTTTTTAATACATTTCTTTTAAAAACTCATTCAAATCCTCCGGTGAATCGGCTAAGTCGACGATGTCATCGGCATATCTCAGTGTTGAAGTTATTTCTCCTTGAATCTTTACTCCTACTTTAAATTTTTCTCTAATTTCCTTCCTTGAAAAGTATGGGTGATAATTTGCAGCCTTGCCTTACACCTTTCTGAATACCATCTTCTCTCTCATGTTCTTTGGCTGGTATTTGTATGGATTGTAGATCACCCTCCTATCCCTGAACTATCTCCTATTATAATCCTTTTCAAAATGTCAAACAACTTACCCTAATCAATGTTATGAAAAGCCTTTTCTAAGTGTACAAATGCCATGAACGTTCTCTTATCTTTCCTTATTCTACCTTCCAAGATCAGCTTCCCCTTGTTCCTATGTTTCTCCTGAAACCAAATTGGTCTTCACCCTACTCGGTTTTTTATCTGACTTTCCATCCTCTTGTAAATTATTCTAGTCAGGATCTTTGAAGCATGAGTGATCAAGCTGATTGAACGGTAATCTTCTCATCTGTCAGCTCATGCTTTCTTGTGTATAGGGAAGATAACATTCTTCTGTAAATCGGAGAGTGCAGTACCTAACCTGTTTCATAAATTCTACATACTATGTAAAATAACCTGATCAGACCTTCATCACCTATGCAACGGGGATTCGAACCTCCTCGCCTCCCGTATGTGAGCGAGTGCCTGCAGCCATGCCGTAACGACCACGGCTAACTCACCCGGTAGCTTGACTTATAGGCATATAGACTTGTACTACTGTGGTGCATGTAAGTTTTGTATTGATTTTAGCTACAATAATCCATTCACTATATTGTTCATTATATTCCACCCGCTGGCCAAGTTTTGCTACTCAATATGAGACCTACCCCCGCGTGGCCATTGTCTGATTTAGTGCTAATGATCTTATAGTCTCCTGACCAAAATTCCTGTTCTTCCTGCCAGCGCACTTCACTAATCCCAACCAAATCCAACCTCAACTTATCTATTTCCCTTTCTAAATTTTCTAACCTTCCATTGCCAATCAGGCTTCTAACATTCCACACTCCGATCCATAAAATGTCAGATTTCCACATTATCACTTCTGTGATGTCAACCCCTTCTCGAGTAGTCCCCATCCGGAGATCCGAACGGGGGACCAGTTTATCTCTGAATTGGAATTTTACAAGAGAGAATGCCATCATCACATGTAATTATGCATGATGATGATGTTATCCGTTCAGTCGAATCTGACCATCGGCAATTCAATGAATCATCACTCTCCAAGTTATCCTGTGCCACACTGCATTCTTTAGTTGTTCCAGGGTGAGATTAGAGCCTGTTCTAACCTTGTCTTCTGGTACCGCTGATCATTCCTAGCATGATTTCTTTTTTTAATGCATCTGATCGCATAGCGTTGCCAAAGTATGCTAGCTGCAACTTCATAATCTTGCCGACCAATGACATGGGGATTGATGCGCTCTAATACTGCCTTTTTGGTGACTTTTGCAGTCCTTGGTATTCTTAAGAGTCTACGTCAACACCAGAGCTCAAAAGCATAGATCTTCCTCTTGTCTGCCTGTGTCAAGCTCTCACATCCATACATGAACAGTGGGAATATAATCACATTGAATTATCTACATTTGGTAGCCAAACTGATATCTCTGCTCTTCCAGATTGGGGACGTCATCATAGTGCTCCGTCCAAGCGAAATTCGTCTTCTAATTTCAGGACCGCAATCTCCACTGTAACTAATTTTGGCTCCCAAGAAGATGAAATCCTCCACTCTCTCTATCTCTTCCCCGTTTAACTTAAGACTAGCTGTACCACACTCATCCGTAGTCATGGCTTTGCTCTTTATAATATTGAGATAGAGGCCCATATTTTCACTTTCATCTTTGAGGCAGGAAATTTAAAGTTTTAGATCTTCTATAAAAGCATTGATATTATTGCAGCATATAACCCCAATAGAAGCAATGCCATACCCTTCTTAAATTCATTTGAAAGTTTTCTTAGCCAGATAAACAATAAATTATGCATCTTCCTCGGAGATACCAACATTGATATCCTAGCTGATGATCAATTAAGAAGGAAATATCTAAATCTAATAGCATGCTATGGGTTTAAACAGTGCAACACTAAATATGCTACACGACTTTGTGACACTGCAGCTACCTTAATAGATCACGTGTCACTAAACAATTCAGAATTAAGTTATAAAATATCAAATGTCAGCAATGATTTTATTAGTGATCACAGTATATTAATTCTTGATATTTCCAAGACCAATTATAGCACGTACACTCAGTCACATAACTCGACAAAATCAACAACACACGAGGACTCTTGGGATAGGCAACACACTCCTGAAACTAATATATCTATAAACGCTGATTCCCATAATGATGCAAACAGTACTCTTAACTCTCTATATAACTCTTTCATCAAACAATTGAATCTAAGGAACAGGCATAGTCAAAGAAAAATAACAAACAAAACTAACAATAAAAGACAGACTACTAACTTACCATGGGTCACAGCTGAACTCCTTACACTTATAAAACAACGAGACAGTCTGCATGCAAAGCTCAAAAATCCCCTTCACAAAAATAATAATGATATGAACCAAGAATACTGTAGATGCAGGAATAGTGTAACAAACTTAAAAAGAAGACTAAAGTCAAATTACTACTCAGAAAAATTCAGAACATATGGAAACAATTCCAAAAAAACTTGGGAGACTATCAAAGAAATCATACACAACAAAAAACCAACAGTTGAGACATGCACTTCACTTGAAATAGACAACAAAATTATCACAGACAATCAAGAGCTATGCGAATCATTCAACTTGTTCTTCACAAACATTGCTGGAAGTCTAGCAAAAGCTATTCCTGAACAGAAGGAAATCCTCAATAAGGACCACAAGCAGTCAAATTCCCTCTACTTATATCCAACAGATGAAGCAGAGGTCAAGTCCATCATCACAAATTTAAAGAATAAAAAGAGCTGTGGCTTAGATAGGATCAAGACAAATTTCATTAAAAACAACATGCAATCATTTATTAAAATCTTAGTTGAAATGATTAATGAGTCCTTAGTTACTGGCATGATACCAGATGACTTAAAAGTGGCCAAAGTAGTTCCTATATTTAAGGGTGGTGACAAAAGAAATCCAAATAATTATAGACCTGTTTCTATTTTATCGGTAGTTTCAAAAATTCTGGAAGAAGTGGTAAAAACAAGATTTCTTTCATTTCTGAACAAGAATACATTCTTTCATAATATGCAATATGGATTCAGGGAAAATTCTAGTACTGAGGCAGCAACTATTGACCTAATAACAATGCTACAAGAAACTATTGACAAAAATAATATGGCAGTTGGGTTATTTATTGATCTCACAAAAGCCTTTGATACAGTAGATCATAAAATACTGTTGTCAAAATTAGAAAATGCTGGTGTCCGAGGTATAGCTCTAAAATGGTTCCAAAGCTACCTTCTTGGAAGAAAGCAGCATGTAGCTTTGAATAAATGCATAAGTTCAGGAAAATATATAACTCATGGCATTCCACAAGGATCTATACTTGGACCTACATTATTCTTAATGTATATAAATGATATTGTGGAATGTAATTTGAGAGGGCATATCAAATTGTATGCAGATGATACAAATATCTTCTACACTGGGAAAGACATAATTGAAATCATACAAAATGTGCAACAAGATATAAATACTCTCTCACAATGGTTCCAGGCCAATAAATTAACAATGAACCTACAGAAGACCAATTACATGGTAATTTCAAAACAAAGCATGAAAGAAATCACACATGACAAAATATATATAAATAATATTGAAATAAAAGAGGTTAATCAGGCAAAGTATTTAGGTCTAATCATCGACAAACACCTGACCTGGATTGAACACGTTGAACGAATTGCTAAGAAACTCTCACCTGTAGTGGGGATCCTAAGGAAACTTCGGTATCTTATTCCCCTAAACCTTGTAAAACAAATCTACTATTCACTTGTACATAGCAAGCTCCAATATTTAAATGTTATTTGGGCTCACTGCAGGAAATCCACACTGAATGATTTAATGACTATTCAGAATAGGGCTATTAGAAACATATTTAACCTTCCTTACTGCACTCCAGTAAAAGATCTGTACATCAAAAGTAAAATTCTACCCCTCAGCATAAGTGCAGAACTCCGAGCAGCTATGCTAATATACAAGATTAAACACAACACAATACTCTATAGCTCTCCCTACATCTTGAACTCAGACAATCATTCTTATGGAACTAGGCATGCGAAGGACGTAGCCTTATATATCATTCACTCTTCTAAATATGGTAGAAATAGTTTCAAGTTCTCTGCATCACAGTCATATAATAAACTTCCTGATGAAGTAAAAAGTGCACCAACTTTGTCGGTATTTAAGAGGAAAACTATGGAAGTATTGTGGGAAAAATTCGATGCATCTTAATACATCAAATAAGTTAAGTTATGTATAAGATTAAATATCCTAAGTGCTTATCATTTTAAGGGACCTTGGTCTAAACAATCTTAGATATGGTATCAACCTTATAATAGGCCTATGTCCTTATTCATCAATTTGTGTTACCTTCAGAATTTTCTTCCTTGGTGTGTAAACACACATATTACTGTACAATTCCTCTGTACGAGCCTATGGCTCTTTGGAATTAATTGAATAAAATATCTAATATCTTCTGTTTCCGCCAGCAGGGTTGTATCGTCAGCATATCTCAAATAATTTATATTTTGTCCTCCAATCTTCACACCAATATCAAGTTTCTCTAAGTTTAACTTCTGCATAATGATATCTGCATACAGATTGAAAAGGAATGGTGAAAGATTGCAGCCTTGACGGACACCCTTTTCAATTTTAAACCATTCAGTGTCGCCATATGGTGTGCGAACTGCTGCCTCTTGTTCTGTATAAAGCAAATGTATCAACTGAATCATACGTATGGGTACCCCCAACTCCAACAGGGATTCCCGTAATTTGTCATGCTCAACACAGTCAAAGGCCTTTCTGTAGTCAATAAAACACATGTAGACTGTTTCTGGTATTCACGTGCTTTTTCTATGATCCACCGCAGATTAGTAATATGATTGCGGGTGCCACGACCTCCACGGAAGCCAGCTTGAACGTCAGGTAACTGAGCTTCAATGATGGGTGCAAGACGTTTCTGTATGATATTTAGAAGAACTTTGCTAGTATGCGGAATCAAAGCTACAGTACGATAATTTGAGCTGTCGCTGACGTCTCCTTTCTTAGGCAGTGGGATAAAGATTGATCTCTTCCATCCCTTGGCATGGTGGTAGTTTGCCATATTTTTTGATACAAAGCAGTAATAGCAGCCAGAGGGACAGTCTTTAGCAGTTCAGCTGAGATACAATAGAAACCAGGAGCTTCATTATCTGGTAACTGTTTCAGTGCCTATTCCACTTCTTCTTGCAGGATATCTGGTATGGTTCAATGCTGCATGGTGGAACAGAGATACCATTGTGGGAATACAGCTGTTGAGAATATTCCTGTTCTCAATACTTTGTTGAGCAATCAGGATCTTCCCACCCTTGCATCTTATTGCTCCATTACGAGCACTAAAAGGAGTGCGAACTTTCTTTACCTGCATGAAAAAGTTTTGGGTGTGACCCTTCTTGGAGTCCTCTTCTAATTGGTGGCACTGTTGACTCCAGTGCTTCTCCTTGTCGTTCCTTGCAGTTTGTTGACAATCCGCATTCAGCTAACGAGATCTCTGTTAGCATTAGCCTTGGCAGATCTCCTATAATCCACGATCTGTATGGTATGTGCAGAGAGCCATTTAAGACGCTTCTCTGGTTTCTTGTATGGTATGTGTTCATGTGCTGAAGAAGTAATGATGGATTCTATTTCTTGCCACAACTCATCAGGATTTTTTTCATCAGTCTCAAGCAATTCAAATCCATTTGTAAGCTCATTAGAGTATGAAGTTGGAACCTTAGTGACATCGTACTTTCGTGAAGGAACAAGCTTCGTAATTTTGCAAAATTTACTCTAATTTTGGCAGCAAGTAGTTGATGATATGAGTCACAGTCTGCACCAGGAAAGGTATTCGCAGAATGGATGGAGCTCCTCCAGTGTTGGTAACATAAAATATAATCTATCTGGATGCGATATACGCCATCCGGAGATGTCCAGGTGCCATACCGGTATCCTCGGGAAGAACATTACGGCTGTAGTTTCCCGTTATTGATCCTTTGATCCTCAATTACTGGTTTCAAAGCAAAATAAGTATCAGCACAATATGAAAGAATCATGGCCTAAATATAAAAAAGTAACATGTTTTAAAAATAAACCAGCACTTTTATCTAAATGTGTTCTGAGGTGTCTCTCATTTTTTGCCATGCTATTCCTTTCCTTACATCTTGAGAGTTGTTCACCCTATAGCAAGTCATCTGTACAATTATAGGCTACTCCAGAAGATTTTAAAAAAGGAAAAATTCTGAGCTATCAGAAAGCGAGGATATTGGGAAAACACAACTAAGACCATGAGGAACAGGAAAATTGGACTCCTTAGGCCCAATACCTTTGGGGTCCGATGAGAACAAGAGAGGATGAAGAGAGGCCAACAGGAAAGATAAATGACAGGATCCTGACTAAGTGGATGCAATACTGGACTCGGCAGAGGGTCCATGGTATAGCCAAACTCCAGAGGCTACTGGTACCGTAAGATACGAGAACTTGGGGCAGCCTATTTGAGAGTGTCAATTTCTATTGTGTTAGTAATACCAGACAGTGATGGGGCACCAACCAACCACAGACTATCATGCTTTCTGCTCACTTGTGTAACAGTTAACATACGTTTCTAGCAAGGAAGAGGACTCAAGTTCGAGACCCAAGTTCGGTATGTTTTATAATTTTTAACTAATTAAATACAGAATGAATAGCTGCTTAAAATATCCCTTTGCAATGGAAGTGTGCATTTGTTTGTTATGATTTGCTTTAAGTTATTGATGATTTGATCCTCAATTACTGGTTTCAAAGCAAAGCCTGTGCACACTCCCTATTGAATATAGAGAAATACCAGTTTGTTAAAAATCTGTTTCTAGTATATTACCGGCACTTACACCAAACCAAAATACAAACTGGTACGATGTAAATTATTGCTGACAGCGAACAATTATCACAAAATTTCAAATGGAACGTCAAATCCCTTGTTGAAACCTCATTGTAAGTAGGTTACCGTAATTTAAAACATCGCGCCATTGACTACGACCGACAAACGATGACAAATGGCGTGTGGCCGTGCAAAGCTGCTCTCTTTCGGGTCGTACGAGAACCATATTTAAGTGCTTCCCAGTTTGTTTATCGACTTGTGGTTTCATGAATGCGAAAATGTGTTTAATGCAGAAGATTAGTTTAATATTTTGCTGCTGGCAGTCGTAAACAACTTCAGTAAGTACACAAACATTATGGTGCTGTGCTTATCATTGCCCTTGTTCCTGCGTATAGTTAACAAGTGCAAGGTCGAGCACTTGCAATGCTGACATTCTTTCTGTTTTGAGGTTTGACAGGTGATTAATGTAGTTGTGTAGGTCGCTTGTAGCTTTGCTGAAGCATTGTTTAGTTCTATTGTTGGTTCGAAATCCCTTCCGTGTAGTAAAGCAAGAATGGAATTGGTAACAAGTGGCTATATTTCTTGTAACAGCAGTAGGCTAGGTTATGGTGAGCCTGAACTAACGTATGGCAGTTTGTATGTTTGTTGATGCCATATTCAGTTATTTATCCTTTGTGCGCTTGTGTATTTCATTTTCAGTATTCACGTTTTGGAGCAACTCTCCCGTTGTCCAGTTAACAAAATTGCTTTTCAGTCGGTCAATTGATTAATTAGACAACACTGAAAAATGGGTTCTAGCGTTTCAGTATCATTGATAATCAAACTTGGCGTATTCAAGTGTTATATTTCTATTTGTGTTGGAAGGCTAATAAGCCTAATTAAGATTTGTGGAACACATATTGTCTTGGCAATGGGATGATACTTTGATTAAGGAGGACAAAATGAGTCTTACCTGTTATTGTTAGCCACATGCTATAACCTAAGCAAAATTCTGGTACAGTGGTCAAGTATTTTTGCTCTATCAAGTAACTAGACTTCCAGCCAGCTTGCTGCTTCTACATGGCCAACACGAGCTCATGGCTTAATAATAATATCGTATGGCCTCGGTGCCGGGTGCAAGCTTTGTAATTTGACACCCAGAGGGTAGCTTGCATGTCGAATTTCATTGTTCCTTGAATCACTAAGTTATGAAAGTCAAGGAGGTTAGATATCTAAGCTTCTTGAACACACTAGCGCTTTCTAGTAGAGAAATGAGGAACTTTTCATTGGCGGAATCTCCTGAGATTAATTTTGCCATTATGAACACGGCCTACAGAATTCAAAAAATGGGTTCTTTGACATGCCAACATCGTATGACATGCGTGTCGTATTTTTGCCGCCTTACAAAAAATCACTTACCACGGCCAGGAGCGAACCTGCAATCTTGGGGTTAGTAGACCGACACGCTATCCACTCGCCCACCGTGGCAAGCTATGGCTTAATGAGTGTTATCAAATAGGCTATTAAGTTAAGTTACTTCTATTATTTCTGCAACCCTTTGAATTATTGCTGATTTTACCCCTATAGTCTCACTTAGGATAGCGTAAGCCTAATGCAAGTGGGCTACTGTTAAATGGAAAGTAGCATTCAAAATGAATGTGCATGTTGTCAGCCTTGCTATTGTATGAACCACACCAGGAAGATCCCAAGACAAGGGCCTTTGCCATAAGTGTAATGATTTTGAAACTGTTGGCCATGTTCTGGGTTCCTATAAGATTGGGGAATTGTTGCATAACACTCGTGACAATAACGCATGAACTCTTCTCACAAATGACCTTAGACAACGGTTTGAGCTATATGGAGAAATGCACTGCCTCGTTGAAGGAAGAATTACCTGCAGAATCGACATGCTTGCCATTGAGAGATCATCCCACTGCGGAGTCATACTTGCCCTCATGGTAGCCTACACTTTGAACTGGGTGCCAACCAAGTAAGTTAACGAGGGTTTATGAAGAGAAATTTATGAACCCACCATTCTGCACTTTGAGGAGAATTACTCCCTCAAGGAGATAGTCACTGGACTTCAATTTGGTGCCAGGGCCACTAAGCCAATTTTCACCGTTATACAGTCCAATTGCTTTGGGAACCTCCAACACCCTCACCAACATCGTCATTGACATAATACAGGCCTCTGTATCCATCCTACAAAGCTATCTACACAATGACATAAACTAACCTTTCTTAATTTTTTATTTCAAGTCTGATTCCTTGTTAGTAATGAGTCCAATCAAGTGCGCATAGTGCTATAAACTATTTTGTGTCACGGGGCAAATCAGCGAGTAACTGGACAGAGACGTTCGTGTTTTCTCTCTCTTCTGTGTTTTACACTACAGGTTCATACTGCAGTCTATTCTTTCCAAGTGTCATCTCCTTGCAAAGTGATATTGCTGCCCAAAACAGTTTGTACCTGGTGCAGTGGTACCAAGTTCTCAAATTACCAAGCTATGAAATATATCTTCTTACACATGATCTTCTGTCTTGTATCTTTCCTTGAACAACCAACTGTAAGTGTAGGTGATATTTCTCTCCTCGCATCACATGTCCACGTGGGATTGTATTTTCCTGGTCTTGACTGTATTTGACACTTCTTTCTGTGTGCAATATCATTGGCAACCCATTCAGTGGCCTTGGCTATGACAAGGGATCACTAACCAGACATCCTGATCTGGAGTTTACATGCAGTAGGGTGGCTAGTCCCTTTCTGCTCCTCCTCCTGCCACTACACCCTGGAGGCAGACCCGACGAGAGGGAGGGGCAAACGGGGCTTTAGCCCTGGGACCTGGTCTTGCTGAAGGGCCCGCGAAAGTAGAAAAACCCTGAGTAGACAAATTTACCCAATTTTATGTAATTGCCAAGAAATTTGACATTTTATGATATTCAATGTATCTGAATCAATTGAATATGCTACAAAATACTATTAAAGAGTACGGTTCATGTAAATAACCATTATCTTCATATCTTCGCGGCCAGAGAAATAGTAAAGTTTCCACTGTTTATAGGGAGGAAAGTTTCTAAACATTTCAAGTCGACCTAACATAATAGCCGCTGAGCTACATTTATGAACCTTCGCAAAGTTCAAATTTTAGTACATAAGATTGTGAAAGGCGTTGAACTTGTTTTTGTGACGAGAGAGAATAAAATTTTCGGTCAGATACAACAGAAACGATATTGCAAATTTACAATGAATAAATTAATATGTTCCAAAAAACAAAAATGTACAAAGGTTTTTAGGGGGCTTTAAAAATAAGAAAAGCAAATTTAATATTTACACGATGTTACGGGACGAACAAATATGGAGAGGTTCCGTAAGTCCTAGCTCTAGGACCCGTACTCGCTCTCCACGGCCCTGTCTGCAAGTTCCCATCTGGTATTGTGAGGAAATTAATCAACTTACTATGAAAAGTTTTTAAGTCAATCAACAAGAGTGTACCCATGGGCGGGGAGTTACAATTAATTTCCTAGTGCCTGAAATGAAAATAAATCCACAACCTGCTTCCAGTCTCCGACCGGGTCAGGAATGGAATGAATGAAGCCCCCATCTAACGGCGAGGATATGAATTGTGCCGGCTGCCGAGGCCTGACGCACTCCTCTGGGGCAATGATTAAATGAATGACAGATGAAATTAAATGATAGTGGAGAGTGTTGCTGGAATGAAATTTTGACAGGGAAAACCGGAGTACCCGGAGAAAAACCTGTCTGCCTCCGTTTTGTCCAGCACAGATCTCACATGGAGTGACCGGGATTTGAACCACGGACCCAGCGGTGAGAGGCCGGCTTGCTGCCGCCTAAGCCACGGAGGCTTCAGTGCCTGAAATAAATTACATTAATTATTTTTACACTTAATAAAACATGACTTCTCACATAAATGGGGGCCTCAATTGAATAACTAATTTTGTTCGTCCAGCGAACATCATCAGATCCTGCTCACTTCAATAGAAGTTAACGACTCAAAAGTGTTTCACACTTATTAAAAGTACTAACTAAAAACTCTACACTAGAGAAGTGTAATAGACCAACGGGATAAAAAACAAGAACGTTGACCCAAACGCGCCTACAATAATAATCGCACTTTCTTTGTACAGAATATTAAAAAATCTTTATTTCAGGCAAAATCAACTGAAATTTTTGTGGCATTCGAAGAGATATTACAATTTAGTCATTAAATAGCAAGTGCACCTAACCCAACCCTATGTCTAACCACCACACAGCAAGAATCCTCTCACTAGCCCAGGGCATACGTGGTCCTACCTTAACCAACTTAAGACAAGAATTATTACCAAACTGATGTAAGTTCAATGTTTTACTAGTTGAAATGTGTTTCTTTTTTCTTGACATGTTCTTTGCCTCAATGATCACAGTTTGCCGAGTTGGTTGGTTCCTCAGTTTAGGGGTTGCGACAACGCGGTCATGTAGCCCCGTGTACTTTGGCGTGTGTAGAATCTGTCTGATAACCGGTGTTAATTGTGATGACTGTATTAGTGTGTGTTATCTGTTTCTTAATTCAAGTAAGGACTGCAGACTTTTAATTTTTCAAGTAGTTCCTACTTTTGCAGCCAAACACCACCGTCAATGACTACTAGATCAGAACTTGACTACTAGACGTCACCGCAGTCGGCTCCTGGCGACGAACTTAGGAACCTGAGCGTTGTTTAAATGTTTAACTTAATTTAGCTTCACACAGGTATAATTAGTGGAAGGTTCTTTAACATGCCATAGATCTATGACATGGGACCGCCGGCTTTACTTCCCCTCCGAAGGAAGGCATTGGCTACTGAGGGATTTTTAACGCTCTTAAAAAATCCGATGACTTCGGCCGGGTTTGAACCCGCGATCTTGGGCATAGAAGCTCAGCATGCTACCAACTACGCCACTGAAGCCGCTAGTTTGCTGAGTGTAAGTGGTTATCTGAGGAAATTTTAACTAATACAGTTTTCTTTGGATTTATTATTTACATTTAGAGGTACTGTACATGTTTCGAGAGTACAGTAATGTCTAAACTCTTTAAAATATGTTACAATGCCTGTGCAAGTTGTATATTTAATACACTCACTCACTCACTCTGTTGGCTTTTCTGGGACGTGACGATCCCGTGCCGCTCTCACTATCTGCCTCCATTTCCTCCTATCCAGCGCAGTATTCTCCCATACAGTAATACCCATTTGTCTGCAGTCAGAGGTCACCTCATCTTGCCATCTACTCCTAGGTCTTCCAGGGGGTCTTGAGCCTTCGATCTTCTTCTCATACACCTGGCGAACTATTCTGGCAGCGTCCATTCTGATAACATGTTTACATTCTTAACCTATATAATTTAGCTTCACACAGGTGTAATTAGAGGAAGGTTCTTTAACATGCCATAAATCTATGACATGGGACCGCTGGTTTTACTTCCCC
The DNA here is from genome assembly GCA_946902985.2 of Meconema thalassinum. Classification (NCBI taxonomy): domain Eukaryota; kingdom Metazoa; phylum Arthropoda; class Insecta; order Orthoptera; family Tettigoniidae; genus Meconema; species Meconema thalassinum. Next base: position 398,459,776 of record OX336394.1, on the reverse strand, counting down.
TCCGAAGGAAGGCATATTGAGGGATTTTTTAACGCTCTTAAAAAAATCCAACCATTTCGGCCGGGTTTGAACCCATGATCTTGGGCATAGAAGCTCAGCATGATATCAACTACGCCACTGAAGCTGCTTCGTAGAAGTCTGCTGCCTGGGAATGGAACCAGCGTGTGACAACATCGATTATGCTAAAAAATCCCCTAGACGCTTCGAAACTGCGATATATACTTGAACTCATTCACCACAATAGCGTGTGAGATGTTCACAAACTGTATTGTCTTGTTTCAGATATAGGCCTACTGCCAACCTTGGCCCAAAAGCCAGTAATTATTTTTCATTTCTACAACCATGATGAATTGCCCCTTTTATATGTGACAGCAACACTTAATGTGGGTGCTGATAGCCTATCACTTCTGCTAGGCCAATATGGACACCCAAGTTCACGTCATGACACATTACGTACTTCATAGGCTATGCACTCTCAATTTCAAATGAAGGAGGTGATTGTGATCCAACTACGCATAATATTGTCACGTTCTTTTGTAAACTTTTTCCTTTTGAATATATGGCATTGGCGCTAGTTTATTTGGTTCACTACGTTATTTCGTGTGACAGCTTTATTAATTAATTAGCAAAGCCTACTAAAAGTTGGCAAATCAACGAAATGACATAGTTTGTATCATTATACTGTACTAGTGTCCTTAAACTTTCTTGCCATGAAGGTGCTTGTGACTGGTATAATGTAAGACATTTCCATTGTGACCTAAAAACATTTTGTGTTGGACTGTAAACAGACTTACTACACACATCAAAAAAAAAAAAAGGTTTGCTTCACTCCTTTTATTGATGCCATCATGTTTGGTAAGCCATGGCTGAGTAACCACCGCTATAGGCTAATCTGGAATATATAAATGTTGTCTTTCTTGATTTACCAAGCAGGAATGTGTGCAACTATATTCATGCCTCAAAACTATGTATGGTGCTCTGAGCCATCCAATATATACATTTTTTGTTGTATGTATTTTTTCCATTTTGAAAAGCTATTGCTGTTGAAAGTTATTTACAGCAAGAGCAGGATACCTTGCATTAATTTTTACTCGGCTGCTTTTTTCTCCTCTGAATAAAATGCGCTTGAAGAATGATTTTCTACCATAGGCTATCTTCTGAAGAGGCACTCTGGAGCAAGAGTGTGCTGAAAGTGAGGCAGGAAGGGCATTAGGGGTGGGAAGGATCCCAAAACATTTCGTAATATGCAAAATCTGCAGTAGCCCACTTCTTTGAGACCCCTAGAAATTCGTCCACCTTGAGTGAATGATCCCACGTTTTTAAAGTCTGGAGTTCTTTTCTCCTTGTAGCTTACTTCCTTCCCCCTCAACCCTTTTCACCCAATCTATAGCACATGTTCTCCCTATTCCCCTTTTCTCTACAGCAGGGGTTCTTAACCTGTGGTACGCGAAACATTTCAGGAGGTACGCGGCAGGCCATCCTTCTACTCGATCCACATGCGCAGTGAGCTTCGTGCCGTGTCTACTGTGTGAGTTATTTACGGCGCGTGTATTTGAACTCCACAAAGAATTGCATCTTTTCTTTACCGAGCACAATTCTAATTTATCATCAGTACTCAATGACTTTGGTTGGCTTTTAAAATTGGCCTATTTAAGTGATATTTTTGAAAAACTGAACATTTGGAAAAGGTGTATGCAAGGTAGTGTTTTTGATATGTTCTATGTTGAAATGAAAACTAACGCAATGATTGCAAAAATCACCCTTTGGGAAAAGGAACTGAAAAACAACTATATTTTGTTTTATTAAAATATCTATCCTTATAAAATTACAAAGGTTAAACCATACTAACTAAATACCTTTTACATTTTTAATAACCATTATTAGTACCTAAGAAAGGTTAGTAGGGGGTACGCAGGATGTTTAATTTTTTTAAAGGGGTACGATGGTTGAAAAAAGGTTGAGAACCCCTGCTCTAGAGCAACGAGCGTTAAGAAAAGACTGTCGACAGAGTAGCGATAGTGCTGAAGTCACGCCTTATCTCCACCTGCTCGCATCAGATGATGATGCGGTGCCTGGCTAATTCCAAAACTTCGTGATACTTGTATGTATGTTTGTTTTATTAAAATATCTATCCTGATAAAATTACAAAGGTTAAACCATACTAACTAAATACCTTTTACATGTGGGCAGCTTGACTCCACTCACAGCACTAGTGGATCAGCCTGTATACACATCGGACCGCAAACAGCCAGGCACTTGACCTTACCTACATCGCTTCGCATTAGCAGTCACGCCGATGTGGGAGCCTACCACCCAGCACCATATTCATTGACCTTGGCGTTTTGCTCTTAAATCGTTGCACGTCCGTGGAGCTCTCAGCTCAAGACAAACACACCCAGTTAATGTGCAAAATACAAGTTTAATAATCGAAAGGTTTCTCCGTTTTGTATCTATTAAGCACATGTCAGCGCACTTTCAATAAAGTGTCGAACAAAGTTTCCACTTGTGTCAACATTTATCAGTACAGCAAGTTATTTGGGTCCTGGACACTAATGCAATGTGCTCTTTGTTTTTATGCACAAAAAGAGATTAATGACTGCACAATTTGACCGTCGCATACCTTTCAAGATTGTGCTTAATAGTGATTATTAACCAAGTTGACTGTTAACAGCAGGAATGTTTTTTATTGTTTTTTATTGCTTTATTGTTTGTAATGTCCATAAGGTTGTCATGTTTTAAAGTGTTTAATTAGTTTTTTATAGTATTTTAATATCAGTGTGTTATGTTTCTCACATGGACGTGGTCTTTTTAGTCTATGATGTTTCCGAATATGAATTATGAAGGACTGAAGAAGGAATTGTACTAATTCCGAAACATGTACCCATAAGCTAACTAAAATAATAAATGAGTGTTGATTAGGCGGAAACTTTAAATTTGTTATATTTAAATACTTGTATGTAATCGTGAAGGTAATCGACAGGTAACTGTAGAGTGGATGTTTTATAGAACCGTACTGATCATGCCCATTGACGCATAACATTGAAGGTCATTCCGGCTGGTGTTTATACACACTTTACGCATGGGCTAAAATATAGTACACAAAAGAAATCTGTAGGCCTACATAGCATATCATTTTGATGGGCTCTCAACTTTTTATGGGTTTTGGGTCATTTGTTATTCACCACAAAAAAAACCTACTGATCTGACTTAGATATGAAATTTTGTGTGTGCATGCAGAGGTACAACTTAAAACCTAAATGATATTTTGTTGGTAAAAAAAAATTGTTTAAAGAGGCGATTACTGGAGTCATTATTCCATTAGATGAAGTCAGATACATTGAAGCTAGTCAGTGAATGGTTGCATGCTATGATCAGACTTAATGATTGTGCAAAGCTTCCGAACTATAGGACTGAATGTTTTTTGTGGCAATATTGTAAACAAGTTATCAATAGGATAAATCAGTCATGATTCTGTTTCATGTGTTCTGACTGTTGCCTACCTAAAGGGATATACCATACTGTATACAATCATAATAGGAACGTATATAAAATTCCCACCAAATTGAGAACCCAGTTCTGTGCTGAAAGTAGCTTTCTATCAGTGAGCCACAGACCGGAAACGTCACACACATACAACTAGTTTACAATATTTGTTACTGAACTGTTTTTCTTTCGGTGGCATAGTTGGTAGCATGCTGAGCTTCTATGCCCAAGATAGTGGGTTCAAACCCGGCCGAAGCTGTCAGATTTTTTAAGAGCGTTAAAAATTCCTCAGTATGCCTTCCTTCGGAGGGGAAGTAAAGCCAGCGTCCCATGTCATAGATTTATGGCATGTTAAAGAACCTTCCACTAATTACACCTGTGTGAAGCTAAATTGGATAGGTTAAGAATGTAAACAACGCTCGTTGCCAAGAGCCGACTGCGGTGGCGTCTAGTAGCTAAGTTCTGAACTAGGCCTAGTAGACGGTGGCGTTTGGCGGCAAAAGTAGGAACTATTTGAAAAATTCTAAGTTGCAGTCTGTACTTAAATTTAAAAAAACAGATACACACACTAATACAGCCATCACAATTAACACCAGTTATCAGACAGATTCTACACACACCCAAAGTACACGGGGCTACATGACCGCGTTGTCACAGCCTCTAAACTAAGGAACCAACCAACTGTTTTCCTTTGTGTATGTAAATCAGTCTGTTCACTTGTTGGTGTGTGTATTCCTTTTACAGCCCTCCCACTGCTGTATACCCAATGTTTTATGGTGACGTTTGAAGGCCCTGTGGATATTTCTGGTTATGTGACATAAAGACATCCTTCTTCTTAAAACCTAAATGATATTTTGTTGAAAAAGAAAACCTGTTTAAAGAGGTGATTACTGGATTCCTTTTTCCATTATATGAAGTCAGATACATTGAATTTGGCCAACTAAGGACTGCATGAAAATTAAGGCTTCTTGGCCTTTCTTCTCTTCCCAGAACCTCTTCATTCTTTCGCTTTTCATCCTTCTCTCCACCTCTGAAATGATTCTTACAGGTTTCTTAAGTAGTGATTTCTGTTTGAACGATTTGAAACCAGGTAGAACTTCCCTTGACCAGAACCTAGGGTGAAAAAATCTTGAACTACTGCAGTTAGCCAAAATACCCGTAGTAATGGTCGGAGAGAAATCTGGAGATGATGTAGCAATAGATGTGTACCCCTCCGCTGTTTATAACCCACCGTCCCAAATTTGATCACGACTTATATAGATGAAATTCCGCCATTATGTGCCTGATTTAGTAAGAAGTACAGTATTGCCAACCCCACGCATTTGGTACTATTTCATATCTGGTATCGTAAAACAAAAGAGCGCCATCAAGTTAATGTAAAAGTGTGCCAACTTAGACATGGTTGTGCGAGTTAACAATTTCAATCAAGAATATCATAATGCATCAACAATTTTCATCCAGACCAATATAAACACCCCTGGTTTTGTCATGCACAGTGGGGGTAATCGCGCATCAATAATCTTTATCCAGGTTTTGCCAAGTATTTCTTTTTCACATAATTACAACATTGCGTGTGGTGTATTTTGTATCGGACATATTGGCAACAGTGGTGATGATGTCAATGTGTGCATTTCAAACATGGCTGCCATCGTTGAATCAGCAAGAAATAAATACATATATTTATGTAATATAACAAATATTTTCAGTGCAGCAGTGATAATTGACAGTATTTTCAATTCCTAATGACGCCCAGAAAGGTATGTGAATCATATATTTTCAGTAATATGCCAGGTAAAAGTTTACAAGCCAGGTTCTGCTACATGCCTCTTAACCTCATCTACCCACTTACAGATGACCTTTATACCCATAATGTATCGGAAGATACAAGTCCCATAAGGAGACTCCTGTGGTCCCAGAATTTCTCTCAGAATCTTTTTTTTTTTTTTTTGTCGAGTTCTTGTAGCTCTCCTTTTTTTTAAATTTAAAAGTAGACACTCTGAAGTGTACAAACCTTTTGGTTTTAATATGGAGTTATAGTGTCTGAATTTGGCCTTATAGGATATTGCTTGTTTGTTATACCTGTTCTTTGTTAGCTTGTAGTTGGTTGGTTCCTCAGTTTAGGGCTGTGATAATACGAATGTGCGCTTGGCCTCAGGACTTGGTTGGTTGGTTCCTCAGTTTAGGGCTGTGATAATACGAATGTGCGCTTGGCCTCAGGACTTGGTTGGTTGGTTCCTTAGTTTAGGGCTGTGATAATACGAATGTGCGCTTGGCCTCAGGACTTGGTTGGTTGGTTCCTCAGTTTAGGGCTGTGATAATACGAATGTGCGCTTGGCCTCAGGACTTGGTTGGTTGGTTCCTCAGTTTAGGGCTGTGATAATACGAATGTGCGCTTGGCCTCAGGACTTGGTTGGTTGGTTCCTCAGTTTAGGGCTGTGATAATACGAATGTGCGCTTGGCCTCAGGACTTGGTTGGTTGGTTCCTCAGTTTAGGGCTGTGATAATACGAATGTGCGCTTGGCCTCAGGACTTGGTTGGTTGGTTCCTCAGTTTAGGGCTGTGATAATACGAATGTGCGCTTGGCCTCAGGACTTGGTTGGTTGGTTCCTTAGTTTAGGGCTGTGATAATACGAATGTGCGCTTGGCCTCAGGACTTGGTTGGTTGGTTCCTCAGTTTAGGGCTGTGATAATACGAATGTGCGCTTGGCCTCAGGACTTGGTTGGTTGGTTCCTTAGTTTAGGGCTGTGATAATACGAATGTGCGCTTGGCCTCAGGACTTGGTTGGTTGGTTCCTTAGTTTAGGGCTGTGATAATACGAATGTGCGCTTGGCCTCAGGACTTGGTTGGTTGGTTCCTCAGTTTAGGGGCTGCGACAACGCAGTCATGTAGCCCCGTGTACTTTGGGTCTGTGTAGAATCTGTCTGATAACTGGTGTTAATTGTGATGGCTGTATTAGTGTGTGTTATCTGTAATTCAGGTAAGGACTGCAGACGATCAATTTCAAGTAGTTCCTACTTTTGGTATCAAATGCTACCGTCAACGACACCTAGCTGTGAACTTGGTTACTATATGCCACTGCAACCGGCACCTGGCGACGAACGTTGGAGATAATAAGGCGTTAATCAAATCTAACCTACACATTTAGCTTCACACAATTGTAGTTAGTGGAATGTTCTTTTACATGTCCTAAATCTATGACATGGGCCCGCCGCGCAGCTTTACTTCCCCTCCGAAGGAAGCCATACTGAGAGATTTTTAACGCTCTTAAAAATCCGACACTTTGGCCGGGTTTGAACCCGCGATCTTGAGCATAGAAGCTTTAGATGCTATCATCAACTAAGCCACCGAAGCCGCTTTTGTTCTAATGTTCTGGCTTTACCTTTGATTGCCTCTTTGTCCAGTCCGTTGTGTTGGATCCTTTCTCCCAAGTATTCTCGGCATGGAACTTGCGCAATAGCTACTGTAGGTATATTTTTGACATGTTTCTGTAGGCAATTGTGAGAAACATATTATATTCTACTACAGAGCCTGAGAAATCAAAGCAACATTTCTTACTTCTAAAGGTTTGGGTAGTGTTGTGGGCCGGGTAAATACCCAGTGGGAAGGTAAATATAAATTAGGTATTTACCCGGGTATATATCCAGTGGTCATTTAAATATCCAAAATAAGGGTATTTTCAGTTTTTGAGCTTTGTACAACACTTTATGATGTTGATTAAGTGTTGGACAAACAAGGACTGAAACATAGGTATCTGATGCCTTAAATTGAAATCAGGGACAATATTGATCTTTCAAAACTAAGGAAAAAGGAAAATGGACGTCTGGGTATTTTTGGATATTTATATGTTTTGACACTGTAACCTTGTCTTTAAGTGAGTTTTTTCTTTAAACTAAAGTAAAATATTGGATAAAACCGTTTGGTTGTTTTGTAATTTAAATATTTCATAAATGCCAAGGTATTGAGAAGGTCGAGTTTTATTACGGTACTGGAAATGAGGAACAAAGATGCGGGAGGGAAAAGCTACTTTTGTAGTAATAAGAGTAGGCTATATGGATATTAATTGAAATATGTGTATGCCAAAGCTCAAAAGGTAATAAAATATATTCAATAGAAAGGACATTTGAAAAAAAAAATGCTTAGTAAAAGTGCTTTAAATTATTTTTCATTTTTTTTATATAAAAGAAATATTTATTTTTTAAATCATACTCTAAATAATACAAATGCATGTCAGGAAGTTTTTGTAGTTTGTGGGTGAAGATGTACTGTATGCCAGCAAGCATTTGGGTTGGCAACACTGTTCAGCTCATCCTACCCAGAGTTCAAACTGACACTGTCCTTCCCTCCCGTTTTCTATTCTTTGTTTGATTTTCTATTTACTATTTACTAGTCTTTTTGGTTATTTGATTATTTATTTTATAATATGAATGATATTACAAACTGTTCCGAAAAACTGTATATTACACCTTTTGTAGAACTTTGCCAATGCTCTGAATAAATTTCCCCCAACTTTTATCTCAATGTTTGCAAAATGGCCTAGTTCAATTCTAACCCTGAGTTTTTCAGGTTATAACTATTGCATTTTATCTCCTGATCTAATTCCCAACTCTAATTCTGTTTTTAAGTCCCAATTCTAATTAAATTTAAATTTTATTAACTATCTAATTTTGTTACATTTCTAAAAAGTTAATGTAGAATAGCTTGCTTACCGGTACCCTTTTTAAGGTTCAACTTACCTCGACACAGGATTTTTAATGAAAAATCTATAATACCCGGGTATTTACCCAAATTGGGTATTTACCCGAGTATATACCCTGGGTATTTACCCCGATTTATAAATACCTGGGTATTTTACATCACTAGGTCTGGGGAAGGAGAGGGAAATTGGAACCGAACTTCTAGCATATTTCATGATGTACGCCAAATGCGTTGTTAAAATCATCCGTGAGGTATTACTTCTCTGATGAGATAGAAGTAACGCGTTTGTGTCCAGAGTTGTGCCATTGTTATGGAGCAGAAAGAAGAGAAAGTGATGCCTTGCCTTGACCGTCATACGACGGTGTTTCTTAAAATCTGATGTAAAGTGTGAAACATTAAGAACAATTGCAGTTCCGCATTGAACTTGCAGAAGTGTGTGCAGGTAAGATATCGGTAATTCGATAGCTTGAACTTTTCATGAAATTAAATATTTTTAAGACATGGGAGCGACGAGCGCCAGGTTGAAGTGAGAGTTTTGTTTTTCCATATTACTGGAAAATGTTATTAGGCAACTATACTTTTTATCATTTTAAATGATCTTGTCGACTTCGTCGTTACGCTGAGGTCTGACGTTACGTTACAGTTACGGGACGAAATGTACCTAGAATGCACGGAGGTGTGTGACGTCATAGTACGATGTAGCAGCCGAGTACCAAGAAGGCAGTGCGAGAACAGAGTTTCAAGAAGGCAGTGAAGAAACAAAATAGAATCTTGAAACTCTGTTCTCTCACTGCCTTCTTGGTACTCGGCTGCTAGCATTTAAAATGATATAAAGTCCAGTCTTTCAGACTGACCATCCGTGTCTTTTATATAAAAGTAACGATTTGTTACTTCGACAACTGGAACTTTGTTACTATTTTGGCAAGTAATGGTGACTGTAACAAAGTTGCTTTCGATATGTAACTTGCCCAACACTGGTAACGGACGGAAACACATTTAATCCTGAGGCCTGGCGACTTCGTTGGCGTTGTTGGGAGCTTGCTGAGCTTCTATGCCCAAGATCGCGGGTTCAAACCGGATCGAAGTCGTCGGATTTTTTAAGAGCGTTAAAAATCCCTCACTATGCCTTCCTTCGGAGGGAAAGTAAAGCCGGTGGGCCCATGCCATAGATTAATGGCATGTAAAAGAACCTTCCACTAACTAAACTTGTGTAAAGCAAAATGTGTTGGTTAGGTTTGATTAATGCTATCGACACCAGGCTCTGATTTCGATGGCATCTAGTAGTAGCCAAGTTCACAGCTAGGTGTCGTGGACGGTAGCATTTGGTAGCGAAAATAGGAACTACTTGAAATTATCGTCTGCAGTCCTTACTTGAAACAGATAACACACACTAATACAGCCATCACAGTTAACACCGATTATCAGACAGATTCTACACACACCCAAAGTACACGGGGCTACATGACTGCGTTGTCGCAAACTAAGGAACCAACCAACCAAGTCCTGAGGCCAACCGCACATTCCTATAGAAATTAAACATTAATGGCTAGTTAGACATTAACAGTTATTGTTGTTGGTGAAATAATTTGTTTGGTTTTTAATTCGTCCCTGCCCAAGCATAGTGGATTATGTACTATTTTATCTGTGAAGTGGTAGAATGGATGTGTGCTTGTATGTTACTTTATTTTTTCTCCTAGCACAAGGCCATGGGAACTTCTGTGGTGAAGATAAACTTCTTTTATCACCTGAGCTTGCTTACCAAGCGTTCCCCTGTAGTGTCAACATGCTACCCACGCTCGATAGTGTCCCGCCTGCATCATTAGTTTACTTTTTAATTGCTCTTTCCTTTCTGAATTTTTTAAATATAGTCAATCCAAGACAAAGCTGTTATGAATACTCAGCGGGAGGTATTTTTAATCTTATCAAGTTTCGTGATTTGCATTCTTTGGTCATTGACCGCTACATCCGATCGAGGTCAAATGTGGTGGCGATGATTATACTTTTACAAATACTGCTACAGTCCAAAAACTTAGTTTGCAGTTCACGTCATTATAATTGATTAATATATCTCTAAATCAGCACATTCCTGTTATGCATTAATGTATGCTAAGTTTGCACAGTTTCACTAAAACAGCTATTATCCTACGGTGGGGGTTTGGGGAGTACATTATTATCCACAGTGCCAAAACCAATCCACGACAAAAACTAGTCCCTAACTACAATGGATCACCGAGATTCAAACATCTAATTTGAAGGACATACGAAGATTTGCTTCTTTTCTCAGAAAACTACAAGTCTGGCAGTCGGAGAGCGCATTGAAAACTATGAATTAGGACTTAAGATTGATGAAAATGATAACAGCATTAAATCAAGAAATGCTATATCTTCTTCTTCTTCTTTGCGAATGGGTCGCTTAGGACCACGCGAAATCAACACTTTCTAGCCTTCCTGTTGGCCCAGTATTCCTTCATTCGCAACGAGTGGGTCTGTTTCCGTTGCTCTGACCATCGATGTTGTGTAGTCTTCTTCTCTTACTTTGCAGGTTCGAAACCTGGCGCAGTCAGCCGGCATTTGAGGGTGCGCAAATGCGAGGGAGCCATGTCAGTACATTTACTGGCACGTTAAAGATCCCCTTCGGGTCAAAATTCCGGCACCCCGGCGTCTCTAAAAGCCAGTGTAGTTAAAAGGGACGTAAAACCAATAACATTATTATTACATTCTTCTCTTACTCCTCGAAACCCCGCGTCTGAGTGATTTTCCTGATTTCCTTCCGGCCATGTAAGTTTGGTGATCCTAATTCCTTTAAGTCTCTCTCTGTAAATTTATACCAATTCGGTCTAGTAGCCTTGTTCTTTAATTTGTGTGTCAGTCTGTTCGGGTCCATTCTTTCTGTGTGTCCCATAAATTGGATTCTTCGCATTCGCATTGTGTCTGTGATTTTGGAAACTTTTTTGTATATTTCTGTATTAGGCTTTGGATAATGTACACCATCCTTTGTTCTCGGTCCAAGTATTCTTCTCATTATTTTACGTTCTTTCACTTCTATTTGGTGTTTTAGTGTTTTGTGTTGGAGATTGAGTGTCTCTGAAGCATAGAGAGCTTCAGGTTTGATTACAGTTGTATAGTGGCGAATTTTGCAGTTCCAGGAGAGACTCTTTTTGTTATAAATATTTTTTTGTTGATTGAAAAGCAGTTTCCATTTTCTGAAGCCTCGTTTCAATTGCTTTCCTTTCGTTACAGTTTGCTGTAATCCATTCATCTAAATATTTAAATTCGTTTACTCGAAAGATTTTGTTGTTGCCAATTTGAAGTTCATTTGATGCGGTTTTGATGTCAGTCATAAATTTTGTTTTTTCAAACGAGATTTGTAATCCAATTTTCGCCGCTTGTTCTTGTAGTAGTTCAATTTGCTTTTGCGCGTCAGAGATATCTTGGGCAATTAGTGCCATGTCATCAGCAAATGCTAAGCAGTCTAATTCTATGCCTTTCAGTTTTGGCCCCAGTCGGTGTGTTGGTGCACCAGCTTTTCTCCATTCCCGTACAACTTTCTCAAGAGCACAATTGAAGAGCAACGGGGACAGTCCATCGCCTTGTCGTACTCCTGTTTCTATTTGAAAGTCTGTGCTCAGTTCTCCCATAAATTTCACCTTGGATTTGGTCTCCGTGAGTGTTTCTTTGATAATGATTGTCGTCTTCTGATCAAGTCCAAATTCTGCAAATACTTTGAAAAGTGATCCTTTGTCTATACTATCGTACGCTTTCTTGAAGTCGACGAATGTGATGACATAATTCTTGTTTGATGAGCTGTGGAAATATTTCATACAGTTCTTTAGATTTATAATTTGCTCTACGCATGACCGTCCTTTTCTGAATCCTCCTCGGTATTCGCTGATTTCTGGATCCAGTTGAGATTCTGCACGGATCAAGAGAGCTTTGGACAGGATTTTATAAGCTATTGAAAGTAGTGAAATTCCACGATAATTGTTGGGGTACGTCTTGCTTCCCTTTTTGTGCAGTGGATGTATGATCGCCATTTTCCATTCTGCAGGGATTTTTTCAGTTCGCCAGATTACATCCATAATTTCCTTCAGTTTTGAGATGAGATTTTCCCCTGCATTTTTCCATAGTTCTGCATTGATTTGATCGTCTCCTGATGCTTGGTCATTTTTTAAAGAGTGAATTATGTCTTTAATTTCCTTGTACTCGGTGGTTCTGAGCCTGGGTTTCGTTGTGCATGGTTAAATTTGAATTTTTCTTGTGGTTTTTCACAATTTAATAATTCTGAAAAATATTTCCCCAGGATTTCGCAGTTTTTGGCGTTGCTGTGAGCAATTTCCCAGAGTTCATTTTTGAATTGGAGTGATGGGGGAGAGTACTTGGTTAATTTTTGTTTAAACGTTCTGTAGTAGTTTCGTGAATTGTGTTTCCTGAAGTCAGATTCTATTTCTTGTAATTTTGTCTCCTCGTGCTGTTTACGAATCGTTCTTATAGATTTAGTGACAGTCTTTCTGACGTCCTTGAGGTCCTGCCTAGTTTTTGGATTTTTGTTGCATGACCAATTTAGCCATGCCTTTTGTCTGAGTTTCACGAGTTGATCACACTCATTTGTCCACCATGCGTGTTTCCGTGTCTTGGATAGTGGCGCTATGTTTTCTGCTATTTTTACAAGTCCTGCTTGAAGTTGTTGCCAGTTTTGTGGATTTAACTTTCGTGTTTCTTTTCTAAACTGGTCATTGCCTTTTATCTTTTGTACATCGTATTTACGGTGCGAAGCTTTCTGAATGAACGTCCTCTTTTCAGGAATGATGCTATAAATTATTTTAATTTATGAGTTTTTATAAAAACTACCGAATGTTGAGTGAATGTATTACGTTTTGTAATTTAAATAATTTACAACAATAACGCCAAAAGCACTGTAAAATGGAGTGGATATTATATGTTTCTGTTTAATGTAGATCAGTGTTCTCGAGAATAAATGGAAATAATCGCCTAGGCAATATTTTATTTACTCTGTTGGACTAAGACGGTTTTCTATTAAACATGTCTTCAATTGTTGTTTTTACGGTCCTAAAATTTCGGTAAAGTGAACTCTAGCAGTCAACTGTCCTGGTGCAAGTTTTCGAAACCGACACCAGTTGGGTGTAACAACGATACTGTTCCAGCACCTCGAACCAGAGTTAAATTCTTGACAAAATCGGGGCTTCAAGATGGCAGCCATTCTGTCCATTAAAACAATCATCATTACTTTCTACTAGTACCTATCGTGTTAACTACTTAGCTACAAATCCGGTGCTATACAATGGTTTGTCAGCATTCCTCAATGCCGGGCTTTCCATTTTGAATGTGATAAAGTGTGTTCGTTTACATGTCCCTAGATAGGGTTTTGTTAAAGGAAATAAGAATGAATGTTTTTCCTTAAATTGTCTATCCTAAAATCAAGTTGCATCTTATGGTCCGAAATGTCTTATGATTCGAAAATCACAATTTATTGCTTCTTTAGCGCATTATAAAACGTTTTTATTTTTTAAACTAAAAATGATAGAATTTTGTTCAATATCAGGCATGGGCCCCTCTTTAGCCTATCTGTTGGAGAAGATCTTATTCTGGAGAATCTTGCGCCTGTTTTGTGGCCGAGTTGGTAGTGATAAGATCCCTCCTGGCACCCGGCGCGGCGTCTCGACAGTCGCAGTGGTTAAAAGAGACATTAAGCCTAAGTAGTGATATTCACGTATCTACGGGGCCGGTGATTAGGTGACTTTAGTTTTCTATGTGCCTGATGGTTTTTACGAACGGATCCCTTTCCTGACGCCAACTTCATCGTATGAGTTGCATTGAAGCAACGGAATGACATCTGAAAGACATCCTCTGAAGGAGTTCGAACTCGTCCTCAGAGACCGAAGATAGCCTGTGAAGGTACTGAGCTACATGCATTTTTAGTATGTATAGTGCCAAGTTATGGATATTTGCGTGTTAAGTACGTAAGACGGTAGGCTACATCCATGTTTCCGCCCCATTAGCATCCACCAGATGTATTTTCTCTTTCGATATTTTTAATCGAGGAACAGAAAGGAGATGGTCGTGGCCTATTAAGAGGTACTGTCCCAACATTTAGCTGGAGTTGTTGTTGTTTGATTCTTCTGGTTTGATGCAACTATCCATCCTCCCTGTCCTGAACTAACCTTTTCATCTCTACGTAGCTACCACACCTTACATCCGAGACGATCTGTTCAGCATATTCTAACCTTGGTCTACCCCTACAGTTCTTGTCCTCGACCCTTCCCTCCATAACCGAGTTTGCTATTCCTGGGTGTCTTAGTGTATGTCGTACCAACCTCTCTCTTCTCTTCATTAGCAGTTGCCAGAAACATCTCTCATCTCCCAATCGTATTACCTCTTCATTTGTAACCCTATCTACCCATCTGCTCTTCATCATTCTCCTGTAACACCACATTTCAAATGCTTCTACTATCCTCTTTTCTGCTGCTCCAACAGTCCAAGTTTAATTTCCATAGTGCGCCACGCTCCACATAAAGGCTTTCAAAAATGACTTTTCTAATTCCTAAATCGATATTTTATGTTGCCTGAGCCAATTTACTTTTTAAATCCTTTTTGCTTCATCCATCACTGGTTATTTTGCTTCCTAAGCAGCAGAAGCCTACTTCCTTTAGCTTTCATCTGCCAATTTGACGTCGATAAGTGTTTCTGATTTCTTTCGGCTACATTCCGTAATTTTTGCTTTACATTTATTGATTTTCATCGTGAATTCTTTACTCAAGCTGGAGTTATTTTGGGAGAAAACGGAAAACCTTATGAAGGTGACGACGATGGGGTTCGAAACCACTCTTCGTCTGAGACCGAAGATATATAGCCTGGCCAGTGCCGCATATCTACAGTAAATGCGCGTAGGTACCCCCGATCGGTATCTTCTGTACAGCGAGGTCATCTGCCCCTAATCTATTACTGATATTTTGGATTCACGGCCTAGTAATTAAAATCCAGAAATTCTTCTAGGCCTGGGCATGGTCACCAAGAGCTCACTGATGAGCCTGACTTGGTGCACCTAGGCGAAACCCCGCAAAATGCACGGCAAAAACCTGGAAGAGTTGCTGGATTTTAAATCTATTATTTATTTATTTATTTATTTAGGATCGTTTCAACCTCATATGGGTTACGATTACGCAACTTGCTTGACTGTTGCTGTTCTTTCCTGTTTCGCCAATACTCTTTCTGTCGTTGGCTCACTCTTGCTCGTTCCTCGTCCGAGAACACCCTTCGAGTTCTCTTGGGTTTCTCTGAGGACTGATCTGTCACCTCCGCAATTTTACTTCTGAACACTTTTCTGTTTGCAATATCTCCCTCCTCAATGCTACATTTTTAAAGATCCTGATAAGCTTCTTTCAACCATGGTACTTGAGTCTTTCCCCTTTCCTGAAAGATGAGGATTTTATTTGCTAGGCGTTCCGGTCCCATTCTTCTCAAATGCCCATAGAAAGTTAGTCGTATTTTCCTCATAGATGTTGAAATGTTCTCGCATTTTTTATATAGCTTTTGATTTGATCTCAAACGGAAGGTAAACTCATTTGTTGTTGCTTTCTTGGGTCCCTGAATTTTGCTCAGAAATTTACGTTCTTTCTTTTCTATTTCTGTGATTCCCTTTCTGGCAATTGTCTCCGCTGCATAAAGGCATTCAGGTTTCACCACGGTATTATGGTGTCTGAGTTTGGCTTCATAGTTGAGGAATTTTTGACTTATAAGTTTCCTGGCATAATCTAAATGCAATCTCCATCTTCTGCGCTCTCTCTTCAATAGCTGACTTCTCATCGTTGTTAGGAGTTAGAATCTCCCCTAGATACTTGAATTTGTGGACTCTTTTTATGTCACTATACTTGGTTTTCATTGTCCATGTTGGTTCTTTGGGATCTATGTTCATGTATTCAGTTTTCTCAAAAAATAAATAATAAAACGGACTTCATTAAAATAAATTTTCGAATTTCCACTTCTATTCACCACGCAAATATGCGCACAAATAGTCTATTAGTCGCAGGTTTCATTATTATGTCCAACATTGATAAGGGTCTAAACAGCGAAGTCATCTGCTACGTCCAACATTGTGTAAGCTACACAGATATTCTGCAAGGCATAGGGCCTACCCGTGTCACACTGCATGTGTATTAATGTAGTTTTGTTTTGTGCCTTTTTAATAGGATTTCTGCTCTCGTTTCGCTACCCTTGCGATAAAGAGCGAAGGCTTAGCATGGTTATTATTATTATTATTTTGTTGTAACCGTGCCTGGCGTTTATGGGTCTACATGTGGGAAGCCTCTTGTCTTGTTGCGAGGGCGACGACCGCAGGCCGGTGTACTCAGTACGGTATTTGAGTTTCCCCTCCCTACTCTTCATTGTAGTGCTCATTCACTGTTCCTCCTCGCTCTCAATGGATGCTTCATACCAGAGCTGGCTATTCACGTCTGTTTCACACACGCACAAGGATTTGTGAGTGGCTCTCGTCTTCTTTTGTTGATTACTGGAAGTTAGCTAGCGTTAGTATAAATATGAAATCGATAAACACGTTTGGTAATTAAAATGTAGGCTATTGTGGGAACGTTTGTCGAGATATTTTCTGAACCTGTGCTCTTCTCAAATATCTAAGAAATGTTCCCGGGAAGTGGCGTTAAGTTCATATTTGTGGGTTTGTAAGTTTCGGTTATTTGTGAAGGTACTGAACTACATGAATTTTTAGTTCAGTGTATATATAACGGCTTATTTAGTGCCATGCTTTCGATATTTGTGTAAGACGGTACAACCGTGTTTCCGTCCACCGCCCCATTAGCATCCACCAGAGGTAGCGATGGAAACAAGCATATTTTCTAGTTAGGCGTAACATCAGATTACATTGTAATCTTAAATGTGTTTTCTCTGCCCAGGGCATAACGCCTTATATGTCCTCGGACACTCCCGGCACTAAAAGCCATACGATAAATAATATGCCAACTAAGATGTAGTAGACTAATAGAAAACGCTAGTTAATTTTAAACCAATAATTAAAACAACAATTTGCAGCATATTTAAAAATGTAAAGAATTCCGGTAGAAACACCTTAAACGCAACATTCCAACTTGTAATTTCCCGGGGTTGCATTTCTCCTCAAACTGCGTGCAAGTGGCTTCGGTGGCGTAGTCGGTAGCATGGTGAACTGCTATGCCCAAGATGGCGGGTTCAAACCCGGCCGAAGTCGTCGGAATTTTTAAAAGCGTTCAAATCCTTCAGTATGCCTTTTCCGGAGGGGAAGTAAAGCCGGTGGGCCCATGTCATAGATTTATGGCACGTAAAATAACCTACCACTACAATTAATTGGTGGTGTGTAGCGAAATTTGTAGGCTATATTTGGCTGGTTAGCAAACGCACTATCAAGTTCCAACGTTCGCCGCTAGTGTTAGTGACAGTAGCATCTGGTAGCCAACGTTGGAACTACAGGGCGCCCGAGAATGTTCTCCGCAGTGGGTACGTGCAGCTGCGAGTGGTTGAGTCATAAGTTTGGTTGGCTGCACTGTGTCCTTGAAAGGGGGACTCCCGAGTGTGGGCTGTTAGTGTGTATTGCGATAAGCGAGCGAGCCTGTATGTCTTCAGTGTGTATCGCAGTAAGCGAGCGTTCAGATAGATTATCGGAATAGTGCAACAGTATACAGGCGGTAATGTTTACTACTGAAGAGAGAGTTTTTTTGTTGGTGGAATACGTTTTTCGCGAAGGCGATCGGTTTACAGAAAATATAAAATTAAGATTTCAGGCGCGGTTTCAATTTCGAGTTACTGGCTCAGTTCACGCTGTACCGGGAACAGTCAGGCCTACGCTTTTAACAGACGAAAAGCTTGATGAAATCTCCGATATAATGCTGCGTAGTCCAAGTAAATCAACACGAAAATCAGCTCAACCATCAAGAATCTCAAAGTCGACAGCACATAAAGCTGTAAGAGACAAGCTTCAGTTGTTCGCTTATAAAGTTACCGTGGTTCATGAATTAAAACAAACTGATTACGGAAAAAGAGTGATGTACTGTGAATGGTTCCAGCATCTGTTATGAATGGCTGTGGTGAGTACAAAGTTTACTGTTTATTTGTTATGATGCAAGCGGCAGCCGTGCTACCAACGTAACTGCTGTAGCTAGCTCTCGCAGACTCATGTAGGCGCTGCGGAGAACATTCCCGGACTCACTGTATTTGAAATTGAACTTGTTGGGAGCCCTCGGGCGTTCAATCAAAAATGCCCAGCTTATAGCTATTGGCTGCGATTCATTATATCATAACTAAAGCTGTGTGCACCTGTGAGAGCAGCACGCATCTGCCAATGGCCAATCCTACGTTATTCACTGGCCATGCACATAATAATTAATTTTGTAAATTGCGTGGGGAAATGAAATCAGTGTTGATAAATGTAACTGGGACAGGAATTGGAAGGAATTTCACATGACTTATTAGAAGAAACCGTCCCGGTATTTGCCTGGAGATGAAAATTGGGATCCATGGTAAACCATTTCAAGGTTGGCCGATGGTGGGATTCGAGCCCACTCATCTACCAAGTCTGGAGCCCCACCGTCGGCTGTCCTTGAAATGGTTTTCCGTGGTTTCCCCATTTTCAACACCAGGCAAATGCTGGGACAGTACCTTCTGACAGGCCACGGCCGCTTCCTTCCACATCCTTGTCCAGTTTCATTCATCTACATCCATTCCATCTCTCATCCCGACGCGCAGGTCGCCCACGGGCGTCGACTAGAAAGACCTGCACTCGGCCTCTCAGGAGGCTACACGAGAAAAAAAAAACAAGTCTGGAGATCTGCGTAAAGTAGTAGTTGTAATTGCAGTAATGTGTCTGAAAATTCCAAAAAATATTATCCATTCAGCTGTAATAATATTGTTACGGCTGTGAGTTTGTTTCATCGCTCGCCGCATGAGTCACAACTGCCCCAGGGGTGGGCTGCTCGGCCTCAGTGTATTGCGTGCGCCTTATGCAACAGGACTACTAGGACAAAGGGATGGTCCAGAATATTCGTGACTGAGGCAGCGATGGAAACCTCGAGAAGCCGTGAACCCTGGATGGGTCTAGAAGCATTTATTGAGTCACCGGCCTGCTATATCAGAGCGACCTGTCAAGCAGCAGTCGTTGTTGTGTTTTACGAGCTAGTGTGAGCGTTTATCCTGAGCGACAGAAGTGTGGTGACTTGCGAAACCCCTAGTGAAGCCGTTTCTCTTGACAGCGAGGAAGTGAGAAGCATACAGGGGACTGCCTGTGTTTTGAGTGAGTGTGATTTCACTGAGCGTCTGAGATATTGTGGTTACGAAATCCAGTGACATTGTTTCCCAGCTCGTGAACAGCGAAGCTGCGTGTAGCAAGTTATCGAAAGTAACTGTAATTTGTGTACAAAAGGAAGAAGTTGCATGTAGTTCTGTCAAGGCCACCAGGCTCATTAGCGGGAGGATTAACTTCTGTGGCTCATTGACAAGTGAAAGGGGAAGTGTTCTCGACTTGAGGAAACTGGAGTAAGGTTCTAATTGCTTGTAATTGCTGATGAGTAGTGTAACTTTCTGGCCGAAATAAAATTAATTATTTCTTTAAAAGGAGCATCCTGTGTTGTGCTTTCTACCCACCGTAATCCAGTTAACAAAAGTGCCACTAGGGGTGGCACGTAACAACTGGTGTCAGAAGCCGGATTACGAACTCAAGCACAACACCTGACGGTCCTGGTTTCAAAACCCGAGCAGGTCATTTTCTCTAATTTTCCTGTGGGTGCATGCCCTTTACAAGACAAACAACTAAAATGGAGGCGCGATTGGCAGCATTGCCATAAAAGTTAAATGGCATGGAAACCAAAATGGAGGCCGGCCACAAGAAGATGGAAGACGGCCAGAAGAAGATGGAGGACGGCCAGAAGAATTTAACCAAGGACCTAACTGCCAAATTAGAAGATTGCCAGAAGAAGCTAGAAGACGGCCAGAAGAAGATGGAAGACGGTCAAAATAAGTTAGCGGGGGACCTGAAGAAGATGGAAGACAGCCAGAAAAGTTTAGCCGAGGACCTAACTTCCAAATTAGAAGACGGTCAGAATAAGCTAGCAGAGGACCTAACCGCCAAATTTCTGGATGGCCAGAAAAATCTGGAAGAGTGTCTGCTGACGAAATTACAGGAAAGTCAAAAGAAATTGGAACAGGGTCTGCGTCAGGAAGTCAACACCGTCTGCCAGGGCCTACGTGAGGAAGTCACAGCAGTAGAAAAGAAGTTCGACGCCTTACAAGAGGAATTTGCCGAACTGCGCCAACGCCCACTGACGGGGGTGGAAGAAAAATTCAACGCTTTACAAAAGGAAATTTCTGAGCTGAACCAACGCCCGTCGACGGGGATGGAAGCGAGATTCAACGCTCTTCAAGAGAAAGTTGCCGAGCTGCTCCGACGCCCGCCCACAGGTACACCGGAAATATCCGGAACGGGACAGAGCAGAGTGACGCCCCCAACCTTCGACGGAAAGGTCCCGTGGAGCACCTATTTACGTCAGTTCGAGGCAGCCTGTTCAATAAACAACTGGAACAGCACGGAAAAGGCTACAGCTCTCATTGTAGCGCTGAGAGGGGACGCCCTTAACGTCCTTCAGGCCATCCCGACTGGATCCCAGGACTACGCTTCACTAATCGCCCATATGGAGTCCCGATATGGAGATAGCCATCTTCAGCAGGCCTACCAGATGCAGCTCCGGACCTGGGTACAAAAGAACGCGGAAACCCTGTAGGAGTTCGAGATGGACATCGCACGTCTCGTAAGGCTCGCCGACTTTCTGGAGCAGATAGCGACGCAGACTTTCACCGAGGGCTACGGGACTCGGACACTCAACAGGCGCTGCGACTCGCGCGCAATAAGACCCTGACAGATGCGCTGAGCCACGCACTTGAGTTCGAGACGGCAAAACAGGCATCCAGAATGCACGCGCGGGTGCGTCAAGTGGACGTCGACGAACCAGTAAAAACCAACGAGACCAAGCCCCTGGCCGACGAATTAATGGAGGCGCTAAGCCGTTTCTTCGATAGTCGCTGCACCACCAGTAACGACACAGCCGGAAGGCAACCGGAGAGGCGGCCCGGAAGAGGACTACCGACCTGCTGGACCTGCGGTAAGAAAGGCCACCTGAGCAAGGACTGCGGTGATCGCCGCCGCCGAGGGTATCCGACGGGAAATCAGTCGTCTGAAAACCGCGCGACCCAGGGAAACGAGTTTTAGCCAGCCTTGGGGGGCAAAGGTTGGCTTGTGACAGTCGTCAAGCCCCGGCAGTCCAGGTTCGTATGACGAAGTTACGGAGGGACAATAGCAGCCTGATGGTCGACGGAGTCGTCAACGGAGAGAGCTGGCCCATGCTAATTGACACGGGAGCATCGAGGACCATCGTAAGTCCCACCGTCAGTCCCACCGTGATCCCGAAGTGGAGAGTGCAACCCACACAAAGGAACCTCCAGCTAATAACCGCGACCGGAGAGACCGCACCGGTACATGGCGAAGCATCACTGGAGTTCGTCACTGGTCGACGGGCGATAAAGCATCCAGTGCTTGTGGCTGACGTATCAAATGAAGTGATCATCGGACTGGACTTCCTGGACCAGAACAACATCATCTTGGATCTGAGTACCAACACTCTGCACTTCGGAGGTGAGGAACTTGCTTTGCAACCTGCGCACGAGTCCATCACCGCACGACAAGTAAGGCTGAGAGAAGACGTCATCGTTCCCGCCAGGACGGAGGTCAGCGCTGCCGTAATTGTCCGCGGAAATGCTGAGGGAGTGGCGGCTGTCATCGAGTCAAAATATGAGGAAATCCAGACAAAAGGATTGCTAGTTGCCAAGACTCTCATCAACACGACGTCTCGGCCCTACGTCCGCCTGTCCAACCTGAACGACTACGACATTACGGTTCACCGGGACACCAACCTAGGAGTCTGCGAGCCCGTTACCTGGATTGCCCGCATCACAGATACGACGGACGGACACCTGCAGACGGACAACCGAAGAAGACGCACACTGCCAGAAGAACTACAGAAGCTGTACCAAGGATCGCAGGACCATTTAGACGAGGAACAATCACGACAACTTCAGGACCTGCTACGCAAATTCCAGGACGTCTTCTCCGTGGGGAGCAAAGACTTCGGCAGGACACGCTTGGTCCAGCATAGAATCGACGTTGGGGACAGCGCACCGATTAGGGCCCCATTCCGACGTGTCCCGCTCGCCAAGCAAGCCGAAGTCGACCGGATGGTACAAGAGATGAAGGAGCAAGGTGTGATCGAGCCATCACATAGTCCTTGGAGTTCTCCGGTCGTGCTAGTGAAGAAGAAGGACGGTTCCACCAGGTTCTGCGTGGATTACAGGCGGGTGAATGACGTCACGAAGAAGGACAGCTACCCTCTACCCCGGATCGACGACACCCTGGACACCATATCAGGGTCGAGATGGTTCTCCGCCTTGGATTTGAAGAGTGGCTACTGGCAGGTGGAGGTCCACCCTAAGGACCGCGAGAAAACTGCGTTCTCTGTGGGCAGCGGGCTCTGGCAGTTCACCGTCATGCCATTCGGTCTGTGCAACGCCCCTGCGACCTTCGAAAGGCTAATGGAGTCCTTTCTGAGGGGACTACACTGGAAGACCTGCCTGGTCTACCTAGACGACGTCATCGTTCTGGGGAGAAGCTTCGAGGAGCACTACAGCAACCTGAAGGAGATCTTGTTGAAGCTACGGGCTGCCCAGCTGAAGTTGAGCCCCAAGAAGTGTCAGCTCTTCCAGAAGCGGGTCCAGTACCTTGGGCATATCGTCTCCGAGGAAGGAGTGCGCACCGACCCAGAGAAGACCGCAGCTGTGAGGGAGTGACCAGTTCCGAAGGACAAGTCCCAACTACGAAGCTTCCTGGGACTCTGCACTTATTACCGTCGCTTCGTGAAAGGATTCGCCGTCATCGACTGACTGAGAAGGACCAACTCTTCACGTGGACAGCAGAATGCCACAGTGCCTTCGAACAACTCAAGCAGGCTCTGTGCACCGCGCCTATTCTGGCCTACCCCAGACCTGGAACAAGGTTCATCGTCGATACCGATGCCAGCGACTTTGGCATAGGGGGAATCCTGTCGCAAGTAGTGGACGGCGAGGAGAGAGTAGTGGCCTACTTCAGCAAGGCCTTGTCAAAGCCAGAGAGGAACTACTGCGTCACCAGGAAGAAGCTGCTCGCCATCGTGAAGACCATTGAACACTTCCACAAGTACCTGTACGGGCAAGAATTTCTCATCAGGACCGACCATGCATCCCTGCGGTGGCTCCTGAACTTCAAGCAGCCCGAGGGTCAACTCGCGCGGTGGTTAGAGAGGCTTCAACAGTACAACTTTGAGATTCAGCACAGGAAAGGCCAACTGCATTCTAACGCCGACGCCCTGTCACGAAGACCGTGCCCCGAAGACTGCACCTTCTGTGCCCGAAGGGAGGAGTACACCGGGATACAGTGCTGAAGGACTACCGTGGAACGTCAAGGGAGCTGGAGCCACGAATCTTTCATGCGGGCACAAGCAGAAGATGATGACCTGGGACTGATAGCCGAATGGAAGGGGGCCTGTGTCCCCAGACTCGGGTGGAACATTGTGAGTGACTGCAGCCCAAAGTTTAAGTCCTACTGGGCGCAATGGGACTCGCCGGTTGTGAGGGATGGCCTCATATGCCGTACCTGGGAGAGCACCGACGGGAAGACATCTCGGGAACAAGTCGTCGTTCCAAAGGCTATGACGGAGGAAGTCCATGGAGGATCATCTGGTGGACGCCTAGGGATAAAGAAGACCCTGGAGAAGCTGAGAGAGCGGTTCTACTGGATCGGATGCCGAACTGACGTAGAGAACCACTGCGCGAGGTGCCACGATTGCGCAGCCAGCAAGGGCCCAGGACGAAGACGACGGGATCCACTGAAGACCTACAACGTGGGCGGCCCCATGGAGAGAGTGGCCATCGAAGTTGCTGGGCCATTCCCGTTAAGCGAGGCAGGGAACCGCTACATATTGTTCGTCAGCGACTACTTTACCAAATGGCCGGAGGCGTATGCGCTCCCTGACCAAGAGGCCGCGACGATTGCAGAGACCCTGGTGAAGGAATTCGTCAGCCTGTACGGAGTACCCCTGGAGCTGCACTCCGACCAAGGGAGGAACTTCGAGTCGCAGGTGTTCCAGAACCTATGCCAGCTGCTGGGAATCCGGAAGACATGGAAAACGCCGCTACACCCTCAGTCCGACGGGATGGTAGAGCGATACAATCGCACCATCGAGAACCATCTCCGAATAGTCGTCAGCGAGCACCAGAGGCATTGAGACAAACATCTTCCACTATTTCTCCTGGCCTACCGCGCCGCCGTGCATGAAGCCACCGGGTGCACACCAGCCCGGGCCATGTTTGGGAAGGAGCTCCGTCTACCTGTCGATCTTGCCTTCGGCCGACCTGGGAATGATCCGGTCCCGGTAAGCCAGTATTGTCAAGAACTGGTCGACCAACTGGAGGACGTGCACGCGTTTGCGAGGAGGAAACTGCGGATCGAGACCGACCGAATGAAGACCCGATACGACCAGCAGACGGATGCCGGCGGATTCCACGAGGACGACCTGGTCTGCCTCTTCAACCCATTACGGAAGAAAGGCCTGTCACCCAAACTGCAGAAGTCCTGGGAGGGCCCGTACCGAGTCGTGAAACGGATCAACGATGTCGTCTACAGGATCCAGCGGAGCCCGAGGGCGAAGATGAAGATCGTGCATCGAGATCGCCTGGCAGCCTACGGAGGGACACAGACGGACCAATGATTGATCGGGACGATCAGCCTTTTAGGAAGGGGGTGGTGTTACGGCTATGAGTTTGTTTCATCGCTCGCCGCATGAGTCACAACTGCCCCAGGACTGGGCTGCTCGGCCTCAGTGTATTCGCGTGCTCCTTTTGCAACAGGACTACTAGGACAAAGGGATGGTCCAGAATATTCGTGACTGAGCCAGCGATGGAAACCTCGAGAAGCCGTGAACCCTGGATGGGTCTAGAAGCATTTAATGAGTCACCGGCCTGCTATATAAGAGCGACCTGTCAAGCAGCAGTCGTTGTTGTGTTTTACGAGCTAGTGTGAGCGTTTATCCTGAGCGACAGAAGTGTGGTGACTTGCGAAACCCCTAGTGAAGCCGTTTCTCTTGACAGCGAGGAAGTGAGAAGCTTACAGGGGACTGCCTGTGTTTTGAGTGAGTGTGATTTCACTGAGCGTCTGAGATATTGTGGTTACGAAATCCAGTGACATTGTTTCCCAGCTCGTGAATAGCGAAGCTGCGTGTAGCAAGTTATCGAAAGTAACTGTAATTGTGTACAAAAGGAAGAAGTTGCATGTAGTTCTGTCAAGGCCACCAGGCTCATTAGCGGGAGGATTAACTTCTGTGGCTCATTGACAAGTGAAAGGGGAAGTGTTCTCGACTTGAGGAAACTGGAGTAAGGTTCTAATTGCTTGTAATTGCTGATGAGTAGTGTAACTTTCAGGCCGAAATAAAATTAATTATTTCTTTAAAAGGAGCATCCTGTGTTGTGCTTTCTACCCACCGTAATCCAGTTAACAAAAGTGCCACTAGGGGTGGCACGTAACAATATGGATTCCTCTTCAACGATCGAGTCGGCCTCACTTATTATGGTGTTTGGAGCCATTTTCAGTGTTGTCTTAGTAAACGAAAGTTTGATGCTTTTCAGTCGGTCAACACGATTGTAACCAAATGAGATGGGTTATACCCTAATCCTGAAAAAGGAAAAAAAAACCATGAGATTAATAAACCATCAAACTTTCGTTCCATCACTAATTGTTAAGAAACATGTTTTATCGTTTTGTTTCCATAACTTAGTTTCGTAAACGATGGGCATTTTAAGGGCGATATTTAGTAGCATTTTGAACTGATCTTTGCTGTATGCATGTTGAACACACACAAATCTTGTCTGAAATCTCCTGCCAAATCAATGGCTACCTTCACCCCAAGTGTAATGTCGTTTCCTTTTATGTTATATAGCAATCCTTAGTTATTACACATTAAAATACGCAGTGGACACATGAGTTCCATCAGAAACGATCAGATTGCAGGGTATAATGCTTGTTCCTCCTTGCCATTCCGTTTTATGGAAGATACCGATGATCCATTTAGTTTGATAGGTGGTTTGCAGCAGCTATGCACTGATCGTCCACTTGCTGCGATACCTGTCCATGCTACTGACGTCACTTTCATAGCCCAGCCGGTGAGGCAGTTATTATCGGTGATAGGCGAACACTGGCCCATCTATACAAAGTATTCTGCGATTTGATTAAGTGGGGTCTGGGATCAAAGTCCTTCTTGCTACATGAGTGTATTGATCGTTATGCTAGTAAACATCGTCAGTGTTTTGAACTGGTATTTTCAATCAATAAGAAGCTATAATTTAGGGAGCTTGTGTTCATCGCATCGGGAAAGCTCTAGGCCAGGGATCTCCAACCTATGACCCGCGGTAGCCGTCCGCCATAGCTTATGTTGATTACATTGTACGTAAATTATACAAAATAATAATCAATGTTTTTTTTAATCAATTAAGAAACTCAATAACTCAGATTCATAATGAAATTGAACATGTTAACTTCAATTAATGTTGTGAGATTCATCCTAAAATCGTAATATAGCCTATGTGAAATACACTGGCTGAAAAAAAATATCCCAACATCAAGAAGGGGTTGTGCTAGATTAACGAACGTTGGTAGGCGTGTTAATACTTCTGAAAGATGACGTTGATTCAAATTTCCCGCAAATCGCATTAGCGTGGCGCTAGTAGTGGCCCCATGACTTTGCACATCAGGTTTGCTTTTAAATACGGGCTGTACTGTGCGAGAGCGTTAGTTACCTGTGAGATTGGACGGAGTATCTGTGAGTGGGTCAAGAATGTCTTTACGACGATTAAGAGGCAAGTATTAACAGCTCACTGCGTTTCAACAAGGCCGTGTAATAGGGCTACGAGAAGGTGGAATTTCCTTCCGCGCTATTGCAGAACGACTTGACAGGAATGTCTCCCCTTTGCATGCGTGCTGGCAGCAGTGGTCACGAGAAGGTACGGTCGCAAGAGGACCGGGCTCCAGACGTCCCCATGGCACCACCGAAAGGGAGGACCGCCGTGTTTGGCACATGACTTTGGCGCATCGTACGGCATCTGCAGCAGCAATTCGAGCGGCAGTATTGGCACCACAGTAACGCAACGAACTGTTGGAAATCGGTTACTTGAAGGACAGCTCCGAGCCAGACGCCCTGCAGCGTGCATTTCACATACCCCAAACCACCGCCGTCTACGACTTCAGTGGTGTCAAGCAAGAACTCATTGGAGGATGGAGTGGAGGTTCGTTGTGTTTTCCGATGAAAGCCGATTCTGCCTTGGTGCCCGTAATGGCCGTATGTTGGTTAGAAGGACGCCAAGTGAGCGCCTGCATTCCACCTGTCTGCGGCGTCGACACATTGGACCTACACCGGGCGTTCTGGCCTGGGGAGCAATTTCCTAAGACAGCAGGAGCACTCGCCTGGTTATCCCACGCACCCTGACTGCTGATGTGTACGTCCATCTGGTGACTCGGCCTGTTGTGCTGCCATTCTTAAACAGCATTCCCGGGGGGAGTTTTCCAACAGGATAACGCACGTCCCCATACCGCTGTTGTTACCCAACGTGCTCTACAGAGTGTCGACATTCTACCTTGGCCTGCTGGATCCCCCGTTCTGTCTCCAATCGAGCACGTATGGGACATCATTGGACGACAACTCCAGCGCCATCCACAACCGGTATTAACCGTCCCTGTATTGACCGACCAAGCGCAACAGGCATGGAACTCCGTCCCACAAGCTGACATCCGGCACCTGTACGACACAATGCATGCACGTTTGCATGCCTGCATTCAACAGTCTGGCGATTAAACTGGTTATTAATGGACCAGCATGACACCTTCGCCAAGGCTTTTCTCGCGCGGACATTAGCCTGTTATCTTGTACCTTTAATGGATTAAATATGTTATCTCGCCAAATATATTGATGAAATTTCCGTACTCTACATTCCTGATTTCATGGTGTTGCCCCCCCCCCCGTCAGTGTACATAGGCAATTCACATAATTGAATTATCCAATTATTACTAGGCTATGATTAAAGAGATTTATGTAACTGTACATTTCCACTGACAATTCTTTGCACTTGTGGATCAAGTTAACTGTGGAAATTATCAGCAGCGACTTCAAATGCTCATCAGTTAATTTGGATCTGTAAATATATTTTGTATATTTTATTTTGGAGAAAGTTTTCCCACACGGATAAGTAGTGCCGGGAGATGGAAAGCACATTTTTATGCAACTGATCAAACTGTGGGAGTGGAATGAAATTCCAGCATTGATGACTATAAATATGTTTCTTTTAAAATATCACTGCACTGCAAATTATCTCCGCGCAATGCACCATACATATCTCACTCGTCGGCAGGTACCGAAACGAAACTTGGCGCGTAATTCAAATCTACACTACGTTGGTATAATGACCTAGCTAGGTTTTGTCCCTAAAATGTTTGGATACCCCTGCTCTAGACTATCACAGCCTACTCGATGCGTTGCTTTGCTGCTATCTATACAGTCTTAGCAATCATGATCTGCGGCGTGAAATTGTTTGGGCGGTTTTCTGTGGCATACCACTGTTGATTCGTTCTTTCGCATAGCCTAATATTTATTTGTGCGTGTATTGTGAGGGTTAACCATAAAATATAAACAGATTAAGTTAATGTTTAACTTTAAAGAGTTCGTTTTAAAAGTTAGTTAAAATTTAACAAGACTGTTCCAAGTTTAAAATAGAAACGGCAAAATGTTTCCAGAAAAGAACTTTCAGACAATAATTTTTCGTCGACGTTCTACCTAAGGCTGAAAGAAAATGTTCAGAGACCACCTCGAGGTGTTGCGGCCAGCATTCTTGGCAGTCGCCCCGGAGTTCTGGGTTCGATTCCCGGCTCTGCCAAGAAATGTTAAATCTGTTATGAGGGCTGGAACGGGGCACACTCAGCTTCGTGAGGAAAAACTGAGAAGAGTAGGGTTCGATTCCCATCTCAGCCATCTTGGAAGTAGTTTTCCGTGGTTTCCCACTTCTACTCCGGGCAAATGCCGGGATGGTTCCTAACTTAAGACCACGACCGCCTGCTTCCCAATCCTCGTCTAAATTACAAATACACTAACACAGATTACCAGACGAATTCCACACACATCCAAATACATGGAACTACCTGACTACGATGTCGCAAAGTCCCTACATCAATTGAAAAATGAAAATCCACAGCCTGCTTCCAGTCTCCGACCGGGTCAGGAATGGAATGAATGAAGCCCCCATCTAGCGGCGAGGATATGAACTGTGCCGGCTGCCGAGGCCTGACGCACTCCTCTGGGGGCAATGAGTAAATGAATGACACATGAAATGAAATGATAGTGGAGAGTGTTGCTGGAATGAAATTTTGACAGGGGAAACCGGAGTACCCGGAGAAAACCCTGTCTGCCTCCGTTTTGTCCAGCACAGATCTCACATGGAGTGACCGGGATTTGAACCACGGACCCAGCGGTGAGAGGCCGACGTGCTGCCGCCTAAGCCACGGAGGCTCCCCTATATCAATTAACAAAACGAAATAATTTCAGAACAGCAAGTCATTATAAAAAGACACAGTTACAGTTACACTACCATTAATTTAAAACTAAATATCCAATATATAAACAGAAATGGCGTAAGGGCATAGTTCTCTTTAGGGCGGTCATATCATTCTGTTGAGAAAGACTTGAAAATTTGACTGTAGTTCGGCTACTACTGTACTGATGTGATACACGTAAGCGGTAAGCCCCCAAACTAGAAACGTAAACACAAATATGCAGTTGCGTTGATAAATGTTAATTTATCTGGAAGTGTTCTGATAATACACGCCACTGATTGTGGTTATTGCTGTGAAATACTTAAGTGACAAGTCCCTCCACCAATAGAAAAAAATCCCTCTCGGCACGTCGGAAGGCGGACGTAGATTTCATTGGGCAAACTAGGAGATAGGCGAAAATTGGCAAAATATGGAGGTTTTCGTAGAAGGAAAAGACCTCATTTTATACTCCTCGTTATGCGAATGTATTTTACAATTTGAGCTTAGAAAACTTTGTTTTTCGTGTTTATATGCATATTTTTAACATTTTGTTGTCTTATGGGGACGGTAACCTTTCCGTCATTTGGGATCTATTTTTACACTGGTGGTCACACTGTTCTTATGCTAGGTTTCGACTCTGATTTCTATCTAACGGTCTTTTACTTGTTCACGCAAAATTTTATCTCCCACAGAGACGGATGGAAATTTGAATGTGATCTCGTGCAGTGGCGTTGTCATGGTAACCTCTGATGGCTCTTCCCTCATCAATTTCGCATTTTCTTATAATTCGGGAAACATTTTGGTTGGTTGGTTCTTACGTTTAGGGGCTGCGACAATGCGGTCATGTAGCTCCGTGTACTTTGGGTGTGTGTAGAATCTGTCTGATAAACGGTGTTAATTGTGATGACTGTATTAGTGTGTGTTTCCTGTTTTTTTTTTTTTATTTGAGTACTGCAGCTTAGAATTTTTCAAATAGTTCCTACTTTTGCTGCCAAGCTCCACCGTCAACGACTACTAGGCCAATTCAGAACTTAGCTACTAGACGCCACCGCAGTCGGCTCTTGGCAACGAACGTAGAAACCTAACAGCGTTGTTTACATTCTTAACCTATTCAATTTAGCTTCACGCAGGTGCAATTAGTGGAAGGTTCTTTAACATGCCATAAATCTATGACATGGGACCGCCGGCTTTACATCCCCTCCGAAGGAAGGGCGTCAGGAAGGGCATCCGGCCGTAAACACCATCCACCACATAGAATTTCATCGCATCGCATCCCCAAGCCCGTTGGAAAAGGGGAATAGTAAGGGGTAGACATACAGTCATTAGGCCACGCTCTTAAAAAATCCGACGGCTTCGGCCGGGGGGAAACATTTTGCTAATCTCTTGGCGTAACGGTGGGTCATATCAAAAATTATTTCCGACCCAAGTTTTAGGTAATTATTAGAGAAGTAGTCCATTGACCACCGACAGCGGTAGCTACGCTCGCTAAATCGCAGTGGTAGGCCATGGGGCCAAGCTACCTGCGGACTCGGTAGACGTGGGTTCGAGCCCCACCGTCGGCCGTTCTTTTTCCCGTGGTTTCCCCCATTTTGAATTTCAGGCAAATGCTGGGACGGTTCCTTCTGACAGGCCACGGCCGCTTCCTTCCACATCCTTGCCCAGTTTCATTCATCTTAATTCATTTCATCTCTCATTAACTCCTCTCATGAGGGTGGCGTCAGGAAGGGCATCCGGCCGTAAACACCATCCGCCACATAGAATTTCATCGCATCGCATCCCCAAGCCCGTTGGAAAAGGGGAATAGTAAGGGGTAGACATACAGTCATTAGAGGAGTATTGATCATTTTAAACGGTTTTGATATTGTGCCTATTAAGAGAGAGATGATTTTCGTTTCTCTAAAAACCCACTTTTCCCCACCCCTTTGGTCAGTGGTTGGTGTTATCGAAAAAACTTTACTAACATACATGTTTGGCCCTTATCCGAAAAATAGTATGAACTTTGAATTGATTCGGTATTTCACATATTAAGCGAGATACACACATCAAAAAAAGTTTTGCATCACCTCGGTTCCCAGATCTCCGGCATATAGACGTTGACTGTGTATATTGTATCCAAGATACAGTCCCTTTGACTGTTCATAGATGTCACTAAAACTGCTCAAAGATGTAAACAACCATGCATGAGCAGGGCCTATTAGACGGAGGGGGTACGACAGCCGATCAGTTCCAGTCATTCCACCAGGACGAAGGTACGCTGCTCATGTTGTCTGTAGTTCTACCATGCCTAGAAGGTCAATACCGCAGTTCGATCGCGTCCGCATTGTTACTTTGTGTCAAGAAGGGCTCTCAACAAGGGAAGTTTCCAGGCGTCTCAGAGTGAACCAAAGCGATGTTGTTCGGACATGGAGGAGGTACAGAGATACAGGAACTGTCGATGACAGGCCTCGCTCAGGCCGCCCAAGGGCTACTACTGTAGTGGATGACCGCTACTTACGGATTGCCGCTCGGAGGAACCCTGACAGCAATGCCACCATGTTGAATAATGCGTTTCGTTCAGCCACAGGACGTCGTGTTTCAACTCAAACTGTGCGCAATAGGCTGCATGATGCGCAACTTCACTCCCGACGTCCATGGCGAGGTCCAGCTTTGCAACCCCGACACCATGCAGCGCGGTACAGATGGGCCCAACAACATGCTGAATGGACCCCACGGAATTGGCATCACGTTCTCTTCACCGATGAGTGTCGCATATGCCTTCAACCAGACAATCGTCGGAGACGTGTTTGGAGGCACCCTGGTCAGGCTGAACGTCTTAGACACACTGTCCAGCGAGTGCAGCAAGGTGGTGGTTCCCTGATGTTTTGGGGTGGCATTATGTGGGGCCGACGTACGCCACTGGTGGTCATGGAAGGCTCCGAAACGGCTTTACGATACCTGAATGACATCCTCCGACCCATAGTGCAACCATATCGGCAGAATATTGGAGAGGCATTTGTCTTCATGGACGACAATTCTCGACCTCATCGTGCACATCTTGTGAATGCGTTCCTTCAAGATAACGACATCGCTCGACTACAGTGGCCAGCATGTTCGCCAGACATGAACCCTATCGAACATGCCTGGGATATGTTGAAAAGGGCTGTTTATGGACGTCTTGACCCACCAACCACTCTGAGAGATTTACGCCGAATTGTCGTTGAGGAGTGGGACAATTTGGACCAACAGTGTCTTGATGAACTTGTGGATAGTATGCCACGACGAATACAGGCATGCATCAATGCAAGAGGACGTGCTACTGGGTATTAGAGGTAGTGGTGTGTACTGCAATCTGGACCACAAATGCTGAAAGTCTAGCTGTATGATGGTACAACATGCAATGTGTGGGTCTCATGAGCAATAAAACGAGCTGAAATGTTGTTTGTGTTGATCTCTATTCCCTTTGTATTTAAAGGTTCCGGAACTCTTGGAACCGAGGTGATGCAAAACTTTTTTTGATGTGTGTATATAGATTTTTTTTTCTTTTTCAAAAAATGCCCCCCCCCTCGTCCGATTTTGCCCATTAACGACCTTGACCGAGATTTTAAAGGGATATTTGTTATGTATAAATTTGAAAATGATTGGTGCAAAATTGCGGTAGTTATCCTATCCACAAGAAAGTGATATAGATTGAGGTGCCGAGATCAAATACGGGACTAGTCATCATTTTGGTGGTATATGAGTTATTACTGTAGTTCTTATCTTTATATAATTCCGCATCTGTTGATGCTGAAATGGAACTTGTCCAGTAACTCTCTCCCCGTCTAAATCTGTGTTGAAATTTTGTTTCATGCAAAAACAGGACTTCCTAGTCTTGCACGAAACAATATGACGAGGCCGTGAAGGCGTATGTAACTGTGAAAGGTAACAAATGGGCTGTTACAAAGTACAAAGTATTTCAATACAATGCTCAGTCGAAATGCATCTATGTTTCATCCAGTAGCAGTGGACTGGTAAAATATGAATTCCCTCTGGTTAGGACTGGGATAGTGCCCCATTTTCATAACGTGCCGAGGGCATACATGGACGCCATTGCTCTGAAACCTGAAAATGTGCAGGATGTCTCGCGCATGATTGATGTTATCCCATTTAAGTTTCGTGAATACTTTGGCACTATACTAAGGAAAAGTGCCATTCATGAAATAACTGGCGAAGAGCAAAATAATGAGTCTGGTAGTGAACGTTGGGACAGTGATCAAGAGTGAATTCTGGCTTCCAACCCGAATATGAACCTAGTTTTCTAACGAATGCTAATAGGTTATTGACTTTTCTTTCCATGACGGTGTCGATTTTGATATGTATCGTTATATGTATATTTTGTTATATGATGCATTTTTATACACCTACAGTATTTGGATGGCGCATTAATAGACTATGTTTAAATGATTAAAAATACATTTTGCTATAAAACTGTACACATTTTGAGTTTCAATCTTATTTTTGATAAAATGAGTGTTGTTTAAATCAAAAAACGGGACATGTCAGTCATTTTCTATATCCATTTACTAGTATGTGTATGATTACAGATTTTGGTAAGTGACTTTAATCGTCCCAATCAGCATATATGGTTAACCTTAAGCTGTAGAAATGTTATTATTCAGAATTAGGCCTATACAAAAAAGTTGATATATCTCAAGACTACTATTCAGTGACATGTCCCTTTTTTGATCTCAACTCCTCAATTATAAGGTGCGTTCAAAAAGTAACGAGCCGGAGGCTGGAATGCGCAAACCGGTGACGACATGGGCTAATCGTGGCGTGTGTAACGAGGTGTGGTTCCGACCAGAGCGTGGAAGGTCACAGCCCGTCGCTAGAAGGCACGCGTGAACGTCACCTGACGATACAAAGCGAGCATCAGTGTGCATCAATCGTCCAACGCTGCCAGTCGCATTGCAAACAGTGACATGGAGGCGTCAACCGAAGAGCAAAGAGGTGTTTCCGGTTTCTGACAGCGGAAGGAGTAGGGGGAACGGACATTCTTCGCCGAATGTCACAAGTGTACGGCGAACACTGCATGTCCCTTGCAAGGGTCAAGGCGTAGCACAAGCGCTTCAGGGAAGGACGGGTGTCGTTAGCCGATGATGCCCGGTCAGTGGCACTCCCCTGCATTACCGATGACAACGTCCAGCTGGTTGATGCATTCATTACCCAGGACCGCCGAGTGACGGTGAACGCCATAGCCGCCGAGTGACAGTGAACGCCATAGCCGCCGTGGTCGCGCCACGACAATGCACGACCTCATACGCCCAACACAGTCGCGGCACTCTCGCAGAAATTCAAATGGGAGGTTCTCGGCCACCCTCCATACAGTCCAGACCTCTCTCCCTGTGATTACGCCATGTTTGGTCCCCTGAAAAGGGCTCTGCGGGGCCAACGATTCACCTCGGTCGCCGACGTCCAGCTGTACGTGTGGAACTGGTTCACATCGCAGCCCAGGGAATATTATGAGACAGCCATTCACCGCTTCGTGTCACAGTGGGGCAAGTGCCTCAACAGCCAGGGCCAATACTTCTAACATACAGGAACTGGTTTCTGTAATTATGCCTCCGGCTCGTTACTTTTTGAACGCACCTTATATGTATACAATTTTTAACTGACGGTGGTTTTGGTGTCTTGGGGGATGTGGAACGTGAAGATATATCGAAATTTTCCGGAAGTCGCAACATGGTACCCATTGTAATATGTTGCTTTCTAGTGAAATCTACCGAAGAAAATAAAGAAAACAGCCTTAATAGCCGCGCCTTGGAGGGCCACGTTCGTGATTGATTAGCATTGTGGGTTTTGGTAGTGTTTTATTGAAAGATGTTGTCCTATATATTTCTTATTTTATCGTGGATTTGTTAATGCTTGCATGACTAGCGAAACATGTCATCCTATCAATTCCCAGATTGTGCGAATAACATTTAATCACATGTAAATCTTTTTGAGTTGGTATCACATTTTCCCAATTTAATTGGGCATATACTCCTGTTGACCGACTGGAAGTTAAAATTCAATTGTACGATTTTTGTTGTTGCTCTAATAACACTAATAAAATAAAAGTAGTTTGGGGGAGGGTTACATCGGTGTTCCACCTCATAAAACAACGGCTACCTAAATAAAAGTTACATTTATTACGTTACTAACCTGATTTGGAGGATCACCAGAGACTAATATCCGCCTCGTTGCGTAGTGGCTAGCACTCTTTGCTGTCACCGCGGAAGCTCAGGTTCGATTTCCGGCTCTGCCAAGAAATGTGATTCTGATCTGAGGGCTGGAACAGGGTACACTTAGCCTCGTGAGGCAAAAGTGAGAAGAAGAGGTTCGATTCCCACCTCAGCCATCCTGGAAGTGGTTTCCCACTTCTACTCCAGGCGAATGCCGAGAGGGCTACTAAATTAGGCCACGGCCGCCTCCTTCCCAATCCTCATCTGAATGACGACTACACACACTGATACAGCCATCACAATATGACAGGTTATCAGACAAATCCCTCACAAACCCATGTACACGGGGCTACATGACCACGATGTCAGAAAGCCCCCCCCCCCCCAGGGGCTCAAATCTAGTGGGACGTGGGTTGGTGACCACGGGGCCCCAGCTGAGTCCGGCATTGCTTCCACTTACTTGTGCGGGGCTCCTCTCTGTCTTCTTTCCTATCGACCTCACTTGGTCAACTCTTGTTCTTTTCCGACCCCGACGGTATTAGGGTATCCGAGGCCTAGGGATTCTCTTCCTTTCCCGTCTTAAAAGGCCCTTGTCTCATCTTTTCTGATACCCTCCTTCTGCGAGGGGTCAGCCTTCTTTTTATTTTCATGTTCTCTCCTGCCTTCTGATCAAGGCCCTCAAGGAGGCCGGGTGTATGTATCCCCACCACTTTTGGTGCACCCTAGATAATGCTACTCCCTCAGGGGCTCACGGCTGGTGAGTTCGGGAGTTGGCGACCCCGAGGGATTCCTGAGCTGGGTCCGCTTTCCCCTTTTGTTCCTTACCTGTGGGGAGGACCCTCTCCTCTTTCACTTTCCTATCTGCCTTTCATGGCTCTCCTTCCTTCCAATTCCCTCAATCCGCATTCTTCGAGGGTTGAGGGCATTTCTTTTCCTCCTGTCCTTTATTTGCCTTATTCTCCTTTAGTTTTCCATTTCTTCTTCTAGTATATAGGTTAGTAGTTAGTTTTAGTTTAAGTTTGCATTTCCTTTTTCATCTTCACGATCACCCAACCCATCAGGGGCCGATAACCTAGATGTTAGGCCCCTTAAAACAACAATTATCATCATCATCACAAAACCCCTAAATTAATCAACAACAACAAAACCATAATACAGTACTTTCCTCAATTAAAGTTTTCATTACGCGCCGAATAATCGATGTCCAAAGAAGGTAATAAGGGGTTCCACTGTACATCTTGTTGGATATTATTATGGAAAGGCCGTGTCCTCCGCTGCAGTCACCGTATTGATTGAGGCCACTCGGGGCTGTGGTTGCCACCGCATCACTTCGCACGCTTCTCCTTCCTTACACTAAAATATTACGAAAATAAGGTTTGGTACGTCTGATGTGACCAGCCTTTCTATCTCAATGGACGGCCCGTCATAAAGAATGTCATTGCCGTTAGCGGTGGGTGGGAGAACAATTCCCATACCTGAATCAAGTTTTATTATATTGTTGGTTTTCAATTAGATCCGTAAATATTGCCTAGAAAGGACTACAGAGGTCCTACGCTCATTTACTAACAATCAGTGCCGGATTAAGACTCTTGGCCCTAGGCAATTATTGTTAATTTGAGGCCCCTTTTGCCCTTTTTTTTCAACCCTCCCCCTTCCCCCTTCATCAAAAAAGTCAATCATAACTTTGAAAGAGATTTTATTTACAAATTTACAATGAATGATGAATGCAATACATATACAAATACATATGTACATTTGCAGAAAAACTTTTTTCTGCATTTTGTTTCGCAGAAAGTTTCAATAACATCATCGAAGTTGATTTTCCTTAAAATGTCTGATTCTGAGTCTGATTCTGATCAAAATTGAATCCCACAAAATTAACATGAACCCGAATTCGAATTTCTGCATTCTGTTTGCGATGCACCCCGCTTCATTCCGAGTGTCATTATTTTCCGACTCGTCGTCTTCAATGCTTTCTAAAGCCTCGACAATATTATGAAACGAATCATAAACCGCGTTCGTTGCATTAGCATGTGCTTCCCACCGCGTATCTGACAATGATTTCAAAGGTTTAGCGTTTTTTATATACTTTTTCAACACGCCCCAAATGTGAGGGTTTGCAGAAAAGAAGTTATACAATGATTGCAATATCGAAAAAAACAAGTAGTTCCGTGAAGAACTATACAGCCTATTTTCATATATCCTACTTATGTTAATTGCCACTATCAACATACACAATTTCAGTTTGATTGCTGTAATAGATTCGTAGATATTGAGAACCGACTAAATATTTCGGATGGTCGCCATGTTGGATTTTATATATGTAGTTCATAGAGTTATGTACTGTTACATGCAGATTATTGTGAACGTGTAGTATTCAAACTTCAATCGCATAATTAGGACACAAGAAAAAACAAGGAGATTTTAAAATTTTTCACAGCTGCCATCTTGAGGTTATGGAAACAATTGAAATAAATTAGATGTCAGTGGATTAACATTCGTATAAGGATTTACTGTACCAAGTTTCACTGCACGCGGATGGTTAAATTGCGAGAAACGTCCATGTGATTATTTATAATTCGCGTCACCGCCATGTTGGATTTGTGATCACCAGGTTATTTAAAGTCCTATAGGTGAACTTAAGTTCATAGCCCCTATGAACGTTAAAAAATGCAGTTTGATTGCTAAAATAGATTCGTAGATATTCAGTATCGTCTAAATATTTCGGATGGTCGCCATGTTGGATTGTTAAATGTATAGGCCATAGAGTCATGTACCATTAAAGGAAAATTATTGCGTAGGTTCATTATTCAAACTTTCACTTCGATCGCATGACTACATCACAATAAATAAAATCTTAATTTTAAAATTCGCACTGCCACCATCTTGAGGTTATGTAAACAATTGAACTAAATTGGATACCAGTGGATTACAATGTGTATAAATATTTCCTGTGCCAGGTTTCAGTGCGCTTGGAACATTAAATCGCGAGAAAGGTCTATTTAAAATTTTCAAATTCGCTTGGCCGCCATGTTCGTTTTGTAGTTAACCGGTTTTTGAAAGTCTTATAGATATACTTCCAGTAGTGCCCTTTATCTCCGTACAAAATTTCAGGGTTTTACCGCTAATAGTTTCAGAGATATAGAATGCCGGTGAAATATTTCGCACATCCGCCATCTTGTGATTATGTAAACAATTGAACGAAGTTAGATGTCTGTGCATTACAATGTATATAAACATATACTGTACCAAGTTTCATTGCGTTTGGTTGGTCAAATCGCGAGAAACGTCTATTTAAAAGTCGCAAATTCGCTTGGCCGCCATGTTGGTTTTGTAGTTACCAGGTTTTCAAAAGTCATATAAGTGAACTTATAGTAGTTCCCTATATCACCATAGAAAATGTCAGGGTAATATCGGTAATAGTTTCGGAGATATTGAATGCTGGTGAAATATTTCGCACAGCCGCCATGTTGGATTGGTGAGTCGTATCAAAATTTGAAGGGCACGGTAGAGGTCGCCGGAAATAGTGCTATGAACTTTCCGAGTTTCATTGAAATCGCTCCAGCCGTTTAGATTTTATTAGGGGGACACACACACACGAATCACACACACACGCACACACACACGGACAAAAGGTGATCTCATAAGCCTATTTTTAGCCTATTTTCAATTTTGAAAAAATAGGCTTATGAGATCACCTTTTGTCCGTGTGTGTGTGCGTGTGTGTGTGTGATTCGTGTGTGTGTCCCCCCCTAATAAAATCGAAACGGCTAGAGCGATTTCAATGAAACTCGGGAAGTTCATAGCACTATTCCCGGCGACCTCGACCGTGACCTTCAAATTTTGTTACGTCTCTCCAATCCAACATGGCGGCTGTGCGAAATATTTCACTAGCATTCAATATCTCCGAAACTATTACCGATATCACCCTGAAATTGTGTACGGTGATAAAGGGCACTACTAGAAGTTCACCTATGAGACTTTCAAAAACCTGGTGACTACAAAACCAACATGGCGGCCAAGCGAAGTTGAGACATTTAAATAGACTTTTCTCGCGATTTAACTATCTAAATGTAATGAAACTTGGTACAGCAAATGTTTATACACATTGTAATGCACTGGAGTCTAATTTAGTTCAATTGTTTACATAACCTCAAAATGGCGGCTGTGCGAAATATTTCACTGACATTCTATATCTCCGAAACTATTACAGATATCACCCTGCAATTTTGTACGGTGATAAAGTGTACTGATACAGGTATACCTATGTATATTTCATAAACCTGTAAAGTACGAAACGAACATGGCGACCAAGCGAATTTGAAATATTTTAATAGACTTTTCTCGTGATTTAACTCTCTGAGTGCAGTGAAATGTGGTACAGTAAATGATTTTGCAGATTGTAATGCACTGCCATCTAATTTAATTCAATTGCTTACATAACCACAAGATGGCGGCTG
Source organism: Meconema thalassinum (assembly GCA_946902985.2). Classification (NCBI taxonomy): domain Eukaryota; kingdom Metazoa; phylum Arthropoda; class Insecta; order Orthoptera; family Tettigoniidae; genus Meconema; species Meconema thalassinum. The sequence continues at coordinate 398,419,252 of OX336394.1, read as the reverse complement.
TGCGAAATTTTAAAATTAAGTTTTAATTTCTTGTGTCGTAATCATGCGATCGAAGTGAAAGTTTGAATAATGAACCTAGGCAATAATTGTCCTTGAATGGTACATAACTCTATGGCCTATACACATAACACTCCTAAATGGTAAGCTCCCGAAATATTTAGACGGTTCTCAATATCTATGAATCTTTTACAGCAACCAAACTGATTTTTTTTATGTCCATAGAGACTATGAACATATGTTCACCTATAGGACTTTCAGGAACCTGGTGAGCACAAATCCAACATGGCGGCGACGCGAAGTATAAACATTTAAATGGACGTTTCTCGCGAATTAACTATCCGAGGGCCGTGAAACGTTGCACGTTAAATGCTTATACAAATGTTGATCCACTGGCACCTAATGTATTTCAATGGTTGGCATTATCACAAGATGGCTGCTGTGCGTAATTTTAAAATCTCGTTTTTACTTCTTGTTGTCTAATCATGCGATTGAAGTTTGAATACCACACGTACACAATAATCTTAATGTAATAGTACAAAAATAAAAATCCAACCTGGCGACCATCTGAAATATTTAGACGGTTCTCAATATCTACGAATCTGTTACAGCAATTAAACTGAAATTTTGTATGTTGATTGTGGCAGTTAACATAAGTAGGATATATGAAAATAGGCTGTATAGTTCTTCACGGAACTACTTGTTCAAAATTGAAAATAGGCTGAAAATCAACTGCGTAAAAGCAGCTTTTAACAGCAGATTGTCCAACTAAATCGAGGGAATGTGTACCTCAAGGAACATAAACCGCATATTTATTCAGTTCTAATATTTTGGCTTGCAGACCCTGATACTTTCCAGACATGTTGTAACGTGTTTTTCGTTTTTTTTTTATGCAACTGGCATAAGTCAGTAGGAAGCCATTCTATATTTATTTACGCGGCAAATTGTTCAGCCAAGAGAATTTTTCATGTTAATTTATTATAATTATTATTAAGGTATTTTCGGAGCATTTTATAAAAATTATTAGCATTCAGATAGGTTTTCTATGTCTTAGAAAACACTATCAAGCAAATTATTACGAACGACGATATCATAGAAAATTATATGATTACGGAATTTTACGGAGTTGTGTCAGTTAGGGTATTTGAGAGAGATGACTCACTGGGAATTCAAATACAAGCTGATTCCTGTCGAGAAGCATGACGCAATCTTGGGTCGCATCGTCAAGAAGAGGCGAATTGTTGGAACGGAAAACGACTTCTCCCTCTCGCCCGCGGAGTGTAATGAACCAGAGGAGGGGAAGATAGCGGCGTGCTCAGCCAATCAGGGGAGACCACGTAAGCTGGAAGTTGAGACTGGAGTGGGGGAACCGACAGGTGAATATTTCGTTCGACGCGCCGTGAGACGAGGACTATCTGTGAAATACTTGAGGAGTACGGTTGCAAGTGCGTGTCGCTCCGATGTTCAGGGGAGTTAGTGACAATCTGTATAGTTCTTGCCGAGTGTGGATATACGCGGGAGTCGCTCCGATGTTCCGTGGGACGTGAACAATCTGTATAGTTCTTGCCGAGTGTGGATATACGCGGGAGTCGCTCCGATGTTCCGTGGGACGTGGACAATCTGTATAGTTCTTGCCGAGTGTGGATATACGCGGGAGTCGCTCCGATGTTCCGTGGGGCGTGGACAATCTGTGTAGTTCTTGCCGAGTGTGGTTCACGCGGGAGTCGCTCCGATGTTCAGTGGAGTTAGCGACTATCTTGGTGAAACTTAACCAGTGTGGTTATACGAGTGTTTGGGTCCGAGGTACGGACCATAGAATTATCTAATCTACTAGAATATCATCAAATAACGAAGAAGATGGCGACGTCCAGGAGACTGTGGGAAGCTCACAGCATCATCAAGTACGAGGGAAATGCTTCGGGCATTTCCAGTGGTAAGCGCTAATGACGCAGAAATACGCAATCTCTCATTTCTCTTGGTTTTATATTTCATATTTCAGTAACTTCATAGCTTGGAAATAAGAGTAAAATCAATTTATCAAACTCCGTTTTCACGTAATTTTCTATCGGTAATATTAAAATCGCAACGCTCCAATTTAAATTTTATAGTTATTATTATTATTAATTTTGCTATACTTGTTTTATATAATAAATTCATTTCTTTTACAATGCAATCTTTGCTTTCAGTAGGTAGCATTAGATATAGACCAATTCCTTCTCCTGATACAATTGTTTGTTGGGTTAATGATCAAATCATACCACGATCTGAGTGAATAGATTCTTGAAGGTGTTCTGCCAGAGCTAGACGTTGTTAAATACAAATTTAGATTTCAACATTGCATTGAGGTCTTGGCGCCCATTAAAACAACATAGCTTAGGCAAAGGTAAACAGTTACATTTATCACCCAACAGTGTGGGCTAGCGAAACTGCCACATTTGTACGCTCAACGTGGAGCAAAGTAAATACCGTTTCACTTGTCATCCCAGCCTAAGCAAAAACTGCTACATTTGTCGCCGACAACTTGGGGCTGAAAACCTAATAACATTTGTGGAAGGAGAAGGGTATATATTTCTGTGCCTGTATTTTGGGGGTTATTTGTCTCTATCAGTGTGTATCTTTATGGGGGATGAGAAAGAAAGACAGATGAGGTTACGTAGTGGTCATCAACTGGAGAGTGATGATACGAGCAGTATGTCGAGTGATGGTAGTACCGGGGTAGCGGAGGTAAATCCCGATACTGAAACAGGGAGTGTAGGCGGCCAACCAGAATTAAAAACTTTACTTCTCGAGTTCATGTATCAGAACAAAGTTAGTAGTGATGCCTTAAATGCAAAATTAGAACAAAACAGTAGGGAAAATAAAGAAAGTACAGACGCTTTAAATGCTAAACTGGAACAAAACAACGCTAAATTAGAACAAAACAGTAGGGAAAATAAAGAAAGTACAGATACCTTAAATGCAAAATTAGAACAAAACAGTAGGGAAAATAAAGAAAGTACAGAAGCTTTAAATGCAAAATTAGAACAGAATAATGCAAAATTAGAACAAAACAGTAGGGAAAATAAAGAAAGTACAGAAGCTTTAAATAAAAAAATAGAACAGAATAATGCAAAATTAGATGAGAACAACAAGGAAATTAGTGTGAAAATGGAGCAGATTAGAGGAGAAATCAGAGGAGTAATGGAAGAGAAGTTTAAAGAGATCATTGCAGATGTAGACAAGAAATTAGGAAAAGTACAGGAGGAGTTAGAAATTAGAATCAGTACACAGGCTGAAAATTTAAAAGAACTAGTGCAACTGGAAACACAACAGGTCAAAAAGCAATTGGGGGGAGAAATTGACAAAATTCAGGTAGCAACTAAAGAGGTTAAGGAACAGCTGGGGGGTAGAATTGAGAAAGTCCACTCGCAAATAGTTGCAGAAGTAAATGATTTAAGAGAGAGTAATAGAGAGAGCATTAGCAAGATTGAGGAGAAACAAGCAAAGCTATATGATAAAGTAGAAGAATCAGAAGGAAACATTAAATTAACAGTAAACAGTATTGAGAGGAAGGCTGAGGAGAAAATCGCAGAATTAGAATTAAAATTAAAAGCTAGGATCAGGCAAGAAAATAGTCAGAATAGGCCAGTTTTTGTGAATAGCACACACAGGGAGGTAGAAATGGGTAAGTTCAGCAATCGACAGGGGTGCCCAATGGAGTTCATGAACACTATAGAAAATAAATTCGGGGAGAGGTTGGAAAATGGTAGTATTGAGTGGTGCCAGGTAGTTGAAATTTTAGAACAAGTGTTTGTGGGGGAAACGAGGAATTGGTTTGCTGTCTACAGAGACAAGTTTACTGATATCAATGATTTTAAAATGAAATTCTGTGAAAAGTTCTGGAATGAGGTTATTCAGTCGCAGCATCGTGAGGGAGTAGTGTGTGGTAAATATAACCCTAAAGGAAGCTCCACCATGACCGAATACTTTTTAGGGCAGGTATTAGTGTGTAAATATCTGGATGGCTTGAAGGAGGAAAGTGATGTGGTAAGGTTGCTACTTAGGCACTTTCCCTATAGGATCAAGGAGGCTGCTTGTATCCGGAATGTAAAGACTATATCACAAGTAGAAAATTTGTTAAGCACATTTGATGCACTAGGGAGAGGGGGTTATGAGGACAATTTCAATCGGAACCAGGGTAATAATAATAATAGACCTAATGAAGCCAGGCATCAAGAAGTTCAAGGGAACGGTGGCGAAGGGGCCAACGCTCAAAATAGAAATAATAATAATCAGCTAAATCAGAACAGAGGAAATGGCTATGGTAATCAGTATCAAGGGAGGAACAATGATTTCAGGGGAAATCAAGGGAGGAACAATGATTACAGGGGAAATCAAGGGAGAAACAATGATTTCAGGGGAAATCAAGGGAGAAATTATAATGACAATAATTACAACCAGAATAGGGGTCAAGGAAGAGGACAGCCTAGTGGTAGTAATATACAGCCAAACAATGACAACACAGCCCAGAACAACCAGACCAGTTCAGTAGTTAGTAGTACTACGGCCAGCTGTAGCGGTTCTTTAAACGCGAACCAGGCTGCGAAGTAAGGTCAGAATCTCAGTCTGTAGCATGCCCTGTCCATACAATTATACAGGAACCCTATGACCTAAATGTAAGAAATGAATTATTACATGAACTAAATGATGAAGGTATTATTCAGGAAGTGGTTAGTAAGAGCCCCATAGTTAAATTTAACGTGTCCGAGGCGTACACAGATGTTTTAATTGATAGTGGTTGTATGCAGAGTTGCATAAGTAGTGCATTTTATGATAAAATGAAAGGAACGGGAGTAAATTTTGAGGAGATGCCAATTAAAAGCACTTTTGTTATCACAGCTGTTGGGAAGAGGTCTAAAGTAATTTCTAAGCAAGTTTTAGTAGACATTAAAATTAATAATCATGTAGAGAAGCAGATTTGTCTTGTAATTCCAAATTTAGTATTCAGTGTTATCTTGGGTTCAGAGTGGCTAAGTAGAGTGTCTGGTAACTTATGTTATGATGTAGGGAGTTTGAAATTTAAATGGGAAGATTCTGAAGTAGAAGTAGCGTTCAATGACCAAATTCAGAGAAGTAGTGTTTTAGGGGTGATTTGTACTTTAAATGAGATATCGCCAGCCGTAGAGCGGGGTTCTCCATGTTTTGTGGGCAGTGTGATTACGAACGGTAGTCTAAAGGACTCGTTACGTGATGCTGCATTTAAGGGAAATATAGAGGATGAACAGTGTGTTCGGCTCTATGATGTGTTATTGTGTAATAGGAGAGTTTTTGAGGATCGCATTATTATGGGCAATTGCTATACACATTCATTGAACGTTATTGATAGGTCAGTATTCACAGGACATAGATATCCTGTACCTTTCGCTTATCAGAGTGCAGTTGAGGCACAAATTAACCAGATGCTTGAAGATGGGATTATTGAGCACTCTAACAGTCCGTATGTTAATTCTTTGATAACGGTACCCAAGACCGACGGCACTGTTCGTATTTGTTTAGACGCTCGTTTGGTTAACAGTAGAATTAGTTCACATCAGCTGAAATCTATGTCAATAGAAGAATTAATGCAAACAATTGAGGGGAAGAAGTATTTCACTTGTGTAGATTTGAGTTCCAGTTTTTGGCAAGTGCCACTTAATGTACGAAGATAGACCATTTACAGCTTTTAGTCATAAATATAACCTTTATCAATTTTGTAGAACACCTTATGGGTTAAAGAGTAGTTCAGCAGCTTTAATTAGGGCTTTAAACATCGCATTAGGGGATGACACAGGAGAGTTTGTAACCATTTACATAGATGATATGGTAATTAGTTCACGCAGTTTTGAGGAGCATCTACGTCATTTAAATATAGTTTTTCAGAAGTTAGATCAGGCAGGGTTCACTTTGAAGCTGTCTAAGTCGTCATTCTGTCAGTCAGAAGTGACATTTTTAGGTCATAGAGTGTCGAGTATAGGTGTAACACCAGAAGAAAGTAGGGTTAATAAGATACTTCACGCAGAGGTGCCACAGAATGTTAAACAGTTAAAAACTTACCTGGGAATTTGCAACTTTTTCAGGAGGTTCGTTCTTAAATACTCAGGGTTGGTAGAACCATTCAGAGAATTGCTTAAAAGTGGGACTCGGTGGAGATGGGAGTCCAAGCATGATCAGGCTTTTAGAGCGCTGAAGGAAGGTTTTGAGAAAGCTGTAGTGCTGAAATATCCGTTAAAAGATAAGGAATATGTGGTTATGACAGATGCTTCACATATAGGCATTGCTGGAGTATTATGTCAGAAAGATGATGAGGGTAATCTGTGCATTGTATCTTTAGCCTCGCGAGGACTGACAGCAGCAGAGAAAAGATACACGATTACTGAGTTAGAGCTTTTAGGTATTGTTTTCAGTTTAGGGAAATTTAGAATGTATTTAGTAGGGGGGAAATTTGAGATCCACACAGATCACCATGCATTACTCTATATGAGAACTTGTAAACTCAGTTCTAACAGAGTTAGTAGGTGGATTCTTGCTCTGCAGGAATACGAATTCACAGTAAAATATATTAAAGGTAAAGATAACATTCTTGCAGACATGCTATCAAGGGACACTAATTTATGTAGGGATTATCCTGTGGTTAAAGCAGAGGATGGTATTTTAATATGTGCATGTGTGGACAGTAGCAACAGGGCATCGTTACAGACACTGAGAAATATGCTAGGGAGCAACGTGATGACGTTAAGTTAAAGGAGCCACTGGCTAGGTTGGAAATAGGTGAAGAAGAGTATGTGAAAGTAGGACGGTTCACGTACAAGATGCAGGATGGGCTTCTTGCAAGGAAATGTAGGAATAATCGGTGGGCAATATGTGTTCCTTCCACTTTGCGGGAGGAGCTAATTTGGTTCATTCATAGGGAATTAGGACACTTTGGTGCTGCCAAGGTCTTCTATGAAATTGGTCGTGACTTCATTTGGAGTAAAATGGGAAGGGACGTTAGGAGGATTTTAGCTAAGTGTGACACCTGTCAAAGGAGTAAATATCCAGTTCAATATTTAGTGGGGGAGAGATCTGCAGTTCTCACCAGTAGTCCCGGCGAACTACTGTGTGTGGATTTATTTGGCCCGATCGTTAAAGGACAGTACGGCTACGAGTACATTTTTATAGTTATTGACGCTTTTAGTAAGTATGTCAAGCTATTTCCGCTAAGGAAAGCCACGGGACTAGCGTGTAGCCGTCTGATCATTAATAAGTATGTACCTGAGTTTGGCATTCCTCTCAGGATACTATCTGACAGTGGACCACAGTTTACTGCAAAGAAATGGAGAACCAGTATGCAGGAAGCTGGTATAACACACGTTCATTCCTCTGTAAGGTACCCTCAGGGTAATTCTGCAGAGCGTCCATTAAGGGAAGTGGCTCGTCTTTTTCGGACTCTAGTGCATGACAAGCATGCGGCCTGGGTTGGACATCTTCCCAAGGTCGAGACTTGGCTGAATTCTGTCCAGCATGAGAGCACGAAATTGACGCCATACGAAGTTCACTTCGGAAAAAGACCACAAAATGAACTAGCGAGGGTGTTGGGATTAAATGAGGGTAAGCAACCGGGGATGGATTACATTGTCCAGTTGGCGAAACAGAATTTATCTAAATCAGCACAAAAGAGAATTCGCCAACAAAAAGAAACTAAATTTGACCTATTCGAGCCGGGAGACGGAGTCTTACTTAGAGTGCCGAAACAGTCAAATAAGCTAGAGAAAGTCATGCCCAAGTTCTTTTATCTCTACGAGGGCCCATTTATAGTTTCCAAACGTATTGGGAAAACAGCATATGTGCTGGAGAATAGTGAGGGAAACAGATTATACGGGACGTATAATATACATAGTCTACGAAAATATGTGTCATAAAGTGAGTGTGTTTAGCTGGCGAGCCAGCCTATCAAATGAGTAAGTGTGGTATTTGGTGCGTGGGAGGAGTTGGTCTTCCAGGCAGGCGTATCAGAAGTCACACAGGGGGGTAGTATGTAAGTAAATGAGAGTTTTTAAGGTACAGGGAAATATGACGGGATTGTCGGATGCTCTTGAGCACTAAAATGTCTCGATACACCAAGGCCAGAATTTGGTAGCGCTGGTGAATTCCCATTTGCCTCCTAGAGATGGGTGAGCGCTTGAACAGGGTATTTTTGCTTAAGGCGTCCACGAGGCAAAAGATGGGCCATCAGAATGCGAGACAGTCCTTCATGAAACTCATACATATCAGCACACGTGATTTCTGTTTACGGCCTCGCCATGTAAGATTTGTAAGTGTGTAATTTATGATAATTTGTACAAAGGTATTATTTGTGTGAGGAGAAATGGTCAGTGTTGAGAACTAGTATTAAGTAGAATATGGTCTACGGGAACTTAACAAGACAGGACGATTACGGCACAGAAATATTTGGTGTTATATGTAATGCGCATTTACTGTTTTTTTTTTTCAGAAGTCAATATTAATTTAATCTACTTTAAAGAGAGATTAAGTATTATGGTCACGAGGCGCTGCCACAATAGTGTGATCGTGTGCTCAGTGATAAGTGAGATTAAATTTCACCATAAGGGAGGGACCTCCAGTGAAATTAGGAAGTTCTATGGAGATATAAATATATCAGAACACCTTCGATGCGTGTGATATTACATCATAAATACATAGTGCTCACACATTAATTATGTCTATTTCTCCAACATAGAGCAATTTGAGAGGCGGAAATATCCGTGGAACACTATTCTATATGTAAAGCATTGGACTGGTTGCAAAGTGCAATCCATAGTGACAACAAACTTTGACGCAAAGTGCGTGAAGAAAAATTATGAGTGTACATATCTGTAATTTAGGGTGATTTCATTTATGTAATATGTATTTTGGATTGGGTTTATTAACGTGTCTGGGATAATCGGATAATGGACCGTCGTCACGGTAAATCATCCGATGATCCGAGGCGAATATGTAACGTGTTTTTCGGGTTTTTTTTATGCAACTGGCATAAGTCAGTAGGAAGCCATTCTATATTTATTTACGCGGCAAATTGTTCAGCCAAGAGAATTTTTCATGTTAATTTATTATAATTATCATTAAGGTATTTTCGGAGCATTTTATAAAAATTATTAGCATTCAGATAGGTTTTCTATGTCTTAGAAAACACTATCAAGCAAATTATTACGAACGACGATATCATAGAAAATTATATGATTACGGAATTTTACGGAGTTTTGTCAGTTAGGGTATTTGAGAGAGATGACTCACTGGGAATTCAAATACAAGCTGATTCCTGTCGAGAAGCATGACGCAATCTTGGGTCGCATCGTCAAGAAGAGGCGAATTGTTGGAACGGAAAACGACTTCTCCCTCTCGCCCGCGGAGTGTAATGAACCAGAGGAGGGGAAGATAGCGGCGTGCTCAGCCAATCAGGGGAGACCACGTAAGCTGGAAGTTGAGACTGGAGTGGGGGAACCGACAGGTGAATATTTCGTTCGACGCGCCGTGAGACGAGGACTATCTGTGAAATACTTGAGGAGTACGGTTGCAAGTGCGTGTCGCTCCGATGTTCAGGGGAGTTAGTGACAATCTGTATAGTTCTTGCCGAGTGTGGATATACGCGGGAGTCGCTCCGATGTTCCGTGGGACGTGAACAATCTGTATAGTTCTTGCCGAGTGTGGATATACGCGGGAGTCGCTCCGATGTTCCGTGGGACGTGGACAATCTGTATAGTTCTTGCCGAGTGTGGATATACGCGGGAGTCGCTCCGATGTTCCGTGGGGCGTGGACAATCTGTGTAGTTCTTGCCGAGTGTGGTTCACGCGGGAGTCGCTCCGATGTTCAGTGGAGTTAGCGACTATCTTGGTGAAACTTAACCAGTGTGGTTATACGAGTGTTTGGGTCCGAGGTACGGACCATAGAATTATCTAATCTACTAGAATATCATCAAATAACGAAGAAGATGGCGACGTCCAGGAGACTGTGGGAAGCTCACAGCATCATCAAGTACGAGGGAAATGCTTCGGGCATTTCCAGTGGTAAGCGCTAATGACGCAGAAATACGCAATCTCTCATTTCTCTTGGTTTTATATTTCATATTTCAGTAACTTCATAGCTTGGAAATAAGAGTAAAATCAATTTATCAAACTCCGTTTTCACGTAATTTTCTATCGGTAATATTAAAATCGCAACGCTCCAATTTAAATTTTATAGTTATTATTATTATTAATTTTGCTATACTTGTTTTATATAATAAATTCATTTCTTTTTCAATGCAATCTTTGCTTTCAGTAGGTAGCATTAGATATAGACCAATTCCTTCTCCTGATACAATTGTTTGTTGGGTTAATGATCAAATCATACCACGATCTGAGTGAATAGATTCTTGAAGGTGTTCTGCCAGAGCTAGACGTTGTTAAATACAAATTTAGATTTCAACATTGCATTGAGGTCTTGGCGCCCATTAAAACAACATAGCTTAGGCAAAGGTAAACAGTTACATTTATCACCCAACAGTGTGGGCTAGCGAAACTGCCACATTTGTACGCTCAACGTGGAGCAAAGTAAATACCGTTTCACTTGTCATCCCAGCCTAAGCAAAAACTGCTACAATGTTTGGTGCGTTGTCTTAGGACTGTCCTCTACAATCTTGAATTTCCAAACCGCAATCTTCAGTGACGAAGTTCACAGTTTGAGTTTTCAAACTTTCGCCAGTATGACCTTCTGTGTTTCAAGAATTTATTTGACTTTACCCTCCCCAAAAAATCATTTTTTTTAAAATTTTTAGGTGGGATTTTTCATTGGGGGGGGGGGGGGGGGGCTTTTGAGCCGGGGGCCCCAGGCAATTGCCTATTGTGCCTTATAGTTAATCCAACACTGCTAACAATATTGCAACTGTTTTGCTGCTAGTGTAACTTACTGCTCGAGTCAAGGAAGAAGTTTGGCTCCATTCGGCGATTCAAAATCTATCTACGACTTTTGTTGTTAAGTATTATGGTGTTTGAAGCCATTTTCAATGTTGCCTTAGTAAACGAAAGTTTGATGTCTTTCAGTCGGTCAACACGATTGTACCCAAATGAAAAAAAAAACGCGAGGTTAGTAAATACACTTGGATGGCCGGTTTCGATCGTCAAGCGATCTTCAGATCCATTACACTTAGGCTACAGTGCCAGGGGTTGACTTTGACTTTTGACACTTCTTTAGTTGCGGTATTAGTTGAGATAGTAAAACCTTAGGAGCCTACGAGTAATGGATCTGATGATCATCGCTTGACGATCGAAACTGGTCATCGAAGTATATTTATTAAACTCATGTTTTTTTTTTTCAGGATTAGGGAATAACCCATCTCATTTGGTTACAATCGTGTTGACCGACTGAAAAGCATCGAACTTTCGTTTTCTTGTTAGTTCATTAAGAGATTTCCTATCATTTAGCCCTGTGTACTTGAATGTGTGTGGAATTTGTCTTATAATCTGTGTTATTGTGGTGTCTGTAGTAGCGTGTGTATTCGTAATCGAGGAGAGGATTGGGAAGGAGGTGGCCGTGGCCTTAAGTTTGGAGCCTTCTTTCCATTTGTCTGGATTGGATGTGGGGAAACCACTTCTAAGGTGACTGAGGGGGAAATCAAACCCACCTCTTCTCAGTTATGCATCAAATGGAAGATTGTAGTTTTACGTGACCGTCAATCTTGTGATTATGTATGAGCCACGGGACCTCCTTTTTACGTGGAATCCGAACCACAGGACAAACCATTTCACTTCGAAAATCTCACATGCATTGACCTTGAATCGAACCCAGTCTACCTTGGTAAGAGGCCAACAGCTTAACCACTGTTCCACCACGCCCCCAGTTTTGCATCAAGAGGCTGAGTGTACCCTGTTCCAGCCCTCAGACCAGGGCAGAGCTAGGAACCGAATTTGGGCCTCTGGGGTGACAGCCAAGAATGCTTGCTGCTACACGATAAGGTGGTTGGTTTTGTTTTTGAATTTGGTCACATGTTCATAGCAAAGGTTGGAATAAATTCAATCTATTTTCAATTTGGAAACTCATGTTCATGATGCTACTAAGTGTTTGGCTCCCGGGAGGCTCAGAAATAAATTGTTCAATTTCTGTAAGTTACCCCTTAATAATTGAGAATGGGGGTTATAGATGTTGCCAAAGTAGGCTACTCTTGGTTAGGTCGATTTCTATTTCCATCTCTAAAAAAAAAAGGGCGAAGTTTTCCCGTCCTCTGATCTCAAGTAGCTTGCCTCGGTGGGTGAGTGGTTATCGTGTCGGACTACCAACCCAAGCTTGCAGGTTCGCTCCTGACCATGGTAAGTGATTTTTGAAAGGCGACAAAAACCACGACACGCATGCCATACGTTGTTGTCATGTTAAAGAATTTGAATTCAGTAGGCCGTGTTCGTAATGGCAAAATTAATCTCGGGATTTTCCGCCAACACAAAAGTTCTTCCTTTCTCTACTAGAAAGCGCTATAGTGTCAAGGACCTTATATATCTAACCTCCTTGAATTTCATAGCGCTCCAAGGAACAGCAAAATTCGACATGCAAGCTGCCCTCAGAACGTCAAATAACAAAGCTTGCACCCGGCATCCGAGGCCATACGATATTATTATTATTTATCTCAAGTCTCTATATTGATGAGGCTGTTGTCAGCTTAGGTGACATTTATTTTTCTTTATTATGTATAAATATATATCTTGGGAAGCCTCCGTGGCTTAGGCGGCAGCACGCCGGCCTCTCACCGCTGGGTCCGTGGTTCAAATCCCGGTCACTCCATGTGAGATCTGTGCTGGACAAAACGGAGGCAGACAGGTTTTTCTCCGGGTACTCCGGTTTTCCCTGTCAGAATTTCATTCCAGCAACACTCTCCATTATCATTTCATTTCATCTGTCATTCATTTAATCATTGCCCCAGAGGAGTGCGTCAGGCCTCGGCAGCCGGCACAGTTCATATCCTCGCCGCTAGATCGGGGCTTCATTCATTCCATTCCTGACCCGGTCGGAGACTGGAAGCAGGCTGTGGATTTTCATTTCATATATCGTGGGGTTCGATTTCTATTGTAAAATACCGTACTTGTTTCTGTGAAGTGTTTTTGAAACACCCTAACAAAGGGAGGATGCGATGCATGGGGCACCGATTCGAACCTTCTTTAGTTCACGTGTAGGGCATGATCAGGCCTATACCAGGTGCAAGTAGTAAGGTGCGCTTCTCAGCCGTTTCCGAGAAATTAATTACAATTACAGTGCGGCGTCTATGTGCGTTGTACGCTCGCTATAATCCAACGAGCGCGTGGTGCAGCGGTAAGAGCCCTGCTTCGTAAGCGCGGGGTCGCTGGATCGAATCCCACCAGTGAGCTTTTGCAGTGTTTTTTTTTTTCATTTTATTTTGTAAACATTGGCAATTACAACTGTATGTGTCGTGAATAATGGTTAATTTGCAGTCAATCGAAATAACGTGTTATGTGAGCGGGAAAAGAGATCCTGAAATCATCGTATGGGGGTCAAAGTTTGTGACATTACATAATGTATAGTATCGGCATTGCAAATACATTGGTATTATACACGATCAGGTGTATTCTATTATGTATACATTTATACATTGAAGGCCCAGTCTGTTCCGTTCATTGAACGTCTGTGAACCATCAGACCACCCCGTACTAGCAGTGACTCATGCTATGGGTATTGGTTGGAAATTGCTAATGGTTACAAAAATAAAAACGCAACACACTACAAAGGCTCACCGGTAGGATGCGATCCCGCGCTTACGAAGCAGGGCTCTTACCGCTGCAACACGCAACGCACATAGACGCCGCACTGTAATTGAAATTAATTCGTTTCTCGGAAACGGCTGAGAAGCACACCTTACTAATTGCACCTGGTATAAGCCTGGTCATGCCCTACACGTGTACTAAAGATGGTTCGAATCGGTGCCCCATGCATCGTATCCTCCCCTTGTAAGTGCCGTGCCATCACCTTATTTCCCCCTGTATCAAATCCTTACAGTGGAGTCCAAACTTTTTGATGTTTAGAGAACACCAGCGCCGTGCAAATACGACCGTTTTGAAACCTCGAACGAAAGTCACTTCAAATTATTCAGTGCGTATCTTGAAAATGCCTCTCACACGTGGTTGTGGGGCGTCAGATATTAAGTATACAACACAAGTAAATATATATATATGAGCCGTTGTGAATATTTTTATTGTGGCCGTGAAAACCTACACCAATATAATGCAGATTTCATCCGCCAGCAAAACAGACTTAAATTATCCAAATCCATTGGTGTTCTTGTTTCCGACGCGCGACCAGTCTGTTGGGACCTAATTAGAATTCCGTGTTATACAATTTCATATGTAGTCCTTATTTTGAATAATACTCAGCCGAAGGAGGTCGTGATGGTTAGGTTGGGTCACGATGCGTTTTAGCGTTGCCAGGTCTTCGAGCTAGATCTAACATATTTACATTGCTTTAGCATCTCATTAATATGGTTGCCATCTCCCCCGTATTTCCCTCCCTTTTTAACAGTCTCGTAGCTTCCGTATTTGTCTGCTCTTAAAACAATTTTCTCCCTTATTGCATATTCTTATATGAGAGCTTTGATATCAACATTTAATTTCACCGCGCTATCATTATACTTTGAAATGTAATGAATGCAGACAAAAGAAAAAAGGAAGCTTATAATTTAACGTGATCGTTTATCTCGCGATCATGAGCCATGGGACCTCCTTTTTTTACGTGGAATCCGAACCACAGGACATGGTATTTCACTTCGAAAATCTCACATGCATTAATCAGAAATCAAACCCGGTCCGCCTTGGTGAGAGGCAAACAGCTTGACTGCCGCGCCACCACGCCCCCGCAGACGGAAAGGTGTGTCCATATACAAGAGGTGTAGCCTATAGGCTACTGTATCTATATTTTACTCCTTGGTTTCTGACAATCTATATATATAAAAATCAATGTAACGTGATAGTTTGTCTGTGGGTATGTCTGTGGGTATGTCTCCTATGCGTTCATATACCATTCGTCCGATTGCGATGAAACTTGGGTGAGATGTTGAGTACACTCCAAGGAAGGTTTGTGACTTAGTAAATCAATTTTACAATAGGTAGCGCACGCGTAGATTCAACAAATGAGCGACGATGCGCGAAGCATTTCAACAAAGTCCCGTATGTGTTCATATACCATTCGTCCGATAGCGATGAAACTTGGGTGAGATGTTGTGTTCACTTACGTGAAGGTTTCAAAATTAGTGAATACATTTCACAGTAGATAGCGCACAAGTAGATTCAACAAATGAGCGACGACACGCAATGCGTTTCAACAAAGTCCCGTATGCATTCATATACCATTCGTCCGATAGCTATGAAACTTGCGTAAAATGTTGTGTACACTGCAGGGAAATTTTCTGGCTTAGTACATCCACTTTACAATAGGCAGCGCACGAGTAGATTCAACAAATGAGCTACGACGCGCGAAGCATTTCAACAAAGTCACGTTTGCGTTCATATACCATTCGTCCGATAGCGATGAAACTAGGCTGAGATTTTGTGTGCACTCCAGGGATGGTTTCTAGCTTAGTAAATCCCTTTAAAAATAGGTAGAGCACGAGTAGAATCAACAAATGAGCAACGGCGCGCGAAGCGTTTCAACAAAATTCCATATAATTTCATATACCATTCATCCGATAGCGATGAAACTTGGGTGAGATGTTGTGTACATACATACATTTTACAATAGGTATCGCACCAGTAGATTCAACAAATGAGCGATGACACGCGAAGCGTTTCAACAAAGTCCCGTATAAAGTCATATACCAGTCGTCTGATAGTGATAAATGTTTGGTGAATTGTTGTGTACACTCCAGGAAAGGTTTCTGGCTAAGTAAATCCATTTTACAATATGAAGCGCACGTTTATATTCAACAAATGAGTGACTACGCGCGAACGTTTCGACAACGTCCCGTATACGTTCACATACCATTCATCCGATTGCGATGAAACTTGGGTGAGATGTTGTGTACACTCCAGGGAAGGTTTCTGGCTGAGTACATCCATATTACAATATGTAGCGCAAGAGTAGAATCAACAAATGAGCGACGACACGCGAATCGTTTCAACCAAGTCCCGTATGCATTCATGTACCATTCGTCCGCAGCTATGAAACTTGGGTGAGATGTTGTGTACACGTCATGGAAAATTTCTGGCTTAGTAAATCCACTATACAATATGCAGCGCACAAGTTGATTCAACAAATGAGGGACGACGCGCGAGGCGTTTCAACAAAGTCCCGTATAAGGTCATATACCATTCTGCCGTTAGCGGTGAAACTTGGGTGAAATATGGTGGACACTCCAAGGAAGGTTTCTGGCTTAGTAAATACATTTCACAGTAGGTAGCACACGAGTAGATTCGACAAATGAACGACGACATGCGGAGCGTTTCAATACAGTCCCCTATGTCTTCATATCCCATTAGTCCGATAGCGATGAAACTTGGGTGAGATGTTGTGGACACTTACGTGACGGTTTCTAACTTAGTAAATACATTTTACAGTAGGTAGCGCACGAGTAGATTCAACAAATGAGTGACGGAGCGCGAATCGTTTAAACAAAATCAGGTATGCGTTCATATACTATTCATCCGATTGCGAAGAAACATTGATCAGTTATTGTGTACCCGCCAGGGAAGGGGACTTAGTAAATCCATTTCACAATAAGTAGCGCAAGAGTAGATGCAACAAATGGGTGACGACGCGCGAAGCGTTTCAAAAAAAACCCCATAATGCGTTCATATAACATTCTTCGATTGCGATGAAACCTTGATGAGTTATTGTGTACACGCCAGGGAAGGGCTTCGACTTAGGAATACATTTCTCAATAGGTAGCGCACGAGTAGATTCAACAAATGAGTGACAGCGCACGAATCGTTTAAACAAAACCCCGTATACGTGCATATACAATTCATCCGATTGCGATGAATCATTGATGAGTTATTGTGTACACTCCAGGGAAGGGTTTCGACTTAGTAAATCCATTTCACAACAGGTAGCGTACGAGTAGATTCAACAAATGAGTGACAGCGATGAAACTTTTGAAAGTTGTTGTGCACGCTTCCACGAATGGTTCTAAATTAGAAAATCCATTTTACGATAGCTTAGAGGCAGTTAACATGTTGTGTATCCAAAAGCACTTCAAGAAACAGAATTTCAACGCCAACACTTTCTTTGATTGGCATTGCAACGCATGCCGGGTACAGCTTGTAGTCTATATATTCTTCAAGGTTTGTACCGATTCACTTAGCATTTAATCAGACAGGCCGTGAACGCTTTTATAAGAACCTCCGGGTGCGTCTCTCCGTTAAAAATGGGTTGTGTGTGTGTTTTGTTTTGGCACATTAGAACAATTTCAAAATACACATACACAACAGTAAAAAAAAAAAGAATCGTATGGCCTCGGGTGCTGGGTGCAAGCTTTGTTATTTAACACCCAAAGGGTAGCTTGCATATCGAATTTCGTCGTTCCTTGAAACACTATGAAAGTCAAGGAGATTAGATATCTAAGCTTCTTGAACACTATAGCGCTTTCTAGTAGAGAAATGAGGAACTTTGTGTCGGCGGTAAATCCAGAGATTAATTTTGCCATTATGAAATCTGCCTACTGAATTCAAATGGGTTCTTTGACATGCCAACATCGTATGACATGGTGTCGTATTTTTGCCGCCTTTCAAAAATCACTTACCACGGCCAGGAGCGATCCTGCAAACTTGGGGTTAGTAGACCGACACGTTGACCACTCACCCACCGTGGCAAGCTACACAACAGTAAGACCTATTTAGCGAACAGACACATAACGGGGTGCGCTCAGCCTCGTGAGGCAAAACTGAGAAGAGGTGAGTTCGATTCCCACCTCAGCCATCTTGGAAGTGGTTTTCCTTGGTTTCCCACTTCTTTTCCAGGTAAATACTGGGATGGTTCCTAACGTAGGGTCACGGCCGCTTCCTTCCCAATCCTTACCTAAATTACAAATACTCTCACCTCTACAGACACTGCAATAACACAGGTCTTCAGACAAATTCAACACAAACCGTAGGGGCTAATTGCCCACGATGTTCCTGCCCTGAAATTAAACAACTAAACGGACAGATAAAATAACTACACCCACCTTTCTAGCCAACGCAAGCTGGCAACACTTCCAGACATGAAGACCAAACTGCCGACCATCACATCCCGAAAGTCAGTTACTGTTGATGATCGTCTGTTTGTGAGGTGTTGTCGTAATTACAGTATAGTAGCCTGTGTTAGTATAAACCATTTCCAAACCTACTGAAAATGTTTGTTTTTGAGAGCAGGAATATTGCTCATTTACCATAGCCTACACTGCTAATTTGAAAAGTGAGATTGATAAACTTATTTTCAGTTGGTTGGTTGGTTCCTTAGTTTAGGGGCTGCGACAACGCGGTCATGTAGCCCCGTGTACTTTGGGTGTGTGTAGAATTTGTTTGATAACCGGTGTTAATTGTGATGGCTGTATTAGTGTGTGTTATCTGCGATTCTTGTAGCAGGACTGCAGACGGTTAATTTTCTCAAGTAGTTCCTACTTTTGCTACCAAATGCTACGTCCACGACACCTAGCTGCGGACGTGGCAACTAAATGCCATCGCAGTCAGCATCTGGCGGCGAACGTTGGAACTAAAATAGCGTTATCAAACTAACCTACAAATTTTAGCTTCCACAATTTTAGTTAGTGGAAGGTTCTTTTTCATGCCATAAATCTATGACATGGGACCGCCGGCTTTACTTCCCCTCCGAAGGAAGGCATACTGAGAGATTTTAACGCTCTTAGTTTCAGTTTTGCATTCATTTCGAAACGTATATTTGGAATTTTCTGAAGCTTGAATATTTTTTAGTGGAACCTCTGGACTGATGGGAATAAATTATAGTAAAGTTAATGTTTGCAAACATTATTAACAAAACTATAATAATGAGAAATCAGCGTATTTTAGACCAGAAACTAGCATCGTACTGACAACGTTGATACTCCTCCCAGTTGTGACGATACACAGCAAGGTTACGACAATCAGTAGGCTAATACAGCACGCGGTCATATAGTGTTTATGTACAGCAATGTGACACATGCAGTTCGGTAACAAGTGTAATTTGGAATTAACCATTCGACACACATAAACCTGAAATGGTACCATGTCTAGTGATCCAGGCCGTGAAAGTCTCGTCACCAAAATCGTGTTGCTTATTGTGACTGTTTAGCAAACGTAAAGGAATTTTCCCTATGTAAGCGAAAATTGCTTATCTCGTCGCTTTTGAGCCTAGCAATCTTTAAATTTAGCGACAAACTTGGCAGCACTGGTTAAAGGCATCTTTCATTTTCTTGATCGATACAGAGCAGTTTGTCACGCTTCTCTCGTCTCTAATTCTCATCACCAAAAGTTTTCTCCAGCACAAAGTTTTTGCCTTCGACGATCTTAGTTACGGGTTCGCCGCAAGAGCTGGAGTGGAGTGCGGTAATGTCTTCATCTCGGCGGACTTACACAGAGTTGCCAAAAGTCACGGGAAGGGTAGGAAAATGTGCCGTGTATGACTGCTGAGCGTTGCGACTAGCTGCGGTGGAGCACAGGCACGAGTGTAGTAAAGTTGGCAACACCTCGCGAGTTAACCGCCTTTGAACGTGGGATGATCATCGGAGCATGGGTCATGGCATTTCGGGGATTACTCGCGAATTCGGGTTTCCGAGGTCAACAGTATCGAGGGTGGATCTTCAATATCACAGAGATAATGTTACCATCCGCGTAAACTGCCGCACGGGACGACCACAGGTGTTTAACGAACGGACATCACGTCGCCTCAGCAGAACTATACGGGGAGGACAAAGGGCTACTGTGAGTCAGATCACCGCTCAGTTGAATGTAGTCAGGAACCCATCACTTGTCGACTCGATGCCTCGCCGTATTGAGGGCTCGCGGAGGAACAACTCGTTATTAACATCAAATTCCGTGCCTTGCCATCACTTTTGGCCCCTGAGTGTATCATTAAGGTAATGATGTTTGGGACATGAAACGTATGAAATATGCAAGCAAATTTGACCATACAAATACCTGAATATGATTCAAAAAGTTAAAATAAATAACCTAACAAATACATGATAATTTAATGACAATGTTTTAAAAATTGAATCACGCCATTTCAACTTAGCTACAAGCTTAGTTCGTTTCTTCTACGTAATGTTTTAAGTTTCCATATTAACGCCATATTGTTTTCTAGTCTTCACTCCATTCACATTCAGCAGTAACCATACTAAGCTATGAACGAACCCTGCATTAATTACAGTGAAATGAAGTCCTAAGTTTCTCACACATGCATTTCCCACTATACCACATTCCATTTACCGGCAAACCTAAGTATCAGCAACTCTTGTCAGACTGGTATTACACTATCAAAGAAATTTGTCGGAGAAATTATAAAATATATTATAAAACTAAGCCTCCGTGGCTTAGGCGGCAGCACGCCGGCCTCTCACCGCTGGGTCCGTGGTTCAAATCCCGGTCACTCCATGTGAGATCTGTGCTGAACAAAACGGAGGCAGACGGGTTTTCTACGGGTACTCCGGTTTTCCCTGTCAAAATTTCATTCCAGCAACACTCTCCACCATCATTTCATCTGTCATTCATTTAATCATTGCCCCAGAGGAGTGCGTCAGGCCTCGGCAGCCGGCACAGTTCATATCCTCGCCGCTAGATGGGGGCTTCATTCATTCCATTCCTGACCCGGTCGGAGACTGGAAGCAGGCTGTGGATTTTCATTTTTCATTATAAAACTGAACTTTTATAAAAGTTATACTAAGCAATAATCACACCATTGCACTACATCACATATTGTATCATAGTTTTGCAAAATGGACGCAGGACAGTTCCTCGTTCACTTTAGATGATGATGATGATGATGATGATAATTGTTGGTTTAAGGGGCCTAACATCTAGGTTATCGGCTCCTAATGGCCTGGGCGATAGCGAAAATGACAATGAATGGAAACCAGAACGAAAATTAAATGAGACGGAAAATACTTACAGAAAGGAACTCAGATTGAAACTACTCTCAAAATGGAGGGCGGTAATACTTACAAAAGGGAATTTAGAACGAAAATACTTACAAAAGGAATAGTTTGAAAAATACGCACAAAATGTAGGAGGCTAGGTTCAAAATACCTACAAAATGCAATGTAGAGTCGAAATACTTACAATATGCAATTGAAATTCAAAATACTTACAAATTGCAAATGAGATAGAAAATCCGTACAAAAAGCAGCCGAGGTTCAAAATAGTTACAAAATGCAATTGAAATTGAAAATACACAATGCAATTTAGATTGAAAACCGCCCATTTCAGATTCTAAATACTCACAAAGTACAATTGAATTTCAAAATACTTACAAATGGCAATTGAAATTGAAATTGCTTACAAAATGTATGGTAGATTCAAACTACTCATTCGGATTGACAATACATACAAAATGTAATTTAGATTCAAAATACCCACAAATTGCAATTGAGAATCAAAATACTTGCAAAATGCCCACCATACAAAATGCAATTTAGATTTGAAATTCTTGCGAAATTCGGTTTAGGTTGAAAATACTTACAAAAATGCAATTGAAATTCAAAATACTCATTAAAATGCCCAGCTCCTACATTGAAATGCTTACTATAAAGCAATTTAGATTGACAATCTTTACAAAATGCAATTGAGGTTGAAAACACTCGCGAAATGTAATTTAGATCCAAAAAACTTACAAAATGCAACGTAGATTAAAATACCTACAAAATGAAAAAAAATCGCTAAAGGGAATGTATATACACGGGGAGCCAATTAACAAAAACAGTGCGGGAATCTTAAAGAGAAAGGGAAATATAATGAAAAGAAAACAAGAGGTCTGACCCCTCGAAGAAGGAGGGATCAGAAAAGATGAGAAAAGGGCCAATTAAGGCGGGAAAGTGAAAGACTCCCCAGGACTCGGATACCCTAACACCGTCGGGGTCGGAAAAGAACTAGAGTTGACCAAGGGAGGTCGTCAGGAAAAAAGACGGAGAGGAGTCCGCCACAAGTATGTGGAAGCAGTGCAAACCATGGGTCGCCTACGTGACAAGAAAGATATTTATACGAGCAAATTCTTGGTGAACGAGCTGCAGTACGAAGACTTGAAAAATTACATTAATATTTAATTATTATTAATTATGATGTAATGAATGATGTTGACGTTCGAAACAACCACTGCCCGAACAAAGGAAATTGAATCATACGGAGTAAAAAAGTAAGTATTAGATGGGATTCGATCCCTGGCCCTCCCGAACTAGAGCCGAGTGATCGACTCATTCCGCCAACTAGAAAATATTGTTCGATGCGGATAGCAAAACACTAAATATGATGAACATGAAATCCTATAGGCTACCTACCGGTAAAGTTAAAATGCTTATTTACACTCGTTTGTAATACCATAAGTGAAATTGATGAATTATAATACAGTACAAATATTATAACATACAATACAAATATGTGCAGCGCTTTTAGCCTCGGCTATTTTTACCTACACTTTCTATCTGTTATTTATGTTTTACATTGTGCTCCATTCATTATATTATGTAACATTTCATGCATTTCACACTCTGATATGTGCATCTTTGTTGTAATATTCTGCTGTTATGATCCACCATTTTGGTTTGAATTTTTATCAAAGATAGCATCATGCTCATACATTTTATAAAACCACCTTTTATAAAAGATTTCCCCATTACACTGTCATATCTTTTATAAAAGAGATTTTATCAGAGATCTTCGACAAGTTTCTTTGATAGTGTAATACCAGCCTAATTCACAGCATGTGGCCAAGTCTGGAAATATAACCAATATATGATCACAAATCGCAAAAATTCGAGTATGCACAAAATGACCTAAATATGTTAATAAATGACCTAAAATATATCTAAATGCAATCAGTAACGTACAATTTTTGCATAATTCACTACGACGGAAATGAAAGCCAGGAAAGAAAATAGACATGTCAAGAACAGCCAAACCCTAATTATCATCTTGATTACTGTCGACCAAAATATTATGTACACTCGAGTTTGAAGGTTGTTTGTGAACTAACCAATAGACCTACATAAAATCCAATAACATCATTTTCGTTCTAGTTTACGTTGGTTCATGTAGTTTTTTTTTTTAAATCGCAGTTGGAACACAAAAGGTGACCGTTTTTAAGCGTGTTTCAACCATAATTTAAAAATGTTCTCACAAACTCGTCATCAGATCGAATCCAAATTTTAACACAATATACAGTACATTGGAATGTTGTATAACTGGTTTATTAATTTCAAAAAGTTATCATTTTTGTAAGGTAACTTTGTTTCGGCTGGGGGTGGTTGGAAAGCGTAGTTCTTGGTCGCGTTGTAATCCTGGAAGCTTTCGTATATTCGTATTTATCTGGAAGTTACATTGGGAATTCCCTTTTTTCTGAAGTGTGCTTCCCGGCGGACTAGAGCATATTTTAATCTTCCAATAATGCGACCGCTAAAATTGGTCGCCATTGATCGGTCGGTAATCGCAGCTCATTGACACCCTCCCCATTCTGCCCCTGTCATTCCCAAGCGCTAATTACAAATTCCATTGCCTTAGAGGTCTTTCAACGTTCACGGAAAATTTGCTATTCTTTACCGTTTATCCTGCAGCGTAGCCGTGCAAGTTGGGTTGCGCTTTACTACTGCGAAGGGGAGCTGGAGGTCCGCTCGGCCAGGGTTTTTCCATAGAACACCTCGTAGTGTAGCGGCTGTCGCCCCGGAGGCCTGGATTCGATTCCCTGCTATGACAATTAATTTAATTCTGTTCTGAAGGTTGGAACGGGGTAGGCTACACTCAACTTCGTGAGGCAAAACTGAGAAGACGTGGTTTCAATTCCCACCTCAGCCATCCTGGTAATGGTTTCCCATTCTACTGAAGGCAAATGCCGGGATGGTTCCTAACTAAAGGCCACGGCCGCCTCCGTCCCAATCCTTATCTGAAATACAAATACCCTACACACACTAATCCAGCCATCACAGTCATTCAGGTCAGACAAAATTTCTACACACCCCTAAGTATACTGGGCTGATGACCACGATGCCCAAACCCCTCAAATGGAGCAACAACACCACCACCAACCGTTTTCTGCACTTCCTCCTGGCAAATGTGGGATGTTATCCAATTCCAAGTCCTGGGACCTGTACTCTAATTCTAAACCCCAATAACTAAATTTGCACGAACTATTATAGTCACCACAAATACACAGAATTTCAGTATATTCCAAACACACCCAAATACATGGGACTGATGACCAAGATATTTCAAGTCCCTAAAATAACTTAACGTCCTAACAGTATTATATTTCTTTTCTTATTGTAGAGACTATAATTTGTCAATCTGCATGTTTCACAGTTTGTGCATCAATGTCCGTGAAAATTGCAATCATGTGACCAGATTCTAGTAATATGGAATAACAAACTGAATTGACAGTATGTAAATGATTATTGTGACAGTCTTATCTCTGTAGATTTATGACTCGTAAATCAATTTCTTAGGGACAAATTGCAAAATTTATATACTTTGATTTTTTTCGGGGACCCACGATCGTTTCTTTCTCAAATCCTTGTCTAGCTCCAAGACACTGCCGGTTAAGATGAGTTATTCTTTCTGGAGTCCGAGGTAAAAGCCAGACTTGGATAAATGGACATTTTAAAATAGTACTTAAATACTAGTTAATGTTTCCTTTGGAGAAAATGCTAATAACGGTAAATCTTCATACAAGACTTAATGCATATATTGACGTCTATTTTTATTCGATTTCTGTGAGAACTTATAAATGGTGGCTGTGCTAAATTTTAAACATCACGTTTATATTTCTCGTGTCCTAAATAAGCGATAAAAATGTAGGTTGGTATAATGAGCCACGATAATAATATTCATCTGCTGGCATATAATTCTATAGCACATATATAAAACAATCCAACATGGCGTCCATACGATACATTTCACCGGTTCTCAATATCTCCTATACGATTTAAGCAATCAAACTGAAATTCTGTATGATGTTAGAGGACTGTTAAGTAAGGACAAGTATGTGACTTTCCCTAATCCCGAAGAGCACAAAGCATCATAGCGGCGAAGTGATTTTCAAATATTGCAAATAACTTTCCTATCGATCAAATCATTCGAGTGCAATGGAACTCGGCACAGTGAATCTTTATTCAGAGATTACTATAGGGACATCTAGTGACGTTCAGTTATTTTCAAATATTCAAGATGCATCATTTCGAAATTTTAAAACCTTGTATTTTTATTTCTCTTATTCAGGCGTTTGAAAAGATGATTCGTATGTTGGGCTATAATAACAATCCTTATCTCATGGCACTAAATTCTGCAGCTTACTTTTCGTACATAGAACCCGTGCATTCGACTTTTGTAGGAATTAATTCCTGGTTACAGAAAAGATGCCATATCGCTGAGGAGTTTTAATCACCGATATTGAAAGCTATATATTATTGCAAATAACTTCTCATTATAAAGGTGTTGGTGAAGACATAGTTCGTGAACCAAAAGCTATTTAGTGTATCGCATGGAAAATCCTTGTGATAGGCAGGAGAATGGTAATGGAAAATACCAGTGGGATATATGAAAATAGGCTATTTAGTTCTTCACGGAACTACTTGTGTGATGGGTATTGTTACGAGGGATGAGACTTGGTTCCACCATTCCAATCTAGAAACGTCAAAGCAAGGAATGGCAACATTTGGATTTGCCGACGAATGTTATGGGCATCGTCTTCTGGGATACAGAGGGTGTCATTCTGGCTGAATTTCTTCAAGCTGGGCAAACCATAAATGCTGCCCATTACGTTGAAACTCTTCAAAATTTTCGTCGTGCATTGCGTGATAAATGTTCTGGGAAGAACATTTTCCTGCAACATGATATCGCACGCCCCCCTTAGTGCTCGTTTCACCAGCGAGAACATTCAAAAATTTGTATGGGAAGTTATGCCGTATTTTAATGACACTCAAGGGAATTTTAGTTTTACAAGGCCCAATCTTGATTAGTTGGAAATTAAGAATTTAAATTTTGATGGGGGAAAAGTATATTCTGGTGATAATTGTTGTAGATGTATGTTCGTACTGATGTTAAATCAGTAAACTCTCATTTCTTGCAAGATAGAGCACACAAATTACATGTGTAGGCTGTGCATTTGTATAGAAATCTGTAACTGTATGATTTTTTGAGAGCATAACTATTGACGAGCTACTTTCAGTACTCGCGAGTACAATAGTTTTTCTGGATGAAAAATTTAGAAATTGGCAAAATATAGGAAAATAGAGAAAAATATATTTTTCAGGTTTTTCTTTGTCTTGTCTTTTCAACTTTGTCATGCTACCCTTTATTTTTCAATCACTTTTTGAAATGCTCTTTAAGTACAAACTCTGTTTTATATATTTATTGGCCACTACTTTTACTCAGGAAATTTTCTGATTCATCCTGGAAAAATCAGGGAATTGTCAGGGAAATCTGTTAGTTGGTCTTGGTAGACATCCTGTCCCTACAGTATAGACGTGGCCCTCTCGGACTACCACCTTTTTGGTTATGTGAAGAAGCCGATGAGAGGTCAGCGCTATGAGACGAACGAGGGCATGAAGAGAAGCCGTGCGTTAGTGCTTTTGGCATGCCGGTACGGACTTCTACCGTCAAGGGATTTTCAATCTTCCACAACGGTGGGAAACATTTGTCCAAAGGAAAGGAGACTATGTTGAAAAATAAACAAAAGTTTATAGTTCAAAATTATGTATTCAGTGTATCGCAATTAATAAACATATTTTTGTAAACAAAAATGTGGCTCATGACCTTCAGTATGCCCCTGGTAATATCAACTACAATAATAACACAATAAAAGTGTATGTGAAATCTTCCGAGGTAATTTTTTCTGGTTATTTTTTCGTATGTCCGAGTAATTAGTATTATATCGTATTGCCTGCCTGAAAAATTGCAATATCAAATAACAAATAACACATAATTGAGACGAGGCAAAATCCCTGTTTTGTTGAAAACTGTAAAATGTATATGCGTCGTAATTTAAAAAATAATTGAGGTAGCAGAGGGGTGCAAGTGGTGGCTGAGAAGCGTGGTAAAATGACCCTTAAAACATACAGTACCTCCGTAAGGGTGAAATGTCTCTTACATCCCTTTACGTTTGAGCACCTCACTTCGTCGTAATGCCATTGCTTCTCACGGTGCGCTGTGTCCCAATGTAGAGAATCGATGTAGGGTGATGCATTTTTTTTTAGCGTATGGCTTTTAGTGCCGGGAGTGTCCGAGGACATGTTCGGCTCGCCAGTTTTGTAGCTGCTTCGAGACGGACACCCAATGGGTGAGCTACGAGTACCGTTGGGAAGGGAAGTAGGAATGGAAGAACGAGGAGTTGGAAGGTAGCGGCTGTGGCCTATAGTTAGGGACCAACCCCGGCATTTGCCTGGAAGGAAGATGGGAAACCACAGAAGACCATCTTCAAGGTTGCCGGCGGGGGGATTCGAACCTCCTCGCCTCCCGGATGTGAGCGACTGCCAACAGTCTTGCCGTAACGACCACGGCTAACTCACCCGGTGCAATTATTATTGTTGTTATTTTATTATCAGCACCTTTCCTATGAAAGGAACACGTCATATCCTCGCTCGGCAACTAAAGTAAGTGGTCAGCTCCACTCTGGCGCTGCGCTGTGATGTGCTCGTCGTCACTTGTCAATAATGTGACAATCACTCACAGGTTTTTGATCCCCCCCCCAAATCTGTACGCTCTCCCAGAGTCCACCGTATCTAGCTGAGTAAGACTACCTTCAATGAATCAACTACTCTTTGTATATACACTGCTCACAAAAATTAGGGGATATTGTAAACTCAGCTATGTGTGTTATGTGTTTCGTACCGCATTAGATGCAATCACTTTCCTTTACTCCCAGAGAAGGTAAACATGTGTTTGCGTCACCCCTGCACATACACCACATGACGGAGGGCACTGTCCGTATTGTTGCTGTCAAAGGGTCACACGGCGGTGGTTTGTTGCTGAGGTCAGAGCCATTCCATTCCCGTTGTCAGTTAGTGAATGACGTGACTTAGGGACAGCAATGCCTCCACAACATGATTTACCTGAATCAATGGCTTGGAGGGCCATAGGACGGATGGAAGCTGGACAGACACAACAAATTGTGGCTCGAGCCCTTGGGGTGTCTCAAAGTGTGATCTCAAGACTGTGGAATCGTTTTCAAACAGCTACTGTTCACAGATGGGTAGGAAAAGGTCGCCCACGGGCAACAACAGCCAGGAATGAATGTTACCTCTTGTTGCCAGCCCACCGGAATAGACCGCAGAATGCAACTCAACTGATAAGTGCCCTTCTAACAGCAACAGGACGCCGAGTATCAACCCAAACTGTCCGTAACCGACTTCATGCACGTGGCCTCTATGCCCGTAGGTCCATGGTGTGTACCAGGTTAACTCCGCAACACCGTAGAGATTGCAGAAACTGGGCGGAGGAGCATCGTGGGTGGAGGCATGCCGAATGGAGCTCAGTTCTGTATTCTGATGAGTTGCGATTCAACGTGGAATCGGATAGTCGATGTGTTCGCATCTGGAGGGAACGAGGGACACAAAACAACCCATCTTTTGTACAAGAAAGATCCCCATATGGCGGTGGTGGGTTGCTGGTGTGGGCTGGAATTAGCCTGGGTGGACGTACGGACCTCTCCTTCATCCCACGTGGTACTGTGACCGCTGTAGGTATAGAGACGAGATTCTCCGACATTTCGTCGTGCCGTATGCTGGTGCCATAGGTGCTTCCTTTGTGTTTATGGACGATAATGCGCGTCCCCACAGAGCTGGTTTGGTGGACGACATGCTGGAGGAGGAGGAGGGTATCCAGCGTATGCAGTGGCCAGCTTCATCACCGGACTTAAATCCGATAGAGCACGTGTGGGTTGCATTAGGCAGGCGCATTGCAGGCAGACCTGCACCTCTCACAACTGTTCCACAGCTGCAGATTGTTCTTATGGACGAGTGGCCACGCATCCCCCAATAACTCATTGATCATCTCATTGCATCAATGGCACACAGGTGTGTATCAGTGCTAGCCGTTCAAGGAGACCATACACTATACTGAAGAACAATATTCACCCATGGCCCACGATTATGGTAGTGTTAATGTTGCTTTGTTTGTTTGCCATATTCTCTCTTCATGCATGTCATTTGATTCAAACACTCATCATGGGCTCTCTGGAATCATGGGCTGCTTTATCTGTCAGTATTGCATTATGTAAGTAATAAATGGTTGAAAAACTAAATGATTTCGTATATTAGCGCACCATTATGAGCTGTCCTTATAATATCCTCTAATTTTTGTGAGCAGTGTAATTTGTATCCACTTTTATTAGATCCTTTATTTTTTCAATTTCCTAGCATATTCGTGGTCATGGCATAAACATCACATCAAAATTTTCCAATCCGAAATTAGTTTGTAAAATGTCATTTTGATGCAAAGAATGAGTGATTTGGCAGGAAGGAGACATATTTTTGAAATGTGAAAAGCCATTTTTTCAGTGTTGCCTGTATAATCTATTACCAGAATTGCTTTTCAGTCGGTCAACACAAGTGTGCCCTATTAGATTGGGTGGGAAGAAATAATTATTTTATCACCCTACTACCTAAAAACAATGTTACATGAAATATATACACACTTTTCTAACAATTGGAGGGGGGTTAATTGGATCCATTAGACCTACATTTTTTAACTTTTCTTTTAGAATGTGTTATTTCGTTTATGTTCAATATTTTGAAAATCCCAACCAACTCTGGTCCTAATTAATTCGGTTTATCAATATTGTAGGCTGCTATATATCGTTTATATATATATACTGTAGTCTAGCATTGTTGACGTTAACTGAAATTTGAAACTTCGATTGCGAGTCGCACGATACAGCTCTGATTACCGTGTGAGTCTCGCGGGCCGCTTGTTGAATACCGCTGCTATAATGCTTAGTAGCCTGCGCTCAAAAATTGTGCGCTATGAAGGTGGTCTCATTGGGATAATAAGTGTAACATTAGATACAAGTCAGTCCTTCATACATGGGATACTTTCAAATGTTCAGCTACTATTGGTCTCCGCTGGGCTTTGCTCTTTCGACCACGTGTATTGTGCTTTCACACGATGAAATAAGCAGATGTGTACTTCCAGAATTTTCTCGAGCAGCCTTTATTCAGTGGTTAGGCGTCCTTCAAGTCGTGAGTGAGCGAGTGAGGCGATGTGATTACGAGGTGATATTTGGTGTATTGTGCAGTGTCTTGTGTATTTTAGTGAAAATTGATTGTTGATGTCAGTAAAAGATCTGTAATTTATTGTATTCCCATCTTGGATTCTATGTTTATCAGCAAACATAAGTCGCTTCTTCTTTAGAACATTGTTAGTAATTGTTAAATGTCTTCTTCTAGTGGGGAGATGCGCAAGAGTGGTGAACCTGAGAAAAAATCTGCTCGGCTTGGCGGTCGAGGGGTGGTACTACGGGGTCAGATACGAGAGAAGGTGTGTGCGGTGCGGGAGTATTTCGAGAGGGAGCGAAACTTCGGGGGCCCGCTCATTCCAGTCAGTAGAGTGATCGACCGCACTAGCGCCGCCCTGCGCATCAGCAGGCACACAGTCATCAAGATCTGCAAGGAGAAGTACGACAGAGAAGAACAGGAGGGTGGACCATCAAAACTAGAGACTCCTGGTAGAAAGCGCCATCGTTATAAAACTGTGACAAACATGGATTGTTTCAAGCAAGACGCCATTCGTCGTCACGTGTATGAATATTACCGCCGCATCGAGAATCCCACATTAAGGAAACTCCTTGTCAGTTTGAAAGAAGCTGGGTTATTTGAAGGTTGTAGATCGTCTTTGTCAGTTGTATTAAAATCTGTAGGCTTTCGCCACGAAAAGATTTGTAAACGATTTGTTTTGATGGAACGGACTGATGTTGCTGCCTGGCGCTGCAGGTTTCTGAGGGGTATTTTGCAAGAGAACTGGGAAGACTTAGTGTGGGTCGGAGATTCAGTGGTTATGGTTGGTGAGGGGTGGTCAGAAGGGGCAGCGGCGGTTCCACCGTCGAGTAAAGGTGGCGGGATTATTGTGTTGGTCGGTGGCTCATCGAAAGGCTTTGTCCCGAAATGTCTCGGTATTGTGAAGACGAAGCTCAAAGCTTCAAATCGGCATATGGAGATCAGCCCAGCCACTTTTTCTAAGTGGTTTGAGTGCTTGCTGAAGAACGTGGAGAAACCGTCAGTTATTGTGATGGACAGTTCCCCTTCGCACTCGGTCATTGTGGACCCGACGCCGACTCTGAAGTGGACGAAGGAAGCAATGATAGAGTGGTTCAAGAGCAAACATCCTGAAATAGTGTTGGCGCCTGACCTGCTTAGAATAGAGCTAGTGCGTCTTGCTGATCCCTTCAAACCTGTGCGTCCGGTCTACGTTTTGGATGAGCTGGCCAAAGCTCATGGCCACAGGGTTCTCAGGATCCCCCCATACCATAGCTACCTAAATGCCTTAGAGCAGATTTGGATTCGGATGAAAGGCCATGTAGCCGCCAACAGCGAGAAGTTCAACGTACCGGAGGTGGAGTTACTAGTTAGAGAGGCTGCACAGGGCATCACTCCGGGACAGTGGGACATTGCCGTCAGCACCACCAGGAGGACGGTTGAGGAAGCGTGGAAACGTGAAGAGCTCATGGAGGAGTGGCTGGAGGAGCTTGTAGAGACGATCAAACTCTCCCGGGCCAGTTACAACTCCAGTTCCTGTTCGATTTCTAGTGAAGAAGAAGACGACGACGACGATAACAGTGATGTATACAGCATTGATGATGATGATGATGACGATGATGACGATGATGATGATGCAGAAGAAGAAGAAGAGGAAGGTGATGATGGGGAAGATGAGGAAGGTGGTCATGGGGAAGATGATGAAGACGAAAGGAAGCGCTAGGAGACATGTCGGAAGTAAAAGAAAATTTAAGAAACAAAAGGTCAATATTATGTCGTCGTCATTTGTGATACAAATGTTGTAGAGGTGTGTAACTTTTGTGTTAGCCTATTTTGTTGTAAAATATAACGGGCGCGTTTTAAATCTGAATGCTTAAAATTGTGGACCTGGGTGCAATAGTGGTTTAACCTATAGTTCTCCAGCTCAACACCCCTATGGTCGACTTGCAGCTGACCAGCTGGGAGTTAACCGAACGAGTGACCGCTGTAAAAGAGTGGGTGAGGTGATTACACGGTGCCTGACGCGGACACTAATCAGTGGAAGCCAAGATGAGGCTGAGTGTGGGATAGTGGAGTTGAGCCGTGACTCTTGACTGATGGACAGAGCTGGACAGCTACGGTCGCAAGGCTTTCTCTGCATAACTCGCTTAATCATTTACATGATGTTCATTTCTAACAGTTATATCAAACTGAGAAAGACAATCTCCCTTCAGTGTCCCAGTCTTGTAGCTCAAAACAACAGTTCTATAGGTCTGCCTGTACGTTAGCTAGTCAGCCACATCTTATGTGGTTAGAAATCCCAAAACAATGCTATAATAGGGCGTACTAAGCTAGGTAAGGAGTGAGGTAGTTTGATCCAGTGCAGAAGCACCAAGAGCACCTTTCACAGCATCTACAAGCGCTAGTTGTGCCTATAATGTCATTACTTGGCACCACCCATACCTCAGTAGCTCCCATATAATCCCAGTCATAAATGAGACTGACATATTGGTGAAAATCCACAAAGTGCTCTAGTCGGTGTCAACTGACAAGTGCAAGAATACTAAAGGCTACCTAAGTTATTCGAGTTTTAAGGATCGTAACAGCGAGGTCATCTGCCTCTTACCTACAATAAACCTAGAAGATAAAATATACTGGAGAAATAGGATATGCATCATGTTTGATAAACATTTTGGATAGGTTAGTGTTTGTACTCAGGTTCACAATTACAAACAAAGCATTTTGGACTTGAAAATACAGCTATCGGATGTTAAAAATAAGTAATAGGTAGCTAAGGTCATGAAGTACATAATTCAGCTAAAGAGTAACTAAAAATTGATCTTGAGCACTAAACTTTTGCATTCGGTCTCCATTACTTTTAAACTGTAACGTCGCCATGTACGTATGTTTTTATATCTCTTTGAAAGATTTGAAAAATAAATGATCAAAGTCAGTTTTTCTCCACTTATTGTAGTTACCGTTCAAAGAGGAGATCAAGTGTGTAATTATCGTAATGATTCAGTCAATATCTCATTTGGTACGATTTTCAAAGTTCCAACATACTAACTTGTAACCTCCGCTTGGTATTTCACTTCGTTTGAAGTACAAATTAGTTGACTACCTGGCAAACACATCATAAAATGAGCAGCTGATTGTTCTTCAATGCAACCGGTTTGGGATTGATACCCAAGATTCAGCGTCATTGGAAAGTATGCCAGTGTTTGCAGCCACAGGTAGACTTCTGGTGCCGCTGCTTGGTGCGGAAAGTATATCGCCTAAACAGCCCCAGCTCAAAAGGTAGTTGTATCCATACCGTATATTGTTGTTGTTGTTGTTGTCGTCGTCGACACTGTAAAATGTTATCAGATCGTAAGTTTTGCGAATGTTGGTAGCCCTAAATCGTGCGAGGAACGTTCGTAAATAGTGTGCTAAGTACAATGTAGCTGCATGTTCAACCTAAAAAAAAAACGTAATTAGTTAGAGTAGTCTATTCAGTTTTCTATTTTGCATTATTTTTCAGTTGTACCTTTAGTTTAGTTATACTGTATTAAAATATCAGTGTTGATTGTATGGCCATTGGCTGAAATACTGTAAATTTATTATTGTATCAGTCATGTGATATTTTAAGAAACTGTTGCTACTGTTTGGGTTTCCAAGTATTCATTCATTATTTGTAGCACTTTTAGAATACAGTTTTGTGTGTGTGTAACTACGACTTGTATGATTTACTTCAATAAACTTGTTTTGTGTATTGAAAATTATTTTGAGGAAAATACATTGGTATCAATTTTATTCCTACTACAGTCACCACCGAAACACGGGTTATCAGAAAAATACAACACAAGACTGATGGTCACGATGTCGCAACGCCCTAAAATGAATCAACAAGAAGCCATTTCCATTAGAATGGTAACTTTCAGTCGGTATTAGGCGTGAACTATCGGACTCCATCTGAAAATATCACTTGGTGATGCACGGGCTAGCATTCTTAGCTGTCGCCCCGGAGGTCCGTGTTCGATACCCGGCTATGTTAAGAAATGTAATTCTGGTCAGAGGATTGGAACAAGGTACACACAACCTCGTGAGGCAAAACCATCCTAGAAGTGTATTTCCGTAGTTTCCCACTTCCATTCCACTCCTCTTCAACATCTATTCTGAAAAGATTTTCCAAGATGCTCTTGATAGAAAGTCTCAAGAAGTAGTAGTAAATGGATCTATCATTAATAACATCCGATATGCTGATGACACTGACATCCTTGCAACAAGTATGGATGATCTACAAACACTACTGGATTCTATTTCTGAAGAGAGTAACGCCATGGGATTACATTTAAATGTACAAAAAACTACGTGGATGGTTGTTAGTAGCAACAAAGATGAAATTCAGGGCATTCTTACACTTGGTAATGAAAGAATTGGAAGGGTTTCATCATATAAATATTTAGGATGTCAAATCAATGATAACTGGGACTTAAATCATGAAATTCGCTGTAGAATTGAGCAGGCCAGAAGTTCTTTCATGAAAATGAGAAAAGTTTTGATCAGCCGCGATTTAAGTCTGTCATTACGCACCCGACTGCTTCGATGCTACGTTTTTAGTGTCCTGCTCTATGGAGTTGAATCATGGACACTTACCGAGGTTTTAAATAAGAAACTGACGGCATTTGAAATGTGGACGTATCGCAGGATTTTAAGGATATCATGGACAGCTAAAGTTACAAATGTGGAAGTACTGCGGCATATGAACAAAGACTCGGAAATTCTCAGTATCATCAAAAGGAGAAAACTAGAACACTTTGGTCATTTTATGCCCAACAACAAATACCACCTCTTGCAATTAATTATTCAAGGGAAGATTGATGGCATTAGGGGTCCAGGACGCAGACGAATATCCTGGCTAAAGAACTTAAGCCAGTGGTTTGGACTTAATACAGTGTCACTGTTTAGAACAGCAATGGACAAACAGCAGATCGCCAATGTTCTTGGAGGACGAGGCACTTGAAGAAGAAGAAGAAGAAGATGAAGATTCTTGGTAAATGCCGGGTTGGCTCCTAACTTAAGGCCATGGCTGACTCCTTCCCAATCCTGACCTGAATTGCAAATCACACACTAATACAGCCATAACAATAACACAGGTTATCAGACGAAATTATACACACATCCAAGTACACGGGGCTAAATGACCGCGATGCCCAGGGCCCTCAAAAGAAACCACCACACCACCACCTGAAAAATATCTACTGTACATGTCATCATCATTGCTCAGCGTCGTGACCTTATTTCTTCACTTCATTAGTAACTGCATCCTTGACGAGACGTTTCCATCCTAAGCGATCTTCAGCCCTTCGTAAGATATCGTGAAGAGGTAGGCCGGTGATCTTCTTTGCTCGGTCTAACCATCTACTTGTTGTGCTACCTCTTGGCCTGGTACCTTCAATTTTGCCTTGTAGAATGGTCTTTTCTAAATCGTCTCCTTCTCTCCTCAAAGTGTGTCCCAGGAATTGGAGGTAAATGTCACTAACACGGGAAGATAAACGATTTGTGATGCTCAGTTCTTCTATAATGGAGGCATTAGTTCTCTGTCCATGGTATACGTAGCATCCTCCGCCAACACCACATCTCAAAGGCATCTATCCGTCTCTTGTCATTAGCCTTCACAGTCCAGGTCTCACAACCGTATAAGAAAACAGATAACACCAGTGATTTCACCAATCGCATTTTCACTGTTTTGGATAATGCCCGGTTCTGCCAGATCTTTGTAAGTTTAACCATTGCAGCACGACCTAGGACAATACGTCGTTTTATTTCTCTATCACAATTTCCCGTGTTACTGATTATGGGGCCCAGGTATACACAATCATGGCACCAACTCCAGATCTTGTAGGCATCCTGTCATTTGAATTGGGACTTGACTTTGTCGGTTGATAGCCATTAGTTTGGTCTTTTTCATGTTGATTTCTAGACCAAAATCCGAACTGAGGTTTTCACTCTGGAGAGCAATTCATCAAGTTCTTTCCCACTTCCTGCAATGAGTGTAGTATCATCAGCAAAGCGTAGATTGTTAATTTTCCTACCACCGATTGAAATTCCATTATCCCAGCCATCCAATGCTCTTTTCATTATGTACTCTACCAAGATGTTGTAGAGTGGGGGTGATAATTTACAACCTTGGCTGACTCCATTTGAAACATTGAAAAATTCTGAGCATTCACCATCCACTCTTACGGTTGCATTATGACTGTTATAATGACCTTTCAATAATAACGTAGCAATAATAGCGTATATTCGTTGAGTACTTCCCACAGCTTGTCCCACTTGACACAGTCAAAGGCCTTTTTATAATCAAGGAAACAAAATAAGCAGCGACCAGTGGCGTGGGGTGGAACTTTACTTAGGGTAAGCAATGGTTTTCTTCGCAAAATCATCGAAGACCCAGTTGTAGAAGTTTGGGATGTTTTGAACTTAGAAAGTAAATCTATCTCAATTGAAATCGATGATAAATGTTATACGTTTAGTTAAAATACCGAATACAAGCTTTCACTTTCGTGTTAATAGGCCTACTCAATTGAGGAGTTGGACAACTTCCTAATAAAATTAATATTTTGTTCTCAAATTTACCACACATCACACGCTGTCATCTCTAGACCCAAGTCCCGGAGCCATATTTTTACAGATTTCTCACGCCTACTAGTGTAAACAAAAACGTCTACTGCATACCCTACTCCCTTATAATGCATTAGACAACATTATATCGCTGAACTATAAAAATGACGGCCTACCACTGTAAAACAATCACACGGCATATAAAAAAGCTGTTTTACACAAACACTGACACGCTTTTTCAAACTATAATGAGCGAGTAAACACACTATCTTTGGAAACAGACCGCTTCTTGTTTTCGGCCTAAGATATGTAACTTAAGGAATTGCTTCCTAGCCTTCGCTTTCACTCACCCTGCAGTACCAAGAAATACCAAAAGAGGGCATGTTACGCTACTGTGCTGCTGCATGCAACTCCGCAAGGAACTCGCAGTAGGCATCAAAGAACTACGAAGTATGAATGGGTTCATTAAAACAATAAAGGACACAAAGACTGGAATATCACGATAACCAAAGTAAATAATTATTGTACCAGTCATTATTTTACTTGGGTAAGCAATGCTTACCTTACATCCATGGAATACACGCGCCTGGCAGCGACACAACTCGCGGCATTTTTCAATTATCTGTGTCACGTTTGTTATTGACTCGCGTGTACCACAGTACCTGCTTGTTCTGCAGAAATCTGAGCTTGCAAGAAAGTTTTTAATCGTTGATTCATTATATACAACAGGACTCGCTAGCATGTGATATTAATGCTATGGTGCGGTAACTAGAACAGTCCCTAAACCCTAACTGACCCTTTTTGTTTGTTAATGGGAATGAGAACAGATGTAGTCCAGTCCAGGCCATTCTCCAGTTTTCCACACTTTATTAGATATTGAATATAAAGCATGAAGGACTTCTTCTCCCATTACTTTCAGCATTTCTCCAGAAATACCATCCATGCCTGGGGATTTGTTGTTTTTCAAAT
Source organism: Meconema thalassinum (assembly GCA_946902985.2). Classification (NCBI taxonomy): domain Eukaryota; kingdom Metazoa; phylum Arthropoda; class Insecta; order Orthoptera; family Tettigoniidae; genus Meconema; species Meconema thalassinum. Next base: position 398,381,321 of record OX336394.1, on the reverse strand, counting down.
GTTTGGTGGCGCTCTCAATTTCACTAAATAGCATGGCAGGCTCTGTGTCACATCCTATGCAATTGTTCTCTTCTTTTAAGCTATTTCCTGTGCAGTATAAGGTTTCACAGAATTGTTTCTACCTAACTATTGCTTCTTTCTTGTCACCAATTACATTTCCCTGCGTCTTCAATCACACATGTACGTGGTTTGAATTCGCGGGTGATGCTGTGTATCTTCTGGTAAAGGCCACGTGTTTCATTTAGTTTTTGGTGGTGATCTATTTCATCACAGATATTAGTGAGATACTGTGTCTTGCCTACTCTGCAATTATGCTGTATTTTGCGGCAAAGTTCTTTATATGCTTCTTCATCTTCAGCAGTTTGTATACCACGTTTCTTCAATGTGCTCCTTTCTTCAATAAGTAGTAGTGTAGAGTTTGAAATCTAGGGATGTTTTGCTTGAGGTATCTGAGGAACTTGTTCGGGAAGGGATGAATTGATGATTTTCTTCATCTTGTTCCATGTTTGGGAAGGAGCTCCTTCCTCCTCTACTTGCAGGAATTTTGTTCTTATTCTTTCACCAAACTCTTGGAGAATATGTTTGTCTGCAATACGTACCTGGTTTACTCTCACTTTCTTCAGTGATTTCATTTGTGTTCGCATTTTCATAAGATATCAGTATATGATCACTACCACAGTCTGCTCCAGGGTATGTCTTACAATTCAAGATCCAAGTCCGCCAACGTTGCCACACCAAAATGGAATCAATTTGATTTCTAACCCTATCCCCAGTAGAAATCCATGTGTAGCGACGTCTTCCATGATATTGGAAGAGGTTGTTACAAATAGACAAGTTGTTATTCACACACAATTCTAATAAACGCTCTCCACGTTCATTTCTCACCCCCAACCCGTACAGTCCAGCCACAGGTCTCATGTGTCCATCATCTTTAGTCTCGCCTATCTTCGCGTTGAAATCACCTTGGGTGACTAATATTTCCTTTTTAGGTATCCTACTAATGATATATATTCCAGCCGGTCATAAAATTTCTCAATTTCTTCCTCGGATGAAACTGAAGTGGGGGCATAAACCTGGATGATGTTGATGTTATATGGAGAAAGCTTTCGGCTTAATAGAGCTGATTCTATCACAGAAAGGCTCATATCCAATGACTGCATTGTTAATAATCTTTGGAATCACTACAGCAACACCATTACGACTCACATCCTCACTTCCAGAGAAATACACTGTATTATTTGTTTAAGTCATGAAATGGCCGCAGCCTCTCCAATGTGTCTCGCTAAGTCAAAGTATGTCCAGAACATGAATGCTCATTTCTCTGTCAATGATGTGAAGTTTTCCTGTCTGCAAGAGATCTCGCACATTCCAGGTTGCTATTCTTTTAACGAGGGGCCGATAACCTAGATGTTAGGCCCCTTAAAACAACAATTATCATCATCATCATATTCTTTTAACGACTCGTAAGGATGGTTTAGATAAATCTACACATTCCGAGGCTCCTTTCTACCCTGCCGCCCCCCCCCCCCTCCGGAGATCCGACTGGAGGACTTACTCCGGAATCTAATTTAAGATTGAGTAAAGCCATGAGGTTGTCTTGGGAAAATAACAGTGGTGGTTTCCCGTTGCCTTCCACTGACCCACCATTTCTGTCTGCTTACCGACCCAGTTTCCCGCTGGGATTGGATACCCAACCTTCCACTGAGTTACTCGGCTTAACAGGGGCACCACGTGTATGTAGGAATGGGAGAATTGAGGTGTGAGAGGCTAAGAGAACTCTCTTGTTGAGTTCTTATAAGCGCATCACACCCCCATTTAGCGAGACTCTCTCTAGGTCACTTCCCAGAGCAAATATTAATTAATCACATACCTGATATTGCCATGAATCCATGTTGTCCGACTGTAAGTTGTCAATAAGGCAACACTGAAAACTGATGTTAAATCTTTCTTGTGCACTTTCAGTTACAATGTAATATGCAAACAAGCCTGTTCATTCAAAGGTTTCATAAAAAAAAAAGGAACATTTCTTAGTTTGAAAACCGACTAGCTGGTACTTGAAACGTGTACTACACCGATGTCAGTGTTTCACTCGAAGATATTTTCATTCGTTTTGATATCATGAACAATTTGTACTGTATGTACCGTCCGTAATTTCATGATGATCGTTAAAAGTCGTAGAAACTAACTCGTAGGTGATGGCATGTCTGGTGATGTCAACCTTCGGAATGGATCTTTTTCATTTCAAAATTTGTATAATGTTTAAAGTCATATTAGAGTTGTTTTACATTTTCTTAAGACACAGAAATCCTCTGTCGATAAAAAAAAATAATCCAACCCCATTAGCACTGAACTTTGTTTCAGAAGTTTGTATAAAAGAGTTTGTTGTTTATAACAATGAAATGTTTATGTGTTTGGTAAATAATAACCAGTAAACATTAACCATTATCACGAGGGTGTCATTAAACGCCGAAACATGTACGTATAAGCAGTAATTAAACTAGGTACATTCTTTAGTGTTTCGACAAGGCGGTTTTGAATTACATAGTAGTAAATAAAATCCACCATTGTAAATACGGGCAATCTTTAACTCTCTGTTCCCCCTCCCCGTACGACGATATTCTGGCGCTGCTACTGATTGTGGCACCCACTATATTGAGTCGTTTTGGAAATACACGAACTAAAAATGCAGAACCCATAGATCGTTATTTAATTACAGAAATAATAATTAGATTGAAAAGTGATAAAATAAAAATCATTTTGCAAATACACGCACCTTCATTTGTACCTACACAAACTCTAAACACACGAGGCTGATGACTAAAAATTCACTTGACTTCATCCTGCACAATCGTTCGGTGAGATCATTCTAGGTAACTGCAGCGTTTTCTTCCTCTCATTCTTTTCTTGTTTAGTTCACGACCCCCGAGCCAAACAGCAAAGGAATTAGTGATGTAACATCGTCTATACGCTACACGGCTGTAAATGTTCTCGTGTAATCCCGCCGTAGGGACTTGACCAAAACATTTACCATGAATGTGCTTATTATTTTCGAGCGACCTTGCTCGCCTCACCAATAAGTGAAACTAATCGTAAAATGCGATATCTTGCCAGTCTGGTAGGCTTATCGTCTTGCTCTTGGACGATAACAACAGAGCTTGAGCCCATCCTCGTCAAGGTCCGTCGATCTGTGAGTTGGTCGTGTTAAACCGCTGTTGACTGTGTTTGTAGATTGTCTCTACCTTCAAAGAGATATCATTATTTTCGAACATTTCTCATTTTCAATGCAGCGTTTAAATATCACTGGTTGTATTCTTACTTCTTCACACCATTCATTCCACTTACTATGTGCGGCAAAGTTTTAAGATATTGGTCCATTCTGTAATACTGGACTCCGCACGTCTGGTACCAACGATCGGATCTCTCCATTGCTTACAGTACAGGTGTTCGTATTCAACACGGAACTGTAAAATGGGTTGCCTACCCACCCGCAATCAGCTTGAAATCTGCTGGCAGCGCGCTAGCGACGGGGCTGAGTTCGATTTCACTGATTGCCGCCTTCTTATGCAGCATTGCAAAGTATTTTGCTCTTTCAAAATATATTTACACAGGCTTCACAATAAGTAAGAATGATTTCTGTTTCAAAACTTGTTATTTTACGCTTCTGTTAATGGCTTTTGCAGAGCATTTCTATGAAATAAAATTTTATTTTACAACATAGTTTATTACAACATAATTTATTGCTTTTTTAACCCAATACCACAAAACGAGGTACAATTTCGAAATGATGTGTTACAAAATTGAGTTTAATTAAGAATGCGTTTCAACAATTTCTATTACAGAACTATTTACCTGCAACAATGTAAAATGATAGAACGACGAACACAGGCAGTTTAGTCTTACTTCATACTCCAGGACATCTTGGATGATTTTTCATTGGCGAAGTTGAACAACATGCTTTTTCAACAAGATGGTCATCCGGTGCTCTCCTCCAGACTGGCGAGAGAAGTTTTAAACAGTTAGTTTCCTTGCCGGTGGATAGAAATTGGCGGCTTTATAGAATTCCCACCACGTTCACCTGATCTGACCGTCCTGGATTTCTTCATTTGGGGCTACGTCAGGCCGAGAGTATTTTTAAGATCACCACAAATACCCGGAGAAATGGAGCTCGTCATTACCAAAGCCTTTGCGGAAATTACTCCTCAGATATTGTCGAACGCAAGAGAGAACTTCATGCGACGAGTGGCCCTCTGCTTGGAAAATGATGGACGCCACTTCGAACACCTTATGTAAATGTCAATTTGCAGTAGATGTAACGTCTGTGATAAATTAACTTTTTGTAGTCGCATCGAAGACTGATTACACTTTTGTAATAAATCATTTCCAAATTGTATCTCGTTTTGTGGTATTGGGTTAAAAAGCAATACATTGCGTTGTAAATAAAATACAACACAAAAATACATAGCCTACTATGTTGTAAAATAAAATTTTATTTCATTGAAATACTCTGCAAAAAGCCATTAACAGCAGCGTAAAATAAAAAGTTCTGAAACAGAAATCGTTCAAACTTATTGTGAAGCCTGTGTAAATATATTTTGAAAGAGCAAAATACTTTGCAATGCTGCATAAGAAGGCGGCAATCAGTGAAATCGAACTCAGCCCCGTCGCTAACGCGCTGCGAGCAGATTTCAAGCTGTTTGCGGGTGGGTAGGCAACCCATTTTACAGTTCCGTGTTGAATCGGAACACGCTGTACATCATCGATTCTGTTGAGACCTGGAGACGTCCGGTTTATTTCTTCTCCAATAAACCTTTATGATATTTCAGACTGCCGCGCCAAGCTTTTGTGGTCTTGAGGTAAGTCGCAGTGCTTTTTTTCTCTAAAAAATTAAGTGGTACTCTCAGTTGTAGTCGACAAAACATCATGATCTTGCAATTTTCGGCGATTTGCAAAGTCCGGTTATTGTTTGTGTTCGAATCATTAACTTTCAGCGTTTTCGATACCTTGATGGATGTTAAATAGTTCGTTATTTTCTTCATCCTTCAAAACTAATCACACGTACAAAATAATAATCTACCGCGCCTCCAAACACTAGCGTGCGTGCTTATAAGAACGGAGTGCCGAGTTACCGACCAAAAGAAACTGATTCTATAGATCAATTTAAATCGAGGATAACTCGAAATCTCCTGCAGCTTTTGTGAACAGCGCGTTGACGCCAGCTGATCGATGAACTTTCAAGTCGGAAGTTATATTTGCCGGACTAGATACAAAATGTACCAATATTTTTCCTTAAACAGTTTAAGGGGTACGCGTATCCCCCGCGTTCCCTCTGAAGAAAATCACTGGAAAGTGTATTAGCTTTCCAAACACAGTCTATAATGTTATTGGTTTTACGTCCCTTTAAACTACTGCGGCTTTTAGAGACGCCAGGATTGCGGAGATTTACCTCGAAGGGGATCTTTAACGTGCCAGTAAATCTACTGACACGGCTCCCTCGCATTAGCGCACCCTCAAATGCCAGCAGACTGCGCCAGGATTCGATCCTGCAACCTTGGGCCCAGTAGACGAGAACGTTACCGCTGAGCCATGCAGCCAGTCGGTTTCGGCATGGATAATTTCAATTCTGGTATGGGGTTGGACAGGATGAGAGGACAACTAAACAGAAAGGTGGGCTTCGATGGTCTGTTAACCGATACCAGAAGATGCATTAACAGTGTTAATAGTGATTTTCTTAGGAGCAGATCATCACTGACTTGGACAAATGCGATCATTTTTCGTTTCAATTTTTCAGTCTCCTCTTTTTGTCGAATTTTGGACAGTTATAATGTGTTTTATACTGTCGTCCATTATATGAACAGTAAAAGCCATTTTTTTGCAATTCATTATAATAAAATATCATTACGGTAGTTTATTTACTGGGCCTTTTAGAGACGCCAGGCTGTCGAAATTTTGCCCCGAAGGGGATCTTTGACGTGCCAGTAAATTTACTGACTCGGCTCCCTCACATTTGCGCAACCCCAAATGGCAACTGACTGTGCTAGGATTCGATCCTGCAACCTTGGGCACACCAGGCGAGAACGGTACCGCTGCGCCACGCAATCAGCAATACCGGAACAATCAAAAATACAGTAGCGAGAGTATGACAGCCCACACACGTTCCTGAAACGCTGTGTTTTGCGTGACCACCGCACAATGCCATGGAGGTGGGGAGGTGATAGTGTGTGTCTGTCTGTCTAATAACTAGTGTTAATTGGGCGGCTGCATTAGTGTGGTTATGTGTTTTTAATTAAAGTAAGGACTGCAGACATTCGATTTTCAAGTAGTTCCAACTTTTGCTACCAAACGCCACCGTCATCGACCAACTAGTTCTGAACTTTGTTACTGGATGCCACTGCAGTCGGCTCCTGGCAACGAACGTTGGAACCTAAGAGCGTTAGTCAAATATAACCTATAATTTAGCTTCACACAAATGAAATTAGTGGAAGGTTCTGTATCATGCCATAAATCTATGACATGGGACCGCCGGCTTTACTTCCCCTCCGAAGGAAGGCATACTGGAGGCCCCTAATAGTTCGGGTGATTGTTGTAATTTTTAATTCCATTTATCACTAACTCCTAACAACTAACTTGCATGTTAGAAGAATAAAATGGGGGGGGGGGAAGGAATAATGGAAATAAAAGACGAAAAAAATGCCAGCAAACATCGAAGAATGAGGACAGCGACTTGGAAAGAACTAGAAAGGGAGAAAGGACAGTGTCGCACCAAAATCACTGGAAACAGTGGGGAAACAGGGCCCAGCTGAGGAATTCCGCCGTGTCACCAACTTCTGAACTCATCAGCCATGAGTCCTTGAGGGTGTAGCGCTATCCAGGGAGAGGCTAGTGTACACACACCTTGCCTCCAGAAAAGAAACGGTGATAATAATAATAATAATTAGTTTCTCCCGCCTACGATGTCCAACGTTGCGGGATCGAATCCCAGCGTTTTCCTTTCGGGGTGTTTAAATACAAGATATCCGCATCAGTAGATCAACTATAACGTTAAAGGTCCTCTTCAGTTCAAGGCTGATGGCTAAGATTTCCCTAGCCCCTAAATGCAGCAACAACTTCGAAAAATAGGAACGTTAAAGAGTCTCTTGCGCCGTGACGTATATTGTTTATGCAACCCATCTAGCACTACTCGCTTGAGGTTTGCATACACTGAGAGCACCAAATGGGGTTGTTGCAATACACTCTGCTCCTAGTGGGCTGCCAACACTATTTCTTCCAGGGAACTTCCTTTGGGAGGCACTAGATGCTTTACTACTGTTTTTTCCCACATTAATGACATGCGCAAAATAAGTATCGTCCATTTAGATTTCTTTCAAATAAGAAAGTTCCTCTGTGATTGCGGAACACACCTATTGGTACTCTAACAATAAAAATGTACGTTACTCCCATCGGCATCTAGTCAAAGCTTAGAATGTGGTAGTCTTTCTCTTCAAACCATTATAAATTATGTAAATAAGCACATGCAACTTACAGAATACGCTGTAACACATAACAATCGCATACGTAACACACATTTGACGAGAGATTAACATATTTATTACATTATGTTTCAACCAACTGCAGTCCATTTCTTAGTATTGAAATAAAGCCTTTCAAAGGGTCATCGTGTCACACCACTTTGTGCTTGTACTTGGGGCCAGCATTCCTTTTTTTAATGGGATCTTTTACAAAAGTATACTGCATTTTCAGACGTGTGCCTCCAAATGTTCGGAGGTTTAAGAAGCTAGTCATACGGTGTCAACAATTAAGAGGTTGTCATTATGGACATTAGGTGACCGAAATTTTGGCCATTTTTTTACTGTGTTTAAAATGATAATTTCTCTCCAATGTTACATACCAAGGACATAAGTTACCCTTCGTTTCTATTAATTAATAGTAACAATCCTACTAAAGCGTATTTTAGGTAAGATATGATGTAAAAATCTTTCGTAGATGTTTAATTCTTGCGGTCCTATGTTATACTTGGGTGTAAACAAGCTTTAAAAAAGACCATATTAGTCTTTATTTTCTGTTCCGTATTGACTTACAATATGTATTTTAATATTTTTCGAGAATGCACCTAGTCAATACATAAAATGTTTCTTAGTGGACAATTGTTTCAATTAGTTTTTGACTCATCTTCAGCACTTGTGACAATAATATAAGCATCATTAAGACATGCTTATTTATAAAAACAACCGGCCGCAGTGGCCGAGAGCGCTAACGCGTTACCTCTTGTTCGAATCCCACCTCGGCCGTCCTGAAAATTGTTTTCGTGGTTTCCCATTTTCACCACCAGGCAAATGCCGGGACGGTTCCTTCCGTTAGGTCCACGGCCGATTTCATAATCCCTCCCTGACCCGTCCTGAAAATTATTATTTATAAAAACATACAATTTTTAAAAAAATGCATGATGAATAAAATGTTAAAATGTTCTCTTATTCAAACAATCCATTGTACTTCGTCAATTATGATTATTGGCATGTCTAAAGTAAAGATTTTCGTGGCTTCCTTCGTATGTGGTACTGTGGTAATGATGCATTCAATCCACAGTTAGATAGACGAGTCTTATCAATACGGGACTTTAAAATCCTGTTGATGTGACGGCTTAATGTTTTGTAAAATGTTTGTAATGTACAATTCAACAGGATTTTCTAGTCCCGTATTGGCAAGACTCGTCTCTCTAACTGTGAATTGAATGCATCATTACCACAGAACCACATACGAAGAAAGCCACTACAATCTTTACTTTATACATGCCAATAATCATAATTGACGAATTAATTGTCTGAAAAAGAGAATATTTTAATATTTTATTCATAATGTATTTTGTTCTAAAGAAGAAACGAGGTATCTTTTTATAAATAAGCATGGCTTAATGATGTTTATATTATTGTCACAAGTGCTGAAGACGAGTCAAAAAACTAATTGAAATAATTGTTCACCAAGAAACGTTATACTGTATGTATTGACTACGTGGATTCTCGAGTATTGTTTAAAATACATATTTGGGTGCTTCAGTACGTAAACCAGGCGTGTTAAACATCCGGGCTACCTGCGGGTCCCTAATGTTGTAGGTTTCGAAATTAAATTAGCTTGGAAAATTGTATTTCTTACGGCTCAGAAGACAGAATTTCATAAAATACTTGTTTATACTGTAGTTCAAAGTTGTTTATTTTGAAAGTTAGATCAAGTATTTCTCACTTCCCCCCAAGGGCTCATATCTTGTGGGATGTGGGTTGGCGACCACGGGGCCCCAGCTGAGTCCGCATTGCTTCCACTTACTTGTGCCGGGCTCCTCTCCGTCTTCTTTCCTGCTGACCTCACTTGGTCAACTCTTGTTCTCTTCCGACCCCGACAGTATTAGGGTATCCGAGGCCTAGGGACTATCTTCCTTTCCCGCCTTAATTGGCCCTTGTCTCATCTTTTCTGATTCCCTCCTTCTGCAAGGGGTCAGCCTTCTTTTTCTTTTCCTTTTACCTCCTGCCTTGTGCTCAAGACCCTTAAGGAGGCCGGGTGTATGTAGCCCCACCACTTCTGGTGCACCCTAGATAATGCTACACCCTCAGGGGCTCACGGCTGGTGGGTTCGGGAGTTGGCGACCCCGAGGGATTCCTGAGCTGGGTCCGTTTTCCCCTTTTGTCCCTTACCTTTGGGGCGGACCTTCTCCTCTCTCTCCCCTCTCCTCTCCTCTCCTCTTTTCCTTATATTTACTTTTCTCTTTAAGATTCCCGCACTGTTTTTGTTACTTGGTTCTTCGTGTATCTAAATTCCCTTTTAGCGATTTTTAAGTCATTTTTGATCTACGTTGCATTTTGTAAGTTTTTTCGATCTAAATTACATCTCGCGATTGTTTTCAACCTCAATTGCATTTTGTAAAGATTGACGATCTAAATTGCTTTTTAGTAAGTCTTTCAATGCAGGTAGACGGGCCTTTTAGTGAGTATTTTGAATTTCAATTGCATTTTGTAAGTATTTTCAACCAAAACCGCATTTCGCACGAATTTTGAATCTAAATTGCATTTTGTTTGGTGGGCATTTTGCACATATTTTGATTCTCAATTGCATTTTGTGGGTATTTTGAATCTAAATTACATTTTGTCAAGTATTTTCAATCTAAATTGCATTTTGTAAGTATTGTCAATCCACATGAGTCGTTTGAATCTACAGTACATTTTGTAAGCATTTTCAATTTCAATTGCACTTTGTGAATAATTTGGATTGGAACTGGGATAGGGCCTATTTCAATCTGAATTGCATTGTTTATTTTCAATTTCAATTGCATTTTGTAAGTATTTTGAACCTCAATTGCATTTTGTACGTAATTTCGATCTCATTTGCATTTTGTAAGTATTTTGAATTTCAGTTGCATTTTGTAAGTATTTCGACTCTACATTGCATTTTGTACGTATTTTGAATCTCGCCTACGTTTTGTGGGTCTTTTTCAATCTATTCTTTTTGTGAATCTTTTCGTTCTAAATTCCCTTTTGTAAGACCATATTGTGAGTTGTTTCCATCTGAGTTTCTCTTTGTACGTATTTTCCGTCTCACATAATTTTCGTTCTGGTTTTTCATTTCATTCTCATTTTCGCTCTCACCCAGATCATTAGGGGCCGATAATCTAGATGTTAGGCCCCTTAAAACAACAATTATCATCATCATCATCATATTTCTCACTTAATGATTTGATGAGTGTGCGAAGACTATTTCAAGATTAATGTATTGAAATAAAGCCTTTCAGAGGGTCATCCCTCTTAGTGTCGCACTAATTTCTACTTGTACTGGGGGCCAGTATTCCTTTGTGAGAAATAGAATGGAACATTTTGCTAGAGTATACTGCATTTTCAGACGCATGCCTCCAAATGTTCGGTGGTTTAAGATGCTAGTCAGACGGTGTCGACAGTTAATACGTTTATGTGTATCATGTTTAAATGATCTTATTGTAATTTTGCCACCAGGGACTATGTTCCCCATTTGTAGATGTATGTATACATATCTATTTTTCTACTTGTCTAGTAGTACATAACCCCTTCCCAAGCTCCCTTACTTGATTGTTCGGACATAATTAAGGATCGTTGTGATCACTGACAAATTGTGAGCTGCAGTTTTGTGAAAATATAACTGTTTTATTGTAAATTATCTTTGTATATATTTTAAATTGCAGTTTTATTGTAATTTTGCCACCAGAGACTATGTCCCCATTTGCAAATATATCTGTTTGTCTAATACATAGAACACATAAGTCCTTCCCAAACTCCCCTCACTTGATTGTTTACTGGGTGTAATAGTAATTAAATGAACCATTTTTAGATAAAAAGATTCCGATACCTACTGTACGATTAATTATTCGCACCTACGAATAAACTGTCAATTTTTTCACAACCATTGAGCTTTTAGCAAAAGCTACTATAGTCCAAAAAGTTTATTTTATTATATTGTAGTATCAATAACACTTTTTCTTCTTGTTTTAAATTCAAATTAATATGTATATGCAAATTTCTATAAATAATCATTTTGTATGGACTTTTTATATTTTTGGGTAAGATTGTGTATGTGTCCCAGATGAGGTGTTTAATGACCAAATATACCCTGAGTTTTTTTTGTCGTTTTATTTATGGTTGGCTAGTGTGAATGGCATGAAAAATCATATTAAGTAGCTGGCAGCCCTACAATAAAACTTAGCTACAAATTATTTAAGTGATAAGTCGTAATAAGTAAGAGGAAGTCTCGATTCCCGGTATTAAGGCAACTGAGCAATTCATATCCATCTCTTGACATGAAGCTGTAGGCTCGGACATGATTTGATGGAACGCACGGCCGCACATCACCCAGTGCTGCCGCGATAAACTCATCCTTCTGACATGCATGTGTCTCAATCAAGTACGAGGGGCGTGCTAAATTATTTTACACTTATTTTTTCTTCCCAAATGAAGTAGGCCTACATTACACTTCAGTTGTTACGTCCACCTTCTCAACATAATCTCCTTGTAACTTAATGCACTTTTGTCATCGATGAGTCACTCTTCAGACCTTCCTGAAACCATTCTTTCGGAGTGCTGCGTACCCATGCCTTGCCAGCTGTGTCCAGAGGTTTCTTCATGATCCCGAACAGGTGATAATCACTTGATGCCAAATCGAGCGAGTATGGTGGGTATGGCAGCACCGTGAATCCCATTTGATAAATGGCGGCGGTGGTCTCTCGGCTAGTGTGGGGGCGGGCATTGTCATATTGCAGAAGCACAGCTTTAGGCCATTTTCCTGGCCGCTTAGTTTGAATGGCACGACGTAAGCGGGTAAGGGTTGCCACATATGCTGCACTGTTAATCGTGGTCCCCAATTCCAGTCAGTCCCAGAACACTGTCGCCATTCGCTTGCCAACTGATTGCACTGTTCGATATTTCTTTGGCGGTGGACTGCCCCTATCCTTCCATTGCATGGTCGCCGTTTTGCGAATTTTGCAGAACTGGACACAGCCGTTCAGCACTCCGAAGGAATGGTCACAGGAAGGTCTGGAGAGACTGACACATCGATGGCAAAAGTGCATAAAATTACAAGGAGATTATGTTGACAAGGTGGACGTAACAACAGTTCTGATGTGTAATGTACTTCATTTGGGTAGAAAAAAGTAAAGTGTAAAACAATATAATACGCCCTTCATATATAAGAAGTTACAAGTTCACTTCACACGGACTGTGGAGTGAGTCCACACACACTGTCCCCTGCTAGGACTGCTCCAAGTCTCATGTGCATGTTTAATGCGTACAATTTCGCCGTCTCTCGAGAGTGCTCAACTGTCATTTGAAATGCAATACCATCTGACCAACATGTATGCAAATTTCAGGGAGGTCGGAAAGTTGACGTTTGTGATGTTCTCTTGTGAAAGGCGTTAGTGGTCAGGCAGGCCAGCGGAGCACTTAATTCTCGCTGGAGCGTGCTGCTATTCTTTCATCTTTTATCGTTTCCGACATGAAAAAGTAGGCGAAGAGGGTATAGGACGTGTTTGATTCTGGTTGGTATCCTCGCTAATGAATAAGAAACACGCGTGATTAAGTCGACTGAACTAGGTGATCGATATTGACAGCTGTGAGGTCTAGGTTAGACACTTGGAGCCCGTACAATGTGGTACACAACGTGCACCACATGCCGGATTGTCATTAGCTGATATTATATGTTGACTACGTTCAAACATTTTACAGATTACGAGAAAAGTAGCCTACCGTTTTAGTTATTATTGTTAGTTATTGTTGTTTTAAGGGGCGGAACTACGAGGTCATCTGCCCGGCCTACCGTTTTGATGGGTAGGATTTGGGATTACATAGGCTACATTAACATTTTACATACACATGGTAAAAATCTAGACAAAAATGATAGGATTAAACGTTTAAAATTATACGCCAAATCAATACATAAACAAATATATAGCCTATTATATATATTGGTACATGTTTCGACCTACAATGGGGTCATCCTCAGCCTAAAATGAAAATCAATTAAGAATTGAAAACTAAAATAGCATATGTGACTTAAATCTAAATTAAAATGAAAAATTAATGATAATAATTGTAATAAATAAAATATAGTAATAAAATGGATATCCTTACAAATGTAGTATTAATTAAATAATTTTAAAAAAGTAGTTAGGAAATAAGAACTATTAACGGTGAGTGTAAAAATGTTAAGCTTTAATTTTTTAAAATCAAAATATACACAAAATAATTTAGAAAATCAATAAAATAATTCAGTTCGGCGCTTGAGTTAAATAAGTTGAATCCTCTTCAATACGGAGTTTATTAACAATTTTGATAGGTTCCAACCAGTATTACGATGACATGAATTAACCTCGTTGTATGGGATGGAGAATTCGGAAATTCGTACAAGAATTTAAGTTGAAATGCCCAATATGGATATGTGGCAATTCTAATAATTATCCAAAACGTTTAGATGAAAAAAAAACGGGATTCTTGAAATGGAATTAAGGTACCAGATGTTCCTCTTTAAATTTGCCAAACAGTGTTAGGTTATGTATTTTCCGCTTTAATGCAACCGTCGTAATGAAAATTCTCCCGTAGTATGTAATGCATACATTAAATATTTATCAGATCAATGAAGTAAAGGTGGCATGTCATTATTCTATAAAAATTGATGGGGTTAATTGGGCCTTGGGTGCCTCTGTGGCGGTGGAGTTCTTAGCACCCGTAGCGAAGTAGCAAGCACCATCCCAGTGAGATTCAGGCAGGGTGAAACACGCCACAAATATGCTGGGGTTTAACAGAAATTTAGTTGGTGTGTTCACATTTATTACACTGAATAGTAGCTAGCCATGGTGGGTGAGTGGGTATCGTGTCAGTCTACTAACCCCAAGATCGCAGGTTCGCTCCTGGCCGTGGTAAGTGATTTTTGAAAGGCGATAAAAATACGATACGCATGTCATACGATGTTGGCATGTCAAAGAACCCATTTGAATTCAGTAGGCCGAGTTCATAATGGCAAAATTAATCTCGAGAGTTTCCGCCAACACCAAGTTCCTCATTTCTCGACTAGAAAGCGCTATAGTGTTCAAGGAGCTTAGATATCTAACATCTAACCTCCTTGACTTTCATAGTCAAGGAAGAACGAAATTCGACATGCAAGCTACCCCCTGGGTGTCGAATAACGAAGCTTGCACCCGGCAGCCGAGGCCATACGATATTATTATTATATATATAATGCGTTTGGCCCTCTAAGGAGCACGTAGAACCATTAGTTAACATTGGTCTTCTTGTTCTTCTTATCTTCCCAAAACTTCCTCATCCTTTCACTATGTGCCTGTCTTCTTTCTTGTGTCCATGCAGCTTTAAGTTTCAAATTCTGTCCCGTAGGGATCTTGGGTGGAAACTTATACGAATTTACTTTTTGTCTATATGCAGTCCGCGTCGTTGTCAGTGGGTCAATATTGATTTCAGTGAGGTCCTTTTGGGTGTCTGCTAGCCAGCGTACTTTGGTTTGTCGGTTTCCATTGACTATGAGAAAGATTTTCTTGGTCAGTCGGGAGTTGTCCATTCGAGCTATATGTCCGTAGAATTTCATGCGTCTTTTACGTGCAAGTGAGGCGAATCGTTCAGTCCGTGAATACAGTTCGTCTGAGCTTTTTCTCATCCAGATACCGTCCTGAAGCTTTGGTCCAAAGATTTTTCTCAGTATTTGTCGTTCTATCTTCTCAATGTATTTGATGTTGATGGGTAACGATGACGTCTCAATCGCATAGAGTGCCTCTGGGAGGATGACTGTGTGGTAGTGATGGAGTTTGGCTTTAGTGGAAAGTGATTTCTTGTTGTAAATATTCCAAGTGATTGTGTAAGCTTTGCGTAATTTTTCTGCACGTGTTTTGTTAGCCATTCTTTCGTTACCAGTGTTCCCGATAATTTCACCTAGGTACTTGAAGTGCTTAACTTGTGTGATGTCGCCATATTTGGTTGTAATTGATGCCAGGTTTGTGCTCTTGGAATCCATGTACTGTGTTTTCTCGTAAGAGATATGGAGGCTGGTTCTGATTGATATCTCATGAAGCTTCTCGATGGCATGTCTGGCTTCTTCTGGAGTCCGGGTAATTATTGCTAGGTCGTCAGCAAAGGCGAAGCATTTTATGTTGATTCGTTGTTCTTTTGTTCCCATACTTATTCCAGGTATTTCTTTCTCCCATGTTCTGATGATCTTATCTAGTACCAGGTTGAATAGGAGTGGGGACAACCCATCACCCTGTCTTACGCCTGTTCTAATGTGAAAAGGTTCGGACACTTCACCCATAAATTTAACTTTAGAAGTTGTATCTGTCAAGGTCTGTTGGATTAATGTAGTTGTTTTGTTGTCCACACCATATTCACGAAGTATATTAAACAGAGTTGCGCGGTCGATTGAATCATATGCTTTATTATTATTATTATTATTATTACACTGAATAGTGTCATAGGTTAACATTTTACAACAAAATCACAAATGAAATTGAAAAAGATGGCACCGGTATATAGCTTTCATGGCCAAGGAGTTAAACTCAGCAATTTTTCTAGGTTTATGCCGTGTCTTGTGCGGGGTTCCGCCTAGGACACCAAGATAGGCTCATCAGTAGGATCTTGGTATCCGTGCCCGCACCCCCACAGTAGTAGCGAACTGTTCACTACCTCCCTTCTTAAGAAGCGCAGGTGCGCTTCTTCACTGGGAGAGCTAAAAGCTTGGCCGTGAAAGCTAATATACCATCTTTGTAGGGAGGTGAAAGGCTGCTTGAGTTGTTAGCTCTCACAGTAAAGAAGCGCAGGTGTGCATCATAAAAAGGGAGGTAGTGTACAGTTCGCTACTCCTGTGGGGGTCCGCGCACGGACACCAAGATCCCGCTGATGAGCCTATCTTAGTGTTCCTAGGTGAAACCCCGCACAAGACACGGCATAAACCTAGAAAAATTGCTGAGTTTTAAATTGAAAAAGTTATTATGATCAAATGTACTGTTCCTTATTTCAATCTCGGGTACAAAATACTAACGATGTTTTGACGCTGTATGGCAATGAATTATGACTCGTCTAGAAGCACGGAGTTGCGGGGAAAGCATATATACAGGGGAGACCTGTGCTCTAACGCAATGTTTCCCAAACTTTTTTTTTTTTTTTTGTGTGAGTACCACTTTAAGAGATGAGAATCTATCGCGTACCGGGGGGCGTGGTGGCTCAGCGGTCTAGCTGTATGCCTCTCACCAAGGCGGTCCGGGTTCGATTCCCGGTCAATGCATGTGAGATTTTCGAAGTGAAATGCCATGTCCTGTGGTTCGGATTCCACGTAAAAAGGAGGTCCCGTGGCTTATAATCACAAGATTCACGGTCACGTAAAACTACAATCTTCCTTTTTATCTATCGCGTACCACCTAATTGTTGGGAGATATAGTAACTAAACCACCACCAACACTACGTAGCAGGCCAAAAGATGGATTGTAAGTTGTGTTTCTTAGAGTTAGACTATTAGAGTTAAAGTTCAAATAATAAAATGTGTATCGTGTTGTTTTATTATTTATTACAATATGTATTCAATTCAAACATTCAGCAATGACACTGTACAAATAATATTAATAAAAGAACTCGTAATAATCAAACATAAAAACCAAAGTTCAACTAACAACTTCAAAGTGAAGGGTGAGCTTGAAGATTAGAAGCCAACTTAGGAATGTGTGGTTTAATATTGCTGAGTCTCAAACGAAGATCGTTTTTCACTGAAGGAGCCTATTCCGGCATTTATTCTTGAGATAAACAAGTGAAGAAAATGCAGTCTCACACAAGTACGAAGTAGTGAAAGGCAGTAAAAATCTAACGGCTTTATCAGCTAAGTCTGCATAGTCTGCTCGCCTCTCAACCCAAATGTTCACAAGAGCGATTTTTTAAAAGGTTTGCCTTAGTTCTGAATCCCAATTCAATTCATAAAACTGCTCCTTATCTTTGGCCATAGATCCCTCCGGCAATATATCAATGTTTTTATAATTTTAAATTTTATATATTTTTTGTAACGTATCTAATATCTTTTTTTTTAAATATATTTTTCGTAACATCACCGTACCACTGCAGCAGTACGAGCGTACCACAGTTTGCGAAACGCTGCTCTAACGGGCCGCTTCATTTTCCATTTTCCATCGATACACAGGTTTTAAAAAGCAAATACATGTATCATTTCAGGGTAATGTAAAAAAAAGCCGCATTGATTAATAGATAAAGATGCTCCGCCAATCTGTTCAAAATCTATTGAAATTAGTGCATATTTCGATCCAACAGTGGGACCTTCTTCAGCAAAATTACAATCAAACCTTAAGAAACTAAACTAATAAAACTGTTGAGAAATGAAATTAAATAAAATGCAGTATATACAGGATGAAATGAAGAAACTAGAAAACAATCAATAAGAACGATGAAAATATAAACTAAAAAATGTTACAACAATAAATATTTAAAATCTAATGGATAAGTATTCGTGTAATAATGGAATCAATTTGAAATTAAATAAAATGGATATTCTTACAAATAATTTGGTTAAATAAAGGTTCTAAGTATTTAAATATAATTTTCAAAAACACAACCATCCATCACTGCTCCAATTGACCAGTTTGAAAATTCATCTGCAGAGTGTTTTTGAAAATTGTATTTAAATATTTAGAACCTTTATTTAACCAAATTATATGTAAGGATATCCATTTTATTTTATTTCAAAATGATTCTATCATTTAACAGTTTTCACAACTTACTTGTCCATTAGATTTTAAATATTTATGGTTGTAAATTGTTTAGTTTATATTTCAATCGTTCTTATTCATTGTTTTCCAGTTTCTTCATTTCATCCTGTAATACACTGAAGAAAATGGAAATTGCAACACCATGAAGGCTTTGGTCGTTTGTGTTGATTTTCAAGATATGGAACGATGCCATGTAGGTATGTAAACTATCAAAGTTTCAGACCCATTGGATTGTTGCTACAGGTCTCCCCACGTGATTGATCACGGAGGAATCAACTCCAGTATACGGACTCTGGTGTAGCGTAGTTGACTTGCGGTCTGTGCAGTGAAGTGTTCCCCGTCAAACATGCCTCGACGACTGAGAAGAGCACGCTATCAACAACTGTCGCCGTTTGAGAGGGCTCGGATAATTGGGCTATGTGAGGCTGGATTATCGCTAAGGACTGTCGCTGCACGTGTTGGCCGACAGGCATCTACGGTACAACGTGTATAGCAGCAGTGGTCAAATGAAGGTACCTCACTCGTAGACCTGGCACAGGCCCAGCGCGACAGACAACTTTGAGAGAGGATCGCCGCATCATTTGGATGGCCCGGATGGAACCCCATGCAACAGCAGCGCAAATTCGAGCAGCTGTGGCACCCCACGTTACACAACAAACAGTTGGTAATCGCCTGCGTGCAGCTGGCTTACGATCCCATGTCCCTGCAGAAGGTGTTCCATTGACCCCACAACAGCGACGTGTAAGGCTGGCCTGGTGTCGAGAACGATCGACGTGGGTCGACGAATGGCATAGGGTCGTCTTTAGTGATGAATCGCGCTTCTGTCTTGCCCGCAGTGATCGCCGGAATCGTGTGCGCCGACGTAGCGGGGAGAGGGGCCGCCCAGACCTTATTGTCGAGAGGCACACAGGGCCAACACCAAGCATTATGGTCTGGGGAGCTATGGCTTTAATGTGAAATCACAATTAGTGCTTGTTGAGGGCACTATGACTGCTCGACAGTACGTTGATAGGGTACTCAATCCAGTGGTTGTCCCTATGATGGCGAACATTGCTAATGGGATGTTTCAGCAGGACAATGCCCGGGTTCACACTGCACGCATCTCCAGAGAAGCTCTCCACGACATCACAGCCTTAGAATGGCCCGCCAGATCCCCGGACCTCAGTCCTATTGAGCATGTGTGGGACATGATGGGTCGACAACTGGCCCACCGTCCTCAGCCACCCACAACTCTGGAACAACAGACCCGTGCAGTGCAGCAAGCATGGGCCACAATTCTTCAGGAAGCGATCCAGGGCCTTATTGACTCCATGCCTCGCCGAATTCATCAATGTATTGCAGCTCGTGGTGGGCACATCCTGCATTGATTGTTGTCCAAACTTGCGGTCAGAGGGACCTGAAAGTGTAATCATCGAATCACAACCGAACACTCCTCCTGCATGTTCAATTGCAGCAATGTAGCACCATTCCTTCTGGGTGTTGCAATTTCCATTTTTTCTTCAGTGTATTTTAGTTAATTTCATTCTCAACAGTTGTATTAGTTTAGATTCTTAAGGTTTGATTGTAATTTTGCTGAAGAAGGTCCCATTGGTGGACCGAAACATGTACTAATTTCAATAGAATTTGTATTGTTTGGTGGAGCACTTTAATTAATTACAGTTTTTGTTTGAAATCTAGTAAAAGAATTGTTTTTCAGACATTCAACACATTAAATTATCGTGTTGGCCGACTGGAAAGCAATTGTTGTGCTAGATTTCAAAGGCAACACTGAACAATGGCTTCTAAAATTCCTATATATTTTTGAAATTCAAACAATGCAAAAGTGTAAATACATGTTCTCACACATATGCAAATTATACAATCCAAACATTAGTACTAAATTATTTTTGGAAGAAAACTGAAAAGTATATTTTACTAGCAGGTACCCGCGGCATCGCCCGCGATCAAGACAATGGGGACGATGCATTATTGCTGATAATTGGTCTATTCTATTACAGCAATCGCGGCTACAGGTGGGTCCATTCTAATTCTGAATATTCTGATACATACAGTATATTGATATGAGCAGCAAAGTGGGAATTTGATAGAGTTGTGAAAGTCTGCAGGGTTCGATGTTACATTATGTTAACACATTTTAAAATTACGTTTTTGGTTTTGCCATCTTCTGCTGAGACATAACGTTTTTGTTGTCCGGATGCCATCGAGCACGCCACATACAGTTGCCCATGGGAAAAAAATGGTTTTGTCTAAATGTACACGTGCTACTCTTAAGTGTGTGTCATTGCGCTTTGTTAAAGAAATTGCGAATATTGTTTGAAGAGGGAACTGCACTCTTGCACACTGGAATGGCATATCTATCGGAATATGGAGAATTAAAAGTATTCTTACTTAAGCTATTCTGGATGTAATTTGGTCATACTTATTGATGATTTGAACGTCAACATATCGCTATTAATAGACCTATAGTTAAATATCTCTCACCTTGGCCGCTGATGTACATTATGCAGTCTCTTCCAGTGTTACATCCCAGGGATTGAAATTTTCCGACAACCCTTTTGCCTCACATGCCTCTCTAAGTAATTAAAATTCCTGATTGTTGTTGTTTGAGTCTTCAGTTTTTAACTGGTTTGATGCAGCCTTCCATGTCTCCCTCTCCTGAGCTATTCGTTTCATCTCTACATAGCTACCACACCCTACATCCGAGGCAATCTGTTTAACCCTGGTTTACCCCTACAGTTTCTAGTCCCCGACCCTCCCCTCCATAACTAAGCCTGCTATTCCTGGGTGTCTTAATATGTGTCCTACCCTCCTATCTCTTCTCTCCATTAGCAGTCGCCAGAAACATCTCTCCTCTCCCACTCACCTTAATACCTCTTCATTTGTTACTCTATCTACCCATCTGATCATCATTCTCCTGTATCACCACATTTCAAAAGCTTCAATTCTCCTCTTTTCTGCTGCACCATAAGTCCATTAGTCCAACTAAGCAACTTTTCTAGGTTTAAGCCGTGCCTTGTGCGGGGATACAATGGCCGTGAATGACAAAATACCAACTTTATTGAAGTAAGTTTGCCCAATTCCTCAGTAAGAGTAATTAAGAAAAAATAATAATTTAACGTGACAGCCGGTAGAATACGACACATTCGTCTGTGAATATGGGTTGCTGATCATGGTAAAGAACGAAAAAGGGCAGATCAATATTGGCAAACAGAGATATTCAGTTAACAAAAAACAAATTTATAAAGAAAATGAAAGCATACCGTGCAAAATAGAAAGCACCTTAACATTGTAAATTAGAGTAAAGATCTGAAAGCTCGCTTACAATAACCAGCTCAAAGAGTATAAAATTATACTCAAAATCACGATCGTATCCGACCCCAAAAACCACCTCTATAAATAAAATATATTTCATTTTACGCGTATCAATGCGAGGAGCAATGTTCGTGGTTTCCACTTCTATGAAGTGGGAACTGAACCCCGCGTTTTAAGGCCCTGAAACGAACGGTTTTCGAGATATTGTCAGAAAACTATCCCCGGTCTGTGAAATTTCAGAGGTTGCCATAGTAACGTTGATCTGTTTCTCAGAGAGAACACAGTTATTTGGGAATATCTCCGAAACCGTTCATTTTAGGAACTTAAAAAGTGTGTTTCGGGGTCTCTACAGGACCTCCGAATATTGTTTCTCGTATCTGGCGGCTTAAAATGAGCTAAATCCGATCTTTGTACCGACTGTCCTTGCTCAGTGCCAAAGGGCCGAAAAAAGTCACTTACAAATTGTATTTTCAAAAACCGTTTCTTAGTGAGCCTCTACATACTCGGATCAACCAACATGCAAAATTTCAGCTTTCTAGGTCTAGTGGTTTGAGCCCTGCGGCGATGAGTCAGTGTTGGATTATATATAATAGATTTAATGTAGGTTATGAGTAGATCTGATCAATATATACATTAAATTACAGCCTTATAACGGATACAAACACACTTAATGTTAGAATAATAACCGTATTCTAATAAATTAGTCTACATGTAACTAGGCCACCCAGTGTTGTTACATATGAGGAATTTGTTTTTAGTCTGTGCCTACTAAATCCGATACGTAATGAATGACTTGCAGGAATAATACTTTCAGTAATTGGTAGAAAAGTTAGTAGATTATCAACTTTTATATTTTTTACAACAATATACCTACTATAGGTCTCTCAAAATTGTTTCATACTATCAAACTAACCCACTAGTGGTCTTTCTTCCTTCCTATATAACGCCTAAAACTTTAAAACTTCACCTCTTTATACTTATTACCACAAACTGAAGCTGCTGCTACTGGCGGACATGCGAGACGCGAGTATCATGTGTGCTGCTGTTAAGTGAACTAATATTTTGCTAGTCTCAAACACATCCTAGTATACACGGCTAACTTAAAATCACATATCTAACAACTTACACGCTAACACAGGCGTCGTCGTGCCAAGTACCACGGCTCGGCGCAGCCTAATTTCACACAACAAACCACACATAATTACTTTTTTCACCTCTAGACACAGGGTAAAAGGAGCACGAATGAGCACCAGTCCCTGCACACAGGCCATCCTATGGATGACCTCTCTAGCCCGAGATTAGATTTTTTTCTACAGTATAAATATAAAAATGCATTGATTTGCTGGTTTATTTCTTCGCAAACAGATCCATTAATGACATTAGGTTGCGCATTGCATGTTTGAGGTTTCATGTGATGTGATTAAAGCTGGACGCCCAGGTCCGTATCGGAGGAGCTAGGGGCTGCCTGTTCTAAACCTATCATTGAAGTTGGAACTTTTTATAAAACTTATCAAACTTGGACTAATTTTTTTCAAGACAATATTGAACATTCGATTTTCAACACGCCCACACCACACCGCAACACAATAAGAGTTATAACTAGAGGACGGATTTTGATGATGTGTCCATAAATCCATGGGATAGTGTTATTAAAATGAACAACATTTTGAAGTATCTGCTCAAACTGAATTCGGTTTTATTATTATTATTATTATTATTATTTCACGGCCGGGTGATGAATTTCCAGAACGGCTTTTCGGGTTGTTAGGCGGTGTTAAATGTTTCTTGATACGGTATCTGACATTTACCCAGCATGTGCGGCTGGCATTTTCAAAGATTTGTTCTGAGTAGTATGAAGTAGCGCTTGTCTGAGGTTTGTATTGGAATGTTCTGGAATTAATGAGACGTGAACGTATTTTGGTTGACAGTTCTCTTGGTTCGTTCCCATGTGGCCCTACGTGATTGGTTGACTGTTGTGGGATGCTCCGCCCCCGAGTATGCTAGTCAGGGAAGCGAAGCGTGACGTGGGTCAAGTTCCAGGAACTGACTGATTGCTGGTTTCCAAATACAGTGGAACTTGGATAATTCGAACCTCAAGGGACCAGTAAAAAAAAAATCTGATTATCCAAAAATTCGAATTAAGAAAGTTCTTTGAAAATAGGCTATATTGTATTACGTTTACATAATGATTTACGTTCGACAAAGCAGATTAACAGACTACGGTGGTTTATAAAGACTGTATCGTGAATAACCTCAAAAGTTTCAAATGAAAAATAAAACCAAAATGCACTATTCACCTATTCAACGACAGTAGTAATCCAGCAATCTAGTTAAGTCTCAAAGAAATCTACTGTTTTTCAAAATAGTTTGAGATTTTTACCTGTGTCCTACAATTAAGTATCTCAGCCATCACAAAAGAATCTAAAAAGTTTAAGAAACGGAAAACAGAACCCTTTACGTCATTTCTACTTTCAAGAAAACGCATAAGTTCTGTGATGTGGTTTGTTGCTTGGCTGCACTTGGAACAGTTTTTTCGGGAACTGACCCAACTGCTTGGCTTCCGATCGGCTTTTTACATTAAAAACTTCGAATTTTCCAAAATATAATTGGAATTAACCACGTTTTTTTTAGCATTGATTCTATATAAAATGCTAGGGACCAAGAAGAAAATTCGAATTATACTGTAGAAGTTCGAATTAGCCACGTTCCACTACTGTACAGTATACGCCACGGTTTTTGACCGGTCTGTCCCGGTTTCACAGTCGGCGAGCATCATGCATGTGCAATTTATTGATAGGTGAGTTGTCAGTTGCGTGGAAAGCAACTCGCGTATCAATAGCACATGTCTGAGGTTTGCCACCTGTCCTCTGCACGACTGCGCAATCGGGGCTCACCGTCCAAAATCCGTGACGTGAACTACATTATCCATGTAGAGTATCTTTATTCTTCTATTTAAAAATGAATGTTACGTGATATTTTGTGTGTGTGTGTGTGTGTGTATGTATGTATGTATGTATGTATGTTCTTTATGCGTTCATATACCATTCATCCGATTGCGATGAAACTTTTGAGGATTATTGTGTACACTCCAGGGAAGGTTTCTGACTTAGTATAAGGTGCGTTCAAAAAGTAACGAGCCGGAGGCTGTAATGCGCAAACCGGTGACGACATCGGCTAATCGTGGCGTGTGGAACGAGGTGTGGTTCCGATGAGAGCGTGGAAGGTCACAGCCCGTCGCTGGAGGGCACGCGTGTACGTCACGTGACGATACAAAGCGAGCAACAGCATACATCAATCGTCCAACCAAGACCAAGACAGTAGGCCATTCGACATGCTTCCTGGTGTGGTTAAAGACTGTGGGGCACCCATTGGGCACACACTTTGCGCAAGTGCAGTCGTTCCTTCATGATGGTGTGCACACTTCCGACGCTCAATCCGACCACGACGGCGTATGGCGTTCACTGTCACTCGGCGGTCCTGGGTAATGAGTGCATCAACCAGCTGGACGTTGCCATCGGTAATGCAGGGGGGTGCCCCAGACCGGGCATCATCGGCTAACGACACCCGTCCTTCCCTGAAGAGCTTGTGCCACGCCTTGACCCTTGCAAGGGACATGCAGTGTTCGCCGTACACTTGTGACATTCGGCGATGAATGTCCGTTCCTCCTACTCCTTTCGCTCTCATAAACCAAACAACACCTCTTTGCTATTCGTTTGACGCCTCCATGTCACTGTTTGCAATGCGACTGACAGCGTTGGACAATTGATGCATGCTGCTGCTCGCTTTTTATCGTCTCGTGACGTGTACGCGTGCCCTCTAGTGACGGGCTGTGACCTTCCACGCTCTGGTCGGAACCACGCCACGATTAGCCGATGTCGTCACCGGTTTGCGCATTACAGCCTCCTGCTCGTTACTTTCTGAACGAACCTTATAAATCCATTTTACAATTGGTAGCGCACGAGTAGTTTCAACAAATGATTTGCAGCAGTCTCCGTACGCGTTCCACGGATTTATGTGTGAGCATACGGCTTCATGCCAAGATATGGATACGAATGATCTCACTGACTGGATTTGAGGTGTCCTTTTAATCCCCTCACCCGTTTGTCTCTTTATACAAAAATAGTGTGAATGTTTATAAATTTTCATTGTTTCTCTGTAGTTTCTCTGGTAGTTCGATGTTGTAGAAAGTATTTCTGCTGCGGAACATGCATGGGAAAGAGATCACGTTATTCGTTTCGAAGACCCTCTACAACATCGAACTACCA
Source organism: Meconema thalassinum (assembly GCA_946902985.2). Lineage (NCBI taxonomy): Eukaryota > Metazoa > Arthropoda > Insecta > Orthoptera > Tettigoniidae > Meconema > Meconema thalassinum. The sequence continues at coordinate 398,355,482 of OX336394.1, read as the reverse complement.
CGCCAGACGTTACAGGGAAACAATCCCTATTAATATCACGCAACTTTTATTTCAGAGAGTTCTTTATACAACGCTTAGTTTTTGAGAAATCGTACGGTCTCAACTTACGTGGTCCACTCTGTAGATTACAGTTTACATGCAATATGATCATTTCTGAATATCGGAAAGCAAGGAAAGTGCATGTTTTATGTTACTAAATGGAAAACGCTACAGGCACACTATTCGACTTTCTAAAGATACACCAGAAGACTATCGATTTTATCGATTGTTTGAAATTGCCGGTTTGTTTTATTTACGTTTGTGCTGAGAGTTATTTTTCTACATTTAATTTTAATGTATTGGCAATTGTCCGCAGAATTTGTTGTAAAGTAAATTGGTGATTATCAATTATTAGTGGCAGCAGGATAAAGTGTTTACGGAAATGTGCGTTAATATTTGCAGTGCAAATCTGTGAAAACCCTTCCTTCGAACCTGCGTGTTATTACATATTCAAATGAAATGATTCAAGATGGAAGCTTCGCACAGTGGATGTGTTGTTATCGTGTTGGACTTCCAATACCAGGTGCGCTCCTGGCCGTGGTAAGTGATTTTTGTAAGGCGACAAACATCACGGCATGTCATACGTTGTTGGCATGTTAAAGAACCCATTTGAATTCAGTAAGCCGTGTTCATATTGGCAAAATTAATCTCGGGATATTCCGCCAACACAAAAGTTCCTACTTTCTCCACTAGAAAGCGCTATAGTGTCAAGGAGCTTAGATATCTAACCACCTTGACTTTCATAGCGTTCCAAGGAACGACTAAATTCGACATGCAAGCTGCCCTCTGGGCGTCAAGTAACAAAGCTTGTACCCGGCATCCGAGGCCATGATTATTATTATTATTATTATTATCACATTCATTTCACCTCATAAGTGGGACATATCAACATATCGTCGGCTTGTTTGCAAGACGGTATGGCTAATTCTCTTAAGGTGGCACGTTGAGAAACGATCGAACAATGGAACAGGTCTCCAAGATGACGGCCTTCTGCATGGTGATATGTAGACCAGGATGTATTCCCAATAGTTCCAGATTGCGAGTCAACGATTTAGGGACGATGCCGGTAAAAGAAATGAATATGGGCAGATTCACTACACTTTCCTGTCTCCACATTTGCCGTGTTTCCTCAGCCAAGGGCAGATATTTGGTGATCTTATCACAGCAGGTTTGTTGCAGATTATGGGAATTGGGCACTGCAATATCAATGAGGAAGGTTCTCTTCTGCACCTTGTCCACAAGAGCGATATCTGGCCGGATTGCTGGTATGGTTTTATCAGTAATAACCGATCGGTCCCATAAGAACTTGTCACTAGGATTTTCCAAAACGGTGTCAGGAACATACTGATAGTAAGGCAAAGTATTTTCAGATAATAAGTGCTTTTGTGCAAGGTGTAGGTGCATTATTTTGGCCACTTTGTTGTGCTTTTCAAGTAATCAGTACAGGAGATTGCTTGGCAGCCTCCTGTGATATGCTGAATTTTTTTCCGGTTCTAGTTGGCATCTTCGGCATTTATCATCCTGAATATTTGCCTTAACTATATATTTAAGATAGTTTTTGGTAGCCACAACTTGATCCTGGATTGCAACCATGAATCCTTCAGTCTCAGTGAATAGGTCCGCTTGAGTCAACCAGCTGTTCGACGCATCAATGTCGACATGTTTCTGGTTGAGATCATACGGATGACGACCGTGCAGAGCTTTCTGCGTCCACTGCTGAAGCTTGTTGGCTGAACATTCCTCATTATTATTATTATTATTATTATTATTATTATTATTATTATTATTATTGAAGACGGAAGAAACTGGGCAAGGAGTTGAATGAAAGCGGACGTGGCGTATTAGAGGATACCTTCCCGGCATATACTTGAAGTTGGAAATGGGAAAACCAATTCATGGATCATTGATGTCGGGTTCGGATCCAGTTGTTTACCGAATCCAAAACAGCCTTGCGCGTGTAGTTACTGCGGTCGGTTTCAAAGATGATGATAAAATCCTGAACATATTGCAAGTAGGCCACTTTATGGAGAGTGTATTCTTCAGTTCGCACACGAGTACCAACTGTGGAGCACTCAAAAGATGGGGCTAAGTAGGCCAGTATTCCCGGGCTTGCTAATTCCTGGCGAGTGAAATAGATCGTGCCCTCACGCAACAGGCTGCACGGTCGATACTGCGGGCTAGTTGACAAGCTCTCGCTGACCCAGTGACCAGCTTCGTGATAAATACAAATACTCTAGGATCACATCAGATTAATAATGCCAACTGTGGCTTTCCACAAAATGCGTGTAATTTTAAAGCGCGCGTATATCCTAGCGTTAGGTGCTGTGACTGTCTGCCATTCCTTATTGCATTGCAATTAGTCTGGAGTGCCCTAAAACATTGTTTCTCACGAGGTATTCTCGGAATGATCTTCTACTATAGTGAAATTGGCAAGTATATTACAAATAAGAACAAGCGGCGAAAATTGAATTACAAATCTCGTTTGAAAAAACAAAATTTATGACTGACATCAAAACCGCATCAAATGAACTTCAAATTGGCAACAACAAAATATTTCGAGTAAACGAATTTAAATATTTAGGTGAATGGATTACAGCAAACTGTAACGAAAGGAAAGCAATTGAATCGAGGCTTCAGAAAATTGTTACTGCTTTTCAATCAACAAAAAAATATTTATAACAAAAAGAGTCTCTCCTGGAACTGCAAAATTCGGCACTATACAACTGTAATCAAACCTGAAGCTCTCTATGCCTCAGAGACACTCAATCTCCAACACAAAACACTCAAGCACCAAATAGAAGTGAAAGAACGTAAAATAATGAGAAAAATACTTGGATAAAGCCCAAAAATTTATGTTTGAAGAGTTTTTTATAGCACCAACCATTGACCAAAGGGGTGGGAAAAAGTGGGTTTTTCGGAAAACATTAATCATATCTCTCTTAATAGGCACAATATCAAAACCGTACAAAATGGACAATATTCCCCTAATAATTACCTAAAACTTTTGTCTGAAAGAATTTTTGATATGACCCACCATTACGCCAAGGGATGAGAAAAATGATTTCGGAATTATAAGAAAATGCCAAGAGCTATCAGAGGTTACCATGGCAACACAACTAATTTGATGAGGGACGAGTCATCAGACGTTGCCATGACAACGCACTTGCACGAGATCAGATTCAGTATTTCCATCTGACTAAGTGGGAAGCGGCTTCGGTGACGTAACTGGTAGCATGCTGAATGCCCAAGGTCTCGGTTTCAAAGCCGGCCGAAGTCGTCGGATTTTCTAAGAGCGCTAAAATCCCTCAGTATGATTTCCTTTGGAGGGGACGTTCCAACGTTCGTTGCGAGTTGCTGGTTGGGGTGGCATCTAGTAGCCAAGTTCACAGGTAGGTGTCGTTGACGGTAGTACTTGGTAGCAACATTAGGAACTACTGCTTGAAATTGACCGTCTGCAGTCCTTACCTGAATTACAGACTAATACAGCCATCCCTAAGTAAACGGGGTTATATGACCGCGTTGTCGCAGCCCCTAAACTGAGGAACCAACCAAAATCTCTGCGGGAGATATAATTTTGCGTGAGGAAGTAACAGACCGTTACATAGTTACACATCAGTGTCGAAACCTTGCATAAGGACAGTGTGACCACAAGTATAACAAGAAGTTCCGTTAAGAACTATACAGCCTACTTTTCATGCCAATGATTATTCTACAGAATATGAACCTATCTAGAATAATGGCGAAATTAAGTTGGTAATATCGAAATATCTAATTAGTTCAAACTATACCTGGTATAATGTAGCCTAATAGAGCACTACAGTTGGCAGCCCTGGTGACTGAATATATTCTTAGTTCCATCTCTTAAGGTACAGAATACAAAATTTGGTTGAAGTCCAATGGACGTTACATGCAGTTAGACACTGGATCTATCAGCACGCGTAAAGGCATGTTGCCAACAATGTCATGCGTGTGCTGGTAGAAATAATCTGAAATATTAGGATATCTAGTTGTGCCAATTTTGGATGAAATCCATTTGTTAGTATAGAAGTTACATGTATTTTAAAATTGGACATATCAGCAGGCATTGAATCATGTTGGCAGCACTGCCTTGTATTAATTACTCCAAATTAATCTAGAATGTCAGGTGCTATACGTGTGCAAAGTATAGAGCTGTTGGCTTGCATACTTTCTTATATATTGATATTAGGGTAAAAAAAATATATAGACAGCATTTATTAACAGTTGGCTGCCCTGATTGCTCTTAACAATACCTATAGTCATATCTGTTATGGTACACATATCACATACGAAATTTGGTTGAAATCCAATTGATAGTATAGAAGTTACATGTATTTAAAAATTGGTACTATCAGCAGGCTTATAATCATGTTGGTAGAACTGACGTATATAAGTTACTCCAAATTAATCAAAAATGTCAGAATATACATGTGCATAGTTTAAAGCTATTGGCTTGCATACTTTCTGATATATTGGTATTTGGATAAAAAAAAATAGAGAGAGCAATTATTAACAGTTGGCAGCCCTGGTGGCTCTTACGAATACGCTCAGTCATATCTGTTTATGTACAGATATTACATACAAAATTTGGTTGAAATCCAATTGATAGTGTAGAAGTTATATGCATTTAAACATTGGACCTATCAGAAGGCTTAACATTATTTTGGCAAGTCATGGTTGGCCCCCTGGAAATTAAACTGAAATAGTCTTATCTACATGTGTGCCAATTTTGGAATAGCTCCCATGCATATCTTGCAAGATATCCAACATGGAGCTCAAATTTCTAGTGCGTTTTTTCAGCAGTTGGTAGCACTGACATCATTTTCAAATATGGACGTGAGATATTCCGGTGCACATCTTTACTCATACTAAATTTGGTTTTGATTGCTGCAGCCGTTTAGGAGTTGATAGGGGGGGACACACACACAGCCAGACAGACAGACACACATTTTCCCGGATCGATCTCATAAGTCTACTTTTTCCTCATTTTGTAACGTGTTTTTCGAGGGTTTTTTATGCCACTGGCATAAGTCAGTAGGAAGCCATTCTATATTTATTTACGCGGCAAATTGTTCAGCCAAGAGAATTTTTCATGTTAATTTATTATAATTAATTTATTATAATTATTATTAAGATATTTTCGGAGCATTTTATAAAAATTATAAGCATACAGATAGGTTTTCTATGTCTTAGAAAACGCTATCAAGCAAATTATTACGAACGACAATATCATAGAAAATTATGTGATTACGGAATTTTACGGAGTTTCGTCAGTTAGGATATTATGAGAGACATGATTCACTTGAAATTCAGATACGGGCTGATTCTTGTCAAGAAGTATTACGCAAGCTTGGGTCGCAGCGTCAAGAAAAGGCGGATAGTTGGAACGGAAATCGACTTCTTTATTCGCGCGCCGTGTGTAATGAGCCAGAGAAGGGGAAGTAGTGGGGCGCAGCCAATCAGTGGAGACCACGTAAGCTGGAAGTCGGTACCGTGGTGGGGAGCCGACGTGTGGATATATCGTTCAGCGCGCCGTGGAACGAGGACAATCTGTGTAGAATTTGCCGAGTATGTTGCACGCGGGAGTCGCTCCGATGTTCCGTGGAGCGGGGGACAATCTGTGAAAGACTTGACTAGTTCGGTTGCAAGTGTGTGTCGCTCCGATGTTCCGTGGAGTGGAGAACTATCTGTTTAAAACTTAACCAGTTTGGTTGTACGAGGGTATGGCTCCGTTGTTAGGACCATAAAGTCACCAAATCTACAAGTATATCATCAAATATCGACGGAGATGACGACGTCCAGGAGACTGTGGGAAGCACACAGCATCATCCAGTACGAGGGAAATGCTTTGGCAATTTCCAGTGGTAAGCGCGAATGACGCAGAAATACGCAATCTCTCATTTCTCTTTGTTTTATATTTCATATTTCAGTAACTTAATAGCTTGGGAATAAGAGTAAAATCAATAATTTATCAGACTCCGTTTTCACGTAATTTTCTATCGGTAATATTAAAATTGCAACGCTCCAATTTAAATTTTAAACTTATTATTATTATTATTAATTTTGCTATACTTGTTTTATATAATAAATTCATTTCTTTTACAATGCAATCTTTGCTTTCAGTAGGTAGCATTAGATATAGACCAATTCCTTCTCCTGATACAATTGTTTGTTGGGTTAATGATCAAATCATACCACGATCTGAGTGAATAGATTCTTGAAGGTGTTCTACCAGAGCTAGACGTTGTTAAATACAAATTTAGATTTCAACATTGCATTGAGGTCTTGGCGCCCATTAAAACAACATAGCTTAGGCAAAGGTAAACAGTTACATTTATCACCCAACAGTTAGGGGCAGCCAAACCGTTACACTTGTTGCTACCAACATGGGGCACTAATTAACGTTACAATTTTTGCAAAATGTGAAAAGTAGGCTAAAAATGGACCCCAAATGACAAGAAGGTTATCGTTCCCATAAGACAATAAAATGTTTAAAATAAGCATAAAATGACGAAAAAAAAGTTAATTAAGCTCCAATTATAAAATGCCTTCTCGCAATAAATGAGGTCTGATCCTTCTACGAAAACCTGCATATTCTGCCTATTTTCGCCTATCCCCAAGTTTGTCCGGTGAAATCTACCTCCGCCTTCCGGCGTGCCGAGAGGACTTTTTTGTACATAAAAACGTGTTATTTTGTAATAAATATCTTTTTTATCATTTTAAATGATCTTGTCGACTTCGTCGTTACGCTGTCTGGCGTTACGTTACGATGACGGGACGAAATGTACTTAGAATGCACTGAGATGTGTGACGTCATAGTACGATGTAGCAGCCGAGTACCAAAAACGCAGTGCGAGAACAGAGTTTCAAGAAGGCAGTGTGAGAACAATCAAGTAGGCAGTGAAGAAACAAAATAGAATCTTGAAACTTTGTTCTCGCACTGCCTTCTTGGTACTCGACTGCTAGCATTTAAAATTATATAAAGTCCAGTCTTTCAGACTGACTATCCGTGTCTTTTTTTTTTCTTTCTTTCATGTTAGGGTATACACATACTTGTTTTTCCGCCTAATGTAATTGGGCGCAATTCGTGTTGACCGACTGAAAAGCTTTAATTAATAGGACTAGGCAACACTGGAAAATGGCTTCTATCACTACAATCTTTTCTGAGTGACCATCTCCTTGTTTTCTTTCAACAATGTTTGATTGGTTGGTTCCTCAGTTTAGGGGCTGGGACAACGCGGTAATGTAGCTCCGTGGACTTTGGGTGTCTGTAGAATCTGTATTTAATTGTGACGGCTGTATTAGTGTGTATCTGTTTTAAATGCAGTAAAAGCTGCAGACGATAATTTCTAGTATTTCCTACTTTTGCTACCAAATGCTATCGTCCACAACACATAGCTGCGGACTTAGCTACCAAATGCTATCACAGGCAGCACCTGGGGCTAACGTTGGAACTAATATAGCGTTATCGAAATATAATCTATACCTCATCCACAGAATCTGTGAAGTAGGTTTGCGCATGACGTCACACAGAGGAAGTGAAAAGGGAATGCCATAGGTGGAGCTTTGCAGCCCAGCCGTTGCGATAGATGGTTGATGCCAAGGTCGCGCTTCCCACTTGCGCTTATTATTCAGTGGCATTGCGCCTCATTGGCCAGTCAACCGAGCAGGCGCGGATTCACGGGGGGGTCACGGGGGCCATGACCCCCCACCCCCAAACGGAGATTTTTTTTTTTGCAAACTCAAAAAACGAGAACACAATAACCAGACAAATAAAACTTAACGAATTTTAATTGAAAAACAGTATTTTTCATTTTATTCAATACTGAAAATATCTTTATAGCAATTATTATGTTCTGTTACAACTGTACATATTTACAACTTCGTACTTGTTATATAAAAACGATTATTTATATAACAAAATAAACTCGTCTATTTTGTTTAGCAATTACCGAATCGATGTTTATAGTGATGTCACGATGAATGTGCAGCAATGCAAGGATAGGAATTTGCGGCTTTTTTTTCGCACCAAACAATTTTGCCGATGTCCAAACTGCAAGCTTGGTTGGCAATTTAAGCTATGACTTTCTCCCTCTGTCGGTACCAACTCGACTTGCCGAAACTGTAACGTACCTTGATACATTTCTCGAAGCTCGATGTAAAACTCGCAAAAGACGCCGTTGCAATTTGTACGAATATTTTTGGTGCGCTAAACGCATTAAATTTCTATCCATGTATCTTGCAAAAAAATTGGTCTGGTTTTGTACGTTTGGTTATTTTGTGATTGCGTTTTTAGTGATACCATTTTTCTTAACAATTTCGATTCTCTGACAACCCCCCCCCCCCCCAAAGCCAAACTCTAGATCCGCGCCTGCAGCCGAGTCACGTGTTTTCACACTGGCAATTCGCAGATTGCTTGGACGGAGTTAAACCTACAAATTTGGGCTTCACACAAGTGTAGTTAGTGGAAAGTTCTTTTTCATGCCATAAATCTATGTCATGCGACCGCCGACTTTACTTCCCCTCCAATGGGACGCATACTGAGGGATTTTAACGCTCTTAAAATATCTGACTTCTTCGGTCGAGTTTGAACTCGCGACCTTGGGCATAGAAGCTCAGCACAGAGGCGTATATACAATTTTTTTTTTGGGGGGGGGGGGGCTGACTATCCTGGACAATTGTGAGTATTCTCAGAGGCTTGTCACCGCCAAATATCCAGAAATATCAACCAATATCTTAGAGCATATAACTTTGTGTAGTTATTTTAGATAAGATTCAAAGTTTCTATAGCCTACAATTATTACTGGCTATATAAAAAAAGTTGTAAAATACAACACAACACACAAATAAAATTTTATATTTAATGAATTTTCTATTATGATCTATGGAGTACGAATGGCAAATAGCGAAATATTTGTCAATTTACTAAGCAGAAAGGTAAACAGTATTTTTTTCACAGTTTTGCCTCACAAGGCTGAGTGTACCCCGTTCCAGCCCTCAGACTAGAATTAAAATTTATTGGTAGAGCCGGGAATCGAATTCAGACCTCCGGGGCGGCAGCCAAGAATGCTAGCCACTACACCACGAGGTAGTCTAATTTCAATCTTAATATTGTTTATAACTTAGCCAATAATCTAAGCTTAGGGTACAACCAAATTTACAATTATTTTATTCTCTTACCAAAGCAACACTTTCTTCATTTTTATTGGCTTTTTTTGGGGGGGGGGGCTGGAGCCCCTTCAGCACCCCTCTTATATACGCCCCTGGCTCAGCATGCTACCAACTACGCCACCGAAGCCGCCAACAGGGTTTGACAACATTGATTCAGGGCATAGCGAGTTCCTGTAGAAAAGTTCTACTCATAGAATCAGTAGTGCTGCACGGATGCAGTGAGAAAAACAATGTCTATCTGTAACGGTAATTTCATTGGTTTTTGCTGTTGTTGTTGTTGTAAGTAACGTACCCAATCCTGCTGTGTGTAATAAGACAATATCGTGTGCCTGTCATTCGGGAGAGGAGATCGTGGAGAATTGCAGATTAACCCCCAAAAGCACTGCAGTAATAATGGGTAGCAAGGTACATAAATCCTCTCCTACTTATGAATATGGTTACTATGCAGGGAAGCGCGTCCATAGTAAGTCTCTTGTCGCCTCGACCCCTCTGAGCCTCATTTACATACATTGACTTTATATATTTGTGGTGCAAGCGTCAAGCAATGGCTTTGTTTGTGGCACTGCTATTTTCGTCTAATACTCTTTGTAAAAAGACCTTCTGATCTCTGTTGCGAACTTCAAACTGTCTTTCTCTCTTGCTGCTTCAGTGAGTTGTTAGCGGTCTACACTACGCAGGCAGTTCAAGAAAAGCATCCACAACGAGAAGAAAAAATTGCGTGAGTTTTTAGCAATTATTTGTTGTGAAATAAGCAGGAGTGGCTGTATCTTGTGTGCTGAAGTGCTGCAGCATATTGTTTATTTCATAATTAATAACTTTAATAATATTATCGACAATCAAATACAGCGGATTGAAAAGACGTCCTCCAAAGAATAGGACATAGTCCAACTCCCCTCACAACGAAGTATCAGGTCGTGCGGTCCTCTCCGTGTCCGGCTCTGGCTATGCGCAGCTAAGCGAAAATGTCTACGTTTTTTGCCAGCATACATGAACTCTGTCTTTTGCGCATGCGTGCCCAACTTTCTCGTTGTGCTGTTGACAAAACAGCCAAGACCAGGGGGATGACAAATCAAAAGGAGCGCGTGGGTCGCGGTAAAGCTCTGCTCTGGATGTTCTGCCAATCAATGAAGAATTAATTTTAGCACTAAGGTTCCGTAGTTGGCACTCATGAACGCTCACATCAAACCGACTGGCGGAAGCGGGAATTGATTTTCCTCGTGGTGGTGGTGTTGGTTGTTTTGATTTGTTCGGTATTTTGATTATTTATTTGAATTGAATTGAGAGTCAATCATGCCACTGCAAGGGAGGAAAAATTGCCAAGCACCGGAATGTAAGAATTATAATGATAGTAAGAACAATTTTCATCTTCCTGGTGTTGGCCATGTGTAAAACTAGTGGGCAATATGGACTACTCTCGAATAAAAATATATAATTTCATCTCTTGTTTGTTTTCTTACGCATTCTCCTTTGCGTTGCAATAAAATTTGTGGTTTAGGGCTACGGGGAGGGGTGGGTGGCAGCCGGCATGCTAGGCAAAGAGTGAGGTGTGCATTTGGACTGTTTTCTTTATATTCATCGAATATCCCAACAATTCTGTAGAGTAGGAGAGCCTTTTTAATTAGACTAAAGGTGAATTGAGCTCTAGAACGGCATAACTGTGTCCTTCGTGACAAGTCTATTGCCAACATTGATATATATCAAAATTTATTATTTTCCTACCTGGACGTATATTTCAGCGCCTAGCGAAAGGCGCAGTTATGTTTGTGTTATTTTCATCAATAATCAATTACTCATCGCAGAACATACTGTTCAATTACGTGTAATAAAGGCTACGTTCATATGGCTTTTTACGTTTTATGTTGCCAAACTTGCGAGTACAATCCATAGCCTCAGGCGGTGTTCTCTCTCGGAAATTCTATAACCAAAAGTGACGAATCTCTTATACTTACTACATCATCCTTGACTGGCTATGCGCAGCTAAGCGAAAATGTCTACGTTTCTTGCCAGCAAACATGAACTCTGCCTTTTGCGCATGCGTGCCCAACTTCCTCGTTGTGCTCTTTAGACAACAGCCAAGACCACAGAGTGGCAGCACTGGTCACACGAAATGAGAACATGGCAGGTGGCACCTTCTAGAATCTAATTTCTTCAGAATGTAAAACACAGTGGAGAGCTCCTTGAGTGTTTTTGTTCGATTGTTTCTATAAATTATGTTTCTAAATATTTTTATTTTTTGGAGGGGGGCATGAGTTACAGCACACAACTGATATTCTTCATCAGCCACCACTGAAAATAAATTATTTTTCAGACGCCCGGGGTGAACGTTTTGAGAATATGTTGTCTGGCATAAATTCCTCCTCCCCATAATTGAGTTTCATGGAATAATATTTCGAACTGATCGAAACTGTTGATTGCCATTTCTCTGTTACTGGACAAATGTCAACGTAGAGAGACTTTTCTTTCTTAGCGATGGCCGGTGGACAGAAGAATAGTGCATTATGCAACGAGCCTATGATGGCTATAATTAAGACACGAGTATCTTTATAAAACGAGCGTGTGCGAGTTTTATAATTTCCATACGAGTGTCTTTAATTACCATTATAGGCGAGTTGCATACGACTGTTTATGTTCGACGATAATTATTACTTTATTATATGTTTTAACATAAATATTCATAAATATCTGTTGAGATTGTCACTAGAATTTTGTGATCGGGTGCTGCGCTGAGTATAGGATGTATCTGATTTCCAAGCTCTCTGATCGACCGACGCATGCGCTCTGTGTGCTTCAATGCCATATGTGCAGATTGAGCGCCAGTATTCAGTAAAAATGCCACCGAATGCGTTTGAAAACAACGTGCTGTGTAGAAATTGGATTTGGAGATATTAAGGTACAGTGCTATTTCTTGTCTCATATTCACCAGTTTATTTACGCGAACATATGGACGGTGCACTTTCGGTAATTTATACAGACATGTTGGATTTTGAGCGCATGCGCGAAGGTCTCCTTATCTAATTGGTCAAACAACTGTTTCTTGAGCTGTGATTGGTGGGAGAAACTGTTTCATAATGAAAAATAGTGTTATAATGACCATCATTATGATACAGTTTTCAGACATATAACAGTCAGGGTCGAACATAAAGAAATAAGTAAACCTAACGCCAGTAAATGTAATACTATAACACAAAAGTGATTTTTTTTTGCTCGTGTCTTGTAGAGGTATGGTATATTTTTCAGTGGCGACCCGAGATAAGGTTGCACAAAACGAAGATTTTTCTCAGCGGAAAAAAGCAGGTTTTAAACCTAGGTATTGCACATTTTATATATTGTTTCTCACCTTATGTGCATAAGAATTGTTACCTTCGTCCTTTAATAACTCAAGAAATCAATTTCTACTGGGGATTGCGCTGGAAAAGCAAAACGCGCCTAATGGTCGTTACACGGCTCGAACACTGGCCAGATTTCTACAGTGGCCCAGAATCTCCTATTCCAACAGTTAACCGCTGGTCGTTGCATGGCGGATTCAGCAAGGTTTGAGGTGGCGAGAGAGCGAGAATTGCCGAACTGCTCCAGATACCGACGAGCCGATCCTCCACTGCCGCGCAATGTATATACAGTAAATTGTAGAGTGGCATTTCTTGTTCTTCTCACGCTGCTGTTTAACACATACATTTTCTTTGATTTTTAGCCTGTTTTCATTTATGAAACAAGATGTTAACTAAAGAACATATAGCCTACTTTCTCCTAAAGCGTGGATATTGCTATAACTCTTTGTCCTTTTCAAGGAGGTGCCCTTTGCTAGTGCTACCTCTGTACAAAATGTCATTCAATTCGGTTTCACCGTGTTTGAATTGATATGGTGAATCGATTTGCACACATGCATGAGCACTATCTGCAAACTATTGGGCAGATGACCTTGTAGTTCAGTCAAGAGATTCTTCCCACAAAAGGGTATGTTGTTGCAAAATTTGGTAGAAATCAATGATTATGTTGGTCGTAATTTGATTTAAGCTTTTAACATTTGGGTGGCCGCCATTCCGTTTCCGTCAAGATGGCGGCGATATAAAACATGACACTGAGTTGCCTTTTACGAGTGCTACCTCTGTACCAAATTTCGTTCAATTTGCTTTCACTGTGTTTGTATTGATAGGGGGAATCGATTTGCACACATACATGACCGCTTTCTGCAATCTATTGGACTGATAACCTAGTCGTTTGGTCAAAAGATGCTTACCACATAATGGTATGTTGTTGCAAAATTTAGTAGAGATCATATGATTAGGTTGGTCGTAATTTGATTTAAGCTTTTAACATTTGGGTGGCTACCATTACGTTTCCGTCAAGATGGTGGTGATATAAAACTTGGCACTGAGTTGTCTTTTGCAAGTGCTACCTCTGTACCAAATTTCGTTCAATTCGGTTTCACCGTGTTTGAATACATAGGGGGAATAGATTTGCACACATACATGGCCACCATCCGCAAATTATTATTCTGATGACCTTGTAGTTCAGTCACATGATTCGTCATACATAAAGGTATAATGTTGCAAAATTTGGTAGAGATCAGATGATAGGTTGGTCGTAATTTGATTTAAGCTTTCAACATTTGGGTGGCCGCCATGACGTTTTCGTCAAGATGGTGGCGATATAAAACATGACACTGAGGTGCCATTTGCTAGTGCTACCTCTGTACCAAATTTCGTTCAGTTCGGTTTCACCGTGTTTGTATAGATAGGGGGAATCGATTTGCACACATACATGGCCACCATCCGCAAATAATTGGGCTGATGACCTTGTAGTTTGGTCAAAAGGTTTTTCATAGATAAAGGTATAATTTTGCAAAAATTGGTAGAGATCAGATGATGAGGTTGGTCGTAATTTGATTTAAGATTTTAACATTTGGGTGGCCGCCATTAAGTTTTCGTCAAAATGGCGGCGATATAAAACATGTTACTGAGGTGCCCTTTACTAGTGCTACCTCTGTACCAAATTGTTTTCAATTTGGATGGTTTCATCGTGTTTGAATTGATAGGGGGAATCGATTTGCACACATACATGGCCGCCATCTGCAAACTATTGGGCTGATGACCTTGTAGTTTAGTCAAAAGACGCTCGCCATATAAATATATGTTTTTGCAAAATTTGGTGGATATCGGATGATAAGGTTAGTCGTAATTTGATTTAAGCTTTGAACATTTGGGTGGCCGCCATTACATTTCCGTCAAGATGGCGGCGATATAAAATATGACACTGAGGTGCCCTTTGTTAGTGCAGCCTCTGTACCAAATTTCGTTCAATTCGGATTCACCGTGTTTGAATTGATAGGGGGGGGGGGACTGGCATTCAGAGTACACTTACTCACAGACACACAGACAGACACACAATTTTTCACCCTGTGTTGATCTCATAAGTCTACTTTCTTTTTTGCAAAAATCGAAAGTAGCCTAAAAATAGGTTTATGAGATCACCTTTTGTCCTTGGGTCTGTCTGTGTATGTATGTCCCTAATAACTTCTAAATGGCTGGAGCGATTTCAATGAAACTCGGTAAGTTCATAGCACTATTCCGGACGATCCCGACCGTGCCCTTCAAATTTTGTTACGTCTCACCAATTTAACATGGCGGCTGTGCGAAATATTTCACCAGCATTCAATATCTCCGAAACTATTACCGATGATAAAGGTGATAAAGGGAACTGCGAGAAGTTCACCTATGTGACTTTTGTAAACCTAGTAACTACAAAACCAACATGGCGGCCAAGCGAATTCGCTACTTATAAATAGACGTTTCTCGCGATTTAACCAACCAAACGCAATGAAACTTGATACAGTATATGTTTATACACATTGTAATGCACCGACATCTAACTTCGTTCAATTGTTTACATAACCTCAAGATGGCGGCTGTGTGAAATATTTCACCGGCATTCTATATCTCTGAAACTATTACCGGTGTCACCCTGAAATTTTGTACGGAGATAACACTGCTGGAAGTTCATCTATAAGACTTTCAAAAACCGGTTAACTACAAAACGAACATGGTAGCCAAGCTAAGTTAAAAGTTTTAAATAGACTTTTCTCGCGATTTAATGATCCAAACGCAGTGAAACTTGGTACAGGAAATGTTTATACACATTGTAATGCACTGGTATCTAATTTAGTCCAATTGTTTACATAACCTCAAGATGGCGGCTGTGTGAAATATTTCACCGGCATTCTATATCTCTGAAACTATTACCGGTGTCACCCTGAAATTTTATACGGAGATAACACTGCTGGAAGTTCATCTATAAGACTTTCAAAAACCGGTTACCTACAAAACGAACATGGTGGCCAAGCTAAGTTAAAAGTTTTAAATAGACTTTTCTCGCGATTTAATGATCCAAACGCAGTGAAACTTGGTACAGGAAATGTTTATACACATTGTAATGCACTGGTATCTAATTTAGTCCAATTATTTACATAAACTCAAGATGGCGGCTGTGTGAAATATTTCACCGGCATTCTATATCTCTGAAACTATTACCGGTGTCACCCTGAAATTTTGTACGGAGATAACACTGCTGGAAGTTCATCTATAAGACTTTCAAAAACCGGTTAACTACAAAACGAACATGGTGGCCAAGCTAAGTTAAAAGTTTTAAATAGACTTTTCTCGCGATTTAATGATCTAAACGCAATGAAACTTGGTACAGGAAATGTTTATACACATTGTAATGCACTGGTATCTAATTTAGTCCAATTGTTTACATAAACCTTAAGATGGGGGCTGTGCGAATTTTAAAATTAAGTTTTTATTTCTTGTGTCGTAATCATGCGATCGATGTGAAAGTTTGAATAATGAACCTACGCAATAATTTTCCTTTAATGGTACATGACTCTATGGCCTATACATATAACAATCCAACATGGCGACCATCTGAAATATTTAGGTGGCTCTGAATATCTACGAATCTATTATAGGAATCAAACTGATTTTTTATGTTCATAAGTTCACCTATAGGACTTTCAATAACCTAATTTATTTCAATTGTTTTCATAACCACAAGATGGCAGCTGTACGAAATTTTAAAATTTCGTTTTTACTTCTTGTGTCCTAATCATGCGATTGAAGTTTGAATGCTACACGTACACAATAATCTTCATGTAACAGTACATAACTCCAAGACCTACATATATAAAAATCCAACATGGCCACCATCCGAAATATTTAGTCGGTTCTCAATATCTACGAACCTATTACAGCAATCAAACTGAAATGGTGGCCGATGTAACTAGATGTCTCTGCATATTGTTCATCAATGCATTATGTGAAATAAATCGGCCGTTGTGGCCGAGAGCGCTTACGCGCTGCCTCGTGCCTCGCTAGCATCGGGAGAGCGTGAGTTCGAAACCCACCTCGGCCGTCATGAAAATGGTTTTCGTGGTTTCCCATTTTCAACAACAGGCAAATGCCGGGACGGTTCCTATCAATAGGTCCACGGCCGATTTCCTTCCAATATCCCTTCCCTGACCCGTCCTGAAAAGAAAAGTGCATGGCCATTGGCTGCATTAATAAAATTATTATTATGTGAAATAAGTGCCAGTTTCTAGCACTAGCATCTTTCACTGGCACAAGCTATACAGGACGATGATCACAGGCTACGGAAATAGCTTAATTCACATTGAACGCCGGACGAAATTAACTTGTTTGTTCCGTTGAGAATGGCTTGGGCATTACAATGCTTCACCCGGTGTAAAGACATGGTGCTCACTGTCTGTGCCTGTGAATGACGTGTATCCCCATCTGTCATGTCGGTCGCGCTCCCTATCGACCTGCCTGCCTCGTACATAATAGTATTTCTAAACTAGGGCGGGGTATTGGCTATAACCAGTGACTCCTTGCTGGAGAATGCCTGATCAAAGCGCCAGGGATGATCACAGATGGACGATGACTTGGCGTTTTAAGTGATATAAGCGGTTTTCTTAACCGGGGATCTGTCTCTTTACCCCAGGCATTATATGCAAAAAAAACACGGCCAACCTAAAAAAAAAATGTAAAGCTGAAATTTGGCATAGATGTTCCCTAGTACCCTAGAAACAAATCCTGAAAAGTCCCCATCTCTGCGGTGTCCGCGTCATAGTTTTTGGAGGGTTCAAAAAGGCTTAAATAGGGCCCAAGTGCCAGGAACAGCATTTTTGCTTCCTGCGTTAAAAATATTGATCCAAATTTAGTTCTCGCGAGCTTTAGCAATTAATAACAAGAAGTTCCGTGACGAACTAAAGAGCCTACTTTTCTTAAAATGTAAGATTAATGCCAATGATTAATCTATATGAATCTATATAGAATGACGAAATTAAGTTGGTATATCGACTTTTCTAATCAGTTCGAAATACTGTATACCTGGCATAATGTAGCCTAATAGAGCACTACAGTTGGCAGCCCTGGTGACTGAATATATTCTTATTTCCATCTCTTAAGGTACAGAATACAAAATTTGGTTGGAGTCCAATGAATAGCTTGGACGTTACATGCATTTAAACATTGGATCTAACAGCGCGCGTAAAATCATGTTGGCAACAGTGTCATGCATGTATTGGTCAGAAATAATCTGAAATAACATGATCTATTGTTGTGCCAATTTTGAATGAAATCCATTAGTTAGTATAGAAATTACATGCATTTTAAAATTGGACAGTATAGAAATTACATGCATTTTAAAATTGGACCTATCAGCAGGCTTAGAATCATGTTGGCAGCACTGACGTATATTAGTTACTCCAAATTCATCTAGAATGCCAGGTAATATACGTGTGCAAAGTTTAGAGCTATTGGCTTGCATACTTTCTGATATATTGATATTAGGGTAACAAAAATAGAGACACTATTTATTAACATTTGGCAGCCCTGGTTGCTCTTAAGAATACGCATAGTCATATCTGTTATGGTACACATAGCACATACGAAATTTGGTTGAAATCCAAATGATAGTATGGAGGTTACATGTATTTAAATTTGGACCTCTCAGCAGGCTTAGAATCATGTTGGTAGCACTGACGTATATAAGTTACTCCAAATTAATGCAGAATGTCAGGTACTATACGTGTGCATAGTTTAAAGCTGTCGGCTTGCATACTTTCTGATATATTGGCATTTGGATAAAAGAAATTAAGAGCATTTATTAACAATTGGCAGCACTGGTGGTTCTTAAGAATACGCTCAGTTATATCTGGTTATGTACACATAGTACATACGAAATTTGGTTGAATTCCAATTGATAGTGTAGAAGTTATATGCATTTAAAAATTGGACCTATCAGTAGGCTTATAATCATTTTGGCAACACTGCCATGTATGGCCTCCTGGAAATTAAACTGCAATATTATTATCTATATGTGTGCCATTTTTGAAATAGCTCCCATTCATACCTTCCAAGATATCCAACATGGAGCTCAAATTTCAATTGCGATTTTTCAGCAGTTGGTAGTACTGACATAATTTTCAAATATGGCCGTGAGATATTCAGGTATAGATCTTTACCCCTACCAAATTTTGTTTCGATTGCTCCAGCCGTTTAGGAGTTGATGGGACACACACACACACACACACACAGACAGACAGACAGACAGACAGACAGAAGGACAGACAGACAGACACACATTTGCCCGATCTCATAAGTCTACTTTTTCCTCATTTTTGCAAAATGTGAAAAGTAGGCTAAAAATGAACCAGTAGGATAACGGACTTATCAGGCCTAATTATTGCTATTGACGAAGGAAAAAAAACTACTAATTTAACATTTTTAGCACAATTTTTACACGAAAATTTGGTTAATTTGGGATTAGCAGGTCATTATTTTTTAAACTACGGCTGATATTGACTAAAGACCCAGAATGAAAGTTATAAAGCATACTTTTAGCTTTACATTGGCGCATTTCCCATGACCATGCGAGAAACGTTTACCGAGTTACGGTCCCAAAGCATAATCGCTGTTGAAAAGGCACCCGATCGCGTTTCTAGGTGACAGCGCTCGCCCTGTAGGAGCAGGCCAACAATACTCCAAACAATTAATTCAGCTTCTAAACAATCTTGGATTTTCAGTAAATTTGTCGGAAGTCCACAGGTACGAAGTTTCAGCGCTTCGTGAAGAACGTCCAATCCCGAATGCTGGAGCGTTCACGCAGTTTTGCTTTGACAACGCTGACTTTAACTTAAGGACATTGGACGAGCGAAACACATTTCACTGCATGGGAGGCATCAAGTGCACAGGTCCAGCGCCTGACAGTGAAATATCTCCACTCCCACGTACACGAGAAGTTCCTAATGCTGGTGTGATTGCGGCGATGGGAAAGTTCAACATTTCGTAGTATCGGAAGCCCTCCTCTCCTGGTTCAAAGGACGTCAACATTAAGGAGTTAACTGTGGAAGCCCCAAACTCTGTGGCTATTGCGTCGATGATGGACTCCTTGTGGTTATCTGGACGGTGGTCAGGTATTAATTTACCCGCCTCGTGGAACGGCTTTATGAAGACGTCGCTGTCTGCTCATGCTCAATCAGCTCCCCAGACGTCAGTCGATACCCTGCCGTTCATTAACTTGGAACCTAACAATCCATCACCTATATATTCCGCGTTGAAGTTTGCCGCAAGAGAGTGCGTGGAACTGATACAATGCACTTGTTTCGGAACCTTTGACCAGCCCCTATACGCGAAAGCTGCAGAGATAGTCGCATCGGACACTTCAGAGGAACTCAAAAACGTGGTTGTTCGTCTAGGCGGATTTCACATTCTAATGTCGTTTCTTGGGTCAATCGGCTACGTGATAAATGGAAGCGGTTTGAAGGAGCTCTGGGCGGAAATATACGCTAAATCGTCAGTGACTCACATGATGTCTGGACACGCAAATTCTAGGTAGGCTTGCAATTAGCTCGCTCTTAAAAATGATTACGTTATGCCTTCAATTTCAAATGTATCAATAACGCGAAAATGTGCATGTTTTAGGGCCCTCAGAGCGCATTTTCTGACAAAACAGGCTGTCGGGACAATGTTACTCAACATGAACGACGGGCTGAAGGATGACAAAGACGAAATACAGGTGCTTTTTTTACCGCATTCTAAGAAGGCACCGCCAACGACTTGCTATCATATCCTTGCCTTCAACGTCTCAAAGAGTCGCTTCATGACACATTTTCTTCAATGAGCCAGAAATCTCGCACAGGAAAGCTGTGGGTAGAGTACATCAAACAGCAAGCCTGGAAAATATTGAAGGATTCCGCATCTTTACGCGAGGAAATGAAGGTATTAGTCTCTACGGCTCCAGATGAAAAGGCCATACTATCAGCTGGAGAGAAGTTCGCCATTTGTCTCTATGATAGTGCCAAATCGGAGTGCAAAAGCCTCGACGAACTTCGGGTAGTGAAATACAGCCAAAAAATTGCCAAACAACCGGTCACAGCGTCATTTCAGCTGGCTTCACTTCCGCCGACTTTGGCGGCATGCAAACAACATTCACTGCGGGTATATTTGAAAGTTCGGGAATGGTTAGGATTTTCTTTGGACCCGACCCAATGGGGATGTGAATTTCAACACTCAGCTTTAGTACCAGTGAAACTCATCTTCCAGCTGCTCCAGATCTTCTCCTCAATTTGGTGTCCTGCAACTGCAAGAGCTCTTGTGGCAGTCGGTGTTATTGCTGCTGATAGCGACTACAGACCCGAAGTAAAAGTTGTAAAGCACACTTGTAGCTTTAAAACGATGCATTGCCCATGCTCCTTAATGTGTGGGCACTGCAGTGGAAAAGCATGTGGCAACGTCACATTTGATGGCTCAGACGATGAGGAAGACGATTGAGTCCGATGTAAGCTTTGTTTTGCAAGTGTTCTTTGTCTAAAGAAAGCTTTTCAAGCTTTGTTTTGTTATTATTTGCATTATGCATATTATGAATGTACGTTTAACTGATAACTGCATTAAACTCGTTTTGTTCTATGTAAACTGTTTCTGCTAGCTTACCTGGATTCAAAGGAATACCATCCTAACAGCTCTTGAGCAAAGATACAAAATGGTGTCAGCAAAGGTGAATGGATGGAGCCCACCACAGTAAATGAGCGTTCGTTCGGAAAGCGACTGCCACACTTGCACTTTTATATTTGTAACTGTATCTCTGCTGCTGTTTGTCGGATGAACATGGGCAATGTATCGTTTCAAAGTTACAAGTGTTATTTACAACTTTCACTTCGGGTCTTTAGTCGCTATCAGCAGCTGTTTACACGATAAGTCCCGGCTAATGACAAATTAGCTAAATTTTCGTGAGAAAAGTTGAGCTAAAAATGTTTGATTACTCATCTGTTTAAATGTATGGCAATAATTTCGACCAATAAGAGCGTTATATATAACGCAGTCCTTCTCTTATTACTATCAAAGCTCATTAGAACTGATTTTGGATCAATATTTTGAACGCAGGAAGCAAAAATGCTGTTTTTGGCACTTAGGCCCCATTTAAGCCCTTTTGAACTCTCCAAAAACTATGACGCGGACGCCGCAGAGATGGGGACTTTTCAGGATTTGTTACTAGGGTACTAGGGAACATCTATGCCAAATTTCAGCTTTACGTTATTTTTTTTAGGTTAAAACTTAATATGCCTGGGCTACTTAATTTATAAGCTAGGGGGCTCGATGCATCCTCGAAAAGCTCTTCCGTGGATTATCGGGGAGAGGGGGCAGAAACTAGGGCTGTTAATACTCTGTAGAATTCGAAGTCTTCGAAGCACGAAAATTTTGTTGATGTTTCGAAGGTTGGTATTGCACGTGTTTTCAGTAAAGCATACGATTAAGCCGGCATAAAGGAGGCATGAAAACTCAAAATTTGCAATATTAATGTTCCAAAAACCTATTCAAAGCATGTTGGTTGTGAAGCATCGAAGTTTCCAAGCATTTTCGCTTCATTATCGGAGCTTCGCAGCTTCCTTATGCGAATGTTTGTAGAGCTTCGAATATCAACAGTCTAAAACCTAAGGAAGCGCTATAATGAGGCATACTACGTAAGGTGAGAAGTGAGGTAGTTTGTCAATCGCCAGTTCAACAGCATCGATTAAGTGACCAGCATCTTTCACAGGCACAAGCTATGCTCCGAATGATATACCTGAGCACCATCCATACTTCAGTAGTTTCCGTATAATTATAAGCATAAACAAGACTGAAACATCGGTGATTAGCCACATTCTACGCTATCCTTTGCCAAAAGTTAAACGCAATAATATGGCAAGAGGACATAACTGGTGATGACCATCCACATCGTCCTTGAGAGAGTAAGGGATATGCTTTTCTTTTTATTCTTTTGCACTAACATTTAGGTATAGATTTGTTTTTGTCAACATCTATCAGCTAATTAGTAACTGAACTATTCATTTTCCAGAGTGGTCTTCAGTCGACTAATGTTAGGTATTGCTTATATTATAGCATTTAGAGTAGAAAGGTGTGATTGATTCAAGTGATAATGAAAGAGACTCCACATTAGGGGCAGATAACCTCAAAGTTCCGCCCCTTAAAACAGCAATCACCACCACCTCTCACCGTTTACACCTGTTGAGAAAATTTACGGGTAGCAGAGCGATTGCTCATTAGTTAAGCCAAAGCTGCCCTTCTATCGATTGTTTAATAGGCCTATTATGAAATGCGCACAAACTGTGCAAATACCTTAGTTTCATACTTTGCTGTCTTATTAAAAAGGTGGCCATACACGTACCGGCAAGCCTGTCAGTTATGCCTGAACAGTCCACACTAAACCGGCGGCCGGAACGTGAGTGGGATCCGGCTGGCCTGTCAGTTCCGACTAGGGATGGGTTGCGAACGGAGTCGCGAAGAGTCGAGACTGCTGCCGCTGGAACCGATAATCTCGACTCCAGTGTCGACTCCACTGATGTACTAACGCCATCTAACAACTGTTTTTGGAACTGCTTGAACATGTATGCTGGCACAGATTACCTACTACTGGCAGCAAACACAGCAAAGTAGTTCGCTATCGCTGCGGCATGTTTAAAATACAACTGAATAAATCTTGTTGCTAGCTTGCCAGTGATACTTTTTTGGTATTGAAATGTATGGCAAGCTATTATAACCTGCAAAACGATTCAATAGAATGATTATATGCATAGTCGTTCTTTGTTATGATCTACTGTAGGATTCTACAGTATGAGAATATGCTGGATAGGCCTAGTTGATGTATAGTGATAGGATATTTATTTTGCCGGCAAGATCGTTATATGGAATGTCGAATACCAATTACGAAGTTCTTGGCACTGTGTGTGTTATTCTTACTTTCATTATAGGGTGTTTCATTTCCGTGTCTCCAATAACAAAATGTGGGTGTTGAATTAATGTAAGATTTGGCCTATGTTATGGTTTGTTAATTGCTTTGTTTAAGATGTGCGCACAGGCCTCTCATATAGTGACGGTCTTGTTATCCGTCCACATTTGTCCCTTGATACCTTGTTTTACGATGAATTGTATGTATGTATGTCTACCCCTTATTATTCCCGTGTTCCAACGGGGTCGGGGATGAGATGCGATGGAAGTCTGTGTGGCGATGGTTTTTACGGACGGATGCCCTTCCTGACGCCAACCTCATGAGAGGAGTTATTGAGAGATGAAATGAATGATAGTGAATGAAACTTGGCAAGGATGTGGAAGGAAGCGACCATGGCCTGTCAGAAGGTACCGTCCCAGCATTTACCTGGTGTTGAAAATGGGAAACCACGGAAAACCATTTCAAGGACAGCTGACGGTGGGGCTCGAACCCACGCGTCTACCGAGTCAGCAGAGAGCTTGGCCCCATGACCTAATGCTGCGCTTTAGCCAGCGTAGCCACTACTGTCGGTAACTTGTTTTACGATGAATACAATAGGATTATTAGCCAGCAAACATGGATGATTGTTTCGGGTTATCATCGGTAATGTTGTAGGCGTAATTGTTATTGTGTTTATTATGATGATTATTATTAAAAACAATAATAGTAATACAACCTGCCAAAAGTGCAATATCACAACAATTTGGTACAATGATTGTAAATAATAATAATAATAATGAGAGACTAGGATAAAAAGCGACTGTGTGCCTCCCGCAATACTCATCAGATGAGCTTGGAGTCGTGAGGCTTCATGCGAAGCGGCCCCGCAATACTCAACAGGGGAGCTTGGAGTCACGAGGCTTCATGCGAAGCGGCCCCGCAATATTCAACAGGTGAGCTTGGAGTCGCGAGGCTTCATGGGAAGCGACCCCGCAATACTCATCAGGGGAGCTTGGAGCCACGAGGCTTCATGCGAAGCGGCCCCGCAATATTCAACAGGTGAGCTTGGAGTCGCGAGGCTTCATGGGAAGCGACCCCGCAATACTCATCAGGGGAGCTTGGAGTCACGAGGCTTCATGCGAAGCGGCCCCGCAATATTCAACAGGTGAGCTTGGAGTAGCGAGGCTTCATGGGAAGCGGCCCCGCAATACTCATCAGGTGAGCTTGGAGTCGCGAGGCTTCATGCGAAGCGACCCCGCAATACTCAACAGGGGAGCTTGGAGTCGCAAGGCTTCATGCGAAGCGGCCCCGCAATACTCAACAGGGGAGCTTGGAGCCGCGAGTCTTCATGCGAAGCGACCCCGCAATACTCATCAGGGGAGCTTGGAGTCACGAGGCTTCATGCGAAGCGGCCCCGCAATACTCATCAGGTGAGCTTGGAGTCGCGAGGCTTCATGGGAAGCGGCCCCGCAATACTCATCAGGTGAGCTTGGAGTCGCGAGGCTTCATGCGAAGCGGCCCCGCAATACTCATCAGGTGAGCTTGGAGTCGCGAGTCTTCATGCGAAGCGACCCCGCAATACTCATCGGGGGAGCTTGGAGTCGCGAGTCTTCATGCGAAGCGACCCCGCAATACTCATCAGGGGAGCTTGGAGTCGCGAGTCTTCATGCGAAGCGACCCCGCAATACTCACCAGGGGAGCTTGGAGTCGCGAGTCTTCATGCGAAGCGATCCCGCAATACTCATCAGGTGAGCTTGGAGTCGCGAGGCTTCATGCGAAGCGACCCCGCAATACTCAACAGGGGAGCTTGGAGTCGCGAGGCTTCATGCGAAGCGACCCCGCAATACTCATCAGGGGAGCTTGGAGTCGCGAGGCTTCATGCGAAGCGACCCCGCAATATTCATCAGGGGAGCTTGGAATCGCGAGTCTTCATGCGAAGCGACCCCGCATTACTCATCAAGGGAGCTTGGAGTCACGAGTCTTCATGCGAAGCGACCCCGTAATACACACCAGGGGAGCTTGGAGTCGCGAGTCTTCTCCAGCCCCCCTGCTATACTTAATGGCCAGGGAATTCCTGTCTTGGAATACTACTACAATACAGAGACAAGGGTACATTCACGAAACAGAGGGGCAAATTAATGGAATTGCCAAGGGTCGAAAATGTCGGCAGCATTTATCTAAGGAGTGCGACATGCCACCAAATACAGGTAATAATAATAACTACTTACGAATAAATTCACCATAATATGTATTTATTTACAAAAACGGCAAATATATGTAAATAAATATAAAATATTTAGTAAAATTAAATATATATAAACACATAACTATCCGGGCCTTACTCATCAGGTTAGCTTGGAGTCGCGAGGCTTCATGCGAAGGGACCGTGTGGCCCCGCAATACTCATCCCGTGAGCTTGGGGTCGCGAGGCTTCATGCGAAGCGGCCCTGCAATTCGCATCAGATTAACGTGGAGTCGCGAGGCTTCATGCGAAGGGACCGTGTGGCCCCGCAATACTCATCACGTGAGCTTGGAGTCGCGAGTCTTCATGCGAAGCGATCCCGCAATAATCAACAGGGGAGCTTGGAGTCGCGAGGCTTCATGCGAAGCGACCTCGCAATACTCATCAGGGAACTTGGAGTCGCGAGGCTTCATGCGAAGCGACCCCGCAATACTCAACACTGGAGCTTGGAGTCGCGAGGCTTCATGCGAAGCGACCCCGCAATACTCATCAGGGGAGCTTGGAGTCACGAGGCTTCATGCGAAGCGACCTCGCAATACTCATCAGGGAACTTGGAATCGCGAGGTTTTCATGCGAAGCGACCCCGCAATACTCAACAGGGGAGCTTGGAGTCGCGAGGCTTCATGCGAAGCGACCCCGCAATACTCATCAGGGGAGCTTGGAGTCGCGAGTCTTCATGCGAAGCGATCCCGCAATACTCATCAGGTGAGCTTGGAGTCGCGAGGCTTCATGCGAAGCGACCCCACAATACTCATCAGAGGAGCTTGGAATCGCGAGGCTTCATGCGAAGCGACCCCGCAATACTCATCAGGGGAGCTTGGAGTCGCGAGTCTTCATGCGAAGCGGCCCCGCAATACTCATCAGGTGAGCTTGGAGTCGCGAGTCTTCATGCGAAGCGACCCCACAATACTCATCAGGGAGCTTGGAGTCGCGAGTCTTCATGCGAAGCGACCCCGCAATACTCATCAGGGGAGCTTGGAGTCGCGAGTCTTCATGCGAAGCGGCCCCGCAATACTCATCAGGTGAGCTTGGAGTCGCGAGTCTTCATGCGAAGCGACCCCACAATACTCATCAGGGAGCTTGGAGTCGCGAGTCTTCATGCGAAGCGACCCCGCAATACTCATCAGGGGAGCTTGGAGTCGCGAGTCTTCATGCGAAGCGACCCCGCAATACTCACCAGGGGAGCTTGGAGTCGCGAGTCTTCATGCGAAGCGACCCCGCAATACTCATCAGGTGAGCTTGGAGTTGCGAGGCTTCATGCGAAGCGACCCCACAATACTCATCAGGGGAGCTTGGAGTCGCGAGTCTTCATGCGAAGCGACCCCGCAATACTCACCAGGGGAGCTTGGAGTCGCGAGTCTTCATGCGAAGCGATCCCGCAATACTCATCAGGTGAGCTTGGAGTCGCGAGGCTTCATGCGAAGCGACCCTGCAATATTCATCAGGGGAGCTTGGAGTCGCGAGTCTTCATGCGAAGCAACCCCGCAATACTCATCAGGGGAGCTTGGAGTCGCGAGGCTTCATGCGAAGCGACCCCGCAATACTCATCAGGGGAGCTTGGAGTTGCGAGGCTTCATGCGAAGCGACCCCGCAATACTCAACAGGGGAGCTTGGAAACGCGAGTCTTCATGCGAAGCGACCCCGCAATACTCAACAGGGGAGCTTGGAGTCGCGAGGCTCCGTGCGAAGCGACCCCGCAATACTCATCAGGGGAGCTTGGAGTTGCGAGGCTTCATGCGAAGCGACCCCGCAATACTCAACAGGGGAGCTTGGAGTCGCGAGGCTTCATGCGAAGCGACCCCGCAATACTCAACAGGGGAGCTTGGAGTCGCGAGGCTTCATGCGAAGCGACCCCGCAATACTCATCAGGGGAGCTTGGAGTCGCGAGGCTTCATGCGAAGCGACCCCGCAATATTCATCAGGGGAGCTTGGAATCGCGAGTCTTCATGCGAAGCGACCCCGCATTACTCATCAAGGGAGCTTGGGGTCACGAGTCTTCATGCGAAGCGACCCCGTAATACTCATCAGGGGAGCTTGGAGTCACGAGTCTTCTCCATCCCCCCTGCTATACCTAATGGCCAGGGAATTCCCGTCTTGAAATACTACTACAATACAGAGACAAGGGTACATTCACGAAACAGAGGGGCAAATTAATGGAATTGCCAAGGGTCGAAAATGTCGGCAGCATTTATCTAAGGAGTGCGACATGCCACCAAATACAGGTAATAATAATAACTACTTACGAATAAATTCACCATAATATGTATTTATTTACAAAAACGGCAAATATATGTAAATAAATAGAAAATATTTAGCAAAATTAAATATATATAAACACATAACTATCCGGGCCTTACTCATCAGGTTAGCTTGGAGTCGCGAGGCTTCATGCGAAGCGGCCCTGCAATACGCATCAGATTAACGTGGAGTCGCGAGGCTTCATGCGAAGCGGCCCTGCAATACGCATCAGATTAACGTGGAGTCGCGAGGCTTCATGCGAACCGAGACCGGTGTTTGGAGTCGATCGAGTCGACACTCTCGATTCCGGGCTTCAGTCGCACCCATCCCTAGTTCCGACTGAACAGGCGGCCGGTGATCGAACGAAAACTCGATCGTCCATTCGGTAGGCCTGAAGAGACTACAGGCAAGCCGGTACGTGAGTGGGGGTGAGGCGCCAGGCAGCCTGAAGTCTGTCCACGTGGTGAGCAGTGTTTGTTAGTTTATCATATCAATACAATTGTGTCAAGCTAAATTTGTAGGTTACATTTGATTAACGCTCTATTAAGACCCTACGTTCGTCGCCAGGTGCTGGTTGCGGTGGCATCTATAGAGTTACCAGGTAGAAAAGACTGTTGGAGGCGGGGCTCGCATCACGCAGCTGCTGAAGAGCTTCCCCCTCCATACATGACTTCGGAAGGTCCAGCGACTAGGACAACGAAGCAAGTAGCAGCGAGAAAGAGAGAGAGAGAGACACTTCCCCTACCTGACGCACATGCGCAGAAGAAAGGCTAGCAGTTGAGTGGCAAGGGAGCTGGAAACACTCTCCCCTACTTTGGTGCGCTTGCGCGTTGAAACATTCTTTTCAACCTGGTCACTCTATAGTAGCCAAATTTGCAGTTAGGTATCGTTGATGGTAGCATTTGGTAGCAAAAGTAGGAACTACCAGAAATTGATCGTCTGTAGTCCTTACCTGAATTACAGATTACAGACACTAATACAGCCATCACAATTAACACCGGTTATCATTATGGTGTTTGAAACCATTTTCCGTGTTGCCTTAGTAAACGAAAAGTTGATGCTTTTCAGTTGGTCAACACGATTGTTATCAGACAAGCTCTACACACACCCAACAGCACGGGGCTGATAACTATCATGTTTCAAGCCCCTCAGATGAATTCTTGCAATAATTATGAAGAAAATACGTTCAAAGAGATTTTTTTTTATACTCAACTATGATGATTATGAATGTAGTTACTTGAAAGGTAGATAACAGTTCAGTTCAATGACCTTGCGGGATTTCCTGCAATGACGAGATAAAATGATGAAATCATTTTACTAATCCTGCAGCTGTCACAAGTGCTCCAATGGCCCCAGTTAAAGGCCAGGGGCTAGGGTTAACTAAATGGAAAGGGTGATTAGAGTGTGTTGTCATAATTTACTTCTCTAGAATATAATGTGGTAAGGACTGCAAAGACACGTGTCAGACGCCGTGCGACCACTGCAGGGTTGAAGTGAGCTCTTCCAGTGCGCAAAAATGTCATGCGAAAAGGAAAATCAGTGTATAGATGTTGATGATGATAATTGTTGTTTTAAGGGGCCTAACATCGAGGTTATCGGCCCCTAATGGTCTGGGGAGATAGCGAAAATGACAATGAAATGGAAACCATAACGGCCATCAAGATAGACTGAAAACACGTAGCCTACTAAAGGTAACTTGACTGAAAGCACTCACAAAAGGCAAGCTAAAGGAAAGAGACTGACAAAGTGGAATTAGATGGAAAAGACGCACAAAATGAGGTTTAGATTCAATCTAATTACAAAATGCAAGTTAGATTCGAAATACCCACAAAATGAAATGTAGATTCAAAAGACTTACAAAATGCCATGCACATTGACCATATTTACAAAATGCGATTGAGGTTGAAAATACTTACAAAATGCAATTGAAATTCAAAATACTCACAAAATGCAATTTAGATTCAAAATGCCACCCAAGATTGAAAATACTTGCAAAAAGCGATTGAGGTTGAACATACTTACAAAATGCAAGTAAGATCGAAAATGCTTACAAAATGCAATTTAGATTGAAAATACTCACGAAAGGTAAATTTAGATTAAAAAAAAGACTTACAAAATGGAATGTAGAGTGAAAATACACAAAAAATGGAATTGAGATTCAAAATACTAGTTGGTTCCTGAGTTTAGGGGCTGCGACAACGCGGTCATGTAGCCCTGTGTACTTTGGGTGTGTGTAGAATCTGTCTGATAACCGGTGTTAATTGTGATGGCTGTATTAGTGTGTTACCTGTTTTTAATTCAAGTAAAAACTGCATACATTCGATTTTCAAGTAGTTCCAACTTTTGCTACCAAACGCCACCGTCAACGACCAACTAGTTCTGAACTTTGTTGCTAGATGCCACCGCAGTGGGGCATGGTGGCTCAACGGTATGGCTGTATGCCTCTCACCAAGGCGGTCCAGGTTCGATTCCCGGTCAATGCATGTGAGATTTTCGAAGTGAAATGCCATGTCCTGTGGTTCGGATTCCACGTAGAAAGGAGGTCCCGTGGCTCATGATCTCGAGATTAACGGTCACGTTAAACTGCAAGCTTCCTTCCTTTTGCCACCGCAGTCGGCTCTTGGCGACGAGCGTTGGAACCTAAGAGCGTTAGTCAAAGATAACCTATAATTTATCTTCACACAGGTGTAACTAGTGGAAGGTTCTTCATCAAGCCATAAACCTATGACATGGGACCGCCGGCTTTACTGCCCCTCCGAAGGAAGGCATACTGATGGATTCTTAAAGAATCCGACGACTTCGTCCGGGTTTGAACCCGCGACCTTCGGCATAGAAGCTCAGCATGCTACCAACTACGCCACCGAAGCCGCTTATTCAAAATTCTCACAAAGAGGCGAGTTAAATTCAAAATACTTACAAAATGCAATTTAGATGCAAAGTGCTTACGAAATGCAATCTATATTGAGAACACTTACAAAATGCAATTTAGGTTGAGAACACTTACAAAATGGACGTCGAGTGCTAATACCGGTCTATTTTCAACTGATGGTGTAGGCTATGGGGTCTTCAGTCCAACAGGCGGACAGCGTCCGGTGAACTGTTGAGGCGTAACTGACAGGCTTGCCGGAACGTGTATGGGCCGCTTTATTAGTTAACAGGTTCTGCATTCGAGACTGTTGTATCTTTCACGTAAAAGGCCGCATTGTTCACAGATACATCCAGGGTCAGGTTGCTGGTGGTACCCTTTAGTGGTATCCGCCAGAGAGCCGGAGCTCTTGATTAGTGTCTGTCCAATATCGCCTCATCATGGCCTCTGTTAAATAGAATTACAGCCAAATATCCTTCTTTTTTCCCCCTTTTAGTAGTCTCGTCTAACATGGTGTAGCTGACAGGTCAAATTTCAACCGTAAATCGTCGATCAGAAATGTTTCCTTGGCGAGCTCCTAGACGAGTCCGTAGCGTGCACAATGACAGCTTGAAGCGCGTTGTCACGGCTTTTAAGGTGCGGAGGTCGATGGTGGTTACTTCATCTGGATCTCATAAAGTGAAGATAGGAAGTATTCTGGCATTGGAAAGTGATGTGACTGCATCACTACTACAGTCATAACAAAGCTCAACTACACAGGGCTAATGACCAAGATGTCCCAAGACCCTTAAATGAATTATCAACAACAACTGTTTGCATGGAAAGTCTGGAGAGTGCTTTCAATGGAAGTACACTACTGTTTGTAGAAAGTGAAACACCAACAAGAGATATGACCACATTGCACTTTATACCACAGATTAGGGACATGACAATACATTACTGATTAGAAGGACAGTCCGGTATATGCACGTTGACGGTCGATCTTCAGTACGGCGTCGCGCCACCACGTGCTGCACTCAGAGCCATTAGACTTCGTGGCATGGAATCATACAGCGCTTGAATACGCTGCTGGGAAATATCGTCCCACGCGGTTTGTAGCGCGTCCACAAAGCATCAACAGTGGCGACAGGTGGACCTGAATGAACAAGTTGCCGACCGACCATATCCCAGACATGTTCGATGGGCGACATGTCGGGCGAACTGGCTGGCCAGAGAAGCAGAGGTATCCGTTGCTCTGCCAAGAAGGCTTGCACATTCCTCGCCACATGCGGGCGGGCAAGGTCCTGCTCAAAATATGGCCTGTGGAACGGCCTGCAAGAGGGGCAGTGCCGTGGGCTGTAAAACTTCACTGATGTAGCGGTCACTGTTCAGATTGCCAGCAAGACGTACGAGGCGCGATCGCCTGTTATAGGCAATTGCGCCCCAAACCATTACACCTGGTGTTTGTCCGCTATGCCGCTCAACAATACAGTCTGCCTGGTTGCGTTCTTCACGGCGCGGGCGGCGTCGAACGCTTATGCGGCCATCACTGTAGGACAGTTTGAAGCGGGACTCGTCCGTAAACACTACATTTCGCCACTCAGCCTGCCAGTGTCGGCGTGCAAGAGCCCATTGTAGTCGGAGGCGTTGGTGGTTCCCAGTCAATGGAAGCCGACGCAGTGGCATGCGTGCTACCAGTCCAGCCCTCAAAATACGGCGCCGCACCGTCGACGCAGACATGTTCACCCCCGTTGCAGTGCTCCAACGTCGAGCCAACACCGAGTACGACGCTGTTCTGTCCGATACGAGCATGTGGAGAAGATGGCGGTCGTCTCGCGCTGTGGTCACATGGCCCTCCTCTCTCCACTGGATCCACATACGCCTTACTGTTGACGCAGCGTGCCCTGTACGAGCCGCAATGTCCCGGAACGACAGACCGGCCTCCCGGAGCCCAAGCATTCTGCCCCGTTCAACCGCACTCACATGCTGATGGTCCACCCTGTGTTGTCGGCGAGGCATCGTTGCACTTGCTTACACGTTTCCACTTGGTATGGCGGCCCCACGTCGACAGAGCTGTGTGGAACACTGACCTGTCCGGTCCCACGACAGAGGGCACCGGTGGGCCAATGTGCACGCCATCTCTCTGCGATTTCAATCGCTTAGTATGGTACCACAGGTCTACACGACCCCTGTTCTGGGAGTGCCTACGACCATTTCTTCTGGGTGTTTCACTTTCTACAAACGATACTATATCAGGTAAGACAGGTTGAAACATATCTTGAAACTTTGTGGACGCAATCGTTGTACTATAAGAGGATAACGTGCGGAAAATCAACTGCCAGATTGAACTGCAAGGCTCCAAAATCATGTGGCGAATCTCTCATATAAATCAATGGGAAGTAGCGAGTACCGTACATATTGGAATGGACAGCCCTGGCGGCTCAGGGACTCAAAAGCCGGTGGGAAGCAGCCGCACGCTCCAGTCAGCATATACGCCCCGCCATGTGACTAAGAGTGCCAGGGATGTCCAGCTACGCCAGCTGGCATGCCTGAGCAGGAGGATGTGAGGTACGATTTCGGAGCCTTGCAGTTTCCATCTGGCGGCTGACTTCCCACACGCTGTCCTCTTATAGTACGACGATTGCGTCCACAAGGTTTCAAGATAGGTTTCGACCTGTCTTACCTGATAGCCTACTTCCCATGTTAGTAGCTGCTACTGCTCTTGACTGGTGTGAAGGATTTTACAGTGGCTTGTTCGTGTATTTATCTCTATGTCCAATTTTTCATTCTCCGACAAGCTGTCGACTGTAGCCAAGGGATCATTCCTAATCCTTATTTCCCCTTGTTACTCCCATTATCTTGCTTTTTCGCTACGGTATGCTTGTCTTCACTGCAAATTCTCAATGTCACCATTAATTAGTGTTGGTTGTCCACAGTTGAGGCGAGCGCGATGGCGAGCGATGATGGGCGCAGTGGCGACCACCGTCTCCAGCTCATGCAGGAGATGAGGAGTCAGAACTTTGATATGATCCGGTTTGCATCGTACCGGACAGCCTGCAAGCTGCGCTTCGTGCAGAAGAAAGTTTACTGTAAGTATCTCTTCAATCTTCTCCTACTCGACGGCTGTGTTTGAACTCGAGAAACATTTCAGGCCGCATGAGGGGATTTGTAACAGTTAACCTTTCTTTTGAAACATGCGGTACGAGGGGCGTTCCGAAAGTGAGTTTCGTAATTTCCTTTCACAGGGAAGCTGTATTACAAAGTCAGAAAACACATTGTTATAACAAAAGGCTGAGGAGTACTGGCGCATGCGCTGGGTGCTAAAGAAGAAAGAAGCAGCTCTGCTCGCGCGAATTCAGGCAAGATGGCGATGTGTTTTCTCACTTTGTAATACAGCTTCCCTGTGAGCCGGTCGTAAGTGGTAGAAGAATGGACACGCGACACAAAGAACATAGAAATGCGATAAATTATGGGACACACTCGGCCGTATGCAAACACATGTACAACGCGGGACACAGATTCACTAACATTGAAACCGACTTAAAATCATACATCACGAATCGAAAGGAAGAGCCCTTGACATAAAGGAAGCAATGGAGATACACTTAGCTCAAATAACCCTAAAAACGAACACACATTCATGGAGAATTCATCCCTCTTCACACGACTAGAAAACACACCCCTCCCTTTGGAAACGAGAAACAACATAACGTTGCAGCCAGGCTAAATAAGGGAGCAACAAGGAAAACATGCTATTGGAATAGGATGTACTTTGTACCATATCTTCAATAAACCAAGACTGATATTGTAACGTTTCACGGCTAGTGCACAGCTTGGCCCATGCTTGGGTGACAAGTTGTAACGTTTCATAGCTCGTGATATAAAATGAGTGCAGTAAATAGCTCGGTTAATAGGGCGCCAATCTCCAACAGACGGTTGTGAGATAAATTTATATTTATTAAATTGAGATTCTTTACTTTCGGGGGAGGGGCAACAGAGGCTCGCTGCAAAACACCTTATTCTATTATCTTGACCTCTGGGAAGTCTAGCCTTGGGTAAATATTGACTGAAAGTCATAGATTGAAAAAAATAATTTATTAACAAACAGGATGAGATGAATGACGTCTTGCGAACTTTCAAACGGATAAAATACAAAGGGGAAGTTATTTCTTTAAATTATTGAAGTTAGTAGTATTTACGTCCGATTTGCAATTGACAAATATGCATGAGCTCACCGGGTTGTAGATCTTCATGGGCGATGTTGGAGGAGGTATCTCGTTCCTGAAGTAGACATCTCGCGTAGTCTTCCATGGTTCCCAGTACCAATCCTACCTGATAAAGCTATCTGCCCACTAATTGCACAGATGCTGTCGCCTAGCTGAGTGAATAGAATGGTTTCACTCGTCTTCGATATTCAGCGCAATGCTGGAAATATCCTAGCTAGTTCTCCACTGAGTTTACTAGTTGAACTTTATGAAATTTTGTAGGTGAATCTCAACAAGTGAGGTCCAAGTTTAGAATTTGGAGTGCTTTCAAGTGAAAACATAATAATATTCTTCCTCTCCATACAGCTCTGTCCCGGCTTATATATGGCAATTATATCTCCCACCAGCAGTAGGGGATCTGCCAATTGCAATATCAAAGTATTGTCTACAGAAAGTGACGCTCCTTCCTTAT
This sequence comes from Meconema thalassinum, assembly GCA_946902985.2. Lineage (NCBI taxonomy): Eukaryota > Metazoa > Arthropoda > Insecta > Orthoptera > Tettigoniidae > Meconema > Meconema thalassinum. The sequence goes on along the minus strand of OX336394.1, from coordinate 398,319,996 downwards.
TGGCCGAAGTAAGTCCTTTGTCACGCACCAAGTGGCTATATTGGGGTGAAGGTCTCTCCCCCAATGACACACTTCCATATTGGTGTCATGTAGCGGTATCTTCCTTAAAAATCACAAGGTTGCAGTTTTCTCGTTGTAAAACAATTTATTCTAAAAAGCTGTAGGGTCCATTGTTCCGACATCTTTTAGAATTAGCCTGTTGGCTACCGATGGTCTCTCCTGGTTGCGGCTCCCTTTCCATTCTTCCTGCCTCTTCATAAGCTGTTTATGACGTGTCGAGCGGTATCTATTGTCAGTTGTTAGTTCCGCAAGTGAGCTCAAGAAATATATTTATTGGGGGAGGGGTTGTAAATTTACGGTTTGAAATCTCGGGTGACGTCTAATTACAAGAATGGATGAAAATGAACATATGATTTTATATTACCCTTAAACACAATAAATATATACATGCACTATCGTTGCAATTGCACACCAATATAGTACTCTTAGTTCAATTGTTTTGGGTGTTGTGTACAAACACCACAATATTAACGCCAGTATTAAAGTTTCCAATAAACCGGGTGAGCTTAAAGAGGGCTTTAGCTTACGCATGGTCTTTAATAAATGAAGATGTTCAGAATACATTACCATACTTCATATCAGGATGATCTAGACTTGGCAGCACACATATGTTACATTGCTCGACAAACACAGGCAGTTAGGAATGCAGAGGAAAGGCTAAGGGGGGTAAGAAATGATGGGACAACACAGGAAGTTCCTTCCAGTTCAGTGCAGATAGTGGTGACAGGAACTGTTCGGGACCGGACCACACATCGCTCAATCAGCTAAGCTCACAATACACTCCAACCCGACCTTTAAATAACAATCACATATTCACACTAAGCAAGCCAACTTGAAGGTCAAACACCAAATCAATATCTTAACAAAACAAATCACAAATAAGTGTATATATCATCACCCATACTTGAAGACATAGATTTAAAGCCTAGAGCAGTGGTTCCCAACCTTAATCAGCTGGCGAACCACCTTACATTATCGGAATACCGCCACGGTCCATCGGTCCATGGTGGAATAAAATACCTTATTTGTATAGTATCCCTTCCTGATGTATATATAATTTATCATCAAATATTGCAAATATATATGGTTTTTTGAAGATACAGATCGTTTATTACTGATAAATAATTTGTGTTCTGATTAGAAAATGGTTGACAAAAACTATAAGCACTTTGTAGCAAGACAGTTATTTATTTAACAATAGTGAATAGATATATCTTTGCATTATTCTAGTAATCGCCTCATAATAAACTATAAAAAGACAATATGTCTAAATTTCCACACTATACAGAATAGGAATCCTGCGATGCCTAATATAACATTAAATGGTCATCAAATAGAAAATAAATCAGAAACAAAGTTTTTAGGACTATGGATACAACAAGACTTGAAATGGAATAAACATATACAATATCTGAATACTAAACTGAACTCGATGTGCTTTGCGTTACGTATTTTGAAAACCTGCACTAGCATGCACACATTAAGAAATACTTATTTTGCTTATTTCCATTCATACTTAAGATATGGGATCATATTTTGGGGTATGTCGCCAGATGTACTAAGCACGTTTAGGATACAAAAGAGGGCGATTAGAATTATGGCAAATGTAAACTCTAGAGAATCATGTAGACCTCTGTTTAAAGATTTAAACATTCTCCCACTGCCCTGCATATATATCTTTGAAAGTATTATGTTTTTTAAAAAGAATTTAATGAATAAAGATGTTTTTCTTAAAACAAACAATGATGTTCATAGGCATAACACAAGACAAAATCAAAACATTCATATTTCACACACACACACACACACACAAGCATATATCAAAAAGGAACTTTTCACACTGGAGTTAAATTATACAATAAACTACCCCAGTATATAAAACTGGCCCCAAAAATAAAAACCTTTGATAGAATGTTGAAAGCATATCTGCAGTGCCATTGTTTTTACTCAGTAGTTGAATATCTTAGCGTATAGGAGCGATGAATTCTATAATTATATTTTACTTTTAGGTAGATTTCATTAGAAAGCTAACTATTGCAATGGGTCCCATGTTTCGACTTCCGGAAAATTTCGACATATCTTCGCGTTTCACATCCCCTACACCCCAAAACCACCGTCAGTTCAAAAGTTTATATATAATTTATGTATATATATATATATGTATATCAGTTTCTTGTGGACACGATAACTGCCGTAATTTTGCACCAATCACTTTGATTTTTTTACATAATATGTATCCCTATAAAATCTCGGTCGAGTTCGTTAATGGGCAAAATCAGTCGAAGGGGGTGAAATTGGGGGGCTTTTTTCGAAAAATTGAAATTTTGCTATAACTCTCTTAATACGTGAAATATCAAATCCATTCAAAGTTCATAATATGTGTCGGATAAGTGCCAACAATTTATGTCAAATAAGTTTTTTGATAGCACCAACCATTGACCAAAGGGGTGGAAAAAAGTGGGTTTTTCGGGAAACATTAATCATATCTCTCTTAATAGGCACAATATCAAAACCGTACAAAATGGACAATATTCCCCTAATAATTACCTAAAACTTTTGTCTGAAAGAATTTTTGATATGACCCACCATTACGCCAAGGGATGCGAAAAATGATTTCGGAATTATAAGAAAATGCCAAGAGCTATCAGAGGTTGCCATGGCAACACTACTAAATTGATGAGGGATGAGCCGTTGCCATGACAACGCACTTGCACGAGATCAGATTCAGTATTTCCATCTGACTAAGCCGGCCCCGTGGTGTTGGGGTAGCGCGCCTGCCTCTCACCCGGAGGCCCCGGGTTCGATTCCCGGCTCCGTCAGGGATTTTAAAACTGACGTGAGGGTTGGAACGGGGTGCACTCAGCCTCGTGAGGACAATTGAGTAGCTGTCTGACAGTGAGACAGCACCCCGATCACGAATACCAATATTAACGGCCGAGGGGACCCGACGCGCTGATCACGCGTCACCCCAATATCTGCAGGCCAAATGGCTGGGCAGCGGTCGCTTGGTCGGCCTTAGCCCGTCATGGGCTGGATGGTGCCAGGGGTTGACTTTGACATCTGACTAAGTGGGAAGCGGCTTCGGTGACGTAACTGGTAACATGCAGAATGTCTATGCCCAAGGTCGCGGTTTCAAAGCCGGCCGAAGTCGTCGGATTTTCTAAGAGAGCTAAAATCCCTCAGTATGCTTTTCTTTGGAGGGGAAGTTCCAACGTTCGTTGCGAGTTGCTGGTTGGGGTGGCATCTAGTAGCCAAGTTCACAGCTAGGTGTCGTTGACGGTAGTACCTGGTAGCAACATTAGGAACTACTGCTTGAAATTGACCGTCTGCAGTCCTTACCTGAATAAAGACTACTACAGCCATTACAATTCACACCGTTTATCAGACAGATTCTACAATCACCCAAAGTACACGGGGTTAGATGACCGCGTTGTCGCAGCCCCTAAACTGAGGAACCAACCAGAGGTAGATTTCATTAGAAAGCTAACTATTGCAATGGGTACCATGTTTCGACTTCCGGAAAATTTCGACATATCTTCGCGTTTCACATCCCCCAGACCCCAAAACCACCGTCAGTTCAAAAGTTTATATATAATTTATGTATGTATATGTGTGTATATATATATGCATATCAGTTTCTTGTGGACACGATAACTGCCGTAATTTTGCACCAATCACTTTGAATATTTTACCGAATATGTATACCTATAAAATCTCGGTCGAGTTCGTTACTGGGCTAAATCGGTCGAAGGGGGTGAAAATGGGGGGCTTTTTTTCGAAAAAGTGAAATATTGCTATAACTCTCTTAATATGTGAAATATCGAATCCGTTCAACGTTCATACTATGTGTCGGATAAAGCCCAAACATTTATGTTAGAAGAGTTCGTTTTATAGCACCAACCATTGACCAAAGGGGCGGGAAAAAATTGGTTTTTCGGGAAACATTAATCATATCTCTCTTAATAGGCACTATATCAAAACCGTACAAAATGGATAATATTCCCCTAATAATTACCTAAAATTTTGTCTGAAAGAATTTTTGATATGACCCACCATTATGCCAAGGGATGAGAAAAATGATTTCGGAATTATAAGAAAATACCAAGAGCTATCAGTGGTTGCCATGGCAATACTACTAAATTGATGAGGGATGAGCCATCAGACGTTGCCAAGATAACGCACTTGCACGAGATCATATTCAGAATTCCATCTGACTAAGTGTGAAGCGGCTTCGGTGACGTAACTGGTAGCAAGCATGCTGAATGTCTATGCCCAAGGTCGCGAGTTCAAAGCCGGCCGAAGTCGTCGGATTTTCTAAGAGCGCTAAAAATCCCTCAGTATGCTTTCCTTTGGAGGGGAAGTACCAACGTTCGTTGCGAGTTGCTGGCTGCGGTGGCATCTAGTAGCCAAGTTCACAGGTAGGTGTCGTTGACGGTAGTACCTGGTAGCAACATTAGGAACTACTGCTTGAAATTGACCGTCTGCAGTCCTTACCTGAATTACAGACTAATACAGCCATCCCTAAGTACACGGGGTTACATGACCACGTTGTCGCAGCCCCTAAACTGAGGAACCAACCAAAATCTCTGCGGGAGATATAATTTTGCGTGAAGAAGTAACAGACCGTTACATAGTTACACATCAGTGTCGAAACCTTGCATAAGGACAGTGTGACCACAAGTATGAAAATGGACCACAAATGACAAGAAGGTTACCGTTCCCATAAGACAATAAAATGTTTAAAATAAGCATAAAATGACGAAAAACAAAGTTAATTAAGCTCCAATTATAAAATACCTTCTCGCAATAAATGAGGTCTGATCCTTCTACGAAAACCTGCATATTCTGCCTATTTTCGCCTATCCCCAAGTTTGTCCGGTGAAATCTACCTCCGCCTTCCGGCGTGCCGAGAGGACTTTTTTAATTTAATTTTAATACCTAGCTGTATGTTGTTGTATTTATAGAATTAAGTTTTCATATTATGATAATAGAGTGAGGTGTAAATAGTTGTGCAATAAGATTGTATCTATTAAGATTTGCTATTATAATCTATATATATATAAAAATCAATGTAACGTGATAGTTTGTCTGTGGGTGTGTGTGTATGTCTCCTATGCGTTCATATACCATTCGTCCGATTGCGATGAAACTTGGGTGAGATGTTGAGTACTCTCCAAGGAAGGTTTCTGACTTAGTAAATCCATTTTACAATAGGTAGCGCACGCGTAGATTCAACAAATGAGCGACGATGCTCGAAGCATTTCAACAAAGTCCCGTATGTGTTCATATACCATTCGTCCGATTGCGATGAAACTTGGGTGAGATGTTGAGTACACTCCAAGGAAGGTTTCTGACTTAGTAAATCCATTTTACAATAGGTAGCGCACGCGTAGATTCAACAAATGAGCGACGATGCGCGAAGCATTTCAACAAAGTCCCGTATGTGTTCATATACCATTCGTCCGATTGCGATGAAACTTGGGTGAGATGTTGAGTACACTCCAAGGAAGGTTTCTGACTTAGTAAATCCATTTTACAATAGGTAGCGCACGCGTAGATTCAACAAATGAGCGACGATGCGCGAAGCATTTCAACTAAGTCCCGTATGCATTCATATACCATTCGTCCGATAGCGATGAAACTTGGGTGAGATGTTGAGTACACTCCAAGGAAGGTTTCTGACTTAGTAAATCCATTTTACAATAGGTAGCGCACGCGTAGATTCAACAAATGAGCGACGATGCGCGAAGCATTTCAACAAAGTCCCGAATGCATTCATATACCATTCGTCCGATAGCTATGAAACTTGCGTAAAATGTTGTGTACACTGCAGGGAAATTTTCTGGCTTAGTACATCCACTTTACAATAGGCAGCGCACGATTAGATTCAACAAATGAGCTACGACGCGCGAAGCATTTCAACAAAGTCACGTTTGCGTTCATATACCATTCGTCCGATAGCGATGAAACTAGGCTGAGATTTTGTGTGCACTCCAGGGAAGGTTTCTAGCTTAGTAAATCCCTTTAAAAATAGGTAGAGCACGAGTAGAATCAACAAATGAGCAACGGCGCGCGAAGCGTTTCAACAAAGTCCCATTTAATTTCATATACCATTCATCCGATAGCGATGAAACTTGGGTGAGATGCTGTGTACACTCCTGGGAAGGTTTCTGGCTTAGTACATACATTTTACAATAGGTAGCGCACCAGTAGATTCAACAAATGAGCGATGACACGCGAAGCGTTTCAACAAAGTCCCGTATAAAGTCATATACCATTCGTCTGATAGTGATAAATGTTTGGTGAATTGTTGTGTACACTCCAGGAAAGGTTTCTGGCTAAGTAAATCCATTTTACAATACGAAGCGCACGTTTATGTTCAACAAATGAGTGACTACGCGCGAAGCGTTTCGACAACGTCCCGTATACGTTCACATACCATTCATCCGATTGCGATGAAACTTGGGTGAGATGTTGTGTACACTCCAGGGAAGGTTTCTGGCTGAGTACATCCATATTACAATAAGTAGCGCAAGAGTAGAATCAAAAAATGAGCGACGACACGCAAAGCGTTTCAACCAAGTCCCGTATGCATACATGTACCATTCGTCCGTACCTATGAAACTTGGGTGAGATGTTGTGTACACGTCATGGAAAATTTCTGGCTTAGTAAATCCCCTATACAATATGCAGCGCACAAGTTGATTCAACAAATGAGGGACGACGCGCGAAGCGTTTCAACAAAGTCCCGTATAAGGTCATATACCATTTTGCCGTTAGCGGTGAAACTTGGGTGAAATATGGTTGACACTCCAATGAAGGTTTCTGGCTTAGTAAATACATTTCACAGTAGGTAGCACACGAGTAGATTCGACAAATGAACGACGATAGCGATGAAACTTGGGTGAGATATTGTGGACACTTACGTGACGGTTTCTAACTTAGTAAATACATTTTACAGTAGGTAGCGCACGAGTAGATTCAACAAATGAGTGACGGAATGCGAATCGTTTAAACAAAATCAGGTATGCGTTCATATACTATTCATCCGATTGCGATGAAACATTGATCAGTTATTTTGTACCCGCCAGGGAAGGGGACTTAGTAAATCCATTTCACAATAAGTAGCGCAAGAGTAGATGCAACAAATGGGTGACGACGCGCGAAGCGTTTCAACAAAATTCCCTATTGCGTTCATATAACATTCTTCGATTGCGATGAAACCTTGATGAGTTATTGTGTACACGCCAGGGAAGGGCTTCGACTTAGTAATACATTTCTCAATAGGTAGCGCACGAGTAGATTCAACAAATGAGTGACAGCGCACGAATCGTTTAAACAAAAACCCCTATACGTGCATATACCATTCATCCGATTGCGATGAATCATTGATGAGTCATTGTGTACACGCCAGGGAAGGGTTTCGACTTAGTAAATCCATTTCACAATAGGTATCGTACGATTAGATTCAACAAATGAGTGACAGCGATGAAACTTTTTGAAAGTTGTTGTGCACGCTCCCTCGAATGGTTCTAAATTAGAAAATCCATTTTATGATAGCTTAGAGGCAGTTAACATGTTGTGTATCCAAAAGCACTTCAAGAAACAGAATTTCAACGCCAACACTTTCTTTGATTGGCATTGCAACGAATGCCGGGTATAGCTTGTAAGTTATAAATAGTTATAATCTTAGTAATATATACCTGTTAGTTCTTTTATTTTATGCATGTAAATTCTGACGTGTCCTTTATCAAAAATGTATTGAATGCATGTATTTGATCAAATGGAATTAATAAAAATTTATCTATCTATCTATTATATTATGCAACAAGGACCTAGGTGAAGATAAAAACTACAATTTTAAAAGTACATAAAGACCATTTTAATTTTTTAGGCAATAATAGATCATACGGCTTTGTTATGATTACAGATAAGTAAATTGTTTTCGCAATCAATTTGTGAAGTTGTTGTTTTTAAGTAAGAATACTATATTAACAAGATCTTTGGGACTGTTTCGATTGTTGTCTGCCCCAGATGCGAAAAATCAAGAACAAAGAAAACAATCAAAACACAATTCGATTTGTTTCAATTTTTCTTATCTTTTCTGATGGTTTATTATTCGATGGTTTCTGAAAGTGTCGTGACCCACCGGTTGGGAATTGCTGGCCTAGGGTCTGGTTCTCAATCTCAGGATAAAAGTGATGGGCATCCACTCCTCGAGTAACTTTGCCCATCACTTTTATTCCTTCGGCATTCGAAAATTGTTTTTCAATGCAAAGTTACTCGGCGAGCTACTACTCGACGGAAGTATCAACGAACGGCTACAGTACGGGTTATGGGATTGGTCAAAATTGAATTCTGAACGGTGAATGCTCATGCGAACTCTGGTGTCAACTGATTGAAACTCAAACCTCATGGTCTCAGTCTTTGTATCAGTATTTAAATGTTAATAATAATATTCTAATAATATCGTATGGCATCGCATGCCGTTCCTTGGAGGGGCGTGGTGGCTCAGCGGTCTAGCTATATGCCTCTCACCAAGGCGGTCCGGGTTCGATTCCCGGTCAATGCATGTGAGATTTTCGATATGAAATGCCATGTCCTGTGGTTCGGATTCCACGTAAAAAGGAGGTCCCGTGGCTCATAATCACAAGATTCACGGTCACGTAAAACTACAATCTTCCTTTTCGTTCCTTGGAACGCTATGAAAGTCAGGGAGGTTAGATATCTAAGCGCTTAAACTGAGGAACCAACCACTGTAAAAAAAAGTAGGTTACTAGTAACAGCTTTACCCAATTGATAGGCTTATTGCAACTTTTCCTACTGTCAACATACTACGAGGGCTGTTTTTTAAGTAAGGGCCGTTCTTTTTTTTTTTTAATGAACCGAACATTTTATTTTGAAACCACATTTATATACCTTCCTTTATTTTTCTACATAGTTGCCTTGTTTATTTAGGCATTTGTCATACCTTAAAACTAAGTTCTGAAATCCCTCGGCATAAAAGTTTGTCGTCTGCTCTGACAACCAAGAATTCACACTTGAGGAAAATCCATTGATTGAGTGGTTATCATGAATCTTCTGTCCGCGTGAATTTTCGTGTCAATTATCATGAATCTTCGGTCCTCGTGAATTTTCGTGTCAATTGCAGTCACCAAGTCATCTGTGATCACTGACCTGAGCATTCATTGTCATGAACATTTTCACGGCCACTTTTGAATTCGCGTACCCATTTTCGCACTTTACGTTCCGTCATTGCATTATCACCATACACCTCACAAAGCTGGCGATGAATGTCTGCAGCCGACATGTTTCTTGCACTCAAAAAACGTATCACAGATCGTACCTCACACGCGGAGGGCGAATCAATAATCTTGAGCATTGTAAAGATGCACAGTTCAGCGTACAGGCTAGCTACACAGCTGCAACTGACGCCTGCTTGTTCGTAAAGGATGCCGGGAGGTAGCGCGCACGCTTGTTGCGGCGTGTACACAAACTATGGGCTTTAAAAAGAAAACGGCCCTTACTTAAAAAACAGCCCTCATATAATCCCAATTACTGGGAAATATGAGATCAACCTGGTCACGATATGGTGTTGACCGCATTGCAATATCGATATTGTCACTAAGGCAACACTGAGAAAAGGCTTTGTTTCATCTCTACATAGCTACCACACCTTACATCTGAGGTAGTCTCTTAACATATTCTAACCTTGGTCTACCCCAACAGTTCTAGTCCTCAACCCTTCCTTCCGTAACTAAGTGTGTTATTCCTGGGTGTTTTAGTATGTGTCCTACCAACCTATCTCTTCATTAGCAGTCACCAGAAACATCTCATCTTACACCTTATCCTTTGTATAACCAGAACTTGAAAACATTAATACATACCTGCCAACCCTTCCGATTTATTCGGAAACTTTCCGTACTTTCACCTCGTCCTCCGATCTTCTTAATTACCGGCACTATTATTTCTTCTGAATTTTGACCCCTAGTGATATTTATTTATTTATTTACACTGTTTACGCCCACATTGGAGCACCAAAAATCAAACCGTATATATAAAGTCTTCAAATATTTCAAATGTTAAGTTCAGTTCTTAAGCCTCCGTGGCTTAGGCGGCAGCACGCCGGCCTCTCACCGCTGGGTCCGTGGTTCAAATCCCGGTCACTCCATGTGAGGTCTGTGCTGGACAAATCGGAGGCAGACAGGTTTTTCTCCGGGTACTCCGGTTTTCCCTGTCAAAATTTCATTCCAGCAACACTCTCCACTATCATTTCATTTCATCTGTCATTCATTTAATCATTGCCCCAGAGGAGTGTGTCAGGCCTCGGCAGCCGGCACAGTTCATATCCTCGCCGCTAGATGGGGGCTTCATTCATTCCATTCCTGACCCGGTCGGAGACTGGAAGCAGGCTGTGGATTTTCATAAGTTCAGTTCTTAATTCTTGATAATTTTTTTCTTTCCCAATACTTCTTCATTCTGGAAGATCTTGCAGCTCGTTCTTCTGCTGATATAACATATTGCTTACGCTGTGAAATTTTGGATGTTAGTCGAGTTTATTTGTTATTCAGAAGCAGTTTCTCCTCTCTTTTTCTAATTTCCTCATTCCTTGCTCTATCTTTCCTTGTCCTTCCTTCGATGCTTCCTAGAAACCTCATCTCTGCTGCCTGTATCCTGCTATCTTCCCTTTTTGTCGTCGTCCATGTCCCAGCTGCATATTTATTTATTTACCTTAGTCTGAGAACGAGACTACTTGCCCTCAAGTGTTACATAATTCCCATACTAATGTATGGACACGAGGGTTGGACGTTAACCAAAACCTCGGAGAAGAAGTTGGAAGCATTTGAAATGTGGCTGTATCGTTGCATGCTTCGTATATCGTGGACCGACAGGGTGAGAAACACCGAGGTGCTGGATCAGATGGGCAAGGAGATGGAGGTGCTCTACAACATCAAGTGACAGAAGCTACAATATTTTGGCCACGTGATTCGAATTAACAAGTACCGACTCCAGTAGCTAATCATGGAAGGCAAGATTGAAGGACGGCGCAGACCAGGGAGGAGGAGGATCTCCTGGCTCAAGAATTTGCGGGAATGGTTTGAACTTGACTCAGCATCTCTGTTTCGAACGGCAACCTCGAGACAAGGGATTGCAATGATGATCGCCAATCTTCGACGCGGAGACGGAATATAAAGAAGAAGAAGACGTCTTCTAGTGCCGGGAGTGTCCGAGGACATGTTCTACTCTCCTGAGTATGTAGCTGCTTCCAGCGGACACCCTTAGGGTGAGCTACAAGTTCCGTTCAATTTCAAGTAGTTCCAACTTTCGCCATCAGATATCAATGATACCTAGTGGTGAACGTTGGAACTTTGATAGAGCGTTCCGACGAAATCTAACCTAACAATTTAGCTTCATACAAGTTTACTCTGTGGAAGGATCTTTTACATGCCATAAATCTATGACATGGGACCGCCGGCTTTACTTCCCCTCCGAAGGAAGGCATACCGAAGGATTTTTAACGCTCTTAAAAAATCCGACGACTTCAGCCGGGTTTGAACCCGGTATCTTAAGCACAGCAGTTCAGCATGCTACCAACTACGCCACCGAAGTCGCTGCATAGGTTGTGTATAGAACCCTTTTACACTTATTTGGGACATCCCGGTTCCACACAATACCTCTCACACTCTGGTAGAAACTGTTTGCTTGTTGTATTCTCTTACCAATTTCTTCGGTTATCTTCCCATCTTCTGTAATCACACTTCCCAAGTACTTTTTACCACTTGTTGCTCTTGATATGATCCATTATTCTGCATTGTTCAAAGGTTAGGTATTGGAGTAAAGCAACGAGTGAATGTGTGTTTCAGTAAACACCGTGGACATCTGGAACGTGATCGAGGCATTCCGTGAAAACGGGCTGAACACGCTGGAGCCACAGACGGAGGTGAACGTGTCTCGGCTGGAGACCCTGGTGTCCAGTCTCTACCACAACCTGAATAAGAGGCTGCCCGTGGTACAGCAGGTCCATGTGGAGTCGTGTTCCAGCCTGCTGCTCAACTGGCTGCTGTCGGCCTACTCTGTGTGAGTCATGTTGAAGTTCTAAGTGGTTTTGGAGTTGTCAGGTTGCGGGAGGGGATTTCAAATGAGCCACAAAATGTACTGACATTATGCTGTCCCAACTTAAATGCCTTCAGATAGGACAGTAGCGATCAAAACCGTAATTTTGGGGTCTGAAAGATTGCATTTAACAAACTGTACCGTGCAGTACAACTGAAATGTTACTTTAAAATGCTTGTCAAGCAGATGGATTGAGAAAGAGGTCTGTTACTAATTTTGTAACATATTTTGGATTTTTCAAATTTAAATATTGTTTTAATATGTTAGGTTGGCAAGAATATGCATTGTCATATTTCTGATGTGTGTAAATCAATTCATCATCATCATCATCATCATCCTGAACCAACTCCAGTTGCCCGGGTGTGGTATATGAGCCCCCTCCATTTCATCCTGTCCTTGTACCACTCCTCCTCCACCAACTTATCCCAATCATGACCTCTCTGCAGTACATCGTTCTTGACTGTATCTATCCACTTCTTTCGTGGCCTTCCTACGGGTCATCTTCCTTGTACTTTTCTCTCAAATTCCTTCCGTGCAGTTCTGTTTGCTGGCATCCTCTTCATGTGACCAAACCACTTTAGTCTTGAGATCTGGATCGTATTGAGGAGAGAATCATCTATTCCTACTTCTCTAATCTTCTCATTCCTGATCTTGTCTTTCCTGGTCTTCTGAATCATGGTACGTAGGCTGCCTGGAGTTTAGAGTTATCTCTATTGGTTAGTGTTGTGGTTTCTAGACTGTATAGGTTATGAACATTCCCGAATGGGAATATGATGTTATTTCCATTTGATCATATAAATTATCAATTAGTATGATAAAATTGGTCCGGCTAGATCAAACATAAAATGCCAGCGTTTCGCCCCGGTGTGCCGTTGGGCTCGTCAGTTGGTACAGACACACCTCACCAATACGCATGGCTAGCACATACTGAGAAGGCCATCACAAGACACAAAATACAAGTAGTATTGACGTCACGAGTGATGCCAATGTGCTAAGGAAGTCAAGCTCCCTTTCATAAAACAAAAACCTTACCTTGGCAATCCAAATAGGTTATGAACATTCCCGAATGGGAATATGATGTTATTTCCATTTGATCAGATAAATTATCAATTAGTATGATAAAATTGGTCCGGCTAGATCAAACATAAAATACCAGCGTTTCGCCCCGGTGTGCCGTTGGGCTCGTCAGTTGGTACAGACACACCTCACCAATACGCATGGCTAGCACATACTGAGAAGGCCATCACAAGACACAAAATACAAGTAGTATTGACGTCACGAGTGATGCCAATGTGCTAAGGAAGTCAAGCTCCCTTTCATAAAACAAAAACCTTACCTTGGCAATCCAAATACCAACTGACGAGCCCAACGGCACACCGGGGCGAAACGCTGGCATTTTATGTTTGATCTAGCCGGACCAATTTTATCATACTAATTGATAATTCTAGACTGTATGTAAGAATCGGTGTATAATAGGACTTGTACAATGTCATCTTTGTTTTCATGGGCATTTGCTCATCCCACAGCAGGTGGTAAAATTGTGTTGCCTTATTAATTCGATTGTTTACATCATGTTTTGCTAGGTTGTCACTTGATAGAATGCAACCCAAGTACTTGAAAACTTGAACGCTGGCTTCATTTAGCGTAACTATTGGTTCTGCTCCTTCCTCATACACTTTCATCGTCACCGTCTTTGTCTCGCTGATGTTTAAACCATATTTCTTACACTCGTCATTCCAGCTTTGCAGCCTCTCGCCCAGTTTTTCCTCAGATTTACTCAAGATCGCAACATCATCTGCAAATGTGAAGGCTCTAATATCTCCATGGCTCATGATCTCGAGATTAACGGTCACGTAAAACTACAATCTTCCTTCCTTTTCCTTTCCTTTTAATAGATTTCATTACCAGATCCATCACAATGATGAATAGAAGCGGTGACAATGAGCTGCCCTGCTGCACTCCTCTCTTTGTTTCAAACCAGTCCGACAAACCATGTCCTACTTGAATACAACTTCTATTCCCATTGTACAACATTTTCACTTTGTCTATGAGGCTGTCACTCACTTGAAATTCTTTCATGCATTGCCAAAGCGTTTCCCTTGGTACACTATCATAGGCTTTCTCAAGGTCCAAAAATATTAGAAATAAGGGTTTGTTCTTCTCCCTGTGTTTTTCCATTAGCATCCTAAGTGCAAAGATCAGGTCTGTAGTTGACCTTCCTGGTCTGAAACCATACTGTTCTTCCTCCAAAATTGGTTCAACAATATCTCTGATTCTGTTCTCTATTATTTTTTCCAATATTTTCAAAGCATGAGAGAGTAGTGTAATACCCCGATAGTTAGTGCATTTACGTCGGGCTTCCTTTCTTGAACAGAAGGACAATGATGCCCATCTTCCAGTCCTCTGGGATAGTATTTTCCTCCCATATCCTGTTGAGCATTCTGTATAACCATTGGATTGCTGGAATTCCCGCCGCTTTCAGCACATCCGCACTCACTTCGTCTATGCCCACTGCCTTTCCTTTCTTCATGCTCTTGAGTGCCTTTTCAACCTCCAGCCATGTGATTGGTGGTTTAGTCGTGGTTGTTCGATTTGACTCTTCTCTGTTAGTTATGTTTTCTTTATCTCAATTAATGATCAATAAATCTGAAAAAAACATTGATGCATTGATTTTTGTTTACTCCCTCGTGTGAGAAGGGGATCTCTCTGGATCTGTGCTCCGTCACCAAATTACTGTCAAAGGGCACTATATAAACAGAGCAGTCTCACCAGAATGTACTGTAGTAGTCTTCGTGAAGTGAAATTGCAAATGGTGGACAAGATAAGGAGGACAGAAACACAGCAAAAGGATAATGACAGGCATGCGAGTACAGAAGGGGGAGAAAAACAATCTCGAAGTTGGCTTGATGCCGTTAAACTCCAATAAGCATGAAATAGGGAGGTAGTGCACAGTTCGCTACTCCTGTGGGGGTCCGGACACAGACACCAAGAGCCCGCTGATGAGCCAGCTTGGTGTTCCTAGGCGAAACCACACACAAGACACGGCATAAACCTAGAAGAATTGCTGAGTTTCAATTCACTGGTCGTGAAAGTCAATTTACCATTATTGCATTTGTTGGTCAGAAATCAATATTGATACATTCCCATGACTAATCTGTGTTGCAGGGAGAATGTTGGCAAGATTCGAGTCTTCTCCATCAAGGTCGCCCTGGCTACCATGTGTGCAGGCAAGCTGATGGACAAACTCAGGTGTAAGTATTTGGTTCTAATGGGGGGTGGAAACCAAGTGTTTGTATGGTAACTGTGAGCAGATGTTAAATGTGTCACTTAGAAAACTAACTTCTTTTATTAAATTGTGTTCTCAGGGCATTTTAAAATAATAACTTTAAGTTCTGTAGTGAATTGTTTCTGAAGCCTCCGTGGCTTAGGCGGCAGCACGCCGGCCTCTCACCACTCGGTCCGTGGTTCAAATCCCGGTCACTCCATGTGAAATTTGTGCTGTGCAAAGCGGATGCAGACAGGTTTTTCTCCAGGTACTCTGGTTTTCCCTGTCACAATTTCATTCCAGCAACACACTCCACTATCATTTCATTTCATCCGTCATTCATTTAATCATTGCCCCAGGGGAGTGCGAAAGGCTGCGGCAGCCGGCACAGTTCATATCCTCGCCGCTAGATGCGGGCTGACCCAGTCAATCGACAGGAAGCAGGCTGTGGATTTTCATTTTCACTGCATTGTTTCTAACAATAGATTTAAGCACAAATCTTTCTGAGTTGTCCTCTGTCATTTTCCTCACTCTTTTCATCTTGTTACACACCCGTACAGTCATATGAACATCTGGCGCTGAATTCTTGGAATTTTGTGATTGACCTGGCTGTTGAAACTTCTGACTGTACCCTAAGGTTTCATTCCCAACAAAACATGGGTCATTTTTAAATGGGTAATCTCCGAAGTTGTGGAGCCTCTGTGGCTTAGGCGGCAGCACGCCGGCCTCTCACCGCTGAGTCCGTGGTTCAAATCCCGGTCACTCCATGTGAGATCTGTGCTGGACAGAACGGAGGCAGACAGGTTTTTCTCCGGGTACTCCGGTTTTCCCTGTCAAAAATTTCATTCCAGCAACACTCTCCACTATCACTTCATTTCATCTGTCATTCACTTAATCATTGCCCCAGAGGAGTGCGTAAGGCCTCGGCAGCCGGCACAGTCCATATCCTCGCCGCTAGATAGGGGCTTCATTCATTCCATTCCTGACCCGGTCGGAGACTGGAAGCAGGCTGTGGATTTTCAATCTCCGAAGTTGTAAACCTTGTGGCCACTATATTCTTGTGAAGGCAGAATTGCCACATCTTAACACAAGAATGGTATTGTGCTGTTAGTCCTAGGAAGAGGGACTTAACACAGCGTGAACAGGTCCGTTGGTGTTCCAAAGAGATCCGACCAAGATAAAGAGTCAATTGGTCGTAATTATGGACATTTAAATTGGTTCTTGGAGCAACAAGGGTGGTCTGTAGGAGAAATTTCACTGTTTTGTTTAGCAAGATTTAGGAGCTTAATTTGTAAATTATTTATATTTATGTTCTGATAATATGAAGGGTGTTATGATGAAAACTGTTCAAGGTTCCTGGGCTCAGGAATACGAAAGAAAGGAAAGTGTTGTTTATTTTTGACATTACTGCTTACATTTGTTCAAGACAAGTCACCAGCGTAGTTTGTTGGCATTTGAGGGTCCTTAAGTTTGCGAGGGAGCCAGTACATTTACTGGCACTTTACCCCCCTTAGCGTGTACGGCGCAATGGTGCGCCCACTAGCCTGCTACCTTCACAGCATATACGGCGCAATGGTGCACAGTCGAATTTGAATCGCCCGCTACGTGGACTTCGTAATAGTTATTTATTTGGTCGTAAGATGGCAGGAAGAGGCAACTTTTGGCAACACTTCGAGCTACTTATTGTTGCCAGGAGGTGTCGCATATCTTCACAGTCATTTATTTTTCAGATCTCTGCACACGTGTTCCCACTTTTGCGGACTGTGAGTTTGCTTGTAAACATGGCAGGTCCTGGCACAGTTATTGATGACAAAGAAATAGCTAATTTGCTTGATAATAATGCCAACAAAAGTGATTCAGTGTGTGACAGTGATATAGAGGATGAGTTCGCTATAACTTCCAGTGAAGATAGTGACGCTGACGATGTAATTCGTGATAGAACGCCAAGAAATATGAACACATTGGGCGACTGTGATATTGTCCCAGTATTGACGTGCCACTGACCAGGCATAATCAGGTTATTGAAAATTTATAATATTATGTTATGTGTAGTTGTTATTGTGTATGTTTTTTGAAAACTTTTGCCAGTGCGTTTGGAAATTATAGCGAAATGCATATGATACCTCGCTTACCATTGGGAGTAGGCTAGAAATAATGCAAGTTGTGGGTGCTGCCCAGAGTTTCACAATATCACGCTTGAGGGGTTAGAGATCCGCTACGGGACAAACTTCTGGCAATCTCACGTCTCTAAAAGTACTGTAGTAGTTAAAAGGGGCATAAAACCGATAACATTATTAACAGTAATGCTGAGTATCTACCTATACAAACCAAGCAAAGTGCAAGTATCCGAGCACACTCAACTCCACTTGCGCAGGCATATTTCCGACCTCATTGAACACACCCTGTACATGGGAAACACTTGCTAAACATTTCACATAAAAAAGTTGTGATAAGAAATGTTGAAGTAGGATGTAAAGCCAGTTGCTTGTTAACTTCAGAGCGTTGGTCAGCTTTTATAGACTCGCCACAAGACTGGCAATATAAAATCTTTTGTCTTTAAATTCTTAAACCAGTAACTTCTGGGATCTGATCTATAAGGTGCGTTCAAAAAGTAACGAGCCGGAGGCTGGAATGCGCAAACCTGTGACGACATCGGCTAATCGTGGCATGTGTAACGAGGTGTGGTTCCGATCAGAGCGTGGAAGGTCACAGCCCGTCGCTAGAGGGCACACGTGCACGTCACGTGACGATACAAAACGAGCAGAAGCATGCATCAATCATCCAACGCTGCCAGTAGCATTGCAATCAGTGACATGGAGGCGTCAATAGAAGTGTGTGCCCAATGGGTGCCCCACAGTCTTCAACCACACCAGAAAGCATGTCGAATGGCCCACTGTCTTGGTCATCTGCAGCGCCATGCAAGGGAAGGGAATGGGTTCCTGGCACGAGTGGTGTCTGGAGATGAGTCATGGTGTCATCACTTCGAACCAGAATCCAAATGACAAAGCCTCCAGTGGAAGCATCCAGGGTCACCACCACCCAAAAAAGGCAAGGCCATCCACACGAGTGCAGGAAAGGTAATGCTGACGTTCTTCTTTGACCAAGATGGCCCCCTTCTGATACACTTCATGCCGCATGGGACGACAGTGAATGCCCAGCGTTACTCGCAAACCTTGACCACCCTTCGCCAAGCGATCAAAACAAAACGACCAGGCAATCTCACCCGTGGGGTCATTCTGCTCCACGAGAATGCACGACTTCATACGGCCAACACAGTCGCGGCACTCCTGCAGAAATTCAAATGGGAGGTTCTCAGCTACCCTTCATACAGTCCAGACCTCTCTCCCTGTGATTACGCCATGTTTGGTCCCCTGAAAAGGGCTCTGCGGGGCCAATGATTCACCTCCGACGCCGACGTCCAGCTGTACGTGCGGAACTGTTTCACATCGCAGCCCAGGGAATTTTATGAGACAGCCACAGTGGGACAAGTGCCTCCTACAGCCAGGGCCAATACTTCTATCATACAGGTACTGGTTTCTATAATTATGCCTCCGGCTCGTTACTTTTTGAACGCACCTTCTATATGACAGGGAGCCAAGTGTGAGCATGACAGGAAACATACAGTAATAATAATCTACTGACATGGCTCCCTCGCATTTGCGCACCCTCAAATGCCAGCTGACTGTGCCAGGATTCGATGCCGCAACCTTGGGCACAGCAGGCGAGAACATTTCCGCTGAGCCATGCAGCCAGCCTGACGGGAAACAAATTCTACGTGTGTAGATCATGAAATATGATTATAATAATAATAACTCATAATGGATTATTATCATTATAAAATGTATTTCATGCAAAATTATTGAAAATACGTATTTAAGTATTTCAAAAATACTTCAATGGTCCAGGCGGCAGCGTTCTAGACTGATATGTACATTATAAAGTCGCCTCCATGGTGTAGTGGTCAGCGTGCTTGGCTGCCACCCCGGAGGTCCTAGGTTAGATTCCTGGCTCTGCTACGAAGTTTGAAAAGTGGTATGAGGACTGAAACAGGGTCTACTCAGCCTCGGGTGGTCCAAATGAGTAGAGGGGGTGCGATTCCCACCTCGGCCATCTTCGAAGTGGTTTTCTGTGATTTACCACTTCGTCTTCGGTCAAATGCCGGGATGGTACCTATCGTCAGGCCACGGCTGCCTCCTTCCCTCTTCCTTGTCTATCCCTCCCATTCTTCCCATCCTGTACCATCCCTCATGAGGACCCCTGTTTGCTTTGCAGGTGAGACGCTAGTCCCGCCTCCCCAGTTGTATCCCACATCACAATGTCTAGCCCCAGGACGCTGCCCACAGGGGCAGTAAAGGTGGGATCCCTCGCTGAGTCCGTGGGAAAGGCCTACCTGGAGGGTAAACTGACTATGGAAAAAAAAAGACAAAGTATTTCAAAGAATATGTGTTTTTATGCCAAATAAAATGTTTTATATAAACTGAAGTCTTGACTGCTATTGCAACTTTCCAATCGGTCAACACAATGTAATCCCAATTACTGGACATACGAAAAAATAACATGAAATAAAATATACTTGATAACTGATAAAATATACACTCACCGGCAAAAAAAAGACGCAACACTTGATTTTTAACATTAAAAAACAACAGCAATGGCAAGCCGTTCTCTTCACATACGAGAAGAGATTCGGTCTCACCTGACGGAAGAGAAGGAGTGTGATTGGAGGGTTGGAGAAAGGTTTTCTCCTGTAACATTTTCTTCCAGGACTGCATTCGATGGGAGTTCTGTCATGCCCTGGGCCGGGGTCAGTATGGATGCCAGGACTGAATTTTACCTAATTGAGAATGGGACTCTCACAGCTGACTGGTACATCATGGAAGTCCTTGAAAACCATGTTGTACCATTTGCTCCATTTGTCAGAGATGAATTTCGCCTGATGCACGACAATGCACGGACTGCCCGATGCGTCCAGCAGTACCTGCATGTGGTTGGAATCTACGCACTGGACTGGCCAGCTAGGAGCCCTGACCTCAATCCAATTGAACATGTTGGGGATATGTTGGCCAGAAATGTTCGGCAACGTGGTCCTGAGACTCTCCAGCAACTTCAGGTGATGCTGCATGAGGAGTGGGAACGCATCTCACAGGAAAGCATTTCACAAATCATCGCAAGTATGGCAGAGAGGTTACGCGAGGTGATTCGTGCTAGAGGTGAAAATACCCGTTTTTAGCCTACTTTTCACATTTTGCAAAAATGAGGAAAAAGTAGCCTTATGAGATCGGGCAAATGTATGTATGTCTGTCTGGCTGGCTGGCTGGCTGTGTGTGTGTGTCCCCCTATCAACTCCTAAAGGGCTGCAGCAAACTAAACAAAATTTGGTAGGAGTAAAGACCTATACCTGAATATCTCACAGCCATATTTGAAAATGATGTCAGTGCTACCAACTGCTGAAAAATCGCATTTGAAATTTGAGCTCCATGTTGGATATCTTGGAAGGTATGAATCGGAGCTATTTCAAAATTGGCACACGTATAGATAATAATATTGCAGTTTAATTTCCAGGAGGCCATACATGGCAGTGTTGCCAAAATGATTGTAAGCCTGCTGATAGGTCCAAATTTTAAATGCATATAACTTCTACACTATCAATTGGATTTCAACCAAATTTCGTATGTGCTATGTGTACATAAACAGATATGACTGAGCGTATTCTTAAGAGCCACCAGGGCTGCCAACTGTTAATAAATGCTCTCAATTTGTTTTAATCCAAATACCTATATATCAGAAAGTATGCAAGCCGACAGTTTTAAACTATGCACACGTATAGTACCTGACTATATAAATTTCAAAAGAAAAATATGTATTTTCCATTGAGCCATTATATATTGAAACACAAATTGTGCTAAATGTTCCGGCATAACTCAACAAAATGACAGTGTTTCGCCCCGGTGTGCAATTGGGCTCTTCAGTTGGTTAAAGCACACCTCACCAAGACACTGTCTAGTATACACTGGGAAGGCCACTGCAAGACGCACTTGATACATGTGTATCCACGTCACGAGCAAAGCCAGTGCACTATGGGAGTCGAAACTCCACTCCAAAGCAATTATAACCTTACCTTGGCATTGAATATATAAATTTCAAAAGAAAAATATGTATTGTCCGTTGAGCCATTATATATTTAAACACAAATTGTGCTAAATGTTCCGGCATAACTCAACAAAATGACAGTGTTTCGCCCCGGTGTGCAATTGGGCTCTTCAGTTGGTTAAAGCACACCTCACCAAGACACTGTCTAGTACACACTCCCATAGTGCACTGGCTTTGCTCGTGACGTGGATACACATGTATCAAGTGCGTCTTGCAGTGGCCTTCCCAGTGTGTACTAGACAGTGTCTTGGTGAGGTGTGCTTTAACCAACTGAAGAGCCCAATTGCACACCGGGGCGAAACACTGTCATTTTGTTGAGTTATGCCGGAACATTTAGCACAATTTGTTTTTAAATAGTACCTAACTGTCTATATTAATTTGGAGTAACTTATATACGTCAGTGCTACCAACATGATTCTAAGCCTGCTGAGACGTCCAACTTTAAATTAATGTAACTTCTATACTACCGGTAACTAATGGATTTCATTCAAAATTGGCACAACAATAGATCATATTATTTCAGATTATTTCTGACCAATACATGCATGGCATTGTTGCCAACATGATTTTACGCCCGCTGTTAGATCCAATGTTTAACTGCATGTAACGTCCATGCTATCCATTGGACTTCAACCAAATTTTGTATTCTGTACCCTAAGAAATGGATCTAAGAATATATTCAGTCAGCAGGTCTGCCAACTGTAGTGCTTTATTAGGCTACATTATACAGTATTTCGAACTAATTAGAAATTTCGATATTACTAACTTAATTTCGTCATTAATCATTGGCATGAATCTTAAATTTTAAGAAAAGTAGGCTCTTTAGTTCGTCACGGAACTTCTTGTTAAGTGTTCAGTTCTTGTGTCAGTACCCAAAGGAATGGATTAATTCTGTAATGATAAATTTTGGAACTCAGATTAACATTTTTAAACGACTATGTAATTTACTCAAAATTTAAGAAATTTTTACTTTTCTTTCTTATTCTAGAAAAATGAACAGATTTTTTATTTGAAGCATTTTTCTGCATCCAATGGTTTTCAAATGTAAAAAAAAATCATTATGCATAATTTTACATAAGAATAATATCAGTGCAATCAATTATGAGAATAATTATAAAATGCAAGTGTTCGTTTTTTTTTTTTTTTTTTGCCGGTGAGTGTATTTATGTCCCAGTAATTGGGATTAGATTGTGTTGATCAACTGGAAAGTTGCAATATCAATCCTCGATAACGCAACAGTGAAAACTGGCTTCAAATCTCTCTATACTCAAGACTTCTCGTTGTGAATTTTAATCAAAATAGTAGTGATATATTTACAAGCCGATAAAGTATTTTTTTACCCAAAAATGTGCACCCTATTTAATGTTTGCAGACATATTCTCTCAGATCTCAGATGCCAACGGCCACATGGGGGTGTGGAGGTTTGCAGAGTACCTGCAGGAGGTGCTGGCTCTTCCTGCTGCAGTGTACGAGTCTCCTTCATTCAACTACACAGAAGGGCTGGCCACGAGCGTCTTCCGTGAGGTAAGCCCTTCCCTCAACTATACTCTAGGACAGTGTGTCTTGAGGGCCATCACTTCTATTATGCAGAGGAAGAGTAGAGGAAGAAATATATAATTATGTATACTGTATGTCACGTGCATGCCTTTACAGGAAATTGTATTTTAAGTTGCAATTGCAAACTTATTTACCTTGACATTTATTCATGGGAACTGCAATTTTCTCTATGAACACACCATACTTTTCAATCTTTACATTGAACAAGCAATGACGGAAATTAGAGAAAAATTTTAAGTGGGAGTGAAGATTCAAGGAGAAATAATTTCAACTCTGAGATTTGCTGATGACATCGCCATCTTGGCTGACACGCCAGAGGATTTGAATGACTTTTTGAATGGTCTGGACTCCGTCTTGAGGAACGAATTCATGATGAAAATTAATAAATGTAAAACAAAAATATTGCAATGCACCCAAAATAAATCAGAAACCTCTATGGACATCAAATTGGCTGGTGAAAAGCTAAAGGAAGTAGGAGACTTCTGTTGCTTAGGAAGCACAATAACCAGTATAACGAAGCAAAGAGGATATAGAAAGTAGGTTGGCTCACACAAGGAAAGCATTTCTACAGAAAAGGAATCTTTTGACATTGAATATAGATTTGGGTATTAGGAAGTAATTTTTGAAAGCCTTTGTCTGGAGCGTGGTGCTCTATGGAAGTGAATCTTGGACTATTGGTGCAGCAGAAAAGAGGATAATTGAAGCATTTGAAATGTGGTGTTACAGGAGAATGATGAAGATCAGATGGGTAGGTACAGTTACAAATGAAGAGGTAGAGTGGGAGAGGATAGATGTTTCTGTCGACTGCTAATGAAGAGAAGAGATAGGTTGGTAGGACAAATACTAAGACACCCAGGAATAGCAAGCTTAGTTATGGAAGGAAGGGTCGAGGATAAGAACTGTAGGGGTAGACCAAGATTAGAATTGCCTCGGATGTAGGATGTGGTAGCTATGTAGAGATGAAATGATTAGCTCAGGACAGGGAATCGTGGAGAGCTGCATCAAACCAGTTAAAAGACTGAAGACTTAAACAACAACAACAACAACAACAGCTGCAGAATTTAAAAATATACACTGTACTGTATGTTGCAGGGTGGGAAGGTGACGGTGAACGACTTCATGGACACGATGATGTCTGACCCTGGTCCCCCATGTCTGGTGTGGTTGCCCTTGCTGCACCGCCTGGCGAGTGTGGAAACCGGTGAGTGGTGTTGGACTACCACCAACATAATGCTGTAGTGTAATTTCTTTTGTACGATTTCTATTCAGATTTGTTTAGATAACTATCAATACAAAATTATGAACATCTATTCAAATTTTTAGCCTATTTTCATGAATTATGAACATCTATTCAAATTTTTAGCCTATTTTCATTTATGAAAAAATAAACTGTCGACCAAAATATTATGTGTACTCGAGTTTGAAGGTTGTTTGTGAAGTAACCAATAGACCTACTCAAAATCCAATCACATCATCATTTTCATAGTTCTATTTCACGTTAGTTCATGTAGGTGTGGAATTTTTAATTTATATTTTAATATTTTTTATCGCAGTTGGAACACAAAAAGTGCCCGTTTTTAAGCGTGTTTCAACCATGCGTCACATTTAAGAATTATTATCTCACAAACCCGTCATCAGATCGAATCCAAATTTTAACACAATATACATTGCAATGTTGTATAACTGGTTTATTAATTTCAAAATTTTGTGTGTCCAAGAAAGAAAGTTGTTATCATTTTTGTAAGGTAACTTTTTCTCGGCTTGGGGTCGTTGGAAAATGTAGTTCTTGGTTGGGTTGTAATCCTTATACATCATGGGCTCCATCACGCGACATGGCACACCTCGCTCGGAAGTGATGGGCTCCATATCAGCAACGCTGTACAGCATTTCCCAGAGCGGCTAGCTGGTAAACCATGTTTTAATTCCCCATACACATACAAACCGATATAAAATAAGTGAATTAATTTACGTATTTCACAGTCATACAGCATTACCTTTTGATGTATGAGGATTACAACGCAACCAAGAACTACATTTTCCAAGCACCCCGAGCCGAGAAAAAGTTACCTTACAAATACAATAACAACTTTCGTTCTTGGACGCACAAAATTTTGAAATTAATAAACCAGTTATACAACATTCCAATGTATATTGTGTTAAAATTTGGATTCGATCTGATGACGGATTTGTGACATAATAATTCTTAAATGTGACGCGTGGTTGAAACACGCTTAAAAACGGACACTTTTTGTGTTTCAACTGCGATAAAAAATATTAAAATATAAATTAAAAATTCCAAACCTAAATGAACTAACGTAAAATAGAACGATGAAAATGATAATGTGATTGGATTTTATGTAGGTCTATTGGTTACTTCACAAACAACCTTCAAACTCGAGTGCACATAATATTTTGGTCGACAGTAATGAGATCACCTTTTGTCCGTGTGTATGTGTTTGTGTCCCCTCCCTAAGAACTTCTAAACGGCTGGAGCGATTTCAATGAAACTCGATAAGGTCATAGTACTATTTCAGCCGACCCCGACTGTGCTCTTCAAATTTTATTATGTCTCACCAATCCAACATGGTGCGTCAGGCCTCGGCAGCCGGCACAGTTAATATCCTCGCCGCTAGATGGGGGCTTCATTCATTCCATTCCTGACCCGGTCGGAGACTGGAAGCAGGCTGTGGATTTTCATTTTCATTTTTTTCTCACCAATCCAACATGGCGGCTGTGCGAAATATTTCACCGGCATTCTATATCTCCGAAACTATTACCGATAATACCCTGAAATTTTGTATGGTGATAAAGGGCACTACTAGAAGTTCACCTTTGGGACTTTAAAAAACTGGCAACTACAAAACAAACATGGCGGCGAAGAGAAGTTGAATCTTTTAAATAGACTTTTCTCTCTATTTAACCATCCAAACCCAATGAAACTAGGTACAGCAAATGTTAATACACATTGTAATGCAGTGGCATCTAATTTAGTTCAATTGTTTACATAACCTCAAGATGGCGGCTGTACGTAATATTTCACCGGCATTCTATATCTCCGAAACTATTACCGATATCACCCTGAAATTTTGTACGGTGGTAAAGGGTACTAATAGAAGTTCAGCTATGATACTTCCAAAAATCTGTAAAATACAAAACGAACATGGCCAAGTGATGGTGAAACATTTTAATAGACTTTTATCGTGATTTAACCATCCAAACGCAATGAAACATAGTACAGTAAATGTTTATACACATTGTAATGCACTGGCATCTAATTTAGTTCAATTGTTCATATAACCTATAGATGGCAGCTGTGCGCAATTTGAAAATTTAAGTTTTCATTCCTTGTGTATTAATCATGCGATTGAAGTGAACGTTTGAATAATGAACCTACGCAAAAATCGTCATTTAACTCGATGGCCTACATATATCAAAATTCAACATGGCGACCATGTGAAATATCTAGACGGTTCTCAATATGTACGAATCTATTACAGCAATCAAACTGAAAATTTGTATGTAGATAGAGGCAATTAACATAAATAGGATATATGAAAATAGGCTGTATAGTTCTTCACGGAACTACTTGTTGAATATCTATTCAATCATTGGTACATGTTACAACTTTTCATTGAGGTCTTCATGGCGGCTTCAATGGCATAGTTGGTAGCATGCTGAGCTTCTATGCCCAGCTATGGACGTGACACGTGGACTTTGGGAAAACAAGCACAATCATGACTAGAAGCTGCTGAAATGTAGTTCTGGAAAAGACTGACAAGGATGAGTTGGAGGGAAAGGAAGACTAATGAACAAATCTTGGATGACGTTTAGGAGAAACGGACATTACTTTATTCATTACAGCAGAGGAAAACACTACATTTCTTGGACATGTCTTACCGCATGACACTTTTCTCCGGACTGTCTTCGAAGGCAAGATCCTAGGGAAGAAATGGGGAGGAAGACCATGTCTCTCATACCTTAGAAACACAATCACTCGGCTGGGTTTTACTTCCTCTACGTCACGATGAAGAGAACTGCTGAAGACCGTGGACTGTGGCTGCAGCGACAAGGCTTAGCCTTTAGATAATGATGTTGACAATTAAACACTTCTCACACAAATGGGGGGGGGTTGCTAAATTGGATGTCTAGTTCTGTTGGTCAGATGATGATCATCATATTATACAATAGTACGAGGGCAGTTTCTTAAGTAAGGGCCGTGTTTTTTTTTTTTTAATTAACCGAACATTTTATTTTAAAACCTCATTTATTTTTAGGTTTTACATACCTTCCTCTATTTTTCTACATAGTTGCCTTGTTTATTTAGGCACTTGTCATACCTTAAAACTAAGTTCTGAATTCCCTCTGCATAAAAGTTTGCCGCCTGCTCTGACAACCAAGAATTCACACTTGAGGAAAATCCATTGATAGAGTGGTTATCATGAATCTTCGGTCCTCATGAATTTCGTGTCAATTGCAGTCACCAAGTCATCTGTGATCACAGACCTGAGCATTCATCATCATGGAACTCGCGTACCCATTTTCGCACTTTACCTTCCTTCATTGCATTATCACCATACACCTCACAAAGCTGACTATGAATGTCTGCAGCCGATATGTTTCTTGCACTCAAAAAACGTATCAAAGATCGTACCTCACAAGCGGCGGGCGAATCAATAATCTTGAACATTGTAAAGATGCACAGTTCAGCGTACAGGTTAGCTACACAGCTGCAACTGACGCCTGCTTGTTTGCAAAGGATGCCGGGAGGTAGTGTGCACGCTTGTTGCGGCGTGCGCACTGACTACAGGCTTTAAAAAAAAGAACGGCCCTTAAAAAAAAGCCCTCGTATTAAGCTTCTGCTATGGCACAGCAAAGTTTAATTGAAAACTTCATTAAACTTGGCTGTGCCATAGCAGTTACCTGATCCAAGATATAACATTTTGGAGATAGCATTGGAACATGGCTGTCCATATTATATTTTTGGCCCTGCAACTACCATCATTTTGGTTTTTTGTCATATAA
The DNA here is from genome assembly GCA_946902985.2 of Meconema thalassinum. NCBI lineage: Eukaryota > Metazoa > Arthropoda > Insecta > Orthoptera > Tettigoniidae > Meconema > Meconema thalassinum. The sequence goes on along the minus strand of OX336394.1, from coordinate 398,291,828 downwards.
ATAAATCATTGTACTTATATTGTGACTGAATTGTTTTGTTGCAGTGGTCCATCCCACCGTGTGCGATGCTTGTCAGAGGGAAGGCTTCTCTGGGTTTCGATACCGCTGCCAGAAATGTCACAGCTACCAGTTGTGCCAGGATTGTTTCTGGCGTGGCCGAATATCGGGTCCACACACTAACGAGCATGAAGTCAAAGAGTACACAACCTATGTGAGTAAACCTTTTCTCAGTTTTGTATCAAACTTTCTGCATATAAGTTAGGTAAATTGGTTTCTTGAGATAAAAGTGGATAATTGTAATTTCCTATATGGATTTAAGGGTAAATGATGAAAATTCTACGTAAATTCTATTTCTTACCTATGATGCTGCTTGCAGACAACGCAGTATGGAGACTGAACAGTCAACTACATCAACAAGTTTGTTGGCCTAGATTTGAAGCCAATGCGGCAACAAACGTCTACGTTGCATTTCTTAATTGCTTGCCACGGTGGGTGAGTGGTTATCGTGTGGGACTACCAACCCCAAGCTTGCAGGTTCGCTCCTGGCCGTGGTAAGTGTTTTTTTTGAAAGGCGACAAAAAATCACAACATGCATGGCATACGTTGTTGGCATGTTAAAGAACCCATTTGAATTCAGTAGGTCGTGTTCATAATGGCAAAATTAAACTTGGGATTTTCCGCCAACACAAAGCTCCTCCATTCTCTACTAGAAAGCGCTATAGTGTCAAGGGGCTTAGATATCTAACCTCCTTGACTTTCATAGCGCTCCAAGGAACTACGAGATTCGACATGCAAGCTGCCCTCTGGGTGTCAAATAACAAAGCTTGCACCCGGCATTCGAGGCCATACGATATTATTATAATTATTTCTTAATTATTGAGAAAAACAGCAATAAAGGTGACTGTTGTCCGCGGGACAGGGCTACTCGGTAAGAAGTGACATAGACTCTTGTTCCGTAAACCAACACACTACAGTGCGCGTGCTCACTCACTCGCACATAATGGAGTCGAATAGAATAGCGTTATTTTAAGTTTAATGTTATTGTTTGAAGCTGCTTATAATGTTTTAGTCCATGAAAATAATGTTCCTTTAAATGTAAAAAGCGAATGAACTCGTTTCGTTGCCATGGTCAAGGTATTTTTATCAAGTTTCAAAATACAACTATGGTAGTTTTCCTTTTGGTTTCAACACAATCATTTGCTCTAATAAGCTTAGTAATACACAGCTGATAACACCAGAATAGCCTCCGGAGTTCATTATATCCATTCACTTCATAACATTATTGCCGCGTTCGAGCAGGAAGCTTTGTAACATAGACGTTTGTTCCATTATTTTTAGCACATTGATGGCGGGCTATGTTAATTTATGTAGTTTTGTATTGGTGTGCGGGCGACCAGCTACGTAAATTAACGCTTTCTCACAGTAATCCAAGCAGCCGAGATGAAGTTCCTTAGAGGAATAATTGGGAAGACACGGAGGGATAAAATCAGAAATGTGGACATAAGAGAGAGAACTGGGTTCTCAAAACTGCAAGACAAGATAGAGACCAGTAAGCTGAAGTGGTACGGACATATGATGAGAATGGAAGAATATAGAGAACCAAAAAGGATATTTATGGAAGAAATGCCAGGAAGAAGACCACGAGGAAGGCCCAGAAAGAGGTGGATAGATACGGTGAAGGAGAGCAAGGAGAAGAGAGGAGTAAAAGAAAAAGAAGTATTGAAAGAAGGAAATGAATGGTGGAGGTTCATCATTTGCAACCCGACCCAGGGAACTGGAAACGGGAAATGAAGAAGAAGAAGGTGTAATTTTCTCCTCTCCGCTGAAACACTCTCTTCTCCCCGCTGGAGTTGATTTACATTAAATACCACCATCAACGCAAACCTACAGAATTTACCGCCTTTAAATACAGGCCACAAGTGATATTAACATATATGTTTCCCGACTTTGAATGGGCGCCAAGGTTGACCTTATGGGTCTTCCTGAATAAAATAGAATACGATAAATAACTGTTGCCCCGACTATGAAACTCCTCATCCCAGGCGTATGGCATTTGGCATGCATTCGCTGATGTTACCAGGATCAAGCAAGACAGGAATATAAACACACATGAATTTTAAAGAGATAATCTATTGGCTGTACTATACACATATATACATAATATACAACACAAAAAAATACCCTTGCTATACACTTGTAATAACACAGGCCAACGACAAAAAAACTTTTTCTATAAAATTAGCTCTATTTAATGATTTTTGGTGTGCTGAGTCCGAAAATCATATTATAATTGCTCTATCACCCACCAGTTTCTTACAATTTTTAATTTAAAATATAAAAATTAAATTTTGTATGTGTTTTTTATTTTTTTATCACAGTAAAATAAACAAAGAAATTAAATGTTAGTAGGTTGGCAGCAGTGATAAATAGAACCTGCAACACTGTTTTTCTCTCACATTCTTTATCTTCTTCTCTAACAGCTGTACAGTTGATTCATTCCAATAAACATAACCTCACTTTTCACTTGTTGTCCTATGTGCTTTAAGTATGGCTAGCCGTGATTTTAAAAACTGTCCTAACACTTTTTCTTATATATGTGGTGATTTTGTGATTAAGAAACATCAAAGAAACATACCTGACTTTGTAAAAAAAAAGTGTACTTTGCATATTTTGGTGTTAAAATTGGTGACCAAGACAAAAGTTGGACTCCTCACAAGGTTTGTTATGTTTGTGTTGAGGATCTAAGGAAGTGGTCTAAAAAAGAAAAGAAAGCTTTTAGATTTGCAGTGCCTATGGAATGGAGAGAGCAAAAACATCATTCAAATGGCTGTTATTTTTGTACTGTTGATGTTTCTGGGTATAACTCTAAAAATAAGAAAGTGATTGTTTATCCAAGCCTTCCGTCCGCTATCCGTCCGGTAGAACATGGTCCTGGACTGCCTGTTCCTGAGCCTCCTCATTGTATTGACGACATTTTAAATACCAGTGAATCAGAATCTGATGGAAGTGCACCAGAAAGTTTACAACCACAGCTGTTTACGCAAACTGAGCTAGATGACTTAGTGCGAGATTTAGGTTTGACGAAGGAAAAAGCAGAACTTCTTGGCTCAAGTTTAAAAGAAAAACATTTATTGGCTCCTAGTACATGTATTTACAAGTACAGATATAGAGATAAACAGTTCTCTCAGTTTTTCAAGCGGGAAGGGGATTTGGTTTACTGTCACGATATTGTTGGTCTAATGAACGAATTCGGTATTGAGTATAATAAGGAAGATTGGAGGCTTTTTATAGACTCATCAAAAACTAGTTTGAAAGCTGTCCTTCTACACAATGGAAACTCTTACGCTTCACTTCCTATTGCTCATTCAGTCCACATGAAGGAGACATATGAAAATCTTAACACGATTTTACAGGAAATCAACTATTCAGCTCACGATTGGATGCTCTGTTGAGATTTAAAAGTTGTTTGCATGCTCCTTGGTCAACAAAAGGGTTTTACTAAGTTTCCATGTTTTATTTGTGAATGGGACAGTAGAGCAAGAGATGAACATTGGTCCACAAAACAATGGCCCACAAGAAAAGTTTTAAAACCTGGCGAAAAAAACATTTTGTATAGGTCTTTAGTAGATCCAAAAAAGATACTCCTTCCACCTCTACACATCAAATTAGGCTTAATGAAACAGTTTGTAAAAGCCTTGCCTAAAGATGGAGAATGTTTTAAGTATTTGAGTGAAAAATTTCCTCATCTATCAGAGGCTAAACTAAAAGAAGGCGTTTTTGTGGGACCAGATATTCGAAAAATGAAGTTTGATCCCACCTTTGAAACGAAGATGACTACGGTTGAAAAAGAGGCTTGGATTGCATTTAAAGAAGTTGTAACCAAGTTCTTAGGCAATGTAAAAGACCCTAACTATAAATTCATAGTGGCTAATATGCTGAGTAAATTTCAAAGTTTGGGATGTCTTATGAGCCTTAAAGACCACTTTTTACACAACCATCTTGACCTTTTCCCTGAAAATCTTGGTGATGTGAGTGAAGAGCAAGGGGAACGATTCCATCAGGACATCAAGGTGATGGAGAAACGATACCAGGGACTTTGGAACACCAACATGTTGGGCGATTACTGTTGGTCACTTCATCGGGAACAACAAAATGCATCACATCGGAGAAAAAGTTACATAAGAAGTTTTACAGAAAAAAGAGAAAGAAAATACAAAAAAATTAACTCCTAAAGTGTTTATGTGTCTTTAAATTAACCAACAATTGTGGCATAATTAAATTAAAAAATATTATTTTATAATTTGTGATTTCCTTGGATATTACTAATTTCCCCCTTTTCCCAATTATTTAGAGTAATCGGTGTCATATTGTGAAAGAACTGTGGGTAATACATAAAATCTGACACCAGAATCGGTTTTAGCACCCAAAATTACATAGGAATCACATATATTTATTAAAAAAGCTTTTAAAAATATTTTTTTTGTTGGCCTGTGTAATGCTTTTTGTACAGTACCTTGTCACTGAATCTATGCTCTTAGAGCTCCAAACACTTACGGCCATATTAGACCTAGGCCTACCAGCCTCCTATGTATTTACACTCTGTACACAAAATATCTACACACGTTAAGAGACAGACTGGTTCACTTCACTTTCTCTCCCCAAGAACTGTTCGTTCACGTCTCCATTCTCGCATTACTTCTTGATGAACTTCTTATGACTGACGATCATCCGTTTAGGCGTGGTAAGGTATTACCGACAACCCATGGTATGGACGGACCCATGAAATGCAACGTAGCCTCTCAATAGCCCGTAAGAGCTCAGTGGTTTGCTAAAGATTAAGTCTTTGCTCGTTCGTTTTACGATACCATGATCCAGTAACAACAACACTAATTGGCAAGTAGACAACGGACTTTCGCTGTAAAACCAAGAAGACCATTTCTGATCACCAGACACGCCATTATAAACACTGGCGAACAAATACATCTACACCAATAGCTGTGCTTCGTTCTGCCGGAACTATGTTGTGCGTGCGCTGCTCCTAGCGGAATATCCGTGACAATACATGAACATTTGACAGTCGAAATTCACACTCACGTCACCCAGTATTTTTCCACGCGCCGGTTCATCAGAGTTCATGCTATTAATAGCTTAGGTATTCCCTGAACTTGCCACAACAAGTCGAATTACTGCCTGTCTTTTCCGGGTTTGTAACATTTCCAGCACTCGAAAATACCAATACATCATACCTTATAGTACAGCCAGGAATTGAAGATTTTAACATTACTAGTTCAAAATAAAGCCGTTAACCCCAAACCAAAATGAAATAATGCTTCTACTCAAAATAATACAGTCTTATATATCCTTGTTCTCAAAACGTAATAAATCGCAAAAACCCCGTATTTTATAATATCAAATATCCAAAAACCGATAACTAATAAACAATGACTCTAGTTGGTCCGGAACATCCAAAGATGAATCCGTCCACACAAAAATACACAGGCACAATGAAAATCACCGCTTCATCCCCACGTTAACCCAATATAATAAGATACTAATAAAATACCCCAAACTAACTGCACAAAGAAAAAACCCGAGGGTGAGCTAATGTAACTGAATAAATTCGGTTACACCGCCGCTCATAAATCGAAATACTATAAAAACGTGTTTTATACGTGTTATTTACAAACTAAGGTCTTAGTTGATCGAAATGCAGATAGGTATATTGTTTTCTCGATAATGCTTTCGGTACAGGAAATGTGGTTTTATAACACTCAGTATATTACACCAATATATTACACCAGGTGGTAATGATGGACAAAAACGGAAATGAGGTACACAACAAAGAGGCACTCAAGACAGTGTGGAAAGAGTACTTTGAGGATTTGCTGAATCCAAATGGTCATAGGGAGGAAGACAACGTATTGGAAGATGGAGAAGACAACACAGGAATGGAAAAGGACCTGACTTGGAGAGAACTGGAAATGGCTATAGACAAGATGAAAGGAGGAAGGGCACCAGGTGTGGATGAAGTGAGTGTTGAAATGGTGAAGGCAGCAGGGGAGGTTGGGAAACAGTGGCTGTACCGTGTGATGAGGGTGATATGGAAGGAGAAAAAGACCCCAGAAGATTGGAAGAAAGGATTAATTGTCCCAATATTTAAGAAAGGAAGCAAAAAGGAGTGCAGAAATTACAGGGGAGTCACACTCATACCTCACTGTGCCAAGATATATGAAAAGATATTAGAAAGTAGAATACGAGCCAAAGTGGAGAGAAAATTGAGAGAGGAGCAGTATGGGTTCAGACCTGGGAGATCAACAGTGGATCTCATATTTTCAGTGAGACAGCTCCAGGAACACCACTACGAATTTGGAGAGGATCTGCTGATGGCCTTCCTGGACATCGAAAAGGCCTATGATAGTGTGTGTAGGGAGAAGGTTTGGAAAGCAATGGAAAACATGGGAGTGGAAAAAGGGACTGTAGGCAGAGTGAAGGAGATGTATTGTGGAAGTGTGAGTTGTGTAAAAGTTGGAGGGGAAAGAACAGACTGGTTCAGACAAATGAGTGGCCTGAAACAGGGTAGTGCGCTGTCACCCCTTCTCTTTATTGTGGTTATGGACGAGGTAATGACACGGATAGCAGGAAAAATAGGAGAGATGAAAGCAATGGTGTTTGCAGATGATCTCATGGTCTGGGGAAACAAGGAGGAGGAAATTCAGGAGCAACTGAAGGCTTGGGAAGAAACAGTGGGAGAGTACGGATGGAAGTTCAACATCAGTAAATGTGAGATCCTGTTAACGACCAGGAAAAAGGACAGACGAATGTGTGGGATAACACTTGGAGGTGGACAGCTGAAGAAGGTGGAAAGTCTCAAGTACTTGGGAAGTATAGTGGAGGAAAATGGGAGAAATGACAAAGAGATTACGGAACGTGGCAGACAGGCAGAAGCATTTCTGAGAAGCATTAGGAGCTTAGTGTGGAATAAAGATGTCCCACAAAAAAGCAAGGAAGTGTTATACAGAAGCTACTATATCCCGATACTGACCTATGCTTCAGAAACGTGGACAACGAAGAAAAGAGATGGTAAATTGGCTTTCACGGCCGGTGAATTAAAACTCAGCAATTCTTCTAGGTTTGTGCCGTGTCTTGTGTGGGGTTTCGCCTAGGACACCAAGCTAGGCTCATCGGCGGGCTCTTGGTGTCCCCGCCCGGACCCCCACAGGAGTGACGAACTGCGCGCCACCTCCCTTTATATACGGTGCAACTGCACCACTTGACTACGAGAACTAAAAGCTCAAGCAGCCTTAACCTCCCTATGAAGGCTTCCAAAAAGATGGTATATTGGCTTTCACGGCCGGTGAATTAAAACTCAGCAATTCTTCTAGGTTTGTGCCGTGTCTTGTGTGGGGTTTCGCCTAGGACACCAAGCTAGGCTCATCGGCGGGCTCTTGGTGTCCCCGCCCGGACCCCCACAGGAGTGACGAACTGCGCGCCACCTCCCTTTATATACGGTGCAACTGCACCACTTGACTACGAGAACTAAAAGCTCAAGCAGCCTTAACCTCCCTATGAAGGCTTCCAAAAAGATGGTATATTGGCTTTCACGGCCGGTGAATTAAAACTCAGCAATTCTTCTAGGTTTGTGCCGTGTCTTGTGTGGGGTTTCGCCTAGGACACCAAGCTAGGCTCATCGGCGGGCTCTTGGTGTCCCCGCCCGGACCCCCACAGGAGTGACGAACTGCGCGCCACCTCCCTTTATATACGGTGCAACTGCACCACTTGACTACGAGAACTAAAAGCTCAAGCAGCCTTAACCTCCCTATGAAGGCTTCCAAAAAGATGGTATATTGGCTTTCACGGCCGGTGAATTAAAACTCAGCAATTCTTCTAGGTTTGTGCCGTGTCTTGTGTGGGGTTTCGCCTAGGACACCAAGCTAGGCTCATCGGCGGGCTCTTGGTGTCCCCGCCCGGACCCCCACAGGAGTGACGAACTGCGCGCCACCTCCCTTTATATACGGTGCAACTGCACCACTTGACTACGAGAACTAAAAGCTCAAGCAGCCTTAACCTCCCTATGAAGGCTTCCAAAAAGATGGTATATTGGCTTTCACGGCCGGTGAATTAAAACTCAGCAATTCTTCTAGGTTTGTGCCGTGTCTTGTGTGGGGTTTCGCCTAGGACACCAAGCTAGGCTCATCGGCGGGCTCTTGGTGTCCCCGCCCGGACCCCCACAGGAGTGACGAACTGCGCGCCACCTCCCTTTATATACGGTGCAACTGCACCACTTGACTACGAGAACTAAAAGCTCAAGCAGCCTTAACCTCCCTATGAAGGCTTCCAAAAAGATGGTATATTGGCTTTCACGGCCGGTGAATTAAAACTCAGCAATTCTTCTAGGTTTGTGCCGTGTCTTGTGTGGGGTTTCGCCTAGGACACCAAGCTAGGCTCATCGGCGGGCTCTTGGTGTCCCCGCCCGGACCCCCACAGGAGTGACGAACTGCGCGCCACCTCCCTTTATATACGGTGCAACTGCACCACTTGACTACGAGAACTAAAAGCTCAAGCAGCCTTAACCTCCCTATGAAGGCTTCCAAAAAGATGGTATATTGGCTTTCACGGCCGGTGAATTAAAACTCAGCAATTCTTCTAGGTTTGTGCCGTGTCTTGTGTGGGGTTTCGCCTAGGACACCAAGCTAGGCTCATCGGCGGGCTCTTGGTGTCCCCGCCCGGACCCCCACAGGAGTGACGAACTGCGCGCCACCTCCCTTTATATACGGTGCAACTGCACCACTTGACTACGAGAACTAAAAGCTCAAGCAGCCTTAACCTCCCTATGAAGGCTTCCAAAAAGATGGTATATTGGCTTTCACGGCCGGTGAATTAAAACTCAGCAATTCTTCTAGGTTTGTGCCGTGTCTTGTGTGGGGTTTCGCCTAGGACACCAAGCTAGGCTCATCGGCGGGCTCTTGGTGTCCCCGCCCGGACCCCCACAGGAGTGACGAACTGCGCGCCACCTCCCTTTATATACGGTGCAACTGCACCACTTGACTACGAGAACTAAAAGCTCAAGCAGCCTTAACCTCCCTATGAAGGCTTCCAAAAAGATGGTATATTGGCTTTCACGGCCGGTGAATTAAAACTCAGCAATTCTTCTAGGTTTGTGCCGTGTCTTGTGTGGGGTTTCGCCTAGGACACCAAGCTAGGCTCATCGGCGGGCTCTTGGTGTCCCCGCCCGGACCCCCACAGGAGTGACGAACTGCGCGCCACCTCCCTTTATATACGGTGCAACTGCACCACTTGACTACGAGAACTAAAAGCTCAAGCAGCCTTAACCTCCCTATGAAGGCTTCCAAAAAGATGGTATATTGGCTTTCACGGCCGGTGAATTAAAACTCAGCAATTCTTCTAGGTTTGTGCCGTGTCTTGTGTGGGGTTTCGCCTAGGACACCAAGCTAGGCTCATCGGCGGGCTCTTGGTGTCCCCGCCCGGACCCCCACAGGAGTGACGAACTGCGCGCCACCTCCCTTTATATACGGTGCAACTGCACCACTTGACTACGAGAACTAAAAGCTCAAGCAGCCTTAACCTCCCTATGAAGGCTTCCAAAAAGATGGTATATTGTCTTTCACGGCCGGTGAATTAAAACTCAGCAATTCTTCTAGGTTTGTGCCGTGTCTTGTGTGGGGTTTCGCCTAGGACACCAAGCTAGGCTCATCGGCGGGCTCTTGGTGTCCCCGCCCGGACCCCCACAGGAGTGACGAACTGCGCGCCACCTCCCTTTATATACGGTGCAACTGCACCACTTGACTACGAGAACTAAAAGCTCAAGCAGCCTTAACCTCCCTATGAAGGCTTCCAAAAAGATGGTATATTGGCTTTCACGGCCGGTGAATTAAAACTCAGCAATTCTTCTAGGTTTGTGCCGTGTCTTGTGTGGGGTTTCGCCTAGGACACCAAGCTAGGCTCATCGGCGGGCTCTTGGTGTCCCCGCCCGGACCCCCACAGGAGTGACGAACTGCGCGCCACCTCCCTTTATATACGGTGCAACTGCACCACTTGACTACGAGAACTAAAAGCTCAAGCAGCCTTAACCTCCCTATGAAGGCTTCCAAAAAGATGGTATATTGGCTTTCACGGCCGGTGTCCGGGCGGGGACACCAAGAGCCCGCCGATGAGCCTAGCTTGGTGTCCTAGGCGAAACCCCACACAAGACACGGCACAAACCTAGAAGAATTGCTGAGTTTTAATTCACCGGCCGTGAAAGCCAATATACCATCTTTTTGGAAGCCTTCATAGGGAGGTTAAGGCTGCTTGAGCTTTTAGTTCTCGTAGTCAAGTGGTGCAGTTGCACCGTATATAAAGGGAGGTGGCGCGCAGTTCGTCACTCCTGTGGGGGTCCGGGCGGGGACACCAAGAGCCTGCCGATGAGCCTAGCTTGGTGTCCTAGGCGAAACCCCACACAAGACACGGCACAAACCTAGAAGAATTGCTGAGTTTTAATTCACCGGCCGTGAAAGCCAATATACCATCTTTTTGGAAGCCTTCATAGGGAGGTTAAGGCTGCTTGAGCTTTTAGTTCTCGTAGTCAAGTGGTGCAGTTGCACCGTATATAAAGGGAGGTGGCGCGCAGTTCGTCACTCCTGTGGGGGTCCGGGCGGGGACACCAAGAGCCCGCCGATGAGCCTAGCTTGGTGTCCTAGGCGAAACCCCACACAAGACACGGCACAAACCTAGAAGAATTGCTGAGTTTTAATTCACCGGCCGTGAAAGCCAATATACCATCTTTTTGGAAGCCTTCATAGGGAGGTTAAGGCTGCTTGAGCTTTTAGTTCTCGTAGTCAAGTGGTGCAGTTGCACCGTATATAAAGGGAGGTGGCGCGCAGTTCGTCACTCCTGTGGGGGTCCGGGCGGGGACACCAAGAGCCCGCCGATGAGCCTAGCTTGGTGTCCTAGGCGAAACCCCACACAAGACACGGCACAAACCTAGAAGAATTGCTGAGTTTTAATTCACCGGCCGTGAAAGCCAATATACCATCTTTTTGGAAGCCTTCATAGGGAGGTTAAGGCTGCTTGAGCTTTTAGTTCTCGTAGTCAAGTGGTGCAGTTGCACCGTATATAAAGGGAGGTGGCGCGCAGTTCGTCACTCCTGTGGGGGTCCGGGCGGGGACACCAAGAGCCCGCCGATGAGCCTAGCTTGGTGTCCTAGGCGAAACCCCACACAAGACACGGCACAAACCTAGAAGAATTGCTGAGTTTTAATTCACCGGCCGTGAAAGCCAATATACCATCTTTTTGGAAGCCTTCATAGGGAGGTTAAGGCTGCTTGAGCTTTTAGTTCTCGTAGTCAAGTGGTGCAGTTGCACCGTATATAAAGGGAGGTGGCGCGCAGTTCGTCACTCCTGTGGGGGTCCGGGCGGGGACACCAAGAGCCCGCCGATGAGCCTAGCTTGGTGTCCTAGGCGAAACCCCACACAAGACACGGCACAAACCTAGAAGAATTGCTGAGTTTTAATTCACCGGCCGTGAAAGCCAATATACCATCTTTTTGGAAGCCTTCATAGGGAGGTTAAGGCTGCTTGAGCTTTTAGTTCTCGTAGTCAAGTGGTGCAGTTGCACCGTATATAAAGGGAGGTGGCGCGCAGTTCGTCACTCCTGTGGGGGTCCGGGCGGGGACACCAAGAGCCCGCCGATGAGCCTAGCTTGGTGTCCTAGGCGAAACCCCACACAAGACACGGCACAAACCTAGAAGAATTGCTGAGTTTTGAAGAAAAGAGACATAAGCAGAATACAGGCAGGTGAAATGAAGTTCCTGCGAAGTAGGATCGGAGTAACAAGAAGAGACAGGGTGAGGAATGAAAAGGTCAGGGAAATGGTGAAAGAGGAGCCCTTGCAAGGTAGGATTGAGACATCAAGACTGAGGTGGTATGGAAACTTAAAGAGAATGGATGAGAAGAAGATTCCCAAGAGGATACATGAGATGCAGATGCAGAAGAAACGACCAAGGGGAAGACCAAGAGATAGATGGCTGAAAGGAGTGGAGGAATGTGTCAAGAAGAGAGGCGAGGACTGGACCAGAGTGACAGCGGAGAGGTGGTGGGAAGAAAGAACTAAGTGGCGAGGCTTATGTTCCAAACAGACCCAGCCTGGGGCTGGAAACTGTACAAGAAGATGAGATGAGTTACAGTACTGCGTGTATTGTCAATTCGCCCTGGTCAAGTGTTAGCATGGCGCACGCGGAACTGACAGTGCAAATTACAATGATAGCAGTGAAAGTAGTGACGATGAGATTAAAGGATGGGCAAGTAAGTAAAGGTACACGTATTACTTCTCATTCTAGGTGTGCTCCAGCTGCCCGGTCCTCAGTAAGGAATAGAGTAGTGCACGCCCGGGCAACAATGTGTTAAAGGGCATTTAGTTTCATAATTTCCGGAATACTAAAGCCATCTGTTGAGATATGCTAGAACTACTTGCAAATAAGTATTCAGAAAACATCATAGATGTTTGTTCCGTGAATGTCTCAAATTACACAAAATGTAACATAGACGTTTGTTCCCGCATACGCTAATCTTCATTTATAAAGTGACTTAATCACACATCATAAAACTTGCAAGCAACACCAGGCTGAACTTGCTAATTTCTAATACTATACTTGTTTTGTTTGCACTGTAGAAGTCTCCCAGCAAGCAGATCGGCCACTCGCTGCGTAAGTCGTTCCGCTGCGTACCAGAGAAAGGTCGGCCTAACATCCCTCGGTTCCCAGAAGAGCCGGAGAAGACCCTGAACCTGTCTCACATAGTGTGAGTACACACCTCTGCAATATATTACATGGAGTATGGAGCCAGTGGGAACTGTCACTTTTATTGATGTTCCATTGATTCCAGTCCTCCGTCGCCATTGCCGTCGCACAATGGTTTTCCCGAGAGCTCGTTCGCTTCTCCGTTTGATGGTGGCTCCATGGACAGCCGCTCTACTGGCCGCAGGTGAGTAATGAGATAGCATTTGCATTATTTGTGAGTTGAGAAACAATTACTTTTAACAAACAATACAACATTGTTGTGTATATACATACAAACAATGATTGGAGAGAAAATGAAGGATAGAATGATGGAAAAAAGGATAAACATGATGACCAGCAGGTGGGAGTGGAGGGGGGAGAGACAAAAGGAACGAGGACACTTTCCACAGCTGGACAAATCGTCTTCAAAGATGGACGTTCTCGCCATCAATACACTCAACAGTTTTTCAGAGTAGGAACCTCCTGACCTGTTGTCATCTTCCTTTCCTGTGTTAGGTTGGTTTTTCACTCCCTCCTACATCATCCACTTCAAGATCCAGGGTCATTATCTATGTGCGCCCCGATAAACACGGCAAGCTAAGGCGGCGTTCCGGGGGCTGATCGCGGACGCGCGTACACGGTTCAGCCGGTGGTTGGTGCGCACTTTTACCAAACATGTTCAATAATGTGTACTTACAGTGTTCATAGTCGATGCTGAAAATGTCCTCCCTCTCTTGTAACACACACCTGACATCTTCTGATGAAAGAATGGACAACAATCTCATCTAATTTTTGTTTTTTAAGAACACAACGTTGTTTGTGAACTTTTTTATTATTTACGGAGCCTGTTTTCTTGAATCGTTTAGCGAGCCTCCTAATTGTACTGGCATTAGGCACAGGTCTTCCTGGAAACTTTATTCAAAATTTTCGTCTTGTTTAAAAACAAGACTTTCTGCTTTTCATATATGAATTGTGGATATACACACGCTCTCACAATGTGAATTGGTTTCTAGGCATGACCAACAATCACAATACTCACTGAATGTGCAACACTAACGTCTAAGCTTTGTAGATACACGTCCATATGAATGAGAAAACACGTGTGAACTAATGATATGAGTCAGCGGAGCGCGCCAAACACCACCTGTATGTGCTCCAGTCAAAGCCGGTTTAGCTTGCCGTGTTTATCAGGGCGCACATAGATAATGACCCTGTAGTAGATCTCCCTGAAGAATGCCCCTGCTACGCACTGTTTTGAGTGACAAAAGACCCTCCTGATGATGAGACTGGGAGGTCAAAACGAGCTCGATGAGGGCTTTAGCATTGAAGAGCTATTGATTGGATTGATGACGTGAATGCGCACCTTCCACCTATTGAGATTGTTTCTGTCCCTGTTCTCCCTCCACCCATACCAGCCTGTATTTGGGTTTGTTCTTGATTCATGCTATTATTCTTCTTTCCTAACTCTCCAAATTTGCTATTAACCCTACAAGTGCCAAGAGTCGATTTTTTCGACTCTTCCGTTTGTTTGTAGTGCCAGGGCTGAAAAAATTCACTCTCACTACGTGCGTATTTTCAGACATATAGTAACATCTTTTCACAATTCTTGGAAGCAGGCAGTGACGAAGAAGTTTCGTGATTGCGTTTTGTTAAGTTGGTACTCAAATAGGATATGTATTTCTGTTATATTTACTCGTTGAAGATGCATTGTAAACAAATATGGCTGACCAAAATGAAAACATCACAGTGTTCAGGACACAGGTACAGATTTAGAAGCCTGAAACGATTGTGTCATGTTAGTTCATGAGATTTTCAACAAATTATATATTCCAAAAGTATTTACTTAATAGGCAATTTTTTTTCTCCACAAAAACACCTCATACTTTGAATATAAAAATTAAAAATAAATTTAAAAAGAAGACTTTTGTCAAAATGTTTTGAAATATATATCTTGTATTTATGTTGCAAATAATGCACAAACCTTCCTCTTTAAAATGCTGTATCATTCATAAAAATGTGCTCATTAAAAGTGACTAAAATTAATTATTATTCCAACAAGTAATTTTCTATATACGCCTGGCAATACATGGCACTTTGGGGTTAAACAAATCAATAAAATGATAGGGTGAACACACCTGTATAATGCTGTATGTGTGATGCGCAGTGGCGTGTGCTCCAGCAGCCCTGGCAAGTACACCTCCAGTCTGGAGTCCACTCGACTGGACGACGAACACCGGCTCATCGCACGATACGCTGCCCGTCTAGCTGCAGAGGCTCGGTCGGCGGTGAGTAGTCTTGGTCTTCCTCTTTTTGGTTGCAATGGGTCAAAGTATATTGAAATACGAGAAATTTTCACTTATCATCTCTAACAAGTGACAAATGAAAGTGCAGTTAGTGAAATGATTTTTCAGAGGAATTAATGTTTCTCAGACTTCTCAATGTATCGTCCCAGTGTACCATTGGGCTCACCTCACTAAGATGCAGGGCAAGCCACTGCAAGCTATTATTAGGGATCCTGACTTTTCGCAAGACGCTTATTCGCAAAATCTTCCGAAACTCAACAGAAACTGTCATTTCCATCATAGTATTTGGATTATTAGTCATTTTTGGATCCGTATTGACGATCAATTACAAAAAAAAAAAAAGTTGAAAATATGAAAAACAAATCTAATTGAATTCACAAAATTATTTTATTTCGCGAAGTAATAGTTTCAAAAAATTATTCAAGGAATAACACCAAAATATTTAAAAATATTCTCCATCTCGTAAGTTAGCGTCATCATTTGTCCCATGTAGCCTACATGGTTATTTAGAAATTCCGTTATATGTTGAATCTTCCTTCAAACTCTGGTTCCATCGCATATAATCGAAATAAAATGAACTGATTATCTCGGAATCCTGTATAATTTGTAATGCGAAAGAAAAATGCACCCTCTCATGGTATTATTCACACAATTTTCCCAGAGTAATTCATAATATTCAATGCGCACTTCGAACGTTCATCCGCCTAAAGGACATCCTCCAGACGGACCGTATGCTTGTCTGCCGGAATCTCGTCAAATGGACAGAGATTTGTATTGGTTGAATAAAATGATGATATTTTACATGCCCCATCGCAAGCTTATGGCCACGAGGACTGTGGGAATCAACCCACTCAAAAATGCCATTGACAGCATAGTATCGCGGTACTCGTAATCCGCTGCAAACTCGCGGCCACAGCATAGGGACAGCAGGAATCTCGCATCCCACTTATGAGCGGCACCAACCATATAACACGTCCATATCTGCTTGCGAGTTTTAACCATGCAAGCCTCAAACTTGCAACTGCCACTGGACAAGGACAGTGGGAATTGGTTGAACAGCCTGGTGCGGCGCCAATTGGGTAACATCGCGATATTTCTCTGTGTCCAACTGTGAGGACAATGAAAATCCCATCAAATGGCTGAGTGTGGTGGCGATTGTGTAATATCGCGATATTTTTTCAAATCCGACTATGAGGACAACGGGATTCTTGTCAGATGAACAGCAAGCAGTGCCAATTGCATAACAAGGCAATATTTTCCCATGCCCGACCTCGAGGACAAAGGGAATCTCGTTAAAGGACCAAGAGTGGTGCCAATTGCATAAATCGCGACGTTTCTCCATATTCTATCGTGAAGACTATGGGAATTTCGCAGACGGCTGAGGGCAGCCGTGTAACATCTTGATATTTCTTCATACTGGACCACAAAAATAGAATCTGTTGTCAAATCACGTAACTTATCGATATTTCTCTGTGCCCTACACGGCCAAGAACAGAGCAACCTTTGGGTAATATTAACTCCTTGTACACAACACGAATTACAAGCTAATATTCACTATATTTATGTATTTAATTTTTATTTATCTATTCATTTTTGCATTGATAGTACTTTATCATTTATCTTTCTAAAATTGGTCAGTAAGTGTTGTCTTTTTAAATTGTACACAGAATAATGTGCATTTTAATCAAGCCAAATTATTAAATATGATCAGAATTTTTATGCAAAATAACACTGTGAGTGAATTTTATTTGCTGCTCTAAACACCACCTATTTTTTGCATTGCTTTTCTAATATATTTCTTTACTGAAAATGGGGATCTCTAGCTTAGTATCATTTTGGAAGAATGAATACATATTGGATCTACTGCATTACATTTACACTGCTCACGGTATTTTGACCTTTGCAGTGGCCTGTCACGAAGCGTCTACCTTCCACTGCTCCAGGGGCCTTCATGGCATGTACGGAGATGTCTTTGCTTTTGCCCTGCATGAACTGGACTCCTTCTTAATAAAGCGTGCCATAATAACATTGGATCGGTGCACAAGTTTGTAGTGTTTCCCATGACTTGGCAACAATGTGTTTCTAAAGTTACAACTTACTTTGTTATTGCATGTTGACAAAACCACAGCTTGTCTCTAATTTTGCAAACATTCTGGATATTTTTGTGGTCGAAACACGATGGATTGTCAAGGGAATAAAACATTTCTGTCACATTCTGCTGTTCGAGTTCAACCGAGAATTCAATGTAGCAACAGCAGCAGAAATGAGTTTTGCGGTATATGGAGCTAATGCTATTGCTGAAAGCAGTGCTTGATTAGTAAAACAAAGAGGTTCTGGTACTGTGGGCTGGTGGGAGGGGATTGGGGCTTTATGAAATATTGAAATATAGAGTTCTAAAGACGATATTTTTACGCTTTTCTGAACACCTTTAAAAATTAGTCAGTGGACAAAATAGCAATCTAATTTTTATTGCAATTTTAAATTAAATTGAGACTGCTGTAGCAACATTTTTCTTACCATAGCCGTTGGCCTTTATTAAATGTTAATGTAGGCCAACTAGGCTACCCTTCAAACAATGTACATTATTTCAATTTATTTGTTTATGTAATAAACCGACAGTAGTGGCTACGCTGGCTAAAGCGAAGCATTTGGTCATGGGGCCAAGCTCTTTGCTGACTCGAGCCCCACCGTCGGCCGTCCTTGAAATGGTTTTCCGTCGTTTCCCATTTTCAACACCATGCAAATGCTGGGACGGTACCTTCTGACAGGCCACGGCCGCTTCCTTCCACATCCTTGCCCAGTTTCATTCACCACCATTCATTTCATCTCTCATTAACTCCTCTCATGAGGTTGGCGTCAGGAAGGGCATCCGGCCGTAAAAACCATCGCCACAACTACTTCCATCGCATCTCATCCCCGACCCCGTTGGAAAACGGGATTAATAAGGGGTAGACATACATACATTTGCTTATGTAATAAAAATACATTCAGTTTGAAAATACACACAAGTTCACCAACAATCTTTTATTTCTTGTTTTATAATTTTGTCTTTACAGTTTTCTGAAATAATTATTTATTATAATAGGTACTCTACTTAAACATGTTTTACCTCACAGTTTATAAAATTGTCCAAAGTTTAGAAAAGTTTTCTTTGTATGTGCCTCCTCTCTCACCTTGCTGTTAGTATCCAGAGCGGAGTGCCGTCCCCGAAGCAGCCAAGGTTACACGTACTCTGAAGTACAGTCCAGTCAAAGACGAAATTGGCCTTGACTTACAACTAACCTTCCACAGTTCTAAAAATTATGTTACAGTAGAACCTTGTTAACACGTTCCTCATTAGTACGTTTTATCGCATATCACGTCGTAATTTTCAAGTCCCGATTCTTATCTGATGACAATAACGTAAAAGTACCTCATTTATCAAGTCGCACATTTGCCGCGCATCGCTTAGTACGATCGCATTTCGTCAGCCCTGAAAGCATTCTTTGTCCACCCCTAGTGGAATGTGAGACCGACCACTCTGAGATAACATTACTTGCCAACAAGCGGGCGAGGGTTGCGCTTAACAGGTATAGGCGACTCTTAAAAGTAAGACAGTAGCACGCGCCGCGCATCGCTTAGTACGATCGCATTTTTGTCAACCCTGAAAACATTCTTTGTCCACCCCTAGTGGAATGTGAGACCGACCGCTCTGAGATAACATTCCTTGCCAAAAAGCGGGCGAGAGTTGCGACTTAACAGGTATAGGCGACTCTTAAAAGTAAGACAGTAGCACGCGCCCCACCGCGTGCACATCGCTTAGTACGATCGCATTTTCATCAGCCCTGAAAGCATTCTTTGTCCACCCCTTGTGGAATGTGAGACCGACCGCTCTGAGATAACATTCCTTGCCAACAAGCGGGCGAGGGTTGCGACTTAACGGGTATAGGCGACTCTTAAAAGTAAGACAGTAGCACGCGTCGCGCAGCGCATCGCATAGTACGATCGCATTTTCGTCAGCCCTGAAAGCATTCTTTGTCCACCCCCAGTGGAATGTGAGACCGACCGCTCTGAGATAACATTCCTTGCCAACAAGCGGGCGAGGGTTGCGACTTAACATGTATAGGCTGTCACCCCCCCTCCTACTACACTAGCTATCTCGCTCAGCTCGACAGACTCCCTAGAGGGCCTGCCAACCTGAAGGAAACTTACCAACGGCGGCCCCAAGACATCCTTTACGGGACTTCATGGTTTTGCCTCGGCGGCCGGTGTTGACGACGTATTCGGGTGACACCCTCAGATGGACAAGAGAGGTAGTACGTCGTTTTATCCACAAGCTTGAAAAGTGGAAGACTTACCTGGTGAGGTTTCATTCCACCGCTTGCTGTCTTGAGGGTGGGGGATGGGACGTTAAAGGCGAAATGAAGTCGTAATTGTTACCCCCTATCCCTACACACTACACTATCTCGCTCAGCTCGACAGACTCCCTAGAGGGCCTGCCAACCTGAAGGAAACTTACCAACGGCGGCCCCAAAGACATCCTTTACGGGACTTGATGGTTTTGCCTCGGCGGCCGGTGTTGACGACGTATTCGGGTGACACCCTCAGATGGGCAAGAGAGGAAAATACGTCGTTTTATCCACAATCTTCAAAAGTGGAAGACTTACCTGGTGAGGATCTTTCCACCGTAGCTGTCTTGAGGGTGGGGATGGGACGTTAAAGGCGAAATGAAGTCGTAATCAAAATATAAAAGGGGTCTGTATTATAAAGTATCAAAAATATATAAAAATAGGAACAATATTTGGTTACAAACCTTTTTCATGAGAAATTGGTACTTGAGAGGATGATAAACGTCGTTGACGTCACGTGGCACGACACACCACTTAACATGTTTTTAGGACCTCAATAGAATTAAGAAAAGAACAGGTACACATAAGGTAATATCCATTGCTGATTAATTGTGTGCTGGAAAAAGTTATGCGTCAATGGAATAAGGTTTGTCCACCGAATGTCAAGATTGGAAAAAATGCTCGACTAAATTGTCTCGCCTTTGCTGATGATCTAGCATTATTAGCAACTAGTATCGAAGAAGCTAAATTTCAGGTAGAGGAATTGGAACGATTAGCAGCAAAGGTTGGATTGAAAATTTCCTTTGAGAAAACAGAAATGATGCCATCTTTTCAAGTTGACACATCACATATTGTACTGCATAATGCCCAGAAAATAAGGATTGTGAAAAAATTTAAATATCTTGGTGAGATCATCACTTGGAATGCCAATGAGAGAGCATCAATAGATAATAGAACTCTAAAATTGCGACGAGCACAACAGATTACCTGGCCAACATATAAGAAACAGTCTCTTTCGATTAATGCTAAAATTCGACATTATTTCTCCGTCGTTAAGCCAGAAGCAACATATGCAAGTGAAACTTTATTTAAACTAAACACGCGATCAACAACTGACAAACTACAAAAGGTTGATAGACGGATTCTTCGGACAATACTCAATAAAAAACACCAGGTTGAGGGCCAGTGGAGACTTTTGCCCAATTCAATACTTTACAAGGAAAATGAATCTATCATTGACACGATGCGAAAACGAAGGATTGCGTTTTTTGGACACATATCCCGCTTGCCAAATACTAGACTCCTGAAACAACTTTTTGACTTCTTTTGGAACAGTAAAACAAAAATCACATGGTTTAAAGAAATACAAATGGATTTAGACGAATTGAAAATTACTAAGCATCATATTAAACATAGAGAGGAGAAACGGCTTCTGAATAACAAATACACTCGACTAACATTCAAAATTTCACAGCGTAAGCAGTATGTTATATCAGAAGAAGAACGAGCTGCAAGATCTTCCAGACTGAAGAAGTATTGGGAAATGAAAAAATTATCAAGAATTAAGAACTGAACTTATTATTTGAAATATTGGAAGACTTTGTATATCAGGTTTGATTTTGGTGCTCCAATGTGGGCATAAACAGTGTAAATAATAAATAAATAAAACACCAGGGGAAGCTATCCCTAGCAATATGGAATGACAGGAGAATCGAACTGGGGACACGTGCACACAAATCCCCTGAACGAAAATTAACTTGAAAATGCCACCGTGAGGTTACGCAAATGAGAGGACAAATTACAAGTTACACACGTAAAAGAAAATTAGGATCAACTAACACGCACGAACATACCAGGCAATAAACGGTAAGGTAAAATAAAAGAACTTAAATGAAAAGCTACATTACTAATTACAGGCTCCAGAAAAGCGGAGCGGAAGGTATCACACGACCGCCAAGGCCTCGACGCGAACTAGACTCTACTCTTAAAATGGCGGAAACTAACGGCACACCAAGGATGATTGCACCACAAGGCGCTACTCCCAAAATTTGGGATTTGAACCAATCCCATAGGTTAAACAGAAATACAGCAAAATTGGAAATTCAAAAATGAAACGCACAGGGGCGTAAAGGAGGAAAACCAAAGCAAAGCGTCACATAACCTACAACTAGCACGTGGACGTAAGGTGATGTAAAACCAGGAAACAGGGCCCCCTTAAAACTAAAATAATAGAAAACTCCACATGGCTGCAGTTAGGAAAATTCCAAGAAGCGTGATCACAGGGAAATAAATGAATAAATTTGGAACCCAAGGTGGCGATACCTGTGTTTTCCAAACTTGGGGGATCCGAGCCCCCCCAACAAGTGTCTTTCTTGACGGTCAAATAGATAAGAGATCGTTACCTACGCTTCAACCAGTACATATATGAAAACGCTATGTTTTGACAAAGGAATAGTTGTAGCCACACACGCACACACGAATCCCCTGGCTTCTTGAACGTAGTCCATGAGACACTTCCTTGTTCGCTTCCGTGAGAGTTGGCCACACTGGTCGGTCGCTGTGCGTACGTCTCTTGTCATCTACGGCGGTCGATACATCTCGCGATGGTTGGGGTTGGAACAATCGATACAGCCGATATTGACATATTTTTAAATGCGTAAATTCAAAGTTTCATCTTTGAGGTTAGGAAATGCAGAATTCCAGAACCAGTGCACATCAGGTCCAGAGTTATACCTCGCGTGTTTGGACTGCGAGTGCGGTGTTTTGTCCATGAAGATTTAGTTTACAAGGTCTTCACAGGTCGAATTTGCGACACTCGGCATAGGCCACAATGTTCTTCAGATTTTTGGGTAAGTGAAGGAATTTATGAAGCGTTCGCTCCAACTGGAAATACAGGGACGGGTAAATTTGGCAGGAAAGAATATCTTAGGTTAGGTATATTTTTATGTGAGCTAAGTGGCGTGAAACACGTCACAGTAATCAAAAATATAAAAGGGGTCTGTATTATAAGGTATCAAAAATATATAAAAATAGGAATTACATTTGGTTCCAAACTAGTATTTCATGAGAAATCGGTACTGAGAGGATGATAAATGTCATTTACGTCACGTGGCATGACACGCCACTTAACATGCTTTTAGGACCTCAACAGAATTGAGAAAAGAACGGGTACACATAAGGTAATATCTTAGAATTATAAATCAGGTACACTAAGGGAAGTTATCCTTAGGCAAATGAATTAGTATAAGCCCTAACTAGGAAACGCGTGCACACAAATCCCCAGAACTAATATGAAATGCCTCGTGAGGTTACACAAATGATAGGACAAATTACAAGGTACACACGTAAAAGAAAATTAGGATCAACTAACACGCACGAACATACCAGGGAAAAAACGTAAAGTAAATAAATAGAAATTAAATGAAAAGCTACATTACTAATTACAGGCTCCAGAAAAGCGGAGCGGAAGGTATCACACAACCGCCATAGGCCTCGGCGCGAACTAGACTCTACTCTTAAAATGGCGGAAACTAACGGCACACCAAGGATGATTGCACCACAAGGCGCTACTCCCAAAATTTGGGATTTGAACCAATCCCATAGGTTAAACAGAAATACAGCAATATTGGAAATTCAAAAATGAAACGCACAGAGGCGTAAAGGAGGACAACCAAGGCAAAAGCGTTACGTAACAATACTTAGCACGTGGACGTAAGGTGATGCAACTTTAGGAACAGGCCCCCCTTAAAACTAAAATAATAAAATTCTACATGGCAGAAATCGGGAAAATTCCAAGAAGCGTGATCACAGAAAATAAATGAATAAATTTGGACCCAAACTAAAGGACGCACAAGGTTGCACAACAAGGAAAATCCTCGCCCAAAACGAGAGATTTCCCACCATGAAAACTACTTCCGAAGAAGAAAAATTGATAAACAATTTAGATATTAAACAGTGGGAGACATCAATCCATAATTCGGCCGAAGTTCAACCTGTTTGCGCCATACCCACGAGATACGAATATCCACGACGCAGTAACACGGAAAAGAAAAAAACAAAGCCCCAAAATAAATGGACAAACAATCAAAATAAATATCACACTTCCTGGAACTTACCTGTGCCACTACATATTAAACAAAACTAAAACAACAAAATAAAATAATGTCGCTCCACGAGGAAGCGGATACCTGTCCTATAAATCCGGGGCATCCGAATCCCCGGGAGATGTTTCCTTTATGAAAGTCAGGAACCAAGAGAGGGAGTTCGCACACAAACATTCAACATATATCAAAATGGCACGATAATTTCTAAAGAGCAGTAGTAGCACACACGCACACTAGAATTCCCTGGCCTTCTTGAACGTAGTCCATAAGACACTTCCGTGTTCGCTTCCGTGAGAGTTGGCCACCCTGGTTGTTCGCCATGCGTACGTCTCTTGTCATCTACGGCGGTCGATACATCTCGCGATGATCCTGGTTGGGACAATCGCTACAGGCGATGTTGATTTCATAAATGCGTAAATCCAAGGTTATTTTGAGGTTAGGGAACACATTAATTCCAGAACCAGTGCACATCAGGTCCAGAGTATACCTCGCGTGTTTAGACTGCGAGTGCAACGTTATATGCAGGAAAATTTTGTCGACAAGGTGTCCACAGTTCGAATTTGCAACAGTTGGCATAGGCCACAATGTTCTTCAGATTTGAGGTGAGTGAAGGAATTTATGAAGCGTTCGCTCCAACTGGAAATACAGGGACGGGTAAATTTGGCAGGAAAGAATATCTTAGGTTAGGTATATTTTTATGTGAGCTAAGTGGCGTGAAACACGTCACATCCTCCTCCCCCCAAAGCAAACTGCGGGGTGGACAGCATTTGCGTAGTGTTGATGTGACAGACCAGGAGTGGATCACCTTATGTACGGCTGCAGATTTACATACGTCCCAACATGTTTGAAGGAATTTTTGGGCATAGACTTCATTGAAAGGCAGGCAGAATGTTCAAGATTCAATTTCACACAGCGACAAGCTGAGTTGATGGCACTGTCTCGGTGATAGTTCCGCTCCTCATGTTAGCTGGAAGGGTCTAGGTAGAAATGTCCTGATGACCCAGTTACAGATGGAGAACGGGCGATGACGAGCCCAGGTCCCCGCCAGCAGTTTCCCAGTCACGCCAACATCCACATGTCCACCAGGGTATCTCGGACGCCCCGAGCTGCACTGGATCCCGCGGAGAAACAGCACAGTCCGACACACCCACAGGGAACTCCATTTCCAACGGGCCAAGCACTGAAATGCTAAGCACACGAGTAGCAGGACATACCAGAGTGACAGTCAGGTCATGGCGCTGAAATTACTAGTTGCCAGAAGGGCAGTTGTAACGTGTTTTTCGAGGGGTTTTATGCAACTGGCATAAGTCAGTAGGAAGCCATTCTATATTTATTTACGCGGCAAATTGTTCAGCCAAGATAATTTTTCATGTTAATTTATTATTATTATTAATTTATTATAATTATTATTTAGATATTTTCGGAGCATTTTATAAAAATTATAAGCATACAGATAGGTTTTCTATGTCGTAGAAAACGCTATCAAGCAAATTATTACGAACGACGATATCATAGAAAATTATCTGATTACGGAATTTTACGGAGTTTTGTCAGTTAGGGTATTTGAGAGACATGACTCACTGGGAATTCAAATGCAAGCTGATTCCTGTCAAGAAGCATGACGCAATCTTGGGTCGCAAGGTCTAGAAAAGACGAATTGTCGAAACGGAAAACGACTTCTCCCTCTCGCCCGCGGAGTGTAATGAACCGGAAGAGGGGAAGTGGCGGCGTGCTCAGCCAATCAGCGGAGACAACGTAAGCGGGAAGACGGTACCATGGTGGGGAGCCAACGTGTGAATATATCGTTCGACGCGCCGTGAGACGAGGACTATCTGTGAAATACTTGCGGAGGATGGTTATACGCGGGGGACGCTCCGATGTTCCGTGGAACGGACAATCTGTGTAGAACTTGCAGTGTACGGTCGCAAGTGCGTGTCGCTCCGATGTTCAGTGGAGTTAGCGACGAACTTTTGTAAAACGTAACCAGTGCGGTTTTACGAGAGTTTGGGTCCGATGCACGGACCATAGAATTATCTAATCTACCAGAATATCAACAAATAACGAAGAAGATGGCGACGTCCAGGAGACTGTGGGAAGCACACAGCATCATCAAGAACGAGGGAAATGCTTTGGCAATTTCCAGGGGTAAGCGCTAATGACGCAGAAATACGCAATCTCTCATTTTTCTTTGTTTTATATTTCATAATTCAGTAACTTCATAGCTTGGAAATAAGAGTAAAATCAATTTATCAGACTCCGTTTTCACGTAATTTTCTATCGGTAATATTAAAATCACAACGCTCCAATTTAAATTTTATAGTTATTATTATTATTAATTTTGCTATACTTGTTTTATATAATAAATTCATTTCTTTTACAATGCAATCTTTGCTTTCAGTAGGTAGCATTAGATATAGACCAATTCCTTCTCCTGATACAATTGTTTGTTGGGTTAATGATCAAATCATACCACGATCTGAGTGAATAGAGTCTTGAATGTGTTCTGCCAGAGCTAGACGTTGTTAAATACAAATTTAGATTTCAACATTGCATTGAGGTCTTGGCGCCCATTAAAACAACATAGCTTAGGCAAAGGTAAACAGTTACATTTCTCACCCAACAGTGTGGGCTAGCAAAAACGTTTCATTTCGCTACCAACATGGGGCACTAATTAACGTTACACAGTTACAGTTCATTTCACAAAGCTTCTTTAAATTTTTATCAGGTATCAGTCGTGGTACATCACAGATTTGATTTTGAAAAAACGAAACATACAATTGTATTGCCTTTAAAGGCGCCCCCCCCCCCCCCCCCGTTACCAAATAAATCACCTTACGTTTCCAAACGGGAAGTTACCATATCCAAGCCATTCTAAGTCCTACGCTTTACATGATTTGCCTCAACAAAGCAGGCATAACCACATACCACCTCCACATCGAGGTCACCTTAGCTTCAAATAACCAACACAGAGTTCTACTATTAACTAAGTCTTACCAATCTTGGGAAAAACCTGTCACACATCATAAAGACCGATAAACGATCTGTTTGTCCATACAACAAGGTGCAACACGCTTCTCACAACATTTTGGGTAAGCAACGTCTCCGGAGACGCACGTTCTCTGCTGATTTGGGGGGGGGGGGGGGGGAATTTTACCAAAGATCACATTACCAGTTATGAAAGAAAAGGGGCATGAAATAAAACAAAGATACCACCAGTTTAGTTGCCGACTAACCCGAGACTCGCTTGGGCGTCTCGTGCGCGGGCTTGCACTGTGAGAGGTGAGTCCTGAAGATCCTCTTCCTTTCAGGGTCGCTCACCAACACTGAAACAGGACTGACAAAGGATAAAATTTTAAATGGCCCGCGAAATTTTGGCCGCAATTTTCCTGACACTTGGTTTCCTAGAAGCTTAGGTGAATGGTCCTGGACATATATCATGTCTCCCACGTTGAGGTTGACGGGCTTCCGTCCCTGATTGTATCTTTGAGCTAGTCGCTCGTGAGAAACCTGAATGGACTTGCGGGCCTCCTTCCAGATCTGCTTCACCTTGTCGGCAGACGGTTGATCAGGCAACAGGTCATGAATCGACCACAAGTTCGTCAACGGAGAATTAGGTACATAAGCAAACATCAGGGATAATGGAGTAGTGTTATGTGTTTCGTGGACAGCAGTGTTGAACGCAAAAGCTAGCCAATGGACCGATGAATCCCACTTGGCGTGATCATCATCGTGGTAAGCGATCAATGCGGAACGCAGGTTCCGATTGACACGCTCGGCCAACGACGGGTTAGGATAATATGGACTCGTGGTCACATGGGAGATACCGTAGTCGAAACAGAACCTACGGAACAGGTGAGACGTAAAGGTTTTGGCATTGTCCGATACCAGGAACTGGCATGGACCAAATGAAGTAAAGATAGAATTCAGACATCTGATGACCGTGTGGGTCGTCGGCAATCTAGTTGGGAAAATCCAGCTGAAACGGGTGAACCCATCAACACAAACCAGTGCAAACCGGTTTCCCAACTTCGACCGAGGGAACGGCCCGACGAAGTCGATAAAAATCCTCTCCATGGGGCGGGAGGCAGGCTCGGAAGACAATAATCCAATACGAGTATTGACGGCGGGTTTACTGATACAATGCCTACAGCATCTGACCATGTTACGAATGTCACCATCCATTGACTTCCAGATAAAGTTTGTTCTGATCTTTTGGCGAGTTTTAAACACACCGAGGTGACCCCCAACAGGAGACTCATGAAAGTATTTGAAATTTTCAGGAACATGTACGGCAGGCAACACAATTTTACTTCTCTTGTCGTGGCGAGCAACGCAAAACAGAATACCTCTTTTCAATTCATACGGCTTTACAAGTTCTCCACCTTATTTCCGGGTGATTAAAGGTCCCAATACAGGGTCTACTTTCTGATACTCTGCTAAATCACGGAACAACAAAGGTGAGTTGGTAAGGACAGGCTTCACTGCATTAACTGATACTGAAGACACGGGAGATTCTATCTCGGCAGGTCCAGACTGATCCCTAGGGACTTCCTCAAACATTCGACTCAGCGAGTCTGCGATTACATTTTCGGTTCCACGGATGTGGCGAACAGTGAAACTAAAGGAAGAGATTCTGGTCGCCCAACGAGCAATACGACCAGTGTTACGGGGTTTTGCCAGAACCCAGCTGAGAGCCTGATTGTCAGTCTCCAGCTCAAACGAAATGTGTTCAATATAATTTCTAAAGCGCTCAAGAGCGAACAAAACGGCGAGACCCTCCAGCTCTTACACAGAGTACTTAGCTTCAACAGGAGAGAGGGAACGAGACGCATAAGTAATGGGCTGCCTACCCAATTCTCCTTCTTGGAGCAGGACCCCAGCAATTCCTGAGCACGAAGCATCGGTCTGCACAATGAACGGTTTTGAAAAATCAGGGATGGCAAGAACGGGAGCGTTACATAAAGTAAGTTTGAGGTCTTCGAAAGCAGCCTTCTGAGAAGGACCCCAACTAAATTTCTGGTCCTTACGACGGAGAGAGTTCAACGGAGCTGCACGCTGTGCAAAATTGGGGATAAATTTCCGGAAGAAGTTCACCATCCCGACGAAGCGGGCTACGCCCTTGACATTAGTGGGAGGTTTGAAATCACGGATACCCTGAGTCCTGGACTAATAATAATAATAATACCGTATGGCCTCGGGTGCCTGGTGCAAGCTTTGTTAATTGACACCCAGAGGGTAGCTTGCATGTCGAATTTCGTCGTTCCTTTGAACGCTATGAAAGTCAAGGAGGTTAGATATCTAAACTCCTTGACACTACAGCGCTTTCAAGTAGAGAATGGAGGAACTTTGTGTTGGCGGAAAATCCCGAGATTAATTTTGCCATTATGAACTCGGCCTACTGAATTCAAATGGGTTCTTTAACATGCCAATAACGTATGACATGAGTATCGTGATTTTTATCGCCTTCAAAAATCACTTACCATGGCCAGGGGCGAACCTGCAATCTTGGGGTTGGTAGTCCGACACTATAACCACTCACCCACCGTGGCAAGCAGTCCTGGACTGATCTATGGACACACCGGCAGCTGACACAATATGACCAAGGAAGGAAATTTCTGGTTTCGCGAATGAAACCTTAGATAGTTTTACAGTAAGACCAGCACGCTTCAGTCTTTCCAAGACTTCCTGAATGTGCTTCACATGTTCGTCGAACGTCTCGCTGTAGATCACAACGTCGTCCAAATAATGGTAAAGAAATTCAAATTTGATACCCGAGAAGACATTATCAAGCAGGCGGCTCAACACAGCTCCACCTGTTGACAAACCAAACGGTACGCGATTGAATTGATACAAATTCCAATCGGTGGCAAACGCAGTCATGGGTTTTGATTCCTCGGCCAAGGGAATTTGGTAATAGGCCTGGTTTAAATCGAGGAGTGTGAAGAATTTAGCCTTGTGGAACCACGAAAAACAAGAATGGAGGTCAGGCAAGGGAATTGATTGAAGTACAACCTTCTGATTCAGTCGCCTATAGTCAACGACTGGTCGAAAACCACCATTAGGCTTGGGTACAAGAAACATCGGGGCTGAATACGCAGAAGTAGAAGGGCTAATGACACCATCAGCAAGCATTCGGTCGATAATTTCCTTAAGAGCCTTCATCCTGGGCGGAGCCAAGCGATAGGGAGGATGTCTGACAGGGATATTGTCGGTGACTTCGATCTTATACTCAAGCAGTTTGGTCACGCCCAACTCATCAGTGAACACCTCTGGATACTCCCGGCACAAGTTCCGTATCATATCAGCCTGGGAATCGCTTAAGTTACTCAAATCAAGTGTATCAATGGTGACGGGATCAGAAGTCTGATTGACTGAACTACCCAACGGCTGGGGATAAGGTTCAATGAAATTAAATTTAAGCTTAGGTCGAAATCTGAATTTGAAAGTCCTCGCTTGGAGGTCAAGGATCAAGCCAACGGACGACATGAAATTGGTCCCGATGAGAAGGGGGCAAGAGAGATTTCTAATTACCCACACCGGAAATTTCCAAGTGAAACCTTGGATCCTGAATTTAACCGAAATACTACCAAGGACATCTAAAGGCGAGCAATTTGCCGACAAGCGGGTTTGCAACGGATTCAATTTAGGAAAATTACAGACTGTCTTCATGGAATTGTACCACTTTTCGCTCAATAGTGACACGACACTTCCGGAGTCAAGAATGCCACAGACTGGCTCGTTATTTATCAAAACACCTATGCTCGGAGAAGAATGAGAAACTGAAGAGACCCTGTTACAAGAATCAATACACAGAACATTTCCTACGGGATCTTGGTCTACACCAAATGAAACACAACCAGGTCCGTCGCCATCACGAAAATCATTTGCAGGCTCGGAACAACTCCTTTCATCACTTTCGTTACTTTCACAGACATTACTCATAGAAAAAATTAAATTGGGCACAGCAGGCTCACCGCCTTTGCAAACAACATTGACAGGTAACGGAAGGTTACACTCAACGGACACAGAATTACTTGGGCCAGGATGCGGGACCTCATCCACAGGTTGACCTTCGGTACAGCCTTCTGAGGGCTCATCCCCACTCCTGGCAAATGGCAGTCAATTAGAGGTACGTTTAGGCTGGCCGCAATACCTAGCGACGTGGCCCACGTCGTTACAATTATAGCAGCGACTATTGCCGGACCCGGCAGGACGAGCGGGGCGCACGAAGCGGGGCGCAGGTGGAGGAACACCAACGACACGCTGTAAGTCACCGTGACGTACAGACTCGGCAGATATGGCAAGAGCACCTAACTCCCTATAAGTGGTTGGACGGGTCTGCATACTCAGATAGGACCGGAATTCGGGCGATATTCCGTCGACAATGGAAGACACAATATAACCTTCGGAGAAGTCGAGCGCGAAGACCTTCGCATAGTTCCTGATGTCCTGAAGATAAGCGTTCAGACTCTCATCGAAGCGCTGAACACGGTAAAAATATCTTTGAGTGAGCGAACCCATGAGACGGGCAGGAATAAAAGAAACCAAAACGTCGCAAAGAAAACTTTGGATAGAAACAGCGGATGACATGGCCTCGACCACCTTGTCGCGCATGGTCCCTGACGTGTGGGGGAACAGTAACTGAAACACCTGGCCCTCAGATAAGGCGAACACTGCTGCATACTCGTTAATCCTAACTAACTCTCTCAAAAATTGGATGACTCCATCCACACTATCAGTGTTGAACTCCTTCAGTTTTGCGAGCGATGTGCTTAATGGATGATTTATGTTGCCAAAACCACCAATTGGGTGAACTGAGCGCTCAGAAATGGCAGGCGCAGGTCGGGGAACAGCGACAATTCGGTTGTCGGGCAAAGCGATCAAGTTGTTTGGCGCAGCAGCCAAAGAATGACAAGAATGCGCACATTCACAAGATGGGCATCTGGCCCCGGATACAGGTTCTGAAATAGCTACGTGGCCATGGGG
Source organism: Meconema thalassinum (assembly GCA_946902985.2). NCBI lineage: Eukaryota > Metazoa > Arthropoda > Insecta > Orthoptera > Tettigoniidae > Meconema > Meconema thalassinum. Next base: position 398,260,336 of record OX336394.1, on the reverse strand, counting down.
GCGAGAAGCAGGTAAATTAAAATTCTGTTGAACTGCCAAGTTCCTTTCAGAACGAGGCATGGCGAGGGTTTCGTGACCAACAGGGTTTGCAGCAGAATTAACAAAACGTGAAGCGCAGGAAGCCGAAACGGTGACAGGCACTCGAGACATACAATGCGAGTAATAGGGTGCGGAATTGGTACTCGATATGCGTTGCCCAATCAGGGTCGCATTGACATTAAATGTTGAAGAAATAGGCAAGTTAGACAATGAGGCTACGTTACTAGCACTGAAAGGTTGACACTGAGAGGCCACATACTGCTCGAACCCGGTGGACATGATAGGCGCAGTGGGCAATACTGGTGCGGACGGATGGCACATAGGAACCAATGCCGCGGCAGACGTCCCTATATTTCCTCCTAGATACCCACTAGGCAGGGATACGCTGGACATGGATCCGCCACACACAGGGATGGCCAAAGACATATCTGTCACATGAAGGACATCGTGGGCATTATCAGGGTGGGTTACAGACAGATTACCGGATTGCGCTGCAGGCAGATCTCGCAATGTTAAATTGTGGAAGGGATTACACAGGGAACAATTAACGTCGGAGCACTCGTTGTGACGTGAACCGGAAGGACACTCGCCCGAAAAACTTAACATGGCCATGGCACCATCACTCTGTTGCCCTCGAGCCAAGTCGTTCGGGATACTTACATGCAGAGACGCACGACTAGATTCAGCAGTTACGTTACATGCGCTATTATTCAACGGTACAGAAACTGAATGGGGGCTTTCCCCTGACATGGCTTCAAAGTACATTTCACAATCACGCACCTTCACGGTACATTCGCAAAGAGAAGTCTGAAGGCCAATCAATTCTCCCAAAACTGTAACGCTGCGGTCACCAGCGACTGAAATCATATCGGATACCCTCCCAAACAGATGCTGGACAGAGGCGCGCACTTGGGCTAATTCGCCCTTACTAGAGCAATGAATTTGCAAGTAGTTACACATATTAATTAGATGGGACACTTTAAGTCCAATCAGGGACTTACCCCGATCAAGATCTTCATCTGAGAGTTCCGGAGGGCACACTGGAATTTCTGAAGCTCCTTCCAGCGTTTTCTGGTCTTGGCTTAGATCGCCTGAAGACTGCAGGCCACGTATGGTCAACTCGTAATTCGCCTCATCTCGTGTCAGACGAGCCGCAAACTGCACCCTTCTCGCAGCAGACATTTTTGCATGAAACAGATTTACAGGGCAATTAATACAGGTTATAGGCGGGACATCTTTACAATAAAAATTGAAACCGATTTAAAATATTAACAGGGGATTTTACAGCCAACATTCCCCCCTAGACAGCATCAAGTGGAAACCGGGAAACCACGCCCTGCTACAAATGTCATCCCCCCCCCCCCCCGCCGCTCCTACTACACTAGCTATCTCGCTCAGCTCGACAGAGGCTCCCTAGAGAGCCTGCCAACCTGAAGGAAACTTACCAACGGCGGCCCCAAGACATCCTTTACGGGACTTCATGGTTTTGCCTCGGCGGCCGGTGTTGACGACGTATTCGGGTGACACCCTCAGATGGACAAGAGAGGTAGTACGTCGTTTTATCCACAAGTTTGAAAAGTGGAAGACTTACCTGGTGAGGTTTCATTCCACCGCTTGCTGTCTTGAGGGTGGGGGATGGGACGTTAAAGGCGAAATGAAGTCGTAATCAAAAATATAAAAGGGGTCTGTATTGTAAGGTATCAAAAATATATAAAAATAGGAATTACATTTGGTTCCAAACTAGTATTTCATGAGAAATCGGTACTGAGAGGATGATAAATGTCATTTACGTCACGTGGCACGACACGCCACTTAACATGCTTTTAGGACCTCAACAGAATTGAGAAAAGAACGGGTACACATAAGGTAATATCTTAGAATTATAAATCAGGTACACTAAGGGAAGTTATCCTTAGGCAAATGAATTAGTATAAGCCCTAACTAGGAAACGCGTGCACACAAATCCCCAGAACTAATATGAAATGCCCCGTGAGGTTACACAAATGATAGGACAAATTACAAGGTACACACGTAAAAGAAAATTAGGATCAACTAACACGCACGAACATACCAGGGAAAAAACGTAAAGTAAATAAATAGAAATTAAATGAAAAGCTACATTACTAATTACAGGCTCCAGAAAAGCGGAGCGGAAGGTATCACACAACCGCCATAGGCCTCGGCGCGAACTAGACTCTACTCTTAAAATGGCGGAAACTAACGGCACACCAAGGATGATTGCACCACAAGGTGCTACTCCCAAAATTTGGGATTTGAACCAATCCCATAGGTTAAACAGAAATACAGCAATATTGGAAATTCAAAAATGAAACGCACAGAGGCGTAAAGGAGGACAACCAAGGCAAAAGCGTTACGTAACAATACTTAGCACGTGGACGTAAGGTGATGCAACTTTAGGAACAGGCCCCCCTTAAAACTAAAATAATAAAATTCTACATGGCAGAAATCGGGAAAATTCCAAGAAGCGTGATCACAGAAAATAAATGAATAAATTTGGACCCAAACTAAAGGACGCACAAGGTTGCACAACAAGGAAAATCCTCGCCCAAAACGAGAGATTTCCCACCATGAAAACTACTTCCGAAGAAGAAAAATTGATAAACAATTTAGATATTAAACAGTGGGAGACATCAATCCATAATTCGGCCGAAGTTCAACCTGTTTGCGCCATACCCACGAGATACGAATATCCACGACGCAGTAACACGGAAAAGAAAAAAACAAAGCCCCAAAATAAATGGACAAACAATCAAAATAAATATCACACTTCCTGGAACTTACCTGTGCCACTACATATTAAACAAAACTAAAACAATAAAATAAAATAATGTCGCTCCACGAGGAAGCGGATACCTGTCCTATAAATCCGGGGCATCCGAATCCCCGGGAGATGTTTCCTTTATGAAAGTCAGGAACCAAGAGAGGGAGTTCGCACACAAACATTCAACATATATCAAAATGGCACGATAATTTCTAAAGAGCAGTAGTAGCACACACGCACACTAGAATTCCCTGGCCTTCTTGAACGTAGTCCATAAGACACTTCCGTGTTCGCTTCCGTGAGAGTTGGCCACCCTGGTTGTTCGCCATGCGTACGTCTCTTGTCATCTACGGCGGTCGATACACCTCGCGATGATCGTGGTTGGGACAATCGCTACAGGCGATGTTGATTTCATAAATGCGTAAATCCAAGGTTATTTTGAGGTTAGGGAACACATTAATTCCAGAACCAGTGCACATCAGGTCCAGAGTATACCTCGCGTGTTTAGACTGCGAGTGCAACGTTATATGCAGGAAAATGTTGTCGACAAGGTGTCCACAGTTCGAATTTGCAACAGTTGGCATAGGCCACAATGTTCTTCAGATTTGAGGTGAGTGAAGGAATTTATGAAGCGTTCGCTCCAACTGGAAATACAGGGACGGGTAAATTTGGCAGGAAAGAATATCTTAGGTTAGGTATATTTTTATGTGAGCTAAGTGGCGTGAACCACGTCACATAGGCGACTCATAAAAGTAAGACAGTAGCACGAGCCACGCAGCGCATCGCGTAGTACGACCGCATTTTCGTCAGCCCTGAAAGCATCCTTTGTCCACCCCCAGTGGAATGTGAGACCGACTGCTCTGATATAATATTCCTTGCCAACCAGCGGGCGAGGGTTGCGACTTAACAGGTATAGGCGACTCTTAAAAGTAAGTCAGAAGCATGCGCCGCACATCGTTTAGTACGATCGCATTTTTGTCAGCCCTGAAAGCATTCTTTGTCCACCCCTAGTGAAATGTGAGACCGACCGCTCTGAGATGACATTCCTGGCCAACAAGCGGGCGAGGGTTGCGACTTAACAGGTATAGACGACTCTTAAAAGTAAGTCAGTAGCACGCGCCGCACCGCGCACTTTACATTTCCCTTACTGATACAAATTAATGAGGTTTAATTATTATTTTCCATTAGTACGTTTTCCCGCTTTTGACGTTCACATTTTTCAGTCCCTTGAAAAACGTACTAACGAGGTTTCACTGTATATATTCGACTTTTTCCCCGATCAGAGGTTTCGGTATGGAGTACCGGCGCGTACCGTCACAAATCTAGCCCTGGCTGAAAGTACCAGAAAATGGTTTTCTTGTTTCCGGAAAAACTGGTCACTTATCAAATGATCTACAGTTAGGACGACCATCAGACTTTGAAGTGAGGATATTCATGCAAGTTCTCGTCAAAGAATGTGGGACCTGGAAGTAAAATTGAGTTTCAAAACAAAAATATATTAAATTCTCATAATTGAGTGGAAGATTGTACATACAAATTCCAAATCTGAACCTTGGTTTGTAACAAAAGACTAGCTTCAAAAAAACTGACCAAGAACAGAGTGTTGGACACAGGATGGAGGGATCTTAGAATTTGTGCACGAGTCCCTCCAGATGCTGTAATATGGAGGGGATAGTCACAGTATGTAACATAAGCAACATGGGCCAACTCTCCAAATGAGTACTGTTCAAGAGAGTCTTTAAGATCTAGGGGATGGAAAACGTTCGGGTTGATGATGCGTGGAGGACAGAGAAGATTAAAATGAATGTGAGAATGCTGTTTGTTTGTGCAGGTTTAAAATTAATTTATTCAGTGAATAAATTATAGTATTTCAGCCCATCTATAAAATGTTTAACAATTAAAGTAGGTACTTGTTTTGAACACAAATTGCATCCTTCGCCAGCCGGTTTACACAATGCAATTTATGTCTGAAACTTATCATCATCATCATAAACAGCTTCAGTCACCCGGGTGCTGTGGACGAGTCCTCGCCATTTCTATCCATGAATAGTTGGTCTTCATGAGTGCTCTCCCAATCCAGCCCTTTGTCTGCCAAGTCACCCTTAATCTGGTCTATCCATTTCCTTTTAGGTCTTCCAACACATCTTCTTCCTTTGATGTTCAGATTGAAGTATGCCTTTGCCTTTTGTTCATCTTTCATCCGTTGGATATGTCCATACCACCTCAGACGAGGCCTCTGTAAGGTCTCCATAACAGTGGTGTTAATACCTGGTTCTGCAAGATTTATTTCATTTCTTACTTTATCCTTTCTTGTCCTCTGAAGCATGGTACGCACAAACTTCATTTCAGATGCCTGAAGTCTACTGTTATCTGTTTTAGAAAGGGTACATGTTTCAAGTGCGTAAGTCAGTATGGGTATGTAATATGTTTTAAATATATGTTTACACCGTATAGGTACTTTGTTATCCTACAGTAGTATTCTGACTTGGTTGTAGAAGATTGCTGCATTATTTGTTCTGTTGGTGTGTCTGAAACTTGTACCTGTTTTAATTGTTAAATCACTTATTTATTGAATTAAGGGTGTGAGTGCATGGTGATTGTTGTTGTATGCAGGGGCGAGCACCATCGGAGGGCAGTCTGAGCCTGGATACATCGCGAGCCCAGCGGGAACTCATCAGCCAGCTGGAGGCCAAGAACAGGGAAATCATGCGCGAGATTGCAAGGTTAAGGTATTGTTTGTTAGTGTTGTGTTCGTGGCTTGGTAGTGTGCAGTGAATACTATAGCAATCTCGTAAGTATAGTATTCACGCAGCAAGCCCTAGCCTGGTTGGTATCACAGCATGGCAGGTACAAGGAGGGCTAGTTGTCTTGCAGCACCGATACTGTGTGGTTACTTTGAAACCACCCAAGATGTTGCCAAGTAGTAACAAGATGTCCCATGATTTACTGCATACAGCACTAATCAATAAAGACATAAACTTACGCAGCTTAGCATGATGGCATGGCCAGTATTTTACATTGGAAGATAAATTAAATAGTGATAAATAGCTATTTCATATTTCTATTTTTTTGCATGCATATTTGAGAGAATTTTTATTTTTTGTATATGTTCCAAGGTCTAGTCCTAATCAAAAAATATTCATATCTTGAACAGGAAGACTTGAGAATGTGATACAACCAGTCTCCTGACATTTGTGACTGCTGTAGGTGATTCTGAATATCCCATGTACTCTCGATGGTGGCGGTATATTCAAGTTCTATATACAACGGAAAATCTTTTATTGTTTTCCCCACCTCTTTTTCTTCGGTAGCAGTTGTGTTCTGATCTTTTTTTCCACAGAACAAATGTGTTAAAATTAATAGAAAGTCTCTCACATTAGAACATCGAATTGGTATGAATTTTGATGCAATGCAGGGTTTCACTGGGTGTACCACCCACCTGCACTGTAGCTTGCCACAATGGGTGAGTGGTTATCGTGTCGGACTGCCAACCCCGAGCTTGCAGGTTCGCTCCTGGCCGAGGTAAGTGATTTTTGAAAGGCGTCAAAAATCACGATACGCTTGTCATACGATGTTGGCATGTTAAAAAGAAACATTTGAATTCAGTAGGCAGTGTTCATAATGCCAAAATTAATGTCAGGATTTTCCGCCAACACAAAGTTCCTCATTTCTCTACTAGAAAGCGCTCTAGTGTCAAGGAGCTTAGATATCTAACCTCCTTGACTTTCATAGCGCTCCAAGGAGCGATAAAATTCGACATGCAAGTTGCCCTCTGGGTGTCAATTAACAAAGCTTGTACCCGGCAGCCGAGGCCATACGATATTATTACCGTATTTGCTCGCGTATATCTCGCCCCCGCGTGTATCTCGCACCCCATTTGTTTAGTTGAAATTTCAGGGGGAAAAAAGTACTCGCATATATCTCGCATTCATTTTTGACGCCGTCATATAAATGACCGTAATAACCTTGAGGTATAAACACGTTCGATTTAGCACGCCACAAGTCGTCATTGAAAAAGACGTTATAAGCTCGTTAAGGATGATTCAAGGCAGAAAAGGAACTCCAGCATTTATATTGGATACGATCGATTATCTTCCATATCGATTCCTCACTACATGTACGAGCGAGCTCGATCTTACCCGACCGCGGCTGAAGACACAATGTAGGCCTAAAGCGTGCTAACAGTCACGCCGGCGCCGCATCGCATGCTTGCACGAGGTCTGTCCGAGTTTGTACGTTCGTAGCGGCACTACAGTATAGCGTCAGTTTACGCAAGTTTGCATCAGTTCGTGTGTTATGGTTATGCGACATTAAGAACCTATGAAAAAGACGTCATGAGCTCGTTAAGGATGATTCAAGGCAGAATTTAGAGCGCAGATGAGTAGCGATCGATACGATCGATATCTTCCATATCGATTCCTCGCTACATGCCCGAGCGAGTTCGAACTTAGCCGAGCGCGGCTGAAGTGTGCTAACACCCACGCGGCGCCGCTATACATGCTTGCACACGGCCGAGCTCTGAAGCAACGCAATACGTAAAGACGAAATCATTGAGATTCGAGAAGACTGACCTGCGTTTCTCTGCGATGTAACAGTAGGCCTACTTTGCGCAATCTTCGAAACATACGAGCATGTTGGTGCGAGTGGTATAGCACAGATTTCCTTATCTTCAAAGCCCAAACAATACAAGAGGAATACGGAAATTCCCCGCATATATCTCGCACCGACAAATTTCACTCGTATTTTCGGCTCGCGTATATCTCGCACCCCATTTTTTTAGTTGAAATTTCAGGGAAAAAGTGCGAGATATACGCGAGCAAATACAGTATTACTTGCACTGTGAACCTGTTTACCTGAAGATGCACAGCATAAATCGGGTGTTCTCAACCTGGAGCTCGTCTTTAAGTGAAATTTGGTGCTCCTGCCATATGAGCCGAAAAGTGCTCGCAAGCACAAGTTTCCCTGGGATCCATTCTTCAATTCAAATTCTGTTGCACGAACCAGAATATTGGTGTTCTATTACAAGATTTAACAGTCTGAAATGGTATTATTTTGTGAAATATAAATAATATGAATAATTGAACGTCTCTATTTAATGAGTAGATGGCCCCGTGGTGTTGGGGTAGCGTGCCTGCCTCTCACCCGGAGGCCCCAGGTTCGATTCCCGGCTCCGTCAGGGATTTTAGAAGCTGACGTGAGGGATGGAACGGGGTGCACTCAGCCTCGTAAGGACGATTGAGTAGCTGTCTGACAATGAGGCAGCGCCCCGATCACGAAAACCAAGATTAACGACCAAGGGGAGCTGATGCACCCCAATATTTGCAGGCCAAATGGCTGGGCAGCGGTCGCTTGGTAGGCCTAGGCCCTTCGTGGGCTGTAGTGCTAGGGGGAAGGAAGAAGGAATTTAATGAGTAACATGAGTATCTTGACTGTATCTTACCTGCATGAGTCATGCAAGCAGTTGCAGCATGCCTGGTGAGTGGTGAATCCCTAGCTATTGCAGCACTTCTGAGGGTGCATGCTTGTCGCATCATTGTTATTAATTAAATTATATTTTTATTTTCGTTTTCAAATTTTCAATTCTTTCAAATGAATGGTGCTGAGTGCTTGGTGTGGCATGACGGTGGTGCTTACAGGCTCAAAATGGTGGAGAACGCCTGGCGTAATTGAACTGTTATACGACGATCTAAGCATGCACTAGGAATGTTTGTTGTCTATGACGAATTACAAATGTTTTTATTATAAACCCGCAAGTTTTCAATTATGCTCCATCACCAGTATGTACACTGACTGGCAAAAAAGTGGAGCACTTTAATTTTTTATGTAATTTCTTAATTTATTCCATTAAAATGTATCGGTTTTCCAATATTTGCATTATTCATGTAAATTTTAGATGGTTGGCTACAGAAAATACCGAAACATGTTTTACAGCATGCTTTAACTCACAAATTTGGTTACATTTTGCAAATCTTGCAATTTTCTATTTTTTAGTAATGTTCTTTTGGGCTGGTTTTTGCCAAACAAAACAGTATTAATGTTTGCACTGCACTGCACGAGATCACTGGTCACTAAAAACGAGTGTTTCCACCCTTAGCGTCTATGACAGCTTGTAAACGCTCAGGCATACTGTTCTCAACTCGTCGAATGGTATCTGCCGGGATGCGATCTCATTCCTCCAGCAGCAATGTTCTCAGTTATGCCAAGGTGGTGTGGTCACGCTGTCAGACGTTCCTGCCAAGCATATCCCATACATGTTCGATGGGGTTCAAGTCAGCACTACGAGCTGGCCAGTTCAGGGTTTGAATCCCCACTTCCTACAGATATTGTACAACACAGCGAGCAGTACGAGGGCAGGCATTATCCTGCATCAGCATGAAATTCTGACCAACAAAAGGTGCAAAGGGCATCACATGGTTCATCAGGATCTCTTCGATGTACCTTTGGGAATCGAGCGTCCCGTGAGCGATGCACACCAACTCAGTGCGGGCCAAAACGTTGATGCCACCCCACACCATAACCGAGCCACCTTCAAATGGAGTCTGGAAGAGAAAGCGCCTTCTCCACACTCTTTCTCTTCCATCAGGTGATCTAAGAATAAAGCGACTCTCGTCAGTGAAGAGAACAGAGGCCCACTGCTTGTGGGTCCATCCCAGATGCTCCTTGCGAAGCGAAGACGTGCCTCTCTGTGATGTTGTTCGAGTGCGGGTCCACGTGCAGGTCTCCTGGACGAAAGATGAGCTTCTTCAAACCTTCTTCTTACTGTTCGCTCACTCACTCTCACATTTCTGACATTTTCCAGTTGATTTCTTGCCTGGACTGCTATGGTATGGCGATCACGCAGAACTTGCAGGGTGAGAAATCTGTCATCCCTGGCACTTGTGCTTCTTCTATGGCCTGGCCCTCGTCTCCCGTCGTATGTTTGGAGTTCTCTGTAACGTTGCACTGCACGGTGAATGCTACTGAGAGATAATCCAATGACCTCAGCAACATACTGGAAGCTGCAGCCATCCTCCACCAACGCAACTGCCTGTGCAGCTCCTTCACGGCTAAGAGGCATGTTTTAGTGTGATTTGCACATGGATAACTTGCTAAAATGTGTGACAATGGTTCACACGTGTTCAACAAATGCCAGTTGTTATCCTTAGAACAACAATAAGCGAGTGGCAACACTCAAAAACCTTAAACGCTTACAGTGCGCTTCCCGCCATATAACCATTAAGATAGGCTCATCGAAGATTGGGGGTAAATGGTGGTAATAAACCACCCTAAGAAATGTCATATTATCAATTTCTATTCACAGATGTTTCGAATGTTTGTTCTAATGCGTGAAAAGCTTTTAAAATGTGATTACATCTTTTTCATGGCTAATTTTATACTATTTATATTACTTTTCAACTGTTCCACTTTTTTTGCCTGTCAGTGTATGTTTTAATCTGATTTTTGATGTTTTTCTGAACTTTAGTAACATTATACAGGAGGGAGAGAAGCTCCAATGTGTAAACAGGTTCAAATATCTGGGTAGTGTCATATCATGTGATGGAAGTGCCGAACTAGAAGTTTTAAACAGAATTGCGAAAGAATCCAGTTTCGTCCACCAAGTACGAAACATCATCTGGAACAAGGGAGTACCTCTAAGAGCTAAGCAAACCATGTATAAAACCTACCTCCTGCCAATCATAACGTATAGTCTGGAGACTTGTGTCATAAATAAGCGAGAAGAGAGAGCATGTGAAATGAAGTTCCTTATATCAGCCCTACAAAAAAAAAACAACAGAAGAGACAGGGTCAGGAATGAATATGTATGGAGAGACATGGAGGTGAACTTGACCACGGGGGAAAGGATGAGTGTGGCAAGATTGAAGTGGTTTGGTCATGTGAAGCGGATGCATCAGACCCGAACTCTAAGCCAGTATTTGGAGATGGAGGTGCCTGGAAGAAGACCAATTGGACGTCCTAGGAAGAGATGGACAGACCAGGTTAAGGATGATCTCATGAGGAGAGGAGTAACATGGGATGCAGTGGAGAGAGGAAAGCTATACCAGGACAGGACTAAATGGAGGCTCGCTGGCAGGATATCCTGATGATGATGATGATGATGATGATGATGATGATGATGATGATATTAACAGTGGCTCTGCAAATTTATCATGCTTGTACCTGTACTACAAAAAACATATGTGCCCATTCACTTTTGAATGTAATGTCAGCAGTCCCCACTGTTTTTTGAAGTTGAATGATTCATTCATGTCGTGTCGAGCCGACAGCAATATTCCTGTGCTCACTGCGTGAAGTACTGGTTGCACTGCACGTTGAACATTACACGGTTGTGCAGTGTTTTGCACGCTTGTAATTTCAAGTGTTTGGGAATGATTGGTTTAGGAACAATGGATGTTTTAGAGGGTGTTTCCTTTGGAGTATTGAGTCAGGCACTAGAGACCATGACTGGACGCTAAGTTGCTAATTCCAAAATAATGTTTGGGCAAACAATCATTGAACAGAAACACAATGTTTTGAGTTGTACAGCAGTAGCATTGCCTGTCCTGCACTGAATAGTATTTTAGCCTATTGTAGATGTTGCTGGTTTAGAAGCCATGTTTCCAAGTTGAACCATTGTTTAATGTAGCTCTTTGACCAGTCAGTATCTTAAGAGGAGCACTTTGATGTTGTTGTTTGAAACTTCAGTTTTTACTGGTTTGATGCAGCCCTCCATGCCTCCCTGTTCTGAGCTAATCGTTTCATCTCTACATAGCTACCACACCCTACATCCGAGGCAATCTGTTTAACATATTCTAACCTTGGTCTACCCGTACAGTTCTTGTCCTCGACCCTTCCTTCCATAACTAAGCTTGCTATTCCTGGGTGTCTCAGTATGTGTCCTACCAACCTATCTCTTCTCTTCATTAGCAGTCGCCAGAAACATCTCTCCTCTCCCACTCGTCTTAATAACTTTTCATTTGTTACCCTATCTACCCATCTGATCTTCATCATTCTCTTGTAACACCACATTTCAAACGCTTCAATTCTCCTCTTTGCTCTTTGATATTGGGTGGTTAATGTACCCTATTGTTGTTGTTGTTGTTGTTGTTGTTGTTGTTGTTGTTGTTGTTGTTTGAGTCTTCAGTCTTTTGACTGGTTTGATGCAGCCCTATTGTATTAAGACACTTGGTTAAGTTGTCGGACTGTGAATGATGCGTAGAATGAATTGTTTTTTTAAGGGGTGGAACTTCAAGGTCATCTGCCCCTGATTGATGCTTATTTTGTTCCATACTTCACTGTGTTGATAGTCAAATCTTTGCCCTCTACTTTTGCTGAGGTGTGTATTTGAAGGAGCATTCACGATTTTAACAAGTAGTTTCGTGAAGAACAGAATAGCCTATTTTCATACAGTATATCCTACTGGTCTTACTTAGGACACGGAAATTTTAAAAAATTGCACAGCCGCCATTTTTAAGTTCTCATAAAATTCCATTAAAATAGACGTCAGCATATTAAGACTTGTATGAAGGTACACCGTGCCAAGTTTCACAGCGCTCGGATGAAAAGTCGCGAGAAAACTCCATTTAAACTTTGCTTGGCCGCCATGTTGGTTTTGTACTTAGCAAGTTTTTGAAAGTCACATTGATAAACTTCTAGTAGTACCTTTTATCACTGTGCAAAATTTCAAGGTGATATCTGTTACTGTCGCGGAGATATAGAATGCCAGTGAAATATTTTGCGCGGTCTCCATGCTGGATTGGTGAAACGTATTCAAATTTCTAAGGCACGGTCAAGGTTGGACGAGGTAGTAGTATGAACTTCCCGAGTTTCATTAAAATCGCTTTGGCCGTTTAGTTTTTATTAGGGGAACACACACATACGGACAAAAGGTAATCTCATAAGCCTATTTTTCTTTTCAAAAATGAAAATAGGCTAAGAATGACAATAGTATTGTAAGAAAATGTCATTAATTGTCAAATACTCACTGTATTTAATACAGGTTTTTTCTTTACAGGAGTGTAACAGAGCTCACTGGTGTAAGGATAGCATGCTTGCCTCTTATCTAGAAGGCCCTAGATTCAATTTCTGGCTCTGTCATAGATTTAAGATTTGACATGAGGTTCGCTCTTCCTCGTGAGGACCACTGACTAGTTGCTTGATGTGAGAAGTAGTGGTTCGCATCCCCCAATATTTGCAAGTGGTTAGTTGTTCTTGGAATCCCACTGTCCTCTGGGCCCAGTTAGTTTGAGTTTTGTAGTGAGCATATAGGTAACAACGAGAATGGAGTAACGCAGCCCATCAGCTACGTCATGTGGCACCGCTTTGTGTTTGCTATTGAAAACAAAATCTGGTTTAATGTATGATTTTATTTGACCAAGTAATTTAACAGCCGGCTCCGTGGTGTTGGGGTAGGGCGTCTGCCTCTCACCCAGAGACCCCGGGTTCAAATTCCGGCTCCGTCGGGGACTTTAGAAACTAACGTGAGGGCTGGAACGTGATGCACTCAGCCTCTTGGGGACAATTGAGTAGCTGTCTGACAGTGAGGCAGCGTCCCGGTCACGAAAACCAAGATTAATGGCCGAGGGAACCCGATGCGCTGACCACGCATCACCCCAATATCTGCAGGCCAAATGGCTGGGCAGCGGTCGCTTGGTAGGCCTAGGCCCTTCATGGGCTGTATAGTGTCAGGGGTTATTATTGTATAAGTAATTTAACAGCATCAGTATCGTGTTGGAAGCCCTTTGCCAATGTTGTCTTGGTAAACAAAATTTAAATGCTTTTCAGTCAGCCAATACAATTGACGGTGAATAATGACAGAAGCTGTACAAGAACGGATACTACATCGTTCAAATAACCAGCTAAGTTCTTTAATCCATTTCCAGGTTGCAAACATCAACCTGATCATTCACTACTATTACAGATTATCACAATAAATAAGTAAACTTGAAGGTCAAAAGCTATTAACAATATCATAACGAAAATAACATGAAACTAACAAATTCTGATAAGTACACAAGTTTACAATAAATGTCTGTATCTAAAAGGGTATATATTGTAAGTATCTTCGCCCACATATTCGTAAACAGAAATTAAATGCCTGAGTGTAAGGGATTTGATGATGATCGCTTGACGATCAAAACTAGTAAACCATTGACTTAGGAATGTGCCCTCTAAATTAGGTGAACTCAAACCATGATCCACTGAATCTTTAAATAGTTCAAGAGTTGATAATCAGTGAAAGAAAATGAGTTCCTCTGCTTTAAACTTTCACGGAAAGTAGAATACAGTAATCAAAACAAAACTTGTGGCATTTTGCATTAACAAGGCTCCTCTTTTAGTGGAAATCTATACAATCATTTTGCTATGATTTTCTTAAAGTAAAATGTAATTAAGACTGTTGGTTAAATATTTGAAATAATTGCAATGCCTTATGAAGACAATTTATTGCATTATATCATGAAAAGGATAAATGCAATTTTTGAAAACTGGCGTTGAGTCTAATAATTTTCACACCTCTGAAGGACTACATACTATGGGATAACGCATGGTCAGCGTGTCGGGTCCCCTCAGCCGTTAATCTTGGTCTCCATGATAGGGGTGCTGCCTCATAGTCAGACAGCTACTCAATTGACTTCACGAGGCCCAGTGTACCCCATTCCAGCCATCACTTCATTTTCTAAAATCCCTGACGGAGCCAGGAATTGAACCCGGGGCCTCCAGCCGCGGCACACTATCCCAACACCACGGGGATAAGACAACACTGAAAAATGGGATAGATTACCTCACTGTTATGCCCCTTAAAGCAACAATAACCGACTTCAAAGCTCTCTATTTCCACAATCAGACAAAATATGTTGTTATTTTGAAGTCTAAAGCGACTTAAATAACTATCCCATGAGTTTGCTTGTTTTTGTTGTTGTTTTGTTTTTCTAAACTTTGTATTGCCGACACAGAAATAACCACCGCTTGTGAAGGATTAATAATGCTGATGAACACATTGTTGTAATCATATTCCTCTTGGTGTTCTGGTTAGCCACCCTGGAGCGTTAGGTTTGATTCCCAGCTCTGGCAAGAAATGTAATTCTGGTTTGAAATACTGTTTGGTCCACCAGTCACCAAAGTAGTATCAATTTCAAAGACTTGCATCAGACCAGTTTACTGACAATAATGGTAATGTCATAAAGGCTGATAGAAAGTGTGTGTCACTGTGAGTTGGGAGTTTGTGTGTGCAGGCGCCAGCAGGAGCTGGAGGCGGCTGGCGTGGGGTCGGGTAACAGCGGCGAGGAGAACCCCGCGCTCATGCAGGAGCTCAGGGCTCTGCGCCAGCGCAAGGACGAGCTGGAGAGTCACCTGGGGGCTCTGCAGGACTCGCGTCGCCAGCTCATGGTGCAGCTCGAGGGGCTCATGAAGCTGCTCAAGGTAACTTACCACATTTCAGATATACAGCTTTTCTTCATTGTGTTAAACGGTTAGAAACTGACTCTCAAGTTATGTGTATTTCGGTATTTGAAAGAAAGTTGACACATTGCATACAGTTAGCATTGCCAGATCTAAGTCATGATTCTTCCTAAATATTGCTCTGACAGCAGAACTTTTCTTCAGAACTGTTTCTATTGTACATGGGTTGGTTTTTTTAGTTTTGGCACCAATGCTTCAGTGCCAAGTTGCAACAATGTTGGGCGCTGCCACTTTTACCGACGGTTGCTGCCCTGCATCCCCTCCCTCAGAGCACATGACCTCGCCCGTCCTCACCACCGCTCGTGCGCAGTCGCGCCTGTTAGATGAGTAGTGTGAGACCAGCGCTCGCGAAAGACGGTCGCAATGTTTTCCAAGCAGGAGCAGAGAACGTGGATAAAAATTCAGTGTGCTAGGGGTCGCAGTGCTAAACAGTGTCACCGAGGATTGCAGGAAGCCTGCGGTACAGCCGCGTTACCGTTCAGAACGGTAGCAAGATGGGTTGCAGCCTTTCGAGATGGACGCGAACGTGTGGAGCACTTGCCTCGATCTGGTCACCCACCAGTAAGTGATGTGATGACAATGTACAGATGGTGTCCGCGTTAGTAGAGGTGGATCGGAACGTAAAGATTCGTCGATTAGAGCAAGATACCGGACTGGCGCATTCAACTGTCCACATCCTGAAGGACTTACTGAAAATGAGGAAGATTGCGTCCAAATGGGTTCCGCATGACTTAACCGACATGCACAAATGGCTACGATATGACGCTTGTCGTATGCACTTGCAGCGTTATGAGCGCGAAGGAGAGGCCTTCTTACGGCGTATCATAACCATTGACGAGACGTGGGCCAGATCTTATGAGCCACAGTTAAAACGTCAATCGAACGAGTGGCGGCACCATGGATCGCCACGGAAACGAACAGTTCGACCAACCCCCACCAATGTGAAGGTAATGTTGATTCTTGCCTATGATTGGGATGGTGTGATCATTCACCATACTGTTCCCCGAGGGCAAACCGTTAAAGCGGCGTACTATTGCTCGTTTCTGCAACACCATCTCCGAGGAGCTCTGAGAAGGAAACGGCGCCACCACATGGTTACTCCGCCCATCGTTCTGCATGACAATGCTAGGGCACACACAGCAGGCGTTGTGTCGGCATTGTTGGATCGCTGGGGCTGGGAGGTCCTCTATCACCCCCCCATATTCTCCCGACATCAGTCCCTGTCACTATGATCTCATCCTGAAGATGAAGATAACAATGCGCGGGGAGCGCTTCCGTACCATTGAAGACGTTAAGCAGGCTGCCGAGCACTCTCTTCGTACCATCAATAGATTGGGCAGTGCCAACGGGATCCAACAGTGATGAACTGCCCTCTGATTTCATAAATATTGTCAATTTGTTTAATAAACATACTTATAGAAGTCCGCATTACAGTAGAGCCGGGCGGGTGGTTAATGAACATGCGAGATTTATCGCACAGGTATACAAATCACTCAAATAAACATTGCTCCTGTGCAGTGAAGAACATATTGCCCCTGTATTTTGCACATACATTTTTGCAATTAAAAGTACAGTACTAAGTGTATAGATGAATATACCATATGTCATACATAAATTTTGTATTTCATAAACACAGTACACAGTACAGAATAATGTAACTTCTAGCCTACATCTCGACTTAAAACAAAGTCCCCGATTCTTGGATGTCACGCGTAATCTTGAGAACCACTGGATGGATTTTGATGCGGTTTTCACCATTCTGTAAAGGATATCTCGAGGAAGATTTCTGTAGAAAATTATTTATGATCAAAAGAACCCAAGCAGTAACGATTTCAGTGAAAAAGACGAAAAAGAAACTGGCGTTTGAGCGCTTTTTAAGCTTACGCTGGGCAAACTGTTAAAAATATCAATATACTATGAGTGTAAGAATTTTTGGCGGCTTCGGTGGCATAGTTGGTAGCATGCTGAGCTTCTATGCCCAAGATAGCGGGTTCAAACCCAGCCGAAGCCGTCGGATTTTTTAAGAGCATTAAAAATCCCTCAGTTTGCCTTCCTTCGGAGGGGAAGTAAAGCCGGCGGTCCCATGTCATAGATTTATGGCATGTTAAAGAACTTTCCACTAATTACACCTGTGTGAAACTAAATTATATAGGTTAAGAATGTAAACAACGCTCTTAGGTTGCTACGTTCGTTGCCAAGTGCCGACTGTGGTGGCGTCTAGTAGCTAAGTTCTGAACTAGGCCTAGTAGTCGTTTACGGTGGCATTTTGCGGCCAAAGTAGGAACTATTTGAAAAATTCAAAGTTGCAATCCTTACTTGAATTTTAAGAAAACAGATACACACACTAATACAGTCATCACAATTAACACCGGTTATCAGACAGATTCTACACACACCCAAAGTACACGGGGCTACATGACCACGTTGTCGCAGACCCTAAACTAAGGAACCAACCAAGTGTAAGAATTGTTCAGCATGAAAAGTTCTACAAAAAAAAGTCCGCGAGAGCATTCAGTATCTCTGTCTTCAATACATCGCCCACTATAAGGGATTTTACGTTTTCACTTCTTGTCTTCTTCCAACAATTTCCATTCAATTACTGAGGCAACAGTTTACGAGCTAGCACTTAATGCATTCATAACTGTTCCCGGGCAAAGCCAGGCAGGTTACTAGTTTCTTTATAAAAATAAGTTACACGTCGTACCCATTCCGTTTAAACTGGTTTGTATATCTTTGTAACTATTTGAAGGACTTTATTGAATCTTGAGCCGGTCCCATGGTGTTGGGGTAGCGTGCCTGCCTCTCAGCCCGGTTTCGATTCCTGACTCCATCAGGGCTTTTAGAAACTGATGTGAGGGCTGAATCAGGGTGTACTCAGCCTCGTGAGGATAATTAAGTAGCTGTCTCACAATGAGGCAGCACCCTGGTCACAGAAACCAAGATTAACGGCCGAGGGTACGCAACGCGCTGACCACGTGTTTGCAGGCCAAATGGCTGGGCAGCGGTCACTTGGTAAGTCTAGGCCCTTCATGGGCTGTAGTACCAGGGGTTATTATTATATTGAATCTTGACTCAAAAGTACATAATAATTATGCATTTCATATGGTATTAAAATAAAGGATTTTGTATAATACATTTGGGTTTTGAAAATTTTGTTCCCATATTTTTCAAAATTGCAAAATCTCCAGGAGTAAAGCATAAGCACAAAATGTTCTCACACCTCATGAAAACAGAGCCTATTTCTCCAATCACGACATTAACAGTCACAGCTTTCTCGAAAAATATTTTTTAAAACATTGAATTTGATGTTTTTTTGCCTGGAACTCCTTCAAATGTGACCTTTGAGGCTCATCCTTGAAAATATTGTATATACATAGAATTCTTCCAATTAGTTTATGAAATATGTGTTCCAACGAAACCATGTTCAGGATACAATTACAACATACTTATTTCTCCCGAATGTCCTTGCACCTTTTCTTCATACATCTTTGCTGTGAAAGGCAAATATCTTGCAAGCAATTCTAACCTTTGTCACCAAAGGTATTTTTTATCATCGACATCATCATTGTTCCTTTGAAGGAATCTTTTAATGTGCCAGTAAATCTACTGAATTTATTTTAATTTCACTTGCATGGTCAGTAGGCCTACTTCCTTCTCAATAGTTCAGGTGATAGTTTATGGGCTGTTCAATATGCTGATCTAGATTCACCATACTCCTAACAATTTTCCAACAGCTGATGTCTTCATCTGGACTATTTGAGATTTCTCCAACTTCACGTATGTTGTGGATCGTAAACTCAGGACAGCTTCCAATTTGAAAATAATCGGCAATCTGCCACCACAGACCTGTGTAACCATGATGTAACCACAACTTAAACTTTTGCTTGGACCTTTACTTTGCACACTACCAAGCCGACGTTTGATGGTAGGCCCTAGATTGTACAAATACGACACAAATTTCGTGAGGCTTTAAATCTTTTTAATAAATTCCACAAATACATCGACTCTTAAATCTCACTCTTAAAAGATTACTCTGAACATTTTTTAGTTAAATTTTGTAAATTACTGCCAAACAACCACTCCTATTTTGATCCATGAAAATCCGACAATTGAGTTAGTGAAGTTGAACACATGTTGGCTCCTTATACTTTTCAAGCAAGACCATATACTAACCTGATTGTTCACATTTTCACTGTCAAGAAACTCACAGCCAAAATACCTGACCACGTCATAATAGTGTCATTTATATGGTTGTTGCCATGATTACAACCTTCAACCAAGTCCGTGTTGCTGTTGCTTCGTGAAATCGAGGTCTACATAGGCAAGTCTATGGCTACCAATGACCTCCAATTGTCCTTGAATCGTTCTCCAAGCCACACCCTGATTTTCATATTTTCATGGAACTTGCCGAAGTCTTTGACTCATACTTGATGTTTGATATCTTTACCTCTTCTAATGTGTGTTCATAAATTTACATTATTATTTACATATTTTACGCCCACATTGGAGCACTTAAATCAATACATTTGAGTAAATTCTTCTTTTTCTCCTCCCAGAACTTTCTCATCCTCTCCGACCTGGAAGCCCTTTGTGTGTCCGATATAGTATATTGTTTTCGTTCAACTGTTATTAGTTTGAGACTTATGCTTTTGTTCTACAAAATCCCCTTCTCTTCTCTTCTCTGTCTTTGATTTGTTGCCGACTTATACCCAATTCTTTCAAATCATCCTGAACTTCTTTGAACCAATTATTATTGATTTTATTTTTCTCAAAGTAATCAAATAGTTGTTTCAATATCCTGGTTTCTGGCAGTCTTGATATTTGACAGAAAAAGGAAATTCTTCTTTTACGCATTGTAGTTATTATTGATTCACATTCACGATAGACGATGTTGTTAGGCAACAATCTCCACTGTCCATCAACTTGGTGTTTCTTGTTAATAATTGTTCTATTAATTCTTCTGTCAGTTTTCTATAATTTGTCTGTTGTAGATTACATTACTAAATAGAAATCAATCAACAATTCTATCTAATCTAGTTATTCAATAAGCTGTGCTCTATGTCTAGCAAATACCCCAATAATAATTATCCTCAACTTAATTCCCCACAAAGCATCCCCTCCGCACCCCTAGTTCATGCATCTTGGATACCATACTCCTCTGCTGGAACGAGGTACACTCAACCTTGTGATGACAAATGAGAAGAGAGATGGATTCGAATGCAACGCTCAACCATTGAACAAGTGGTTTTTGGTGGCTTCCCACTGCCGGGATGGTATCTGTTCAGTGGAGTAAGGGCACCAGTCACAATAAATCCATGCTATGAATGAGTGGGCTCGGAGACGACAAAACCTGTAACAGGAACCCTTCTTACAATATATCTTATCAGTGATCACTTTAGCACCAAACGAGCAAACTAAAATGTTCATATGATAGTAGGGACTATATCAAATCTGGACAAAATTCCTGCAATAACACACTTTCAGTTATTTAAACACTAAACAAGAAGTTCCGTGACGAACTAAAGAGCCTACTTTTCTTAAAATTTAAGATTCATGCCAATGATTAATCTGTATGGATCTATCTAGAATAATGACGAAATTAAGTTGGTAATATCAAAATTTCTAATTAGTTCAAAATCCTGTATACCTGGCATAATGTAGCCTAATAGAGCACTACAGTTGGCAGCCCTGGTGACTGAATATATTCTTAGTTCCATCTCTTAGGGTACAGAATACAAAATTTGGTTGAAGTCCAATGGATAGCATGGACGTTACATGCAGATAAACATTGGATCTAACAGCGCGCGTAAAATCATGTTGGCAACAATGTCATGCATGTATTGTTCAGAAATAATCTGATCTATTGTTGTGCCAATTTTGAATGCAATCCATTAGTTAGTATAGAAGTTACATACATTTTAAAATTGGACCTATCAGCAGGCTTAGAATCAAGTTGACAGCACTGACGTATATTAATTAGCCCAAATTAATCTAGAATGCCAGGTACTATACGTGTGCAAAGTTGAGAGCTATTGGCTTGCATACTTTCTGATATCTTGATATTAGGGTAACAAAAATAGAGACAGCATTTATTAACAGTTGGCAGCCCTGGTTGCTCTTAAGAATACGCATAGTCATATCCATTATGGTACACATAGCACATACGAAATGTGGTTGAAATCCAAAAGATAGTATAGAAGTTACGTGTATTTGAAGTTGGACCTCTCAGGAGACTTAGAATCATGTTGGTAGCACTGATGTATATAAGTTACTCCAAATTAATATGGAATGTCCGGTACTATACGTGTGCATTGTTTAAAGCTGTCGGCTTGCATACTTTCTAATATATTGGTATTTGGGTAAAAGAAATTGAGAGCATTTATTAACAGTTGGCAGCCCTGGTGGCTCTTAAGAATACGCTCAGTTATATCTGTTTATTTACACATAGCACTTACGAAATTTGGTTGAATTCCAATTTATAGTGTAGAAGTTATACGCATTTAAAAATTGGACTTATCAGCAGGCTTAGAATCATTTTGGCAACACTGAAATGTATGGCCTCCTGGAAAATAAACTGAAATATTATTATCTATACGTGTGCCAATTTTGAAATAGCTCCCATTCATACCTTCCAAGATATCCAACATGGAGCTCAAATTTCAATTGCGATTTTCCAGCAGTTGGTGGCACTGACATCATATTCAAATATTTTGAGTTATTCAGGTATAGATCTTTACTCCTACCTAATTTTGTTTCGATTGCTGCAGCCGTTTAGGAGTTGATAGGGGGGGAGGGGGGGACACACACAGCCAGACAGACAGAAGGACAGATAGTACAGTACAGCTGGAATGGTTTTGTTCCAAAAACCGTCCTATGGTTGGCTTTTTGAAAATCGTTAGAAAAGCACAAAAAAAGCTAAACTCTAAATTTCGGAATAATTTGTAGTATCATGTTGTCGGAAAACTTTAAAAAAAAGCGTTTTTCTCTGAATCTACATATTTTAAAGAAAAGTTTTTTAAACAAAAAATGTAGAGGACATTGTCACCTACAATTTGTCTCATTGAGGTCATGTCATACGTTTTGAAATGCAGAAGCTAGGTGGCGCCAAAGTTTCCAAGAAAGTGTTTTTTTTTTTTTTCACTTTTTGTCCTAGATTTTTTTTTTTTTTTTTTTTTTTCACCAAAGAATGAATCAGAAATGTGTTCCTCCAAAAATTGTCTGCAACATTTATTTAAACGTTTGTTTCCTCCGACTTACCGTTCCAAAGTTATAGCGCAGCAAATGCAACGCTTTGTAGTCAAGGCTACTATTGTTACTGCGGAGAGAGCGGTGGGCATAGTTTAGACCGGGACCAGTGTCGGACAATTTTCACACTTCGGCAGACTATAACTTTGGAACGGTAAGTCGGAGGAAAAAAATGTTTCAATAGTCTAAATGTTGTAGACAATTTTGAGCGGAACAAATTTCTGATTCGCTATTTTGTGAACAAAACATTTTTTCTAGGACAAAAAGTAAAAAAACACTTTTTTGGAAACTTTGGCGCCACCTAGCTTCTGCATTTCACAACGTATGACATGACCAATATGAGACAAATTGTTGGTGACAATGTCCTCTACATTTTTTGTTTAAATAACTTTTCTTTAAAATACGTCGATTCAGAGAAAAACGCTTTTCAAAAATATTTTGAGTTTTCTGACGAAATGATCGTGCAAATTATTCTGAAATTTCGAGTTAAGCTTTCCGTGTGCTTTTCTAAAGATTTACTAAAAGCCAACCATAGCACGGTTTTTGGAACAAAAGGGGTTTCTTCTCTGCAGCTGTACTGTACTAAGACAGACAGAGAGAGACACATTTGCCCAGATCGATCTCATAAGTCTACTTTCTCCTCATTTTTGCAAAATGTGAAAAGTAGGCTAAAAATGACATGGAATCCCTTCTTCGTAGCATAGGTTCAATTAATACTGTAGACATCGAGTGTACTTGTGTAAATCCCAGCAACACAATAAAATAAATCAATCATAACTCAATATATCCCTAAAATCTTTAATATGGTAATTCAGAAGGTGGGAACATTGTATATAAACAAATAACTATAGTGCTGCCATGATGTGGTCTCATTTAAACACCCTCAAGTGTCATTGAACTGAGCCAAGATTGAACCTGCTATCATGGGATTTGAAGACAATGCTGGTCACCACGTACTCTCACACGATTAAAAAGTCTATTTTTGTGGCATCACTTTACTAACTATTTTCTGGGTTTATACTAAAGGTACAGCTATGATTCTTTTCACATATGAGAAGCGGTATATTCTGAGCTGTTTTTGACCATGTAGTGCTACTTTGCTCTTATAGGATGTGTGAAATGAATACAAATTTGGACAGATACATTTTCAAAAAAATGTTGTATAAGTTGCTTCAGGTACACATTTCTCAGTTGTTTTTCAATCAAATATTCTCAAATTTTGTTCACATACTTGGAATGGATCATGGCAGATGAGTAACCACTTTGTTTCATTATTATTGGGACAGAATGCAAGAAAAAAATTCCGAACTCTTTCTTTTTAAATTTATTCAAAAATATGTATCAATTTTTCTCTTCCCAATCCATGACTACTATGTTTTGGAAGTGAAAATAGGTTAACATTCAAGTACTCCACTAAGGCAAGTTAATGTAAAAAAAATTAGCCCTCTATCTTAAATAGTTTCCTAGTTATTGGTACCTAAACATGAAAAATGAGTATTAACGGAAAACAGCTGGTAAAGTTAAAAGTGTATTATTCAGAGCATGGGACGCTAATTTTTAAAAACGAATTTAAGGTAGTTGTAGACATCAAAACCCCAACAAACTATATATATTTGGATTCAGAAAAGAATGAAGAATTTTATGGCGCCAAAATCAAAAATTCAATTTTTTCGTCATGCAAGAGTACGTGGTGTTCTACTGACTGCACCAATATTTATAAAGGTTAGAATTATCTTGACATACCATGTAACTTATACCACTTTTGAGGGGCGTGGTGGCACAGCGATCAAGCTGCTGGCCTCTCACCAAGGTGGACTGGGTTTGATTCCCAGTCAGTACATGTGAGATTTTCGAAGTGAAATGCCATGTCCTGTGGTTCGGATTCCACTTAAAACTACAATCTTCCTTCCTTTTATACCACTTACCCTCAGCCCCTAGATGTACCCCAGTTCCTGTGTGTTTTAAGAATGAACATCATGATGCTACTTTTGCTCTTTGCAGAACCATCAGGCTTCACCACGATCTACTCCCAATTCATCTCCTCGTTCCACTAAATCCCCTCCCTT
Source organism: Meconema thalassinum (assembly GCA_946902985.2). Classification (NCBI taxonomy): domain Eukaryota; kingdom Metazoa; phylum Arthropoda; class Insecta; order Orthoptera; family Tettigoniidae; genus Meconema; species Meconema thalassinum. The sequence goes on along the minus strand of OX336394.1, from coordinate 398,235,769 downwards.
GCCACCCAGTGCACCATCGTCACGTTCGGCACCACCCACTCCTGGCGTTCAGCTGCAACCTACCATGATGTCATCGCTCGGTAGTGGCACGGATTCCTTGTCGGGGGTCGGTGGTGATGTTCGATCAGCATTCGGGACATCCTCGGCCATGATTGGTGAGTGAATCATAATACACTGCCATCAAAATAGTGGCTCACTTTTTTATTGTGTTATATATTGTTGTTTCTTATGACTAGCCCGGATTCCAATCCATCAGCTTATTGTGTTATACAACCTGTGACAATAAGGTTCGGTGAATAGTCCTGAACTGTCAACATAGATGAACAATGCAAGACAGTGACACTACTGTCCTTCGAAATAGTCCCCTCCCGTAACTATGCAATGCTGAGATCGGCGATACATGTCCTGGAAACTTTGCAAGAAGGCGTCCTTTGGGATGGTGTTCAAAAGGCTCATCACGTGACCGAAAAGTTCGGTAAATGGGTCTATATTACGAACGGATTGTTGGCTTACCTGAAACAGCAGTTACTGTCCTTCGAAGTAATCCCCGTGGATGGTTATGCACTTCTGAGAATGTCTGTACAAGTCCCGGAAACTCTTTAGGGATAGCCTTCAGTTGGGTTGTCACATTACGTTGGATGTCCGAAATGTTCGAAAACCTCTGGCCCTTCAGGGCTTTTTGGTGACCCTGGACCTCGCCACTCCATACTTTGACGCTTGACTTCGGGGTCGTACCTCAGACACCAGTCGCCCGTGACGATGGTTTTCAGATAAGCCATTCCATTCCACAGAACATTCACCCTTCTCACTGCCACCTACCAAACAGATGTGCATGGTAGGCTGCATAAATGCATCCTTCTCACTGCAACCCGCCGAACAGGTGTGCATGGTAGGTTGCATAAATTCATCCTTCTAAACATGCACTGTGTCAAACAGGTCGTACACATTGCGTTGTGTGTCGCCAATTTTGCCAGGTCGACCGTTCTGACTTTATTCACCGAAGGCAACGTGACGAGCCTTTTAAACACCATCCCAAAGGACGCCTTCTTGCAAAGTTTCCAGGACATGTATCGCCGATCTCAGCATTGCATAGTTTCGGGAGGGGACTATTTCGAAGGACAATAGGGTCACTGTCGTGCATTGTTCATCAATGTTGATAGTAAAGGACTATTCACCGAACTTTATTGTCACAGGTTGTATATTCGCCCAATGATAAAGGCGTACCTGCCACTTTCCTGATTTAGGCAGGAAACTCCCGATTTTCCATAGTTTTTCCCGCCTTACGATTATTCAAGTTATCCTCTCGATTTTTGTAAATTATTGATGAAATTTAATGCAAAGAAGTGTGAAATGAGGGTGATAATGAGAAATAAGGGAAGAGCAACAACAGATATAATGAGAGGAGGAGAATTACTAAAGAAGGTGGATAGTTTCAAGTATCTAGGAAGTAAGTGGTAGAAATGACAAAGAGACCAGTGAGAGAGGAAGGCAAGCCCATGGATTCCTGCAGAGTGTGAGAGGTCTGGTATAGAGCAGGGACGTACCCCAGAGCAGCAAACGGGTATTGTATGTTCCAATACTCACTTGTGCATCAGAAATGTGGGTTATGAAGAAGAGACAGGTGAGCAGGATCCAGGCTTGCCAAATGAAATTTCAGAGAAGCAAATTAGGAATAACTAGAAGGGATAGAGTAAGACATGAGAGAGTGAGAGAGATTGTGGAAGAGAATCCGTTACATGAGATCATAGAGAAGTCAAGAATGAGTTGGTACGGACATGTTAGAAGAATGCAGGAGGGCAGGATACCAAGGAGGATGCATCATCATCATCATCTTGCACAGTTTCCAGCCACTGGCCGGGTCTGTTTGGAACACAAGCCTCTCCAACGTCTTCTGTCTTCCCACCATCTCTCAGCCTCCCCACCATCTCTCAGCCTCCTCCCTTGTCCAGTCTTCTCCTCTCTTCTTCACGCTTACTTCCACCCCCTTCAGCCACCTGTCTCTCGGTCTCTTTCCTTCCCACTTCGTCTCGTGTATCCTCCTGGGTATCCTCTTCTCCTCCATTCGTTTTACATGTCCATACCATCTACCGGTAAGTCTAGATTTCTCTATACCATCCTATAATGGTTCCTTCTTCATTATTTCTCTGGTCCTCTCATTTCTTATTCTGTCCATCTTTGTAGCTCCAATACTGCTTCTCAAGAACCTCATCTCACTGGCCTGTATTTTGCTCTTCTCCCTTCCTTTCATAACCCAGGTCTCCGAGGCATACGTCAGGATAGGGACATTGTACGTCCGATATATGATCTTTTTGCTGTTCTGAGGGACATCCTTACTCCATATCATGCTTCTCACACTCCTCCGAAATGCTTCTGCCTGTCTCCCCCGCTCTTTTATTTCTCTATCGTTTCCATTATCTTGTATCAGGCTTCCCAGATAGTTGAAACTCTCCATTTTCTTCAGCTGTTCCCCACCAATTGTTATTCCCGTTGTGGTCCTTTCCTTCTTCCTTGTTGTGATTAACATCTCACTCTTATTTATGCTAAATTTCATCCCATATCCTTGTATTATGCATGAGATGGAATTGGAGGGCAAGAGACCAAGAGGAAGGCCAAGAGTTAGGTGGATTGTGGGTGTGAAGGAAGGAGAGGAGTGGGACAGAGTGAGGAGTGAAAGGTGGTGGGAGGATAGAAACGGTGGAGAGGCTTATGTTCCAAGCAGACCCAGCCAGGGGCTGGAAACTCTACAAGATGATGATGATGATGATGATGATTGGGGAACTTCAAACATTTTCCAGTATTTTTGGAAGTGTTTATAGTGGGCAGGTTATTTGGGTACCTGAATTCATAAATGGGTTTTGTTTCAGTGTAAGGGATTGTTTATTGACTTTGCAGCAACATTTTCGTTACATTCTAGTGTTTATGCTTGGTGTATGACTCTTCACTATGGAAAAAAAAAAACTCTGTTTTTTTTTAAACAACTTTTGGAACAATTTCCAAGCATGAATGAATCCAGCAAAGGTCAATTATTTTCCATTCTGTATTGTTTGTCGATGTATTTTTTTTAATATCACATGGTGGAAAAAATGGCATTTCGGAACATATGGGAACATTAGAAGCACCAAGAAAATGTAAAGTGTAGGAAACAAATAAAAATTTAAAAAATTGGTGTTAAAAGTGAAGGTAATGGCGATAATAAATGCTGAATGCTTATTTACGTCATTCATTGTGAAGCGTAGTTTACCAGTTAGATAGTTAGTTATTAATGTTTTAAGGGGCGGAATAACGAGGTCATCTGCCCCTAGTTTGCCAGTTAATTGAGCTAATATGCACCATTCCCATCTCCTGAATTTTCCTGATTTTTATATCAAAATCTCCTGATTTTTGGTTTTGTAAGGTTGGCAAGTATAGGGCAAATAGTATGTTGACCAAATGAAAAGTATAAATTGATAGTTTGTACAGGCAACATAGCAAAATGGCTGTGAAACCTCACATCATCAATTATCCTGGAATTGAAAATAGAAGTACTGTATCTAGTTTTCTTGTGCTGTACGCAACTGGAAGGGACCAATGACTTCTGGAGACGATTCTATCATGTAAATTTCTGAAGCCATTCTTTCAATGTTGCCTGTACCATCGCCGTCTGCTATGATCTAACGCCTCCCCACTTCACTCCAAACAGCGAACATGCAGGAGTACTAAAATGTTCCACTACTTACCTCGCAGCGCTAGCAAGCTGATACTCCAGTCGCTCGTATCTGTTGTTGTCATCTAAACTCGATGAATCTTCCGACTTGTTGGCTTTGTGTTCAGATATTTAACATGTTCAAATCGCTCTGTCATTTCACACGCGATCTTGTCAATAAATGCTGGTATTGCAATTTTGCAAATCAACTTACTTAGCACTTCCTTGTGGCCGCTGTCAGACGATGATTCTCACATCATCAAGGGGGACTTACTCAAAGCAGGCACAACAATTGCAGTCACGTGTTCACATATTCGGGTGGACATAAACTTTGCAACAGCACACACGAACTGAAAAAATGTTGTCATAATCCACACTAGTTGTTCACTCGGATAATGCAGCTTATCAGAAGTGTCCCTCTTGTAAATTAAATCAGTCAGTGGGGAGCTAAATTTCCTTCTTCCAAACAGCTGATAACATAGATCACACTGAATTTCCTTTTGGACTTGTTGCACTATAAATCCACCGATGTATGTCATCGATACTTGTTCCATTGTGACAAATCCAAGACCTGAAAGTTTATGTAATTAATAAATGCGTTCAAATGATGTTTTAATGTAATAAAATATTTATAATAAATACTGTAAAATTTTGACTTACGTGGTGGTTCACTGAGGTTGTTTAATATACTCTTGACTGAATCAGGAATAGAAGTCTGCTCTATCTCGGGTCTCTGCAGGTCCTTACTAGATATAACCATGTTCGCTAGGCCTTCTTTGTTTCTTCGTGTATGGGATGAGAGGGAATAAAAGCCGGTTTTCAATATTCGATTCAAGCTGAAAATTACAGCCCTACATCTAGCATGTCATTGCTTCCCGAGATATGTCTCAATTTGCTAAAGAAGTTCTCTATAGAGTCACTGTTGAATGCCCTTGTCAGTACGAAATGAAATTCAGAAGACAGAAGATAACGTACACACAGAACGGTCGAAGAAGTAGTCAGTAGAATAGCTTCATAAGTTTCTTTACTCAAAAATCCCATGGCCTTTTCATGACTCGATTCCTTGATCTTAGCTAGATACGACGGAAATTCCTCTTCTAACCATAAAAGTCTCTCGTCACTCATGTCGAAGAAATGCATTTTATCGCGATGTTGATTAAGGTTTGTACTACTTACATCATGAATTCCAAACCATATCTTAATTACTTTTAAAAAAGTAATAGTTGCACTGCAGTTCTGAAAGGCTTGTGCTTTAAAATGAGAAGAATTATCCTTCAGGCATTCCAAAGCAGTTATGACTTCCGTAGAAAATACTTATTTTGCCCTTTTTACGTTCATTTTCTCAAAGTTGGTCGGTGCAACATGCTTTCTTGTAAGGAAGGGGACGGGTTTGATTATTTCCTTGAACTGCAGTTTATATAAATTTTCTACATACTCTCCAGTTATTTCTTCATGTCCATCTGTCATGGTCTTCATGGAGACTGTTTCTTACATTCTTTAAAATGTGACACTGATCGAAAGCCAGAAATAAAGGCCTGTTTTGATTTTCATTTTGATTTTATTTCTTTTCCACGTGACAGTCTTCTCATCATATTTACATTAGTTTTATGATTGTCAGTAACTAATCTTAAAATCACAAAGCCACAAGTTTCCAACTCTTTTATTACTGACAGAGTTAGAGTGTAAAGTTCCAATCCCGAAAGTCTTTTAGAGAAGAAATACGCCGCAGGAGTTCTGTAAGTGGTAGATAAGCCACATATCGGGAAGCACAGTAGGTTGTTTGCTAGAACCGTCCGATTTTCTTTTGCAACTGACGGGTTGGAACTGTTTTCACACCTGAGAGCGTCGGCATGAGTAGAGGTATCCTGTCGATCGAAAAGTGTGTCGAGTTTCTTGTCGTACTGCAATTGCTTGATTGACATCTCATCAATAATTAGAGAGCACATTTTTTCGACTTCGTTCAGCCTTTCAGACTCTAGCAGAAGCCTGTTTTTCATTAAGTCTGTTACTCCTGTTTCACATGAAGTGTCCCCTATGTAACGGCTAACTGTGCTCTTCGATGGTAATTTAAATAAATTAATTCTGGCGAAATTGTATCCCTTAGGTGAAATGAATTCCCATATTACACATTGCTTTACTGAATCTTCTGTCCATCTGGGTGATTTCTTGTTATAGTTTACAATTTGCCTTAAACTGAATGAACATTTGGAATTGGAAGGGTCACGCTCGTTAATATTTAGTATAGATTGTAAAGATGCATGGTATTGATTATCATACTGGTGTAGTTGTCTCTTTTGGGATTCTAGTTCCATTTCCAATTTTTTAATTTTGTTATTGGCACGCCACAGTTTTGCTCTAAGTGAAGATAAATGTCTTCCAGCGTCAGAGAATTTATTACGTGCGTGACTATCTGTCTGAACTTCAACAGACTTGTTACCATGACCTCGCAATCCAGAAACTTGGCCATCGTAAGGAATATCAACTGATTCAACTCACTTAGTTAAATAGGTCACGTTGGCTATGGGCGTGACGTCATTACTATCGTGAAAATTTCCCACGGTATCGTTATTTCGCTTTCTTTTCTTGCCATAGTTTCCGTCATATTTTATGAGTTTTCTTCTCTCTAATGTTGGTTTCGGTACTTTATGTGCAGGATAATCTTCGAATACCGTGGGGAAGACGGGGAAGACACTGTCCTTCAATTTCTTTATTGTCAGCCCTGGGCGATAATCAGACTCAAGAAAATGCCACCCACATACGTGAGAAGTGTTTGACTCAAAATTCGGTACAAAATTGTCTCGAGAAATATTGTTAAGCCATTTCTGTCTTAATTTTGCATCACACGGGAATTCATGAAACGAAATGCCTTTTACTTTCCCGCTCTTACCCTTGCAGTATGGAACACAGCAGTGGCTAACAATCACCTACGACAATTAAAAGTATTACTTCTCTTCGACATGATTATCAGCTATCACAATACAGAATACTGATGCATGTTCTAGAGACTATACATAACAAGATAATACGTCGGCACAACATAAGATAGGTATTTAAATTAAATAAACATTCCATGTATATTCCATAGGCATGACAAAATTATGGAGTCGTAGTGAAAATGCTGTAACTACTGTAAGTAACACAAAATATCAACACTTAGTGAACACCACTGCACTTCTCACATTACACAACTCAAATGACAAATAATAAAGGTGTTAGATATTAAAATTAGAGACGTAAGCGGAATATTGCGCGCTTGGACAAGCTCACAATCGGTTCAGCTTAGCAGCGCTCCTGTCGGCAAGATCGTCAAGTAGGCGATGTTCGCTGCTTAGCACACAACTCGCGCTGAATGGGAAGGCGTTAGAGCATAGCAGACGGCGATGCCTGTACAAACTGCCAGTGGTAACTCTTCAGTCGGTCAACACAAATGTAATGTGCATGTATATAATGTGTAAATATAATTAACACTCCTGGAAAAAAATACATCACTATTATACTGGAGCAATTTTTAGGATTACGTGTTTCGACCTTCAAGCGGTCATCTTCAGATCCTGATCACTGTGTCGAGGTCATTGAGTGTCATTTACATATTACAGTATATACATTCTATCTTCTTGAAAGCTTGATTGAAGCAACTGATTTTGCTGCACTGACAGAATCGATTGCAATGCACATATTACCGTATATACCCGAATATCACCCGCACATTTTTATACAAAATCGGACATGAAAAATTGGGGTGCGGGTATTAATTGAGTCATCCAAATTTTAAAGATTTAAATTGCCCGCCACGCGCGAGTATCCGCTATTATGGTGCTTGTTCAGGTGTACTTGTTTGTTTCCGTCTAATGGCTTGACCGGTCGCGCAAGCCTAACACAAGCGTCAGTTTCGTTAGTTGCGTGATAGCATGGCATCAGTAAAGGCTTGGTTGAGCAGGAAGCGGGCTGCCCCTGCAAACTCGGCCGTCCGACCGCTGTGAACTCTGTATTGTGTAATATTGCATCAGCCTGGTTAAACAGAAGGCGATCTACCGCGGCGGGCAAGTGAACAATTGTTATTTTCCACAAAGTCCGCGCGGGCTGGAAGCTCGGCCCACGAAACGTAGAAGTTAATTGACTTTGTGCGCGAGTGCATTCTACAGTTCACACGGGCAGCCCATGTCCTGTTTGACCGAGCCAAACTCGGCGCACGCACTGGAATGTTTAAACCTCGCTGCCATACCAGCAGATCTTGTTCTACCTCGTCGTATATCCCGGTTTTCATTCTCTTGCAGTTTGCGGAAGTATTCCTGGCAAAACCCAGTTTTTTCCATATCTCCTCACACATGTTTCAAGGTTAACACTGTCCAATGAGCTGCTGCTGTCATGGCGTGACGCATGTAGCCTTGACGTAGTTCGCCCGGTCAGATGATTCACTGGAGACCCGCGAACACTCGGAACTGCTGTATTCTTTCACTCAGAACACCAGAAGTATCTTTCGCAGAAATTGGCGAGATTTGATTCTATAAAACAGTCAGTTGTCTCCAGTGAACGTCTTATACTTTAAGGGGATACAAAATCTGATCTATTTAACTTGGAAAACCTCTTATGCAGGAACACTTTATACGGGAAAAATATACATGTATCTTATGGGACCGAGAATATCGGACGTCTTAAGTGGAAAATCTTTTTATGCGGGAACTTCTTAACCGAGTTTTACTGTATTACAGTGTTACCGACAGTAGTTGCTACGCTGGCTAACGCGCAGCATTAGGTCATGGGGCCAAGCTCTCTGCTGACTCGGTAGACGCGTGGGTTCAAGCCCCACCGTCGGCCGTCCTTGAAATGGTTTTCCGTGGTTTCCCATTTTCAACACCAGGCAAATGCTGGGACGGTACCTTCTGACAGTCCACGGCCGCTTCCTTCCACATCCTTGCCCAGTTTCCTTCACCATCATTCATTTCATCTCTCATTAACTCCTCTCATGAGGTTGGTGTCAGGAAGGGCATCCGGCCGTAAAAACCATCGCCACAAAGACTTCCATCGCATCTCATCCCCGACCCCGTTGGAAAACGGGAATAATAAGGGGTAGACATACATACTGTATTACAGTGTTAATAGTATACATTTTTGTTTAAAATAAAGTGTCAAAAGCAACCAAAAAAGTTTTTTTTTTAAATTTCCATACAAAAATGAGGGTGCAGGGATTATTCGGGGGCGGGTAATATTCGGGTATATACGGTACTTAAAACATAATTTATTTTCATTATGGACTGTCATCCCATCAGCTACCAGTTTAATTCCAAGGAGTCTTGATTCTGTCGGACTCTACTACTCCCATGGGTCCAGCGCTTCCTCAAAACATTGTTTGCTGGTTTCCAGAAAGTACGAGCAAGGCAAGTTGCTAGTCTTACTTGCACAGGGTCCCATAATGTTCATCTCTTTAAAGGGGCTCTTATAGTGCAAGTGGTAGTTTTCGCACATAGTTAACAATTACTAAAATGTAACATTGAATTATGAAAACTTACAAAGTTATCGTCAATACATAGGGCTCTTATTTTATATATAAAGTATTATGTGATTTATTGCTAGGAAAATATTTGTGATTTTTTAAACATTATGAATCGCAAAAAGCACGATTTAACAAGAAATACCGGTCTGAATGGAATGGTTTTTTTTTTTCCTGTAAAGAAAATGTATGAATACGGAGGATGAACCTCATTCATGAAATTATATTAAAAAATAATTAAGATATAGCCTACTTGGAAAATTTAACAAAAAACTATTTTTGAAAGATAAATTGAATATTAAAAAAAACATACTATTGACAATATAACATTAATGTTGGTTCATCCTCGGTATTCATGTGTTTTCTTTATATGAAAGAAATATCATTCTATTGAGACTGGTATTTCTTGTTAAATCATGTTTTTCGCGGTGTATGAGTCCTCTTTTAACGGTTCAGGGAACTAAAACATCAAACATGGCATATTTTAAATATTATTTTATTTCAATTTTGACGTATATTTTAAAGAACTAAGAAGTATTGTTCAGTTTGGTGGCAGCCTACAACTGCTCTTCCTTGCAGGCTCGTCAACATCGTCGCTTGCTGGCTCTGTCAACAACTCGGGCACCACCAACAGCAGCAGCCGGAGTCTTCGCAACGACCTTCTGGTGGCTGCAGACTCGGTGACTAACGCCATGTCGACACTCGTCCGAGAACTGAACTCAGGTGCGCCAATCCTTTAGTGGGAAAGTGAAGCAATGGGGGAAGCCTTTTTGATAACATGAGCTGAAGTTAGAAAATATGAATGACAGAGAGGTTTTTTTTAATTTCTCTAGTACTATGTTGTGGTCTTTCATAATGTGGATTGTGTTTTCATTGCTCTCATGGAAGAGACAGTATCCACAGCACCATATTCATTTGAATGAAAGGTAACTAAGCTTTACTGAGGTTCATCCAAATTTCCCAGGTGGTTTGAACCAAGGGACTGATAAATAATTTTACTGAAATTAACAGTGAAGCTAAGTCTTTTTTTAATGGCATATGCATAGTTTGTATTTGTGACAACACTCAATATCACACTTTTATGAGCCTAGCACATTTTAAGGTTTTGTGGATTTGAATGCTTTCATTTCATGTATGATAGAGTATTTTCAACATTTGGCAATGTTTCATCAACTAATTAGATAGTATTGGTTTGTAATTGTCATTCCTCCTACAAAAGACAGTACTTCGCACTCACAGTTACTAGATAAGAAACAACATACTGCCTTTTGCTGCATAACTCTGGGTTCAAATCTTGGTCTATGTTACACAAAGTGAAGGCAGCACAAATTTCTGTCTGGAATCTTCAGTTTGCCTTGTTTGTATACCTGAATTGTGACATAATCATGACTTCTCTTGTCAGTGTAAATCCACTTAATTCGTGAAATATGTTTGATGTACCATGAATTGCTGCCCTCAGTTCCGCATTCTGCAAGTTTGATGAATCTTGTCTAGAAATTAGCTCACTGGCCAGGTATAACTTATTAACCCAACACCAGAGAATATTAGCTCATGGGCTTGATTAAGAGCAATCCAGCTTTAGAAATTAATGTATATAATTCATGATTTCTACACCGAAATGTTAGGTACCATAAGTGTCAGAAGGACCTATTAATTGAACCAAGTTTTGGTTCAATTACTTCTGTCACAGTTAATGCTTCGAAATAAGCACCCTCCCACCTGTACGTGGCTGTTGAGAACATTATGCTCATCTTAGCACAAAGTTAAGGGACACAATATGTTTTAAACAGTATCGTGTTGGAAGCCACTTTTCTGTGTTGCCTTAGTACAGTAATTGAAATGTAATGTTTTTCAGTTAGTCAACATGATTGTGCCCTATTGTAATGGGTGGTTCCCTAAACCTGAAAAAAAATTACATGTGATTAATATATTCACTTGGATGACCAGTTTCGATCGTCAAGCGATCATCATCAAATCACTTTACTTAGGTCATTTAATGTGTGTGGGTGATGGTATTTACACAATATGTACACTTATTTGGTTACAGCAGTTATTATAAAGTTGTGCAACTTGTCAAGTTTTAGTAGTTATATGTGATTTTTAGCCTACTTTTCACATTTTGCAAAAAAATGAGGAAAAAGTAGACTTACGAGATCGATCCGGGCAAACGTGTGTCTGTCTGTCTGGCTGTGTCTGGGTAAATGGCTGCAGCAATCGAAACAAAATTTGGTACGAGTAAAGATCTATACCTGAATATCTCAATGCCGTATTTGAAAATTATGTCAGTGCTACCAACTGCTGAAAAATCGCAATTGAAATTTGAGCTCCATGTTGGATATCTTGGAAGGTATGAATGGGAGCTATTTCAAAATTGGCACATGTATAGATAATAATATTTCAGTTTAATTTCCAGGAGGCCATACATGGCAGTGTTGCCTGCTGATAAGTCCAATTTTTAAATGCATATAACTTCTACACTATCAATTGGAATTCAACCAAATTTCGTATGTGCTATGTGTACATAAACAGATATGACTGAGCGTATTCCTAAAAGCCAACAGGGCTGCCAACTGTTAATAAATGCTCTCAATTTCTTTTACCCTAATATCAATATATCAGAAAGTATACAAGCCAACAGCTCTAAACTTTGCTCATGCATAGTACCTGGCATTCTACCGGGTCATCATTTTATTTCCCGCATGTACGCGCCGCTAGGCCGGTGAAGGTGGCCTTGGCAGATACGGCAGCTAGGCCGGTCAAGGTGGCCTTGGCGTTCTCCCCGCAATGAACACATGCGCTGCGATCGGCAATGTTGCAATAAGCTGTCAGTATCTCCGGCGTATTCAATCTTGTGAAGTGCTAGTTGATTTCACCTAACATACAGTGCAGTCTCGGGGCAATTTTACAGTTTATGTGTTGCCTTAAAGTGATGTTTTCTATACAACAACGTGTATTCATTGTGCTTTGTTATGCGAAGTGATGTTTTCAATGACCGTATAGTTAATTATCCCCCCAGATCACCCGATTTAAATCCATGTGATTATTACCTCTGGGGAATGCTGAAAGGTATATGCAAACAATCCTCACACAAGTGAGGAGTTAAAAGAAAATATTCGCCAAGTTATAACGAACGTCACCCAGGAAGAAATTCGCCGTGTGTCTAGAAACTTGTTTACGAGGTGCCAGGCATGCTTGCGAGCTGACGGACAACACTTTGAACATTTCTTGTAAAACCAGGTAAGTTTGTAGATAATTATTTTCACTAGAAATTGCTATTAAATGACTGTATGTTGACGCGAAGTAGTGGGGAGAAGTCGCGCACTTTTTACCGGCCAGCGAGCGGGTGTCAGCGCGAGAGCTTGCCGCGCCGTGATCGGTATCAGATGCGAGACTTAAATTGATGACCCTGTAGATTAATTTGGAGTAACTAATATACGTCAGTGCTGCCAACATGATTCTAAGCCTGCTGATAGGTCTTAAAATGCATGTAACTTCTATACTAACTAACGGATATCATTCAAAATTGGCACAAGCATATATCATATTATTTCAGATTATTTCTGACCAATACATGCATGACATTGTTGCCAACATGATTTTACGCGCGCGCTGTTAGATCCACTATTTAACTGCATGTAACGTCAATGCTATCCATTGGACTTCAAACCATATTTTGTATTCTGTACCTTAAGAGATGGAACTAAGAATATATTCAGTCACCAGAGCTGCCAAGTGTAGTGCTCTATTAGGCTACATTATGCCAGGTATACAGTATTTTGAACTAATTAGAAATTTCGATATTACCAAATTAATTTCGTCATTATTCTAGATAGATCCATATAGATTAATAATTGGCATGAATCTTAATTTTTTTTTAAAGTAGGCACTTCAGTTCGTCACGGAACTTCTTGTTTGTTATGATATTGTTAGTGTTTATTGACCTTCAAGTTTGCTTGCTTAGTGTGATATCTGTGTAGTTCAGTGTAGCCAGTGGAAGTGGTAGCAGCACGAGAATGGATCCCACATCGCTCAAACAATCAGCTAAGTTCATAATCCACTCCAACCTGTCCTTTCACTAACAATCACTGATATCACACTAACCAAGATCAATAACCACTAACATCATCATCATCATCTTGAGCAGTTTCCAACCGCTGGTCGGGTCTGCTTGGAACATAAGCCTCTCCATCGTTTCCTGTCCATCCACCATCTCTCGTCATTTACTGTGTCCCAGCACACTCCTCTTTCCTCCACACTCTTCTTAACTCCTTTTGCCCATCTGTCCCTTGGTCTTCCCCTTGGCCTCCTTCCCGTCATTTCCATTCCAAACATCTTCTTCGGTATCCTCTCCTCTTGCATCCTCCTCACATGTCCATACCATTGTAGCCTAGATCGCTCTATTCCATTTTGCAATGGTTCCTCTCTTACCATCTCCCTGACTCTCTCATTCCTTACTCTGTCCATTCTTGTCACTCCTACCCTACTCCTCTGGAACTTCATCTCCACTGCTCGTATTTTATTCTTGTCCCTTTCCTTCATCACCCATGTTTCTGAACCATATGTCAAAATTGGCACAAAGTAGGTCTTGTAGATGATTCCTTTACATTTTTGTGGTACATCTTTATTCCATATCATCCCCCTAACACTCTTGAAAAATCCATCTGCGCACCTTCCCCTCTCATTTATTTCCATCCTATTGCCTCCCTTTTCTTCAATTATGCTTCCCAAGTACTTGAAGCATTCTACTTTCTGCAACTGCTGTCCTCCAAGTGTTATGCCCATATCCAGTCTGTTCTTCTTCCTCGTTGTGATGACCACTTCACTCTTTTGTGCTGAGAACTTCATCCCATATGATAACACTACCTTCTCCCACTCATCTAATTGCTCTTGTACTTCTTGCTCATCCTCTCCCCATACCAGAAGGTCATCAGCAAACAACATTGCCTTCATTTTCCTTTCCCCAATGCTATTTACCACTTTTCGTATGATTTCATCCATCACCACTATAAATAACAGGGGTGAGAGGGCACTTCCCTGTTTCAGACCACTCTCCAGTTGAAACCATTCCGTTCTCTCTCTTCCCACCTTTACACAGCTTTTGCTTCCCTCGTACATTGCTTTCACTCTTGCCACTGTCTCCTTGTTCACTGCTTTTGCTCTCATTGCTTCCCATACCTTGTTTCTATTAATACTATCATATGCTTTCTCAATATCCAAGAAGGTCATCACCAGATCTTTCCCATATTCATAATGGTGTTCTTGTAGCTGTCTTACTGCAAAGATGAGGTCAACTGTTGATCTTCCTGGCCTGAATCCATACTGTTCTTCCCTCAGCCCATCTTCAACTTCTGTCCGAATTCTTCTCTCCAGTACCTTCTCAAATATTTTGGCGCAGTGGCACATGAGTGTAATTCCCCTGTAGTTCTTGCATTCCTTCCTACTTCCCTTTTTAAATATGGGTATTATTATCCCTCTTTTCCAGTCCTCTGGTATTTTCTTCTCCCTCCATATCACTTTCATTACTCGAAAGAGCCACTGGGTTCCTATCACCCCTGCTGCTCTCACCATCTCCACACTCACTTCGTCTATTCCCGGTGCCTTTCCCCCTTTCATCTTCCTTAATGTTTCCTCCACTTCTTTCCATGTCAATTCCTTCTCTGAAATGTCTTGGTCACTGTCTGTTTCTTCCTCCACAATGTCCACTACGCTGGTTTTAGTTGGATTTAGGAGTTCCTTGAAGTATTCTCTCCAGATAACCTTTACTTCTTCCATATTTTCGACCTCCTTTCCATTCCTGTCCACCATTCTGACATTTTCCCCTGTATCTCTTCTCTTTGCCTTTATCATTCCATAAAACACTTTCTTACTGCCATCACAGTCCTCCTCCATCATTTCTGTCCATTTCTCCAGCCATTTCTTTTTCTCTTCCTTCACTACTTCTCCTGCTTCTTTCTTCCGCTCTTGGTATTCTTCTCTTGTTCTGTCTGTCCTCTGTTGGAACCATTTCCTGAATGCTTCATTTTTCTTTTTCACTGCTTCCTTAGTTCTGGGGTTCCACCATGGTGTTTCCTTCCACCTTTTCTTTCCACTAGTTCTGCCACACACGACTTCCGCTGCTTCTACCAATACGTCCTTGAACCTATTCCATTCTTCTTCACCTGTTTTCGGATCATCCTTCGGTAATTTGTTCCTCACTAATATCTGGAACTTCTCCTTATTTCCATCCTCCTTCAGCTTCCATGTCCTTATTCTTCTTTCTTGGTTCTCAGTTCTCCTCTTTTCCTTCAGTCCTCTCACCTTGGCGACCAGCAGACGGTGGTCACTGTCCAGGGCTTCTGAAGGTATTACCCTTATATCCGTGATACTCTTCTTTGTCTCCTTCCCGCATAGAATATAGTCCACCACTGATTTCCTAGTCAAATCCCTGCTGTACCAAGTAATTTTATGGCTCTCTCTCTTCTTGTACCATGTGTTTCCAACCATTAGCCCATTTATCTTGCACAGTTCCAACAATCTCTCTCCTTCCTTATTCCTGTTTCCCCATCCTTCACCACCAATCACTTCCTCAAAACCTCTTCTATCAGTTCCGACATGGGCATTTAGGTCTCCCATGACTATCAGGTCTCTCCCCGCTAACTGCTTCTGCAACTCCTCTTCAAACTCGTCCTTCTCGCCTTCTGTGCATCCCACCTGTGGTGCATAGACTTGCAGAATGTCCAGGTTTCTACCTTTCACTGTGATTCTGGCTCTAATTATTCTATCACTTACCCTCTTTACTTCCTCCCTCAGCCCTTCTCTCACCACCATTCCCACTCCATTTCTCTTCCCCTCCTCATTTCCTATCCAGTATAGCTGCAAGCCATTTCTCAGTTCTTTTCTTCCTTCCCCTCTCCATCTAGTCTCTGCCAGTCCGAGTACATCCAGTTTTCTCCTCTCCATCATATCTACAATCTCCTCCACTCTTCCCGTCAATGTTGTTATATTCAAAGTTCCGATTCGTAGTCCATTTCCATAGCCAGGTCTGCTTCCTTTAGATCTGTCCTTTCCGAGGCCCGTTCCCGTTTTAAAAGCAGTTTCATATCCACTACTGGCTTGCTAGGCCTAACGTAGCTTCACCATAACCCTGGCAAGGGGCCTGTTTTTGGTCCGCGAGAGGTATTTTATTTCCCTCAAACCCTCCGGACAAGTCCGGCGAGCCCCCCTATCCGCCACCTGGGACGCGCCCGATAGAGGAACAGGCAAACCCCCACGGGAATAACCACTAACACTATCACATATAAGTAACAAATCTTGACTCGTTGTGCTAGCTTATAATAACTGCAGTAACCAAATACTGCAAGTGAATATTTTGTAAATTCCATCACCCATAATTATACTTGTAGACATTGATTCAAAGGCCTAAGTGTAAAGGATTTGGTGATGATCGCTTGACCATCGAAACTGGTCATCCCAGTGCATTTATTAATCTCATAGCAGCTTCGGTAGTGTAGTTGGTAGCATGCTGAACTGCTGTGCCGAAGATCACGTGTTCAAACCCGGCCGAAGTCATCAGATTTTTTAAGAGCCTTAAAATCATTCGGTATTCCCTTTGTCCCATATAAATAAAAATAGGACTGTTGCAGAATTAATCCGTTGTGTGGAATGGTGGGATTGGTACCCATAGGCCAAAGTGGCCTGCAACCTTATTAAGCCACGCTACTGTTTTGGTACAAATGGTTCAATATGCATAACCTATCTTCTTACTATTCAATCAATGTGTCAAATATAATTTAATTAAATGAAAGGCGTTTCTATTTAAAACAAAACAATCGCCAAATATATTCTTTAAACAGTGACAGGCTAGAGGAAGAGAACAAATTAATTAAAAATACCCCAGTCAAAATAATATTCTCCAAAGGTGGCTAATAATGAGACACCATTTGGCAACCTTGCATCAAACACTAAAATGGGAATCTGAACCTTCAGGTAATCTCGGGATAGTTACATTTCATAAAACAATTATTAAACTCGCGTCTCAGATAGACGTCAGATCAACTACGTACTTGGCCTGTTAATATTTTAATTCTGACCAATCCAAACAAATGAAGATCAGCCATAGTTAACATAATTATTTTCTCGGTCCAAAACTTAACTACCTGGATCTCTAACCTTTTCAGCGTACATCAGTTGTTTAAGAACAGAGGATCATCAAATCAAGAGTCACATTTAATGATAATAATAAATTGTACCAAACGAAGTAGGAAAATATTTCTCGACGACTTAAGTAGGCAAGTGTGTAACCAAAAACTTAGGCCAAATAATGAGTAATGGGCCCATATTAAAATATAACAAATCACATCTAGAATGTAAGGTATTCAGGATATACTAGCCTCGTAGTTAAAACATGATGGAGGCAAACTTTCTGTTAGAGCAGATTGGCCAGACGACACCTGGCTTATGAATTCAAAATCTAAATAATAAAATTATTATATGGCCGAGAAATTCTCCTAAACCGATCCGAAGAGATTAGTCTTTATGTTCTTCATTACCTTATATATTTCCATCGATGCGTTTATGGCCACCGAGGCTTGGCCTGCGGCACACTTCCTACCAGTTCAGGTCCCCATAGTTGAATGCTCGATGTCTTACCTTTTGTTTTTCTCCACTCGCAGTGAGCAGAAATCATGACAAGAACAAATGATAAACAAGGCGCGTTCAAACACGCTGCCAACTGCTCAAAGATACATAATGTTATTTTCTTATGAGCTTAACTGCGAATTACTTTAGTTTTAAGTTGGTACTGAATTACATTATTTTAAAACTCACTCCTATTGTCCATACAGAACTACAGTTGACAATTACCCAAGCCGCAGGACACAAGGTACTGTCTTGTACATTACAACATGCAACATAATGGTACAATACAATTCACAATTAACATATAACATTTCTAAATAATTTTCTTCTTCTTAATATTCTTTGGCATGCAGTTACGTTTTCATTAAAGGGGAAGCTAATTTCTTTATTTCTTCAGCCTAACCGGGGGTCTTAAATAAAAATCTTGAAGTGTCCAAGAGGTTTGATCTGGAAGCAGACCAACGAAGTTATCCGACCAGACACGAAGGTGGCCGACGAGACACGAGGTCCCCCGACGGGCCGCGGAGAGGCCCGACAGCTGGGTTTGAAGATTGAGACAATTTAAATTGGCTCACCTTCCTTCGGAGGGGAAGTAAGGCCGGCGGGCCCATGTCATAGATTTATGGCATGTAAAAGACCCTTCCAATAACTAAACTTGTGTGAAGCTAAATTTCTAGATTAGATTTCGTTGTAACGCTCTATCAAAGTTCCAACGTTCACCACTAGGTGTCAGTGACATCTGGTAGCGAAAGTTGGAACGACTTGAAATTGAACGGAATTTGTAGCTCACCCTATGGGTGTCCGCTTGAAGCAGCTACAGCCTCTGGCAAGGATACTCTAGGCACTAAAAGCCATAAAATAAATAATAATAAATATTAATCTCATGTAAATTATTTTCAGGATTAGGGAAACACCCATTGCAATTGGGTACAATTTTGTTGACCAGCTGAAGAGCATTAAATGTCAATGTTTTGAACATATATGAACCTGTCCCTATATTATTTGATGACATAACAATGTTTTTAATGGTTAACTAACAATGGGAAATGAGTAATTTTTGTCACAAACTAGGTGTTTTTGTAACAATGGCTACTCCTGGAATATTTTACAGCTTTTAAAGCACACAATTTAATTTTTTTGATGTTGTATTTAAAGACAGATGTTGGGGAAATCATGGCATAAGTTGTTTGATGTAACTTTCAAATTACTGTAGAGTGACATGGTTTGCACAGCTGCATATCTTGGCTGCCATCGCAGAGGCCCGGGTTCAATTCCCGGCTCTGCCAAGAAACGGGCTACATTCAGCCTCGTGAGGCAAAACTGAGGAGAGCCGGAATTGATCCCTACCTTAGCCATCCTAGAAGTGGTTTTCCATAGTTTCCCACTTCTACTCCAGGCAAATGCCGGGATGGTACCTAATATAAGGTCACGGCCACTTCCTACAGACATCACAGTGACACATATCATCACACCCCCAAGTACACAGGGCTACATGACCACGATGTCGCAAAGTCCCCAAAGAATCGACGGGATCCGCTCTGTAAGCGAGACAGGTTGTGCTGCTTCTTGTATCGCTTGCAACCATCAGTTACTGTTAATATTCTTGACAAAGAACATCATAAACATGGGGGAAATAGCAGTAAAATAACTTTTCAAGGAGCATTTTATCTTCGCCAATTTAAAATATTATACATCAAAAACAGTCTAGCAATAAATCAATTGCACCAGAGTTCTTTACCTTTACCAGTTATTGTGCATTGTATTGCCAGAAACATTTTTTTAATGCTGGCTTTTAAGAACTGTAAACTTTTCTGGTAGTAACTGTTGTCACAAAAATGCCTTGTTTGCAACAAATGTTAGCTAGTAATATAGGACCCCACGGCATAGCCATGCACCATGACCGTGGTGGGGAGGTGCATCAAGTCCGGAGATGGAGGTTTGCATCCCAGAGCTGACAGTAGCAGTTTCAAACCAAGTTTTCCCACACTCTCTCCAGATATAGTACCTTGTTTCAAGTCCCAGGGCAGGTTATCAAACAAGTTGAACACGTACTCAAGTACATGGGACTGATGATCAAGATGCCCCAAGCCTCTAAAATATAGGGACAGGGTGTCTGAACTTTGTGGCAACACTGTTGTTTCACTTCAATCAGCTCAATAGATCACACACTCTCTGTAAATCGCAATTGACATTATACAAGGGCTGTATTTTAAGTAAGGGCCGTTTTTTTTTTAATTAACCGAACATTTTATTTTGAAACCACATTTATTTTTAGGTTTTACATACCTTCCTCTATTTTTCTACATAGATGCCTTGTTTATTTAGGCACTTGTTATAACTTAAAACCAAGTTCTGAAATCCCTCTGCATAAAAGTTTGCCGCCTGCTCTGACAACCAAGAATTCACACTTGAGGAAAATCCATTGATAGAGTGGTTATCATGAATCTTCGGTCCTCGTGAATTTTCGTGTCAATTGTAGTCACCAAGTCATCTGTGATTACAGACCTGAGCGTTCATCGTCATGAACATTTTCATGGCCACTTTTGAACTCGCACTTTACCTTCCGTCATTGCATTATCACCATACACCTCGCAAAGCTGACTATGAATGTCTTCAGCCGACATGTTTCTTGCACTCAAAAAACGTATCGCAGATCATACCTCACACGCGGTGGGCGAATCGATAATCTTGAACATTGTCAAGATGCACAGTTCAGCGTACTGGTTAGCTACACAGCTGCAACTGACGCCTGCTTGTTCGCAAAGGATGCCAGGAAGTAGCGCGCATGCTTCTTGCGGCGTGCGCACTAACTATGGCCTTTAAAACAAAAAACGGCCCTTACTTAAAAAACAGCCCTCGTACATCAGAATGTTTTATTGGTAGATTCAGCTGAGGCTGGTCCACTTCATCTTGAACTACAGCATTTTTTTGTTGAGGGTGAAAATCACTTGCATCAATACTGTGTACCAGTTTATCATACTGGTTGTTTTCACCAATTTTTACAGCTGAATAGATAATGAGTAAGAGATACTAATTTTTAAAATATGTACATGTGCCAAGAACCTAGGTATAATTTCTGAGAGCTGGGAATTGTGAAGGAAAACACCTAACTTGTGGACCTGGTTTTATATTCAGTTTTGCTGATATTTGATCTTCTGGGATACCTAACAGCAATTTGTCTCTTATCTGGGAAATTCACAGGTCAACTATTTATAGTTCATAAAAATTATGCCAGAGAATTATGCCTTGACATTTTTTCATCATAGTGGCTATTTTACCTGGTTTTAGTACCATTAAATTAATAGGTCACGAGATATTGTTATTGAAAGGAATTCTGTTTGATCAGAATGGGTTCGCCATGCCATTTTACAATGTTTGCATGATTAGGCCACCAGAATAATTTATTATTGGATTCATGCTTTTGAACATCTAGGAATTTCCGAGCACTTTTATTATCACTAGGGCTCGGATGTTGATGCCGTAAAAAAGTTTTAAAAATGCACTGAAAATTTTCAAAAATGCTCTTAAAATGGAAAAATAGCACCAAAAAAATTCAAAAAGATGCAAAATAAAAATGACATATTTGAAGACTGGGTGGCCCGTCCGGAGTTTCTATGTACTTCAGCATTGTTTTAGACAGCTCAGTAAAAAGATGACAAGTCATCAACATCCGGGCCCTAATTAGCACTCTACCAGTTTTCATGTTGATCGCTTTAATAACTTCCAAGATATTGAATACTGATGAAAGTTTCCATAGTATCGTCATGTCGAAAATAAAATGGCAAAGTAGGAGCTAACTCGCCATCGGTCCCGCTAATCAGAAGTTATTTGGGAAAGGGTGTGGGGGACAGATACTCACACACACTTGCTATTATTGTTTTAAGGGGCAGAACAGCAAGGTCATCTACCCCATCACACACGCACTGAGAAAAAGTATAATCTCATGAGCTTATACAGTGAGTTCCTCTCATGACTCGTCTGGCCAGCGCACAGAGCTTATCTCAGCACTCCCCGCTCGGTATGCATAGCAATAAGAACAGAACAGCACTTGGCTCACTTTATCCGTGCATGACATGAGATAACAATTAAAATGATGAAAGGAAGAATTAATAAACTAAGGTCGTACCTTATGACAGGAGCTGTTGGAAATGTTCTCCTCCTACATCCACTCATTCTTGTCCAAGTCATCTTAGGGATATTGTAGGCGTATGTTCTAATCTTTCTGAAATTTAATTTACTTTTTCCTCATTAAGTACACGTTTTTTAACACTTCGCTTCTTATTGAGTAAAGAACCAGTTCCTCTCAATTTGTTTACGAGACTCCGCACGGTATCTCTATGTGGAGAGCGTACACCTGAAAAATGTGTTATGAAACATCTAACGACTTCCCTGCAAGACTCTGTTTTCACATAATTATCGTACATAAATACCCTTTCCTCTACCGTGTACACACGTGGAGGCATTATGAGAATTATACCCCAAGTAACACTTCACAACTCGAGAACAGTTGGAGCGACAGATCAACACTAACTTAATACACGTTATAAGCACGGACCAGAACTGGGAAGTGCGCGCTGTGTAACAGGAAGTGATCAGTCAATGCGAGGCAGATAAGCTCAATGCGCTGGCCGGACGAGTTATGAGAGGAACTCACTGTATTTTTATCATAAAAAGAGATGTATACTTACAGGAAGTTTTAGAAATGGTTCTGCAGGTTAGCTGCTCTTATGCCATCTATATAACCTAAATTTTCATTTGTCAAAGTTTTGTGGTGTTTGAAGCCATATTTTCAGTGTTGCCTTAGTAAACAAGAGTTTAGTGCTTTTCAGTCGGTCAACACGAATGTACCCAAAAGAGATGGGTTATGCCCTAATCACCCATCTCTTTTGGGTACATTCGTGTTGACCGACTGAAAAGCACTAAACTCTTGTCAAAGTTTTCTTTGTAATTTCCTGGGGAATGCCAAAAAAATATATTAAAAAATCATGAAATACTGCCAACTAAATAACATGTAGTCTCTGGCAGCAAAGTTAGAGTTCTGTACTTATTCTCTGCTAGGAAGCATTGTAGTGTGATTATTTAGGTATACAAGAGTACAGCAGAAATGATCATCTAATGTTTCAGAAATTATTTGACACTGATAATATACACCTTTTCCTTTCACCAGAATACAGAGTATTTTCCTTAGATGGGTAAAGGGTAGTCTCATGAAATAAGCAACTCGAACTTAGCAACATGTGATTGAGAAACGTAGTACTAGTTTAGCTACGTTTTCAGGAGCTAGATGCATTGGAAGTGTTGTGAAAAACTCTTGTGTTAATAGTTTTCAATGGTTTAATGCTCTCCTGCAATTATTAGTGTTAAGAGTGTGGGTTCCTTCCAAATTCAAGTAGAAGTGAAGTCATCTCAATTTTGATTGATGTATAAACAATGTTAAAGACTGCTTCCCTTATTGTCTCCTTGCCTCCTCATAGTCTGCATGTAGTGTGGGGGTTTGCAAAAAAGATGCACTCCGTCCCCAGGCAAAAAGGTGAGATATTTTCTATCCTGCTTTCTTTGGAGTCATGACCCTTTTTAATGTTTGCACTCTTGTATGAAATCTAGCACCTCACTACCATAATGGTCAGCCCTCTCTGTGCATTAACCCTTGTTTCCATAGTCTGCTTTGAAAATAAGTACTCACAATATTAATGTGCCAAGCTGGAAGAGGAAGAGGAACAGGCTGGCCCACTATGAAGAAATGATCTATCGATCAGCACTTTACTCTATCACATGCCTAAATAGCGGAGGCTCTTGAAAAATAACACCTGCCTTTATTTTGTACTTATATTCTGGCTAGGATGCTGTAATGTGTCCAAAAAATTTGTTTAGTTTCATTTTCCATAGTTAGTTCCAGTGAACCAATGCACTTCATGACCATTGGCATTTCCAGTGTGTTCTCTGTGGGGAAGTAAAATGTTTCTAGAGACTACAAATAGCACATGAGGACAGAAGAATTATCCCTGCAGAATTTTATAGTTTTCAATCAAAGTTGTGCTTACACCTAATCATAAATGCAATTTTCTTGTAAGAAAGAAAAAAAAAACACCTTGAAGTTGTTTGACAACCAATAAATAAATCTAACAAATCCAGAGGGAACTAGGTGGGGTCACAATACGCTGCCGAAGTCGACGTCACTTCCGCTCCGTTGCTAAGCAACTGGAGCAATACATCATGGCTCCCTTGTAGCTTGCTTCAGTCTTTGAGCCGTCATTATTTCCTATTTGTATCGTATAATACTGTACATGCATGGATGTCCAGGGGCAAGAAAGCATAGAAAAGTATATTTTCCACAGTAATTTAACATCGTTGTCCAATAAAGTTGTAAAATATTGCGTACGAGATGCACATTAAGTCTTAAGAGCATAAGTCGTAGAGATGTGGCCTACGATATTTACCTTAAATTAAGTGAAAACATGAAAATATAACATTTCTGGATATTGTGAATCACGTCCCGTATGAATGATCAATACTACGGAAAATAAAGTACCGTAGGCCCTACCAGTAAGTGACGAATAAAATGAACTTAAGGTCTATCAATGCATAAGGGAACAGTTTAAAATATTTGGATGAGAGTTTAGGCCAAATCTCATCAACGGCTATAGAAGAAACAAAGACTGCATTTCAATACAATTTGTGTGTTTACCACAACGCCGCGTTTGTTTGAAAACGTATCAAATTGACAAAGCCTAACCTGTGTGCTCAATAACAGGTTAGAGAAGTCTACAATTAAGGCATATCGTCCTACCTCGTTCTAAATAATGGGACACTTTTCCTACCCTAGCTCTAAATATTAGGCCACTAAAACTGACATGAAAATATCCGAGGCTCTCACCCAATAAGTAGGCCTACACCAAGCTGATGACCACATTATCACACTGATTAATGTTACACATTAGCTGGTGCGCCACAAAAGAGCTAAATAGAATTAGCTGGTATATAGAGATTTAGAACAACAACAAAAAAGCCACCCTGCATCTTCACGAGCAATCCTAGCAAACATTCACACAATATGTGCTGGACAGTCCAAGTGGTACAAGTAGCCTACTTGCAATTGGTATGAAGTGGGCCAAAGAGTTGATGTAGAGAAATGCTAGTCCCGGTACCATAACGATGATCCATGTGCTATGATACTAGATGGCTCACACAATTTCCAGTTACCAAATTGAATAGGACTTTCTACTAGCAACTTCAAACCTTTCCACAGACCACATATTATGCTCAGTTTGCAAAAAATAAAATACGGTATTTAGGCAGAAATTTTCAGTCTAGAATAGGCCTAATTGTTATTTGGAAACAATTCACTGCTTAAATAAATTAAGTGAAAAATCACTACTCAGAAAAGTTGTGGGAGAAAATTTATTGCTGTTAAATTAGTGAATCAGATGTAAGGTTATGTAGGTTGTCCTTTATAATACTTATAGTACAAACCATATTTAATTACAACTACACTGCCCACATGAACCAAAAACCCCTCTATGTGACATATATGTCCTAAATATCTCTCTATATTAGCTATACTGTATCCACTAAATGATGTTATAAATAAATATTTGTAATTTGTAGAACCCGCCATGCAATTCTTGCCTCGGGAGTGAGGTCGACTTTATTCATATTATCTCGCAAAATTCTGGTACTTTATCAATAAAATTTCACTTCTATTTTGTAGCTCCAAATTTGTGGATGATCTTCACGGGAGGCGTTTGCCTTATTTCACGCATATTACACCTTTTTATCCACAAAATTCAAGACACTGCGCAGCGTTAATGCAGCTTCCTATGTATAAAAAACCTAGCAACCAGTTGTTTGGGTCCAATGTGGCTGCGCCCATACGGTTGCTAGGCGCGTCACTTCGGCAGCGTATTAGTTGCTTTACCCTTTCTCGAATTCTCACCTTTATGATGCTAACTTATGGTTGGCCCTCGAAATCTCATACACTTTTTCGAATTACTGAAAGTGGTCCTATGCCTATTTTAATTGGGAATGTTAACTAGTGATTTTTAGTAAACTATAGGGTAAATCTCTCAATGCCAACTAGGTACGACAATTTGAAATCTTACTGTGCAATAATTCATTTCATGACTTTTAGATAGATGCTAATTTTGTCCAAAACTTAACTGACATATTTTCATGTTTTGGGTTTTATTGGTTTTCGATTGGCCATCCTGAATTATTTGTTTCTTCACAAAATAGAATCATATTACTCTCTAAAAATAAAAAGAATGTTTAAAATACTTATTTCTCAGAAAAAATATCTTATAATTTGAGCTGTGCTTGGAGTTTTCAACCAGAGGCGATGCTTTTCTGGCTGAAGAGAATGCTAACTTTTAATTACCTACTTCACTTATGTTTCGTTTCATTCATGGCCATGCCCTGGTAAGTTTGCTACTTTCTTCTGTCTCTTATCCACTGTACTTTGTAAATTATATAACAAGCAATTTCATTTGGTTAAATTGTATTATATTTTTTCTCTCTTTTTGCATGTAATCATTACACAATACTTATTTTCATTAAATTTACTACAAAATTATCTAACACTAAATTGTTGAATTCCTGAATGCTATAAACCAATAATATTATATACTTGTGAATTGACTTATAATAAATAGTTTCATGTTCCAAATAGCTGACACATAAATTTCGAACTCCCATTTGGTGTAGGCCTACTTGTTAGCAACCTGCAGTGGCATAAATCACTTGATAGATTGTTTCTTTCTGAATCACTCCAATAGGATGAGTTGGAGGTCTGTGGCCTTCTTCTTCCAGCTTCACAATTCTGCCTGCATTTTGACTTTATATGATGATCCTTTAGTAAACTACTAGAGTTTACCACTTCCCAGTTTCAAGTTCAAACTTTACAAATATATATTTTTGCATAGAATTTGAGGAAATAACTAGTAATTTCTTTATTGTCCCAAATTGCTTTCTGCATGTATTAATAACAAAGGACTAGATGTTAGAGGTGAACTAAAAGTGATAAACAACAATTAGTCACTGCAATACCTCCACAAGCCTTAATAACAGCTGTGATTCATTCTTACATGGACCAAACAAGGGTTTGTATCAGCCACCTATGCATCAATGAATTCCACTAGTAGTCTGGATTGCATAGATGGCATCCCTGACATTTGACATGTTGTTCAAGAGGTCCCACAGATATCTTTTGATTGGATTCAAATCTGGGGATCTTGCAGACCATTCCAAGCTTGTGATTACTCCTGAATGTTTATCACACCTATCAGTCAGTGTTATAGCCCGGAATGTGCAGGAAATGTCATTCCGGAAGACTAAGAAGAATAAGTTAAGACAAAATTTATTAATATTACATATTTAATCCTTTTTTAACAACTGTGATTTTTAGAGATGCCGGAGGGCCAAACAAAAAGGGGATCTTTAAATGTGCCAATAAATCTATGGATTCAAGCACTTTCATAATGTCAACTGACTTTGCTGGGTTCAATCTTTGGGCACGGTAGATGAGAGCCTTACCTCTTATGTTATGCAGCGAGCCGAAACTAAGATGAAGGGCAAACTGCAAAACCTCATTGTCAAATAGCTTGATATTCTGGTTCATATTGCCAAATTCCACATTAATTATAATTAAACACCCTCAGATTATCAGAAAGCCTCCTCCAACTTACCACCACACCTTTCAGGCAGTTGTCGCAGAACAGGGAGTAAATACCATAATACCATTACTCATTGTTCAAAGCCTTCACCCATGCCCCTTTTGATTTTAACCTTTTGCACTCCTATGTCGAGTGGGGTTCGACATTAAAATACGGTAATTAACTTCCGCTCCAATGTCGAGTCCCACATGACATGATGATAGCTTGTTCTCACAGCGCTCGTATGACTTCTGTGCATTATTCCAGTTCTTCTTCATTTCCCGTTTCCAGTTCCCTGGGTCGGGTTGCGAATCAAGGACCTCCACAGTTGTCTATCCCTCCACTATTGGCTTGTGGGGGACGCCCTAACTGTTTCCAAGGCCTCGATTCACTTTCACTCATTTTATAGGCTATTAGTACGATGGGCTCGCCACTCCGAGAGTACACCTTTCCCTATTTACTATAGTTTGCGGGAATTGTAATGAATTTTTAACTTTTGTTATTCTCGAATGTTTATGGCAATTTTACTGATGATATAGATTGAATGTAAACATGGCGTCTGCTTCATCTTTGCTCACGGAACTGGATATTTAGAACTTTCGATTATTGCTCGAAGTTTAGAACAGTTAGTGGGCAGTGATAGTTACGATGATGAACCAACAACTGACGTGGAAATATATTTCATATAACATAATTATATGTTGAGTTAGATTGTTTTGCAGTGTTCACTTCCTGCTGTTGTTCATAGTGCAGAAATTAATTAGGAGTGGAGCAGGAAGCATACGCTAAGGGTAATGGAGTTCAAAAGGTTAAAGCATGGCTTCTTCCAAATTATAAACTTAAGATATATCGTATGTTTTTTCATACACAAGGATCTCAATATCGTACAGTATGTATGATAAAATCTTGACTGAGACTAATACAACCATAATTCTTTGTAGAATCGTAAGTTCAACACTAATCTCAAACCATTGCCCACGTCCCTTTTAAACTTAAAAAGTTGGCTTCAATTAGGACAGCTCCCTGCATTCTTTACTCCCTGTCCTTGAAGGCTTCCTGAGGTTTACAATGAACATCATCACATACAGGCAGGTACATAATTTGTTTGACCAGATAACACACTT
Organism: Meconema thalassinum; assembly: GCA_946902985.2. Taxonomy (NCBI): domain Eukaryota; kingdom Metazoa; phylum Arthropoda; class Insecta; order Orthoptera; family Tettigoniidae; genus Meconema; species Meconema thalassinum. Next base: position 398,207,212 of record OX336394.1, on the reverse strand, counting down.
CCACCTCCACAGTCAACTTTTTGGGCAAAGACCTCTCGCTTGCCTCTCAGCTGCATGTGTCCTAGCTATAATGTTTTGCAACAATTCCTGCTGAAAGGCACAAGCCATGAAACTTGCTGATAGTTCCAGTTTGTCAGTATTGGCTTTTGGCCACATGATGAGTGTTTGGAGTGGATGAAGATGTTTGTCACTGCTAGCTAACCCATATGATCATAGTCCCACACAAATTTTATTACGGTACTTCTTTTACAGGATGGCCTTTAGTATTCCCAAAGTCAGTTGGCCCTCTTTGCCGTTATTTAACGTCTACTATAATTCCATTGTACACGAGAAAAACAACACACTGGGCAATCTAAAATGCCTGTCCCTCCCAATCCCCCTTGTTCAATCTCATCTGCAGATATGTACGCATCTCGAGTGCCAGAAGCTGTTCTCATCGCGGTGGTGGCTCAGAGGATTGTAAGGAACACACGAATATGTCTGCTCTGAAGCTGCCATGTGCTTGGTGCCGACAGTGACTGAAACTCACAAATTACCCCATTTATTAGACAGTCCCTATAAATGTTGGAAATGGTTTACAATTGGTCTCAGGTAGACATCCTAAAACGGAAAAGAGTCTCGACTTTCCCCAGATCAAAGTTCAAACTATGTATTTTTATATTTTTGCATGGCAGGATGAAGAATATTAATTTCTTTACTTGTCAGAACTGCTTTCTTCTTGTAATTAATAACAGATTGGAGTTTTGCCACAGAAATTGAATTGGCAATTTTCGAACTCGACTAAAGTATTAGGTCATTTAATTGTTAATAACAAAAGTGGCTGCCAATGCAGATAGTTCCACAACTGTTAGAGATTTACGCTCAGCAATATAACAATATGTTAATATACAGTATATGCCATAATTGTGTCAATCAAATCACAATAATAACTTTCAAGTTCATTCCTCTTTTTCTTCTTCCATGGCGCGTCAGCCCGTGTTTGGGTCATGAACTTCACAATTGCTCTCCGCCAACCTTGTTGTTCCTGCGCCTCAACTCTCCAATTCCAGATCTTGAGGATATGTGCTGCATCCTGATGTAGACCATCTTCCCATCTATTACATGGCCTTCCCACCAGCCTTCTTTCTCCAAAGACTCCTGAAAATATCTTCTTTGGTACTCTTTTCTTCCATCCTAATCAGATGGCCTGCCCATTTGAGTCTCTTTTCAAGTTACATTATAACTGCCAGTTGCAGTTAAATTGTAAGATTTTTGCCCTAGAGAAATTAGCTGGATCAAATCTGGGAATATAGCTCTTTTACTCCCTCAATGCTTGCCACGGTGAGTGAGTGGTTATCGTGTCGGACTACCAACGCCAAGCTTGCGGGTTCGCTCCTGGCCATGGTAAGTGATTTTTGAAAGGCGACAAAAATCACGACACGCATATCATACGTTGTTGGCATGTTAAAGAACCCATTTGAATTCAGTAGGCCGTGTTCATAATGGCAAAATTAATCTCGGAAGTTTCCACCATTACAAAGTTCCTCCATTCCCTACTAGAAAGAGCTATATATATCTAACCTCCTTGACTTTCATAGCATTCCAAGGAACAACAAAATTCGACATGCAAGCTGCCCTTTAGGCGTCAAATAACAAAGCTTGGATCCGGCACCCGAGGCCATACGATATTATTATTGCCTCAATGAGTGCATCACGTATTACTAAACCCAGATGTTAGGCAAAATGCATCTATAGTATTTTTTTTTTCTGGGAAGTACAGCATTGAGATATGGGAGCATTTTTGAAACCCCACTGTGTTTGTAAGTTTTCATCCTCAGTAATTTTAAGGAGACATGAACTATAGGAACCCAAGACACAAACTGTTGGCAATTAGGAAAGCTTCTAGTTTTACGTGACCGTTAATCTCGCGATCATGAGCCACGGGATTGGCAGTGAGTGGATATTCAATTAAGAATTTACAAAATAATCCCGTATTCTATAAATGCTTTAGACCAGTGGTTCTTAACAGGTGGTCCGCGAGTGCTTTGGGAGTGGTCCGCGGGAGAAAAGGGTTTACCAGCACGTATAAAAACGTGGCCAATAAATGGGGATTCGTTGTCCTTTGAACAAGAATCGTCCGAATGTATCCGCGGTGATGACTATCAGGCTTTGAATTGAAATATCATTAAAATAAGTGTTATTAGAATATGATACAAAATAATTTTCATAACTCAAGTTTAATTGTGGCGAATATACTTTCACCAACATTAAACAACCAGAAAGTCACAGGGAAACAATAATTAATTTAAATTATTCAGGTTATTATTGGCTATTCGCCGCTGTTATTTACCGTATGAATCAGGTGTAATCCTAGAAGAGTTGCGGTATCTCGTGATGGTTTCGGCAACTATTTTGTGGGAGCAGTGATTCTCGTCTTTATTGTTGATTAAAAACCAAACAAGCAGTGACTTGAGGTTAGCTCTGAAGAATATAATTCCTCAGCTTGTCGAAGAAAGTCATGCGCAAAAGGCACACTAAGGAAACCATTGAGGTAAAATTATTTAAATATGTCCTTTTTAAACAAAATTGTTACTTGAACATACATTTGTAATTGAGACTTTTATATTATGTAGGCTATATGCAGTATTATAAAAAGGAATTTTGATCTATTAAATAATTTGTAATTAAGTTGTACTGTACACTAATTAATAGTAATATTAAATAATGCATTGTAAAAACTGTTTTGCTTAATCACCTTTGTATATTCTTATGGGGAAGGCGCAGAAGAAGGGTTACAACTGATAAGGTGTATTTAGGGGGGGGGGGGGGGGGGTCCGTAAATGATTCAATTTCAGGCTGAGTGGTCCAAAGACTTCTACGGGTTCAGAACCACTGCTTTAGACTATTCTGCAGCATATGAAATGTTCAATATTTTGTTGCTCCACCTGTTGCCTCAAAAGCAGTCTTTATACATTTAAGCATGTTTTCCAAGTTCCATGGCCCCAGTGCTCTAATAGTCTTGTCGTGTTGTCATACTTGCTGCACATGTTCATTTAGTTGGCGAAGATTCAGACTTCCTCCATTACAACTGTCCTCTGAAGTCACCTGAAATCAATGCTTGTGGTACTGAATGGAAAGGCACATCAGATGACTCAATACATCAATCATCTCAATGAAGGCTTTATTCTCTAAACATTTGCAAGGAGGGACATTAGAAAATTTGAAACAAACATGGAAAGTTGTTTTCCAACTCTTCTTACTTTATATTTGTCTATGTTAGCCTATCATCTTCATGGGGTCATCTTCGATGGCGTAGTTGGTAGCAGGCCGAGTTTCTATGCCCAAGGTCGCGGGTTCAAACCCAGCCGAAGTCGTCGGATTTTTTAAAGTATGCCTTCCTTCGGAGGGGAAGTAAAGCCGGTGGTCCCATGTCATCAGGAGCCAACCGCGGTGGCATCTAGTAACCAAATTCAGAACTAGTTGCCGTTGGCGGTGTTTGGTAGCAAAAGTAGGAACTACTTGAAAACTTAATGTTTGCAGTCCTTACTTGAATTAGAAACAAATAACACACACTAATACAGCCATCACAATTAACACCGGTTATCAGACAGATTCTACACACACCCAAAGTACATGGGGCTACATGTCCGTGTTGTCGCAGCCCCTAAACTGAGGAACCAACCCTCTTCATGGGGTGTTTTATTATCTGTTGCCTCATTCTTCACTCAGTTCACATATTGAACCCTGTACCCTGCACTTCAAAGAGAGAGAAGAATATTCTTTTAGTGTTCCATTGTCCAATCCTAATGTCCACAAGAAACTTTTCCTGCACATTTCTCCTGTAAGAAGGTGTTTCTTTACAGATTAGCAGGCTTTCCTTCCAACTGTTAGAAGTGTATGATAAACATTAGAAGCATGCATTTTCATACTCCTTTCCCCAAATTTGCAAGCCAAGTGAGCCTGAGGTTGGATTTGCTTCTTCTGAGGAGAAAACATTCATCAGTTGGTGTTGCTTCCTTTTCCCTGTCACAGTTTTCTTTGGTGAAATTGAGACAGTCTGTTTGTGCCACAGAGTAATTCTATTTATAGTGCCTACACAGACACAATATTTAATAGTACTCTTTGCGTCCTGGAAGTATTCTGAGAAAATATGACGATCGTACTACGATTCGTGGAGGTTGTATCCATTGAATACATAGGCCTCAAAAGTGATAGAAGTTAAACTAATACACTTTTAACCTAAAACAATCATCACAAAGACTAATTACCAATGAATTAACTGTGCAAAGAATGCATAGAGAACATGAGAACTAAGAATAAGCAAGGTGCCGCCACAAAAGTCTTGTTCCAATTCATTTGCACGGGACTGTAGATGGTATGAAAGTCTTGAGTCATTGTGGATACCAAAATCTCCTTTATTACCCAATAATTAGACCCCAGAAAAAGCAAAAACATATGGACTTCAAGAAATTATCACCATATTCTTATAAATATTGAGGAGGCGTCTCTCCTGTCTCCCATGCTAATGATGTTGAACATTGTATAGCCACTGTAGGACTCTTGTTTTCAAGCAACTGCTCACTGGTTTATAAATGAACAGTTTATGGGGTTTGGCATTCTAAAACCCATCTTAACATTTAAGACCTCTACGTGTGGACGTATGCAGATTGGAATTGGAATGCAAAATTGGTTCAATATTGAATTCTAAATTAAACTCTTTAAAAGAGTCATGAATTGCTTCATATAATATTTAACAGTATTTAAAATATTTATTTCTCTATTCTTTTAATATTCTGTTTTAGGTTAACTCTGTTTTTAGTAGAAGGAATGCCTGTACTGAGCAAAGATGAAAATAAATTTTGATCAAGACTTTGAATGTTTTGTCTGCTTAAGTATGATGTAAATTTGTATGATAGTGTACATATGCAAGTTTTTCTCAGTCTTACTCTAGTAACTTTGCTACTTTCTTATTCTTCCATAATGTTTTGCTAATTATACAAAGTTTTTTTCTTTATTATTTTCTCATTTTTGTAAAACCTGACATACCAAATCCAAGAGTACTATGACTGCTAGTACCAAACTCACTATTAACAGTAGCCTATGTGTAAGTTTTTCAAGTGCAGAGTGATAAACTACAACTAGCAATACTCCCTCAGATATCACTGATTGTAAAATTATTTGGAACCATATTATATTATATTTATATTTCCGTATCCGGGAGACGCACTAAATTCTTCCTTTCCAGTACTCTGCAGCTCTTATCCCTCGGTCTGTGGCCAACATAAGGTCTTCCTGGCTGCAGATATCATTCAGATCTTGGCACGTAAGCAGGTGTTATGGAGTCTGAATTTCTCCATATAGTCCAGTTATATTAGGCATTAACCCAGTCATTTGAAATAACAAGCTAAAAATTGGTGGAAATGTCGAGAAGGATGTCCTAATGAAAATCCCAAAAGTCCCAAAAAATCCGAGTTGGGGAAAATCCGCCATCTTGAAAAATCAGCCACCATCTTGGACTTTTCCAGTTTTCCGTATAGCGACCGAACAGACAGTCCGATTGCGTTCGTTTTTGCTAGAAATTAATTAACTTTCGGTACTTTATCGTTTCAGCTGACCTTTAAGCACCATCCATCCCCATTCTTTCTCTGGCAGGCGATTACCTATCCACACTTAACCAAGAGTTCATAAAAGAAGCTAATTAAACCTCAGTTTTAAAATCAAGAAGAAATTACCGATTTCTGTCCTTAGCTCATGGTAAACCCGGTACGAATGTACTTTATCCGCTGCGGATGTAGGTGGAAGTGCAGTCAAGTCAAATGTTGTTTTGACGGACTACTTAGCAACTATCCTCAGGTAGATCCGATGCCTGGCATTGTTTAGGTGGTCTTGAATATCACAGCCGTACAATGCGAGAAGGAAATATTCTCCTGCTGCCGCGATTTCCTCGTGTGTAGCATTCGGTTGGTTGAAGACCGACACCTTTTCCCTTAAAGAAGAATCTTCTTGGAGCTTCTAGAAGGATCCTTTTTTACCTTTTCTGAACGAAGCAGAAGTAGTATCGCATCCAGTGGAAAAACAGAAGGTAGTCATGGAGATCTCCAAGAGCGGTGATCAGCTCCTCACTGCTGAAGATCTGAGGTTCTGCATTTTTTCTTCCTGGTATTAACATTCGGACGTTACTTCCAGGGTTGGACGTAGAAGCCATTAAGACGAGAAGGTCGGTGTCCTCCCCTACGATAACTGATGCCGCTCCGTTGTTTTGCAGCTTGCACAACCGTCTTCACTATGAGTGTATCCGCGTCATCGGGGCAACGACCTTGATACCAGTTCCTGTGAGGTGTTTTGTTAAAAGAGCGATGAAGCGCACTTTGTTTTTTACGTTTGCCAAAACGCTCCTTGCGGCTGTAGCATCGTCAATTACAGCATCTGCCGCTACTCCCTTGACGTCTCTTTTGAAATGTTCTTCATCCTTAGTGCTTGGAGAGCTGTATCCATCGAAGGCCACAGTGACATCCCGACCGAAGTGGATTATTCACGTACTTGACGTACTGGAGTCAGATTTAGCTGAAATTTGCTGAACGCGACCACACAACCCGATACAACAGGAACCCACCGTCAACTATGAACACTGCGATGTCTGGTAAGGTATTCTTGGACGGCGTCATCTCTTCAAGAACGGCTATCAATGCCTACTTCTTTCCTTTTCGCATCAATGTTCCGTCAAAGAGAGAAGGAGGCCTCGCTGCAAGTTCATACGTCAGGTACCCTGCAAGGTCAAGAACAGTTGAAAGGATGGTGAGACTGGAGCCAGTTCAGCATCTTCCCAACGTCTGCCTTATCTCTTAACTTGCCGAGACTCTCTTAGTTCCACATGTTAGTGGACTCCGCAAAAACTTTCAATGGCATCAATTATTCTTGCAGACGCAGACATAAATAAATAAATCTTTTAAAATGTCTGTACTTCTATTCATTTTGATTTCAATCACAAACACAAACTATTTAATTGAATATCATTCACATACAGTCAAAGTACATAGCATACCATGCACTTTTCGGCCCTTTTTTATTCTAAAGATACATCCAATAAAGCCCCATATTATTGCTGATTTTAAAATGATGTATTGTTTTAACGATAATAGACGGCAAAATAAACAATTTGACACAAGATCAAAGAAAATCGGACCGTTCGTTCAGTCGCTATACCCAAACTCGAAAAATCCAAGATGGCGTCTGTTTTTTTTCAAGATGGCGGATTTTTCCCAACGTGGATTTTTTGGGACTTTTGGGATTTTGATTAGGACATCATCCTTGACATTTCCACCAATTTTTAGCTTGTTATTCCAAATGTCCGGGTCAGGGCTACTTTTTGTCTAATTTGACTGGATCTTCTGCATAACCCCACTTCACAAGGTTGCTACGACACTTAGGCACTCTTAAGATAAGCAAAGCACACAACAAAGTCCAACAAGTGAACAATAGGAAGGGTGATTTCAGAAAAGGAAAGAATCTGACAGAATGAATAATCCTTGGATATTACTCAAAAATCTTGTAAAATGCTTGGGTAAGTTAAAAACAAAAATAATAATGCCAATTCCAAATTGAACAAAATTATGAGATTTAAAGTGATAACCAACAAAAATATGAACATCAGTATTGTCCAAATAAGTATCAATAAAACACTCCACTGTGTCATCACTACAGAGAACGACATGAAACAGGCTGCTATTGCCCAGCTGTGCTTTATTGAACACTCATCAATATTTTAAAAACCTATAGAACTGGTAATGAGCACAATTAGGAAAAGAACTCATATCATTATTTGGACATTTAATAAGTACACCAGAAAGTAGAATCAGTATTAGATGTTTCATAATCATAAATTATAAATCATAAATTACTATTGAGAATTTTAAAAACCAAACAGCCAAAATTAAGAAACTCTTAAGATTAACAAAGCACACAACAAGTGAACAATTGGAAGGGTGATTTCAGACAAAGAAAGAATCCAACAAAATGAAGAAGTATTGGGCTGATAGAAAATAAAATCCTTTCGTATAGAATTGACTTGTGGTCCAATGAAGGGCATAAAATGTAAATAATAAAGACAACCATTGAGGAGGGGGGGAAAAAGGATAGAAACATGGAAGACAAACAGGTGGAGGTGGAGGAAGAGTTAAAAGGGGAAAACAAGGATAAGTACAGTAAAATGATCAAAGAACTTTACAGATAGGCATTCAGTCGAATTGATAGCTCTTGTATTTTCCTATATAAATTAATAAACAGATATGGAAGATAATATCCATAGCACCTGACTGTCGACCAAAATATTATGTGCACTCGAGTTTGAAGGTTGTTTGTGAAGTAACCAGTAGAACTACATAAAATCCAATAACATCATCATTTTCGTCGTTCTATTTTACGTTAGTTCACGTATGTTTGAAATTTTTAATTCATATTTTAATATTTTTTATCGCAGTTGAAACACAAAAAGTGCCCGTTTTTAAGCGTATTTCAACCATGCATCACATTTAAGAATTATTATCTCACAAACCCGCCATCAGATCGAATCCAAATTTTAACATAATATACATTGGAAATACGTAAATGAATTCACTTATTTTATATCGGTTTTTATTTGTACGGGGAATTAAGACATGGTTCACTAGCTAGCCACTCCGGGAAATGCTGTACAGCGTTGCTGATATGGAGCCCATCACTTCCGAGCGAGGTGCGCCATGACGCGTGATGGAGCCCATCTTGGCAACGTTGTACAGCTTTCACCGGAGCGGCTAACTGGTGAACCATGTCTTAATTCCCCGTACAAATACAAACCGATATAAAATGTGAATTAATTTACGTATTTCACAATCATACAGCATACCTTTTTGATGTATAAGGATTACAACGCGACCAAGAACTACATTTTCAAACCACCCCGAGCCGAGAAAAAGTTACCTTACCAAAATCATAACAACTGTGTTTCTTGGACACACAAAATTTTAAAATTAATAAACCAGTTATACAACATTCCAATGTATATTGTGTTAAAATTTGGATTCGATCTGATGATGGGTTTGTGAGATAATAATTCTTAAGTGTGACGCATGGTTGAAACACGCTTAAAAACGGGCACTTTTTGTGTTCCAACTGCGATAAAAAATATTAAAATATAAATTAAAAATTCCAAACCTACATGAACTAACGTATAGAACGAAGAAAATGATGTTATTGGATTTTATGTAGGTCTATTGGTTACTTCACAAACCACCTTCAAACTCGAGTACACATAATATTTTGGTTGACAGTAGGCAAATCATTGCTGTAGGTTGTTGGATATCTTAGTTTTATTTGAGAAATCAGTCCAACAAATAGTGTATCCCTACATCTCAAATGTAACAGTTCTACCTGTTAATGTAGCAGTTGTATTAAATCTCTTATAATATTAGGTTATTCTATGCTGATCTCTTAAAAAATAAACTACTGTCTGTAAGCTTAATTAGATATCAAACTAACATTATTGTATTAAATGTTGGTTGTTCATTTATGCAAAAATGTTGGCTTGCTATAACATGTAAAATCCTCATGTAGACATAATAAACACCTCGTATTATTTTGGGTAAAAAAAAAAAAAAAAAAAAAGAATCTTCAGCTTTTGTGCAGATCTGTGCTGCACCATCTCAAAAGTGAACACAGCAGATTATTCTCAGTGAGAAAAGAGTTGAGTGTTGTGCCCGATAGTTTTAATTTGAAGAAACAGAGTAGGCTTAAGTAGCAGAAAATTTAGATTAATTTATCTACATTCAAGTAGATTTCCATTGTTAACAATTAGTTGTGTTTACTTCTGATGGCACAAACCCCCACTAAATGTCTAGTGTTCTGTCAAACTACTGAACCTTGTGGGTTTTGATGTGTTGAAATGTGAAAACTAAAGGAAACTATTCTAGACGTTTTGCTAGGGACCTATCTTACCAACACCTGTTTGTTTTCACTGGAGTATTTTACTTTCACTTGTGTATGTATTTCTTCATTTTCATTTTACTCGTTTGACCTCTTTTGGTCCACCATTCTTTTTTTCCGTTCCTCTTAATTTTGTTGGGAAGCTTTTGTGTCATTTATCCCTGCTGTTATGTTCTGTCACCTCTTCCTACCGGACCAGAGATCCTCATTCTTCAAGCAGTCTTATTTTTTCCCTCCTCACATTTTTGAGTCGCACCTTTAAAGCTATTCTCATACCAATACTAAACTTTCTGCCCTTATACTCAAAATGGTGCATTATCTGCCTAACTCTGTACAGTGGCTCCTTTCAGCCATCTAGTGGTAGATGGAGGAACTGTCTTACCCACACATTATTAGATTACTTTCAAATATTGCTGAAGCAGGTAAGGTTCTAAAAGGGGAGGATACGATGAATGGGTCACCGATTCGAACCATCTTTAGTACACTTGTAGGGCATGACCAGGCATATACCAGGTGGAAGTAGTAAGGTGCGCTTCTCAGCCGATTCCGAGAAATTAATTATAAATTATTCGTAATTGCTGTACTGCGTTCATGTGCGTTGTACGTTAACATGAAGCCAAGAAGCGCGTGGTGCAGCGGTAAGAGCCCTGTTTCGTAAGCGTGGGATCACTGGATCTAATCCCACCGGTGAGCATTTTTTTTTTTTTTTACATAGGCAATTCGCACAACTGTAGGTGTCGTGAATAATGTTCATTTTGCAGTCAATTGTAATAACGTGTTTTGTGAGCGGGAAAAGGGATTCTGAAATCATCGTATGGGGGTGAACGTTTGTGACATTACATAATGTACAGTTGGGGCATTGCAAATACATTGGTATTATACATGGTCAGGTGTATTCTATTATATGTATACGTTTATACACTGAAGGCCCAGTCTGTTGTGTTCATTGCACGTCAGTGAACCATCAGACCACCCCGTACCCTGCAAGTAGTGTCTCATGCTATGGGTATTGGTTGGAAAGTGTTCGGACCTGGCGAGGTCACCTGCACACGAACTAACGATAGCGGTGGGCAGTTGTACTAACAGCAAATACTGTGAATAAAGGTATTCTTTCATCAATCTCCTGTACGATTTATTCCGACTCCCTTTTCCCGCTCACATAACACGTTATTACAATTGACTGTAAAATGAACATTATTCATGACACCTACAGTTGTACGAATTGCCCATGTTTACAACAACAACACAAAAATAACTCACCGGTGGGATTCGATCCAGTGATCCCGCGCTTACGAAACTGGGCTCTTACCGCTGCACCATGCGCTCCTTGGCTTCGTGTTAACGTACAACGCACATGAACGCTGTACAGCAATTACGAATAATTAATCGTTAATTTCTCGGAAATGGCTGAGAAGCGCACCTTACTACTTGCACCTGGTATATGTCTGGTCATGCCCACGTGTACTAAAGATGGTTCGAATCGGTGACCCATGCATCGTATCCTCGCCTTGTTAGCAAAACATGTAAAATAATTTAATATAATTTTCACATTTTAATATGGCAAAACCCAAAAGAATATCACAACTTGCATTCCAGGCCATCACTCTAAGTGCCTTACCTCTAGCTGTATTACAAATGATCTTGGACAAAGGATGTTGTGATTGGTGTTCTCTTGCTTGTACATATGCATGTCGTGTTAGTGTATGTGAATGTCTCCTTGTAGTGTATGTTTGATATAGACTAGCCTGGATCTTCTTTCAGAGGGCTCTGACCAAGAGGAAGGTGACGAGAACATCAGAAAACCTCTCGGTACGTCCACATCTCCTATTCTCTCACACATTTTTAATGAATTTTTTAAAATATTATTTTCCTTGTAAAGTTTTGGGGTGACCAAGCTGAACTGGTAATGTATTTTTAGACTAATTTCTTTTTCATTTGTCTTATTGTATTTGTCTGTTGGCACAGGCTAGAGTAAAATGTTGCTTTTCACTGATATCTCTGTCTCAGTCATGGCTGAGTTTATATGGAAGCTACTGAGGTGTGGGTGGTGCTGGGGCACAGCTTGTGCATGTGGATGCTGTGGAAGATTCTACTCATAGGGTCAGTGCTGCTGTAATGACTCAGGGAGGAAAGCAATGGCAAGATACTTCACTCCTCACCTAGCCTGGCAAACCTCATTATAGTGCTCCCTCGGGGTTTTTTTCTTTGGGGGGGTTTCAGCCCGCATAACCTATGGTGGCATGATTTGAGAATCCAAGCAGCCTCCAGGCTGACTACCTGACAGATAGACAGATGAAGATCAAAAAATTGATAAATTGATAAGGAAATGCACTAATAAGTTTGAGTCAACTGCTGACATGATTGAAATAAAAGAGACAGTTAGTCTGAAAGACTGGACTTTATGTCATTTTAAATGCTGCAAATGCTGAAAAATGCTTCGCTCGAAGCCAAAGACTCTTGACATGTTAGATGATCAAGAAACAATCAGAACGCTAGAAAGTTACAAGTCATGAGGGAGCGGGAGCAGGAGCACGCGGTGAAAGGAGGGAGCTGGCTGGATGACGTCACGCTCGCCGTGTCGTTGCCGTCTTGTACCTCCAGAGCTCACCAATGAACTCAGTGCACATGCACCAAGCGGTACTGTGACGTCACACACCTCAGTGCATTCTCGGTACATTTCGTGACGTTGCCGTAACGTAACGACGAAGTCGACTAGACCATTTAAAATGATAAAATTGTTGAAACTCTCTTATTGATAAAATTAAAAGAAATGATCATTATTCTTCTCCCTGTCTCTGATTACCTTACTATGCAACACATCGAAAGTACAGTATGACTGTCGTCTGCATAAGCTTAAAAGAGCCTGGATCTAACTTCAATTCTGTTAGAGATTCCTTTAAGTTTTTTGGAACCATGCCCGTGCTGGAGATTGAACAGTCCTCACTTGTCCTATTTTCCATTACTTCCTGATCAATACTAAAGCCTCATTTTCTTGAATTAAGTTGGTTTGATACTGGCTCCATTACAAGACAGAACCATAATTGGCTCAAGGAATCTCCTTGGAATATTCCCTTGTGGATTGGGATCATACTGGTTGCAATACCGCATTTGTAGTACTAAGGCACATTAGTGTATAAAGCGTTGCCATAATATGCCAGGAAATAGATTATCAGATGACCAATCTTATACGGTACTCACACACTGACAAAATATGGACCAACCAATCATGGGGCACAGAATCATAGGCCTTCTTGTAATCAACATATGCCGTGAACAAATTTCTGTTATTGAAAAAGGCCTGGTTAGAAACTACTGGTTCTTTGTTGTGTTGCTAGGATGTTGTTGTTATTGATCACTAGGGCTCGGATTCGAGCATATTTGCATATTTTTTTTCCTGAATAGTGCACATTGAAAGAAGCCTTTCGGTGGTATTTTCACCTCTCTGGGACCAACAGAATTGAAATTTATCAAGCATATAAATGCATAAAACCGTGGTTTTCAGAAAAGAAGCATATAAATGCATATTCTTGTGGTTTTCGTCCAAATAGTTTGTTTTTCTTCGAATTCTCCCCCGAATTCGGGCCCTGACAATCCTTAAGGTTCGAAAACAGAAATAATTATTGAAAAGCCTATCTGGTGCGAATAATAGAACCGCAGGCTTATAACCTGTTGTGAGGTCGTTCTCGTCATTGAAACTTTTATTGACTGATTTAAGAAAATCATTCAAAACTGAAAACATAGAAAATTTCTTGTTGTACAGACCAATGCAGATCTACTTCATTGACTCGCCTAATTCTGAACATTTTGTAAATGAACTTTTAAACTGTATCTTTTATAAGAGCACTTCTCTTATATATACTTGTAAAACTTGAATGTGAGTATATTGCAGTGTATCACACATACAATTAGAAAATAAAGCTCGTATTAAAGGTATGTTATTGGTTTTTGCGTTTCGCTTTTCTTTCTATAGTTTTTAACGGTGTTTTTCGAGCATATTCTGCATATTTAACCGCATATAATGGGGGTTTCGAGCAAATCTATCGAGCATAAAACACAGGGTTTTCGAGCATATCTGGAGATTTTATCGAGCATATCGATCCGAGCCCTATTGATCACATTGGACCACTTGAGCCTATACGTGTACTTTAGTTAGTTATTGAAGTTTCAAGGGGCGGAACTACGAGTTTGGTTCTTGCGATCCACCTAGTACCTCTTCTTTCGGTCCGATCACAATTCATCTGAAATCTCTATGAGTCTTCTGTGTGTAACTTCCCCCATGAAACTGTCTTTGTGAGTATATAACATATGAAATGGATAAACTAGTTCAGTACAAATACATGGTGACAATTTAAATACCATACTCAAAGTGTGAGAAATTAAAAGATCTAGGGATGTCTACCGAGTTGTTGTCCAGGCAACGGACCATAACATTTTTGAGCCGCTGGCACTGATCATCTGTACAAGTGCCAGTCAATTCTGAAAAAAAAAAATGTAATTCCACAGCCTGCTTCCAGTCTCCGACTAGGTCAGGAATGGAATGAATGAAGCCCCCATCTAGCGGCGAGGATATGAACTGTGCCGGCTGCCTAGGCCTGACGCACTCCTCTGGGGCAAGGATTAAATGAATGACAGATGAAGTGAATGATAGTGGAGAGTGTTGCTGGAATGAAATGTTGACAGGGAAAACCGGAGTACCCGGAGAAAAACCTGTCTGCCTCCGTTTTGTCCAGCACAGATCTCACATGGAGTGGCCGGGATTTGAACCACGGACCCAGCGGTGAGAGGCCGGCGTGCTGCCGCCTAAGCCACGGAGGCTCTCCAGTCAATTCTATTGGAAACAAAAATTATTGTTTACAAAATTAATAACAATACAATTTAGGGGCTTGAGACATCTTCGTCATCGGCCCCGTTTACTTGGGTGTCTTCTATTTGTCTGATAAGCTGTGACTGTAGCATTGTGTGTAACTGTAATCAAGATCAGGAATGGGGTAGGTGTCCTAGGACTTGATTGGCATTTGCCTGCAGGGAATGTGACAAAACCACACTTACGATCACTGCTGTCAGAGTCAGGATTCAAACCTCCATTCCCACTGCAGCTCCCCGTCGCGGTCCTGGTGTTCAATTTAATTCCACAGGGTGACAATACATGTGCACTGTTATCGTAATACAGTAGAACGTCGTTTATCCGGACATCAAACAACCGGAACGTCAATTATCCGAACGAGAAAAAAAAAGAGACGGAGTAGCGCGCTCTTACTGTTGTTATGCGGAAGTGCGCGCTGCCTACAGTAGAGAGTCGGTTCTCGTTTTCAATTGTTTTCTCTGTTGTCTCCTACCGATCGTTTATGTTTCAACGTGTTCCAGTATGTGAGTGTACTGTATTATGTTGTGAATATGGCTTCTACAAGTGGCGAAAAGGAAAAACAAAATCGCGATGTTTTATCGATTGAGAAGAAGGTGTAGATCATTAATAAACTGGATAAAGGTAAGAGTGTGCAGTGTCTAATGAAAACTTAGTGTTGGAAAATCTGCAATTTATGATTTGAAGAACCGAAGTTAGATAGTGAAGGGTCTAAAAAGAGAAAAACCATGAGTCCAGGTACGGCTGAAAAATTGGAAGAAGTAGCCTACGTATGGTTTATTCAGACAAGAAGTAAGAGAGATCCTACTTCTGGACCTTTGTTATGTAAGAGAGCGTTGCAGCTAAATGAGATGCTTGGTGATTATCACCATAATGTACTGTGCATGTTTTTCCTATGGAATAAACGCATGTTTGATTATCCGGAAAAATCGTTATTCGGCACACTTTCGGTCCCATTTAGTCCGGATAAATGACGTTCTACTGTATTTAGTAATAGGATAGGGTTTGATTGCAGTCCATTACTTTTCAGAGCTTAAGCATTTGAATGAACATCCTGCTCATGTGGTTCTGTTACATTTGGGAGCTTCTGGTCCAGTGACAATGGCTCCCTCGAACTTTTCTGAATTCAAGACCAATATTTTAGTTCCCTTCTCGAAATTTGAATGCTTTTCAGTCGGTCTACACGATTACTAAGGCAACACTGAAATATGGCTTCCTAAGTGATAAAGTTTCCTCTTGACTATTTTTACTTTTCTTCTTCTTCATTTCCCGGTTCCATTGATCTCGGTCGGGGCATGAATCAAGGACCTCCAACCGATGGCTCAACTCACATACTATCATATTTAGGCTATTTGTACGATTGGTTCGCCACACCCAAATGTAGACAAGGGCCAATTAAGGCTGGAAATTGAAAGACTCCCTAGGTCTCGGATACCCTAATACCGTCGGGATCGGAAGAGAACAAGAGTTGACCAAGGGAGGCCAACACGAAAGATAACTGAAAGGAGGCCAGCACAAGTAAGTGGAAGCAATGCCAGACTCAGCTGGGGTCCCTTGGTCGCCGGCCCACGTCCCACAAAGTGTGAGCCCCTGGGGGTTATTTTTACTTTTATAAAAGATAAATGTTTGTTTTAATGTTATACTTGCCGGAATACTTACTCACCAAGCCTTTTCATAAGTTCATAATATATTCTCATTTTCACCAGTTCAGTAAATACAATAAATTTTATTGGTAGTAATTTGTAACCTTAAAGAAGCAGAAAAAAGTCCTTGACGTTGCATATTGCCATTTCTTTGCCGTCTCCAGCAACAACACCTTTTCAATAACATATCAACATTGGAAACAACACAATGTAACTATTGTCTCTTATGGTGCAGCACTCGACACAAGTACTGTAACTATGACCCAGATAACAACTACAACACAGCATACTGTTTAAAATTTGAAATAAACTTAAATTCTGTCTAGTCGATACTTTTTGTATATATTTATACACTAGGGCATGTTTCGAGGCATAATATTTTCTTGGGAAATTTGCCCCTTCATCAGCTAGCACCACCTTGGCCAGTCATTGTGAACATTAAAATTGATGAATAACGGAGAGCGACTCCAACAAGCACAACAGCCAGACATCAAACTAAATACCACCAAGCTTCACACACCAAGGTGCAGTATTGACATGCAACAACAAAAGGCTCTTTTGCTTACTATCTTCTTCTTCTTCTTCCTCCTCGCCTTTTCCCGTTACGCGGGGTCGGCTTTCTTAATCCTGAGGCGCCAATCATTTCTTTGGAAAGCAGCATCATCAGCAGATAGGTCCAATACTCTCATGTCCCTCTGGACATTCGTCATCCATGTTGTTTGAGGTCTGCCGCTCCCTCT
This sequence comes from Meconema thalassinum, assembly GCA_946902985.2. Classification (NCBI taxonomy): domain Eukaryota; kingdom Metazoa; phylum Arthropoda; class Insecta; order Orthoptera; family Tettigoniidae; genus Meconema; species Meconema thalassinum. Next base: position 398,190,032 of record OX336394.1, on the reverse strand, counting down.
CTTTTGCGTAGCCATGGAAAGGCACTTCTTCACTACATGTTTCTCCGGTCTTCGCATAACATGTCCATACCACCTTAACCTGGTTTCTAAAAGTTTCTCTGTTATAGGCGCTACTTTGAAACTGCCCCGCACATGTTCATTATGGATTTTATCTTAGAGAGTAACTCCACCTGCCCAACGTAACATACGCATTTTAGTGGTATGTAGCGTTTGCTCATGTGCCTTTGTTGTAGCCGATGTTTCACTACCATAGAGTAGGATTGGTCTTACAGCAGTTTTATAAACTTTCCCCTTCGTTCTTGTGGATATTTTCGGATCACATAAAACTCCTGTTAGTTCGCGCCATTTGTTCCACCCAGACGTGGCCCTATGGATTATATCGGCGGTTATCGTGCCATCTTCAGCTATGACAGAACCTAGATATTTGAATTTTGTTACCCTTGGTAAGGTTTCACCATCTAGTTTAAGTTCAAGATTTGTCATACTGGGTTTATTGTTGTGGAAGTCGCCTACCATATATTCAGTCTTGGTTCTACTAATGCTCAGTCCATTAGACTCTAGAGCTCTCCTCCATTGGTCTAAACTCTCCTGTAGGTCATAAATACTGTCAGATATTAGTGCCACATCGTCAGCGTACAAAAGATTTCATGGTAAGGGTTTCATGCATCGATCCAGTATAAAGAAGAATACACATGCTCCGATCACTGCAACATATTAAGAAAGCAATCTTCATCATCTTACAGCAAATACTCATAACAAAACATTGGACTGCAATGCAACAATTTAACTTGCAACATTGTGATCATCAGCTCCATGTACTTGGGTGTGGTATGTGTTTAGGCCAGAAGGCCTTCCATAAAGTCTGTTCAGATTCAAATAATGAATGAACCTGTGGACATGGATATACTGAGATGGATTATTGATGGAAAAACAAATGAAAGGTCCAATGTTCTTCCAGTGATTTTATCTTTTTTCACTCTATCATTTTGAACATTTCCTTATTTGAGCTGTTTATACTTCAATATCATAGTTTGATACCAGCACATTATCGTAACCATACAAAGGGGAAAGCAATGTATCAGAAGTGAAGTACATGGACAGTCCAGCATGGTCCCCTGTACAGTCAGTCAGTATGTAACTGGAGCACGTGAGGACAAGCTGTGAGCTCCCCTGCATGACATGCACATCAGTTCCCCATTTCTTTGTACTGCTTCTACAAGGTGTAAATGTTTATGTTTTTGATGTTTACCTGTTGATAAACACTGGCCTGTGAAATTATGAAAGTTCTCTCTTTATTTTACCAATTCCAACCAAAATGGGGCCATATCACTTTTATTAGCACTTTATTATCCTCTGCATTCTGAGTCATGAGTTACTTGTCACATTCCAACAATAGGTTTACCCTTCCTTCCTTCTATCGCTGATGTCTTGATGGAAGCAGTCTTCAAACAAAATCACTCTTCTTGCAAGCCAACCAAAATATTTAACTGACAATATCTTGCCATAATAACAAAGAGGAAATTCCTGTTTTTCATTAGATTGAGTTCTAAGTAAGAATGTTAAATGTCAACATTGGAAAGACTTATCATGGCGACTAATGCTATTTACTTAATATGCAATTTTTGAATTTTTTATGTTTACTTACATAATTTTGAAGTCAAAGAATTGTTTTGTTGGAGGTGTAATTAACAAGACTTGGATTGATTATTGGCAGCCCTTTCCGTTTTAGGTTGTAACTCTTCCCTTGTGATGTGAAGTGCACACATTCTACTCTACGCATCGGTACAATGTTCTGAAGTAGATTTGATGGGAATAATAGTTCAGATATTGTCTCGGTACAAAACATACTAAAATAAATTTTCATAAAACTGAAAATGGAAGAGGTGAAATAGTGGGAATTCAAACCAATTCAAATCATGAAGTGAAGGTGTGAAGAGAAACAAAGTGGGTACTTTATGTTTTTAGTAAGTGCAATAAATGGTTCAGTGATCACAATCAGCCCTTGTGATCCAAGTCACAGTTTAGATATTTCCTTGGGCATGTGGAAATGTGAGAAGGTAAAACATAAAATTATAAAAACGAGGTCAGTATCATCACAAATTTAAATGTTTAAGAAACAGTATTACCCTCTTCTATACACTGAATTCGTCATATCGCTCATATTGGCCCGTATTGACGCAATTGATTCAGTAAAGTTTAAATTTATTGTTTATCCGCCCTTTCAATACAGTTAAAATCTTGGTTTATAAAAGATACATGTTTCGGGACATCAAGAAGTCCCTTCCTCAGTCTACTGACTGACTTAAAGATATCATTTTTACACCATTAAGAGAATCGATAATAAACATGAAGAAAATCACACAATTGTATATAATACATTCTACTTGCTAAACCCTGTCAAAAATATGCTAACATTTGCTTACCTATATACAGAAATAGTTGGTACATTAAAAAAAACATATAAATTTAAAAAACACTAAAACAACACTACTATGGGTGGCCTTGAATAGCCTTGCTGAAAACATTATGCACTGTGAAGATTTTCCTTAATATTATAAATGGGGGACATTGTTAAAAAAAATCTTGATTTAAATCAGAGTCAGATAATTCTATTAATGGAGGCTAGTTGTTACAAATCTGTAGTATGTCCATTCATTGTGAAAAGTTGATTTTCCAAGACAAATTCTTCTCTGGTTTGGCGTGTTTCAATTTATGCTGGCCCATTTTATTTATACAATTGATGGATGGTAGAGATTACTGCCCAATTGCATTGAATACACTAAATTGACGAGTTGTAAGTATTGAATATGGAACCACCTTGGGATTTGCCTTAATTAGATGTAAGGAATCCATGACAAACCACTTCCAGGATGGCTGAGGTGGAAATTGAACCTGCCTCTTCTCAATTTTTTCTCTCGAGGCTGAGTGTACCGTGTTCCAACCCTCAGACAAGAATTACATTTGCAAGCAGCGCACTAATGCTATGATATTTTAAAGTACTCCTGCACACTGCAACCTATAAACAATTACGATCGTGATGAGAAAATATATTGTCAGTATGCCTGTATGGGTTTTTTCCTGTGACGGCATTTCTCACTACTTGTCGGTGACTTCCATGACCTACTATTTCAAATGGTATTGTGTCAATAGTGTCTTAGTGAACTATTTTGAGAGACCGAGGGTAAAAACTCCCTCACAGTTATCTTTCTTTGGCAGTTCGGACAGCTAATTTAGAATAAGGCAAGGAGGCCATGGCAGAAACAAGTCAATTTATTTTTAGTCTGTGGTGTAATGTAGAAGAGTCATACACTTATTGTTTAAATTAAAGAAGTTGTGCTATCACCTGCTAACATTTCTAATACTTAAAATGAAAAGAAAAGATTTAACATGATGTTATCCTCTAAACAATCATCAATCGAGCATGTTAAATAAATAATTTTAGTTCTGCTCGGGCAGTCTTGCTGATTATTTTTGTGTTCGAAGTTCCACTTTGAGTGCATGTTTCTGAGATCTATTGATGAGACACCCCCATCACTTGGAGACCACGAGACCTGTGAAAACACACCAAGTCTAATTCTAGACCCAAGCTGAAATCCAAACTTAGTTCCAAGGTCACCTAGCGTAAACCATCAGCTAGCAGAGGACACGAAAGCAGCGTAAACAGAGCCTGTATGGATTTTGCACATCTTTAGTGTAATACCTACCAGTGCTGTTTATTTTTTGAAATAATTAGACGTGTATGCACAATGTGGCGTCATGACACTTGTTTTGATGAGCAATAAAACAATTTGGTGTTGGAGAAACATCATCGAGCAGAATTGTAATGAAATTCAACTCAGCTTGCACAGATGCTCAAAAGGTTGCTGTACTGTTTGTTAAAAATGGTCATTGTTTATCAAGGATGCATTTTTCTGAATGGTAAGTGCTGGGAATCTATTGAAAACAATGATTGCACACAAAGATATATGCCTGAAACAAATCACAGGAAATATTATGACCAGTGACTGGAGTGGTGGCGAAGGACTTTTTCTATTTTAGACTATAAGCTTTTTTAAGACCAAGCATTGCAAGTTTCTTAGCTGCACCCAAGGTGCACTTTCTACTAGATAGTCCATCATCTCAAAGGGTATAAGGAATTTTAATTATTAAACATTAACAGGACATGCCCTATTATAGGTGATATAAAATTCATCCTAATAACCAAAATTAGCACAACTAATATAAGAGGGCTGTTTTTTAAGTAATACTCGTTGTGATATTACGCCGTTGCAGCACTGCGATCGACATTCCGTGCAGGTGCGCTGTGTACCTGCATCTATTGGCAAGGCTGAGGCGCCATTACGGCAACAATCGTCCATGTGTGGATGTGTTGACAAGCTTTTGAAATGGCATCGCCGATCGCGAGTGCCGCCGACCCGTAAACGAGAGAGAAAACTCCCCTGTAAGATATCCTGCCGTTTGGCCACCACTGTCAGGCAAAGTGCGTATGTGGTCAGGAGAACTCCTAAACATACGCAGGTCTCCTGGTAAGCAAGCAATTTGCATGACAGTGTTGGCCAAATGGCAGGATATCTTACAGGGGAGTTTTCTCTCTCGTTTACGGGTCGGCGGCACTCACGATCGGCAATGCCATTTCAAAAGCTTGTCAACACACCCTCACATGGGCGACTGTTGCCGTAATGGCGTCTCGGCCTTGCCAATAGATGCAGGTACACAGCGCACCTGCACGGAATGCTGACCGCAGCTCTGTAACGACGTAATATCACAACGGGGATTACTTATAAAACAGCCCTCATAAATAACCTAAACTTAAACCACTAATGACTTAATTCCAAGAATTTGGTTTTCACCTGTTACATTGTGTATTGGCCCTGTTGGTCAGACACATGGCCATGGCTTGATTCTCTTCATGAATAACTTTGAATTTAAATTTTGTTGAGAAGGCAAACCATTCTTTGAAACAGTATTCAAGTGATCTTATGTTATGACTAGGGCTCGGATTTTTAGGTGCTAAAAATTGGGAAAATATTTATTTTTTATGTATTAAAAATACCTGAAATATGTGACGAAAAAGTAAAAATATTTAATAAAAATTTACTTTATTAATGTGAATATAAACAATATGCAGTACTCACGAATGCAATTTTACTGACTGCTGAAGTATTACCATACACAATGAGATACATCTTCATGTTGTCCATCACAAATGACAGATGATTATCGCGATACACTTATTCTGGAGGCGCGAAACTGCAGCAATATGTTTCTTGCCCTTGAGGTGTTGTGTAACTTGAGATCGCTGTTCAGCCTTGATTGCTTTCCCACATGGTTGGCAGAACAGTATGCCCCCATCAGAAATAAAATTATCATTAAATTCTGCAACAGACGATAACTTGTAGTTGTTTTTACTTTAGGCATCGTAGAACTGCCTTACACTTCACAGTGTCAGAAATGAACTGCATGTGACTGACACTGGTTCCAGGTAGCTGGGGGAGAGGGAGGTCTAGCACGTGGCGCAATATGGCTATGGACAAGGAAATCCCCGGCTTCCACAGTGAGTGGCATGGGGCGGCAAGTTAAGAATAACACAGTTGCATGTTGACATACGCTCTTCATGAAGATTAGATAGCTCAAAGGTTCTTCCCTGTTGAAGTAACACAGAACAAAAATGCAATAAACTGAAAATGTAAATATTATGTCTTTTTATTTGCTAATAAGTGAAAAGCAGGAATTTATGTATTTATAGAAAATATGCTTAAAATATGTATTTATATAAAAAATATGTATTTACCTAAAAATCCGAGCCCTAGTTATGACATCAACAAAATATTTTATGTTCGACCCTCACTATTATGTGTTAGAAAACTGTATCATAATGATGGTCATTATAACACACTTTTTCATTATGATACAGTTTCTCCAGCCAATCAGAGCTCGTTCATTGACCAATTAGGTAACGATACCTTCACGCGTGCTCTCAAAATCCAACAGGTCGGACATAAACACAACATCGAACTATAATAAATATGTTCGCGTAAATAAACTGGCGAATATGAGACAACAAATAGCACTGTACCTTAATATAATTTCTACACAGCGCATTCATTGTCTTCAAACAACTCCAGTGACAATATTACTGAGGGGCGGCAAATGTCAACATATGGCCTGCATATGGCATTGCAAGCACACAGAGCGCATGCGTCGGTCGTCCTGAGATCTTGAAAGACAGACATATAACACCCAACGCTCGCTCTGCGATCACAAAATTCTTGTGGCTGACTCTCAACAGATATTTATGAATATTTATGTTAAAACATATAATAAAGTTATAATTATCGTCGAACATAAACAGTCGTATGCAACTCGCCTATAATGGTAATTAAGACACTCGTATGGAAATTATAAAACTCGCATACGCTCGTTTTATAAAAATACTCGTGTCTTAATTATAGCCATTATAGGCTCGTTGCATAATGTACTATAATGGGCTATTCCATCATATTCTCTAAGGAGAATTCTCCATCCTTCTTGTTGTGGTGTCAGTACAGCGTGACTGTTTCCAGGGACATTCCCTGTCTCTCTAAGCTCCGTTCTCCATATCGTGCAATGTGGTATGAGAGCTAATCCCTTGACCTTGCAAGCATTGATATGATGGTGTTAATTTCAACAGACCATAGCGGTTTGGAAATATATGAAATTTTCTTTCAATTTATTTGTCTATAGCCTATGGTATCTCTGAAATGGCTGCTCCTTCTTGGTTTGGTGGCCCCACCTTCAGACATAACACGGTCTGTGCTACTCACTTGAAGAATGTGGTCATTTCATAAGGTTCAAGTTGCTGTGACCCACACAGTATGTCTTTAAAGATGTTCGAGTTTGTTGTTATTCCAATTGAGAGATTTAGCCCCATGTACTGTATATGGGTGTGTGTGAAATTTTGTCTGATAACCTGTGTTATTGTAATGGTGGAATCGGTGTGTATTGGTAATTCAGGTGAGGATTGGACCGGAGGTTGCCATGACCTTAAGTTGGGAACCATTCCCGTCATTTGCCTGGAGTAGAAGTGGAAAACCACGGAAAACCTCTTCCAGGATGGCCGAAGTGGGAATCAAACCCACCTCTTCTCGGGTTCGCCTCACGAGGCTGAGTGTACCCCTGCTCCAGCCCTCTGACCAGAAATAAATTTCTTGGCAGAGCTGGGAATCGAACCCAGACCTCCGAGGCAATTATAAAGAATGCTAGCTGCTACGTCACAATGTGGTCTCTTGAAATTTGCATTGTGTATTAAGCTACTTTTCACATAGCATTCTAAATACACATGTCCTGACTAGGCAAAATGGTAGCCTACAAGATAATGGTACAACTGGCAATATTTAAAGAAAACTGTTCCGTTTAGCCTTAATGTTTTCAACATAGCTCTAAGTTCATATCATATCAATGGCTCAAATGTATTCAGTAAGTGTTTTAACTTCAGAAATTTTCCATGTACCTGTATGATTCTATAAGACATTTTAGTCCAACTTCACCATTTCTCGTTATTTATGATTTTGCTTGCCGACAAAATCAGTTCGAAACATTTACAAATAATGATTAACAACTAGCGGACCCGTGCGAGAAATCTTGCATGTTCATAAGCCACACTTTCCATAATAGGTTTATAATAAAAGAGACTTACGGAGAAAGTTATGTTTTTAGTTGAACCAAATGAATATAGAACACTATTTAGGTTTCAGGCGTCCCTACGGCCAAAATGCGAACTGAACAGTAATGATGTCACATATTTTCCTACAGCAACAATAATTGCAAATAGCACACTTCTTACAAAAATTGATATTATTATGAAATTAGAATGCAATTCGTCACTGCTAATGTCATTTGTGTGCTGAGTTGATTAATTGACAGCTTAGCCGTAACACTCACCGGTTATTCGATATTTATGAAATTATACGATTTGAGTACTCATTCCTTTAAATGACTGTTTCTGAAATCCATGTAAAATGATAAAGGAATGTTAAAATGACATGAAACAGGCGTCACAGCGGCCAAAATGTGAAGTGGACAGCAATTATGGAGCGTATCTTCCTGCAGCAACAGTATATGCAAATCACACACTTCGTACAGTTTTTTAATTGTCATTTTTTAAAGAAATTATAGATATTTATGAAATTAAGAGTGCAATGCGTCACTGGTGATGCATATTGTCTTTCATTTGAATGCTCATTTTTCACGATCGGTCGCTTGTGAGTGCCGAAGGAGGTATCTATACTACTGGAATAATGTATATGATGTTTTATCTTTGTATTGACGAGGCAAACAATACGGACCCATAACAAACACAATTAAATTCTAAGATAATGTTATGAAAACACTGAATGTGCGTTACGTTCATGAAGTTTCTTGCAAGTATTTAACTTAACATTTTGCATTTTATTTCTAGCAGATTTAGAACGCTGAGGTGAGAGAAGACTAACTCGTGGTTAAATACCTCCCACTCTGCTTTGTGTGTGCACCTTAGTGTTCGCATCATTCTGGTCATTTTGTACCACACCTCTTGAAAGACTACAACAAATTAACACATTGGTGTTCCAGAAACAACATTAGCGCCGCAGAAAATGAGCTCAACTTCATGACTGGAGACAAGACACGATGATTCCCAGAAACCAAGTGCCAGAGAGCCCTGTTGGTTGTCACCATGGCAGCCCAGACCAAAAACAAAACGAGATCTGAGAGAAATCCTAAATCAAGACAATGCTCATATTGTTTGTGAAAACAGAACATTGTGCACTAGGAATTCTTGTCACCTACTTGCACGGTCAGGTAGGAGTATTTCTTCCTGTTCCCAGAACTCGAAAAGGGCACGATTTTGATGGGATGGATCCTACTCGGGGAGCTGGCCCCCCTCATTCAAAATACTTTTGAACATCAGCCATCAGTGTATTGAGTTGGAAGGCAACTATTTTGAAGAAATAAATATATTTTTTTAATGAGTCTTTTATGTTTAATCACAGCAACCCTGACCTAGAACTCTTGTTATTTATTGCTGTCAGCATTCACCGTCTGATGAGTCTTCTGTTTACATCAGGGCTAGTATGGGGCAAGAGGTATGTACACTCCACATCAGAGCTAGTGTGGGGCAAGAGGGAAGGTATGTACACTCCTCATCAGAGCTAGTGTGGGGCAAGAGGGAAGGTATGAACGTTCCTCATCAGGGCTAGTATGAGGCAAGAGGGAAGGCATGAACACTCCACATTAGAGCGAGTATGGGGTAAGAGGGAAGGCATGAACACTCCTCATCAAGGCTAGTATGGGGCAAGAGGGAAGGCATGAACACTCCTCATCAAGGCTAGTATGGGGCAAGAGGGAAGGTATGTATACTCCTCATCAGAGCTAGTGTGGGGCAAGAGGGAAGGCATGAACACTCCTCATCAAGGCTAGTATGGGGCAAGAGGGAAGGTATGTACACTCCTCATCAGGGCTAGTGTGGGACAAGAGGGAAGGCATGTACACTCCACATTAGGGCTAGTGTGAGACAAGAGGGAAGGCATGTACACTCCACATTAGGGCTAGTGTGGGACAAGAGGGAAGACATGTACACTCCACATTAGGGCTAGTGTGGGACAAGAGGGAAGGCATGTACACTCCACATTAGGGATAGTGTGGGACGAGAGGGAAGGCATGTACACTCCTCATCAGGGATAGTGTGGGACAAGAGGGAAGGCATGTACACTCCACATTAGGGATAGTGTGGGACGAGAGGGAAGGCATGTACAGTCCTCATCAGGGATAGTGTGGGGGCAAGAGGGAAGGCATGTACACTCTACATTAGGGATAGTGTGGGACGAGAGGGAAGGCATGTACACTCCTCATCAGGGATAGTGTGGGGGCAAGAGGGAAGGCATGTACACTCCACATTAGGTCTAGTGTGGGACGAGAGGGAAGGCATGTACACTCCTCATCAGGGATAGTGTGGGACAAGAGGGAAGGCATGTACACTCCACATTAGGGATAGTGTGGGACGAGAGGGAAGGCATGTACAGTCCTCATCAGGGATAGTGTGGGGGCAAGAGGGAAGGCATGTACACTCTACATTAGGGATAGTGTGGGACGAGAGGGAAGGCATGTACACTCCTCATCAGGGATAGTGTGGGGGCAAGAGGGAAGGCATGTACACTCCACATTAGGTCTAGTGTGGGACGAGAGGGAAGGCATGTACACTCCACATTAGGGCTAGTGTATGGCAAGAGGGAAGGCATGTACACTCCTCATCACATCTAGCATGGGACAAGAGGGAAGGCATGTACACTCCTCATCAGGGCTAGTGTGTGGCAAGAGGGAAGGCATGTACACTCCACATTAGGTCTAGTGTGGGACGAGAGGGAAGGCATGTACACTCCACATTAGGGCTAGTGTATGGCAAGAGGGAAGGCATGTACACTCCTCATCACATCTAGTATGGGACAAGAGGGAAGGCATGTACACTCCTCATCAGGGCTAGTGTGTGGCAAGAGGGAAGGCATGTACACTCCACATTAGGGCTAGTGTGGGACAAGAGGGAAGGCATGTACACTCCACATTAGGGCTAGTGTGGGACAAGAGGGAAGGTATGTACACTCCACATTAGGGCTAGTGTGAGACAAGAGGGAAGGCATGTACACTCCACAGTAGGACTAGTGTGGGACGAGAGGGAAGTTATGTACACTCCTCATCAGGGCTAGTGTATGGCAAGAGGGAAGGCATGTACACTCCTCATCACATCTAGTATGGGACAAGAGGGAAGGCATGTACACTCCTCATCACATCTAGTATGGGACAAGAGGGAAGGCATGTACACTCCTCATCTGGGCTAGTGTGGGGCAAGAGGGAAGGCATGTACACTCCTCATCAGGGCTAGTGTGGGGCAAGAGGGAAGGCATGTAGACTGTGCATCAGGGATTACGTCATGCTGTTCTGTTGCTGGTACTAATACAATACTAATGTGCATCCAATGGCTGTTCGTCCATTAGATGAATGAATGCCCAAAAACCATTCATAACACAAACTTGAAATACCCATGTGACCAAGCACAAAGCTGCTGGCAAGGATTCATCAGACAGGTAGTACCTATTGTAGCTGTGGTTATTGTTGTCTTAAGGGGTGGAACTTGGAGGTTATCTATCTGCCTTTGAAAAAAATTTCCTTTGTTAAAGATAACTATTAGTTAAAATCTTCACTTTATCTGTCAACATGTTCATGTTAACACTTCATACACAATTACTCTCATCACAAAATGAAGTGATAGAATATTATTGCCAGCAAAACGAAATACCTGATTTGAGTCCCAAAGACCAGGTTTCATTTGTGACGTTTGTTATTGGATACAGGGCAAAAGGTCATGAGATCTTAAACAAAACATAATTATTACTGTCTGCCTATGTTATTCGACTCACTAGTAACAATATAATTCTTTTCCACTGTACAAAACAAGTTATTTTATAACAAAAAGATGGTTTATTGGCTTTCATGGCCAGTGAATTAAAACTCAAGAATTTTTCTAGGTTTACGCTGTTAGTTTTTATTTTATAACACTTCTTACATTTTTTCAGTGCATGTTTCGGCCTACTGAGACCTCCTTGAGCCTATAAATTTAGCAATAAAAGCTGAAGAAGGTAGGCCGAAACATTCACTGAAGAAAATGTAAGAAGTGTTATCAAATAAGTTGTATTGTAAAGTGGAAAAGAATTATATTGTTACGAGGGCAGATCAAAAAAATAAGTTGCACTTCCCAGTTATGGCCATTTATTACACCACCTATACAACAGCAACACGTCTATAACGACATACAATGTAACGTCACTTTTTCACAGTTTCCAAGAGACTCCAAACATTTCTGCGAACGCACAACCAACTTGTCGATGCCGGATGCATAGAAAGTTCCTCCAGCGTTCTGCAACCACACGGAGACAGCGGCCTTCACCTCCTCATCGGTCTGGGAATGTCGACCACCGCTCTGTCTAATGATCGCATTCGCACTGTTGACATTTGCACAGGTCCTGGACGTTGCGGGCCTGCCCTCGCGATATCCATGCATCCGGCTTCGAATTGCTGACACCAGTTTACGATCCCTTGCCGGGAAATGGTTCGCTCCCCATACACAGCACTAATTTCACGATGAATGTCCGTGCAATTCTTCCTTTAGGCCCATAGGAATCAGATTGCCGCACGCACCTCATATTTGGAGTAAACGTCCAGTCGACAAGCCATTGCTTTTGGCCGCTATTCACACCATACAAGACGAGACACCACAGCGACCTGCCTAACAGACGTGTGGGCAGTGTCTGTTCCTTTCTCCCCTTTGCCCACATTTCCGACACACAGCGCGCTGCTGCAGCGCATTAGTGCAACTAACTTTTTGATCCACCTTCGTATTATAATAAATGCGGCGGACAAACAAATGACGTATGTCATAGTATTTAGTTCCAGTCATGCGTCTATGTTACCATGGAGCAAATACTGTAATGGTTACAAGTAACAGGAAGTTCAAGAACATATAAGAGTTATATAGGTATACTGCTCTGCATGGTGTGTTGGGCAATTGTGTCTTAACGGACATGTACACCAGTTGTTACTAACGGATGGCATAGAAAACAGGGGTTAGAGCTTTGAATGCCTTGAGCAAGTTTCAACAAACAGATCAATATTTTTTAATTTATTTATTCAATACAAACCAAAAAGAAAAAAAAACAGGTTTCCAAAAATGGATGTTGTCTCCACATCATATGTACCATCGGCCCTTCCAAAATTCCTGGGGAGAAAGAATGCATGTTGTTCTACGTCTATATAGTACACTATCAATTTATCACAAGTAGTCTCTTAGCTCACCCCATGGGTGTCCGCATTGAAGTAGCTACAGAACATGTCCTCGGACTCTCCCGGCACTAAAAGCCATACGCTGAATAAATAAGTAGTCCGAGTATGTCACTATATCTCAAAATTCTAACGTACTGTACTACCAAAGCTCGCACTGTCTGTAAAAGCCACAGCATGTCATGGTGAAAAAACAATGGTTGTCTAAAATTTTACTTTCCTTTTATGGCTGGAAATTCCCTCTGATTAGCCAAATTGTTGCCTCCCTTATAAATTAAACACTATTTTTTGTGCTTAATCAAGGGCTTGTATGGAAGTGCTTTCTGTGTTTGATTACCAAGTGAAACATTGAACTTGTGCTGTCATATACAATCAACCTTGCAATACAGTAAAATTAGTAATCCTGTACCGGGTGAGTTAGCCGTGGTTGTTATGGCGTGGCTGCAGGCAGTCGCTCACATCTGGGAGGCGAGGTGGTTCGAATCCCCCTCGCCGGCAACCTTGAAGATGGTCTTCTGTGGTTTCTCATCTTCCTTCCAGGCAAAAGCCGGGGTTGGTCCCTAACTAAAGGCCACAGGCGCTACCTTCCCATTCCTAGTCCTTACATTCACACTTTCCTCCCCAGACAACACTCCACACGCAACGGTACTTGTAGCTCACCCCATGGCTCCTGGCCGTGGTAAGTGATTTTTGAAAGGCGGCAAAAATACGGCACGCATGTCATACGATGTTGGCATGTCAAAGAACCCATTTGAATTCAGTAGGCTGTGTTCATAATGGCAAAAATTAATCTCGGGAGTTTCCGCCAACACAAAGATCCTCATTTCTCTACTAGAAAGTGCTATAATGTTCAAGGAGCTTAGATATCTAACCTCCTTGACTTTCATAGTGATTCAAGGAACAATGAAATTCGACATGCAAGCTACCCTCTGGGTGTCAAATTACAAAGCTTGCACCCGGCACCCAAGGCTATACGATATTATTATTATATTATTACTACCCCATGAGTGTCCGCTTAGAAGCAGCTACTAACTCGGGCGAGCCAAACATGTCCTCAGACACTCCCGGCACTAAAAGACATATGCTAAAAAAATTTTAAAAAAAGTAATCCTGTGTGATTGTGGTGTTTTTATATCAGCAACATCTGCAGCTGTAATATCTTCCGAATATACACATTTCTTCAAGCAAACCATATGATGGATATGCCTTCAGTGACTAACTAGGCCAGATATACAGTAGTAAGAAACTTACAACCTCACAAATGGCATTGAATGGATGTGGCTGAGCTTGCTGGAGCTTTTGTGCATTTCATTTGGCCCCTTCGTGTCTGCGGCACTTGCCTTCAAACCAATAGTAGAGAGAGTGTGGTACCGAAGTAGGCGATCTTCGGCACGTGCTTCCCACAGTTGTGAATTTACACCAGTCATCTTCATGCTGATTTTCAGCTGGTCTTTATTATATAAGATGCGTTCAAAAATTAACGAGCTGGAGGCTGGAATGCGCAAACCGGTGACTACATCGGCTAATCTTGGCGTGTGTAACGAGGTGTGGTTCTGACCAGAGCGTGGAAGGTCACAACCCGTCGCTAGAGAGCACACGTGCACGTCACGTAACGAAACAAAGCGAGCAGCAGCATGCATCAATCGTCCAACGCTGCCAGTCGCATTGCAAACAGTGACATGGAGGTGTCAACCGAAGAGCCAAGAGGTGTTGTTTGGTTTCTGACAGTGGAAGGAGTAGGGGGAACGGACATTCATCGCCGAATGTCACAAGTGTACGGCGAAAAGCTGCATGTCCCTTGCAAGGGTCAAGGTGTGGGACAAGCGCTTCAGGGAAGGACGGGTGTCAGCCGATGATGCCCGGTCTGGGGCACCCCCCTGCATTACCGATGACAACGTCCAGCTGGTTGATGCACTCATTACCCAGGACTGCCAAGTGACAGTGACTGCCATAGCCGCCGTGGTCGCTCCACGGCAATGCACGACCTCATACGGCCAACACAGTCGCGGCAGTCCTGCAGAAATTCAAATTGGAGGTTCTCGGCCACCCTCCATACAGTCCAGACCTCTCTCCCTGTGATTACCCCATGTTTGGTCCCCTGAAAAGGGCTCTGCGGGGCCAATGATTCACCTCGGACGCCGACGTCCAGCTGTACGTGCGGAACTGGTTCACATCGCAGCCCAGGAAATTTTATGAGACAGCCATTCACCGCCTCGTGTCACAGTGGGACAAGTGCCTTAACAGCCAAGGCCAATACTTCTAACATACAGGTACTGGTTTCTTTATGTATGCCTCCGGCTCGTTACTTTTTGAATGCAACTTATATCTCCTCAACGAGCTCCAGGATATCTAAGTTAGTTATTGTTGTTGTAAGGGGTGGAACTACGAGGTCATCTGCCCCTCATCCAGGATATCTTACCGGAGCAAAGTTTGCCATAAGGAATTTGGCGAGAAAGCTTGGTATCATTCATACAGCAGACAGGTTCCATCTAAGTCAATGACTTATTCAGTACTGGATATTTGTTTTTTCTCAAGAACTGCAATGTTGGTGCTGTAGTCCTCCATGTTTTTGTTGTTCACTCAAGTTTTATAAATCAGTTGCAAAACATATTTAAGTTCCACATCTATTTCACCTGATGCAGTTTTGAGAATGTCTGATACTACTGTTAAATGTCCTAGTAAGGAAATACTTTATGTAACTTGAGGAATTACTAACAGCTTATTCTGCATTAATTGGCTACTAGCTGACCATGCTGCAAGCTTGACTATATTTGTTCACGAGCAATGATGTCAATCGTGAAACTAAAGCAAACAATAAACGACCTTCAGTGAGCTATATCAATAGTGTCACATTCGCGTGCCATCACTACAAGTGCGGGTCATTGGGGAATCAGGGCATCACAGTAGGCAGGCTACACAGCTCGACAATGGGGGAGGGAGTTCATAGGGTAACAACTAATATTTCTCATTTGTTTGCGATCTTCATATGTAATGTTCCACTTGGATAAGGTTACCTGTGCAGTCATAGGGTTATGTTCTAAAACCATTTCATTTATTTATAGAAGCTCAAACAAGATATTTGTGTTCTATGCCTGAGATCGCGGGTTCAAACCCAGCCGAAGTCGTCGGATTTTTTAAGAGCGTTAAAACTCCCTCAGTATGCCTTCTTTCGGAGGGGAAGTAAAGTTGGGTGGTCCCATGTCATAGATTTATGGCATGAAAAAAAAAAAACTTCCACTAACTACACTTGTGGAAACTAAAATTTGTAGGTTAGTTTGATAACGCTATATTAGTTCCAACGTTCGCAACCAGGTGCTGACTGCGATGGCATTTAGTAGCCACGTGCGCAGCTAGGTGTCGTGGATGGTAGCAAAAGTAGGAACTACTTGAACAAATTAAAAGTCTACAGCCCTTCTACCTGAATCACAGATAACGCACACTAATACAGCCATCACAATTAACACCGGTTATCAGACAAATTCTACGCACAACCAAAGTACACGGAGCTCCATGACCGCGTTGTTGCAGCCCTTAAAATAAGGAACCAACCAAGATATTTGTGGACCCCGAAGGCGTTGACTTCGAGAGGGTGACACCAGCAAAGAAAAATTACAACATTACAAATACTGTGACATTTGGTTAAGAACAATCTAACCAAATTATTTAGGGATTGTGTCATTACTCCTTCTAATTTTATAAAAACATTTACTTTTGATTGGGAGTGGAGCACTGCTTGTTAGCATACCAGGTAATAATAACTACAGAGGCTCTGAAGGACACACAACCTCGAGTTTACTTCTAGACATAACTACGTCAGAAACTGGTCTTGAGAGTCTAAGCATGACATGAACTGGGCTCAGACCGTGCACAGGGTGAGGTTGGACTCCGAGTTCACAGGAGTTATGGCTGGTAGATCTTATAATGTTATAGTTTGTCGTAATGCCCCTAGTGTAACATGTGATATCCCCATCGTGCTCTATCCTTGAATGGTTGAGCGTGTGTTGCTAGACTTCGAGGCAGAGGATGGCGAGTTGGATGGTGCGGGCACCACTGCTGCGCTGTGGCGCGAGGAGATCCGCAAGCGGTACGAGCAGGAGTCCCAATTCATGGCAGAACTGCGTGCCCGTAACCTCGGCAATGGAGATGATAAGGTAACGCATCTCTATCACCTTTATGTATTCTGTCCTTGACATCTTCCATCCTAAGTCAGTCTCTTCCTTCCCGCCCTAAAACTTTGCCCTCAAATGTTTTGCTAATGAAGGTGTTTCGTCTGTACATATTCATCATCATCATCTTGTACAGTTTCCATCCCCAGGCTGGGTCTGTTTGGAACATAAGCCTCGCCACTTAGTCCTTTCTTCCCACCACCTCTCCGCTATCACACTAGTCCAGTCCTCGCCTCTCTTCTTGACACATTCCTCCACTCCTTTTAGCCATCTATCTCTTGGTCTTCCCCTTGGTCGTTATTTATGGCATGTTAAAGATCCTTTCACAGACTAAACTTGTGTAAAGCAAAAATTGTTAGGTTAGATTTTGTCAGAACGCTCTATCAAAGTCCCAACGTTCACCACTAGGTATCATTGATATCTGGTGGCGAAAGTTGGAACTACTTGAAATTGAACGGAACTTGTAGCTCGCCCTTTAGAGTGTCCGCTGGAAGCAGCTACGGACTCAGGCGAGCCGAACATGTCCTCGGACACTCCCGGCACTAAAAGCCATACGATAAATAAATAATCCTACCTTGCAAGGGCTCCTCTTTCACTATTTCCCTGACCTTTTCATTCCTCACCCTGTCTTCTTGTTACTCCGATTTCACTTGCCTGTATTCTGCTTATGTCTCTTTTCTTCATTATCCACGTTTCTGATGCATAGGTCAGTATCGGGATATAGTAGCTTCTGTATAACACTTCCTTGCTTTTTTGTGGGACATCTTTATTTCACACTAAGCTCCTACTGCTTCTCAGAAATGCTTCTGCCTGTCTGCCACGTTCCGTAATCTCTTTGTCATTTCTCCCATTTTCCTCCACTATACTTCCCAAGTACTTGAGACTTTCCACCTTCTTCAGCTGTCCAACTCCAAGTGTTATCCCACTCGTTGGTCTGTCCTTTTTCCTGGTCGTTAACAGGATCTCGCATTTACTGATGTTGAACTTCCATCCGTACTCTCCCACTGTTTCTTCCCAAGCCTTCAGTTGCTCCTGAATTTCCTCCTTGTTTCCCCAGACCATGAGATCATCTGCAAACACCATTGCCTTCATGTTATCTTCTCCTATCTTTCCTGCTACTCGTGTCATTACCTCGTCCATTTATTTATTTAATCGTATGGTGAATTACATAAAAACAAATCACAAATCCAAGTTCAAGTTTTGGAGCCATTCCACAGTACATTCTCGAAGATGAAACAGATCACTAGGGCTCCCGGAGTAGGCGTGTAGAGGGCAGCGCTGGATGATATGGTCCATGGTCTGTTCCTCCTCATTGCTTTGACACAATGGGAAATCTATCCAACCCCACTTATGGCATAGGTAATTGCAACGGCCGTGCCTGGTTCTCAGTCTATTGAGGCGACACCATAATTTTCTAGGAAGGTCAAATCCTTGTATTTTTACCGTTGGGTTGATCTCCTGGGCACTAGTTCCAGACGTTGAGTTTGACCACTCGTCCTGCCAGCATTGGTTTAGGTTGAATCAATTTGCCAGAAGTTGGTCGGCCAATAAACTGGTTGGTCTCCTCGAATGAAGTCGCTTCGATGGTGGGTGGCAGAACTCCTGGTGTATTGGTAATGAGGGAGAAGCATAGATCTTCTTTGCTTCTCTGACCAGAGCTTCCTTCCTCCTCAGGTGAGGTGGTGGAATGTGGCTGAGTACTGGTAGCCAGTGGCGAGGGTTTGACTTTATGGTGCCGGTTATGCAACGCATAGTGTCATTCAGCTTGGTATCCACTTTATGCACATGTGCACTTTCCAACCATACTGGAGCACAGTATTCCGCTGCAGAATAGACTAGACTGATACCCGTTAATCTTAAGCAGTCCGCCGTGGCTCCCCATGAACTACCGCAAAGCTTGTGCAGGATGTTATTTCTGGTGGAAATTTTGTGAGAGAGCTTGGTGAGGTGTTCTTTGTAGCTCAAAGTTCGGTCCAGGGTGACACCTAGGTATTTCGGGAATGGGTTGTACTTCAGTTTTTCACCACGGAATACAACATTTGGCTTGTAGTTTGCTAGTCGGTTGGCAAGATGGAAGCATGAAACCTCTGTCTTAGACATACTTGGGATCAGTCGCCAGGACTTGAAGAACGTTGACATTTTCTCCAGATCAGTTGTAAGAGTGCCTTCTGCATCTTCAAAAGTTCTGCTTTGAGTTACCAGTGCAATGTCATCTGCGTAAATGAACTTAGTAGCTGTTGTTGGTGGCAAGTCATGAATGTACAGATTGAATAGAACTGGGGCCAAAACTGATCCTTGGGGTAGACCATTATTTAGTTTCCTTTTGCGACTTTTAGCATCATCTAGAAATACTACGAACTCTCTTTCACAAAGCATGTTGGAGATAAGATTTGCAATTTCCAAACAGGGGATAGCTTCCAGCACTTTGAGGATCAGTCCATGTCGCCAGACAGTATCATATGCGCTAGTCAGGTCGATAAAGACAGCTGTTGATTTTAGCTTCTTTTGAAACCCTGCTTCAATGTGAGTGGTGAGGGCCAAGACTTGATCAGTACAGCTTCGGTTTTTCCTGAATCCAGCTTGTTCTGGTGGGGTTACAGCTTCAATGAGTGGTGCTATCCTGGCAAGAAGGACTCGTTCTAAAAGTTTATAAATGCAGCTAAGAAGTGCTATTGGACGGTAGTTTTCAGGTCTCTGCTCCGACTTGCCAGGTTTAAGAAGGGCGATCACCTTTGACCGTTTAAACTGCTTTGGTAGGTTGTTAGTCTGAAGGGTGAAAGTAAAAAGTGAAGTAAGCCAGCTGATGCTATGTGGACCCATGTTTCTCAGGAATTCATTATAGATGCCATCTGGACCAGCAGCTTTACCAGTTTTCAACATCATGATAGCGGTTTCAACTTCCTGAACAGAAAATGGCCTAGACAGTTTCTCATTCTTCTGAGTTCTACGTTTGAGTTCGGTGAGCTTTTGTTTCACTGTTTTCGTGTGACATTTATCTCTTTTGGATCGTGTAATGTCCACCATTCTATTTGCAATGGCATCTGGGCTCAAGTTAGTATACTGCTTTTTGGAGACATGTTTTCCAGTAAGACGATTTAAGACTCTCCAAGCCTTTCTGCTCGATTTCGCGAAGTCCATGTTTTTCACTGTTTCTTCCCACTTTTGTTTCCTATTCTTCTCTAGTGATTGTAGAAGCTTCGAACCAACTTCATGATTGCCTGTTGTTAGATATTCTTCGTATAGCGCCTCGCTTTCAGGATTCCAGCCTGGCACATAGTCTTTTCTGAAACCTCTCGGGATGTTTAATTTAGCAGCTGAAATTACTAGGTTAACGAAGTCATCATAGTTATTGGCAATTGGCTCTAGTTTTGAATCAAATAGCTTCCGATCAAGATCTTCAGAGAATTTGTCCCAATTTGCACGGTTGAAATTCCACCTGGGTAGAGGAACTGAGTTCACCAGGGGTATCTTCGTGCCAGTTTCCAGAAGAACTGGTCGGTGTTGGCTGTTTGGGAAGTTAGACAGTATTTCACGTGCAGTGTTAAGAGGCTGATCAAGACAATCCTTGGACACAATTGTTAGGTCGGGATTGTAGTCTCTTCCCCAACGAGCAGAATGGAAGGAGCCTTTGTCTTTCGCGTCAAAAACTAGATGTAGATCGGATATTTCTGCCCATTGAGTTAGTACCTCGCCATCATCATCTACTGTGTCATACCGCCAGTTTGTGTGGTGGCTATTAAAATCCCCAGTATAAATGCAGGGATGGTTGAAGGTGGGCAAAACTTTCGAAGTCCATCTGATGCAAGGAGGCTTGTACACATTAACGACGATTAGGTCATTAATTTTTACTACTATAGAGAAGATAAGATCTTTGTCACTCGATTCAACAACTTGTACTCCAGTCAAGCCAGATTTGGCGTAAGTGGCAATTCCATACTGTTGGTGATGGATGGCTTCAACTAATGTATAGCCCGGTATTTGTCCTCTTCTAGCAAGGTCCTGTTCATCTTTTGTGTGTGTCTCCTGAATGTTGACTATATCAATGTTGAGGCTATTAAGCTGTTTGTGGAGGTAGTCACACTTGGCAGAACTTATGCCTTCAATATTTAGTTGGAGAATGCGGACGGAAGGTCCAATGTCTATGGCTTGGTGGTTCTGAAAAGAACCGTTATAACGAAGAGTTTGAGACATTGTAATCTGTTCAGTTTCACCGTATATCGTTGTTGCTCGCTTAGCACCACCCAGGGGACACGTGCAGGGCAAATTATAGGTAACTCCTGCGGACGTGAGCAACAGTCATCCCCCTCGTCCATAACCACAATAAAGAGAAGGGGTGACAGTGCACTACCCTGTTTCAGGCCACTCATTTGTCTGAACCAGTCTGTTCTTTCCCCTCCAACTTTAACACAACTCACACTTCCACAATACATCTCCTTCACTCTGCCTACAGTCCCTTTTTCCACTCCCATGTTTTCCCTTGCTTCCCAAACCTTCTCCCTACACACACTATCATATGCCTTTTCGATGTCCAGAAAGGCCATCAGCAGATCCTCTCCAAATTCGTAGTGGTGTTCCTGGAGCTGTCTCACTGAAAATACGAGATCCACTGTTGATCTCCCAGGTCTGAATCCATACGGCTCCTCTCTCAATTCTCTCTCCACTTTGGCTCGTATTCTACTTTCTAATATATTTTCATATATCTTGGCACAGTGTGGTATGAGTGTGACTCCCCTGTTGTCTTCTACTATTATACTTCCGAGATAAGAGAACTATTCAACCTGATCAATTGAAGACTCCACGGGAAAAACGGGGTAAGTCAAATTCTGTAAATTTTTCAGGAGAGGGAATTTAAACTTTCAACACTAAAAAGAAATACTTAAAACACCCCAATTGAGGGCAAGCAATATTGTACTGTACTGTTTGCCAAATTTATTTCTTATAAAGGAAGTGCATGTAAAACAAACAGCTAAAGTTAAATTATGAAAAAGTGAGAGGATATGGGACGTTCTTTCCGTTTCCACTAAAAATAAAAACTTCTGTATCGCGGTGATATTCCGCTTTGTTTGAAATTAATTTCAACTGATGTGTAGTGACGATGGCTGGCCACCAGAATGCACCATAAACTCATTTTCGGAAAAAAATGGACTTACCCCGTTCTTTCAGTGGGGACTTCAATTGTGATATCATCAATCTTTACACAGAGCTTGATGTCTAATGTTTTTCCTTACTTTCCATTGTTTGTCGATCCTAGTGTGGTTTGTTTGTAGGGTGGTGCCGAGGCTAAGGCAGGAGAAGAGGGGGAGATGTTCGACCACCAGTCTCATGTAAGTACCCTGCTACTCTCAACAAGTTGACTCTATGATAGTATTTATTCTTTGCTTCATATATTCTTTCAGTTGTCAGCCCTGATTTAATGGAATTGCTTTGGTCCAGGGTTCATCGTAATTTACAGAGGTTGATTCATAAGTCATGGCAACTATTTGTTTCTTGCGATCAGGGAACAACACCAAAAAAATCTATGTTTGGAAGTCTATGGTCTGTACTTTTGAAGGAAAACGCCAGATATGGTGTTAATGAACAATGTTGTGGGTCTACGCAAGCACTCGAGATCAGTCTGTGAGTGACAGCCGGTCATAGAGCATGAGCAAGGCTTGTATATTAAAATAGCAGTTCTCTATCGCAGAAATACATGGGAATGTATACCGAGTTACGGAAGGCACTGGTTGGTTCTTAAGTTTAGGGGTTGTGACAATGCGGTCATGTAGCCCCGTGTACTTTGGGTGTGTGTAGAAGCTGTCTGATAACCGGTGTTAATTGTGATGACTGCATTAGTGCGTGTTATCTGTTTTTTAATTCAAGTAAGGACTGCAGACTTTTGAATTTTTCGAATAGTTCATACTTTTGCCGCCAAACGCCACCGTCAACAACTACTAGTTCAGAACTTAGGTACCAGATGCCACCGCAGTCGGCTCTTGGCAACGAACTTAGGAACCTAAGAGCGTTGTTTACATTCTTAACCTATACAATTTAGCTTCACACAGGTATAATTAGTGCAAGGTTCTTTAACATGCCATAAATCTATGACATGGGACCGCCGGCTTTACTTCTCCTCCGAAGGAAGGCATACTGAGGGATTGGAAGGCACTGGGTTTTCATGTTTTGCATCATCAACTATGACGGCCTTCAAAAGGGGTAGTGTGTGAACATCCTGTGTCCAAAGACAGAGGTAACAGTGAGGACAAGCGCTAGACTCTGACGGAATTAGAACAGCATACAGGAATACCGGTATTGACAGTGCGTTAATTTCCAGAAGGATCTACAGATGTGGAAATGCTTTTACAAAGTGGGTACCACATCAATTAACCTCTTAACTTGATGTAACCGCCATGTGCATTTTTTCCAGGCAATCGTCATGACAGAATATGCGGAAAGGTTAGCAGGAATATTATCAATAATAATGTTGTGTTTAAGTATAATAAAGGAATTTTAATGCATTAAGTATAATTTTAGAGACATTTTAACCAGTAACTACAAGGTTATTTACCTGATTAGAACTTCAATGTTTTTCGAATGATGGTCTATAATACATACAAGTAAGGAATGCCAATCAATTGCATATCATGTTATTTAATTTCAGACATTTTGGACCATTTTTACATTAACTACAGGGTCACTGACCTGAACTTCCATGTTCTCTCCGAATGAGGGTTTGCACCAAAGTGATAGGATTCATGACGAAATAGATATTCTGAACCATGTTCACACATTAACTTCAAGGTGATTCCCCTGACTAGAACTTAAAGAGTTTTGTCCATATGAAAAATCTTGAAACAAGGTGCAGCACAAAGTCCTTTCTCACAATCAGGGCACCAGATCATTGACTCCATTCATCCAACACGTGGTGGCCTAGCGGTCAAGCTGTCTGCCTCTCACCAAGATGGACTTGGTTCGATTCCCGGTCAATGCGTGTGAGATTTTCGAAGTGAAATGCCATGTCCTGTGGTTCGGATTCCACGTAAAATGGAGGTCCCGTGGCTCATGATTGCGAGATTGACAGTCACGTTAAACTACAAGCTTCCTTTTTCATCCAACACACTACACATCTTCTAGTGGGTGTCTTCTTCGATGTACCTGGAACAAAACCACGCTTCTCTACCACTGGCACCAGAAAATATGAATTTCTGACGTGAAACACTGCGTGGTGGAAAAGGTTGAAATACATCAATCACTTTGTCTTCATCTGATTCGTCGCGTGTTTCTTTTTCTTGATTCTCATTCCCAGAATCACTTTCACTGTCAGACTCACCTTCATCTGTATCAAACCACTCATTTTCAGATTCCTCAGAAGATGGATCACCACAATCATTCTCCAGGTGTTGAATAATCTAGTCTTCTTCGAGTGCATCGAACTTCCGCTTTGAACCAGATGCTGCCATGGTTGGCAGCCCAATACCGACAGAGGGAACAGTAGCACTACGCAACAATAAAATAAAAACAAAAAAGATACAGGAGGTGGAAAATGTCGCAACTGCTGCCAAAACGTCAATTTACTTGAAGACAATCGCCATGCCGTGAAAACTCAACACGCCCAGTAGACGTTAGCGATAGAAGATACAGTACGTATATATTCGTCAAGCCCATTATAACATTTAACATACGAATAAATACGTCATACCCAGCGAAGAGGTTAACTGAGGTACAGAGTGGACTCGCTACAAAACATGTTGCATCAATCTGGAAAGGTTTTAACAGGACAGGCCATGTTGAATCGCATTATAGCAGTCGGTTAAACTGGACACATGTGTATGAACCCAAATTCAAGTGAATGGCGTTATCCTGGATCACTACAAGAAAAGGTTCGACAATATCCACTGCCCTCAAAGTTTTGACCATTCTACCGTATGACTGTCAAGGTCGTCTTCTGTTCCACCCAGTGTGTGGAATGCAGTGTAATACAGTTCATTTTGAGCGATGGGATGGGAGGTTCTTCCAGACTTGCTTTATTCCCCTGATCTGAATCGTTCTGATCTCTCTCATTGGCAAAATGAACGTAGTGGCTAGTACTCTTGGCTTTCACCGCGGAGGCCCGGGTTCGATTTCTGGCTCTGCCAAGAAATTTAAGTGTGTTCCGAGGGCTGGAACGGGGTACACTCAACCTCGTGAGAAGAGGCGGGTTTCCCACCTCAGCCACCCTGGAAGTGACTTCCCCATTTCTACTCCAGTCAAATGCTGGGATAGTGCCTACCCTCATCTGAATTACAAACACAGCCAATACAATAACACAGATTATCAGACAAATTCCACATACATACACACCCAAGTACAGGGGCTACATGACCACAATGTCGCAAAGCACCTCAATGAACAACAACAACCCAAAATTAAGCCATTGACTTTCTAACAAAGGAGACATCTTAATACTATGTAGGCAAGAGGTAGTATACATTAGTATTTGATGTGCAGTGGATATAGATAGATAGATTTATTTTGTCTGACAAGAATATGGCCATTGGGCCCTCTCTTCCAACTAACCAGATTATACAATTGATACATAACTAACAATACAAATACAACTTAAGTCTAACAATATTACAATGTTCATACATCTGAAGAAAATAATTTATTTATGACCAAAGGAAGTCAAGCACTAACGATTTCAGTGAAAACGGAAAAAAAAAAACTGGCGTCCGTGTGCTTTTTAAGCTTACGCTGGGCAAACCCTTAAAAATATTTATATACTATTAGTGTAAGAATTGTTCAGCATGAAAAGCTCTACAAAAAAGCCCGGGAGAGCATATCTCTATCTTCAATACATCGCCTACTATAAGTGTTTTTACGTTTTCATTTCTTCCAACAATCTCCATTCAGTTACTGAGGCGACAGTTTATGAGCTAGCTAGGGGCGAGTTTATCACCCCAGTTACAGCTTAGCTAGCGGACGAGCTTATTGCCCCAGATACAGCCAGCAGCAAACTGTCCAGTCGTGTTGAGTTAAAAACTTTAGAGAAGAGTGGTTGTGTTTGGAGTTTCCCTGGAAGTGCAACTCGGCTTTTCTTCATTACGCCTGTGAACTTTTCGTTCCACAAAATTCACAGTCAAGTTAAGATTGGACGGAAGGGGGATTTGTGTTTCATGCACCTCGCCATTCTTAAATTACGTCTGACAAGAATTTGTTGCACATGCATGTCCATGATAATATAATTAATAGTCCAGTCAGTGATTTTAGCCCATCATGCTGAGACGTAAAACGGATATTGGTCGTTGTTCATTGATATTGAAAAAAAAAAAAAAAAAAAGCTCTTATCACGTAATGCATTCATAACTGTTCCCGGGTCGGGTTGCTAGTATAATATAAAATACTTATAAAATGGATTAGCTTGGTGTAGGCAGTAAATTGTTGTATTGCTTGGGTGAATAACTGAGATACTTAGAAGTACGTTTAAAATTAGAGTAAGATAAGGAAATACTGATAAAATGTAGACTGATGATGGTGATGATGATGATGATGATTAGTCATTACTGAAGAAGATTATTTAGATATCGAAATAGAGAGTAAATGAGAAAGTGAGAATTGGAAAGTTTGAATATACATAATACAGCATAAGAATATAAGCATAAGTGTTGAGTTCAACTTTCATTTACTTAGTGATTATGTACAGCTGGCAACGCTGCTTGAAGCTGGACGGGGTTGCCCCTCTGACAGAGCGAGGCTGATTGTTTCACAGTCGTGCAGTAGCAACAACTAGCGTACTGTGCGGTATATGGGTATCAGCAGGAGAGTGTCGTTTTTTGACCGTGTTCCAAGACTATGCTCGTATGAGAGGCAGTGAAACTGAGAATGCAGGTAAGCTGGAGTGGAAGTTGAGAGTATTTGTTGAAGAAGGCATAAGGAATGGAGGTCGCGGTGTTGATTTAGACGTAACCAGTTATGTTGCTCATAAGCGGGGGTGACATGATCATAATACCGTAAATTAAATATGTAGCGTACACAGGCATTTTGTGCATGTTGGAGTTTGTTTTTAAGGGTAACAGTGAGATCTTTGTATACCACATAGCAGTTGTAATGGCCAACGCGGGAAGTCAACAACCCACCAAGAGTATTCTGGTAATAGTGGACAATGTATAAGGGTTTGTTGGCCAAAGCATTAGATAAGATGTAATGATAAAAGGGTTGACTTTACAAAGGTCGCATGACAATTTAGCAAACATGTGGAGGACCAGACAATATTATTGTCACCAAATAAGGAGGTCCAGGAAGGCATAAAGGACACAACACCACCAATAACTAATAATAAGATATATTATCAAATAGGTGGCACATAAAACAAATACTCAAAGGTGGCACATAAACATATGAGAAACACTGGCACAAATTTACACAATTGAAGAAGCACTCGCATGGAGTTAACACACGTTAAGTCTTGAGCCTAAAACACATATATTGTCTTGAACGTAGCTGCAGATCAGTACATCATAGAACGGCATGCAATACACGGCGGTTCCAAAGAATGATATAGTTTGAATTTGCAACACAAGTGGAGTTGCAACAAATAATGAAAAAACAGGTCGCATGGAACGAGAATGTGTCGTCGAACCAGGACTGACTTACAGTGATGCGCCGATACCATAAGCCCAAAAAATGAATTGTTAATAAAACAAATTATGTGTGAAACGCAGGAAGTCAAAGTAGTTGCTGTCATACAAATACCGGGATATGCCAATCGCACGGCATTGTCACAATAGTAAAGCAGTTTAGCCTAGCGTCAACCTCCATTTAGTGATGGTGCCTGGCCTTGTGGCACATGCTTCCAGACAAACGATGAATTACTTATCACACGAAGCAACATCATTATTCATACGCGTGAAGACAAATTGTTAGGCAGTAGATGAAGATGGAAGTAAACACATTACAACAAACTATCCGACGCCGCGGATTGAAGAATTCGTCGACATGGCGCGTAGCAACATCAAGCATGGTTTGATGAGACCGAAAATCACCATAATGTCACTGCCCTAACAAAATATGAATCATGTGCATAGGACATGATTGCTAAGCACGGTTACTATGAAGATAGCACCAATTATAGAAAAGATTAGCTGGATATTCGTCGATAGATCACAACCAGCGTTGAAGCACAACATTCCGTCATGGCTGCAGACTTAGAGAACGAAGAAGAAACACGTGATTGGTCGCTACAAACAGCAAGGAGGCCTCTGATAGGCTGAAAGCAGCCAATCACAGTAGAGAGTTCAAAGACAAGTCAAAGAGAATAAAGAAGAATCAATGTCGCCAACTTAGAACACCAAAATACCTTCTAAGCAAAAATATCCTACTGGAAACACGGCAGTGGGAATACAACATGTAATCAAAACAAATGAATCATGACAACTAACCAACATAAACAAAACAAACTTGACAATGAATAAATACAATGAAGACAAATAATAAATATATGTACAACCACACAGAGTGGAAACAAATAGGGAAACACAAAACTGGTTTGCCAAGACAGTGGCCGAACCAGCAGTAATCAAAATGAGGCAATATTAGGGAGGAAACAAGTCGTTCCTTTAATACATGAGAGAAAATATTCCAGAATCTCCTAAGTGAATTCAATGCGGAAAATACTTTTCGGGAAATATTGCAGACTTGCTGCGTCCAGGAAAGATGTTCATCTATAATAACGCCTAAATCTTTAACTGAGTCTCGGAATTCGATTGGGGAATCGCACAAGCATAATTTTGGTATTCAGCGCCTGCCCCATCACTGCAATGAACTGTGGATAAACGTCATCCCACAAAATTCTGTGACATCACAGTCCATGAAGCGATCGCTGCCCAGCAATTTGACCTGCAGATTGCGGGGTGATGTGTGGTCAGCACATCTGATCCCCTTGGCCATTGATCTTGGTATTCCTGATCGGGGCACTGTCTCACTGTCAGACAGCTACTCAATTGTCCTCCTGAGGCTGAATGCACCCTGTTCCAGCCGTATGTCAGTTTCTAAAATCCCTGACGGAGCCAGGAATCGAACACGGGACCTTCAGGTGAGAAGCAGGTGCACGACAGGGCCAGCAAACAGTGGTTAGCTTGGGTGAATACTTTGAAGGTTTATAAACAGTTTGTACATAGTCTTCTTTGTTGTTCACGCTATTCATAACCTGTGTTGTGCCTCTTCCTTATGAGAGCCTCCTGCATCCAGGCTTCATCTGGTAGCTTCATTCAAAAGTACATTCCATACACTTTGAAATGCATATCTTAGATTTTCAAGTTGTCCCCTGTTCGCAAGGAAATAAGGTTTCCATGTCTTATGAACCAACCCTAATATTATTTCAGGGCTGCCAACCTTTGAGTTAAATTAATAACAAATTACAAATGATCCGCCCAGTCAATAAACAAAACTGTTTTTTCTTTTTGTTTTTTAATTAAATTAAAATTTGTTATAGATGCTTTGGGCCAATTACCGTATTGGGGAAGGAAAGATGAAAGCAATGGTGTTTGCAGATGATTTGGGGAAACAAGGAGGAGGAGGAGGTACAGGAACATTTGGACGTGTGGGAAGGAATAATACAAGGATATGGGATGAAATTTAGCATAAATAAGAGTGAGAAGGTGATCACAACCAGGAAGAAGGAAAGAACCACAACGGGAATAACAGTTGGTGGAGAACAGCTGAAGAAAGTGGAGAGTTTCAAGTATCTGGGAAGCCTGATACAAGATAATGGAAGAAACGATAGAGAAATAAATGAGTGGGGGAGACAGGTAGAAGCATTCCGGAGGAGTGTGAGAAGCATGTTATGGAGCAAGGATGTCCCTCAGAACAGCAAAAAGATCATATATGATAGAGAAATAAATGAGTGGGGGAGACAGGCAGAAGCATTCCGGAGGAGTGTGAGAAGCCTGTTATGGAGCAAGGATATCCCTCAGAACAGCAAAAAGATCATATATCGGACGTAATATGTCCCTATCCTGACGTATGCCTCGGAGACCTACCTGGGTTATGAAAGGAAGGGAGAAGAGCGAAATACAGGCCAGTGAGATGAGGTTCTTGAAAAGCAGTATTGGAGCTACAAAGATGGACATAATAAGAAATGAGAGGACCAGAGAATTAATGAAGGAGGAACCGTTACAGTATGGTATAGAGAAATCTAGACTTAGATGGATGGACATGTAAAACGAATGGAGGAGAAGAGGATACCCAGGAGGATACGAGACGAAGTGGGAAGGAAAGAGACCGAGATGAAGACCGAGAGACAGGTGGCTGAATGGGGTGGAAGAAAGCGTGAAGAAGAGAGGAGAAGACTGGACAAGGGTGGAGGCTGAGAGATGGTGGGAAGACAGAAGACGTTGGAGAGGTTTGTGTTCCAAACAGACCCGGCCAGTGGCTGGAAACTGTGCAAGATGATGATGATGATGATGATGACCGTATTGGTCGAAAAATATGCCGCACATTTTATCCGAATTTCGATCGTGAAAATTAAGGTGCGGCTTATATGCGCTACCTTACAAAAATGTCCCTAACGATAACACAGTGCAATATTGCCGTATACAGCACTTGTTTCTCATTTGGGAATACTGCAACATTGTCGCTAGTGTCAGCAAGCGAGAAGTGGGAAGAAGTGTAAGGTTATTTTATTGTGTAAGAATGCAATGTTTAAACTTGGCATTATTGTGACTGTCGTTAATCTTGTGAGCAGTACTTTGATTTTCTGTGCTATTCTAGTACAGTAATAACGTTAATGTTTTGCTACTATGAACGATTACCGGTATTAGGAGCTCAAAGCATCAACAAGAAGGAATTCGGTGTGGTTACGACGCAAATTTCAAAATAGCACTTCTGTATTATGCTAAAAGCAAATTCCGTAAAATTAAATAATGTTAAGTTTCCTCTCCATAATCTATCTTCTTTCTCCTTTCTTTCTAACTTTTCGGTATTTTCCTTTTATTCCATTGGATTTTAACGGTGTGGCTTATATTACTCTTCCTAAGCAACATTCAATAAGTACAATTTGCATTAACAAATATTATGAAAAGTTATCAAATGGCATATATTAAACCCTTCTATTGTAATTATTAAAACTTGGAACACATTAAATTCTTTAAAAATAATCCATAAACACTGTTTATGGCACCTTGTCAAATGGACCACTTATTATGGTGTTAATAGAAGTTGAGTTAAAACATTGCATCATTAAAATGGGGTGTCCAGTATCCACGTGTTTAATTTAAATTATTACAATACACCATTATCTTTATAACAATTTAAAAGAACTTGAAAGAGACAGCGTAATATGCGTTATTAAAACTGGAATATGGGCATAACTTGTTAGATGTTATATGCATCAACGACAGATCCCAAGTTGATCAGTTGGATATTAATAAAAGAGAGTCCTTTTATATATACAGTATCGTAATATGTTGAGTAGTTTATGCAAATATTTCAAAAATATTTAAATGCAAAAATAGTATCTGTTTTACAAGCATTTTGAATAAATACACACTAATCATAAATATGTTACAAATCCCTCAGTATGCGTTCCTTCGGAGGGGAAGTATAGCCAGCAGGCCCATGTCATAACATTTATGGCATGTAAAAGAAACTTCCACTAACTACATTTGTGTGAGGCTAAATTTGAGGTTAGATTTGATTAGCTCTCTATTAAGTTCCAACGTTCAATGGCAGGTGCCGGTTGTGGTGGCATCTAGTAACCAAGTTCACAGCTAGGTGTTGATGGTAGCATTTGGTAGCAAAGGTGGGAACTACTTGAAATTGATCGTCTGTAGTCCTTAACCTGAATTACAGATAACACACACTAATACAGCCATCACAATTAACACAGTTTTTTTAAAATAATTTATTATAATGCAATCACAAACTTAACAATGATAAACCAACTAAATAATCTGTACATCAATTAATGGTAGGAAGCATCTGGTGTTGGCTTTCCATGTTGTTTTTCCCACATTAGAATAAATTTCTTTTTACGAACTTCACAACGAGCAAAATATTCAGGACACTGTGCCTTCTCTAAACAGACCCAGCCTGGGGCTGGAAACTGTACAAGATGATAATGATGATGACTGTGCCTTCTCCAAGGGATGCCAATAATCCAGAACCCAGTCTGGAGGTATAACTTCTCATCGAAATGCCACACCACCAGCAGAGTTAGGGAATTTCTTTGGTTGATAATGGTGCTTATTGAAGAGTCTTGCTCGCCACAAATAAGGAGTTCTTTAGCCTTTCTCATATCCACTTCTTCACGGTTTGCATCAAATCGCTGCCTAAGTAGTACTGCAAAGCTCTCTTGTACAGACTGCAAACTTTATGAGAGTGTGAAACTAGTTCTCTAGTGGCCATATTTCCTTGACCTTAATAGTGTCAGTTATCAGACAGATTCTACACACACCTAAAGTATACGGGGCTACATGACCGCTTTGTAGCAACCCATAAACTGAGGAACCAAACAGCCAATTCTGTATTATTTAAATAAATAAATTTTCTTCACTGATTGACAAACACATTAACAGGCAGATGCAGGCAGAAGAAGGATTGAATACCGTAAAATGGGGTGAATAGGGACAGTTTTTTTTCAGTTTTTATTTAATAACTTTTGAAGGGTTTCTTATATTTTAGTGGAGTAAATTTTATTGTTGAAAGGGAACTGATATATTTATATTTTATACACACAGAATACTTTCCTGCAGTTGAAAATTTTAATATAACGTTCTAAATCCCTGTCCCTATTCACCCCTAGTGATGGGGTCAATAGGGACACTCGATATTTTAAGTGGATGTCCCCATTCTAACTGGTGCGTAGGTCAATTGGGACACAATTTATGTTTCTTAACAGCTTTTAATATGAAATTT
The DNA here is from genome assembly GCA_946902985.2 of Meconema thalassinum. Taxonomy (NCBI): domain Eukaryota; kingdom Metazoa; phylum Arthropoda; class Insecta; order Orthoptera; family Tettigoniidae; genus Meconema; species Meconema thalassinum. The sequence continues at coordinate 398,157,156 of OX336394.1, read as the reverse complement.
GTTCATTTTGGGGTCATATTTACATGTTCGACACAGAAACAAACCAGAAATCTCACAGTTCATTGAATTGATGTCTTCCCCTTCTCACAACCGGTGGCTGCAGGATAGTTATCACCTGTGTTTGCTCGAACTCAAACTCATCAGCAACATTTGGAATAGATAAATACTGGACACCTTCGCAGACTGTCTTGAGGAATGTTCCTAAGTAGTTTTGTCCCGGGTTTATTACCTTGAGCACCTTTCCTACAAAGACTTTTTCCTCACCTCGATCATATGTATACTTCACTTTCACCCAACTGCCTTCCTCTATTCCTTGTTCTATGTTGTTTGACACACTTCCATGTTGTTCATCGGGCAACGAAGAGCTGTTCTCGAAGTAACATCTTCTGCCGAAACACTTTTCCCAGTAAATACTTTCAGTCTCCTCTTCCGGGCTCGTGCACCACTATTGACTTCATCGCCACTGTAACGCATATCGTTGAGAAAACGTGTCCGACTGTCATTAACATTCGTGGTGTTAGACATATCTTCTACTTCTTCACAGTCTGGAAGTCTCTCCAGAACACTGTTCCTGTTTAATGGAATTATTCCAGCTTTCTTGAAACCAGATATAATGTTCATTTGCAAATTATCTTCCACACTTTTGAGAGTCTGCTTCAGCAATCTTGGAAACATCTTCTTTTCAAACGGTTTGTTCCCTCCTCCTTTCAGTTTCCATGACTCCATTACCTGACGCCAAGTAATTTTCAATGGCCCGAAGAGTGCCAAATCTAGAGGCTGCGTCAAATGCGTTGAATTTGAAGGCAGGAACACTAAACAAATGCCATTCTCTTTGCACAATTTTACAACAGCAGGAGACAAATGAGAGCTTAAATTGTCTCCAATAACCACCTTCTTCCCAACTAAGCACCGACAGTATGGAATAATTATCTTCTCGAACCAATCACATACCTGCCAACCTTCGGAAGTCAAAAATAGGAAGATTTTTTAAAATTATAGATTTCATCATGCGCAGTATACAGTGGCGTTGGCAAAAGCGGGTACACAAAAGACCTGCATGTCTTTATTGGCAAAGTATGAATTCAGCATAAAATTCACAAAAATGAACACAATCATCAATCTTCAAGTAGTATGTAATGGCAAATATTTAAACGTAAGAGAACACAATTGTGTGCTTAAAGAAAATGCATACAATCATTCTGATGGATTACACTTCGCATTAGCTACCACATATTCAAGTTTTGTTAAACTAAAGTTAATTAGGCTACCATGGACAACTTACCTAATTATGATTAGGTGATGTATATACATGTAGATGGTAATCTTGAGACTGCTTACTGATTTAATGCAGACCTTGTAGCCGACTTTGCTCTCTTCAAAAATGCCCTGTCATACTGCTGCTCGTAGCAATTTCCACTTAGGCTTGATTTAATCACTAACAGTTTGTTGAGGTTTTCGTCATTCAGAGATGATCGGAATTGTGTCCTTGTCTTCTTCACCTGACTAAACAATCCCTCACATTCAACGTTGCTGTGTGGGATTGTTAATATTGACAGCATTACTCTAGCTAGTCTGTCATATTTCAGACACCCATCTCCACCTCGTATATCCCCTATAGCAGACCAAGAACAATCTGCTCTTTTTCCTTCCACAATAGAAGATGGCAAATCCTCCATTTGGAGAGCACAAAACTGGCATTGTAATGCATCCATTGCTTGGTGCTCATCTTCACAGTCTTTTTTTGGCAACATAATTGGAAACTTAGAGATATAATACTTCACGGCACTAAAGGAAGCAGTAGGCAAAGACCTTATCTGTGCCACTTGAGCATTAACAGAAAACTCACTGTCCAAATTAAATTTATGAATAATATAATCAGAGGCTGCAGTGAAGTAGTTCCTGACGTGCAAATAAAAGACCTTCTTCTCCTCAGAAGCCAGATTTTCTACACAACTAGATGTTGTTGAACCAATTACCAAATCATCATCAGCTTTCTGATTCTCTCTTGTGTGATAGACCACTTCTAAAATTGTGCAATATTTCTTGATGGCCACTGGCTTAACAAACCTACAGAGAATTTCCGTCAGCAAATCAATCAGTATGGATCTTAGGACATGGATGTGAGGTGCTTGCGATTGAAGAACTTTGATATATTTTTCAAATGTAGGGATGGTAAATGCCAGAAACAAGCAAAATGCCTCATTTAACTTAGATGACAGAAAAAGAAATAGTCTCTCCTGTCTTGAAATACCAACAGATTGACTTGGTTCCGTTACTTTTTTCCTTACAGACAGAGAAGAAGAACTGCTCTCCAACTTCCTTTTGCCAATGATAACACTTGCTTGATCTTGTACTCTGTTGTTCACACTAACACCAAATTCCACTTCTGCAGGCTTATCTTCATGTGCCTTTACTTTGTACTTTGGGAACTTGGAAATACTTGAGAGATGTTTTTGTGCCAGTGGATTGGTTCACCTCATCCTTAAAAATCTCAGCAGTGGCTTTCACTGTGAAATCAGTCTTTCTAAGCATTTACCCAAGGACAACCAACGCGTGCACACATGCTTCAGTATTTTCCTAACATCAGTTTGGTAAAGAGCTTGATATAACTTCAGATGATCTTTCCTCTTGCAGCTTTTGTTTAAATAATAATAAATATCAATCATTATCTCATCAATTTTCACAGGAAGGGAATCAGCGCCTTTCTCAGCAGCCAGATGAATTAAATGGCATGGGCATCCTACAACAATAATGTTTTTACACTGCTCTTTTAATTTCGCAGCAACACCATTTTTCCTCCCTATCATAACAGGGGCATTGTCTGCATTAAAAGCCATACAGTTTGCATGTCTTTCCAGAAGACGCAGAAGCAAATTACCAATGTTAGCACCAGTCGAGTCACCTTCCAAATTTTCCATGGATAGCAAACGATTTTCAATCATCTTCGATTCTTTGTTGAAAAATGACACGACGACAGGATACAGCTTACTATCTCTATCATTGCTACCATCAGTGGAGATCGCGAAAGGCCCACATTTTAAAATATTAATAATTTTTGAATCGGCGTCACGTGCCATTTCATGAACAATGGCGGATGTTTTTGTCCTGCCACAGGCATATTTCTTCGCAATTTCCGAATCCGGGAACATTTTTCTAAACAATTGTCCCGCGTGATCGGAACATGATAACGAGAGGTTATGTTCTACGACGAACGCCGTGAACAAACGTTCTGCTCGAATGGCAGCATTTTCTTAATTCCCGTGAACCAAATACGTACCTAATTTTTTGTTCTTCTGTAAACAACTAGCACTGTCCTTGTGTTTTGAAGTGTTGCTGTGAGTTACAATGTCAGTTTTTCCACCATGAGATATATTTATATCGCAACGACACACGGAACAAAGAGAAAAATGGTTTCCTCTACTAGATGGTAAAATGAATGGAAATTCAGTTTTATAGCTTTCTTTGAACACTTGGAGATAACTTTTATGAGGTTTTGTCGCCATAACGTGACGAGAAAAATTAAAACACACGACACGGAACCATCATCGACACAACTCGTTGAAATAATTATCTACCGACGCACACATTAATACTTCAATTAAATGCACTAAACGTGACGCTAGCAGAGTATAAACACGTGGCGTAAAACGGAGGAAGTCACAATTGCCGCGCGTAGCATACAAGGTTTCACCCATTCTGCACAGTCACGTGGCCGGCCTCGACTAATCAGCGTAGGCTTGACGTCTATTTGTCCGTGAAATACCACCAATCAGTATGCGGTAGGCCGATCAGCTGACTCACCATTCTGAGATCGCGGCTATAGAGCTCACTGCCAAGCGATGAACTTACAAAAACTTACACAAAAAACAAGGTTACGCAAATCACAAAAGCAATTACGACTTACGAGAGAATCTCCTTGTGAATAGAAATTATTTGCAGTTCCTTTTTCTTTTACAATATATCACTGGGGACCGAAATTCGGAAGAAATAATAGTAATTAAGAAGATCGAAAGACGAGGTGAAAAATCGGAAAGTTTCCGAATAAATCGGAAGGGTTGGCAGGTATGCAATCAAGAAAACAGCATCCATCTATCCATCCAGATTTGCTGCGGTTGTATCGAGCTCCGTCTCCCACAAGTCCAACCCCTCCTCCACGTGGTGGGAGACGGGCAACGGCATGAAGTAGGGGATTGCCTGTAGGGGTGAAGTACAGTGGGGACTTTGTGTGCCCCGGGACCGCTACGGTAGCTGTGAAGGCTCTATGGGAACCCTGAAAAGTGACGGCTGACGGGGCTCTGGTGAAGCTACGATAGGCCTAGCAAGCCAGTAGTGGATATCGTATTTGCTTTCAAACCAGGAACAGGCCTCGGAAAGGATGGATGCAAACGACGACGACCCGGATATGCTAATGGACTATGAGTTGGGACATTAAACATACAGACACTGACAGGAAAGGTGGAGGAGATTGTAGATGTGATGGAGAGAAGAAAACTTGATGTACTGGGCTTGGCAGAAACAAGATGGAAAGGAGAAGGTCGCAGAGAACTGAGGAAAGGGTACCGGTTGTACTGGAGTGGGAACAGTGAAGGAAGGAGCAGCGGAGTAGGAGTAGTTGTGAGAGATGGAATGAAGGAAGAGGTAAAGGGAATGAGTGACAGGATCATGAAGATCAGAGTAACTGTAAAGGGAAGAAGCCTGGAGATAGCCCAGGTATATGCCCCTCAAGCTGGATGTACAGCTCAAGAGAAGGAAGACTTTGAGGAGGAGCTACAACAGCAGTTGAATGGTCAGAGCATCATTGTCATGGGAGATTTGAATGCACATGTAGGAAGTGAAAGGCAAGGATATGAAAATGTATTGGGAGCAGAAGGATGGGGTAGCAGGAATGAAGAAGGGAGAAAGTTGCTGGATTTTTGCAAGAGAAACGGTTTAGTGGTAGGCAACTCCTGGTTCCGGAAGAAAGAAAGCCACAAGGTAACGTGGTACAACAGTGATTTAACAAAGAAATCTTTGGTAGATTACATGCTGTACGACTGGGAAATGAAGAGAAGTGTCAGAGATATAAAGGTAATACCATCAGAGGCCTTAGATAGCGACCACAGAATACTTGTAATGAACCTGGGAGTTGTTAAGGATAGCAAGAGGACAGAGTACCAGGAAAGGAGAATCAAAGTATGGAAACTCAAGGAAAGTGAAGTCAAGGAAGAATTCCAGAAGATAATAAGGGAAAAGATGCCAACAGACAATCCTAAAACAGGGGAAGAGGAATGGAAGCAATTCAAAAACACAATGGTGGAAGCTGCAGTGGCAGTATGTGGAAGAACAAGCAACAGAAAGCGGTGTAAAGAGACACCATGGTGGAATGAGAGAGTAAAAGAAGCTGTGGGAAGGAAGAACAAGGCTTTCAGAGTGTGGTTCCAGGAAAGAACTGATCTGGCAAGGGAAGATTATAAGATAAAGAAGAAAGAAGCAAACAAGATTGTCGCAGAGGAGAGGAAGAAGTGGATGGTAAAGTGGACAGAGATGATGGAGGAGGACAGCAGAGGAAATAAGAAAGTTCTTTATGGGATGGTCAAAAGTAAGAGAAGAGGTCTGCGAGAGGATGTGGTAATGATGGACAAAAACGGAACTGAGGTACACAACAAAGAGACACTCAAGACAGTGTGGAAAGAGTACTTTGAGGATTTGCTGAATCCAAATGGTCATAGGGAGGAAGACAATGTATTGGAAGATGGAGAAGAAAACACAGGAATGGAAAAGGACCTGACTTGGAGAGAACTGGAGATGGCTATAGACAAGATGAAAGGAGGAAGGGCACCGGGTGTGGATGAAGTGAGTGTTGAAATGGTGAAGGCAGCAGGGGAGGTTGGGAAACAGTGGCTGTACCGTGTGATGAGGGTGATATGGAAGGAGAAAAAGACCCCAGAAGATTGGAAGAAAGGATTAATTGTCCCAATATTTAAGAAAGGAAGCAGAAAGGAGTGTAGAAATTACAGGGGAGTCACACTCATACCTCACTGTGCCAAGGTATATGAAAAGATATTAGAAAGTAGAATACGAGCCAAAGTGGAGAGAAAATTGAGAGAGGAACAGTATGGATTCAGACCTGGGAGATCAACAGTGGATCTCATATTTTCAGTGAGACAGCTCCAGGAACACCACTACGAATTTGGAGAGGATCTGTTGATGGCCTTCCTGGACATCGAAAAGGCCTATGTTAGTGTGTGTAGGGAGAAGGTTTGGAAAGCAATGGAAAACATGGGAGTGGAAAAAGGGACTGTAGGCAGAGTGAAGGAGATGTATTGTGGAAGTGTGAGTTGTGTGAAAGTTGGAGGGGAAAGAACAGACTGGTTCAGACAAATGAGTGGCCTGAAACAGGGTAGTGCGCTGTCACCCCTTCTCTTTATTGTGGTTATGGACGAGGTAATGACACGGATAGCAGGAAAGATAGGAGAAGATAAGATGAAGGCATTGGTGTTTGCAGATGATCTCATGGTCTGGGGAAACAAGGAGGAGGAAATCCAGGAGCAACTGAAGGCTTGGGAAGAAACAGTGGGAGAGTACGGATGGAAGTTCAACATCAGTAAATGTGAGATCCTGTTAACGACCAGGAAAAAGGACAGACCAATGAGTGGGATAACACTTGGAGGTGGACAGCTGAAGAAGGTGGAAAGTCTCAAGTACTTGGGAAGTATAGTGGGGAAAATGGGAGAAATGACAAGGAGATTACGGAACGTGGCAGACAGGCAGAAGCATTTCTGAGAAGCATTAGGAGCTTAGTGTGGAATAAAGATGTCCCACAAAAAAGCAAGGAAGTGTTATACAGAAGCTACTATATCCCGATACTGACCTATGCTTCAGAAACGTGGACAATGAAGAAAAGAGACATAAGCAGAATACAGGCAGGTGAAATGAAGTTCCTGCGAAGTAGGATCGGAGTAACAAGAAGAGACAGGGTGAGGAATGAAAAGGTCAGGGAAATGGTGAAAGAGGAGCTCTTGCAAGGTAGGATTGAGACATCAAGACTGAGGTGGTATGGACACTTAAAGAGAATGGATGAGAAGAAGATTCCCAAGAGGATACATGAGATGCAGATGCAGAAGAAACGACCAAGGGGAAGACCAAGAGATCGATGGCTGAAAGGAGTGGAGGAATGTGTCAAGAAGAGAGGCGAGGACTGGACCAGAGTGACAGCGGAGAGATGGTGGAAAGAAAGAAATAAGTGGCGAGGCTTATGTTCCAAACAGACCCAGCCTGGGGCTGGAAACTGTACAAGATGATGATATGATGATGTATCGAGCTCCATGTGGCCCTCCTGTCCATAAGTCATATAGGTGCTGAGCCTTATAGATAACGTAAGGTGGTAAAAGAGTCCCATCAGCAGTTGCTGCAAACATCACGGATGTATTTGACTTGCTTTCGTTGATCACTCGTTCAGGATATTTGCAGCCTCTCTTGAAAATCAGTTTGCGCCGACCTGGATCATCAGCAAGACTGGTCTCGTCATAATTGATAATTGCTTCAGGAGGTACACCTTCTAGAGTCCTTTCGAGTTTGTCAAAATACTTCCTGATGTCTGCTTGGGATACCTTTGCTCTGCTACGTTTCACATTCTGACACAATCTCTGGGAAATGCGAGTTTTATGTCGAGACATAAACGAAAAGGCCCAATCGATCCCTGGCATATTGTCTCTGAATTGATTCATTCTTGAACCTTGTCTAAGTGATATTTTACAAAACATCGGATATCAAAAGTACTCATTGGGTAACCCCAATCACAACATGTCAAAATACACTCTATCAGTTCCTCCTCAAATTCGTGTGACAAACTTGTTTGGCCACCTTTCTTCTTTATCGATACCATATCTCCATCTGTGTTGACTACATACCTTTGCAATGCTGATTTTGAAATTTTGAATTTCTCTGCTGCTGATCGTATTGACATACCACTTCTAACTGTTAACACTGCCTTTTTCACTATCTCAGCATCCACTGGTAGATGAGTCTTTGAATGAGGATCACTTTTATATGTTCTTCCCATTGTCCCTATTCACCCCACTTTTAGGTTATGTGGTGCAAGTCCCTAAATTAAAAATAAATACTCCGCAGTAGAGTCACATATGTTTCTATAAACTTGAGAAATAGTTCAATGGACACAAATAATAGAAATTATATACGTAACACACATTTTCAGCCAGTACAATTTTCTCACCACACTAAGTTTATCTCAACAGTGAAAATGGTGCCAAAACGTAGTCTATCTTACAGGCTGGCCAACCCCACAAATGCCACTTTTAATATAAACTCTTTGACTTAGTACAAACGTAAAGGTATATAATAAACTAAAATGTCCCTTGAATGAAATAAATATTTTTAGATGTCATGTTAAAGAATATTGACTATTTTTCCTTTTCTCTGTCCCTATTCACCCCATTGTCCCTATTCACCCCATTTTACGGTATCTAAAATGTTTTTCTTATTCTTGAAGACATGTAATTTCTACCAATAGTATTTCTTCTGAAGCTAAGAATTCACATATTCCGTTAGCACTTGTGAATGTGAATGCATCTCATAGTAACCTCGTAAACCGCCTACTTAAACATGGAAATTTGGTTAAAAGGCTGACGTAATGAAAAGTTGAATGTCTGTGCAAATTTTTTATTTTTTTATTTTTAATGTTAAATAAGCATTGCACTCTCGTTTGGTGTGTTTAGAACATTTTGTTCAATATAGTATTCGTTTATTGATGCAATAATCGTAAAAAGTGTCATGCATGCACAAAACATGAGTTACCATGATTGTTTCCCGCTGTATGTTTACTGCTATGACAATGTGGTTGGTTCCTTAGTTTAAGGGCTGCGACAACGCGGTCATGTAGCCCCGTGTGCTTTGGGTGTGTGTAGAATCTGTTGATAACCGGTGTTAATTGTGATGACTGTATTAGTGTGTGTTATCTGTTTTTAATTCAAGTAAGGACTGCAGACATTGAATTTCAAGTAGTTCCAACTTTTGCTACCAAACGCCACCATCAACGACCAACTAGTTCTGAACTTTGTTACTAGATGCCACCGCAGTCTGCTCCTGGCGATGAACGGTGGAGTCTAAGAGCGTTAGTCAAATATAACCTATAATTTAGCTTCATACAAGTGTAATTAGTGGAAGGTTCTTTATCATGCCATAAATCTATGATATGGGACCGCCAGCTTAACTTCCCCTCCAAAGGAAGGCATATTGAGGGATTTTTAACGCTCTTAAAAAATCCGACGACTTCCGCTGGAGTTGAACCCGCGACCTTGGGCATAGAAGCTCAGCCTGCTACCAACTACACCACCGAAGCCATTAGGTGTGAGGGCTGGTTTTTTTTTTTCATCCTCTGAGCTATAAAAATAGAAGACAGATTGACATAACAAAATGATTTTACTACTAAATGTTTAGTTGTTTTGTACTTATTTTTCAACATAATCACCAAAACGATTGAGGCATTTGTCGTATAGTGACACCAGCTCTGCCGCCAATGAGGTGGGTACGTCTGGAACAGTCTCCTGAAGTTCCTCGTTGGTGGCCAGGCGTTGCTGCTCAACCATACCTTCAATTCTTGAAAATCACTCGGTTCTAGGTTCGGACTAAATGGTGGATGGTCGAAAACATCCCACTTGAATTCTTTAAGAAGGTCTTTCATCATATTGGCACAGTGCGGTCGTGAAGTGTCATAGTTCAAAAACACGCCGGGCAAGAGAGAGAGAGCATGCTCCTTAGTTTGCTTTGAATTGCTCTGCTTGCACATTTCGCAACCCACACTTGGCGGGAGTTTCGATGGTAGCGGCCATGTTCAATTGTCCGTAGCTCAGCTATGACTGGTGCATTGGAGCCCACAATTACACAGGTTGTGGAGGGGACCGCACAGACCTGGCTCCCGCCTATCTCTTGTTTACTTAGATGCATGATCGGAGGTTGAAAAGAATATGGCTCTCCTAGAATTGTGTGGTATAAAATATGAAAATGAGTTAAATCGAAAAAATTAATGCTTTATTGGACAGAATAACCACAGAGAAAGTGGTTATTACTATGTTGTAAATAGGGTAAAATACAGTGTCAACATTTGATGCAAGTTGGAGGGTTTTCGGGTTGGGATTAATGGCTCTGAAATGTTTTAAACATTCTTTCTAGAAACCATGTTTTTAAGCAATGCAATCACGGAAAGGAGGATAAGGGACAAACACAACAACAGACAGGTGCAGGCAGAAGGAAGGATAAAAGGAGAAAACACACAAAAAATAACATATTTATTTATTTATCGTATGGCTTTTAGTGCCGGGAGTGTCCGAGGACATGTTCGGCTCGCCTGAGTCTGTAGCTGCTTCCAGCGGACACCCTAAAGGGTGAGCTACAAGCTCCGTTCAATTTCAAGTACTTCCAACTTTCGCCACCAGATATCAATGATACCTAGTGGTGAACGTTGGAACTTTGATAGAGCGTTCTGACGAAATCTAACCAAACAATTTTGCTTAGTCTGTGAAAGGATCTTTTACATGCCATAAATCTTTGACATGGGACCACCGGCTTTACTTCCCCTCCGAAGGAAGGCATACTGAAGGGTTTTTAACGCTCTTAAAAAATCCGACGACTTCGGCCGGGTTTGAACCTGCTATCTTGGGCATGGCAGTTCAGCATGCTACCACCGACTATGCCACCAAAGCCGATAAAATAACATAAAATAATTAGCTTCCTGTTAATCCCCTCTCGACCAACCCATAACAAACTGAGGATACACCTCATCCGGGATAAATACAAGTTTTAGCCCAAAATTCTAAATGTTCAGACAGAAAGGTTACTTTATTTGGTAATAAAATACATTTTACGATGTTTAACTTCATCAATCACGAGGACTATAGTGTTTTCAGCACTAACTTCAACTAACATCCGTTTTGCACCACTATCTCATCGAGTGTGTTTTACTAGATTCACAACTTTTGCCAACAACCAGCATGTTAGTATGTTTTGCTTTCATCACTGTGGGTGTGTATAATGTGTAACAAAAGTATTTACCAATTCTGTCATAGGCTCTTCGACGCCGTGCCAGTGGTCTGACAGACGATGACAGCTACAAAGAAGACGACGAATCATACGTTCGGACAGATGATGATGAAGGAGGTTCAACAGATTGGGAGGAAGCCATGAAGCGCTGGGTGAACCGATAGGCTATAATGCACGGGGGAACCATCTTGTGTCTTTCTGTTAACTTGTAACAATAGGCTCCTGCCGTACATTACGAGGTAGCTGCTGAAGGCCATCCTATGGCAATAGTCCTGACTCACAACCAATAATCCCTGTTGCCATATTAATAAGTGACAGTGAGAGAGAGTTTCTTGCAAGCAGGAAGTTTTGGCCACATAATGCCTGCTAATTCCAAACTTTTCCATTGCAATCAATTGTGGATTAGAGACCTGTTTGCATTTGACAAACACCTTCTTTTTTTACTAGTGTTCGTGGAGGATATTCCTTGATTCATTTTTGCTGATGAATGTATGTTTTAAACAAGATGTTCGGTAAAGAACATATAGCCTACTTTCTCCTAAATGTATGGGTATAGTTAAACTGTAACTGTTTGTCTTTATCAAGGAGTATAATAGAATAATTTATTGGTTGAAGATCTTAGAAACTATTTACCTCTACCAAACACCAGAGCCTCGGAAAAACTACTAACATCATTGAAGAAAATAAGAGAAGACATACCTAAAGAAGTTTATGGAACCAGAGACATGATCGACCGGGCGTGAGCAACATCCAACTTTGAGTTGAGGCATGTGTTTACACATGTGGCTGTCCATGGTTTTCACCACCTTAATTGTATTAACAAATCTTTCCATGACCCTACAGTGACATAATGTATGCCAACTATGTGGAAGAGAATGTGAACACTACCACTTAGACATCTGCAGTAAAAGAAAACAATCAAAGACTATGAAATTCAAAACGCCAGAGCACAATTTTAGTGTACATGTTCATTCTTTATTTTCGTTTGCTATTTGCCTGCAATAAAAGTATTAATTAATAACCTAAACCAGCACCAACAGCTAGAGTACAGGCACTATGTGGGATTGTTTTGTTCTTTAGTTCAAATAACATTTTCAAATAACACACAATAGGCTGTTACAAACGCTTTAAAATAAAAATTTATCATATTATCAACTTGTCATTCTTCAAATTCGATGCGTATAGAATGCCAACGGAAGGCAAACCAATGGAAAAGTTTTGCATAAGATAATCCTAATAGGGCGAGTGCATTCTAGCGGCCATAAGAGGAAACTTTTCAATTACAGCTGTTCCAACGTCCAGGCTGGTGTGCAGCTCACATCCAGTTGACCGTGTTTGTCACCGTCATAGCTCATCTGGTTGCTGTTAGATGTCTCTCATGCATATCCGGTGGCGAATGTTGTTTTAATTAAATATATATTTTCCATTGTAATATGCACAACACCGCATGATCGTCGCACCCCACTTTTCAAACACTAAAATAGGTTTATAATCGTCGCATAGCATATTCGTATTTGTGCACCAGTCAGTTGCACATGCTAACCTGGCAGGACTTTGTCAGAAGAAATATATCTCGTCTTTATGCTTGCGGGCTATGAACTGTGATGCGAGCGGTAAGCTTCGCCACTTAGCACATTCCGCGAGCATATAATCTGGCGTGATCTTGTCAGGAGAAAGTAATCTCGTCTTTATGCCTGCGGGCTATGAACCGCAACGCGAGTGGCCAGCTTCTTCAGCACATTCCGCGAGCTTTAGCCTGTCGTGACCTTGTCAAAAGAAAAAAGCCCGTCTCTCTGACTGCAGGCTATGACTCACGCCAGACTCGCTCTACGCGAATAACTGGCCCATGCAGCAAATAATGATGCAGTATATATTCTTTGAACTTAAATATTCTTCGCATAATCGTCACACCCTGCTTTTTCCCACGAATTTTAGGCTAAAAATGTGCGACGATTATGCGAGGCAATATGGTATAATTCTTAATATTATAATGTCTGAGTAATTACAAAACATTAAATATAAAAAACTTCAAGCAAAAAAAAAATCAACTCTGATAGGTTTTGAACCCCGGCCAAACGGGTAAAATACTAATGCTTTACCACAGAGCCAAACCATGTCCACCAAAATTCATCGTTATCAAGTGACTTGCATACAACGTCTTAGCAAATAATGATTACGATATCTCCAGTGGTGTATGTTTTTACTATAAAGTTACTCACGTCCGCAGCATACCTTAAGCTGTACGTGTCCCCTGGGTGGTGCTAAACGAGTAACAATTTTGGCAAAAAAGCTGATGGATTGGAATCCGGGCAGCCAATATTTTGATAATGGAGATTCATTCTTCTTCCACTGCTAGTTTTGCTAGCTAAACTCTGTATTTCAAAAGAAAGAACGTGAAGGAAATGGCGGGAGCTTGGAACAGCTGAGCTATGTTGCTAAGTTTTTATCGTTGACGTAGATCAGCTGATTCGAATAATACACAGAGCTACACTTCGGACATTATTTCGGTACTTTTATGTGCAATATAATGCAAATGTCAATCCTGAGTCAACGCCAAGGACATTCAAATTGAGAAATACAGTACTTAAATAAATAACACACCAAAGCTATGCTACCTTTATCACCGTTATTCAATAAATACGAGAAAGAGGCCAAACACTCGACAGCTATACGAATATAATACAAAATACAAACACAAAGTAATATGATGATGAATATATCTACACTCACCACACAATGATTATCCTTCAAGATGAAACAAGAGTTTGGGTGGAGCAGTTAACACAGGCACATCATGATAACACCAAAGCACACTCACTCACTGTATCGCGACTCTGTACGGTTAATAATAGCTTCCACAAACGTAATGTTAAGGTAAAGAAGTATTTAGCACCAAGCACACAAACAAGCCGCTCTGTGGCGATATTATTGCCTGTTTTTACATTGTCGATTTGTAGGCTATTGAATGCCATACGGTAATTTGAACACTATGGTATTAGGGGAAACAATAATCCTAGAATAATGCACATATTTTCTTAACAATGTTCGTTGGCACACAACAGCCTTGACGGAGTAAAAAGTTGAGAAACACCTATAGCCCAATCTATGTTGGCTATTTGTTTTCAATATTTGCAATGAAGCATTACTGGATACGTAAACATTAAGACTAAATGTACATAGCCTATTTTGTACGTCACGCAGGTATTCTAAATTAAGTACATTTAAATTTGAATTGAACAAACAACCATGAACAAAGTTTGATGTCGAAATGGACAAATGAACGATAGCCGGCTGTTACAAGTTGGCGCGCACGGTCTCCGGCCGTATCCCATGTTCTTCCTGCGGTACTATTTGCAACTTATTGACGTACTATAAAAGAAGTAACGAAGTAAAAATGGAAACAAAAAATATTAAAACTCGATGCTAAAAGTAAACGAAACGATGCCAATGAAATGAACTCAGACACAGACATAGTTAACAGGCGACTGAATGAATGAACAATGCGCTGGCAACGTGTGGCATTAGTTACCAAAATCCAGCCAATAGGAGCCCGCGGTGGCCATTTTTATATCGTTCCCGCCAAATGCTTCAGGTTCTTACATTCAAAATACAGGGTATAGCACACTGGAGCTAAACAATGGCAACCGGATTAAAAAGTGTGAAAAAGCCTGCGAGTAAATATTATCTGAATTGATGTAAAAAATTTCAAAAACATAGATTATTCACTTTTACTTATCTTCCCAACCAATATCAAGATTAAGTTATTTTACTCCTTTGAGTTTGTTTGGACTATACCAATTCAGCAGCTGTCTTCTTCCACTTTATTATGATTGTGATTGGTAGGATGGAAACATATCGAAAGGAAGGATACAAGATGGTTGCGTACCTTAAAACTTATTCTAAAACTATCTGATCTGTTGAACGAAGCTGAAAGTTCTATGTCTATGTAAAGTTTGTGGTTATTATAGTGTGTAAGAGACGCCTCCTCCCTTCCTACATTCCAGTTTCTAACCCTCCAGGCCAGTGGCGTCATGAGAGGAATTTGGCTGGAAGAGCAGCACCTGTGAGCAGAGGAGGAAGTGTTGTTTACAAGAATAGAGGTCTGATGACGCCACTGTTCCAGGGAACAGTCTTGACGGGAGGGGGAGAGTACAAACTCACTGTTGATCTTTGTTTAGCTTTATCCACATTGGGTGTCTGTATATATTTAGAGTTCCTAAGGTGTTGTGATGTACTACTTGAGCCCCTTGGTGAGAAAGCTGGAACTTGATAGCAAATAGTATGGAGACCCAACTAGCAGTTCGAGGTGCAGCCACAATGGATGAGATCATGATCATTAGGGCCCGGATGTTGATGCTATGAAAAAGTTAAAAAAATACATTTAAATTTTCTTTAATTACCTAAAAATTTTAAAAATGCACTATAAAATGGAGAAAATGATCTTATAATAATTAACTCGCCAATATTTCAAGAATGACATCTTGAGCTCAAAATGAAAAGTCAATCAACATAGATTTCTAGCACTTAACAAAAGGTTTATGTTCACTTTAGTCTGAGTTTCAGTGCACTATGAATGTCATTCTGATGTTGTCAAATGTACTGTAAATGATATGCGGTTTATAGGCCAACAAGTTTTTATATTTCGAAAAGCTGCATTCAACATCAACTGATGTGATCAGAGCGTACTTGAAGTGCGGAAGGTCGTTTGCTGCTAAATCCTCCCCAATTCCATCCATGCAGTAGTTTTCACCAGAAAGAATGTCTGAGATTTTGCATAATGTTTTATATCCGGTGTTTTTGTCCAGTACTTTTTTCAGTTTTGGTGAAATACCCGCAGCAATTTCACCACGATTGTTGCTAAGACTAACTTCCAGCTCAGTAAAAAGATGACATGTCATCAACATCCGGCCCCTAATGATCATAATATAATCTAAATATAACATAAAATAATAATATAATATAAAATTGTGCTGTTTATAGTTAACTACAAATTTCAAAAACGAAACTGCATGCATTATATTGTTCATCAGTAAAGTGCGACAACTCGCAGGTGAATATCGACATGAAAATAAAATAGGAATTTGGGAAGATTAGAACACACTTCTCTGTCCCAATTGTTAGTGGATTGGTATTAGCTTTCACAACACAGAAAGAAAACCTACCAACCTGACTCTAGCCAAGTGCATCAAGGAAGGAAATGTGGCAGTTGGCAAGGCCTGTTGCACTCCTATGGGGTGATGACAAATTAATGATTATGGAGTATTACAGAAATTAAAAAGTAAGAAGGAAACCAATGCACCAGAGAAAAAGAACTGTCCCACCTCCACTTGTCCAGCCCAAATCCACATGCATTGACAGATTCGAGCCAGGGATGTAGGAGTTAAAGGCTGGTGTTGAACCGCCCAAGCCATGGAATAACGAGAACCTACTTTATTTGATGAGTGAAGCCATGCATCACGTTGGCTATGAAGGAGTGACAACTGTTTACACCTCGAACTGCCAGTCGTCCCCTATCTTATTTTCAGCAAGTGTATTCACTATACTGTTAGCTCTGTACAAGCTGTCAGTGGTTGCACATGTGTTGGGGAAACTCCTAGACTTAGCTGCTTGAGATTTTTTCAGGCCACAGCAACAGTGCTTCTTTCTAGTCTGTTAGCCAGGTATTCTGATGAGGAAAGTGGCTGGTTTCCTGGTCAGGCACTGTTTTGTTTATCAAGTTTGATTAAAAGCTAAGAAAAACTTTCCAATGTAAATACTGTAGCATGTTTTTTTATTTTATTATACCGGTATGATGATTGTTATTTGCATTGAACTTATCCTGAACTTGTAAATAGATTGCTAAACCGTCCCCAACTCGAGGAACTGTGATCTCATATTCAGCCGCGTACTTAAGCCTTTCCTGTGCAGCAACTGACAGAATTCTGTTCACAATGAGAACTGGCAAGCCACAGTAGAAGTTCTGAAATTCAGAACAACTGACCTCTGAAACTAAAGTACCGACCGGTAAGTACATTTAAGCAGTTTGTGAATTTCAATTTGTGATCGCCTGAGTAAACATGTCCTCATCATATTTCTAAAATGTGTGTGTTTTTTCTGTGATAACTGATATAAAAAGTAAATCTGTACATTTGAGAATGTTGGATGAACATTTAAAAATACTGAATACTGTACTGTTACTTTGTCCAGAAGTAGCTTGTTCTTGATTGATGTTGCCAGCCGATTTGATCATTCTTGGAATAATAACTGGGCAAGTATTCCTTTGTGGGGAGAATAATGGAGCCAGTTCTATGCCTTCAAATGTATAGAGCTTTATAAAGCTAGTGAGGCAGTGTTAGAAGTTGTAATAGAAGCAGTGTGTTAATGTGTGTTCTTTTCTACAGAAAATGTAATTGTTTTTCATTATCTTGCTGGTAGTTTAATGCTACCAGGGACTACTTCCCCATTTGCAAATGAAGCTTTGTTTCCAAGCAATATTATCAGTTGGTTCTCATATCAGCTGATCACTCAATAACCTCTTTGAAATTACTCTTAATATATTTAATGGTGAACGTAATAGAAGCGGCTTCGGTGGTGTAGTTGGTAGCATGCTGAGCTTCTATGCCCAAGATAGCGGGTTCAAACCCGGCCGAAGCCGTCGGATTTTTTAAGAGCGTTAAAAAACCCTCAGTATGCCTTCCTTCGGAGGGGAAGTAAAGCCGGCGGTCCCATGTCATAGATGTATGGCATGTTAAAGAACCTTCCACTAATTACACCTGTGTGAAGCTGAATTGGATAGGTTAAGAATGTAAACAACGCTCTTAGGTGTCTACGTTCGTTGCCAAGAGCCGACTGCAGTGGCGTCTAGTAGCTAAGTTCTGAACTTGGCCTAGTAGTCGTTGACGGTGGCACTTGGCGGCAAAAGTAGGAACTATTTGAAAAATTCTAAGTTGCAGTACTTAAATTAAAAAACAGATAACACACACTAATACAGTCATCACAATTAACACCAGTTATCAGACAGATTCTACACACACCCAAAGTACACGGGGCTACATGACCGCGTTGTTGCAGCCCCTAAACTTAAGAACCAACGTAATTACAAACTTAACCCTTCAAGGAGAGTGACTGCCAGAATGCACACACGCAAACCATCACCGGAAACGGAAGGTCATCTGCTTTTTTTTTCCAACATGGCATCAAAATGTCAAGTTCAGGCTTGATCTGGATAAAGTACAGTTGAATATTCGCACATAATTAGTAGGAAATCCGGTGTGTGTATTCTCATTGTGCTACTACACTGTTATAGGTTGTAATGCAAGACTTGCTTGGCTCGTGTGTACATGTACTTCATCAGGGGGCTACCGAACCCAAACATTCCAAGTAATGAATACCTTCTAGCATTCCACTGTTTGTCACCAATTATGTATATAATAGTGTATTGTGCATTTTAGAGAGAAGCTGTACTTGTCTATACATATATTTTAAAGGCCTCACGAGTGTCCATCTGTTTGTATATCTTGCCAGTGAAGCTGGATGATATTGTAATCTGTGCTGCTCAGGCCATATTAGCACGTGATTCATTTAGGAGAGTGTCAAAAACAGGCTGTAACATAGTGATTCATGCAGGAGAGACAGTGACAAACCATAAATCAATACAAACTCGCGCAAATTGTTAAGGATGCAGTAAGAAACTTATAAAGGCCATAGAGTTTCTCGTGCTGATCCCTTCGATTTTTCATGTGTTGTAATGAGATTTCTGGCTTATCACTGTCTCAGAATGTCTTGAAAATGAAGCCCCAAACATCAGCCAATCATATCATAAAATGTTGTCCTTCTCAAAACATTGAATTTGTTACATTTTCCAAGATCTGCAGTTTGCCAAGATATGCCACAACAATTACCGTATAGTGCTGAAGTTTCCACAGTATTCTAACTGGCATGTACACTGCAAAAGAAATTAATATGGCTTACATGTGATCCCTCAAATGTTTGTTACTCTGATGTTGACAATGTATCTTTAAAAACCAGGAATTCCCAACTTCAAATCTCAATAGTGATGTTTTACTCGATTCAATTTGAAGTATTCTTGATAGCCATAAATGGGGGTTGTTGATTTTTTCAGATGTACTCTCTTCAATAATTTATCACACATTTCATGCAGAACATGCTAAGGTAATCCACACGATGGACAAGCTTTAAATTCTTTTATGTACCACAAACTGTAAATGTTGATAGTTCAAAGACTCATAGTAAACATCTTGTCTCAGAAGTAAATAACCAGGGACCAACTTTACTGTTCACAATAGGTATGAACCCATTTTGGAAAATATTTTACTTGTAGTCTACAGAGCTAAAATATTCCTGTTCCCCGCCCATTAAAATCTTTTTTTTTTTTTAACTCTACAAAAATTGGAAGATCTGTTCTCAAAATGCAAGACCTATACCATGGAGATCACTTCATCTGGTTATTTTAACTCTTGCCAGTGTACTTGTAGCTCAGGGCAGGCATGTGGGTGCTTGTGCCACTTCTCATCAATCATCCGTTAGGGCAGTGGTTCTCAAACAAAGTTCTGCTGAATTATTATGCATAATGTTGGCAGAAAAAAACATTCTGTTCCTAAAACCATTAGTCAATATAGTAAATCTCATAGCCTATGTCAGAAAATAAAAGTGGATTTATATGGCATGTATTTTTCCTTGAATAAAATAAAGTTATGCCATTTTGTTGTATACCTAATTTACAACAAACACATTATTAAAATGTACCGTACATAAAATACTAAATATTAAGTCAGGCTAAAAACCTTTTAATTTAGTTGTGAAAAGAAAGGACAACTACTGCTTTAGGGGATTAGGATCTCACTTCATCCCTGTCCCATATGCAACAGGTTTGACTCAACACAATGTGAGATATGGGCTGAGCAGCACAGAGGCTGAAGGCGTGTTACTCTCATGATGCTGATTGTATACTGTGTATTATAAATATGGCTCTTAACTTCTACGCTTTTGTGTAAAATGTGAAAGTTGATAAAGAGAAGAAACTGTACAATACTTTTATTTCATGTACTGACCTTAAACTTGATCTGCAGATGGAATACAGTATGCTGTTCACATATGCCAAGAAATAGCCTATTCTGTGCATTGCTTTGAATAGCATTCTATTGAAATCAAACTCAAAATATGACATTCAATCCACTAGAAGCTATTTGTCAGTGTTGCCTAGTTCTATTAAGAAACAACACAAATTGTGCCCAATTACATTGGGCAGGAAAACAAGTATTTATATGACCTAACCTGAAACGAATATTACATAAGGTATTTATCACAAAATAACATGCTTTTATGTACAAAATTGGGGTAAGTTCACCGTCGGACATGTGGGAATGTCAGATTCGGCATGTTTCATGAACGGCATCCTCTCTCCCAGGTCATGATTCCGCAGTCTTCGTGTTCACAAGTTCAAGATCGGGAACATAAAAAATCATTTTACATGACCGACACCAAGATTGGGCAAATGAAAATATCTTCTTACACAACTGACGCCGATCTCAGTCCGTTTGACAAGATTTCCAAAGGCACATATACAGTCCATCAGCTGTCTTGATATTATTTTGGGGGGTGAAAGTTTATAGTAGGTATCAATATTACGAATTATTCTGTGAAAATTGTATAATACCGTGATAAGGCGCATTTTTTCTTTTAAGTTATACAGGTTTTCGGGATAACCAATTCATTTTTTATATATTGTCTGATTGAACCAAATTTCGACATATACCGTATTTGCTCGCGTATATCTCGCACCCCATTTTTTATTTGAAATTTCAGGGGAAAAAAAGTACTCGCATATATCTCGCATTTTTACTGATGCCATCATATAAATGACCGTAATAACCTTGAGGTAGAAACACGTTCGATTTAGCGCGCCACAACAATCGTCATTGTCCAGGAGCTTACCCGAAGCGTTACTAACAGGAAGAGCGAGCAACAAGGAGTCGATCCGAACTTCGATACGAGCCGATTAGGGATCGAGGCGCCACGTGCAAGCATATGGCGCAGCGTGAGTGTTAGCACGCTGTACATCGTGTTAGTCTTCGGCCGCGGTTGGCTAAATTTGCCGCCTTGAGACACGTTCGAATTAGCGATTAGCGCGCCACGTAAGTTGAGCAAGTAGGCCTACTGTTACATCGCAGAGAAACGCAGTTCAGTCTTCTCGAATCTCAATGATTTCGTCTTTACGCATTGCGTTGCATCAGAGCTCGGCCGCGTGCAAGCATAAGGCGCAGCGTGAGTGTTAGCACGCTGTACATCGTTCGCCGCGTCTTAGGCCGCGGCTGGCTAAATTCGCCGCCTTGAGACACGTTCGAATTAGCGATTAGCGCACCACGTCAGTTGCGGAAGTAGGCCTACTGTTACATCGCAGAGAAACGCAGTTCAGTCTTCTCGAATCTCAATGATTTCGTCTTTACGCATTGCGTCGCATCAAAGCTCGGCCGCGTGCAAGAATATAGCGCAGCGTGAGTGTTAGCACGCTGTACATCGTTCGCCGCGTCTTCGGCCGCAGTTGGTTAAATTCGCCGCCTTGAGACACGTTCGAATTAGTGATTAGCGCGCCACAACAGTTGCTCAAATAGGCCTACTGTTACATCGCAGAGAAGCGCAGTTCAGTCTTCTCGAATCTCAATGATTTCGTCTTTACGCATTGCGTCGCATCAGAGCTCGACCGCGTGCAAGCATACGGCGCAGCATGAGTGTTAGCACGCTGTACATCGTTCGCCGCGTCTTCGGCCGCGGTTGGCTAAATTCACCGCCTTGAAACACGTTCGAATTAGCGATTAGCGCGCCACAACAGTTGCACAATTAGGCCTACTGTTACCTCGCAAATTTTGTGTTTTTTCGGGAATACGGTCATTCCCCGCATATATCTCGCACCGAAATTTTTCACACATATTTTCGGTCAAAAAAGTGCGAGATATACGCGAGCAAATACGGTAACAGGTTTTCGAGATAACCAAATTTCGACATATAATGGTATACAAGTAACAAAAGTTCCCACCTAGTCAACACGATAATTCATCAATATACCAGGTAGGTACTGTCCCCGTTATCAGGATAGTAGGCTGTCAGATATCCGCCCCCTCAATCGGATTGCCAATAATCAAACGCACCGGCACAGCTACATCAATGAAAATGGCACTGACAGATACTATCGAGATTAGAGCACAATAGTTAACAAGAAAATTATTGTGGAACACACCAAAATATACGGGGGTTCATACTCTTAAATTTATCTCGGGTACTGGGTTGTCAACTGGATCACTTAAAGTATGCCCTCACAATAACCTCCACCATGATATTTAAAATGAACCAAAAACGAAGACGAGAAACTTTAAACTGCACAATAATTTATTTCACATAAAGAATGAATTTAACAAAAATAAAACAACAAAATCCACGTGGCAATCAGAAGCCATCGACCACATAACCATGTCCTCCTGTAGGATTTGTATACTCTACATACAATGTTTCAGCTTTCTCAAGCTCAAAATAACGTAAAAATAATAATGCACTTGGAATGGAAACGGGATTTGGGACGAGACACATATATCAATTGGTTTGCGTGTTTATATACTTCATATTTTATTTATAGCCACAAGGCTATTATGTAAACGTCCTTGGCCTCTATCATACAGTTGTCCGGGCCAGCTGCAATGCACCTGCATTGTCAAAGTGGACTCACCTGTCCGTTCAACCCTAGCATAAGCGAGTTACATCAGAGCTTAGCTCTCCTTTCAAAACACGTTAAATGTCCACATCTCAACTGAAATATTATCACGCAAATCCTTTAAATGCTCCATTCAAACACCAGTGGATTACTCCAACAATCCCAAATCATGTTTAACTGTTCAATCCACTTGTTTAATTAGCGTTGTTTAGAGTATAAAAACAAAACTCCAAATGTTAATAACAAAAGTTCATTAATTATTTATAACAATAATAAATTGTTTATAACAATGTCAAACGACAATTGGAAATTTTATACACGCCTCTATTAATCCCTTTCATTTCATATTATTTAACAAAGATATTTACATAATTATTTACAATATTAATATTGTTTATATTATTTATATAAGAAATACATTAAACCACACGTTTATCCGGTTGATAATTACTCAAATCGTGGTGATATAATCGACCAATGAAGGTTAGTTATATTTAAATGTCAAATTCAGGTTTAATAATTATTATTAATATTTGTGACGGTAACCTCCATTCAAAATCTTCATCTCAAATTATTTAACACTCTTGTTAACTTTAACAGTATCTTCACATGAATAACTTTCAAAGAACCAGGACAATACATTCAGCGGAAAAATACTTCGCTCAAAACGCACAAAATTGCTCAACAATAGGCCCAGAATTCATCATATATCTTCATATATATGGCATCAAAATCTTCCAAATTACATACAAAAACCTCCACTCGTAAATTCAACAACTTCATTTATTACTGTGGGAACCTCCTTCATTATTCAAGGGCATTACTCATCAGCGACTTTTACAGGTCCACTGAACTAACGATTATACATCCATTGTTCCTCTTCAAAAATTCTTATATTCATCAATTGTATTAATGACTGTTATTATTTAACCTTCGTGGGTTTCATTCATGAATCGATATGAAGTAAAAATTTGCCAATCACAAATAAATTTAATAGCAAATACGATTAGACACTCCTCCCTGGTCTATCAAAATTGAGATTAATATCTTCAAAGTAACGCAGTATAAAAATACTATCTTCAATCAAAGTTCATTTAAACTGCATAAATAGTCGAATAGAATACAATTAGACTGTGGAATGCAAACATTATTGTTCCAATCTATAATTGAGAAAAACTCCTATCAAAAGTTCATTACTATTGTGTATTCAATAAATCGTAATCAAAGTTCATTTTTCATAAAATTGTCTATAATGCAATGATAAATGTCTATGTTGCAATCATGTTCATAAGACGACTAGTATTTCAAAGATCGTCGATAACGTATTAGATTTTAACGCTCTAAAATCATTTAATCATTCTTCTTTCTTGAGGATGAGAGAAATTGGTCAAAGTAATTAACTGAATAGAATTACTTTAATAAAATGACACGCTGTCTGACTTCAAATCTGCCATAGAAATCGTTAACTTTACAGTCAAATCGTGACTACAAAAATATGCAAATTATTGAAAGAATGTAAATTATCAGTCTCAACTGATCCAAAATTATTTAAGTATGCCAATGACATAACAATGTCTCAAACACGTAGAAAAAGGCATAAATCATCGAAGAGTACTGAGTACAGAAATGTTAATCAAGAAAATGGGGCAAAAGATAGGACAAAAATAATATGGGAAAATGGTTGCTCAGATATCGCTACATGACTCAAATAATACAAGAAACGTTCACGACTACCTTATCTGTTGATTGAAGTTCTAGAGGAAAGTTTTCAAAGAAAACTGCTGTTGGTTCCATTTCACCAGCGTGAAGATGTGCTCCGTCCTCGAACCTGGAATCAGCGTCCTCGGAGAATCGAACTGCTTCCTTCTCCGGAAATTGCACTGCTCCACGTATACGAAAGACATCCTTCTGGCAAAACTCTTCTTTATGAGCCGGGTCCACCCTGGCCTCTCTTGAAAGTTCCCTGAAGTTCCAGTCGTAATTCGCCATGAAGTTTATTGCAGTTATTTCCGCAGAAATATTCATAATCGTGGAGTATGATGATATTTCCACTGTCATTTGATATAATTCAGCGATGGATTCACGATGCATGAGTGTAGTTGGATGTTCACTACATGCTCGCTTTTGTAGAATGACCATTAACGAAGTTCCATGCTGCTACACTCCATCGATATATGTCCCAATTGCATTAAAGCCTTAGCCTTCCATCTCAACTTCTGTTATAATCATTGAAAGCACTGCAAGATTATAATGTTCCATAGTAGAATGTATCGTTGTATTACCAAACGTATTCTCCAATATCACGGTTGTAACACGTGTCAGCCGTAGTGTATACTGTGGAAATTTAAAAGTGCCTCTCAGGTGGCGAGAAAATCACTTTTGTCTGCAGTCTTAAAGTGTCAATATCTTTCGAAGTATAACTGTGAAATTGTTCAAATCTTCTACACACCTCAATGTTGTACTGCCCAATTGAATTATAATAAAGGCAGAAGTTAACTCTTTATATCTTTTCTCGTAGAAACGTTAATGTGAGCGTTACAACTTCACCTAGTTTCGAACAGCGTAAAATGGAACTGCTCCGTGTTCGTTCGATGCGCCGGGCTTTAACCATACGCTAAAGATGACTTGCTTCACTTATTCACTCGAAAATGACTCTATGACATCTGAAATATATATGCGGTATCAGAAATCAGATATGCGGTTATGAGAGATATGAGAGCTCCTCTCTCCTGTGCACGACCTTGTATCAACTTCTTAAGGGGCCTATCCATCCCTTCCATAGCCTGTTGCTCCGTCATTGCTAGAAGTTTTAACTTTGGCTATACTTGACGGATTTTCAAATTTCAAAAACTCAAAATTAATTTCTTCAAAATTCCAAATCAATGCCATAACTGAAAATAGTTTTCCACAAATCTGCATGCCAAAAGCAATCAAATATCGTAGTTTCAGCAATCTCCGTCTTCCTTCCAAACTATCGTTCATTGGTTCGAGTCTCTCCTCCAATAGCGTAACTTCTTCCTTAGCACGATACCTTGTTTCCTGCGACTGCGTCGTAAATTTCAGATCTTTCTCGAACAAAATCATGACGTCACCAAGAATCTCAGCTCAACCAGCCTACTTGCATGAAGTATACGTCATCCGTGCCTACGTCATGAATATACACGTCACAACTATGACAGCCATAACTTTATTCATATTTGCCAATACAGCCATCGCGGTCTCAATATAATTCAATTTACGGGGGCATTCTCCCTTCACCACGTTTTAAAAACAGTTGCAAATTGTTTTTAAACTCTGTGTTATAAATATCTCAATTCACTTGAACACGAAATTGAATTATTATTGGCTTACTCTTGTATGATATTTCTTCTATGTTCCTTAATCATAAGTCTCTTCTTCTCTGGGTTTGTGTGTGGCTAATGCATTCTCTCCTTTCTACTTTCTCTTCTGTCCTGTATTTCTGTTTTCTAAGTTCTGCTGACTTGTAGAAGGACCAGGATCGATCACTACATCCTGTCTTTTCTTTTGGTTTTCAGCTTCCTTTTCTCGTAATTCCTTCAGATACTGCTGACTTTCTTTCTCTCTTTCTTGATACTTGTCGGGTGTCATAACCTGACCTTGAGAATTCTGATTCTGATACTGGTTATTTCTATTGTAGTTACTATTATAACCATTGTTGTAGTATCTACCTCTTCCGTTGTTGTAATTCCCTCTATTATTATTCCAGCCTCGTCTTTGCTGATATGGACGGTAACCTTGGGATCTGTTGTTGCGGAAATAATTATTCCTGTGAGGACCTACATTTTCAGTTTTTTCTTCATCAGGCTTATCAGTTTGCTGCACTTGATCCATGTAGACTGTATTAACGTCTTTGAATTCGTGCCTCTGACCTTTTTGTACCAAATTTGGCATTGGACTCGTGTAGTCAAGCCTTCTCAATAATTCGTCCATACTGGTCAAATCTCTGATATTTGACGATATGATCAGTCTTCTTACTTCCACAGGCAGCATACGTGAAATCGCATCTATCAACTGCTCTGTTGACAATGGGGGTTGTAAAAATCTCAAGCGTGATAGCTGGCTCGTGAAAAAATCAGCGTACCGTGTTGGAAGAGTACCTGAATACTTCCTCGAGTATACCTCAGCTCTTAATGAATTCTGAGCTTCTATTGACCAGAATCGTTTTATCAATGCCTCTGCAAATTCGTCAAAATTGCTGAAAGTGTACCGAAATGCTCTAAACCATTCAAGGGGTCCTCCAGCTAGAAATCTTTCCACGATTCTCATCTCTCTCTCTCTCTCTAGGAATGTGGGCTTCTATAAAGTAGTCTTTAAGATTCCTGATATATTCGATCGGTGTGAGACTATCAGTGTTGCTAAATTTTTGAGGTTTGTCTTCAAAATTCCGGATGACTGTCACATTTCTCGGATATGAATCCATATAATGTTTCCCACTATCACGATACTTCCATTCAGGTTCAATATTCCTATCCTCTTCACCAGTCAATCCTTCAATATCCTTGTCTGTGATTTCCGTGATGACTTTCCTAATCAACTCTTCCTTATAGGTTTCCATCATGCTAGCTTCTCCTAGTTTCAAATTCTGCAGTTTGCTCGTAGTTTCATTAACATCAGAGACAACCTTATGAATCTGTTCCTCTAACGCAGTTTTTAATGCTTGCACGTCCTGACCTATTTGAGTTCTATCCTCTACCTGCTTTTTGGATAGCGAATCCATCCTTACATTCAAGTCTTTCCTGATCTGAACTACTTCATTATTAATGTCTACTTGTGTACTGGCAAGTTTTCTTTCAATTCGCTCCTGAATCTGATCGACATGTTCCCCACTTGACCTGTTCCATTCATCTTTCCAAACCGTCACATTTGCAGTTAACATTTCCGCGATATCTACCTCAATGTCTTCCTTAAGTAAACGATTGTGATCTAATACTTGGGTTCTCATGACCTCTACATCGTATTTTAAACCAGCTAGAGAAGCTGTTGTCCTAACAGACTCGTCAACTAATCGAGTTGTTAATGCACTAATGTTACGAGTACAAAGTGTTTTTGAAGTTTCAATTTCCTCCCTAACTTTGTTAACATCAGTCTGAACTTTAGCAATGTCTACAAAAACAGTATTGACTTCTACCTGTATTTTATTGATATCGCTTTGCATATCATTAACATCTGAATGAATATTATTGATGTCAACTTGAACATTTGACACATCAGTTCGAGCATTTCTAACCTCTCTTTGAACTTCCTCTACTTTGTCTTGTACAGTAGCAACATCATTCCTAACAACAATTACTTCAGCTCTAGCACATGAAATATCACCCCGGACATTGGCAACATCAAGATTCAACATAGTAAGATCTTTCTGTACCTTAGAAACATCAATTTTAACCTCAGAAACATCTTTATGCACATTGGACACGTCTGTGCGCATGTCAGTTACAGCATTCTCGATTCCCTGGGTACTGATCTGTAAACGCGACACATTATTTTCTAAGTTTGCAGAACTGGTCTGAAGAACTTTCAGATTTTCATCCAGCATCTGCTTTACACTTTCATTCATGCTAGCTTTCAAGTTAGCAGACATATTACTAGCATTCTCCTCCATTCGACTAGTATTCCTAGCTTCCATCTCCTTCACACTTTCATCCAGCCTAACAGACAAATTAGCTGACAAACTACTAGAATTCTCCTCCATCATCTGCTTCATACTGCTATTCATGCTAGCTTTCATCTCCTCCAACATCATTCTTAGACTCTCATCTGCCATTTCAATAATATTTCAATAATAAACTGCTTTAGGGACATACATCAAACAGAGCAAAATAACAACATCTGAGCAACATTTTTCACCATATATAAGTTTTGAGCAATTTTCTGTCTTAAATCTAACTTATAATTACCTTATGATTAACCTTCGTAGACACTTCATGTTGAAATAAACTCAAGCACATGTTCAAGTTTCTTTGGTTCATTTTAAAATATCCTAACACAAATAATTTACATTTACAATCCAAATAGTTTAATTTTATCTTTAATATGACTACACATGTCATAAGCCGGTCAAATAAAATAAGATTCCAGATCATAGGCGATTTTTCTAAGTTTCCAGCCTATTTAACCTCTCTCAAGTTGTATAAGATCTGATCTTTTCTGAGTGTAATTTTCCTAATACAACACAACATTTAATCCCTATATAATCACACTCTCAAATTCTACAATTGGCTAAGACATCTAACAAAGAATCAACCTCTTTATTTGAGTCTTCACAATCCCTTTGACATCGATAACTTGGTAATCCAATGTTATTCGAACACTCCACAAAAATTGCGGTGCCAATTCTACTGCAATAACTTGGTAATCCAATGTTTTGCTGATCGTGCCAATCGAGCCAATCGTGCCCAACACGTTGATTGCGCCAATCCTACTGTCCCCGTTATCAGGATAGTAGGCTGTCAGATATCCGCCCCCTCAATCGGATTGCCAATAATCAAACGCACCGGCACAGCTACATCAATGAAAATGGCACTGACAGATACTATCGAGATTAGAGCACAATAGTTAACAAGAAAATTATTGTGGAACACACCAAAATATACGGGGGTTCATACTCTTAAATTTATCTCGGGGACTGGGTTGTCAACTGGATCACTTAAAGTATGCCCTCACAATAACCTCCACCATGATATTTAAAATGAACCAAAAACGAAGACGAGAAACTTTAAACTGCACAATAATTTATTTCACATAAAGAATGAATTTAACAAAAATAAAACAACAAAATCCACGTGGCAATCAGAAGCCATCGACCACATAACCATGTCCTCCTGTAGGATTTGTATACTCTACATACAATGTTTCAGCTTTCTCAAGCTCAAAATAACGTAAAAATAATAATGCACTTGGAATGGAAACGGGATTTGGGACGAGACACATATATCAATTGGTTTGCGTGTTTATATACTTCATATTTTATTTATAGCCACAAGGCTATTATGTAAACGTCCTTGGCCTCTATCATACAGTTGTCCGGGCCAGCTGCAATGCACCTGCATTGTCAAAGTGGACTCACCTGTCCGTTCAACCCTAGCATAAGCGAGTTACATCAGAGCTTAGCTCTCCTTTCAAAACACGTTAAATGTCCACATCTCAACTGAAATATTATCACGCAAATCCTTTAAATGCTCCATTCAAACACCAGTGGATTACTCCAACAATCCCAAATCATGTTTAACTGTTCAATCCACTTGTTTAATTAGCGTTGTTTAGAGTATAAAAACAAAACTCCAAATGTTAATAACAAAAGTTCATTAATTATTTATAACAATAATAAATTGTTTATAACAATGTCAAACGACAATTGGAAATTTTATACACGCCTCTATTAATCCCTTTCATTTCATATTATTTAACAAAGATATTTACATAATTATTTACAATATTAATATTGTTTATATTATTTATATAAGAAATACATTAAACCACACGTTTATCCGGTTGATAATTACTCAAATCGTGGTGATATAATCGACCAATGAAGGTTAGTTATATTTAAATGTCAAATTCAGGTTTAATAATTATTATTAATATTTGTGACGGTAACCTCCATTCAAAATCTTCATCTCAAATTATTTAACACTCTTGTTAACTTTAACAGTATCTTCACATGAATAACTTTCAAAGAACCAGGACAATACATTCAGCGGAAAAATACTTCGCTCAAAACGCACAAAATTGCTCAACAATAGGCCCAGAATTCATCATATATCTTCATATATATGGCATCAAAATCTTCCAAATTACATACAAAAACCTCCACTCGTAAATTCAACAACTTCATTTATTACTGTGGGAACCTCCTTCATTATTCAAGGGCATTACTCATCAGCGACTTTTACAGGTCCACTGAACTAACGATTATACATCCATTGTTCCTCTTCAAAAATTCTTATATTCATCAATTGTATTAATGACTGTTATTATTTAACCTTCGTGGGTTTCATTCATGAATCGATATGAAGTAAAAATTTGCCAATCACAAATAAATTTAATAGCAAATACGATTAGACACTCCTCCCTGGTCTATCAAAATTGAGATTAATATCTTCAAAGTAACGCAGTATAAAAATACTATCTTCAATCAAAGTTCATTTAAACTGCATAAATAGTCGAATAGAATACAATTAGACTGTGGAATGCAAACATTATTGTTCCAATCTATAATTGAGAAAAACTCCTATCAAAAGTTCATTACTATTGTGTATTCAATAAATCGTAATCAAAGTTCATTTTTCATAAAATTGTCTATAATGCAATGATAAATGTCTATGTTGCAATCATGTTCATAAGACGACTAGTATTTCAAAGATCGTCGATAACGTATTAGATTTTAACGCTCTAAAATCATTTAATCATTCTTCTTTCTTGAGGATGAGAGAAATTGGTCAAAGTAATTAACTGAATAGAATTACTTTAATAAAATGACACGCTGTCTGACTTCAAATCTGCCATAGAAATCGTTAACTTTACAGTCAAATCGTGACTACAAAAATATGCAAATTATTGAAAGAATGTAAATCATCAGTCTCAACTGATCCAAAATTATTTAAGTATGCCAATGACATAACAATGTCTCAAAAACGTAGAAAAAGGCATAAATCATCGAAGAGTACTGAGTACAGAAATGTTAATCAAGAAAATGGGGCAAAAGATAGGACAAAAATAATATGGGAAAATGGTTGCTCAGATATCGCTACATGACTCAAATAATACAAGAAACGTTCACGACTACCTTATCTGTTGATTGAAGTTCTAGAATAAACTAAGGTGGTTTGGACATGTAAAGAGGATGGAGGAAAATAGAATACCAAGACAGGTGCTGGAGGCCAAGTACAAGGGTAAGAGAGCAAGGGGAAGACCTAGAACAAGGTGGATCGATTCAGTGAAGAACAGCGTGAGAAAAAGGAATCTGGACTGGGACAAGATCGTGGAAGAAGAATTGTGGAAGGAAAGAGGAAAGTGGAGAAGTGCCATAAATACCCCGACCCGGCAGGAGCTGGATAAGGGGAAATGATGATGATGATGATGATGATGATGAAGTTCTAGAGGAAAGTTTTCAAAGAAAACTGCTGTTGGTTCCATTTCACCAGCGTGAAGATGTGCTCCGTCCTCGAACCTGGAATCAGCGTCCTCGGAGAATCGAACTGCTTCCTTCTCCGGAAATTGCACTGCTCCGCGTATACGAAAGACATCCTTCTGGCAAAACTCTTCTTTATGAGCCGGGTCCACCCTGGCCTCTCTTGAAAGTTCCCTGAAGTTCCAGTCGTAATTCGCCATGAAGTTTATTGCAGTTATTTCCGCAGAAATATTCATAATCGTGGAGTATGATGATATTTCCACTGTCATTTGATATAATTCAGCGATGGATTCACGATGCATGAGTGTAGTTGGATGTTCACTACATGCTCGCTTTTGTAGAATGACCATTAACGAAGTTCCATGCTGCTACACTCCATCGATATATGTCCCAATTGCATTAAAGCCTTAGCCTTCCATCTCAACTTCTGTTATAATCATTGAAAGCACTGCAAGATTATAATGTTCCATAGTAGAATGTATCGTTGTATTACCAAACGTATTCTCCAATATCACGGTTGTAACACGTGTCAGCCGTAGTGTATACTGTGGAAATTTAAAAGTGCCTCTCAGGTGGCGAGAAAATCACTTTTGTCTGCAGTCTTAAAGTGTCAATATCTTTCGAAGTATAACTGTGAAATTGTTCAAATCTTCTACACACCTCAATGTTGTACTGCCCAATTGAATTATAATAAAGGCAGAAGTTAACTCTTTATATCTTATCTCGTAGAAACGTTAATGTGAGCGTTACAACTTCACCTAGTTTCGAACAGCGTAAAATGGAACTGCTCCGTGTTCGTTCGATGCGCCGGGCTTTAACCATACGCTAAAGATGACTTGCTTCACTTATTCACTCGAAAATGACTATGACATCTGAAATATATATGCGGTATCAGAAATCAGATATGCGGTTATGAGAGATACGAGAGCTCCTCTCTCCTGTGCACGACCTTTTATCAACTTCTTAAGGGGCGTATCCATCCCTTCCATAGCCTGTTGCTCCGTCATTGCTAGAAGTTTTAACTTTGGCTATACTTGACGGATTTTCAAATTTCAAAAACTCAAAATTAATTTCTTCAAAATTCCAAATCAATGCCATAACTGAAAATAGTTTTCCACAAATCTGCATGCCAAAAGCAATCAAATATCGTAGTTTCAGCAATCTCCGTCTTCCTTCCAAACTATCGTTCATTGGTTCGAGTCTCTCCTCCAATAGCGTAACTTCTTCCTTAGCACGATACCTTGTTTCCTGCGACTGTGTCGTAAATTTCAGATCTTTCTCGAACAAAATCATGACGTCACCAAGAATCTCAGCTCAACCAGCCTACTTGCATGAAGTATACGTCATCCGTGCCTACGTCAGGAATATACACGTCACAACTATGACAGCCATAACTTTATTCATATTTGCCAATACAGCCATCGCGGTCTCAATATAATTCAATTTACGGGGGCAGTACCTGGAAGGTTCACCGTTGGATATGGGGGGAACGTCACAAGTAGGTTCGGCACGTTTCATGATGAATTATAAATTAATGTATTGACTAGACGGCAATTTCTGTCAATTGTATACCGTTAAAATATAAGAGTTAATCATCATCTTGCACAGTTTTCAGCCACTGGCCGGGTCTGTTTGGAACACAAGCCTCTCCAACGTCTTCTGTCTTCCCACCATCTCTCAGCCTTCTCCTGTCTTCTTCACGCTTTCTTCCACCCCCTTCAGCCACCTGTTTCTCGGTCTTCCTCTCTGTCTCTTTCCTTCCCACTTCGTCTCGTGTATCCTCCTGGGTATCCTCTCCTCCATTTGTTTTACATGTCCATAACATCTACGACTAGATTTCTCTATACCATCCTGTAATGGTTCCTCCGTCATTAATTCTCTGGCCCTCTCATTTCTTATTCTGTCCATCTTTGTAGCTCCAATACTGCTTGTCAAGAACCTCATCTCACTGGCCTGTATTTGGCTCTTCTCCCTTCCTTTCATAACCCAGGTCTCCGAGGCATACGTCAGGATAGGGACATAGTACGTCCGATCTTTTTGCTGTTCCGAGGGACAT
Organism: Meconema thalassinum; assembly: GCA_946902985.2. Classification (NCBI taxonomy): domain Eukaryota; kingdom Metazoa; phylum Arthropoda; class Insecta; order Orthoptera; family Tettigoniidae; genus Meconema; species Meconema thalassinum. The sequence goes on along the minus strand of OX336394.1, from coordinate 398,123,214 downwards.
CCCTGCTCCATATCATGCTTCTCACACTCCTCCGGAATGCTTCTGCCTGTTTCCCCCGCTCATTTATTTCTCTATCGTTTCTTCCATTATCTTGTATCAAGCTTCCCAGATACTTGAAACTCTCCACTTTCTTCAGCTGTTCCCTGTTGTGGTTCTTTCCTTCTTCCTTGTTGTGATCACCATCTTACTCTTATTTATGATAAATTTCATCCCATATCCTTGTATTATTCCTTCCCACACGTCCAACTGTTCCTGTACCTCCTCCTCCTTCTTTCTCCAAATCATCTGCAAACACCATTGCTTTCATCTTTCCTTCCCCAATTACTTGTGCCACTCGGGTCATTATGTCATCCATCACCACAATGAAAAGTAACTGTGACAGTGCACTTCCTTGTTTCAGGCCGTTTCTCTGTTCCAACCAGTCCGATCTCTCTCCTCCCACTTTCACACAGCTCATGCTTCCCTTGTACATCTCCTTTATCCTCCTTATAGTCCATTTTTCTACTCCTCTATCCTCCAGGGACTTCCATGCTGTGTTTCTGCATACACTGTAATATGCTTTCTCAATGTCCAGGAAGGCCATCAGTAGATCTGGTCCATACTCATAGCGCTGTTCTTGTAACTGCCTTACAGCAAAAATTAAATCCACTGTGGACCTTCCTGTTCTGAAGCCATGTTGTTCTTCCCTAATCCCTCCTTCTATCCTTGTCCTAATTCTCCTTTCCAAAACTTTCTCAAACATCTTTGCACAATGACCCATCAGTGTTATTCCCTGATAGTTTCTGCAATCTGTTCTACTACCTTTCTTGAAGATCGGGACAATTATTCCCTTTTTCCAGTCCTCTGGGGTCTTCCTTTCCTTCCATGCTGTCCTCATCACTCGGCACAACCATTGTATCCCCTCCTCTCCTGCTGCTCTCACCATCTCCACACTCAACTCATACACACCCAGTGCCTTCCCTCCTTTCATCTTCCTCTTCTTTCCATGTTAAGTCCTTTTCTGTTTGCGGTCCATCTTCCTCTTCCCCGATTTCTTCCTCCTCGCCGTGGTTTCCATTTGGGTTCAGAAGTTCTTCAAAATATTCTTTCCACATTTTCTTCAGTTCTTCCCTATTTTCTATCTCTTGTCCCCTTTTGTTCACCATTCTAACATAATCCGTAGGATCCTTCTGTCTCTTATTTTTTACCATCCCATACAGGACCTTTTTTGTACCTTCACTATCCTCCTCCATCTTTGTCCACTCTTCCGTCCACTTTCTTCTCTCCTCAGCCACTACTCTCTTTGCCTCCATTTTTCTTTCCTGGTACTCTTCCCTTGTCTCTACAGTCCTATTTTGATACCACCTCCTAAAGGCTCTATTCTTTTCCCTTCCTATATCTTTTGTCTTCTCATTCCATCATGGTGTTTCCTCCACCTCTTCTTACTTCTTGTCCTCCCACATACTGCTTCTGCTGCACCTACTAGTGTCTTCTTAAATCTAGCCCATTCCACCCCTCTTTCTTCATCTGTTGGAATTCCTTCCTTTACCATTTTGAGGTACTCCACCCTTCTATCTTCTTTCCTGGTTCTCAGTCCCTGTCTTCTCCTTAGTCCCTCTCAGGTTCATTACCAGCAATCGATGGTCGCTATCCAAGTCCTTATGTTCTTATTTAATTCTCTCTTATACAGCGTATAGTCGACCACCGACTTCCTGGTCAAGTCATCACTGTACCAGGTGATTGTGTGGCTCTCTCTTTTCTTGAACTTGGAGTTCCCAACTAGCAGGCTGTTCCTTTGACAGAAGTCCAACAGTCTCTTTCCTTCCTCATTTCTTCTGCCCCAACCGTCTGGTCCAAGCACACTCTCATACCCCTGTCTTTCTCTTCCTACATGGCCATTCAGATCCCCCATAAGAATCATATTCCTTCCTCCCAGCTGCTTCTGCAATTCCTCTTCAAAGGCGCAGCCTACCTGTGGAGCATACACTTGCAATATCTCTATGGTCTCTCCCCTCAGTGCTACTTTCACTTTCATTATCCTATCACTTATTCTCTTTTTTAACCATCTCGTACTACTACTCCCACTCCATTCCTCTTTCCCTCTTCATTCCCACTCCAGTACAGTCTATAGCCTTTTCTCAGTTCTCTTCTTCCTTCTCCTTTCCACTTTGTTTCTGCCAATCCCAATAAATCCAACTTCCTTCTTTCCATCATATCCACTATCTCCTCTACCTTCCCCGTCAGCGTTCTTATGTTTAAAGTTCCAAATCTTAGTCCATGAACACAAGCTAGGTCATCGTCCATTGTATCCATCCTGTCCGAGGCCTGTTCCCCTCTTAAAAGCAAAAGTCTTATCCACTACTGCTTTCTGGACCTATCGTATAAGAGTTAATACGGGTCCAAAATGAATCATTGCATTCCTAAATACACCGACCGGCAAAAAAAGTGGAACACTTTAATTTTTTATGTAATTTCATAATTTATTCCACTATCAGTTTTCCAATATTTGCATTATTCATGTAAATTTTAGATGGTTGGCTGCAGAAAATACCAAAACATGTTTTACAACACCCTTTAACGCACAAATTTCATTACATTTTGCAAATCTAACAATTTTCTATTTTTTAGTAATGTTCTTTTGGGCTGGTTTTTATCAAACGTATTGCCAAACAAAACAGTATAATGACTGTTTCCGCCCTTATTGTCTATGACAGCTTGTAAACGCTCAGGCATACTGTTCACAACTCATCAAATGGCATCTGCCGGGATACGATCCCATTCCTCCAGCAGCGATGTTCTCAGTTGTCTGACATTCCTTCCAAGCATATCCCATACATGTTCGATGGGGTTCAAGTCAGGAGTACGAGCTGGCCAGTCGAGGGTTTGAATCCCCACTTCCTACAGATATTGTACAACACTGCGAGCAGTGTGAGGACGGGCATTATCCTGCATCAGCATGAAATTCTGACCAATGAAAGTCGCAAAGGGCATCACATGGTTCATCAGGATATCTTCAACGTACCTTTGGGAATTGAGCGTCCCGTGATCGATGCACACCAACTCACTGCGGGCCATGAAGTTAATGCCACCCCACACCATAACCGAGCCACCTTCAAATGGAGTCCTAGAGGAGAAAGCAACAGGGCTGTACCTCTCCCCGCACCTTCTCCACACTCTTTCTCTTCCATCAGGAGATCTAAGATTAAAGCGACTCTCGTCAGTGAAGAGAACAGAGGCCCACTGCTCGTGCGTCCATCCCAGATGCTGCCTTGAGAAGCGAAGACGCGTCTCTCTGTGATGTCGTTCGAGTGCGGGTCCACGTGCAGGTCTCCTGGACGAAAGATGAGCTTTTTCAAACCTTCTTCTTACTGTTTGCTCACTCTCACATTTCTGACATTTTCCAGTTGATTTCGTGCCTGGACTGCTGCGGTATGGTGATCATGCAGAACTTGCAGGGTAAGAAATCTGTCATCCCTGGCACTTGTGCTTCTTCTACGGCCTGACCCCCGTCTCCTGTCGTATGTTTGGAGTTCTCTGTAACGTGGCACTGCACGGTGAATGCTACCAAGAGATGATCCAATGACCTCTGCAACATAACGGAAGCTGCGGCCATCCTCCACCAATGCCACTGCCTGTGCAGCTGCTTCACGGCTAAGAGGCATGTTTTAAGTGCGAACTGCACATGGATAACTTGCTAAAATGTATTACAATGGTTCACACATGTTCAACAAATATCAGTTGTTATCCCTAGAACAGCAATAAGCTTAGCAGCAACACTCATAAAGCTTACAGTGCGCTTCCCGCCATAAAACCATTAAGATAGGCACATCGAAGATTGGGGGTAATTGGTGGTAAGAAACCACCCTAAGAAATGTCATATTATCAATTTCTATTCACGGATGATTCAGATGTTTGTTCTAATGCGTGAAAAGCTTTTAAAATGTGATTAAATCTTTTTCATGGCTAATTTTATGCTATTTATATTACTTTTTTAACTGTTCCACTTTTTTTGCCAGTCAGTGTATATAATGGAATTTTGAATTAACCATAGGCTACTGTACATGAGACAAAGGACGTCGCTAACTTATGAGACTGGGACATTTTTTTCCTTAATATTTCAGTGTTTTTTCACGAAATGAGATAATTTTGTGTTGTTATTCGTGACTTAAATTTATTTAGATGAAATAATTTTCAAAGAAAATTGAGAATTTCCGCCTAGTCAATACTGTAGTGTTTAACCATGTTTTGTCGATATTTTACGTATGTTTATGAGAGGGGTATCTGTACCAAATTTTACGTCGATCCACCCTGCCCTTCTCAATTTAATAGCGTACAAAGTTGTACACAGACAGACAAAAATTTTGTTTTTGCATGCAATGGTCATAAAACAGTCTGAATCACGTTAATAGCACAAGTTCCCATGGAAATTCAGAAAAAGACAGACAAACTTTCATTTTTATATACAGTATAACCCCTCTTTTACACTTTTCAAGGGCCTGGAATGAAAGTGTAAATTGTGGGAAATCATATTTACATATTTTGTACACTCTGAGCCAAAAAGCTCATGGAGAGCAAAACATTATTTGTCTCACATAATATCTTTGGGAGTCGGAGTTTGATAAGAAGGGACCAGCATCAGCCGACAGAAGACAGTTGGCTTGGTAATGAGTAGGAAACCCGAAGAAATCTTAACAGACTCGGAGATGACAGTATAAATATTATTGGTTCTCAGTCCCTGTCTTCTCCTTAGTCCCTCTCAGGTTCATTACCAGCAATCGATGGTCGCTATCCAAGTCCATGATGTTCTTATTTAATTCTCTCTTATACAGTGTATAGTCGACCACCGACTTCCTGGTCAAGTCATCACTGTACCATGTGATTGTGTGGCTCTCTCTTTTCTTGGCTCTGCAGATAACACCATTATACATGAAATCAGGAATAGAGTACATACGACATCACATTTCTATCACTTTGTGTGCAATTTACTGTGGGATGAATCCTTTCCTTTTAACATCCAAAATCACACTTTACAAAACCTATCTCTTGCCAATATTGACTTATGGACTTGAAGCAGCCACTTTAACAGCACCTGACAGTAGCAGACTTCAAGCAGTTGAAATGAAGTTCCTCCGATCTTGTCCCCAGAAGACCAAGAGAGATAAAATACGAAATGAGGAAATAGGCAACAGCTCAATTTGGATAGAAGTCTGCTTGACACACTAGAACTGTCTAGATTGAAATGGTATGGACATGTAAAGAGAATGGCCCCTGACAGAACACCAAGATTATATTTTGACCAGGTCATCCTAGGTAAGAGACCAAGGGGAAGGCCTCGAGACATTTAGGAGAAGCAAATCTGGAGAGACTTGGCCAAGAGGGATGCAGATTGGCAGAAGAAATTGGAGCGCAGTATGTGGGAGGACCGGAAGAGGCTCATTTATACCCGTACCCGGCTTGCTGGAATGGAGAATGGATGATGATGATTATCAATATTATAAGTAGTGGCATATGAACATTACAGCTTCATTTCTGCATCATTTCAGTTTTAATATTTAGTTAGTTTTTTAGATGCCTATTAAAAATGATTTTTTTCAATATTTTTTATTGTACTGGAAAATATAATTAAAATAGTTTTCATACAAAGATAATGTTTATTTAATTATTGCTTTTTATGAATAATCGAAATATCATATTGATAATATACAATTACCCTACTGTATGAATGAAACACCCCAAAAAGAAATCCTGCATACACCACTGATCTTAATCACTCTCTACTACTGCCGCTGTTTAATCGTTCCATTCCAACGATTCTAATGCTATTAATGTAACGGGAAACATTCAAATGCGCCGCAATACGAAAAGATAGGTTATGGTAATAATAGACATGTAACAAGGCGCCTGTAGAGTTTTCGATGACAATTTGACAATTGTACAAAACCGGCTGACATATTCGTTAGTTCATAAAGAAAAACTGGTGACATATGCGACATATTTGTCAGATTTCTACCTGTCAGCTTTACAACTTTATGAAACAGATTTCCGACTATGTCGAGACAATTGACAAAATTGTCGCGACATTTGTCATGATTTGAGAAACGCTTACTTGTCGAACTATCGAATTGTCGGACATTTTATGTCATCTGAGCTGACATGTCAACTTCATCATCATCATCATCATTTCCCCTTATCCAGCTCCTGCCGGGTCGGGGTATTTATGGCACTTCTCCACTTTCCTCTTTCCTTCCACCATTCTTCTTCCACGATCTTGTCCCAGTCCAGATTTATTTTTCTTACGCTGTTCTTCACTGAATCAATCCACCTTGTTCTAGGTCTTCCTCTTGCTCTCTTACCCTTGCACTTCGCCTCCAGCATCTGTCTTGGTATTCTATTTTCCTCCATACTCTTTACATGTCCAAACCACCTTAGTTTATTCTTCTCAATTCTCTCATTTAGTTTTCCCATCCTAACTTCCTTCCTAACATCTTCATTCCTCACTCTGTCTTTCCTTGTCTTTCCTATCATACTTCTTAGGAATTTCATTTCACTGGCTTGGATTCTACTCTCTTGCCTGCTTGTCAGGGTCCAAGTCTCAGCTGCATAAGTTAATATGGGAACATAGTACAATTTATATATCACCTCCTTGCTTTTCCTTGGTACTTCATTATCCCAAACAAGTTTTCTTACACTTTGATAGAATGCATTGCTCTGCTGTACCCTCCTGCCAATCTCCATCTCCAACCTACGTTTGCATCAATTCACTTCCTAGGTATTCGAACGTGTCCACAATTTCCAAACTCTGACTTCCAATTTTCACAGTGCCCTTTCCTTGTCTTTCCCCTCTTGTCATCACCATGGTCTTGCTTTTCTCTATACTGATTTTCAGGACGTACTTCTGAATATTTTCGTTCAGTGCATCTAGTTGTTTTTGCACTTCTTCGGTGTTCCTTCCCCAGACCACAATATCATCTGCAAATAACAGTAACTTCATTTCTTTATGTCCATATGCTTCCTTTGTTTCCTTTACAATTTCATCCATCACCATTATGAACAAGAGAGGTGACCGCACACTCCCCTGTCTTAGTCCAGTCTTGTTCCTAAACCAATCTGTCTTTCCAACTGGGGTCAGTACCCTGCTAACACAGTTGTTGTACATTGCTTGCACCATTTCCAACATTTCTCTTCCCAGTCTCTTCTTAACCATGGTTTCCCATACCTTCTCTCTGGGGACACTATCATATGCCTTTTCTAGATCTATGAAAGTCATGCTCAAATCCTCTCCATATTCCCAGTTCTTTTCCATCACCTGCCTCAAGCTAAAGATTGGGTCCACTGTGGATCTTCCACTCCTGAAGCCATACTGTTCCTCTTGCAACTCTCCTTCCACCTTTCTTCTCATTCTTCTTTCTAATATCCTTTCCAGCATTTTTACTATCTGTGATAAGAGGGTGATCCCTCTATAGTTATCACACACCTTCTTGTCCCCCTTCTTAAACACTGGTATTATTTAAGAAGGGGGACAACTTGTCGAGTTTTATGTTGAAATAAGGCCTAGTTTGAAGCACATTGCGAAGAAAAAGAAAAACAAAGAATACAAGCCACCATTTGCCTCAAAGAATATGTTGCCGAGTGTCAGTTAGCAAAGAGAATATAAGTGAGTCAGTTATTACCAACCAACATCTGCATAACTTAATTCACCAAGAGTAATTCGCTCTTCACTTATTGGTGAAAGTGCCGGTCACTGCTCCCAGCACTTTGCGTGCTCCCTGGACTCCTACGTGCTGAAGCTGAACGATCAAGGCCACCGGAGTACAATAGTACGCCCTGCGCGGCATGTCCTGTGCTTTGGAGTTTAACTGAGACCTGTTCTGAAACAAAACTGTCTCTTCGGTGACAGCGACCAATATCAACATCTGTTAAGACGATCGCCACTTTTTAGTGGAAAAAGTAGCACGCCCACACGGCCTCGCATGATGAAGAATAACACATGTCTTTGTCCCACACCTGCCTTCAATATGCCCTACAATTCGTTTCCGTTGGGGTAACGATAAGCCAGTTTGGAACGGCCTGGCGACATTTAAGGTCGTCTCACAGGCATTTTGTTTGCTTTGTTATATCAAGTAATTATTATTATTATTTAAAACCGCTGTCCACTCTTTATGTTCGCTGGTCTACTAGGTGTAAATTGCGGGAAATTTAAAATTTCATTAACGTAAAAGTGGAGACCAGAATGCATTGAAAACATAGGAAAATTGAAGGGACCTAGGAAAAATGTTGTAAATGGCGGGAAAACTTTATTTGCCGGAACGTAAAAGCGAGGTTATACTGTATATAGGGATTATCCGTTAAATGATAAGTGCATGCAGCAAGCTGAACTAGGCTACATCAGACCTGGCACACTTCACAGACTCAATCTTAACTTAAATCTGATTGCATTACAGGTATAATCCATGCATTAAATGAAGAGTTGGACTCAAGATAACAGATGCCGAGGAGAAAAATAAAATTAACACCATTCTTAAAACTCACAAATTTTCTGCAGAAATGACACATAGAAAGCCTATGGAGATTTCAGATGAGTTGAGAAAATCCCGATCTGAAAGAATGAAAAAGTACTGGAAAGAGCACAAGAACCAAGCAGTACTACCTTCAAAGAAGAAGTGATTGTGGAACGACTCAAGTGGTCCAATGTGACCAATCAAGATTAATAATAATAATAATAAATGAAGTGTGTACTGGGCATAAGTTTAGTAGCTCAAATGCCTCTCTCAACCATCCTAACATCGACAAAGCAACCAAGAGGTCCCAAGCCCCTGGGACTAGATACTGATCTCTTCCAGCAACCACAGCAATGAGAATTAGTGTAAAGAGGAGCCATTGGATCATAAAAATACAACTTGACATTTTTTTTTCCGACAATTACATTTAATCATCCTTCCTTCTCTGAACATACATCCCAGGTTTGTGTTTAATTTTGACAGCTTCCACTGCATCGGTAGTTTCAAACGGAATCTCCAGTTTGCCAGTCCGTGTTGGATACTTGCCTGAGAAACCCTTACGGAAAAGTGGTTTGTCCATAAGTGCACTAAGCTGTAATCTTACTATCTTGACCTCCTTTTTGATTTTGGCTGTTGTATTTTCCGTGAATTTACTAGGCCTTAAAGCTGAGTTAAGGAATATGAACAAGGTTAGGAAAACATATATGGGGCATTTCAGAATTATGGTGCCTCAATTTACAGGCCATATAAATGTCACGAAATATGCATCTAAAATGGTGGCCAGTCAAATCGGTCAACGATTTTCAAGGAATTTTCCAGGAGTAATTCTCATTTTTCCAGACTTCAAAATAAGCGCGAGTGCTAGGAAGGGGGGCTATATCGGTTGTCTACTTCAAGACCAAAATAAAAGAGTTGTGTTTGGTTTACTTATACAGATGTTGACAAATATTAGTGGTGATTACGTTATTGATACGCAAGCCTACACACAAATGATTTAATTGTTGTTTTATAAAAGCCCTTGCGACTCAAATATCCGCTTAAAAAAAAAAAAAAAAGAGAGAAAAGAATGCCGCCTGCAATTTTATTACGGTGAAGTTGTCCATACTCAATATGTTTACAAAAATACAATTGCGTGTTCTCCCACACAGAAACAGGTAGCCTGAGGAAATTTCTTTCGTTAGCGATACAGTGCTCACCCAAAACCGCAGCGGGAGTATGATTTAAGATGGAAAGATTTTTATAATTAATTAACAGTGGCTGTTTTCCAGGAGTTTTAAAATTTTTCGTCATTTTCCAGGAGTTTTCCAGACCTAATAAAAATCCAGGAGTTTTCCAGGTTTTCCAGGAGTAGTGGCCACCATGATCTAAACAAACTCGCAAACTGCACGGGCGCTTTGTTACGTGGCTACAGACACTTTCCATATGGAACTTATTTAGGTAGCTCCCTCTAGTCACGTATAGAAAGTTTTGTCTAGCGTTGGCCTGCTCAGTGAGCACTATTCAGTGTAATGATGAGGTGTACCATACCAACTGACGAGCCCAATGGTACACTGGGGCGAAATGCTGTCAAATATTTGAGCTTAATCGGACCATTCTACATAATATGTTGAATATTCTAGCTCAAAGGACCATAACAACATGTTTCTCATTCGAGAACATTCTTTCAACATATGCATTTACGGTAAAGGAGCGACACCATTTTATTGTCCAAGTGTGGTGCCAGTCTACCTTGTTTGAAAAGGGAACTCCATATCTCTGAAGGAATGACAATAACAAATGAATGTACCCAGATAAGGGGGCACTTGGCATCCAACCGACCATGTTGAACATTTTACCCACAACGCAGCAAAAACAAATCTAGAGTTGAGTGACGTAAAATATCAGTTTGAGGGCTTTAATCTTACTATCTTGACCTCCATTTTGATTCTGGATGTTGTATTTTCCGTGAATTTACTAGGCCTTAAAGCTGAGTTAAGGAATGCATTATTATTATTCTAGTTAATGCTTTCGTCTCCAACATTCTGCACCCATAATTGGGAAAATATTAATGGGGGATTTAAAAAAAGACGTTTCTTATATGAATGGAACAAGAATGTGGTAGTTACATTTACCTCAGAAAAAAGTATAAAAAAATTATAAATGTGAAACGTATAAAAGAAGTTATATGGTACTGTATCTACATAACAGGGACAGAAGTAAAATAAGGGGCATTTGGTATGGTACAAAATACAGTACTGTACTTAAAATCCAGCCCAATAAAGGTCATTAAAGGATACATGTCATCTTTGTCCATGATGATGTCCATATCTTTTACGGCCTTCTGGAACCAGCTGGTCTGAGCATTGTTCCGTCGAGAGGCAAGCTCCAACCGGTCCAACTCTCTCGCCAGACGCACACGCTCCTTGATGGCGAGGAACTGGGAGTCAACCACGGGGAAGTTGGGCAAGTCTCGTTCTACAACAGGATGAGGACATTGTTAAGACACTGTCAGAAAAGTATGCACTCTTCAGCAAAAAGGTGATGAGTCACATACCCCTGCCGAGCGTCCTGCATAACCGAGCATAGTTGGGCACTTCAGTGGGCTCGATCAACAGCAGAGTCAAGCCTTCCTTGTGAGCTCGAGCCGTACGACCACTGCGATGTACATAGCTCTGGAACAGATGAACATACAACATTTATAAAATTGGCAATCTTTGTACAATTACTGCTTTTTAAAGTTAACAATAGATGTGAAATTTGTCGACTACCGTTTCTTCATACCTATATACTCGCCCCCAAATAATCCCCGCACCCTCATTTTTGTATGAAAATTTTAAAAAAAAATATTTTTGTTTGTTTTTGACACTTTATTTTAAACAAAAATGTATACTATTAACGCTGTAATACAGGAACACTCGGTTAAGAAGTTCCCGCATAAAAAGTTTTTCCACTTAGGACGTCCGATATTCTCGGTCCCGCGATTGAATCAAATCTCGCCAATCTCCGCTAAAGATACTTTCGGTGTTCCGAGTGAAAGAATACAGCCGTTCCGAGTGTCCGTGGGTCTCCAGTGAATCATTTGACCGGGCGAACTACGTCAAGGCTACATGACGTCACGCCATGACAGCAGCAGCTCATTGGACAATGTTAACCTTGAAACATGTGTGAGGAGATATGGAAAACACTGGCTTCTGCCGGGAATACATCCGCAAACTGCAAGAAAATTAAAATCGGGAAATACGACGACGTAGAACAAGATCTGCTGGTATGGTTTAAACCGCAGCGAAGTTTAAACATTCCAGTGCATGCGACGAGTTCGGCTCTGTCAAACAGGACACGGGCTGCCCGCGCGAACGGAACAACCGCAGCCCGTCGTGGACTGGGGTGGTCAAACTGAATATGGACAAGTCAAGACACGGACTTTGTGGAAAATCACAACTGCTCTCTTATCCGCCGCGGTAGATCACCTTCTGTTTAACCAGGATGATGCAATATTACACAATACAGAGTTCGCAGCGGTCGGGCGGCCGAGTTTGCGCGATCAGCCCGCTTCCTGTTTGACAGAGATTTTACTGATGACATGCTATCACGCAACTAACGAAACTGACGCTTGTGTTTGGCTTGCGCGACCGGTCAAGCCATTAAACGGAATTAAACAAGTACACCCGAACAAGCACCATAATAGCGGATACTCGCGCATGGCGGGCAATTTAAATCTTTAAAATTTGGATGACTCAATTAATACCCGCACCCCAATTTTTCACGTCCGATTTTGTATAAAAATGTGAGGGTGATATTTGGGTATATACGGTATTCTACAACCTGTACTATGGTTTTCAGGTGATATGCAAAATTGGATCAAGAGCAAAATAATTTGTTTTCCACTAATTAGATATGATAATTTTGTTTTTGGAAAACTTAGCCTACTACTCGTTCTTAAAAAGAAAAAAAATAGTATTTCCTTGAAAAAACGAAGACAAACATAGCATTTTGTAAAAAAAATATTTATTTTGGATTGATTTCACTAGTAATTCTCCTATGGAAGGAATCTCTCTTCCAGTGGAGACCAAAATGCCAACTTCTAACAAATACCATATAGTAAACTTGGCTTGGCATTCACACATCGGTTGATTGACTACATGGGGATTTATTTGGATTCCAGTATACAATGCGACTGCTGTTAAGATGTAATGAGTTATTGAAAAAGGTAGAGAGTATCTAATTTTCAAAACTTAGTTGGTAACTTTCCCCGATTTTGATTTATTAGAGTCAAGTGCATTGTTCTACATTATCGTGTTGTATAACTCATGTTTTGTTTCATTGATCGCTTCAAATTTATTGACAAACTTGACAAATCACTCTAATGTTTGTAGTTTCATTTTAGGGGCGTGGACATCGTGGTCATTTAAATTTGTCTGATAACCCATGGTAAATTGGATGGAGAGGCACGGTTGTGGCGGCTTCCAGAATGGCGAGGACAAACTGTGTGCCATAGTCTGAACCTTTAAGCTATGGTTCTCTTTGGAGCGGTCATATCTGCTGATCAAGACCGCAGTTGGGATTCGAACCCAAATCTTGAATGTGGAGCTAGGCCGCATTGGTGCAAATGGCTAAACAATCCTGCCTGGACGACTGGAAATTCAGTTTTGAATCAAGATGCGATCACATTTTCAAGTCTTACTCACCTGCCCCAAACATGCTTTCCGAGTTTAACTGGGATGAAGACATGTGTAAAAGGTTTTTATTTAAATCTCAATCGTAATGAAAAGGGGGAAAAATTACATATGCAAGTGAAACCATCTTCATAACAACACTGCAGAATTAGACAAAATACTCAAAATATCTAAATTTAATGTTTTTCAGTTGGCTCCCTAATCCTGAAATAAAATTCATGTATTTGATACCCTACACAACGATCTAAAACTTGACCGACTTCATCCTGACATGGCACACAATCGTGTAATATGGCCACAGAGAACCAAAAAAGCAGACCCTGCTAATTTGTGGGACAAATGCTAAAGAAAAAGTTTAATCTCATGTAATTCTTTTTCAGTATTAGGGCACCGTCCATTATAATTGGGTACAATCATGTTGACCGGCTGATAAACATTAAATTTCGATTACTAACAAGGGAAGTCTCTGAACCAGGGAATCGCGGATCCTGCTGGAACTTAGCAGATACGTTGCGTGAGTCCAACTAGGCAGAACCGTGAAGAAAAATATTTCGTAAATTAACTCCTACCCACCGTAGACGGCAGTAAATACAACAATTCTGAACTGTGCGCGCTGGTTAAGAGGGAGTGTGCCTCACGCCTGATTGGTGGCTCAAAAGATCACGTTCCAAACGACTGCCCTCCCGTACTCGCGCTCACAAGCTGCGCTGCGGCACGGGGCATTAATGCTGCATCTTTACAATATACAGTGAAACCCCTCATATCCGAACCCCGGAAATCCGAAATCCCGGATAATCCGAACGAGGATCTTTCGACAATTTGAAGTTTGAAAAATACCGGTACACGAAAAAAAAGAGAAACTTATTTATTTAGTCATAAAACAATCATATACTCTGCATTATGACCGCATTTTACATAATTAGTTGAAAAATTAACAAGAAGTACAGTTAGCATAGTGTAAAAGTGCCTACATAGACTACTTATCCCATACAGGATTGAGAAACGAAAACGTTGGTTATTATAATTCCGTAGGTAATCACTTTGCTAAAACAATGAAATAGCAATAGAAACACACAAAATATTACTTAATCTTTCACTTGAAATCAGTTATCTTCAATATTGTAGAAGTGACGAAAACCATCCCACGGAGACAATTGAGCGCCAGCGTCGCACTAAGATGACATCGTTTGGCGTGGCTGCTGCGTGTTGTTCTACGAAGCGCAATGCGATGTCAACAGCAGATGCAGCTTCAGTATAAGTCACATTGTCTGCCGAAGTTTCTTTTTCCTCAATGTCATTAGCTACATTGCAGTCATGTTGACTTTGGACCAGACTCACTACTTCATGTTCGCTGTTTGCGCCAAACCGGCCTGCCTCGTTCAATGTAGGCTACAGTCCTATACCGTAACGAAGGCTGGTCATTATGTTATGGATATCTTTCGGCTAATCCGAACAAATTGAAATCCGAACAGGCTACAGCCCCAATTAGTTCGGATTTGAGGGGTTATACTGTATACGTGTCCACGTTCATAGTACTGATTTCTATACAACCAGTTATGAAACCTATAAATATCAATAGCACAACAAATAAACACATTTGTTACAAGAGATGAACGCCAGATAGGCACAAAACCATCAACATACCATCCAAACAGTCCAACAGGTCCTGTTCTTGAATGCTGAGACACCTTTCCATACATTTTCCATAATTTTCCTCCAGTCAACATGTACAATTTCCAATGTTAACATTCATCATGCAATGCATGGGACACTCACCGTCTGTCGCCTCTCATTCGGTGATTGTACGCAGTAGGCCGTGAACCACAGTACGGTTGGGATGCAACCTCTGACGTAGCCAATGAAGCTCACGCCGCGCCGCTGGCGCGCCAATTTAAACGTGTAAATCTTAATGTTTCATCTAGTACAAGGAGAAGTTAATTTCCGAAAGATTTTTCTTCACGGTTCTGCCTAGTTGGGCTAACACAACGTATCTGCAAAGTTCCAGCAGGATCCGCGATTCTCCGGTTCAGAGACTTCCCTTGTAAGGCAACACTGAAAAATGGCTTCCGACGCTATAATACTCAAAATAGAAAGAAGAATGGTCAGAACATGCATAAACAAACAATATCAAGAGACTAAGTTCTTAAGAAACGGTCTACAAGGAGATGGAACCGGTCATCATCATCATCATCATCATCATCATCATCTTGCACAGTTTCCAGCCACAGGCCGGGTCTGTTTGGAACACAAGCCTCTCCAACGTCTTCTGTCTTCCCACCATCTCTCAGCCTCCACCCTTGTCCAGTCTTCTCCTCTCTTCTTCACGCTTTCTTCCACCCCCTTCAGCCCCCAGTCTCTTGGTCTCCCTCTTGGTCTTTTTCCTTCCCACTTCGTCTCGTGTATCCTCCTGGGTATCCTCTTCTCCTCCATTCGTTCTACATGTCCATACCATCTAAGTCTAGATTTCTCTATACCATCCTGTAATGGTTCCTCCTTCATTAATTCTCTGATCCTCTCATTTCTTATTCTGTCCCTCTTTGCAGCTCCAATACTGCTTCTCAGGAACCTCATTTCACTGGCCTGTATTTTGCTCTTCTCCCTTCCTTTCATAACCCGGTAATGAGCACAATTAGGGGAAAAAACACTTGTCAATCTTTGGACATTTAATTAGGACATCGGAAAGCAGAATCAGTAGGAGAAAAAATTAAGGAACTGTAAGATTAATATTATATATGGATTATGGAAATTAAGGAAGATATGAGAGAATTACAAATTACTATTGAGGATTTAAAAAACAAAACAGACAAAATTAACTCCAAGATAAACAAAGCACATTACAAGTGAAGAGGGTCATTTTAGACAAAGAAAGAATCTGACAGAATGAAGAAGTACTGGGCTGATAGTAAAAACAAAAATCCTTGGTATAGAATGACGTAAGTGGCTCAATGAAAATTGAGAATCCACAGCCTGCTTCCAGTCGACCGACTAGGTCAGGGAACGGTGCCCCGACTATTCCCCCTTTTGTAGAGCCCGTAACCCTGGTAGGGATTCCGGCCCCAAGAAAAGAGAACGAAGCCCCTGTAAAAGGATTTTGGGCAGAATGCCCGTTGAGTGAAGGTCTGGAAATAGGTATCCAGAGGACGGGGCTAGTGACCGCCCGACATAAAGAAAAGGTTCAAACCAAAACAAATATATATTTTTGAAAACAAAACTTTACAGCGAGGTTGGTATTTGAAATACACATCACACACACACAATAGGGACCTTTGAAAACCCTCGGGAGGATGAATGAATATGCGGTCAGAAGGACCAAAGCCCATACAAAAAAACTCACAACGTTAAGATAATTATTCCCGAAAAGGAAAATATGTCCGAGAGAACACAAAATAAGTAAAGAAAAAAATCTCACCACGAGGATATCCAATCATTTCGAAGCACAACCACGAAACGCCACCCGGGACGCTATTACTCAATGCATTTTCACAAAGTGAAAATCACAGAAAATGACAAATAGAAATACCATCAAATAATTCACGAATGGAACTATAGGCGTAAGCCTCAACAAATTTTCAATACTAATATAGCCAAAATTAGGTTAAATATGCATCGCGCTTTCGAAAATTCTCAATGTAATCATCGGCTTTAACTCGAATCCGAGTATAAATCTTCTTCCTTCAGTTCAGTTTGTGGATGTGTTTACGGTGACTAAGGTGTCCAATCCTGGCATAGAACAAGCGTCCACAAAAGTCACATAGTATTGCTGAGGGGGACGTGGTTGGGCAGCTCGAAGTTTCCTAGCTTGACGCTTGGCCTCTTCATGTGTGGGTCGATCCCTTTCAAACGTTTTTACAGTATCCGAGATGGTACGGCGCCAAGTTGAGCGGTCTTCAGCCAGCATGTCCCAGGTTTGTGAATCAAGACCTGTCAATTTCAGGGTCTGCTTAAATTGGTCCTTGTAGCGCCTCTTAGGACCACCATGAGGTCTGGTGCCATAGCATAACTCACCATATAGCACTTGACGAGGTAATCTCACATCATCCATCCGATGGACATTACCAATCCATCTAAATTGGTGACCTATTATGGATGATTCTAAGCTGTTGATTCGAGCCTTTTCAAGAACAGCAATATTGGTAATGCGGTCTTCCCATTTAATCCTCAGGATTGATCGAAGTTTTTGTGTGTGGAAGCGCTCAAGCTTCCTAAGATCACGTCGGTAAAGGGTCCACGTTTCACAGCCATACAACAATGTAGAAATGACTACTGCTTTGTACACCATAAGCTTTGTACTCATGGATAGATCTTTATTCATGAAGACCCGGTGCGCTAATCGTCCATATGCTGCATGGGCTGCGCCAATTCTCTTATCCACATCCTGCTCACAGAAATGGTACTGCCCAGGTACGAGAAGTGGTCTACCTGTTCTAATGGCAAATTTGAGATGGAGATATTGAACTGAGGAAGAGGTGTGCCTGGTGAAGGTTGTGCCAAGACTTGAGTCTTATTGACATTTATGGTAAGACCAAAGCGATCACATGCACTTTTGTAACAGTTAACTGACTCTTGCAGCTCTTCTGGTGTGAGAGTTGGTGCCGCAGCATCATCTGCATACAACATATTAGTAACCTGAGTTATCCTCAAGGAGCGGAGACGAGTTAGGTTGAAAAGCCCTCCATCAAAACGATACTTGACCTCCACACCTGGGATGTTTGTGGGTGAATCATAAAGTGTGGGAGCCAGTACACATCCTTGTTGCATGTATCACAGCATACAAGCATGCGACACAATTCTTTCAATTAAATCAAGGAAAAATAACTTTCCTGACTGCTAGGAATACATTTAACATTAACATTACTCGACTTTAGATCATAAAATATTAGCACCAAATCACGAGCGAAGACTAAGCACATTCGCATGTTCGTAACAGATAATTATGGCTCTCGACAACTGCCAACGTCAACAAAGGGCTGTTGGCAATTATTCTAAACTTTTCCCCAAATCCGAAATTATACATAGTGTATATTTCTTTGAAACACTGGACTGAAAAATAGCAAGAAGTTCCGTCACAAACTAAAGAGCCTACTTTTCTTAAAATTTAAGATTCATGCCAATTTATATAGACCTATCTAGAATAATGACGAAATTAAGTTGGCAATATCGAAATTTCTAATTAGTTCGAAATATACCTGGTATAATGTAGCCTAATAGAGCACTACAGTTGGCAGCCCTGGTGACTGAATATATGGTTCGCTCCATCTCTTCAGGTACAGAATACAAAATTTGGTTGAAATCCAATGGATAGCATGGACGTTACATGCAGTTAGACATTGGATCTATCAGCGAGCGTAAAATCATGTTGGCAACAATGTCATGCATGTGTTGGTCAGAAATAATCTGAAATATTATGATCTCTTGGTGTGCCAATTTTGGATGAAATCCATTTGTTAGTATAAAAGTTACATGTATTTTAAAATTGGACCTATCAGCAGGCTTAGTCATGTTGGCAGCACTGACGCATATTAGTTTATCGAAATTAATCTAGAATGTCAGGTACTATACGTGCGCAAATTTAAAGCTGTTGGCTTACATACTTTCTGATATATATTAATATTAGGGTAAAAAATAGAGACAGCATTTATTAACAGTCGGCAGCCCTGGTTGCTCTTAAGAATAAGCATAGTCATATCTGTTATGGTACACATAGCACATACGAAATTTGGTTGGAATCCAATTGAGAGTATAGACGTTACATGTATTTAAAGATTGGTCCTATCAGCAGGCTTAGAATCAAGTTGGTAGCACTGACATACATAAGTTACTCCAAATTAATCTAGAATGTCAGGTACTATATGTGTGCATAGTTTAAAGCTGTCAGCTTGCATACTTTCTGATGTATTGGTGTTTGGATAAGAAAAGAGAGAGCATTTATTAACAGTTGGCAGCCCTGGTGGCTTTTAAGAATACGCTCAGTCACATCTGTTTATGTACACATAGCACATTCGAAATTTGGTTGAAATCCAATTGATAGTGTAAAAGTTATATGCATTTAAAAATTGGACCTATCAGCAGGCTTAGAATCATTTTGGCAACACTGCCATGCATGGCCTCGTGGAAATTAAACTGAAATATTATTATTTATATATGTGCCAATTTTGGAATAGCTCCCGTGCACATCTTACAAGATATCCAACATGGAGCTCAAATTTCAATTGCGTTTTTTCAGCAGTTGGTAGCACTGACATAATTTCCAAATATGGGCTTGAGATATTCAGGTATAGATCTTGACTCATACCAAATTTGGATTCGATTGCTGCAGTCGTTTAGGAGTTGACAGGGGACACACACACACACAGCCAGACAGACAGACATTGGCCCGTATCGATCTCATAAGTCTACTTTTTCCTCATTTTTGCAAAATATGAACAGTAGGCTAAAAATTTAATACAATGAATTTTAAGAAAACTTCTATACTTATGGTGGCGCTTTCCTAACAAGTTAATTGACTTTTCAAGGTTAAATAATAAAAGAAATAAAATAATAGTGATAATAATAAACTGCCGAATGGACAACACCAGATATGCAAAAAAACTGCTTGATATAATTAATTCAAACAAGGTCAAAATCAGTTGGTTAGAAGAAATCAAACAGGACTTAAAGGAAATAAACATTACAGAAGATAGCATCATGAATCGCAAGACTTTTAGAACCCGAGTTACAAATCACACTTTCGCCGAAAGCTAAAAAGACCACTGGAAAAAAATGGACGGAGGAACGTAAGAAGGGGCATAGCGAGTTAATGAGGAGATTTTGGGAGGAGAAGAAGAGGAAAGCTCCATCAACCCGAGTCAACAAGCTCAAGCGCGCTCCCTAAGTGGGCAAAACGAAGAAAGAAAGAAAGAAAGAAAGAATAAACTGAATGAAAAGTAATTTTAGGCCTAACACTCAGATCATGGACCCATGGTAAGAAATTAAGATAATACAAATGAAAACATTAAAGCATATTTAAATTAGGTAGCCGAGCATAAAATAGCTTCAGTTATAAAAGCCAGACAAACTAAATTAAAGTTCTTTCGATAGCGCAAGGTACCAAACAACACTTGGCCCCATCAAAACTAACAAAATTTCAACAATAAGATAGTTTGATGATTAATATTCGCCAGCACGTAAGACGTATTTAATTAAGTTCAGTATTGCAAGTTCGGTTTACCTTGTTGCTCCTAGCGGAGCCTTGCCCAGCTCACAAGTTCCTTTTTCAAACTCACATCGCAGAATGATGCCACACGCCAGAATTAGTTCATGCACATGCACCACTTGGTGCTGCTCAAGGCAGGCAGTGAGAACACGTTGTACTATTAAACAGATGAAGGTAATTTCGCGCATATACATGTTGCCAATATTTCAACCACATAGTTAGTCATTTCCTTGTGATAGAATTACCCTCTCAGTCTACCTTTAGGTTGGATATGAATAACTTCCACGTAGTCCATTCCCGATTGGCTAACCAGATATAGTTTGATAAATTCGAAAACGCGCGGATAGTTAAGTACAGCACTGTTCGTCCAAAATATGTACTATCGTCACTAATGTCTTTTTTTGAATAGTTAATTGTTGGCACACAGGGGAATATTTTTGTTGAACCATTTTTGGGTCAAAAGGGAATATTGCAAACAAGTTTTCTTTATTTCTTCTTTCTAAATGGGCGATCACAAGAGTGACCATAGGGTTCTGAACTCCAGATGTCCACAGGGCTCAGAGCTGATTCCAATGTGACGAAGAGGGATAAGGGGCAAGAGAGGGGCCCGGAGTTGACCTTGAAGAAAGGAGTCGATTTCCAAATGGAATGAATGAAGCCCCCATCTAGCGGCGAGGATATGAACTATGCCGGCTGCCGAAGCAGTCGCACTCCCCTGGATCAATGATTAAATGAATGACAGTGATAGTGAGGAGTGTTGCTGAAACGAAATTGTGACAGGGAAAACCGGAGTACCCGGAGAAAAACCTGTCGCCCTCCTCTTTGTCCAGCACAAATCTCACATGGAGTGACCGGGATTTGAACCACGGATCCAGCGGTGAGAGGCCAGTGTGCTGCTACCTAAGCCACAGAGGCTACTTAAGTGGCTCAATGAAATAAATAATTAAAAGGGCAAAAAGTGGCAACAACTGACCCAGGTAAGCACTCTTCCTTTCCCTTCCCAACTCAATCAAGTTACTTAAAAACTCAAGTATACAAACCTCGGAGGTGCGAGGTACTTGATAATGGATGACATGCTCCACATTAGGGATGTCCAGTCCCCTGGCAGCTACATCCGTGGCCAGGAGCAACCCGTTGGAGTCGTTCCTGAAGCGCTCCAGATTCTTGAGCCTCTGGCGCTGGATCATGTTAGCATGCAGTGGCAAAGGTCGACACTGCAGCAGGGAGAGGAGCTGAGCAAGACGCCGCACACAGCTGATGCTGTTGCAGAAGACGAGCGTGCGACCCGGATGACGCTCCAGAAAGTAGTACAGGTAGAAGTCCTTGTCTTCCAATGGACACAGGATGCGGGCCTCACTCAGGGTGCTCACGGTCCCTGAAACACATCCACCCCGATTCTGAAAGAAATGGTTAAGCTATAACAAGTCTTTAGGACCCGTAAAGACTGGTTAGCAGTCGAATTGGTATTCTGTAACGCCAAATCGCATCCATGTTGTGACGTAGGTCTTACCGCTGAACCATCCACCGTAAAGGCATGTTCCGAGGACTTGTTAGCCGTTTTCTAGTCAATGGTTAGCTTATTTGCAACGAAAAATCAAAGATGGAAGCGAACAGCTGATACGATATTAAGTCAGGGGGAGCCACTCCGGGCTCCGCGCTTCGGCTTGCCAGAGCATAGGCTGCTACCTGACGTCACCGGTTGGGGACTTTCGTGGCGACCATGTATAAAAAACAGTCCTCAGCTGTCTCTAGCAACAAAAAAGGGACGCTTTTAAAGAGAAATATGAATGTGGTGGTCCTCGCATGCCCTTCTGCAGTCAACTAATACCCTATAAAGAGCTTATCACTACAGTCTGTACCATTAAACTTGCTACCCTCCTGTCAGGAGACTGATAAAATAATCCGGTCAATGCATGTGAGATTTTCGAAGTGAAATGCCATGTCCTGTGGTTCAGATTCCCCGTAAAAAAGGAGGTCCCGTGGCTAATAATCACAAGATTCACGGTTACGTAAAACTAATAAATAGAACTCCAAAATGGTAATGTTGAAAATTAATCAGTGAGGTAAACAACATTGAACCAAGAGCTAAACGGTTATCGGAGTCCCAAGTCAGACTACTTTGTGACCACCACGTAGTGTAGCGGTTAGTATTCGTGGCTGTCCGGGTACACTCAGCCTCGTGAGGCAAATCTGAGAAGATGTGGGTTCGATTCCCACCTCAGCCAGCCTGGAAGTGGATTTCCGTGGGTTGCCACTGCCGGGATGGTTCCTAACTTAGGCCACGGCCGCCTTCTTCTCAATCCTCATCTGATTTACAACTACACAGACACACAATAACACAGGTTACCACACAAATTTAACACACACACCCAAGTGCACGGGGCTAAATGGCCACGATGTCCAAACTCCTCAAATGAATCAACAGTTAAATTTTGGGCACCCAACTGATTTACTACTTCTTGAAAAGTAGGCCTACTGTAGTTTTAAATAAGGAATATAATAAAATGCTAAATAATCAATAAGCTAATTGCAGCGGCTTCGGTGGCGTAGTTGGTAGCATGCTGAGCTTCTATGCCCAAGATAGCGGGTTCAAACCCGGCCGAAGCCGTCGGATTTTTTAAGAGCGTTAAAAATCCCTCAGTATGCCTTCCTTCGGAGGGGAAGTAAAGCCGGCGGTCCCACGTCATAGATTTATGGCATGTTAAAGAACCTTCCACTAATTGCACCTGTGTGAAGCTAAATTGGATAGGTTAATGTAAACAACGCTCTTAGGTTTCTAAGTTCGTTGCCAAGAGCCGACTGCGGTGGCGTCTAGTAGCAGAGTTGTGAACTTGGCCTAGTAGTCGTTGACGGTGGCGCTTGGTGGCAAAAGTAGGAACTATTTGAAAAATTCTAAGTTGCAGTACTTGAATTTAAAAAAAACAGATAACACACACTAATACAGTCATCACAATTAACACTGGTTATCAGACAGATTCTACACACACCCAAAGTACACGGGACTACATGACCGCGTTGTCGCAGCTCCTATACTTAAGAACCAACCAACCAACCAAGCTAATTGCATTGGACACTTAAATTCGTTGGCATTGTATCGTGCAAATAACTTGAAACGTGAGAGTTTTCTGGACTCTCATAATATGCATAGATCATACAAATGCACATCTTTTAAATAGGTTAAATATCTTAGTTCTCAGTTCTTAACGTTTTCGGGAATCGGGCACACCCTCGCAGGAAGTTGTGGTACAGTTACAAAAGGACTCTCGCGCTTACGATTCTACAGGGTCTTTCTTATCGGTCTATATAGTAATATATAGGCTGGCTGCGTGACTCAGCGGTAACGTTCTCGCCTGCTATTCCCAAGGTTGCTGGATCGAACCCTGGTGCAGTCAGCTGGCATTTGAGGGTGCGCAAATATGAGGGAGCCGTGTTAACAGATTTACTGGCACGTTAATGATCCCCTTAGAGGCAAAATTTCGGCACCCCGGCATCTCTAAAAGCAGCAGTTAAAAGGGAGGTTCAACCAATAACATTAATTATATTATCTAGCAATATAGCACCTGCATTAATATAATCTCTCGGCTATGAATCACCCGGCTACGGACGCATTTTGCCGGTCCCCGCTTTATTGCTAGACCGATAAAAATGTCCCTGTAATATTGTGAGCACCTGAGTTATAGTCTACTTATCATGGTATTGAGTCATCTAACGTGCTCGCCAGAAGCTGAAAATTAAAACTTGCTACCAGTTGCATCGGTAATACTTCTCCAGTACGGACGGAAAAATTGGGCGTTTCTTTCAAGTTTAATCCCCATTGCTTGCATCGTTGTGTAAATAATTTGACTTTACTATCGTTGGTTATACCGCAAATCTTTATTTATATTGTCTCTTTGATAGTTTAATTTAAGAATAGTTTAGTGTTGTGAAAAGTCGTGTGTTGTAATGCTGTGTATTTTCACATATCGGTAAAAATGAGCAAATCTGGCGCTTCTTGTGCTTGGGGGTATAGGGTACAAGGTACTATATACCACAGATTTCCAAAAAACGAGGAGTCGAGACATGTGGGGGTTTCTCGCTGTAAACGAGCTGACACATTTAACATTAATAATGCCCGAGTGTTCTCTAATCACTTCCGTCCAGACTTTTACGAAAGGGATTTAAAGAATGAACTTCTCTGTTTACCAACTAGGAAGTGAATGAGAAGATAATTCGTTTATACGCGAGGACAAAGACATTTATCCGAATCCGTCACCTGAATAGGCATATCAAGATCAAATTACTGGAGAAATATGCAGCAAAAAAGAACAAACTCTGGGTCGCTTCGTCATCTAAAACTCAAGTTGCATAAAAGGTAAGTGTTTATAAACTGATCATTTTCATACCAATGTTACATTAATAAAGTATGTTGTTGGGACTGGGACATCTTGATCATCAGCTCCGTTATATCTCGGCATTTGCCTGGAGAGAATGTGGAAAGCCGCTGTCAGCGCCGGGATTTGAACCTCTGACCTCCCGACTTCCTGCAGCCTCCCATCGCGGTCGTAGTGAGCAATTTATCGCACTTCACTACACCGCAGGATCGCTAAAGCATGATTATGTTGCCTATCTATTGCTATATTTCGTATTTCTGTCCTTAGCACGTCTGTTATTGTGTTTTGTGAGGCTCTTCTTTAGCTCAACTGATACTAAGGTGCAGTACCGTAGCTAATCTGAGGTATTATTTTTTGTGTGTTTATGAAGTATATTTCGCATTACAAACCACTGCAATATATTGTTTATACCTTTCTCTTTATAACGCGCATATTGCCATTATTGTGATTGTATACCACGAGCGGAAAAGAGAAGCGAAATATGACTGTGTTTCCCGTAAGAATGCATTGTAAAAATCAGCTGGTAAGCGCCTGCTACATCCGAGCTGCGTCACAGCGCATCAGCCAATGGGAGCGAGAGGCACCGGAGTGTCCTACCTTATAGTCTACTTACCTTGATATTAAGTTATTCATTAAAGATGGTCTAAGGTAAGTGCAAAACAATATATTTTTGATTCTTCAAGTTGTGCAAATATCTTTCTTTGACGATTATGGTAAATAGCATACAGGTACTTTTTATGAATAATGACCCGTGTAATGTTATTTAACTTACACTTTTATTTTTGTTTTCAGATGCAGTAAGCGATCTAAAACGATTATTTGATGGAGAAGAAACTGAAGCGCTATTTTACTACTTTGGAAATAATTAGCTTTCATTTTAATTGCAGAATTCGAATCATACTTGCGGAAGCTTGTAGTCAGTAGTCCTCCAAGCTTAATTCTAGGTTATGGAATTAATTGCTGTCTGGAGTTTAAAGACACCTACCTAATGTGTGGCAACTGTGCTTTTAATTATTTAAATTAAGGCTGCAAATGTTACATTTCTTCTCGGCCTTGGCCTATGCCAATTATAATTATAATTAACTTAATTGTGGTGAAGAGACATGACAATATAATTATCATAATGGACTTTCACAAACTGAAATTAACTCATTTACCTAAGAGAATGAGAGGAAATGTTATCTCCATCGTCAGAACTGGTAGTATCAAAGCTTTCAATCCTGATCCAGTAAGTATTTAAACAATAGGCTATCGTTTAAAACCTTGGCAAATAGCCTTAGTAGGCAGGCTGGAACATAAAGAGTACCAGTATTGTACTATGCTTTCATATTGAACTAATGAGGGAAGTTAATGTTACATACATGTAATGCATGCAGTCGATTAACAGTGTAGGGGAGAAATAAGAAATATCAGACCCCAAATGAACTAAAGTTTTTGGTCAGTCTGCTTGGCAAGTTGTCATTGCGAAGGGAGGACTTTCATGTAAAAGATTACATTGCATGCTACTGATGGAAACTAAAACCTTAGCACTGGCTACACGTAGTTGCTCTAAATGTGTCACCTGAGCCCAGTATGTGATACTAGGATCTGTATTCCATTTGGCCTGAAGCAGCATCTGCTGAGAATTGCAATACAAGGACTATGTTTTTTTTTATAGAGTCTCTAAATTACTCATGTGAATTGTTTCTGTAGACACTCATATGGTGTATTACCAGTAGGCAATTAAAATGTGATAAATCTTATTGCTGTTATAGGTGATTCTGGCCACTTGGTTGAGTCTGTTATTTATTCCAAATTTAAATCCTGCTAGGCTAGATTGTTCTTACGAGGAATAAACATCACAAATGTTCCAAATAGTTCTCACAGTTTTAATAACCTGGTATGACACAGCTCGGTCATCTAAATGGATCAGATGAAAAAGAAAATTCACAACATGGTGCTTTGGGAGTTTGTCTAACATCAAGGTACGTTAATTTTCTTCATTTCATTGTGTTATCATTTGAGAACTAACCTAAATGCAACAAGGTGTAAAGCTTTCCAAGAGTGGAGTTTACCTGAACCGCAGTAAAAAAAAATCTTAAACTACTCAAATTAGTCAAAATACCTGCAGTAATGGTATCTTGAGACGATATAGTAATAGATGTTTACTCCTTCGCTGTCTGTAACCCACCCAGCCATTCCAAATAGGATCACGACTTATGTAGATGAAATTCCGTCTGACTTTGCCATTTTTAGCACCATGTACAGTACTGCCAACCACACGTATTCGATACTATATCGCATCCGGCAGACCAATGGTTTACGCCTAGACCAGCAATTGTTAGGTAGCGTTAGCTAATATAAACACCCCTGGTTTTTGTCACGCACAGTGGGGGTAGTCACGCGTCAGTAATCTTTATCCAGGCCAATGGTTTAGCCAATTATCTTTTTTCACATAATTACAAAGGTGTCATGTGGTGTATTTTGTATCAAACATGTTGGCAACGTAATATGACGTCAATTTGTCAGCCACAAACATCTGCCGTCGTTGACCAAGCTACAAATAAAAACCATCATTTAAACAATATTAGTGAAATTTGACAGTTTTTTTTAAAGGGGCGGAACTACGAGGTCATCTACCCCCTATGGTTTATTATTAATGTAGTTATTGTTGTTTTAAGGGGCAGAACTGCGAGGTCATCTGCCCCTATTCTGAATGTAAGTGGAACGCAGATTATACACTTGCAGCAGACATGAATGCGGCTTTTACATATCTTGTGTCCTTGTTTCATCTTCTGGGCGATTACTTATTGAAATTACAAACCTTGGTCACTACTGCACCTCATATATGTGCTAAAGTTCGTAAATATATGTTTTTATTTATTGCTATTTTAAAAACGACAGCCATGTTTCGACAGCGCTTGTATCTCGTTCAACTGTCATCAAGGTGCACTTCAGCGGCACACATTGTTGCGAACATGTGAGATACAAAATCACCGTTGATAAAAAGAAGTGAGATACAAAATCACTGTTGATCAAAAAAAAAAAATTCATCTGGACGCGTTAGGTTGTAACCATTGTCAAAACTCACTGGTCTGAGCGTGTTGGCTGTAACTATTGTCAAAAACCATTGGATTCGACAAAACGAAGGTTAGAATGGCTGGATGTTGGTGTGGCATAGTACCGCAAGGGCGAGGTTGGCAGAACTGTTTTGATTATGATTGATGTGAACAGTGGCGGCCACAGCTGAAATTTTGCCTGGATAAGTCGTGATCCTATTTGGGATGATTGGGTGGGTCACAGACAGCGGAGGAGGAAACATCTATTAAAACATCATTCCCCGATTTATTTCTCATCGTTTGATAAGGTACTATACAGAATGTTATCGCTCGTTCTATTTTCATTCAGTGCTACCAAACATTTGCCACGCTGAGCGTGTCTTTTGTCTGAAATTAGCTAAAATACCTTTTCCTACTGCTGAGCTCTCAAGGTGAAGTGTACAGCTAAACGCCGGAATCTGTATGGTGCGTTTTCTTCTTCTTCTTCTTCTGCTTTTACGGCCTCATTGGACCACTTCAGTCAATCATTTCTTGGTCCTCTTCTTCAGTAAGTTTCCTTTCCGAGTCGCCCAGTAGCTCTTCATTCGCTCTGATCTTCTCAGGCGTTCCTCATCTGTAAATACCCTTTTTACTGTATTACGTTTGTCTATTTTAGCCTGAAATCTTATTTTTATATCTCTCAGTTTTTTTAATTTTGTTGTTTTGTTTTGCAAGTCATCCAAGGTTATTTCCAATTCTTTCATATCTTCTCTAATTTCCTTAATCCATCCTACTTGTTTCATATTCCAAAGTTTCACTACAATTTTTCTAGATAACCTGGTTTCTGGTGTCCTCATGAAGTGACCAAAGAAAGAAAGCCGTTTCTTCCGAATAGTATCAGTGATGGGCTCCAGTTCTCTGTATACCACTTCATTTGGTACTATCCGCCACTGTCCATCTTTCTGATATTTTTTATTTATGCATGTTCTAGCTATTCTTCTTTCTACTTTTAAAATTTTGTCGATTCTGTTTTTCTGAGTAACTTTAAAAAGAGTTTCACTTCCATAGGTCACCTCTGGTTGAACCACTGTCTTGTAATGCTTTAATTTTGTTGCGATTGATAGACATTTCCTTTTATATGTAGACCATGTTAATTTTTGGGCTTTTATCATTTTATTAGTTCTTTCTTGCCATGCAGGTTTCTCATCCAAGTTGTAAGTTATAATTTCTCCTAAGTATTTAAATTGCTTCACTATTTTAACTTTCTTGTTATTTACTGTTATGTGATTGATTACAAGTGGATTTGCTACCATTATCTCTGTCTTTTCAAATGATATCTGAAGTCCAATTTTTTGTGCTATATTTTGTAGGCTTATTATTTGATTTTTGGCTTCTTGAATATTATTAGCCAGTAACGCTAAGTCATCTGCGAATCCCAAGCAATTTAAGTCTATTTGATCTTTCTTGGTTCCAATTCTTATGTTCCTAGGATTTTCCCTGTACCATTCCCTCATTACATATTCCAAAGCACAATTGAAAAGTAGAGGCGATAAACCATCTCCTTGCCTTAATCCTGTTTTAATCGTAAATGGTTCAGATATTTCTCCTCTGAATTTTACTTTAGATTTGGTGTTTGTTAGAGTTAGTTTTATAATTTTTATTAATTTGGGATGAAGTCCGAAATTCCCAAGTATTTTCAGCAATGAAGATCTATGTATACAATCATAAGCTTTTTTGAAGTCTACGTTTTATAATAGTAATTTTTAAAAAAATGCATACCAATGGCTTCTGCCTGGGCCAATAATAGGTGGAGGGCTGCGTTAGCCATGTGCACGAATACACCCCTGGTTTTTGTCTCGCAAAGTAATGTTTGTTGTGCACTGCTGTAATTGATGATTTTTGTGAGAGTGAAATTTTAAATCCAATCCAATGGCATACCTGCCAACTTTTGAAAAGGGCTATCAGTAAAACTCACGCGCGACAAAAAAAATCTAACGATTTTCGACATACCCCGGCTTGACGAAAATAATAATACTTCTGGGCTACAAAATACAATAATTCATGCTTTAAACAGGATACTTCAATGAAATCATATCTACTTACATGATTTGTAGATGAACATAACAATCAAGAAGAAATCCATGTTAATCAGCAGCAGGCGTGGTGAATATCGGTTTGGAGCAGACATAACAGGACTTCCTTGATAGATTAAGCTGATATACGATAATTGAAAAAGGCTTTAAACAATAAAACTTGTTTAACGTAACACAGGCAAGAAATAATATAATACACACTGCAAATCACATGCTAGTTCGACTTTTAAGTCATGGTTGTGGCCTTTTTAGCTTCCTGCAAACAGTCTTGAGAAAATGTTTTGTCATAACAGGGACCAGAACTCCTGGTCTTCAAAATAGAAATAGACTCCAGAGATTCATTGGACATGGATGACCTGAACTGTGTTCTATTTTTCTTCACAAAGCTAAAAAAAAACATTCACATTCTGCATAGCTATGGGGTATGGTGAGAATAGAGAGCAATACTCTAAAAATTCGGTTATACTTAAGAAGTCCATCGGCTCCACGAATTCTTGATATTTGTGCCCAACTGGAATCACTTGCAGCATCTTGATGTGCAGCCAAAGAGTCATCTACCTGAAGAGCTGTGAACTGCCTCTGAAGCACATTCACCACCTCATCTGTAGTTTCATTCTCTTCCTTGCATAACATGATAGGAAACTTTTCCAAGAAAAAACGAATGGAAGATAAGTGTGAATCTTCAATTTTGTCTAACCTAGCAACTTGAGCATTCTTTAACACGTCATCCTTGAGTGGAAACTTGTTGATGATGTAGTCACAGGCAGTATAAAAGTAGTTTCTCACTGATGAAAAGAAAAGGAATTTATCTGTATCCGGTCCGTTCTGAAGGCACTTAACAACTTCAGATGATGCATTTTTTGCCATTTTATTTACAATACATGTCGTTTTCGTGCGACCACAACTATATTTCTTTGCAACTTCTGATGTGGGAAACATCTTCTTAAATAAAGCTCCAGCATGATCAGCCGCACTTAAGGGCACATTGTGTTCCACCAAAAAGGAAGTAAACAGACACTCGGCCCTAATTACGTCACTGTAAACGTTTCCAGACTTAGCAAAAAAGGTGTTGATTTTCTTGCTATCTTCTTCGATTTAACATAACTAATGTGTTTACCGCACTTCACATGATTACTTAAATCGTTTTTTCCACCATATGCAATATTAATATCACACCCACATACCGTGCAAAAGGCAAATTTTTATCTCTTTCTTGATTTTAGTATGCACGGAAAATCAACCGAGTATGATTCTTTAAATGTCTGGAAGTACTGTTTCTTGTTGGATTTGTTCATTCTCGATATCTACTAAAACATCGAAAGGAACCTGGATCACTGAACGTCACATAAAATTATAACATAAAACAATTAAGACAGCCAACACTTCATTAAAACATGTCAAAACACACCAACCATTAAATGAACACGACGCCAACCTCGTGAAGATAGAATATGCACATGGTAGAAAAAAATAAACACACACACACGTGGAACGAATGTAATTAGTCCAAGGAATACAGGAAACTGCGAAGCACGAAGTTATAGCCAAAAACTCGAACGCTTCATTAAAATATGCCATAACCTTAAAAGACGAAAACATTCAAGGAACGCCAACTTCGCGAACAATGAACAACTAACGTGGTCAAAGAATATGGTTTAAATCGCAACGAGCGAACGGAGCGGAACAAAGAATATGCGAAGCAGAGCCTGTCAACACCTAAGATTCACATGCAAGAACGGTTATCCCGGCTTCAAATTCAATTACGATGACGACACAGCCATCACACGGTTAAAAGTACGAATCATATCAAAGAACGAGTTATCGACTATCGTGGACTTGCCTTCGACCCACGCAAACAATCGATTGTACGGAAGTGGGCGGTATTATCGAATGTAAATTATCGTTTCAAATTTTTGTCCGCGAAATCGTAAAATGACACCGTTCGTCCGTAAAACCGTAAAATGCTGCAATTTCCGTAAATTTTACGGATAAACCGTAAAAGTTGGCAGGTATGCAATGGGCTTTGCCTATACCAATAATTGCTACATAGCCGTTAGCCATACGCCTGGTTTCTGTCATGTACAGTGGGACAATCGTGCATCAATAATCTTTATCCAGACCAGACCTGTGTGGTGTATTCTGTATCCCACATGTTGGCAACTGTGGTGATAGTTTAAAATTTGAATACACTTATCTTCCGTTTAGTCAATACTTGTTTGTGTGTTTATTTACGCCCTAGGACATTAACTAGACGGAACATGTATTTCAAATTTTAAACTATCATTCGTCAATACGGACCAATCGTGAACAATGTTAACCCCAACCTGTGGTGATGTCAATGTGTGCGTCTTATAAATAGTTGAAGAGACCTCGTTGCACTGTCGAACATGGCTGCCATCGTTGAATGAGCAATAAATATTAATACATATTTCTCGTGCAGTAGTGACCGAGGTTAGTAATATCAGTTGGCGATGTCCCCCAGAAGACGAAACCAGGCATGAAAATCTTCCATTTGTACTTACATCTTAGGAATTTTAAAGATATTTGTCCCACCATGGTCTCTGCACAGCTGAAGAAATCAAGCGAATCCACCTCACTTCATGATCTGGGCCGGAATGATACAAACGCATCTGTTTGAACCATTTTTTTTTATCGTTCTAATGACAGGCTCATCCCGCAGCTGCAAAATGTGGGAATCTTAAACAGTGTTAGGTTTCAACACGATGGGGTGCCGACTCACTTCGCAGTGGCTGTTCGACAACGTCTTTGGGAATCGCTGTTTCATATCACATGCAACACCATCATTCTGTGACTAAGTAATTGGTAATGCATTCTTAACGAGAGGTATGGCATGTCAGCTGTTCGCTTATGTCAACGAGTTGATTACTCTGACTCTCAAACTCCGGTCTATCATGCGAAATAAGAGGTTCATTTGGAGGCTTTTATATGCTGGTCTACCAAATTAATGTACACTTGTATTATTTGCTGGGTAACTTTATTGTATTTTTAGTGGTGATCGAAATGACAGACTACATCAAAGTCGTCTGCCTGACTGAGTAATAAGTGAGATTATTAATCTGTAAACTGAAGATGGTTCATACTTTGCATGACATGAGGTTAGGGGTTCCTTAGTGTGTTGTCCATTTGTGACGATTGAGTCTGATAAGTGATTGCATTTATTGGTCTTGCTCAGTAGTATAGGAAGGGCAGTTTTCTTATTTCTTGAGAGTATTTCCAGACACTTCCCAGCATGGAAATTTAGTAAAATACTACGCAAGACTGCTCCTCAAAAAAAGAAAAGAAAAAAAAATTACCGGTTTTATTATTTAAAATAATTATTCTTGTTTTCGCATAAGTATGTAGCCGGATTAAATTGTTTTGTTACACTATAATGGCTAACTTGAGTTTAAGAATGTAGTGTATAGGCTACACAAGCACATCTCCAGGTCATGATACAAAAATAAATCTGGAAATTTGTTTATAGTTTTTTGTCACAGTACTGGTAACAATATCAGGGATTGATTTTCAATTTTCCAGGATTCTCTGCCAAAAATTCTGTGAAACACCTTCCAGTGCCCTGGTCTGAATGAGACGACGAAGAAACAAACTGAATTTGATTGCTCTGTAAACTGCTGTATTTTCAAATGTTTAATTTTATGTTATAAATTAAGTGTTCTATTTGAATAATAATTTGTTAAAGAAACCATTGTGTATGATTTGAGCCTTGCTTCCTGAACTGCTGCAATCCTAACACCAACTGTTCCTACCAGAACCAGTAGGCATTCCTCCTAATTCACGAGGTTTCTGTTTTACTCTTTTATGTCCTTATGAAGGTTCTGCAATTAGAAAGTAGACTGTTTCATACTACTGTATGTGATAAGAATGTCAAGAATTCAGGTGAGAGTTATGTTTGGTTGGTTCTTAAGTTTAGGGGCTGCGACAACGCGGTCATGTAGCCCCGTGTACTTTGGGTGTGTTATCCCCATAATATTTCAATTTAGTTAGTCTTATCTCATTCCCAGTAGTAGTATTTAGGGACAAGGTGTTGCCTTTGGGGACATGCTAGGGATGGATCAACCCCTGCCCCCTACTCCCCAGAGATTTTTAATCTGCATGGTGCTGATACAAACCTCTGTTTTCTCTCTCCCCCCTTTCCTTCATGTAATAATACATTGAGTGCGAGGATCAAAGGTCATACTGTTAGTTGAGTGCCTCCTCCCTTCTGTGTAGAATCTTGGAGCATTGAGTTACAGTATTGAGATTGCTATGCCCTAGGGCCATATAGAGACGAAAGGATTAGGCTAGGTAGAATATATTGAATTTAAAAGAAGGCTAATAAATAACTTCATCTGAAGAAAACTGGAATAAATTCCATTAAGTGGTAAATATTGCTAAAATGTAGAATGTAGTTTTATTCTGGGATAAGGTGTTAGAAGCACATCAATGGCCTACTGATACTTGCTTTCTACTAATTTGCAAACTTGTAACTTAACATGTAGACCTATCGTACGCAAAAGT
The DNA here is from genome assembly GCA_946902985.2 of Meconema thalassinum. NCBI lineage: Eukaryota > Metazoa > Arthropoda > Insecta > Orthoptera > Tettigoniidae > Meconema > Meconema thalassinum. The sequence continues at coordinate 398,088,895 of OX336394.1, read as the reverse complement.
CCTAGACTTATAAATTGACGGGTGTAATGGATTCTATGGTTAGTTCCAGTGGCATGAGCTGCTCTTCATCATTCCAGGTGCAACAGATCCACATAATGCACCCATACCCCACTCCTTTCTGCTCACAGTTCTTAAAGTGAGAAGTACCTTTAAGGAGAATAATACTAAACTGCAGTCTAAATGATCCTGATCTTGGCTTCCTACAATTTCCACGGACCTCTTGCCACCTCAGTTTTATTATTGAAGGCTGGTATTATGATGGATCATTAAATCACTCTTTGACTTTCTTGGCTGCAGCCAGAGGAGCAATGTGGTGTTCTGACTAGAACAGACTATAACACTACAGTAGGCCTACCGTGAAGAAAAACTGGCATACCATTAACTTCTATTGTGTTACTTCCCAAAGAGTTGATACCTCATTCTTGGAGATTTTTGAGCATTATTCTAAATGTATACACCTATTCTTAACAGTATTGTTGTTCATGTGTTAAACTGCTCTCAGTAGTCAATTAGGCCCACAGGTAAGTTGCCCAATAGCTTACTGGCCACATAAAACATTTATCTTAAGTTTCTGTTACAGTTCATAATGTAATCAACCAGAAAACACGCTATTTGATTCCTACTAAACTAAAATGAATATTCATGTGGACAGGCAATGTAATTTCTCTTCGAAAGGGAGTTGGGTGTATAAGGTTGACATGATCCGCTGAAATACAGTATCCGTTGAATACTATAAATAAGATACCCCTAAATAAAATAAGGTATTAATTAAGGCAATAGCTAAATAAATTCCTAACTGAAATAGATATTCATGTGAACAGACAGCGTAAATGTTTTCGCAAATGGGGTTAGGTGTACCGTATCTTATCAGGTTGAAGTAATCCGTATGAATGGTCAATGCATACAATAAATAAAACACCATAATAGGCGAAAGTATGGGTTAAGGCAATATGGAACATAGGAAATAGTTGAAAATAAAATGATACAAACTAATTGCGATATAGAGTGGTTTGAAATACGTTGAAATAACGCGCCAATCGATTTACCCGTCATCTAGTGGAAGGCTTTCGTACTATGAAGATGGCTATGAAATCCTGATCCTGAACTCGTAACAAGCGTCATAACAAGGTGCCTTACAGAATACCACTTTGAGCCTCGCTAGCCATTTGTTGTTATGCCTATGGTTATGATTCCGTCGTAACCATTTTGGTGGGTTGTTAAGGAGTGAAGTTACAGAATCGGGGTGCCCGTCAGTTTAGAAGCCATGTTGTTTCTGTGTTGGCTAGCTAATACTGAGTTTAACATTCCTCTTCAGTAGGACCCAATTATATTGGCAGATGATATTGTGAGGATAATACTGCTGTAAAGAAAACGCATATCATTAGTAGTTGGAGTCTAAGGATGATGGAAACTGACTAGACTTTCTCAAAGACACAGGTTCCTGTAGAATATCATCTACCCAATGTTATAGGGCTCCTATAAACATGTCGCAGGTCAGCAACAGATCCATACTGAGGTTTCTCAAAACACATGATGATTTTGAAAGAAAAAAAAAGATTGACATTTTTTAATATAATACCAGTATATTTTCTTTCATTCGGATATATTTTGGATTTTACAAAGTTCTTTTATAAAAATTAAGCATATCTTACTTCATCCAAACATAACATAATTGATGAATAGCATTCAACAGTCCAATGTTCATTTTAAAAAACTTGTTTGAAAAACACTATTGTTTACTTCAAGTTACCGTATATACCCGAATGTAAGACGACCCCGAATATAAGACGAGGCCTAGTTATCAACTGCCTCTTACAGATTTAAAAAAAATAATAATACTCACTAACTTGCACAATATATGCCCGAAAGGTTGTACTGTCATTTTTATAACGTCTCATGTTATTGGAAATACCTCTGCCCCCTTTTCCAAGACATACTCTATAATTTCTTTGTCCAAGTCAGGGAAGCGTCCTTTCCTAGGTCCACGAAAAGATTTTCTTGTTGTAAGCGCACTTTTAAGTTTGTCCTTAGTTTGCTGCCATCTACGCACATTGCACTCGCTCACTCCGTACATCTGTCCTGCTTTAACATTTGATGTTATTTCAGCATAACAAATCACTATCAACGTGAAGTTTGCATCGTATCTCGCGTTAATTTGTGATGCCGTCATAAAGATGATCGTAGTAATTTCAAAACACGTCTTGCCCGCGATGGTATTGTTCATTTTTGCGGTGGTGCTTTCCTTTCTTCCACAGTGTTTGTTGCCCGTCTGTTGCATTGTCGATACGTAGGCCTACCAGTATTGTCTTCACGTTCCATTTTTGTTTCTCAGTTGAGTGTGATTGTTTTCTTGTGGAAATCGATCTTTTAGTTATGTAAAAAAGGAAGTTATACGGCTGGATTTAAACTCAATGTGATCAAATACGCAGACGACGTCGGTCGAGAATTCATTGTGAATGAATTTGATATTAGCTACTTGCGTCAACAGAAAGACGCGCTAGAAACTAATAACGAAACTCGCAAGGTGTTTTCAAACGTGGCATTAAACGGAAGAAATTTCAAGTCCCGAAAATTATTCCATAAGTGCAATGCAATTTTATATTCGATTTAACGGAATTCGCGTTACGCCAAAACCCGCATTTAGCGTTAGGAAATGTTAAAATTTGCGAGTATTTATTTCGTTTCGTTATGGTTATGCGACATTAAGAACCTATGAAAAAGACGTTATAAGCTCGTTAAGGAAGATTCAAGGCAGAAAAGGAACTCCAGCATTTATATTGGAAACGATCGATCATCTTCCATATCGATTCCTTGCTATATGTACGAGCGAGCTCGATCTTACCCGACTGCCGCTGAAGACACAATGTAGGCCTAAAGCGTGCTAACAGTCACGCCGGCGCCGCATCGCATGCTTGCGCGAGGTCTGTCCTAGTTTGTACGTTCGTAGCGGCACTACAGTATAGCGTCAGTTTACGCAAGTTTGCATCAGTTCGTGTGTTATGGTTATGTGACATTAAGAACCTATGAAAAAGACGTCATAAGCTCGTTAAGGATGATTCAAGGCAGAATTTAGAGCGCAGACGCGTAGCGATCGATATCTTCCATATCGATTTCTCGCTACATGCCCGAGCAAGCTCGAACTTAGCCAAGCGCGGCCGAAGCATGCTAACACCCACGCGGCGCCGCTTTACATTCTTGAACATGGCCGAGCTCTGAAGCGACGCAATACGTAAAGACGAAATCATTGAGATTCGAGAAGACTGAACTGCGTTTCTCTGCGATGTAACAGTAGGCCTACTTGCGAAATCTTCGAAACATACGACCATGTTGGCGCGAGTGGTATAGCACAGATTTTCTTATCTTCAAAGCCCAAACAATGCAAGAGGAATGCACTTCACACTTGGAACCTACCCTACCTTTGCCAACAGCTGATCTGTGAGTTGTGAAGGATGGATGCGTGGACAGCGCATTGTAAACAGCGATTAATGCCGAATGGCGCGACACCGAGAGCGTGTTTGTTTGATGCTCTTCATGCAGTCAACAAGTCATGGGAGTAAAACACCGCTACTATGCTCGTACATAAGCAAGGGCAAGTTAGACGTCGATTATGATTTAAGACATGAAAGCAAAGAAGAAATAGCCCGGAATTTGACTGTTGGTTAGGAAAACGGAAATCCAGTTGATATCGAGTGCGGGAGTGATGCTACGGAAATCCCGAAAATTTCACGCAGTCAAGCTAGTGTCTCTAGTCACACTTATCTCTTAATAGAAAAACGAGATGAATTTTAGTTCGCATATAATGTTTTCTTCTGAAATGTGCAATCGAAAGTTAGAATAAACGATCTAAGAAACAGTTTTGTTTTTTCTAGGCATAACAAAAATAACTGTGGCTAATTCGCGGTTTTATTCACGGGAGTTCGTGCATTAATTCCCGCGAATTATCGAGAGTGCACTGACTTTTTTTGTTAAATATTAATGTAGGCATAATCCACATAGACCTACCTCTAGCCTAGCATGTCTTATAAGACACTACAATCAAGTCTTATAATTATTATTTTCCATGTTGAGCCTATTTCTATATTTAACCAATAGTTTTGTTTTTCTAGGCTTAACAAAAATAACTGTGGATAATTCGCGGTTTTCGATAATTAGCAGAAGTTAGCGCATTAATTACGTGAATTAACGAGAGTGCACTGTATGTGGAGAGAGTGCTGCAGTTAGTGATGAAACCTATCGAAACCTCGATTTAAGGTAAACCCCCATTTAAGGTTAAAAAATACCGGTCCCTAGAAAAACGTTAAATAGGGGTTCTACTGTATCTGGTATTGTTAGTCACGATAAGCTGACGACAGAAGACAAAATAAAGAAGGCCGTCAGTTGAACTCTTGCATGATTGGATATAGGGGTATGGGGTAGCTTCTTGAAGACTAGAATCGCAAATGCATTGGACGGAGAGTAGCTTGGAGAGTGGCAGCAGCGACGGCATTTGACAATTCCAGTCGTCTTGTTTCAATCATGCAAATTTTATGTTTTCTCTGGAATAAGGACTTTCTCTCACAAATTTTCACACTTATTTTCGGAAGGAAAATTGCGAGTTATATGCGAGTTATATGCAAGCAAATGCCAGTAGACGCAAATTCAACCTGAAGACCAGCATGCACCGAAGCAACACGAAAACAAGCGAATAGCGGAAACGCGGCAAGCAGTCACGAATGCCAATCCACTGTAATAAAGTACAGTGATCTTCTGTATACCAAATGCGAAAGAATTAAAAACTATTTGAGATGACGAACGATCGTAATTTTCAATTAATGAAGTTGCCACAACCTATATCTTGGATCTAACCTCAAAATGTACGCTAATCGTAAATGTGTGGTAATTAAACATAACCAACCATAATTTAATCTTCATTAACGCATTGATTCGTTGGGAGTTACAAGATGCCTCCGTCACATACTACTTAGCTAATAATTTTTAAAAACCTTGATCAAAATTTTTTTATACCCTGAATATAAGACAACTCCGATTTTTATAACACAAAAAGTGGGAAGAAACCTAGTCTTACATTCGGGTATATACAGTACATTAATTCCTCTTTATATGATAAAATGGACCTTGCTAAAATGTACTCAAAAAGCTTTCATAAAAATCACCCTTTATCTAGTCTCTCACAACCTGATTACACACAATTGTAATTTGTTGACTGTACAGTCTTTCCCATTTATGCTTGGATTTTTGTGGGGACTTTTGGATAATGTCACTTTTTTTTAAAATAATATTGGTTGGTTCCTCAGCTTAGGGGCTGTGACAACGCGGTCATGTAGCCCCGTGTACTTTGGCTGTGTGTAGAATCTGTATGATAACCGGTGTTAATTGTGATGGCTGTATTAGTGTGTGTATCCGTTTTTTAATTCAAGTAAGGAATGCAACTTTGAAACATAAATTAAATAATATTATTTGTTGTATCAAGGAAAGGGACTAGGGAGGCTATGCTAGCATCAAGTCAGATTTTAGAAAGAAGACTGGAAGTTAATCAAAAACCCTATATAGTATTCATCGATATAGAAAAGGCATTTGACAACGTCAATTGGAAAACCTTATTTCTTACAATTGCCAAAGTCGGGATAGGCGCCTTATTCTTAACTTATATAAAAATCAAACTACCGAAATAACAGTTAATGGCAATAAAAGAGAAGCAAAAATAAGAAGAGGTGTAAGGCAGGGTTGTCTTCTATCACCATATCTGTTTAATCTCTATATAGAAGCTGCAGTAAATGCAAAGAATAGTGTTGGCAAAGAAAGCCTTTCAAAATAAGAAGAATTTGCTGCTCAATGAGCACCTCAACTTTGGAGTGTGTTGACCTATGGTTGGGAAACATGGACACTTGGGAAAAGAGAAGAATCAAAACTTGAGGCAGCTGAAATGTGATTATGGAGACGAATGACCCGAACAAGCTGGATGGAAAGAAAGACAAAATGAGCTTGTTCTGAACCAAATTCAGGAGAATCGATGCCTGTAGAACACCATCAAGAAAAGGAAAGCAAAATTCATGGGACACATACTCAGACATGACACTCTCCTCCAGGTAATCTATGAAGGAAACATTTTGGGGAAAAAACAATGGGACGACCAAGACATTCGTATCTCAAGAACATTGTCAAGGAAATGGAATGTGACTCGTATGCCCATACGAAGAGATCTGCTGAAGACCGTAAGAAATGGCTGCAACGACTACAGTCGGGTTTGAACCCGCAATCTTGGGCATAGAAGCTCAGCATGCTACCAACTATGCCACCAAAGCTGCAAGCTGAGATGTTGATTATGGTATATTCAGAATAAAGTATTTTTATAAGTGAACTGTTTTCACTGAGGAAGGACCCTTTGAAGTCCAAAGTATGATCAAATACAAGAAAATAAAAAGTATTTACTACGTGGACCCATATTACTGCTATTCCATCGAAAGTCAATACATACCTTACTAAATAATTATTACTTTCAAATCACACTCTCTCATATTCCATTGTATTCTGGTATCCAAACGATCCATGATGCGAGCGAAGGCAACAAGAGAAACACAACTTTAGCAGAAACAAATTGTGCTTTGTTCTCAAATATCCTCCAATTTGCCACAGACATTTAACAGTAAAATTCACAAGTAAAGCTGACAGAAATGGTCACAGAATGTTGTAAAAAGTGTTTGCTTATTCTTCGATAAGACTGACGTCTTCTTCTTCTTCTTCGTCGTCGCGAATGGGTCTCTTAGGACCATGCGGAATCAACAATGGTTAGCCTTTCTTGCAGCCCAGTACTCCTTCACAACGAATGGGTTTGCTTCCGTTGTGCAGACCAGATATGGTGGTATGGCCGTCTTTCTTCCTCCTCGAAACCCTGTGTGAGTGCAAGTGTTCTGATGACATTTCGGCCTCCAATTATTTTAGAATAGAATTATGGCTGTTTGGTTGGGTTGGTTCCTCAGTTTAGGGGCTGCGACAACGTGGTCATGTAGCCCCGTGTACTTTGGACGTGTGCAGAATCTGTCTGATAACCGGTGTTAATTGTGAAGACTGTATTAGTGTGTGTGTTTTAATTCAAGTAAGGACTGCAGATATTCAATTTTTTTAAAATGTATTCCTACTTTTGCTGCCAAACGCCACCGTCAACGACCAACTAGTTCAGAACGTAGTTACCAAATGCCACCAAAGTCGGCTCTTGACAATGAACTTAGGAAGCTAAGAACGTTAGTCAAATGTTTAACCGATATATAATTTAGCTTCACACAGGTGTAAATAGTGGAAGGTTCTTTAACATGCCATAAATCCATAACATGGGACCGCCGGCTTTACTTCCCCTTCGAAGGAAGGCATACTGAGGGATTTTTAACATTCTTAAAAAATCCGACGACTTCGGCCGGGTTTGAACCCGCAATCTTGGGCATAGAAGCTCAGCATGCTACCAACTACGCCACCGAAGCCGCAAATAGAAATACAGAAGCATTGTTTGTACCTGTTTCCTTAGTGACATCCACCACTTTGGGGTTGGTGATGCCGAGCATCGACACGAGAGACTGTAGCTTCTGTCCCGGTGTGATCCTCTTGGCCTTGTGCTTGCCCAGGTGACGCGGGGGCTCGTGGACCAAAGTGAGGGTCGCAGAGAACACAAAGTTCTGTCGCAGCTCCTTCTTCCTCTCATCTGTGTTGATCCTCTCCAATAGCGTCTGAAGCTCTTGGAAGTGGCCGCGCTCCACCATGCGGTCTGTTTCGTCTATGGCCAGCAACCTGCAGTGTGCGTGCAACATACCAAAGACTACAAATAGACTAATTTTCTTTTCTTTTTATCAGAAGCAAACAATGTACAAAGCTAGTTTAAAAGGGTTTTGTTAAAGAATGCATTGCAAAAAGGATGTTAGTTCAACTATTAACTAAATTCTATCAAATAGTGTCTGCCAAAAATTTGGACAAATCACGGGCATTAGGTGTTGTGGCCATCATGTCCTCCACTCTGCAGCTTAACACATGGGCGACGGGCCCCGAGAAATCTCAATTCACAACATAATTGTCGGTAGTACTGTGACTCTGTATTGAACTATTTCGGACTAGCACATTGAGTAGAATATTTATAGATGTATATGTGCCACTTTCCGTTTATTCACGGCCTTCCTTTATTCTTTGATTTAGTTTCAAAACATCGACTTTCTTTCTGCTGGTTCAGTCAGTGACCGCGTGGTAGAATTGGTGATGAACCGTTTTGTCGATAGCACTCTGAATGTTAAGACTAACATAATTGTCAATTTAGCAACACCAAAAATTTGTAGCTCCAAGTCTTTTGTTCTAAAAATTAAGGGACAATTAAAATTAAAAAATCCTCTATAGAAATAATCTGTTGGTACCTTATGTCGTCAACCTGTGCCAGATGGGGATTGCCCTCTTGAATAAGTTCCCACAGTCGGCCAGGAGTGGCCACCACGATCTCCGGACCACGACGCAGTAGTCTCTCCTGTTTTTGAGCTGCCATGCCTCCAACCACCACCGCAACCTGAACGTGATGCATGAATGTTACATAGAGTAAATATCAAGTCGTGAGTCAAGTCCATCTCCTACACACCTGAGCCCTTACCTTGATACCAGTGTACTTGGCAGCAGCCACCAGATGATCACGAACTTGTATAGCGAGTTCTCGAGTGGGTGTCAAGATCAAGGCATACAACTTCTTAGAGGGGCCGGCTCTCGGCTCGACATCGTGCACGACCCTCACGCAGCCCACATCACTGCGGTTCTCATCCGCATCGTCCTCCTCCTCTTCCGAGGAACTATGCTCCTCTATTACCTCTGAAGAATACAATCTTCATTAGATGAGGCACATTCATCATTACAATTGTAGCATCTAGCGAGCTACATCACTTTAACTAAATGTTTCATAAAACACAAGAAAATAAAGAAGTCCTACTATCGCTGGCTTAGGACCAGAATAGCGTATCTACAATGGTAATCCTATTAAGATACCCTATTCTGTACTAAGCCAGCGCAAATGTTAGAATCAAAAGACACGGCATAAACCTAGAAAAATTGCCGAGTTTTAAGTCCTACAATGTTGCAAAGAAAATAACTAAACTCTTTTGCTAAGGGTTGACACATCTGTATAAGTCTGGGAGATTATACACTGATTTATCTTTGAATTATCACTGTCTTAAATTTGCAAGTAGACCGTTTTGATTCTAACATTGTTGATGTAGCCTTTTTTTGAAATTACAATAAGTGATGCACCTTGGACCAAATATTAAGCGGCACATAAACCAAATGAGAAGAACTGGTGTTCAACCGAAAACCAAGATCCACGTATCATTCACCAAGGACGTACAGGACCAATCTTCCACTCCCCAGTATATTCCTCCAGAGATCGTACTCATGGACTTCAACAACCCAGTGAATTTAAACCCTAATCCAGCAGCCGAGCCAGTCATAGATCATCGAGTTGGTGTGCAAGTTCAACATTCTGAGTACCCCTGACGACCAACAGCTTACCTCAGTGACTATGTGCAATGATTTTTCTTTTGCCCAGGGAAGACTGTAATATCCAGTTAAAGCACACTCTGGTGTCGGTTGTGGAAGCTACATAAAGATAGACTCTCCCTGACTTTATAAAATACCAAGGCACAGTTGCCATGGCGCTATTGATACGTAACTATTATTATATGTATTAGATTAAGAGATAAGTATATAAGGTTTTAAGTATAAGTGCGTGTTCATACTTCATTTATATCATGTGCATTCGACCACCAAGACACAACAGTGATGCACCTTGTTTTGATACTATGAGGCCCTTGCAAACTAAAATAGACAATAATATTCAGTTCTCAATTATTTAAAAGACTTGTTTAATATACCGCAGTACATAAAGTCTGGTGCTGAAAAACAGTTTTAATCATTCAATAAAAACATATTTTAGTCCTTCATCAACATATACTATCATACTGTTGTCTTCAGCAGGGTTTTCACACAATGTGTGTTCATTTGGATGATTAATATCTTCTTGTTTTTATGACTAGAACCCCTTCCTGATGCCAAACTCATTCACAAGAGGAGTTAATAAGAGATGATATGAACGAAACTACACAAGGAGTTGGAAGGACGCGGCTGTGAAAATAGAGATTTCAACGGCGGCCGACGGTGGGGTCTAAACCCATGCCTATCGAGTCTGTAGACAGCTTGGCTGCATGGTCTAGCACTGCACCTTAGAGAGCATACAAGAAGTTACCGTTGTCAGTACATATCATCAATACACTTTCAATATAACTACACTCCTCATTTAATATCCTACCCGAACTCAAAATCTGTAGATTTTAATAAGTGCAATGGACCAGCCGGTTCAGCCATTTTACTTATGGTGAGCGCGCAACAACCATAGACATAAATACTCGCGTATTATAAGTTGTGATGCGAGCTCTGGCAGTCTACTTGAGAATTTCAACCAAACGAGGCACATTAATCATGGCCACTAATCCTTCCGGAGTGAGAGTGCACTTATAAAAAGGTAACTTAAACAACAGCTCCCCACAAGATTTAAAGATACCCAGATGTTTTGGGGATCTCTTAAAATATACAAAAAGTTAACAATAATGTGTGGTGAAAGGGGGTTAGTGTTTTAGTGTAAAAATCCTTCCGCACAACAGCAAGACTATGTGCATTTCATGCACTTCTAACTGCGTGAATTTGTGAGTTACTTCTTCATCAGAACATTTATGTCCACATGTTTGTATTTCCCTTTTCTCATACCATGGAAGGTTTGAAATATTGTTGTTGTTGGTTTTTTTTTGTTTTTTTTTTTGCTGCCAATAATTTGCATCCCTGGTTACGCCAATAACAAAACATTCACGGCTACACATATTTATGACTCGCAGCTTCCCTCTATTTTCTGCTGCATTCTTCAAAACTCATAGCTAGACTGCATATACATAAGACTTGAATGCTTATTCAAATATTTATGTTCCATAAGATGCATCTTATTTCATACTAGCAGTAGTGCCCGGCTTCGCCCGGTAGATTTATTTGTTTTATGGATGATAATGAATACTACTACAGAACTGGCACATGATACTTAAACAGAAAAAAAAAAAAAAAAAATATAACTTTTTGTGGTGGTGGTGGTAGTGAGGATGATAAGTAGTACAGTATAATGGACGTAACATTCAGGTCATTTTCCTGTAATGATAATGATAATAATGAATAGGGAAACGGCTATTTACTAACTACAGTACTGACACATGTTATTTACAAACGAATTGAAAACTATGATTAGAAAGAAGAGTATGTCAAATGAAACACACTATATCTCATTGGCTGTTAGAAAAGTAGAGATCAATAGTGTAGTCTTTTGTCGCATAGCGCCGTAGGAGAATAATCAAGAGCACTTTGGAAAAATTCAGCTGTCCCGAGCTCCTGAGGTAGTAATAGTGTCATTTATCGCCACATTGGGCTCGAGGATAAGGATCGGAATAAATGAAAGTAAATTTGAAAGCACCAACGCTTATTGCAGCTGATAACCTCAATGTACTGCACCAACTTCATCGCACTTTTACAGAGGCATAATATTTTCATGACGATAACTGTTTTAAGGGGTCTAAGAAATCTTTTTTCACCAATTACCCCCACCCCCGTGACTCCAATTTATAAGCAGCAAAAGATGTAACTATTTTCACAATTCTGCACCAGAACACTGGTAGAGGGCGACATAAAGCAGTCCGCATTGCCAGCCAACAATAGACTTATTAAAATATTCTTACAGTTACATATCGGTGAAATGGTGTAGATTTGTGCCAAAGGGCCTAAAGGCAGGGAATGGAGTGGTCTGTCCGAAATTTAAAGTGGACAGTGCTACCCACAGGGTTCCAAGGGCTAAGTATACAAATTTTGGTTCAAATCGGTGAAGATTTGTATAAATAACAGAGACAAACCAACATTGAGCTTCATATAGATAGATAAATTACCGGTAGTACACCGCTTCGCGTTGACCGTATTTTATAGCACAAATTTAGGTTTTACTCCCTAACCGTTGGAGATACACGAAAGGTAATAAGGACTTTTCGGATATAAAATTAAATTTTAAACCTCGTACATGCCATCAAAAGTTTGGTATTTCTTAGTGTTCTCTTTTTATTTGAAATGGAATCATGAAATTTTGAAACCAAAGGGTGTAGTGACGTCACTAAAATGGTCGCCATCTTTAAATAGTGCAAAGTATCGAAATCAAAAGTAGCCTATATGATAACCAGGTAAAGCAGCTACATCCATGCAAAATTTCATATAAATCGGACCAGTGGTTCTTGCGAGATTGAGTAAAACACACACACATCATCTCATTTTTATATATTAGTATAGATTAATATTAACTGCTCTGTATAAGATGTAGTGCAGTCTCATCCATGGTTGTTATTATATATGGAAGCTACTGAGGTATGGGTGGTGCTGAGTGACACCGAGCACTGCTAATGCCCATGAATACTGTGAAAGGTGCTATTCAAAGGGTCAGTCAGTGAAGAAAGCAATGGCAAACTACCTCACTGCTCACCTTGCCCAATGTGCCTCCTGTCTTCAGTTTTTGGTGTTTCTACCCACGTAACCTACAGATCCAACGAGCATCCACACTGACTACCCAATATCTATACAATTGGCCTCCTATTAACAAGTTGCCAGATTGAATAGCTATCCTGATGACCTGTATTTTCTGCCCCAAATTATGACATATTCTAACAACTTTGTGAAAACAACAACAGCACTAATATGGAACACACTGGTGCAAAATGTGCTTTCATTTATACAGTAAAATTGAGTAAGATGTACAGTGCTGAATACTAACCCAGTTCCTCTTTCTTTTTCTGGGCAAGAATACTGTGCAAAATGGGAATTCCAAATGCTAATGTCTTCCCACTCCCAGTCTCGGCTGCACCCAAAATATCCCGACGACCCAGAATGGCAGGAGGGAGAGTTAACCTCTGAAACAAGACAACATTGAAGATGACCTGCTGCATGCCTGCAGTGGTCAGAACAAACGAGAGCCATCCAAACATGTACAAATACAGAGCGTGTTTCATGCAGCCCGAGCCACATGTTGACAGAATATGCTGGAAGTGCTGCCCCAGTGGCCAGCAATCATTACTGTCACCATCCGCTGATGTTGCCATTCACTTGATGGACTTCATCTGGCCACACATTATTCGTAAGTAATCTGTCTTTGAAAACTTCCAACAAAACTAACTTAGATTCGTGTGACGAATGTGTCGATCCTGAGTACGCTGGATCGATTTCCGAGGTGAGCGTGGAAAGCTAGCACCCACCTTCTACTGCATAAGAAATCAGTGTTTAAACTGTAGTATTTTGTTGAAAAATATCCTGGTTCCCTTAACTAACTTATCAATGGATCTTGAACAAATGGAAATTTACAGGAAAATTTTCTTTGCATGTACACAACACTATGTTTCTTGTACAAAATAATTGTATGGGATAAATAGGTCATTTCATAGCAAATCGCTTCAAGATTTCTAATTCTAATTTCACAAAAGATCACAAAAATGTACAGTAAGTGTTCCTGGTTATACAGCACAGCTCTCTACTCCCAGTCAGTAGGCTGTCCTGGATTAGCATCGGCGTGGCAGTTAAATTACATACCTTCTGCTTCCAATTGTCACTTTATGTGTGGATATAAATGCAGAAGCACCAGTTGTTGGCTCCTAGTTTAGAAGATAACCCATTTGAAATACGATTACTAGGTGTATGGTGTGGCCTACAAGCTCTGCACTTACCTGCCTGACCCCCAATGTTTTGAACCAGGGTTGTTACAAGACCAAGATTTGCATTTTCCCTGACTTCTCCCTGACTTAAGATTCCATTTTCCTTGACTTTTCCCTGATCACCAATACTTTATTCTGATCACTGTATGAATATATTTTAAAAATAAAACCTGTCGAATTGATCAAACGATAGTTACTGATTTACATCTTCGAATCGCACGACATACGGTGATTAAATGTTTTATTTATCTTTAAATACACGTCCATGCTAACTTTTTCCAGCTACTGTATTACAGGAGATATGTAAGCTATCTCATACAGAAAAAGAGTTTCTTTTCAGAGGTTGTAAAGAAAAGGCTTCAAGAAAGAATTTTAACAAAGAGCTAATTTTAAGAATTAGCCCAGTTTTAGTTGCCGTGAGCACTTCAGAAGGCATGAAAAATACTGGCTTCATCTGACTTTTTTAATAAATTGATCGGTTATGCTAAAAAAAATAACACGACAAATACATTTAAGAAAATGGATTCAAGGAACATAATTTTTAACTTCTTTCTTTGTCAGTAAACTCAGTTCACAATGAAACTTCTTACATTCAAAAAGTTATTGTAATTGTTATAACTAATGACTTAAAAACTATGGCCCAATAGTCAATTAATACGATGGGTAAGTAACGTACATGGCACGGATTCTTTCAAAATTATTGCTAAGGTAAGAAAGAAATTAAAAATAGGTAATCAAAAAATTGCACAATTAAACCATTTAATTGGACTCAAAAGCTATCGGACTTATTTACATCGATTGACTGTGAAAGCCCTTTTCAATGTCTAGGAAGCAAACAAGTATTGCACGGACCCACAGACAATACAGAAAGACATTTAACATGTTGTAATCTTTTACGTCTTATGACTGCGCCATGACTGACATCAATGGATTACAAAATCCATACGCAATCTAGGTGACACTAAGTCTGGTATGCCACGGATTCGTTGATACCTTATCCTATACTGATCAAAATTGAAGAACAAAAATAATGGTTTGAAACTTAAAGCTTTAACGGACGCCTGATGTACACTAGAAAGACCATATATCGTGACAAATGTTTTGTGCACGTAAGATCTTATTGCTATAATTACTAACACTTAAAATACATAAACAATACTGAGAAAAAATATAGACATCGAAAACACAAAATTTAATGACTGATAGTGGTAAAGAAATCGATGGACTAAAACAGGAAATCCACGCATTTGGCTCGGAGTATACACCTTTTTGCTACATTCTTAGCGAAAGTACTGTAAGTACGATCACATTTTGAAAAGCTAACACACTAGCTTTAAAACTTTCATTGCATACATTTATTTGAATAACTCTCTACAAGTACCCGCTGTTTAGCACTTTTAAACGTTCTTCAATATCATTTAGTTCGGCTTCTTTTTCTAACATCAATTTGACTCTTTTGGTTTTCAACTCTTTTACCTCGTCTACAATTGCTCTCTTCTGTTTTTCTTTGGCCTCGTTTTCTTTTCTTTTCGGCTGCCCTCTCCTTAGGCGCATTTTCATATTCTGAACGAGCATGCCTCGCCTTAACAAGCATTTCTTTGGCGACAGTCATTTTACTTAACTCTCCCTCGGATTGAACACCATGTATGATGGTCTTAGGCCTACAAGAGAACGTTCGAGCTGATTTTTGACATCATCTCTGTATTAGTCGATCAAGCATAGGTGCTATGGCAAAGGTACACGAAGCGAAACTTCGGCGAACCGAACACGGACGAGATGAAAGGCGACGCGAGGGGGATGATGCATGTGGAGTAGAGGCTTTGGCCCCGAACAAGCGCGATTCCCGACGAAACGCGACCGACATGGGCAAGGGAAGTGGGGGAAAGAGTGTAGTGAGGACAAACGACAAGACGTAGTAATGAGAGCAGCAGGGCTACCGCAATGTGTTCCTTTCTTGCTCTCTCTCCTCTATTTTACAATTTTAGGATTTTGCAGCCTTAACCCGACAAAGCGAAGGAGCTTCGCGCTAAAGGCAAATAGACAGATTCACGCTCCAGCATGTATTATTTTATTTTTAAAAAGTTCCCTGACCTTGCAGAAAATTTCCCTGACATTTCACTGACTTCCATGACCGGAATATTTTTCCCTGACTTCCCTGACCTGTAACAGTCCTGTATTACAAATCATTTTTCAGTGCTGCCAAAGTAATCTATTAATACAACCGCTTTTCAGTCGGTCAACAAGAGTGTACCCAATTAGATTGGGTGGCATGTACAGTAACAATTAATTTCCTAATTCCTTAAAATTTGGTAAATAAAACACATCTCACTCAAACCCCCATTTGTGTCAGAAGTGACTTTATTAACCATCAGAGTGCTATCGACAAAACGGTTCATCGCTATGTGCGTACCTTTTTAGTTTTACATTCCAGCTGTCTGGGGCGATTTTGAAAGCAGACTTGCCTACTCTTTTGTGATGGTCCATATTATCATTTACTTTGCATTTTAAATCTCTATGGTGATGCGCTGTTCATCAGTTCAAAGACTTCTGTGCACTGTAAGGGTGACAAGCAGGTAGTAATTTGAGTAGTGGCACTTCTAAATGCCTACCATACCTAGGGTTGCCAGACGTTCCTCATTACCCGGAACAACTCCGTTTTTTTCTTGTTTTGTTCGCGTTCTGTATCAATCTTTAACGGAACGCCAAATATTCCGTTTTTTTGTTAATTTGATAATATATTCAATTTTGCACCAATTTTCAAATGTCCCGCTTCAGAATTGATTGTAATATCTATACTAGAGCCACCCTTACTTCCGACTTGAAGTTTCAGTGCTACGTCACAGCTACAATCTAACCAGCCAATTACAGGCAGCCATTCAAATTGATATATCGAGATAAATCGAGTTTCGCTGACGATGTTGCCAGCTAACATCTTGCGTTCACACAGGTGCTCAGTAAGTTTCATTGGCGATCTTTGTGCATTCTCGTATTTATCGTGCCGGTATATTTTTCTTTTTGATATTATCCTAGTCTGTTGTTATTTAATAGCTTAGTATTTGTTTGTCGTTTGACATAGTGTAGTATAATTACATGTAGTTGAAGGTTAGCTTTAGGTCAGTGAGTGTTTGTGTTATTCCTGCCGTGCGTGTGTGTGATAGTGTCATGCCGGGGTCTAGCACGAGGAAGACAAGCGCCAAGTGAGGAAATGGTTTGAAGAAATATTGCTGAACAACTTGCCTGAGAAGAGCACAATTGTTATGGACAATGCCCCGTGTCATAGTGTCATTCACGACACTCCAACAATGGCAGCAAGAAAGAATGTGCTCATTGAGTGGCTGACGAGCCACAACATTCCTTTACGTGATGACATGACTCCGTAATGAATGGTGTGTTCCCTTCATAGGTTTTATAATACATTTTCTTGAACTGTGAACATCTTCAACTCCAGACGTGAGGCGGTAATGGTGAGTAATTTATTTTTTACATTTTTTTTTCTGTTTCATTATCGGAAATATTCTGTTAACCGCAGTATATGTGTAATTTCTGGTACTATGTACTTATTCACGAGTATGATGTTGTGTGTAAACATGTCTGTTCACATTACGAATGTTTTGTTAACTTTACGGCTATGAATCATGTACGTCACCTGATTCGTGTTAGTGGACTGGCAACACCGTATCGCCAGCCGGTGAACTGTCAAGTCGGAAGTAACGATGGCGGCACTATAGTTTGTTTTCTGGTGATACAGGCGCAAGTTTGAAAGAGAATATGATTTCTATGTCTGTGTCAGATAGATGGGTACATGTTATAGGTTTATTAAGGGCAACAAAATTAAGGAATATCTTAGTCCTTGTGAAGTTCATACTCAGCATTTTCCCCTCCAATGCTTTTACGGAGAGAGTTTTTTCTGTCATCAATATCAAATGGAGAGATGATAGAAACAGAAGCTCCATTAGTTTGATAAAACAAGAATTGTTCACATTACAATTATGACAAAAATTGTAGTGAATTTTATCAGAAGGTACATACAAATAAAAAATCCTTATAAAGGGTCGTTCAAATGAAAAGCATTTCTAAGTTGCTGGTGTCATAGGCCTATATGATATGTCGGCAATATCTAGTTTTAATTTTGTGTATTTGAATAAGTAATGCTTATTTAATACATATGTGTATTATACAGTCCCTCACGATGGTATCCTCATCTTGACGTGATGTGGGGGCTTGAGAGTTCAAATGATCCTGCGAGCTATGCCGGCGGGAGCATAAGCTCCTGCTAGGGCCACCCATGCCGGACAGGTCAAAGGTGATGGGCCAGACTAAGAGGGATACCCTGTTCCTCCAGGTTGGAGGATACCTTACAAGTGCCTCGGAATGCTGATCACCTGATGACGAACCGGCGAAGAAAACGGTTAATGAGAAGGAAAGCGGATATTATGTTAGCGACATGGAATGTGAAAACCCTAAGGAGACCTAGGAAATTGAGAGAGATCAGAGAAGAAATGGGAAAATACCGAGTGGAAATAGCTGCACTACAAGAAATACGATGGAAAGGCCAAGGAATGATAGCGTCAGAGGAACATATACTGATGTACAGTGGAGGAAACACCGGTTATGGTGGTACAGGCTTTCTTATACAAAAGTCTGTTAAGTCAAGTGTAATAAACTTTAATGCTATAAATGAAAGGATGTGCTCAGTGCTACTACGAGCAAAGTTTTTTAACATCACCAGGTTCTGTGTCTATGCCCCCACAGAAGAGGCAGAAGAAGAAGAGAAGGATAGCTTCTACACTAAGTTGGAGGAGGAGGTCAACACAGTACAAAGACATGATGTGAAAATAATCCTTGGGGACCTAAATGCCAAAGTCGGGAAGGAAGAGGTGTTCAGAGATATAATAGGCAAGGAAAGTTTACACGAAGGGAGTAATGACAATGGATTGCGGTTGATAGACTTTGCCATTGGGAAAGAAATGGTGGTGAAAAGTACTTGGCACCCAAGGAAAGATATCAAGAAAGAGACCTGGGTGTCTCCAGACGGAGTTACAAGGAATCAAATAGATCATGTGATTATTGACAAACGACATGCATCAGATGTTATGGAAGTAAGTAGTTGTAGAGGAGCAGATGGGGATACAGACCATTACTTGGTAAGAATCAAGTATAGACAAAAAATAGATTCAGCGAGGAAACAAAAAAGTGAAAGGAAGATGAAGCATAATATCGGAAGGCTTCAAAGCAACAAGGAAGTACAAGATGAGTATAGATTGAAAGTGGGAGAAAACATGGAAAACAATAAGAACCTCTGGGAAGAAGGTAATTTGGCAACTAAATGGGAGTTACTGAGAAACACCATCAGTGAAGCTGCAGAGGAAACGCTGAGGAGAGCCGAATTCAAGAGAAATATACAATGGTTCGATGAAGAATGCTCGGAGGCAATCCATGAAAGAAACGAAGCAAGGCAAAGAATGTTGCAACGGAGAACAAGACAGACAGTGGAGGAATATAGAGAGAAAAGGAAAAGGGCAAGCAAGTTAAGCAGGGTTAAGAAAAGGCAGTATGAAAGAGAAAGAATAGAACAATTAGATAAAATGAGGGAGAGTGGGGAGATTCGGAGATTTTATGAAAGAGCAAGAGATTTGAGGAAAGGGTTTCAACCAAGAGCAGTCTTTTATAAGGACAAAGAAGGAAATTTTATAGGAGATAGGAACAAGATGCTACAGAGATGGCAGGAATATTTCACAGAGCTACTCAATGGACGGGGTGAAGAGGAAACCGCGAATGGGGAAGAAGCGGAACATGTAGGGATTGATGAGCAAGAAGAAGTTGAAACACCGTATTTAGAGGAAGTTAGAGATACAATCAAGGAATTAAAGAACAATAAAGCCGCCGGAGAAAACGGAATAGAAGCGGAGTTGCTAAAATTCGGTGGAGAGGTAGTGGTAAAAGCAATACATGAACTAATAAAGGAAGTTTGGACAAAAGAAGAAATGCCCAGGGATTGGACTGTAGAAATAATATGCCCTGTGTATAAGAAAGGGGATAAATCAGTATGCGGCAATTATCGTGGGATTATGCTGTTGGATGTAACATATAAGGTGTTCAGTAAGATTTTAGCCTCTCGACTGGAGCGTTGTGTAGAGAAAATATTGGGGGACTATCAAGCTGGATTTAGAAGGAATCGCTCTACAATGGACCAGATATTTGTAGTGAGGCAGATACTGGAGAAGTTTTATGAACATGATAAGCAGCTGGATCAGCTGTATATAGATTTTAGGCAGGCATATGACAGTTTGGATAGCAAGGAGATTTTTAAAATTATGAAAGAGTTTAAGATCCCGATAAAATTGGTCAAGCTGACAGAAATGACTATGGAAACCACAATCTGTAAGGTTAGATTAGAACAAGAGATGTCCGAAGAATTGATTGTAGAAAGGGGTTCGCGACAAGGAGATGTAATTTCTACATTACTCTTTAATGTAGCTCTAGAAAAATAATTCAACAACTGCCAATCAATCCAGGAGGGACCATATTTAACAGACAAGTGCAGGTGATAGCATATGCGGATGATGTAGCATTAATTGCAAGGAACAGTAAAGCATTAGAAGAGAGCTATGTCCTGTTGGAAGAAAAGACACGAAAGTTAGGATTGGAAGTGAATACAAGTAAAACTAAGTATATGAAGATGGGAGACTCCAGGGAGGCAAGAAGAAGAGAGCCGTATATTAAATTAAATGGGAAAGAATATCAAAGAGTAGAAGAATTCAAATATTTGGGCTCAATAATAACTGAGGATAACAGAACATCAGTGGAAATACAAGAAAGAATTAAAAGTGGAAATAGATGCTATTACGCTCTGCAAAGCATGTTTAAATCGAGAAATGTTAGTAGGAATACTAAAATAAAAATTTACATCACAATACTAAGACCTGTGGTTATGTATGGATCGGAAGGTTGGGTTATCAATAGAAGAGAAGAAGACTGGCTGCGAAGATGGGAAAGGAAGATCTTGAGGAAAATATACGGGCCAGTGAGAGAGGAGAAAGGTTGGAGAATAAGGACAAATGTGGAACTACAGGAACTCTTCAGACAGGCAGATATTGTGGTCAAAATTAAGCAGGGGAGGATAAGATGGGAAGGACACGTTCAGAGAATGCCAGAATCACGTAGTGTCAAAAAGGTGTTTACGCAAAGACCGGATGGAAGGAGGAGAAGAGGAAGACCCAGGAGACGGTGGATAGATGACGTGGAAGACGACCTTAGGAGTATGGGAATCAGGAACTGGAGAAGGAAGGCGATAGATAGAGATGAATGGAGGCAGGTGATAAAGGAGGCCAAGGTTCTTCAGGGACTGTAGCTGTTTTGTTAAGGGACTAATTCACCGAATTAGTGTTAACCATTATGAATTTAACTATTTATTTCACTACACAACTATACAACAGACATATTCAAACATAGTACAACGAACAACAACTGCCACAGTCTTTTGTCACAAAGTCCAAACACCACAAGATGGCCCTCCAGCCAGCGGCCGCCATTTAGGGTCCAAAAACGACTTAGACTCTTTTAATCAGTTCCATAACATCCTCCCACCTTTTTATCATACTATGATTAAAACCACTGTACTTCAAATATTACAGATCAAGGAAAATTTACAAATTGAGGCGGGATGGAATTCGTATCTTCCTCCCACACCTTGTCGAACTCAAATGTGGAACACCAGGGGGCGAGACAGGTACATCAGGGCTCGATACAGGTGCACCAGGGCTCGATACAGGAACACCAGAGCTCGAGACAGGAACACCAGGGATCGAGACAGGAACACCAGAGCTCGAGACAGGAACACCAGGGATCGAGACAGGAACACCAGAGCTCGAAACAGGAACACCAGGGTCTTTATCCAAGACTTCTTCACACTGCCACTCAGTAAACGGAGTTGCTTCTAGAGGATAGATGTTCTGCACAGGCCGCTTCAACTCTCCAGTTGTAGTCTTCACCTTGACCACTCTGACGACATTGTCCTTTCCGGGATGTACTGAAACCACCCTTCCTAAAGGCCAGTCCATTCTACGTGCACTGTCACTTCCAAGGATCACTACTTCTCCCACCTTCAATTCTCGAGGTGAGTTTGCTTTGCCTTTTCCCGGTTTAAGTTGCCCTAGGTACTCTAGTCTGAATCTTTTTCGCAATTCTGCCCTCAAATGCTGCATGTGCCTGAACCTTTTTCCAGGGTTTATCTGATCAATGTGATCAATATCGGGTACTCCCACCCTCGGAATGTCCTGAAGAAACATTGCAGGTGTCAACGCTACCAAATCATCACTATCTTCAGACAAATAAGTCAAAGGCCGAGAATTGATGACTGCCTCTGCATCCAACAGAACCGTTAATAGTTCCTCATAGTCTAAGGAGGAACGACCTAGTACTCGTCGCAACAACTTCTTCAGCATTTGAACAATACGCTCACAAAACCCACCCCACCATGCAGCAGTGGGAGGATTGAATTTCCAAACAATTCTCATGCACGTAGCCTCAACATTTATTTTGGTCCAGTCAACTTCACTGAAAGCATTTTCTGCTCCCACAAAATTTGTCCCATTATCACTGTAAATGATGTTTGGTCTCCCTCTTCGAGCGACGAATCTCCTCAATGCTTGCAGAAACCCTGGAGTAGATAGTGTCCTAACGAGTTCAAAATGCACTGCTCTGAAGACCGCACACGTGAATAGCACCACCCAGACCTTTTCACCTCCTCGGAGGTATAACGGGCCAGCCAGATCAATTCCTACAATTTCAAAGACAGAAGCGTCTCTAATCCGATCCTCTGGCAAAGGTGCAACTTCGATGGTAATTCCCTTTGCTTGGTGTCTTCTGCACCTGACACAGCTCGAAATCACCTTTCTTATTGTCCTTCTACCATTAACAATCCAAAACCATTCTCGCAAAGTGGAGAGAAGAACTTGTACTCCAGCGTGAGACATTTCTAGATGTTTCTCCATGATCATCATGTGAACTAGCTGGTGTTTAGCTGGTAGCAGAATTGGAGTGAGGAATAATTCATCGTCCGGTCTCCTTATTAACCTTGTTTTTACTCGAAGTAATCCTCTTTCATCTTCAAACACGTTCAGATTTTTGAAGGACTGCTCCTTTTCGGCGAGCATCTCTTGCGTAACGATCTTCAACAGTCTCCTTTCAGCTACTTGCAATTCTTCGACTTGGAGTTCCTTTGAAATACGTTTTTTGCCTTCTTTTGCTGTGTTGTGGATGAATCGTAGAATCCAGGCCGTCATCCTGACAACTTTTGAGTACTTGGAAAAGTATTTCAGATACCACTTTCCTTCTGGTTCCACAGAAACTAGTACAGTTGAAATTCCTTTCCTTTTCTCTTCATTTACCCTTTCTTCATCAGGCAAGGCATTGTCGAGAGGCCATTCCGAACTAGGAGATCTCAACCAATGAGGGCCCTCCCACCATTTCGACGTCAAGAGTTTGGAAGCAGAACAACCCCTAGAAGGTAGGTCAGCCGGGTTATTCACTCCACGTACATGATTCCAGCTATCAGGGTTAGACAACTGTTTAATTTCCTTCACTCGATTTGCTACAAAAGTTCCCCAGACTTCCTTCCTCTTGATCCAGCAGAGAGCTGTTGTAGAGTCTGTCCAATAATATGTTGAAAGCTCTGCTAATTCTAAATTTGCCTTTATGGAAAATGCAAGGCGAGCTCCAATTGAACAAGCTAGGAGTTCCAACCGCGAAATAGTCATTTTTTTCAGCGGGGCTACACGAGACTTTGCTTGAAGAAGCGTTATATTTGTGTCCTTTCCATCTTCTGAACGAAGAAACACAACCGCAGCATATGCTACTGCACTTGCGTCGCAGAACGTATGAAGGCTCCAAGATTCCTGTGTCTTGCAGCGTGCCATTTGTCTGGGAATTTTAATATCAGGCAATACCTCAAGTTCTTGATGCCAAATTTCAAACTTCTTCCTCAAGTCATCCTCCATTTCTTCATCCCAGCTCATTTTCTTCCGCCAACTTTCCTGCAACAGCAACTTCGGTACTAGAGAGACAGGACATGTGAATCCTATAGGATCAAAGATTCTCTGAGCAGCCGCCAATACATTTCTTCTAGTGATCTTGTCGTCAATCTTCGACATGTCAATTTTCTCACAAGAAAGAACATCTTCTGTCTTGTTCCATCGAAGTCCTAATACCGAGGTTACCTCAGGAACTGACGAGTCACTCTCGGGAGAATTTAGACTTGTGTACTCCCAGTTACGAAGATCAAAATGTGCTCTGGCCAGCAATGTGGTAGATTCTTCTATAAACGTACTCAATTCTTTCTCATTATCCAAAGAGGTGATACAATTGTCTACATAGAAGGAATTTCTCAGTCTTTTTGCTGTCTCTTGGTAGTCTACGCTCTCTTTCAATTGAAGGTCAAGAACTGCTTCCAGCAGAAATGGGCTGCAATTCAGTCCAAATACGACTCGGCAATGTCGAAAAACCTTCAATTCACTATCCTTTGAATCCTTCCACCACAAGAAGCGCAAGAAATCACGGTCACTTTCCTGAACAGATATCTGCAGGAACGCCTTCTTAATATCGGAAATCACTCCTATCCTATTTTTTCGAAACATCAATAGAAGTGTGGGGATTTGTTGTAGCAAATTAGGACCCTTTTCGAGACACTCATTTAAAGAAGGAGTATCCTTCGATTTGCTGGATCCATCGAACACGGGTCTCACAGTGGTGGTAGAGTTTTCTTTGAAGATTCCCCGGTGTGGTAAATAATAACACAGGTCTTCCTTTTCTCCTTCTGGAACCTCTTCAATTATGCCCTCATTCATCCATTCCTGAAACACATTTCCATAATTCCTCAAACTTTCCTTCTTTGGTCAGTCTAGTCGAAACTGAAATCAATCTCTTCTTCGCTATCTCCTTGTTGTTCCGTAAGTACTGTCGGCTCTCCAGCCAAGGTAACGCAACTTCATATCGGCTATCCGCATTAACCTTTACAGTCTCTTGGAAGTAACGACGTGCAGCTTCTTCCATCTCTTCTCTCGACTTGTTTTCCGTGGGGTCAGATATGCCTATAGTCTCCAAGTTCCAAAGGTCGGTTATAGAAGCAGATTGAATGAACAGGGTAGTTGAATACAAAGCCAGGGAACTACCCTCTTCGTCTTTCAATTTACCAGTCACGGTCCAGCCAAGCGTTGTCCTCACAGCAACCAATCCTGATTCAAGCTTATGGGTTTCATTCAGCAAGAGACTCCTCGCAACATCAGCTCCTAGCAGGACTTCCACGTCGGATGGATTTGTTCCCACATCAGACAGCCATATCCTTTTTGCTTTCATTTCCTTCATCCAAGGTCCGAACTTCAACCTTGGAATCTTCCCACAGATTACCTTCTGGTCAATCAATTGCAACATGGTATTAAAGGAACCATCACAACTGCTTACGTTCACATCATACAGGTGATGATCTTCTTCACGGGTCTCAGCGCCCCCAAACAACTTGTGGATCATCATCTCGGTCTTCAAAGGTTTATATCCCATTTCCTCAGCAGTCTTCCGTAAAATGTAGGATCTTTGTGATCCACTGTCTATTAGTGCTCGGACCATCTTCTCCTTTCCTTTATGTGTCAGTTTGATGCACAGCGTTTGTAGAAACACCTCCTTTGTGGCACTCTGAATGTTCATGGAGATATTGCTCTGCCTTTCCCTATCATCCTGTATTTTAGATTCAGGTTTCTCCTCTACCTTCTTTGTATTCAGTTTATGACACATGATCACAACGTGAGGACTAGTGCACAGTGGGCAACGAAGATGTGCCTTGCAATTTTTCACTCTGTGTCCTACCTTAAGACAAGCAAAACAACAGTTTTCTTTGGCCAGCTTGTTGCGCCTTTCCTCCAAACTCATTTGTTGAGCAAGGTGGCATTCCTTGCTCTCGTGGAATTTGCTACAAAACACACACTTTCTCTTCTTGCCTTCAAACTTGGCCGAAAACAAAGAATTCGCCGTTGGTAAATGTGTGTCGACATTTTTTCCTCTCACTCTCTCTTGTCTTTTCGTATCGGACAGACCAAAACCTGCCCGAGCAAAGGTTATCCTCTCTTCTCCCTCCACTTCACGTTTGAGGAAATTTAGAAGAGCCTCTAGCCTATCTTTCTGTTCACCAATCAACTCATCATTCGCTGATTGATTTCTGAGCCATGACCTTAAAACATCTTCAGGTAAGCATGATTCCACGAGAGGGAACAACATGGACCCATACTTATCCCTTGTCACACCTATAGATTCTAGAGCTCTTAACTTGCTCTCTAATGTGTCATACAGTAGGCCTACAGCTATTCCTGATTTGTCATTGTTGTGCGACACATTCTGAATGACTAACCCAATCAGCTCCCTAACGTAGTACTCCGTCAGGAGATCTTCACGACCGAACCGATTCTTCATGCACTCTATAACCTTTGGATAGTTTTCAGCGGTAGCCGGGAAACTGTTCAGAAGTTCTCTGGCACGACTGTCAGATTTGGTGCACTGAATCAGATATTGAAATTTATCTTCTGATTCTACACACATCAAAAAAAGTTTTGCATCACCTCGGTTCCCAGATCTCCGGCATATAGACGTTGACTGTGTATATTGTATCCAAGATACAGTCCCTTTGACTGTTCATAGATGTCACTAAAACTGCTCAAAGATGTAAACAACCATGCATGAGCAGGGCCTATTAGACGGAGGGGGTACGACAGCCGATCAGTTCCAGTCATTCCACCAGGACGAAGGTACGCTGCTCATGTTGTCTGTAGTTCTACCATGCCTAGAAGGTCAATACCGCAGTTCGATCGCGTCCGCATTGTTACTTTGTGTCAAGAAGGGCTCTCAACAAGGGAAGTTTCCAGGCGTCTCAGAGTGAACCAAAGCGATGTTGTTCGGACATGGAGGAGGTACAGAGATACAGGAACTGTCGATGACAGGCCTCGCTCAGGCCGCCCAAGGGCTACTACTGTAGTGGATGACCGCTACTTACGGATTGCCGCTCGGAGGAACCCTGACAGCAATGCCACCATGTTGAATAATGCGTTTCGTTCAGCCACAGGACGTCGTGTTTCAACTCAAACTGTGCGCAATAGGCTGCATGATGCGCAACTTCACTCCCGACGTCCATGGCGAGGTCCAGCTTTGCAACCCCGACACCATGCAGCGCGGTACAGATGGGCCCAACAACATGCTGAATGGACCCCACGGAATTGGCATCACGTTCTCTTCACCGATGAGTGTCGCATATGCCTTCAACCAGACAATCGTCGGAGACGTATTTGGAGGCACCCTGGTCAGGCTGAACGTCTTAGACACACTGTCCAGCGAGTGCAGCAAGGTGGTGGTTCCCTGATGTTTTGGGGTGGCATTATGTGGGGCCGACGTACGCCACTGGTGGTCATGGAAGGCTCCGAAACGGCTTTACGATACCTGAATGACATCCTCCGACCCATAGTGCAACCATATCGGCAGAATATTGGAGAGGCATTTGTCTTCATGGACGACAATTCTCGACCTCATCGTGCACATCTTGTGAATGCGTTCCTTCAAGATAACGACATCGCTCGACTACAGTGGCCAGCATGTTCGCCAGACATGAACCCTATCGAACATGCCTGGGATATGTTGAAAAGGGCTGTTTATGGACGTCTTGACCCACCAACCACTCTGAGAGATTTACGCCGAATTGTCGTTGAGGAGTGGGACAATTTGGACCAACAGTGTCTTGATGAACTTGTGGATAGTATGCCACGGCGAATACAGGCATGCATCAATGCAAGAGGACGTGCTACTGGGTATTAGAGGTAGTGGTGTGTACTGCAATCTGGACCACAAATGCTGAAAGTCTAGCTGTATGATGGTACAACATGCAATGTGTGGGTCTCATGAGCAATAAAACGAGCTGAAATGTTGTTTGTGTTGATCTCTATTCCCTTTGTATTTAACGGTTCCGGAACTCTTGGAACCGAGGTGATGCAAAACTTTTTTTGATGTGTGTATGTCACTATCTTCATGGATTCTCTTAAACATGCTCCAGAATCCTAACCAATCTTTAACGTCCCCTCCAAACTTGGCTAGTTCCAACCTAGGAATTTTCAAGTTTCTTTTAGCTGCAGCTGAAGCTTCAGAAATGTGTTCTCTAACCACACCAACATTCTCATTAGAGCAAATATTCGTCATCTTTAACCTTACTTCATCTAAATTATCTCTATAAGTCTCAACTGCCCCGTACTCACGGCTGTAGACATCATCCTCTTCTTCTAATGCTAGTTCCAGTATTTTTTCATCCAAAGAAGCAAGTTCAGCACTTAACCTCTCCAATTTCATCAGCATCTTCTGTGCCGATTCCAGGTCAACTATTTCGCTGGTTAAATGACGCATTACCTCATTATACGTCTTTGTGTAGGACGCTCGAATTGGCTTACGTTGTTTCACAAGCTTTTCCATTGTCGTGTAGGCTAGGCTATACCAAGATTTTCACACACAAAGAAATCTTACGTATCTTGCCGTAACTTCTCGTAATTTACGTATTAAATCACGTCGGGGTCACCATATGTTTTGTTAAGGGACTAATTCACCGAATTAGTGTTAACCATTATGAATTTAACTATTTATTTCACTACACAACTATACAACAGACATATTCAAACATAGTACAACGAACAACAACTGCCACAGTCTTTTGTCACAAAGTCCAAACACCACAAGATGGCCCTCCAGCCAGCGGCCGCCATTTAGGGTCCAAAAACGACTTAGACCCTTTTAATCAGTTCCATAACAGTAGCACCGACCAGTAAGTAAGTAAGTATTATACAGTATTACAACATTTAACAACCTTGATTTAAAAAAAATAAAAAATGTTTTGGGACGTGTGTTGTTTTTCCATTCTTGAAATCTGGCAACCTTAACCATACCCAGGAGGGGGCATAGGGTATATCCCTCCCTAAAAATCTGATTTGTCACCCCAAGTGAAAGGTCATTTAGCCAGTCACCATATAAGGCAGTCTTTACCTAACTCCGTATCCCCCCCGAAATTGCTTTCTGGGTGCAGCACTGAAGGAAACTTATTTCAGTACATGTAGCCCAATGTAATATATGGAACCAATAGGAGAAGGGAGAACATGCTAAATTGATTTAGGGCCTTGATGTAGAAAGGGGCTAAGATGTGTGAAAATAAATCAGCACATGGGTGTTTACCGTATTCATCTAGAAACAGTTAAAAGGTTAAGTGTATAAATAATTCATGTATTTATTTCAGGCACTGCAAAATTAATTGCTACTCTCTGCTCTATCTAATTGGGTACGCTCGTGTTGATCGAGTGAAGAGCCATTCTATCAATGACCCAATGTTTGTAATTAAAAATAACTTTTTATAATTATTTATTTAATGCAAATATTTTTACAAAAAATTTACTTGAAAAATGTAACACAGTGAAGTCTTTATTTTTCCTGTAGCCTAAGTAACATATTCCCACATTCCTGAGAGCATTCCTATTCAACTTGGGTTAACAAGACCGAACTTATCATTCATCTTAAAGTCGTTTTCCAGAAGGGGTAATAAGGAAGCTTTTAGTTTTAAGTGACCGTTAATCATGCAATCATGAGCCACGGGACCTCCCTTTTACGTTGATCCGAGCTACAGGACATGGCATTCCACTTCGAAAATCTCACATGCATTGACCGGGAATCCAACCCGGTCCACCTTGATGAGAGGCCAACAGCTTGACCGCTGCACCACCACACCCCCTATGGGTAATACCTAATAAGGATTCATGCACAACTCACAAACATGGTCATAGGGCTTTCATATTTGGGTGTGTGTACAGTCTGATAACCAGTGTTATTGTGGTGTATGTACTAGTACATGGAAGTAGAAATCAATGGACAAGTCACCAACCTGTATTTCTGTGGGTTCTGTGAAACCCAGTTCAGACAATGCTCTCACAACAGGCAAAGGAACGTGCAGCCCATGCCAAGCCTCCATATCTGAAGGGAAATCCTCAACTCCATCCTCTACATCTTCAACTTCACTCTCCACTTCTGATCCCACCTCTTCATCGACACAGTCTTCTTCATTCCTTTCTTTTTCTTCTTCTCCTTCTCTTGAAAGTTCTTTCCTCTTTTTCCTCCTCTGTGAACGCTTTCGTCTTGCCCGCTTTTTGACCTTTGGCTTCAGTAGACTTTCTTCCTCTCTATCTTGTGATTTCCTCTTTGAAGCTCTCTTCTTTTTCTGCACTCAAAGCAAAATAATAATAAGAAAATAAAACTGACCTAAATTCACAGATTAACAAACATGATGATGATGATGATAATTGTTGTTTAAAGAGGCCTAACATCTAGGTTATCGGCCCCTAATGGTTTGGGTGATAGTGAAAATGAAAGATGATTAAATGAAACTTACAACCAAAACTAACTACTGACTTACAAACTAGAATGGGAAACAAAAAGGAGAAGAGTGTAAAGAACAGACAGGAGGAGAGGAAATGCCCTCAACTCTCGAACAATGAGAATTGAGGGACTTGGAAGGCAGGAGAACCAAGAAAGGCAGCGAGGAAAGGGAAAAAGGAGAGGGCCCGCCCCAAAGTCAGTGGAAAAAGGGGAAAAATCGGACCCAGCTCAGGAATCCCTCGGGATCGCCAACTCCCGAACTCACCAGCCATGAGCCCCCGAGGGTGTAGCACTAACCAGGGTGCACCAGAAGTGGTGGGGCTACATACACCCAGCCTCCTTGAGGGCCTTCTGTAGAAAGCAGGAGATATCATGAAAAGAAAAAGAAGGCTGACCCCTCGAAGAATGAGGGTATCAGGAAAGATGAGAAAGGGCCAATTAAGGCGGGAAAGTGAAAGATTCCCTAGGCCTCGGATACCCTAATAGCTTTAAACACAAAATGTGATAAATATTCCGGCATGACTCAACATATTGCCAGCGTTTCGCCCCGTTGTACCATTGGGCTCTTCAGTTGGTAAAAGTACACCTCACCAAGACGCTGGCTAGCACACACTGGGAAGGCCATTGCAAGACGTATTTTGTGTTTAAATATATAATGGCTCAACGGACAATACATATTTTTCTTTTGAGAAAATTATATACCCTAACACCGTCGGGGTCGGAAGAGAACAAGAGTTAGCCAAGGGAGGCTGGAAAGAAAAGGTGACAGTGAGGAGCCCGGCACAAGTGGAAGCAATGCCGGACTCAGCTGGGGTCCCGTGGTCGCTAACCCACGTCCCACTAGTCGTGTGCCCCTGAGGGGGATTAACAAACAAATAGACAATAAGTTACTAGCTGTCATCATCAATTTCCGTTTTCCAGTCTAGGCCGAGTCGGAGCAACTATTACACCTAATACTAGCTGTATCAAACTATATCCAGGGTCATAACCACATTTACACTGTACAGTTTTAACTAGTGAAATTAATATAAGATTAAAAATATTAGTTGAAACCCGGCAAAACATGACAGTCGATGGGAAAATATTTACTGAAGGATTTCCTTATATACAGTACAGCATTTAGTGCACAATTACGTTTTTGCACCATTGCAATTTTAAAGGCTTTGGCAGATCCCCCCTCGACATTGCAATATTTAACTGGCCATTACTGAAAACTTGCTGAGTTAAATAGACACCTACACATTCCAGAGTTTCCCCTTGAGCTTTACAGAATTGACTGATTGATAGGCAGTAGCCTACAATGTATATCTTTTGAAATAATTCCTATAAACCAGGTAAACAAATTACTTCAAATGAGCTCTACAGTAAAGGACTAAGAAAGCTTGTAGTTTTATGTGATCATTAGCCCCGCGATCATGAGCCATAACTTAGCGCTTCTTATTTACCTGGATTCTGAGCCACTGGACGTGACATTTCACCTACAAAAATCTGGTAAGAATTTACAGAAGATAACTTACTCCTTTCTATATAATTCTTAAACTACTGAAATTAAGCAAATTAGGCTACCTGAATTAATAGCCTGGAAAATAATTGGAGATGATGTAGTAATAGATGTTTACTCCTCCGCCGTCTGAGGCCCGCCCAGCCATCCCAAATAGGATCACGACTTATATTACAGCCATTAGTCTAAATCAATCATCATCGGTTGCGGTCGTGAATATTCGGGTCTCTTCGTTAGCCCCACTGGTCCGCTGATCTGTCATCAAAACAATACTGCCAACCTCGCAATTACGGTACTATGTAACACAAAGAAGCTCCCAGTTCAGTCTCTAGTGCGCATCATTCGTGCACAGCACTCAGGTCACCACTCTAATTACGCTATTGTGTGCAATATTTCGCTTCACTGTAAAGATTTTTTTTCCCCAGCTGAAATGAGTGTTTTTTGTTATCTGCTCTGTAATTACTATGCAGTATATAGCTCCACTGTAATATTTTTTTTTTTTCGCACAACTGTGGTTTTGACAATGGTTACAGACTAACCTTCTAACCTTCGTTTTGTTCAATCCAATTGTTCTTGACAATGGTTACAGCCTAACGCACCCAGACCAACGGTTTTGTGTCAACCCGCTAGCTGCGCGCGGCCATGGCCGCACCTACACCCGACCTTCTAACCTTCGTTTTGTCCAATCCAATGTTTTTTTTACAATGGTTACAGCCTAACACGTCCCAATTATTTTTCTTTTGATCAACAGTGATTTTGTATCCCACTTCTTTATATCAACAGTGATTTTGTATCTCACATGTTGGCAACAACGTGTGCGCCTCAATGCGTACCGCTAGAGTGAGCCTTGATGACAGTTGAACGAGATGCAAACGCTGTCGAAACATGGCAGGCGTTTTTAAAATTTACCTTTTTTTTAAATCCCCTGACACTACAGCCCATGAAGGGCCTAGGCCTACCAAGCGACCGCTGCCTAGCCATTTGGCCTGCAGGTATTAGGGTGACGCGTAGTCAGCGCATCGGGTCCCCTCGGCCGTTAATCTTGGTTTTCGTGACCGGGACGCTGCCTCACTCTCAGACAGCTACTCAATTGTCCTCAGGAGGCTGAGTGCACCCCGTTCCAGCCCTCACGTCAGTTTCTAAAATCCCTGACGGAGCCGGGAATCGAACACGGGGCCTCTGGGTGAGAGGCAGGCGCACTACCCCAACACCACGGGGACGGCCGTTTTTAAAATAGCAATAAATAAAAAAACATATTTACAAACTTTAGCACATACCGGTATATGAGGTTCAGTAGTGACAATTCAAATTGAAATCAACTTCTAATGACTCCCAGAAAGGTACCGGTATGTGAATCATAAATTATATATTTTCAATAATCTGCCTTGTGAAAGTTATGAAAAGGGAGGAGTACCTTCTTCTTCTTTTATTCATGGGGCCTCTCGTTTCCAAGTTCCTGTTTAGCTTCGACCACCAAGATCTTTTGCTACCATGTGTTTCCTTCATTCCCACCTGGATATCTCTGCTCCCTTCACAAAGCTGCAGATCAATCTTATTGGGTCCTCTAGGATTTTCTCTCTTTCTTCACCCGGCAGCCCCAGTGTGGAGATTCTAATTCTTTCCAGCGCCTCACATTCAAAAAGTATGTGTTCAGCTGATTCTTCTGCTTCATTGCATTTCCTACATATATTGTCTCTTATTACTCCAATTCTATGTAGGTATCTTTTTAAGATGGCAGTGTCCTGTCAATAGTCCCACTACCCATCTTATATTTCCTCTGCTAAGTTGTAGAAGTTCTTTAGTGTGCTAGGAGGAGGAGTACCGGTACCTACTTTCAACAATTAATAAAAATCTCATATGGATCAACCGAAAATCGAACCCAGATCACATTGGTGAGAGATTAGCAGCTAGACCACTGTGCCATTACGCCACCACAGTAGATTAACATATTATGTATTTAAGTAAATACACAATCTGATTATACATTAACTTCTCAAAGTAATTGATAATTTTACTTCCTTTGAGAAAGCATAATCATATTCAGTTAGAACGAAGACAAAAGAAAGTCAACTTTCAGGCAGCACGTGCGTGTGCAAATAAAAGGTTAGGATACTGCACTGAGACAGGTGTTGTACATACCTTATCAACAGTGGCCTCTATACGGCCTTTTCCAACAGTCTTTATATCGTAGTCTGTAAGCTCCTCGATGCCAACGAGCCCTTCTATTCCATTAGAAAGCAATGATTCTCCTAAAATGACGGGTTTCCACGACAAAGATGCTCTCCTCTTCGCCATTTTTGAATGAGTGACGGATTTCTTAAATTAGTTCTACATTAAATGTACATAAATGTCCGCAACACATTTCTGAATTCAGCACTTCATGAACAGTCCCATAACTTCCTTAATAGTCTATGTCACAAAATTAAATTTCTAACCTCTTTTTTACATTTCACAACAAAATGTTTTTATTCGGAATGTTCAGCAGCATTACCAACCCAAGGCTAGTAAACTAGGGATGGGCGCGACTGAAGCCTGGAATCGAGAGTGTCGACTCGATCGACTCCGAACACCGGTCTCGGTTCGCATGAAGCCTCGCGACTCCACGTTAATCTGATGCGTATTGCGGGGCCGCTTCGCATGAAGCCTCGCGACTCCAAGCTCACGTGATGACTATTGCGGGGCCTCACAGTCCTTTCGCATGAAGCCTCGCGACTCCAAGCTAACCTGATGAGTAAGGTCCGGATAGTGATGTGATTATATATATTTAATTTTACTAAATATTTTCTATTTATTTACATATATTTGAAGTTTTATAAATAAATACATATTATGGCGAATTTATTCGTAAGTAGGCTACATATTCCCTGTATTTGGTGGTATGTCGCACTCCTTAGATAAATGCTGCAGACATTTTCGACCCTTGGCAATTCCATTAATTTGCCCCTCTATTTCGTGAATGTTCCCTTGTCTCTGTATTTAGTAGTATTTCAAGACAGGAATTCCCTGGCCATTAAATATAGCAGGGGGGCTGGAGAAGACTCGCGACTCCAAGCTCCCCTGTTGAGTATTGCGGGGTCGTTTCGCATAAAGACTCGCGACTCCAAGTTCACCGGATGAGTATTGCGGGGTCGCTTCGCATGAAGCCTCGCGACTCCAAGCTCACCGGATGAGTATTGCAGGGTCTCTTCGCATGAAGACTCGCGACTCCAAGCTCACCTGATGAGTATTGCTGGGCCGCTTCGCATGAAGACTCGCGACTCCAAGCTCACCGGATGAGTATTGCTGGGTCGCTTCGCATGAAGACTCGCGACTCCAAACTCACCTGAGGAGTATTGCGGGGTCGCTTCGCATGAAGACTCACGACTCCAAGCTCACCGGATGAGTATTGCGGGGTCGCTTCGCATGAAGACTCACGACTCCAAGCTCACCTGTCGAGTATTGC
Organism: Meconema thalassinum; assembly: GCA_946902985.2. NCBI lineage: Eukaryota > Metazoa > Arthropoda > Insecta > Orthoptera > Tettigoniidae > Meconema > Meconema thalassinum. The sequence continues at coordinate 398,053,740 of OX336394.1, read as the reverse complement.
GGGGTCGCTTCGCATAAAGCCTCGCGACTCCAAGCTCACCTGATGAGTATTGCGAGGGGCACACAGTCGCTTTTTATCCGAATCTCTCATTATTATTTTTATTATTATTATTATTTACTTGCATTGTACCAAATTATTGTAATATTGCACTTTAGGCAGATTGTATTACTATTATTGTTTTAAATAATAATCATCATAATAAACACAATAACAATTACGCCTACAACATTTCCGATGATAATCCGAAACAATCATCCATGTTTGCTGGCTAATAATCCTATTGTATTCATCGTAACACAAGATATCAAGGGACGAACGTGTATGCATAACAAGACCGTCACAATATCAGAGGCCTGTGCGCACATCTTAAACAAAGCAATTAACAAACCATAACATAGGCCAAACCTTACATTAATTCAACACGCAACTTTTGTTATTGGAGACACGGAAATGAAACACCCTACCGTGAAAGTAAAAATACACACACAGTGCCAAGAACTTCGTAATTGGTATTCGACATTCCATATAACGATCTTGCCGGCAAAATAAATATCCCATCACTATGCATCAACTAGGCCTATCCAGCATATTCCCATACTGTAGAATCCTACAGTAGATCATAACAAAGAACGACTATGCATATAATCATTCTATTGAATCGTTTTGCAGGTTATAATAGCTTGCCATACATTTCAATACCAAAAAAGTATCACTGGCAAGCTAGCAGCAAGATTTATACAGCTGTATTTTAAACATGCCGTAGCGATGGCGAACAACGTTGCTGCTGGCGCCGTGTGGCATACATGTTCAAGCAGTTTCACAAACAGTTGTTAGATGGCGGTAGTGCATCAATGGAGTCGACACTGGAGTCGAGAGTATCGGTTCCAGCGGCAGCAGTCTCGACTCTTCGCGACTCCGTTCGCAACCCATCCCTATAGTAAACTACAGAGGTTGCCTCAATATGGAGCTCTTTGGCGAGGGGATCGCGGAGGGAAGGGAAAGGACGTGACGTCACACGTTTCCTCGTAGCGCGCGAGGCGAGAGATATGCAAGGAAATTAAACTTTCCCACACATTATATTGTATGGATCGCAGTGGTTTAAACGCGTGTTTTAAGCCATTTCGTATAATCATGCCAGGCCAAAGATGTGCTGTGGCAGTTTGTCACAGTTATTATAAAGTTGGAAATGACGTGTCGTTTTTCACGATGCCAAAAGACGCATGCCTTAGCAATCAGTGAATTGCTGCATGTAAGCGAAAAGGTCATTGCAACCCTCAAACAAGTAGGATATGTTCCCTCCACTTTAAGAGTGAAGACTTCGAATTAGACTACAGGGCCGAATTGCTTAATATAAAGCCAAGATTTCCAAGGAATCTAAAACCAAATGGTAAGTGAGCCTAGCTGGCCTACTCTTAAGTTTTGATGACCTGCTAGGATGATTTTAAAGCTGTTAATATTTTTGACATATTTCGTACATGGTATCAGGGGCGTATATACAATTTTTTTCGATGGGGGGGGGGGGCTGACTATCGTGGAAAATTGTGAGTACTTAATGAATTTTCTATTATAGCCTATGGAGTATGAATGGAAACTGTGAAATACATTGTATGTTGTACCCAATTTGGCTCTTTTCGGGGGGGGGGGGGGGGGGATCTGGAGCCCCCTCAGCTCCCCCCCCCCCCTTATATACGCCCATGCATGGTATTTTGATTTTGGACAAGATGGAAAATTTCAGGAGTAATTCTCTTTGCTTTGGTAAAAGTTCTTTGCAAATATTCCAGAAAGCAGTCATCATTTCAATAAAATCCCTTCGACTTCTGTACCAAGATATGACCCGTAGGCATAATACAAAGTACATTCTCACACATAGGCTAAATCAAGATGTACCGGTACTGGAAAAACCTCTTTTCACAATTGCGAACTCGTGGTGGCTTTTACGATCATCCTTCTCCCCTTGACTGCATTTACAGACTGATGGGGATGATTATTTTAGGGGAAAAAAATCCAGGAGTTGTTCAAAAGAAAACACACTGCTGATCCAGAATCAGATGATTATGTAGTTGCTAAAGCACTAAACAAAACTGGCATAGTGTCTGAATCAAGTAACGTGCTTCCAGAACCAACCTTAGGGAGCAATGTGCAACCAGAGTCCTTCATTGCCAATATCATGGAACAAAGTGAGGAAGATGGCAAGGCTTATGTTGCAGGTTATGTAGCCCACAAGTTCCAAGATAAATTTCCACAACTTGGGAACTTAATCTATGGAATGCAAACTCAACACGATTATGCATTACCAACCAGGATTAAACCCTTGTCATACGGTGGTATGACCAGTTCCGGCACATTTCAGCAAAATTCGTCACATTTCACGGAAAATACGGATTTCTAAGACGAACGACAGATTTTGTGTCTAGAGAAGTTCCTGACGTACCGTCTGGTAGGGTTGAGGCAGTTGTGATAACAATTTTCTTCATCAGATTGAAACATTCCAATTCTATCTTGCATAAGAAGTGGTTATTAGAAGTCACTAACACCCACGATATTGCTACCGAGTCTAGGCGAATTTCCAAGAAATCACAACATAAAATGTAAGTAGGCTACATTCAGTTATTTTATCACCCATTTACCAATAATTTCATGAGAATAAACTGTTCTTTGCGTACTCAACAGCTGATGTTGACAGTTTCGTTACGTTCCCCACATGGCGCGTTTGGTATCTTGTGACGTCATCCGCCTTGTGAGCGCTGATTGGTGAGTGAAAATTGAGGCAACCTCTGTAGTTTATAAGCCTTGTTACCAACCTACATTGGTTGGAAAGAGTTTATCGGTAAAGTTTAGTTTTCTCTATTGACACTCAATCACATGGAGCGCTGCGGTCAGGCCAACATGGCCGGTATAAGTAGGATAAAAAGACACTATAACACATGATTGATATGGAACACTTCTTTACTATCATGTTATAATAAATAAGTGTGATATCTAAAATACTATTAGCGTTATTTTATGTATATCTGTGCGATACACGTGATCTAATTTGTGTGTTCCACTGAATGTTATGTGTGAATTACGGTACGTATTATCAAGCAATGCTGGCCTGTTCGGATTTGCTTTTGTGCATATCGCATAATGACGCTGAAACATTTGAAAGCTATATTCGAATTAGTAAGATTCTCCTTTGCATCGCTAGATGGCACATCAGATAGCTTGAGTTGCCAATGACAATTTCATTTTTCATCATTGCGTTGGCGATTTCATTTCCGTTTACGAAATTGTCATGTTTTCAATGTCAATACATCATCCGAGACATCATTGACCTACACAAAATTGATTCCCCTGACACACGAACCAAAAAGGAGGGAAAAAGACAGTAATCTAACTTCCATTGCCTTTTGCAGCTTTTAGTCGGTCAACACGATTGTGCCCAATGAATTGGGCGGGGTACAAGTTACAAATATGTAAACACACTCTTGGAAAAAATTACGCATGTTAGTTAATTATCACAGTGATATTCTACACCACGAGGCAAAAGGAAAAGCTCTCAATATAAAAGAATCCATGGAAATATATTTAGCGAAGAAATAATTATAATCCAGCGAATCTGAATGAACACACATTTTTTAGAAAGATCACTACTCTTCGCGCTGCGAAAAAAAAAAAAAAAAAAAAACACGAGCCTTACAGTAGTCGCAAATGATGTGTAACATCTGACATGTTATCCTACTCTTATACTACACAGCTTGGACATTCTTAAAATGTTAATTTACACTCCATTTTCATACTGGTACTATGATGAATGTGTAGATTGAATTGGAGATATGCTACTGTCACATTTGTGGCGCAGCGGTCAAGCTGTTAGTCTCTCACCAAGGTAGACCGGGTTTGATTCCCGGTCAATACATGTGATATTTTCGAATTGAAATGCCATGTCCTGTGGTTCGCATTCCACGTAAAAGGGAGGTACCGTGGATCATGATCGTGAGATTAACGGACACGCAAGACTACAAGCTTCCTTCCTTCCTTTTACATTAATGACTCATAATAACAAAGTGACACACAACGTCGACAGTACTCTCAAAAACTGTGAGCACATTCCTCAGTAACTATAACATTCATTATTCTCAAGGCTCTCCTACAGTTCGTCGTAAACAATCAAAACATGGCTTCCTACAATCATGAAATGACCTAGTCTCACATATGATGAAAATACAGCTTTTATTCCACTCATATAACAACATTCTGTTATGCATTTAATATTTGACTACTCACCCACAGCTTGACAATAATGCCGCTTACTTAAATGTCATTTGTCGTCTTTGTCCTACCCCATGTGATATTTAACCTTGAACGTGAAGCTTCATAAACTGCTCAATGCCAAATGAAAGTCGGTGAAACATTTGCCACTGTGGTCGTCAAACCAGTGCCTGCTAAATGCACTGCCTACTGTATTGCCATAACATTCTCGCGCTACAGAGCACACACTGCCTTGTTTCCAATACACACATTTTCAATTGTACATCCAGCTGGCAGTGCGTCTTCACTTCCATCCGATCCACTTCCGTTCGATCCACTTCCGCCCGATTTACTTCCGTCCCATTTTTCTGGCAGTGCGTCTTCACTTCCGTCCTATCCACTTCCGCCCGATTCACTTCCGTCCCAAATTTTCAAAATCACTCCCACAAAATTATCCAGCAACCGAGCGGAAAGATGTTACACATCAATAAAATGAGGCAAGGAATGCGAACGGAAGGGGTAATTGGGAAATGTGTTACAGAATGAGGATGCACATTGTGTCTATTTTCATCAAACCAAGACCTGTATATAGGTACGGTAGTTTCGTAGGGTCCTATACCGTCTAATAAACCGGGTGGCAACAGATGGACACGTGTCTAAGTTGTGGCTTTAAAGGTCTACGATCGAATGAAAACAGTTCCTGAGTCCATGGCATACACTTTTCGTAATTCTTTCCAATCTCATTCTGTTGGGTCAGGTACAACGATAATATTAATTCAAAACATCAGTTTATTTATTTATTTATTTATTTAGCGTATGGCTTTAGAGATACAATATGTACACAGTTTACATCTAGATTATTTATATAGGTGATCCATGGGCGAAATCAGTGACGCTGCCTCTGTACTTTCTTTTTGGACAGTTGGTGATGATATGCTGGATGGTCTGCTTAGGGTGACCAAAATCACCGAAATAATTTTCCATTTATAATGGAAGTCTGCACAGTTGCCATGACCCATACGAATCCTGTTGAGAGTTGACCATGTTTTCCGAGGAAACTCAAATCCTGGTGGCAGAGATGATCCAATGCGTGGTAATGTTGATCCAGGCCTAGTATCCTGTCTTCCATGCCATTCTTTAGTTAAGTTGAAGTTGGTATTTTCCAAGTCTATTGCAGTCCTCGTTGATGGATTTCGAGATCTTAGACGATTCAGGCGAACATCAGCAATGTCACAGTGTATTGGAAGTTGTGGGTTATCCATTATTTTCTTGAACACCCTGAGGAGAGCGTTTTTACGACGAAGATCTGGTGGAGGGATGTGGCTGAGGACCAAACTACTACTAGAAGTCTGGGACCTTCTGTCCGTATCTGCCAACTGAATATAAAACTTCAGTTAACATTTCCGACAACAGATCGCGTGAAGGATGACAAGCAAGCTAGGCTAGATGCAGACCTCCCCACGCCAGTAGTGGTGCGAAGATCCACAGGTGAGCGTCGGTGTGAGGAGAACTATACACCAAGTTAAGTGTACATTATAATTAGTTTTTTCTAGTGCATGCTAAAATTTGTTAATTGATTTAATATTATTACAGTATGATATTCTAAATTGTATACACGCGCATACACACCGTTACTCACGTGATTCACAAAACCTTGTAACACAAAACAAACCTAACGTATAACGGGATTCAATTGAAGCACTGAGGTCAAGAAGGGGACTAGTCTACTATTTTATGGTATCTGAGTTAAGAGCTGTGAGGTGTACACTAGTGCACTCTGCTTTGTTTGGCATAAACACGAGACTTATAGAACACTGGGTTCATAGGAAAATTCCTGCGTTAAGTTGGAAAAGGGGACTTGTCGAATGACAAGTCCTCTTCCTGCGCGAATCTCTCTGCCAAAGAACATTCCAGACTTGGGGACATGTTCTATTAGACGCAACCTTGGGTTTTTGTTTTTGGGATATATGGGTTCTCTGATGATAAAGCCTTTATGTATGTGTATGATGAGACAACTGCTAGGAAAGACCCAAATGAAGTTGTGTCCCTGCTAGAGTTTTATTGAAAGTACTGTAAGAAAAACTGCATGTTTTCTCAGATGCGTGTACGGGCCACAATAGGTATCGTACGGTCGTTCATTTTTACTACCCTTTGGTGCACAACAAGAGGTTTTCTGTAGTACGCCATATGTTTCCTTCACGAGGTACTGTAAAAGAATGGCTTCAAATATTTACATATCTAACTTCCAGGAATTCTCTCACAATTGACCCATATGAAGGGATTGCAGGGGTATTTATTTACTTATTTAGCGTATGGCTTTTAGTGCCGGCAGTGTCCGAGAACATGTTCGGCTCGTCAGAGGCTGTAGCTGCTTCAAGCGGACACTCATAGGGTGAGCAACAAGTTCCGTTCCGTGTCTCATAGGTATGACTTAAGAAAAGTTTATTTGGAAAGCTTTCTGACACAAAAAAAAATATTCTTCAACGTAGAGCTCATCAGATTCTATGGTCTTGAGCCATATTTCAGCGAGCTTTATTATCCCTCGATAGTACCAGTCTCTGGGTTTAGATGCGAAGTATAATTCGGAAAGACCCACTTCCACAGCTTCAATGTTTTCGAAATTTCTTCCACGCAAGAAAATAGGCCATGGATCGAAAAAGATGGTAATCTGAAGGCGCAAGATCAGGGCTGTATGCTGCATGTGGAAGCAGTTTGACTCCTCCAAATTCCTGAATTTTTACCATGGTTCTTCGTGCAGTATGCGGTCTTGCTGCAAGAGAAATCTATTTCAGTTAACTAATGCTGGGTATCTCCGTTTCAGCATTTCATGAACTAGTTCAAGTTGTTGAGAATAAAGATCCAATTTCACTGCACGCCCATTCGGAACAAACTCCCAGTGAATCACTTTTTTAAAATTCCCCCAGACACACATCACTTTGGACAGTAAAGAAGCGCTTCATAAGAAGGGAGGCAGCGCGCAGATCAGTACTACTGTGGGGTTCCGGGCACGGCCAACAAGAGCCCACTGATGAGCCAGCTTCGTGTTCCTTGGCGAAACCACACACAAGACACGGCATAAACTTAGAAAAATTGCTGAGTTGTAATTCCTTTTTAGACCAATTTATAGGAATATACAAACACCAACTATTTAGATGTGTGTCATTTTCACAAAATTATTTTTATATTACCATCGAATTAAAACGCAGCTTCGGTGGCGTAGTTGGTAGCATGCGGAACGTCTAAGCCCAAGATCGTGGGGTCAAATCCGGTCAAAGTCGTCGGATTTATTAAGAGCGTTAAAATCCCTCAGTACGCCTTCCTTCGGAGGGGAAGTAAAGCCGGTGGGTCCATGTCATAGATATATGGCATGTAAAAGAACCTTCCACTAACTTTAATTGTGTGAAGCTAAAATTTGTAGGTTAGATTTGATTAACGCTCTAAGTTCCAACATTCGTTGCAAGGTGCTGGTTGCGATGGTATCTAGTAGCCAAGTTCACAGCTAGGTGTCGTTAACGGTATAATTTGGTAGCAAAAGTAGGAACTACTTGAAATTGATCATCTGCAGCTCTTACCCCGTGCCAGGTGCAGGTTCCACGGGGGAGGAGCTCTGAGCTGAGTAAGGGCTTTTCTGTACCCTGTGAAAGACGGATCTGGGCGGGGAAGTCCTCAACCCCGACACGGCGCGTCCCAATGGCTGATAGGGGCTCTTGATGAGAGTGGTGCTTGCACCCGCGGATCAACTGAGGACATGATATAGTGGCAGCGGCTATATCATTATTGTTGATACAAGACCGATCTGTCGACCTTGTATCAGCAAACAGCTGCATCATATCATGGCATACTTGGATGTTGGGATGTGATGTGGTTACTGCGCATTGAGGAAGGCAACGGGAAACCACCTCAATTATTTTCCCTAGTACATAAACAACCATGATATTGTCAGGGCAAGAAGTACAGTCTACTGATCATGAGGCGCGGAACCCAAGATCCGGCAGGGGAAGAAAGGAGGCTTCTCAGGTCGTCATCCATCGAAATCCTCAAAAGAATGAATTGATGAACATTGGAACGTGGAATGTAAGAACCTTCCTAGAGGCAGGAAAACTGGAAGAAGCCAAAAATGTAATGAATGAAAAAAACATGGATGGTCTGGGGTTGTGTGAAATCAGATGGCCAGGAAATGGCGATTTCTACAGTTATGATTTCAGAATGATCTACAGTGGCAGCACAAGAGGAGGAAGTAATGGAGTAGGACTTCTGCTTAGAAGCAAATGGGCAAGAAATGTGATGAACACCTATCACGTAAATGAAAGGATTATAGTTGTAAAAATCAAAACAAGCCCCAGGAATATAGTTGTTATTCAAGTGTACTTTCCCACATCGAACAGCTCAGATGAAGAAATTGAAGAAATGTACGATCATATTGACCAAATATGGAATCTGATAAAGGAATCAGATAATGTAATAATTATGGGAGATTTTAACGCTATTGTAGGAAGTCATCCAGATCGGGAAGGAATTGGGAAGTTTGGACTGGGTATCAGGAACAAACGAGGAGAGAGATTACTTGACTTCTGTGATCAGTACAATATGATCGTGACAAACACATTATTTGAAGTACCATTACGGCGAAGATATACCTGGACAGCCCCGGGTGACACTGCTCGTTATCAGAACGATTATATACTTGTCAAGAGAAGATATCGCACCCAAGTTAAATCAAGCCATAGCTACCCTGGAGCAGAGATTGACAGTGATCATCGCCTAGTCATGGCCAAATGCAATATCCAGCTGAAAAAGAACCGACATAGAAAAACGAAACCTCTGGATGTGACTAAACTAAAGGACAATAACAATAAAGTGATTTTCGCCCACAACACGAATGAAGTGGCTAGAAGACTTGAAGAATCGAAATGGGAAGATATAAAAGAAGGTTTGATAAATATAGCTCGTGAAACACTGGGAACAAGAATTTTGGAACCCAGGAAACCGTGGATTACAAGAGAAATATTGGATCTGATAGTAAAGAGAAACCAGCACAGGAGGGAGAATACCATAATATAGACTTATTAAAAATCAAATTACAACCCTTTGTAGAAGAGCCAAGGAGGAATGGATGGCTGAGATAGCTAAGAACATTGGAAATGATATTGCTGAGGGAAAAACTGACAGGGCTCATAGACACATCAGAGCCTTAAACCAGAAACCGAAAGTGAAAAGTTCTATAATAAAGGATAAAAATGGGAAAACCTTATTAGATGCGGATGAAGTCAGTATGCGGTGAAAAGAATATCTTGAAGAACTATACGATGGGAATGTATCTAATAAAACATGGTATATTGAACCGGAAGATGATATAGAAGAAAATGATAAGGGCCCTGCTATCACAAGAAGATAATTTGAATCAGCGCTTGAAAGAATAAGTGACAATAAAGCTTGCGGTCCAGATAACATATCGGGAGAACTACTAAAGAATATGGGTGACAAAATGAAAGACCTACTTTATGATGCAATCTGCAGATGCAATGATAGTGGCAAAATTCCTGAAGACTTCGCCAAAAGCAGAACAGTTATGATACCAAAGAAAGGAATTAGTGCAGAATGCTCTGAACACAGAACCATAACACTGCTCTCTTATGCATCTAAAATTTTATTGTCAATACTAAAAGCCAGAATAAATAACAAACTTGATTTCCAAATTGATCCAGATCAGTTCGGTTTCAGGAAAGGAATGGGAACAAGAGAAGCAATCTTGGCTCTACGAACAATATTAGAAAGAAGAATGGAGATGAATAGAAACACATATATAGCATTTGTAGATATTGAAAAGGCCTTTGATAATGTAAGTTGGGACCAACTCTTCAAAATTATTAAATCTTCAGGATTAGACTGGAAGGATTGGAGGCTGATACTAAGACTTTCTGAAAAGCATACCACAATAGTAGACTTCAAAAGAAGCAGTCAGGAAATAAAGATCAGGAAGGGAGTAAGACAGGGTTGCCCCCATTCACCGTACCTCTTCAATGTATTCATCGAAAAAGCTATAAATAAGTTCAAAACGAACACAAAATGAATTAGAATAAATGGACAACAAATCCATTGTATTCGCTTTGCAGATGATATAGCAGTGGTTGCAGACTCAGAAAAGAAATTATCCAAGATGCTGAATATACTGTCATCATATTTAGTAGATTTATACCTAAACATTAACGCGAAGAAGACAAAAATATTAGTTGTAAGTAAACATCCTGAGCGAAATCACACCAACATCAGGCTTGCTAACAAAGTAGTGGAACAAGTCAGCAGTTTCCCATACCTCGGAAATTTAATCACAAATGATAACCGCTGCAGCAAAGAGATAAGAAGAAGAATAGCGCGTGCCAAACAAGCATTCAGCAACAAAAGAACTCTTCTGACCAATATACATCTAGATATTGAGATTAGGAAACATTTTGTGTTGTCATTTGTGTGGAGCGTACTCTTATATGGATGTGAATCCTGGACAATTCGAGAACAGGATAGGAAACGGCTTGAAGCGTTTGAGATGTGGGTCTGGAGGCGAATGCTAAAGGTCAGTTGGACTGAAAAAAGAACAAACGAAAGTATACTGCAAGAAATCCAGGGAAGGAAACAGCTGATGGTAACAGTACATAGAAGAACAGCTGAGTTCATTGGACACACCGTGCGTCGTAATACCTTTATAACCAATCTACTAGAAGGAAAGGTCTTAGGAAAGAATGGTCGAGGTCGACCTAGGAACAATTCCTTCAAGCATTGATACAAAACGTAGGATGTGGTTCCTATTGTGAGATGAAAATACAAGCTGAAGACAGAAGACAATGGTTGAATCAACAAGGCATTGCCTTTAGACATTGATTGATTGCAGCCCTTACCAGAATTACAGATAGCATACACGAATACAGCCATCACAATTAACACCGGTTATCAGACAGCTTCTACACACACACCCAAAGTACACGGGGCTACATAACCGCGTTGTCGCAGCCCCTAAACTGAGGAACCAGACACCATCAAATTAAAGGCCACATTTGTTACAGATCTGTTTTTAACTTTTTTTTTAATATTTCATAGAAAATCCAAGTAAAATTTTATATTAACCAAGCCTTGCTCGTAATTGCATTACACGGCAGTTTCTTTTTAACAACATGGCCAAAACTGGTACGGTACATTGCATTAATAAAAATGTATATTAATATTTGTATGTGCAAAGAAATACTCATGCTACGAAATATAACCTACGACAAGATTAATGTAGAAACAAAATATAAATACGTAAAAATATTACAGGGTGTTGCATCTGTACAGCCCGGGGGCAGTACCCCCTGAGACCCACCCCACCATCTTTTACCAAAACTACCCGCATAGGCAGACCATAAGTCTCATGCATTTCTTCAGACACAAGCGGGCCCGGCATACTGCTGACGGCCACGCTTACGAAATATAAACATAAACACGGGAAATGGAGCGACAGCTATGAGGAAATGCTGACCAGGCAGTGGGGGAAGGCCTTAAAGCCTAGGCCCGGAGGAACACCACCATCTGTTCTGTTCTGTGCTGTTCTGCTCTTGGCCAGCGGCCCTGCCCGACGAGGTCCGTTCCAGCTTTTCACCAGGTGAGATCTAGCTGTGCTCAGAGTCCTTTATCTTTGTAAACACCTACCCTGAACAACTGTACACTTTACAAATTGTACTACATTTTATATTTGTTTAAACTCCCCAAGAGGGACATCACATCACATCTACTAGCCAATAAACACATGGTCAGTAAGCAACACATTTATTACTAATCACACTCCATTTTACGTCCTTATGCCCAACCTGACCTTAGTCATAATTGCCCCTGGCCGTAGAGGCCAATAACTGCATCGTCAGGTTCTATTGTACTCGAGCACGCGACTCGACTGCAGAGTATCGAGTCACTGACTCTGCACATTCGCTGAATTGCTCACTCTACTTAATTGGCAGGCTAGATTAGCAGCCTGCACTTAGACATTCATCCCCTGGCAGGTAATTGCATCCTGCAGAGACGCCCCCAGTAGCTTAAGCACCCACACCAACACGCTACACTGGTAGTCTCTCCCAATCACGGGAAGCTACCTTCATTCGGAAGCAGTCCTCAAAAATTAGCACACCTACACTACCGTGTTTATCCCACCCCCAACCAAGGGATAAAACATATTTGGTGGAGGCGCGGCTACCACGCAAAATAAGGGTAAGGGACTCAAACAACGAGCCCTCGTGGTAGAGCGATCCATACCGCAAGTAGCCAAGCGAGACTATTTTTTTTTCTCTCCCAGAATACGCTCCACATTTTTTCTTTTTCTCTCCCCCCTTTATTACACGGGGATTTGTGTTATTACACCCACCCCCACCCTCCCCATAGTGCAAGGTCAGTGGAAATTAAATGACCACGTTTAGAACCACACTAAGAGACTTTGCGCACCATTTGTCAGCTAGCACAACTCCACTCCTGCCGAAGTTAAAAATTAAGAACAGCGACTTAATAACTGAGCACACTGCAATAAGCCTCCTTCAAGAACTCGAATTAAAGGCATTAGAAATCCGCGCTCAATACCCTGCAGCGGCAGCACAAGTCACACATTTTACACGATCCCAGGCCCAGACCAGTGCGCAGGGACAACATTCACCAATATCCAGCGCTAGTGAAGCAGATTGCTTGCCAACACTCCACCCCCTATTGTTACAGCAACTGCAAATCACAGAGCAGAAGACTGATAATCTGCTCGCGCGCATCACACAGTTATTGGATACAGACGCTGTTAAGGCAGACAACCACACGACAGAGGCGGTCCTAGATATACACACTATTCTGGAGACAGTAAAACAGGATCTAGACAGGACAGTGGAAGTAGTGAAGTCCACACAATACGACATTACACCATCGATCAGTGATGACATATGAGGCGACGAGCCCCCTGGCAACAAAACACACGTGTCATACACAGGGAGTGAGGGTAATTCCCCTCAAAACAACACAAACCCAAACACCTCGTCACACGATCGAAGTGTGGACGGCATACACGGACTAGAATCCTTACACGGCCAAGGAGAGGTAAACCAGCAGGATATGAATAGGCACACGGAATATCCAATGATCCACCCCACAAAGTTCACGGGGGAGGGCCAGGATCCCGAGGAATACCTCAAGGCCTTCAATAGAACGGCTCGGATCAATTGCTGGAGCGACGAAGTCAGGAAACGGCTCCTACCTGCATACCTAACAAAGGTGGCCATGACATGGTACGAGCTCCATGAGGACAATCTAGAAGATGCCACATGGGAGGAAATCACTTTGTTGTTGAAAAGTGAATTCCAGCTCACACCAGATGATGAGGACCTGTATGACCAAATTAGACAGAGGTCACAGGGGCCTACAGAAAGCGCGCAGACGTATGTAAACGCGAAACTGCTGATGTGCGACAAATACAACGCCGTTATGCCGCATAAGCAAAAAGTTAAGTTGCTAATGCAAGGCCTTAGGCCATCCATCGTGGACAAATTATGTATAATGAATAACCCCACGGTCCAACATATGCTCAATAATATAAAAACAATTGAGGCAGGGAGAAAGATCACGGAAAAAGCTACGGAGAAAGCCGTGAATCAGCATTTTCATCCAGAAAAGGACAACACCAGTCAAAAGATGGATGAGTTAGTGGAAAGAATGGAGAAGCTAACAATAGCTGCCATCCAAGCAGGAGGGGGACCACTTAGAAATGAACACACTGGCACGGAAGAACTGTACTATCCCGAGAGGGAAAGGGGATACACGGAAAGGAGACACTACGAGCGGGAGAAAACATACTACCCTCCACGGCGGCCGACAACACCATATACGCAAGACAGGCCACATTACCCTCCGAGGTATTCACCGGTCTCATACTCAAATGTAGAGCCAACATACCCCTCACGGCGACCATCATCCCCATACACACCAGATTACTACCCTTCAGGGTACGACCACAGCATCCCCCGGCGAAGCAGCCCGCCACCGAGCAGACAGGGCTATGCTGCCCCACAATATAGGGGAAATGGGGACTATAGGGAAAACCCACCCCCCAAGCAGGCAAGGCTATACTGCCCCACAATATAGGGGAAATAGGGACTATCAGGAAAACCCACCCCCAAGCAGGCAAGGCTATGCATCCCCACAATATAGGGGAAATGGGGACTATCGGGAAAACCCACCGCCATGCAGGCAAGGCTATGCATCCCCACAATACAGGGGAAACGAGGAGTACCGGGAGAACCCACCCCCAGGCAGACAGGGATATGCACCCCCGCAGTACAGGGAAAAGGGGAATCGCCGGGAAAACCCGCCCACGCAGCAGCAGACGTACACCCCACCCTGTCGGAGACAAGAACATAGACCACCGGGCAATAAACGTGGAACAACAACCCCACAGAAAAGACGGGAGGCCCGGGACACGTACACGAAGGGACCAGAACACTATCCACTCCCCGACGAATACCCTAGGGAGTTTAGGGACGAGGCACCCCGCCCGACAGACAGGAGGGCAATGCTTCCCACACCCAGTTACCCACCGCAAGAGGGGAGTTGGCGCAGCCACCCCGAGGGGGGACAGACATACAGCATGGGGAGACGCACACCTACGTTTCCAAAAAACGCCTAGACGGGGAGGTTCGGCTAGCTAAAAAAGCGGCGGAGGTTCCTACCCTAACACAACACCAGAGAGGCCCCTCACCTTAACAGACTCGCAAGAGCAGGGGGAAGAAGAAGCCAACTAAAACAAGGGCTGACGATCCACCCCCGGACCGTTTCCAAACACGCCCGGTACAAGGGGACGGTAACTGTCTGTTCAGGGTCATTAGCTTTTTAGTCCACCATACCGAAGATCACCACAGGGAGTACAGGCGGGAAACGGTTAAACATATCCTGGCCAACTGGAAAGAGTACCGGGACTTCGTAGCGGACGAACAGGAAAACCCATTCCAGGACGGGGCAGACTACAAAAGATACATGGGTAGGGATGGTACCTATGCCGGCGCCGTAGAAGTGACCGCTCTCGGCAAGGTACTTAAGATGAACATACACGTATACACTGACGTACACTCGCCGCCACTATTCACAACCACGGGATTCGACAGGGCCCTGCACATACTATTTACGGGGAACCCTAGGGCGGGACACTATACGCCCCTCACAATCACGCGCGAACAAAACGCAGACAATCATCCCACAACACCGCCGGATATGAATATATCACCGGCAGGGAAACAGGAGGAAAAAGGCAAACCCACACCCTCCAGACGGGAAACCATACCCCCTACACCACAACACGGGGCGGGAAGTGACCCCACACAGCCGCAGGACGCGAACACACTTGGCATAGGGGAGCCAGCAACAGGAATCGAACTCGCGACCGCCTGGAACAAAAAACGAGGTCACAAGTGCAAACGAAGGGTTAGGTTTGCAGACACACCCTCACATGAGGAGGAGAGGAACAACACACCCACACAGAAACGGGGAAGTGTGAACACATTAACCACTCGACAGAATCCCTGTATTTTGACAGAGCGGGCAATGAAGAGCGCAGGCAGTGTACTGACTGGGCACATTTCGCTGACCGAGATAAAGAACTCGAGCCAGGAAATACGCCGCGAGGCCAAGCGTGCCAAGTACAATGAGCGGCCAGCTCCATGCTTCTTCAGCACAAATGTAACGCAGGGCATCAACAGTGGCACACACAAGGACAAGGACAAGGATACTAAAGTAGCAACAACAACAACAACATACACCCTCTACATTACATCTTTACAGGGGGAAGGACTCCAGTTAGCGGCACTAACGGTACACGCCAGCATAAATGGCCACAGGGTGCAAGCCCTCGTTGACACTGGCGCAGCGGTAAGCTGCGACAACAGAAAACACGTCACCGAAGGGCAGATACACGGTGTCACGGGTGACATCCGGCTGGTAGCGGCCAATGCTCAGACGCTAGAAAACTCGGGGGTGGCAAATATACACATCAGGCTAGACCATTTTGCGACAACACACCCCATGTTCGTGATAGAACATCTTTATGCGTCAGCAATAATTGGTATGGATTTCCTCGCCAAGTACGAAGCTAGCATAAATTTTGCTAGCGGCAAGATGCTTTTAATGCATGACCAGAGGCTCACTACACACCCCATGGTATACACTAGGAACACAGATGGGATTCGAGCGGAGCGAGAAATCCACGAGCACCAGGTCTCGACACTGAACACAATCAACAAACACACAGGCACACACACAGATAAGACGATTAATCACACTCACAGACAGGACCTGACACCGGAACGAGATAGGAGGCTCACGGAGCTCCTGGAAGACAATAAGGATATCTTTGCCCATTCGCTGAAAGATCTCGCGGTGACAGACCTTATCGAGCATCACGTCACACTCACCAGTGACCGGCCAGTCCACCAGCCCCCCTTCAGGGTGAGTCAGAAGGAGAGGCACGCTATCGACACTCAGATTACAGAGATGCTCGAAGCGGGAATAATAGTGCCAGTGATCTCGAATTACAGTGCTCCAGTCTTGCTGACCAAGAAGCGAGATGGTTCCCACAGGTTCTGTACAGATTATCGTAGGCTCAATAAGTTGGTAGAAAATGACAGTTATCCACTACCACGGGCCGACACCTATTTGGATGCCCTCGGTGGGGCCAGCTGGTTCAGCTCGATGGATTGTTATAGTGGATTCTATTCAATCCCCGTTTATGAACCGGACAGGCATAAGCTGGCGTTCGTTACAGAAAACGGCCTCTATTCCTATACCAGGTTACCAATGGGCCTCCGTAACGCCAGCCAGACCTTCCAAAAGCTAGTGGATAAGGCATTTTCAGGGTTAAAATGGCGCTCGGTGCTAGTCTACGTGGACGACAAAACGGTCTTCTCCCACACCTTTGACGAGCATCTCGTACACTTGGAGGAGGCTTTCGCAAGGATCAGAGAGGCCAAGTTAAGGCTTAAACCTGCGAAGTGTCAATTCGCCAGACAGCAGATTAACATATTGGGCCATATTGTCAACAGAGAAGGCATTATTCCCGACCCAGCGAAGACGGACGCAATAACGGGCATCCCGATGCCTACAAACCTGAAACAATTGCGTAGCTTCATTGGTCTCGCTTCCTATTACAGGAAGTACACCCATAGGTTCGCGCACATCGCCCACCCCCTAACCGAACTCACACGTGAGAAGACGCCCTTCAACATTAAACAGGAACATATAGATGCCTTCAACACGCTTAAGCAGCTATTGACCACCCCACCATTGCTGCAACACTTCCATAGTGATAGGCCCACATTTTTACACGTGGACGCAAGCCAGTATGGACTGGGAGCGGCCCTGTTACAGGAAGATGCGGAGGGGCGCATACGGCCAGTAGCTTATGCTAGCAGAAAATTAACGGCCGTCGAAACAAGATACTCTGCCACAGAGCGGGAAATGCTGGCATTTTCATGGGGAGTGAACTATTTCCGGGTATACCTCTATGGTATCCAGTTCACGGTAATGACTGACCACGCGAGCCTGCTTTTTGGGACAAATTCAAAAACCCAAATTCGCGACTCAATAGGTTTATATTCCGTCTTTAAGAATATAACTTCGTGGTTAAGCATAAGAAGGGCGCTACACACCTAGATGCAGATGGGTTGTCTAGGCTGCCAGTAGCCGATCCCCCAGATGACAGTAAGGACCACGAATGGGACGACATGCCGACTTTTGCCCTGACGGTGGTTAACATAAAGCAGGAGCAAGAGCGTGATCCATACTTGAAACAGATTCTAATGGCAGTAGAAAACTTGGAAAAGGTAGATTCCAAGACAGCGCGGCTGTCTAGGCGATTTTTCCTAGACAAAGACGGGGTACTGAAATTTAAACCCACAGCCATGCACGATAATGCACCTATAGCGGTTCCGGACTCATTGAAAGAGAGTATCATGACCGGACACCATAATAGCCCAATGGCAGGGGCACATTTGGGTACGCATAAAACATACCATAGAATCCGGGACAAGTATTACTGGATAAACATGAAGGGTGACATAGACACCTTCGTAAAGACATGTCACACTTGCCAGCGATTTAAAGCAAGACCTGGCAAGCCTCATGGTTTACTCAACCCTATTCCAGTAGGAGAGCTATTCCACAGAATTGGGATAGATGTTAAAGGCCCCATCTCCACATCTGAAAAAGGTAATAAATATATACTTGTGGCCACAGAGTATCTTACCCGGTACATGATTGCAAAGGCTGTTCCGAAAGCAGTCACGAACAGCATAGTGGAATTTCTATTTAACATAGTCACGCGATATGGCCTATTCCAAACCCTATTATCCGATAGAGGGACTATTTTCACTTCGAGAGTGCTCCAACAGTTTTTGGAGGTACTAAGGATAAGGGCATATACAACCACGAGTTTTTTCCCACAGACCAATGGGCTCACGGAAAGTATGAACACAATCATCGGAATAGCGCTAGCCAAGTTCACGGGGGACACAGGGACAGACTGTGATAATTATCTACAGCCCATTACATTCAGTTACAATACATCTATATCCACGGCCACAAAACACTCTCCACACTTCCTGTTGCACGGCTATACACCCAGAAGCCCCATTGTCAACATATGCATCCCACAGGACACTCTCACAGACAACGCAGCCCGGTTAGAGTATTTGCAGATAGCTCGCATGAACGCCAGAAAAAACATAACCACGGCACAGAAGAAACAAAAAGAACAGTACGATCGGCAACGGAAGACCGTGGAATACACACCCGGGCAATTGGTTAAGATTTCCAATTCCGCCCGTAAGAAGAACGTGTCCGAGTTGCTCCTACCACGTTGGACAGGTCCCTTCAAAGTCTGCAGGAAGGTATCTGACCTGAACTATATAGTAAACGTGCGGCATGGACACAAACTCATTAAGGACACTATACACGCCCGCCGTATGAAGGCATTCTACACTCGGGAAACAACACCCACACGTAAAGGCGGGAACACTGCAAAAAGGAAAGGAAATGATTCCGCTGGCAGACGTGAAAAGAAGGCCAGGAGATAGCCTTCGAAGCCCGAGGACCTCACCAGGATACGAACCTAACACAGACATTTAACCACCACCGACGAACATATTCGCACCAGGTCTACAATAACACAAAATTTGGGGACACAATATATATGAACAGAGGTAGGGTTTTTTTACATGACGAGGAACCAAAGGCACACCGTATATGCAGACAATAGAAAAGCGTGTCAGCAAACCCACGCACATTGGCTCAACACATGCGATAAGCAGACCGCTACACTAGCAGCAGGTATTTCACACGCCATTGAAACTTGACACTATCGCCAGTCAGCGATAAGACGTAAATGAACATGCGACCTTCGCAAGTACCAGACAGGCTAGGAGCGCTCTCGCTCCGGCAGTAATACACACAATCATTCACTAGAGGAAGCAAAGCCACATTAAGCCCACAAATTTAATCCAGGGTCGACCAAAACTCGTCCAGGCAACAAACATGGGACATACATACAGGGGCGTAGGTTCGTTCTAAGGTACTCGCTATAACAGCCTACTTAGGGCATTAGTGACCCCGGGACTGCCAATAGGGGACGTACCGGGAACGACAGGCCTCTACGGAGACCACAAGACACTTTTTAATCATAGCGCCCGACACCTGAATACGGGGACACTTTTTTAATCATAGCGCCCGACACCTGAATACGGGGGACGCCACGGGCACAGACAAACGCCCACGCAAAGTAGGTAACACCACATTTCTACGGCCAAAAATCATGGAAATTTGGATTACTGCGGACATAAAATGATAGGGCAAGACACAATGGGGAACGAATCGCGAAAACAAATTCCCAAACAAGCTTGTAAGCGGAAAAAAAAGGTGACAAGGTAACACCTTGGCCTTACAAGAATGAAAACACATGTCAACATACAGACAGTGGCGAAAGTCACGTTTCGTTAGCTTTCATACATAACATTAAAGACTTTCTGTATACAAGGACACAAAACAAATACAAAAAAACACTGCGTGGCAAATAAGCGAAATCCAGCGCGTTGCAACACACTGTTGCCGGTAGACATTCTTGTAATAACAAGACGTGGCAATGACATGCAGACATGATGACATGGCACAAAAACAATAACAATAACGACATACAGTGACACGGATGTTGATGCAGAATGGAGAGCGCCATTACAATAGGCTCTGCATCCAATAGTACACAAATACTGTGGGCCGGATTAATCTCGGGAATACAGGCTACCATACGCCTACCATTACCGACACTAGGAACATGTATACAAGGGTGATAACACGCAACACGCGGCACCTGACAATTAGCCACGCGACACGAGATAAAGCCTTCTCCGATAACATCCCACGCGCCAGCAGACGTGAGCGATAGGCGACCTCACACATACAGCCGCGCTAATTACAGCCACGGCCACTTCCTTCCTACACGCGCCCAACACTCAGGGGCGGATACAGACAGATTCCAGGAGGGAACCCCCCCCCTAATAATTTCTTTTCTTGTTTTTTATCTCTAAAAATCATTACAGGCGACCAGGCTATGCCAATTTATACTTACAATCACATGCTACCCCAGCGTTATGAACAGGAGACCAGGTTAGGCCGTGACGTCACAGCGTCACCGCACTTAAACATCCTAAGGGCAGCCCGAGGGCGGTGCCCACAGACACAAACATTCTCACACAACGTAGGTATCACAGACCCACAGGCACTCCACAGACTGGAATAATAGAAGACAGTAGGTGCTTTATGGCATCTCAACTTAGCCAGCGCACATCCCAAGGAGCGGGTAGAGAACACATGGTGACTAAGAGAGGATGACACACCACAACAGGAGTAGAGATGGATAACGCCATCAGGATGGCCATGGTACCAACTACGGGCTACCATCCCAGCACCCTTCTTCCTACATACCCTGTCACCTACAACACTATCCAACACAGACATACAGACACATAAAAACAGCTACACTACATTTCAAAATAT
The DNA here is from genome assembly GCA_946902985.2 of Meconema thalassinum. NCBI lineage: Eukaryota > Metazoa > Arthropoda > Insecta > Orthoptera > Tettigoniidae > Meconema > Meconema thalassinum. The sequence goes on along the minus strand of OX336394.1, from coordinate 398,032,431 downwards.
ACATCGGGGTTGATAGACTTCATGCTTCTAATAAATTAAGGTATGCTACACCCTGGCCCCAAACGCCTACACCTAAGTATTGGGGTGAGTCGGAAACTGATCAAGCGGCAATGCACATCTCTGTGTAGAGAGATGAGGCCACACTTATACTAACAAGTATTTATTAAATAATCCCGCATGCAAGGGACATAAACTTATTGTATCCCAACACAACCCTTATCCTCAAGTGAGAGCGGACACGCCTCACATCCATCCCAATCCATGAAATATCCTATCCACACACCATGGATTGTATTATTATTACACCCGCATGGCATTTTTAAATTTTGCACACCTGGGAAAAACCCACCCCATCCACTCACAGTAAATACCTCCTAACAGCATCATCGGCTCCCGGCCACCATACACATGGAGACCAACGATGCACGACCCCCTCCCACCACTCTTTAACCACATTCAGCAAATAACACCCCCGGATCCTAATAACAAGGGACCAAACACCCTACAAACCTACTAACACCTCTAGGAAAATACCAAGGCATCAACGCTGGAAATCCGACACGGCAATGACAAGCCTAAAGTAGTCAATGCATTTCTAAGATTCTACAACCCCAGAACACTATTTTTTTACATAATTAAAGGGTACACACAAACACATTTGCAAAGCACACTTATTTTAAAAAAGGAATTTGACATCACACTAGATGGTGATGAGAAGGTACATGGAGGGCAGAATCGCCACACAAGAACAGAGCTGGAGAAGGCGGTAATGAGGCCTGACCCAGTTTAATGACTGACAGACGAAAGTTCGAAGCAACGGTGACTTAGTGCGGGCAAACGTCGAGATCTCGGGTGTGCCTAGCATGCCCCCGTGTCGGAGAAGGTTATACCCATTATGCGCTACGGTCATCGAAGCCAGACCTGCGGGGGAGACTTTTGACGGCTAGTAGGAGAATTAGCCAGCTCCACACTAGACTCAGGAGACGAACCTAGAGACGACCACATTAGGACAAGACTCTTAGATAGTTGTAATATAAGTAGCGTTCCTATGGCGGGGAGCGAGTCTTCCATTTCGAGGAAGTGAAGATAGTGTGCCAAGGGTCCAGCGGGACAACCCCTGGCCACGCAAGACCTCATCGGGATATGGGGCGAAGAGGATTCCCGGACGCTAAATTCCCGGATGATATTATTTTATCGGATGATTTTTTCCCGAACGTTGTCCCGTGCCCACATAAATGGATGACAGCGAGTCTCCAGAGCTTAAATGGTAACGCAGCGGGCGGCCAGAGATGTAAATGAGGCATGCGGCGAGCTCTCACAGGGGTCCGGGCAGCCCAGTAATAAATATAAATGAATGCTAAATGGTGAATAAAGCGAATATAAGCTACAACAATAGAGGATATCCGCGCGAGGCGTTTGCTTCTAAGCAACGCAAGTGCACAGGCCTATATCAATTACTAGGAGGGGGAAGTCGACAGTTAGTTTAAGAGGAGGGGACTACGGGCCCCTGCTGGGTTCCGGTCCCGGCAGGTCACAAGGGCCCCTCGGAAGGGAAACCGACCGGGACGAGCCTCCGATCAAAATTCTAGTATATATGTTACAGTTCCATTTAAAAGGCAACTTAGACTTAAGCAAATTTAATAAGCACTGTTGTAAAACAGCAGCTACAGCACATTTCGGCACTAGACTAAGGACCATTTCGGCTTGTAAATACAAAATATTTTTTTCATTTAAGTATTAATTAATATAACTTAGGCTTAACACTTTTTAATTAAGATAGAGCGTTCGGCACCTGGCAACTAAAACCGTTACCAGGGTAAGACCGACAACACGTTGCGAAAACACGCGTATGCGACGCGAACGCGACATATGGCGTTCGGCACCTTATAGGGCAAGTCCGAACAACATTCAACGGCACATTAATGTGAACGCGGCATACATACGCGAAACGTCCGAAGCGATATCGCCGGTACAGCAACCGAAGCTTACCGACCACATGTGCCTAATTTACATGCCTTTTCTTTCAGCAAAGAGCTCCACCACTGCAGCATCGTGGGAGCACAAATGACCAAGGTAAAGGTAAGGTGGACCACCGACGTCACATACACACTTCACACAATGAGTACACACTGGGGAGACACACAAATATACACATACACAAAGAGTAGAAACTAGTAGCATGATAGAATACGGCCACCTTAGACTAAGTTAGATTTAGTGGCGCTATATATTAAGATCTATGAACATTACCAGAGATAAAGGGTATTCTGATAAATGCAAGTAATCCACCTTTGCAGATTCACCAAGAACCAACACGGGTGCGCAGGATGGCGTATGAACAGCACTAACATATTTCATTTTTCAGGGAAGGCAGACATATATGAGTTCACCCCTTGTAAATATAGCCCCCCAAACACACATACCCTACACTATTTATGCCACACACAAATACACTGCTCTTAAACTATTTCAGTCGCGCCCTTAAGGCGACGGCACCGCAGTCAGCAACGTCAAGTGACCGTGGGGCACCGAGCGATGCTGACGCAACCACACACAAAAAGAACGCTTAAATGATGAGCGGAAAGCGATAGCCAGGAGAGACGCAGCCTTGTGAGCGTCTGTCCTAGCCATCAAGGTGAATTTTTCCTACCCACGGGGAGAAACTCACGAGGGTATAACGGTTGAACGGTTTAACCACTAAACCGCAGGCACAGGTGAAAGAAATGAAGGTTGAAAGGTACGTACGAATCGGCGGACAATAGGAGAAAGTATGAGAAAGGCCAGATGAGAGCAACAGAGCAAGGTACCGAGCTCGTAAATGATAAGGTTTAGTATTAGAACCATGATTATTGTCACTATTGTTATTCTTATTATTAATATTGTTAGCACTACTACGCATCATGATAAAATGTAAACATGAATTTACTATTACCACTCATAGACACCAAACACGTTTATACACACTTTTGTCTCTTTCCTTTCTATTCTACTAACGATAAAACTTGTGAAGGTGTCCCGTTTCATCCCAACAACAATAAATCATTCTGATATACCTTTAACTTATACCCTGGGGCACCTATTTTTCTATTTTCTTCCATCTTTTATACTTTATTGACACAAGGTACGTGCGGGGAGCAATTTTTTTTCCCACACAGCGTCGGACGACACAACCACCCGTCCAACCATGTTTTTTTCCTTCCTGCATAGCACCAATACACATATACTTATGTTTTTTCTTCCTCTTTAACAGCAATAACATCAAAAACATGTATTTTTCTGTATTTTTTTATTTTTCAATGTCAACTTTTATAACGATTAATTTTAAATGAACAATGAACTATGTATATACCCATAACCCACCCCCTCTGAGCACACGCTAAACTCACATCATCACCAGGATAACACGACATCGATACACCTACACGACACCGACACTGAAGAAGAGGAAGAAGCAGAAGAAGAAGAAGAGGGACAAGAAGACAACGAGGAAAACCCATTACAACGACACGCCCACTCTATTTCCCGTTCACGAGGACGCGAACAAACGACGAAAGGGACTTGTACAGCCCGGGGGCAGTACCCCCTGAGACCCACCCCACCATCTTTTACCAAAACTACCCGCATAGGCAGACCATAAGCCTCATGCATTTCTTCAGACACAAGCGGGCCCGGCATATGCTGACGGCCACGCTTACGAAATATAAACATAAACACGGGAAATGGAGCGACAGCTATGAGGAAATGCTGACCAGGCAGTGGGGGAAGGCCTTAAAGCCTAGGCCCGGAGGAACACCACCATCTGTTCTGTTCTGTGCTGTTCTGCTCTTGGCCAGCGGCCCTGCCCGACGAGGTCCGTTCCAGCTTTTCACCAGGTGAGATCTAGCTGTGCTCAGAGTCCTTTATCTTTGTAAACACCTACCCTGAACAACTGTACACTTTACAAATTGTACTACATTTTATATTTGTTAAAACTCCCCAAGAGGAACATCACATCACATCTACTGGCCAATAAACACATGGTCAGTAAGCAACACATTTATTACTAATCACACTCCATTTTACGTCCTTATGCCCAACATGACCTTAGTCATAATTGCCCCTGATCGTAGAGGCCAATAACTGCATCGTCAGGTTCTATTGTACTCGAGCACGCGACTCGACTGCAGAGTGTCGAGTCACTGACTCTTTACATTCGCTGAATTGCTCACTCTACTTAATTGGCAGGCTAGATTAGCAGCCTGCACTTAGACATTCATCCCCTGGCAGGTAATTGCATCCTGCAGAGACGCCCTAAGTAGCTTAAGCACCCACACCAACACGCTACACTGGTAGTCTCTTCCAATCACGGGAAGCTACCCTCATTCGGAAGCAGTCCTAAAAAATTAGCACACCTACACTACCGTGTTTATCCCACCCCCCAACCAAGGGATAAAACACATCACATTACAAAAAAAAAGTTCAAAACCCAACTCCTAAGCTCGTGTTGCGTATTATTAATGTTTGTAGGTGAATGCGAAGAAATCGCGCCAGTAACCGCGTAAACGCGACTTAAGTATATAAACTTGGTGACCCAAAGTCATGGGAAGGAATGGAATATGATGTTAATAACGAGTTGCTCATTGACGATCCCTCAAAACGGCAGCAATACGGTGAGCCATCGAATCGACAAGAAATGGGTTCCTGACTCCCAAAATTCAACTTGGCGGTGATCTGACTCACAGTAGCCCTTCGATCGCCCCGTATGGTTCTGCTGAGGCGACGTGATGTCCGTTCGTTAAACACCTGTTGTCGTCCCGTGCGGCGGTTTACGTGGATGGTAACATTATCTCTGCGATATTGAATATCCACCCTCGACATTGTTGACCTCGGAGTGTAATCTCGGAAATGCTATGACCTATGCGCCATTGATTATCCGACGTTCAAAGTAGGTTAACTCGCGACGTGTTGCCACCATCACTAACTCGTGTCTGTGACAGACTGCTCTGCTCCACCGCAGCTAGCCGCAACGCTCAGGAGTCATACACGGCACATTTTCTCATGGGACTACCCTTCCCGTGAATTTTGGCCACTCAGTGTATATTGTCGTGCAACTTTCAATTGCCCCCTTTTCTTTTTCTTCGTCGCGAATGGGTCTCTTAGGACCACGCGGAATCAACAATGGTTAGCCTTTCTTGCAGCCCAGTACTCCTTCATACGCAACGAATGGGTTTGCTTCCGTTGTGCAGACCAGATATGGTGGTATGGCCGTCTTTCTTCCTCCTCGAAACCCCGTGTGAGTGCAAGTGTTCTGATGACATTTCGGTCTAGGAGATTTGGCGATCCTAATTCTTGCAAGTCTTTTTCAGTCTGTTTGTACCAATTTGATCTAGTTGTTTTATTTTTCATGTATGTGTGAATTTTGTGAGTTAGTCTATTTGGGTCCATTCTTTCCAGGTGCCCCAAGAATTGGATTCGTCGCATACGCATTTTGTCTGTGATTTTGGAGATGGTTATATATATTTCAGCATTTGGCTTTGGAAGATGAACACCATCTTTGATTCTCGGCCCTAAGATTTTCCTCATTATTTTACGTTCCTTCACTTCCAACTTATCTCGAAGTGTTCTATGTTGAAGAGTGAGAGTTTCTGAAGCGTAGAGAGTTTCGGGCCCGATCACTGTTGTATAATGTTGAATTTTGCATTTCCAGGAAAGACTCTTTTTGTTGTAAGTATTTTCGTTAACTGAAAAGCAGTTTCCAGTTTTGAATTCTTGTTGTAATGGACATCTTTTCATTACAATTGTCGGTAATCCATTCACCCAAATATTTAAATTCCTTCACACGAGATATATGGTCAGTACCAATTTCAATTTCAGATGGGGCATTCTTTATATCTGTCATAAATTTTGTTTTATCAAATGAGATTTGCAATCCAATTTTCTTTGCTTGTTCTTGTAGAAGTTCTAGTTGGTATTGCGCATCAGAGATGTTTTGGGCAATTAATGCCATGTCATCAGTAAATGCCAAACAGTCTAATTCTATGCCTTTACGTTTTGGTCCTATCCTATGCGTCGGTGCACCTGCTCTTCGCCATTCCCGTACAACCTTCTCTAGTGCACAATTGAAAAGCAACGGGGACAATCCATCTCCTTGTCGGACTCCTGTGTCAATGGGGAATTCTCTGCTCAGTTCTCCCATAAATTTAACCTTAGATTTGGTTTCCATGAGTGTTTCCTTAATAATATTTGTTGTCTTTTGATCTAATCCAAATTCTTTGAGTATTTCGAAAAGGGATTCACGGTCGATGCTATCATACGCCTTTTGGAAGTCAACAAATGTAATGACATAGTGTTTGTACGATGTATTGCGGAAATATTTCATTGAGTTTTTTAAATTGATAATTTGTTCCACACACGACCTGCCTTTCCTGAAGCCACCTTGGTATTCGCCGATTACTGGATCCAATTGAATTTCTGCACGATTCAGGAGAGCTTTAGACAAAACTTTGTATGTTATGGATAGTAATGAAATTCCACGATAATTGTTGGGATCCGTCCGATTTCCTTTTTTGTGCAAGGGATGTATGAGTGCCATCTTCCAGTCAGCGGGGATTTTTTCAGTTCGCCAAACTTCTTCTAAAATTTCTTGGAGTTATACAATGAGATTTTCTCCTGCATTTTTCCACAACTCTGCAACAATTTGGTCTTCCCCCGACGCTTTGTTGTTTTTCAATGATTTAATTATCTCTCTTATTTCCTGAACGTTGGGTGGATACGAATCTTGGTTTTGTTGCGTGTGGATAAATGTGAATGTTTCTTGAGGTTTCTCACAATTGAGCAATACCGAAAAGTAGTTTGCAAGGATTTCACAGTTTTCTGTGTTACTATGAGCAATATCCCCATGTTCATTTTTGAATTGAAGTGATGGAGGGGAATATTTAGTGAGCTTCTGGCGAAAAGTTCTATAGTAGTTTCTAGAATTATGTTGTTTAAAGTCAGCTTCTATTTCTTGTAATATTTTGTTGGCATTCTGCTTGCGAATTCTTCGTATTGATTTCATGACTGTTCTTCTGACATCCTTGAGTTCTTGCAGAGCCTTAGGAGTTTTGTTGCAAGACCAATTGTGCCATGCCTGTTGCCTGAGCCTTACAAGGTCATCACATTCGGCTGTCCACCACGGATGTTTGCGTGTTCTCATGTGTGGTGCTATTTTCTCGGCTGTTTTTATTAATCCTGCTTGGAGCTGTTGCCAGTTTTGTGGATTCAATTGTTGAGTCTCGTTTTTAAATTTATCATTACCTTGAATATTTTGAACATCATATTTACGGGGTGGGATTTTCTGAGAGAATCGCCTTTTCTCTGGAATAATATTTAATGAAAATTTTGTAGGGTAATGGTCAGAATCCAGAGCTGACTCCCCGTAAGGACTTTAAGTTTCATTATTTCGAGAGTATTTACTCTGGAAATCAGCACATGGTCCAATTGATATTCTCCTAACAGTGGGTTAGGTGACACCCACGTCTTGGACTGAGAGGTTTTCTTTTTGAAAAATGTTGATTTGAAGAATAAGTCATGGTTCTTGCAGATTTCAAGAAGACGCATACCATTCCGATTGGTCTGATTATGTCCTGACCATTTACCTACCCAATATCTATATTTATTTTCTTTGCCAATTTGGGCATTAAAATCACCCATAAGTATTTTAACATGATTCCTCGGGATTCTTTGAAATATATCATCTAATTGGTTCCAAAATTCTTCGACTTTTCCTACAGCCTTTCTGTTGGTGATATTAGTTGGGGCATGTCCATTAATGAGAGTGTAAATTTTGTTTGCTGATTTTATTGTCATGGTGGAGAGACGACCGGAGGGAGAGTGGAAGGTTGTAACTGAATCAAGTAAGGAATGATGGACTATAAATCCAGTACCAAATTGTGGGCAATTTTTCATAGCTCGTTCTCCTGGCTTCCCTTTGTAAATCCTGTAACCTTCAGAATTGAAAGGATATGCATCTGTAAATCTAGATTCTTGAAAAGCAATAATCTTGATTTTACGTTCTCGTGATTTGTCTAAAATGGATTTGAGTTTCCCCATCTTCAAGAGAGAATTTACGTTAAACGTCATTAGCCAAATCTTTGATTTAGGTTTAATTTTCTTACGGGGTGTCGAGGCACTCCGACTTACCTCAACGTACACGTCTGTGGTCTCCCCAGAATCCGAATAGACCACTTGCGGTTTTTCAACCGTGGGATTTAACCCACTGGGGTAAGTTGTTTTTGAACGTGCTACATCCATGTTGATTAACTTGGATTAGGGATTTGACTAGAATTGAGGTTCTAGTCGGGTTAAGCTCAGAGTTCCACTTCTGAGTGTTATTAATCAGCCGCCACTAACATGTGGAACAGACGCTGTCGGAGTATCGCCACTAACATGTGGAACCGTCATACCCCTAAGACTGATATATGGCCTCCATATACCTTTTACTCATTAATCCGAGCACTGGGTTGCCCCTTCCGCCAATTATGCTGTACCGAAAGTTACCCCCTTTTATTTTGAGATCCCAAGAAGAACATCTCTGATCCAGGGCTTGGAACAATTAAACACGTAGCCAGGGATGTGGCCTCGGCGTGTAAACTAATGATGTGTAGCATAGTATACCTGTACGAGTTGTTTGAGATTTGTCACACCTTCGTCACCTTGAGTTTCGAAGAAGATTGCCGATTTGTTTGCCGTGTGTATTGGGAAAATTTGCCGCCTACTGTCGACCAAAACATTATGTATACTCGAGTTTGAAGGTTGTTTGTGAAGTAACCAATAGACCAACATAAAATCCAATAACATCATCATTTTAATCGTCCTATTTTACGTTAGTTCATGTAAGTTTGGAATTTTTGATTTATATTTTAATATTTTTTATCGCAGTTGGAACACAAAAAAGTGCCCGTGTTTAAGCGTGTTTCAACTATGCGTCACATTTAAGAATTATTATCTCACAATCCCGTCATCAGATCGAATCCAAATTTTAACACAATATACTGTGCCCATTTCAACAATGAAATATGCAAATCACAGTTAGCCAGCAATGCTCAATCGGGAGTAACGGGGTTCATGGTATGTTCTCCCACTCTGTGACTTACACACTCTGGATTAAGCATAGGATACACTTCCAAAAATAAAAATAAAAATCCTAGAATCAAAGCATTTAATTATTCAAAATTCTGGCGCTACAAAAATAAACATAAAAACAACTGAAATTACACTTCACACTTGTTCCAAAGGCGAACAAGGAATTCAAAATATGATTCACAAATATTAATTGATGGTTATCCAAGAACCAGACAAAAACATAATCTGAGTTTCACTCCCATATAGTACAAATCCTAACTTCTTACAAACGAGCTCCAAATGGCTCGGTGAATCTTACATGCTTCGTGTTAACAAATAAACACACACTATTTAGTCTTTAAATGAGTCTATCTAGATTTGGTTACATTATTATAGTATGGCTACTTATTATTTATTTTGGGCTCCCACAATGTTCATGAGGCGTGCAGGTGTCGAGGACGCGGACCTGAGACCTAAATCGAGATCTTTAACACATGGTGAACTAGATGGAGCACCGACCATCCAATGACTACACATTCGAGTAGAGGTTGTAAATAAAATTTAATATAAAAAAACAAGACATAGCAAAAGGGGAAACGAGGGGTGCATGAAATGGTAAGATGAGAGATGATGGGCCTGTAATAAAACATGTACATGGTATTATAAAACAGTAAAACAATAAAACGTAAAACACACAATAAAGATCTATAAAAGGAGAATGTCGACGACGAGGAGAATGCCTAAGTCGCTGGAGATCGTTCAGTAGAGGAGCAGAAATTAACAATAGTGTTCATAGTGCGTTTCGTTCCACCACAGGCTGACTACAAGAAGGTAGTCAGAAGCATCATTCTTAGAAGTACATGAAATCGTGTCTCCCACGAACTGTCTATCCGACCACCCTTACATTAAACTGCATGTCACGCCAAGCTACCCAAAGAAACAACCAACAACAGCAACGACCCTTAAATGACACGTCAATAAACACAGAATAATTACACAACTTCACAAGGCACTACACTTCACATGACGTGCCGTGACATAAAAACTCAGCAAATAAACATAGATCAGTTCAGTAAAATTAAAACAAGCAAATCCCAAATGAAGATAAAACAAAACGATTTCATGAGCTGGTAGAATAAAACTTCTCTCGAACGAAAGCACAAGGTTCAGTTACCTTGCGGGATGCCAAATAAGCGTCAATTGCAGTCCCGGGCACGTACAACGAACACACATTCCATCATCTCGGAAGAGTAACCAATATACCTGATTTAATAACGCAATGGGATCACGCGTTGCTTGCTGACTGAAGGCCACAACAAAACAGAGCAACACTAAACATGACCCTCGACCTTCAGTCAAATTCCCACTTAAACAAACGACATAAACCCACCCTTAAAAATAAGTCTAGAACCGTGATTGTAAATGAAACATATTTCTGAAACATACATAGATAATGCTTGCCCAGTCTCCAAGGATAAAAAGAAAACCTAATCGGCCATCCTTGGAGTGCACAAATGACAAGAATGATAAAAACAAACCCATGAAACATAAAATAAACTGGTGTGTGTTCCAACAAAAAGATATTACATCCAAAGCAATGAACAACACACCCTCCTACGTCTAGGCACAATTAAAATCGCGAACTAACCTAAAGAATACCAGTCCCTAAAGGTCCCTGAAAGATCCCATACTCTTGCAAGGGGTTAGGAACTGGTAAGAAACAACTCTCATAAATACAATCGCGTTTCACAACATAAAACAAACGCAAGTAACACGCACTAAAATAAAACTCGACTAGATACGGAAAAGAAACAACAACAACAACAACAACAACAACAACCCATTTAAATTAATAAACCCATAAACAAGCAATTTGATTCTCCACTACGTGCGTATATAAACAAACTGGGGACAAAATAAACACCAAATAACTTCATAGAGAAACACGAACGGTCTCCAGTTTAACCCTACCTTAGCAGATTAAATTACGGAACTTTTAACACTGAAAGTTGGGGAGTATATATATATCGAGATCAGTTTTCTTCAAAACATGACACATTAAAACAGAATAGCTACAAGGACCATTTCCACTTAGCTGATACTCCGAGACGTTCTGGAAGTTCACTGATAATAATTTTATATTATGACAACTCCATAATTACGGAATTCTTCACTATGAGACAAAGCCGGAATCGCGTAGTGTCTCCCCAACATTTATATCTTCTTAAAGCATATTATAAAGGGCATCTCGGAACATTAGAATAGATTTTTTGGTAGTGGCAGTTATAACGGCAGACGATCATCAAATTCTCCTCGCAATAACAACCCAGGCGCGATAACAATCGCCGAAGACGTGTATCTTAGACAAGGATGAGTTCTCCAACGCGGGCGCATTCCTTTTTCAGACGTGCGGAAATTACGATCTCTTAGATGTATTACTAGAGACCGCTAGATGGAAATAACGTCGAACGGATCTTAAAATTGTACCGGCTCAGTTCAGTTTGTCACCATCTCTCTTCTCAAGCTACCAACTCACTACCGTGCTTGAAAAAATCTGCGTATCCCCGAGTTATAGAAAACTACTGACAAAGTCAACTTATGATAACTCCCAAATATCTCAAAATTCTCATCATAACTCGTGAACAAATTAAATCATTTAATAATAAAGTTAGGGATTTTATTATATTGTCTTCAAAGACAATTATAACTTAAGGAAGCAACGATCTGAACTCTGCAAGCGATAATAATGAACGTAAAAGGACCTCCGTTCAAATACTGGGTCGTTAAGACAATCTTAAACGCATCCGTGTAACATGAACCATACAGCTCGTTCCTGACCTTTCTCTACAAGAGAGTTTCTAAGAGTGTGTCACAACACTCGGCTAATTTATGGCTTCGAAAGGAGGGGACCACAGTCTCACCCTCTTGAGACGGACTACAAAGCGCCTGCTACCGGCCGCTCCAATACGTTTCTTTTGAAAGACAATGCATGTTAATTCAAATTAATAACAATACATTATTAGGTTCTACAGACCTATTCTCCAAGCTTCGGTAAAGTATAATTATGAAGTGTCATCATTAGTGGGTAAGATGATCGATGAAACAACAAATATATAAGGGGCTTCGACGTAAAGGAATCTGAGTTCGTTCCTTTTAAAATGCCTCGGGAACCACATCCAACTTTGAGGACTTACAACCAAGAATTACAAGACCAGTGGTAACAGACAAACTGTCCATCATATTTGCGACTTAGGGGAGGTATTCGCACTCATCCAGCGCTCATTATAAACATAATTAGCACCCTTTTGCAGTATTGTATACAACCACATCATATTCGCGACTTAGGGAAGGTATTCGCATTCATCCCGCGCTCACAATCAACATAATTCATTACCACGACTAATTGTCCCTCACAATTATCTTACCGAGCATTTCAACGCGTTTCTAGCGTGATAAATTACAGCAAATGTGCGACATGGCACTCATTACATCAAATAGCCAAGTTGCCTTTCAAAACAAGAAATATTAAAATTCAAATCAAAATTTGATCCTCGTCTCAAAAAGAATATAATCAGCATTAGCCTCTATCAACAATAATGAGATTTAACATTAAGAACATTACTGGTTCCTCAACATATCAGCAATTCATATAAGGAGCTTCTGTAGCTACAACCTATCCCAATATAAAATTCATCACATAATTAATTTCTTTTATTATTATTATTATTATTATTATTATTATTATCGTGCTTGCGTTAAATAATTATATTATTTGCCATCATACTGATATTCCACTGAATATTTTCCACAAGGGATTAATTAATACTTCAAATTACTTATATTTCAATCAAATTAATCGTTCAGATCGCGCAACCTATATTTTCACATATTTTCATACATCACTATTTCAACTTCTGAGGATTTTACGCAAATCTTCCCACAACACATAATACTGAAATTAGTACTCACATGATCCTTCCAGTCAGAGACCGGGTTTTCCAACGATGAAACATTTCACCCACTCACTGATTCTTACGCAATACTTATGATCATAATTATACTTGGTAACAGTCCTTTAAAATCACATAAAAATATACACTGATCATATTTAATCTAGAGAATACTCTTCTGGGATTCATTTTCACTTAAAACACAAATTCACTAAAAATATATAAATTACACTAACAAATTTCACTAAAATCAAGTTACATATAAATTTATCACTTCTGGCATTTATTACATTTGCCTTAACACACGTGATTGTCTTCTCCTTTCCCGTCTCCAAGGGGTGTACTTTGTTTGCTTCGGCTTCCTAATCCTATCGGGATGATTGAAAGTCTCGATCGGACTACCCTCACTGGAACGGTTGCTCCTCCTATTCCGTTGGTTTCGACTATCGGCTTAATGAACTTAATGTACGATATCGTATCTCGCTTGTTGCTAAATTGTTCGTTTAACATAAGTCTGTCACTGGCGTTTTACTTCTAGGTTTGCTCGAACTATTATAACGGCGACCTAGTGATTTATTTCTCTGGTAATCCACACGTGCATTTTACTTTCTGGTGCTGCGGTTCTTTAACTATTGGAATAATTCCAATGTCTTACTGTTCGTTTGTCTTAACATAGACAATGCCTGGAATATCGATTCCTAAATTCTATCGCAATCCGCTCTAGCCTCCTCAGTTCAGGAACGCTAGGCGTTACTATCATGTTTTACCCTGATCTGGTTATTTAACGTAGAGATAGAATTTTATAGTTCACTGTTCTCGGGTACTTCGGACTCCTATGATGCTGATACTTTAGCTGAAACTATTTAGGTTCGAGTACCTATCGCCGGTAATTGCTTAAGTCCACAGTCTAAAACATTGACTGTATTTGTAAAAATTATAAAGTCCGAAGCTTGATGATACGTTTCCTATAACAAGGATTTTGATGCTTCTTCTCACGGCGATACTGTTGACGATACTTAGACGGCGACTCCCATAAGGGGTGCTCGTCTGCGACACAGAGTAACACGACCCATCACGGTCTAATGAATACTGCATTTAACGTTGGTGAGACAGTGCAAGACCCTCCCCGGGCCTGCTAAGACTGAATTGTGAAACAGTACCGAGCCCTCCGGCACCTCTGGTAGACTGAATTGTAACGTTGGTGAAACAGTGCAAGACCCTCCCCGGGCCTGCTAAGACTGAATGAATTTCCTGGCGCGTCCAGGGTTTATATTCAAATCTGCCACGAAAAGATCAGATTCGTTCCTTCTCCAACCCTAACTTCTAAAATAATCGTCGTATAATTTTGAAGAATATATCTCCAAAAAGCTCTCATTCTAAATGTATAAAGGGTTTCTTTAATTACGAAAATCGATCATACAATCATATGATATTAAATAAACGAGCTCTTGAAATGCGTGGGTAGTGGAGTTTTGTTTTCCCTCTCTGCCAGCTCCGGGCTCGGGGAATAACTAATAGCATAGTGCTGCGTAGACACTTCTTTCCTGTGCAATTATTATTAACTTTTTCCACACACAAAAATCTCTTTCCCAGGATTATCAACAGTGACGGAGTCATTTCTTTAGTTTAATGCCTGCAAATGGCTCAATTTTAATTATTTCTCTTCTTGCGCCATTGCGATGTTGTCGATTTACTGATGAGTAAGGGCTTTATCCGAAACTTCTTCTCTGTCTTTCAGGACGGAAAAATACAAGTTCTATTTATAATCATGCGCCAGCTCTTTACTGCTGCGTCAACGGTGATCTCATGCTTCGGTGACTCGCTGTGTCTAGCTCTTGCGTCACCTTACAAATGTCCAACTTCTTATTAACCCTTCAGAAACCTTTAGAAAACCATTCTATAGTCTGCCTTAATTCCTCCTTTTTCTTGCATACAAGGGTGTGGGTTCGATACTTGGGCCAGTCCACATGGGCACAATACATTGGAATGTTGTATAACTGGTTTATTAATTTTAAAATTTTGTGTGTCCAAGAAACAAAGTTTTTATTATTTTTGTAAGGTAACTTTTTCTCGGCTCGGGGTGGTTTGAAAATGTAGTTCTTGGTCACGTTGTAAACCTTATACATCAAAAAGGTATGCTGTATGATTGTGAAATACGTAAATTAATTCACTTATTTTATATAGGTTTGTATTTGTACGGGGAATTAAGACATGGTTCACCAGTTAGCCGCTCCGGTGAAAGCTGTACAGCGTTGCCAAGATGGGCTCCATCACGCGTAATGGCGCGCCTCGCTCGGAAGTGATGGGCTCCATATCAGCAACGCTGTACAGCATTTCCCGGAGCGGCTAGCTGGTGAACCATGTCTTATTTCCCCGTACAAATACAAACCGATATAAAATAAGGGAATTAATTTACGTATTTCACAGTCATATAGCATACCTTTTTGATGTATAAGGATTACAACGCAACCAAGTACTACATTTTCCAACGACCCCGAGCCGAGAAAAAGTTACCTTACAAAAATGATAACTTTCGTTCTTGAACACACACAATTTTGAAAATAATAAACCATTTATACAGCATTACAATGTATATTGTGTTAAAATTTGTATTCGATCTGATGACGGGTTTTTGAGATAATTCTTAAATGCGACGCATGGTTGAAACACGCTTAAAAACGGGCACTTTTTGTGTTTCAACTGCGATAAAAAATATTAAAATATAAATGAAAAATTCCAAACCTACATGAACTAACGTAGAATAGAACGACGAAAATGATGATGTTATTGGATTTTACATAGGTCTATTGGTTAGGCCTACTTCACCAATAACCTCCAACCTCGAGTGCACATAATATTTTGGTCGACAGTAGTAAGTTTATTTGCAAGCCTCGTGCGTTATAACGTAGTATTGTTTAGGGAACACCCACGCCCCTGATTTGCAGGTTATTTATTAGCCTTTTGATTTAGCAGGTTAAATATGGTATGTATTTGGCTGGGATGATTTTCTGTTTCGATTTTGATGTAGCCTATACTGTGATTTCCCGTGTTTTGCGGTAATGGCGCGGTTTCCTTGTATGTATGCAATGTTGTATGCGACGTTGATTTTATTGGGTCATAGTTAGTTGGAACGGCATTGTTCCCGGGATTTCGAGGCGTCGCAAAGCTTGAACTTTCAGGTCATCTTACATTTAAGATACCGTACTTTAGGGGGGAAGATTTTATTCAATTGTTTTAGTATGGATTTTTTCGGGTTTGTCCCTATCATTTGGTTTCATGACCGCCGTTCTTATGGTGGGATCAATGGAGGACGGTCGCTTTGTTTGTAAACATTACAACTTTGTACCGGTATCCCATGAATTTTCGTGTTATTTATTGACTGGATTTTTATTATCTTGTACACTAGAATCTAACTTGGTTTTCTTTGTCACATCCTAATGCGGTTTGCTCTTTCATTTAAACCGTGCTTGTAATTAATTACCTTGTTTATGTTGTGAAAGCTTATTTTTTTCTTGTTTTGAACGTGGGTGAGGTTATGGTCCTCGTGCAGCGTCCGTACCATGTGACCTTTATTTCTAATACGAATGGGCTAGTTAGTTTCCCTTGGTGTTTTTTCCGGTTTTTACTTTTTCTAAATGATCCCCGTTAGTTATGTTTTGGGAGATTAAATTGGTTATTTATTTTGTTGAGTTAATTCCCTGTTATATTTTTATTTCTTCTATGATTATGTGAGTGAAGTACCGTAATTGAAATGTTGTCTTTGTTAATTTGTTTTAACCTTAATTAGGCTTGCCACGGTGGGTGAGTGGTTATAGTGTCGGACTACCAACCCCAAGATTGCAGGTTCGCCCCAGGCCATGGTAAGTGATTTTTGAAGGCGACAAAAATCACGATACTCATGTCATACGTTGTTGGCATGTTAAAGAACCCATTTGAATTCAGTAGGCCGTGTTCAATGGCAAAATTAATCTCGGGATTTTCCGCCAACACAAAGTTCCTCCATTCTCTACTTGAAAGCACTGAAGTGTCAAGGAGTTTAGATATCTAACCTCCTTGACTTTCATAGCGTTCAAAGGAACGACGAAATTCGACATGCAAGCTACCCTCTGGGTGTCAATTAACAAAGCTTGCACCAGGCGCCCGAGGCCATACGATATTATTATTATAACCTTAAATACACACTAATTGCTAATCGTTCCTATCTTCCAGCAGTAGTTAGTAGCTGAAAGGAACCATCACCCTTAAAGCCGTCCCATCAACCCCATAAAAGTGGTTTCCTGACCTCACCCTCACTACTTCCCTGTCTCTTGTCATCCTCCTCAGGTAAAGGCAAGGGTGGATTGTGGTACTGAGTTGACTTGCGGACTGTGGTTCAATTTCCAGCAGCAACACACACCCGATTAAATGATAAGGAAGCCGGTTAGAAAAATGGCAGCAGAAAACATAGTTTCAATACGGTTTTCCATGCTCTAGCTAAACCATTTAGTACAGTGGGTTAGTTAAGTGTATTAGTGAAATTTTGTCACATAAAAATTGATTAATCCTGTTTCATGTAAGAATGGTGGCGAGAGTTGTCTTAGCAGCGTGCCTGACCCTAGCGGAGATCCAATACGAAATGTCTATCCGAGGCCTGTACCTTTCTGGAGATTTGAATGCAGACAAACGTCGGCTACCTGTATGTCCACCTGCCCTCATCAACGAGAATCTGGAAGGCAAGTCCATGGTTGTGTTAAAGGTGTCATAAGTGGTAAATTTAGTGAACTTCTTACAAGTTTAGTTGCCATGCAGCGACGAAATTAAACGTATAAGGATTCAACTCCAGCATTTGAAGTTAGAGGTGTTCCTGAAGTTTCTAATGTAGTTGATTCCTGCATTTGATGAGTTGTCAGATCGTACCTTGTCAGGAACGTCTGGTGTCGTACTAATCCCACGTTAAATGTTAATTCTGCCCTTGGTAGCTCTGTCCCATCAGTGCCATCATGTACTGTAGGTCTGAAGTGCGACATACTGTCGGTAACCCTTGTGAGATAGTGTGTTCCCAACCTGAAACTAGTGGTGTTAGGTCAAGTGTTTTTCCTTCCTCTGTCGGGCGGTGTTAGTGCTGCTAGCAGTGAAGTGGCCAGGTGTGTGCGCTCGTACTTCCTTTCATGGAGCTCCTACTTGAAAGGTTACTGCTGCTGTGGTGTCTTTCCCTAGTGTTTCTGGGCATGACGGCTATAGGTCAATAATGTTCCTGCTTCTGAAATGTACATGTCGAGTGTGTTCTTACCTGGTATGTCGATACGTGTCGTTGGTAGGTCTAGTGTTTCTATGAGCGAAGTGTTGACACTTGGTATGTTTGCTAGTTCGGCGTCTGGTGTTTCTGAACTGTTGAATTCAACTCGATACCAGCGTGAAATATGTAACTATGGTATGATTCGTGTTGGCGTGTGTGTAATGGTCGTATAACGCGGAGTACACCGTTGCGATTTTCGTGTCCGTCTAATGCCGCTGTAGCTGTATCTAATGTTTTACCCTCTTCTTATGTCAGTCCGGTAGGACAATGATCACGCGGACTATCAAATGTGTGTAATGCTGGCTGCGCTGCCACTTGTTCTAACAAGGTGTCAGTCCCTAAAATTGAATTTCCTATTCCCACTTCTTACTCTCATTCTTGTACCTCACCACCTGTGTGGTGCACAGTAGCCAAGTCGCATCACCCACCCGTAGAATGGAATTTTGGTGCCCACGTGTCTCCTGCTGTTTTTTTTGATCGGTTTGTCTTTTGAGCTGCTAGGTTCAACAATTTAAATCATCCTTTAAGTGATTCACTTGCTAAGTTGAAGGGTTTCAACACAGACAGAGTGAAATCCAGTTCTTGAAGGAACTTTTGATATTCGTGAATATGCTGTCGTTATCGGTTTTTCAGATGGTCAAGTTTCCCAGTTACTCTTCCCTTATACTACTGGGGTAATGCGTGATCGTGTCGAAACATTGTCTACTGGGCTATCAATCCAGTTTTCCCTTCGTGACGTTTTAAATTCTTTAATTCCTGTTCGTCTTATGGGCTCCTCCACTTAGAAGTACTTCTACCGTATGCAAACCTCGGAGAAAGCCTGAACTCCTATGTTCAGGACATTAGAAACTATGCTAAGGGGTTGCATGAGACCGAGATTGTCTATTCTATTGTTGACCAAATTTTGGTCATATCTAAGTCTGGGGTTCAGACCAACTACCTTCCGTGAATTAAATGCTGCCGCCATATCGACAGACTGTCCCTCAGGCTGATTTGCAAATGTTCCTCGGTCTAATCGTCTGCCTCGACCTATAGGAGTTCGCTGTTTCAATTGTGGCATTCAGGGCCATATTGTTACGAGTTTGTCGTAAGCACCAAAATTCTTCTAATTGACGGTTGTGGACCAAGCGCCATACCGAGTCCCCGCCTCCTGCTATGATTGAAGATGTTCCTATGGGGCAGAAAAGCATGGAAGCTGTGGGTAACGTTTTGTGTACTATAGCCGCCAATACGTTATTCCGGCAGAGAGACAAGTTTAAGACATCTTGGCAACACCCGAGATGCAAACATTGGCACCTTATTAAATATATAATTGTACGTGCCCGTGACCAGCGTGATGTTTTACTCACAGGGTCTCGGACAAGTGCAGATGACAGCTGGTCCGATCATCGACTGATACGATCTGTGATGACTACGTATTCACAAACAAAGACGTAACCAGGGGAAACTCATTAGACGCAAACTGGACACTAATCGTCTTAAGGGTGATGTTGCAAAACTTTATTTTCGACAACTTCTGGGTAAAAATCTTCCCAGTCTTTATCCTGACGACATTGAAGAGCACTGGTCAACATTCAAGGATGCTGTGCTGACATCTTGCATAGAATCTGTAGGCTACAACACGCGCAAACATCAGGATTGAGTTGATGAAAACGACACTGAAATCCAGAGTCTCATTGACATTAAGAGAAAAGCTTACATTGAAACAACTACAACTCTTCTACTAGAAGATAAAAGTATCAAGAAGCTAAAGCTGCAGTTCAAAGTAAAACACGTGCCCTCAAAAATCAATGCTGCACCTTAAAAGCCCAGGAAATGCAGCAACTTGCAGAAAATAATAATCACCATGCTTTCTTCACTGCCATTAAGGCTATTTATGGACCGTCCACTAGAGGTGTACATCCATTAAGATCCAAAGATGACTCTACACTTCTCAAAGGTACCCAGTCTATCAGTGCCCGTTGGAAGGAACACTTCCATAAACTACTAAACAAGGATACACATGTCGACGAGGAAATATTTATTAAGATTCCTAAAAAGATGTTGCAGCATCACATTGATAATGAACCTTCACTGCAAGAAGTCAACAGGGTCATCAGTCAACTGAGGAATAACAAAGTCGCTGGATCAGATGGTATACCGGCGGAATTCTTCAAGGAAGGTGGACAAAACCTCACTGAGCATCTTCATCAACTCTTTGTCAAAATATGGACCTCTGAAACCATTCCTGCTGAGCTCAGAGATGCTTTGTTGGTATTTGGTAACCATATTAAAAAAAGGGGTAACTTCGCGGAATATCCCTGCTCTCCGTTGCTGGGATAATTCTTGCTAGAATTCTAGCCACACGTCTAATGCCACTTGCTGAAGAGTGTTTACCCGAATCATAATGTGGTTTCAGACCCAATCGTGGAACTACCGACTTGATTTTCTGTGCCAGACAAATGTAAGAGAAGGCAAGAGAACAAAATCGCCCTCTGTATATGGCATTCATTGACGTTGTTAAAGCCTTTGATTCAGCTAACAGAGAGGCGCTCTGGAAAATCTTAGCGCTCATTGGCTGCCCACCAAAATGTATTCAACTCTTGCGCCTTCTGCACGATAACATGTATGGTACTGTTATCACTAATACTACCTGCGGTGAACGATTTGAAATAAATACAGTGGTTAAACAGGGGTGTGCTATTGCCCCTGCGCTCTTCTCAATTTTCGTTGGAACCATAATTCACCTTATTAGGGATGAAGTCCCACAAAGCATTGTAATTGAATTCAGAACTGATGGAGGCTTATTCAACCTCAGCCGACTACATGCAAAGACCAAGGTCTTCACAACACGTGTAATGGAACTCCAGTATGCAGATGATAATGCTATTCTCGCTAGCTCAGAAGATCTTCAGATAACGATAAATGCATTCACTGCTGCATATAACAGCATTGGTCTAGACCTCAATACAAAAAGACTAAGATTCTACATCAGCCTGCGCCTAATTCACATGCTACTGCCCCTGTCATTACTGCCAATGGCGAGGTATTATTGAATGTTGAGCACTTTCCATACCTTGGTAGTCATCTCTCAGCTAATGCCATTATTGATGCTGATATCCAACACCGCTTGAATTGCGCTAGTGCAGCTTTCGGTCGATTGCGAAAGAGGATCTTCGAGAATGCGGATGTCAACACTCGGACAAAGCTCCTTGTATATCAAGCTATTGTAATGCCAACACTTCTTTATGGATATTGTTACGGCTGTGAGTTTGTGTCATCACTCGCCCCATGAGTCACAACTGCCCCAGGGCTGGGCTGTGCCCTGCCTCCTGTATTGCGCGCGCCTTATGCAACAGGGCTACTAGGACAAAGGGATAGTCCAGAATATTCGTGACTGGACCAGCGATGGAAACCTCGAGAAGCCGTGGACCCTGGAAGGATCTAGAAGCATTTATTGAGTCACCGGCCTGCTATATAAGAGTGACCCGTCAAGCAGTGGTTGTTGTTGTGTTTTACGAGCTAGTGCGAGCGTTTATCGTGAGCGACAGAAGTGTGGTGACTTGCGAAACCCCCAGTGAAGCTGATTCTCTTGATAGCGATGAAGTGATTGTGGTGCTTGTGAAACAGTGACAGACCTAGTGCAGCTATTTCCAGCTAGCGTACGGGGCCGGACTCATTAGCGAAAAGGATTAACTGTGGCCTGTTGACAAGTGAAAGGGAAAGTATTCTCGACGTGAGGAAACTGGAGTAAGGTAATAATTGCTTGCATTTGCTGTTGAGTAGTGTATTTTTTTCTGGCTGCAATAAAATTAATTATTTCTTTAAAAGAACATCCTGTGTTGTGCTTTATACCCACCGTAATCCAGTTAACAAAAGTGCCACTAGGGGTGGCACGTAACAACTGGTGTCAGAAGCCGGATTACGAACTCAAGCACAACACCTGACGGTCCTGGTTTCAAAACCCGAGCAGGTCATTTTCTCTAATTTTCCTGTGAGTGCATGCCCTTTACAAGACAAACAACTAAAATGGAGGAGAAATTGGCAGCATTGCTAGAATAGTTAAATGGCAGAAGATAGAAGACGGCCAGAAGAAGATGGAGGACGGCCAGAAGAAGTTAGCCGAGGACCTAACTGCCAAACTAGAAGACGGCCAGAAGAAGATGGAAGACGGTCAAAATAAGCTAGCGGAGGACCTGAAGAGGATAGAGGACGGCCAGAAGAAGATGGAAGACGGTCAGAATAAGTTGACACAGGACCTGAAGAAATTAGAACTGGGTCTGCGCGAGGAAGTCACGGCAGTGGAAAAGAAGTTCGACGCCTTACAAGTGGAAGTTGCCGAGCTGCGCCAACGCCCGCTGATGGGGGTGGAGGAGAAATTCAACGCCTTACAAGTGGAAGTTGCCGAGCTGTGCCAACGCCCGCTGATGGGGGTGGAGGAGAAATTCAACGCCTTACAAAAGGAAGTTGCCGAGCTGCGCCAACGCCCACTGACGGGGGTGGAAGAGAAATTCAACGCTCTACGAGAGGAAGTTGCCGAGCTGCGCCAACGCCCGCCCACCGTTTCACCGGGAATATCGGGAACGGGACATAGCAGAGTGACGCCCCCAACCTTCGACGGAAAGGTCCCGTGGAGCACCTACTTACGTCAGTTCGAGGCGGCCTGTTCCATAAATAACTGGAACAACACAGAAAAGGCTACAGCTCTCATTGTAGCGCTGAGAGGTGACGCCCTTAACGTCCTTCAGGCCATCCCGACTGGATCCCAGGACTACGCTTCCCTGATCGCCCATATGGAGTCCCGATATGGAGATAGCCATCTTCAGCAGGCCTATCAGATGCAGCTCCGGACCCGGGTACAGAAGAACGCGTAAACCCTGCAGGAGTTCGAGATGGACATCGCACGTCTCGTAAGGCTCGCCTACCCAACAGCGCCGGCCGACTTTCTGGAGCAGATAGCGACGCAGACTTTCACCGACGGGCTACGGGACTCGGACACTCAACAGGCGCTGCGACTCGCGCGCAATAAGACCCTGACAGATGCGCTGAGCCACGCACTTGAGTTCGAGACGGCAAAACAGGCATCTAGAATGCACGCGCGGGTGCGTCAAGTGGACGTCGACGAACCAGAAAAAACCAACAAGACCAAGCCCCTGGCCGATGAACTGATGGAGGCGCTAGGCCGGTTCTTCAAGAGTCGCAGTACCACCAACAAAAACGTAGCCGAAGAACATCCGGAGAGGCGGCCCGGAAGAGGACTACCGACCTGCTGGACCTGCCGTAAGAGAGGCCACCTGAGCAAGGACTGCGGTGATCGCCGCCGCCAAGGGTTTCCGTCGGGACAGTCAGTCGTAGGGAAACCGCGCGGCCCAGGAAAGCAAGTATCCGCCAGCCTTGGGGGGCAAAGGTTGGCTTGTGACAGTCGTCAAGCCCCAGCAGTCCAAGTGCGTGTGACGAAGTTACGGAGGGACAATAGCAGCCTGATGGTCGACGGAGTCGTCAACGGAGTGAGCTGGCCCATGCTGATCGACACGGGAGCGTCGAGGACCATCGTCAATCCCACCGTGATCCCGAAGTGGAGAGTGCAACCCACACAAAGGAACCTCCAGCTAATAACCGCGACCGGAGAGACCGCACCGGTACATGGTCCAGGACAGAATCGACGTTGGGGACAGCGCACCGATTAGGGCCCCATTCCGACGTGTCCCGCTCGCCAAGCAAGCCGAAGTCGACCGGATGGTAGAAGAGATGAAGGAGCAAGGGTGGTGAAGCATCCAGTGCTTGTGGCTGACGTATCAAACGAAGTGATAATCGGACTGGACTTCCTAGACCAGAACAACATCCTCTTGGACTTGAGTACCAACACTCTGCACTTCGGAGGTGAGGAACTTGCTTTGCAACCAGCACACGAGGCCGTCACCGCACGACGAGTAAGGCTGAGAGAGGACGTCATCGTTCCTGCCAGGACGGAGGTCAGCGCCGCCGTAATTGTCGACGGAACTGCTGAGGGAGTGGCGGCTGTCATCGAGCCAAAATATGAGGACATCCAGACAAAAGGATTGCTAGTTGCCAAGACCCTCATCAACACGACGCCTCGGCCGTACGTCCGCCTGTCCAACCTGAACGACTACGATATTACGGTTCACCGGGACACCAACCTAGGAGTCTGCGAGCCCGTTACCTGGATTACCCGCATCACAGAAACGACGGACGGACACCTGCAGACGGACAACCGAAGAAGACGCG
The DNA here is from genome assembly GCA_946902985.2 of Meconema thalassinum. NCBI lineage: Eukaryota > Metazoa > Arthropoda > Insecta > Orthoptera > Tettigoniidae > Meconema > Meconema thalassinum. The sequence goes on along the minus strand of OX336394.1, from coordinate 398,007,900 downwards.
CCCTGCCAGAAGAACTACAGAAGCTGTACCAAGGATCCCAGGACCATTTAGACGAAGAGCAATCACGCCAACTTCAGGACCTGCTACGCGAATTCCAGGATATCTTCTCCGTGGGGAGTAAACACTTCGGCAGGACAAGCTTTGTCCAGCACAGAATCGACGTTGGGGACAGCGCACCGATTAGGGCCCCTTTCCGACGTGTCCCGCTCGCCAAACAAGCCGAAGTCGACCGGATGGTAGAAGAGATGAAGGAGCAAGGGGTGATCGAGCCATCACATAGTCCTTGGAGTTCTCCGGTCGTGCTTGTGAAGAAGAAGGACGGTTCCACCAGGTTCTGCGTGGACTACAGGCGGGTGAACGACGTCACGAAGAAGGACAGCTACCCTCTATCCCGGATCGACGACACGCTGGACACCATATCAGGGTCGAGATGGTTCTCCACCTTGGATTTGAAGAGTGGTTACTGGCAGGTGGAGGTCCACCCTAAGGACCGCGAGAAAACGGCGTTCTCTGTGGGCAGCGGGCTCTGGCAGTTCACCGTCATGCCATTCGGTCTGTGCAACGCCCCTGCGAACTTCGAAAGGCTAATGGAGTCCATTCTGAGGGGACTACACTGGAAGACCTGCCTGGTATACCTAGACGACGTCATCGTTCTGGGGAGGAGCTTCGAGGAGCACTACAGCAACCTGAAGGAGATCTTGTTGAAGCTACGGGCTGCCCAGCTGAAGTTGAGCCCCAAGAAGTGTCAGCTCTTCCAGAAGCGGGTCCAGTACCTTGGGCATATCGTCTCCGAGGAAGGGGTGCGCACCGACCCAGAGAAGACCGCAGCTGTGAGGGAGTGGCCAGTTCCGAAGGACAAGTCCCAACTACGAAGCTTCCTGGGACTCTGCACTTATTACCGTCGCTTCGTGAGAGGATTCGCCGACATCGCCAAACCCTTACATCGACTGACTGAGAAGGACCAACTCTTCACGTGGACAGCAGAATGCCACAGTGCCTTCGAACAACTCAAGCAGGCTCTGTGCACCGCACCTATTCTGGCCTACCCCAGACCTGGAACAAGGTTCATCGTCGATACCGATGCCAGCGACTTTGGCATAGGGGGAATCCTGTCGCAAGTAGTGGACGGCGAGGAGAGAGTCGTGGCCTACTTCAGCAAGGCCTTGTCAAAGCCAGAAAGGAACTACTGCGTCACCAGGAAGTAGCTGCTCGCCATCGTGAAGACCATTGAACAGTTCCACAAGTACCTGTACGGGCAAGAATTTCTCATCAGGACCGACCGTGTATTCCTGCGGTGGCTCCTGAACTTCAAGCAGCCCGAGGGTCAACTCGCGCGGTGGTTAGAGAGGCTTCAACAGTACAACTTTGAGATTCAGCACAGGAAAGGCCAGCTGCATTCTAACGCCGACGCCCTGTCACGAAGACCGTGCCTCGAAGACTGCACCTTCTGTGCCCGAAGGAAGGAGAACACCGGGATACAGTGCCGAAGGACTACCGTGGAACTTCAAGGGAGCTGGAGCCGCGAATCTTTCACGCGGGCACAAGCAGAAGATGATGACCTGGGACTGATAGCCGAATGGAAGGGGGCCTGTGTCCCCAGACCCGGGTGGAACATTGTGAGTGACTGCAGCCCAAAGTTTAAGTCCTACTGGGCGCAATGGGACTCGCCGGTTGTGAGGGATGGCCTCATATGCCGTACCTGGGAGAGCACCGACGGGAAGACATCTCGGGAACAAGTCGTCGTTCCAAAGGCTATGACGGAGGAAGTCCATGGAGGATCATCTGGTGGACGCCTAGGGATAAAGAAGACCCTGGAGAAGCTGAGAGAGCGGTTCTACTGGATCGGATGCCGAACTGACGTAGAGAACCACTGCGCGAGGTGCCACGATTGCGCAGCCAGCAAGGGCCCAGGACGAAGACGACGGGGTCCACTGAAGACCTACAACGTGGGCGGCCCCATGGAGAGAGTGGCCATCGATGTTGCTGGGCCATTCCCGTTAAGTGAGGCAGGGAACCGCTACATATTAGTCGTCAGCGACTACTTTACCAAATGGCCGGAGGCGTATGCGCTCCCTAACCAAGAAGCCGCGACGATTGCAGAGACCCTGGTGAAGGAATTCGTCAGCCGGTACGGAGTACCTCTGGAGCTGCACTCCGACCAAGGGAGGAACTTCGAGACGCAGGTGTTCCAGAACCTATGTCAGCTGCTGGGAATCCGGAAGACAAGGACAACGCCGCTACACCCTCAGTCCGACGGGATGGTAGAGCGATTCAATCGCACCATCGAGAACCATCTCCGAATAGTTGTCAGCGAGCACCAGAGGGATTGGGACAAGCATCTTCCACTATTTCTCCTGGCCTACCGCGCCGCCGTGCATGAAGCCACCGGGTGCACACCAGCCCGGGCCATGTTTGGGAGGGAGCTCCGTCTACCCGCCGATCTTGCCTTCGGCCGATCTGGGAATGATCCGATCCCGGTAAGCCAGTATTGTCAAGAACTGGTCGACCAACTGGAGGACGTACACGCGTTCACGAGGAGGAAACTACGGATCGAGACCGACCGAATGAAGACCCGATACGACCAGCAGACGGATGCCGGAGGATTCCACGAGGACGACCTGGTCTGGCTCTTCAACCCATTACGGAAGAGAGGCCTGTCTCCCAAACTGCAGAAGTCCTGGGAGGGCCCGTACCGAGTCGTAAAAAGGATCAACGATGTCGTCTACAGGATCCAGCGGAGCCCAAGGGCTAAGATGAAGATCGTGCATCGAGATCGCCTGGCAGCCTACGAAGGGACACAGACGGACCAATGATTGATCGGGACGATCAGCCTTTTTAGGAAGGGGGTGGTGTTACGGCTGTGAGTTTGTGTCATCACTCGCCGCATGAGTCACAACTGCCCCAGGGCTGGGCTGTGCCCTGCCTCCTGTATTGCGCGCGCCTTATGCAACAGGGCTACTAGGACAAAGGGATAGTCCAGAATATTCGTGACTGGACCAGCGATGGAAACCTCGAGAAGCCGTGGACCCTGGATGGATCTAGAAGCATTTATTGAGTCACCGGCCTGCTATATAAGAGTGACCCGTCACGCAGTGGTTGTTGTTGTGTTTTACGAGCTAGTGCGAGCGTTTATCGTGAGCGACAGAAGTGTGGTGACTTGCGAAACCCCCAGTGAAGCTAATTCTCTTGACAGCGAGGAAGTGATTGTGGTGCTTGTGAAACAGTGACAGACCTAGTGCAGCTATTTCCAGCTAGCGTACGGGACCAGACTCATTAGCGAAGAGGATTAACTATGGCCTGTTGACAAGTGAAAGGGAAAGTATTCTCGACGTGAGGAAACTGGAGTAAGGTAATAATTGCTTGCATTTGCTGTTGAGTAGTGTATTTTTTTCTGGCTGCAATAAAATTAATTATTTCTTTAAAAGAACATCCTGTGTTGTGCTTTATACCCACCGTAATCCAGTTAACAAAAGTGCCACTAGGGGTGGCACGTAACAATATGAATGCTGGACTCCCTACAGAAGGCACATAAAATGCTTAGAGAAGTACCAACAACGTTGTCTGAGGAGGATCCTTTAAAATCAGCTGGCGAGATCGACGAACAAACATGTGACCTGGAAGACGCTAGCACCACCAGCGTGGAGGCTATGATCTTGAAACGTCAACTGAGGTGGACTGGTCATGTATACTCAACTAACAAGTGAGGACAGGGAGGACAGAGGAAGAGATTCAAGGATTTTTCAAAGTCAAACATGAAGAAATGCTCGATTAACATCCCAAATTGGGAGGCAACAGCAGCTGACCGTCTGGCATGGCGTCGACTCGTCCACAATGGCTCTCTACGTTTCGAGCAGAAACGCCGGTGTTCTGAGGCTCTGAAGCGAATCGCTCGTAAAGAACGGGAGTCAATGAGAAGAAACAATCCTCAGCACCTAGGTGATGATAAAACTTGCCACCAGCGTGGAAGAGTTAGTGACTCGAGGATTGGTCTCTACAGTCACCTGAGAACCTACCAATGAATGATTTGGAAGACAATTTTATACTCGTTTGCGAATGATAGCCAATGATGATGATGATGACTGTAGCCGCGTTCTTGCTGTAATACACCTCCCTTTTCCTGTCGATGTTTTCATGTATGATGATTCTCCAGAAACTGACGATTTTAAGACGAATATTTTGTGTCCAAATTCTTGTAGCAGAGTCTTTGCTGTTTCTCGTTTTCCTTCTTTGGTCATTGATATTTTGGTAAACGACGAACCTGTCCGTGCACTTCTTGGCACTGGCAGTATTACCTCCCTGATGAGCGAGGGCTGATATAGCTCGATGAAGACTTTGTTTAAGTCTTCTAATTGCTTTCAAGTCAAACTTCCTTGGTGTCTGCCAACTGTTCGCCGTTAAATGTTCTAGGTAGTGTCATTAAGAATTTCACTTGGATATTTTCCGTGTGGGTCGTCAGAACCCTGTCTTGTCTGTTGATTCTTGGTGCTAATTTCTTGTCCCATGTGGGGTTAGTTCTTGATCTCCAAGGGAAGATGTTATGGTTTAAGTTTCAATCTGAATCTCACTTTAAATGTATTCTTCCTGTTCCTCGACCTGTAATTATGTGCATTAAACGTCAAGCTCCGCCCGCATTGAGAATTTAGATCTGAGCAACTTCAGTGGGTCCAAGGCTGGAAGGATCCGAGCATCGCCATCTGCAATTCTCAAGCCGTGCTGTTGGTAGAATTGGCAACGTATAGAAGTCCGTAAATTCGACAAACACGTAAGACCACATGCTAAGTTTTATTCATAAATATCGTTTATTTTTATATGACAGCATCTAAAAGCAGTTCGTACTAACTATTCCAACACCCGTGAAATTCCTCGTGGTAAATCAGACCTACTGAAAGTTGTAGAAGTGAGTATTTCCCGTATTACGTTGTTAGTGTAACCAATGCCTTGTAATGAATTTAACCAACAAATTCTTCACTAATATTTCATTTAACTATTTCAGATGCCTAGGAAGTGTTGTGTGCCTGGCTGTAAGTCAAATATGTCAGCACTATTAAAATAACTGGTTATATTAAAAGGGTTTGATCACTACAGCGAGGTGGACTTTCTGTATCTAGTAGGCCTAATTTAGTTTAGGTTATATCTTCATGTGACCTTTATTTTCCAGTAAATTATGAACTGTACTCAGTTGGCAAGCGCTTTTAGGTAGATTTCATTAGAAAGCTACCTATATTTAAATTAAGTGACCCGTGGAACATTATTGTTAGACTGTCAGCATTAAACTGGGAGGCCTATTGTGACTATGATGAGTGCAACTGTGAACAAAAAGTGAAGGATTCATTATCAAAGGCAGTCTCTAAGTTAGTAAGAAAAGTCTTAAATATATTTTCTGAGCGCGTCAATGACGGCAGTGAGCATAGCAGCAAGAAAAGAAAACTTCAGACATTGAGGTACAGTACAGACTTTTATTTACCTTATCGGGAATTGACAGTACATCAGGGCCCTGCGTAGCTAGTGCCTGTAGTATGTTCTATCCTGCTGCACCCTTACGGCCAGTCTAAGAAGTAAGCCACAAGCGCGTGACGTCATGTCCTTGCCTCTCCCCACCTGCCGCTAGGTATATACATGTGCGAGCGAGCTATGTATAGTATGGCGAGGTGCCCGGCAAGCCTGGCAAGTGCTTTTAGGGCCGTATGACCTAGCCTCACACTGTCAGCACTGTCTACGCTGGAACTCGTCAGTTCAGGCGCACACGGCCAGCCCGTCCCGACAGGTCTTCGTAAAGCCGTTCTTCTCTTCATATTATTATAAGACTATTAATATTAGCAATAAAATGTTATTAGGTACCAATAGACTACGTCTCACACTGTTCCCGAGTACATTGAAGACGAATTCTCTATTATTGAATGGATTCATTGATAGCAAAATTAGGTCAGGCATACCCAAACTTGATGAGTGATTTAAAAATGTTGATGTTGTTCCTCTCGCTTATTTGAAACGTACCACAAGCGTTCACTTCTCTTTGAAGCCTATCGTTTTCTCTAAATGACATGTTTGGTTACGCCGAAGGTTACTTCACATCTGATGGTGGGGTCCAGGATAAAACTTGTATCCTTCTAATGGCCAATAACAATTATTATGCCCATTGTATTTTTGCTTCTAACACGAGAAAGACACGAAAACATGGATCGCGTAACATTTCTGAAATGTTACAGCTACATCTTAGATCTATTTCGGTGATTCCTAATGTTTGTAGGGAATCCCCTTCTTAATTATGATTTTTGAACGTGAGCTAGGGTATCAGGCACTCCACAGTGTTTGCAGCATACAGAGTCCTGGCTACGCCCATGGAAGTCTCACACAAGAGCAACAATTGCTTCCACCTATTTGGGCTAGGCTACACCCTTTCACGTCTACTTCTGGATTAGTCATCTCCATAAAATATGGTGATTAGATAGTTTGTGTACTTTCGCAGTCAAACTGCTAATTCATTTTGTGTTTTCCATGGATCCGCTTCAGTCTCAAGAGCCAGCTATTATATTTCCTTGGTTCCTAACTAGTAAATCACCGTCTTCACCGTTATCACCATCTTACTCATCATCACCGCCCTGACAACCTCCTTCGTTGTACGAGCACAAATTACGCACTATGTCACCATGCCTTCATGCAATTCTAGCTCTCTCTGGTAGTCTCCCTACATGATGCTTACAATACTTTGGATGTTCCTTCACTGAAAATTGCAAAATTAGCTTCGAGGTTTTCCTATGCCCAGAACTTAGAATGCAATGAAAATCAAATATCTCAAATACCATATCTGGATTAGCCTACATATACATATGCAATTGGATTAACTCATGAGGGCTACTTGTAGCATAGGCCTTTGAGAATATTTTACGGAAGCTATTCTAACAACTCTACGGAGTGATGTGCGCTCAATTCGAATTGCAGAATAAGAATGTAGGAAAAAGGAAACTCGTGTCAACTGGCCTGGCGCAAGTCCTCGAAATAAGCACCGCTTGGATGACTTACGTATCATCGATACCATTTCAGTACCCCAAACCCGAAATTTAATTTCGTGGCAGGGCAGGGAATCAAACCCGGACAGCCAAGAATGTTAGCCGCTACACCACAAGGTGGTCTCTTTCATTGTCAGCGCAATCAATTGCACGATACCATGTAATTTCTACACTGGGCGAACTATAATAGTACACATTTCTTCGAATTTTTTGGCTTTACATAGCCCCTGGTAAGTTAGGAAGACGGTTCGCGTACCATAACACTAAAGCCGAATAGTTCCAAGAACTAACAATCACAACAGTTTCAGGCACTCCACCGAAAGAAACACAGACAACATATTTTGTAATTTTCAGAGCAAAATAATTGTTTTATAATGAATAGCACTCTTGGTCTCCATAGTGTTGAAATAAAGAATATTGTCCTAAAACTTCAATGGTTAGAAGGATTTCGTGTCTTCTTGCATATTTTGCCGGATAGGTAAATTCCACGAGGTATTGTTTCAGGCCATGGTGAATATAAGAGCCTTTTTTTTTATCGTTTACCCTCCAGGGTTGGCTTTTCCCACGGACTAAGCAAGGGATCCCACCTTTAACGCCACTGGTAGTGTCCTGGAGCTTGAGACTGAGTCGGGGATACAACTGGGCAGTGTGACTAGCACGTCGCCCAGGTGGCTTCAGCTGCAAAGCGGACAGGGGCCTGATGAAGAAATGGGAAGAGTGGGAGGGTTAGGCAAGGAAGAGGGAAGGAGGCGGCCGTGGCCTTACCATCCCGACATTTGCCCGAAGACGAAGTGGGAAAACACGGAAAACCACTTCGAGGATGGTTGAGATGGGAGTCAAACCCCTTCTACTCATTTGAACCACCCGAGGATGAGTAGACCCCAATCCAGTCCTCATATCACTTTTCAAATGTCGTGGCAGAGCCGGGAATCGAACCGCGGACCTCCTGGGTGGCAGCTAATCATGCTGACCACTACACCACGGAGGCGACTTGAATATAAGAATTAAATACATAAATGACCTTAGATTGCGAAGGAATGTCTTTCATTTTAAAATCCTGATGAATTTTACTAACGCATGTTTCTCGAACTCACATATTCCTGAACAGCATCAATCTAGTCATTTGGTGCATTCAGAATCTTGTTATTGAAATTCAGGTTTATAGTCCTAATGTAGTTTTTTTTTTGGTTCGACCCATAATTATTCCGGTTGCTATGAGGTAGGGGATGTGGTGAGACAGTTTCCTTGTGGGAAGGATTTTACGGATAGATGCCTTCATGACGCCATTCTCATGGGAGGATTTAATGACGAATGAAATTAATGAGGTAATGTATGGAGCGGCTGTGTGTGATCTTTCGAGTATGGAGTAGTCTGACAATGCGCGTTAATGTGCTTAGCTACCTCGGCTGGTTTGTGACATTATGTCAACAAATTAAAAAAATCATAATGTTGAATTTTGGGCTTATGCCGTGTTTATTATATTAAAATTCGACGCGTTTCGAAAGGAACCATGCCTTTCTTCTTATTCCAGATTATTCCTGACGAAGAAAGGCATGGTTCCTTTCGAAACGCGTCGAATTTTAATATAATAAACACGGCATAAGCCAAAATTCAACATTATGAATAGTAACACGGGCCGTGAAAGTCTAAATGATAAAATTAAAAAATGTATTTTGACTCTCTTGATTCCATACCGGCCCTTGTTTCTGTCACTTGCATGATTACCAATATGCTTGATTCAATTTTAGGACTATTATATCTCGCTGCACCTGCTACATCACCCTGGGGCGTGGTGGCTCAGCGGTCTGGGTTCGATTCCCGGTCAATGCATGTGAGATTTTCGAAGTGAAATGCCATGTCCTGTGGTTCGGATTCCACGTAAAAAGGAGGTCCCGTGGCTCATGATCTCGAGATTAACGGTCACGTTAAACTACAAGCTTGCTTGCTTGCTTGCTTGCTACATCACCCAAAAAGTATGCAAATTCCTGTATCCTTGCTGCATATCTGGTTCATGTGCGTCCAAATATCATGTTTTATACGCCTTCGGTTTGTTTCATTAATGTGTGGCTCTCCCACAATGCTAATTTCGTCCTGCCCATGCACAAAAGACATTATGAGCACGGCAGACCATACGCATGTGACAAAATGTTGACTCTAGTGTGCCTAGTGTCCAGGCTCTGCGCTAAGTACTAACGTACTGCAGTACCCGGTCAAATGGACAGTGCTTGTGCGACTAAGCGCTGCAGTGCTAGTGTGCTGTCGTGCTGCACTGTTCAGAAATGGGCAAGGTAGGGCTGCGCTCCACCGGCACGAGTAAATTTCTCGCTAGCACTGCTTCACCTTGCCCATTGCACGGCCCTGCAGTACATAGCATGATAATATGTATTCTTTATTTGTGATATTTGTGTGTAGATTTAGCGGACGTTATGTTCTGTTGTATTTTCGGAAACATTTGGCGTCAAAATGTATGTGTTTACGCAGTGTTAGCAATTACCACGTGCTTGCGATAGGCCTCCCAGATGACAGATGGGCGGTGTTGCCAAACCTTATGACACGGCTTGAGAATTAGCCCAGTCATATGGTAGTTTTGACCAAAAAAAATTAGGGTAGAAGGTTTCTCGACGGATTCTTATGTTTTTCGGTGTGCTGAATCCGAATCTGAAGTTTGTCAACAAAAAAAAATGACGGCTTCACAGTGAAAGTCGCAAAAAATCCTACAAATTTCGGTTTTTTTTCACAAAATCGCTTATAAGTTAAAAAATATGCAACCTAGTGAATTTCTCATTATTTACAAAATTAAAGTAGACAAAATTTCTTTCAAAATGCACTGGGCACTTTAAGTTTTTGAGTGCAGGGTATCGCCGCTAGAGCGCGCTGAAAAAGAGCGACGTTTTGGCACTTAGGCAAAAACGAGAGAAACTCAGCCCTAACTAGCCCCAGACACTTTCTAATCGTGTTTCCTCCATTAATACGTGTTTTATTCATGTTCTATGGTGGTATCATGACTGAAAGTTCGTTGGGAAAAAAATTGATAAATTAATATATTCAAGTTAAGTCATCTGTACTTATCCACCTAATGGAAAAGTGTGAAAGTGATGAGGTGAGTAATGTAAAACAGTTTTTGTGATTTTCACTCAACATCTCACACATATCTCACACATTTCTAAAGAGATATATTTAATATATTGATAGTGTGAAACCGGAGTCGTTTCCCCTTTGTGTGAAATGTTCACCCTCAAGCCCTCAATAGGAAGGGTCCCTTTTTTGCCGACACATCTGTCCTTGACAGGTCCCCCTACATGCCTCCGGCCAACTCCTCTGCCATTCGGGTTTAGTTTAGTTTGCTCTCTCCTCCTCGTGGGACTGCTAAGCGTTCTTCTTCGGATTTCTGCCGTTCGTTCAGTGTTTTCAAGTGAACTAATGTTAATATTAGTGAATATGTGAGGGACGAAAATGTTGCGTCGTGAATGTGCAATTTGTGAGGAGCCTCTGGATGATCAAACTCGAACTTTCTTTCAAACGACAAGAACAAGAGTAGATTCACAGAGCTCCTCTGAGTGAGGCAGGGATTGAATCACGACAAGCCATTGAGGATGCTGATGCCCTGATCATAAGAACGGCTCAATCCATAGCTTACACGCATGGCACAGTTGCAGTGGTGGGAGAAGATGTTGACCTTCTCGTCATCATGATAGGCATCCGCACTTCTCCTAACGTGTTCTTCCTGAAACCAGGAAAAGGAAAAGTACCACTGACGCTATATAGCCCTGGCAGCTCGCTAGAGGAGCCCCTGAAACATCATATTTTATTCCTACACGCTGTCAGTGGTTGTGACTCCACATCCGCCATGTTCAACCAGAGTAAGACGAAATTCTTGAAGACCCTGAAGAAGAACCCAGATCTTGTATACTACCATGAGCATTACATGGACCCACAGCACAAGTCGAGGAGCTAGTGAATGCTGGCGAAAAATTTCTAGTGGCCTTATATGGTGGTGACCACCATACCACTCGTCTAAACGAACTGAGGTACAAGCTGTACCTCAGTACAGCATATAAAGTCACCGGAAACATGGCCTCGATCCCTCCCACTGAAGCTGCAGCCCGTGAGCACTTTCTGCGAGTTTACCACCAGATCCAGCAGTGGCTGACAATCAGCTCAACCCAGAACAGTGGGGGTGGAAGTCATCGAGGAACGGCCTCACCCCCACGAGAACAGCTAAGGCCCCAGCTCCTGACAAGCTTCTCTGCAAGGTCTCTTGCAAATGCAAAGGCGACTCTCGAAGAACCTGCGGTTGTCGACGTGTGGGTCTATATTGCTCTAGGCTTTGTACCATCTGCGAGGGAAACTGTCTGAACCTTGACAACTCATGCGACATCGACAATGAAGGTGACCCTGATGACCCTTCTCCGGTTGAGTCACCACCTACAATCCTGGATACATCAGCACAAGGTAAATAGCATGTTTGTACACCACCTTATTCCAATGCGGTCTGCTTACTTCACCCTCTAATGTATTCGTACGATTTCTTTTTTAGAGTTGTCCGAGGATCCTGACGATTCCATCTCGGTCGAATCACCAACGACGATAGCGGAGATTTCAGCAGAAGGTAAACTGCCTGTTTGTAATACACCCTATTTCACTGGGTTTCGAACAGTTTTCCAACCCGACACCTGAAAGTATTGTGGACAATAATTTGTACAATTCCTTTTCCAGTGGAGTTACCGACCGGTAGCGATCAACCGGGACCTTCTGATCGGTAACCGGAGGCTGCTCCATCAAGGCCAAAAAGGAGGAAGCTCAATTAAAGAATTGATATCAATTGTAATGTAATAATAGTTAATTGCAATTACATTCCTTTTCATTATATTCATTTAATTTAATTTTTAAATAAATAATAAAACGGCTTGATCGGTCCTTTATGAATTCCTACCACTCCGTGGGCAATGTTTTTCAAGGGCTTCGTAATCTTGTAACCACCATAGAGCATGAATAAAACACGTATTCATGGAGGAAACATGATAAGAAAGCGTCTGGGGCTAGTTGGGCTGAGTTTCTCTCGTTTTTGCCTAAGTGCCAAAAAGTTGCTCTTTTTCAGCGCGCTCTAGCGGCGGTGCCCTGCACTCAAAAATTAAAAGTGACCAGTGAATTTTGAAGGAAATGTTGGCTGCTTTAATTTTGTAACTAATGAGAAATTCACTAGGAAGCATACTTTTCAACTTATAAGCAATTTTGTGAAAATAGTCCGAAATTTTTAGTTTTTTCTGCCATTTTCACTTGAAGCCGTCATTTTTGTTGTTGGCAAACTTCAGATTCAGATTCAGATTCAGCTCACCGATAAACATAAGAATCCGTCGAGAAACCTTCTACCCTAATTTTTTTTGGTCAAGACTACCATTTGACTGGGCTATTAGGAATGTGTGAGATATGTGTGACATGGTGAGATGTTGAGTGAAAAATCACAAAAACTGTTTTACATTACTCACCTCATCACTTTCACACTTTACCATTAGGTGGATAAGTTCAGATGGACTTAACTTGAATATATTAATTTATCAAATTTTTTTCCAACAAACTTTCAATCATGTTACCAGCATAGAACATGAATAAAACACGTATTAATGGAGGAACACGAATAGAAAGTGTCTGGGGCTAGTTAGGGCTGAGTTTCTCTCGTTTTTGCCTAAGTGCCAAAACGCCGCTCTTTTTCAGCGCGCTCTAGCGGCGATACCCTGCACTCAAAAACTAAAAGTGCCCAGTGCATTTTGAAAGAAATTTTGTCTACTTTAATTTTGTAAATAATGAGAAATTCACTAGGTTGCATATTTTTCATCTTATAAGCGATTTTGTGAAAAAAGTCCGAAATTTTTAGGATTTTTTGCGATTTTCACAGTGAAGCCGTCATTTTTTTCGTTGGCAAACTTCAGATTCGGATTCAGCACACCGAAAAACATAAGAATCCTTCGAGAAACCTTCTACCCTAATTTTTTTTTGAAACAGGCACTTCTGAGCACCAAATGACTGGGCTAAATTGTAGACGGCGATATCCGAAACTTGCTGATGGTGTTTCCATTGACCAATCTCGCAGTGGATTAGAGACTTCCAGCCTCCGTTAAATCTCAAAGGTATACTATAGCTTGTTTTGTAGGTATGGTGAATTTCTTTAGAAAATTCATTCCGAACCTTGCACAGCGAGCCCACCCGTTAAATTTAATATGTAGGGAAGATACAATTTTTTTCTGGGGTCTGTCCCAACAGGCGGCGTTCGAAGACCTGAAACTCGCATTGAGCAAACTGATGTCAGTTGCTCCGGTATTGGTGGAATCCTGCTCCAAGAAGGTGAATCGGGTAGACAATCTCTTATGCTTCCCACTTTTCCCCTGTCGAGGGCAAGTAATCAGTATATGAGCTTGAGGGTCTCGCAGCCATGTTCGTCTTAGAACGTTTTAGGAACGACATTGAACTCTTCACGTTTCAATTGGAAGGAGACAGAATACCATAGACGGTTCCTTAGATGAAAGCATCTGGTGCAGAGGTGACAAGACTAATTAACATGAAATAGTTTTCCCAGAGGAAGACTAATGAGAGGACATCAACGCCCACGACGATCTCTAGTACCTAAACGACGAACCGAAAGTACTGCACTTGCAATCTTACAGTCCCATGCGAATTAATTGGAACTCCACAGTAAAATACACATTTTACACCTGGAATCGTTTCTAAGTTCTTTCACACGATTTGGCATGGATTCCACAGCTTTGAGCATATATTTTTCAGTTCATCATGAAACCACACTGTAATTCGTGACTATCATGCATATTTTTGTAGAACAGACGAGTTTTGCAAGTAGCCCACACGTTTTCTTTCGTATTCATGTCAAGTGTGTTCCCTGGTCCACACAAATAATGTTGTCACTCGAAACAAATGTCACCATCTGGAAACCTCTACTGCAGCTCACCAACAATCCTCATTTCCAGTATTTGAATATACTGGCCCAATTTCATCATCCCTTTTAACAGGTACTAAAGGTCCCAATCCTTTATGATTTAAACACCCACAAAGAATCTTCTGCACAGGGTGCTCTATGGTCTGTTGCAAATGTGCTGAAGTTATTGCCTCATCATTCGCTCGACATACATATTAACACTGTACCCTTCTACTTTTTATTTTCATTAATGTACCTGCATGCTCCACTGCAAATGTGCTCTTATCTAATTTTATAGAATTGCATTATTATAAAATACAATCTTTGCTGATGGGTGATTATCTTGATTCTCTTTCATTGCTGTCAAGTCCAAAGAGGTCACATATTTTGAAAATGGTTTAACATATTTTCTGATTAGAACAGACTTATGGATCAGCCAGTAGCCTTCTATGAAAACCCTTCTACTAGTGACTCATCAGAGAAAAGAACTCTCTTCTAGTGTTTGATAGTCCCGTCCTGATGTTTCCTGCACATTTTTCCTGTTAGAAGGTGTTTCTTTACAGGTTTGTCGGCTTTCCTTTCAGCTGCTAAAAATTATACGACCAACATTAAAAATATGCAGATTCACTCCCCTTTATGCCAATTCACAGCAGTTAGCCTAGGGTTTATTTCTAAGGAGAAAACGTTCATCAGTTGGCGCACTTTTCTTTTTCCTGCTACAGTCTCCCTTTTTCTTTGGTGAAATAGAGCCAGTTTGTGCTGCTGAATAATTCTAGTTAAATTGCCTATACAGTCACCAAATTTTGTAGCCAACACTCTTCGTGTCATAGAAGTATTCTGAGAAAATACTAGAATCACACTATGCTTCATTGGAGTCTTATCATTTGAAGACATATCTAATTGCACAAGGAAATCTCAAAAATCCTCAAATGACACACTTCAAAATAAATAAGTTTTTATCCCACACAGATTAATCACCACTGAACAACAATGTAAATAATGTGCAGTGAGTGTGGGATTGAAGAATAAGTAATGTGTAGGACACTGTTTCCAATCTTGGGGGGGGAATCCCTTGTTCCAAATAATTCACCTAGGATTGTAAGCAATTTACTTACAATACCATTACTAGTTAGTACTTTGTATCAATCATAACTTCAACCTGATACTTTACTTTAACAGGATGGCACATCACCTGCTTTGGGCTATTCTGATGGAAGATTTCGTCCACATTCCATAGTTGCTAGCATTCTTGGCTGTTATCGCAGAGGTCCTGGTTTGATTCCCGGCTCTGCCAAGAAGTTTAATTCTGGTCCAAGGGCTGGACAGGGGTACACACAGCCTTGTAAGGCAAACCTGAGAAGAGGCGGGATTCCTACCTCAGCCATCCTGGAATTCATTTTCCATCGTTTCCCCACTTCTACTCCAGGCATAAGCCGGGATGGTACCTAATTTAAGGCCATGGCTGCTTCCTACCCAAATCCTACTTCAATAACAAATACACACACTTGTACAGACATAACAGTTATACAGGTTATCAGACAAAATTGAACACACAACCAAGTACACAGGGCTACATGACCACGATGTCACAAAGCCCCTAAAAGAATCAACACCACTTGGAATTCATTGGAATTTTGTTCATATTGTTGTTGTTGTTTGAGTCTTCAGTCTTTCGACTGGTTTGATGCAGCTTTCCATGCCTCCCTGTCCTGAGCTAATCATTTCATCTCTACATAGCTACCACACCCTACGTCCGAGGCAATCTGTTTAACATATACTAACCTTGGTCTACCCCTACAGTACTTGTCCTCAACCCTTCCTTCCATAACTAAGCTTGCTATTCCTGGGTGTCTTAGTATGTGTCCTACTAACCTATCTCTTCTCTTCATTAGTAGTCGCCAGAAACATCTCTCCTCTCCCACTCGTCTTAATACCTCTTCGTTTGGAACCCTATCTACCCATCTGATCATCATTCTCCTGTAACACCACATTTCAAATGCTTCAATTCTCCTCTTTTCTGCTGCACCAATACCTAGTCCAAGTTTCACTTCCATAGAGCGCCACGCTCCAGACAAAGGCCTTCAAAAATGACTTCCTAATACGTAAATCTATATTCGATGTCAACAGATTCCTTTTTTGTAGAAATGCTTTCCTTGCCTGAGCTAACCAACTTTTTATATCCTCTTTGCTTCGTCCATCACTGGTTATTTTGCTTCGTAAGTAACAGAAGTCTCCTACTTCCTTCAGCTTTTCACCTGCCAATTTGATGTCCATAGAGGTTTCTGATTTATTTTGGCTGCATTCCAGTATTTTTGTTTTACATTTATTCATTTTCATCGTGTATTCTTTCCGTAAGACGGAGTCCATACCATTAAAAAACTCATTCAAATCCTCAGGCGTGTTGGCCAAGATGACGATGTCATCAGCAAATCTCAGAGTTGAAATTATTTCTCCTTGAATCTTCACTACCACTTTAAATTTGTCTCCAATTTCCTTCATTGCTTGTTCAATGTAAAGATTGAAAAGTATGGGTGATAAGTTGCAGCCTTGTGTTACACCTTTCTGAATACCAGCTTCTCTCTCATGTCCTTCAGCTCGAATGACTGCTGTCTGGTTTCCGTATAGATTGTATATCACTCTCCTATCCCTGTACTTTATTCCAATAGATTTCAAAATGTCAAAAAATTTAGTCCAATCAACGTAATCAAAAGCCTTTTCTAAGTCTACAAATGCCATGAACGTTCTCTTATCTTTCCTTATTCTACCTTCCAAAATCAGCCTAAGACTTAGTACAGCTTCCGTTGTTCCTACATTTCTCCTGAAACCAAACTGTTCTTCACCCAACTCCGTTTCTATCTGGCTTTCCATCCTCTTGTAAATTATTCTAGACAGGATCTTTGAAGCATGAGTAATCAAGCTGATTGTATGGTAATCTTCACATCTGTCAGCTCCCACTTTCTTTGGTATAGGGATAACATTCTTCTTGAAATCAGGGGGTACCTCACCTGCCTCATAAATCCTACACACCAAGTGAAATAACCTGATCAGACCTTCATCTCCTATGCAGCATAGCAACTCAATCGGTATATCATCTATGCCTGGTGCTTTGTTCCTGCTTAAGTCCTCCAATGCTGTCAAATTCTGATCTCAATATTAAATCTCCTTTTGCATCATCAATTTCCTTCTCCCTTTCCCTTATACAAACACTCCATCTCTCAACCTTTTCTTCCCTATCTGTTAAGAGGCTTTCCATTTGTGTCCTTAATGTTACAGCACTTAGTCTTCTTTTCCCCAAAAGTATTCTTAATCCTTTGATAAGCTGTGTCTACTTTTCCTAATTTCAGACAATTTTCTATACCTGCACATTTCTCTTTCAACCTTTCTTCTTTTGCTTCCTTGCACTTCTTGTTAACCTCATTTCTCAGACGTCTGCATTCTGCTTTCCCCTTTTCATCACTTACATTCTTGTGTTTCCGCCTTTCATCCATCAATTCTAGTATATCCTGAGTGATCCACATTTTTTTTACCTATTCTTTCTTTCCTACCAATGTTTTCTTCTGCGGATTTTGTTATTTCATTCTTCAAAAGTGCCCATTCGTCTGCACTTGAAGTTTGTTTAGTGTTTTTCATTAGTCCTTCCTTTACACTCTTCTTGAATCTTTCGTTTACATCCTTTATTTTCAGTCTGTCTATTGCCCACCTTTTTGGCTTTTGACTTTTCTTCAACTTTAATCTGCATTTCATAACCACCAGATTGTGATCAGAGTTTATGTCAGCACCAGGATATGTTTTACAATCCAAAATCTGGTTTCACCTCTGCTTGACCATAATGAAGTCTATTTGGTAACGCCCTGTATCTCCTGGTCTCATCCCTGTGTATATTCTTCTATTGTGGTTATTGAATAAGGTGTTAGCTATGACCAACTCATGCTCGGTGCAGAATTCCATCAGCCTGCTTCCTCGGTCATTCCTTTCATCTAATCCGAAATCTACTATCTTCCCTTCCTTTTCCTACCCCAGTATTCTAATCTCCCATTACTATAACATTTTCATCACCCTTGATATACGTCAGAATTTCATCTATTTCTTCGTAGACCTTTTCAACATCTTCATCATCAGCTTGACTGGTAGGCATATAGACTTGGACCACTTCAAGTGCAAGTAGGTTTAGTATTGATTTTTGCTGCAATAATCCGTTCACTATATTGCTCATAATATTCCACCCGCTGTCCAAGTTTCCTACTGAATAGGAGACCATCCCCTGCTTGGCCATTGTTTGATTTAGTGCTCATGACCCTATTGACGTCTGAAACGGGGGAGGAGCTTTCGGTCAGCTGTTTGCAATATGCAGCGAGATAGTGACGTGAAGTAATTGTGTGTGCGTTTGTTATGGCCTCTAATTTATGATGGCAAAATACTACATATTTTCTTTCATAAAAAAAAAAACCTTCGGCTTTTCTCAATTCATTGGGGTCGCCGGAGCCAACCAGGCTCATTTTGGATTTGGCCGGGGATTTAAGGCCGGATGCCCTTCCTGACGCCACGTGTTTTTTCAGGTGAAAATTCCACCCCGCTGTCACCGGGATTCGAACCCCGGCCGTCCGGGTGAAAGACTAGCAGCTAAGCCACTGCGCCATCACGCTCCCCTACATATTTTCTTTCATTGATAGAAATATTTTTATAATCAATTTAAATGCATTGCCTAATTACTAGGCCTACCAGTTAAAAATATTACCCACATGTAGATAGTTAATTTACTGTCTGCTGTTACATATATGAAGCCTGTACTTGGGAGCCTAGCAGTATCGATGTTTTTTATTAATTTCACAATATATATATCTCACATAACACAAAGGACGACTCCCTGATAATAAATTTAATCAAGCAACCCTGAATTTGCATGAATGTTTTGGGTTCAAAGAAGCGTTACTTGGGATGCTCAAATCATACTTCAATATTGCAAATATTGACCTACATACCTACTTGCTGTTCAAAGGCAAGAATATTAATTTATTACTCTCTTGCCACAGGCAAGTTAAAATGGAGGCATTCTCTTTATCAATATATTTAATTAAATATTTAAAATACAGATATTTAACAAAGCTGGAGTCTCCATTTGAACTTGTCATAAGCAAACGGAACAGATCAAAAACTACACTTTAAGCTAAACCAAATTCACTCCTCAGCTCGACATAAACCCTAATACCAATTAAAACCTATACAAAACATACTCTCCTTACTGTTGTACAACTTTCAAACCAACTATTCACACTCAAAACTGAAAAACCCTGAAATGGGAACTAATTAAAGTTAAAATAGCCTAGGCCGATCCGGTCTCCTGCTACATTACTGCATATGTATACTTAACATCTCTAACTTCAAAATTACGGCTAAGTGACGTATCTGACCGAGTATTATAGGTGTTACCGGCCTGCCTGGGATGATGGGTCACCAAACCGGTACTTAAAACTAAGATTTTACATTTCAATTAACTAAATTCAACTGTAGAGAGATCATAGCCAAAAACACAATTTATGCCAAATCATACTTCAATGACCTACATACTTGCTGTTCAAAGGCAAGAATATAAATTCTCCGGCAAATTAAGGCTAGGAACAGCACTTTTCTTAAGTTTTCTAACCATTCAGCTATTGTCAATTGGAAGAACCCCTAAAATAAGTTTACGAAGAGCGGATTACATTCTATGTACGGCACAGAAGTAATAGGCTACAAGTTGATCAGTATTTTTGATGTAGCTAAATCCATGTGAATACAAATTAGAGACAAGAACTATCAATAACCAACAGTACCGGTGGAAAGAAGTCGTCTTCACAAAAATGCAGACTGCACACTGTCATGTAATATGGAACACGTTTTCCAATTGACAGCGCCGAAGCCCATCTTTCTCTCGGAACTTTTTGTACAGGAAAGTAGTGAAGATAGCCTATTTCGTACCCGTTTTATACGATTTGCAACCGTATACAGAGCAGTACCTCCTCGAATTTGACGAATTTCTTTCTGTTTCCATCACGACGTCAATGCTTCACCATCTAAATAAACCTCACCAGTCACAATGTTACAGCTTCAACATTGTACCGCATGGCTGCGCCATCCAACTTTTCTGACGTCAATAGTCACCTGACCAAAAGTCCTGTTCTTCCTGCCAGCGCATTTCACTAATCCCAACCACATCCAACCTCAACCTATCCATTTCCCTTTCAAACTTTCCTAACCGTCCACTTCCAAGCAGAATTCTAACAATCCACGCTCCGATCCGCAGAATGTTCATATTATTAAATTATATATTATATAAATATTCAGAAGTACGGCCTGAAAGTCAGTACAGAGAAAAGCAAGACCATGGTGATGACAAGAGGGGAAAGACAAGGAAAGGGCACTGTGAAAATTGGAAGTCAGATTTTGGAAATTGTGGACACGTTCAAATACCTAGGAAGTGAATTGATGCAAACTGGTAGGTTGGACATGGAGATTGGCAGGAGGGTACAGCAGAGCAATGCATTCTATAAAAGTGTAAGAAAACTTTTTTTTTTGTCGTGTGGTCTCCTCAGAGACCGAGTGCAGGTCTTTCTATTCGACGCCCGTGGGCGACCTGCGCGGCGGGATGAGACATTGAATTGATGAAGGTGAATGCAAGGAAGTACTGTACCCGTTCGTCCTGGGGATGCGATGACCCATCTGCCATTACATCGCAATCCTGGAGTTCCAGGACAGAGCGGAGTTAAATGAACCTCTAGTCAAATAAGGAATGTGTCGGAAATTCAGCTGAGTTATCGAAAAAGCAGTGGGTAACACGAGACAAAGTATCTCTAGGGTCGTTACGGGCTTAAGTTTAATAAAAATAAATGCAAATATAAATGGGCGCCATCAACTGAATTCCTAGCAAACCACATCCTTTCCGGTTAAGCCTTAATCAAGACAAGGAAAGAAAAGGAAAATCACACCATCATCAGATCACAACTAAGATAAAAACAAATTTATTTCACTTTGATAGTCAGACAGACATTTTAAATATTCATCCTACCTGAGAGTATGGTCGAATGCCTACGTTAAATAGTCATTGTCCAAAAATCGAACCATCTCTTTTCTAATCAAAAGTATTTCATCCACATAAAACAGGAAAAATCTCTAAAGTTCTCTTGGGTTCTCAGGATCACTGAAGCACTATGTCTTTCGTCACTGACATTTGTGATACCTGAGACCTAATTTCTCTTTAATTTAACATCATAAATGTGGATTTGAAAAAATTATTAATCTGTCTAAACATACACATTTTATAATCACATATTTTAAATATCACGTATTTTATGGCTTGCATGGCATAATTTAAATGTTGAACACGTTAGTAAAATGCTCTTAAACATCGAATAATTAATTTACACTATTTACATTGTCATTAATACTTGCTTGTTCGTGAATTACAGAAAATCCACTGCTCATTGGTCATCATCATCATCATCAAAGTTAGATATTTCTCACATTAATTCTCATCTTAAAATTCAACATATTCCTGTCAGAATCATTAACTCATCACCATTAAATCATTTAAATGAAATTATTATCATCACTTCATTATACTTTCTAATTATTCACACACTCTTATTTCATTATCTCCTTCAGATTAAATCATCTTAAATCATCAATATAAATTGTTTAATTCCTCAACTCAAGTTGCAATTCCTCAAATTATCTCTCAATTAAATTTATTTAATTCCATATAAATTCATTAATCATCAGCTTCTTTAATTAATTATCACCTTCTAATTCAGTTATTCATCATCTATCCAATCATCTATTAATTTACTTAAATCAGTTTATTTATCCAATCTTTAATTCATCCATTTATTTAATTCATTGATTTATTCCAACATTTAATTTATTTAAATTTTATTCTTCTGGTTATTTAGATTTTTATTATTTCATCTAGTCATTCTGATTTTTATTTCAGTAGGTCAGATCATTAATATGCTTAAATTTCAGATTATTATTCTCAGAAAATCTTGTATTATCAACTTTATTTATTTGTTTAATTTCCTAACAAATTGTTTAATATGGGTTATAGAACGTTGTCTTACAGTTTTATCACTTCCAAGTTATATCTCGTATTTAATTATCATGCCAAAAAATATTATTGCCTTCACGACATCACGTTGGATCTGACTATCCACAACTACATTATATATCTTCAATTCTTCAAATATCACATTTGAATACCACAATTATTCCACAAACTCCATAAATATTCAGCACATACAGCATGAATCTCAACAATTACGCTAGACTGGGTTCGACAACCTCATGTCTGCCTCAAAATACATTAGCAACATTGCAACTATCACTTGGCAACTTCCACAAAATGCCTATCACAAACTTCACTTAACCATGTTGCATGATCTACAAAAAATATATAACTGGCTTCAAATTATCAACGCACACAATCTCCAATAACTGTAATTACTCTGATCACATCTAGACAACTTCTTAAACAATTGGAAAAAATATTACCTTAGTAATTCAAGATCTGCTTTCAAATAGGATAAATTCTCCTACAATTCTCATAATTCACATCAGAGAAAAACACCAATGTGCTATAATCTCTCATATCAAAATCTGCAATACTGATCTGCCTTAAAATAAATCTGACCATTAATGATTCATCTTACAAGATTCAATTACTTTAAATCCTTCTCAAAGGTATCAAACACAATTATAAAAATCATCAAAAGCATCAGCTGTAAAACTGAAAGTACTCTCAAAAGAGTATAGCAACAAAATATTGGATTGGCAAACAAGAATTACAAATGTAACCCTGCTGACATTTATCTGTACTTTATTTAACAAAATTTCGACTGATATGTGACTAGTAGTTCCTTGTTAGATTCACTTACAATCTCAAGTACACTCGGATGATAAAAATGAGTCCCTCAATGGCAAGTAAGATGAGTAACCACCGTACAATCGTATAAATACGAAAGACCTCGCCCCGTCGACTAACATGATAGTGCCCTGAACGATGGGTAAGATGAGTAACCACCATACAATCGTATAAATACGAAAGACCCCATCTCGAAGACTAAATGAGTGAATGTACCAGATAGGAATCAACAAGTCTCTAGTTGTCATATAAAAGCGATATTCATTCACTAAAGTGAATAACATCTTAATATCTCCAAACAATCCAATGGAAAAAATCCCTACTGATGAATAATACACACTCGCTAGTATGCAATGAACTGACGAAGTAATTTAGATAATCAATTGCAGATCACGAGTTCGAAATACTCGTCACACAAAAAAAACTATTCATGAAAACTATCCTTGCTGGAAAAATGTCTAAAAGAGCAAACATCTGCTTAATAAAGCCAACCAATGGTGAGAATTTCGTATAATGATGCCTGCCATATCATATGGTCACGCCATATTCTAGCAAAATTCGAAGCATATAAAGTCAAACCATGTCTAAATAATCGTATCACTCCTATTAGAAAAATATACATGTGTGCCCAGTATTCATGAAAATAATCGTATCAGGAAGGTTCTTACAGTACCTTCTCATAATCAGCTGTTATTAAATTTCAAAGATCGTCGATTTTCCTTATGTAATGAATTTCTCGAAAGATCGGCGTGAATATCATTCCATCCATGCAATGACGATTGCCTTCAAAATACCAAGTGAATCAGCTGGTGGACCTCCTCCTCGTCAGGAATCAAATCCATCGCTCTGTGGTGCCATCGCGTCTCTGACTGCGTTTACTCCGACATGATAAACTTCTGGTTATCCATAGCGGATACTGTCCAAATCTTCACGAAAAAGTTCATAGAAACAGCGGACCCCCTATTCCTCTTCTGCGTTACGCCACTGTTCCATACAATGTTCGCTTTGAGTGTTGAAAGTTCTATTTCCAATAACTATTAAGTCTCACTTTCATAAAATAAAATTTTATATGAGAGTGTCTTAAGTTTATGAAACACCCTGTATCTGTGTTCATACTCGGTAATTTATAACACTTTATAAGAAAGTAATTGCATTAATGCACGAGCTAATGTTCATAAGTGCATTTGCCTGAAACATTTCATTTGCCTATAATCGTTAATGTTACTTGGAATGCGTTATGAAATGCATAGTCGTAATGTCATTGAAAAACTATGTTCATTCGAAGTTCACAGTTGCAGTATCTCGTAACTAACTGCTTGTATAATTCAAATGCTGAATAAATGTTCCAACTCAATGTTGTAATGAAGTTCAGCTTCTGTCATAATGCTTGCGTATACAATTGGAAATAACCCGCTCGCCCCTACTGCAATGCTATAATCATCTCCGCCTAAAGCTGGCCTCGCCATGTCGCTCTACTATGCTGTTCTGTGTAACCAAAATGCAGCTTGAAATAAGTTCTCCAACTCGTTTTACCGTACTGTTCTAAACCCCGGCCTTCTCATGCTTGCTTGAGCCGTACAGCTGGTTCTGTAACCGGTCTTCACGCTGCCTACTGCGGGTGTCCGCCCGGCTCAATGACCTACTTTTCGTTCCCTGCTGGGTGAAGTTAAACTTGTCGCTTTCACTTTCCGTGACAAATGCCGTTCGCTACGCGACCTTAACCATACGCTCGGCATATGTCCTACTCGGCTCGCTCTCTGAATTCGACTGCCGTGCTAACTGTACTTGACTCCTCTGCTTACAGAGCTCGACTGCTTGGCTCACTGAGCTCAACTGTCTCTAGACTGCATTGACCTGAACCTCCCTGGCGCAGTCACGTGACGTTCTCCCCACCTCTGTGGTCTTGCGTCACAAATATAATCTCGAACCCCGATCATCTCGGCTATTAAGTTATAAAATAACATAAGGGTTATCTGACTTCCTACAAATTATTACCATGTATAATGCATGTTATATCTTCTCCTCCGAGATGTTTAAATACCATGTTCCATATAGATCTTAATAAAGCTTCATATTTCCATCCATAATTCCATCTGCTTGACTGCCGTCAGAGCCTTCTTAATCCTAGACCTTCTACGTCATCCTGACATTCCTCTTGACTCGATCTGAGCGCTATCTTTTCTTAACTCTTCCTATAATCTCAACTACGGCTTAATGTCTGCTGGCGTAGCCGATAGCCTCAACTAGGTATCGGGTACATCTCTCCCGTACATCTCCTTTTTTATATCAGGATTGAGAAAAAAATACACTCTCAGGCATTCTATATATATCACATGTACACGATAGTTCTACAATCCACTTATTCAGCATGATGGTACTTTCTGACTCTCAACAATGATGATTGACTTCCAATGATTAGCATCTTGATTCTGTATTACTTTGACGTCTATTTCTTCCTTCACCACTCGTGCTTGCTCGATTGACATCTCTGACTGTCTCCTCGGGTGGTGTACTAGGCTGTCTACTTTCTTGCCTCGATCTCTCATATTCACGATTATCTCGTCCTTCATTTGGATCGTTTCTTCGGCCATCCTGCCTGTCGTTCCGATTATACTGTTGACCTTGGCTCCAGTTGTTTCTACCACGATATCTATTGTTGTATCGATTCCTATCTTGGTATCTGGAATTCTGATTATAATTTCTGTATCGGCTGTCTCTTGCTTCCTGATCGTATGGCCTCTCATATGGTCCTCTATATCGATCATTTCCACGAACCTTACGGATGTTTCCTCGATTTCCTTCGTTCCTTCTGTTTTCCCAGGAATCTCATCTGTCCGTCTGAGCTGCGTTATCAACGACTACCGCATTCACCTCTTGCGTGTTTCGATTGTCGTTTCTTGCATTTCTAGGCGTAACTTGAGCGCTTGTATAGTCTAATCGCCGTAAAATGTCGTCATAGTGCTCAAGCGTGTTTGCTCCCGACGCTATGAGTGATCGCTGTACCTCAATCGGTAACTGTCTCGCTATAGCTTGCAAAAGCTCTTCTTCAGGCAATGGAGGAATCAGAAACTGTAATTTAGCCAATTGTGAAGTAAAATAATTGGCATAATGCGTCGGATGTGACGTAGAATAACGCTTCGAGTACATTTCTGCTCTTACGTTCAGTTGATCCTCTGCACTCCAAAATCTCCTTAAGAATGCTATTGCAAATTGCTCCATATTCGCAAAATTGCTTCTGAATGCTCTAAACCAAGTTAACGCAGGCCCGTCTAAGGCACGTTCGACTATCCTTAGTTCTCTCTCCTTGGCTACTCTATGTTCCGCCATGTAGTCTCGAATATCTCGCAGAAATTCGACTGGTGTGACTCCTGTGTTTCCAGAAAACTTCCTCGGCTTGTCATCCAGATTTCTGATAATGGTAACTGGACCTGAGTATTGTTCACTTGTACCCAACGTACTCCTATTCGAACTCTGATTATCCTGAGGGGTTGAACTTGCCCTTTCGAATGTCACATTCGGTTGCGTTTGACGGTCTTCTCCCATGCTAACTTCTTGATTACTCATACTGCGGTCTATCGCTGTCTGATTTATCGATATTTCCCCTGATGTAATATTTTGACTTGAGAAACTATTAATCATAGATTCTAGTTTAGTTATCCTATCTTCTGCCAATTTTTCTACGGTCTTGACCTGAGTCTTCAACTCATCTAACGACGTAACATTCTGCGTTTTGTTACTCTCGTCTAAATCGTTTTTCAACTTGTCTATCTTGTCTTCGCATGTATTCTTTACTGACGCGACTTGTTCCTTTAACAGATCAACATCTGTCCTAAATAGAGTTGAAACTATCTTCATCGCTTCCTTGTTCTCCGTAAATCTCCCTTCTAAGTTCGCCATACC
Source organism: Meconema thalassinum (assembly GCA_946902985.2). Classification (NCBI taxonomy): domain Eukaryota; kingdom Metazoa; phylum Arthropoda; class Insecta; order Orthoptera; family Tettigoniidae; genus Meconema; species Meconema thalassinum. Next base: position 397,981,175 of record OX336394.1, on the reverse strand, counting down.
TGCGATTAATTTCTCATCTAATCCTGCACGTTTTTCTTTTGCTTCGGCATCGACTTCACTATACCGTTCTTCCACGATTGCATCGACTCTATTTTTGAATAAAGCTAAGTTTTCATTAACCTTTTGCTCTATATCATCATCCATCTTCCTAATATCTTTCTGCAATTGATTCTCTAATGATTTTAAATTAGAATTAACCTCTCCTAAGACTTCTTCTTTAATGGTCCCAATTACTGACTTTAAATCTTTGATCTCATTACCTAGATTCATCTCTAGACCTTTGATTTTAGTTTCGAAAGATACATCGGTAGACCACTCTTGAATTTTGCCTACATCTGCCACTAAACCATCGATGTCGAATCTCAACTTCGATACATCCGATTTAATGTCTTTCTGTATAGACAAAACGTCTGTTCTTAAAGTAAGAATGTTTTCTTCTCCTCTACTTTCTAATTCAATAATATTCTTTCTTAATATTTGAACATTTTCCTCTCCTTTCATATTTACTGCAATTATATCTAATTGTAAAGTCTTAAGCATTTCATTATTCTTTAAAGTTAATCTATTCTCTAACCTAGTTAACTTGTTTTCTAACTCTGTGTTAGTTTCTTCACTACGAGCTTGTAATTTCTCTTCCAATGATTTAAAATTATCCTTCAAGTTAGCTTCACTAGCTTTCAAATGACTTTCAGTACTAGTCTGTAATCTAGTCTCTAATGACTTTAAATTATCTTCACTATTTGACTGTAATAATTTTAAATTTTCTTCATTACTAGTCTGTAATCTAGTCTCTAATGACTTTAAATTATCCTCACTAGTTGACTGTAATCTGGTCTCGAATGACTGTAAACTGTCTTTCAGATTGCCTTCGTTACTAATCTGTAATGATTTTAAGTTTTCTTCATTACTAGTCTGTAATGCTTGCACATTTTCTTTACATCTAGCTTCTAACCTAGCTTCTGAACTATTTATCTGTTCTTTAACTTCCGTTTCCATTTTTGAAATAGTTTCTGCAATACCAGACATACCACTCTGTAACTCTCCTAACACCTTAGCTAAATCTTCCGGCAACATAATTATATTTTCAATAGACGTTTTATTCAGAGACGTTAGACAACAACACATCACAATGTCTCAATTCCTGCATTCACTTGGGTATAGGAAAAATGACTTATAACTAACATGATATAATACTAATACGATTAACATGAACACTGGAATGGGCACACAAGTATATTGTCTGACTAAGTTTAATAAATTTCATAACACCATTAAATGAACTTGAGATCAATCTCTCAGTAATCTAAATCTGATGTGATTCCATAGAATAAACAAAATCGAAGCCCCACAGGTGGGTAAAGCCAATTCTCCCTCTCTCTCTGTACCCGTTCGTCCTGGGGATGCGATGACCCATCTGCCATTACATCGCATTCCTGGAGTTCCAGGACAGAGCGGAGTTAAATGAACCTCTAGTCAAATAAGGAATGTGTCGGAAATTCAGCTGAGTTATCGAAAAAGCAGTGGGTAACACGAGACAAAGTATCTCTAGGGTCGTTACGGGCTTAAGTTTAATAAAAATAAATGCAAATATAAATGGGCGCCATCAACTGAATTCCTAGCAAACCACATCCTTTCCGGTTAAGCCTTAATCAAGACAAGGAAAGAAAAGGAAAATCACACCATCATCAGATCACAACTAAGATAAAAACAAATTTATTTCACTTTGATAGTCAGACAGACATTTTAAATATTCATCCTACCTGAGAGTATGGTCGAATGCCAACGTTAAATAGCCATTGTCCAAAAATCGAACCATCTCTTTTCTAATCAAAAGTATTTCATCCACATAAAACAGGAAAAATCTCTAAAGTTCTCTTGGGTTCTCAGGATCACTGAAGCACTATGTCTTTCGTCACTGACATTTGTGATACCTGAGACCTAATTTCTCTTTAATTTAACATCATAAATGTGGATTTGAAAAAATTATTAATCTGTCTAAACATACACATTTTATAATCACATATTTTAAATATCACGTATTTTATGGCTTGCATGGCATAATTTAAATGTTGAACACGTTAGTAAAATGCTCTTAAACATTGAATAATTAATTTACACTATTTACATTGTCATTAATACTTGCTTGTTCGTGAATTACAGAAAATCCACTGCTCATTGGTCATCATCATCATCAAAGTTAGATATTTCTCACATTAATTCTCATCTTAAAATTCAACATATTCCCGTCAGAATCATTAACTCATCACCATTAAATCATTTAAATGAAATTATTATAATCAATTCATTATACTTTCTAATTATTCACACACTCTTATTTCATTATCTCCTTCAGATTAAATCATCTTAAATCATCAATATAAATTGTTTAATTCCTCAACTCAAGTTGCAATTCCTCAAATTATCTCTCAATTAAATTTATTTAATTCCATATAAATTCATTAATCATCAGCTTCTTTAATTAATTATCACCTTCTAATTCAGTTATTCATCATCTATCCAATCATCTATTAATTTACTTAAATCAGTTTATTTATCCAATCTTTAATTCATCCATTTATTTAATTCATTGATTTATTCCAACATTTAATTTATTTAAATTTTATTCTTCTGGTTATTTAGATTTTTATTATTTCATCTAGTCATTCTGATTTTTATTTCAGTAGGTCAGATCATTAATATGCTTAAATTTCAGATTATTATTCTCAGAAAATCTTGTATTATCAACTTTATTTATTTGTTTAATTTCCTAACAAATTGTTTAATATGGGTTATAGAACGTTGTCATACAGTTTTATCACTTCCAAGTTATATCTCGTATTTAATTATCACGCCAAAAAAAATATTATTGCCTTCACGACATCACGTTGGATCTGACTATCCACAACTACATTATATATCTTCAATTCTTCAAATATCACATTTGAATACCACAATTATTCCACAAACTCCATAAATATTCAGCACATACAGCATGAATCTCAACAATTACGCTAGACTGGGTTCGACAACCTCATGTCTGCCTCAAAATACATTAGCAACATTGCAACTATCACTTGGCAACTTCCACAAAATGCCTATCACAAACTTCACTTAACCATGTTGCATGCTCTACAAAAAATATATAACTGGCTTCAAATTATCAACGCACACAATCTCCAATAACTGTAATTACTCTGATCACATCTAGACAACTTCTTAAACAATTGTAAAAAATATTACCTTAGTAATTCAAGATCTGCTTTCAAATAGCATAAATTCTCCTACAATTCTCATAATTCACATCACAGAAAAACACCAATGTGCTATAATCTCTCATATCAAAATCTGCAATACTGATCTGCCTTAAAATAAATCTGACCATTAATGATTCATCTTACAAGATTCAATTACTTTAAATCCTTCTCAAAGGTATCAAACACAATTATAAAAATCATCAAAAGCATCAGCTGTAAAACTGAAAGTACTCTCAAAAGAGTATAGCAACAAAATATTGGATTGGCAAACAAGAATTACAAATGTAACCCTGCTGACATTTATCTGTACTTTATTTAACAAAATTTCGACTGATATGTGACTAGTAGTTCCTTGTTAGATTCACTTACAATCTCAAGTACACTCGGATGATAAAAATGAGTCCCTCAATGGCAAGTAAGATGAGTAACCACCGTACAATCGTATAAATACGAAAGACCTCGCCCCGTCGACTAACATGATAGTGCCCTGAACGATGGGTAAGATGAGTAACCACCATACAATCGTATAAATACGAAAGACCCCATCTCGAAGACTAAATGAGTGAATGTACCAGATAGGAATCAACAAGTCTCTAGTTGTCATATAAAAGCGATATTCATTCACTGAAGTGAATAACATCTTAATATCTCCAAACAATCCAATGGAAAAAATCCCTACTGATGAATAATACACACTCGCTAGTATGCAATGAACTGACGAAGTAATTTAGATAATCAATTGCAGATCACGAGTTCGAAATACTCGTCAAAAAAAAAAAAAAAAAACTATTCATGAAAACTATCCTTGCTGGAAAAATGTCTAAAAGACCAAACATCTGCTTAATAAAGCCAACCAATGGTGAGAATTTCGTATAATGATGCCTGCCATATCATATGGTCACGCCATATTCTAGCAAAATTCGAAGCATAGAAAGTCAAACCATGTCTAAATAATCGTATCACTCCTATTAGAAAAATATACATGTGTGCCCAGTATTCATGAAAATAATCGTATCAGGAAGGTTCTTACAGTACCTTCTCATAATCAGCTGTTATTAAATTTCAAAGATCGCCGATTTTCCTTATGTAATGAATTTCTCGAACGATCGGCGCGAATATCATTCCATCCATGCAATGACGATTGCCTTCAAAATCCCAAGTGAATCAGCTGGTGGACCTCCTCGTCAGGAATCGAATCCATCGCTCTGTGGTGCCATCGCGTCTCTGACTGCGTTTACTCCGACATGATAAACTTCTGGTTATCCATAGCGGATACTGTCCAAATCTTCACGAAAAAGTTCATAGAAACAGCGGACCCCCTACTCCTCTTCTGCGTTACGCCACTGTTCCATACAATGTTCGCTTTGAGTGTTGAAAGTTCAATTTCCAATAACTATTAAGTCTCACTTTCATAAAATAAAATTTTATATGAGAGTGTCTAAGTTTATGAAACACCCTGTATCTGTGTTCATACTCGGTAATTTATAACACTTTATAAGAAAGTATTTGCAATAATGCACGAGCTAATGTTCATAAGTGCATTTGCCGGAAACATTTCATTTGCCTATAATCGTTAATGTTACTTGGAATGCGTTATGAAATGCATAGTCGTAATGTCATTGAAAAACTATGTTCATTCGAAGTTCACAGTTGCAGTATCTCGTAACTATCTGCTTGTATAATTCAAATGCTGAATAAATGTTCCAACTCAATGTTGTAATGAAGTTCAGCTTCTGTCATAATGCTTGCGTATACAATTGGAAATAACCCGCTCGCCCCTACTGCAATGCTATAATCATCTCCGCCTAAAGCTGGCCTCGCCATGTCGCTCTACTATGCTGTTCTGTGTAACCAAAATGCAGCTTGAAATAAGTTCTCCAACTCGTTTTACCGTACTGTTCTAAACCCCGGCCTTCCCATGCTTGCTTGAGCCGTACAGCTGGTTCTGTAACCGGTCTTCACGCTGCCTACTGCGGGTGTTCGCCCGGCTCAATGACCTACTTTTGTTCGCTGCTGGGTGAAGTTAAACTTGTCGCTTTCACTTTCCGTGACAAATGCCGTTCGCTGCGCGACCTTAACCATACGCTCGGCATATGTCCTACTCGGCTCGCTCTCTGAATTCGACTGCCGTGCTAACTGTACTCGACTCCTCTGCTTACAGAGCTCGACTGCTTGGCTCACTGAGCTCAACTAACTGTCTCTCCCTAGACTGCATTGACCTGAACCTCCCTGGCGCAGTCACGTGACGTTCTCCCCACCTCTGTGGTCTTGCGTCACAAATATAATCTCGAACCCCGATCATCTCGGCTATTAAGTTATAAGATAACTTAAGGGTTATCTGACTTCCTACAAATTATTACCATGTATAATGCATGTTATATCTTCTCCTCTGAGATGTTTAAATACCATGTTCCATATAGATCTTAATAAAGCTTCATATTTCCATCCATAATTCCATCTGCTTGACTGCCGTCAGAGCCTTCTTAATCCTAGACCTTCTACGTCATCCTGACATTCCTCTTGACTCGATCTGAGCGCTATCTTTTCTTAACTCTTCCTATAATCTCAACTACGGCTTAATGTCTGCTGGCGTAGCCGATAGCCTCAACTAGGTATCGGGTACAGTACCAAGGAAAAGCAAGGAGGTAATGTATAAAGTGTACTATGTTCCCATATTAACTTATGCAGCTGAGACTTGGACCCTGACAAGCAGGCAAGAGAGTAGAATCCAAGCGCCAGTGAAATGAAATTCTTAAGAAGTATGATAGGAAAGACAGAGTGAGGAATGAAGTTGTTAGGAAGGAAGTTGGGATGGGAAAACTAAATGAGAGAATTGAGAAGAATAAACTAAGGTGGTTTGGACATGTAAAGAGGATGGAGGAAAATAGAATACCAAGACAGATGCTGGAGGCAAAGTGCAAGGGTAAGAGAGCAAGAGGAAGACCTAGAACAAGGTGGATTGATTCAGTGAAGAACAGCGTAAGAAAAAGAAATCTGGACTTGGACAAGATCGTGGAAGAAAAATGGTGGAAGGAAAGAGGAAAGTGGTGAAGTGCCATAAATACCCCGACCCGGCAGGAGCTGGATAAGGGGAGATGATTATGATGAACTGAAATGAACTAGCCATGTTTGCCTTGCCTTTTCTCCCATTGATCACAGTAATTATGCCAACCATAGGTGGCTCCCAGCATGCCACAATGTAATGTGTCTGCTCTTGGTTGGTTCCGAGATGTAATTACAGTAGTTCTCTCTTCTCCTGTCTTATTGAAAACACCTGCTCTGTTCATAATGTGTACAACATTTGGCCTATCAGAAATTACTTAGTGGAAGTGAAAAAAGTGGTTAATATCACCCAAAATTAAGTACATTCCTTTTTATACCAGATGGCACTGGGGAAGTCACCAGCCCTTGATCAGTATAAATACCATGCATAATTTCCCATCCCTACTCACCAAATTTTGGAGAGAGTGAGACAGAGAGAGAAAATAAAAGCTGAATCAAACTCCTAAGAACCAAGAGATTTGACCTTAGCAAGATAGGAGAGCAGGATAAAGAAAAACAACACACAATGAAATATAACTCACTGTATTTCTGATTTTTCAATAACACAATGAAATATTGTAAGGCAAATTACATTCTTTCAACTCGAAAATGCAATACACTCGAAAAATCATATGGAATAGTCTTCCATTAGGATACAACATTGGCTCAGAGCAAGTGAGCTACAAGTGGGGGGGGCAGCACCCCATAACAAGAACACAGCTTTGGTACTGGACTGAGATCATCAACCTTTCACACAACATGCTTGCACACAGCCATGCTGGACCACAAGTCATGGCAACTCCACAACAACTGGAGAAAAGAAAAACACGGATGATATTCTAAACTTGGTAAGCCCTTTCTAGTCCCTATATTTAATCACCTTACAAATGAAACACACTCGCAAGGGAACTGCATGTGTTCCATCTGATTAGAAATGTAAAATGATGCTATGTTAAACAATATATACCGTAATCTAGATTCCCAATAGTATATTTAGCACCTGTTTTGGATTGTTAAGGTTTGTTCGTTTGAGCCCTGCATCGACAAAAGTAGCCTCTACCTACATCCCTGCTGCTCACTCCAGTTGATATGGTTCTAAAACAATCAAATTTACCTCCTCCAAAACAGGTGCTAAACTGGGGAACTGATTTTAGTATCACTGAACAATGAATTTTCACTGAAGTTAATTTTTCATCTCCAGTTTCCTGGGTGCGGTAAACAAGCACACTGTATTCCTTCCGATCTAGGTACACCATTTGTTCTTGGAAATTGCCCCAGCTAAAACAGTTTTCCACCTCTGATCGCCCATTTCTCTATCCACAGTGTCCTTTGCTTTCCTCTTGGTCTTGAGTCATCCATTCTCATTACATAACCATACCACTGAAGTCTGTGTTTCCCAGGAGTTTGGTAATAGGAACCCTAATGTTGTATTGCAACTTTATCAGATCAGACATGTACAGCTCAAAGGGTTCCCTTGTAAATCATGAGGAAAAGAGCTGCGAATATAAATGCCTTCTCAAGAACATGTGTTTCACTTGTAATAAAAGTTGGTCCACACAATGCATTTGGCTATTTGTCAAGGATTTTTTTCTCTTCATCAAGACCAAAAAATCATGCCCCTACCTTATCAGTTAACTGCATTTTAGGAAGCCATACAAAATAAATTAGCATAATAATATTGAATCTGTTTGGCTAAAACTAGCTTCCCCTGAATTAAGCAGCCATGATCTGTTGAGCTCATTAGGAAGGCAAGGACTCTTGGTCTCGACAGATGAGCAGCAATCTCAAACTTGGGTCCATAAGCGTAGACCAACTCTTTATTATATGCAAGGATTCTAGCGCTTACTAAAAATGAAACTTCGTAAAGAGAAGAACATTAGATTAAAATGCAACATATACAAAATTCCCCTCTCTCACTCACTATTAAAAAAAATAACACTATAATAATATGCCTTTTAACTGCTGTGGTTTTCAGTGCTGGAAAACCTCACAGGGATTCTTTAACAAAATATATACAGTATAAGTTAAGGTGTTACAGAACCAAAACTTAGAATCATGGATGTGTTTTCCTTCGACGTGTGTAGGGTGATCGCACAGACTTAACGAGTGGGCTCGCACTTGTTGCCACGGCAACTAGGCGTTGGAAATTTGCCAACGCAAAACTGTCCACGCTAATTCCAGATAGACCTCCAGCCCAAAAACATATCACTTGGTCCTGAAGAAAGTTCCGAGTCCTGTTGAGTGCTAGTTAATGACCATTCATGGAGTTTCAGTACACAATAAAACATTGAGAACTCAAAACACTATTCTCTGAAGCAATACATTCAATTACTGCACAACTTTATCCCACATTTACTGGATTGTCAGGATCTTCAATGATATACAATTATCGTATTATACGTGAGTAAGCTGCTGACATATTTCGAGCAGCTGCTAATCAGCTGTGACCTTGGTGAGAAGGAAGGAGCCTGAGCCTCACACTATACACAATGTTATGCTAGCCAGTCTGGGTATCAGTCTCGCTTCCATTGAAATATTGCTATAGAGACCAGTGTGCAACTGTGAGATATTGTGCAACACCTTTACCCTGAATAATATGCATATCTGCTTCTATTTTGTGCAATCTTCCCAAAGAAAGGAAAAAAGAGCGTGGACTGTTTAATCGCTTAAGAGTTTGGACGAATCATTGTACGTTATTGTAAATTTCAACACAGCAAGATTGTCTAAAAAACCTTAAATCAAGCTGCCTGCTTCTAATCTTACTAAAGCAGACCAGGTTTGATTCCCTTTAATGCATGTAAGATTTTGAAGTGAAATGTCACGTCCTGTGGTTCGTATTACACGTAAAAATATTCCAGTCACAGTGTCAAAGATTACCTTAAATGAGAAGATCTTACTTGGCATATTGTGCATGGTCCACTATCCCAGCGGTGGTCCAGGCAGGGAGTACCAAAAATTTGCTGAAAAGCCTAACTTGGTGCACCTAGATACAAAAGACATTGCAAAATCCTGGAATTTTTTTCAAGATCTTACTTATTCTAGACTGTCCCATCACACCATTCTGTTGAAAATTTCAACATGATACATGACAACTATGAAGTACTGCTTCTTCCACCAAATGTCACAGCACTAATAAGGCCTTTTGCACACAAATCCCAGCATATATCACCCACCAAAAATGTTCACACTTATTTTCGGTGAAAAAAGTGTGAGTTATATGTGAGCAAATATGGTATACTGCAGACAGTACACAGGAAAGCAGCCCATTAGGGGACAAGAAAAGTCTCGCCTGCCACAGAAAGCGATGCACTGCGGGTAGTATCTGCGTACGCCTGGTTAGGGACAGAGTGCGTGGTAGTGTCTGCCAGTTGCAGCTTTCTCCAGCTTGTCCTTACATTTGACATTCCCGCTGTCCTAACCGAGTAGCAGCCACAAGTTCGCAAGATGGTTTCACAATCAATGCTGCCTTTGGCCCATTGGAAAAGATTCTCTCTGCGGTAAAGAGTCTCAGCCACGTTGAGCAGATTGCTGGCCATTTTATAAGATGCCATTTCAGCGGGTAGACACTAGAATACGTAGGCAGTATGTCTTATTATACTTTGAAAATTATCACAAAAAATCAAATTATTTTCTCTCGAATGATGAATTATACAGTTTTCCGATATACACCACATATATCCAATGGGATCAGAGTTTCGAAATAATGCAATATTTTAAATTACCGGTACTCTTTTTTTAACTAGCCATGCTCTCCGGTTATAAATAAGGCTCAGATTTTTAGGACTCGCTAGCCTCCATTTTAGGGTTTCTTTGTGGATCATTGTTACTAACACCAATAATTTTCTGTTTTTCTCATTTTAGGCCACACACCTATGATTAGGTCACTATATGCTGAAAATAGGTAACATCAATAACATTTCTGTTATTTTTATTTTAGTAAAATTTATTTACAACCTAATTTCACAAAAGTACACCTTATAAACGAATAAAATAAAAAAATAAATTTAAAAATAATCTATTTTTATTATTGTTTAAGTGCATTAGAAGGGACAGTCCAAGGAAAAATCCGAAGAGGAAGAAGGTTTCAGATGCTGGATTCCATCAAGATTGATAAATCTTATGAGCTGATGAATTGTGCTGCTGAAGACCTGCTATCAGGCAGATAAACTGATGATGACTGTTAACACAGTATATAACTACAGTAAAAGCTTGTCAAAATAATTTGTCTGACGTGATAGATTTCCTATAATCTTTCTGTTTTTCTTATTTTAGTAAGATTTATTTAAATGTACTTATTTCACGTGTGTTTACCCTACCAAGAACTACTTGCACAGGAAAACGCACACAATAGATTTTACGGTTTTTCTTGTTATTTATTTGCATTGCATTAGATAACTATAGACATGCCCAAAAAAGGTTCTTTTAATTTGTGTAAATACGTATTTATCACCTGAAGAATTGAAAACTGTGATTTAGGACATTTTCGGCTGCAACCCCTCATTTAGGCAATTTTAGATCCTATGAAATTCATATATTTAGCCCCAGGAAGTGTGAAACATACTGTATATATCCTGAAATTGGTTCATTATATGGCAAGGAAAAGAATAGGTTAAAACCTAAGAATCCGGGCTCTACAGTAGTTATAAGACCAGCACGAGCAAATTGGAAGTTTTCCCACAAATACAAATAAAAAAAGAGTTATGTTTGAAAGAACAGTCGCCTGAAACATTTTATAATTAGTAAAACATAAAAATAAAGTTGTGATTTTTCTTTAATGTTCGTATTGTTGGTTTTTCTTTCTTTCTCTCTCTCTTTCTTTCTTTGAAAATTTTCACAGATTTTTCAGGTAGTTGACCAGGATATGAAATTTACATGGGTGGCAGTCATATATTATTGCAAGGCCTACGTGAACTCCATATTTCATCTACGAGCACCTGATGCTAAAATGACCATCAAGCAGCATTCCTTGCAGTCCAAGACTGCATGGAATGCAAGAACTTAACTACAGTTAATGGTATCTTATTACATGTGTAGGTCTAGCTTTAAAGACACATGGTAGTAGCATGCATCAAACCGAGCTGGGATAAAATCCACAATCTTGGATTTTGAAGGCCAACGCTTTATCTTGCCCCTTAGCCCATTGGATATATGATCTATAAAGAAACTTGGTTATCTCAAACCTGTACGATTCATAATTGTAAAGATAAAGGTGCCCTCTCGTGGCACTATTTGTACAATTCTCACAGATTAATTCTTAATACTCGATATGCATGGTACTTCGAACGTTCATCAGCCAAAATGACATCCTTGAGATGGCTGGCGGACAGCAGACTTGCCTGAGGGAATCTCGTCCAACGAACCAAGATGGTGCCGGTTGTGTAAAATTATTTTCTCCCCCGTGCCCAATCATGAACTTGTGGGAATCTTATTCCGGAGAGTGGGTGCCAATCACAAAACATCCGGTAACCTACTCACTCACGACTTTTCGCCATGCCCGTCTGAATTCAAAAGCATACAGAGAGTGAAATATGTGTCAACCAACTCGGAAACGGTATTGACAGCATAGCAATGAGATACTCATACTCTTTCTGATGGACAGCGGGAATCGCGTCACTCTACTCACAAGCGGGGCTGACCTGCTCGCAAGTTTTAACCATGCCCAACCTCGAATTTGCGACCACCACTCTGAAACAACCGTGGGAATATTGATGAACGGCCGGCTGTGGCGCCAATTGCATAACATCGCATTATTTCTCCTGTGTCCGACCACGAGGTTAACTTGAAAATCATCAAATGGACGAGATTGGCGGAGTCTGTGTAACATTGTGATATTTCTCCACATCCGACGAGAACGATGTGATTCTTGTAAACAGACAGCAAGCAGTGCTGATTGAGTAACATCGCAATATTTTTCCGTTTCTGACTGAGGACAATGGGACGCGAGTGGCGCCGATTGTGTAAATCACGATGTTTTTCCGTGTTCAGGTGTGAAGACTATGGCAATCGAAGACAGTGTTGAGTGTGTAGTGTCTAGATATTTCTCCATACTTAAACCACGAAGACCGAATGCGATCCCGCAACATCGCAATATTTCTCCATGCCCCACCACAAGGACAAAGGAAATCTCACCAAACGGCCATGCGTAGAACCTCTGGGTAATAGCTTCTTGTACATAGCACGGCATAATAGTTGAAACTACTCATTTGGTACTAAATATTCATTATTTATTAATTTTTAGTTTTTCAATTATTATGTTGTGTTCATAATATACCTAAGTTATTAGTTACATATTTAATAATTGTTTATGTATACACAGTTCTTTATTATTATTTTCTTTCTAAAATTGTCCAAAATGTTCTTTTAAAACTGTGTAGAGAATAAAGCGCATTTTAAACAAGGCAAATTATTAAATACGATCAGATATTTAATGTGAAATAACGCTATAAGTGACTTTATGTTCGAACATGGCGAAATGAAAATATTATATGTCCTCATTATAGTAAAAGTTTTCATCATGAAACAGTTTCTCCCACCAATCCGAGCTCAAGAAACAGTTGTGTGACCAATAGGTGAGGATAGCATCGCACCTGCGCCGACATATTTAAAATTTCACATACTTGTGTCTTAATTATTGCCAATATAGGCTTGTTGCATAATGTAAAGCCCGACCCAGGAATGTCTGCCGCGACGCAGTTACGCACTTCAATTCGTTCACACCTCCTCTGGCACACGTGACACGTCCCGACTCCCCGAGTCCCGATGTAGCAACATCATTCATTCCCTGCTTGGACTTGGCCGTGATAACATAATGCTACGCAATATAGACGAGAGCTTCGCTCACCAGCTCGTCATTGTGCGACGACTTGGCAACATTACATTGGCTCCCCAAATCAGCAGCGGCTAGTATCGAAGCAGTTTGCTCTTTATTTTTAAAATAACATAAATAGTAAACTACTGGGTGTAGAATTGTGATTCAAGTTTCTATATACTCAGTAAAATGCCGCCTTTCATCCTACTTTTATGTAGAAACCGTATCTGGTCACACTTGACCCCTCGGTGCGCGTGATATTACGTTTCGGTGACGCGAGCCGTCAGCCTCCCACTGTTCTGAAGCCACGCCTGTCCGGTCATGTTGCGGCAGAAACCGCTGGGTCGGGCTATACTACTAGTAACCGCTTTAAACACCGCTCATAGTTGATTTTTTTAAACTTGTTCTTATTCACTGGAAATAAGGGTCCCTACCAATATAATATTGCACATAATCCTCATTTTCAGTCAATTTGCTACATGATGCTAAATGTTTTTAAATGTTATAACTCAGCAATAACTACACCCACTTCTCTAAGCACAGCAGCAGGACTGGTGCCACATCTTAACGAATTAGCTACTCCTAAAGTAAGTACTTTTCACATAATACCCTCAAGAGTAGATTTTCAACTGTTTTAGCAGATTAAGTACATGTAAAGCATATAGCATATTTATTCTTTTATTTGAATTTCACCTGGTAGCAAAGAGTATTCTCATGACTTGTGGTCCATTCACTATGTTGCTGTGTAACTGAAAGTGGCATAAGAAATTAAAATAGTATGTTACAGATACAGTGGCTACAAACATACACACACAACAGTGAGGCAACATACAAAATACACACAGGCTCCGCTGTGATTTGTGCTGCCTCCCACCTCAGTAAAACAAACATGGAATTATATAATGGGCAGTATTATTATAATTATTTATTCTCAAAGATCTACAAGATTTAAAAAAAATCAACAATTCTTCCAAATATCCATTAACTGTTGGTGAAATTGGCAGTGATATTAGATGAAACTTGGCAAATGCTCAGTCTTAGCCGAATGCTGACAGTATAGCAACTAATTCAGTAGAAGCCCTTCAAAAGTTTAAACAATTGTTACATAATATGAACACATCCAAGTGACAGGAGGCAGGAAGAGTAATTATTACTATTAAACACTGTAAAAGGTCAACTCCATTGGCTCTCTTACAATGTGATTCGGAAAGGCGCATTCTGTGTGTGCAATGCTCAAATTAAATGTCATATATATAATATACTTAAAAAACAAGTTTTTATTTAAAGCTATTACACCTTAACTCTAGGGCATTTTTAAATAATAAAGTAATAAAGTAAGTAGAAATACATTAAAAACATGGCAGTGAGAGTGTACACTCAATGTGTGAGATTTCCGAGTAGATATAAGCAAGACAACTCATAGAGCCCTTAACATCTTTTCTTCAATTTAGACTTGGGGCATCATTATTTTCGACATGATAAGTGCTACGCTAGAGCTAACTAGCGGTCAGAAGTGAAATCACTCGAACCAGTCAATCATATTGATATATCAACATTGTCAATGAAACTGGATGGCTGCCTGCGATTGACTGGTCAGAGTGATTTCGCTTATGACCACGAGGCAGCTCTAACGTAGCAGTTAAACATCAAGTCAAAATCAATGAAGGCCCAAGTATAGATTTCTATTTCCTTGAGAAAAATAAGACTATTTATATCTACCTCTTAACATGCACTGATCAGTGCACTTCACATATCGTTGGGGGCGATTATTTTATGGGCAGATCATCAAGGTCATCTGTCTCCAGGGTCACTGATGGGAAATTATGATCTTTAGATTCACTAAGCACAGTCCGTTCTTTAAAAGCTTCATTTTGAAAAGAAAAGAGCAAATGCACATTAACAAGTAACATTTAAAAGGTAATGTAAAAAGAGACTTAAAGGTTGGGGTTTACTGCACTTCGTTGCAACAGTTCCATATTGGCCTAGTCCACAATACTTGGTAGAATAGAATAAAGCAAATCTTCGTACAAACTGCAAACAAAAATTGTGAAGAATGCACATAGCTTGAACTTTCACAACCATTATATGCACATACTTAAGGAAAATTATATTTTTGTGTGGAATCCTATATTGTCCTCAGGCCATGGTTGCAACAATAGTGACCAGAGATTCTAGAGTCAAGATGACCACGGAGAAAGAAAGTTGAGGACAGTCATGATCTGCATAGAATAGAACCTTCACTGTGTACACAAATATCATGCATCGATATGAAATTGACCATACTTGTTTATTTGCTGGATCAGTATTGACTCACAATATTATGTTAGGGTTCCACCTTGTCAATACTTACGAGTATTTTAACATTTCAGAAATAATAAGCTGTATGGTAACAATATTGTTTTCAAGATTCCATTTACCTACATGCATAAAATATGTACTATATTTCCTAATTTTCACTTTTAATTTAGAAAACTGAAATTTCAAAAATTGCCAAGTTTTACATTTTCACATAAATTGTTTAAGGAGGCTTATTACTCTCTCACAATAGGGGATTGACGATTAGTTAAACACAACACACATGTACTGTGTCATCCACACGAGGTAATAGTTCAGTAGGAAGTATTGTTAAGATATTGAATATTTTAATTCGTTGAATCCTAACATTGGCAATAACTATGAGTTTTATGCATTTCCCCAACTGTTAATTTTCAATTATTTAGAAAGGGCGGTGTGACGACAACAATGCCTCGGCCTTGAAGATGCTGTCGTGATTCCAGGAAACCCTTTATCGGCCATCAAGTCATCACCTCCTTGTCTCTCTGGGCAAACTTCTCAAACATGTTGGCTTAGTTTAGTTTTTTCCCGGCACTTCTGTTCTTTCATTGCTTTTACACACATTACAACAGGGTTTGCAGCAGCTGCATTTTTGGGGTTATACTTAAAACTGCTTCAAAGTCTCTTTATCCAAACTCAGGTTCACCCATACCTAAATTAGCCTGCCCTCTACAGAACAGTCCCTTTATACTATTGGCCTGCAATTTTAAAGCACTGTCACATTAATATCTTGCTTCCAGGAACTGTAGTTTCAAGTAACACATTGCAAGGTTGAGATGGCCTGCCAACAACAATGCCTTGCGCTCCTCTTCTTTGCTACCTTCGAAACCTGAACTATGTTCCACATATCTAATTAATTAAGGCTGCTGGACCTGTTGGTATGCAATGGTTGTATCGACTGCTAAAGTGTGTGTGGAAACGGAAATGTGTATCAGAAGACTGGGAGAAAGGGCTAATAATACCAGTGTTTAAGAAGGGGGACAAGAAGGTGTGTGATAACTATAGAAGGATCACCCTCGTATCACAGATAGTAAAAATACTGGAAAGGATATTAGAAAGAAGAATGAGAAGAAAGGTGGAAGGAGAGTTGCAAGAGGAACAGTATGGCTTCAGGAGTGGAAGATCCACAGTGGACCCAATCTTTAGCTTGAGGCAGGTGATGGAAAAGAACTGGGAATATGGAGAGGATTTGATCATGACTTTCATAGATCTAGAAAAGGCATATGATAGTGTCCCCAGAGAGAAGGTATGGGAAACCATGGTTAAGAAGAGACTGGGAAGAGAAATGTTGGAAATGGTGCAAGCAATGTACAACAACTGTGTTAGCAGGGTACTGACCCCAGTTGGAAAGACAGATTGGTTTAGGAACAAGACTGGACTAAGACAGGGGAGTGTGCTGTCACCTCTCTTGTTCATAATGGTGATGGATGAAATTGTAAAGAAAACAAAGGAAGCATATGGACATAATGAAATGAAGTTACTGTTATTTGCAGATGATATTGTGGTCTGGGGAAGGAACACCGAAGAAGTGCAAAAACAACTAGATGCACTGAACGAAAATATTCAGAAGTATGGCCTGAAAATCAGTACAGAGAAAAGCAAGACCATGGTGATGACTAGGGGAAAGACAAGGAAAGGGCACTGAGAAAATTGGAAGTCAAGAGTTTGGAAATTGTGGACACGTTCAAATACCTAGGAAGTGAATTGATGCAAACTGGTAGGTTGGACATGGAGATTGGCAGGAGGGTACAGCAGAGCAATGCATTCTATCAAAGTGTAAGAAAACTTGTTTGGGATAAGGAAGTACCAAGGAAAAGCAAGGAGGTAATGTATAAAATGTACTATGTACCCATATTAACTTATGCAGCTGAGACTAGGACCCTGACAAGCAGGCAAGAGAGTAGAATCCAAGCCAGTGAAATGAAATTCCTAAGAAGTATGATAGGAAAGACAAGGAAAGACACGAGTGAGGAATGAAGATGTTAGGAAGGAAGTTGGGATGGGGAAACTAAATGAGAGAATTGAGAAGAATAAACTAAGGCTTTAATAGAATTCGAGACTTCTCTCCTTTTTTGAACTTCTCAAGAGCCCTATCAAGGTCTTCACATATTCCATATTCACTGCCTTCTCCTAGTGGAAACCTAACTTCTCGCTCTTCGAACACACTGCCATTGTACTTCCCAAGTCAAGTGAACTTGCACCAGAGCTCCATCATTGGGAGCACTGATCTCTTCACCTTCTTCAAGGATATATCTCAGCACTCCTCCATCCTTCTGAACAGACAGGTCTTCACCAAGCCAATCAATAGCTTCAATTTCAAAGAGGAGTGTTGAATCAGGAGGTATCTTTGGTGGATTACCAGCTCTACCATATGCATACTCAGGTGCACATGTCAATACAGCAATTTCTCCTCTCTTCATTGTAGCCACTCCCATGTCCCAGGCTTTGATTACATTACCTTTACCAAGGTTGAACTCCCACTCACTCGTCCAAAAATAGTGAAATAGTGAGTGCTTTAAAAAAAAAAAGGTGAGTTTTAGTATGAAAGAGCGAGTAAATTCATAGCTTTATTCGCATTTATGGCCGTAGGCCTATATCTGGTTCATAATCTTAACTTTTGTTGATATCTGTAGGTGCAATTAAGAGGGGGGGTCTTGGGTGGCTAAGCTCCCCAAAACAAACCATAGCCCCTGAAAAATGTGACAAAACTGTATTGAAATAGACAAAATTTTTAAGAATGTGTATCTGAAAAACAAATTAGCCCCCCAAAAATGTCAACCAAATTGCGCCTATGTTAATATCTCCGAGTACTGTTCGAGAATTTTTCGTCGATCGCTGCACGGCACCGGCTGTGGTATTGCAGCATGGAAGCTTTTCATGCTTTCTGGCCGCCTGGCTCTCTGCCGGCAGCGGTAGCAGAAAAACGAACTACCCATTCATGGGTATATTTTGGATCATTTCTAACAATCTGATTGTACATGAGACCATTTTTAATGCAGAATGTGGCCAGTTTTGAAGAAAAGTGAGAATAGTGAGTAATTTTATCAAATAGTGAGAAAAGTGAGACTGCTTTGAAAATAGGGAATAATAGTGAGTCGCTGGAAGCCCTGACGATCCCTACTGGAGTCAAACTTCGTTCCATCCAGTCGAGTTCCTACATAATGAACATTTACTTTACTGCCAGGACTGGGAGTTTCTGTTCCACTTCCTTCTCGGATGATTTTCTTCAAAACACCACCATCTTTCTTGGGCGAAATATCTACCCCAGAATCAGCTGGGATGCTTGGTGGAACATCTCCTAAGGTTTCCATTTTCTCTATTACAATTACTGACAATTATCCTTCAAAATCTTCCTATGGTAAGAAACGAGATGCAAAACGAAGACGAACTAATTTCAATACTTCCAGTGGTGCAACAGTTCACGAACAGGATTACTGAATTGACAATTAAATGGAGTGTGGTGTGAAAAAACTAGTGTAATATTCGGTGAATTTGCCGGGAAATAGTTGGTGTACAGTGTTTATACTATTAATATGTTCATATCTTAATAGTGAGATATACCCACTAGTGTGTAGTGTTATTTTGAGGAAAATATATAAAGAAATAAGAAGAAAGCATGATATAATTGGTGGTCGTGTGTTTTTTTTTAGGAGGAAGACATCTTGTCAAAGAGTTTCTGAAGCAGTCATTGGCATGGCGGGTATATGCGACATCTGTTGGAAGAATGTGGGTAGCAATGAGAACTCTATACAGTGCGAAAAATGCATTAGATGGCAGCACTTCGACTGCAGTGGTCTCACTTGGGGTGAATTAGACATTGTGAAGCGGAAGAAATGCAAACTCATTTTCTTGTGTAATGACTGTAAATCTGCAGTCTTAAAAACGTCGGACATTGAAAACACGATAGTGGCGCAACTGTCGGCACATTTGGAGACAACCGTTTCCCAAATTGGTGCCGAATGGAAGAGTAGGAGATATGACTGCTTACAAGATCAGATGGAAGAATTACGGGTATAACTACGTAATTCTAAGCAAGAACAGTTGGATGAAATCTGTAAATTTAAACAAGAAACAGTGATCTTTCAATATAATCTGATGGAAAAGATAATTCCTATTGAAAACAAAATCGCACCCCCGCTGGAAGACTGCCACAAGTCAAAAAACATGAATTTTGAAGTATGTGGTACTTATAAATGCCTATGATCAAGTCTGTGTCCTGTAAAACTGCCACGACTCAGATCCAAAAAATAGCAATTCTATGGCACTGAATAGAAAACTGCCATAACTGAAAATTATTATTATTTTTATTAAAACCCATAATTATAATCCATGAAAGAACCTTGCATGTTATTGTATAACTTAGTACTAGACAATGTTAGAAGTTAGTAATATGTTACTTTCACTTTAATTACGTAAATATTTATATTTTTCCCATTAGCTCAACATCTTCAAATGCTTCTCCTGAAAATGTGTCCTTTTTGACTTGTGGAAGTCTTCCAGCGGGGGTGCGAAATATGTATATCACATGACAATAATAGTAGCAGCAGCACTACTAGAAACACACTTAAGTTCCCAAGGAAACGTGTATCGCCCGGGAAATAAGTCGACTTATGACAACCACACTAATGGTGGAGAACAAGTAGAGCCAGAGATAGTAAATGACAATGACAGGCAAACAGTTATACATTGAGCCAGGCCAATACTATCGGTACAGCCAGCGCCGTTGAAGCTATAATCATCCGAAATACAGACGCACACTCAGAGGCAAAGGAAGGAGGGAAAATGATACATAAACGACGTAGCGACAGCAGCATTGTGGTGCAAAATGGTTCAACTAAAGAAAAAGTTCCAGTGATGCTACGAGGAACTAGACAAGGGGAAAACAGACTGTAAGCAACAGAGAAGAAAGCCTGGTTATACGTTGGGAAACCAAGCCCAAATACCACCATGGATGATATAGTAGCGTATCTACAAGAAAATGGGATCACAGGGAAAATAAGTTGCGATATGGTAAGCAATACAGGCACGAGCAGGGCATACAAGATTGGCATACCATGGATGGAAGCTGATAAATTGTATGACGGATCTTTCTGGCTGAATGATGTGATTTGTCGGCCTTTATGTGCGCCATGGAAATACCGAGGACAGCCACAAACACATTAGAGTGTTAAACTGGAATGTTGAAGGTTTAACCCTTCAAGTGCCAAAGGTCGATTTTTTCGACGCTGGCACTACAGACATGTACACCTTCATAAAAGTCGCGATAAAGGTACCCGAGGTGACATCTATCGACATAAAACACGTACTAAGTCGTCAAGCATAGTTTGAAGTTTATTTTTCCTATCGTAAGGAGTTCCGTATCTGCGTAAATATTCCATGGTATGTATCCTCTTTGCTTTGAAATATCAATGTTTACATGTGGTCAAGATGGCGACTCGAGATGTCACATTGCCGGCAATATTGACCTTATTGCGGAATTAATAGACGATGGAAGTGATTTTAGTGATGTAGAACACGGCGAACATAATAGTTACGATACGAGTAGTGACAGTGATAGTGAGAGTGGGCCAGAACAGACTCAAATGCCGGAAAATAGTGATCGCGAAAGTGATTCCGGAGAAGATGTACCTCTTCAAGACAGACTTGATGCTGCTAATGCAGGTAGGACTACGGCTAATCAAACAACTTGAATACAAGTTATCCCTCATGAAACTGAGGAAGACTGGTTGAGATTTAGGCCTAGATCTATGGGATTTCAACATAATCTTCAGAGAAATTCGAAGGCTTTTTGTTACTTCCTTCTCTATTTTCTTCTCCAATTGTGAAACGTGATTTTGGCCGAAACCAATTTATTTTCTGTAGTGACCCAAGTTATGCACATATTGCAACAAAACGTTTACTGGTGACTAAGACATATCAAGGAACAATTTGTGTATATTGGATTTTTCAACTCAGATAAGTGTTTTCCTGACAATTTTGGCTTGAAATTCGAATTAATTATTTTTTTGTTTTTACGTTATTAAAGTGATTGTTAGATCTTACATTTCTTTAATACATCTATTTCCTACATATAATTAAACTACAGAATCTGATCTAAATATTGATAAAAGAAACAATTTTCTGATAAAATTTGAGGTAACTGTTAGCTTTTAATAAGCAGACTACAAATCGGAGGATTATGTGCTGGCACTACAGGAAATAAAGCTGGCACTTGTAGGGTTAAAGGGTGTATTGTGCAGCATGACGAAGGATGCGTTTATAGATTTCGATATTTGAGTTCTAACAGAGACTTTAGTAACGAACGATACGAGTGTTTATGTAGAAGGTTTTTACAACATTCATGTGTTACCAAAGAAGGATATCAGAGGAAGACCGTCGGGAGGAGTAACGTGTCTTATTAGGCCGGAGCTAACTCCATTCAAAATTTTACTAAGAGAAGATGATCAAATAATAGTGAGAACACACATAGGTGTAGTCATTGGCGTCTACTTTTGACCAGACTAGTGCGGTGGATGTCATAGATGGAATACAACGAACACTGAGCATGGTGATGGACAATGACAGGAGATTTCAACTGTCCAATTGATAAAAGAAGTACAAAAACAGATATGGTGTTGGAATATATAAATGAAGAGGGAATGAAATTAGCGAATGATAGGAGATCACTTACTTCTGTTACAATGGGGGCAGTGCAATAGACCTTACTTTCGTTAGAGGATACCAAATATTAGAACCTCCCTCAGAAATGAGGGAACGGTACTAAGGAAACATATACCAGTTGTAACAACTTTGAACACGGAAATAACCCAAGGCCGACAGAACCCCCAGAGACTAGGGAGGTTGATAGACGCTGTAATACTAGAGAACAACAAAGATAAAATTGAGGGTATTTTACAGACCATCAGGAACGGTAGATTAGACGAGGTATAGGGATATCGTAGGACTAATAAAAGATTCAGTCATCGAAATATCAAAGTCGCCGAGCACAGAAATGGTTTGATCGAGATTGTTATGAACAAAGGAGAGTTGCGCTGTTTTGCCTACAACAAGCCAGACAAACCATGACCAGAGAAGATTTGGACAGATACCAGGCAAACAGAAGAAAGTATAAAAATATGATAAAGGAAAAGAAAAAGGAACCAAGATTATGAGAAAATGGTGAGGGAAGCAGAAGAAGACCCATATCAAGCACTCAGACCTCGAAAGCCTCGTTTTCCCACTGACATTTCAATGGACGTAGGGGAGAGGTACATGCGGGAGATCCTTACCTCTAGGGAAACGAGACCGTCGCTGGAGATAAATGATAATTCGGAAAATGATATGCGCTTTACATCAGTGGAAGTGAAGAAAGCAATATACGCAGGAAAGGCACGGAAAACGCCTGGGTTAGATGGGATCAGCAATGAGCATTTGTGACAGTCATTGCCCTGGCTGGAAAACATTTGGACGGAATTTCTCAAAGAGTGTATCAAGGGAGGTTATATTCCAGTCGATTGGCGTAAGTCAGTCATATTATCAATTTCTATTCACGGATGTTTCAGATGTTTGTTCTAATGCATGAAAAGCTTTTAAAATGTGATTAAATCTTTTTCAAGAAATTAAGAAATTATATAAAAAAATTAAAGTGTTCCACTTTTTTTGCCGGTCAGTGTATTATATCAAGGGAAAGGGGAGGCAAATCAACTGGGATCTTACAGAGGAGTCGCGCTAGAAGTAATACCTTTCAAGCTCCCGACAAGGCTCTTAACGCAAAGGTTATTCGCCATGGTGGAACCGTTATTGCCGGAAGAACAGTATGGATTCAGGCTGGGTAGATCAACCTTAATGACTGCTGAAAATCTCGTAACAGAAATACAGGACAGAATTAAAGACCATAAGATGACATACACTGTCTTCATTGACTTTAGCAGAGCCTTTGATACAGTGAAGAGACATAATTATTGAAAAGCTTAAGAAGTTAATTGGTAAATCAGAGTTGACACGACTTATCTCCAACATCTTAGCGTAAAACCTAGTGCAGGTAAATGGGCTATCGAAGTCAAACTGGATCAGCCAAACAGTTGGTATGCTACAAGGCGATCCGCTCAGTCCGATATTGTTCAACATCATAACAAGCGATGTAATTGCCAAAGTCAAGGAAGGGCACGAACATTTACATATATGCGGATGATATGGCGTGCACCGCAGAGAACTTGTGGGAATTGCAGAGGGCAATGAACTCCATGAAAATGAACTGACGATTAATGAGAAGAAAACAAGAGTTTGTCGTGTTCAGGAAAGGAGGTATATTGACCAAAGATGAAGTATTCAAGTGCAAGGGACTATTGCTACAGCCAAAGAGTCATTTCAAATATTTGGGAACCACCTTTCAAGTAACAGCGACAGCCTTCTCAATACATATAAAGGAAAGACTTGCAGCGGCTATAAAAAGCATAAGTGATGTACGTAACATATCTCCAATGTCAGTAACCACGGCTATGAAGCTTTTCCAAGCAGTGCTTACTTATGGATTGAAACTAGTTTGGGCACATCTATCAAAAAAGCAATTAGGGGAAATAGAAAGTCTAAAACCAAGATTTCTGAAAAGGGTACTTGGGCTCTCGAAATATACAAAGTCCCGATACACTTACGTTCTGGTCAGAGAAATGTTTCTAATAAATGATCTGAGATTACAAATGCTGCTGCCATCTTCAGCAGCCTACGAGGAATTGACACTGGAACTACAAGCGAAGAGGAATAGCATAGAAGAGGATTTCTAGGCCACTACGGCTATGCAAGCCACAGATTGGATGGAGGCAGAATATGAGCTGAGACATATAGTGACGCGCCTGGCAACACATGGATTCCCCCACCGCGTTTGTAGACTGAAGACCTTTCATTAAACAACAGATGAGTGCATTAGCGAGCTATGTGGAAAAGTGTGTGATAAAAGTATCATGTTCAAACGTGTTCTAACAGAACTGTATCACTGACTCAGTTTTGTTTAGATATCGTAACTATATAGTGTAATGTATCTCTTTATGTATATCCATGTACATTGTGCGCATTTTTATAAATTAATTTTAACATTTCAAATATTAGTACATGTTTCGACCCCTAACTAATGAGTCTTCTTCAGAAAGATTGTGAGCATTTGATATTTAGTTGACATTGTCAACTGTTGATTAACCAAAAATTTAAAGAACAATGAAGAAATTTCAAAATAAACGCATTAAAAATATTTTCCATTTAGAAATTTCATTCTGGTTCTTTCATAGTCTCATTATTAATGAACTGTAATATAGTCTCTTCATTAGGCATAGTCATTAAATAAATATAAGAATCTCTTATATGAAATGAAGAAGACCCAATAAATAGGGGTTAAAACTTGTACTAATATTTAAAATATAAAGCAATAAAAAGCCAGCATGTATTGATGAGGTAGAACCTTTACAACATTAACCTAACATAATATTGTATGGTTAATAATGTTTATCATGTCACAGATTGTCAGTTTGGACTTTTTTGTATGCAAAGCAGAGCATTTGGAAAAATAAACCACATAAATTGCCTCTAATGTTGTTCCAGACACTCCCAGGTTAGCTCTGACTACATTGTGTTTCTACCTCTGTATGAATGACTGCAGTGAATACGAAGATGACAGCAGTGACAAAGAGAGAGAATTCTTAAGGTGTATAAAATCAGTCTACTATGAGATAAAAATTAATAAAACATGAATATCATGATTTTCAAGAACTGATTTATAACCACATCAAACAAAATGTATGATGGAGACAGTGTTCAAATATGACAAAACTATTCCCATCATTAACTTTGTACAGCTTTGGCTGTACTTGCAAGATTAGAATTTGTACAGGAAATCTAATGGAAATGCAGACAGATTCATGCATTTAGATTTCTTTCTGTTCCTGTAGATTATACCGATTCACAGCAAAGTTTGGAAACATATTTCTCTAAAAACAAAGTGACCAACAGAACTGAAGGCATGCAAGTTAATGCCTCTCCAGCACACAAGGAGATAGGAATAAGCCTATTGGGGAGTGACATAGCAGTGTATCTGGCTGTGAAGATTATTTCCCCCTCAACTCCCTCCTACTTGTTACTAGGTGTATCCTATTTAGCCGTTTCTAAACTCCGTTCCCGTTCAATGATTGTCATAAATTTTAATCCTTTAATACCAGTTGCTTTTACACTCTTATGCAAAAAAATACCAGCCTCATTTTTATAAAATAGCAATGATTCAAGGAAAGCATAATATCTATATTCTTAAAAATATACCACAGAATTTTCTATTTGAAGTAGAAAATAAGTTGCTAACACTAACATGATCACATAGTACGTAACATTTGCACTACAAGACAATAAAAAAAATCAAAACTAAAAGAGAAAATTATAAACACAAAATTGAAAAAGAATGTAATCTGAAATTACACACTTTAATGTTTGATCTACATCATGTAGGCAAGCTCTCGAGAAAATTGTGCTTTTCTATGCTCAGTAGTTTATAAGTTAAGAGGGGAAAAAAAAAAAAAAAAAAAAAAAAGTTGTAGTTCACTCGAGGGCAGGCATAAGACCTGGACTTTTGAGATACAGCGGCAGACCTCGAACCTGGTGTCATTTTTTCCTACTAATACTACACTAAACTTTGCATCATTATTTCCAATGCTGTCATTGCTGCCTTGCACGCTCATCTTAATTTCCGTAAAACTGTCACTCGCAGTGACTACAACACCAATAGGCTGAGGGACACACTGAATGTCGTCACTTTCACTTCCCATTTCAAACTCGGCTTCCACATCAGCATTATTTGACAACCCAGATATTGTCACATCATTTTCAGATTTAATACAGGGCTAGCACAAATAATTTAAGCGATTTCATGTGCATGTATTATTGAAAGTATATAGCTTACACCATAGACACACATATCAATTAAAAGAGAAACTCATCAAGTTTTGTATGAAGGTTACTGCCGAAAGGCTTAGTACACTGGTCGGCCGCTAGGCAACTACGTGTCAGTATACGAGATGGCAATGACAGGCGAGGAGCATGCTTATTGTGTTCTCGAAATTCACTCAACATATCTGTTCAAAGATATTTAGGCACACGATTTCACAAGGAACCTCCAAACAAAAACACAATACGTGCATGGTATTCGAAATTTGTAACCACAGAATATCTTTGGATAAAATCTACCAGTCACCCGTCTGCTTCCGACTAACCTATTGAGCGAATAAGAGAGGCAACTCCCTAAACGTTGGATTGGATGGGCCTCGATCACAGATCGGTGTGTTATGTGCTGGCCTCCCCGATCGCCTGATCTGATCCCGTGTTATTTCTTTTTACGGGGGTTTATCATAGATGAAGTTGCTTGCCACAGTGGGTGAGTGGTCAACGTGTCGGTCTACTAACCCCAAGCTTGCAGGTTCACTCCTGGCCGTGGTAAGTGATTTTTGAAAGGCGGCAAAAATGACGACACCATGTCATACGATGTTGGCATGTCAAAGAACCCATTTGAATTCAGTAGGCCGTGTTCATAATGGCAAAATTAATCTCGGAGTTTCGGCCCAAAGTTTCTAATTTCTCTACTAGAAAGCGCTATAGTGTTCAAAGAGCTTAGATATCTAACCTTGACTTTCATAGTGCTTCAAGGAACAACGAAATTCGACATGCATGCTACCCTTTGGGTGTCAAATAACAAAGATTGCGCCCGGCACCCGAGGCCATACGATAGTGGCTTAGGCGGCAGCACGCCGGCCTCTCACCGCTGGGTCCGTGGTTCAAATCCCGGTCACTCCATGTGAGATTTGTGCGGGACAAAGCGGAGGCAGACAGGTTTTTCTCCGGGTACTCCCTGTCACAAATTTTTCCAGCAACACTCTCCACTATCATTTCATTTCATCTGTCATTCATTTAATCATTGCCCCAGGGGAGTGCGACAGGCTTCGGCAGCCGGCACAGTTCATATCCTCACCGCTAGATGGAGGCTTCATTCCATTCCTGACCCGGTCGGATGACTGGAACAGCCTGTGGATTTTCATTTTTCATTATTATAGATGAAGTTTATGTACCACCCATGCCAGTTAATCTTGTTGAACTGAGGAATCAGATCCATTTGGCTGAAGCTAAAATTGACCAGGATATGCTCCAGCGTGCGTGGTCAGAGTTGGACTAAGGTATCGATATTTGCCGTGTGACTCGAGGAGGTCACATCTAGCATTTGTAGCAAGCAGACTCAAAAAACTTGATGAATTTCTCTTTTAATTGGTATATGTGTCAATGCTGTAGGCTAAATACCGTATTTGCTCGCGTATATCTCGCACTTTTTTTCCTGAAATTTCAACTAAAAAAATGGGGTGCGTGATATACGCGAGCCGAAAATACGAGTGAAATTTGTCGGTGCGAGATATACGCGGGGAATTTCCGTATTCCTCTTGTATTGTTTGAGCTTTGAAGATAAGGAAATCTGTGCTATACCACTCGCACCAACATGCTCGTATGTTTCGAAGATTGCGCAAGTAGCCTACTGTTACATCGCAGAGAAACGCAGTTCAGTCTTCTCGAATCTCAATGATTTAGTCTTTACGTATTGCGTTGCTTCAGAGCTCGGCCGTATGCAAGCATGTAAAGTGGCGCTGCGTGGGTGTTAGCACGCTTCAGCCGCGCTCGGGTAAGTTCAAGCTCGCTCGGGCATGTAGCGAGGAATCGATATGGAAGATATCGATCGTATCGATTGCTACGCGTCTGCGCTCTAAATTCTGCCTTGAATCATCCTTAACGAGCTCATGACGTCTTTTTCATAGGTTCTTAATGTCGCATAACCATAACACATAAACTGATGCAAACTTGCGTAAACTGACGCTATACTGTAGTGCCGCTACGGACGTACAAACTCGGACAGACCTCGCGCAAGCATGCGATGCGGCGTGACTGTTAGCACGCTTTAGGCCTACATTGTGTCTTCAGCCGCGGTCGGGTAAGATCGAGCTCGCTCGTACATGTAGTGAGGAATCGATATGGAAGATGATCGATAGTATCCAATATAAATGCTGGAGTTCCTTTTCTGCCTTGAATCATCCTTAACGAGCTTATAACGTCTTTTTCAATGAAGACTTGTGGCGCGCTAAATCGAACGTGTTTATACCTCAAGGTTATTACGGTCATTTATATGACGGCGTCAAAAATGAATGCGAGATATATGCGAGTACTTTTTTTCTCCTGAAATTTCAACTAAAAAAATGGGGTGCGAGATATACGCGAGCAAATACGGTACTTTCAATAATGCATGTGCATGAAATCTCTTAAATCGTTTGTGCTAACCCTGTATAGTCATCATCAGCATGCACACTATCGATATACTCTGCTAAATCGCCATCGTTCTGGAATACGTCCTGTGCGGTTTAACCATGTTGCTACATGGGCAAGGTACAAAATGTTCGCACCTTTCAAAAAAAAAGTGATTGTTACAATATTATGGTGGCAGATTTAGAAACTGTTTGTCCTGCACTGTCTGCAATGTGCCAACATCTCCCATAAAACTGAGAGCTACACCCTTAAACTGAACTACTTAGGCAAAGAGCACTATTGCATTTCTGGTAAATTTCATGAGTGCTGGAAGGAAAGCCTTTGGGCTCTAGTATTCTAAAGGCTGTCTACCTACCATAATATCTGGACTTTGGTCATATTTATTTTGTCATTGTCCTTTTGTTACAACCTAACACTGCTTATCAACATCCTCCCTCAAGCTGTCTGTGTGCATGCATACCTTTAAATAACTGATAACTTCTCAGTCTGTCAATATGGTATATTTTACTGCACCCATTATGGGTGTGCATGGGAGCATTACCAACTACTCATGTCTTATCTATTTATAGCTCCTTAATGAAACAATGTTTGGAGAAAAACAGAACAATCTCTGCAAGAGCTCCTAGGCCAGTGATACAGCTAGTTCACTGCACTGTGGCCCTCCAGCATGTCACGAGGGGACTGCGTGCTTAATCCAGCGAGTGTCTGGTACCATTACTCTGGGATCATCCATAAAATTTAATATCCCTCCCCCCATTGTGACACTATGTAACAATTCCTTTTGGGCTCTCTACATGAACGTTCAAAATAGATTTCAACTCCCCTTATCTGGGAAAACTTAAACAAAAAAGATTACGTTACTGTATGAATACTTATGATATGATTTAATCAACCTTAAGACACCTGACTTTCACAGCTTTATCTTAATATTAATCATTCAATATGTATTTAACATTCACAAGTTGAAACCTGTCTGAAAACAATTGACTGAGAGGCAGTGTCAAACAAATCCATAGTATTTATTCTCTTTCTAACAGTATACTAAACCCAGAGATAGATGCTGGTTTCTATAGGCAAAAGTAATAGAGGTTTATTTTTTTGTGACACATAAAGAATGTCCCCCTGGCCGTAGAAAAGATACTGCATTACGTGCGAAACACAGTCAAAGACGCTGCTTGTAACGGAGGTTTGTTGTTCACATTCCTCCCTATTAAGAGGCTGATGAAGAGAGCTCTCGAAACATGTACCGGTGACATTTTGATAAATCATAAATGTAATTGGTATTGACTAGGTGGGAACTGCTTTGTAATTGTAAGCCGACATTAAAATGAAAAGCAATGTGTGTCATTTCAATTCCTAGCAAGTCATTGTACCTATACACACCTGACATTGATGGAGGTAGGGTAAATATGCCACGCCAGCGCCAGATATGCAATTTGGGGCCGATAACCTCGATGTTAGGCCCCTTAAAACAACAATTATCATCAACATATTATTATCAGATATGCAATTTATAGTGCAACACAACTCTACAGCTTCTATGCCCAAGATAGCGGGTTCAAACCCGGCCGAAGCAGTCGGATTTTTTAAGAGCGTTAAAAATCCCTCAGTATGCCTTCCTTCGGAGGGGAAGTAAAGCCGGCGGTCCCATGTCAGATTTATGGCATGTTAAAGAACCTTCCACTAATTACACCTGTGTGAAGCTAAATTGGATAGGTTAAGAATGTAAACAACGCTCTTAGGTTTCTACGTTCGTTGCAAAGAGCCGACTGTGGTGGCGTCTATTAGCTAAGTTCTGAACTTGGCCTGGTAGTCGTTGACGGTGGCGCTTGGCGACAAAAGTAGGACCTATTTGAAAAATTCAAAGTTGCAGTCTGTACTTAAATTAAAAAACAGATAACACACAGATTCTACACACACCCAAAGTACATGGCGCTACATGACCGCGTTGTCGCAGCCCCTAAACTTAAGAACCAACTCTACAGCACGAGAAACAGGAAATATATTACTGAAACCGCGAGAATGCCACACAAATCCACCTACAAAAGAAGTTGTTTTATTAAAAACGTATAATGGCAAGTGCCAAAAAGAAAGTTCATTTGTATTTTGCAAATCTGGCAATAACGAAAAAACTGACAAATGTACACATTTTCGTACAAACCCCCTCCCCTCCCACGTACATTTATGTCATTATCCTGTAAGACACTCGCCATTCGAGCTAACATAGTTTATGGATGGCCCGTCTATTGTATTTAGTTTGCTGTCCTATAAGACTGATCTTTAAATACTATACCAAAGAAGGAATTTATCAGCTGCACACAATCACACTAATTTTTAAAAATCACTCTCACCAATGGGCAGAAATAAGAAATTGAATATTCTGGTAGTTGGAATATTCACAACAAAAAAAGAGAGAGAGAAAGATCAACATGCTATGAAGTCAGTAACTCAGCTTTGTATCAGCGTGCATTATGCTTTTCCCATCAGGAGAAGAGTTGCTGTCAAATAGATCATTGCTCTGTTACAGTCCACAATAACAATTTTTTGAGGTATGATTGCCTGGATCCATATTGAGCACCAAACTGCACGACACGTACATTTTCTACTTATTTAATGGAAGATTTTGTTTTGGTAGGCATATTGCTTATCACATAGGAAGAGTCTCACAGAGCTGCAGCAGCCCATTTCTACATCACAACTAACCTCCTGATGGTAAGCGGAGTCTCATATCATTGAGCATCACCACAATTATGAGAAGACAGGGGAAAATACAACCACTCGGCTCACAAAACCCTGTATTCTCGGTCTAGCCATGCTAACTAAATCAAACATACTTGTTATATGTAAATTATTAAAATGTATTAAATTCATATAAAAGATTTAATGAAGACTCCTACATGATAGAACCAAGAAATACACTTGGAATGGCGAGCAACGCACCTCTATGGGAACTCGTCTCACTCGACTTCAGCCACGTAAATAAGTTAACTGTTCTCTTCAGTCGAGTTTACCTGGCTGGTATGTGGTTGAAAGAAGCATGATGTCGAAGGAATCTTTCTAGTTCTGTTTCCAGTTCCTGGAAGGAAAAACATAAGCACTTCATAAATACTATAAGCAACTCTCAATAAATTACACTTCTGTATATAGACAAGTTGCTATTTTTCTGAGAGTGTATCATATCACCAACATCTTATGTCCTTGATTGTACATACTGTATAGTACTGATGGCCATCTCATCCCCATGCAGTCTTAAAGAAAACAGAATACCATAGAATATTTGCAACTGAGCTGCCATAGCGAGTGAGCCGCAAAAGACATACAGGTTTAAGATTACTTGAAAGCTGCATGTTTAATTCTCGGTTTCAGAAGAGTATTTTTCCCCATTCACAATGGATGGGGCACCAACCTCCCATGGTTCCAAACCAAGTCCTCAAACAACACATGGATATACCGTATGTATTCTGAGAACCAATTCTCATCAAAAGACTGAAATAAACAATGTCTTGGGGTAGAAGAAAAAGGAGTTCCAGAAACTAATTTCGGAACATATCATGAAGGTAGTTCGAAATAACAAATTACAACAATACATTTTAAAATAAAGATGAACTAATTTTAATGATGAGCACAAATAAGTCCTATTCCTAGAGATACCAAAATTAACTGCAATACAATCTTAAAAATATAAACATCCTAGTTTAAATCCCTTGGTAGTACTGTACAAAAATATAAATGTTTAAAAAAATAGTAGCAAATTCGTAGTTCATGATTTATTAGGTCATTATCATTCGAAATTAAACCGCCTTCCATTAATCAAATATACACGTCTCGACCATACAAAATTGCCAATATTGCACTCGAATATTATTCTCCAAGAAAACTTCTAACACTCAACTAATCACGAACATAATACTAATGTAATACAGGGTGAGTATTTGTTGGTATGTGCTGGCCTTCTGCGAATCAACCCAGCTTGGGCCGCTAATTGTGCAAAGGTAGAAACAGTGAAAGGGTACATTAACCTGTTTGATGCAAAGCAATTAATGAGTGACAAGCCAAAATTATAAGTGTTTGATTAAAATTATCTCCTACCTATATTTTTCAAGATAAAATGTTGATATTTTTCCTGTAGCAGGTAAATATATTGATAACATACTAGATGTAAATTAATATTTTGCTTCATTGTGTAATTTAAAAGATACTTTTAAAAATTATGTTTAAAAAAATTAAATTAGACATTTTAACATAATTTTGACAGGCTACTCAATCTAAATAGTATCTTTTGTGATGTGCATGTTAATATTGAATTGTGTATATATATCCCAAGTTTAGAGTAATTCTATCCAATAGGTTTCGAGTAAGATAAATTTCTACAAAGATATGCGTATACAGCACCGAGACATTAGGTGGATTGTCGCCAGCAGAATCGAAGTCTTCATCAGCCAATAAATTTATTCTCACCATTTCACTCGTTCCCCATCGTTCAAATAACTAGCCATATTTATCACCATGTATCTTCATTAGCTCCAAGCAAGATCATCAACATACACTACTTCAAATGATAACACACATGGGAAGCCAGATGACTGCAGCATGTTCAAAGAATACTTATTATAAATCCAGTTATTCACGGAATTTAAACACATCAATATATTCCGAGAGAGATTGATTCCTGCATTGTCTGGGTTACAACAGTGCTAGCGCTGTGTGTATGGAAAAAACACTAGAATTTTTATAAAAACAGGGCTGATATTTCGGCCAGTGGAATTTTTAAAAGAAGCACCCTCGGCCGATATATTGGCTGAATTGTACTATATGGTTTAATTAACGGTAAATTCACCAGCAATTCATCGTTGAAGAACGTATCTTTTCATACAAGATGCTGAAAATTTTCTCCATTAATTGGCATCGACACGTTATAATTCTCCTTTCGTAATGAGGAATATCTGCTCATGTATATTGATCTTCAGCTCCACGAATAAACAACAAAAGGGTTTAGGTCTGGACTTCGATTAATTACGGAAACTGTAGATACGCAGGGTTGTACAGGAGTAGCTACACCATGTAATAGTGCAACTTCCAAGAATTTAAAATTCATGTGTTGAGGAATGTTGGGTATTCTCATTCGTCAGCTGAGAATCAGCACCTCTTTATTTATTTTGTGCATTTTGTTTGAATGCACCCCTAGTTGCTGTCCAGTCACAACTATGGCTGCGAGGTTTAACACAACAGGATTTTCATTTGTTGTACTTTTACTAAGAACGAGTCTGTTAATGTTACTTGCAGAATATTTCAACAGGAATTTCCTGGTGTTAAGGTGCCTCCGAATACCAAAGTTCGCAAGGTAGTGATGAAGTTCAAAACTATGGGGTCAATATTACATGAATTAAAAAATTAAATAAAAATAAACTTAGACATTGAGTTTTGACGGAAGCAACATTTGAGGACATTATTGCTAATTATTATGGTCACCGATGAAGTCTTTGCAAAGATTTTCTCACGCCAACGTGTTATATTAGGCAGCTCGGATGACCACAGAGCATCTATCATACAAAACTACTTAAGTTCAATCCAAGAGACCCAGTGGCAAGAACCAGCTACTGTAATTGTTTTTTCCCATCCATACATTACTGAATTTTAGATCCACAGTGATAGTATGTTTTCTTTTTAGCAAGACTGATATGTTATGAACCGATACATTTGAGAAAAGTGAACAAGGCCTACTTGAATTAAAAAATGTAACAGTTCTGAAGTGTTTGATTTGCGAATTGTATTCAAACTTTAAGGTTATAATGGCTTGCGCTATCTAGTGGATGAACGTGGAACTAAACAACAGATGTTGTATATGATGCATCACCCAAAACCGACCGTGATTTGTGTACCGGTGGTAGGGTCTGACCTCCCTCGACCACCAACAAAATTCAAGAAAAACACACCCCAGGACTCAAGCTGAACTGTGTCTGCAAGGTGGTGTTATCTCATTTCTAAACTGCTAACAAATAAGTTAACCCTTTCCTTCCCAAAGCGCCCGAATATGAAAGTCACAGGTCCCTGCTAAAGCGCCCGTATATGTTCTGGCATTCTCCTGCCACCTCTCGTATTGGTATGGAATTAAAACTAATTGTGAACTATAGGTAATGTGTCAGGCAGGCATAGGACAGCATTTAGAAGGCATAGTGTTGCTTTTAGTGGTAATAAATGAAGGGTACAGGGAAAAAACTATCAGAGTCAGGGAAACCACATTTTGAAGCAGAATGTTTTTCAAGTTTGAAACGCTCTTACAATTACAGTTTGGAATATATCAAAATTTTAAACATTTCGTTGGGTGTATGTACTTGTTGGTGATACACTTATAGCAGAACACATTATTATTGCAAGTCCTTGCAGTATAAAAAAGGCATTTTGTTTACCTCTGCATTGACTCTGATCATTCTTTCTCTGTATCGCTGGGAATAGAAATCATAGATTACTCAAAATAATAGTAATAATTTCTGTTATTACATTACACACTGTTTATTAATGACAGTATCCATTTACTAAGGATTGAAGGAAGTATGTTTCATAATATCATCATCATCATCTTGAGCAGTTTCCAACCGCTTTTTCTTTCTCATCTTTGTCTTAGAAGACGTGTCTCGACTTGTGTCTGAAATGGAAATGGAAAAATACTAAAATTACTTTATTATACTCTGAGAGGGTTTGAGTGACGAAGAAGTGAAAAGTGAAGTGCGTCTTCATATCGCTGTCCCTCTCCTCTGGATGGTTCTTCTCAGGTCCGACTACTGGAAGGGTGTCCAAAAAATCTTGTGCTTCCTGCCTACAGATTTTTTAAAAGTACTGAACGTCTTTGTGTTTTGCTGCATTCAAAGGAATACGTTCGTTGTATGAAATTTCGGGCTCTATGCGTCGAAGGTGATCAAGTTGTTTGTTACTTTGTTTGGCTGTTTTCTTTACAATGACTGTAGATCTGCACCATTGTGCGTTTCCCGATGCTGAATGGTTTGAGTATTTTCGGCTGTAACTACAATCTGCTTTATAGGGCGTGTAGCAACTGTCAACTTCTTGCTGTAGCTTCGTTCCACTGACACTACACTGTCCACCATCACTTGAGCTTGCACTCATCCCTGCAAACTTTTATAGAACAATGTATAAACAAATAAACCACTGTTCTTTCAACACAGACTTAGCAACGGATAACTACTAATATAACCTCCCAACAAGTTTTACCTGGCAAGCCATGCCACTGCGTTCAGCATGCAGGGGTAGGCAAGGCAATATCCTGACTTTGTGAGTTTCTTCGCTGTTTGGTGTTGACTCTGATCGATACTTCTCTGTATACAAAATCTGTTTGAGACCATAGCACTGACTCTATTCGTTAATTCTCTGGATTGACTGCACATTGTAATAGCTTACAATGTGATGCATCAGGTGGTTTCAATAACTAAAAAAATACATTTTTGGACTCTGATCGTTCTTTCTCTGTACCTTTCAAATGTTTGTTTGTTGACCTTTCTCCCAGCTGTTGCTAGGAAACATGGCTGGTCTTTCAAATGTCCAAACAGAATTGAATAGAAGCGATGTTAGTGATTTGGAAAGCTCGTGTGGAAGTGATTTAGATGTAAATGATCAGTTAAATGATGGTGACAGTGATATTGATATTGATAAGGATACAGTAAACCAGCGTACTGTAAATGCCGGTGGTGACGGTGGCCTACAAACAATCATTCAACCTTCCCTATCTTTTCCTCTGCAGGATGATTTTACTGGCGATGGGAGTAGCCATTGGGAACTAAGGACTCTATGGAGCAAGCTACCGAGTTGTATATATTAGCATATTTAAATTCGGATTTGACAAATTTTGTAGTATGGGCCAATGTGACTAATTCTGGGAGAAATAAAAAGATGCTGAAGTTGTTCTGAACCAGTGACCTCAGGATATAAAACAGTTTGTGAAAACTGTGCAAATTCCATTACTGAAAAAATTTTTAAAACTTAGTTTCATGATTGTTTATGTGGCCAGATCATATAGTTTTAAAATTGTGACCAGATTATAGGAGGGCAGACTTCAACCAAGGATCCCAAGCGAGTGTGATTGACTGTGGGTCATTGCAAGACTGTTGGTAATTCACGTGTAAAATTTTATTTTATTTCAATGTACTGTGTATATAGTTCCAATGTTATGTGCAAGAGTTTATACCCATGTCCACAGTACTTCATATTCTAAAATAATAGGGTGATTTCTGGGGATATCATGCCTGCAAATGCAACAAGGAAAGGGTTAAACCATATTTTGGAACATAATGTTGCACAACATTTTGTAAACCAAGTGATGCAGGAGCAGACAGTAAATTATTTGGAAGTAGACGGCACTCCCATATTCCGTGCAGTTCTCGTTCAGTGCGAGTTCCGAATCTTCGGCGTTAGCAAACGTTTCCGTTTCAGTTATCTGCCGTCTCCAAGTTTTCCTTGAGAACACTTACCCTCTCAGGCGGGCATTTAAATGCCCTAGCATCTGCACTCCAGGCGGCATTTAAATTGGCTTGGAGAACTTCAAATAATGTTGCATATCTCAAAAATTATACAAGCTAAAATAACACAATATTTTCGGGATGACTAACCAATGGCGTCTTTGAACGACCCTGGTGTAAATAGAGGATGAATTTGAAGCCATTTTGTTTCATATTGCGGGTGTTGAGGGTATCCATTTCACTGTCACTGTGTGTTATGCACAATATACCTACATAAACACCTCACAAATAGTCCGTTTATTGGGTATCGGTACATTACAGAGAGTTTTATCTACAATATACACTTGTAGGTGGTGTCAATGAGCAACTTTTACAGAATGACATTTGTGACGTACTCTTTGAACCAGTACTCCAGGCACAAACCTACTGAACAGTTAGGGCACCAGTACTGTCCGTCCACCAGCTCATGGTCTTAGGGGGCTGAAGGGGAGAGGAGAGACATTCCAGCTGCGTAGACGTGCCGCTGTAGGTATTGCCAACTCAGCACCGATGTTATTCACGCCATGTTTACTCACTGCTACTTTAGTTTAGTTTCAATTGTGAAATCGGACGGGTCAGTAGTAGGTTGGCACTATTGTCGTTCGCGCCGAGGCCAGCTGTCTCGTTGCATTCCTACCACGGACCTTAAGCTGGTGGACGGACAGTAGATTGTCTCCTTCCTCTTTTTCTTTTGTATGGCACAGGTAGCGCATCTCTTTTGAGGCTTTGCTTTTTTTCCTGTCGGGGGAATCTATTCAATGAAATGGCTGCCTGTGATTCTAGAAGGTGGTGGATTTACTGAAGGACGACCAGGTCCTAAGGACTGTGAGATTTGAGGTCTGTTCAAAATGAGAGATTTTACCAAGTCCAGTCTGTAGGTGAGATGCAGGATATTTGTTTTGGATGAATACAGTACATATGCGAAGTGAACTGACACATTTAGGAGTCTCTTGAATAGCTTTATGTACCATTTCTTGAACCTTTTCCTTTCCAGGATATATGGCTGAATCATCTGATCTTTTCGGTCAACCCCTCCCATACAGCCATTATAATCAAATATGCCATTTGGCTTTGACACATCTTTACCCCTAATTTTCTTGGTAGTCATGGAATGTCGAGATAAAGAAAACATCCCCTTTATCCTTCCATTTCATGACCATGACACCATTGGCCTCGGCTGAGATGGATACCCCCCCTTTCATCATCAGGGGCTCACACAAATTCACCACTATTTTTGAGCTTTTCAGGCCATTTGGAATGCTAAACAATAAAATGCCACAAATAGCTGGTAGATGATTCGCAAAGTTCGTAAGTTTTTATTCCGAATTTCGCGGTTTACAGGGGGATATACTGTTTTAGGCCTAACCGTCCTTTCCACAAGGTCAATAATTCGTCTATTGTGATGGAATGTAAGCAGACTGGAACTTTGTGTTCAATATTTGCAGAATGTTTTGAATTTTGAATAACTTACGAGGTCCTGTATAATTGTCAGCTGATTTATTATCAACCAAGTGCAGGAATCGCATTATAAGTTTGAACCAGTCCTGTTTCATGGTTTGTGGAAATTTAGGGTCTCCAGAAATTTATCCCTACTGAAATAACTTTTTA
This sequence comes from Meconema thalassinum, assembly GCA_946902985.2. Taxonomy (NCBI): domain Eukaryota; kingdom Metazoa; phylum Arthropoda; class Insecta; order Orthoptera; family Tettigoniidae; genus Meconema; species Meconema thalassinum. Next base: position 397,942,320 of record OX336394.1, on the reverse strand, counting down.
TAGTGAGCTTCTGTACAATACCCATCAACATAATTAGGCCAAGCATCACATAAATCTCGCCGCCAGTCACGGGCTCCCATTTCCTAACACGTGACCTTGACTTCCACACACTTACCATTATGCATTGCTCAGCGTATCTGTTGGTCTCCTCCACTATGATATTTATTAGGTCAGCGTCAAAAAATAGTAAAAACGCATCTAAAACACTATCAAAATCCTTCTGTGGACCCGGTTGCCCAGTGAAAGGAATTTTCCGCTCTATGTTAGCTGCATACAATGTCCGCCACTCCCACGGCATGTCACCATCAGCTGATGGCACATTGACATGTCCTAATTCTTCATCTTCCTCTTCAAGAGGCAACAATTCTTCTTGGGCTTAATCAACGTCACTTTCTACACTACCGGAATCTCTAGCAAAACTACTTACACTACTGCCTTCCTCACCCATCAGAGCACTTTCTATTTCAAACCCCGTAAGACGTTGCGAAGGCCCTGCCATTTTTCACGGAATTGTTAGGGACTTCCCCTGGCAATAATCCCCATCCACTCGTATCATTTACAAGAGGTTAAAATTCTTACCACAGATGGCAGTAGGGAACACGGCAAGTGACAACATGTCGTCCATTTCTATTTTGCCTCAATAGATGGCACGATGATTCACATGCCCCCGCCAAAAAAAAAAAAAAAAAAAAAAAAAAAGGGAAACCTATGAACTATTTGTTGTAATATTATGTGGTTTGCAAGGCCAAGGCTTCTAAAATACAATAGTATAAGCAGTTCACATATGAGCCCAACAGATGGCGCACAAACGCAGTTCTAGCGAAGTGCTGTGCGCAGCGTATACCTGCACGGCAAACCGCCAGTGCAGTAACTACTACCGCGCGAACTCGCGTACGTAGAACCGGCCTGAGAGGTTAAAAAAAAAAAAAAAGTCATTTCTGTTTACCAACCACAAGAAGTGAAATTCACAATCTGGCTTACGGTCGTTTTTAGTGCGATCTGTAAGTAGGTGGCACGCCTGATACTAATAGCGCATGCAAGAAGATGGTGTGTAGCCGAGGTGGCTAGGAACAGCATCTTGTAACCCTTATGTTCAAAGGGGAAGGACACGTAAGTGTAAACGTCAGAAGAGATGCTTTCAGGGTGAACTTGGGTTCTCTTCCAACCCTCAGTGCATCAAGAAAAAGTGAGTTGGACCATAAAGAAACTTCTGTGGGGAGTATAAAAACAATAATACCATAAGGGGTCTTAGACATTTGATTTATTTCAACTTAATATCTCTGTACATGGTTGTAGCGATTTGTTGCGGGTAGTAATGGATTTATTAAGTATTAAGTAGTGGGTTAATTTGACACAATTTTATTTGGTTCCAGGTCCGGGTGCCTATTTTGTGCTTGTTTGATTTTCTTTGAGATGCCTTGCTGGTAAAACTCATTAGGCTTATTTTGTGTGCAGCAAGATGGTAATTGTTTTCTTCCTGTAGTTGAGTTTCGAGCAATATTTAATTGTTTGTCTAGGTTCTTTTATTTTCTGCTTTGTGCAGTAGCCTCGTGGCTTTTGAAGGAAATGGATGAAGTTTTGGTGCTTATGGCGAACATGATCACGTGCACATATTTGAAGAACACTAATCTCCAATAAAATGAATATAAACTTATTTTATTCAAGGAAATATAAGGTGGTTCTCAATACATATAGAAGGGAAGGGGGAGATTCAGTTTAGGTGATTAGTTGTTCTGGTCTGGTCTGGTCTCTTGTACTCTCCCATTATGGTATTATGGGGTTTATGTTCCCTCGTGTCCGTGCATTCAAGATCTGAAACTGGAATAGCAGTGTGTTTAGTTGAATCTCTTTCTCCTGATACGAATAAATGTGTGGTTTAGATTATTTATCTGGGTTTGAGATTTTGTATTGACCTGGGTTTTGTGTGTGTTTTGTTTTGGGGTGAGTCATTAGACAGTCTTCAAGAAGCTTGCAACTTCTTCCTCTTAGTCTTCTTCAGTTTATATGTCTTTGGCGGGGTGAGAATGGTTTACGGTGATCTGTGCTGTTTACTTTTTCTTTTAGTGATGGCCGGTGTGTCATTTTAGAGGGATCCTTTTTTGGGGGTGGGGGATGGGGCTTAGTCATGAAATTCACAATAAATGGAACTGAACTATGCATCTATCATACCGATGGTTGGTTATGCACACCTGAGGTAGTGATGTTCGGTCCCAGCGCTTGCTGAAGTGGGCCACGCATTTGGCGAGTTGCACATACAGTTCGAGAAGAACCTCGACAGGGAAGTTGGCAGTCAGCTTCACAGTCTTGTTCAGTAAGTCTCTGAGCTTGGCCTCATTGATCTCCAACATTTCTGAACAGAACACGCAAACAACATGTATTAGCCTACTTCATGAATGAGGGTCTATAACTACTTCATTTAAAACAGAACTGAAATACACTTAATCAATGAAACACACATCTATGTCAGGAACAAACTGATACAATGATCAAATATGTTTGCCCTCAGCTCCTAGGTGGGGGTTGCCAACACAGACTTTAACTTTAAGTATAGTAATTTATAATCCAAAGTTTCAACTAAGGTACAGAGCCCCACAAAAAAGTCTTATTTAGTTTTGGTACATCTCCTCTAGAAGTGTGAGCTGTGTGAAAGTGGGAGGAGAGAGATCGGACTGGTTGGAACAGAGAAACGGCCTGAAACAAGGAAGTGCACTGTCACCGTTACTTTTCATTGTGGTGATGGATGACATAATGACCCGAGTGGCACAAGTAATTGGGGAAGGAAAGATGAAAGCAATGATGTTTGCAGTTTGATGATTTGGGGAAACAAGGAGGAGGAGATACAGGAACAGTTGTACGTGTGGGAAGTAATAATACAAGGATATGGGATGAAATTTAGCATAAATAAGAGTGAGATGGTGATCACAACAAGGAAGAAGGAAAGAACCACAACGGGAATAACAATTGGTGGGGAACAGCTGAAGAAAGTGGAGAGTTTCAAGTATCTGGGAAGCCTGATACAAGATAATGGAAGAAACGAGAGAAATCTAGACTTAGATGGTATGGACATGTAAAACGAATGGAGGAGAAGAGGATACCCAGGAGGATACACGAGACGAAGTGGGAAGGAAAGAGACCGAGAGACAGGTGGCTGAAGGGGGTGGAAGAAAGCGTGAAGAAGAGAGGAGAAGACTGGACAAGGGTGAAGGCTGAGAGATAGTGGGAAGACAGAAGACGTTGGAGAGGCTTGTGTTCCAAACAGACCCGGCCAGTGGCTGGAAACTGTGCAAGATGATGATGACATCGCCTCTACCTGTAATGTAAAGTTCTGAAGCCAGTTTCAGTGTTGCCCATACACACTGTTAGTTGTAACTCTTCAGTTGGTCAACACAAATTTTTCACAATGATTGGGTGGTGTTACATGTAAATAAGTAAATAAACACTCCATGTATTTTTTTCCAGTAGTGTTTACGGTATTGACTAATTTAAATTGTAACACCACCCAGTCATTGAGCAAATTTGTGTTGACCAACAGAACAGTTCTCTACTTTTTATGCCACAAGCAGTCCCAGAATAACTAGCAAATGTTCTCAGACCAAATTTCCACACTCGCAACCTTTGTAAGTAATTTAAACCTACAGGATATTTCTAATCTACTAGTCCATGTTCATATTTTACTGGTCTTATCTTTTTACTTCCCCAGTCTTGATTTCCTGCAACAATTAATATTGTAACTTTCAGTCCATCAACACACAATAATTCCAATTACTGGAATATGTGAAGAAAAAAAAAAACTGAAATAAATTATATGTCATTAAGATATATATTTAAGGACTATTGAAAAAGGAGAGAACTTTGTCAAGCGGCATCATCAAATCCAAATTTTCAAGACCGCCTCTGCAAACCCAGGGTTGTTGAAGACCAAGATTTGCATTTTCCCTGACTTAAGATCCCATTTTCCCTGACCACCAATACTTTATTCTGAACACCGTATGAACATATTTTAAAAATAAAAGCCGTCGAATTGATCAAACGATTGTTACTGATCTACATCTTCCGAATCCCACGACATATGCAGATTTTTTTTTAAAAAATACACATTCATGCGAACCTTTCTTCGTTTTTCTTTCAGCTACTGTATTACAGGAGATTTGTAAGCTATCGTACGAAAAAGAATTTCTTTACAGAGATTGTAAAGAAAAGGCTTAAAGAAAGAATTTTAACAAAAAGCTAATTTTAAGAATTAGCCCAGTTTCAGATGCCGTGAGCACTTCAGAAGGAATGGAAAAGAAACTGGCTTCATCTGACTTTAATAAATTAATCGGTTATGGTATGCTTAAAAAAAAAAGATTCAAGGAACTATATTTTTAACTTCTTTCTTTGTCAGTACACTCAGTTCATACTGAAACTTCTTACATTCAAAAAGTTATTGCAATTGTTGTAACTAATGACATAAAAACTATGACCTTATAGTAATAATAATAATAATATCGTATGGCCTCGGGTGCCGGATGCAAGCTTTGTTATTTGACACCCAGAGCGTAGCTTGCATGTCGAATTTCGTTGTTCCTCGACTATGAAAGTCAAGGAGGTTAGATGTTAGATATCTAAGCTCCTTGAACATTATAGCGCTTTCTAGTAGAGAAATGAGGAACTTTGTGTTGGCGGAAACTCCCGAGATTAATTTTGCCATTATGAACTCTGCCTACTGAATTCAAATGGGTTCTTTGACATGCCACCATCGTATGACATGCGTATCGTATTTTTGCCGCCTTTCAAAAATCGCTTACCACGGTCAGGAGCGAACCTGCAATCTTGGGGTTAGTAGACCGACACGCTATCCACTCACCCACTGTGGCAAGCTACCTTATAGTAAAATAATACGATGGGTAAGTAACGTACATGTCACGGATTCTTTCAAAATTATTGCTATGGTAAGAAATAAATTAAAATTTAGTAAGTTCCCTGACCTTGCAGAAAATTTCCCTGACCGATTTCCCCCCCCCCTGACTATTCCCTGACCAGTAACAGTCCTCAAAACACTACCAGAACTACAGTGACACCCACAGATTGTCTCTGCCCTCCAAAATCAAAAAATAAAAAACCTGCCAGAAACTTAGTACGTGTGGTAATTATTACTAATCAATATTAAGGCAGTAAGCACCCAAAATAAGAACTACAGTGCACTCCCGATAATTCGTTTTGCGGTTAATTCGCGGGTTTCCAAGAGTATTTTTTATAATAGAAATTCTCAGCAACTAATCTTCATGCTAAGTAAAGCAATCTTTCCGTTGTTTAACAGAATTTTGATGCGACACAATGTGCAAAGACGAAATCATTGAGATTCGAAAAGACTGAACTGCGTCTCTCTGCATTGTAACATTAGGCCTAATTGCACAATCTTTGGAACATACGTGCATGTTGCCGCGAGTGGTATAGCACAGATTTCCTTTATCTTCGAAGCCCAAACAATACAAGAGAAATGCACTTTCACTCGGAACCTACCCTCCCTGAGAAGAGTGTGTGTTGGATGCTCTTCATGCAGTCAACAAGAGTCAAGGGAGAAAAGTATCGCGCTTGCAGACTTCTGTGACAATATTTCGAACGGGCAAGTTAGACGTTGATAAAGACTATTATTTAAGACATGAAAGCAAAGAAGAAATAGCACGGAATTTGACTGTTGGTGAGGAAAACTGAGATCCAGTTGATATCGAGTGCGGGAGTGGGGAAATCCCGAAAGTTTCCCACAGTGAAGCTAGTGTCTCTAGTCACACTTATCTCTTATATAGAAAAACGAAATGAATTTTTTTTCTCATATAATGTTTTCTTCTGAAATGTGCAATCGAAAATTAGAATTAACGATCCATGAAACAAAAAGTGATAAGACTGGTTTTTTTTTTTTTTTTTTTAATATTAACGTAGGCATAATCCACATAGGCCTACTTCTAGCTTAGCATGTCTTATAGGACACTACAATCAAGTGTTATAATTATTATTTTGCGTGTTCAAGCCTATTTCAATATTTTAACCAATAGTTTTGTTTTTACTGGGCTTAACAAAAATAACTGCGGATAATTCGCGGAAGTACATGCATTAATTACCCCGAATTAACGAGAGTGCACTGTATTTATCTTAATGTTCCGAAACTTAGACATGACAATCCCATCAAACAAAAGTCTTCCTCCCCAACTAATTATGAAGGTGTGCTACTATTGCTGTGATACACTGTAGAATTGTAAACTAATATGTGCAAAAGACCTACAAGTACTCTGCTGAGAGGATTGTAAAAAGCTACAGGGCGCCCGAGAAATGTTCTCCGCAGTGGGTACGTGCAGCTGTGAGTGGTCGAGTCACGAGTTTAGTTGGCTGCACTGTGTCCTTGAAAGCGGGACTCCCCCGTGTGGGCTGTCAGTGTGTACTGCGATAAGCGAGCGAGCCTGCATGTTTTCAGTGTATATTACAGTCAGCGAGCGTTCAGATAGATTATTATGGGAAGAGTGCAACAGTATACAGGCGGTAATGTTTACTACTGAAGAGAAGAGTCTTTTTGGTGGAATAAGTTTTTCGCAAAAGCGATCGGTTTACAGAAAATGTAAAATTAAGATTTCAGGCACGGTTTCCTAATTCAGAGTGTCCAACCCGTGATACCGTTCGGGATTTGATAAGTAAATTTCGTGTGACTGGCTCAGTTCACGATGTACCGGGAACAGGCAGGCCCACGCTTTTAACGGACGATAAACTTGATGAAATCTCCGATATAATGCTGCTGTTGTTGTTTCATATGGCTAGCCCGGATTCCAATCCATCAGCTTCCGATATAATGCTGTGAAGTCCAAGTAAATCAACATAAAAATTAGCTCAACAAACAGGAATCTCTAAATCGACAGCACATAAAGCTGTAAGAGACAAGCTTCAGTTGTTCCCTTATAAAGTTACCGTGGTTCATGAATTAAAACCAACTGATTACAGAAAAAGAGTGATGTGCTGTGAATGGTTCCAGCATCTGTTATGAATGGCTGTGGTGAGTATGAAGTTAACTATTTATTTGTTATGATGCAAGCGGCAGCCGTGCTACCAACGTAACTGCTGTAGCTAGCTCTCGCAGACGCATGTAGGCGTTGCAGAGAACATTCCCGGACTCACTGTAGAACTACAACATACGAAATAGTATTTGTCTACTGTTAATGTGTTGAAAGATGTGATATGGAGACTTATCTGAATAGTGTAATGTCTACAGGCTGCTCAGACAACCACTTTTGATATAGTAAACTATTACTCCAAGATATGGAGCACCCTCTAACATGGATGGAAGTGGAAAATGCCCTAAAGAACAAGGAAACAGCTAGGGCAACAGGCACTGATGATGAAAGCGGTGACATGATCAAGGCAGCTGGAGTACAAGGATTGCAGGGGTTGTGTAAAGTCGTAAACCCTATTTGGAAAGAAGAAAAAATACCAACAGACTGGACTCAAGGTGTTCTCGCCCATCTATTTAAAAAAGGGGACAGAACGGAAACCTAGCAACTATAGAGGAATTACTCTTCTATCCCATGGCCTGAAGATAATGGAACGGATCATAGAACACAGATTAAGAATTATCATTGAACCACAGCTTGAAGAAGAGCAGTACGGTTTCAGACGGAACAGGGCAACAACAGATCTAATATTTTCTGTCAGGATGACTATGGAGAAGCACTGGCTAAAAAGGAAAATACATCATCTTCAATTTTCTAGATATTGAGAAGGCTTACGACAGTGTACTGAGAAATAAAATATGGAAATGCCTTCAAAATAGATCAACGCTTTAAGTCAAGATGCTATATGAACACTGCCCGAGTTTTGTCCAAATAGGTGATCGCTATTCCGAGTAGTTTGAGACTAAGCAGGGTGTACAGCAAAATAGCACACTATCACCACTTTTCTTCATTACTGTAATGGATGAAATAATGAAGAGAGTTAAGAGACTCAATAAGACCTCACAGTTTAAAGCTTTAGCGTTTGCAGATGATGTTGTATGGGGTGAAAATGAGGCTGAAATATAACAGAAGCTGAATGATTGGAATGCTATGTTCAAGCAATTTGGTCTGAATATAAGAAAGTCCAAAACGGTAGTGATGCCCGTTAGTCGACAAAACATCTGTAAATGACTGTAAATCACTATGTATGTAGTGACATGGGACAGATGGTAACTTATTTCACACTAGTTATCAAGATAGTACTCTAGATAGCATAAAGGACAAACTCACCAGTCTCTTGCTCTACCCTACTACAGCTACGATCCCCCTCTGCATCCTGGGGCAAGTCACAGCCTTCTTGACTAGCAGTGTCCCAAGCATCCACTGCCTCCCCATCGTCTAACGACTCAGAAAGACTGTGGCTATTGGACGAGTGAGGCGATGGCGCTACACCGTCACTCCCTTGGTTTGCCTTATCTGTCGACAGATCTCCATTAAGTCTCGCTGTCGGGTTGCTGTCGCAACTGTTCTCTGCATCTCGCTTGGAGTCACACGTCTGATCCTAGATCATTTCACATTAAATTGTTATGCATTTAACAATAAACAAGTACAGTATAAATTTACTTATACGTTTTCCAGGGGACCAAAGGAAAAAAACGTATAAGTGTGAAAAACGCATAAATGAAAGTCTGTAAATAAAAACTGCAAAATGTATGTGACAATATGGGTTATAGTTAAGAAGTGAACAACAAGAAATAATAATACGGTTGTTTAACTATAATCGGCAATATGTAACAATACAACTACAAGAGAAATGCACCCAGATAAAGAAAGAAGCAACAACAACACAAAGAAAATTGAGTAACTTTACAAAGTAGTCTGTTACTTGACTTGTGTTTTGTTGGCCGCGGCCACGGCATGAACAGTATTTTCTAACCGATATAATTTGGCCATTATTTCCTCAGAAACGTTATGGCGCGTCACTAAATGTTTGATAGTCCATAGAGCATTGACAGCATTATTAAAATCCACTGTATTATGCTGCGGCTCTTCGTCATCGTCATTAATAAAGTACCGTAGTGTAAATTAATTTATGGATTTTAATTTGTCTGAAAACGCAAGATAACACAGAATCAATCGCGTATTTTTAATGGTTTGATGAGAAGTCCTAAAAAGAAAAAACCACGAATAAAAATTATAAAAGAGGAAATAATAAAATTTTAATTATATCTGCGATTGTAACACACTTCCGCTTTCTTCCGCTCATCTTAACATAAGCTTCAGACGCTGTGTAACTGTGTTCTATGGCGGCTTCCTGTATTTTGAGAGATCAACAGTTTGGCTAACACAAATAGCACTCGCTGACAAGCGAGTGTCGCTCAAGGCCATCGTAACATAAAAAGCGCGTGTACTGCATTCCTTCCACCGAGAGATGTGACGAAGTACAGACAGTACCAAATGTTTGCATCTGATGATGCAGTTGGCGATTTAACTAAATAATGCTTGAATACAGGGTGCTCATGTTGTGGAAGTCTGAAAATCCCTCGACTGTAGAAGTCTAAGGCACTGACGTACGGCTCTCTTCATGTCCTCGTTCGTCTCATAGAGCTGGCCTCTCATCTGCTCGTTCACAAAGCCAGGAAGATGCTAGTCGGAGGGTGCCGAGTCTGGACTGAGGGAGGATGCAGCATAACGTCCCATCCAAATTTTTGAATGTTCTCACTGGTGAAATGAGCACTATGGGGGTGTGCGTTATCACATATTTTAAGATAATGTTCTTTCCAGGAAGTTTATAACGCAATGCCTGACGAAGCTTGTGAAGCATTTCAACGTAACGGGCAGAGTTTATGATTTGCCCAAGTTCAAGAAATTCAGCAAGAATGACACAAGAAATTCAGCAAGAATGACACTGCATCCGAGAAGACTGTGCCCATAACATTGCTTTTCTTTTTAGTTGGCGAATCCAACTGGTTCCATTCCATGTTTTGTCGCTTCTTTTGTGGTTCGTAAGGGTGGAACAAGCTCTATCCCCAGTAATAATACTTGTCAAAAAATCATCTCCTTCATTTCCATGTATCTGAAGAAAGTTCTGAGTGATTGTTTGTCTTTGAGCTTTGTGCTCTTTGGTGATTGGCCGTGGGACCTAGAGGGAACAATTTTCGATAGCCTAGCTCACGCATCATTTCCTACACTGCACAGTGTCCTATTGCAATTCTTTCAGCAATTTCACTGACAGTGACACATCTGTCTTCTTTAATGATGTCATAAACGCATGCCATGTTGCACCAAGTGGAAGCAGGCTATGCGGCTGATCTTGAATGCTCGTGTTTCCATCTTTAAAATGTTTCAGCCATCTCCGTACACTGCTAGCACCCATACACACATCTCCATAAGCACGTTGAAGTCTCTGGTGAATTTTAGCAGCATGGATTCCTTCTTTAACATGGAATTCTATCACAGCACGTTGAGAGAATGGAACAATATCGATAAAAGCTAATTATGTCCGAGTGCCAGTACATGTTCCGGAAAGTGGGAAGGTTGTGCTTATGTGCATGGTTATTCTACTGTATATTGAAGGATTGTGATAAACGAAACAAATGTTGCTTACAACTTTCAGTATGGCCTTTGTCCATGCTGCCAAACCTTAACCCTTTTGATGGCTAGCTATTATGAGTGATGTTAAAAATTCCACACCAAGTTAAGTGGAATTACTAAAAATACCACACCAAGTTAAGTGGAATTACAAGTTTTTGATATAAACTAACATAAAACATTGCTATTTTTCCAGAGCAGGTAACTATTTTTAAACATATTAGATGCTAAATAATAAAGATTCAAAATTCTGAAAGATCAATACAACTCACAGTCCGAGGAGAAGCAGTGGAAATACTGCTGGAAGAGACAGAAATTACTCTTCGTATGCATTTCTTCTTCTTCTTACTCCCGTGATTGAGCAGCCCTCTCGACCATGGTGTTGACCGCCGCTTCTTCAGGCACGATTCGCTGCCATACTTCCAAGAAGGTTTGTGGTGCACTTCACAAAGAAAGTGACAAGGTTACATCTCACAATAAATTAATCTGTTTCCATAACAAATGTATTTAATATATTACCCACCAGAGCTGTTGATGGTACTTTCTATGCCGACAACCTTGATGCTGGAGTTGAACAAAGACCCATCTGATTGGTTACGAGTCCCTCCAGTCTCATCTGTAACATATATAAAATGTGTATTACAACTTAAGAAATATGCATATCTTATATATCTAGTCTTACCATAAATACTGTCCCAAACATTTAAGTAAATTGACACAAAATGGTTCGAGATATTTTAATATCCTAATAACAAGTGTTACATAGATGCATTATGAACCATAACCCCAAATAATTATTCAAAATGGCCACCATTTGAACGCACACAGTCCTTAAGTCTTTGTGGCCACTCCTCAATGGAATTACGCAACACATCAACTGGAAAATCTGCAACTGCCTTCCGAAGAGACTGCTTCAAGCTTTCAATATTGGAATGTCTTTTCTTGCAAGCCATCTCCTGAAGCTTGGACCACAATTTGTAGTCCAAAGGGTTTAAATCTGGACTTGCAGATGGCCAATCTGAAGTAGAAATGAAATCAGGAACATTTGCCTCCAACCACTGCTGGGTTGTCCGTGCCTTGTGCGCTGGGGCTGAGTCCTGCTGGAAGCTCCAGTTCTGTCCATGGAACAGGGTGTTGTTGAGATTCTTTACCAGTCCCTCAAGCACTGTCTCCTGGTACACTTAAGCTGAAGTTTTGACTCCCTTTTCACAGAAATGGAGTTCCGTTGTGCCATTGAAGCTCACACCCCACCACACCATAACTGATGAGGGATGATGACCCCTCTGGATCCTTGGAGCCTTTTCACCAGCTTCTCTAAAGGAACGGGCATATACCCTGTCGTTTTGGGCATTGAAAGTCTCCTCAACACTGAAAATATTTTCATCTGTAAACAGGATTCGACGATAACCATTAGCTGCGTAACGCTTAAGTAAGCGCATTGATTTTAGGAGCCTCTGGCACTTCAGTTCATTTGTCAAGAGATGTCCTTTGCGTCGTTTGTAAGCACTGAGTCCCAGGTCAATGCTTAACATGCGAGACATAGACATTTTTGATATCTGTAACTCACGAGCCATCACTGACTGTCTGCTTACCGGATTTCATCGCACACGAGCCGCCACTGCTTTGATAAGTTCTGGCGTTCGTACTGTGAGTGATCTTCCTTGCCGCGGGCGATCTCTCACAGTTCCAGCCTCAACAAATCGATTTATAGTCCGGTAAACAAATTTCTTACTAATTTTCAGCTTCTGGAGGGTTTTGAAAATCTCCCCTGGCGATTGCCCTACCTTGTGTAACCCTATCACGGCCACACGATTCTCATACTCCCCCCATTCCATCTTGAAAACTTCAAACTGACAACTGTACACTTCTGCAGCTCAACAAACAATGACTCACCCCTCAAGATACGGGTTTTGTAGCCGTTCCCTAGTTTGGGCGGAAGTACAGCCACCCTCAAAAGTACAATCAAGTGTTATAATTATTATTTTGCGTGTTCAAGCCTATTTCAATATTTTAAACAATAGTTTTGTTTTTACTAGGCTTAACAAAAATAATTGCGGATAATTCGCGGTTTTCGGTAATTCGCGGAAGTTTGTGCATTAATTACCGCGAATTAACGAGAGTTCATAAACCATTCATCCGATTGCGATCAAATTTTGGTGAGTAGTTGTGTATACTTCCGAAATCATTATAGGCATAGTTAATCCAATGTAAAATAGATAGGGCGCGAGTAGTTTAAACAAATGCGTGTTGGCGATGCGTTCATATACAATTCATCCGATTGCGAACAAATTTAGGTGAGTTGTGACCTGTTAATAAAATTAACTCGCATCCAAACCGCTCCGCGGGCGGTTGTTGGTACTATCCGGACTTTCACTGTACCTATAATTGTCTGTCTAAACTTGTATCACGGCTAAGAGGTTCTGTACTGTCGATGGCTCGCTCTAGTGGCGAATGTTTGTACCTCGACATGTTTGTACCTCAGCGAGTCTCTGTCCAGTAGATGGCTCGACCTAGTGGCAAAAGTTGGAACTTAATTTTTGAAGTGTACGAAGCTTGCTGATCGGGTCCGTGGGTGCCCGAACAAACTCTTATTGTCTCAGTTGTTGAGAAAAACAAAAGGAAGTTGAAGGAATTCTTACAAGTGGAAGAGATGCGAGATCTAAATCTCTGGTGTAAAACGGGGATTATCTGGCCGTTAGGCCAGGTAAATCTCCTTTCCCCGATATTATTTCATCACTGCGTGATGTACATTTACCGTCCGCCGAAGGGAAATCTATATCATCAGGTTAAATATGTAGACATGAAGGAATACGTAATGTATGAAGTTTGGCTACAACAGGAGTACATCTATTAAGTTTGGTTATGTGTTAAAAGTTATTGGAACTACTTGAGACCTGAAAAGGTGAATTGGTCGTCGGTACGAGTATACTGTGTTGGTATTATTCTTCATATTTTTATGTTGCAGTCTAGAGCTGTTGAATAATTATCTTAGTGCAGTTGGCATATATTTTGCTATTGGCAAGTCTCTTGGCTTGGAGAACCGAGTGGGCCTAAGCGTGAAATGAAGGTTCCAATAACTTAATTTTTTAATCTGATGTAAGACATATATTTATATGTATTTTAGGGGCTGTGTTTAATCTTTTATTTCTGACGTGCCGAGCTGTGTAACGATCAGATCTCATTTTGTGTCGAGCGAGGAATTTCCCTAACCTTAAAATATTTTCGTAATAATTAATTTTCTTTTCCTCGTCTCATTTAGTTTGGTCTCTTATAGACTGTTTAATATATCACTTCTTATGATATGTATTTTATTATTTCGTCCGTTGCCTGGAAACAACTTCGGGATTGTTAATTTTTTCATGTTTCTCTTGTAAACAATGTGGGAAATTTTTCCAGTCGAGTTGTGTTCAGTCATTTTGCAATTGCTTGCTGTATGCACGTATTTGAGGTTGGTCGTGAATAATTAATTGATTTAAAGACTCATTCAATTTATTTGAAGAGAACATTCTCTAAACGCTTTGACGTTGTCATTACTTCGAAGATTTTTGTGGATATTTATGCATTTTATTGAGATCGAATTCTACTGATCTGGAATAAAATTTGTTCTTCGGTTATTAAAAGGGTAAATACTTACTTCTCCTTCCCACTTGTGGGTTCCTTGCTTCTTAATTTTAATTAATTTGTTTTCTTTATGTTTATATTTTATGTTATGTCCATCTTTTAAACATGCATGTAAAATTGTCCTCTCATTTAATTATATTTTATATTATGAAACATGCTTCGTGTTTTCTTCAATCTTAGATTTAGTGCTCTTCTCTCAACTTAATTACAACTCGGGTATGGTAATTTGTCCAGCAGTTCCACACACACATACCCTAGTCACTCTTTGTTATTATTTATTTTAAAATTTCTTGTAGGGTTATTTATTGCTTATCTGTTAGTGTTTCTTAAGGTAGCTTGTGGGTACATACTTTGGTACCTAGTCGCGTGGTTTTGTTTCCACTTTGTATTTTGTTGAGAGAATGTGTACTGGGTTTAACTTGGAGAAAGCATAGGCATAAAAGGGTTACATATTCTGAAAAATCTTGTATTAATCCTATGTGATTTTATGTTTCATGTCGACTATAAATGGAGCAACGGAATCTTACAGTTTGACCAAAGAAGAAATTATTTATGAACTCCTGATTAGAGGTTCTACTTCTTCTGGAAAGAGGGAAAAGGATCTGATATTACTGAATGCAGTTACGGATAATCCTGTACGTGTACCAAACTGGAGGAAATTTGACTGGACGTTAGGTAAGTCCCTTATTGTACCATCTGTTGAAAGTTTAATTGTGGTTTTTCATTCATTAAACTCTGACTGTGTTCCGTCTTATTCTCAACTTACCAGATTTAAGGTCCGCTGTTTACATTGGTACCATTGCCTTCGTGATTTAATAGAAGTTTGGCAGGATCAAGATCCTGAATTCCATTTAAAATTAATTTCTCTTCCTGCTAAGCTTGTTGATTGTTTTTTTTTGCGTTATTCCCAAATAATAGTGAGAGTGCGAGTGTTAACCCTGTTGTGTGTGCAAATGAAGGGGTTCCTTCTATTAGTGGATTGAACGAATTTGTGCATAATATCAGTGTTGAAAGCAATTTAGGAAGTTTTTGTGGATCTTTGTCGAATCATAGTGGACCTGCAGCTATGTATAATCAGGAAAACTATCCAAGGGCGTGCAGAATATCTGAGGTTAGGTCTGAGTGTAGCAATGTCAGAACAGGATCGAACTCATCACGTCATAACCTACCTTGAAAATCTTGATGATATACCGTATATACCCGAATGTAAGACGACCCCGAATATAAGACGAGGCCTAGTTATCAACTGCTTCTTACAGATTTAAAAAAAAAAAAAAAATACTCGCTAACTTATAACTTGCACAATATATGCCCTTAAGGTCGTGCTTTCATTTTTATAACGTCTCATGTTATCGGAAATCCCTCTGCCCGCTTTTCCAAGACATACTCTATAATTTCTTTGTTCAAGAATGGGAGACTTTATTAAATTAAGATACGTTGATCACTCAATTACTGCTCGTAAAACTGACTGGTTGTTCTTGTCCAGATTGTTTTAAAACATATTTCCGTATGCTTTCGAACATATAATTTATCCACTTAATATGACGTGTATGCGTAAATCCTAACCTCAAAATTTACGCTGTTCGTATATGCATGGTAATTAAACATAACCAACCATATTTTAATCTTCATTAACACATTGATTTGTTGCGAGTTACAAGATGCCAACACCACATACTACTTTGCAAATAATAATAATTAAAAAAAATTTTTTTTTTAATACCCTGAATATAAGACCCTAAATTTTTATAACACAAAAAGTGGGAAAAAACCTCGTCTTACATTCGGGTATATACGGTAAATGTTTCCTTTGCTAATGTGTCCATTTCTGGTGCTGCGAGCAACCAGATTAGGGGTAATTTAACAAATGCTATGTCAAATGGTGAAAGATTATCGCCCCTATGTTCTGAAAATCCTATTAATCCTATGAATTTAGAACATGATGTGTCATCTAATGTAAATAATAATCCTCGTGTGGAGTTTAAAATGGGAATTAAGTTTGGTAGTGTACCTCATCCCTTAAATGCTTGCATCCAAAATCTAGAGATGTGCAACGGTAACGATGCTAACCTGTTAATTAAATTTTTTAAGCAATTTATTGAACTTACTGACAATGCTGTAAGATTTGGGTGTTCTGATAGTCAAATTTTCAACCCGATCTTTCCTTATAGGCTACCTCTGGTTTATTAAGAGAAAAGTTAATTGTAGCCATGGAAGGTTGTTATTCCATTGATCGATTCCATCGTGAAATATTAAGTTCATTTATTCCTAGTCGTGCTTTGAGTATGCTGATGCATAATTTTTTCTATAGAGTTCAGAGATTCGAAGAGTCTTTAAATGATTATGTAACTGATATCAAGTCTTATGCTAGAGTTTTTTCTGTGCAATTAAGTGAACAACAAATTGTGGCTTCTATATTGGAAGGGATTAATCCAGAAAGCAGGTCATACTTGACAACATGCAGTATTCCCATAAATTTCTCAGATTTAAACAGATTTGTGTTGAACTCGGGTATTATCAAACACTCCGATTCCTTGAGAGTTGCCAATGTTCCTCCACCTAATTTTAATTTTAATCAATCTCAGGATTATGGAAATCCTTTCCGTTATGATAGCTCGCAAGGCCCTCGTTTCCAAAATAGAAATTCCTTCGATTCAAGTAATCGCACATCGAATAACAGGAGAAGATGTGATACTTGTGGATCGTTTCAACATATTGCTAAATGGTGTACGAGAAGACCTAAACTTAACCAATTACTAATTCGTAAGGAGACTTCTTCGGATTGTCATGCATCAAAAAGTTCAAAAATAAATTCTATGAAGGTAAATAATTATTTTGATGATGCCAGAGGTCTCAAACCTAAAGTGAGGTTATGTAGTCGCATTTCTGAAGTTTCTAAACATTGTTCCCCATTTATTGATATTTTGGTAAATAACGAACCTGTTACTGCTCTGATCGATTCGGGTAGTGTGAAATCATTTTTAAGTAAAAACTGGTTTGAAAATATGAGGTCAGTATGCAAATTTGGAAAACTTATTAAAGAACCGAATAATTTTGTGTCAGCGAACAGTTCTAGTCTTGAAGTTTTAGGATTGGTAAACTTAAAGATCCGCATTTTAGATTTCACTTGGAGATATGATTTTTGGGTTGCAAATAATTTATCTTGCGATGCTATTATGGGTGCTGATATTTTGTCTCATGTTGGGTTGTTACTAGACCTTAGAATCAGGTCATGTTGGTTTTGTTTCAAGCCTAATTTAAAATTGAACTTCAAGCCTTGTTTTAGTTTTTCCCGAGTGAATTCCTCCGAAGTTATATCTAGTTCTGACACCATTGAGAAGCTTAATTTTGAAAATCTAAAACCTGAACAAGCTGATAAACTTCGTGAACTGTGTTCATCCTTTGCTGAGGTTTTGACGAATAAGTTAGGGGTGACCAATCTATTGGAATACAAGATTGATGTTTCTGATAATATTCCAGTCAGTTCGCCACCGTATAGACTAGCCCCTCCCAAGATGAAAATCTTGAAAGAGATAATCGACGAGATGTTAGATGAAGGGATCATTAGTAAGTCTACTTCCTCGTATTCGTCACCTATATTCTTGGTGCCCAAACCTGACGGTAAATTTCGCCCAGTAGTTGATTATCGAGCTCTTAATAAAAAGGTTATTCAGCAGTCTATCCCGCTTCCTGATCTGAGATCTTGCTTTGCATGGTTTAGGGGTGCGAACTGGTATACGATTTTAGATCTGAATCGCGCGTACTTTCAGATTCCATTAACTGAGGATTCTAAACATCTAACAGCCTTCTCCACTGACTGGAATCTCTTTCATTTTAACCGTTTACCATTTGGGATCTCCAAGGGTGCAGCCATCCTAAGCCGTTTGCTGGATATGGTATTTGATGGAATCAAGTTCAAGTTTGTGTATCATTATCTAGATGACGTAGTCATATTCAGTGAGAACTTTGATGATCATCTGGAACATATTAGTGAGGTTATGTCTCGTCTAAAGAAAGCTGGTCTCACCGTAAAACCATCTACAGTTTCCTTTGCTAAACCTAAGATTTCATTTTTGGGACATATCGTAACATCGTCTGGAATTTCTGTGGATCATTCGAGAACCCAAGCGATTTGTGACTTTAAGCCCCCCCAAGAATGTTCAAGGTGTATCAAGGTTCATCGGTATGATTAACTATTTCCGTAAGTTCATTAACAATTTCGCTCAGCGTGCTGCTCCTATAAATATGTTGAGGAAGAAGGGAGTTGATTTTGTTTGGGGTCCTTCGCAAGAAGCAGCATTTGAAGATTTGAAATTAGCTTTGATAAATGCACCTATTTTGTCCATCCCTGATTTCTCCAAAACCTTTATTGTGCAAACCGATGCCTCCAATAGTGCTGTTGGTGCAGTATTACTACAAGACCATGGAAAAGGTAGATTACCTATTGCATACACTTCCCGGAATGATGCAGAAAGAAATTACTCGGTTTATGAATCGAAGGTTTGGCCGTCATGGATGCTCTTGAAAAGTTCAAGTTGTATATCGAACATGTACCCTTCGAGTTAGAAACCGATAACCAAGCCTTGAGTTGGGTTCTTGACAGACCTAGGAAAACTGGTAGAATAGCTCGTTGGGCCACTCGAATTTCTTCCTTCAAGTTCTCTGTACGTCACATCTGAGGGAGTGAAAATGTCATTGCTGATTGTTTAAGTCGGATGTATAGTGACACTAATGTTGAGGTTGAGGAAAATGTGAAGTGTAACGCAATTTTGGAACATAACATGTCAAACGTAATTCTGTCTAACTGTCCCATGTTGTTTCGGGATGTATCTGAATATCAAAAGGAAGATCCAGATCTAAGTGAGATTATAAGAAAATTAGAGGTTGGTGAAGTTGTAAAACCATATTCCTTAAGGAATGGAATCTTGTGTTGTTTGGCCCGTTCTGATAGAACACCTAAGATTGTTCTTCCCACTGTTTTAGTAGGCGAGATCTTGAAATACTTTCATGAGTCTCCTATCGGTGGACATTTAGGAGTATATAAGACCAGATTAAAAGTGAGGCAAAACTTTATCTGGAAGGGTATGGATGGTGACATCAGAAGACTGGTAAATAATTGTACGACATGTAAATTGGCTAAACCACCTCCTAACACTAAGGTTGGAATGTTATCGTCTCAACTTTCCAATAAACCAATGGAAAGATTGTTCGTGGATTTTGTCGGCCCAATGCCACTGTCGAAGCTGGGTAACCGTTTTGTACGGATGGCTTCAGTCGTTTTAACTGGTTGTTCCCAACTCGTTCAGCTACCACTGAAACGGTAATTAAATGTCTTGACCAAATTTTTGCTGTTTTTGGCCCCTGCCAATTTCTGGTATCAGATAACGCGAAATGCTTTACATCACATGTTTTCCGCAATTTTTGTTTCGAGTTATCCATTTCCCATGTGACATCATCTATCTATTATCCTAAAGGATCGTATGCTGAGAGGGTGAACCGAAATCTTCGAGCTGCGTTAATTGCTTACCATCACAAGGACCATAGATTATGGGACAGTTGCATTCCTTGGTTGACTTATTCGTTCAACACTGCGGTGCATGAATCTCATCGCACCACCCCTTTCAATTTAATATTCTCCTTCGTCCCAAATTCCCCTATATCTAATTTGTGGACTATTAATCAATTGTTGCCTGATATAAAGTCATGAATGAGAACGTACGTTCTGTTTGGAAAAAAGCCAAAAAATATATGAAGGTGGCACACGAGAAACTACAGCAGAGGTATAATAAAGGACGTAAACCTACGTCACTTCAGATTGGGGACATGGTTTTTGTCAAGAATTTTTCTGTTAAGGAAGTTGGTTCTAAAGAATCTGGGAAGCTAGTCACAAGATTCCGTGGCCCTTGTGAAATTGTAAGTTTTATCACTCCGGTGACATTACTTGTAAAGGACCCTCAGAAAAAGAAAATATTTAGAGTGCATTTATCTCATGTTAAGAGAGGTTGTGATGTTTCTAATTAGTGATTATAAGTTGTATTTTAAATTTGTAAAAGCAAGGAATCTCAAACCTTTGATGGGGGAAACATTAGTTAAAATTAGTGATGTATTTTCTGTTAGCCAAATTTTTGCTAAATCTTATTTAACCATGGACTTGTCGTGCTGATGTAAATCAGTAATTGTGTTGAAGATAGAAATGGACCATTGCTGTCGGAGTACGGTTTGATTTCAGATCAAATGTCGGCGATATCGTCATCCGGATTGAAGAGTGTCGTGACTGTTGCGAATGTCCAGGGCCCGGACATAGTGATGTTAAGCCATGACCTCTCTCACTAAGATGACCGAGTCTCCATCTACCTATGAAGACGTTATTTCTGTATGACCGAGTCTACATCACCCTATGAAGATGTTATTTCTGTATTTTATTGTATAAAAAAAGGGACTGTACTACTGCCAAGTAAGAGTTGGAATTTTACGCATGTTGGAGGTTTTCTAATGCATGAAAAACTTGAATGTATCAAATCATGGAACAATCAGTTTGGTGTAAAAGGTGTTGTCATGTGAGAACTGAGGTATGTTTTCAGCTCATGTTTCTGCGGTGTTTTTCCTAACCCCCCCCCCCCCCCATCATAAAACTGAACAATCGTTACCTATTGTCCAGCATTGTGCGGGGGAGAGATGACCCGTTAATAAAATTAACTCGCATCCAAACTGCTCCGCGGGCGGTTGTTGGTGCTATCCTGACCTTCACTGTACCTATAATTGTCTGTCTAAACTTGTATCACGGCTAACTTCCGGGAGGTTCTGTACTGTCGATGGCTCGCTCTAGTGGCGAATGTTTGTACCTCGGCGAGTCTCTGTCCAGTAGATGGCTCGACCTAGTGGCAAAAGTTGGAACTTAATTTTTGAAGTGTACGAAGCTTGCTGATCGGGTCCGTGGGTGCCCGAACAAACTCTTATTGTCTCCGTTGTTGAGGAAAACAAAAGGAAGTTGAAGGAATTCTTACAAGTGGAAGAGATGTGAGATCTAAATCTCTGGTGTAAAACGGGGATTATCTGGCCGTTAGGCCAGGTAAATCTCCTTTCCCCGATATTATTTCATCACTGCGTGATGTACATTTACCGTCCGCCGAAGGGAAATCTATATCATCGGGTTAAATATGTAGACATGAAGGAATACGTAATGTATGAAGTTTGGCTACAACAGGAGTACATCTATTAAGTTTGGTTATGTGTTAAAAGTTATTGGAACTACTTGTGACCTGAAAAGGTGAATTGGTCGTCGGTACGAGTATACTGTGTTGGTATTATTCTTCATATTTTTATGTTGCAGTCTAGAGCTGTTGAATAATTATCTTAGTGCAGTTGGCATATATTTTGCTATTGGTAAGTCTCTTGGCTTGGAGAACCGAGTGGGCTTAAGCGTGAAATGAAGGTTCCAATAACTTAATTTTTTAATCTGAAAAATATTTTCGTAATAATTCATTCTTTTCCTCGTCTCATTTAGTTTGGTCTCTTATAGACTGTTTAATATATCACTTCTTATGATATGTATTTTATTATTTCGTCCGTTGCCGGGAAACAACTTCGGGATTGTTAATTTTTTCATGTTTCTCTTGTAAACAATGTGGGTAATTTTTCCAGTCGAGTTGTGTTCAGTCATTTTGCAATTGCTTGCTGTTCGCTCGTATTTGAGGTTGGTCGTGAATAATTAATTGATTTAAAGACTAATTCAATTTATTTGAAGGGAATATTCTCTAAACGCTTTGACGTCATTACTTCGAAGATTTTTGTGGATATTTGTGCATTTTATTGAGATCAAATTCTACTGATCTGGAATATAATTTGTTCTTCGGTTATTAAAAGGGTAAATACTTACTTCTCCTTCCCACTTGTGGGTTCCTTGCTTCTTAATTTTAATTACTTTATTTTCTTTATGTTTATATTATATGTTACGTCCATCTTTTAAACATGCATGTAAAATTGTCCTCTCATTTAATTATATTTTATACAGTAAAACTTCTTTTATACGATTCACACTTATACGTTTTCTACACTTATACGATTTTTTTCTTGGTCCCGGCAAAATCCCTATACTTTCCATGTTAATTTATTTCCGATATACGTTTTACATTTATTCGTTTTTCACGCTTATACGATCATATCTTACGTCCCCGAGAGAAAAATGCGTCGTTTATACGTTTACAACGGTTTCCCTACCTAAAATCTCTAAAAATATTGGAGCCAGAAACTTATGACACGCACTGTACGTTTCTCGGAAAACATCCCTTGCGCGGCGCTATGTTGTGGCGAGAGCGACCTTGAAGTTGCGTGTGTTGCGAAATACAACATCACTTGCTGCAGTCATTGTTCTGCCTTGTTCGGTGCTTCAGTTGTGGTTAACCTTGATAGCAGTGAACATGGGTGAAAGGAAGAGGAAGTGCATTACGATTGCTGTTGTTCACTTCATAACGGGGGCCATCGCTCGCCGCTCGCCCGCGCTGCGGGCCTGTCTCCCGCCAGGCACTTTGCCGTAATGCGGAGCTCGCGCGGCCTATATATAGCCTATACTGTAGTTCACAGCTGGTGCTGAAAATGTTCGCCATTCACTGCTACACATCGCTGGCACCTCTTTATGAAATTTTCATTTACGTTCTGAAGTTCCACACCACCGATTGACTGTATTTCAACTGTAATATAGTCTTTAAGCTCATTTTCGCGAAAGATTTTCTGTACTTTATGAAGGTATTTACACAAGTTCACGTAATGAAAATCGCATTGGAACATCACACTGAGCACTAAAGACGTGAACAATTGACTAAACTGAACCCCACACTGCTAAAGCACACTGCAAAGGAGGGAAATTTGTGGCGCCAAGAAGCGCATTACCGCCAAGTGCTTGACGGGGGACCGGCTCGCGGCGGGCGCGAGCGAGAGTCCGTGTCGCATATAACACCAAGTCCCTGTATAACCCATAATGTCACATACATTTTGCAGTTTTTATTTAGCGACTTTCATTTACGAGTTTTTCACGCTTATACGTTTTTTTCATTTGGTCCCTTGAAAATCGTATAAGTGAAGTTTTACTATTATGAAACCTGCTTCGTGTTTTCTTCAATCTTAGATTTAGTGCTCTTCTCTCAACTTAATTACAACTCGGGTATGGTAATTTGTCCAGCAGTTCCACACACACACATACCCTAGTTACTCTTTGTTATTATTTATTTTAAAATTTCTTGTAGGGTTATTTATTGCTTATCTGTTAGTGTTTCTTAAGGTAGCTTGTGGGTACAAGTTGTTGTGAACAGTCCCGGAAAAGTTATAGGCGTAGTAAATCAAATTTACAATAGATGGCATGCGAGTAGCGTAAAAAAAATGGCGTGCGTTTGTTTCAAGAAAGTCCCACATGCATTCATATACCATTCATCCCATTGCGATGAAACTTGGGTGAGATGTTCTGTACACCTCAGGTAAGATCCTGGCTTAGTATTCCACTTAACAATAGGTAGCGCACGAGTAGATTTAACAAATGAGCGATGACGGGCGAAGAGTTTCAACAAAGTCCTGTATGCGTTCACATACAATTCGTCTGATAGCGATGAAACTTGGGTGAGATGTGTATACTCCAGGGAAGGTTTCTGGCTTAGTAAATCCACTTTACAATAGTAATCGCGCAAGTAGATTAAAGAAATGAGTGACGACGCGCGAAGTGTTTCAACATAGTCCCGCATGCGTTCATATACAATTCGTCCGATAGCGACTAAACTTGGGTAGTAGTTGTGTACACTCCAGGGAAAGTTTCAGGCTTAGACAAATGAGCGACAACGCGCGAAGCGTTTCAACGAAGTCCCGTATGCGTTCATATACCATTCGTCCGATAACGATGAAACTTGGGTGAGATGTTGTGTACACTTCAGGGAAGGTTTCTGGCTTAGTAAATCCACTTTACAATAGGTATTGCACAAGTAGATTCAACAAATGAGCGACGGCACGCGAATAGTTTTAAAAAAGTCCCGTATGCGTTCACATACCATTCATCCGATTGCTATGAAACTTTGGTGAATTGTTGTGCACTCCAGGAAAGGTTTCTGACTTAGTAAATCCTTTTTACAATAGGTAGCGCACGAGTAGATTCAACAAATGAGTAACGGCGCGCGTATCATTTAAAAGAAAAATCCGTAGTGTCCATATACCAATCATGCCATCGCAATGAAATTTGGTGAAATGTTTCCACTCCCATGAAGATTTCTGATTTAGTAAATCCATCTTACAATTGGTAGCGCACGAGTAGATTCAACTAATGAGCGACAGCGCATGAATCGTTTCAACAAAGTCCCGTATGCGTTCATATGCCATTCATTTCATTGCGATGAAACTTTGTGGAGTTCCATGATATTTTTAGTAGTAAATCAATTTTACAATACTTTTAGAGGTTGTTAACGGAAAAAGAAACAAAATATTGGGAATCCAGAAGCACTTCAACAAACAAAGTTACAACGCCAACACTTTCTTTGATTGGCATTGCAACGCATGCCGGGTACAGCTAGTGTATATACACACACACACACACACACACACACACACACACACACACACACACACACACTCGTGGACCCGGCAGACGTCAATTGTCGATGAACTATATACTAAGCGACATTCGACATTGATTTTTAAAGAAAAACTCAAATCGTTTCCGTGACAGTCATATACTTGTTATCATAAAAAAAGTAAAGTATTGAAGAATGTTGAATCTGAAAACTAAAAGAAATAATGTTTGTTTTGTTTTTAACTAAATGCGAGTTGAACTATGTTTTTCGTTAATCCCCGAGGTGTATAAATGAACGAACATGATGGTTTGCCAATGAGAGAGCACACAAGATGTAATTGGCTATCTGAAAAGCGGGGATTTTCTAGATCTAAACCACAAATGGACATTGTTTGGCCTTGTGACTTATTAATACAGTAGTCATTGTGAATTGGAAATTGCAGGATAATTTAAATTCATGGAATTCAGTTCAACACTGGACCTTACACATTTGCATTCTGTGATGAACACATGTAACTTTTTACCAGCCCTTCTTGGGCGACTGATTTAAAACTTCCCAAAATCATCCTCCTATTTTTGATCGGAAGTACTTCATCATATACCACACAATTGAAATGGCAGGGTCGTGGAGTGTTGGACACACATTTGGTCAACCTAACTGGTATCATTTGGGCGTTCAACTATTAGGTGTAATTCCCTATAAAGAAAACTAATTATAACCTTCAAAATATGTGTATTAATATCAACTTTAAACATATGGCGGGGACTCTCGTCGAACAGACTATGGTTTACTATCTTCTCTCCTCGGCAATGACGAAAACATGTGACCCAAAATGAATGTTGGAATATAAAGATGTTTGTTACTCACTCATCGACGATCTAGCAGATAATCTACGAGACATGCTCGATAGATCAGTTCTCCCCAGCATTTCTAAGATTTTCCACACGTGGTTTGAGGTTAGAGATGTTTACTGGTTTACATAGCCACATCTCTGCGAGAGAAATGAATGTGCTTCCGTACCCAACTTGAATTGTGCTAACAGAGATAACATCGTTGTGATATGTAGCCGTTTCGAGTACATTCACAAGCCATGCTTTCAACAAAACTGTTTCTCCAAATAGGCCTACGCCAAATTACGAGAACGCGACCTTTCCAATCAGACGCTACAATAGAAGTGAAGCCCCGCTATACACGAAAATCCCACCTCTCATCTTGTAAACACATGTTTTCGTCTTTCTCCGCCAGGGTCATGATACCCTCCAACCCATACAAAATACACCAATAATCTCGAACCCATGTATATTTCTTACAACTCGTGGCGCGAAACTCTTCTCTGACGTCAGAACCTTACACAATTTACACAAAGCTTTCTTCAAGACAAGGGAAGTTATTCTCGGCCGTTTCTAAATTTGGCCTAGAGTTTCCTGCTGTTGCAACATCTTGTAGCTTACCTACACAATCCGCTGTCTTGTATACTGACATCTCCCATACAAATTAAATGAAATATTCCTGACTGAGTCCCCGAGATACACAAGATATATATACACTAAATAAAATGAAATTCTACAACCTAAATGATGATGATGAACAAGAAAAGAAATGGTATGAACAAATTACCCTAACCTGACTTCTCTTGCAGTCAACCAAATAAGGGTTTGGGAACATTGTGACCGGAACAGTCACACACACAACACACAAATATACGTGACTTACATTTGAATTCTAAGGATGTTATATATCGTTGAAAAAAAAAATATAAAAAAAAAAAAAAAAATAATAAATAAATAAATAAAAAAATTACACATTGATTATTTTCGATGAACCGTTATTGAAATGTCAAAACTGCGCCAAGCTACGATGCAAGTGATTTGTGCAAGTTTTGAAGTCTACGTCAAATACCAAGAATTCGGCATCACCGCCACCTTTGGTACAAAAACATAACTATAAATTATTAGTGAATTTTTTGGAAGAAACCACTGCCAAGGGAATGGGCCTGGGAGAATTAGTGGGTAAGAAGACCCTGTTGAACTGAAACTTTAGTTTTCACTAAGGGTAGCGGTTTCCATGACTGTTTTTGTTTTGTTGACTGTATCTTACTACAGGTGTCTTCATCCTACATTTTGGTCGCTACTCAACCTACCCGGTCCAAATGTGAATCTAAACCATACAGGGATCCACTCAAACACACATTAAAAAATTCATCAAAATCGGTCCAGCCGTTTAGGAGGAGGTTATTAACACACACACACACACACACACACACACACACACATACAGGGTCTTTCATATAAAGTAAGAACGGCAAGCGGCAGTTTTGTTATTCGCTGCTGCGGTGGCCTTGGCCGAGCTTGTGGCGCGTCATGGCCCCCTGCTGTGCTATTGAAAGCGCGCGCATAGTGCATACAAGGGCTGTTTTTATTTTTCAAGTTCCAATGGACTGTATAAAAATAACAGATTGACATACCAAACTGTTTTACTCTTACGTCCCAACATAATCGCCAAAACGATTGAAACATTTGTCGTATCATTACACCACCTTTCCAATGCGCCCGGCAAAATATTCTGCCGCCACTGAGGTGGGTACGTCTGGACTTTTCCTTTTTGGCGAGGCGTTGCCGCCCAACCATACCTTCAATTCTCGAAAAACGTAAAAATTATTCACGACCGCACTGTACCTACGTTACGATATACTTTTACAAAGAATTCAAGTGTGAAGTTTCGGACCATCTGCCGTTTAGTCCAAACCAGCACTAAATGATTTTCACCTTTTTCGAGAATTGAAGGTATGCGTGCGCTTTCAATAATACAGCAGGGGGCCATGGCGCGCCACAAGCTCGGCCAAGGCCACCGTACCAACGAATAACAAAACTGCCGCTTGCCGTTCTTACTTTATATGAAAGAGCCTGTACAGAAGAATTATATACATAAAGATAAAACACTTGACCAACTACTCAGTTCGCCATTTATGTTTTTAAGAGAACAAAAGGCAGCTGACCCAACTTAAGTTTCTCCTGATTTCCAGTCAGATCAAATCAAAACCGTTTGTCACATGTGAATACGAGAAGAAGCATAAAAATACCAAAATTTTGCAATATTATCAGTACTCAGGTTTTCTTAGTACAGTAAAACCTCTACCTGAAGTTTCTACCAAATTTTTTGGTCCCGGGACATTCCTAATGAAGCTAGGTTATTAAATCCTCGTATTGTTTGTTGTATCATCATGTTTCTGTATCAGTCCTCTTGCAATCTCTGTACTTAAAATATAAAGCTTTGCTCCAATATATAGGCACTTCGTACAGATGTACTAAAATACCCAAGTTAAAGTTAACAAATCATCATCATCATCTTGCACAGTTTCCAGCCACTGGCCGGGTCTGTTTGGAACACAAGCCTCTCCAACGTCTTCTGTCTTCCCACCGTCTCTCAGCCTTCACCCTTGTCCAGTCTTCTCCTCTCTTCTTCACGCTTTCTTCCACCCCCTTCAGCCACCTGTCTCTCGGTCTCTTTCCTTCCCACTTCGTCTCGTGTACTCTCCTGGGTATCCTCTTCTCCATTCGTTTTACATGTCCATACCATCTAAGTCTAGATTTCTCTATACCATCGTGTAATGGTTCCTCCTTCATTAATTCTCTGGTCCTCTCATTTCCTATTCTGTCCATCTTTGTAGTTCCAATACTGCTTCTCAAAAACCTCATCTCACTGGCCTGTATTTTGCTCTTCTCCCTTCCTTTCATAACCCAGGTCTCCGAGGCATACGTCAGGATAGGGACATAGTACGTCCGATATATGATCTTTTTGCTGTTCTGAGGGACATCCTTGCTCCATAACATGCTTCTCACTCTCCTCCGAAATGCTTCTGCCTGCCTCCCCCGCTCATTTATTTCTCTATCGTTTCTTCCATTATCTTGTATCAGGCTTCCCAGATACTTTAAACTCTCCACTTTCTTCAGCTGTTCCCCACCAATTGTTATTCCCGTTGTGGTTCTTTCCTTCTTCCTTGTTGTGATCACCATCTCACTCTTATTTATGCTAAATTTCATCCCATATCCTTGTATTATTCCTTCCCACACGTCCAACTGTTCCTGTACCTCCTCCTCCTTGTTTACCAAAATCATCTGCAAACACCATTAATTTCATCTTTCCTTCCCCAATTACTTGTGCCACTCTGGTCATTATGTCATCCATCACCGCAATGAAAAGTAACGGTGACGGTGCACTTCCTTGTTTCAGGCCGTTTCTCTGTTCCAACCTGACTGATCTCTCTCCTCCCACTTTCACACAGCTCACGCTTCCCTTGTACATCTCCTTTATCCTCTTTATAGTCCATTTCTCTACTCCTCTATCCGCCAGGGACTTCCATACATTGTTTCTGCATACACTGCCATATGCTTTCTCAATGTCCAGGAAGGCCATCAGTAGATCTGTTCCATACTCATAGTGCTGTTCTTGTAACTGCCTTACAGCAAAAATCAAATCCACTGTGGACCTTCCTGCTCTGAAGCCATGTTGTTCTTCCCTCATCCCTCCTTCTATCCTTGTCCTAATTCTCTTTTCCAAAACTTTCTCAAACATCTTTGCACAATGACTCATCAGTGTTATTCCCCGATAGTTTCTGCATTCTGTTCTACCTTTCTTGAAGATCGGGACAATTATTCCCTTTTTCCAGTCCTCGGGGGTCTTCCTTTCCTTCCATGCTGTCTTCATCACTCGGTACAACCATTGTATCCCCACCTCTCCTGCAGCTCTCACCATCTCCACACTCAACTCATCCACACCCGGTGCCTTCCCTCCTTTCATCTTCCTCACTGCATTTTCCACTTCTTTCCATGTTAAGTCCTTTTCTATTTGCAGTTCATCTTCCTCTTCCCCAATTTCTTCCTCCTCGCCGTGGTTTCCATTTGGGTTCAGGAGTTCTTCAAAATATTCTTTCCACATTTTCTTCAGTTCTTCCCTATTTTCTATCTTGTCCCCTTTTGTTCACCATTCTAACAAATAAATTTCATAATTGCCAAGTAGATAAATAAACAGAGGTTTTTGGATTTTCAATTTACCTGATGCTGCAGGTCTCTTGTAATTGTGTCCATGATCAGAATATAGAGCAAGGGGGACACCGACTTTCACTGTAAAACTCTAAGATTCCGACTGCACAACATATGCGACTTGCAGTGTTCATGTATAACATCTTGATCCAATCGATAAGCATTTTTGGTACCCCATGGTCACGAAGTGCATACCATGTTACACGGTCGAAAGCCTCTTCAAGATCAAGGAAGGCAACACGCAGTGGTGGTTGTAGATGCTTTTCAACGAGCATTCTGGCAGCAAAGATTGCATCGGTTGTTCCAGCACCCTTGACAAAGCCGCACCGGTTGGCACGGATGCAGACGATTTCACGCAGATGTCGATCAAGGATTCTCTCAAAGATCTTCATTGTGTGCGACGGTAGGTGAATTGGAAGGTATTGTGCATCATTTTGCTAACAGATAGGCACAGTGATGCTGGTAGCCCAATCACTGGGAGAGTCAACTAGGGCATTGAATAAGTTGGTCAGCCAATTTATCCCAGGTTCTTGTAGTTCTTGCAATTTCCAAAAGTCTGCTGGAAGGTCATCTGGTCCTGGTGCTTTGAAGTTCACTTCCTCTGATGTGATGCGAAAGATAGGACCTACTATGGAGTTACCTTCTGGAATAAGAGGATGTGGGAACTCAATGTTGGAGATATCTTTGAAGTGTTGTTGCCAACGTTTGAGGATGTCCTGTTTGTCGTGTAATCGTTGACCATCTGTCTTCAGGGTGTCTACTGTAAGGATGAGGTAAAAGTTAGTTACTTTTTAGCTACCTTTTAGTTAATTTTAGTTACCTTTGAATTCAAGATACGTCTGCGGTCTGCAAGAAAAGGGGTTCATCACGCGGTGAAGAAAAACAACAATGAACTGTGTTTAAAGCGGTAAATAAAATTCACTTCCAGTGTTATAAATATTTAAAAAATAATAAATAAATACTCTATATTTATTATAAAATGATTTGTTTTAGCTAATATGTCGTCTTATGCACAAGGCGTTTTTATAATCGCTCTTGACCGTTTGGAGAGATTTCCTTTGTCCCCGCGGTAGATCACGAAGAAATTTATGGGACTTGACGTGATTGTGTTGTTGTTTCCTATGGCTAGCCCGGACTCCAATCCATCAGCTTTCTTGCGTTCCAATAGAGTTGTGTGAGGTTTCCAGAAGTTCTAGCAGTCACATCAAGTTTGTTGCAATGTAGCAGGTGCCCCTTATCCATTTTAC
Organism: Meconema thalassinum; assembly: GCA_946902985.2. Lineage (NCBI taxonomy): Eukaryota > Metazoa > Arthropoda > Insecta > Orthoptera > Tettigoniidae > Meconema > Meconema thalassinum. The sequence goes on along the minus strand of OX336394.1, from coordinate 397,911,325 downwards.
TTCCAGGTTCGTGACAAAGTGTGCATTCTTCGGATCTCAAGATGTTGATTCGTTTCAGATGAGCTGCAAGGCAGTCGTGGCCAGTGTTAAGTCTGAAGAAGGCTACAGCTTCTCTTCTTTGTGTTAATTTATATTGATCCCATTTAGCATCAATGTCTTTCCATAATTTGGTTTCTGCTGTTTTCTTTGCCATTTCTTCATACCTGTTTTTGATAGTATTTTTCAAGATCCTTTTTGCTGACATAAAATCAATCTGACAGGTTGTTGTAGTGTGGTACCTTTTTTTGCTAATCTGTCTGCCTCTTCATTTCCTGCTATTCCAACATGAGAAGGGATCCACTGAAATGAGATCTGTTTGTGGAGCCTTTGAAGGGTTTTTATCATACAAAAAATTTCTTTAAGTTCTTTACTTTGGGGCTTATAATTTGACGAGATGGCTTGGATGGCTGCTTTTGAATCTTTAATGATAACGCATTTTTGATAATCAATGTTTCTGCCTAATAACTGATGGAGTGCATGTGAAATTGCTCTTATCTCAGCACCAAAGTTTGTTTTGGCCTACTGGGAAGTAGAGTGAGAAGACAGATGAATGTATTCCTGCTCCAGTTCTATTTTCTTTGTCTTGTGAGCCATCTGTAAATATTTTTAGCCATTGATTAGATGGATATCTTTCTTCTATTGTATAGAGGGCCAGTTGTTTTAGATCTTGTGGTGAAGAGTCTTTCTTGCAGACCTCTTCTAACAAAGTAAGATCTGTAGTCACTTGTATATATTCAATGGGGTTGACTGGCATACAGAGTGGTTCAAGTTTTTGCAGATTGCTCTTATTGATATATTCTTTGGCAAGACTTAAGGGATCTTTTTGTGTTTTAAGATTGGAGCTAGAAACTGTTTTTTTGATCCATGTCATTTGAGGTAGTCTTTGTATACTGAGATATGCATTGGCTGTTTGATGTTTCATCTCTTCTTCTATTGGTAAGTTGTGGGTATATAATTGCGAGGCGGTTATAGGTGTGGTTTTTATTGCACCTGTTATGATTCGTAGGGCATTATTCTGACACCTCTCGAGGCGATCAATGTTAGACTGGGGTGCTGTAGAGAGTACTTCACTGCCTTATTTTATGATAGGTTTGATGTAAGTATTGTAGGTTTTGTTGAGTGTGTCTTGAGTGCTCCCCCAAGTAGCTCCTGCTAGTCTCTTCAGTAATTTCATCCGTTTGCTTACCTTATCCTCCACATGTTTTATGTGTTTGGTCCAGTTCAGCTTCTTGTCCATGATGATACCTAGGTACTTTGTACTTTCACTTTTTGGAAGGTCTTGATTACTATATTACGTGATTGTAACGGAATTCTCTTCGCAGTCAAGTACGGAGAAATATCGAGATGTTACACGATCGGCGCAGGTCTCACCCGTTTGTCGAGATTCCCGTAGTTTTCACGACAGAACACTGATTAATATCGCGATTTAGATAATCGGTGTTGCTTTTAGGCGTTCAACGAGATTTCCATTGTCCTTGAGGTCGGGCACGAGAAAATATAGCATTATTTCGCAATCGGCGCCACTTGCTGTCCGTTTGACTAGAATCCAGTTGTCCTAGTCATTGAATGTGGAGACATATCACGATGTATCGCAATCGCTGCCGCTCTCTGCCGCTTTACGAGATTCACGTTGTCCTCGCGATATTATGCAAGCCGCACCGCAGCCGGCCGTTGGAACAATTGTATATATGTCCTGCCCGAATGGTGGAGGCAAGCTCAAGGTTGGGCATGGTTAAAATGCACGAGTAGTTATGGACATGTATGGGAGGCGCCGTGATTTCCGCTGTCCCTATGCTGTGGTTCGGAATTCATCAGTGGATCACGAGGAGAAATTAGAATCGCGATGTTACGTAGGCTCTCATTTCTAAGTGAGTTGATGCACTTCTTGCTCCCCGTACGCTTTTAAGTACACGGTCATGGGAAAAGTAGCGAGTAGGCTTCGGAATGCTTCGTGATTGGTGCCCAATCACCTTTCACGGGATTCCCGCAGTCCTCGTGGTCACAATTTCACGATAGGGGACGGGTTTTATGATTTTACGCAACTGACTAGATTCCCGCAGGCAAGTCGTGCGGTCAGCCGGGCGTCTTGAGGTTGAATGTTCAAAGTAGGTATCAAATATTAAGAATTATTCTGAGAGGATTGCACGAATAATACGACAAGACAACAAGTTTTCTTTCGAATGCGAATCACGAATTATACAAGTTTTCGAAATAACTGGTTAGATTATAATATATCCGCTAAAGTTCGAAGGAAAAATCAAAATATAACGGAATTTCTAATTAACCATACTGGATGTCTCAAATTTACGAGACAGATTTTTAAGGTAAGTTATTTGGAAGCTTTTCCATAATTCCTTTTCGAAACTGTAACATTTCACAAGACTGAGACATTAAATTATTTCGCGTTATTTATGGACTTTAATTTGACATAGGCTCCAAGTTTAGAGGTCAATAACAGAAATGCGAGGTTTCTGATTAGTTTCAGAAGTTTTCGCGAATAAACGTCTCGCGAAAAGTCAGGTTTCCTAATAACACAGAAAAATATTTCACACATTGATGCCGAAAATATACGCTGAACGATGTATACCAAGGGTATCATCAGTAAGCATTTCCTCGAGGTCAGGCACGGGGAAATATAGCTTATGCAATTGGCGCAGCTTGCGTAAAACTCGCTCCATCGCAATCTCTAAACCTAGAGGCGCGAGTTTAAATGATTCAATCCGCCTTCAGAAAATGTTCGTTACCCGTATGTAGAATTCGTTACTTTTTCATTACTTTCGTTACCCATTTGTAAAATTCGTTACTTTTTCGTTACCGGTAGACACCCTGGTCTTTTATGCACACATAAGTGCTCAATATCCTGTGTTGATTTTGTTCTAGCTTTGGTCAGCCAAAAAAAATTTTCCTCTCCTTTCCTCGAGTCCAGTGTTGTATACAAGTCACTATAATGACTACGCCTAGTCTCAGTGACCTCTTAGCTACAATAAATTAAATACTTTGAATGATATTTACTTTTTTCGTTAAAAAATAAGATAAATGAAGTTATATTACACACTGCATAAAAAAGAACATACTAAATAATAAATTCTGTAGAATTCTTCAGTCAGTCGAATGGTTATTAGCTTGGCGAGTATCTTTAACAAAGTATTCGCAAGAGCGATTCCTCTGTAGGAGTTTGGATCAATTAGGTTACCCTTTCCTTTGTATAAAACCTTCAGTGTGGAGGTTTTCCACACTTTCGGGAGGTCTCCTAGTAACAAGCATAGGTTTATAAGATTTGTTATGGATGGAAGTAATATATTTGCTGAAGCCTTAATGTGTTCACTGAAAATTCCGTCAGGAGCCGGAGCTTTCCCATCTTTTAATTTGAATATAGTGTCAGAGACTTATTTTTGAGAGAATAAAATGATGCCTCTCCTGTATGCTTCCACGTACTATATTGAACAGGCTGTTACGGATCTTTGTTGATTTAGGATGCTTGAGAAGTGTTCCTCCCAAGTGTTCATATCTATTTATCCAGTTGTTGGGACTTTACGTGGTCTTAATGCTAAGAATGGGTCCTTTATGGCACCGTCCGCCATCTTCATTGCTTCACGTTCAATGTATTCGTTTCTGGAAGTCTTGAGAAGTTCTTTGTATTTTCTTCTGAGCAGACTGTATTTAGTTAAATCTTCTTTATTCAGTGTTGTTTTCGCAACTTGAAGAGCCTTTAGAACTGTAACCGTACATACTTCTTTCTGGGTTATCGGGGCGTGGTTGTTATTTCACCATTAGGGAGTTTTCTTTCAAAAATAACATCTTTCTCCATTTTATTCTTCTAGTATTGAACACTAAGCATCAATCACTAACACTTCACTTCTCGGGATCTTTTCTCACAAAACCTTATCTACTTCCAAGACCAAAAACACAATAAACATCTGAACAGATACTAACATGGAACAATATCCCATTGTAATGGCCAACGCGGGAAGTCAACAACCCACCAAGAGTATTCTGGTAATAGTGGACAATGTATAAAGGTTTATTGGCCAAAGCATTAGATAAAGATGTAATGATACAAAGGGTTGACTTTACAAAGGTCGCTTGACAATTTAGCAAACATGTGGAGGACCAGACAATATTATTGTCACCAAATAAGGAAGTCCAGGAAGGCATAAAGGACACAACACCACCACTAACTAATAATAAGATATATTATCAAATAGGTGGCACATAAAACAAATATTCAAAGGTGACACATAAAACAAATATTCAAAGGTGGCACATAAACATATGAGAAACCTTGGCACAAATTTACACAATTGAAGAAACACTCATAAAGAATTAACACACGTTACGTCTTGAGCCTAAAACACACATATTGTCTTGAACGTAGCTGCAGATCAGTACATCATAGAACGGCATGCAATACACGGCGGTTCCAAAGAATGATATAATTTAAATATGCAACGCAAGTGGAGTTGCAACAAATAATGAAAAAACAGGTCGCATGGAACGAGAATGTGTCGTCGAACCAGGACTGACTTACAGTGATGCGCCGATACTGTAAACCCAAAATGAATTGTTAATAAAACAAATTATGTGTGAAACGCAGGAAGTCAAAGTAGTTGCTGTCATACAAATACCAGGATATGCCAATCGCACGGTATTGTCACAATAGTAAAGTAGTTAAGCCCAGCGTCAACCTCCATTCCAGTGATGTTGCAGGAAGTCAAAGTAGTTGCTATCATACAAATACCGGGATATGCCAATCGCGCGGTATTGTCACAATAGTAAAGCAGTTTAGCCTAGCGTCAACCTCCATTTAGTGATGATGCCTGGCCTTGTAACATGCTTCCAGACACGATGAATTACTTATCACACGAAGCATCATCATTATTCATACGCGTGAAGACAAATTGTTAGGCAGTAAATGAAGATGGAAGTAAACACATTACAACAAACTATCCGACGCCGGGGATTGAAGAATTCGTCGACATGACGCGTATCAACATCAAGCATGGTGATGATGAGATCGAAAATCACCGTAATGTCACTGCCCAAACAAAATATGAATCATGTGCATAGGACATGATTGCTAAGCACGGTTACTATGAAGATAGCACCAATTATAGAAAAGATTAGCTGGATACTTGTTGATATAACAACCAGCGTTGAAGCACAGCATTGTCATGGCTACACTTAGAGAACAACGAAGAAGAAACACGTGATTGGTCGCTACAAGCAGCAAGGAGGCCTCTGATAGGCTGGAAGCAGCCAATCACAGTAGAGAGTTTAAAAACAAGTAAGAGGCCTCTGATAGGCCGAAAGCAGCCAATCACAGTAAAGAGTTCAAAAACAAGTAAAAGATGAATCAATGTGGCCAACTTAAGAATACAAAATTACCTTCTAAGCCAAAATATCCTACTGGAAACACGGCAGTGGGAATACTACATGTAATCAAAACAAATAAATTATGACAACTAACCAACATAAACAAAACTAACTTGACAATGAATAAATGCAATGAAGACAAATAATACAGATATGTACAACCTCACAGAGTGGAAACAAATGGGGAAACACAAAAACTGGTTTGCCAAGACAGTGGCCGAACCATATTGCCCGCACAGAAACAACAGGCAGGTTGTTTATGAAAATACAAGAGTGTTTAGTTCTGCGGCAACAAGGGAGACACCTTGACGATGGGACGTTTCAAGAGTCCAGAGGTGGTATGTAGAGAGACCACACGAGCTAGGCCGTCCTTACCACAATGAACCTCAAGAATACGTCCAAGTCGCCAGTAAGTAGGAGAAACATTGTCGTCCATAATAAGCACAAGCGTGCCAACCTTGAGGTTAGGAGACATACGGTTCCACTTGCGACGTTGTTGAAGGGAGAGTAAATGATCTGTGGACCATTTACGCCACAATGAAGTCATAATCTGTTGAAGTAATTGCCATCTAGACAACCTATTGATGGGCACTTCAGAAGCGTCAGGAATGGGCAAGGCATTCAAAGGTCGTCCAACAAGAAAGTGACCTGGCGAGAGATAGCACAAGTCAGTAGGATCCTCAGTCATAGGCGAAATGGGTCTAGAATTTAGAATGGCTTCAATTTGCACCACGAGAGTGGTCAATTCTTCATACGTAAGTACTTGAGCCTTCATGATTCTTATTAAATGAGATTTCAAAGATTTGATGTTTGCCTCCCAAATTCCACCAAAGTGCGGAGAACTAGGAGGAATGAAGTGCCACTGAATTAGTAGCGATGACGTAGAATCTTGAACAACAGATTGAAAATCTGCAGAGGAGAGCAACGTACCAAGATCAGCAAGGTCAGACTGTGCGCCTTGAAAGTTGGTACCATTGTCGGAATACACTTGAGCGGGAACGCCCCTTCTACTGCAGAAGCGAGTAAAGGCTACAACGAAAGCATGACTGGAGAGGGAAGTGACGACCTCAGTGTGCACAGCCTTCGTAACCATACAAACGAACATTGCGATGTAAGCCTTAGTCGAGACCCTTGACCTGGGGCCACCGTACCTGATAGTGAATGGACCACAGTAATCAACACCAACGTGATTAAAGGGAAAGGTTTGATGGAGGCGAACAGCTGGGAGTTGACCCATTAACTGTTCAGAAGGACGTGCAGCGTAGCGCACGCAAGTAACACAAGAGCGAGATAGGCTACGAACAAGTTTTCGTAGTGACGGTATCCAGAAGCGTTGTCGGATAGTCGCAATCACAACCTGGACCCCGCCATGAAGCAACTTTAAACGGGTATGTCTGACCAGGACTTTAGTGAAATGACGGTCATTGGGCAAAAGTATCTGGTGTTTTGTATCAAATGGAAGGTCGGCCAATTCCAAACGGCCTCCCACACGAATAGTGCCATCAGAGTGAAGCAAAGGGTGCAAATTGCTGATGGTGGAAGTGGATGGCACTTGCTCATTCTTCATTAGAGCAGTAAGTTCAGTAGAGTAGCACTGAGCTTGAATCATTTTCACACATGTAAGTAGTGCAACATCAATTTCAATGGCAGTGAGTGGACCACTGATCCTAGTGGTATTTCTACAATTAGAGAAAAACCTAATACAGTAGGCTATGACCCTCAACAATCTCGTGTAGGAAGAAAAATTGTTTAAAAAATCAATGTCAACAGGTTTAGATACATTTGCGCACGAAATTCTACACTCAGGCAATTCAGACACAGGAGTGTCAAAGATATCTGAAGTACTGGAGCTTGTAAAGGCCTTCAACCATGCTGGACCATACCACCATAGCTGATTATTTTTCAATTCTGAGGGCATACAGCCTCGGGAAATTATGTCGGCTGGATTGTCACGGGAAGCGACATGTTTCCAGGCGCAGTGAACAGTAAGCCTTTGTATTTCAGCAACTCTATTGGCTACAAAGGTTTTCCATTTTGAGGGGGGCGAAGCCAACCAAGACAAAACAATAGTGGAATCTGTCCAACAATAGACTGATTCAATAGGCAAGTTCAAAGCGGGTTGCACCTTTGCAATTAATTTGGAAAGCAAAGGTGCACCACATAACTCAAGTCTGGGCAAAGACAACTGTTTAAGAGGAGCCACCTTCGACTTAGCGCACACAAGTGCAACAGTGACGACGCCGTAGGTATCAATTGACAATAAATAGAGACAAGCTCCATAGGCCTGCTGACTGCTGTCGCAAAAGCCATGAAGTTGCATAGATTTGATTTCTGAAGCAGGCTTAATCAAACGTGGAGTAGAAATCTCAGAAAAATTGCTATTAACATTCAGCCAAGCTTGCGCGATTTCCTTTGGAAGGGGGTCATCCCAACCGAGTTTGTGAATCCACAAATCTTGGAAGAGAATCTTACAAGCAACCACAATAGGTGACACTAAACCCAAGGGGTCAAAAATAGAGGCAACAATGGACAAAAATGAACGCTTAGTAAAAGTAATTGAAGTGTCACAGTTCACGATAGGTGACTGAATCCGCAACAAGTCATCGATAGGTTGCCAATAAAGTCCTAGCGTTCTGGCGACTGTTTCTTCACCATCGCCGAAACTACGGAGTTGTTGTTTCTCTTGATGATCAAGAGGAATGTTATCTATTAGAGTCATGGAGTTTGAACTCCACTTACACAGTTCAAAACCACCTAATCTCAAAAGAAGGGTCAATTCATCATACAGAATGAGTGCGTCATGCTCGGAATCACATCCCGAGATACAATCATCAACATAGAAGTCGTTTAAAACAATCTGAGTGGCAGCTGGAAAAGCTGTGCCATCAGTGAGGGCGAGCTCCTTTAGCACACGAGTGGCTAAGAAGGAAGCTGGGGCAGTACCATATGTAACGGTGTTCAATTGATATTCTACTATTGGGTCTGAAGGAGAGTCTCTCCAAAATATTCTCTGTAAGTCACGATCTTTGTGATCTACAAGAATCTGTCTGTACATTTTACGCAGATCAGCTGCAAACGCTATCAAGTGAGTACGCAACCGAAGCAAAATAGAGAACAAATCCTGCTGAATTACAGGGCCCACCAACAAAGTATCATTAAGGGAGCACCCAGACGTAGTAACCATCGAAGCATCAAATACCACTCTGAGCTTTGTAGAAGTACTGTGCGGCTTGAAAACAGGATGATGGGGAATGTAGTAAACTTCACCATCAGTCGGGTGGGGGGCGACTTGCATATGGTTTAAGGCTAGATATTCATGCATGAATTCAGTGTATTCTAACCTTAACTCAGGGTTACGAGCCAAACGTCTTTCGAGAGAGTGAAAACGATTTAGTGTAGCGTAGCGAGAGGCACCTAGAGGCTCCGAGTCTACCTTGCGAGGGAGTCTAACCACAAATCTACCATCGTCCTTGCGAGTGGTAGTAGCAACGAAGTGTTCTTCACATATGGATTCGTCAACAGACAACACTGGGGTTTCAACTTCTTCAACGTTCCAAAACGCTTCCAGCTGTTGTTCTACATGAGGGCGTGAGAGTGTAAGTGCTGATACCACGTGCGATGGTTGCGAGGTGCTTGCACTGGGCAGCCTCCCAGAAAACACCCAACCCACAGAGGTATTTTGAATGATGGGCAAATCACCAACTGGTATGATTTTACCAGGACATAACAGGTCAAAGAAATATTCTGCACCAAGAACAAGGTCAATAGATTTAGTGCAATTGAAATCAGGATCAGCTAAATCAATATGTGATGGAATGTTCCATTCAGAGGTATCGAAACCAGCAGCGGGTAGCTCAAGTGCAATATTGGGAACCACGAGACATTCAAGCTTAGCAGACCAATTAGTAGCACAGGCAAAAACGTTCACATCAGCAACAACAGTAGCAGTGCTTTGATTTTGACCAACACCGTGAATGTGTACCTTCATAGGTTTGGTGTGGAGTCTTAATTTCTTAGTTAAGTGTGACGAAATTAAGTTACAATCTGATGCAGAGTCAAGTAGTGCAGTGACAGGTACACGTAAGCCATTGCCAGCTAATATATTCAACTTGGCAGTGGGTAATAGAGTCCTTGAAAATTGATTGTCACGAGCGACGTTACTGCAACTAGTGTTTACCACGTTAGCATGAGCTTGAGAAGCATCATTACTAGTGCCACTGGAGGGTTCATAGTGAAGAAGAGTGTGGTGTTTTCGGGAACAAGTGTTACAAGAGTACTTCGAACATTGATGATTAGGCTCGAAATTACGCAAACAATTATAACATAATTTTCGAGACCTGACAAAATTCCATTTGGCTGTGGACGAAAGTTTGATAAAGGTACCACATTTCGACAATTGGTGATCAATGCTCCTACAATATGTACAACGAGATTTGGTAGTAGTTAACATGGGTTTCTGAGGCGAATGACCTTCAGCTTTAAGTTTGGTTACAGCAGTATGTAATGCAGGCCTGGACCCATTCCTTTCAGTTATTTCCAGTACCTTGCATTTTTTCTCTAAGAAGCTAACCAAGTCCTGGAGAGTGGGAATTCTCCCAGAATCAACATGATTCTCCCATTCACGGATGCTATCATTATTTAGTAGCTCCAATATAAAATGTGACAATAACAAGTCTTGAAGGGGAACCCCGTTAAAGTCCAAAGCTTCTAACGCATTGACATGAGAAACAAAGTGGTCGATGATGGCACGCAATGACACTGTATCATTACCGTATGCGGGGGGCTTGAAAAGCTTGGTAACATGGTTGTGCGCTATGAGCCTAATGTTATTGTATCGAGTTGTCAGCAAGTTCCATGCAACCATAAAGTTATCATCTGACACAGTAATGTTCTTTAAGAGGAGTTTAGCCTCACCACTAAGACTAGAATTAAGGTAGTAGAACTTAACAATATCAGAAAGAGCATGGTTATCAATTACTATGGCCTTGAAGCTATCTCTGAAATTCAACCAGTCTGTGAAGTCGCCACTGAACTGCGGAATTTGAATTTCAGGCAACTTTATATGCGCTGCAGCTACGTTAGCAGTAGGAAATTGTGCACTCTGCAAATTATTCAAAGGGTTATCACTGTCTGTAGTGTTGGATTTTTTGAAATTGTCACAATGTAGTTTAATTTTAACCATCAACTCAAAATATTTATCTTCGAAGTCACAACGTTCGGCTATTTCTTCGTCGATATTGTCTGTAATATCCTCTAAAGCGACTTGCGCTTCGTTATATTGTTCATAAATTTCCTCGCATTTGTGTTTGCGTAACACTAACATTTGATATTGCTCTTCTGTAATATCCTGAAAGTTGCTAATTACTTTTTCTTGTGAGGTAAGCATGCCCTTAGCGACTGCACGCTTCCTAACTAAAAGTAGTTTTTGGGCATCATCCATAATGACCTTAGGATTGCCCGCCTAGATGTAATTACCAGAGTTGCACACCTAACTAACACAACAAACTTAACTAACACAAAAAATAAACACTGAGACAATGGTCTCGATTAAGTTGTAAACAAACATCTGAACATAGAATACTGTATTGTGTCCTTGGGAAGTTAATGGGAACGTATACAATGTTAAATTTATGGCCTTCCTGGTGAAATAGCAAGAAACAAGGGCCCAACATGGCCAAAGCAAAGCTTAATAATTCATTCAAAGTAGTAAACAGCTCAATATCCGGCCCGGAGAGGACCAAATAATGTAATGGCCAATGCGGGAAGTCAACAACCCACCAAGAGTATTCTGGTAATAGTGGACAATGTATAAAGGTTTATTGGCCAAAGCATTAGATAAAGATGTAATGATACAAAGGGTTGACTTTACAAAGGTCGCTTGACAATTTAGCAAACATGTGGAGGACCAGACAATATTATTGTCACCAAATAAGGAAGTCCAGGAAGGCATAAAGGACACAACACCACCACTAACTAATAATAAGATATATTATCAAATAGGTGGCACATAAAACAAATATTCAAAGGTGACACATAAAACAAATATTCAAAGGTGGCACATAAACATATGAGAAACCTTGGCACAAATTTACACAATTGAAGAAACACTCATAAAGAATTAACACACGTTACGTCTTGAGCCTAAAACACACATATTGTCTTGAACGTAGCTGCAGATCAGTACATCATAGAACGGCATGCAATACACGGCGGTTCCAAAGAATGATATAATTTAAATATGCAACGCAAGTGGAGTTGCAACAAATAATGAAAAAACAGGTCGCATGGAACGAGAATGTGTCGTCGAACCAGGACTGACTTACAGTGATGCGCCGATACTGTAAACCCAAAATGAATTGTTAATAAAACAAATTCTGTGTGAAACGCAGGAAGTCAAAGTAGTTGCTATCATACAAATACCGGGCTATGCCAATCGCGCGGTATTGTCACAATAGTAAAGCAGTTTAGCCTAGCGTCAACCTCCATTTAGTGATGATGCCTGGCCTTGTAACATGCTTCCAGACACGATGAATTACTTATCACACGAAGCATCATCATTATTCATACGCGTGAAGACAAATTGTTAGGCAGTAAATGAAGATGGATGTAAACACATTACAACAAACTATCCGACGCCGCGGATTGAAGAATTCGTCGACATGACGCGTATCAACATCAAGCATGGTGATGATGAGATCGAAAATCACCGTAATGTCACTGCCCAAACAAAACAGCATCAAAAAAGGAACATATAAAAGAAACTATACAAAACATCTAACTTCATTGGCAAGCCCACCTGCCATGCCACACAGAGATGCAAACTGCCCTCCCAGCAAGCGCCATTTCTTTACCTCACAAACCCAAAGAAAATGAACAGTGACAGAACTTTTAGTCTTTCCAGATAGCAGGACTGATTGAACCATTTTTTTGATTTTCGCAGAGTTTTTGCGATTAAGGCAGATTTGAAGATGTCTTCTAATACTTTCATTAATTTGTGGTTTAAGTCAATAATTTTCTCTGAACTATGTAGGAGAACATTCTCATTAAGTTTTCGGGCTATAGGTTTCATAACGATTGGTGCATTCCCTGAATGAGAAAGAACATCCAAGTCAAAGATCGCCGAGACTGGTCAGTGCTTCTTTAATATTGTCTCTGGGGATGAGTAGCATACCTTATAATCAAGTAATTTAAGTTCAGCTCCTTTAAAAAATATAACATCAATTGTGCTGCTTCCGTTGTAGGCAAAGTACGTCTTGTCAGATATGCTGTTGACAAGAGTGAATCCCCTCTTCCTCCAATGTTTGAAGGAATTCATGACCTCGAAACTCATTGTTGTCTATCCTGCAATTTAAGTCTCCAGCGATGATTGTATTATTTTCTTGATTCACCTTTGATAAAGCAATCATTAGGATATTTAATACATCTTCCATTGCTGAAGTTGGATAAATTGTTAAGATTCCATTATGATAATGTTCTTATCTCTATAAGTGCACGACACCTTTCTAACAACGGGTTTAAAGACGCAGGCAATACCGCTCATGGGTCTACCTCGTTGCCCTTGTATGGAGAGTACTTGCTCTGTGTAGAATCCAGGTATGTTAATTTCGGTTGTCGCGAATGTTTCGGTCATGATAATATCTTGATTGACAATGAGATTTCCTGGAGATAAATTCCAAGTGTTTTTAAGCCCTTCCACATTCCATAGGAGGAAATTGAGTGTTATATTCTCCTTTCCCCTGATGTCGAAAAAGACGATATCTCCTCACTATGGCATTTTCTGGTCCGAGTTCTGGATCAATATCCTTTTCAAGATCGTTGAGAAGAATAACCACTTTGTAGGATTTAATTCCTTTTGATTGAAGTTTTTCACATTCTATGATCTCCTCTACTTTCAAGTTATTTAGGTGATTCTTTATCATCTCTATTAAAGTATTTTGATCCAACCGGCCAATGTATAGCCATGCTCTTCGGGGAGCCGCACAAAGTTACATGTTATTTTTATATTTCTCCTTTTCAGAAGCGTACCACTTCGTTCCGATGAATGTGGGAGTTTTTATTGATGTTAAATAAGATCTCCGTCCGTGTTTGACGACTTCGACCCATTCAGTATGAAACCATATTTTGAACAAAATCCATCTCGTATTACTGCGTCCAGCATGTTTCTCCTGGGGTCCTGCCGAAAACAATGAATCAAGGTTTCACTGTATTGCCATAATAAAAATATGTGTGGCCTCCTGGGAAGTCAAGTGAAGGTCTTTTTAGTTGACGCCTGTGGTCGAGTTGCTCGTCCTAATGAGGATGATTTGAAGTATTGATATGCGTGGAGCTAATTCATACACAACTTTTATTCCCAAGGAAGTTTACACATACAACAATCATATAGCTTCGGTGGAAGCTCCGTCAGATGGCTCTCGTTCCTCCACAACCTCCCCACCCTGGTCTTCCCCGATCTCCAGAGGGATGACCAGCTGGATAGGTCGGGGAAGACCAGGGTGGGGAGGTTGTGGAGGAACGCGAGCTATCTGATGGAGCTTCCACCGAAGCAATACAATTGTTGTATGTGTAAACTTCCTTGGGAATAAAAGTTGTGTATGAATTAGCTCCACGCATATCAATACTTCAAAGATGATGTGATGAAGACGGCACATACACCCATAACCCAGACAGGAGAAATTAACCCTAGGAGAATAAAAACCCTGATGGTTTGGCTAGGAATTGAACCTGTGACCCTTCAGGCCAAAGCCGAGAGTGCTAACCAATTCGCCATGAGGCCAAACACAACAACAATCTCTCAAGTTAAACGATATCTGCTAATGTATTTGATCAACAGACTAAGGAGTACCCGTGACTTTCATGTGTTTAGCAACTAGAAAATGAAATTGTCAGTACCTTTAATGGCTGGTGTTTCAGGCGTGGTGACCAAAAACTCGGGGGCAAAACGCGAAGGAGATTCGGCCCTTTCTCTCCGTGCCCGTGCGATGACTCGACATTGCTGTTCAAAATCAGAGTCCATTTCAGTCTTGACGAGGGCATAGGCCGTATCCCGTAGAGAACAAGCTCGGTGCCGAATTAGCTTGTCAGCGGGATCTCTGGAAAGAAAATGGATGAAGGGTGAAACATTCAAACTTTCAACTTCATTCCTATAAAAAAGCTAACCGATTACACGTCTCAGTTTTCCACCATGTTGAGTACTATGAGCAATAAAGTACCGTATTTCCAACAACATGTGGACACTTCTTGTACTAGCTTATAAGTGGCACCAACTGCCAAATATTGCATTACTTACACCGAAGAAAAGAAAAAAAAAAGGTCATTTTCATTAATTTGAAGACTGGAAATTTTGTTTACCAGCTCAGAAAGAGCACCAACTACACATAACGATATTTATGCATGTAGTCCGTATGAAATTAAAACAGTCAAGTAAGTGGGAATTTAGTTTACCAGCTTCAAAATGCCACAGGTATATCTCGCACCCCATTTTTTTAGTTGAATTTTCAGGGGGAAAAAAAGTACTCGCATATATCTCGCATTCATTTTTGACGCCGTCATATAAATGACCGTAATGACCTTGAGGTATAAACACGTTCGATTTAGCGCACCACAAGTCGTCATTGAAAAAGAAGTTATAAGCTCGTTAAGGATGATTCAAGGCAGAAAAGGAACTCCAGCATTTATATTGGATACGATCGATCATCTTCCATATCGATTCCTCACTACATGTACGAGCGAGCTCGATCTTACCCGACCGCGGCTGAACACACAATGTAGGCCTAAAGCGTGCTAACAGTCACGCCGGCGCCGCATCGCATGCGTGCGCGAGGTCTGTCCGAGTTTGTACGTTCGTAGCGGCACTACAGTATAGCGTCAGTTTACGCAAGTTTGTATCAGTTCGTGTGTTATGGTTATGCGACATTAAGAACCTATGAAAAAGTCGTCATGAGCTCGTTAAGGATGATTCAAGGCAGAATTTAGAGCGCAGACGTGTAGCGATCGATATCTTCCATATCGATTCCTCGCTACATGCCCGAGCGAGCTCGAACTTGGCCGAGCGTGGCTGAAGCGTGCCAACACCCACGCGGCGCCACTTTACATGCTTGCACACGGCCGAGCTCTGAAGCAACGCAATACGTAAAGACGAAATCATTGAGATTCGAGAAGACTGAACTGCGTTTCTCTGCGATGTAACAGTAGGCCTACTTGAGCAAACTTCGAAACATACGAGCATGTTGGTGCGAGTGGTATAGCACAGATTTCCTTATCTTCAAAGCCCAAACAATACAAGAGGAATACAGAAATTCCCCGCGTATATCTCGCACCCCATTTTTTTAGTTGAAATTTCAGGGAAAAAAGTGAGAGATATATGCGAGCAAATACGGTATACTGGGTGAAATGCCAATGTGAATTTTTTATATGTGATGGCCTCCATGAAACCATATCTTAAGTCAGAATATCTCATTTTTGGTCAATTTTATAAACTGATAGTAGGTAAATTTGCGATCAATTTCGTGAAAACCAGTAGTCTCTACCTTAAAAATCGGTCACTTTAAGTAACTTTGAAGTTGTACGACAAAACTTACTGAATTTCGTGGAAAACAAATGGAAATTTGGGTATAGTACTATGCAGGCCCCGGGCTAAGGTGATAAGACGCCCTGGGCAAATGGTCTACTGGCGCCCTTTTTCTCATTTATGTGTTACTAGCAGAAGCAACGATTAGGATGGTATGGGCATCTTCAAAGAATGGGAGATAAGACAACACCAAAAGCTTATTTCAACAAGATTATCCCAGGAAAAAGACCAGTAAGAAGACCAAAGAAGAAATGGATGGACCAAATCAAGGACTCATGAAGACCAACTATTCATGGGCAGGAAAAGGTGGAGAGGGCTCGTTAACAGCACCCAGGCGACTGGAGCTGGAATTTGCCGATTATGATGAAGAAGCAATAAAACATATCAATGACGGTTACACTGTATTTGTGACTTGGATTGGGACAGCTGCACTTTGAAATAATTTATGGTAGCTGTTTTCCCTTCCTATTCAAGTGTTATCCAATAAGCACTGACCTATCAGGGTTGTATTCGAGAGCATTGCGACACAGGAGATCCACATCATCAAGGAATTCCTGCGCACACAGATAGCGGTGCAGGTCAATCTTGGTCATCATGGTCTCCAGGTCCATGGGTTGTTTCACGATGGTCAGATAGTCAGGGACCTCTTCCACATCAACAGGCTTCGTGAACATATAGAACCTAGGGCACACAGTCAATGTTAGAGCTACATCCAAAGCAACTATCAGCACATTTTACAAAACCGGCCCAACAAACTTACTGCCGATTACGAGCCAATTTCGCACATATCTCCCGCAGGAAAATACGTAGTTCTCGAAGGGTTGCCTCTTCCCGTTCTAGAAGGGTCTTCTGCTCTTCATCCGAGAGTTTGCGGGGCTGAGGAGGTGGAGCCAAAGGCAGCTCAGGGAGAGGTGCTGGCAACAAACAAAACAAAATATTTTTTCAAGCCACATAGGAGAGTTAAAAGTTGGGATGTAGGCAATGTATTTTATTCAACTCAATAGCACATTTGAAAACCATATGTTGCAGTCATCGAGGTGGTGGTCGTAAGTTTTAGAAATATTACGCATTAGTTGGAGCATATTAAGAATTTGATGAAGAGAAGAAGACAAATACAATTCAAATTTATGGCTAGGAAAAGTAAGGAACTAGTTAAATCCAACGAAACACTTCTACAGCAAAACAATCAAGTGATAAGTGTGGACCTAGTTTTCAAATTTTATGTAGATGAATAAAGTAGGTCCCTGGCAGGAAAGACACTTTAAAATCTTTGAAAGATGATTATACAAATAAAAAAATTAACAGAACTAGCCAGCAAGTATTATGCAATTTAAATATAACTAATAGCCTTAGTAGGTAGTCCTGGTGATGGATGATATTCTAAAGGAAACAAAGGAAGCGTACACAGATACAAGAATGACCATAATCCTATTTCCTGATGATGTTCCGATTGGGGAGAGAATGAGAATGTGGTCCAAGAACAGCTGGATGTACTGAAGGAAAATATTGAGAAATGAAAATCAGTGTAGAGAAAATAAGACAATGGTAATGACAAGAGGAAAGAAAGAAGGAAAGGTGATTGTTAAAATTGGATATGTATATCTGGAAGTAGAGCTCTTCAAATATTTAGGAAGTGAATTGATGGAAAATGCAAGATTGGAGATGGAGATCAAAAAAGAAGTGATGTACGAGTCCTATTACTAACTAAAACTTGGCTGAAATGAAATTCCTGAGGAGTATAAAACAGAAGACTAGGAGAGAGAGAGAGAGTGAGAAATGAAGGCATTTGACAGGGAGTGAATGTACAGAAGCTGGAGCAGAAAAGATCGAGATGGTACGGACGTGAAAAGGATGAATAACGAAAGAATGCCGAAACAAGTGATGGGGAGATGGATGACTGGAAACAGAGGATTAGGAAGATCTAGAGTACGGTGGTGGATTTGGTGATGAGGTAGTAGAAGCACAATCTTATAATACACTGGAATATCAGCATAAAAACAAAAACTGTTTATTGTGGTAATAATAAAATTCATAAAAACATCATTATATTGTCCCCGTTCATCAGTTCATAAATTGCTTGAATTTCAGATTACTACGTCAAGACATGTGACAACATAAATTCATACTTGAAGATTACACGTTAACTAATTTCAAGCAAGGAGGAAAATGGAGAGAGCAGTGTATTTGCTTGGTAACAAAAAAAACTAAATAATGGTGAAATTATTGGAAGACCAGGAAAACATTCGTAAGGGGACCAGGCAGTTATTTTCCTATAATTTACCATACTACCATTGGTACACGTTCCTCGGAAACTGTCTAAATCAAATCAAATTTTAACCATAAATAGGGTATCATATCTTATTCAAATTGACTTTATAAGAACTTACCATTCTTCCTGACTGGCTTTGGTGGCCTCATAGTTTCACCCATGAACAGAGGATAGAAGAACTGCCTTCGATCATTCTCATGAGGGTTTTGCATGGTGATCACCTCGCCGCGGTACTTGCTGAATAGTGAGCATATCTGCCACACACAAAACAACTCTCAAAATATATGGTAGACTTCTTTTGAGAGCAAACATAATGGAGATGACATATAATTTGAAAACATTTTATTAATAATACTCAAGTCTGTAAAAGAGAAAGATCACTAAGGTAGTTCTCATGGCACAACACAGTGTGCTAGTTCATTTAATCATTTGCAATTGGGGGCGTTTCCCCCGGTGGCAAATTGGGTATTCATAACAAATAAACAATTGAATGGGTCGGAGCTGAAAAGCATTAAGTCAAAAATGGTCATTTTTTAAAGAATTAATATTTTGAAGTATTGACCCCAGGTGAACAAAAGGGGACAAGAGATAGAAAATAGGGAAGAACTGAAGAAAATGTGGAAAGAATATTTTGAAGAACTCCTGAACCCAAATGGAAACCACGGCGAGGAGGAAGAAATTGGGGAAGAGGAAGATGAACTGCAAATAGAAAAGGACTTAACATGGAAAGAAGTGGAAAATGCAGTGAGGAAGATGAAAGGAGGGAAGGCACCGGGTGTGTATGAGTTGAGTGTGGAGATGGTGAGAGCAGCAGGAGAGGTGGGGATACAATGGTTGTACCGAGTGATGAAGACAGCATGGAAGGAAAGGAAGACCCCCGAGGACTGGAAAAAGGGAATAATTGTCCCGATCTTCAAGAAAGGTAGAACAGAATGCAGAAACTATCGGGGAATAACACTGATGAGTCATTGTGCAAAGATGTTTGAGAAAGTTTTGGAAAGGAGAATTAGGACAAGGATAGAAGGAGGGATGAGGGAAGAACAACATGGCTTCAGAGCAGGAAGGTCCACAGTGGATTTGATTTTTGCTGTAAGGCAGTTACAAGAACAGCACTATGAGTATGGAACAGATCTACTGATGGCCTTCCTGGACATTGAGAAAGCATATGACAGTGTATGCAGAAACAAAGTATGGAAGTCCCTGGAGGATAGAGGAGTAGAGAAATGGACTGTAAAGAGGATAAAGGAGATGTACAAGGGAAGCGTGAGCTGTGTGAAAGTGGGAGGAGAGAGATCAGTCAGGTTGGAACAGAGAAACGGCCTGAAACAAGGAAGTGCACTGTCACCGTTACTTTTCATTGCGGTGATGGATGACATAATGACCAGAGTGGCACAAGTAATTGGGGAAGGAAAGATGAAATTAATGGTGTTTGCAGATGATTTTGGTAAACAAGGAGGAGGAGGTACAGGAACAGTTGGACGTGTGGGAAGGAGTAATACAAGGATATGGGATGAAATTTAGCATAAATAAGAGTGAGATGGTGATCACAACAAGGAAGAAGGAAAGAACCACAATGGGAATAACAATTGGTGGGGAACAGCTGAAGAAAGTGGCGAGTTTCAAGTATCTGGAAAGCCTGATACAATATAATGGAAGAAACTATAGAGAAATAAATGAGCGGGGAAGACAGGCAGAAGCATTCCGGAGGAGTGTGAGAAGCATGTTATGGAGCAAGGATGTCCCTCAGAACAGCAAAAAGATCATATATCGGACGTACTATGTCCCTATCCTGACGTATGCCTCGGAGACCTGGGTTATGAAAGGAAGGGAGAAGAGCAAAATACAGGCCAGTGAGATGAGGTTCTTGAGAAGCAGTATTGGAGCTACAAAGAGGGACAGAATAAGAAATGAGAGGACCAGAGAATTAATGAAGGATGAACCATTACAGGATGGTATAGGGAAAACTAGACTTAGATGGTATGGACATGTAAAACGAATGGAGGAGAAGAGGATACCCAGGAGGATACACGAGACGAAGTGGGAAGGAAAGAGACCAAGAGGTAGACCGAGAGACGGGTGGCTGAAGGGGGTGGAAGAAAGTGTGAAGAAGAGAGGAGAAGACTGGACAAGGGTGGAGGCTGAGAGATGGTGGGAAGACAGAAGATGTTGGAGAGGCTTGTGTTCTAAACAGACCCGGCCAGTGGCTGGAAACTGCAAGATGATGATGACCCCAGGTCCACGGAACGGCATAGGAAAGAATTAAAGTCAGCCTTCTGTTTAAGCCAGAAACCACTGATACATGCAATGTGAACAGAGGAGAAAAGCATTGTCAATGACTTGCTGCCTTTCAGTGCCGTATTCCGTACTTAATGTTGGCCGCACTGCAAGATTCCCGTGTGTTACAGTGCTATTGTAAATTACATTTGTACAGGGTTTAGGAGGTTTTTATGTTATTAAACCATTTTAAAATAAAATATCCTGTGAAGTATTCATTCTGGATGGATTTATGCTGCACTAAACTGACCACGGAGCAGAAAGGCATTAAGTCAAGTTTCCAAAATTGAAAAAAATTGAAAAATACGTATTGTCCCCGTCCGTCAGCAGTGGATCGGATGGCCCGGCGAAAGACATCGTGATACTCCCCGAAAAACCTGATTACGATCTAGGCGCAATTTGAACACACAAAAAACAAGTAGTTCCGCGAAGAACTAAAGCCTTTTTTCATATATCCTACTTATGTTAATTGCCACTATCAACATAAAAAATTTCAGTTTGATTGCTGTAATAAGATTTTGAGAACTGTCTATATATTTCGGATGGTCGCCATGATGGATTGCTATATGTATAGGCCATGGTCATCTACCTTTAAAGGAAAATTATTGCATAGGTACATTATCCAAACTTTCACTTTGATCGCATGATTACGACTCAAGAAATAAAAACTTAATTTTAAAATTCGCACAGCCGCCATCTGGAGGTTATGTAAACAATTGAACTAAATTATATACCAGTGCAATACAATGTGTATAAACATTTACTGTACCAAGTATCATTGCGTTTGGATCATTAAATCGCGAGAAAAGTCTATTAAAACTTTCAACTTCACTTGGCCGCCATGTTCGTTTTGTAGTTAACCGGTTTTTGAAAGTCTCATAGATGAACTTTCAGTAGTGCCCTTTATCTCCGTACAAAATTTCAGGGTGATACCGGCAATAGTTTCAGAGATACAGAATGCCGGTGAAATATTTCGCACAGCCGCCATCATGAGGTTATGTAATCAATTGAACGAAGTTAGATGTCTGTGCATTACAATGTGTATAAACAGATACTGAACCAAGTTTCATTGTGTTTGGTTGGTTGTTGTTGTTTGAGTCTTCAGTCTTTTGACTGGTTTGATGCAGCTCTCCATGCCTCCCTGTCCTGAGCTAATCGTTTCATCTCTACATAGCTCCGACACCCTACATCGGAGGCAATCTGTTTAACATATTCTAACCTTGGTCTAACCCTACAGTTTTTGTCCTCGACCCTTCCTTCCATAACTAAGCTTGCTATTCCTGGGTGTCTTAGTAAGTGTCCTACCAACCTATCTCTTCTCTTCATTAGCAGTCGCCAGAAACATCTCTCCTCTCCCACTCGTCTTAATACCTCTTTGTTTGTAACCCTATCTACCCATCTGATCTTCATCATTCTCCTGTAACGCCACATTTCAAATGCTTCAATTCTCCTCTTTTCTGCTGCACCAATAGTCCAAGTTTCACTTCCATAGAGCGCCACGCTCCAGACAAAGGCTTTCAAAAATGACTTCCTAATACCTAAATCTATATTCGATGTCAGCAGATTCCTTTTTTGTAGAAATGCTTTCTTTGCCTGAGCCAACCTACTTTTAATATCCTCTTTGCTTCGTCCATCACTGGTTATTCTGCTTCCTAAGTAACAGAAGTCTCCTACTTCCTTCAGCTTTTCACCTGCCAATTTGATCTCCATAGAGGTTTCTGATTTATTTTGGCTGCATTCCAGTATTTTTGTTTTACATTTATTAATTTTCATCATGAATTCTTTCCGTAAGACGGAGTCCATACCAGTCAAAAACTCATTCAAATCCTCAGGCTTGTCGGCCAAGATGACGATGTCATCAGCAAATCTCAGAGTTGAAATTATTTCTCCTTGAATCTTCACTCCCACTTTAAATTTTTCTCTAATTTCCTTCATTGCTTGTTCAATGTAAAGATTGAAAAGTATGGGTGATAAGTTGCAGCCTTGCCTTACACCTTTCTGAATACCAGCTTCTCTCTCATGTCCTTCAACTCGAATGACTGCTGTCTGGTTTCTGTACAGATTGTATATCGCCCTCCTATCCCTGTACTTTATTCCAATTGATTTCAAAATGTCAAACAATTTAGTCCAATCAACGTTATCAAAAGCCTTTTCTAAGTCTACAAAAGCCATGAACGTTCTCTTATCTTTCCTTATTCTACCTTCTAAAATCAGCCTAAGACTTAGTACAGCTTCCCTTGTTCCTACATTTCTCCTGAAACCAAACTGGTCTTCACCCAACTCCGTTTCTATCTGGCTTTCAATCCTCTTGTAAATTATTCTAGACAGGATCTTTGAAGCATGAGTAATCAAGCTGATTGTACGGTAATCTTCACATCTGTCAGCTCCCACTTTCTTTGGTATAGGGATGATTACATTCTTCTTGAAATCAGGGGGTACCTCACCTGTCTCATAAATCCTACACACCAAGTGAAATAACCTGATCAGACCTTCATCTCCTATGCAGCGTAGCAACTCAATCGGTATATCATCTATACCTGGAGCTTTGTTCCTGCTTAAGTCTTCCAAAGCTCTATCAAATTCTGATCTCAATATTAAATCTCCTTTCGCATCCTCATCAATTTCCTCCTCCCTTTCCATTACATGATTCTCAATCTCCTTTCCCTTATACAAACTCTCTATGTAAGCTTTCCATCTCTCAACCTTTTCTTCCCTATCTGTTAGAGGCTTTCCATTTGTGTCCTTAATATTACAGCACTTAGTCTTCTTTTCCCCAAAAGTATTCTTAATCCTTCGATAAGCTGTGTCTACTTTTCCTAATTTCAGACAATTTTCTATACCTGCACATTTCTCTTTCAACCATTCTTCTTTCGCTTCCTTGCACTTCTTGTTAACCTCATTTCTCAGACGTCTATTCTGCTTTCCCCTTTTCATCTCTTAGATTCTTGTGTTTCCGCCTTTCATCCATCAATTCTAGTATATCCTGAGTGATCCACGGTTTTCTACCTATTCTTTCCTACCAATGTTTTCTTCTGCGGATTTTGTTATTTCATTCTTCAAAAGTGCCCATTCGTCTGCAATTGAAGTTTGTTTAGGGTTTTTCATTAGTCCTTCCTTTATACTCTTCTTGAATCTTTCGTTTACATCCTTCTCTTTCAGTCTGTCTATTGCCCACCTTTTTGGCTTTTGACTTTTCTTCAACTTTAATCTGCATTTCATTACAACCAGATTGTGATCAGAGTTTATGTCAGCACCAGGATATGTTTTACAATCCAAAATCTGGTTTCGAAACCTCTGCTTGACCATAATGAAGTCGATTTGGTAACGCCCTGTATCTCCTGGTCTCATCCATGTGTATATTCTTCTATTGTGGTTATTGAATAAGGTGTTAGCTATGACCAATTCATGCTCGGTGCAGAATTCTACCAGCCTGCTTCCTCGATCATTCCTTTCACCTAATCTGAAATCTCCTACTATCTTCCCTTCTCTCCCTTTTCCTACCACAGCATTCCAATCTCCCATTACTATAACATTTTCATCACCCTTGATATACCTCAGAATTTCGTCTATTTCTTCGTAGACCTTTTCAACATCCTCATCATCAGCTTGACTGGTAGGCATATAGACTTGTACCACTGTAGTGCAGGTAGGTTTTGTATTGATTTTTGCTACAATAATCCGTTCACTATATTGCTCATAATATTCCACCCACTGTCCAAGTTTCCTACTCAATATGAGGCCAACCCCGGCTTGGCCATTGTTTGATTTAGTGCTAATCAATTGGTTGGTTAAATCGCGAAAAACGTCTATTTAAAACTTTCAACTTCGCTTGGCCGCCATGTTGGTTTTGTAGTTACCAGTTTTTCAAAAGTCACATAGGTGAACTTCTAATAGTTCCCTTTATCACAGTACAAAATTCCAGGGTGATATCGGTAATAGTTTCGGAGATATTGAACGCTGGTGAAATATTTCGCACAGCCGCCATGTTGGATTGGTGAGACGTAATAAAATTTGAAGGGCAAGGGTGGGGTCGTCCGGAATAGTGCTCCATCGTCCTTCCAGTCTTTTTTCTTCTCGTTCCATATTCCGATAAGATCTTTCTTCTTTCGCCCCCGAACTCGAACTCGGACCCAGAACCTTCCCGTCCCGTGGTGATTCGAATAAGGCCTCCCACGGCGGCTTCATTTCTTCCTTGGTTGTCAGGTCACCCCATTGAGTCCCCTCATGACTGTTAAGTTATCCATATTACCCAGGAATAAGTTTGGGTTGGAATATGTCAACAATAATTGCACAGGTTAAGAAATGTCCTTGCTTAATGATGAATTTTGCAAGTCCTCATGACACACGGTTTTTAACATAAATGGTGGTATTGCACCCCGTGTAATGTCACGAGCCCTTCACAACAGTAATTACAATAATGTCCTGTAGTTCTCGAGGATTAATAGAATTACGATCAGCTTAGCACAGTTTGTAAGTGCCTCGACATGGCCGCTGAATTGAACTGTGTTCTAAGTGTCCGCCTTGACCTTGAGACTCAAGCAACAAGTCCACCTTATGTCAGAAAGAAAAGTTCGAGTCAATATTACAAGTCATACACAGCTATAAGGCCCTCTTATAAAACTCAAAATGCCTATGAATTTGGTATTCACAGAGTTCGAGACTGATTTTAACACTCCCGGTCGTATACGATACCGTGCCATTTTGCCCTTCGTCACCCGCACATGCATTTTATCTCGCACATGAAAAAAAAAAAAAAAATCACTTCATGCGCATTATCGATGTTTACTTCTTGCACACTAGAATCTGTCTGTCACTCGCATGAGTGTCGACTATCACCACTGCTTGTAGTCAGTCACGGGGTCTCTCGTACTCCACCCTGCCGTCGAACAAGGACACTACTTTGAAAAGTTTTAAATGAAATATGCAGACATAATACGTCGTTGGGGGTACAATTCCTAATTTATATAAACTGTGCAGCCTGAATATTATAATCATCAGATATTCTTGCTTCTTCATTAATGTTGAATGTTACACAAGGTCACAGTAATGAAACAGGTTGGACACTCCAAACTCGCCGCTCGCGCGACCTAATCACGGGCTCGCGCACATGCAACGTTGCCACATAGTCTTGCACGCGTCAATCAAAAACTCTGTCCATAAAATATAACCTGGACTATTGTGTTGGGCACAGTATATTACATAAAAATTGATATCCCGCTAACACAAATATAACCTGAATAGTTGCTTCACAAAATAGATGACTAATATCGACTGTTAAGTTCTGTTCTGACAATGACGTTTTATCTGTCTCCTGAAAAGTAGTGAAAACAGGCTTAATGCTTTTCAGATCCGGCTGATTCAATTATAAATAACTCGATAACAAACTAGAGTATTTATACAGATAGTCTTTTCTTAAACACACCTATGTTTGGGGAAAGGCTCCAAGACCCTGCGGCAGGTGGTGAGATCCAGTTATCAATAGCATAGTTTACGAAAGAATATTTACAATAATTTGTATGCTGTGGTTGGCCCTTAACTTTGAAAGAATGACCACCCCTACTCATGTAGGTGGACTTTCCCACCCTTACGTTTGCTAAGCTCACTCCATGCTGGTTGATTGGTATACTTGTTGCACATAGCGCAGAGTCTAGATTTCATCCTCATAGCCTCAAGTGATTTTCACCCAAGTCTCTTTAACGTATGGGTCACACTGCTCCAGGGATTTAAGTCACTGAGCACAAATCTAGCAGCCCTTTTTTGTACTACAGTGGAAATCTCGTTAGCACGTTCTCGGTTATGACGTTTTCCTGTTTAACGCGATGATTTTCTTCTTCTCACTTATATCTCAAAGAGACCGAGTGTGCCCCGTTTTTGCCCTCAGACCACAATTAAATTTCATGGCAGAGCAGGAAATGTAACCCGGGTCTCCGGGGCGATAGCCAAGAATGGGTGGGCTTCCATGTGTTAATACGATTTTTGACATGCACGGGACATAGAATTCTAAAACTACCTCCATTAGGGTGACTGCCGAAGTGAGTATTGAGTATAGGCCTGTGCTCATTCCAGTAGTAGGTGAAGTGATTCTGTCTCCCAACAAAATGTACTGCCATAACCTATAACAGGTGATGGAAATTGCTTATTTAGAGCCGATTCGTACTGTTTATATCAAAATGAAGAACGTCCTTCTGAGCTGAGTTTTCAAGCTATTGTAAAAAATTTTGCTGGCAGGAACAATCATAAGGATTTTATTATAGGCGTTCAGTCTCATCACATTCTCCTCAGCAACCAACTTCAGTATGAAAGTCTCCGGACGGTGAATACACTGGTCATGTTGAACTTCATTGCATAAGGCAATTGATTAATGATTATTTGTTTCGAGTACTGAGACTAACAACGCTGTTGATTTCGGCAATGGAAGTTTTATTTGCCATTTAATATTTAGCGGCTCCGTTGATGCAGGTCACTATAGTGTTATCGAATAATACGAAGCCACTTTTAAATTCCAATATAAATAGGCCATTTCAGAAACAATTCCAGATATTTTGCAGTACAGTGTAAGATCCTTGACGATCAAATGTAAACATTGTTCTACATTGTATTTCTCTTGCGTAAAATCTATGCTTGGTTACTTTGGCCTTTACTGTTGTGATGGTAAAATTAATCTGCTGGAATATAAAATATTTGACAGGCTGCAACAATGTAATGATATTAATTTAAAAGTCATTGAACTTATATCCAGTAGTTCAAACACATACATCAGCGTTAACAGATTAGATACTGAAGATGAAAGAGAATTCTTCAATTCCTTGGAATTAAGTGATTCGCCTCCACATACTCCGAACGTTTGAGCCATAGTTAAGCTCCTTAGAAATCTGAAAGTTTCCCAAGGACTCCTATATGGAAACATATTAATTGTAAGAAATATGTATGAAATTGCTAGGATTCTGATAAAACAGGCGCAGTAATATTAGGCAGAGAGCTCAAATCCTACGACTTGATTTAACACCTTCCGATAAAACACTTACAGGAATAGTACATTTTCTTTTAATAGGCAGCAATTTCCTATTCGCTCGGCATACTTTATCACAATCAATAAAGCTCAAGGAGAAACTCTGGAACGTATTGGTCTATTTACCTCATCATGTTTTCAGTCATGACCAGCATTATGTTGCAATGTTGAGAGTGCTATCTTTTGACACCCTTAAAGTTGCAATAGTGCCAAAAAGTAATCATACATAGAATGTACCGTAACTTATATAAGAAGCTTCTTGAGTAAATATTTTTTCCATTGTCAGTCAAGTTTTGATGGGTTTCAACTAATATTTATTAAATCTATTGGTTGTTCATTTATATCATGCCTACCTGCCTTCATATGCAAGGCATGCATACATACATGCCCCTCAAGGTATCTTCAGTACGCATTTTCTTGAGTTCGGGCATGAGAAAATATAGGTTTACTACGCATTCGGCGCTGCTTGCGAGAAACTCGCACCATAGCAATCTGAGTTTAGTGATGCGAGTGTAAATGATTTACACAGACCTCAGCGAATTTTCGTTACCTCCAACTATCTAAACAAAAATCATCTACTTTTCATTACTTGTTCGTAAAATTAGCTACTTATTAGTTACTTTCGTTACTGGTAGACACCCTATTAACTAGGGGTCGACGGTGCACCGATTTTTCGGTTTCGGTACGGTACAAAGGAAATTTCCGACCTCGGTTCGAGACTATAAAAAACTCTGTACGGTACAAGAGACACAAATACCGTAATTTAAGGAAACCTTTTTTTAGACATCCAAAGTATTGTCCTTTATCAACAATGTTTTACTTCAATAGTTAGTTAAATACAGTAAAACTTCTTGTATACGGTTCATATTTATACGTTTTCTATACGATTTTACCTGGTCCCGGCAAAATGCCTATACTTTCCATGTTAATTTATCTCCGATATACGTTTTACATTTATTCGTTTTTCAAGCTTATACGATCATATTTAAGTCCTTTGCAATATAAAGCGTCATTTATACGTTGCGTGTTCTGAGAAAGTATGTATGTTCGAATGCAAACTTTTGTTACCCCCTGTACTTCCCTTCGGAAGGATGCACTGCGTGCTATATTATGTTACGATGGCCTTGAGCGACACCGGTGGTCATGGCGACACTCGCTTGCCAGAGTGTCGTAACAAGGAAGAACGGCTTGCGTAATAAGCAAGTGCTATTATTGTGTTAGCCTTTCAAAATAACAGGAAGCAGCCATAAAACACAGTTAGACAGCATCTGAAGCTTATGTTAAGATGAGCGGAAGTGTTTTACGATCGCCGATATATTAAAAAAAAAATTATTTCCGCTTTTATAATTTTCATTCGTGTTTTTTTTTAGGACTTCTCGTCAAACAATTAAAAATACGCGATTGATTCTGTGTTATAATAATCTTGCGTCTTCAGACAAATGAAAATCCATTAATTTAGGCCTACACTACGGTATTTTATTAACGACGATGAAGAGCCGCAGAATAATACAGTGGATTTTAATGATGCTCTATGGACTATCAACATTTTGTGACGCACCATAACGTTTCTGAGGAAATAATGGCCGAATTATATCGGTTTGAAAATACTGTTCACGCCGTGGCCACGGCCAACAATAAACAAGCCAAGATAAACTACTTCGGAAAGTGACTCAATTTTCTTTGTTATATCTGGGTGCATTTCTCTTGTAGTTGTTTTGTTAAATATTGCCGATTATAGTTAAACAATCGTATTATTATTTCTTGTTTTTCACTTCTTAACGGGAACCCTCGTTCGCCCGCCGCTCGCGTTGCTAGCCTGTCTCCCGCCAGGCACTTTGCCGTAATGCATAGCTCGCGTGGCACAGTCACTGAGTAGATTATAGCCTATAGTTCACAGCTGGTGCTGAAAATGTTCGCCATTCATTGCTACACATCGCTGGCACCTCTTCATGAAGTTGTCATTTACGTTCTGAAGTTCCTCAGCACCGATTGACTCTATTTCAGCTGTAATATACCTTAGTCCAAAGAATATGGACTGTTAAAGCCGTGGCGTCAAGAAGCGCATTACGGCAAAGTGCTTAGCGAGAACCGGCTCGAGGTGAGAGCGAGAGTCCCCGTCGCTTTTAAAACAAAGTCCCTGTATAACCCATATTGTCACATACATTTTGCAGTTTTTATTTACCGACTTTCATTTACGCGTTTTTCACATTTATGCGTGTTTTTTTCCCCTTTGGTCCCCTGGATATCGTATCAGTGAAGTTTTACTACTGGAGCACAATAACTCTTCTGATTAATAAAATTAAATTATGGACTTAAGTGTTCCAGTGTCTATTTAATGTATGCATCAATTGGCTTACTCCACACTAAAAGGGCAAGTTTGAAAGTTAATGGAACATTGTATGAGATTATTAGCTGTACATTTTTTCTGTATTTTAAATAAAAATTGTGCTATTTGGCAAGTATTTGGTTTACTGTATAATCATTAGAACTCATGTGTTACTTTTTTCTTAATGGTTTACTCTAATTTAGCATGTTAAAATCAGCCGAGCTGTACCGAACCGATTTTGTACCGAGAACCGAAGTACAATTTTTTTTACCGAACCGAACCCAAATTTTCAGTACCGAAGACCCCTACTATTAACTAACATTCCTCGTATTACATATGTTTACAACAGAAGAAATAACAAAATACAGTGCACTCGTTAATTAATGCACGAACTTCCGCGAATTATCCGCAGTTATTTTTGTTGAGCCTAGGAAAAACAAAACTTGGTTAAAATATTGAAATAGGCTTGAACATGCGAAATAATAATTATAACACCTGATTGTAGTGTCTTATAAAGACATGCTAGGCTACTGGTAGGCCTATGTGGATTATGTCTACATTAATATTTAACAAAAATAAAGCAGTCATCTTTTTTTGTTTCTTAGATCGTTCATTCCAATTTTCGATTGCACATTTCCGAAGATATGAGAACGAAAATTCATCTTGTTTATCTATATAAGAGATAAATGTGACTATAGAGACACTAGCTTGGCTGTGGGAAACTTTCGGGATTTCCTTTGCATCACTCCCGCACTCTATATCAACTGGATCTCCGTTTTCCTCACCAACAGTCAAATTCCGTGCTATTTCTTCTTTGCTTTTCTGTTGTAAATCATAATCCTCTTTATCAACGTCTAACTTGCCCGTTCGAAATATCGTCGAAAAAGGTCGGCAAGCGCTTGCTTTTGTACGAGTGGAGTAGCGGTACTTTTCTCCCGACTAGTTGACTGCATGAAGAGCATCCAGCAAACACGCTCTCGGTGTCGTGCAAGTTTGCGCCATTAAGCAATAATCGCCGTTTACAATACGCTGTCCGCGCATCTACCCTTCGCAACTAGCAGATCAGCGACCTTCGAGTGTGGGTGTTGGGAAAGGGAGGGCAGGTTCCGAGTGAAAGTGCATTCCTCTTGTATTGTTTGGGCTTCAAAGATAAAGGAAATCTGTGCTATACCCCTCGCGGCAACATGCTCGTAAGTTTTGAAGATTGCGCAAGTAGGCCTACTGTTACATCGCAGAGAATCTCAGTTCAGTCTTCTCGAAACTCAATGATTTAGTCTTTACGCATTGCGTCGCATCAAAATTCTTTTAAACGACAGAGAGATTGCTTTACTTAGCGCGATGATTAGTTGCTGTGAGAATTCCCATTTAAAAAAATACTCATGGAGACCCGCGAATTAACCGCAAAACTAATTATCCGCTCGCGAATTATCGGGAGTGCACTAATGGTATAGGGTAATCGGGAAAACAATAAATTTCATATGTAACAAAAATTGCGGTGAATCTGACAGACCGTAGCACAAACACAGTAAGCTCACCTCTTCTGGGAGTGTGTTATAAGGACTATCTGAGGTAGCAAACAGAAGCACAGGAGAGCTGGGGTCGATGCGCCGCAGGTGCATTAAGAACAGAGCCTGTAATGTCTCTGTCATGAGAGACCACAGCTGAGCTATTCCAGGCACATAGATGATGGACGGGAGATGGCGACGAGCCTCTTGGAAGATCTACAGGACAAAACAGAAAATGGCTAAGTCAAATGTTACAAGATAGGGTTCATTTAAAATCAGCATTAAAGATAATAAAGTAACAGCAGGAAGAACCTGAAATTACATTTACACAAAAGTTGCATTATTAATATTTCAGAAGTTATATAACAATAATTAAAAAAGAAAATCTAAAGTTAACAACAAACAATGGTTTCAACTATCATCATCATGATATCCTTCCAGCATGGCGGGCAGGATTGGAGTGGACAAGATGTGTCTCCATCCAATTCTATCAATGTGAACCTCCCCTCTTACTGTATCTTGTATTTTGCAGTAGACCTTCAGCAATTTGACCTAACAACCTTTTTTTCGAGGTATTATCCTTTGCATATGGCCAAATAATTTCAGACTTGTAATGTTCATTCTTTCTTCCATTATTAACCCTTCGAGTGCGAGACAACAATATATCGTTCCGTATTTACGCCTAAAGTGCCAACAACGATATATCATCGTTTTATACGTATTTAGTACAGTTGTATTTGCCAGGAGGCGGCACCATATCCGTTGATTCCACAGAGAAAGGATAGTAGTTTTCAACTACGTTGCTAGATGACGCGTAAGTTTCCTATTTCCAGTTCAGTGAATTTTAGAAATCTGCGTTCATCCACGCCGTGTAACATCTATGACACATCGAGTAAAATGGCGTTGAGAGGGAGAAATAAGTTTGTTGACGGCGATGATCTGGCTATGTACGTCAATAATTTGAGTGAAGAGGAGGATGATTACTCGGATGAGGAATTTAATCCTCCAATAGATGAGAGAGTGGAAAGTGAAAGTGGCGGGATTGATGTAAACATCCGACCGCATGATCTTAGGCCTAAGGTAAACAGCAATAGCTACAGTGATAATGACATTCAGAATGACAGTAGTAGCGATGACGACAACAATATCCAGAAGTTTCACGATTTCCGTGAAGTTCAGGTAGGACAAGATGCAAAATCCTGAAGCCTATATTTTTATAAATATGTTTTCTGTGTGTTGTGTTTACCTGTAGTGAAGATAACTCTCAAACTATTGTACATACTAAAGCGATATTTTACGCGTTCATTCATCGGGAATGGGAGATTACAGAGAAGTAAACATTACTCATCTGTGAGTTGAATGTCTAATTATATTTTGTTTTATTTCGTTTTTTTATATTTTTTGTGTTTTGAAAATGTTCCAAAAATATTTTTATTTTGAATAAACATGAGCATGATAATGTTAAAGTGTAGTTCAGAAGTGAGCGAGTTCACTAGTTAGCATTTAGGGAAAATTTCAAGCCATTGTGTTGGTTATTGTGAATTATATAGCCCTGCGAGTGTGAACCTGCAAAATCCTCTAAATCAGTCTGGCACTCTTGGCATACTGTGAGCGCGCAGGCCTGGCACTAAGGGGCTTAAAGTCACCTGCGTATTCCTCCTAATGCAGTCATTTCTGATTCTTTCCATTCTTAAATTTTGCATAGCAGATCTTAAAATTTCATTTCACAAGCTTGTAATATGCTCATATCCTTATTCAGCTCTATAAGCCGTATGTCATAATTGGCAGAAGGTATGATTTGAACATTGTCTGCTTGGCTCTTATGGGAATTGATTTATCCCACACAATGTTTCCAAGTTGGTAAAAGAAAGTAGAACCCATTCACACTATTCTGGACTTTCAATTTAGCACTCCCACGATTCAAGATGATGTTTCCAAGATAACTAAAGCTTTCCACTCATTCAATCCTTTCTCTGTCAAGTCTTAGGTTACATAGGGCGACTGTTTTGTGAGTGGAATTGTGGAAAAAGGAAGCTTTTAGTTTAACGTGACCGTTAATCTTGCAATCATGAGCCACGGGACCTCCTTTTTACGTGGAATCCGAACCACAGGACATGGCAAATATAATTTGTCTTGCATATTTGATCTGATGATGCTTGCTTGAAAGCGAAACATGTCATCCAACTGAACCTCCACCATTTGTTAGAGAAGTGTGATAATATACCAATAATTCATGTACCATTTCTTTCAAATAATAGGGAGATAAAATAATTGTTACTTTCTGCCCTATCTATTTGTCGACTGACTGAAGGGCATTTCTGTTAATTTCACCAAAATACCGTAGGTATCTAGAATGAACTTAAGCAGAAAGTGAGCATAGTTTGTACCTGTATGACAGCCTCTTCAGCACTACGTCCAGGCACCTGGTACAAGGCAGTGAGGTCCAGTGTGTGCACAGCCACATGCTCCATGCAGTGCAGCAAGGCGGGGCCAAGGTGGTTGGTCTGTCCCTGCTCAGGACAGCTACCCACCAGCAACAGTTGGGGCCGGTAGATAGGGCGTGACAGATGTCCGCTGCAATATAGGATGACCTTTTGTTTCATCAAGGTTATAAAGACAGTGCAAAGGAAAACTGATACCATTGCCCATCAGTGGTTTTATCACCAGGGATCAATTTTGACAACAACAACCTAAATGGATCAAACTGGAATTATTTCTTATTCCTTACAATTAGAAAATTGCTACTTGGGGATAGACAATGTTCTATTTGTGCGCCTCTAACCCCTGAACTACACGGTTAAAATGGGCATTATGGATGACTACATCATCATCATCATCATCTTGTACAGTTTCCAGCCACAGGCTGGGTCTGTTTGGAACATAAGCCTCGCCACTTAGTCCTTTCTTCCCACCACCTCTCCACTGTCACACTGGTCCAGTCCTCGCCTCTCTTCTTGACACATTCCTCCACTCCTTTCAGCCATCTATCTCTTGGTCGTTTCTTCTGCATCTGATGTATCCTCTTGGGAATCTTCTTCTCATCCATTCTCTTTAAGTGTCCATACCACCTCAGTCTTGATGTCACAATCCTACCTGGCAAGGGCACCTCTTTCACCATTTTCCTGACCTTTTCATTCCTCACTCTGTCTCTCCTTGTTACTCCGATCCTACTTCGCAGGAACTTCATTTCACCTGCCTGTATTCTGCTTATGTCTCTTTTCTTCATTGTCCACGTTTCTGAAGCATAGGTCAGTATCGGGATATAGTAGCTTCTGTATAACACTTCCTTGCTTTTTTGTGGAACATCTTTATTCCACACTAAGCTCCTAATGCTTCTCAGAAATGCTTCTGTCTGTCTGCCACGTTCCGTAATCTCTTTGTCATTTCTCCCATTTTCCTCCACTATACTACCCAAGTACTTGAGACTTTCCACCTTCTTCAGCTGTCCACCTCCAAGTGTTATCCCACTCATTGGTCTGTCCTTTTTCCTGGTTGTTAACAGGATCTCACATATACTGATGTTGAACTTCCATCCGTACTCTCCCACTGTTTCTTCCCAAGCCTTCAGTTGCTCCTGAATTTCCTCCTCCTTGTTTCCCCAGACCATGAGATATCTGCAAACACCATTGCTTTCATCTTATCTTCTCCTATCTTTCCTGCTATCCGTGTCATTACCTAGTCCATAACCACAATAAAGAGAAGGGGTGACAGCGCACTACCCTGTTTCAGGCCACTCATTTGTCTGAACCAGTCTGTTCTTTCCCCTCCAACTTTCACACAACTCACACTTCCACAATACATCTCCTTCACTCTGCCTACAGTCCCTTTTTCCACTCCCATGTTTTCCATTGCTTTCCAAACCTTCTCCCTACACACACCATCATAGGCATTTTCGATGTCCAGGAAGGCCATCAACAGATCCTCTCCAAATTCGTAGTGGTGTTCCTGGAGCTGTCTCACTGAAAATATGAGATCCACTGTTGATCTCCCAGGTCTGAATCCATACTGCTCCTCTCTCAATTTTCTCTCCACTTTGGCTCGTATTTTACTTTCTAATATCTTTTCATATATCTTGGCACAGTGAGGTATGAGTGTGACTCCCCTGTAATTTCTGCACTCCTTTCTTAAATATTGGGACAATTAATCCTTTCTTCCAATCTTCTGTGGTCTTTTTCTCCTTCCATATCACCCTCATCACACTGTACAGTCACTGTTTCCCAACCTCCCCTGCTGCCTTCACCATTTCAACACTCACTTCATCCACACCTGGTGCCCTTCCTCCTTTCATCTTGTCTATAGCCATCTCCAGTTCTCTCCAATTCAGGTCCTTTTCCATTCCTGTGTTGTCTTCTCCATCTTCCAATACATTGTCTTCCTCCCTATGACCATTTGGATTCAGCAAATCCTCAAAGTACTCTTTCCACACTGTCTTGAGTGTTTCTTTGTTGTGTACCTCATTTCCGTTTTTTGTCCATCATTACCACATCCTCTCCCAGACCTCTTCTCTTACTTTTGACCATCCCATTAAGTACTTGCTTATTTCCTCTGCTGTCTTCCTCCATCATCTCTGTCCACGTTACCATCCAGTTCATCCTCTCCTCTGCGACAATCTTGTTTGCTTATTTCTTCTTTATCTTATAATCTTCCCTTGCCATATCAGTTCTTTCCTGGAACCACACTCTGAAAGCCTTGTTCTTCCTTCCCACAGCTTCTTTTACTCTCTCATTCCACCATGGTGTCTCTTTACACCTCTTTCTGTTGCTTGTTCTTCCACATACTGCCACTGCAGCTTCCACCATTGTGTTCTTTAATTGCTTCCATTCCTCTTCCCCTGTTTTAGGATTGTCTGTTGGCATCCTTTCCCTTATCTTCTGGAATTCTTCCTTGACTTCCTTTTCCTTGAGTTTCCATACTTTGATTCTCCTTTCCTGGTACTCTGTCCTCTTGCTATCCTTAACAACTCCCAGGTTCATTACAAGTGTATAGACCAACGCGGGAAGTCAACAACCCACCAAGAGTATTCTGGTAATAGCGGACATGTATCAGGGTTTGTTGGCCAAAGCATTAGATAAAGATGTAATGATAAAAGGGGTTGACTTTACAAAAGGTCGCATAACAATTTAGCAAACATGTGGAGGACCAGACAATATCACTGTCACCAAGTAAGGAGGTCCAGGAAGGCATAAAGGACACAACACAAACAATAACTAATAATAAGATATATTATCAAATAGGTGGCACATAAAGTAAATATTCAAAGATGGCACACAAATATATGAGAAACACTGGCACAAATTTACACAATTGAAGAAACACTCTCATGGAATTAACACACGTAAGGCTTGAGCCTAAAACACATAAATTGTCTTGAACGTAGCTGCAGATCAGTACATCAAGGAACGGCATGCTATACGAGGCGGTTCCAAAGAATTGGTATAGTTTAAATATGCGACACAAGTGAAGTTGCAACAAATAATGAAAAAACAGGTCGCATGGAACGAGAATGTGTCGTCGAACCAAGACTGACTTACAGTGATGCGCCGATACCGTAAGCCCAAAATGAATTGTTAATTAAACAAATTATGTGTGAAACGCAGGAAGTCAAAGTAGTTGATGTCATACAAATACCGGGATATGCCAATCGCACGGTATTGTCACAATAGTAAAGTAGTTGAGCCCAGTATCAACCTCCATTTCAGTGATGGTGCAGGAAGATAGTGCATGGCCTTGTAGCACATGCCTCAAGACAAACGATGAATTACTTATCACACGAAACAAAATCATTATTCGTACGCGTGATGACAAATTGTTAGGCAGTAGATGAAGATCAGAATTAAACATGTTACAACAAACTATCCGACGCCGCGGATTGAAGGATTCGTCAACATGTCGCGTAGCGATAACAAGCATGGTCTGATGAGACCGAAAATCACCAAAATGTCACTACCCTAACAAAATATGAATCGTGTGCAAGGACATGATCACTAAGCACGGTTACTATGAAGATAGCACCAATTATAGAAGTGATTAACTGGATATTTGCAGATAGATCACAACAAGTGTCAAAACACAACATTTGTCATGGCTACAAGCTTAAAGAACTAAGAAGAAACACGTGATTGGTCGCTATAAACAGCAAGGAGGCCTCTGATAGGCTGAAAGCAGCCAATCACAGCAGAGAGTTCAAAGACAAGTCAAAGAGAATACAACGAGAAAGAAGAAGAATCAAAGTGGCTAACTTAGAATACCAAAATACCTTCTAAGCAAAAATATCCCACTGGAAACACCGGCAGTGGGAATACAACATGTAATCAAAACAAATGAATCATGACGACTAACCAACATAAACAAAACAAACTTGACAATGAATAAATACAATGAAGACAAATAATAAAGATATGTGCAACCACACAGAGTGGAAACAAATAGGGATACACAAAACTGGTTTGCCAAGACAGTGGCCGAACCAACAAGTATTCTGTGGTCGCTATCTAAGGCCTCTGATGGTATTACCTTTATATCTCTGACACTTCTGATAATTGTGATAATTGTTGTTTCAAGGGACACCCCAGATGTGAAATACACTTCTCGTACACTTATGTTGAAAAACATGTGTTAAATCAACAAAGAACCCTATAAATGAATATACAGTGGAACGTGGCTAATTTGAACTTCTATAATTCGAAATCTTCTTTAATTCGAATTTTTCTCTTGGTCCCTAGCATTTTATAAACAATCAATGCTAAAAAATTGTGGTTAATTCGAATTATATTTTGGATAATTCGAAGTTTTTATGTGTAAAAAGCCGATCGGAAGCCAAACAGTTGGGTCAGGAATTCATGAAAAACGACTTGCGGCCCCTACTAGATGGTTTTGCCTACATGACTAACAATACCCCTGCGACGCTCCTTCCAAGGTCAATGCCCAACCCCTCCCCCTCCCATTGTTTTGCAACGCTCCACATCTCATAACTCAACAGTGTCATCCCTTACACCTGTCTGATAGTGCGTGCCGACTGGTCTGATTAGACTTATGGTTGTTTAGAAGTTTGGTTTTGCCTGTGTTTTAAAGTGTGTGTACAGAACTAGGATGTCGTCATCAAAGCCTCGGGTTCCATAAACAACTTTGACTTTGGCGGAGAAAATAGCGGTGATTAAAGAAGTGGAAAAGGGAATGAAGGAAAAAATCTGAAATTGCAAAGGCTTTCGGGATTCTTCCAAACACCGTTGTCAACATACCTAAAAATAAAGACAAAATTC
Source organism: Meconema thalassinum (assembly GCA_946902985.2). Taxonomy (NCBI): domain Eukaryota; kingdom Metazoa; phylum Arthropoda; class Insecta; order Orthoptera; family Tettigoniidae; genus Meconema; species Meconema thalassinum. The sequence goes on along the minus strand of OX336394.1, from coordinate 397,872,704 downwards.
TCGGTTATGCAAATGAAAGTGGCAAAGGCTGAAAAAGGTTGAGGGAAAATTATTTTCTCTACCCTTTTCAAAGAACTATCATAATTCGAATTTTTGGATAATTCGAAATTTTTTACTGGTCCCTTGAGGTTCGAATTATCCAAGTTCCACTGTATTATGATTTCTACGAAATTTGCTCTTGAAACTTCAGGTGTGAATCATTCGTGACCGCGGCTTCGGTGGCGTAGTTGGTAGCATGCTGAGCTGCTATGCCCAAGATCGCGGGCTCAAACCCGGCCAAAATCATCAGATTTTTTTAATAGCGTTAAAAATCCCTCAGTATGCCTTCCTTTGGAGAGCAAGTAAAGCCGGTGGGCCCATTTCATAGAGTTAGGCATGTAAAAGAACCTACCACTAACTACAATTGTGCTAAATTGGTAGGTTAGATTTGATTAATGCTCTAATAAGTTCCAACGTTCACAGCCAGGTGCGGGTTGTGGTGGCATCTAGTAGCCAAATTCACAGCTAGGTGTCGACGGCAGCATTTGGTAGCAAAAGTAGAAACTACTTGAAATTGATCACCTGCAGTCCTTCCCTGAATTACAGATAACACACACACTAATACAGCCATCACAATTCTGCACACACATGGCTACATGACTGCGTTGTCACAGCCCCTAAAATGAGGAACCAACGATCATACGTGACCGAGTACGATACAGGAGTATATACAACATGTAATACATAGAGAAAAAAAGATAGCTCTCCTACCTGGCTACAGACCGGGACACTCCATGGGGGAAGGACTCCTTAAGAATACCGATGGCTTTCTCAAGGGCAGGTTTCAACAAGGGTTCCACCAGACACATCAACTTGCGGCCAGAGCTGGGCAACACTCGCACAGCAGCAGGAATAATACCATTCTTGGCTCGGAGGAAGTCTACTTTTTCTACTTTCACAGCAGAAGGATCGACTAGCAGCTTGTGGCTAGAATGGTAGATCTGTGGGTAACACCGCCTTAAGCCCTGGACAACAGCTTCCGAACACAATGCTCGCAGGTCCGATCCACAGTAGCCTGCAGCCTGTTCTGCCATGAAGTTTAGAAGTGCTGGGCTTGGGGGCTGTTCCCACTGGCTCACGTGGATGCGAAGTATCTCGTGCCGCTCCTGGAACAACAGAAGACTGATAGATAGGGACCTGAAAAAATTGCATTTGCGATAAATGCAAATTTTTAAATTTCGTACAGAATCCAAGCCTATGTTAATTTTAATGTAAAAAAAAAAAAAAAAATGTACGCGTAAATCAAAGTGCGACAAAATGCGAATTGTGACCCAAAATGCGAAAATACCAGATAAGTGCGATTTTATAGCGAAATTACTTTAAATCTGCTAATTTATTTGCGAATTCGTTTATTAAACAAAAGACAAGGTGGCCTAATCGCTCATAAGCGATACCTCATCTCGGACTCGCAGTGTGCTACGCATATTGATCGATATACCGTATATACCCGAATACCACCCGCACATTTTTATACAAAATCGGACATGAAAAATTGGGGTGCGGGTATTAATTGTGTCATCCAAATTTTAAAGATTAAAATTGCCCGCCATGCGCGAGTATCAGCCATTACGGTGCTTGTTCGGTGTACCGTACTGGTTTATTGCCGTCTAATGGCTTGACCGGTCGCGCAAGCCAAACACAAGCATCACTTTCGTCAGTTGCGTGATAGCATGGCATCAGTAAAGGCTTGGTCAAACAGGAAGCGGGTTGACCGCCCAAACTCTGTATCGTGTAAAATTGCATCATCCTGGTTAAACAGGAGGCGATCTACCGCGGCGGGTAAGTGAGTAGTTGTGATTTTCCACTAAGTCCGCACCTTGACTTGTCCGTATTCAGCTTGACCACCCCAGTCCACGACGGGCTGAGGTCGTTCCGTTCGCGCGGGCAGCCCGTGTCCTGTTTGACTGAGCAGAACTCTGCGCACGCACTGGAATGTTTAAACTTCGCTGCTGTTTAAACCATACCAGCAGATCTTGTTCTACGTCGTCGTATTTTCCGATTTTAATTTTCTTGCAGTTTGCGGAAGTATTCCCGGCAGAAGCCAGTATTTTCCTCATCTCCACACACATGTTTTAAGGTTAACACTGTCCAATGAGCTGCTGCTGTCATGGCGTGACGTCATGTAGCCTTAACGTAGTTCGCCCGGTCAGATGATCCACTGGAGACCCGCGGACACTCTGACTGCTGTATTCTTTCGCGAAGATTGGCGAGATTTGATTCAATCGCGGGAACGAGAATATCGGACGTCTTAAGTGGAAAAACTTTTTATGCGGGAACTTCTTAACCGAGTTTTATTGTATTACAGTGTTAATAGTATACATTTTTGTTTAAAATAAAGTGTCAAAAACAAACAACAATGACAAAGAAACCGATATTCAAAAACTTCCGGGCTTTACAAACATTCCATGTCATGAAATAAGGAAGGGCTACGATTCTTTCAAGGATATTGAATCGCAGTTAAAACAAAATGAGGAGTGTGAAGTAGTACGTGCCTTGACTGCTGTCCAATATGAACATGAACATTTTGCCAAGAGTTCTTTAGATCTTTTGTGGACAGTGAGCGTGTTTTGTCGCACTACAATACAGTTGTTACAGACAGAAGGTGTAACTTGAAAGAGTGCAACGCAGAGTTATTTACAATGCTTTCATTTGAACATTAAATTGTATCTCAAGTGTCGCCAATAAAGTCATATAGTCCGTAAGAATCCGGAAAAAAAAAAAAGCTAATTTGAAGGAAAATAGATGCTAAATTTTCAGGTCCCTACTGATAGAGAACCCTTAGGGTAGAACGAAAAGTAATGCACAACAGTTCCTGAAAAATGCAATTTAAGAGCTAAAACACTTAAATTTATGTACAATAAGCCCACATACTTTAGCTCACTTTCACCATAATCACCATGTATGTCAACACATTTCTCTCATCGTGGCACTAGTTTCAAATGACCTTGATCATACAATACAGTTCTCTGGGAGTATACAGCAGCTATCTGGGCACAGAAAAGGTGACATTTTATCTGAATTACAGCGACAGCTACATTTGAAGAAATTTATAGGAACAAAAAGATGAAAGCTTGACAGTGCAAGGTTGGGACTAAATGGTGGATGTTATAGAACCTCCTAACCAAATTTTTTGATTTACTGACAACAGGAACTGCAACTTGGGGACGTGCATTCTTATGCACCCAGCGGGCACAAACTTAATGAAATTCCAATGTGCCATCCAGGATATTGTACACCGTACCATATGAAATGAACCAGTTAGACTAGGTCGGCTATAATTGCCTTCTCGATGCTTGCGACATTCTGCTGTGTTGCAGCTGTTAACAGTAGACTGCAACGAAGTCATTGCAGCATCCTGCAAGGAATGTGCACCACCTGGAGATGTTGCTTCTGAGCATACATCTTCTCCATAGATGCCACATATTTCCCCATTAATTTCACTGGACTTACGCCCTTTTGTCCTCAGAAATCCCACTAGTCCTTGTTGCTCTTCATTAGTGGACAACAATAACTTGTGCATCATTGCTGTTACCTAGTGCAAACAATGTTGGTTCTACTCAACTTTCAAACAACACTTCTTTAAAATTTCAACTTTCTAATCACAATTACATCAAAAGAAAATATTATTGTCTGTTGCTTCCCGCTCGGCCCACGTATATCACTGATATATACTGTAGAACAGAACAAGACATATAGCCGTAGTGTCTGCTGAAGAACACTTCATATAAACTAGGGCTCACGACCGGACACATTTTTCCAATGTTCCGATTGAACATTTAAAACATCTCATATAAAAAGTCTTTAAAATTATAAGTATTTTGTTAATTGTTTAAATGTTTCTTAAAAGTAAACATGTAAATGTTTAGTTTTATAAAAGCTTTTATGTTCAACGATGTCGAAACGTAAATATTATATGTCAGAAAACTGTATCATAATGAGGGTCATTAGAACATTATTATTCATTATGAAACAGTTTCTCCCACCAATCAGAGCTCAAGGAACAGTTGTGTAATCCAATGAGGTAAGGATAGCATCGCACCTGTGCTGAATTCCACGGCTTCCTAATTTAAATTTCACTGCGTGGCTAGTGTCATAGTGGAGTAACCGAGGAGGCCATGGTCAAATACAAGGTATTCTCTGCGCCCCATGTGCTCTGCTCAGTACATAAAATTGGCGAAATCTTGACAGATATTTATGAATATTTATGTTCGAACATAAAATAGTTATAATTATCGTCGAACATAAACAGTCGTATGCAACTCGCCTATAATGGTAATTAAGACACTCTTATGGAAATTATAAAACTCGTGTTTTAATCATTGCCATTATAGGCTCGTTGCATAATGTACTATTTTAAATGATTAATTTTATCTTGATCCCTTCAAAGAATTTTGCACTTGAATTTAATCAATTTTGCTTCCGACTGATGTTTCGATCGATTCTGAGGGAAGTGTTAGTTATTGAGGTTTTAAGGGGTGGAACTACGAGGTCATCTGTCCCTTGAGGGAAGTGTTACGAAGTTTTTACAGTTCCCAAGCCTAGTGCAAGGAATAAAAACACTGATGAGCGGCTTACTAACATCTTGGAAGTATTTAACACCGGCCCCTGCCAGAGGGGGGGACCAGTGATAGAGTGCTGGAGATATCATGGTGCAGCAGTGTTCTAGATGAAGTGTGTGAGGATTTGGATATGATGCGGTAGGGACAGGGACACTTAAGAAGCTGCACCAATGGGAATCTTGTCATGGAGCCTTAAGGGGCTCTAGAGCTCGAGTCAGCCGGGAAGGCAGTGCACAGATCACAACGCTACCATTACATCATGCCTCACTTCCATCCCACCAATCACAGTCAGTCTGTCTTGAGAATCTGAGCTAAAGTGTTGTCAGCAAAGCGAAGTGTTTATATCGTAATATTTAAGGATCTAGTGGAAGTGATTGTGTACATTAATGCTATAATAATAATAATATCGTATGGCCTCGGGTGCCTGGTGCAAGCTTTGTTAATTGACACCCAGAGGGTAGCTTGCATGTCGAATTTAGTCGTTCCTTTGAATGCTATGAAAGCAGAGGAAAGTAAACGACAGGTTGTGCATAGGCAAGCCCGAGAAATAGTTTACAAAGTGCATGAATACTTCAAAAGTGTAAAGCAGCGTGAAAGAGACGGGCTCGATGAGGTTAGCGACGGTGTTGCCACACAGCAGGAACTCACGGCAGCGACTTGCAGTTTGGGGACTTGGACCCGGTGGACCTGTTGCAACTGTGGACAAGTTACTCTGTCTCTATATGCGCAGTTCCCAGAGAGCCAGCCGCCTTCCCGGCTGACCCGATCTCTAGCAGCAGTAGCAGTAGCACTAGAATAAATTTAGTACGAGCCATAATGTGAGGATGAACTGCAAACCAGTGAGTACTATCACATCTAAATTTTGGGCATGTATTAGTTTAATGCATGAAAAAGGAGTGTATTTGTTATGTAAAGGTGTTCTTGCATGCATGTTTGTAGTGTAATTTGTGTGGTCTTAAGTATTTCTTCTTTGGTGAAATTAAATTATTATTAATAGTACTGCATTGTATATTTATTTACCAGGCTATTTAAGGGTTATTTTCCGGCTTTTGGGCGTAAGGCCCGCTTTCACACAATGGCATACCTGCCAACTTTTGAAAAGGGCTATCAGTAAAACTCACGCGCGACAAAAAAAATTAACGATTTTCGACATACCCCGGCTTGACGAAAATAATAATACTTCTGGGCTACAAAATACAATAATTCATGCTTTAAACAGGATACTTCAATGAAATCATATCTACTTACATGATTTGTAGATGAACATAACAATCAAGAAGAAATCCATGTTAATCAGCAGCAGGCGTGGTGAATATTGGTTTGGAGCAGACATAACAGGACTTCCTTGATAGATTAAGCTGATATACGATAATTGAAAAAGGCTTTAAACAATAAAACTTGTTTAACGTAACACAGGCAAGAAGTAATATAATACACACTGCAAATCACATGCTAGTTCGACTTTTAAGTCATGGTTGTGGCCTTTTTAGCTTCCTGCAAACAGTCTTGAGAAAATGTTTTGTCATAACAGGGACCAGAACTCCTGGTCTTCAAAATAGAAATAGACTCCAGAGATTCATTGGACATGGATGACCTGAACTGTGATCTATTTTTCTTCACAAGGCTAAAAAAAAACGATCACATTCTGCATTGCTATGGGGTATGGTGAGAATAGAGAGCAATACTCTAGAAATTCGGTTATACTTAAGAAGTCCATCGGCTCCACGAATTCTTGATATTTGTGCCCAACTGGAATCACTTGCAGCATCTTGATGTGCAGCCAAAGTGTCATCTACCTGAAGAGCTGTGAACTGCCTCTGAAGCTCATTCACTACCTCATCTGTAGTTTCATTCTCTTCCTTGCATAACATGATAGGAAATTTTTCCAAGAAAAACCGAATGGAAGTTAACTGTGCATCTTCAATTTTGTCTAATCTAGCAACTTGAGCATTCTTTAACACGTCATCCTTGAGTGGAAACTTGTTGATGATGTAGTCACAGGCAGTATAAAAGTAGTTTCTCACTGATGAAAAGAAAAGGGATTTATCTGTATCCGGTCCGTTCTGAAGGCCTTAACAACTTCAGATGATGCATTTTTTGCCATTTTATTTACAATACATGTCGTTTTCGTGCGACCACAACTATATTTCTTTGCAACTTCTGATGTGGGAAACATCTTCTTAAATAAAGCACCAGCATGATCAGCCGCACTTAAGGGCACATTGTGTTCCACCAAAAAGGAAGTAAACAGACACTCGGCCCTAATTACGTCACTGTCAACGTTTCCAGACTTAGCAAAAAAGGTGTTGATTTTCTTGCTTATCTTTTTTCGATTTAACATAACTAATGTGTTTACCTCACTTCACATGATTACTTAAATCGTTTTTTCCACCATGTGCAATATTAATATCACACCCACATACCGTGCAAAAGGAAAATTTTTCTTCCTTTCTTGATTTTAGTATGCACGGAAAATCAACCGAGTATGATTCTTTAAATGTCTGGAATTACTGTTTCTTGTTGGATTTGTTCATTCTCGATATCTACTAAAACATCGAAAGGAACCTGGATCACCGAACGTCACATAAAATTATAACATAAAACACTTAAGACAGCCAACACTTCATTAAAACATGTCAAGACACACAAAGCCATTAAATGAAAACGACGCCAACCTCGTGAAGAAAGAATATGCACATGGTAGAAAAAAAACACACACACACGTGGAACGAATGTAATTAGTCCAAGGAATACAGGAAACTGCGAAGCACGAAGTTATAGCACAAAAACTCGACCGCTTCATTAAAATATGCCATAACCTTAAAAGACGAAAACATTCAAGGAACGCCAACTTCGCGAACAATGAACAACTAACGTGGTCAAAGAATATGGTTTAAATCGCAACGAGCGAACGGAGCGGAGCAAAGAATATGCGAAGCAGAGCCTGTCGACACATGGAAGAACGGTTATCCCGGCTTCAAATTCAATTACAAATGACGACACAACCATCACACGGTTAAAAGTACGAATCATATCAAAGAACGAGCTATCGACTATCGTGGACTTGCCTTCGACCCACGCAAACAATCGATTGTACGGAAGTGGGCGGTATTATCGAATGTAAATTATCGTTTCAAATTTTTGTCCGTAAAATCGTAAAATGACACCGTTCATCCGTAAAACCGTAAAATGCTGCAATTTCCGTAAATTTTACGGATAAACCGTAAAAGTTGGCAGGTATGCAACGGGCTTTGACCCGGTTTACCTCTCCTCTTTCTATGGGTAGCAGTAGTATTATATTAGGATGGGGGGGAGAGTGCAAACAAGGTAACTTTCTTTTAAAGGGGGGTTAAGCCTGGTAAATAAATACATACAATGCAGTACTATTAATAATAATTTAATTTCACCGAAGAAGAAATACCTTAGACCATACAAATTACACTAACAACATGCATGCAAGAACACCTTTACATAACAACAAATACACTCCTTCATGCATTAAACTAATACATGCCCAAAATTTAGATGTGATAGTACTCACTGGTTTGCAGTTCATCCTCTTCAATTTTAGGTGATTTAAATAATTTGTCCTTTGTCCAACCATTGTAATAAATGACCTGATACAATTACAATGTAAGTTAATGTGTTCCCTCCTTTTACCAACTGCAGCGCCACCAAACAGCTATTCTGCCGTTTCAGAAACCTACAAATTTTCAGTTTCATCCTGCAATTGACAAACTAGGGATTGAAAGTTGCTCATGTCCACAGGTTCCACCTTATATTACCCTACACGTGGTCACCCTGAGTGGTGATAAGCGAGCAACATCTGGCAACCAGACTATCCTTGTTATCTCCTAGCTACTGTACATAAAAATAAATTCTACAAATTATTTATCTCAGAACTGACAGGCTAAAATCTCATGCCTTTTATCGGAGTTTGTCAGCTGAAAACAGCAGGCAAACGTCAGTGTCCATTAAGTAAATTAGATCATAAGTTGATATTCTATTATTAATGTCATACGATATATAAAGTTTGGAACTGGTCACAGATTTCAGGGGGGTAACATTAAAACAATAAAGCAGTAACCAATTACCTTTTTAGCCGGAAGAGGAAAGTACAGCTCTCTGTCAAATCGGCCCGGTCGCCTGAGTGCAGGGTCGATTGCATCGATGCGATTGGTGGCACCTATCACAATGATTTCCCCTCGATCGTCTAGGCCATCCATCAGAGCGAGGAGAGTGGACACGATACTTGCATGGATCTGGTCCTGTTTGGAAGACCGTACAGGGGCCAGACCATCTATCTCGTCGAAGAAGATGATGGAAGGTCGCATTTGATGGGCCTGTTCAAACAACAGCCTCAGCTGCCTCTCTGACTCCCCTACCCACTTGCAGAGGCAGTCAGCTCCCTTGCGCATAAAAAACGAAACCTTCCTGTCGTTGCGGCTGCATTCGTTGGCCAGAGCTCGTGCTATCAATGTCTTGCCAGTCCCTGAACACATAAGGAGTACTGAAATAATTCTCATTTCTAATACTCTGGCACATAATTACAGTATTTGTTAACTAAGAAGGCCAGAAGTTAAAAATTATACATGTTTGAACTGGAATCAACAAAGAGATTCAAATTCAACATATTACAGCAAAACTCTGATTCATAATTTTAAGTGGGATCCCAAGAAAAAAATATTATGGACATTGAAAAACCATACATTGTGTTTAAATTAAAGCTCAGCAATTTTTCTAGGGAAGGTTTGTGCCGTGACTTGTGAGGGGTTTCGCATAGGACACCAATTGGCTCATCAGCAGGCTCTTTGTGTCCCCGCCCGGACCCCCACAGGAATTGCTAATGCACGCTACCTTCCTTTTTATGAAGCACTCCTGCACCTCTTTACTGCGAGAACTAAAAGCTCAAGCAGCCATTACCTCCCAATGAAGGCTTTTAGGAACAAAATAACTGCTGTTTTACAAAAAATGCATTTTTGATAGATATTACTTTTTTTCTAGGTTTTATTTAGAACCTACAATTTGTAATGTGTAATTTTTTTATTTTTTTTATAAAATGGGGTGGCGAACGATTGGGCGTAAAACTTTATCTTTTCTTATTGTTTCCAGTTTTCTGCTAGGACAAGCGGAGTAAAACACCGCGCATATATTTTTATTATTCTGCTTTTGTCACAGAAAAGAAACACTCGTACTGAATTTCACTGCATTATCCTTGATAGGTTTAAATTTGTTTTTCCTATATATATATATATATATATATATATATATAACAATACAGAACGATGGCATAACTCTTTAAGATCATTCCTCATAAATTTTTTCTTTATTTTCACAGAATTATTTCCCAAAGTTTAGATTTATAGAACTGAAATACCATGTATTGTAAAACTTGACGGTTTTGTCCTTTTACAGATTGTTTTAAAACATATTTCCGTATGTTTTCGAGCATATAATTTATCCGATTAAAATGACGTGTATGCGTAAACCCGAATGTAAGACGACCCCGAATATAAGACTAGGCCTAGTTATCAACTGGCTCTTACAGATTTTTTCAAAATACTCGCTAAGTCATAGCTTGCACAATATATGCCCTTAAGGCTGTGCTTTCATTTTTATAACGTCTCGTGTTATCGGAAATCCCTCTGCCCCCTTTTCCAAGGCATACTCTATAATTTCTTTGTCCAAGTCAGGGAATCTTCCTTTCCTAGGACCACGAAAAGATTTTCTTGTTGTATGCGCACTTTTAAGTTTGTCCTTAGTTTGCTGCTATCTACGCACATTGCACTCGCTCACTCCGTACATCTGTCCTGCTTTAACATTTGATTATAAACCGCACTCAACAAATGAAGAACAAGAGAAAAAGTACGAACTGTATTTTTATTTTTGGTTAGGATTTCGATGTCATATGATGTTTCACACCAACATATGGGCTGAAGAAGGAAACATATCAAGTTTCCGAAACATGTACCTATAGTACTTTTAGTAAAGTCATCATCATCATCTTGAGCAGTTTCCAACCGCTGGTCGGGTCTGCTTGGAACATAAGCCTCTCCATCGTTTCCTGTCCATCCACCATCTCTCGTCATTTACTGTGTCCCAGCACACTCCTCTTTCCTCCACACTCTTCTTGACTCCTTTTGTCCATCTGTCCCTTGGTCTTCCCCTTGGCCTCCTTCCCGTCATTTTCATTCCAAACATCTTCTTCGGTATCCTCTCCTCTTGCATCCTCCTCACATGTCCATACCATTGTAGCCTAGATCGCTCTATTCTATTTTGCAATGGTTCCTCTCTTACCATCTCCCTGACTCTCTCATTCCTTACTCTGTCCATTCTTGTCACTCCTACTCTACTCCTCTGGAACTTCATCTCCACTGCTCGTATTTTATTCTTGTCCCTTTCCTTCATCACCCATGTTTCTGAACCATATGTCAAAATTGGCACAAAGTAGGTCTTGTAGATGATTCCTTTACATTTTTGCGGTACATCTTTTAGTAAAGTAAAGTATTAATTTGGCGAGTGTAAATTGTGTTATACATCTTGTTAACATTTGATGTTATTTCAGCATAAAAAAATCACTATCAACTTGAAGTTTGCATCGTATTTCGCGTAAATTTCTGATGCCGTCATAAAGATGATCGTAGTCATTTCAAAACAAGTCTTGCCCGCGATGGTATTGTTCATTTTTGTGGTGGTGCTTTCCTTTCTTCCACGGTGTTTGTTGCCCGTCTGTTGCAATGTCGATAAGCAGGCCTACCAGTATTGTCTTTACGTTCCATTTTTGTTTCTCAGTTGAGTGTGATTGTTTTCTTGTGGAAATCAATCTTTTAGTTATGTAAAAACGCGGAAGTTATACGGCTGGATTCAAACTCAAAGTGATCAAATACGCTGACGACGCCGGTCGAAAAGTCATTGTGAATGAATTTGATATTCGCTACTTGCGTCAACAGAAAGACGCGCTAGACACCAATAACCAAACACGCAAGGTGTTTTCAAACTTGGCGACGGTAAATAACAAATTGTTAGGTTAGAACACGTATCTTGTATTGTTAGTCACGATAAGCTGACGACAGAAGACAAAATAAAGAAGGCCGTCTGTTGTACTCTTGCATGATTGGATATAGGGGTATGGGATAGCTTCTTGAAGACTAGAGTCTCAAATGAATTGGACGGAGAGTAGTTCGGAGATTGGCAGTAGCGTCGGAAGTTGACAATTCCAGTCTCGTTTCAATCATGCAAATTTTAAGTTTTCTCGGGAATAAGGTCTTTTCCTCACAAATCCCTGCATACATCTCGCACAGAAGATTTTCACACTTATTTTCGGAAGGAAAAGTGCGAGTTATACGCAAGCAAATGCCAGTAGACTCAAATTTAACCTGAAGACCAGCATGCACCGAAACAACACGAAAACAAGTGAACAGCGGAAACGCGGCAAGCAGTCACGAATGCCAACACACTGTAACAAAGTACAGTGATTTTCTGAGTGTGGAAGGAAGAATTAAAAACTATTTTGAGATGACGAACGATCTTAACTTTCTATTAATGAACTTGCCATAACCTGTATCTTAGATCTAAAATTTCACGACACAGAAAACAAGAATTCGTTACGTTTCTGGTGTCCCGCAACATTTCTCACAAGACGTATGATATGCACGTACCGGCTTCAGAAAAAAAAAAAAAAAAAAAAAAAAAGGGATTTAGTATTTAAATTTCGACATGACCTTCAGATGTCTGGGATCAACTTGGAAAGAGCGCTGACGTTAGTAAATTAAGATACGTTGATCACTCAACTACTGCTCGTAAAACTGACGGGTTTTGTTCTTGTAAAGAATGTTTTTAAACATACTTCCGTATGCTTTCGAACATATAATTTATCCGATTAAATTGACGTGTATTCGTAAATCCTAACCTCAAAATACAGTATACGCTATTCGTAAATGCATGGTAATTAAACATAACTAACCATATTTTAATCTTCATTAACGCATTGCGAGTTACAAGATACTGCCGCCACATACTACTTTCCGAATAATAATTTTTAAAAACCTTGATTAAAATTTTGTATACCCTGAATATAAGACCCCAATTTTTTTTTTTTTTACACAAAAAGTGGGGAAAAACGTCGTCTTACATTCGGTTATATACAGTAAATAAATTGCAATATCGAGCGGTTTCGTGCATACAAATGTAATATAGATCCTGCAATGGATACAACCCCATACGAGATCTTAAGAATACTGTAGACTTATTTCAGTATAACAAAATTACACAGTAAATTTATAAGGTCCCCAAAATTTCGGTATTCTACCATACCTGGAGAGCCATAAAACTGATTTAATGACCTTGACATTAAATTACAGTTCATTTTTAAAACCATATCAGACAAAAGCATTTTTTTTGCCTTGAAAATTGGTGGCGACTGTTAGTTTAAAAAGCTAGAACATTGAGATCACCTACCCTGCATTCTTCTGAAACATGAATTACATCGTCAATATCGGGGCGATATTTGAAGCAGCAAATTTTCAAAATTTTTGATTAAAAAAGGCTCACTGTAATTCAAAACGAAATTTTTAGGTCAATTTAATTTAGAATTAGTCAGGTTTTACTGCATTATGTACTTCTAAAAATTGAGAATTCCTTATAAATTCATAACTAAACCAGATGCCAAACTGCAGTTTGTTCTTACACAGCTGTATGGCAAGGTGATTAACATTTTAAATACTTGAGCCAGAGATGATGGAATATCTTTTACAGTTCGGGCATCATTACTTTCTACTTTATGTTTACGCGCTACATTCCGGCCAAAAGTGAAATTCCTCTAACTAGTCAATCACAGGCAGCCATTCATATCAGTATATCACAACTAATCAAGTTTCGTTCGCGATGTTGCTATATTGATATGAAGGGATGCCTGAGATTGACTGGTTAGAGCGATTTCACTCCTGATCGCTTGGAAGCTCCAGCGTAACGCTTCAACTGTCAAGTCTAAAGTAATGATGCCGCAACTATAGCTGTATGTCTAATAATAGAGATGGTCACTGCACAAGGCGTTGACAGGGCTTCCGTCCACTCACTCGTCCAAAAATAGTGAGTGGTTTTATTTCAAAAAAGTGAGAAAAAAAAGGTGAGTTTTTGTATGAAAAAGTGAGTAAACAGTGAGTAAATTCATAGTAATATTCACATTTATGGCCGTAGCCCTATATCTGGTTCATAATTTTAACTTTTGTTGATATCTGTAGGCGCAATTAGGGGGGGTCTTGGGTGGCTAAGCTACCTAAAAAAAAAACCACAACCACCCAAAAATGTGACAAAACTGAATAAAAATATGACAAAATTTTTAAGAATGTTTATCTGAAAAACAAATTAGCCCCCCCAAAAGTCAACCAAATTGCGCCTATGTTAATAATATCTCTGAGTACTGTTTGTGATTTTTTCGGCAATCGCTGCAGGGCACCGGCTGTGGTATAGCACCATGAAAGCATTTCATGCTTTCTGGCCGCCTGGCTCGCTGCTGGCAGCGGTGGCAGAAAAACGAACTACCCATTCAGGGGTATATTTTGGGTAATTTCTAACAATCTGATTGTGCACGAGACCATGTGACCAGTTTTGAAGAAAAAAAAAAAAAAAAAAAAAAAAAAGTGAGAATAGTGCGTGAGTAATTTAATCAAATAGTGAGAAAAGTGAGGCTGATTTGAAAATAGTGAATATTAGTGAGAAAAGTGAGTCGCTGGAAGCCCTGGACGTAGAGGATCTCAAACTGTACCTGGCGGTCCATGAAACAGCACTCCCTTGGGCGGACGAGTTCCAAAGCGTTCAAACACCTCGCGATACAACATCGGGAACACAACCATCTCTTGCAGGCAGCGAATATGCATCTCAAGACCACCCACGTCTCTGAAACCAATACTGGTGTCCAGAATCATGGGCTCCACATCTGCCAAGGTCTTGCTGAGTTTCTGACTGTCGAGCAAGTGACTGCTGGTCTGCATGTCGTCGGGATGCATGTTGATGGGCATACACCTGCACATTGCATACACACACAGTGTAACTGAAGAGCAAACTTTCAAAAGGCGTTTTATCCACTAAATCAATTTTTTCAGGAAATGAGAAAAACTTCTATTTATTGGAAGAACTACGATACATTTACAGTAGAACCCCTATTTAACGTATTTCTAGGGACCGGTATCTCTTAACCTTAAATGGGGGTTTACCTTAAATCGAGGTTTCATCACTAACTGCAGCACTCTGTCGTTAATTCGCGGTAATTAATGCACTAACTTCTGTGAATTATCGAAAACCGTGAATTATCCACAGTTATTTTTGTTAAGCCTAGAAAAACAAAACTATTGGTTAAAATATAGAAATAGGCTTGAACATGGAAAATAATAATTATAACACTTGATTGTAGTGTCTTATAAGACATGCTAGGCTAGAGGTAGGCCTATGTGGATTATGCCTACATTAATATTTAACAAAAAAAAGTCAGTGCACTCTCGATAATTCGCGGGAATTAATGCACGAACTTCAGTGAATAAAACCGCGAATTATCCGGAGTTATTTTTGTTAAGCCTAGAAAAAACAAACTGTTTCTTAGATCGTTTATTCTAACTTTCGATTGCACATTTCAGAAGAAAACATTATATGAGAACTAAAATTCATCTCGTTTTTCTATTAAGAGATAAGTGTGACTAGAGACACTAGCTTGACTGTGTGAAATTTTCGGGATTTCCGTAGCATCACTCCCGCACTCGATTTCAACTGGATTTCCGTATTCCTAACCAACAGTCAAATTCCGTGCTATTTCTTCTTTGCTTTCATGTCTTAAATCATAATCAATTTTATCGACGTCTAACTTGCCCTTGCTTATGTACGAGCGTAGTAGCGGTGTTTTACTCCCATGACTTGTTGACTGCATGAAGAGTATCAAACAAACACGCTCTCGGTGTCGCGCAAGTTTGCGCCATTCGGCAATAATCTCTGTTTACAATACGCTGTCCACGCATCCATCCTTCACAACTCACAGATCAGCTGTTGGCAAAGGTAGGGTAGGTTCTCAGTGTGAAGTGCATTCCTCTTGTATTGTTTGGGCTTTGAAAATAAGGAAATATGTGCTATACCACTCGCGCCAACATGCTCGCATGTTTCGAAGATTGCGCAAGTAGGCC
This sequence comes from Meconema thalassinum, assembly GCA_946902985.2. Taxonomy (NCBI): domain Eukaryota; kingdom Metazoa; phylum Arthropoda; class Insecta; order Orthoptera; family Tettigoniidae; genus Meconema; species Meconema thalassinum. The sequence goes on along the minus strand of OX336394.1, from coordinate 397,856,941 downwards.
TAATGTTACATTGCAGAGAAACGCAGTTCAGTCTTCTCGAATCTCATTGATTTCATCTTTACGTATTGCTTCGCTTCGGAGCTCGGCCGTGTGCAAGCATGTAAAGCGGCGCCGCGTGGGTGTTAGCACGCTTCGGCCTCGCTCGGCTAAGTTCGAGCTCGCTCGGGCATGTAGCGAGGAAGCGATATGGAAGATATCGATCGTTACGCGTCTGCGCTCTATATTCTGCCTTGAATCATCCTTAACGCGCTTATGACGTCTTTTTCATAGGTTCTTAATGTCGCATAACCATAACACATGAACTGATGCAAACTTGCGTAAACTGACGCTATACTGTAGTGCCGCTACAAACGTACAAACTCTGACAGACCTCGCGCAAGCATGCGATGCGGCGTAACTGTTAGCACGCTTTAGGCCTACATTGTGTCTTCAGCCGCGGTCGGGTAAGATCTAGCTCGCTCGTACATGTAGCGAGGAATCGATATGGAAGATGATCGTATCCAATATGAATGCTGGCGTTCCTTTTCTGCCTGGAATCATCCTTAACGAGCTTATAACGTCTTTTTCATAGGTTCTTAATGTTGCATAACCATAACGAATCGAAATAAATACTCGTGAATTTAAACATTTCCTAACGCTAAATGCGGGTTTTGGCGTAACGCGAATTATGTTAAATCGAAGATAAAATTGCATTGCCTTATGAAATAATTTTCGGGACTTGAAATTTCTTCCGTCAAATGCTGGTTTACGCTAAATCGAGGTCACGCTAAATCAGGGTTATACTGTACATTTTTTTAAACATACGATTTATGTTGTATATGTGCATTGCAACATGTTGAAACAAATCTAGAACAGGAGTATTTCTTGTAATTTAACTCAAAACTTCGGAGAAAACACTATGATTGAGAGCAGTGGAGGAATTACATTTTGATTGAAAGTGAAGTGGAGAAAACTAATTTGAATTGAATGATACCAAAATTCTTGAAAACAGATCTAAAACTTTTATTACCCTATATGAATACATCTTAATGTTTTAATTAACAATGAAAATTGTGAAATTATAAAAGGCTGACATATCAAAAATTTAAGTAGTTACGGGTACAGTGAATTTCAGCTTTACCCCAACATCAGCCTCAAGGCAGTCTTGGGTGTCCTCATCTTCATTTGTATGCTCACTATACAAATGATGACCCAATAGCTTCATACCAGGGAAAAACACTACTGGTGTCTGGATTATCAGGTAACTCTCCCAGTCCCTGAACTCTGCCGTCAGAAGTTTCGCAACATCTGCTTTCTTCTCATTTGAAAGTACAGTAAAACCCCGTTTTAACTTGCCCGCTTTTAACGAAGATTTTCGTAAGCCCCAGCCAAATCGCCATAAGCACAGTGTTATTTAAACCCCCTTCTAACGAACCCCGATATAAGAAAAAGGCCGCTTCTAAGGAACATATTTCACATAAATTACGATCGTGCATACCGTTGTAACGAATATGTCGATAAGATACTTTTTTCTAAACTTGTTTTGAATGTAAATTAACTTCCGTTTTGACGTAATCTCAGTCCGAAGTTGACGCGCTAAACGAAATCGCTCCTTTAGCGATGTATGGAACCGTGATAAATTGGCGCGGACGCTGGAAATCACTGTTGCCGGCAAGCAGCAGTCTATCACGCTACACGCTGTTGGTTAGTTATGTCCATTGAACTGTAGGTAGTACTGGAATGACGGCTGTATGGGAACGAAGTGATGTTTACCTTGAGACTAGCTATACAGCCTAGAGGCATGACTGACGTAGGGCCTACGCGTAAATGCCGCGAGACTCGGGTAACTTCACGAAATATAAATCAGGGTGTCGAGCGATGGCCTTTTTTCAAATTCCCGTATTTCCCGTACGAAAATCCACCAAATTCCCGTATATTTTAGAACCCTCTAAGACTAGAGTTCGCATACCGAATGGCTGAAAAATGAATCTTAAAGCGCGAATCAAAATTGTCTGGCGTAAGTGTAACTGCATTTTTGGAGACACTTCCGCAGCTCACGGGTGATGACGATATTTAGGCCTAACCCGTAGCGTGAGCAAAGCGTGCGCCCGCGCGTGCGAGTGAACTCTCTCGCAGATGGGATGGGATGCTACGAACACAAATAAAATACCGTTTACCTGAGGAGAGCTGATATAAATGACTGTTTTACTGAGGAGAAGTGATGTGCGCGAGTGACGCTTGGACTCGCGAGAATCGAGTCTAGCAGTTCCTAGTCTGAACGAGTAACCCGTGCGAAGGACTCGAGTCTCCACGGTGACGTCACGATCCGTACTTACGATATAGGACAGAATGCGGCCAAATTCCCAACACTCGCTCAACTTGCAAACGACTTTTCTACTAGTGATTTACAAGAGAAATCGTTTGCAAAATGCACACTATGCTTCATATTATAACGACTAGGTAATGATAAAGAAAGAAATGTAATTTAAAAAATCAAGTTTAAAAAAAACCTCCTCGCCGGGAATCGAACCGCAGCACGCTGCGTGAAAGTTAGCACCGTTAACCACTCAACCAGAGATATCGATAAGACTAATGGCGTTATCAACAGCGATATATACTACTGCTTAGCAAATGATCACGTTGAAGGAAATTTCTCTTTACTGTATTGCGTTCTTTCTTTCTGTCATCAGTCCACTTCTTGCTGGTTTCCAATTTTGAATATCCTATTGTATCACTGTGCATTGATGGGAAACTAATAATACTTGGCCAAGGCGTACCGACATTACTATATATCGTGTAAATTGTTATATATATCGTGTAGTTTCCATATATGGCTCACGGATAACGCTGACAGCGTCCTCGGCCTCGATTCCGGACTCGAGTATCTCGAGTTTTACGGTTCCAGACTCGATTCTTCGCGAGTCCACTCGCAGCCCATCACTACTGAGGAGGGTTGAGAGAGTAGAGAATAGGAGTGTCACATCTTCATATATATTATTTCAGTAGTATGCATCCCTCCTGCGGCGCTCACAAGCGACCGATCGTGACAAATGAGCATTAAAATGAAAGAGAATAGACATTAGCAGTGACTTATTGCACTATAATTTCATAAATATCTATAATTTCTTTAAAAAGGACTTTAAAAAAATTGTACGAAGTGTGCGATTTGCAATCACCGTTGATGTAGGATAATACGCTCCATACTTCCTGTCCACGGGCCACTGAGACGCATGTTTCATGTCATATTAACATTCTGAGGTCTTCCCTTTATCCTGAAATGTTAATAGTGTTCTATAATCATTTGGTTGAAATAAAAACATAACCTTTCTCCTTAAGTGTCTCATTATAAACCTATTGGAGAAAGTGTGGTTTATGAACATGCGAGATTTCTCGCACGGGTCCGCTAGTAATAAATATTTACTGGAAGTGATTGAATTGTATGGTACCGTAACATTATAGAGCTTCCACGAGATAAAATGGCTTCGAAGCTTATGCATAACGAACTTCCGGTCCGCGAATCTCCATTTGATTTTCATTGGCAGTGAAACGTTCGTTCGTGATTATCTTCGTTATTATTTCGGATTGTGGTTATGTTTTTAGGCGTTCAACTTATGAAATAATAACTAAAGGGTTGGTCTTTCATGAATATTCCAAAGACAAGTGTCTCCAAAAAGAGTAATTAGTAGAACTTCGCATCAGAGACGACCATAACAAACAGCTTGCCTAAAAAGTGTGCGATTTGCACATTTCAAACGGCATTGGTCTAACATATCTTAGACTACAAAAATTAAGTTGGTGCAAATTATATATGTTATATGTGAGAATATTATTATAATTTGCTATCCAGTTGTTATATTGGCATATTATGCATTAACGTGACCTGTTTAAATGCTAAATTGTGACGTAAGCTACGAGTTGAAGGCTATTCGCCGTACCGGTAGGCCTAATATTTACTAACAACGCATCGTTTCTTCTTTACTATTTATTTAATCATTATAATTATAATAGCCTATCTATTAACATTTATTTAACCAATAATCATTTTATAATTCTATACATATTCCAGGTATTGCAAGAAAGCGATTTGATAGCACATGCGGCTCTACCTTAAAATCCAACCATGCCCAGTTTTCATTACCTATGGATGATATTACCGCAAGTTAATAAACCAAACAACTGGCAACATATATTTTTAATGCTCATTTACATCTTCACCCTAGTCTACGTAAAGTACCATACGGTAATCCCTGAAAGGGTAGGGGGGTTATGACCCCAATTTCACAAACGAACGGACCTCAATTTGCATGAATTATGGAACTCGAATTCTAATGGAGGTATGGATTGTCTGCATTTAGAAATATGTTAGTCAATAATTTAAAACAAGATGCCAGAAAACTAAATACAAAAAGCTGCGTGCCTACTACGGTGTTAAGTTGCTCCGAGAAAAAAATACACTTCGCCAAGATTATACGTCAGCGTAGCCATTGCGCCAGAAAGCAAATTCTTCTGATTACAAAGAATTTCCAGGGCAATGACGATCGTAACTTCTTCCAACTTAGGAGTCTCAGCGACCCCTATAGTGTCTAGGCAGGAAATAGCACGGGTCTCTCGTGAGCAAGAGTTGACCACTCTTTGATTTTTTCAGCCATAGGATACGAATGTACAATTTTCGGCAGTTGGTGCGAAATTGCAGCACATCCGCGTCTGGAATTTCCTAATATCTTGATCTGTTAGCTTCATTAAGGGCTGCTCTTGTCGAGAAACCCAAGTCTCCTCTGTGAATAACAATGCGGAATGATTCCTGTATGTCATTGTCAGCAACGAGCGCGGCGCGCGTAGCCCCACGCTTAGAGGGTCCGGCCGGCGGTCGGCCAGGCAAAGTATGCATTCGACGTTGGCTGGGTTCTCATCCCGCTTAGCGCTCCATCGGTGGCGCAAATTACGGGTGGCAGCGCGGTCTGCAGGCGAAATAGAAGATTGAGCGGGAGGACTCTACCGAGCGTTCGGTGGCTAAGAAGTCGGGCATTATGAGACTTTTTAAGATTTCCCGTATCAAGTGCGAATTTCCCGTATAATTCCCGTATTTTTCCCGGGTCACTAAAATTTCCGTATTTCCCGTATCGCTCGACACCCTGTAAATATTTAGGTCAAAGGTCTCCTGCAAACTTCACGTGATTTAGGTAAAAGCTTAAAAGCAATAAGCAATAAGAAACTGAAAATGTTTATGGATATTCTGCAAAATGAAAATGTATTCTAGAAAAAATTACGGAATAAGTAGAAAGTCGTGCCTTCCATGGCTTAACGCTGCCAGAACCGTCATTGATAGACCCCAAGTATATGCGTACGAAATGTAGAGCGGTTCAAGCTCTACAAAAAAGTCCGCAAACGCATATACTTATCTCCAACCGTTAGGGAGTTAGGACAGTTTTAGTCGGGTAATGTCTACAGTGACGTCAGCTGCCTTAACCTATAGCCGCAGCGCTCTTACACCGGCTAGGCACTTCTGTCCCGCTGCTCCAATCGCTGCTTAGGAATCACGCGGACGCGAGGGGTGCGGACTGAAGGCTCATTCCCTGTTTTTGTTCCTGTGCTGTTGGAAGTTGTGCTACGAGTTTTTTGTGTCTGTGATAAGAGTTGTACTGCGAGTTACGGCGGACCACATTCATTATGGCTGCAAAAAGTAAGAAGCTGACTTCAGAAAAAGATAGACATCATCAGGGATGTTGAAAGGGATAGCCAAGTACCTTTGTCACAGATGGCAAAAAAATATGACTTGGCACCCTCTACGCTGTTTGGCATCATGAAACAGAAGGAAGCTATTCTGACCGCAGAAGTCGAGTGCCGTTCTGGGGCAAAAATACGGAAGAATATTCGTTCTTCGCCGTACGACGAACTTGAAAACATTTTAATGAAATAGTTCGAGGGAAAAAGGAGTGAGAACGCTCCAATTGACGGGAACATACTTAAACAAAAAGCTCAAGAAATCACACTTAAGCTGGGTTCGGTCGATTTCCATGCTTCTAATGGCTGGTTTGATAGCTTCAAAAAACGGCACAATCTTTCGTTCCAAAACATGTGCGGCGAGAGTGCGGAAGTTAATGACGATACAGTTGTATACTGGAAAGAGAGAACGTTGCCTCGACTTCTTGAAGGATATGATGCTAAGGATATTTTTAACGCCGATGAAACGGGAGTCTTTTACAACTTGCTCCCGTCCAAAACATACGCTGTTCGCGGAGAAAAATGCCACGGAGGCCAAAAAAGTAAAGAAAGACTGACAGCGTTGTTATGTGTTAACAGCAACGGGAGTGAAAAATTACCCCCACTAATAATTGGAAAATTTAAGAATCCAAGATGTTTCAAGAACATCCGTACACTCCCATGTAAATATGATTTTAACAAAAGTGCATGGGTGACATCGGAGATATTTCGAATTTTTTACAAAGCTTGGATGCCAAGATGGGATCAGCAGGAAGGAAAATAGTGCTGGTGATAGATGTCCAGCTCATCCTTCAGATAAGTCTTTCCTGCGGAATATCAAAGTGGTTTTCTTTCCTCCTAACTGCACCAGTCACCTGCAGCCTTTGGACCTTGGCATTATTCATTCTGTGAAAGTGAAGTACAGGAAGGCCCTGGTTCAAAGAGCTGTTTCTTTCCTCGAAAGAAATGAGGTAATGAAATTGAACATACTCCAAGCCATGCATATGTTTGTAGCAGCATGGCAACTAGTCACAACGACCACTATTCAAAACTGCTTTGGCCATGCAGGTTTTGGTGCTATTTCAGAAGTTTTTAATGAAGAAGACGCTACTGATGACATTGGGGAAGATTGGGGGGTTGTATCAAAGGATTCTGTCACAACGTTTGAAGAATTTGTTACTTGTGATGATATCCTAACCTCACCACCACAGATGGATGTTGGAGACCTTTGTGATGATGCAAAAAGGCAAAGTACTGAAGAGGAAGATGAAGAAGAAGAGGATCCAGCAGAACCAACTTTTGGGGCAGCAGTGGAAGGACTGGATATTGTCCGCCAGTACTTCTCCTCCTTCAGTGTGGATGAAGAGCTCAACACTCAACCAAATTGAGAGAAAACTTCTTTCCGTGAGACATCTGGGCAAGAGGAAGCAAACTACCTTACTGGACTACTTCAGAAAGTGAAGGGTAATACCTTATGCTTAGAGGTGTTAGAAATTGTTGTTATTTTTTTGAACATTTGTGGATTTAAAATTCAAAAGGTGGTGTTTTGTGTTTTTTTTTTTTTTTTTCGGGGGATGACATGTTAAAATTTGGAAAGCGATAAGGTTTGTACAATAAGTGCATTTAAAAATATAAACAATTAATAAAACAAAGTAAAAAACAAAACAGCAGGGTAAAACGTTAAACATGGCTATGGAAGAATGAGATAATACTTATATGGAAGTCACATTTTTATTTTACATTCACCATCTCGAAACACATTTCAGTGAATACCTTTTTCAGTTTTATCCAAATACTGCGGTGAAATCACTGGAAGTAGATCATGGTTAAAGTCTCAGCATTTGCAGCTGTCAATTTTCGCCTCCTATCACTTACTATGAGACTGTATTCCGAAAATGACCTTTCAGAATCCACATTTGAACAAGGATACCACACACACTTTAATGCACCTGTTGCATAGTCTCGGTGAGCAGGCCTTAATCCCATGAGGATCTCTGGAACATTCACATTATCTTCATGACGCAGTTGGTTCTTGATTGCAGTCAGGTAAATGCTGTGAGCCTCTAAAAACTGTTGAGACTCCATCTTCGTAAGAAATGGGGCATTCTTCTTAAATTGGAGCAGTTCTGTGGGAGATACGTTCTTAGGTGCATGCCGAGGATCAAACAATGACCCGATGGCTTCTACAATCTTCCTGGCTGGATCCGTGGTCCTTAAAGTCCTGACTTTCAATAGAGCTGACTGGGCAACACACGTAAGATTGGACTTAACCTTTATCTGCATCTTTTGAGGAAGCTGTTCCCAGATCGTATGATTGAACATTCCACCATCGCCTAATAGCTTGAGCTTTACCTCAAGGTCATCTAGCTTCCCAGCCAGTAAGTGAATTGTTGGGTACTTAGATCCCTCCAAGAAATTAAGCAAGTCCATAAGAGAGGCACCAACAACAGAAACATACAATGCTTGTAATTGTATAAATTGTATTGTTGAAGTCGATGCTTGTTGGAAAAATTTGACCCCAGAATTTGAATCTTCCAATGTTTTGAAAAATTCTACCAGATCTTCCACATGCGTGACCATATACATTGCAGCCTTAAACCATGAATTCCATCTTGTACATACAGGCATTGGGAAAGCTAGAATTTCATTCTCTTTTTCTGTGTTTTCATATTTCTCCCTTAGAAATGCAACGTAATTGCTTTTTCTTTTTCGCGTATTTAAAAAGGCATTCTTTGTCTTTACTATAGACATGTTCAATTCGTCCAGCTCGTTTTCAAATACGCAGCCGATGAGATTGACTTTATGAGCCCAGCACTGGACATGACTTAATTCTTCCATCAATCCTTGAAGAGAAGTTACACATTTTGTCATGTAGCGTGCTGAGTCCGTAACTACTGCCACTACACGCTCCCGTTCAATTTCATAGGAATTCAAGGTGTCTAATATCGCATTGGAGCAATTTACGATATTGGCAGAATCTAGAACAACAGAGGCAGCCAGATGGGTGTTCATTTCAGTTGATGGTACTGATGGACGAAAAAGAATGTTGAAAACACACCTACCATTCTTGTCAGTTGTTTCGTCACATAGCAGAAACACGTCTTTGTTTTTTATATCTTCCCTAATTTATTCCCTCCTTCTTTCGCCAATCATGGGGATGTATTTCTGACGAATCTGATTTGCTGATGGTAAATCTCCACTTCCGCGAACGTACTTATTAAACCAAGTACGGATAGCAGGATTGTCTAGTTTCTCTACTGGTATATTAGCTTTCACAAACGCAGTAGTAGTGTCCAAAATAAACTCTTTTTTCATATCCTTCACACGACTAGCATTTGATAATGTTTCTTTCAAGGTGGCCACTCTAGGAACACTAACTTCAAGACGCGAATTTTCTCGGCGTTTTGAATGCTTCTCCGATTTGCAATGTTTGTCTAATGCATCTTTCCAGCGATAATCTAACCGACAATCACAATATTTGCACATAAGAATGCCACAAGAAATTATAAATCCTTCATTCTTATATTCTTTAAGTCTGTCTGTGGCAGAAACAGCTACCTTCGGCATTTTTAAACTCAACTGAGCGATGCCCAGTAACAAACACTGTTATCACACGGTTGACTGTAGTCACACTCCAGTATAAATTCGTAACCACACGCAAAATTTATTTCTGAATTCGTGTCATAATATTTAAATTACGTCGCGTCTCATCTTCCTGTACTGCTAAGTTCGGAACTAATATGACGAACACGTGGTCGCCAACTGATTCACGCAAATAACACACTAGCTTCGATGATAACGCACAATTTGCGCACTTTTTATTAAATTATATAGAATTCTCTACTATAATTTACACTCGCTACCGATGTAACAGGAGGCAAACGTAGTTTACATTATGAACAACTATCACATAACCTTTTGGAGGTAGTCGGCCAAACTATTCACGCCGCTATATAACAGCTGTTTACCACAGCGCTAAAATCCAACGAGTAACGAGAATATCGACAGTATATCGTAATATGACGTATATCGTAGTATTACCCCTCGCGAAACTATACAATCGATCATTCTCTCGAATTGAACACCAACCAAATTCGATTATCGGCTTGTGGACAAAAATGTTCGGATTGGTGTGGGGAAAAAATATGAAAATTTGTTTTTATTTCGCAGATTGCGGTATTTGTAGTGTTATTCACAAAATTCGCGTTATTTCACGATTTAATTTCACTCCTGGGCGGCACGAAACATGTAAATACGTGAAAATAAAACATCCTAACCTCTAAATATGACTTTTCGTTTTATCGCGAATTAACAAAAACTAACACCTCTACTTATGCTTATTCTCATAGTTCTCATGGTCTGCCTTCACAAATATCCTTAATATATGTTAGGCCTCTGTTCCTTCAAGTTACAATTACAAGTCAGTAATACCTATTTCTCCTTTCCTTGCTGCAGCTTGTGCTCCCAATGGACCACTAAGGAATCCGTTACCTGTGCTGTTTCGTAAATATTTTCTGTTATTCTTGTGTTAATTTGACTTTTTAGTATTTCTTAACATGTTCATTCATTATTTCTTGACATTACATTAGTTGAAGAGAAATGTACCGTATCATTATTTCTTGTGATATATAGCCTATTTTCTTCGAACCCCCTTTTAAGGAAAACCCCCTTCTAAGGAAGAAATATCAAATCCCCCCGAGATTCGTTAAAAAGGGGTTCTACTGTACCTTCTCATTTAGACTTGACACATCATGATAGACATTGCAACTTTTCAGGCGGTCAACACAATATAATCCCAATTACTAGGAAATGCCAAAAACCACCTGAAAAAAATTACACATGATTAAAAAATATGTGTTACGGAGTACAGAAGAGGGAGGAACTATAGGATGCCATGCTTCACTCGTCAAGGGAGCATCGTCAGATCTGATGAATACAAAAATATACAAGCCAAAATATCTCAACAAGACACTACCATCAACCCTCATAGGATCAACAGAATCTTTAAAAATTGGGCTACTGTAAAACAGCCGTAAAAACCAGAGTCTTAAGCCCTCTTAGTACATACAGCTTTAAATTGTTATTTGCATGTGTTGTTTAATTCTAACACCGTGTTTCCTGTATTGTAGACTCATTCTCGCTCCTATTAAATTCTTCATAATTATGTTATGGTATTATGCGTTTTTATTTATCAGGCTAATTAAATTAGATATTCCGGATTTTTGGGCATGGGCTCCATTCTATCAATGGGCAATTGTTCCAGTTGCTTCCCTCCCTAACTTCATTAGGTAACAGTAGTACCGGTAATTAGTTGGGTGGGGGGAGTGCAACATAAACGTATCTTCAACTTAAGGGGGTACAAAAAGGAATGTTCTAATCGTTTGTACCGATTCTTTCTTTACAAGGTTATACTCGTTTCTAGTATTTGACGATTATAAATAAATCTGAATAGTATGTATTGCGATATAGATGTTTGTTATGCGTTCTCAGATTTCTCCTCGTTTTGGGAACAATGTTTAATATGAGAAAGGTATTCTCTACAATGTGTGCGTTATAGGTTATGCTTCATGCCGTCCAGCGATTTCTCCTTGAATTCGGATACGGGTTTACAGTTTGTCAGTCAAGACTCGCAAAAAGGTATATAAGTAATTAATTGGGTAATTGCATGTTTGCATATTCCGTTTAATTTCACCTAACAAAACCTTTGAGACTGGTAAAATGTTTATCAGAAACAACCATATATCCAATCCTATGAATGCTTGTATTAGTTTCCGTGCTTACTAATTTTGGACCAGTTCAATTTTTATCTTGCCTGGTGACAGAACATTTAAATGCTTCTTCTTCTTTATTACCCGGTTCTAGTAATCTGGATCGGGGCGTGAATCAAGGACCTCCATCCGAGGCCTCGACTGACACACTATCATATTTAGGCTATTTGTAAGATGGGTTTGCCAAACCCAAAGGTACGAACACTTAAATGCTACAAAATGCAAATTTTAAAAATTCAAAATGCAATTTTTCAAAATTAAAGTGCTACAAAATCAATTTCAAAATGCTATTTACTCGCATTTATACTTATGCGTTAAAATACTAACGATTTGTATGATGCATTTCAACTTCATTATTTTCAGTTAAATATTTATGACCTTAATCTCTAAGGTGCATATAAATTGTTTCCGTGGGTTTTAATTGACTTCTTGCGTGAGGTTTTTAATCCTGCAAATTTATCATTTTGTCATTTCTGCGTAAATCTTATAAACATATCTAAGTGTAATTGGGTTAATATTGAGTTTTCAACTCCTTTGTTATGTTCGTTGCACAGGAACATCGTTAATTTGTTGGGATTCGGGAGTATGAATAGCAAATAGTTTATTGTTTAATTGTTCCCGAAATATAATATCAACTGTAAACCTTCCTTACCGTATCTCAAGATTTCTTCTTTGTTACCGTATTGTAATTTTATTTATTTATGATACATTATTGAAACTACACTGTTTTGTCCTAGTTATGGGAAGGTAGTTCGTTTATTTTTAACATGGTTCTGGGATTTCCATCTTCTACTGAACAGTCTAAAGAGAGTACTACTGGGACAAACATGATAGTAGCTGTTTTGTTGAAAGCAACCAATAAATTCCTCACCTGTTCCGGGCTTTGCTAAGACTCTTGGCTTTCTTGCGTTCAAACCGTTCGTCTTCGCTACTGCTCGACGAAGAGTCTTCGCGGGTAGGACGGTGTCTTCTCCGTCTCACAGAATTTATGAGGACAGATCTTAGAATGCGATTTGAGCGGCGAGGAGGATCTATTAACACACCACATGAGCTCTAATCAAAACAATTTAAATGGTTTATCTCTGATTTAATGAAAAACATTTCAATGAAGACAAGAAGATAAGAAATCAAAATACAGAACACGTACCAATGTTGGCTTGGAAGCGATCCACTGTTGGCTTAGTCTTCCTCAGATGGTATTTCTCGCGAGGCCCATCTCCTTCACCAGCGCTCTCATCATCTGTCGATGATTGACTGCTCTGAGTATCCATGGGTTCCTCTTCACTTGCACCTGGCACATCAACATAAAGTAAAAATTTCTGGATGCAACTCTTTCAAATAAGATACTAATAATAATACCATACTTACTCAGTATTAAGTATCCCCCTTAATTTGGGAGCCATAATAAAAATTTCTTGGGAATCGCTGACAGTACCCTTCCTTAATTATTGAGAGTCCTGTCCGTCATTGTCTAGAAACGAGCGTGGTGCGAGCAGCTCCGCACGGATGGGATACGGCCGGTGGTTGTCAGACAAAACAATCGCAGGGAAAGTGTGATACCTAATCAGAGGTGGTTGGAAATAATCAAGGAATATACTTAGCATACCTGCCAACTTTCAAAATAGAAATCCAGAAGGTCCCAAAGTGAAAAAATTTAATGTACATGCGGCGCAACGTCTTAAAAATAGCGAGAAAAGACTACAGGAAAAGAGATTACAAACTCTTGGTGATGTAACTAATTCGTTGTGCCAGTTTCCGAAAGTATTGGAATTACGTTGACACATATATAGTAAAGCCATTATAACTTCCGACTTGACGTTTCACTGTTAGCCTAGTGTTATCTAGCGGTCAGAAGGAAAATAACTTTAACTAGACAATCACAGGCATCCATTCAAATCGATAGATCTCGATATATTGAGTTTTGTTCGTGATGTCGCGGTTTAGCGAACGAAACTCTAGCCTAACACTGAAACGTCAAGTCGGAAGTTATGGTGGCCTTACTATAATTTGAAACAGTTCAGACACTCCACATACATGAGCTCTTCTGCACTTTGATCTTGCAAGTCACAGAACACTGGCTATATTCCATCATAGGATGAAGAGGAGAGATGTAGATGAGAATGCAAATGTTTCACCTTTCTGTGATCGCTTAATACAAGGAAATTCTGAAGAATATGCCTCCCTGAAAGACTGACGATATCCTTTCTTCTTTGAATTCATCACGAAAACACCAAATCGCACAAACATTCATCACACAATTGCACGAATACCAGAACTACAACAAACACCGCTTTAAACCAAGCATTCCCGCTAACAAACAATCGAAGCACAAAGAGTAATATACTGTAAATGCAGCAATAATCTGCGAGATGCGATTATCGATAATCGACTTTCAGCGTAATGTCAAACGCCAGGAATTAATGACAAAAGTGCAGCGTTAATCTGAATGACAGGATTAACAATAAACTTATCGGTCGATTTTCAGTCGAATTTCAAACACTCGCATCTCAGAATAGCAGCTATTATCGAAAATCAAAACTGAAATGCGATTTGGATGCCGAGAACTGAAACAAGCAAGGGAGTTGAAAATCCGGGGGGGAAAAAACTAAGTTAATCCGGACAACAGGAAAACACCCCAAAAATCCAGAAATCCTCCAGGAAAACCGGAACACTTAACAGGTATGACTTTGTATACCAGATGTTGGATCATTCCCTGCTTGGGCCATACCATTCAATCATACGCGAGTGCTGTTGCCAACAAGGTGCGAACTTGTTTGAAGAAAGAAATCTCTGTCATTCCTTCCGCGTGTACGGGCTATGATTCACACTATGCAACAGGTGGCCAGCCGGCATACGCACGCTATGAGAGAGGCGCATACTCGCGCACTTAGTTTATTTTGATTAAATATATCATACTATGTACATCAAAATAAAAAAGCTTATTTTTACTCTCTCCCTTTTCAAAAATAATGGATTTTTGCAAAGTTTGCATCTATAGTACACCCTCCACCCCAATTTCAGAACTAAAGATTTAGGAAAAAAGGGGGTCTTATAGCCGAGTAAATACGGTAACAATACCATCTTTTCCATTTCTTTAGATAGGAAAGAGGACAACAATTTTTGCCTGGCATGTTGGACTCTATTATCAAAATACAGGTAACTAACGTGCGCGTTTACTGCCAAGTTCCTTTTCTAGGCATTATATGATGGGGAAAGATCAACGGTATTCCACAGACGATCCTGCAATAACGACTGGGAGTGTGCCAATTGCTGTTATGGTACATTGTAAGTGGCAGTACAAGGAGCTGCATTCTTTGGGGGTTGGGTCTAGCTGTCCTAACAAAAAATAACTCTCAAATCCCTGCCCAAAGGCCGCATTCCAAGCCAGTCACTCACACTTGGCCATATCTACGTCAATATTTTTATCAGGCAGTGGTTGTACAATCAAATTACAATAGCCTACTGGTACAGTCAGGGAAAGTGGTGATGTATTACTATGAAATGTTACAAATTAAGGCATGTAAAATCACAAAGAATAATGAAATTAATGGAAATGAGTATAAAGCAAGCAGAGGTTGGGCTGTGCGTTTCATGCGAAGAAATAACCTGGCTGAATGGATGCGTACGCCATAGTGTAAGCGACTGCTAAAGGAATAACATCACTCACTGCTGCCTACGTGAGCACGACTGGCAACGGACTGCCACTGGCCTCGACGTCAGAATGTACCCTTACAGCATTGCCACTCAGATCACCATTCTTCTTCGTCATTACGCATCTTGACATGGGCAATGCTGCCAAGTCCATCTGGTTATTACAAAAGTTATGAGTTGTTAGGCTAGGCAGAGTTTCTATTTAATTATATAATTCCTAAAATCGGTATTCTATTTACTCGCAGATTGGTTTCAAGGAATTTAATAAGCCATTTATTTTTGAGATATGCGCAATTTTGAGCATAAAAAAAACAGGGTTTTCATATGCGAGTAAATGTGACAATAATATAATGGGTTTACAACCCCTAATAAATCGTGTAGCTGGATAGTGCCAGGGGTTGACTTTTTTGTTGTTTGTTGAGAATTGGATTGTCCCCTTGGAGGGGATCTTCTCATGCAAAAGCCCTTGAATGTGATCCAACTGAGTCAGGATTAAGGACCAACAATAGACAGGCTGTACCGTTCAGTCTGGTAGAGAAAGACTGCTATGGATGAAGAAAATGTAATGTAATATCATCAAAGGCACAGGGGCCCAAGGACAAAAATATAAGATATTGGGAAACTAAAGGCATAGATAACTAACTTTTTATAAGCATCCCTACACTCCAGGAAAAATCCTGTAGACATGGTATATACAAGGTGGCGCACGGTAAAATGGTCCAGTCCGCCACGAGCATATAAAAAGCGTGCGAGTATAGATGGCTCGTTGTCGTCTTTTATGTGAAGCTGTTGCGACGACGGTTTTGTATAGTATTGTCAGTAAGAACGCCGTGAAGACTTGGTTAAGTCGTGTGAAGTTAATATCTCAGCGAGATGTACTCTCGACAAGAAAGAATAGTAACAGTGGAGGCGTACGTGTCTACCGGTTCAATTAAGGAAACGCAGGGCATTCTTGCAAATAAGTTTCTTGGCATTTCCATACCGGCAAAGAGCAGGATACAGGATTTGGTGAAAAAGTGGCGTACTGCAGGTTCAATTGCAAACAAAAATAAATCGATCCCCGTCTGTTCGAAACCTGCTGTGATCGCGGATATGATCGTGGGGGGCAGCACCGTTTTCATTTTCATGCGTCACCCTGTATATAGTGGAGTTCATAACATGACGACCATTTTTCCTGAAGTGAATCTTGTATTATCACTTAGGGAAGGAGGAGGGTAGAATTGACCATCACCCCTCCCAACATACAAGGTACATACCTAACAACTTCCGACCATTGGGCTTGGACACGAGACCCTGAGACTGCCTGCGAGGCCGCTTCACCCTGGTGTACATGTCCTCGTAGCTCTGCAACATCAACAGCTTCCCTTGGATCATCAAGTCACGTTTACAACACAGGGTTACAAGCAAACCAGAGCCCCTTCCAACAACTCCTATGACAACTGTGCTGCATTACTGTATAACTAAAATCTTCAAAATGCTCCAATTGCATACTGTAAATATAACTAATCAAGTTGTCTAATTTCGTCCTACTACATAACATGGAGAATGACATATCAGTATCAACGACTGGAAGACTATGGATCCCACTGTGAGAGCATGAGCTCAGTTCGGTAATATCCTCTTGTGGTCACAGGCTCCTGGGGTACATAGGAGCGACTAAAGGGAGTCCTGCTCTAAGGCCTTGTTTCTCAAAAACAAATTCAGCTCTTGTGTTCATGAACAACAAATACAGAAAAAGATCAAGCCAGATTTAAGACTGCCGAGTATCTACCATTTAGCTAAATCATGATAAACCAATTGGTTCAAGACTGACTCAACCATCACATTGATTGATTCAAGTTGAAACATATTTTCTTTTGTCTTTATGCGAACTGGTCTATTTAAAATATATTGTTATCAGGGGAACCTTTTCAAAATTTATCATATTGCAATCACAGTCTGAAAATGTTAAGACCAAAATTATGCAAATATTTTAAAGGTGTTTGCCAAAAATTAATTAAAATACTCAGGAAACAAGTCCTTGCAAGAAATTGCTTTAAGCCACTTTTCACATCTTTCTCCATGTGCTCAAAATATCAAGTGATTTCTATGAACTGAACCAACTCCTACGACTGGTCTTGTTATTCAAGAAATGCCAAAGAAAGGAACAAAACCGAACATATTCAGTAATTCTTATTATGCTAAAAGCACTTGCAAATGTAGGCATTGAGGACTTTTCCAGAGGCAATCTGTTATTACTTTAGTAATTACAATGTAACCAATTGTCAAGGTTGGAAAGTAGAGTACATTCTACAATTTGATACAAACATAAGAAACCTTGCTGCAACAACTCTACTATTACAGTACATGCATTTTATTCAGATTAACGAACACAATTCTCTCCCAACAGATCACTCTTCAGCCCAAGAAGGATCGCACTGTAGATTAACTACCCAAGCATTAGTTCCCCAAACGCATCCTGGTTATCAACATATGCAACTATTTGCAAGATTCTTCAACATACTCCCATTCAAGCAAAACGAAACTTGGAGATTTAAAGAAGGAAGCCATGAGATAATGCAAAGTACAAACCGATGGGAAACTAGGACTTGTCGCCTTTCCTCCATCAAATTAGGATGAACCAAAAATGTTAATTGTGCAAAGTTTCTTTATTGAGAGGGTTCCCTATTGGGTTCTTACCTGACAAGTTGCTTATAGATTTGATAATGCACAAGCAAATACCAGCAACCAAAGGTATTTTAAACATTTAAATTCTCGAGAATAACAAGTAAATAAGAAAATCCTAAAACAAATTCTAAAATCCAGAAAAAAGGCAGTCCTACTCTACATCATCCATTTCAGTTCATTACAAATTGTGAGAATTTTACTTAATTCTCTTAAACATCTGAAAACTTAAAATATCATTAGGCACTTAAGATGATACGGTACTTAAGTAATTTACATTCCATTTTAAAGCAATGGATCATCTGACAAAATTGCAAGTTCCCCCACCCTGTGTATGGCACAGTTTGACTTGACCTATCCTCGGAGAATGCAGCAGATTGGAAGGGGATGGCAGTGCGACTCACATAGGTACTGCGAGGCACACTAGCGCGCTCCTTGCTTACGTCGTCCTCCGCTTGCTCCAGCTCTGAGATTGTCCGCTTCTTCTCATCTACATCTGCGGCCCGTTCCGCCACCAGGGGCTTGTCCTTGTCCACCATGAACATCGGATAGCCACGTAAGGTCTGTGTGCCTAGAATCCATGAGGTGTTGAAATTGTCGTACAACAGCTTACGCTGGCGAGTGCTGCGCCGCACACCTGTCACAAAAAGTTCCTTAGGATAAGCAATGCATAGGTCATGGTTGACACCGATATTCATAATTTAATTTCCCAATAAGTTTGGTGGGATAGCCTTTGACTAACAAAATTCTGTATATTTTTTTCATAATAGATGTCCTGGACAGGGTTTGTCCAGGAGGATAAAGGAATCATGTCACTAAATATTTCTTTACATACTTTATTAGTTGTAATTTTCTGTTCAGACTGGATTTCTATTCTAATTAGTAATTAAATACATATTTTATTTACCTGACATATTACAAAAGCTTTACTAATAGAAGTAGACAGCAAGTCCACTGTGTTATGTAACATATTTCCATCCATTCAGTAAAAATAACGTCATCCAAGCACAGAAAAACTCTACACAAATCTTTATACAAGGCATAATATACTAGAGTTTAATTTGATCTGACTTCTGTGGCAACTTCAAAATGGTGGCTGTACAAAACATTAGATTATGTTTTTATTTCTCCTGCCCTAAACAAGCGATCAAAATGAAAGTTTGTATAATGAACCAATACAATCATCTGCTGGCATTAAATTTTATGGCCAACATATAAAATAATCCAACATGCCCTTCATGCAAAATATTTCACCAGTTCTCAGTATCTCCTAAACCATTACAGCAATCAAACTGAAATTTTGTATGGTGATATCTGAATGGGGGCAGATGGCCTAACTGTTCTGCTTCTTAAAACAGTTATTATTAGTAAGTACATATATGAGAGGGGGCAGACTGAATAGTTATAAAACCAAACCCAGATGGTTCATTGATATTGACAAAGATTTGACAAACACCAGAATTCAGACAGACAATAGCAAACAGATCACTCTTCAGAGAAGCTATTTAAAAGGCAGAATTTCAAGAAAGGAAGAAACAAACAACTCGCAGAAAGTGGACTCAAGAGGAGAAAGATGGACACTCTAGAAGGATAAAGGAAATTTGGAAACAAATGAAGTTGAATACAATGGACAATAGCCAACATTGATTCATCGTACCCTCCAAATGGGTTATTCGAAAGAAGAAGAAGAAGAAGAAGAAGAGGAGAAGATGACCTCGTGGTTCCGCCCCTTAAAACAACAATAACTAACTTAACTAACATATATAAAGCCTCCGTGGCTTAGGCGGCAGCACGCCGGCCTCTCACCGCTGGATCCGTGGTTCAAATCCCGGTCACTCCATGTGAGATCTGTGCTGGACAAAACGGAGGCAGACAGGTTTTTCTCCGGGTACTCCGGTTTTCCCTGTCAAAACTTTCATTCCAGCAACACTCTCCACTATCATTTAATTTCATCTGTCATTCATTTAATCATTGCCCCCAGAGGAGTGCGTCAGGCCTCGGCAGCCGGCACAGTTCATATCCTCGCCGCTAGATGGGGGCTTCATTCATTCCATTCCTGACCCGGTCGGAGATTGGAAGCAGGCTGTGGATTTCCATTTTCAACTAACATATATGAGACTTTAAAAAACCTGATCAACATAAAAACAACATGGCGGCCCCACGATGTTTTAATATTTAAGATGTATTTTTGGGCGATCTAATCACACGAGAGCAGTGAAACTTGGCACAGCAAATCTTTATCCAGATCATAGTCTTTAGCCATCTAATGATGTACAATATTGTTTTAAAAAGCTCAAGATGAAGTTAGTTCAAAAATTTAAAACCTCATTTTTAGTATCTTTTGTGTCCTATACAAGCGATTTGTGACTGCACGGGTCACGTTAGGGACCAGACCCTCATTTTATGGACAAAATAGCAAGTCAACTGAAGTATCAAGGAATTTTGATCAGTGTCCCAAGGAGTATGAGGTTACAAATTGGCCGCCTTATTGCCCGGGCTAAACATTTTATATAGTGGCCTTGCCCGGGCTAAACATTTTATATAGTGGCCTTGCCCGGGCTAAACATTTTATATAGTGGCCTAAGTTGGTTGGTTCCTCAGTTTAGGGGCTGCGACAACGCGGTCATGTAGCCCCGTGTACTTTGGAAGTGTGTAGAATCTGTCTGATAACCGGTGTTAATTGCGATGGCTGTATTAGTATGTAGATCTGTTTTTTTAATTCCAGTAAGGACTGCAACTGTGAATTTTTCAAATAGTTCCTACTTTTGCCGCCAAACGAAACCGTCAACGACTACTAGGCCTAGTTCAGAACTTAGCTACTAGACGCCACCGCAGTCGGCTCTTGGCAACGAACGTAGAAACCTAAGAGCGTTGTTTACATTCCCAACCTACACAATTTAGCTGCACACAGGTGTAATTAGTGGAAGGTTCTTTAACATGCCATAAATATATGACATGGGACCGCCGGCTTTACTTCCCCTTCGAAGGAAGGCATACTGAGGGATTTTTAACGTGGCCTATGTTGACCAACTTCCTTGACAACTAACCAACAATACAGCTAGTAGAGGGCTTTGGATATTGTGATGTTTTGTGAGAGATATGAAAAACAATGTACAGAATAAAAAAAAGTCTTGGTAGGATGATATGAATGAAACTAGTATTGAAGAAGGATTTCCCAAACCAGGGCCTATTTCCCAGGGAGTGATTGTTTGCTGCTAAACCAGTATCTTATTCACGTCAGAATCACAGTCAGCTTTTATTACAAAAGGTGATCACAATATCACCTCGGCTGTAGGTTATTAATAAATTAACTAACTTATATTTTAGTCAAATTACTTTCTATGTGTGCTCAACACCCCATGACCCCTTTATAAGCTTAAGATGAAGTTAGTTCCAAAATTTAAAACCTCGTGTTTAGTATCTTTTGCGTCCTATACAAGCGACTGAAGCTAAGATTTGTACGAGGGGCTTTATAATAATAATATCATGCCACTGAATTCTGTATATATTTTTTTGGGTATTAATAGAAGCAGTGCATATGACTTTTCCTAGATTTCACTTGTTACTAGTTACAGACTGTTGCAATCTCACGTGAGGAGTACCTATACTGAAAGTAATACATTCTAGCACACGCATTTTCATTGTAGTGGTGGTAGAGATTAGGGATCGACTCCAATTTCTAATGTAGGTATAGTAAATTATATATTATATGTTTGTTCATTTCTGAAAAGGAACATATTTTACGGATGTCGTCTGGTAAGTTTAAGAACCAGTACCATAAGCTATTCATTAATGTATGTATTGTACAGTAGATAAGCATCATCATGTAACTTTGGACCCATATTTTCCAGTGTTGGAGTGGTATGTAGATGCGAGTTATTTTGAGTAACGATGAAAGCTTTGATTTACGACAGGGCTTGCGCTAGAACCTTAGTAGGACCATTTTGCTTTCTCAAAATATTTTTATGTTTGTTTGAAATGACTACAATGTTTGGATATTGAGTTTAGAATTTGAAATTGTTGCTCTAAATCACAATGTAGGTCACATACCAACAGCTGTTTAATATATATAAAAAAAATAAAAAATAAAATCCTCTCGGCACGCCGGAAGGCGGAGGTAGATTTCACCGGGCAAACTAGGGGATAGGCTATAATAGGCAAAATATGCAGGTTTTCGTAGGAGGATCAGACCTCATTTATTGCGAGAAAGTATTTTACAATTGGAGGTTAGTTAACATTTTTTCGTCTTTCTATGCACACTTTTAACATTTTACTGTCTTATGGGGATGGTAACCTTCTTGTCATTTGGGGTTAATTTTTATACTTGTGATCACACTGTCCTTATGCAAGGTTTGGAACTAATGTGTAACTATCTAACAGTCTGTTACTTCTTCACGCAAAATTTTATCTCCCGCAGAGATGTTGGTTGGTTCCTCAGTTTAGG
Source organism: Meconema thalassinum (assembly GCA_946902985.2). NCBI lineage: Eukaryota > Metazoa > Arthropoda > Insecta > Orthoptera > Tettigoniidae > Meconema > Meconema thalassinum. Next base: position 397,834,735 of record OX336394.1, on the reverse strand, counting down.
GGCTGCGACAAGGTGGTAATGTAACCCCGTGTACATTGGGTGTGTGTAGAATCTGTCTGATAAACGGTGTTATTTGTGATGACTGTATTAGTCTGTAATTCAGGTAAGGTCTGCAGACTGTCAATTTTAAGTAGTAGTACCTAATTTTGTACTAAATACTAACGTCAACGACACCTAGCTGTGAACTTGGCTGCTAGATGCCACCACAACCAGCAACTTGCAACGAACGTTGTAACTTCCCCTCCGAAGGAAAGCATGCTGGCGGATTTTTAGCGCTCTTAGATTATCCGGCGACTTTGTCCGGCTTTGAACCAGCACCTTGGGCATAGAAGTTTAGCATGCTACCAGTTAGCCGCTTCCCTCATAGTCAGATGGAACAAAAAGTTCCGTGACGAACTAAAGAGCCTACTTTTCTTAAAATTAAGATTCATGCCATAGATTAATCTACAGTATATGAACCTATCTAGAATAATGATGAAATTAAGTGGGTAATATCGAAATGTCTTAATTAGTTCGAAATAAGGTATACTAGGCATAATGTAGCCTAATAGAGCAATACAGCTGGCAGCTCTGGTGACTGAATATATTCTTACTTCCATCTCCTAAGGTACAGAATACAAAATGTGGTTGAAGTCCAAAGGACGTTACATGGATTTAGAAATTGGATCTATTAGTACACGTAAAAGCATGTTGGCAACAATGTCATGCGAGTGCTGGTCAGAAATAATCTGAAATATTATATATTTTTGTGCCAATTTTGGATGAAATCCATTTGTTGGTATAGAAGTTACATGTAAGTTATTTAAAAATTGGTCCTATCAGCAGGCTTAGAATCATGTTGGTAGAACTGACGAATATAAGTTACTCCAAATTAATGTAAAATGTCTGGTAATTTACGTGTGCATAGTTTAAAGCTGTCGGCTTGCATGCTTTCTGATATATTGGATACAAAATAGAGAGCAATTATTAACAGTTGGCAGCTCTGGTGGCTCCTAAGAATACACTCAGTCATATATGTTTATGTACACATATTACATACAAAATTTGGTTGAAATCCAATTGATAGTGTAGAAGTTACATGCATTAAAAAATTGGACTTATCAGAAGGCTTAAAATTATTTTGACAACGCTGTCATGTAAGGCCACCTGGAAATTAAACTAAAATAGTATTATCTACATGTGTGCCAATTTTAGAATAGCTCCCATGTATACCTTCCAAGATATCCAACATGGAGCTCTAATTTCTAGTGCGTTTTTTTAGCAGTTGGTAGCACTGGCATATTTTTCAAATATGGGCCTGAGATATCCCGGTATACATCTTTACTCATACTAAATTTGGTTTCGATTGCTGCAGCCGTTTAGGAGTTGATAGGGGGCGGGAGACACACACACAGACAGACAGACAGAAGGACAGACAGACAGACAGACAGAAGGACAGACAGACAGACAGACAGGACAGAAGGACAGACACATTTTCCCGGATATATCTTATAAGTAGGGATAGGAATTTTTCGGTGATTTCAGAGTGAAGAAAGCGGTATTTTAAAGTGGCAAATTCGGTGTTTTCAAGTGCACTTTTCGGTACTTTCAAAATGTTAAATTTTAGGCGGTATTTTTTAAATATCATGGATAACATAACGCATTTCAGTCATCCTTCAAAGTATACTTCAGTGAAGAGATCCAAATTCTCTTGTGACAAACGGTAACACGTATCACTTAACGTGCTAGTGTAAGCTGAAAATCCCAACTTCACAGTTAGCGTTTGAACAGGGTATCAAAATGGTTTTCAGCACAGATTCTGAGAACTTTGGAAATACAAATGTCATTCTTTGCAAAACTCGAACAATGTCTGTCTTGGTCCTGTCGTGCATCTGCCTCTTGATTAAAGTTTGCAGTTCGTTGTATCCTCTAATGACCTCACTTTTTTCCAGTGTTCCACAGAATGACAACTTCTTAATTTTCTTTGCAAGGTTCTCATTGATGTTCATTGGCACTATTTCTGCTGGATCAAACGCACACATTTGTAAATCTTGTTGCCAGGGTCAACGGATCACAGGCTGATTAATATTCTAAGAGCATGGGACCCAGCGTTTACTAAAACTGGATATATTTTCTCTCCTTTTAACTCATTTCCACAACCCTCCAACAGCTCCTTAATGTTGGTACCGTAATTTCCAAAAACAGCAAGTTTAAGGGCTTGCTGAATTCTCCGTAGATGTCCATCTAGAAGGTGAACAGTCTGATAAGACTGGGATGAGTTTAGTGATGTCTGTGTCAAATTCTTTGAATCTCAAGTATTTCGTCATGTGAAACATTGTTCAGGAAATCAACACCCGAGTTATCAGTCCCTACTACTTCATTCATAAATTGCACGATATCTTTCAAGTACTCTGACAGGTACACTACAGAATGAAACCAAGAAGACCACCTGGTTAAGACTGGTTCAGGAAACAGTGGCACATTTGGATATGGATACTTGCCATCTAGATATTCATGTCTGAAAGGCACACTATATGACGCCACGCGTCGAGTAGTTACTAGGATGAAGGGGGAGGTGACCTTGCTGTTCTGGTCCTTAAAACCTCAATAAGTTAGTAACTTACCAGGATGAGATTGATAAAGATCGCTGTATGCAGAAAGCGAGGTCCGCTATCTACCGTTAAGTTTCCGATCATTCCGTGTTTGTTGGATGCTCTCCATGCAGTCAAGTCATGAGAGAAAATTACCGCTACTACACTCACACAAAAACAAGCCTTTGTCAGCTTCTGTGACGACGATATTTTAAACGGGCAAGGTGTCTCACTACGATGACATTAGGGCAAAACCTGGATGAATGCCAAGATGCAGAAGAAAGTGACATTCAGTAGTTAGACTTCGATAAAGACAATCATGGTTTCAGACATGAAAGCGATGAGGATATTGTACGGAATTTGACTGTCGGTGAGGTAAACTGAGATCCAGTGCATGTCAAGTGAAGGAGTGATGCAACGGAAATCCCGAAAGTTCCCACAGTCAAGCTAGTGCGTCTATAGTCACACTTATCTTTTATATAGAAAATCGAGATGAATTTTCGTTCTCATATATTGTTTTCTTCAGAATTGTACAATCTAAAACTAGAAAAAATAAACGATCTAAGAAACAAAAAGTGATTACAGTCATTTCTCTTACTTTTTAATATTGGTGTAGGCCTAAGAAAAAAATAAACTATCTAAGAAACAAAAAGTGATTACAGTCATTTCTCTTTGTTTTTAATATTGGTATAGGCCTAATCTACGTAGTGTGTCTTACAATACTATGTTATAATAGTACATTATGTAACGAGCCTATAATGGCAATAATTAAGACACGAGTAAGTTTATAAAACGAGCGTATGCGAGTCTTATAATTTCGATACGAGTGTCTTAATTAACATTATAGGCGAGTTGCATACGACTGTTTATGTTCGACGATAATTATTATAACACTTTCATGATCGAACATAAATATTCATAAATATCTGTAGAGATTTCACCAGTTTTATGTACTGAACAGAGCGCATGAGACGCAGAGAATGCCTTGTATTTGACCATGGCGTCCTCGATTACCCTACTATGACACTAGGCCAGGCAGTGACATTTAAATTAGAAGGCCGTGGAACTCAGTGCATCTAATTATCTAATTGGTCAAACAACTGTTTCTTGAGCTCTGATTGGTGGGAGGAACTGTTTCATAACGCAAAATAGTGTTATAATGAGCCTCATTATAGTACCGTTTTCTGACATATAATAGTCAGGGTCGAACATAAAGTATTATAATTATTTTTTTCTGCGTGTTCTTAAAATACATTTCAATATTTTAACCAATAGTTTTCTTTTTTGCCTGGCTTAAAAACATTATTGCAGATAATTCGCGGCTTTCAAAAATCGCGGCGAATTATCGGAAGAGCACATTAAAGGAAAAAAAAACGAAAAAAGCTAAAATTCGCGATTTTATGCGAAATTCGCGTTTTATGCGGAATTCGCGAAAATTCGCGAGCTCAAAAACATTTATTTTTGCCATTTTTAGGGTTATTATAACACATTATCACCTGTGTATGACTTCTTTAAAAAATTCGCGAAATTCGCGATCGCGAATTTTTCCTATCCCTACTTATAAGTCTACTTTTTCCTCATTTTTGAAAAGTGTGAAAAGTAGGCTAACAAGAAGTTCCGTGACGAACTAAAGAGCCTACTTTTCTTAAAATGTAAGATTCATGCCAATGATTAATCGATATGGATCTATCTAGAATAATGACGAAATTAAATTGGTAATATCCAAATTTCTAATTAGTTCAAAATACTGTATACCTGGCATAATGTAGCCTAATAGAGCACTACAGTTGGCAGCCCTCGTGACTGAATATATTCTTAGTTTCATCTTTTAAGGTACAGAATACAAAATTTGGTTGGAGTCCAATGAATAGCATGGACGTTACATGCAGTTAAACATTGGATCTAACAGCGCGCGTAAAATCATGTTGGCAACAGTGTCATGCATGTATTGGTCAGAAATAATCTGAAATAATATGATCTATTGTTGTGCCAATTTTTAACTAAATCCATTAGTTAGTATAGAAGTTACATGCATTTTAAAATTGAACCTATCAGCAGGCTTAGAATCAAGTTGGCAGCACTGACGTATATTAGTTACTCCAAAGTAATCTAGAATGCCAGGTACTATACGTGTGCAAAATTTAGAGCTATTGGCTTGCATTCTTTCTGATATATTGATATTAGGGTAACAAAAATAGAGACAGCATTTATTAACAGTTGGCAGCCCTGGTTGCTCTTAAGAATATGCATAGTCATAGCTGTTATGGTACACATAGCACATACGAAATTTGGTTGAAATCCAAATGATAGTATGGAAGTTACATGTATTTAAAGTTGGACCTCTCAGCAGGCTTAGAATCATGTTGGTAGTGCCCCCGTAAATTGGATTATACTGAGACCACGGTGGCTGTATTGGCATATGTGAATAAAGTTATGGGCGTCATAGTTATGACGTGTATATTCATGACGTAGGCACGGATGACGCAGACTTCATGCAAGTAGGCTGGATGAGCTGAGATTCTTGGTGACGTCATGATTTTGTTCGAGAAGGATCTGAGATTTACGACGCAGTCGCAGGGAAGCAAGGAATTGTGCTGAGGAAGAAGTTACGCTATTGGAGGAGAGGCTCGAACCAATGAATGATAGTTTGGAGGGAGACGGAGATTGCTGAAATTACCATATTTAATTACTTTTGGCATGCAGAATTGTGGAAAACTATTTTCAGTTATGGCATTGATTTGGAATTTTGAAGAAATTAATTATGAGTTTTTGAAATTTGAAAATCCGTCAAGTATAGCCAAAGTTAGAACTTCTAGCAATGACGGAGGAACAAGCTATGGTAGGGATGGATACGCCCCTTAAGAAGTTGATAAAAGGCCTTGCACAGCAGAGAGGAAGTTCTCAAGTTCTCATGTCTCAGGGCTCATTTCTCATTCTCATATTGTCAGACTTCGAGTTCTTAATTCCGATAGAACAAGTATATATTATTCAGTGAAGCAAGTCGTCATTAGCAAGTGTGGTAGAGCCCACAGCATCGAACTAGCACTGAGCGTGCAATTTTACGGTTACTAAAACTAGGCGAAGTTGGAGCGCACACATAAACGAGTCTACAAGATTATCTATCAAGAGTTAGCTACTGCATTTATGCTAATTCAATTGTGCATTACAATATTGAGGCGTGTGCGAAAGTTGAACATTTTCACTATTATACTTTGGAAGATATTCGCATTTTAAGACTGCAGACAAAAGTGATTTTCTCGACACCTGAGAAGCACTTTTATAATACCACATTCTACGCTACGGCTGACACATGTATTGCAACCGTGATACTGAAGATTACATTTGGTGATACAACGCTACATTCTACAATGGAACTATATAATCTGGCAGTACTTTCGACTATTATTATAACGGAAGTGGAGATGGAAGACTAAAACTTTAATGCAATTGGGACATACATCAATGGAGTGAAATAGCAACATGGAGCTTCGTTAATCGTCATTCTACAAAAGCGAGCATGTAGTGAACATCCAACTACACTCATGCATCGAAATCCATCGCTGAATTACATCAAATGGCAGTGGAAATATCTTCATACTCCACAATTATGAACATTTCTGCGGAAATAATTGCAATAAACTTCATGGTGAATTTCTACCAGAACTTCAGGGAACTTTCAAGAGAGGCCAGGGTGGACCCGGCTCACACAGAAGAGTTTTGCCAGAAGGATGTCTATCGTCTACACGGAGCAGTGCGATTTCCGGAGGAGGAAACTGTTCTATTCTCCGAGGGCGCAGGTTCCAGGTTCGAGGTCGGAGCACATCTTTACGGTGGTGAAATGGAACCAACAGCAGTCTTCTTTGGAAATTTTCCTCTAGAACTTCAATCAACAGATAAGGTAGTCGTGAACGTTTCTTGATTTATTTGAGCCTTTTAGCGATATCTGAGCAACCATTTTTCCCATATTTTCTGTCCCATATATTTTGCCCCATATTCTTGCTTGATATTTCTGTACACTTTGCTGATTTATGCCTTTTTCTACGATTTATTGAGACATTATTATGTCATTGGCATATTTAAATAATTTTGGATCAGTTGAGACTGATATTTTATATTCTTTCAGTAATTTGCATATTTTTGTAGTCACGATTTGACTGTAAAGTTAACGATTCTCTATGGCAAATTTGAATTCAGACAGCGTGTCATTTTATTAAAGTAATTCTATTCAGTAAATTACTTTGACCAATTTTCTGTCATCCTCAAGAAAGAAGAATGATTAAAAGATTTTAGAGCGTTAAAATCTACTACTTTATCGACGATCTTAGAAATACTAGTCGTTTTATGAACATGATTGCAACATAGACATTTATCGTCAATTCTGAAATACCATTGCATTACAGACAATTTTATGAAATATGAACTTTGATTACGATTTATTGAGTACACTATAGTAATGAAGGAGTTTTTCTCAATTCTAGATTGGAACAATAATGTTTGCAGTCCACAGTCTAATTGTATTCTATTCGACTATTTATGCAGTTTAGATGAACTTTGATTGAAGATAGTATTTTTATACTGCGATACTTTGATGATATTAATCTCAAATTTGATAGACCAGGGAGGCGTGTCTAATCGTATTTGCTATTAAATTTATTTGTGACTGGCAAATTTTTACTTCATATCGCTTCATGAATGAAACCCACGAAGGTTAAATATAATAACAGTTTTCGATACAATTGATGAATATAAGAATTTTTAAAGAGGAACTATGGATGTATAATCGTTAGTTCAGTGGACGTGTAAAAGTCGCTGATGAATAATGCCCTTTAATAAGTGAAGGAGGTTCTCACAGTAATATTGATGATGAATTTTTTGTGTGTATTGTGGAAGATTTTGATGCTATATATAATGAGATATATGTTGAATTATGGGCCAATTTTTGTGCAATTTTGTGCGTTTTGAGCGAGGTATTTTTCCGCTGAGTGTATTGTTCAGGTCCATTGAAAATTATTCATGTGAAGTTACTGTTAAAATTAACAAGAGTGTTTAAATAATTTGAGATAACGATTTTGAATGGAGGTTACCGTCACAAATAATAATAATTATTAAATCTTATTAAACCTGAATCTAAAATTTAAATATAACTAACCTTCATTGGTCGATTATATCACCACGATTTAAGTAATTATCATCCGGATAAACGTGTGGTTTAATGTATTTCTAATATAAATAATATAAATAACTATGTAAATATCTTTAATAATAATTTGAAACGAACGGGATTAATAGAGGCGTGTATAAATTTTTCAATTGTCTTTTGACAATGTTATAAACAATTTAAAATGTTATAAATAATTAATGAACATTTTGTTATAAACATTAAGCGTTTTCGTTATTATACTCTAAACAACGCTAGTTCAACAATTGGAATATACAATTAAATAAGATTTGGGATTATTAGAGTAATCCATTGATATTTGAACGGAGCATTTAAAAGATTTGCGTGATAATATTTGAGTTGAGATGTGAACATTTAAAGTGTTTTGAAAAGGAGCTAGGCTCTGAGGTAACTAGCATATGCTAACATTGGTTGGACAGGTGCGTCCATTTGACGAAGCAAGCATGCGACACGGTGCAGGGTGTATTGCAGGTGGCCAGATAACTGAATGGTAGAGGCCAAGGTCATCTACATAGCAGCCTTGCGGTTATAAATAAAATGTGAAGTTCATGAACAAGGAAACAAATGCTATATGTCTCGTCCCAGCTCCCTTATCCATTCCAAAGTGCATTGTTGTTATTATTACGTTCTTTTGAGCTAGAGAAAGCTGAAATTTTGTATGTGAAGTCTACAAGTCCTACAGGAGGACATGGTTGCATTGACAATGGCTTCTGATTGCCACGTATATTTTGTTGTTAAATTTTGTTAAATTATTTTTCTCTTTATGTGAAATAAATTATTGTGCAGTTTAAATTTTCTTGTTTCCGACTTGGTTCATTTTAAATATCGTGGTGGAGGTTATTGTGAGGGCATACTATTAAGTGATCCAGTTGAAAACCCAGACCCGAGATTAAATTGAATAGGTAAGTAAAAGGTAAGTATGAACCCCCATATATTTTGGTGTGTTCCACAATAATTTCATGTTAACTACTGTAATCTAATCTCGGTAGTATCTGTCAGTGCCATTTTCATTGATGAAGCTGTGCCGGTGCGATTGATTATTGGCAATCCGATTGAGGGGGCGGATTTCTGACAGCCTACTATCCGGATTATCGGGGACAGTAGCACTGACGTATATAAGTTACTCAAAATTAATATAGAATGTCATGTACTATACGTGTGCATAGTTTAAAGCTGTCGGCTTGCATACTTTCTCATATATATAGGTATTTGGATAAAAGAAATTAAGATCATTTTTTAACAGTTGGCAGCACTGGTGGTTCATAAGAATACGTTCAGTCATATCAGGTTATGTACACATACAACATACGAAATTTGGTTGAATTCCAATAGTTAGTGTAGAAGTTATATGCATTTAAATATTGGACCTATCAGTAGGCTTATAATCATTTTGGCAACACTGCCATGTATGGGCTTCTGGAAATTGAACTGCAATATTATTATCGACTCGTGTGCCAATTTTGAAATAGCTCCCATTCATACCTTCCAAGATATCCAACATTGAGCTCAAATTTCAATTGCGATATTTCAGCAGTTGGTAGCACTGACATCATTTTCAAATATGGCCGTGAGATATTCAGGTATAGATCTTTACTCCTACCAAATTTTATTTTGATTGCTCCAGCCGTTTAGGAGTTGATAGGGGGACACACACACACAGCCAGACAGACAGACACACATTTTCCCGGATCGATCTCATAAGACTACTTATTCCTCATTTTTGCAAAATGTGAAAAGTAGGCTAAAAATGAATGTGATCTCGTCAATAGCATTGTCTTGGCAACCTCTGATAGATCATCCCTTATCAATTTAAAAGCGTTCTTATGGTAACCTCTGATGGCACTTGGCATTTTTTAAATTCCGAAATCAGGCCAGCATTTCGTAATGATTGCAACAGGAGCAGAGCTGGTAGCTATTCTTGGGGGACGGCTAGAATTAGTCGGGTTCAAGGCCAAATTGAGCAACTACATGTACCAAATTGGAAGCATAAAGGGAGGATCACGAGTCACTTGCAACGAACATACGATTGAATCAGCCAATCACAAGAGACCAAGCCATGACCACGCGGTGGACAGCGTCAGTAGTAAAAAGCCCGCGGAAGTGATTATCTAAAGAACCGCCGAACGGATTAATCTCCGCACGAGTGCTTTGAGACGTTTGATTTATTTGAAGAAGAGTGACACTAGTCTCATATTTGTGAGACAAAAACTCTGGAAATTTTTATCCGATTCCACCCCACTCCTCCGTCCCCTGTCAGTTTCTAATAAATAGTTTGGCATGACGCTACTAGAAGTCAATCTTAGTGGAGCCTTGAGAGGCTAACTTCACGCCAGTTTGCATCGCGATTTTAACGCTCTGAATTTGGTTAAGTCATTTTATTTGTGAGCTCTGAGGAGCTAAAGTCACATCAGTTGCATATCGAATTTTAAAGCTCTAGTACATTTTATTCTGGAATCAACTTGATTTTGTGAGCTAAATATTTCACGCTAGTACGTGGTAACTTGTAACATTTACTTAAAGACGACGAGTTCAGCTCTGAGGGGCAAGTCTTGTAACACCCTAATTAGCGCTCACCGGAGCGAAGGTCAACAGTACAGTACGGAAATACCGAGCAAGATAGCGACTGCCAGTGCAGCCAAGATCTTAAACTTGTTATCGAGCCAGTGACGTGGTCTCGAGGTGTATATTTTATGTACAAATTGCAGTGTATTTTATGTGTTTTATTGTGCGTGTGTGCGAGATATCTAGGGCCAGTCTTCGCAATTAATCGCATTAGGACAATTGTGGGCGAATTGAGTAACCTGCAAGCGATTATAGATAGGTCAAATAATTAACATTGAACTTTTCTGCCAAGGAGTCGATACCAAGATGATCAGCACGTGGTTTGGAGTTGGGATGATCTTCATCGAATCAACGCAGACGACCACGATGGAGTGTTAATTTGTCCATAGGGGCAATGGGCTGAGGAGGATGTCTTTAGTTCTACAAGCAGATCGGTGATGTACAAAAATTGGATTATTTCAATTATGTAGTTAGATTTGGCCGGGGAACTGTTGTATATAGTCATGTTTCTTTTCTTGTTGTTTAGAGTTTTTCTTGCGCCGACACTAAATGTTTTAAATGTCCGTTGGCGCGTGGCCAAAGTGTTTGTTAGATATTTGTTTTTCCTTGAGTCATATGTAATGTGCGCGGCGTGCGTGCGTGATTTTTATCCTTGCAAATGCGGAACCCGTTACATTCGATAAATGGTGCTTTATTAACGTTAATATTTGAAGTAGGAATGGGAGGTAATTACTGTAAGATATTTGCTGAACAGGTTATTATTCATATAAGGGTTGCCAAGCGCACCAACTTAGAAGTAATTTTTAGAACACCTTCGTTCTAATTTTGATAGATTTTTTTGGAGTCCTTTTCAGGTTGACTAGTCACGGCATAGAACGGTGGCGCCAGCATGTGGAAATTATTTGTGTCTTTTTATTTCAGGGTCTGTCAAAACCCATACGTGTGATTCTGTGTGTGTTACTGTGTCAAGTGTGTGTTGATTCTACGTGAGGAGGGGTAGAGGTCCTACCGCTCTCATATTTTTTGCTGCTGTTGTTTTTTAGATGGAAAGACAGGGTGCTCTAGGGAGACCGCTGTTTCTTGTCCATATTTATTCTGACACACACACACGTATTATTGTGCTCTGGGGCATACTTCTTCGAGATTAGACCCCATGTCCCGGGAGGTCGAGATATTGACACGTGGGTTGACAGAAATGCAGAGTTCCACAAACCGCCCGTTTTGCCTGGTGACTTACTTTTGATAGGCAGTCCTGATTGTCCGACTGACCCCTGTAAGCTTTCATGTAGCAAACCTGGTCATTGTGATGGTTATTTTTTAAGCCATAATTAATTGGGGAGTTCGCCATGTGTGTAACGGCTTGTTGTACGTTGTATGGGTAAAATATTGTATTATTAACGTAAATGTTGGCTGTGTGCCTATAGCTTTGTTTATGACTCGATTCATGTAATTTTTGTGTGTCACACCCGTGCGGTGTAGTGGTAGAGTACTTGTAAATTTTGACGGCGGTCATTTGTGCATTTTTATTGGTCACATGTTAATGTACTTGTGTTGATTTGTGTGAGAAGTCCTAAGTTTTTAGGCAGTAAATGTTGCTACGGCAATTTGATTCCAATTTCACACGGAAATTTTGTGTTTGTTTATAGTAGATTTAGGAAGTGTCGGTTTAATTTTAAGTATTGTAGTTGTGTTCCCCCGTGTCGGTCTAGCTCTAGAAATGTGATTCGTTGTCTGAATGATTATTCTGGATGATGACGAATCACGCATTCATTGTACACATCGTGATGCATGTAGAACGATATACGCACGTATATGGTCACTTTTGTTATTTTTATCTTAGGGACACTTGGTCCAGGTAATTAATCTCTCCAGAGATTTTTGCCTAGTTTTTGGCATTTTTATTAAGTGGGAGTCAGATGGGAGTTTTTGTTGTTAATTGTTGAGTGTAAATATGGTGATTTGTTTATTAAATTCATTTGTTTTAACCCTGGCTTCACTCTTTCCTGCATGTTATTTTGTTATATGTTACCCTGCAAGTTAATGAAGCGCCTTGACAACAACTTACGATATGAACCGTTACACCCCCCGAAACTGAGTCTCATATGCTTCTTTGCAAGGGTTCAATATATATATATATATAGATAGATACATAAATTATATATAAACTTTTGAACTGACGGTTTTGGGGTCTGGGGGATGTGAAACGCGAAGATATGTCGAAATTTTCCGGAAGTCGAAACATGGTACCCATTGCAATAGTTAGCTTTCTAATGAAATCTACCTAACACACACACAACGCGGGAGAAGTTTTAAAAGGAAAAGCCCCGTAGAATATATGTAAATGGGCTATTTACTTCTTCATGGAATTTTCTTTTTGTGAAATATACAGAATATAAATGAATAGGTAGTGAAATAGTGGAAATATCAAACATGGCTCTATAGTGATATTCTGTTACATAGAGATCCCCTCAGTCCCTCGTCCAAGCCTCAGGCTCAGGAGAGGTTGCCCAGGTTTCGCCATTTCCTCCACAGAAGGATTTGCGTGCAAGGATGTGAGATGTCATCATTGGGGTTCAATCAGATTAGCAATAGTGCACCTACTAGATCTTACCTTCAGCCTCATGGCTGTCTGGCTTGTTCTCCAGACTACTGTCATGTCCATTCAGCTCCGGCTCGGCAACTTCCTCTTCCTCCAGATCTCTGGCATGCAGAACTCTTGACGATGAGCGGGAAGGAGGCATGTCTGTAGTGCTGCGCCGAAGTTGTGATCGCCTCACTCTGCGTCGGCATGATGGTCCCCGACGAACCCTGCCAAGGCGGAGGCTTACATGTGACGAAAGAACTCATTATTAACATGTCCACCATCATAAACAAATAAAGGGCTAGGTCATGAAGAAATAAAACAAAAAGAAATTAACTCAGTATAATACAACCAATAAAACAAGAGGGTAAGAAATAAATGAGAAATCAAGCCAACAAATAAACATAACAAACAGATCCATTGTGAATGGCGAAGAGAAGCTAAAGCATTCCGATTTCCTTCTTGGAGTGGGGTGGGGACCTTATCCAAGTACTTGGTGAAACCTATAAATGAATTTATGATTGTTGTTTGAGTCTTCAGTCTTTTGACTGGTTTGATGCAGCTCTCCATGCCTCCCTGTCCTGTGCTAATAGTTTCATCTCTACATAGCTACCACACCCTACATCCGAGGCAATCTGTTTAACATATTCTAACCTTGGTCTACCCCTACAGATCTTGTCCTCGACCCTTCCTTCCATAACTAAGCTTCAAAGCTTGCTATTCCTTGGTGTCAGTATGTGTCCTACTAACCTATCTCTTCTCTTCATTAGCAGTCGCCAGAAACATTTCTCCTCTCCCACTCGTCTTAATACCTCTTCGTTTGTAACCCTATCTACCCATCTGATCATCATTCTCCTGTAACACCACATTTCAAATGCTTCAATTCTCCTCTTTTCTGCTGCACCAATAGTCCAGGTTTCACTTCCATAGAGCGCCAAGCTCCAGACAAAGGCTTTCAAAAATGACTTCCTAATACCTAAATCTATATTCGATGTCAACAGATTATTTTTTTGTAGAAATGCTTCCCTTGCCTGAGCCAACCTACTTTTTATATCCTCTTTGCTTCGTCCATCACTGGTTATTTTGCTTCCTAAGTAACAGAAGTCTCCTACTTCCTTCAGCTTTTAACCTGCCAACTTGATTTATGATATATATATTAAAAAAAAAGGACGTTAATACAATGTATGCTATCCCAGCGCGGCTCGATGGGCCCAATTTGGTATATCAGGGCGAAATCCTGCTGCAAGCACGCCAAACAGCTAGAACATTTCCTGATGTTGAACCATTTATGCCACAATGAGTCTCCAATTGTAATCTAACCTTACCATTTCCTGCTTCTACTAGCCTTCACCCACAAGCGTTCAAAACCCCAGCAAGTATGGGCGCTAGGCTCAGGTCAAATGGACAGTTGCCGAAAAAAATAATTAAATAAAACCCCCAGCAACGAGATTTCCTATCCCAAGGTTTGAACATATGGCATTGCCAGAGTCTTACTAACTCTCGGTGAATGATATAAACAGACAAGAAACGGCATATCTAACCACCCATATAATATAATACATGTATCACTAGTTACTTTTGTCCACTTCGTTACGTAGTGGCTAGCATTATTACCTGTCAGCACGGAGGCTTCTGCTCGATTCCCAGCTCTGATACAAAATTTTAATTCTGGTCTGAGGCCTGGAGCTACAGTAAACGAACTCTACTCCAGGCAAATGCCGGGATGGTACCTACTTAAGGACACGGCTGCTTCCTCCTCAAATCCTACCTCAATTACAAACATACACGCTAGTACATACAGACATAACTGTGACACAGGTTATGAGACAAATTCTACGCACACCCAAGTACATGGGGCTACATGAACACAATGTCACAAGGCCCCTAAAAGAATCAACAACAAATAGTTTTATTTGGCTGTATGAGAATATATGGCTTAGCAAACTCATGTGTTAAGTATAATATTAAACAAAATGTGATAATAAGTGCACAACGAAAATTATGGGTGGCTATCTTTACCATGCACAAACGTGGAAAGTGAAATCCAAGCATTTGAGATGGCATTATGTTTTATATACTCTACCCTTCCATGTAGATGTGATAAGTGCTGTGTACTTGGAAGTTAATTGACAAATAATGTGGTAAGTGCACAATTACCACAATCGTGTTTCAGTGTACACTGGACACACTTTTAGCATTGGCTCCTGGTTGGTGGCAGTGTTGGTCGAGCTAATTGTTTTCAGTTATAATCATGACTATGATACAGAGTGGTTTGTATTTAACACAAGGAAGACGGGCCCCGAGAAATCTCGTAGTACGCTCGCCAGTGGTAAATGAAGGGCCCCCGAGAAATCTCGGTTTTATAGACGTCATTGTTTTCGGTCTTCCTGCGACATCTCTTGACCATGTATTGAACTATTTCGGTCTAGCACATTGAGAAGGATATTTATAGATGCATATGTGCCATCTTCCATCTATTCATGGCCTTTTATTCTTAGATTTTTTTTCAAAACATCGGACTTCCTTCTGTGGGTTCAATCAATGACAAGATGGAGGACTTGTAAAATCAGATGATAAGATTTATAGTTTATATTATCGTTTAAATGGCACTAGTCAGAGTGAATTAGTGGAAACTGAATGAGAGAGTGATATTCAGGTCTCTAGGCGACGTAATAACAACCAAAGTACATACCGTACTTTGATTGTTGACCAATCTAACCTCAAATATACTCCATCTGCTCTTTCTGTAAGCCGCCACTGCACATTGTGTCATGTTTCCAAATACATCACCCCCTTGAGCACTACTAGGGGTATGTGTATACTCATATCAACTAGAAAGATAATATCTAGGTTATTTCCACAATTATGTACTTTTTTATAATCTAGTGCACTGGAATATATTCCGAGTAGCAAAATGTCCAGTCCACAGGGGATGTGACATGTCCAGGTATCCGGTCAGCAATGTGTTAACATGCCTCAACTGAATGGAAAATTAGATCACATGGTAAGAAGCTAGTCGAAATGGAGTTAAGTCGATAACAACCAATCTGCACAAGGCATTTCTATTTAAACAAAATAATTTGTTTCAGTTCTTATTAGCCTGTTGGTTGCAGGAAAATTTTGGCTCAAAATGATCGAAAAGCATCGCAAGAGCTCTATTTATGATATTCGGATGCGAAAAGATTACATGCTTGCTTAAAGTATCATGTGCAACTTTATAATCCACAAAAATCGAAATTTGTGAATAAAATCGGTGACACTGGACTGTACACTGGATGCGATGGAAGATCATATAGACAACCAGCACACAATGCAACCCCTGAACCAATACAACTCCGTGACCGGGCCGCCACACTGTCAGCTACTCAATTATCCTCACGAGGCTGAGTGCAGCCCTTTCCAGCACTCAAGTCAGTTTCTTAAATCCCTGATGGAGACTGGAATCGAACCAGAGGCCTCCGCGTGCTACTCCAACACCATGGGGCTGGCACCCTGCTTACTACTCTGTAGAATATATCGGCCCCCTGCACAGAAATTCAGTAGACTCAGTCTGAGTGGCTTTTTTGGCGTACGTACCTGCGTCTTTTTGACTTATTAAGCTGATATTACTCTCTGCTTTATATCTTTCCTATTGCGACTTCTGGTGATCTTTGTGAATCAGTTATGTATTTGGGAACACAGATATTCCTAAGCCTGCCAGACTAAGAGATGCCGCTTTCTCCGCGGCTACATTCCTCTGCCTAGTATTAAAGTGAACTTCCAGCAGTACTGTGCATACGTGAATACAACCTCTATATTTTTCTTAAAAATTGAGTCAAGGTTGATACCATATACATCTCTTCCAAATTTCAATGTTGTTATTTCCCCGCCACTCGTGAATTACAGCGAAAAGAAGCTTAGCCCATCTCCAAGCAAGCATGCATAATAACATTGTAACACCGACTCCCACTCATGCTGAAACTATGACGAACACAATGCATTACTGCAAATTCACTGGGGTTACAGGGGTGAGAAACATAGGCTGGGAGTGATGCTAACTTTATTTGAAAGCTTTGATTTAAGACAGGGCCTGCACTAGAACCTTCGTAAGACCATTTTGCTTTCTTAAAATATTATTTTTAAGTTTGTTTGAAATGACTACAACCTTTATATATTGAGTTTAGAATTTGAAATTGTTGCTCTAAATCACAATGTAGGTCGCATACCAAAAGCTGTTTAATATATCACAAGGAAAAAATAAATAAATTAATAGGCGGGAGAAGTTTTAAAAGAATATATGAAAATAGCTATTTACTTCTTCATGGAATTTTCTTATTGTGAAATATACAGAATATAACTGAATAGATAGTAAAATAGCGGAAATATCAAACATGGCTCTATAGTGATAATCTGTTACATAGAGAGAGCCCCTCAGTCCCTCGTCCAAGCCTCAGGCTCAGGAGAGGTTGCCCAGGTTTCGCCATTTCCTCCACAGGAGGATTTGCGTGCAAGGATGTGAGAAGTCATCATGGGGGTTCAATCAGATTATCAATAGTGCACCTACTAAATCTTATCGAAGGGCACATTTCTCTACACAGATTGAGCAGCGTTATTGTTAGAGACAACCACTTGAGGAGCATCACACTCAGATAAGAACAGAACATACCAAGCTCGTTGAATCAACTAAGACTTCTTCAAAGTGTTACAAGGAACTATACTCGAAAACTTTGCAACAATGAAATAAATGAAATAAAACAATACAAATAAAACTCAAAAACTCTAATGTAAAGCAACACAAATAAATAAATAAATAAATAAATAAATAAATAAATAAATGGAAGGGGATTTCTTCGACATTCTACTTAGAAATCTTCGAAAATATGATGCCATCCAATACCGTCTGATACATCCACTGGTACAGTTGCAAGTTCAGAGACTGAAGAGAAAAGTCTGTGGTCCAACAACTTGCTGACTGCCAACATAAACTCGATAATATCGATGCAAGTTTCAGATATTTCAACCAAAATGTGGTTTTGGTCGTTTGGCCATGGACTCATTCTGGCAACTACTCGGCTCCACTTTGGTCTGTCGGTCATGTTCTTCACGTTTTGTATTATTCAGTTTCCTGTTCAAGCATGTGCTTTAAAATGATCCGCTGGTCCCCAAATTAATTGCGAAATTCCCAGGAGTATCAATATCTCCAGTCCAGCACGTGAAACTTGAGCATGATGGTCTGCCAGTATAGGTAGAAAGTAGCATAGGACATGTAGAGGGCTGGTGAAAATTTTTTGTTTGAATATTTTAAATGTAAATTTTTGTGGGTTATAATTACAGTATTACATTTCTTTCTGGTAATAAAAAATAACAGCTTCTTTACTGTAGATTTCTGAGGGAACTGAAAACTCTTAAGAACATCAATGGTATGCTACTTGATTAACTTGCCCTGCAAATAAAAGCTGCCGTAAGACAAAGTACATTTGAAATCAAGACATACACATAGGAAACATACTGTTAATATAAAATGCAAACAGGATAATATTGATACACCGATAAAAATAAAATAAAAACTTATTACGAGTTACGACTGAATGTTACTGCTGCAGACTTTAAAATAGCCAGGGAACCCTTAACAAGCCTTGAGACTGATGTGCCATGTCAATAATACAAAAAGGTTAACAAACCTAACAATAATTAAGAATTGTATTTTTAAATTTTGAAGGATATATCACATTTTGAATTTTAGCATACACACTCACCGGCACCAAAACATGGAATACATCATGGTCTACCGTATTTGCTCTCATATATCTCACCCTTGCGTATATCTTGCACCCCATTTTTTAAATGGGAAATTGCAGGAAAAAGTATTCCTCACATATATAACGCATTAATTTCTGACTCCGTCATAAAGATGATCGTAGTAATTTTAAAACATGTCTTGCCCGCGATGTTATTGTTCATTTCTGCGGTGGTGCTTTCCTTTCATTCACGGTGTTTGTTGTCCGTCTGTTGCATTGTCGACAAGTAGGCCTAGCAGCATTGTCTTCATGTTCCATTTTTGTTTGTTAGGTGTATTGATTTCTTGTGGAAATCGATCTTTTAGTTATGTAAAAACGCGGAAGTTATACGGTTGGATTTAAACTCAAAGTAATCAAATATGCAGACAAAGATTAGAGCTCCCGGTCGAGAATTCATAGTGAATGAATTTGATATTCGCTACTGGCGTCAACAGAAAGACATGCTAGAAACCAATAACCAGACACATACTGTGTTTTCAAATGAGGCGACGCAGTAGAACAGCAATCAGGGGTGTGACCGTCAGCTGTTTTGTTGGCACTCCACACGCTAATAATAAGTACCGTATATACCCGAATGTAAGACGAGGTTTTTCACACTTTTTGTGTTATAAAAATTCGGGGTCGTCTGATATTCAGGGTATTAATTTTTTTATTATTATTATTATTATTTGCAAAGTAGTATGAGGTGTTGGCATCTTGTAACTCGCAACAAATCATTGCGTTAATGAAGATTAAAGTATGGTTTGTTATGTTGAATTACCATGCATATACGAAGAGCGTACATTTTGAGGTTAGGATTTATGCATACACGTCATTTTAAGCGGATAAATTATATGTTCGAAAGCATACGGAAATATGTTTTAAAACAACCTTTACAAGAACAACCGGTCAGTTTTTTACGAGCAGTAATTGAGTGATCAACGTATCTTAATTTAATAACGTCTCCCATTCTTGAACAAAGAAATTATAAAGTATGTCTTGGAGAAGCGGGCAGAGGGATTTCCGACAACACGAGACGTTATAAAAATGAAAGCATGACCTTGAGGGCATATATTGTGCAAGTTATGAGTTAGTCTTTTTTTGAAAAAAATCTGTACGAGGCAGTTGATAACTAGGCCTCGTCTTATATTCGGGGTCGTCTTACATTCGGGTATATACGGTAATTGTTGGGTTAGAACACGTACAGACCTGGTATTGTTAGTCACGATAAGCTGATGACAGAAGACAAAGTAAAGAAGGTTGTCTGTTGAACTCTTTGTGATTTGGCGCTCCACAAGCTAAATAAAAAAATTGTGAGGTTAGAACACGTCGAGATCTGGTATTGTTAGTCAAGATAAGCTGACGAGAGATGACAAAATAAAGGAGGTCGTCAGTTGAACTCTTGCATGATTGGATGTAGGGGTATGTGTTATGGTGTTGACAGACGTTATTAAGAGCTTCTTGGAAACGGGCATCGCACATGCATTGCACGGAAGTTAGGATGATGCACGCGAGAGTAGTTCGTAGATTGGCAGCAGCGCCGGCAGTTGACAATTCCAGTAGTCTTGTTTCAATACTGCAAATTTTACATCTTTTCGGGAATAAAGTATTTCCCTCACAAATCCCTGCATATATCTCGCACAGAAGATTTTCACACTTATTTTCGATCAGAAAAGTGCGAGTTATATGCAAGCAAATAGGGTATTTTTTATCTATTGCTCCTTTTAGCATTCACATTCTATTTAATTGATATTTCAAACATGCGGGGAAAGCAAAGTTGTTATTTTGTGGCACAGGTGGGCAAGGAAGGTCTGATAGATTCAGTGGGCCTTTATGCACTAATGTATGGCTTAACACTGAATTCCCTCACTCCCAAATACCAGAAAGCAATGTTATGGCTGGACCAGCCCCATGTATCACAGAGGAAATCAAAGCCGCCATTCGTAGCATGATAAATGGATAGGCCCAGATGATCTTCCTGCAGACATCTGGAAAACTGAGGAACTTGCTGACAGAGTTCTTCAGTTCCATTATTCACTGCGGCCATATACCCACAGATTGGTCAACTAGTATCACAGTACCTATTCTTGGGTGACCCTGCTGAATGTACCAACTACCGTCCACTCCGGCTTCTCTCCCACACCATGAATATATTCGTATGTATCCTTGACAATAGGCTGCGAAACATCGTCCAGCTCTCAGCAAAGCAATGTGGGCTTGTGAAGGGATGTGGCACGATAGATGCAATCTTTGCTGTGAGCCAGCTGTTGGAGAAATTCTGCGAGAAGAGGAGGCCACTACATCTTGCCTTCCTTGACCTTGAGAAGGCATTCGATCGAGTACATCAGGTGATTGGTATGCTCTTTGTGATCATCAAGTTCCAGAAACTTACATAAACTGGGTAAAAATGTTGTACAACAACACCAACAGCCAAGTGCAGTGCCCTGCAGGATTGACAGACATCATCCCTGTGACAATTGGCGTTCAACAGGGCTCAGCTCCTTCTCCGCTGCTCTCGGCTATCGTCATGGATTCTATAACGTGCGACCTACAGAAGTGTGTACCATGGGCAATGCTATATGCTGATGCAGTGATGCTTGTGGCGGACTCGGGAAGGATCTTAACACCCAAGTACAAACACGGTATGATCGTCTGCAAAGATCGTTTGGAACATCCACAAGACTGAATACCTCGAAACGATTCCATCTCCTGGAACTATAGAAAGGTAGCTCCTCTTCCCAAGATGGCTACATCCGATACCTAGGTTCTCGATTACTTAGCGATGGCTATGTGAATGAAGACGTGCGAACAAAAATCAAGTGACTTGGATTCAATTCAGAGATGTCACCAGTGTTCTTTGTGACAAGAAGATGGCTGCCCGCTTAAAATCGAAGATATACCACACCATGGTGAGACCAGTTGCATTATATGGTACCGAGTGTTGGCAGCACCTAGAAGTGCTGAGCACTCACTACATGTCATGAATATGCGGATGCTGTAAAGATCGTTTGACATTTCTCTGCTCAACCATATTCACAACACAACTATCCGACAACTAGCTGGTGTGGCTGCAATCAATGAGAAAACGCAGGAATGGAGACTACTTTGGTATGGAAACATCGTCAGAGTACCACGAAGTTCAGTCATCAGCTCGGCCTATCATCTAGCAGTCGACGACCAGAGACAGTGTGGAAGACCTTAATTGCGGTGGCAGGATGCTATAAACGCAGATCTACGATCAATAAACTTACACCTACAGGAAGAATTATATCACAAGAAATGGTGTGCATTGATCCAAAAAGCGGACCCAGATCCAATGGGAAGACATTAGGAGGGAAAGAAGGAGAAGAAGGGCTTTATCAAAGAGGAAAATAAATTCTGATTTTAAATTCAGTATGAATCTGCCTTATTTAGGTTCAAATCTGTTCTAGATTGAGCTAAAAGAACAGAATGATAAACTTTAATTGTACAGCATATGACATACACACCTGTATCTCCTCTTAGATGGAATAAAGATATCGTCGTCATCATCAGCAGGATCAAAGATTCCTATATCATCAGAATCATCCATCATCTCATCTTCCTCGTAGACGCGACCCCTTTCGTCTAATGATACAGGAATCCTGCAGCTGCGGATATGTCGGCTTGAACTGATGCCTGCAGCAAGAATCACTTGACATGATAAATGAGCAGCTGCGACCTCTATAGTTACTAGGCACATACATCACCTACATATTTATAATTTTTGGATTTCCTCAAAAAAATATAAACAAGACAACTTCCAACTACAAACTTTTGCTAGCCAAGTGGTTTGATTTTAAATAAGATATGAATTCACTAATGGCAATTCTATATCTACCCATTTTAAACCTATCTATGTTTCTTTCTTGCATTAAATTATCACATTTAGGCTATATAGTATAAATATCACTCATGCAATCAGCATAACCCACCACTGTGCTAACATAGTTTTCTTAGCATAGTAGACTATACAGAGAGCAACTTTCCGCACATGCATACACACACACACACACACACACACAAGGAAAATCACATTAAATGAGATATGATATGATTGAAGAAAAGTGAAGCAGGGCAGAATTATTAGGTAAGAGTAGGAAAGAAAAATACCATGACCGTTAGAATATGAAAAGGCATAAGGGCCACAAGATTTAGACGAAAATAAAGCTTGTAGTATTACATGAAAGGAAAGACAAGAGGGATAGTTGAGGGGTTCACCAGAATAAGGGTATATATACTTGCATGCCCTCTGCCATTACTATCCTGTTTCCATCACTGCATGGCCCATACTGGTGTCATAAAAATTTTCAGACCATACACATTTTACTACAGGGCCTAGGAAAAGAACTACGTCTTTCTCACCATCACATTCGATGCATTTCCGGCCTGTGTAAAGGTCTGGAAGAGATAAGACTCAACCCTCAATTAGGGTTTATGAAGCATTCTTGAGTCAAAAATATTAAAGGGACAGGAATTCTGCCTGATCAGTACACAATTTTTCACAGTCAAAGAGCTATATTATACCCATTTGGTACATGTTTCGAAGCCTTCCATAATGGCCCCTTCATCAGCCATACACAGAAACATATTGTCGGTATAATCAAGGAAATAAATTAAAAAGGTTAAAACTAACATGAGAAAACTTGATGAAAATGAGACATAGAAATCTTGAGAACAGTTATGGTGCAAAAAACATTGAATAAAACTTGTCCTGAGAAAACCTTACAAATATTACAAACAAATGGAAAAACACATTAAAAATAGCATATTAAAATGCAACTTAAAAGTGCAAGTTATATGACTCTTGCAATAATCTTATAGAGTTATCATAAAAATATAATAGCAGGATTCCGTGTCCAAATAACATAGGGTGTTCGACCCATAATAAGAGTTAAAAAACTCTTGGTCATATTAGACTTTGTTGATTTCATACGAAGGAGGGATCGTTGGTAGAAAGATCAATACATCGCCATGGGTCGAACTCCCTAGGTTATTTGGACACGGAATCCAGCTATTATATTTTTATAAGAACTCTAAAGATTATTGCAAGAGTCATATAACTTGCACTTTAAGTTGCATTTTAATATGCTATTTTTAATGTGTTTTTCCATTTGTTTGTATTATTTGTAAGGTTTTCTCAGGACAAGTTTTATTTAATGTTTTTTGCACCATAACTTTTCTCAAGATTTCTATATCTCATTTTCATCGAGTTTTCTCATGTTAGTTTTAACCTTTTTAATGTATTACCTTGATTATACTGACAATATGTTTCTGAGTATGGCTGATGAAGGGGCCATTATGGAAGGCTTCGAAACATGTACCAAATGGGTATAATATAGCCCTTTGACTGTGAAAAATTGTGTATTGATCAGGCGGAATTCCTGTCCCTTTAATATTTTTGACTTTTAATCAATACGGAACCATGATTAATTCTACTAATGCATTCTTGAGTGTCAAAAGGCATGCCAAATTTCTCTCGCTTCTGCATTTAATTCTAAGATACACATTTTCTACTCGAGAGCCTGGGAACAGACAGCTATCATTTATGATTTAGTTCCAAGCTACACTGACCGGCACGAAGAACATAACACACAATAAATGAAGCGTAATTATCTATTTAATCAAAGTGAAGCACTTCAACCTATTTTTTTAGACGGGGAACGTTATTGGAGTTGCTTTGCAGGCAAACAATGAAGTGTCGATTGTTGATTGCACTAGCCTCAATAGTATTTTCCCGCGCAACCTGGAAAATACATCACTGGATGTGAGCCAATAATTTGTTCCAGCTCTTATAGCACTTAGTGTTGTACTTTGAATTGTTCCCTTTTCAATCACATGTGTTTGTAGGATCGTTCTGAGACTGTCGTAATTAGCTTTCAGGAGCAAACATGCCGGTAAGCCCTGAACAAGCTGCAAAAGCTGTTGCTTTGGTGGAAGATGGTCACAGCATGCATTACATTCCAGAAGTGTTGAGGATTACACCTTCCACCATTTCCAGAACCTTACGAAGGTACAGGGAAACTGGAGCATTTGCAAGGAGACCAGGAACAGGCACAAGAAAAGCAACATCAGAGAGAGACGACCGCTTCTTACAACTTCAAGTTCTCCACAACCGTCACACCACCGCCATTTAAGCACGAAATACACTCCACCAAGTTCGAGGGGTTGATGCTAGTGAGAAAACCGTCCGAAGAAGATTGTAAGAAGCCAATCTTCAATCCAGAAGACCAGTTACAGGCCCAGAACCCACCAGAGAACATCGCACAGTTCAACTACGTTTCGCAAGGGAACATCATGGCTGGACAGTACAACAATGGGAACAAGTGTTGTTCACAGATGATTCGCGATTTAGCCTCCGATCACCTGACGGAAGTGAGAGGGTCTGGAGAAGGCCAGGGGAAAGATAATCCCCTTGCATATTCTCATCCAGGATGCCTTTTCAGGGCGGTTCTGTGTTGGTGTGGGCAGGAATCTCTACGGCTGCAAGGACGGATTTGGGCTTCGTGGAGCATGGGAGCCCTACCGCACGTCGGTATGTGGAGGAAATCCTTCTGGAGCATGTTGTGCCTTTCGCTCCATTTATTGGTGAGGATTTCACAATGCAAGACAATGCACGCCCACATGTTGTGCGAGTTCTTGGATGACGCAGGGATTCATGCTATGGCTTGGCCTGCTTCAAGCCCTGATTTGAATCCTATTGAGCACGTTTGGGACCGGCTGGGGAGAAGAGCCCGGCAGTGCTATCCATAGACCTTACAGGACCTACGGAATGCCCTCCTGGGAGAATGGGAGAGGATTCCTCAACAGGACATTACAGCATTAATCAGGAGCATCCCCTTTGAATGCCATCATTGGTCAAGAGGTGGCAAAACATGCTTTTGAAGATGCAAACAAAGGTATCCGAGATCTGTGAAGTAAACTGTGAAGTGTAAAAAATCAAATCTGAATTAGGAGCTTACTCAAAATTTCCAGCTCTTTCCTTGAAGTGTGCATCTATGGCTTAATTTATTAAATTTGCTTATAATTGTCTTTTTTTTTCCTTGTTAGACATCTTTATGGGGTAGCATGCTGAGCAAGATGCGGGTTCAAACCTGGCCGAAGTCGTCGGATTTTTTAAGAGCGTTAAAAATCCTTCAGTATGCCTTCCTTCAGAGGGGAAGTAAAGCCGGTAGTCCCATGTCATAGATTTCTGGCAAGTTAAAGAACCTTCCACTAATTACACCTGTGTGAAGCTAAATTATATAGGTTAAGAATGGAAACAACTCTCTTAGGTTCCTACATTCGTCGCCAGAAGCCAACTGCGGTGGTGTCTAGTAGCCAAGTTCTGAACTAGTAGTCATTGACCGTGGCATTTGGCGGCAAAAGTAGGAACTATTTGAAAAATTCAAAGTCTGCAGTCCTTACTTGAATTAAAAAACAGATAACACACACTAATACAGTCATCACAATTAACACGGGGCTAAATAACCGCGTCATCGCAGCCCCTAAACTGAGGAACCATCTTTATGGGACCGTAGTACAATATTTCATCATAATACCGTATAGTAGATTAGTGTCATAAATTTAAAATAAATTTCAGTTTTTGTAAGAAATTGAAGTGTTGCATTTTTCGTGCCGGTCAGTGTATTTAAATGGCTTGGGAACGGGGAGGGATTAGAGCCAAACCACTGTCATAATTTAGGATGTGTTATGATGTGCACCAAGTGTCTTAAATTCATCATGAGCTATTACATCACTTAAGTTAGCTTGAAGTAAACTTGTTTGTGTCTAGTGACAATTTCTTATGAAGCCAAGAGAAGAATTACATGGTGTCCACAGAATTTTAAATGTCAATTTTCCTGACTTTTCCTGACCATTTTTCAACAAAATTCCTGACTCTCGAAGTCATCATAACATCGGAAAAAAGGTTTATTGAGCAAATATATATATAGCCTATCCTTTTTATTTGCAGCCTCCACCATCTCCATAGCTGCCCAACGTTTGCCTCTTTATTCATTTAAAATACAAAATAAAGTAAATTATAATGCAATCTCTCTATACAAAAATGAAAGTTTGTCAGTTTTTTCTGAATTTCCACGGAAGTTCGAGTTATTAACGCGTTTCAGACTGGTTTATGATGGTTGCGTGCAAAAACAATTTTTTTGTCTGTCTGTGTACAACTTTGCACGCGTTATCACTAGAGAACGGCTGAGTGGATCAACGTAAAATTTGGTCCAGATGTCCATCAGAGGCACGAAAGTAATCATTGATGTAACTCTTCTCCATACCTCTCATAAAAGAGGGCCTACCCCCTTAAAATGCATGCTGAAATGGGCGTAGAAAGAGGAGACAAAGCTCATTTTCAGCGTCTCAATGTGAGAAACAAAACTCGGGAGCCCTAAGGGCCCCGAAAACCACATTTTAAGGTCCTAAAACCAACAGTTTTTGAGATATACCCAGAAAACTAATTTCATTTATTAAGCTATTGAAAGAATGCCAGCCGGTAACCATGGCAACACATTCTCTGAAGTCCATCTATTTCTGTAAGACGTAATGCCATTCCATTTATTACATTACTTTGAACGTTCGCAAACGGCTATAAGGTTATCACGGAACCAACGTAAGCTGTAAAATTCATCAATACGTACATAATGCGCTTAAAGGGGTCAAGGGGGGTACTCTTAAATGTTTTCACGTGATTTACACAGGCGGGTGTGGTACTAAAGGTCTATGATATCACTATCCCTATATTAATAAATTATTATTATGATTATTATTGTATTATGACGTACAAGGATGAGACAAAACTCATTTTCATCCCTCGGTGGCTACTGCGTTTTAAGGCTCTAAAACTACATTTCTGAGATATACCCAGAAAACTAATTTCATTTAATAAACTAATAAATAGATGACGAGTACAGAAGAACACCAAATCAGGAGCTATATAAACATACTGAGAAAATCACAGATGTGGCCAGGAAGAGACGTCTGGCTTTCTAGGGAAATGTCTCATGGATGAACCCGACAAGACCAACCAACCGGCTTCTCAACTACTGGGGGAATAGAAAGAGCTTGACACCGTCGCTAACAGTAGTTAACAAGGATATCCAAGAACTAAAGATAATGAAAAGCGATATTCGAAACCGATCACATCTCAGAACAATACTTAAACAGAAGAGTTTTCAGTACAGACCACCCTGTAAGAAAACCGGCATCATCTGGACAAAAGAGAGAAAGGAGATACATAGCCAGATAATGCACGAATATTGGGCAAACATCAAGTCCCTCGCCAAACCGAAAAGTTGAAAGTCGTGGTCCTTAGTTGGCCCATCCGAAAGAAGAGGAAGAAGAACAAGAAGAAACTAATGAAGTAATGCAAGCCGGTAAACATGACAACAGTATCACAAGAGGTGGCATCCAACTTTCCATTTATTTCTGTAAGAAGCAATGCCACTCAATTTATTACATTTCTGTAAAAGTTTGCAAATGGCTATAAGGTTATCGTGGAATCAAACATAGACTGTAAAATTCAACAATGCGATTAAGGGGGTCAAGAGGTACCCTAGAATTTTTACACGTGACTTACAGGTGCGATATGTTGTACAGAATGTCTATTAAATCTCCAAACAGCAACATTATTTTCAATAATTCATGGATTGGAATAGTGTTTTTGCAGCTTTTGGGAATTTGGGCCATTGGAGGCTAAAAATCCCGAATTTTCATGCACCACAAGCCTTTATAAATTGTTAAGGGGGTCTTCCTGGGGATGGGGACTTTCCATAACGGTGAGGGTCATTTTTAATTTGACATATATTGCGTTTCGTCTACGAGGTTTTCAATATTATTGTCACATCAAGAAGTACACGTTAGGTGAATTTAGTTTGAGAGCACATTTTAAGTAATGATATTTTTGTCGACAAACTGGTTCATTGTAAAGATGATTTTGTTTGATACTGTGTGGTTGATATATATTTATGTTTATGTATGCCTATAATTCATGTTCGGGTGCTTGGAGCATCATAAAATTAGGTATTGTAACCATGAGTCAATACACCAATCATTTAGAATACTCTTGAACGTACTTCTCATAGAAGGGTGGGTATATGGAACAACTTTTCAAAATACATGGTAAAATAGGCGAAAAATAAAAAATATCCTAGAAGGATGACCAAAGCATATGTTGCGCTTCTCAATGTGTGACACAAAACTAGGGAGTCTATGAAGAGTCTCCGAAAACCACATTTTATGGCCCTTAAATAAACAGTGTCTGCGATATACCCAGAAAACTAACTTCGTTCTGATCAACTTATGAAGGAATGACACGCCCCTAACCATTTCAACCGTAGCTCAAATGATAACATCTGGTTATTAATACCGAAGACCGTTCGAAGAGCGGGTACTTCTGCTAGTAATACATAATTCTAAGTACCTAATAACCTAAACTATAGTGATGGGGTCCCCACATCCGACGCCAACGCCAAAAAAAGCATACAAAAAATAGGTAAAAGAGGTTTTTACTATGATATACTGTAAAAATGGAAACTTACTATAATGTCCAGTGAGTTATTTCTTTTTATCTTCACAGATTAGTTGAACTAGTAACATCAAAATATGGCTGTAAAACACAAAATATAAAATTCCTGACTTTCTAATACTTTTTGCCATTCTTTCCTGACTCATGCCATTTTCCCCCCACTTTTTTCTGACTTTTCCCGACAAAACCCAAAATTCCTGACTTTTCCTGCCTGTGGACACCATGGAATACTTGATGCCTTGGCCATCATACACCCCTAAAATTTTAAGGGAAAAAAAGAATCTTTCAAACTTCAAGTATCTGGAGGTGGAAAGCTAATGCAAAGCAGTTCCATAGCCAACTTAAAGAAACATTAGACATAAACAATTCAATAGGTTGATATTGCAATTGACTATTACTGTGGTCCGCTGGAACAGTTGACTGACTGAAAGCAAAGGAAGGGCCAAAGTTTAGTACTGTTTATCCTAAAGGATTATCACAAAGTAGGTCTTACAATGGAACTCTGGTAGTGTCTAAGCTCCCAATCGGATTGTAATTGGCAGAGGATACTCTTGAAAAATCACTCTATACAATGGTGGTAAAAATAATTGGCTCAAATTAACATTAAGCCTCCAATTCAAGCAATTGAAAAGACGCAGAACCGGGAGTCAGCGCATAGAAGTGGAAGTACTAGTCACTTCGACAAGACGGCACGCGGACGATAAATATCCAATGATTACAGGTATACCTTAAATACCAATTGAAATGCATTCAGCATCTGGCATGTTTTAAACTTCACTTAAAGCAAGTTTCACAACCAGTTTTGTGTAAACAATGCAAATCAACAGCCAATATTGCCTTCAAGCGACAACCCTCTTCTGGCTTTTATTTCTCACAACTTGGCACACAATATGCTAGGGTGTGATATAGGCTACTTCGGTCCTAAATGCAGGTATACTGACAAGGATGAACCGAATCATACATGATTTTGTACCACCTATCACAACAGCTTCCTTACCAGTGAGTGTTATCCAGTTTTAAAACTGTGTTATGTTTTATTTTTGCATTTATGGATTGACAGTTAATTTTTATGTATTAGCTAGTTTGATCTTATCTGGATATAGATTTTTGAAATTTAGGTTGTTTATTACTTCTCCAAGGTAAACTTGTATTGGGCTACAATTTACATTTTATTACCACTAATGTATATATGTCCTTTAATGATGATGGTTTTTGGGGTATATTTACTGACATTTCGAATGATATTTTGATATTTGGTATGCGCTCCGCAACCATGGTGTGCCCGAGTCATTTGTAAATGTGGTCAAGATGTTATACACGAACACCAGCAGTAGAGTATGTTGTGCTGTGCTCAGAAAACTTTCCTGTAAATGTCGGCGTCCACCAAGGCTCAGCACTATCACCATCCCTTTTTATTCTTGTGATGGACACCATCACTCGTGACCTGCAACGGAATGTTCCTTGGACCCTTCTGTATGCAGATGATATAATGGTTGCAGATGACACCCGAGAAAAACTCCAATGTCAAGTTGAAGATTGGAATAACCGCCTCTCCCAGTACGGCCTATGTCTGAATGTGAAAAAGACGGAGTATCTGGAGTTAAACCCAAGCGACGGTACCATTCAAGTCGCTCGACAAAATCTAGTCAAGACAGAATGCTTCAGGTACCTGGGATCTCGTCTTCAGAGTGATGGCAACTTCAATGATGAAGTAAGAGCCAGGGTAAACACAACCTGGTTGCGGTGGAAGGAGGTCACGGGCAGGGGGGTGAAACAACTATAGATCCTTCGCTTCCAAAGCCCTCATGGCGACTGACGAGTTCGCTGAACCGCCTTGTGGAGCGCCAGTGGTAGCGCTGTTGACCAACTCGGCTGCTATTGGTTGAAATCCGACTAGATTCCTATTGGTTAATATTTCAAATTTTTCTGTACAGGTGTGATGTGTATTTCGATTTCTGTACAGCCGAGTATTTTGGTGTCTGTTCTTATATTTCTGTGTGGTCGTGTGTTTTTGCATTTATTATCAGTTTTGTGAGCTTTATTTGATATTACCAACAAGATCACCCGTCACAGGATTATGCCCTAATACGGTAGGTGTTTATTTACTTTAATAGTCTCATGTAGTGTAGTTACCAGGATATGATTTTAATACATTTTAATGTTATGGCTTTTGAATTGTGTGCTTTATTGTTTAATAATAACTCCGTTTGCAGTATTTTCAATTAATTATATTCTTAGCTACCGTACTTATGAAGTAGGCTACTGTGGGTTCTCAACTATATGAAATATCTTTCTCTTCTGCCTTTATATAACCCTACTTTATTGAAACGGGGAGCTATACGTAGAAAGGCAGTAAACTGATTATCTCATTGTATTTCTTTTCATTTTTCAGGGCATGAGGCACTCCAAGGAAGGCATCAGATTAGGTCTTTATACTACAGTTGTCTAGTAATGGGACCAGACAGCCTACTAGTTGGAATAACCTGAACTGTTGTCCAAACAGTGGAAGAATAGTCCTATTCTGGCAAAAGTAAGTTATTGATGAGACTTTGATCTATTAATTGTACACCAGTTTTCATGTAGGCCTATGTGGGTTGGTCAAGACGTTGATAGGGCATGCTGTTATAGCAATAAACTAAGTTCATGCCTTCGTGTAATGAATTCACATATTACACTGTCATATGGTGGACATCAGCCCTGGATACTGCTTGATCGTAAACTGTCTGATCGTATGTGTAATTATCATGACTGTACTAATGTGTGATAGTGCAGTGGTCAAGCCGCTTGCCTCTCACCAAGGTTGATATGGATCCCCGTTAATGCATGTGAGATTTCCAAAGTGAAATGTTATGTCCTATGCTTTGGATTCCACATTAAAAAAAAGTGGTGATGGTCATGATAATAACTGTCACATAACGCTATAAGGTTCTTTTCCTTTTGTGTGTTATTGAGGCAAGAATAGACAAAGTGGCAGATGTGATCATAAGTTGGGTTTGGAAGGTAGGATAGTTAATAATTACCGAACAGCTGGCTAAGATGTAAGGAGAGAGGCTGTTGGGGATGTCGCCATATTTGAAAATCTCAGTCCTCCATACATAATAATGACAATAGGCATTTAAATGTTTTTTTTATTTTTATTACATGCTTTTGTGGGGAGTTTGAGCTATGCGGGGAAGAAGAAATGCCATCCCAAGTGGTCTAGGAAGCTGGAAATTATCTGTTAGGTGCCCAAAGATCTTTTTCTTGCTTCATCAATTTTTTTGATCTCTGATAAGAAATGCCCGTGTAAACGGTACACACACTTTACAGTAGACTACTAACCTACTGAAAGGCTCAATGAGTAGTATTGAGACATTTGAAGTTGTACAATCCTCACTGTAATTTATTTGTAAACATATAACTTAATATTTTTGCCATTAGGCCTACAACAGTTATGACTACATAACACAATCACAAAAATAAATTCAAAACTTGTTGCATCAAGATTAGTTTACAGTACTAATTGGTATGCTAATTATGTAACAAATGCCAGCGTTAGCTTTCATCTGGTTGCATGAATTATTATGATCATTTGCTGCATTTTTTCCTTCTTCCGTGGATGTCTTTAGTTATTATTTTAAGGTGGGCTGTCTAACATCAAATACAGACCTTTCTGCCTTAGTTTACCTTGGGGTAAATTGTTAACTTCTGAGATGATGTATTTGTTCTGATGTAATTTAATGGCTAGAGGCATTCTCCACTTCAAGTAACTTAGTATTCATTAGGGCAGCATTATCCTAACATGAAGGCTACAGTGGCATTCAGCCAGCTATAATGAGGCCTATTACACTCTTCCTGGACAATGAAGAATGTAATTTTATTGTATTATAATTATTAATATTAATAATACGGTTCATTGCGACATTACGATTCGGCCCCGTCTGGGGAAATTTTAGTTACATCAGTGACGTTACCGTGATGTCACTACTGACGTATTCAGTCGCATTGCTTGCCGGGAGCTTATCAGCTGATTGATACATTAGTTACAAGTTTTCACTCAGATATCAATATTTCTTGCCCAGTCATTGTCCAACATCTTTACAATTACAATGTTATAGTTATGTATGACGATTATTCACTAACGGAATGCCACTTGTTATTAGGACGGACTCCTGTAGTCTAGAGGTACATATTGAGACTTCAGACCTAGAAGGGCTGGCTTCAATTCCTAGCTCTGCCAAGACATTTAAGTTTGGTCTGAGGGTTGAAATGGGGTACACTCACCTGAGATGAGATGGGTTTGATTTGCAACTCAGCCATCACAGAAATGGTTTTCTAATGTTTTCCACCTCTATGCCACGGTGGTTCCTAAATTGAGACCACGACCACCTCCTTCCGAATCCCAGCCTCCATTACAAATACACATACACTTGCAGCCATCACAATGACACATTTTATCATTAGAGATTCCTCACACACATGCCCTGAGTAAACAGGGTTACATGATCATGATGTTGTAAAGCCTTTTAATGACTCAACAACATTGACTGGCATGCTAACGTGAACAATATTTTTCTTTTACAGGTTTGCTATTTGTGTGGCCCTACCGTGTGATAACAGTTCTCTACTGGGACAATGGCTTGGCGAAATTAAATGGGGCTCTTTTTTTATGAAAATGTTCTGTTGAATTATTATCTGTAAAAACTAGAAAAGAATATACAGTATATCGCAGCATAATAACTTATTTTAGTCTCATGTTAACCTTCAGAATTCCTTATCTGCATCCTGATTCCTTTCAGTATCATAATTCATTCGACAGTGGTTAATTACTTAATATGTTTTATTGGATATGTGTAATTTGTATTGGTGATGGCCTTGTATTCATATTAGTGTGCTGCATTCCTTTCTTAATAAGCTTGTAGGCCTAATAGGGTGTTTTAATTTGTAAATTTGGTCAGCACCTGAGGTGAACTAAACAGTTCTTCACAATGTTATTTATATTATTGTGCCACTGGATAACCCTACCTAAGGAGTGGAGAGAACCCACAACTGTTAACACTGGTGGCAACTAAACCACTCTTCTACCTGTTTGGTATTATATTGTAAAATATTACTGTAGAGAGGATGATTGCTACGCAGCTAGTTTCACAAGGCATGGGTGAAAATACAACCACCATGTTATTAAAAAAAACAACTAAAAAGCAAAGTCATTGATGGAAAAAATAATAAAAACAGCATATACTACTAGAAAAGTAAAGGGATAGGAGGGGGGGAGGAGGATAGGAGGGGGAGGGGGGAGGAGGAGAGCTGCCGCGGTACAGGTTTCCAATCGCCCGCTTTTGAAATTTAGTACGCTGAGCCGCCGACAGGTAGCAGGCTGAGCCGGTGGATGACGTCATCCTGGCAGTTGTAATCGGAATCGAATTTTAAGCCTCAGTTACCGTTCTCCTATATTGTTCTGTGGTCACGGGTGTGCCTTGCAACAAGAAAATGCCACTTCGTCTCAAATCGAAAATATATCGGACAGTGGTACGGCCAGTTGCGCTGTATGGAGTTGAATGTCGACCATCCGACAAAATTTCAGAACGTCGCCTGCACGCCATGGAAATGAGAATGCTCCGTTGGACAATGGGCATCTCCCTTATTGACCATGTCAGAAACGACACAATTCGGGAGCAAATGGGTGTCTCCCCAATTGTGGACAAAATGAGAGAGAAACGGCTCCGATGGTATGGCCATGCCCTGCGTGCAGCGCCTGATACTGTTAATAACTCGGTCCTTCATTTTGAGGTTGAAGGCCTACGCCCCAGAGGACGACCGAAGCAGCGTTGGCATGACACAATAAATGGTGATTTAAAAATTACCAGCCTAAATCCAGCTGACGCACAAAACCGGACAAAATGGAGGTCAATGACCAAAAAAGCGGACCCTGCACCAGCGGGACGACGCTAGGAAGAAGAAGAAGATTTTGAGGGCAAACCATTTCTAGAGCACATTGTAGAAGTGCGAGTCCAATGGGAGAAGAACATCACAGGATCCATTTGCGACAAGGAAGAGGAAGATTTAAAGTGAAATATCTTGCTTTTGCCAATGATATAGCAATAATGTCAGAAAACTTACTCCAAGCATAAGTAATGATAGTAACTCTACATGCAATAGCAATTAAAACTGGTCTTATCATTTCATATGAAAACCAGTTTAAGGAGAAAGTACTCAATGGAGTGGTTCTTTGCAATGATGTGCAGGAGTGGTGGGCGCACAACAGCAGTTTGATAAGGAGGGTAGGAACAGAAGTGCTAGGGAGAACTTCTGGCAAGAAACCACTAGCTGACAAAGAAACATGGTGGTGGAATGAGGAAGTACAGAAGATCGTGAAAGCCAAAAGTGATTCAAAGAAGTTATGGGATACGTCAGGTAGACAAGAGGATAAAGAGAACTACAAGAGATGTAATAAGGAAGCAAAGAAGGTAGTAGCACAGTCAAAGGCACAAATGATGGATCGGCTGTACGAAGAGTTGGACACTACAGAAGGTGAAAGAAAAATTTTCAGAATAGCGCAGGCGAGAGATAAAGACAAGAAGGACTACACCCAAATAAAGCAGATCAAGGATGAAAATGGTCTAGTATTAACGGACCATTCCGACATCAAGTGCAGATGGAGAAACTACTATGCAAAACTTCTCAATGAAGAGAACCCAAGGGTATATTTAGGAGAAGGAGAAAAACACCAGGGTCTGACAATGGATATTAGAAAAGAAGAAGTAACATTAGCACTTAGGAAAATGAAAAACGGAAAGGCAACAGGACCCGATGAAATACCAGTTGAAGTGTGGAAGTATCTAGAGAAAGATGGAATCGACATGTTGCTGGATTTAATGCAAAAAATGTACTCTCAGGAAACAATACCTGATGAATGGAGAGAAAGTATTTTAGTGTCTATATATAAAGAGAAGGGGGATATTCAGGACTGTGCCAACTACAGGGGCATTAAGTTAATGTCCCATACCATGAAAATCTGGGAAAGAGTGATAGACAAGAGGATTCGGGAGGAGACTAGCATTGGCGAGCAACAATTCGGCTTCATGCCAGGAAAAGGGACCACAGACGCAGTGTTTGCCCTGAGACAAGTAATGGAAAAGTATCGTGAAAGACAGAAGGGATTACACTTCGCATTCATGGACCTAGAGAAAGCATATGACCGGGTGCCCCGAGGAGAAGTCTGGAGATGTTTACGAGCGAAGGGAGTCCCAGAGAAGTACGTGCTGTAGGTTCAGGAAATGTACAAAGACGCAAGAACACAGGTTAGAAGCAGCGTTGGACTTACAGGTTGGATTCCGGTTCGAGTAGGCTTACACCAAGGTTCGGCTTTAAGTCCATATCTGTTTGACCTAATTCTGGACGAAATGTCTTGCGGATTACGAGACCAAGCCCCCTGGTGCATGATGTTCGCGGACGATATTGTGTTGTGTAGTACCACCAAAGATGTCATAGAAGAAAAACTGGAACAGTGGAGGGCTTCCTTGGAAGACAGAGGACTCAGGATTAGCAGGAAGAAGACAAGAGTATATGAGGTTCAATACAGACCAAGACTGTGAGATCAGAATGCAAGGGGAAACGTTAAATAGAGTGGATGAGTTCAAATACCTGGGTTCGGTGGTGACTGGAGATGGAAATCTGGATGTGGAAGTGTCACACAGGATTCAGGTAGGATGGATGAGCTGGAGGAAAATGTCAGGAGTGCTCTGTGACCGCAGGATCAAGCCTAAGGTTAAGGGGAAAATATATAAAACTGTCGTAAGACCTGCATTGCTGTATGGCTCTGAAACATGGCCTGCACGCAAAACGCACACACACAGGCTTGACGTCACAGAAATGAAAATGCTCAGGTGGATGAGTGGATTGACTAAGCGTGATAAGAGTGGAAAATGTCAAAATAAGAGGAACATTGAAGGTTGTGGAAATATCTAAGAAGATACAAGAAAAGCGACTTCAATGGTACGGGCATGTGAGAAGAAGGGAGGAATCCTACGTGGGGAGGAAGATGCTCGACATGCAAATACAGGGAGTGAGAACGCGAGGCAGACCTAAACGAAGATGGATGGTGTACAGGAGGACCTCAGAGAAAAACAGTTGTCAGAAGAGGATGTGCATGACCGGGCTAAATGGAGGAAAGATGTCAGAAACATCGACCCCACATAGGAGTGGGAATGATGTAAAGAGAAAGAAGAAGATCATTTCATATGAAAAAACTAAATACAGTACTCTCTAAAAGCCGCAGTAGTTAAAAGGGACGTAAAACAAATAACATTATTATTATTATTATTATCAGTAGGTCTAGGCCTAGGGTCTTTGTGGTTAGGTTTAAATTGAGATGAAAAATATATTCTAGGACTAAATCTTTGCTTTCAGGCAATATGTCGAAACACACATTTCTCAATTACGATATTCAGCAAATGGAAGCTGCTATTAAGGTCATTTTTGAGGAGGATGGCGAAAATATTACAACGGTCGCGGAGAGAAATGGTGTTCCAAGAAACACCCTCTCGGACAAAATTAAAGGAAAAA
The DNA here is from genome assembly GCA_946902985.2 of Meconema thalassinum. NCBI lineage: Eukaryota > Metazoa > Arthropoda > Insecta > Orthoptera > Tettigoniidae > Meconema > Meconema thalassinum. Next base: position 397,797,009 of record OX336394.1, on the reverse strand, counting down.
CTCCTTGAGAGAGGAAGATGGGGCCAAGTTTCTTTTTAACAAAGGGTGCTAGTTCAATAGGTAATCTCACTAGGAAAAGCGGGGTTCCCGGTAACAAAGGACGATTTGAAAATAGCGTCCAGTGCCTCACAAAAGAATTGAAAAGGGACTTTCCTTTCAAAGATGGGCGGCCAGGAAGGAAATGGTGTGAATCTTTCCTGTCTTTACGAACATCAAATTAAAACCTGGATTTCAGAAGTCTCCAGTTATTTGGTGGCAAACTACTTACAGTCTATCTTCAGACTGTTCAATGTTATGCCATGGTCTGGTCACACTTTGTATGAACTACGCCCCCCCCCCCCCCCCCAAGACCACGGCATAACAGCCCGGATAATGACCATTCACTCTTGAACATCAGTCGGGGAGGCCTACATCAATACACGTTCTTGTGGTTATATTGTTCAAATTTCAATTATTATTCATATTATTGTATTTCTAATGCACTGTAGGTTAATACAAAAATTACTTATAATAAATGTGTTTCATGCCAGATTGCGATTTTTGTCTTTTTTTTTAAATAATTACTGGTACTGCATTATTCGTAAATGTTAGCCTCCATGTCAATATATCGGTGCCTTACGCAACAATATTGACGAAAATGCAGTATAAACACCAGATAAGGACAACGAAAAATGTGATGACAATTGGTAGCCTACAAATGGGTGACGAATATAGGAAAAATCTAAATACATTGCGGCGATTACTAGCGCAAAAACACATTTTTCTTTTAAATACATAATTTTTCCTAAAACGAATACCTTCAATATTGAGAGTTTCCTAGTGTTTGAGTCGAGTTTGAGGTTAGGTACAGTAGTCTTGTTGATTTAAATTCATCATCATCATCATCATCATCATCATCATCATCATCGGGATACACGAAAGGGATCTCCCCGAAGATTGTGTCGATGGAGACTACAGAAAAACGGCCTCCCGCAAGGAAGTGTACTGGCTCCAATCCTGTTCAATATATACCCTAACGACCAACCTATATCCCCGAACAGCAGAAGGTTCGGGTTCCTGTATGCTGATGACCTTGCTCTAGCCACTCAAGAGTACAGATTTTGAATCAGTGGAGAACACCCTCACAGATGCCCTTAAAAATGTTTCCAGATTCTACAACACAAACCAGCTTAAGCCAAACCCCTCAAAGACAAGTGCGTGCTTTTCATTTGAGAAATAGGGAAGCTACTCGCAAGTTAAAGATCGTATGGTCAGGGGTCGAACTAGAACACAGACTCCAAAATATCTAGGAGTGACACTTGACAGATCTCTTACTTTCAAGAAGCACAGCATGAACTCCAAGTCGAAAGTTTCTTCCAAGAACAATCATGCATACATCAAAGACAACATCTAAATCTATAAGATTATTGTAAAAATGTAAAACTTTACTAAAAATACAATCTCCTACGCAAACTGGCTGGATCACAGTGGGGTAGTCAACCTGAAACGATCCTAACTTCTGCAATGGCACTATGCTATTCTGCAGCAGAGTATGCTTCTCCTGTTTGGTATAATTCAACACATGCCAAACAGGTGGATGTAGCTCTCAACGATACCTGCAGAATTATAACAGGTTGCTTGATATCAACTCCAGTCGAATGGCTTTATCGCCTCGCAGGAAAAGCACCACCCCCTGTTCGAAGAGAAATAGCTGCGAACAAGGAACGGAAGACAGTGGAGCATGAAATAACTCATCCTCTATATGGACACGAACCGCAGCCGCAACGACTGAAGTCGACGAAGAGTTTCCTTAGAACATCAAAGGAACTTAGAACCACTGCTGAAAAAGCTAGGTTACAAAAGTGGAGGGCTACGACCAGCCTTCCCCCGGGTTGGGAAAATGTTTCTGAAATTCTACCTCCTGGCTACGACGAGGAATGGACGACTTGGAAGTCCCTGAATAGACTGTGCTCTAGAGTAGGCAGATCAAGGGTTAATATGGCAAGATGACCAGAATGATATTCAATGTGATTGTGGAGAAGACCAGACTGTTCAGCATATGACTGAATGTCGACTGTGCCCAGCATCCTGCACGGAAGAAGATCTTCGTCGGGGAGCACAGAGTGCACTGGAAGTGGCCAAGTTTTGGGCAAAGATAATATAATAACTGTGTTTTATGTTTAAAATGTATGTTTCTGATAGGAGAATAAATAAAGAAATAAATCATCATCATCATCATCTGGCACTACAGCCTGGTGCAAGTTTTGGCCTCCCCAACCACAGATTTCCATCGATCTCGATCTTGGACAGCTGTTCTCCAGTTCGTACGTTCATTGTTTTCAAGTCCACCTTCACCTCATCTTTCCATCGATTCCTTGATCTACCAGGGTGTTGTCTTCTTTCCATTCTCGCGCTATATATAATCTTTGGTGTTCTTCCTTTCAATGTGGCACAGCCATCACAGTCGTCGTGATTTTATATATCGAACAATGTCTTCATTTTTGGGGATTTTTATAGAATTATGAGGATTTCATAAGAGTATCCAAGCACAGTCCCTATGGACTCAAGTCCTGAGTGTCCTTGACATGGTTCCAACAATATATTTGCATATTTTTAGTAAAGTTTTACATTTTTACAATAATCTTATAGATTTAGATGTTGTCTTTGATGTATGCATGATAGTATCAATGTTGATGATTGTGGCTGATGAAGGGTCAATGTTTGGAACCCACAACATGTACCACTAGACAATAATAATTTCATGTGACTGTATTGATTGACGGACAATTTCGTAAAATAAAATTTAAGTTAACAATTAGTCAATACGGACCAAAATGGAGGAAGTAAACCACAGATAGAATTAAATTGTATGGATTTAATTTCGTTCCGGCCTGAATAGAATTAAGTTAAATTGTACTGATGTAATTTCACTCTGACCGGAATAGAATTAAATGTACGTTTGAATTATATTACATGGATATAATTTTACTCTGGCTGGAATAAAATTAAATGTTTGTCCAGAGTTTCGTTCCGAGAAGAATAGAATAATAGTATTGAATTGGCTGTATCTGACGGCTGACGGGGCTCTGGTGAAGCTACGATAGGCCTAGCAAGCCAGTAGTGGATATCATATTTGCTTTCAAACAAGGAACAGGCCTCGGAAAGGACGGATGCAAACGACGACGACCCGGATATGCTAATGGACTACGAGTTGGGACATTAAACATACAGACACTGACAGAAAGTGGAGGAGATTGTAGATGTGATGGAGAGAAGAAAACTGGATGTACTGGGCTTGGCAGAAACAAGATGGAAAGGAGAAGGTCGCAGAGAACTGAGGAAAGGGTACCGGTTGTACTGGAGTGGAAACAGTGAAGGAAGGAGCAGCGGAGTAGGAGTAGTTGTGAGAGATGGAATGAAGGAAGAGGTAAAGGGAATAAGTGACAGGATGATGAAGATCAGAGTAACTGTAAAGGGAAGAAGCCTGGAGATAGCCCAGGTATATGCCCCTCAAGTTGGATGTACAGCTCAAGAGAAGGAAGACTTTGAGGAGGAGCTACAACAGCAGTTGAATGGGCAGAGCATCATTGTCATGGGAGATTTGAATGCACATGTAGGAAGTGAAAGGCAAGGATATGAACATGTATTGGGAGCAGAAGGATGGGGTAGCAGGAATGAAGAAGGGAGAAAGTTGCTGGATTTTTGCAAGAGAAACGGTTTAGTGGTAGGCAACTCCTGGTTCCGGAAGAAAGAAAGCCACAAGGTAACGTGGTACAGCAGTGATTTAACAAAGAAATCTTTGGTAGATTACATGCTGTACGACTGGGAAATGAAGAGAAGTGTCAGAGATATAAAGGTAATACCATCAGAGGCCTTAGATAGCGACCACAGAATACTTGTAATGAACCTGGGAGTTGTTAAGGATAGCAAGAGGACAGAGTACCAGGAAAGGAGAATCAAAGTATGGAAACTCAAGAAAAAGGATGTCCAGGAAGAATTCCAGAAGATAAGGGAAAGGATGCCAACAGACAATCCTAAAACAGGGGAAGAGGAATGGAAGCAATTCAAAAACACAATGGTGGAAGCTGCAGTGGCAGTATGTGGAAGAACAAGCAACAGAGAGCGGTGTAAAGAGACACCATGGTGGAATGAGAGAGTAAAAGAAGCTGTGGGAAGGAAGAACAAGGCTTTCAGAGTGTGGTTCCAGGAAAGAACTGATCTGACAAGGGAAGATTATAAGATAAATAAGATTGAAGCAAACAAAATTGTCGCAGAGGAGAGGAAGAAGTGGATGGTAAAGTGGACAGAGATGACGGAGGAAGACAGCAGAGGAAATAAGAAAGTACTTTATGGGATGGTCAAAAGTAAGAGAAGAGGTCTGCGAGAGGATGTGGTAATGATGGACAAAAACGGAAATGAGGTACACAACAAAGAGACACTCAAGACAGTGTGGAAAGAGTACTTTGAGGATTTGCTGAATCCAAATGGTCATAGGGAGGAAGACAATGTATTGGAAGATGGAGAAGATAACACAGGAATGGAAAAGGACCTGACTTGGAGAGAACTGGAAATGGCTATTGACAAGATGAAAGGAGGAAGGGCACCAGGTGTGGATGAAGTGAGTGTTGAAATGGTGAAGGCAGCAGGGGAGGTTGGGAAACAGTGACTGTACAGTGTGATGAGGGTGATATGGAAGGAGAAAAAGACCCCAGAAGATTGGAAGAAAGGATTAATTGTCCCAATATTTAAGAAAGGAAGCAGAAAGGAGTGCAGAAATTACAGGGGAGTCACACTCATACCTCACTGTGCCAAGATATATGAAAAGATATTAGAAAGTAAAATACGAGCCAAAGTGGAGAGAAAATTGAGAGAGGAGCAGTATGGATTCAGACCTGGGAGATCAACAGTGGATCTCATATTTTCAGTAAGACAGCTCCAGGAACACTACTACGAATTTGGAGAGGATCTGCTGATGGCCTTCCTGGACATCGAAAAGGCCTATGATAGTGTGTGTAGGGAGAAGGTTTGGAAAGCAATGGAAAACATGGGAGTGGAAAAAGAGACTGTAGGCAGAGTGAAAGAGATGTATTGTGGAAGTGTGAGTTGCGTGAAAGTTGGAGGGGGAAAGAACAGACTGGTTCAGACAAATGAGTGGCCTGAAACAGGGTAGTGCGCTGTCACCCCTTCTCTTTATTGTGGTTATGGACTAGGTAATGACACGGATAGCAGGAAAGATAGGAGAAGATAAGATGAAAGCAATGGTGTTTGCAGATATCTCATGGTCTGGGGAAACAAGGAGGAGGAAATTCAGGAGCAACTGAAGGATTGGGAAGAAACAGTGGGAGAGTACAGATGGAAGTTCAACATCAGTAAATGTGAGATCCTGTTAACTACCAGGAAAAAGGACAGACCAATGAGTGGGATAACACTTGGAGGTGGACAGCTGAAGAAGGTGGAAAGTCTCAAGTACTTGGGAAGTATAGTGGAGGAAAATGGGAGAAATGACAAAGAGATTAAGGAACGTGGCAGACAGGCAGAAGCATTTCTGAGAAGCATTAGGAGCTTAGTGTGGAATAAAGATGTCCCACAAAAAAGCAAGGAAGTGTTATACAGAAGCTACTATATCCCGATACTGACCTATGCTTCAGAAACGTGGACAATGAAGAAAAGAGACATAAGCAGAATACAGGCAGGTGAAATGAAGTTCGGAATAACAAGAAGAGACAGGGGAGGAATGAAAAGGTCAGGGAAATGGTGAAAGAGGAGCCCTTGCAAGGTAGGATTGAGACATCAAGACTGAGGTGGTATGGACACTTGAAGAGAATGGATGAGAAGAAGATTCCCAAGAGGATACATGAGATGCAGATGCAGAAGAAACGACCAAGGGGAAGACCAAGAGATAGATGGCTGAAAGGAGTGGAGGAATGTGTCAAGAAGAGAGGCGAGGACTGGACCAGAGTGACAGCGGAGAGGTGGTGGGAAGAAAGAACTAAGTGGCGAGGCTTATGTTCCAAACAGACCCAGCCTGGGGCTGGAAACTGTACAAGATGATGATGATGATGAATAATTGGCTGTATCTAATTCCACTCCTGCTCCGGAGTGAAATATAAAATTTCGTTCACTTGACTACCCCTGTGTCGGAGGAATAAATATGTTAGATAATTTAATCAATACGCACATAACATGGATTCAAGCAATCCCGGAGGAACAAGACAGACAATCAGCCAACATAGGAAGAAGTTCTGGGAAGAAAACACTTAAATTCTAAGCGGTCTACAACAGGCCAAATGATTTAATGAAGAAAGCTTCTTCTACAGGGTCTTTATTTTTGCTTGGCAAGGCGATTCCGCTCGACCTTGGCCGCCGGTCCCCGGCCAGTAGCCGGCCTTTACAGGTTGGCATGAGCAGTCTCGGGCCGTATTCGTAAGTTCTTCTTGCAGTAGACGTGTGAACTCCCAAGTTAATTGGGTGTTTTATAAAGCTACTGTGTACTGTATATCGTATTGTATACAGTATTGTTTTAATGTGATTGTGTATAGTGCTGTAATGCCTTATGTGAATTCGTTACATGAACGTGTATATCTGCAAAATACGTAGCCTACATAAAGTGCAGAAAATCCCGTGCTAGAACGAGACAAAAGTTTCGAGTGAAATTTCCAGGGAGACCCATTCCTATATATCGGACAATAAAACAACTGGCTAAAAGATTCAAACGTACAGGTTCAGTCAACAATAAAAATAGACGTAAAGGTTATCTCCTTACTGAAGCTCAATTAACAGGAGTAACCGAAAACTTCATAAGGAAATGCCGATTAGTTTGGCAGTGGATGGGGAACATTTTCAGCATCTACTGTAAACATGGTGAGTAAAAATGCATGATACTGATTTTGAGCACCGTATTCTGCCGTACATATGCGCGCATGGTAGCCAGCAACTGAGCCATAACTGGCGAAGCGGGTCCTTGCCAAGCAAATATGAAGATCCTGTAGGTAGTTTATGTTAAAAGAGCGTTTAATTATTATTACAGGCCTCTTTATGCTTCTTTCCGATTGTGCAATATTTACGGCTGGTAGGTGCTTCCTCATGTCATCACAGGCATTTGTGGAGAGTGTCTTTATATCAATGGTCCTAACATACTGCATGTGTTCTTTCTTCTTCTGGGGGCGTGGTGGCGCAGCGGTCAAGCTGTTGGCCTCTAACACAACGACAGACCGGGTTAGATTCCCGATCAATGCATGTGAGACTTTCAAAGTGAAATGTCATGTCCTGTGGCTCGGATTCCACGTAAAAAGGAGGTCCCGTGGCTTATGATCTTGCGTTTAACGGTCACGTAAAACTACAATCTTTCTTTCTTCTTCTCCTTCGCAAAGATTAAATCCACTGAAATGATGCTGTTATGACATACGTATGTTGGTGTTGTACTGCTGTTTAGTAGATTGAAACCTTCAGCCTCCAGAATTTCTAGAACTATTTTCTTTTATGTACATTCCTTACCTACAAGACAGTTAAAAGTCCCCTGCTATGAATGATCCACGATGGTGTCAGATAATCGACAGCATTTCTGATTGATGACATCCTAAGCGGAGTTTTTAGGAGGAAAATAAGCACAGACGGTCAGTCCATTTGCATATATTGCGAATAGGTTTATGGACCTATATACCAGATCGTGAGGAGTTAGCCAGGGTCCAATTCAACACGATATCCTGCCACTTGGGTTTCCCCTCTATTTTCTTGTAAAGCAAGGTTATGTCAGTTGTAATAGTTTGAACGTTAATGTTACTATTGAAGGAAGTCTTCAGTAATATCTACTTTGAAGAAGTTCGGTGGGGCTATTTTCATAACTGTATTGAGCCCTTCTACATTCCACAGCATGATGTTGATAAGACCATCTTTCCTGCTACTAATTCCTTGATTTCGCATGAATGGTCTGCAAAACCCACGCTGAAGGATTCCTTTTGGCTAGAACTGAGGAGTCTCAATTTCCTTAAGATGAAGAAATGGTATCCTTACTTTGAACACCTCGTTCATTCCTCGCAAATCATATGCCCTTCCTCAAGCCCTCTCGTCTGGAGGAAGTTTCTAATTTTCTCTTCTGTGACATGGGAGAGACTACCTTCATATAGTCACGCTGTTCTCTCCCCTGCTTGCAGCAACTTTGTCCCTTTCTCCCAATTATAACTTGGGAATGCTGAGCGGACATTTCCTCTCAAACTCTCTCCCTTCTACGCTAATTAACCCATTGCTGATATTTGGTTTGGCCATTTCGCCTCCTTTATCACCTTTAGGTTCTTGCTGTTGGTATTGGCCCGCCTCTAGGAAGAAATGGTTTCTAGTAACTTCAGATCCTGCACACTGTCCTGAGGTGGCTCGGACTACTTCTCCGTCGTTGTGGGATTCTTTTAACTATTTTACTAGAGCTATCTTTGATGGATGCCTGATTTAGCTTGTGAATTGCATCAGACAAGCTATTTAATTTAACGTTGACGTCAGCTCTGAGTGATTCTAAATCATTCCGCAATTCCTTACTAGCTTTGAACAGTTGAAAGTCCTGTTCACATTTATAGCATAACCATTGAAGTTTGGACTTCCTCTTGTTTGAAGTTTTAAGAGCATTGAATTGCTCCTGTAATTCTGTGCAGCTCAAGTGGTGCCATCTCTGGCATCATCATCATCATCGGCTTTAACTCAAATCCGAGTAAAAATCTTCTTCCTTCAGTCCAGTTTGTGAATGTGTTTACGGTGACTAAAGAGTCCAATCCTGGCATGGAACAAGCGCAGTGTTTGTGGCAACTACCGTGGTATATCACTGCTATCAATTGTGGGGAAGATTCTTGCAAGAATTCTACTTAACCGCCTCAAGGTTATCTCTGAGAGGATCCTCCCAGAGTCACAATGCAGATTTAGAACTTCCAGAAGCACAATTGACTTGATTTTCTGTGTGAGACAGCTACAAGAAAAATGTAGAGAACAACAGAATCCACTCTTCTTAGTCTTTTATGACTTGGAAAAAGCATTTGATTCAGTTCCAAGACCAGCCATGTGGGCAGTGCTGAAGGGTTGCCCTCAGCGTTTTGTAGATCTAATCAAGGCTCTCCATGATGGCATGACAGGTCAAGTTTGCCATCAGAATAAGATGTCCGATGAATTTCCCATTACCCATGGACTGAAACAAGGATGTGTACTGGCTGCAACGCTTTTTGCGCTGTACTTGGCTGCAATGCTTTATGTTTCATCTCTGGCATAATGTGATGGCTAACTAGTCTTCAAATTTTCTTTCACAGATGGGGACAACATCTGTCAATTCATCCGATGTCGATACATGTTGGATGCTTACCTCAGGCATATTGACTGAGCTTCCAAGAGGGTGGTGACAAAATGTCAAACTTGTACCCAGTACCCACTGAAGTACTTATATTATGTCTCTTTCTTGATGATTCTATAGGAGTTAAAAAAATAAATGACTCAGGACTTACAAGGATATAAACTTCTTTCTTAATAATATTCACCGATTCATATACACACTATTTTTTCAGTTAATCCACAAAATTAAATATCAACCGCTTATACTTCACTGATTATACTGGTCAGCCATGTTGTTCTCAATCAATGAAATCTAGTCTCTGCGCTATGTACAAGTCGTATACAAATCAACCAGCATGGAGTGAGCTTAGCAAACATATGGGAAGGCTCACTTACACGAGTAGGAGTGATCATTCTTTCAAAGTTAAGGGCCGACCATGCAGTGCACAAATTATGGTAAATATTCTTTCGTAAACAGTGTCATTGATAACTGGAACTCCCTACCTGCCGCAGTATTAGAGCCTTTCCCCTTTCAGTGTTTAAGAAAAGACTGACAATTTGTGTAAATACTCCAGCTTAATTGTTATTGAATTGTTGTGTCATCATCATCATCATCTTGAGCAGTCTCCAACCGCTGGTCGGGTCTGCTTGGAACATAAGCCTCTCCATCGTTTCCTGTCCATCCACCATCTCTCGTCATTTACTGTGTCCCAGCACACTCCTCTTTCCTCCACACTCTTCTTAACTCCTTTTGTCCATCTGTCCCTTGGTCTTCCCCTTGGCCTCCTTCCCGTCATTTCCATTCCAAACATCTTCTTCGGTATCCTCTCCTCTTCCATCCTCCTCACATGTCCATACCATTGCAGCCTAGATCGCTCTATTCTATTTTGCAATGGTTCCTCTCTTACCATCTCCCTGACTCTCTCATTCCTTACTCTGTCCATTCTTGTCACTCCTACCCTACTCCTCTGGAACTTCATCTCCACTGCTCGTATTTTATTCTTGTCCCTTTCCTTCATCACCCATGTTTCTGAACCATATGTCAAAATTGGCACAAAGTAGGTCTTGTAGATGATTCCTTTACATTTTTGTGGTACATCTTTATTCCATATCATCCCCCTAACACTCTTGAAAAATCCATCTGCGCACCTTCCCCTCTCATTTATTTCCATCCTATTGCCTCCCTTTTCTTCAATTATGCTTCCCAAGTACTTGAAGCATTCTACTTTCTGCAACTGCTGTCCTCCAAGTGTTATGCCCATATTCAGTCTGTTCTTCTTCCTCGTTGTGATGACCACTTCACTCTTTTGTGCTGAGAACTTCATCCCATATGATAACACTACCTTCTCCCACTCATCTAATTGCTCTTGTACTTCTTCCTCATCCTCTCCCCATACCAGAAGGTCATCAGCAAACAACACTGCCTTCATCTTCCTTTCCCCAATGCTATTTACCACTTTTCGTATGATTTCATCCATCACCACTATAAATAACAGGGGTGAGAGGGCACTTCCTTGTTTCAGACCACTCTCCAGTTGAAACCATTCCGTTCTCTCCCTTCCCACCTTTACACAGCTTTTGCTTCCCTCGTACATTGCCTTCACTCTTGCCACTGTCTCCTTGTTCACTGCTTTTGCTCTCATTGCTTCCCATACCTTGTTTCTATTATAACTGTTTATTTGTTATGTAGGCTATACCCAATTTGCCACCAGGGGAATTTATTGTTTTTATCACTATTTCATTTCAGAAGAGTTAGAATTACGTAATTTACATAGTCGTAATTAACTTATAAAGTTTTAATCTGGCTGTACCATTTGGTACACGAGGGAGTACATTTGAGAGGCTTGAATTGACCAAACGTTTAATGGCAATTCAGCTTGCCTATGCAAGTCAGGTGTGACAACCGTTTCGTTACAATAGTAATCTTCCATCAGTCGACTTGTCTCAGCCATTTTCCCTTCCCATCTCCCTTCTATGAATTCCACCTATTTGGACCATGCTAAGTTAGTTACCCAAATTGTGCCTGTCGGCGTGTTCGTATCTAAATTCTCTGCTGCGATATATTGCGATGGATTCATCATTTCCTCCAATGGTTTTCCCAGCCAAGATGCCATGAAAATACCAGAAATCAATCCTTATATTGCACCACGAGTTTTCAGGCAAATCTGCCGATAATATCCAACATACCTGTAGTAATGGTAGGGAAAATATCTGTAGATGATATAGTAATAGATGCTTACTCCTCCGCTGTCTATAACTCACCCAGCCATCCCAAATATGATCACGGCTTATGTAGATGACATTCCAGCTGACTGCCATTTTTAGCAACATGTACAGTATTGCCAACCCCACGCATTCGGTACTATTTTGCATCCGGTATAGTAAAACAAAAGAGTGCTGTCAAGTTAATGTGAAAGTGCGCCAAGTTTCATTCCAATATTTAATACTGTTCTGAATACAAAGCAAACCTAACCTGGGCCTAACGCCCCAGACCCCCTTGCTTGTAGTGCAATCAGTAATTTTCGTCCAGACAGTCGTCTAAAAAAGTAGCGACCAATGTTTCGACCGGACAGTCTTCTAATCAAGTAGTGACCAATATTTTCGTCCAGACCAATTGTTTAGTCCAGACACCCATTTTAGTTCTGGTGTATTTTATATAGGACATGTTGGCAACAGTGATAGGACGTGAATGTGTGCGCCTCAAACAATGGCCGCCGTCGTTGAACAAGCAATAAATAAAAACCTTCATTTATGTAATATTACAAATATTTCTAATGCAGCAGTGATAATTGACAGTATTTTCAAATCCTAATGACTCCCAGAAAGGTATGTGAATCATATTTTTCAATAATCTGTACAAATTTACACTAGGTACTCCTTTCTATAAAATACTATAACTACTGAAATTAAGCAAATTACCAGAATCAATAGTCTGGAAAATATCTGGAGAAGATTTAGTTAATAGACGTTTCCTCCTCCATCATCTGAGACCCACCCAACAAAATAGGATCACGAGTTGTATAGCAAAAATTATAGCTGTGGGCGCCATTAGTCCAAATCAATCATCGGTTGCGGTCGTGAGCCCCACTGGTCCGCCATCAAAACAATACTGCCAACCTCGCCCTTACGGTACTATGGAACACAAAGAAGCGCCCAGTTCAGTCTCTAGTGCGCAGTGTCCAATCCAATGGTTTTTGACAATGGTTACAGCCTAACTTGTCCAGATGATTTTTTTTTTTGATCAACAGTGATTTTGTATCCCACCTCTTTTTATCAATAGTCATTTTGTATCTTACACGTTGGCAACAATGTGTGCGCCTCAGTGCGTGCCGCTAGAGTGAGCCTTGATGACAGTTGAACGAGACACAAACGCTGTCGAAACATGGCAGCCGTTTTTAAATTAGCAATAAATAAAAACACATATTTACGAACTTTAGCACATATGAGGTTCAGTAGTGACAATTCAAATTGAAACTTCTAATGACTCCCAGAAAGGTACGAGAATCATAAAGAGTATATTTTCAATAATCTGCCTTGTGAAAGTTATAAAAAGGGAGGAGTGTAACAGTGCAGGAGACATGAACCCAGGTGGGGGGGGAAATAACTTGTGAAAATTGCAATAATTACCTTTTCTATACTCTTTATATCAAAAGAATGTACGTGAAGAAAATGGCGGCAGCTAGGAACAGATTACCGCCGTGGGCTCCTATTGGCTGGATTTTTACTAATACCATACGTTGCCAGCTTATTGTCATTCATTCAGTCGCCTGTTAACTATGTTGGAGTTTGTTTCATTGCCATCGTTTCGTTTACTTTAAGCATCGAGTCAATAAGATGTAAGATAACTGTACCGGTTGTCGTCACACTCGTATATAAGTTCAAAAAATAAGCATGTCAACAGGTCTTTCTCAACGCATGAAGTCTTTCGAGATGCGTCATACCTTCATTGCCGATAGGGAGCAACTTTGTGATATCATGCGTGCGATGTAATAGGTGATTCCCAGCGTCAAACATCTCCTGAGAGCTGAGCTGTCTTCCGACGCGCCATTTGCTTCTCGCATGTGCTAAGCACGCACGCAAGTTAATTATGTGCATGCGTATTATGATCCGACATTTTAAAATGTTACAAGTGCATGATAGAGTTGGTAATTGTTTCTGTAACTTATGTGATTTGTTATTTCGTGCTCACGTGCCTAGTTTTGTTAGAAATGCCGGTGACGAACACTGGATTTAAAAGATCGCACTTTACCAATGCTCGTCATTTGTGCCGAAAACTGGCACATTGTCATTTCTCCTTGTAAGACCTAACTAACAGCGGTAATATACTTATAATGTAGCTCTAAAGCACCCTGTATTAATTAAATTATCATTTGATCATCGTGTCCAGTAGTCTTCATAGCTGACGAACTTTAGAGCACATTCGTGACGAACACTAGTGCACGGTAATGTTAATGTTTGTGTTAAAGTTTCGCAATCAATAAACATTTACAGTGTATTGTTATTATTACTCAGGTCTCTCTTCTTGACGGCCGCACCTCAGTCGGCCTAAGGATTTTTGGCTAGGCGTGCTACAGAGGATTTTTTTTTTATTGAGATGAAAAATATTATATTATTCTTTGACTAAATCTTTGCTTTCAGGCAATATGTTAGTTGTTTTAAGGGGCGGAACTACGAGGTCATCTGCCCCAGGCAATATGTCGAAACACAAAGTTCTGAATTATGATATTGAGCAAATTGAAGCTGCTATTAAGGCCGTTGTGGAGGATGGCATGAGTATTAAAGAGTCTGCGGAGAGGAATGGTGTTCCGAGAAACACCCTCTCGGACAAAATTAAAGGAAAATCTCCTAGAGAGAGGAAAATGGGGCTAAGTTCCATTTTAACAAAGTTCAATGGGTAATCTCACTACGAAAAGCGGGGTCCCGGTAACAAAGGACTATTTTCAAAATAGCGTACAGTGCCTCACACAAGAATTGAAGAGGGACTTTCCTTTCAAAGATGGCGGCTAGGAAGGAAATGGCGTGAATTTTTCATAAAAATAAATCCAGGTCTATCTTTTATGAACCCCTCAAAATTTGACAGTAAGCCGTGCTGCAATTACAGAACATCAAAATAAAACCTAGGTTTCAGAAGTCTACAGCTATTTAGTGGAAAACGTCTTCCAGTCTATTTTGTCAGACCCTCGGCGACTGTTCAACGCTGAGGAGACGGTTTTCTTTCTCAATCCGAAAGGTAACAAAGTGCTGGCGAACAGGGGTGACAAGACAATATATCAGCAAGTGAATTCGGATGAGAAAGAATGCTTGACGGTACTTATAACAGGCAATGTCCTCGGCGATATTTCTCCTTCCCTTGTAGTGTTCAAGTATGAACGTCTGCCGCAAGACATCATTGCCGCAATGCCAGCACACTGGGGCATTGGCAAATCGCCAACGGGTGGATGACGGGGGAAGTATTTTACGAATTTCTCAGTAACATATTTCATCCTGGGTTGGTTGAGAAGGAGATTCCTCTCCCTGGCATTCTATTCATAGACGGGCACTTCTCACACTTGACCATACATACTAGTAAATTTTGTGAGGATCATGGAATTGTTTTGGTCGCTTTACTACCTAATGCCACACACGTACTTCAACCCATGGATGTAGGGTTTTTTAAGCCACTAAAGACTGCCTGGAAGAAAAATGTACACGAGTGGCGAATTCAGAGGGTTGCTAATAGCGAAGATACTGCACTGAAGAAGGATTTTTCGAAACTTTTGGCAACAACTGGTATTAGGCCTCGGCGAATGGTCATTTTCTGGGCTGTTATGCCGTGGTCTCACTTGTTTAGAGCAGAATTACGATATTTTCATGCTCGTAAGTCTTCTACCCAACATTCCCGCTTCCCGATGCCGTCTTTTTTTTGGGATTATTTTACATTGCGATGCGGCCGCGTATAAAATTCCCCTAAAAACAAAATGGCGTCTGTCATGACGTCATCAACGACGTCACTCCTCTGGCAAGCTTACGGGAAAAGCCTGGGTAATAGGGGTTTTTGGGTGGGGAAACACAAAAACCTTCGAATTCGCGATATTTTTTACGCATCGAAATCTACAATTGAGCTATGTAGCTCAATTGCACATTTCGATGCGTAGAAAAATTTCGCGATTTCAACTGATATTTTCAATTTTCCGCATCGAAATCTACACTTGGACTATATAGATCAATTGCAGATTCCGATACACATCGTATTTATTACAATTTCATAATTTAAAAAAACGTGCATCGAAATCTACAATTCACCTAAATAGCTCAATAGCATATTTCGATGCGAGAGAAAAATTTCGCGATTTCAACTGATATTTTCAATTTCCCGCATCGAAATCTACAATTGGACTATATAGATCAATTGCAGATTCCGATACGCATCGTATTTATTACAATTTCATAATTTAAAAAAACGTGCATCGAAATCTACAATTCACCTAAATAGCTCAATAGCATATTTCGATGCGTAGAAAAATTTCGCGATTTCAACTGATATTTTCAATTTTCTGCATCGAAATCTACACTTGGACTATATAGATCAATTGCAGATTCCGATACGCATCGTATTTATTACAATTTCATAATTTAAAAAAACGTGCATCGAAATCTACAATTCACCTAAATAGCTCAATAGCATATTTCGATGCGTAGAAAAATTTCGCGATTTCAACTGATATTTTCAATTTTCCGCATCGAAATCTACACTTGGACTATATAGATCAATTGCAGATTCCGATACGCATCGTATTTATTACAATTTCATAATTTAAAAAAACGTGCATCGAAATCTACAATTCACCTAAATAGCTCAATAGCATATTTCGATGCGTAGAAAAATTTCGCGATTTCAACTGATATTTTCAATTTTCCGCATCGAAATCTACACTTGGACTATATAGATCAATTGCAGATTCCGATACACATCGTATTTATTACAATTTCATAATTTAAAAAAACGTGCATCGAAATCTACAATTCACCTAAATAGCTCAATAGCATATTTCCATGCGTAGAAAAATTTCGCGATTTCAACTGATATTTTCAATTTTCCGCATCGAAATCTACACTTGGACTATATAGATCAATTGCAGATTCCGATACACATCGTTATTATAATTTCATAATTTAAAAAAACGTGCATCGAAATCTACAATTCACCTAAATAGCTCAATAGCATATTTCGATGCGTAGAAAAATTTCGCGATTTCAACTGATATTTTCAATTTTCCGCATCGAAATCTACACTTGGACTATATAGATCAATTGCAGATTCCGATACACATCGTATTTATTACAATTGCATAATTTAAAAAAAACGTGCATCGAAATCTACAATTCACCTAAATAGCTCAATAACATATTTCGATGCGTAGAAAAATTTCGCGATTTCAACTGATATTTTCAATTTTTCGCATCGAAATCTACACTTGGACTATATAGATCAATTGCAGATTCCGATACGCATCGTATTTATTACAATTTCATAATTTAAAAAAACGTGCATCGAAATCTACAATTCACCTAAATAGCTCAATAGCATATTTCGATGCGTAGAAAAATTTCGCGATTTCAACTGATATTTTCAATTTTCCGCATCGAAATCTACACTTGGACTATATAGATCAATTGCAGATTCCGATACACATCGTATTTATTACAATTTCATAATTTAAAAAAACGTGCATCGAAATCTACAATTCACCTAAATAGCTCAATAACATATTTCGATGCGTAGAAAAATTTCGCGATTTCAACTGATATTGTCAATTTTCCGCAATTTTAGATTCCGATACACATCGCAATTCTTACAATTTCATAATTCGAATCAGAGGTATCTGTATAGCATTATAATTTCTGTATAAAACATTAAAGGTTTAGTCTTTTTATGTTTTCCACTGTATGAAACCTATTTCGCTAATACAAGAGACTGTTATATTATGTCTTTTCAAGTGTTCTTGTAAATTCCAATTTTGACCAATATGTTACCGATCACTTAACTTACTATGACAAATTTTCAATGAAATGCAACAACAAAAATAAATATAGGAACATAACACAACAGACATCAAATTCCACTCACCTCGCAATGAATGACTCCCAATGCTGGGCAGGTATTTGTTCCGAACACACACACAAAAAAACTCTTTCTTTTCCATGGCTCGGAAATTATTTCAAAACCAGATAATGAAAAATTTAGTGGTAGCAGTTCACTTTAGACCATTCTTTGTATAAATATCTTTAAAAACTGAAATTACCTGATTTAATAGTCAGGAGGATATCAGGAGTATTAGATGTTCACTGCTCCGCTGCTACAATTACATAGTTCAAATCAAAGTTTTCACCCCCACACTCAAAAGTTAACAAGAAAGAACCGCAGCTTTCACACGTGATGTATGAAATCACTAAGTGAACTCAATTACAGTGTTTATTTATGTATTTATAATGTTTTACATACAAAAAGAGACCTAACCTGGGGCTTACGCCCCAGACCCCCTTGCTTGTGGTACTAACATTAATTTTCGACCTAGTGGCGGACATAAATTCTATCTTATTAATGTTTTACATACAAAAAGGGACCTAACCTGGGGCTTACGCCCCAGACCCCCTTGCTTGTGTTACTAACATTAATTTTCGACCTAGTGGCGGACATAAATTCTATCTTATTAATGTTTTACATACAAAAACAGACCTAACCTGGGGCTTACGCCCCAGACCCCCTTGCTTGTGGTACTAACATTAATTTTCGACCTAGTGGCGGACATAAATTCTATCTTATTAATGTTTTACATACAAAAACGAACCTAACCTGGGGCTTACGCCCCAGACCCCCTTGCTTGTAGTACTAGCAGTAATTTTCCGCAAGATAGTTCCTAACTTAGTAGCGAAGGCGTGTGGTGAATTTCTTTATTCAAGTTGGTAACGTATTCACATGATCGTATTTCGGGTGTCACATGACTGTCAAAGATTGCATTCTTTCCGTGAAATAACAATTATTGCTGTGCAGCAGTGGCTATTAAGTATGAAGAGATTGTGAAACAACTCCCCGAAAGGTATGCATATCATAAATGATATATTTTCAATAAGCTAAGGTGTTGAAAGTGATGAAAAAGGAGGATGGTCTAAAGTGAACAAAAAATAATTTAGTTTACATTTCATCTTCACAATAACATACATACCCATACATACTCAATCACTCCAGGCATACAACATACACTCAAAAGTTAACAAGAAAGAACCACAGCTTGCAAACAATAAATTAAAAAGGGCACAACTTGGCCAATAAAACAAATTCAATATTCCTTCATAATGTAAAATGAAAAACAAATTAACGCAGACTTCTCAATGAAAACAAATGTACAATGATTTAGTGTACTTTAAAAATTACATTAAATTATCCTAGCCTATCATTTCAAAAAATAAAAATTTATATACTTCATTATTGCAATTAAACGCTACTACGCATGGCTACTTCTCAATTAGAACAATAAACACCGAAAACAAGAATTAACACTTCAAGACCAAAACTTGGCCCACACAAACTGAAAACAATAATCCTATGAAAAAATAACAAAACAAATATATAAATTTAATATACCATTCATTCACAACAAAAAATTCATTCGGCAGGGACATACCAATCATCATTCCCACTTGACCATTTACACAAGCTAATCCCCCACCCCAAAATCCCCCTACCCCTTAGCATTCAAAATATTCCCTGCCAAAAATGATTAACATAAATAACACATTTACCACATCCACTAATCTCTCACACTTGGAGGATATACTCTCCGACAATCAGCCATAAACCTTTCAAACAGACACACCCCGGGATCGACATTCTTCCGCCACACGTACTCATCTAAATGACTCTGCAGTGACCCTTCCCTTCTTTTCCCCTTCCCAATGCTATATTTCACTGCAGACCAAAACCCTTCTATTGTATTGGTACAAGCCCCTGTTTCATAATCTTTGAATTGGACGGTATGATTGACAGCAAAATGTATAAACCCTTCATTATTTAACCCCCCATAAGAACCCCACATATCACTGTAAATAGTTGTCCCAACCTTAATATGCTTTTTGATAACTTTCAACAACGTCGCCTTATCCAGTTTTTCAACAACTTCAAAAAAACAATCCCTCCCCTGACTACCCTGAACAACCCCCCCAAAAACCCATGTATTTTTCATTCGCTTGCCCTTGTTGAATTTCCGCCTACCGAAACAACTCTCATCAATTTCAATAACAACACCCTCCCCCCCAAAAGGCCCACGTTCACGCACCCATGCACTACATACCTCCCTACAAAATGAAAACCAATCAACAACAGTACGCGAAGATACACTCAATTCATGCACTACATCACGAATAGGCATACGCCGGCAAAAACAGTACACAATTAACAAAACATCTTTAAGAGAGATCCGTGCCTTGGAAAAGAACGAGCCCTTTCGAATTGTGCGCCAACACACACACTTAGAACAACGCCACATAATGCCGTCTGAACTGCGAGAGACTGGCACCTTGGAATCTTTCATCGGCCTTTCGCACTTCGGGCAAAAATATTCTTTGCCCAAAAGACCCTTTTCGCGAGCGAAATCAACTGCCCCTTGTACGGTCGAGAGGATACCGAACAGTACAATTAGCTTCATAGCCCCTTGAGATGCCTCCATAACCTCATCGCCACTGTCAGAACTACCGGTACTCGAGGAAGAAACGACTTTGCGTTTTCCGCACAAACCGCTGGGGCCAGCAACATCAGCCATTACCAATTGATATGAGGACTGTATCAGAACACGAAAGAATATGAAGTGACAAACAATCTTTCAGTACTTACCAACAACCATCAAGCACACCCCTTCCACATACGTAGCACGCCCCTTCCATGTACGTCAGCCCGTTATATCCAAATACTACGTCACACACCACTGCACCGAAATGGAATTCTAACACACGCCATTCACGAATTCAACACTATCATTACAATTCGCCGACACAATTGCGTAGACGACATTACTAATATCACAATCTCGTCATAAACATACGCAAACAGGTGGGAAAAAAATGGCCGACTGTCACGAGAGAGAACCGCGCGAAACAAATGTATCAATCAGCTGACAAACTCCCGGCAAGCAATGCGACTGAATACGTCAGTAGTGACATCACGGTAACGTCACTGATGTAACTAAAATTTCCCCAGACGGGGCTGAATCGTAATGTCGCAATGAACCTTTTTTTTTATATTTCATTTTTGTATTAAAAAAAAAACAATTGCTGGTACTGTTTTATTCGTAAATGTTAGCCAAGTCGATAAATCGGTGTCTTATGCAACAATCGACAGAAATGCATTATAAACAGCAGACGAGGAAAATTAACAATGTGAAGGCAATTGGTGCAAACGGGTGACGAATATAGGAAAAATCCAAATACATCGTGCCGAACACTGGCGCAAAAACACACTTTCTAAATACGTAATTTTTCCTAAAACGAATATCGATATTTGGACTTTCCTAGTGTTTGAGTAGAGTTTGAGGTTAGGTACAGTGCTTTTGTTGATTAAATTTACCAAAATGTGCAAGGTGTATTATCATTTCTTGACCAAATCAGTCTTAACATGATGACCATTGGTGCATTTACTTTAAATAGTACCGCAGGAAGAACGTGGGAAAATGCTGGAAAAACAGCTGGAGACCGTGTGCGGCAACCTGTAACGGCGGGCTATCGTTCATTTTGACATCAAACTATTTTCAT
This sequence comes from Meconema thalassinum, assembly GCA_946902985.2. Taxonomy (NCBI): domain Eukaryota; kingdom Metazoa; phylum Arthropoda; class Insecta; order Orthoptera; family Tettigoniidae; genus Meconema; species Meconema thalassinum. The sequence continues at coordinate 397,775,949 of OX336394.1, read as the reverse complement.
GGTTAGCCTTGTTTGTTTAATTCAAATTTAAATATACTTAATTTAGAATACATGTGTGACATACAAAATAGGCTATGTACATTTAGTCTTAATGTTTACGTATCCAGTAATGTTTCATTGCAAACCCTAGTGTTCAAATTAACGCTTGTCATTCAAAAACCTACAAATGGACAATGAAAAATCACTGCAATAATATTGCCACAGAACAGCTTGCTTGTGTGCTTGGTGCTAAATACTTTACCTTAACATCACGTATGTGGAGGCTATTATTAACTGTACAGAGTCGCGATACAGTGAGTGAGTGTGCTTGGTATTGTCATGATGTTATTACTGCGTTATGTGTTAACTGCTGTAAACTGTGAACGACCCTCACCCAATCTCTTGTTTCATCTTGAAGGATATAATCATTGCATGGCGAGTGTTGATATATTCAACATCATATTACTTTGTGTTTGTATTTTGTATTATATTTGTATAGCTGTCGAGTGTTTGGCATCTTTCTCGTATTTATTGAATAACGGTGACAAAGGTACCATAGCTTCGGTGTGTTATTTATTAATTTTATACCATATTTCTCTATTTGAATGTCCTCGGCGTTGTCTCAGGATCGACATTTGCATAATATTGCGCATAATAGTACCGAAATAATATCCGAAGTGTAGCCCTGTGTATTATTCGAATCAGCTGTTCTACATCGACAATAAAAAATTGGCAACACAGCTCAGCTGTTCCTAGCTCCCGCCATTTCCTTCACGTTCATTCTTTTGAAATACAGAGTATAATGATTCAAAATTGATCTGGGAATGATGTAGTTCACTCCTCGGCTGTCTATAACCCACCATCCCGCCCAAATTATAACACTACTTAAATAGGAAAAATTTCACCTTTGGCATCCATTTTCGGCGTTGGAACAGTAGTGCCGCATACGGTACGAATTTAGGCGGTTTTCTAAAACAAAAGAACGCACCTTTTCGGAGTAAATATTTTTCCTCTTTGTTATATATTGTTTTTTTCTGCTTCATAAAATTTGTTTCAGCAAAAGTTGCATTTGCCTAGACCAATAACTTTGACAATGGTTACAGCCTAACACGTCCAATCCAATGTTTTTTTGTCAACCGTGACCCACTGGCTGGCCGCACCTACTCCTAACCTTCGTTTTGTCCAATCCAATGGTTTTGTCAATGTTTACAGCCCAACCCGCCCAAATCAATGGTTTTATGTCAACCTTGCCCAGCTAGCTACACCAGACCTAACCTAACCTTAGTTTTGTCCAATCCAATTGTTACAGCCTATCGCGTCCAGATCATTGGTTTTGACAATGGTTATAGCCTAACGCGTCCAGATCAATGGTTTTGACTATGGTTACAGCCTAACGGGTCCAGATCAATGGTTACAACCTAATGCGTCCCAATCATTGATTTTGACAATGGTTACAGCCTATTGCTTTAGTGGTGGTGTATTTTATATCACATGTTGGACACAATGCTGTGACATCGATGTCTCGTCGTATCTAGTTATGTCTCGCCCAGCTGGAGTGAGCAATATGGCCGCCATAGTTTAAATTAAACAAGAAACACACATAATTATGTAACTCAGCACATATTTCCAGTATATTAGTCACAATGAAGAGCAATTTCAATAGGTAATGTCCCGTAGAACCCATGAAAAGGTATGACAATGAAATATTATCACTTACCATGTAAGTGAAACTGTGAAAGTGAGGTTCCTGTCTTATCCACTAGTAATAGAATATGAAAAGCATATATTATCCAAGTGGAAATATAAAAGCCAAGCTTTGCACTCTTCCAGTATTAATGAATGACAAGCAAGATTAGTATAGAAAGTTCTCGAGTTCTTAAGCAAGATTAGCAGTTCTAATGATCCAAGGTGCAAAGCTAAATCCTCCGAGCACTATCGGTGAGGTAAACATTAAATACCTTAAATAACTAAAAGGCGAATAATAATTAATATGTACACAAATCTCCAAACCATTGTCTACCATTTAATGCACGGTTTATTAACATTAAAGAGAAGCACATGCAGGATATAACGGTAGCATAATTGGTTCTTCCTGTAAAGAATCAATTATGATACAAAGCAATTTTAGAGAACATTAAACATGACATTGTTATATGAAGAATCTGTCACAATAAAAGCCATTCACATGAATACATTGCAATGCTAATACAACACGTGCAAAGTTGCTAGTAGATTACCCGAGATGCATGAATAGTTTTCAAAACAAGGCAACAGTAACTTAACTGTTCATACACACTAGAGAATGGGGACTATATTCTACCTTGTTTTCCATATCTGGAGTGCAAAGCGCAGTCCCCTGAACTGCGACTACGTTCATTACTGCTAAACACGAAACGATTCCGTAATTCTCGGCCCCAAACTGAATTAGTCTGAGGAGTGTATGATTCATCCTTCTCTGATTCCCGACGACTGTTATCACTCACACCTTCCTGGAAACCAATGGTCCTGGAATTCTATACATCGGTGATGCTTTATACGGGTGTCAAAAGAAGAATTATTCGACAAAACAACTACGCTAACACTGTAAGAAATGGGTGTAGGATATATCCACCTTACCTCTCTGATACTAACTGCGTCTTTGACCGGCATAACTGCATCCAAATCTTGACTTGTATCACAGCTTCTCGTCTTCACCATTTTCAGACATACAGTCTTGCAAATGAGTTGCAATTATTGCGACCCAAGCGATTTTTTATCACGTAAAACATTCTTGATTCTGAAGCTAGAACAGTTCAATGGCCGATGTGATACTATTGTACATAACTACGAGGGAAGCCTTACGTCCTAAATGCTGACTGCAACACAGAAGAACATACTAAACGTCACAGGAGTGGAGATGAGTTAGATGAACTCAAATACTAACCGAACAATTCAATACCGAGTTGACAATAAAAACTTACAAGGCTAGCTAATGTACTGACTCGAATAACGAACACAACGGAATGGCGGTACTGCATGGTGCGAAACACTTAATTGGGAAACTAAATTACCCCGAAGAGAATAATGACATGCTTACTCTCATTTACAATCTATTTAGTGTAATCAACAGCATAATATTTCTTAAACATTTCTTAGTCAATATTTTATAATCATAACAATATTAAATTAAATTAATAACACCCTACTTTGTGAGAAAGCCTAAATATATTTTTGGTTTTATGCTAAGCAGGTTACCAGCACTGAAATACGGTTGTTAACAACGATCTCCTCCCATGCTTCCGGCGGTTGCCAAATTGGAAAATATGGCAGTCTTATTATAGTGAATGCAGGAGATAGTTTTGTATTGGGGTATTATACAGTGCTATTATATTTTTAGTGGACATTCCTCTTAGAAGAAACAATTCTGGAAGAGTTAATTATCATGGTGAATATATTAAATGCGTGGATGTATGTTAGGCATGGCATTGTTTCTAGTGCGTAATTGTAAACAATAGCGTAGTATCATGTGTTGAATATAAAGGAGGGAAAGTGTCGAATAAACTACAGTATTTTCTTTAAAATGTCAAGAGATATAAGATCGTACTTCTTGCCGAAGGGTGTGCAAAGCAACAGTAAGTCGGAAAATAAACAGATAGAAAAATCTAAGGGCAGTGGAAGGAAACCCCATAAAAGGATTTATGTCATAGACTCGGATTCAGAAGAGGAGCAATCCCCGCCAAAGCGATCCAAAGACTCCGGTAAAGGATTGAAGGATTTAATCAAGGACTCCGGTAAAGAATCGAGGGATATAAAGACAGCCAAATGCTCACCTAAATTGAAACCTGTCAATGTTGCTGATGCTTTTGGGACTAATAAAATCAAAAGATCTGCAGAGAAGAACTTGACCAAACAGAATGAGCATTCTCGGTTAAATTCAAAGGGCGCTTTGATTGAAGAGACCCACTCCGATTCGGATTTCGAAGCCACATTGCGACAGGTTGATAAAATAGAAGCAGCATATATAGAAAAGGAAAGAAGAAAAGATGTATCTCCATTATCCAATCATGTGAAAGTTAATAATTCAGGGCTAATCTGTATCCCAAAACAATCCTCTCCTGATAGCAAGGAGAAGAAAAACAAAGAATTAAAGGGAAGTGCAAAACACACAGAAATACAACCACAGCTATCTCCAAATTCCAGTGACAGTAAGATAGAAAAGATCACACCCAAAAAAAGTGAACAAAAGACTCCCAGTCCAAAGAAAGAAGATAAAAAGCGTAAGCGAGAAACATCTGCCCTGAGTGAGGAGAAGGAGAAGAAACATAGGTATGAGTCGTCGAACCACAAGAAAGAAAATGGTAAATCGAGTGCCTCATTGGAGCCTGTCGCCAAGCTCAAAAATGAAAACAAACGGAACACTGAATCTTCTTCACCTAATACATCCGAGCTGACTCAAATGCATGATACACCTGACCATAACAGATCACCTGCTGTGGATCCAGCTGAGAAGAAGCGTGAGCATGCTATAAGCTACATGAAATACTTACAGCGAGAAGGTCCAAAACATTTAGGGAGTAAGGAATTACCTAGAGGTAAGCCAGGGTGTTTATCAAGCTTGACATTTGTTATAACAGGTGTACTTGACTCTCTTGAGAGGGATCAAGCTGCTAACCTTATAAAGGAATATGGTGGGAGAGTGACTTCTGGTGTCAGCAAGAAAACGAGCTACTTGGTTCGAGGAGATGATCCAGGAACTTCAAAGCTGGATAAAGCAATATCATTTGGAACTCCTCAGTTGGATGAAGATGGTTTATTTAAATTGATAGTGGAAAGGTCTGGTAAAATGCCGGATATCCAAAATGCTCCAAAGAAAGTCAAAGACAGTAAAGTGAAGAAGTCTTGTGAGGTGACTAAAGATACGAGTCCTATTAAAGAGGAGGAACAATCTTTCGGTGACACTCCTGTGCCTAGTGATAAATTGCCACTCCAAGACAAGAAGAAGCCCATTCCTTCAAAATTAGAAAGTAAGACAGATATGAAAACTTCAGAGCCATCTCTTTGGGTTGAAAAATACAGACCCTCCAGTTCTAAGCAAATCATTGGCCAGCAAGGAGATAGAAGTGCTATGAGAAAACTCATGACTTGGCTACAAAATTGGCATAAAAACCATTCGGGTAACAAGAAACTTCAAAAGCCAAGTCCATGGGCTAAGAATGATGATGGTGCTTTTTACAAGGCAGCGCTACTCTCTGGTCCTCCAGGTGTTGGGAAGACTACCATGGCACATGTAATTTCCAAAGAATTGGGTTTTGATATTGTTGAGTTTAATGCTTCAGATACTAGATCTAAATCTCGCTTGCATGATGAAGTTTCAACATTATTATCCAGCCAGAGTTTGTTTGGATATTTTCATGAAGGGGAAAAGACTTCTTCAAAGCATGTGTTAGTGATGGATGAAGTGGATGGCATGGCTGGCAATGAAGATCGTGGTGGTGTTCAAGAACTTATGCAGCTTATCAAGAACTCACAAGTGCCAATCATCTGCACATGTAACGACCGTAATCATCCCAAAATTCGAAGTTTAGTGAATTATTGTTTTGACCTGAGAGTTTCAAAACCGCGGGTAGAACAAATCCGAGGACCAATGATGTCGATCTGTTTCAAGGAAGGCTTAAAGATTCCTGCCGAAGCAATGACGGACATGATCATTGGAACGAACCAAGATTTGCGTCAGATCCTGAACCACATGACCATGTGGACTGCTAAGAATAAACAGTTATCCCCTCAAGAAGCAAAGTATGAGTCTCAGAAGGCGAAGAAGGATTTGAAAATGGGACCCTGGGATGCCTTGAAGAATGTTTTTTCCGCTGAAAGTCATAAGACCATGTCAATTAATGATAAAGCTGACTTGTTTTTCTATGATTATAGCATCAGCCCTTTGTTTGTTCAGGAGAATTACTTATCAGTGGTGCCACTACGTGCTGAAGGGAAAATTTTAAAAACATTGGATCTTGTAGCAAAGACTGCAGATAGTATCAGCATGGGAGATGTTGTGGATAGAACCATCCGCAAAAATAATGCTTGGAGTCTTCTTCCCATTCAAGCTATGTTCTCGAGCGTCCTGCCAGGAGATTATATGGAAGGTTACCTTAGAGCACAGATAAACTTTCCCTCTTGGCTGGGAAAAAACTCTCGTCGCAGTAAGCTAGACAGACTATTGCAAGAGCTCCAAGTGCACATGCGACTTACTACCTCGGCTAGTAAGGAAGCCATCAACATGGACTATCTGCCCAGCATCCGCAAGGCAATATTCAACCCTTTGATCGAGGAAGGAACATCAGGTATACCTGCAGCTCTCAAAGTTATGGAGGATTATCACTTGATTCGTGAAGACTTAGAGAGCATTGTAGAACTATCGACCTGGCCCGGGGATAAGGACCCTACAACTCTTATCGATAGCAAAGTGAAAGCTGCAATGACTCGTGCTTACAACAAGGAGGGTTTCATGACACCCTACTCGGTTGTGTCTGTTGTGAAGAAACAGACAGCTAGTTCTTCTCAGGATCTAGATGAGAACGAGGAAACGGGAGAAGAAGCTGCCGATGGTGACGAGAGTGAAGACATCACTCATGATGCGATGATCAAGGCAAAGAAACGAACTGCTACCAAAGCCCACCATAAAGAAGCAGGGTCCAGTGACAGTAATAAAGGTAAAGGGAAGGGGAAAGGCAAAGGAAAGAAGAAAGCCGATTAAGTCATCTTCATTACTTCTATCGAAACGAACCTTGCGTTTTTCTGGAAGAAATTTCTTGTAAGAGTAAGCTTGAACCTATTTATACATGGGTTGCCATAACATTTCTGATGACAGTTCTCATTTACATTGGCAAGTCTAACATTGAACAAATGAAGAACATGATGTGCTGACAATCTGTGCCATTCCTAGTAGTTGTCACATTAGCTGAGGCTGTGCAGCAAGCAGAAGCTGCTGTAATGTCTGTGTACCGGTCATTGCTACTACCATGTGGGTTTGTGTTTGTGTACATCCACCCCTAACTTACAAGTTTGCTACACAACCTTTGAGCTTCCAGATCAGTGACATGTGTAACCACTAATTTAAATACATAGTAAATTACTGCTAGTTTGTAGATCCAGTGCAAGTTTGATGCATTACTTTATATATATATATTACGAAATATGTGCATTGGTACATTCTATGACAAAAATGTTTATTTAAAGTGCATCTTAGACCATCCTCCCTTTTCTTCACTTTTAACACCTTAGCTTATTGAAAATATGTCATTTATGATATACATACCTTTCCAGGTGTTGTTGGGAGTTTCTTGGGATTTGTTTCACAATCTCTTCATACTCAATAGCCACTGCTGCACCGCAATAATTGTTATTTCACGGATATAAAGCATTTTCCGTCACTTACGGACGCCATCTTGAACAGTCATGTGACACCCGAAAGTCGATCATGTGACTACGTTACCAACTTGAATATAGAAATTCACCACACGTAAGCCCCAGGTTAGGTCTGTTTTTGTATGTAAAACATTAATAAGATAGAATTTACGTCCGCTGCTAGGTTAGGTACTGCCTGGTCGAAAATTAATTTTGCAGAAAATTACTGCCAGTACCACAAGCAAGGGGGTCTGGGGCGTAAGCCACAGGTTAGGTCTGTTTTTGTATGTGAAACATTAATAAGATAGAATTTATGTCCGCTACTAGGTTAGGTACTGCCTGGTCGAAAATTAATGCTAGTACCACAAGCAAGGGGGTCTGGGGCGTAAGCCCCAGGTTAGGTCTGTTTTTGTGTGTAAAACATTAATAAGATAGAATTTATGTCCGCTACTAGGTTAGGTACTGCCTTGTCGAAAATTAATGCTAGTACCACAAGCAAGGGGGTCTGGGGCGTAAGCCCCAGGTTAGGTCTGTTTTTGTATGTAAAACCTTGTAAATACATAAATAAACACTGTAATTGAGATCACTTTTGACTGAGTATAGTGATTTCATAAATCACGTGCGAAATAGTACCAAACGCATGGGGTTGGCATTACTGACTCGGTGAGAAAAATGGTGGCCAGAACTTCGATTTCAGCTATATAAAGGCTAGTCCACACCAAAGTTAATGAACCATGTTAATGAACTATGTTCATGAACAATGTTAATGAAAACATTTCTCAACATGTTTACTAAACATTTGTTAACAAACTTCTTCAACATTATGTCCACACCAAACTTTTGTTAACAAACATCTTCAACATTAAATAAACTGTTTGTGAGGTTATAATAGATAGGGTCAAGAAGAAGAAAGTACTTATAGCTGCAGCCTTCATTATTTTAGTGAGTACAATTAGAGAAAAGCGCAGACGCAAGGTGTGGCAACGAAAAATATTGGAAAGGCGTTTAAAATTAAGTTAATTAATATTCTTTTTTTTTTTAATATTCTCATGCGCCTTATGGTATTTGATAATTCCGCGCAATATACGAGTCGCTTGCGACTCGATAGTCGATTTTTAGAGAAATAAAAGAGCATCGTATTCCGCACTACGAATTTACAACCTTAATTGCGTCTTTGCGCATGCGCGAACCAAAATGTTAACGAAAACACAAAAAGTTAATGAAAAGTTTCATTCACAAAAGTTAAAGAGATTTTGTTCATGAACATGCTCGAAATGTTAACGAACACGCTATTTTGTTCATGAACAGTCAAAAATGTTCATGAACATTGTTCATTAACAAAGTTAACGAAAACATCTTGGTGTGGACGTACCTTAAAGGCTAGTCCACACCAAAGTTAATGAACAATGTTAATGAACAATGTTCATGAACAATGTTAATGAAAACATTTCTCAACATAATGTCCACACCAAATAAACTTTCGTTAACAAACATCTTCAACATTAAATAAACTATTTGTGAGGTTATAATGGATAGGGTCAGGAAGAAGAAAGTAATTACAGCTGCAGCTTTCATTATTTTAGCGAGTGCAATTAGAGAAAAGTGCAGACGCAAGGTGTGGCAAAGAAAAATATTGGAAAGGCGTTTAGAGTGAAGTTTGGAGAGAACACTTATGCCGCTTGCGATTCGATAGTCGATTTTTAGAGAAATAAACGAGCATCGTATTCCGCATACGAATTTACAATCGTAATTGCGTCTTTGCGCATGCGCGATCCAAAATGTTAACGAAAACACGAAAAGTTAATGAAAAGTTTCATTCACAAAAGTTAAAGAGATTTTGTTCATGAACATGCTCAAAAAGTTAACGAACACGTTATTTTGTTTATGAACAGTCAAAAATGTTAATGAACATTGTTCATTAACAAAGTTAACGAAAACATCTTGGTGTGGACGTACCTTTAAGGCTAGTCCACACCGAAGTTAATGAACAATGTTAATGAACAATGTTCATGAACAATGTTAATGAAAACATTTCTCAACATTTTTACTAAACATTTGTTAACAATCTTCTTCAACATTATGTCCACACCAAATAAACTTTTGTTAACAAACATCTTCAACATTACATGAACTGTTTTTGAGGTTATAATGGATAGGGTCAGGAAGAAGAAAGTACTTAGAGCTGCAGCTTTCATTATTTTAGTGAGTACAATTAGAGAAAAGCACAGACGAAAGGTGTGGCAAAGAAAAATAATGGAAAGGCGTTTAGAATTAAGTTTGGAGAGAACACTTATGTCAGAACTATTAATTCATAATGCAGCAGGCTTTCAAAACTTTCTGAGAATGTCTTCACATGACTTTCAGTTCTTGTTGACAGTAATTGGGCCTGAAATTGCAAGAAATGACACAAATTATCGGCAAGCCACCTCCATTAATGACAGGCTAGGTATAACATTAAGATTCCTAGCAACTGGTGACTCCTACACTTCACTTATGTACTTGTCTAGAGTATCAAAACAAGCAATTTCAGTTATGGTGACTTAATTGCGTCTTTGCGCATGCGCGAACCAAAATGTTAATGAAAACACGAAAAGTTAATGAAAAGTTTCATTCACAAATGTTAAAGAGATTTTGTTCATGAACATGCTCGAAAAGTTAACGAACACGCTGTTTTGTTTATGAACTGTCAAAAATGTTCATGAACATTGTTCATGATCAGTGTTCATTAACAAAGTTAACGAAAACATCTTGGTGTGGACTAGCCTTTAGTCGTGTTGCTATTTGGGCGGGATGGTGGGTCTATGACAGCGGAGCAGTGAACATCTAATGCTCAATCCTCTCCTGATATCCTCCCGACTATTAAATCAGGTAATTTTACCTGTGAGCGGCGAGTCTCTTTATAGCGCTTCTGTACTTTTGATTTGCACTTGCCCAATCTGTATGTGTTGTGGTCTCAGTCTTGGACTTCTCCCCTAACTTCTGCTCTTTTCCTATGTCTCTGTTCCAAAGCCTTTTCATTTAATCATGTGCTAGGAAGTTGCAGGTCCAGTCGCATATCTTAAAATGTCTTCCTTGCCATTTCCGAACATAGGCCTAATTATGATAGGATAAATTTGGAAAATTCAAGGTTTGCTTTCAAATGCCTTGCTTTTATTTTATTAAAACTACATGAGACGTGAACCTGTCTTTGACACACACAACTTGGTTAATACAGATAATAAATGATTTCCTTGCCTTGTTTCACATTCTGGGGGACATTACCAATTGAAATAAAACGTTGGCTTCTTTCTATGCGTGAATGATCGCTTATCAATGTTTTGTTTTATTTTTATAGTGACTGAAATAGTATCATTTCATTCCACTTGAGTGCGCTTAGTCGTAAATTTCTACTGCTTCCTAGCAGATCTATGGCACACAACTTGTTGCTTCCATATGTGGAGCAATAATATGAATCATTATCTTATCAATAATATGTTTGCTGACATGATCCGATGAGTTTTTGTTTTATTTTTATTGAGAATGAAGAAGTGTGTCCTATCGCCACTGAAGCGGGTATGGTCTTAGAATTCTGCTGCACTCTAGGGAGCCTGTGACTAATAACTTGCAATGTCAAATGAATATATCGATAGTATGATCCATAACCTTTCAATCTATCGGTATTTCGACTTAATTCAGGGTGTGAAAGTGTGGCAAAGGGAGAGCTGACTCGTGGCAGATGGAATGTGAGGGCTCGCTATGCATGCGGCGAGATGGCAGAAGGTTATACGTGTCAAAATAAATTGCCTCTTTCTAATATTGTTGTTGTTGTTAGGTAGTCAGCCCGAAGGCTGGTTGGATCCTCAAAAAGCACCGCCGTTAGGTTATGTGAGTAGATACCCACAAAAACCCAAGGCAGCGCTACATTGAGGCGTTCTAGACAAGAAGAGGAGTGGGGTAGTTTGCCATTGCTTTCCTCACTGAGTCAGAACAGTACTCCTAACCCTATGAGTAGAACCTTTCACAGCATTCACAGGCACTGACTGTGCCCCGAATGCCATTACTAAGCACCACCCATACCTCAGTAGCTTCCATATAATCACAGCCATGAGTGAGACTGAGACATCAGTGAAAAGCCACCTTTTACTCTAGCCTGTGCCAACTGACAAATACAAATGTACTGTATTCATCAAGAGATGGCAAACAGGCCACTTTCTAATATAGGCCTACTAATTGTCATATCAACTTAGGGTGTGCACTAAATGAATCATTAAACATTTATCCCTAACTTGACATAGTTTCTAAAGCATCGATAACACTATACCAAACGCAGAACAACTATTAACATGGGCTCGTTCAGTAACATACGTCCTGCTGAGCACTTGCTGCATTGAGATCGGCAAGAGAAACAGTATACACACAACCTTCTTCTTGAACACAATGCGGTCCAAATTTAACTGCATGTACAAGATGGAGGGCCTTGTTGTTTGAGTCTTCAGTCTTTTGACTGGTTTGATGCAGCCCTCCGTGCCTCCCTCTCCTGAGTTAATCTTTTCATCTCTACATAGCTACCCCACCCTACATCCAAGGCAATCTGTTTAACATATTCTAACCTTGGTCTACCCCTACAGTTCTTGTCCTCGACCCTTTCTTCCATAACTAAGCTTGCTATTCCTGGGTGTCTTAGTATGTGTTCTACTAACCTATCTTCTTCATTAGCAGTCACCAGAAACATCTCTCCTCTCCCACTCGTCTTAATACCTCTTCGTTTGTAACCCTATCTACCCATCTGATCTTCATCATTCTCCTGTAACACCACATTTCAAATGCTTCAATTCTCCTCTTTTCTGCTGCACCAGTAGACCAAGTTTCACTTCCATAGAGTGCCACGCTCCAGACAAAGGCTTTCAAAAATGACTTCCTAATACCTAAATCTATATTCGATGTCAACAGATCCTTTTTTTTGTAGAAATGCTTTCCTTGCCTGAGCCAACCTACTTTTTATATCCTCTTTGCTTCGTCCATCACTGGTTATTCTGCTTCCTAAGTAACAGAAGTCTCCTACTTCCTTCAGCTTTTCACCTGCCAATTTGATGTCCATAGAGGTTTCTGATTTATTTCGGCTGCATTCCAGTATTTTTGTTTTACATTTATTAATTTTTATCATGAATTCTTTCCGTAAGCCGGAGTCCATACCATTCAAAAACTCATTCAAATCCTCATGCGTGTCGGCCAAGATGACGATGTCATCAGCAAATCTTCGAGTTGAAATTATTTCTCCTTGATTCTTCACTCCCACTTTAAATTTTTCTCCAATTTCTTTCATTGCTTGTTCAATGTAAAGATTGAAAAGTGTGGGTGATAAGTTGCAGCCTTGCCTTACACCTTTCTGAATGCCAGCTTCTCTCTCATGTCCTTCAGCTCGAATGACTGCTGTCTGGTTTCTGTATAGATTGTTGATCACCCTCCTATCCCTGTCTTATACTACGAATATCCATGCTTACAACTGAGTGCACACATTTTTACAATTGAGATATGAGACAGATAAAAATTTAAGATATCACACAAACGTTCGTGCATGTGTCTACCTCTTGGTTATTCACTTCCCTAATTGTCCGTACTGACGTAGTTAATTATAAAAAGGATTTAATTGTCCTTCTTTTCAATACTAATAAAGAAAGCCCTCCAGTCGGTCAACACGAATTGTGCCCAATTACATTAGGCGGGAAACAAATCATTCCCTACAAGCTAACACACTCTTTATGTACAAATAAGGTAACTGTACCGGTTTTCGTCACTGAGCCAATAGTCGTCACTCTCGTATACAGGGTCTTTATTGCTTGGCAAGGACATTCTCGCTCTGCCAGTGACAGCTCAGTTCCCGGCTGCCGCACGCGCGTATAGACGGCAGAATATGGTGCTGAAAATCACTATCATGCAATTTTACTCACCATGCCTACAGTAGATGCTGAAAATGGTCCCCATCCGCTGCCAAACATTACCGGCATCTCCTTATGAAGTTTCCGGTTACTCTGGTTAATTTAGCTTCAGTAAGGAAATAACGACATTTACGTCTATTTTTATTGTTTACTGAACCTGTACATTTGAATCTCTTACCCAGTTGATTTATTGTCCGATTTATAGGACTGGGTCTCCCTGGAAATGTCATTCGAAATGTTTGTCTTGTTTAGGCGCACATTATGAGCGGCACATAGGCTATTGTGCAAACCTTCGCTCGACCTTGGCCGCCGGTCCCGGGCCAGGTTGGCGCGTGGTCACTAGCCGTATTCACTCGCTCTTTTGTAGAGTCCGAGCTCTGAGCTAATTGGGTGTTTCAGTCTTTCAGTGTTTTATAAAGCTACTGTGTACCAGTACTGTATATCGTATTGTGTAGTGTTTTGTTGTGATTGTGTATAGTGCTGCGTATATCGTATTGTGTAGTGTTTTATTGTGATTGTGTGTAGTGATGCAATGCCTTATGTAAAATATTCGTTACGTGAACGTGTATATCGGCACAATACGCACATAATGTGCAGGAAATCGTGCGCTAGAACTAGACAAAAGTTTCGAGTGAGATTTCCCGGGGGGACCCATTCCTATAAATCGGACAATAAGACAACTGGCTAAGAGATTCAAATGTACAGGTTCAGTAAACAATAAAAATAGACGTAAATGTCGTTATTTCTTTACTGAAGCTAAATTAACCAGAGTAACCGGAAACTTCATAAGGAGATGCCGATAATGTTTGGCAGCGGATGGGGAACATTTTCAGCATCTACTGTAGGCATGGTGAGTAAAATTGCATGATACTGATTTTCAGCACCGTATTCTGCCGTCTATGCGCGCGGCAGCCGGTAACTGAGCTGTCACTGGCGGAGAGCGTGACCAAGAATGTCCTTGCCAAGTAAAAATAAAGATCCTGTGTAAGTACATATATAAAGGATGTCAACGGGTCTTTCTCAGCGCACGAAGTCTTGCGAGATTCGTCATACCTTTATTGCCGATAAGGAGCAACTTTGCGAAATCATGCATGCGATGCAATAGGTGATTCCCAGCGTCAAACATCTCGTGTGAGTTGAGCTGTCATGACGCGGCGTATTGCTTCTCGCATGTGCTAAGCAGGCACACGAGTTAATTATGTGCATACTTGTTATGTTCCGACATTTTTAAATGTTTCAAGTGTGTGATACAGTTGGTAATTGTTTCTGTAACATATGTGATTTGCTATTTCGTGCTCACGTTCCTAGTTTGGTTAGAAATGCTGGTGACGAACACTGGATTTAAAAACACGCACTTGACCAATGCTAGTCATTTGTGACGAAAACTGGCACATTGTCATATCTCCTTGTAAGACCTAACAGCGGCAATATACTTATAATGTAGTTCTGAAGCACCCTACATTAATTAAATTGTCGTTTGATCATCGTGTCCAATAGTCGTCATAGCTGACGATCTTTAGAGCACATGCGTGACGAACACTAGTGCACAATAATGTTAAAGTTTCAGAACCAATAAACATTTACAGTGTGTTGTTATTATATAGATCTGTCTCTTTGACGGCCGTAGGTCTACGCTGGCTGGGTGGCTCAGCGGTAACGTTCTCGCCTGCTGTTGCAGGATCGAATCCTGGCGCAGTCATCTGGAATTTGAGGGTGTGCAAATGCGAGGGAGCCCTGTCAGTAGATTTACTGGCACGTTATAGGTCCACTTCGGGGGTAAATTCTGGACCTCGTAGTTCCACCCCTTAAAACAACAATAACTAACTCCGGCACCCCGGGGTCTCTAAAAGCCGCAGTAGTTAAAAGGGGCGTAAAACAAATAACATTATTATTATTATTATTATCAGTGGGTCTAGGCCTAGGGTTTTTAGGTGAGCTAAAGGGGATTCTTTTTAAGTTGAGATGAAAAATGTATTCTAAGACTAAATCTTTGCTTTCAAGTAATATGTCGATGTACATTTCTCAATTAGCCTAAGATATTCAGCAAATGGAAGCTGCTATTAAGGTCGTTGAGGAGGACGGCCGCGGAGAGGAATAGTGTTCCGAGAAACGCCCTCTCGGGCAAAATTAAAGGTAAACTAGAGAGAGGAAGATGGGGCCAAGTTCCTTTTTAACAAAGGGTGTTAGTTCAATTGGTTATCTCACTAGGAAAAGCGGGGTTCCCCGTAACGAAGGACGATTTGCAAAATAGCGTCCAGTGCCTCACAAAAGAATTGAAGGGGGATTTTCCTTTCAAAGATGGGCGGCCAGGGAGGAAATGGTGTGAATCTACCTAAAAAGAAATCCAAGCCTGTCTTTACGAAACCCTCAAAATGTGACAGTAAACCGTGTTGCAATATTAGAGAACATCAAATTAAAACCTACTGTTATTTGGTGGAAAACTACTTACAGTCTATGTTGTCAGACCCTCGGCCTCCAAGTTGATAAATCGGTGTCTTACGCAACAATTGACAGAAATGCATTATAAACAGCAGACAAGGAAAACTAACAATGTGACAGCAATTGGTGCAAACGGGTGACGAATATAGGAAAAATCCAAAGACATCGCTCCGAGGACTAGGGCAAAAAGGCACTTTTTTTTTAATACTCAATTTTTCCTAAAACGAATATTTTTGATATTGAGAGTTTCCTAGTGTTTGAGGTTAGGTACAGTGTGCTTTTGTTGATTAAATTTACTAAAATGTATAAGGTGTATATATTTTCTTGACTAAACCTTTCTTAACATGACAATCATTGGTGCATTTACCTTACCTACTTAATTGGATAACATGTTTCGAACGTCACGCATTCTTCCTCAGATCCTGTTCACTTAGGCTTAACTAGTGTATGATGTTTATGAATCACACTTAAACACAAATAAATATATACACTAAAACTCAGCAATTCTTCTAGGTTTGTGCCGTGTCTTGTGTGGGTTTCGCCTAGGACACCAAGCTGGCTCATCGGCGGGCTCTTGGTGTCCCCGCCCGGACCCCCACTGGAGTAGCGAACTGCGCGCCACCTCCCTTTATATAAGGTGCAACTGCACCTCTTGGCTGCGGGAACTAAAAGCCCAAGCAGCCATAACCTCCCTATGAAGGCTTCCAAAAAGATGGTATATTGGCTTTCACGGCCAGTGAATTAAAACTCTGCAATTCTTCTAGGTTTTTGCCGTGTCTTGTGTGGGTTTCGCCTAGGACACCAAGCTGGCTCATCGGTGGGCTCTTGGTGTCCCCACCCGGACCCCCCTGGAGTAGCGAACTGCGCGCCACCTCCCTACACTATTTATATTGCATAAGTTTGTAAAAACTTGTGTAACGTGTCCACTATTTACGGACAGTATATTACACTTCTATGGTTGTTGCGTTGTTATTATTAATGTGGATTAAGTATGTTTCTTGTTGTCTACTGAAATGTTATTACGGATAATCTCAGTATTGAAATTGTCTGCCTATTTCGTTATTCATCATCATCTTCATTTCCCCTTTTCCAGCTGACACTGGGTGGGGGCAAATATGGTTCCTCTCCACTTTGCTCTGTCGTTCCACCATTCCTCCTCCGACACAGTGTTCCAATCCAGGTTCCGTTTTCTAATACTATTCTCGAGTCCATCCAACGCATCCTTGGTCGTCCCAGTCCTCTCTTCCCAGTCATCCGTCGTTCCAGTGTTCGTCTTGGTAGCCTTACTTCATTCATCCGTTTGACATGTCCAAACCATCTCAATCTGTTTTGCTCCAGTTTGTCATTTAGTTTCTGTACTCCCAGTTCTTTCCGTATATCTTCATTTCTCACTCTGTCCCTCCTCGTTTTCTGGACCATACTTCTCAGGAATCTCATCTCAGCTGCCTGTACTTGCTCTCATCCCTCTTAGTCATTGTCCAAGTTTCTGCTGCATATGTCATTATAGGAACATAATATGCTTTGTACATGACTTCTTTAGCCTTAATTGGTATATCCTTGTTCCATACTAGTCCCCGTACCTGTTGGTAGAAAGCACTCCCGAGTTGTATTCTTCTGCTAATTTCCAAATCCAGTCTTCCATCTTCAGTCAGTTCACTTCCCAAGTATTTGAATTGTTTCACCACTTCCAATTCCTTATCTCCTACTTTGATTACTCCTTGTCCTTCTTTCTTATCTCTACTCACCACCACTGTTTTACTCTTCTCCACATTTATCACACTTAAACACAAATAAATACACTATTTATATTGCATAAGTTAGTAAAAACTTGTGTAACGTGTCAACTATTTACAGACAGTATATTACACTTCTATAGTTGTTGCGTTATTATTAATGTGGATTAAGTATGTTTCTTGTTGTCTATTGAATTGTTATTATGGATAATCTCAGTATTGAAATAGTCTGCCTATTTCGTTATTAATGTTCTAAATCAACCGTTCCTATTTATACTATTGGCCTATTGTGTTGCAATGTCTCGTGTGGCAACTACACAGTTAAAAGTACACAAATTCAATGGAAGTAATGGAGTGATATCATCTTATCTGGTTTTTAGAGCTGATCCTTGTAGTCCGGTTCCGCTGCGTACCTCCGCTGAAGGTGTAACTAATATTTTTAATTTATTATTTGTTTGCTGTTAGTATGCATTTCAATCCAATAATAAAATGCTAAATATAATTTTCAATTTTACTTTTATTTACTTGTGCAAACGAAGACGCATGAACATTTAGCTGAGGAAAATAAACAATTGCGGTACATAGTCAACAACAAAAAGTCAACCCCTGGCACTATCCAGCCCATGACGGGCTAAGGCCGACCAAGCGACCGCTGCCCAGCCATTTGGCCTGCAGATATTGGGGTGACCCGTGATCAGCGCGTCGGGTCCCCTCGGCCGTTAATCTTGGTATTCGTGATCGGGGTGCTGTCTCACTGTCAGACAGCTACTCAATTGTCCTCACGAGGCTGAGTGCACCCCGTTCCAACCCTCACGTCAGTTTTAAAAATCCCTGACGAAGCCGGGGATCGAACCCGGGGCCTCCGGGTGAGAGGCAGGCGCGCTACCCCAACACAACGGGGCCGGCAATTGCGGTACATAGGATTTTTTAATTTTGATTTTATTGAAAACCAATTAATTCTAGCGATTAGTTTGGCAAAAGTAGACAAATCAAGACAATAGCAGTGCAGTGGTGAAAGTGACTGGGCGGGTTGTCGAGGGGGAGCATTGACCTTGATGTGACCAGCACATTACGACTGACACGTACGATGGCTACATGGTACCTGCCATTACTGTTCTTTTTGGCGTACCCTTAATCGCTTCGTTGCGTTGCGTACCCCAGGTTGGGAACCACTGCACTTTACCATAAGGTGGTCTCCAATGAACGAAAACTGATCCCATTTAATTTTTTTTCTGTATTTGTATTACCTTATAAAGAGTTCGCAAGAGGCAGATGACCTTGTAGTTCTGTCCTTTAAAACCTCAATAACTAACTAAAGAGTTCACAAGCATTGTTCCCAGAATGACATGGGGTATAGATTACATCATGCAAAATAATGTCATCGTTTCATTTGAGGGGCTTGGACATCTTGGTTATTTAGCCCTGTATACTTGGGTGTGTGTAGAATTTTTCTGATAATTAAAATCCGTGTTATAGTGGTGTCTGCATTTGTAATTCAGGTAAGGATTTGGAAGGAGGCGGCCGTGGCCTTAAGTTAGGAGCCATCCCCGTATTTGCCTGGAGTAGAAATGGGAAGCCACTTCCAGGATGCCTGAGGTGACAATCGAACCCACCTGTTCTCAGTTGTTCCTCACGAGGCTGAGTGTACCCTGTTTTAGCCCTCGGAGAAGAATTAAATTGCTTGGCACAGCTAGGAATCGAACCTGGATCTCCTAGGTGATAGCCAAGAATACTAGTCGCTAGATTGAACTGTGTTGGAGAGAAGAAATGAATAGATCTTAGGTGAGGATGAAAGAAAATACAGATTAAAAAAATGAAAAATTTTGGACTATATATTGGCCATTATAGGTGAATATATAGGTTGAAGGAACTTGCATACTGATTGGATACAGGCTTCTGGTTATTGGATAAATTCACGTTCGGAGGATTTAAAATCGTCTAAGAAAGAAAAGATGACATTTGAGAGAATGTCATATATAAGTTAGAATTTTAAAAAGTTTGAAGGGAGAAAAACTGAATGAGACTCGTCTCTTACCATACGATGTAAGGAACGGTCCAATCAGAACACGACTGAA
The DNA here is from genome assembly GCA_946902985.2 of Meconema thalassinum. Taxonomy (NCBI): domain Eukaryota; kingdom Metazoa; phylum Arthropoda; class Insecta; order Orthoptera; family Tettigoniidae; genus Meconema; species Meconema thalassinum. Next base: position 397,756,425 of record OX336394.1, on the reverse strand, counting down.
TGGATTGTACTGTGGAGGTCAGCGTGTGTAGCAGCTGTTCGGCTATGCCGCAAGAGCGACGTGGGAGGGGGGGGGGGGGGAGAGGGAGGGTGGCGGGCAGTATACAGTAGTGGGGAGGGGTACATAGCGAGTCTAGATTGCGCTACTGCATTACTTATGTGATCACCTGTTGTGTTATGTAGAAAACTTGAAAAATGTTCTAATGCATTAATTAAAGAGAAATGAACCTAAGCGTTGAATTATTTATTATTGAACAAAAAATCCGATAAAGTATCGTACAAAATATTCGTGTCAAAGTTTATTTCATTTAAATTATGTATTGGGTTAATTATCTGGGCCGATAACCTAGATGTTAGGCCCCTTAAAACAACAATAGTCAATTATCTGAGCGTTAAAAATTTTAATTTTTTCCAAAATGTTCATGAAATTGCCTTTCTTTTCTTGATGGAGTATTTTTAAATCGTTGTCAATGCTTATAAATTTGTGTCCTGTTTCTACCATATGGTTTGCCATGCCCGGAAATTTATGTATGTAACTCTGCTATTTAAAATGTTTTGATCTCGTAGAGTGAAGTGGGTGAGATTTTGTAATTTTGCATGCATCACTACGTATGCTGTTTCTATGGTAGAACTTGACAACAGCTCTTTTTTTTTTTTTTTTTTTTTTTTCCAAATAATCTTAAAGTACTTGACTTAACCAAAATACCTGAATTAATAGTTGGGGAAAAAATCTGTAGATGATATAGTAATAGATGTTTACTCCTCCGCTGTCTGTAACCCACCCAGCCATCCCAAATATGATCATGACTTATATAGATGAAATTCCATCTGACTCGGCTATTTTTGGCAAGAATAATATTATCCATTTCAGGTCCGTATTGAATATGTTTACCAATAAAACTATCAATATTCTCCGTCTTTTCAATACAATATTAATAGTCTATTTATACAATTGGGTACATGTTTCGCACAAACGTTAGTGCTTCCTCAGCCCAAATATACATTAAGACATAAACAAATATTATGCACTTATCAAATACATACAATGAATATATTCCATAGATAAAACAGGGCAATAGTTTGTGACATCCAAAGAAGAAATAAAATCATGTTCTAAATATTCCATAGATGAAACAGTACGATAGTTTGCGACATCCAAAGAATAAATAATATTCAGTCAACTCCTGACACTATACAGCCCATGACGGGCTAAGGCCGACCAAGCGACCGCTGCCCAGCCATTTGGCCTGCAGATATTGGGGCGACACGTGATCAGTGCGTCGGGTCCCCTCGGCCGTTAATCTTGGTATTCGTGATCGGAATAGATAATATTATGTTGTAAAATTACACCAAAGCGCATATGAGTGTAATCAGGCATAGAACTACAAGCATTTTTACACTCATATGCGCTTTGGTAGGGCAATCAGTAATTTTCGTCCAGACATTCATCTAACCAAGTAGCGACCAATAGTTTTGTCCAGACAGTCGTCTAACCAAGTAGGGACCAATGGTTTAGTCCAGACACCCATTTTAGTTCTGGTGTATTTTGTATCTGACATGTTGGCAACGGTGATAGGACGTGATATGGCGTCAATGTGTCATGGCTGCCGTTGTTGAATGTGCAAAAAGTAAAAACATTTATTTACATAATAAAAAAAAATGTCCGGTGCAGCAGTGACGATTCAATTCCTAATTAATTTCTGATGACTCCCAGAAAGGTATGTGAATCATAAATCATATATTTTCAATAATCTGCCATGTTAAAGTTGTAAAGCCAAAAATACAGTAGTTGTTGTCAAGCTTTAATGTTTCTATTTTGCCACAGTTATTGTGGCTAAATGCATTCAGGAAACACTGTCAAAAAACATTAGTCGTGCTGGTAGAAAAGGCATGGCAAAGGCAATACTGCCAACTTCACTTCACCACATTCCCTTGAATCCATTGTGCAATTGTGTTGCTGAAAAAATGCATTAACACCCTCCTAGCGACAAACGGTTCAACTCCTTCATCTCTGTAATTTTATTGTTTCCTATAAGAATTTTTTGCGATTTACATTGCAGCTCGCCCCATAAACTACACAAGGTTCATTTTTTTTTTAATGTTAGTATGAGGCTTAAAACTGTGGATGTGTTCAAGCCCAACGATGTGCGAGGATTGGTGGCAAGTTATGAATATTTATAAATTACTTCTAGTTATTAAATTTAATTGATTAGTTGCACTGTACTGCACTCTCCTTAAACCATGGTCAAGACAAAACCATTGGTCGCTACTAGGTTAGACCACTGTCTGGACAAAAGTTACTGTTTGTACTACAAGCAAGGAAGTCGGGGGGGGTTATAGCCCCACGTATGTATTGTATTGCCTTTGTCGGCTTTAGTAACAATAATGTCATTATCATTGATCTTGTTTTTCAAGCCGGAATGGTTAGGGTTGACAGCTCAGCATGCTACCAACTATGCCACCGAAGCCAAGTTGAAAAATTTGAAAAAATAAGAATAACAAATCGTCAGTATCAGTGGGCGAAAGCTGAACACGAGCGTCGTGCTTGTTGACACTGACCTTGAACACCGTCCAGCTGTTCCCTGATCCTACCCCTTTCCACCACTCCCTCCTTCTCTCCTACAATATAGTTCTCTCAAATTGTTCGTTAATGACTGGTGAATCAAACGTTATGCAGTACCACACGCGACATTAGCCATATTTATGTCTGTTAGCTGTTGATCTCTGTCCCTCCATGTGGAATCCAGAGTCCGGCTCGCTCGTCAGGTCTGCACAGTTGCATGCAGTTCTGTCCAGTCTTGCTGCTTGCTCTCAGTGGCTGCAGTTGAGAGTCGACAACGCTGTGCCTCGAGCTGGGAATATGCTAGTTCCATGCACACTTGGAATGTAAACATGGCCACCCAGCTAGGTTTCAAAAGCGAGCCGGTAGTTATTGAGGAAAATTAGAGAACTAGACATTGCCGCCATGTTATAAAAATAAACCGGTCCGGTCTTGGACCGCATTTTTTGTGCACGTGACAGTTAATGTTTTAATTTTATTCACTATGAGTGCTGACAAAAGTGTAATTTCATAAGTCCGAGTTTTTCTATAGTTCGTGGTAGTCTTGGCCCCGTCTACGTCAAATTACCGAGACTCTACTGTAGCTCCCAACTTGCACCCATAAGCTTGGCTAACTGTAGCCCCCAGACTTGTTCAATATTCAACAGTGTGTTTAAAATAGTGACACCACAAATTACAACAGGCCTGCAAGTTTGTAAATCATTGATTTTGTTTGTGGGTGGTTTCACAATGGAATTTCTTTTTGGTAGTTACACTTTTGTTTGAATTAAAACTGTGGTACCTAATTTCATACTATGTCTGTTAAGCTTTAGATTACAGTAATGAGTGTATGCAAGAGGTTTTGTGAAAATGTTAGCTATATTGCATTGAACTTGGTGGAAACTTTAAATGTGTGCGTGTATGAAAAGGATAAGGTTGTCAGGTTTAGTTCCCTCACTTTCCTGGTTAGCGAGCGGCGTCTCAAATGTAAGGCAGTAGCACAATAACCATTGTTCGCTACTGACCAATAGCTGACGGTTGTTGACCAATAGAATTCTTCCTCTATCACTCCATGTGGACTCCAAAGTCCTGCCCTGGCAGCTAGCTTGTGTCTCCCAATGTTGCACATCTGCACGTTGCTTGCTCTCAGTGGCTACGGTGGAAAGTTGACGACTCTGTGCCTTGGCTCCAGGCAGCCATGGAATGTTAACATTTCCGCCCAGCAAGCCGCACGTTAACGAGGAAAGTGAGGGAACTATAGAGTAAACAAGTTATTGATTTAAGTACAGTAAATAGTTCCAGTTGAAGCAGTCACAACTGTAAGACTTGAATTTGAATCCATTGCATTCTGGGCAGGTGCCTGTAGCCATTTACACCACCAGAACTTTGCCACAACTAGGACTCCTGTCCAAGTCTTAGATGAAGAGGTCACTGTGAAGCAACTTATGTTGATCTCTGGTCTCAAAAGGCAACACGAGAGCTACCTCATTGCCATTGTCAGAATGTAACTTGGTTAATAGTTTTAAAGTATTAAACTTGTTTAGAAAAATTAACTGGAAAAAATGTTAATGTTGTATTTTGGCATTTGCTTCGACCTGATTCAGTCTGCATTCAGTTCACAGTCAGAAGAATGCAAATATCTCAAACTAGAATTGGGAAATGGGACCTTTTTATATGCACCCACACAAATTTAAGGTATACTTGTATACATGCTATATCAAATTTAAATGTGAAATTATGTTTGCGATTGCTAACAAATCATGTTTAAAGTTGTTTGACCAATTGATAGAATGGCATCAAGTAGGTCAATTCCAAACCAAGTTGTGGATGATTACCATGCAATGAGGTCAAGACTTTTTATTTCATAATGTAGCTGAATGAGGCTGCTCTCTTGGGGATGACACGATACAAGACTAGGGAAGTTGGGCAAGCAGCCTCACTAACTTGCTATTTAAAGCAAAAATAACTATTCTACTCTGGTGGTAGTCACTGACAGTGATATCACAACAGATTGCTCTATCAATTGGTCCAATAAAATAAAATCTTAGCAAATATTTTATTTGCAATGGCTAACACAAGGTGGTTTTCCATTTTAAAACTGGGATGACGGATTAAAATATCTTCAAAACATCAGAGAAAAGGTACTAACAACTTTCAGGTGATAGATCTGATATATGGTCATACCATTTTTGATATTTTATTGTTACTTTAAACTTGTAGGATACCACAATATGTATGAGGTTGCAAGGTCATTTCATTCTGGTTCACATTGCACAGTAAACGTTGGAACATTGTCAAAGCAAGCAGTACTGTCCCTGGCAGAACAAAGCGAGGAGCTGTGTTGGCTTATCCCTCAGAATGAAGTTAGTTTGCAACTCAATACAGTACAGAAGTTATTATGTGATTTGTTAGTCAATTGTTGGCAGTAGATGTCTTGAATTAAAGGTTCTGAGGTTTGTTGAAAAGAGTGAGGGATGTGGCATTATATCTGTCCATTTATCTGTGTGATCCCTTTTTAAGAGCATTTTTGTGTATTTCTCAACCACAGTTCTTATCAACTTTCATGTTGGCTAACATTCAAATTCTCTTGAACTTCTACCAGTTGGATGGGCAGATGACCTCTCTGTGAAGCCCCTTAAAATAACAACAATCATCATCATCTACCACTCGTAACGTTGAGTTACATTTTGTTGAAAGGAAATCTCTTAGGACCAGGATAGTGGTTTTATAATGGTAATGCCTATATGGATACGCTATTCTGGTCCTAAGCTAGCGAATATTATGTATTAAAGCTGTCAAAAGAGATATTTCTCAGAATAAGGTTAATGGTTTGAGCACATGGACCCCAGCAGTTATCTGAGCAACTACAGTATACCTGTAGGCTTGGTCCCTAGAATGGAAGGTCAGCTGTGAATACAGTCTTCAGTGTTTGGAGTACAGAGAGAGTGATGGAGCCTTTTGCACCCATGCAAGAAGCCTGCCACTAGTCATGCCCTTTACTGATTTGTAAGCAGCGTAATAAAATATAAATAATACTGCAACACATTAGGTCTAGTCAAACACTAGCTTAAAAAGTACGAACAGTAATGCTGTCATCTAAGGAGCAAACATCAAATATAAAGTGTAGTATCAGTGGGTGGTATGACTCAAAATGAGACAGTTTTTACTTGTGGCAGTCTTCTTGTGGGACAATAAGACTACCAGTATATGAGACACTTCACTGTATGTCTTTTATTATAGATTTGCTACCTCCCATTTATGTGAATTTCAATTTAATTATTAGTTATACCATGTTTGATACAATTGTTTTGCAGCCATGTTATATTGTATTATTATGAGAAATATAAGCTTCTATGTGCATGGTATGTTCCTAAAAAGATTTGTAAATATTGTTATGATAAAGTTTTTACTGTAAATTTATTCCTTAAATAAACTATTTTTTGATTTATATCTTTGATTCTCTTGCACACTTCTGCCTGCTCAGAAATACAGCACTCTTAAGCAGTATATTGACTTCTTGAAGTCAAATTTATGGAAGGAATTAAATGTGAAACTTGTCAGATGACTTAGAAATTCAGTTCATGATACTTTTACAATTGAATCGCTCGTTGTTGAAAGGCACTAAGTCCAATTTTTAAAGTTCTGAGATAAACACAAAAAAACTGTTTCTCTGCTCTTGTACTGAAATATGAGACGTAGTTTTTTGTTTTTTTTTTGCATGTGGAAAGTGCACACGCAGATATAATAAAACCAAAATAGCATTGTTTTGTATGTTACTAACACTTTTATCAACAAAATACGTAACTTTGCGCGAGGAATGTCATTCACATTCTTAGTTTATTTCCTTCATTTCTAAATGAACTTATGTATACAGAAGCCTGAAAGAAAAGGTAACATTATTCATGTAACTGTTATGTTGAAATGCACTAACTGCTGGGCTAAGTTCCTTTCAACACGAAATAATTAACTTGATGGCTGTGGTAATAGCACATGCGCTGCCAGAATGTGGTTCCTTTCAACATCTAAACATGCGTCTTGCTTCCGAGGACGCAAAATCGCGGTAGGAAGGACTTGTTAAATGTGGACTTAGTGCCTTGCAACAAAGACCGATTCAATTGTTCATGGTGTAAACGCGTCCTAGTTCGTGAACCATGGGCAACAGCTGAGTGGCCTTGTAAATGTTTCCAACAGTCGGAATACCAGTTACTATGGAGTAGGAGTGGTCATCTTTGATATATTCTGAGTCTTGGTCCCCCTCGTTCTCTAGTGGCTAGGACTACCCAACTTAATTGTCTGTTTCCTGAGGTGAAACTCGTGGGACTCTGTGTAAGTAAGGCTATACTCTGATTTACAAAAGATGCTCGGTGAAAGCTATCATTCGCTCGATGGGTGAGGTGAGGTGAGGAGATGAGAGGGGTAACGGTCTCCATGGCAACAGTGAGCAATGTTGCAATGTATGCCGACACAGCAGTAAGCACAGGGTTTGACTCGGTGTGTCTTCACTCGTCACGGTCATTAGACCGCCAGTATTTGTGTCTTCCTGCAAGCCTCTTGGAATGCTATCAGTCATGATCTGCCTCAGTGGCAATGCAGCATTTCCCCACGTGCTAGCTTTGACAGCTGTCAGCGAGCTTTATTGGTAATTCAGAGTATAGCAACCTCCTTCACTTTTACTCTCTAAACCTTCTAACAATGTCTTGAGCAACCCTCGGACCAATGGAAGGAAGAAAATAGAGCTAGCTGAATCAGTAAATAGGATGGGATTGGATATTCTAGGGATTAGTGAAGTTTAGATAAAGGGAGATAGATTGCAGTACAAGATGTACCTGTCAGGTGTAAAATGAGGCAGGGCAAAGTGGGGAGTAGGGCTATACATCAAGAGAACCTTTGAACGTAACTTAGTTTCTGTGATGTGGATGGATTTGGAAATTTTGGGATTGTTTCAGTGTGTACTCTATGTGAAGGGGAGGATCAGGACAAAGTAGACAGATTTTATGAGGCACAGAGTAATGTGGTAGCAGTGGCGGCTGGTGATGAAAAAATGGGTGTACACTCTTTTAAAAGATACGTCTAAATTTGATACAAATATTTTAATTAAGCATATAAAAGAACAGTTTCATCACAATGCTACTCATTAATTTCTCCAAGTCCACAAGTGGCACTTTGAATCACCTCGATATTTTACTGTTCAATGTTCCTCCTGGATGTGCGATGAAGCTGCTGTCTGATCTCTCCTTTTCCTAGTACTGGTACTTGTAATTCTAATTCGGTATTCATGTACGCTTTTGATTGTCCATTTTTGTTTAAATGTCCTAGGTCAGGTAGCACTACTTTTGCCTTATTCACGTGTAAACATTAAGCATAGAAAACAATACATCCTGTTGGTTAGTTCACAGCCACAAGCCCTCTCGTACTTGCCATACACTTCATTATGGAAGGGTTGTTTAAATTAAATTCAGGTTTGGAATAGGTCTTCTCTTCTTATTTGTGACCACCTTTTCTTGCAGAGTAAGTTGGGAAAGGTAATGTTTTTTAAATCCTGAACAGTATCTGCTAAAGCGCTACCTCATGGCTCACTTACATCGGGAGAGTGTGGGTTCGAATCTTGCATTGGCCGTCCTGAAAATGGTTTTCGTGGTTTCCCATTTTCACCAACAGGCAAATGACGGGATGGTTCCTTTCTGTGGGTCCACGACCGACTTCCTTCCAAAATCCCTTCCTTAATTAGACCAAAGTTAGTGGTCGCCTGGGCGATCTGCCAGTCACCATCCCCAGTTGTATCTACTGATAAAATGTGTTCAGCTCCCAGACACCATTCTGGCGACGGTAGAGGAATGATCCCTCGCAGAGTCCATGGGTGAAGCCGAGCTGGGAGGATAACTGATTTTAAATAAAAAATGTATAAATAAACACCTAATAGTAAACACACACTCAAATATTCCAGAACTTGACCAAGATCGCTAACTTCTCGGAAGGAATAAATTTATTTTCTATTAAACTTATAGGCCGTGTTAATCCTCTGATACGGTACTCAACCAAATACAATCATACTGGACCTTGAAAATCTGTGAATTATAAAGAAATGTTATGAAACTGAATTAACTGGTACGGCTATATAATATCCATACAGTTGGCTGTTCTGTGAATTTTAAATGTAGAATGAATATCAAATGGCAGTGGCACTATAAGCAGCGCAGCTTAAAGATATAACCTTTCAAACCTGTGTTTCAAACTACTCCTGAAACGCTACTTGGTACACCAGTTCTCCAACAGAGAGTGCGGTAGGTTATGGAAGCTCCTGCACACCTAACGGTCAACACCAACACTTCCTTGTCTGCAAATCAGTTGTGAGATATATATTGGAAAATGCACTTCCGCAGTTCTTTTCGCCAGGCAAGGATGTGGCTCCGTTTCTGTTATAGTTAACACACGTCCCATCTTGTCCCCCTTCAGCCCTATAGCCTAAACTCTGGCTACAAAGCTGCAACGGCGATCTCTGATGATACCCGAGCCAGCACAAGCAATGAATGCGCTACATTTAAATGCGAAAAAGTTTAAAGGATTACCAAAAATGGCTCCAAAAAAGGAATCTGTCAGAGAGATATGTTTATTATCTAGGATTTCAGGATGAGCAGCGCCATATGTCTGTGATTGTTTCCCAATGCTACGGCTGTAATTGCAACAGCCTTCATCATGGGTATGTCTTCATATCTATTCAAACTAAGGGTTAGTTTGAAGCCATGTATGTCGGTGACTAGTTACGATACAAAGATGTACCCATGATAAACACTGCTAGAATGACAGCTGAAAGCCTTCATAATAAACTAGAAGGGGCCGATAACCTTGCTTTTTTGCCCCTTAAAACAATAACTAATAACACTATCTGTGAAAGCCTACAATCTACTGTATATTGAGAGCTTTATGTATTAAGAAGGAACAGAACCAAACAAATAATTCCTAAAGAAAATCATGGGAGGAATTTAGAGATAAACGTTAGGTCAGGCGGCAGGAAAGCCTATTTGGAGTACAAAACTTTCTTTGTTTTTTTCCCAATTAATTGGGGCCGCCGGAGCCAACGAGGCTCATTTTTAATTTGGGCAGGGATTTAAGGCCGGATTCCTTTCCTGACACCATGGGATTTTTCAGGTGAAAATTCCACCCCGCTATCATCGGGATTCGAACCCCGGCCGTCCATGTGAAATACGAGCAGCTAAGCCACTGTGCCATCACGCTCTCTGAAAGCCTATTTTGAGTATTGGAAAGAATCTTGGAAATGGAAGATAAAGAGAAATAAGTAGTGTTTTGGATCTGTTAGGTAGTCAGCCCACATGCTGGTTGGATCCTCAAAAAGCACCACCCTAGAAAACCCACAAAGCAGCACTATGGAAAGGAAAGGAGCGAGTTCCTGCGGTATGATAACACCTCCGCTTAGCTCATCGAACCCGTCTCTTTTACCCTGCTTTACACTTTTAAAGTATTCATGCACTTTGTAAACTATTTCTCGGGCTTGCCTATGCACAACCTGTCATTTTTCTTCCCTCTGCTTCCATAGCACTCGAAATGTACACAATCGCTTCCACTGAATATTTAAACATTACGATATTGTTACGTGCCACCCCCTAGTGGCACTTTTGTTAACTGGATTACGGTGGGGTACAAAGCACAACACCAATTACTGCTTAAAGAAATAATTAACTTTATTGTGGCCAGAAAATTACACGAATCAGCAAATACAAGCAATTAGGAGCCTTACTCCAGTTTCGTCAAGTCTCTTCCTTGAGCGCTCTTGGCCCTTCCACTTGTCAACAAACCACAGAAGTTAATCCTGCCGCTAATGAGCCTAGTGGCCTTGACAGAACTACATGCAACTTCTTTCTAATGTGCGCCTACTACAGTACTTACGAGCACTTGCTGCGCGCTGTTCACCAGCTGGGAGAAACAATGTCACTTAATTTCGACACCACAATATCTGACACTCAGTGAAAGCACACTTACTCAGAACACGGCAGTCCCCTGTATGTTCCTCACTTCGCCGCTACACTAGGGGTTTCGCAAGTCACCACACTTCTGTCGCTCAGAATAAACGCTCACACTAGCTCGTAAAACACAACCACAACTGCTTCACGGGTCACTCTTATATAGCAGGCCGGTGACTCAATAAATGGTTCTAGATCCATCCAGAGTCCACGGCTTCTCGAGGTTTCCACCGTTGGTCCAGTCACGAATCTTCTGGACTATCCCTTTGTCTGTAGTAGCCCTGTTGCATAAGGCGCGCGCAATACAGGAGGCAAGCCACAGCCCAGCCCCTGGGGCAGTTGTGACTCAAGCGGCGAGCGATGACACAAACTCACAGCCATAACAATATAATCACTTCGCTCTTCTGACAACACACTAGCTCAGATTCTCAAGACAGACTATGATTGGTGGGATGGAAGTGAGGCATGACGTAATGGTAGTGTTGTGTTCTGCGCACCGCCTTCGCGGCTGACTCGAGCTCTAGTAGGTCGTAGATTCGCTGCACCAAGGGGTGTTGTGGGTAATATGAAGCAATTGACTGCAACACACTCAAAGATATAGCTCTTCTCTGGTGTGTTCCATTACAGTACTGGCTCTGGATTGCTGACATTCACATCTGAGGTGTAGCCTACATGTAGTCATGGTATGCTAAAACAGCTGCATGACTTGAGCTCAGCTTTGAAGCCAAATGTTGGTCAACACAATATAAGTCCATTTACTGGAATATGCGAAAAAATAACCTGAATAAAATTACATGTGATTAAGATATAGATTTGTTATGGACCATAGAAGAGGGAGAAAACTAAGGGATGACATGTTTCGCTCGTCAAGAAGGCATCATCCGATCCAAATGTACTGTATATAAGTCAAAATAGGCACCACACCTACAATGACACCCACCCCCAGGGGCTCACATCTAGTGGGACGTAGGTTGGCGACCACGGGGCCCCAGCTGAGTCCGGCATTGCTTCCACTCACTTGTGCCGGGCTCCTCTCAGTCTTCTTTCCTGTCGACCTCACTAGGTCAACTCTTGTTCTCTTCCGACCCCGACGGTATTGGGGTATCCGAGGCCTAGGGAGTCTCTTCCTTTCCCTCCTTAATTGGCCCTTGTCTCATCTTTTCTGATACCCTCCTTCTGCGAGGGGTCAGCCTTCTTTCTCTTTTCCTGTTATCACCTGCCTTCTGCTCAAGGCCCTCAAGGAGGCAGGGTGTATGTAGCCCCACCACGTCTGGTGCACCCTGGTTAGTGCTACACCCTCAGGGGCTCACGGCTGGTAAGTCCGGGAGTTGGCGACCCCGAGGGATTCCTGAGCAGGGTCTGGTTTTCTCCCATTTATCCATTACCTGTGGGGCGGACCCTCTCCTCTTTCACTTTCCTATCTGCCTTTCATGGCTTTCCTTCCTTCCAAGTCCCTCAATCCGCATTCTTCGAGGGTTGAGGGCATTTCTTTTCCTCCTGTCCTTTATTTGCCTTATTCACCTTTTGTTTGCCATTTCTTCTAGTATACAAGTTAGTTTTAGTTATAGTTTACTTTTCATTATCATCTTCACGATCACCCAAACCATTAGGGGCCGATAACCTAGATGTTGAGTCTTCAGTCTTTTGACTGGTTTGATGCAGCGCTCCATGCCTCCCTGTCCTGAGCTAATTGCTTCATCTCTACATAGCTACCACACCCTACATCCGAGGCAATCTGTTTAACATATTCTAACCTTGATCTACCCCTACAGTTCTTGCCCTCGACCCTTCCTTCCATAGCTAAGCTTGCTATTCCTGGGTGTCTTAGTATGTGTCCTACTAACCTATCTCTTCTCTTCATTAGCAGTCGCCAGAAACATCTCTCCTCTCCCACTCGCCTTAATACCTCTTCGTTTGTAACCCTATCTACCCATCTGATCTTCATCATTCTCCTGTAACACCACATTTCAAATGCTTCAATTCTCCTCTTTTCTGCTGCACCAATAGTCCAAGTTTCACTTCCATATAGCGCCACGCTCCAGACAAAGGCTTTCAAAAATTACTTCCTAATACCTAAATCTATATTCGATGTCAACAGATTCCTTTTTTGTAGAAATGCTTTCCTTGCCTGAGCCAACCTACTTTTTATATCCTCTTTGCTTCGTCCATCACTGGTTATTCTGCTTCCTAAGTAACAGAAGTCTCCTACTTCCTTCAGCTTTTCACCTGCCAATATGATCTCCATAGAGGTTTCTGATTTATTTCGGCTGCATTCCAGTATTTTTGTTTTACATTTATTAATTTTCATCATGAATTCTTTCCGTAAGACGGAGTCCATACCAGTCAAAAACTCATTCAAATCCTCAGGCTTGTCGGCCAAGATGACGATGTCATCAGCAAATCTCAGAGTTGAAATTATTTCTCCTTGAATCTTCACTCCCACTTTAAATTTTTCTCCAATTTCCTTCATTGCTTGTTCAATGTAAAGATTGAAAAGTATGGGTGATAAGTTGTAGCCTTGCCTTTCACCTTTCTGAATACCAGCTTCTCTCTCATGTCCTTCAGCTCGAATGACTGCCGTCTGGTTTCTGTATAGATTGTATACTACCCTCCTATCCCTGTACTTTATTCCGATAGATTTCAAAATGTCGAACAATTTAGTCCAATCAACGTTATCAAAAGCCTTTTCTAAGTCTACAAATGCCATGAACGTTCTCTTATCTTTCCTTATTCTACCTTCCAAAATCAGCCTAAGACTTAGTACAGCTTCCCTTGTTCCTACATTTCTCCTGAAACCAAACTGGTCTTCACCCAACTCCGATTCTATCTGGCTTTCAATCCTCTTGTAAATTATTCTAGACAGGATCTTTGAAGCATGAGTTACCAAGCTGATTGTACGGTAATCTTCACATCTGTCAGCTCCCACTTTCTTTGGTATAGGGATGATAACATTCTTCTTGAAATCAGGGGGTACCTCACCTGTCTCATAAATCCTACACTCCAAGTGAAATAACCTGATCAGACCTTCATCTCCTATGCAGCGTAGCAACTCAATCGGTATATCATTTATGCCTGGTGCTTTGTTCCTGCTTAAGTCTTCCAATGCTCTGTCAAATTCTGATCTCAATATTAAATCTCCTTTTGCATCCTCATCAATTTCCTCCTCCCTTTCCATTACACGATTCTCAATCTCCTTTCCCTTATACAAACACTCTATGTAAGATTTCCATCTCTCAACCTTTTCTTCCCTACCTGTTACAGGCTTTCCATTTGTGTCCTTAATATTACAGCACTTAGTCTTCTTAATCCAAGGGGCCGATAACCTAGATGTTAGGCCCCTTAAAACAATTATCATCATCATCTTCTTAATCCTTCGATAAGCTGTGTCTACTTTTCCTAATTTCAGACAATTTTCTATACCTGCACATTTCTCTTTCATCCATTCTTCTTTCGCTTCCTTGCACTTCTTGTTGACCTCATTTCTCAGACGTCTGTATTCTGCTTTCCCCTTTTCATCTCTTACATTCTTGTATTTCCGCCTTTCATCCATCAATTCTAGTATATCCTGAGTGATCCACGGTTTTCTACCTATTCTTTCTTTCCTACCAATGTTTTCTTCTGCGGATTTTGTTATTTCATTCTTCAAAAGTGCCCATTCGTCTGCCATTGAAGTTTGTTTAGGGTTTTTCATTAGTCCTTCCTTTATACTCTTCTTGAATCTTTCGTTTACATCCTTTACTTTCAGTCTGTCTATTGCCCACCTTTTTGGCTTTTGACTTTTCTTCAGTTTCTTCAACTTTAATCTGCATTTCATTACAACCAGATTGTGGTCAGAGTTTATGTCAGCACCAGGATATGTTTTACAATCCAAAATCTGGTTTCGAAACCTCTGCTTGACCATAATGAAGTAGATTTGGTAACACCCTGTATCTCCTGGTCTCATCTATGTGTATATTCTTCTATTGTGGTTATTGAATAAGGTGTTAGCTATGACCAACTCATGCTCGGTGCAGAATTCCATCAGCCTGCTTCCTCGATCATTCCTTTCACCTAATCCGAAATATCCTACTATCTTCCCTTCTCTCCCTTGATATACCTCAGAATTTCATCTATTTCTTCGTAGACCTTTTCAACATCCTCATCATCAGCTTGACTGGTAGGCATATAGACTTGTACCACTGTGGTGCACGTAGGTTTAGTATTTATTTTTGCTACAATAATCCGTTCACTATATTGCTCATAATATTCCACCCGCTGTCCAAGTTTACTACTCAATATGAGACCAACCCCTGCTTGGCCATTGTTTGATTTAGTGCTAATTACCCTATAGTCTCCTGACCAAATGTCCTGTTCTTCCTGCCAGCACATTTCACTAATCCCAACCAAATCCAACCTATCCATTTCCCTTTCTAAGTTTTCTAACCTTCCACTTCCTAGCAGACTTCTAACATTCCACGCTCCGATCCGTAGAATATCAGATTTCCTCTTTGTCACTTCTGTGATGTTAACCCCCTCTCGAGTAGTCCCCACCCGGAGATCCGAACGGGGGACTAGTTTACCTCCGGATTGAAATTGAAATAGATGTTAGGCCCCTTAAAACAACAATTGTCATCATCATCATACAATGACACCCACTAACAGTCACTACACTCCAAAAGAAAAATAACTTAGAAAGCGTGGCAACCATTACTGGTAATATACTAAAGCATTAAGCTTCCGAAAAAATAACTACAGAGGTGTGCTAATTTTATTCAAAATCATGTTATGGAAAAACTGCTGAACTTAGTAATGTTCTCTCTCTTGTCGACTTATACCTTTTTCCCAAAATTGTTTCTGGAAACTTTCAGAATTGGGTATTCTGAGGGACACCTGAGCTTGGCCGGTTTTCTATTTTTTCATTGACTTTGGAATGTACCCTTTCAGTCAGGTGATTTCAATCCATACAAGAGCAGATCATCAGTAAAATGACTCCAAAACCCTCTGCTCTAAATTCACATGAAAAGTAGAGTGAAGTAAACAAAACATGTGACGTTTTGCAGTAGCAAAGCTCCTCTGTTTGTGGAAATTCTAAGAAATCATTTTACTTTGAGTTTCTTGAAAGAAAATATAATTAAGACCCTTGGTTAAACGTTAGAAGTAATTTCACCGCCTTGCAAACATATTTAGTGCATTAAGCCGTGAAAAGTATAAATGTAATTTTGGGAAACTGGCGTCGAGTCTAATAATTTGTACACCCCTGTATTTTATATACGGTACTTACAATGTCCATCAACAAACAGTCTCCCTCTACCAACTAATCTATCAAGGTGTAGCTACTATTGCTGTGATACACTTAAGCATTATGTCCTAAACTGCTGAAGAATTGTAAACTAATGCAGTTATGACCTAGGAGTACAACACTCTGCTGAGATGGTGGTAGAAGCTAGAACTGCAATATACGGAAACGGTGTTTGTCTAATAATAATGTGTTGATGTAGCAATAGTAGCTACACCTTCGTAGATTAGTTGATGGAGTGAGACTGTTTGTGTGGTTCCGACCAGAGCGCGGAAAGTCACAGCCCGTCGCTGGAGGGCACGCGTGCACGTCAAGTGACGATACAAAGGGGGCAGCAGCATGCATGAATCGTCCAACCAAGACCAAGACAGTAGGCCATTCGACATGCTTCCTGGTATGGTTGAAGACTGTGGGGCACCCATTGGGTACACACTTTCCGCAAGTGCAGTCGTTCCTTCATGATGGTGTGCACACTTCCGACGCTCAATCCGACCACGGCGGCTATCGCGTCACTGTCACTCGGCGGTCCTGGAGTGCATCAACCAGCTGGACGTTGTCGCAAAGGGATGCCCCGGACAGGGCATCATCGGCTAACGACACCCGTCCTTCCCTGAAGCGCTTGTGCCTCGCCTTGACCCTTGCAAGGGACATGCAGTGTTCGCCGCACACTTGTGACATTCGGCGATGAATGTCCGTTCCCCCTACTCCTTTCGCTGTCAGAAACCGAACAACACCTCTTTGCTCTCATTTGACGCCTCCATGTCACTGCAATGCAACTGTCAGCGTTGGACGATTGATGCATGCTGCTGCTCGCGTGCCCTCTAGCGATGGGCTGTGACGTCCACACTCTGGTCGGAACCACACCTCGTACACATGCCACAATTAGCCCATGTCATCACTGGTTTGAGCATTACAGCCTCCAGCTCGTTACTTTTTGAACGCACCTTATAGGTACCATATATAAAATAGTTTTTTTTTTTTTTAATGCCGAATGCTATAGTATTTTACCAGTAAAAGTTGTCACACTTTCTAAGTTTTTTTCTTTTTTGGAGGTCAGTGAATATAAGTGGGTGTCATGGTGAATGAGTGGTTGTCTTGTCAGACTACCAACCCCAAGATTGCAGGTTCGCTCCTGACTGTGGTAAGTGATTTTTGAAAGGCGACACAAATCACTGTATGCATGTCATATATTGTTAGCATGTTAAGGCTGTGCTACTGGTTCTGCTGTCAATTGCTGGACAAGAGATAGCAGCACTTTTGCCTCTCGCCTGCTACAGCCAGTGCACTACTCTTCCCCTACTCTCCTCCACTAAGCCTCATTCGCGCACTTTGCACAACACCCTCCCCTCCTCCGTTGTATACCTCGGTTCCGAGTCACACAGATCTGCCTGCTTTCCGAGTCGTACTCTTATTTTCAGCCTTGTGCCTTGCCATCGTCCAGCCGAATAAAAGGGGCCGGCGTGTTACTGTATTATTATAAGAATTACAACTCAAAATAAGTGTTTCTATGGATCATAAACAATTTTATTGTGTGCTGACAAAACTTCAAAACTGTCTCTATGAAATGTAAAACATTATAAAAAAAATTAAAAAAAACGACAATAATGTACCGACTCAACAGAAGGTGATTTATATAAACAAAATGGATGTTCATTCAGTAATGAAATTCAAAGTTTACGTATGCAAAATTTTATAAGTATAATGAATGTTTAACATTCTGTAAACCAAAAACACACTTATAGTATTATGAGCAAATATACAATTTATTGCTATAAATGTAAACTTCTTGTTGGGTGTGAAGGTGTCCGATTGCTTCCTCTTCTTTCGTTTGTTGGTATCTGCGGCCTTATTTAGTCGTTGAACCTCTAGCGCAAAGGAGGGACCTAGGATTTTTATGCCTCGTGCCTCGAACAACTCAACTGACTAAAAGTTTTGACAAAATGCATTCCTTATAAAATCGTACCAGTTTTCGAAGCATTTTTGTTTGCCATAACAATCCATCCTTTTCTATCCTTTCTATGAAGATTTCTCCATTCTTAGTATATACTACAAAATTGCACCTTTTTCTCCTGTTGATATTCAATCGACTTTGAATCTTGAGGAAGCAGTTGTGGCTTCGCTTCAATTGCAATTTTACTCCTGACATTGTTTTTAGTCACCTCTTCTCTGAAATACGATTCAGTGACGGAGGCAAGGTATTTGATTTCTACAACGCCATTGCAAGCAACCAAACCATCACGACTGGCTCATAAGAATGAATGTCTTGATCCAAGAAGAATCCACTCTTGGTGACAATATTGCCAGTACTGTGTTCATACATTTCCACAACAGCGTCCTTATTTCTCTTCCAAATGTGACGGCAACTGAGGTGAAATTTGTATTCTACATTTCACATTTTGCAAAAATGAGGAAAAAGTAGACTTATGAGATCGATCCGGGCAAATGAGTGCCTGTCTGTCTGTGTGTCTCCCCGCTATCAACTCCTAATCGGCTGCAGCAATCGAAACCAAATTAGATATGAGAAAGACCTATACCAGAATATCTCAAGACCATATTTGAAAATTATGTCAGTGCTACCAATTGCTGAAAAACCGCAATTGAAATTTGAGCTCCATGTTTTATATCTTGGAAAGTATGCATGAGAGCTATTTCATAATTGGCACACATATAGATGATGATAATAATAATTCAGTTTAATTTCAAGGAGGCCATGTATGGCAGTGTTGCCAAAATGATTCTAAGCCTGCTGATAGGTCCAATTTTTAATGCATATAACTTCTACACTATCAATTGTATTTCAACCAAATTTCGTATGTACTATGTGTAGGTAAACGGATATAACGGAGCATATTCTTAAGAGCCACCAGGGCTGCCAACTGTTAATAAATTTTCTCTCTGTTTATTTTATCCAAATACCAATATATCAGAAAGTATGCAAGCCGACATCTCTAAACTTTGCACACATATAGTACCTGACATTCTAGATTAATTTGGAGTAACTAATATACGTCAGTGCTGCCAACATGATTATAAGTCAGCTGATAGGTCCAATCTTGAAATACATGTAACTTCTTTACTAACAAATGGATTTCATCCAAAATTGGCACAACTAGCGATCATAATATTTCAGATTATTTCTGACCACACATGCTTGACATTGTTGCCAACATGAATTTAACGCACGCTGATAGATCCAATGTCCAACTGCATGTAACGTCCTTGCTATCCATTGGACTTCAACCAAATTGTGTATTCTGTACCTTAAGTTATGGAACTAAGAACATATTCAGTCACCAGGGCTGCCAACTGTAGTGCTCTATTAGGCTACACTATACCAGGTATATTTCACACAAATTAGAAATTTCGATATTACCAACATAATTTCGTCATTGTTCTAGATAGGTTCATATAGATTAATCATTGGCATGAATCTTAAATTTTAAGAAAAGTAGGCTCTTTAGTTCGTCTCGGAACTTCTTGTTAGGATGCGAAATTGGTTTGACAAGATTGTGGCAAGGAGTATGAGGTAAACGTTCAACGACGGGACCAATCCTGGAAGCTGGCAAGTGATTCACTCTATTGTTCCTCAATTTCAATGATTCTTTCTAACACTCCATAAAGGCTTTACTGCCACTTGACCTAACTATTCTAATTGATCTCCAAATTCCTACCGTGATGTTTTTTTTCTCTATTATTTCTTTGGTCCTGTTCGTTTCGACTACATAAGTAGTTCTCTGTCTCCAGGATTACTTGCTAGGAGCAATTTTTTGTAAGCCTTCTTTTAATTTCACAAGCAGACTTCACTAAGTCATTCCATCAGTATTTTCACTTATTCCTGTCTTTACACACTGTTGTCCCAACACCTTTGCTACTTATGGTACTGCATCCCTGTATCCTGACCAGTCTGTCTAATGTCCTGCAATTCTTTACCATCTACTCTTTGGAATTAATCCATATATTTTTGCCTAAGTTCCTTATCCTGGAAATTTTAAACCCTAATCCGTCTGCAAACAGCCCTCACTTGCTGCACTTTAGGTCTAACTATGCTCAGTTCACAGTAGAACAGTTTGTGGTCTGTTTCATTGAAGAAAAAAAAACGGAATACCCTTCAATTACTTATCAATTTACCAAATTCAAAATCAGTAATGATATAGTCTATTCACCTGGTTCCTCTACCCTCCCTTGTGTATCTGTGAATCTCCTTATGCTTCGAGAATTAGTTCGCCACAGACAACCTCATGCTAGCACAGAAGTTCAATAAACATTTTCCATTGGTGTTTGCTTCCCTATCCTCACTCCACTTACCCATAACCTTTTCTTACTCCTCAATTCCATTTATATGCTAGCATTGAAATCTCCCATCAGTACTACACTATCCTTACTGTTAACTCTCACTACTACATCACTCAGTGTCATAAAGTCTATTTCATCCTGATCCGCCCCTTCACATGGAGTGTACACTGAAACAATCCTGACCGATTTCCTGACATTTCCAAATCTATCCACATTAATCGTTCATTTACGTACATACCGGTATCTTACATAAATTATGCGAAACTCCAAGGTTTTCTGGACATACAGCCTTACTCCCCACTTTGGCCTGCATCGTTTTACACCTGACAGGTGTACCTTGGATCTCCTCTCTCCCTTTATCTGAACTTCAATAATCCCTAGAATATTCAATTCCATCCTACTTGCTGACTCAGTTAGCTCTGCTTTCCTCTTTCCATAACCACCCTCGATATTAAAAGCACCCTATCGAATACCAGTTCGATTGCCTGTTCGTTTCCAAGGAGGCCCTAATCTATCAGATGAGAGTAGGACTCCATCTCTCCCATTGGTTCGAGGCTTAATCAAGACCTTTTTGGCACGTTTAGAGATTACAATTTAAGCGAGTTGCTAGCCTTACTTACGCAGGGCCCCTGAGTTTCACCCCAGGAAACAAACAAGTATATTGTTGATCACAAGGAGGGCCACGACTCAAAATATGCCCAAGATACCGACTCCTTTTCGATAGTAACTGGTATCCTGACTGTCAGAACCACTTACCAGACCACTCAGCCATTGCCCATGGTTCACGAACTAGGACGTGACTACACCATAAACCATATAAAAGAACAACAAAATATGTAACATTTTATGTCCAATCGATTGAAGCACTAATTAGTAAAATCGAATCATACATTAAAAGATTGTAGGTTTTTATCTATGACCTCGTAGTTCCGCCCATTAAAACAACAATAACTAACTATCTAAATTTAACGGGAAAAAATAAGTACTATGTAACAGTTATTTTACTCAGATTTTATTCAGAATAACTAAACATATAGACAGCAAATAAAGTGCTTAAGACCCATCTTTATGGGAACTTATTTCTTTATTATGACACAGAATAATTTCCCTAAGTTTGGCTAGACCGTTTTGAAGCACCCTATATACAGTATGTTAATTTACTATAAATTTAGAAGGATGATGTTTTCTTAGCTTTGTTGAATAATGTGTGAATATTAAAAAATTATACAGGATATCTTTTGTCGGAATAATCCGCTTCTCTTTCAATCACAAAACACAAACACAGAATTAGGAAACCGGCAAGGGGGGTGAGATATCTTTTTCTAGTACTTTCTCAAGACTAGTCTACTGCAGTCTGACTGGAAGAGTCATCGACTCAGCGCGCATGAGAGATTTTCCTTTGCGTTGCACGGTAAGTAGAATGGAATGCTGCGAAAGGGAAGGAGAACTCGGAATGGGAGGTGCGATGCTGGGTATTAGGGAGGGGAATGAGGCTCGGTGCTTGTGCGTGCAACTGTTAGTGCGGGTAGCCTATCGTGTAGCCTGCGTAGCTACCGTTTTGTCGATTTGAAAAGTACATACGGTACGTCACGGTTACATCAATAAACCGTTTCTTTCATCAAACATTCGAACTGCTCAGAATTAGAGCCTCTACAAATTGAATAAGTTTGAAGTTAATATAGATATTTTTTTAAATAAAAAAAGACTATTGAAAGATGATCCTTCGATGAAAAATGTTGAATTTCGAAATACAATAGTTTACAATGAAGCTACTATTACAAGGGTTATTGCACAGAAATTTCGAAATTCTCCGGTTATCAGTTTTGTCGTGACGTATGTACCTTTAACCCTCAAAGTAGACACTTTGAAGCCATGCCCTGAACAAACGAACAGTCCATATTGTACAAAAGTGGCATATAACAAGTCCCAAATACCTATATAACATATTAAGAAGAAAAAATAAAATTAAATCAATATTCTATTTTTCGGTAGCACAGCCTTAAAGAATCCATTTGAATTCAGTAGGCCGGGCTCATAATGGCAAAATCAATCTCAGGATCTTCCGCCAACACAAAAAATTCCTCCATTCTCTACTTGAAAGCTCTATAGTGTCAAGGAGCTTAGATATCTAACCTCATTGACTTTCATAGCGCTCCAAGGAGGGATAAAACTCAACATGCAAGCTGCCCACTGTGGGTCAATTAATGAAGCTTGCACTCGGCACATGAGGCCATACCATATTATTAGTATTATTGTAGTTTTGGTAGTGTTTTGTAGAGCTATTTTGTCTTGTATATATCTGGATCTGATGATGCTCACTTGACAAGCAAAACATTGTAATCCCGTAGTTTTCTCCCTCTTGTATAGTCCATGACACATGCAATTTTTTTCAGGTTATTATGTCACATTTTTCAGTCCTTGGAATTATTTTGTGTTGACCGACTAATACATTTTCAATCTCTTCTTCTTCATTTCCTGTTACCAGTTCCTTGGGTCGGGTTGCGAATCAAGGACCTCCACAGTTGTCTGTCCCTCCACCATTCATTTCCCTCTTTCAATACTTCTTTTCCTTTCACTCCTCTTTTCTCTATGCTTTCCTTCACCATATCTATCCACTTCTTTTTGGACCTTCCTCGTGGTCTTCTTCCTGGTATTTTCTCCATAAATATTCTTTTTGGTATTCTATATTCTTCCATTCTCATCATATGTCCGTACCACTTCAGCTTACTGGTTTCTATCTTGTCTTGCAGTTTTGGAACCCAGTTCTCTCCCTAATGTCCACATTTCTGGTTTTCAATATCAATTGTCAATAAGGCAACACTGAAAAATGGTTTCAAAGCTGTCTATGGACTGTATGGGCCAGAACCATTCGCTATGTACAAGAAATAGTTCGCATGACCACAGGACAGTATTACGGTATTAAGACATGTATTTCTTTCTTGGGTGAAGGGCAGACGACCTTACTATTCTGCCCCTTAAATAAATTCAAATTCTTTCTTTGAGCTCAATATCTTTGATTTTTAATCTGGAGAGACTTGGCCAAGAGGGATGCAGATTGGCAGAAGAAATTGGAGCACAGTGTATAGGAGCGAACAAACTGGAAGAGGCTCATTTATACCCGTACCCGGCTAGCTGGAGCAGGAAATGGATGATGAAGATGACTAAGGCCCGGATGTTGATGACATGTCATCTTTTTACTGAGCTGTCTAAAACAATGCTGAAGTACATAGAAACTCCGGACGGCCATCCCGTCTTCAAATATGTCATATTTATTTTGCATAATTTTGCATTTTTTTGTGCTATTTTTCCATTTTAAGAGCATTTTTTTAAGTTTGGTAGATTCTTTTGGTCTTATTTTAGAGAAATCGGCCTTTTGAGGTAATTTTTTTTTTTCAATTTAGTCCTGTCACAGCTTTATATGAGGGAGTTTCGTCTCTCAGACGCTAGTAGCTGATACAAGATAATTTAAAATATTGAAATATAGATTCCATTTCCTTATCAACCGGGTGGAAAATAGTCTTAAAAACAATCGTGGCGAAATAGCTGTGGGTATTGCACCAAAACATAAAAAAAAGTGCTGGGCAAAAACACCGGGTATAAAACATTATGCAAAATCTCAGACATTCTTTCTGGTGAAAACTACTGCATGGATGGGATTGAGGAGGATTTAGCAGCAAACGACCTTCCTCACTTCAAGTACGCTCCGATTACATCAGTTGATGTTGAACGCAGCTTTTCGAGGTATAAAAACTTGTTGGGTGATAACAGCAGATCATTTACATTTGACAACATCAGAATGACATTCGTAGTGCACTGCAACTCAGACTGTGAACATAAACCTTTTATTAAGTGCTAGAAATAATCTATTTTGATTGACTTTTCAGTTTGAGCCTAAGATGTCATTCTGGAAATATTGGTGAGTTTATTATTATAAGATCATTTTCTCCATTTTATAGTGCATTTTTAAAGTTTTTAGGTCATTTATTATAGTAATTTTTGAAAATGTAAAGTGCATTTTTTAAACTTTTTTATGGCATCTACATCCAGGCCCTAATGATGACTATAATTTAGATGTGTCATATTATTTCTTTTCATTCACACTAATGTGTAACCTTGGAGACGGTATATCATGATCAGAAAACTTTTCAATCTTAGTACTTAAAATTAACACTCAAAATTCCACCCAGTCAGTGTACAATTGTTTCAAGTCAATCTTGTCTCATCTTCAGCACTGCACACATTACATAAACATCACTAAGATAATGCTCATGATATAAAATTGAAATTATTTTAAAAATTGCATTAAACTAAAACTTTTATCTCGTTCAGGTGATCCATGGTATTACGTTGATTATGTTATTAACATGTCTATTGCTAAGTTGTCGTGGCTTCTTTCTTATGTATGTGGTACTTTGGAATATGGATACCGTACATTAAATTCACAGTTTGTGAGACAGAGTTTATCAAGGTGGGACCAAAATGCTTGTTGATTTGGCAGCTCAATGTTTTGAAAAATATTTTGTAGTTTAAAATGGGGTCAATCAGCATGCCATATTCCTTGTTTACTCATATCATTCTTATATTATGAATGTATTTAAACTCTATCCCCGGCGGCAAGGTTGTGTCGTGTGTTGTAGGAAAGGCTGTCCAGCAGCCTACTTTCATTTCACAGTCGGCTGCCGGAGACCCTAAAATAGTTCTTTTTTCGGATTCTAGTGACTGTTAGTGCGTATCATTGTAGGTTTGGTAGTGTTTTGTAGAGCTATTTTGTCTTGTATATAGTTGGAACCGATGATGCTCACTTGACGAGCGAAACATGTTTTCTCCCTCTTCTATGGTCTATAACAATTATATATATATATCTTAATCACATATATAAATACTCAACTCTCCATTGATGATGACCATGAGTATTCGGATTCTAGTGACTCTTAGTGTGTATCATTGTAGGTTTGGTAGTGTTTTGTAGAGCTATTTTGTCTTGTATATAGTTGGAACCGATGATGCTCACTTGACGAGCGAAACATGTTTTCTCCCTCTTCTATGGTCTATAACAATTATATATATATCTTAATCACATATATAAATATTCAACTCTCCATTGATGATAACCATGAGTATCCAGACTAACAAATGAATATTCAACCCTCCATTGACAATGACCGTGAGTATCCAGACCAACAAATGAATATTCAACCCTCCATTGAAAATGACCACAAGTATCCAGACATATAAATAATTACTCAATCCTCCATTGACAATGACCGTGAGTATCCAGACCAACAAACGAATATACAACCCTCCATTGACAATGTCCTCGAGTATCCGCACATATAAATAATTACTCAACCCTCAATTGACAATGACCGTGAGTATCCAGACCAACAAATGAATATTCAACCCTCCATTGACAATGACCTCGAGTATCCACACATATAAATAATTACTCAACCCTCAATTGACAATGACCGTGAGTATCCAGACCAACAAACGAATATTCAACCCTCCATTGACAATGACCGTGAGTATCCAGACCAACAAACGAATATTCAACCCTCCATTGACAATGACTGTGAGTATCCAGACCAACAAACGAATATTTAACCCTCCATTGACAATGACCTAGAGTATCCACACATATAAATAATTACTCAACCCTCAATTGACAATGACTGTGAGTATCCAGACCAACAAACGAATATTCAACCCTCGATTGACAATGACCTAGAGTATCCAAACATATAAATAATTACTCAACCCTCAATTCACAATGACCGTGAGTATCCAGACCAACAAACGAATATTCAACCCTCCATTGACAATGACCTCGAGTATCCACACATATAAATAATTACTCAACCCTCAATTGACAATGACCGTGAGTATCCAGACCAACAAACGAATATTCAACCCTCCATTGACAATGACCTAGAGTATCCACACATATAAATAATTACTCAACCCTCAATTGACAATGACCGTGAGTATCCAGACCAACAAACGAATATTCAACCCTCCATTGACAATGACCTCGAGTATCCAAACATATAAATAATTACTCAACCCTCAATTGACAATGACCGTGAGTATCCAGACCAACAAACGAATATTCAACCCTCCATTGACAATGACCTCGAGTATCCACACATATAAATAATTACTCAACCCTCAATTGACAATGACCGTGAGTATCCAGACCAACAAACGAATATTCAACCCTCGATTGACGAGTATCCAAACATATAAATAATTACTCAACCCTCAATTGACAATGACCGTGAGTATCCAGACCAACAAACGAATATTCAACCCTCCATTGACAATGACCTAGAGTATCCAAACATATAAATAATTACTCAACCCTCCATTGACAATGACCTTGAGTATCCAGACCAACAAACGAATATTCAACCCTCGATTGACAATGACCTAGAGTATCCACACATATAAATAATTACTCAACCCTCCATTGACAATGACCGTGAGTATCCAGACCAACAAACGAATATTCAACCCTCCATTGACAATGACCTCGAGTATCCACACATATAAATAATTACTCAACCCTCAATTGACAATGACCACGAATAATCAAGACATATAAATATTCAGCTTTCCATTGATGATGACCATGAGTATTCAGATATATAAATTAATATTTAGCCCTCCATTGACAATGACCACGATTATCCAGACATATAAATAAATACTCAACCCTCCATTGAAGATGACTGTAAGTAACCTAACATATGAGTAAATCATCCACCCTCCATTGACAGTGACCACAAATATCCAGACATATAAATTAATCTGAAAGGCATTAAAATCATAAGAAATAAGTTCTGATTTTTATTTGAATGACTACAATAAATAAATTAGTATGCTACAGGCAGATGATTTCACTCTTCTGCCCCTTAAAACAATAAACAATCATCATCTGTGCACCCGAATGCTTGGAGCAGCTATCAGCCCAAGAGAAACAAATAAAATTTTAAAATTTGTAACAAACTTGAAGAAGGAATCCTTCAAAGGTGTAACTAATCCCCAATGATGTTGACCTTATCCAATTCATTTGCTAATTCATAGAAAATTACTCTCCAAAAAGAATCGATTTATTGTTGTTGTTTCCTATGGCTAGCCCGGATTCCAATCCATCAGCTTTCTTGCATTCCAATAGAGTTGTGTAAGGTTTCCAGAAGTTCTAGCAGTCACATCAAGTTTGTTGCAATGTAGCAGGTGCCCCTTATCCATTTTACTTCCAGGTTCGTGACAAAGTGTGCATTCTTCCAGTGGCGTTTTCTCCAATACCACGGGGTAAGCACCGCTTACCTAGCATATTCTCATAAGAATAAAGTATATAATATCACTTTCTAACGCGCAAGCATCTGCAAAAACGCCACTTTGAATGACGTTCCTCGTTCTCTACCGCAGTTCTCCACGATCAGCCAGTACTACTTTGGAGAGAAAGAAGAGAGAGTGCGGCTGGTCGCTATGACAACGGCTTGTTTACCTCCAGGAGCCTTCTGGCCCGGAACACTGCTATGGCCGATGGAGTGGTACACCAACAACGCCAGGTCGTCCTTGATTGGCTAAGACAGGGGGTGTGGCGTTCCATAGCCACAGGGCTGTCGTCGAGACAAGTGAAAGCGGGTAGCAAGGTCTGCTTCAATTCGGGTGGCTTACCCTAGCGAGCCTGGACACCAGCACTGCTTAAAATTATTTGGCGCGCCTCTCCAGTCCCCACCCACTCCTTGCCCACCCACCATCTGACCATCAGACCCGACCTTTGCTGGGCGCGGTAGTTAAAATTCTTCTTCGTCCGGTTAACTCACAACTCTGTGTTTTTGAGTGCAATTAGCAAAATTTAGTATATCGTAACTACTGTTGATATTATTGTGTTGGAGTGTACAGTGCGTTGGAATCTTCAGAGTGACCCATCAACCCGAAAAGTTGCTCAGATTATCATTCAAATTATATTCAAAGAGTAGGTGTAAAGGATACATAATTTTAAATGTATGTACATCCGTATAATTTGAATAATATTTTAAAGACCTATCACATTATTTTAAAAAATATTTGGTTATTACGAAGCCTCCGTGGCTTAGGCGGCAGCACGCCGGCCTCTCACCGCTGGTCCGTGGTTCAAATCCCGGTCACTCCATGTGAGATCTGTGCTGGACAAAACGGAGGCAGACAGGTACTCCGGTTTTCCCTGTCAAAATTTCATTCCAGCAACACTCGCCACTATCATTTCATTTCATCTGTCATTCATTTAATCATTGCCCCAGAGGAGTGCGTCAGGCCTCGGCAGCCGGCACAGTTCATATCCTCGCCGCTAGCTGGGGGCTTCATTCATTCCATTCCTGACCCGGTCGGAGACTGGAAGCAGGCTGTGGATTTTCATTTGGTTATTACTGTAGGTAGGGTCTATCAAGTTCTCATTTGAACAAAATTAATTAATGCCACTATTTACTGTACCTTGGCGGATCATTTGTAGCGAAGTTCAATTCTTCTCTGACTCTTAGTGAATTCATCAATTACATGGTCGTGAAAATCAGTGTTCCCCTGAAGGCTGCACAATAACACCTTTTCAATGGAAAGAAGCGCGAGATGTGAACGTCCTTCTTGATGCATTGAGTTTCGGGTGAAGGTTTTTGTACATTTCATGGTAGAAAACATTCTTTCCACTGATGCACTAGACGCCGGAATTGTTAGTACTAGTTTAAAAAAAGAAGGAAGCTTTACGTGACCATTAATCATGCGATCATGAGCCACGGGACCTCCTTTTTACGTGGAATCCGAAGCACAGGACATGGAATTTCACTTCGAAATCTCACATGCATTGACCGGGAATCGAACCCGGTCCACCTTGGTGAGAGGCCAACAGCTTGACCGCTGCGCCACCACGCCCCCCGTAGTACTAGTTTGCATAGGTTATAGGCCTACGCCCCAATTAAGTCATTCAAACTAATGAGGCCGTGAAAGCCTACATCAGTACAATTTGAGTGATATTTGCAAATAAATATTAACTGAACATGCATTCCAATGACATAAGAATATCTATTAGTCTACTAATAGCATGTTTATTATTTTAATGTTCACTTAGGTCTCATAGTCTAATAGAAAATAATAATAATAATGTTATTGGTTTTACATCCCTGTTAACTACTGAGGCTTTTAGAGACGCCGGGATGCCGGAATTTTGACCCGAAGGGAATCTTTAACGTGCCAGTAAATATACTGACACGGCTCCCTCGCATTTGCGCACCCTCAAATGCCGACTGACTGCGACGGCATTCGATCCTGCTATCTTAAGCTCAGCAAGCTAGAACGTTACCACTGAGCCACGCATAATAGAAAATTTACGGGTAATAACCTAAAAGTTTAGCTCCTTAGGCCAAGAAATGCGAACAACAAAAACACAAATTGCCACACTGTTCAATCGTCAAATGATACAAGACAAGAGAAGCCCGCCAACCCTATTGATGAATAATTTTCTCCGCAATTAATGTACATGGATTGGCATGCCTCAAGTTGAAAAGGGAAAAATGAGCTGTGCTGTATTACAATTCTTTCTATTTTTATTTTTTTAAATGTGAAAGACTAATAATTATGTGTGTAGAGTAATTGTTGCTACTTCAGATATCAACCTCAACATTGACAAGGGCATAGCTGGAACCGGGTGCTGAAGTTGCTTTATGGTTTAAGCCTATATTTTGAGTCTTCTTCACAGCTTACCCTCGAAAAAATTCCACGCCACGCCACTGCATTCTTCAGATCTCAGGATGTTGATTCGTTTCAGATGAGCTGCAAGGCAGTCATGGCCAGTGTTAAGTCTGAAGAAGGCTACAGCTTCTCTTCTTGGTGTTAGTTTATATTGATCCCATTTAGCATCAATGTCTTTCCATAATTTGGTTTCTGCTGTTTTCTTTGCCATTTCTTCATACCTGGTTTTGATAGTATTTTTCAAGATCCTTTTTGCTGACATAAAATCAGTCTGACTGACAGGTTGTTGTAGAGTGGTACCTTTTTTTTTTGCTAATCTGTCTGCCTCTTCATTTCCTGCTATTCCAACATGAGAAGGGATCCACCGAAATGAGATCTGTTTGTGGAGTCCATTTATTGTTGTCGATGCCATATTTGGCCCTAAGGAAAGGTACATTGCTCTATTCTATTCATCCAAACTTGGTACACTAATATTTATTTTAAAGAAAGGTTTCCAGTCGGTCAACACAAATTGTGCTCAATTACATTTGGCGGGAAATAAGTATTTATATACCCTAACATGAGGAATATCACATAAAATATTTATCACACAATAACATGCTTTTATGTACAAAAATGGAGAGGGAGATACTTAATTGGATGGCATGTTTCAATTGTCAAGCGATCACCTTCAGATCCTGCTGTTTATGAAATACACTAATGCACAAATATATACAGTACCGGTCAAAAGTTTGGGACCACATCAGGAAATCATGATATGTCACCTAAAACCTAAACTTGTGGCACTAGAGTTCTGCGTTTTTTTCTCCCCCGTGAGCTCTTACATCTGATAGAATAGGCCTATATACTTCCTGATTTCATTCAATTGGTATTGTAGATGTTATGACCTTTTAACTCTTGGAAGGTCACACCAAAAAATCGCAATTTTCAGAGGTATAATGTATTGTATAATCCAACTGGTTGCAGGTATTGCCACCAATTTTCTATTTTGGACTTAGCAATAGTGGGGATCATTTTGGTATAAATATACAAATTCCGAAAAAAAGCAGGACCTCTTTTTTTTTTTTTTTTTTGCGGGGGTATACTTTTCAAGCCTGCGCTAAAATGGTTGATTTTCCCTTGTTTTTATCACGCTTCTCGTAAGGATTCCTTGCTACCTACCCGCTTTTAACTTATCGTGTCTAGTAGTTCCACTTTAATTCAACAGATGGCATCCAAGCACATATTTCTGGCATGTGGGATTTCGCCGTGAGATTATTTTGTTGTCGTCAGTACATAGACCATTTTAGCGCTGGCTTGAAAAAGTAGACCTGCAAAAGAAAAAGTCCTGCATTTTTTTGGAATTTGTATATTTAAACCAATATGATCCCCAACTATTGCTAAGTCTCAAAAAGAAAATTGGTGGCAATACCTGCAACCAGTTGGAATATACAATACATTATACCTCTGAAAATGGTGATTTTTTTGATGTGACCTTCCAACAGTTAAAAAATCATAACTTCTATAATACTTGGCCCAATTGAACAAAATCAGGAAGTATATATTCTATCAGATGTAAGAGCTCAGTAAAAATAATCACAGAGCTCTAGTGTCACAAGTTTAGGTTTTAGGTAGCATATCATGATTTCCTGATGTGGTCCCAAACTTTTGACCGGTACTGTATACAATGATTAGATTATATAAATCAGTAAATACTTTTGTAACGTGTCAATCTTATTTACAGATGTTATTGTTCACTTCTATGGTTGTTGCGTTATTGTTAATGTATTTTAAGTATGTTAACCTGTGTGCTATTCAATTCTTCATCTTCATCCATTTAGAGTTCCAGTTTCCCAGGTACTGTTGACAAGCCTCTTCCACTCTCGTCTGTCCATGTACGGTACATCTTGTTCTTCATGACATCATCTAGTGACCTTCCCTTGGTTGCAATGTCTGACTTGACCATGTCCATCCAACAAGTTCTTGGTCTTCCCACCCTTCGTTTACGAACCACCTCTCTTTCAAGCTGTATTCTGGCTGACCTCGTAGGTTCCAGTCTCGTCACATGTCCGAACCACTGAAGTCGTCATGAGCTGACTCTGGCAAGTAGACATGTCTTGATTCCAGCTTCTCTCCTCACCACTTCACTCCTGATCTCATCCATCTTGGTTCTCTGGATGGTGGACCTCAGGAATTTCATCTCTGATGAGTCTCGCTTTGTGAGGGTGCATGTTTCGATACCATTATTATTGTGACTAAATTCAGGAACGATGTCTACACTATTTTGTTAATATTATGTTCTAAATGAACTGTTCCTATTTAAACTGGTGGCCTGTTGTATGTGGCTATGTCAATGTGGCGAATACACAAATGGTACATTGCACTGTAATGGAATAAGGTTGTTTAAACTTAGCTGTTATATGAAACCTGGCGCCCACTCTTTATAGGTAGATGAACGAGTCATACAGTAGTTCAAAAGAATTTTCACTTAAAGTAAGATTTGAAATTGAGACCACTCCAAGGGAATAATTCACTTCTTTTGTTAAATGAGACATGAAAATGACACCAATCCAAGGGAATAATTCACTTCGTTTGTTAAGTTAGACTTGAAAATGACACCACACCAAGGGAATAATTCACTTCTTTTGTTAAATAGGACCTGAAAATGACACCACACCAAGGGAATAATTCACTTGTTTTGTTAAGTTAGACCTGAAAATGACATCACACCAAGGGAATAATTCACTTCTTTTGATAAATTAGACTTGAAAATGAGACCACTCCAAGAGAACCATTGAGTTATTTTATCATTACCATTCACCTTGTTTTTAAAAATTCTCAAATAAATTAATGCAATAACAGAAATAAAAAAAGTCCTCTCGGCACGCCCGAAGGCGGAGGTAGATTTCACCGGACAAACTTGGGGATAGGCGAAAATAGGCAGAATATGCAGGTTTTCGTAGAAGGATCAGACCTCATTTATTGCGAGAAGGTATTTTATAATTGGAGCTTAATTAACTTTGTTTTTCATCATTTTATGCTTATTTTAAACATTTTATTGTCTTATGGGAACGGTAACCTTCTTGTCATTTGGGGTCCATTTTTATACTTGTGGTCACACTATCCTTATGCAAGGTTTCGACACTGATGTGTAACTATGTAACGGTCTGTTACTTCTTCACGCAAAATTATATCTCCCGCAGAGATTTTGGTTGGTTCCTCAGTTTAGGGGCTGCGACAACGCGGTCATGTAACCCCGTGTACTTTGGAATGGCTGTATTAGTCTGTAATTCAGGTAAGGACTGCAGACGGTCAATTTCAAGCAGTAGTTCCTAATGTTGCTACCAGGTACTACCGTCAACGACACCTAGCTGTGAACTTGGCTACTAGATGCCACCACAACCAGCAACTCGCAACGAACGTTGGAACTTCCCCTCCAAAGGAAAGCATACTGAGGGATTTTTAGCGCTCTTAGAAAATCCGACGACTTCGGCCGGCTTTGAACTCGCGACCTTGGGCATAGAAATTCAGCATGCTACCAGTTACGTCACCGAAGCCGCTTCACACTTAGTCGGATGGAAATCTGAATCTGATCTCGTGCAAGTGCGTTGTCATGGCAACGTCTGATGGCTCATCCCTCATCAATTTAGTAGTGTTGCCATGGCAACCTCTGATAGCTCTTGGCATTTTCTTATAATTCCGAAATCATTTTTCTCATCCCTTGGCATAATGGTGAGTCATATCAAAAATTCTTTCAGACAAAAGATTTAGGTAATTATTAGGAGAATATTGTCCATTTTGTACGGTTTTGATATTGTGACTATTAAGAGAGATATGATTAATGTTTCCCGAAAAACCCACTTTTTCCCACCCCTTTGGTCAATGGTTGGTGCTATAAAAAACTCTTCAAACATAAATTTTTGGACTTTATCCGACACATAGTATGAACGGATTCAATATTTCACATATTAAGAGAGTTATAGCAATATTTCACTTTTTTTAAAAAAGCCCCCCTTTTCACCCCCTTGGACCGATTTAGCCCAGTAACGAACTCGACCGAGATTTTATAGGTATACATATTCGGACATATCGTGTCCACAAGAAACTGATATACATATACTCGTATATACATACATAAATTATATATAAACTTTTGAACTGACGGTGGTTTTGGGGTCTGGGCGATGTGAAACGCGAAGATATGTCGAAATTTTCCGGAAGTCGAAACATGGTAGCCTACCCATTGCAATAGTCAGCTTTCTAATGAAATCTACCTCTGGTTGGTTCCTCAGTTTAGGGGCTGCGACAACGCGGTCATCTAACCCCGTGTACTTTGGGTGAGTGTAGAATCTGTCTGATAAACGGTGTGTATTGTAATGGCTGTGAAAATGAAAATCCACAGCCTGCTTCCAGTCTCCGACCGGGTCAGGAATGGAATGAATGAAGCCCCCATCTAGCGGCGAGGATATGGACTGTGCTGGCTGCCGAGGCCTGACGCACTCCTCTGGGGCAATGATTAAATGAATGACAGATGAAATGAAATGATAGTGGAGAGTGTTGCTGGAATGAAATTTTGACAGGGAAAACCAGAGTACCCGGAGAAAAACCTGTCTGCCTCCGTTTTGTCCAGCACAGATCTCACATGGAGTGACAGGGATTTGAACCACGGACTCAGCAGTGAGAGGTCGGCGTGCTGCCGCCTTAGCCACGGAGGCTTTTTGTAATGGCTGTATTAGTCTTAATTCAGGTAAGGACTGCAGACGGTCAATTTCAAGCAGTAGTTCCTAATGATGCTACCAGGTACTACCGTCAATGACACCAAGCTGTGAACTTGGCTACTAGATGCCACCCCAACCAGCAACTCGCAACGAACCTTGGAACTTCCCCTCCAAAGGAAAGCATACTGAGGGATTTTAGCGCTCTTAGAAAATCCGACGACTTCGGCCGGCTTTGAACTCGCGACCTTGGGCATAGAAGTTCAGCATGCTACCAGTTACGTCACCGAAGCCGCTTCATACTTAGTCAGATGGAAATACTGAATCTGATCTTCTGCAAGTGCATTGCCATGGCAACGTCTGATGGCTCATCCCTCATCAATTTAGTAGTGTTGCCATGGCAACCTCTGATAGCTCTTGGCATTTTCTTATAATTCCGAAATCATTTTTCTCATCCCTTGGTGTAATGGTGGGTCATATCAAAAATTATTTCAGACAAAAGTTTTAGGTAATTATTAGGGGAATATTGTCCATTTTGTACGGTTTTGATATTGTGCCTATTAAGAGAGATATGATTAATGTTTCCCGAAAAACCCACTTTTTCCCACCCCTTTGGTCAATGGTTGGTGCTATAAAAAAACTCTTCAAACATAAATTTTTGGGCTTTATCCGACACATAGTATGAACGTTGAATGGATTCTATATTTTACATATTAAGAGAGTTATAGCAATATTTCACTTTTTCGAAAAAAGCCCCCCATTTTCACCCCCTTGGACCGATTTAGCCCAGTAACGAGCTCGACCGAGATTTTATAGGTATACATATTCGGTAAAAAATTCAAAGTGTTTGGTGCAAAATTACGGCAGTTATTGTGTCCACAAGAAACTGATATACATATATACATATATATCTACTTACATAAATTATATATAAACTTTTGAACTGACGGTGGTTTTGGGGTCTGGGGGATGTGAAACGCGAAGATATGTCGAAATTTTCCGGAAGTCGAAACATGGGACCCATTGCAATAGTTAGCTTTCTAATGAAATCTACCTAAAACAACTCCATTGCACTACAGCCAATGAGAGCCTTGGCTTACCAAGCAACCGCCACTCAGCCATTTGGCCTGCAGATTGGTGGATGATGCGTGGTCAACGCAACATGTCCCCCTCAACTGTTAATCTTGGCTTTCGTGACTGGGGCACAACCCCTCTAATTGGACAGCTACCCAATAGTTCTCACGAGGCAGAGTGCACCATTTCTCAGCCCTCAAATCCTTGACAAAGCTGGGAATCAAACCCTGAGTCTCCTAGTTGAGAGGCAGGCATGCTACCCTTATACCATGGGCCATGAAACATATTTTTCCACGTCAAATATATTGACAAACTAGAAACTGGGACTTTCTGCACAGGCGCGGATCTAGAGTTTGACTTTGGGGGGTCAGAGAATCGAAATTGTTAAGAAAAATTGCATCACTATAAACGCAATCACAAAATAAACAAATGTGCAAAACCAGACCAAATTTTTTGCAAGCTACATGGATAGAAATTTGATGCGTTTAGCGCACCAAAGATATTCGTACAAATTGCAACAGCGTGTTTTGCGAATTTTACATTGAGCTTCGAGAAAAGTATCAAGGTAAGTTACAGTTTCGGCAACTCGAGTTGGTACCGACAAAGGGAGAAAGTCACAGGTTAAATTGCCAACCAAGTTTGCAGTTTGGACGTCGGCAAAATTTTTTGGTGCGAAAAAAAAAACACAAAATTCCTATCCGTGCGTTGCTGCACATTCATCGTGACATCACTATAAACATCGATTCGGTAATCACAAGGTTTGCTAAACAAAATAGATGAGTTGATTTTGTTATATAAATAATCATTTTTATATAACATATATGAAGTTGTAAATATGTACAGTTGTAACAGAACATAATAATTGCAATAAAGATATTTTCAGTATTGAATAAAATGAAAAAAACTGTTTTTCAGTTAAAATTCGTTAAGTTTTATTTGTCTGGTTATTGTGTTTTCGTTTTTTGAGTTTGTAAAAAAAATTGGTCTCCGTTTGGGGGAGGTCATGACCACCATGCCCCCTCCCCTTGAAGCCGCGCCTGTTTCTGCATCCCAGAACACGGAAACACTGGAGTGTCCAGTTAGCCTGTGATGTTATGAAGTATTGTCTCCATCATATCACCCATTCTAATGACTAAAAATAAAATATTGCACCTATCCCTTCATGCTTTTGTGTTCACGTTGAGGCTCAACCTCATAAGGTACGATTTGGAACCTCACCGCCAAGGCAGCGCACTGCCGCTGACTGGGCAGTTGTGGTGTTTTCGTTCCTCGGCTGCGCCGCAGCGGTTCAGTAGGCTGTTTACAAAGGCACGCAGCTGGGAAATGTATGCTACAGGACATCAGTTATAATAGAAGTAAGTTAATAGATGCAAGATAAAGGATGGAAACAACTATTTACTGCAGCACACCCAGTGGTATGTCGGTGATGTATGAAAATATTGGCTCCCAAATATTATATTTTTAATTTTTATTTAGGCCTAACCGGGTCAATCCAATCCATGCTTATTTCCGATTGGTCTAAAATTAAATTTTCTTTAGATGGCGTATTATTTGAATAATTTACTTTTTTGGCCTTAAAAAGGCAAAAGATACAATTCTTTTCGAATAATTGTCATGGGCAAATTAGCGACATCTAGCGGACTAACGCCAACTTGGATAGCAGTTTTATGCTCCATTTCCAGGCTTTGTATAATTTAGTTGCCAACGGTGCGGCGCTGCTTTTCAGCTTAGGCAGTGGCAGCGGAGTTTGAAATGTATCCCGTTTAAATACACGTGGAGCGGTAGTGAGCTTCTGCAGCCATGGCAGTGCGCCGCCTTTGCAGTGGTTCCAAATCGTAACTTAAGATTTATGTTCCAGAGCAGAGGAGTTCATTGAACCCATTACATGAAATTATTTCAAGGACGGATTGGTTGGTTGGTTCCTCAGTTTAGGACTGCGACAACGCGGTCATGTAGCCCCGTGTACTTTGGGTGTGTGTAGAATCTGTCTGATAACCGGTGTTAATTGTGATGTCTGTAATTCAGGTAAAGACTGCAGACGGTCAATTTCAAGTATTAGTTCCTAATTTTGCAACAAAATCTACCGTCAATAAAACTTAGCTGTGAACTTGGTTCCTAGATGCCACCCCACTGGTACCTGGCGCCGAACTTTGGAACTACAGAGCGTTAATCAAATCTAACCTACAAATTTGGCTTCACACAATTGTAGTTAGTGGAAGGTTCTTTTACATGCCATAAATGTATGACATGGGCCTGCCAGATTTACTTCCCCTACGTAGGAAGGCATACTGAGGGATTTTTTACGCTCTTAAAAAAATGTGTCGACTTTGGCCGGCTTTGAACCCGCGATCTTGGGCATAAAAGCTCAGCTTGCTACCAACTACGCCACCGAAGCCGCTTTCAAGGAGGGAATGCCAATATTTGATTAAGTCCTTATGCAACTAAGAACAGAGATTTTGAGCATTGGAAATTGTCCATAATATGCAAAAAATTCAACTATTGAAATAATCATGGGAGTAGTGAATACAAATCTAACAAATTTTGCAATGTGGTGCATGGAAATTGTTCTGAATCATGTGTTTCAAGGCACCTGGCACATTCTATACGACTTTCTGGGAGTGTGTTACATAAAAGTCTGTGACACTACACAATATTACTTTTTTACTCAAATTGTTGTAAATCATGAACTCCAATAATGTTTACCATATTTATTTCATCATATGAACAATATTACAAAGAAAATTATAATCATACTTTGTTACAGACTAAACAAATCGAGGAAGATCAGTGGGCATTTTTCTAGAAAAAGAAGTTGTGGGTTCAACAAACCCCATTCCTTAACACAGCTAAAAAGTAAAACTACGGTATGTAATCTTTTTAATGAAACTATAATATAATAATACATTTAAAAATAGGACTATGCTCTGGAAAACACAGAAACATGTGGTTTTTGTTTATTTGTGTGCTAGTTCAGTGCTCTGATTTCTCAAGTAGCCTCTCTCACAACTTACAGACTAACTTGATATGACTTCAGAACATTACAAAGTATTCCTGTAGCACTTTCTTCAACTACTGTGTTTCTAGTTTCATAATAATTCTTCCAAATGGTTTGATTGCTTTTAAACTCTAGATATAGAATAAGATTACAAACCATGCTAAAAAAATATTCTGGGAAGTGAATCAATATAATTATCAAGAGTAACAAAAATGGGTCCTAAAGTACATGTCTTGTGTGATACAATTTAATAGGAAGTACTCCATCAGATGTCCAACCTTCTGCCTTAAAATATCGTAGACTGTAGCAGACAATCATATCCGATAAACATGGACTAAAAATTAGGGTTGCAGGGGAAATTTCTAAAACAAATTTGAAATATCCAACATTTTGAGAGAAAAAGATTCATTGTGTTAACATATTTCAACCTAAAATCCTATTGAATACATTCACTATCAACTCAGGATTGTCAGTTAATCATGGAATTAGTCACATCTTGTCATGACAGTGGATGGAAGATGTTGCAACAATGCAATGGGTAAGTCCTCAACTTCCTACATCTGACAACAAATGCAGAGGAGAAGCTGAGTTTTATGATTATAATTGACGAGAAGGTTCATTATAAGTCTTTGTGTTTTAATATCAAATGTACGATACGATACATTTTTTGGTACAATTTTAGATTTTTTAAAAATATTCTTACCTTGTTGGATAATGCCCTATGTTCTGGACCCTTGTGCCCTACATTAAAAATAATACTACTTTGCTAACCCTACTAATGATAAGCCTTTCATTATACTGGTGTGGAATTTCATGTCTGCAACGGTTTTTTAGGTTGTAACAGGCTTCCTTAGAGAGCTTTGAATCCATATTTTCAGTGTTGCCTTATTGACAATTGATATTGTTACTTTTCAGTTGGTCAACACAACACAATTCTAATTATTGGGAAACATGAAACAACCTGAAAAAATGACATATGATTAAAAGTTATTTGCAACGGATTACAAGAAGAGGGAGAATTTTTTTCGCTCATCAAGCGAGCATCATCAGATCCGCAAGTTACAAAATCTACAAGATAAAATAACTATACAAAAACACTACCAAATCCCACAATGTCAACCATGAATGGATACGGATTCTGTCATCCTAGGAGGGCTGGTGTTCATGGTTAACATTGTGGGATTTGGTAGTGTTTTGTAGAACTATTTTGTCTTGTAGATTTGAGCTTGGGATCTGATTAGCGAAACATTTTCTCTCTCTTCTTGTATCCCATTACGAATAACTTTTAATCTCATGTAATTTTTTTCAAGTTGTTTCACATTTCCCTGTGTTGACCAACTTGGAAAGTTACAAAATCAATTCTTGTTATCTGACATTTCTTCACCAAGTACAGCTGATTTGTTCTGAAGGCAAATCTGGAGAAACCTCAGATAACCAAAACACCATTCTGAAGATAAGCCTTTTGTCTTGGGGAAACAATCAATTGTGATCAGACTCTCCATGCGAGGATGGTATTGTTTGTTTCTATTGCAGAAGGATGGACATCATAAGTGTTCATGTTTCATTCAGCATGTAATATAGAACCCATACTATCACCTCTCTAGACCAATTCAAAGGTCTCTCCAACAGCAAGCCCAACGCTTTTAACCCCTTTGTATTCCAGAATTAGTGCAAGGCCTAGGGCATATACGCCCTTGTAGAATACAGGATCTTCTAGGACTGAGTATGTACCATTCCTCTCCTCTTTTCCCATACCCAGGGGCACTGTCGTTTCGACAAGAAAGGTGTCCTGAAACAGAACCATTGTCATTAGTAGGGCTCGGATTTTTAGGTAAATAAATATTTTTTTAATGTAAATACACATTTTAAGCATTTTTTCTATAAATACATAAATTCCTGCTTTTCAGTTATTAGCACATAAAAAGACATAATATTTACATTTTTTAAAATCAGTATGCTAGATCTTTCAGTTTATTGCAATTTTGTTCTGAGTTACTTCAACGGGGAAGAACCTGTGAGCTATCTAATCTTCATGCAGAGCGTATGTCAGCTTGCAACTGTGTTATTCTAAACTTGTCGCCCCGTGCCACTCAATGTGGAAGCCGGGGATTTCCTTGCCCATAGCCATATTGCACCACGTGCTAGACCTCCCCCTCCCCCAGCTAGCTGGAACCAGTGTCACTCACATGCAGTTCATTTCTGGCACTGTGAAATGTAAGGCAGTTCTACGATGCCTAAAGTAAAAACAACTACATATTATCGTCTGTTGCAGAATTTAAAGATAATTTTACTTCTGATGGGGGCATTCTATTCTGCCAACCATGTGGGAAAGCAATGAAGGCTGAACAGCGATCTCAAGATACTCAACACCTCAAGGGCAAGAAACATATCGCCGCAGTTTCGCGTCTTCTGAAGAAGTGTTTCGCGATAATCGTCGGTCATTTGTGATGGACAACCTGAAGATGTATCTAGTTGTGTATTGTAATGCTTCAGTAGTCAGTGAGGCATAGAATAAATTGCGTTCGTGAGTACTTCATATTGTTTATATTCACATTAATAAACTAAATTATAATTAAATATTTTTACTTTTTTGTACATATTTCAGGTATTTTTAATACATAAAAAATAAATATTTTTCCGATTTTTAGCACCTAAAAATCCGAGCCCTAGTCATTAGTCTCCTCCTACATCCAGCCACAACAAGATCAAGGTACTATGGAGGCTGTTCAAGAAAATGAATTTTTTTTTTCAATATTTCTTGTATGTCAAATTGTTGCAAATGCCATATTTGAAAAGAGCAGGCAACACTGTTTCTTTGAGCTCTGTGACACAAAAACCATATGCAGCAACAATATTTTGTTTCCATTTGAAGCATACAGCTGCAGAAACTTACGGATATCTTACACAAACCTATGGTGATCAAACAGGGTTAGGATTTTTTTGGTGCAAATATCCGATGAAAAAAGGAAGGGAAAAGGTGCTCAAATAAGGTTAAAAAAGGGTAAAAATGGAGTTGGTTTATTCAACTAATTTCCTCTTTCCTCTATTCTAGTTTATTGAATTACAAACAAGTATATCAAATCACTCATCAAAAGAAAAAGAAACCATGAAGCTGTTGTACTTCAAGACATTAAGCCTCTCTACATTTTTTAAAGTAGGTCTGTTTCTATTAGGAGATAATATAATGCCTTTGTAGATGTAAAAGCTTCTTTCGACATCAACAGAAACCAGTAGGGCAAACCTTGTAGGGGAGGTAGGGGAGGATTGATACACAGGGAGGTTTGATACAGTGATAATTTGTATATGTTCTATTTGCTATTGTATTCTCTGTGATGGATATTATACTCTCTGAGACCTCGTAGCCATGTTGTAAAATTGTGTGAGTTATCCAACAAAACAGTTTGAAGCAGGTCCAATTTGTTTGTTTTCTGGTGGTCAAAGTAAGTTTCTAGAGTATCACTATTTACTTCATTTTGTCAAATATTTTACATTGTTCCATAAGTGAATATATATATTCCATTGCTTCATATTTCAGTATGATGTGACTGGAAGGGCAAAGAATAGTTGTTATTCTAGGTTAGATTTCTTCATATTTAATATTCATTGTGTCTTATGGGGAGGTTTGATACACAACATGTGGGGAGCTTTGATACATGTATCATATCTCCCCAACTAAGTCAAATAATAGAGGGAAGAATAAACCATATTATTATTTTACGGCAGCTTACATGTTTTTACACCATTCTTTGATTTTCAAGGATGCCGATGTTCTACAAAGCGAAGGAAGGTACGAAATAAAGAAAATGTGTATCACCTACAAGAATCCGACTCAGTCTCAGACACTCGTAGGGAAAATTCACCATCTCGACCAACGTCACAGAAAATTGATATTATTACCAGTAATTGTTTGTATCCTGAACGTTCCCAGAATTCACCATCTCAACCAAGTTCATCCAAGCAAATAGACTGCATTGCCAGTAACAGCTTGTCTCCTGAACATGTCCGTCCCTTATCAGGGGCTTGCCCCCGCAAAAAAGAGAAAATCACGAAGAAAGCCAGTTAAGTCACAGATTTTAACTGACAGACCAATTAAAAATCAATTGGATCAAACATTTCATGAATGAGCTTTAAAACAAAAGAGAAAATTAGTAAGGTGTACTGCTCTATTTACGAGTGACATAAAGAAAGCCAAAAAGAAAGCAAGAACAGAATCTGAAATTGAAACTTCGAGTGAAGATGAAATTGATCTATCTTTAGAATCAGAATCTGTTTTGAGGAAATTTCATCAGAGGAGGACATCAACCATCCAGTTACTGTAGGAGACTGGGTATTGGTTTCATTTCGTGAGAAAAAGTGTGTTAGGCATTATGTTGGACGTATTGAGAAAGATATTCAACAAGATGAGGATAATGGGTGGCTAGTTAAGTTTGTAAGACGTGTGAGCGGAAGTAAATTTCGATGGCCTGATACAGAAGACGAATATATTATTGATAAAGATCAAGTGCAAAAGGTGTTGAGTCAGCCAAAGATTATTTCGAAACATAAGAGAACTGTAGCAATAATCTTTAAAGAAGGGTTTGCTGGAATAAATAATCTGTGGTAACGCTGTTTGATGAAACCTGTGTTTACATTTGAAATATTTGTGACTATTTGTTTCCTTAAATTAACAATAATGTACAGTGTATCATACCTTCCTGAATGGTGTATCAAATCTCCCAAGCACAGGGAGGTTTGATACACTTCGTAGGTGATAACATGTTTGTACTTTGTGAAAAATCTGTT
Source organism: Meconema thalassinum (assembly GCA_946902985.2). Lineage (NCBI taxonomy): Eukaryota > Metazoa > Arthropoda > Insecta > Orthoptera > Tettigoniidae > Meconema > Meconema thalassinum. The sequence goes on along the minus strand of OX336394.1, from coordinate 397,713,072 downwards.
GATGTAAACTTTCTGAAATTGTAACATCTTGTTCCCTAAATATAAGGAGAAATTATAACTAAAAAAGAGAACATCTGAAGCCAGTAAAGTAGCAGTTATACTACGTTTTCAAAAAAGTGTATCAATCCTCCCCTACCTCCCCTATTCACTCAGAATGGCAACTCTACAGATGTGGCAAATTCCACAATGTCTGGATTCTTCTGAAGACTAGACTGTTCCCTCACGGAAGTAAAAATATCCCATTGTTTTCTCTTTACCAGACCTTGTTCTTCTAATCATTTAATAACTGCAGTCAGATACTTGTAACTATGGACACAATATAGTTCTGTCTGCAAATTATGTATTTTCTCCGGTAACAGAAGTTGCGGTGCCTTGGAAATTGCACCTGCGTCAGCTGGATCCAAAGAAAGCACAAACTCTCTAATTTTGTCAAAATTCTCACACAACATAGCAGCACACTCAATCCACGATCCCCAGCGAGTAATGACCGGGAAATTTGGAAGGAGCAGGCCAGTGGTTTCCCAGTAGGCAACAACACGGTTCGGACCTTTCAGTAGAATCTTCTTCGGGGCAGAGATGAATTGATTTGCGATGTCTTATTCGTTCCTTATGGATTCACAAACCCTGTGAAGGGCATGAACCAAGCATGTTGGTGTATTCTTTGAATACACGGTACCTGAGATTATAATTTTCAATGCTTTTGCATGTTCTTTCCTTCCTCTTTGTCAAACACCAACAGTGATCTTCTGTTTTCTCTTAGGGGTTCAGGTCGCTTATATCTTTTATGAGTCTGTTCCAGATATATATTCTATGACCCACCTAGCGTCATATAGCAGCGAATCTCTGAAGCTCTTCAACTCTTCCTCGCGCAAGAGGAATTCCTTCTCCATCTGGCCACCAGATTTTACTGCCATCGCCAGCTATTTTCTCCTTGAGCAAGAGGACTACGTCTACTTCTTTACTCACCATGCTGCGCTAGTATCATCTGTTATCAACTCTTTGAAGACCAGCTCAGCAAGAGAAGATCATTTTTTGTTGTAACATTGGCAATGTTTATATGTTCTCCTTTTGTCTCCTACCCCCCACTCTTTTCCCCTTCCTTGGACCCTCCGTGCTCCGTTGAGCAGGTCTCACTTCTCAGTCGGCAGTTGACTCGGTCAGTTAAAGCTCCTCTCGAGCTAGTCTCCTCAAACCAAGAGGCTCACACTCTTCTACGCCATGTTGGCAAGGTAGTTGTCATCCAGGGAAACTTCGCCTTCAACATGAAATCAAGATAAGTACCATTTTAAAAGTTTTAACCTCATCTTCATGGTTTTAACTTCCACGTGCTTTTAATGATACTTTTACAGACAGTGTGAAATTATTTATTTTGGGGCAAAAATCATTCTTCGTGGGATTTGCCATGTTGAGCTTTCGCTTGTATAAGCCAACCTTACTAAAAAAGAGCTTTTCTTAAGCTATTCAAATGAGAAATCCTCTCACTACGTGGGATATTACCTAATACCCGCTGTCTATAATTCATCAAGCTAGTTCCTCCGTTGGATTTTCTCAACCCCATTTTCTACTAAGGTCGTTCTGGAACCTTCGAGATCTTGTACTCTATCTGCGAGTCTTGCCGTCAGGTAATTTTCACTCACCTGTGACAATAATATTTAAAATGAGGAATCTTCCTTACAAATTGTTGCAATAGCTAACTTTCTTCCACCGCTGGAACCACTGGAATGTTTTATGGTACATTTAATTGTAAATCACAACTTTTTCAAGAAATAGACTCTCACCTATATAGTGCAATCAGTTATTTCCATAATTGCAATAACTTTCTTTCACATAAACTTTAGTGTTTCTATAGTGAACTTTGCATCCAATTTTATAGACTACAGTGATAACCAGTGCTTGCTCCAAGTTTCTACCGCGTCGCGATCGTCCGTTTACATTAAATACGGCCATGAACATTGATCCTATATCCCAATGATCTTTCCTCAACCTTCTACTAACAACCAATATTAATAAAATTGTAACTTTTCTATAAGGTGTCACTCACGAAGTGCCCTTCCAACTTTGCTAGTTTAACATTAATTAAATTCTGCATTATTGCTTGTGTGATACAAGTTTCAAATTCACATTGTTCCTTTCCTATAATCAGGGAAAACAATTCTTTAAACTCTTGAGCGAGTCATGTTCAGGTTTCACGAAATGGAAACTCTCCCATTTGGCTAGTGATTCCTGCTCAAACTTGGGAAGTCTAGAACCTTCCTTTTAACTTTCTTCAGGTTTCACAGTAAGTGACCTGCCCTTATTTGCATAATAACCAACATTAATTCTGTATAAATATAAGAAGTTGTAGGAACTTCAATCTTATTTTTCATGTTTTTATTATTGTTATTTTCAAAGTTGTCACTTTCTCTAGAACATTCTCTCAAGAATTTCTTAAGGTACACTCTTTGTACTCCAATTCACGTTCAAACTTTAATTACTTCATTGTTTATTTGTTTAAATCTTATAAAGATTTTAGAAACATGTAAGGTTTGAAACCTTGTAAATTGTCAATTGCCTGGAGCAAACGTTTAATGTTGAGAGGTCTGCGACCCCATTTGTTAAAAAGTTCAAATGAACTATGTTTGTCAAAATTATATTACATAATTGTTAATTTCCTCAAACTTCTTTGAATTGTAAAATAAATGAAGCGTTTCCTTTCGCTTTTTCATTTACGAATACAAAGTTTAGGCAAAATCCTGTCTTCCTTGACTCTCCTCACTCAATGACATTAAAATCATTAATAGGGCTTTCACCATTTGTTGCATTTGAGCAAGAACTCTTAATTTTCACCTCACTAAAGTTCTTTTTAGCTTTAATAGCTAATTCTAATTGGCCAGTAAGGCAAGTAAAGCTCGCTAAGCCAGCTACCTGCTTGTGGAGACCCTCTCCGAAAACTTATGGTCAGTTTTCTAAAAGATAAGTGTTTCTTTTTGTCTAAACTTTTAGCCGGCTCCTCGCTGAGTAAAAGCTTAGCCATTTTCCAATGCAACCATTGGTTCATTTACCAAGATTACTCCATAAGGCATAATCTTTTACCATTTTCCTTCTTAGAGACACTGGGACGCCCTTACAGGAACTCCATAATTTTGGAAATTGGAAATACCAAACCTGAGTTAAATCATTGGCATTCTTCGAATTATTTTGTAAAACCGAATTTCTTTGAGAAGACATACAGTAAATTTGTTACTATCAGTCTTGCCAGACCATCACCCTTCCCTATAGTAGTTTCATACATGCTTGGGAGGAAATACACTAAAGCCTCTCTCTTGCAAATCGCCCAAGTCCCGGCTGCGGTTCCCGTTAGCTTCGACCAAGCTCGTACCTACTTTAGGTATCAAAGAGTTAATTTTCAGTGGCAACTGCATCTAAAGGTATTTAAAGTTAAACTTATTAATTTTGTGGGACTCTCCTCCTATTTTTCTATCCTTTTTTTCCAATCAAAACCTACTTCCTTTTTTTTAATCATCTTCCCTTGGTGGGTGGGTTATTCCTCAGCCAATAAACTACCCACATGTCACATGCTTCAACTTAGGAAATAAAGGTTTCAATTGGTTAACAGCTGAAACCATGTATGAAGCCTGGTCCGTAGCCACAAAAAGAAGTTTTTCAAACTCGATACCAGAAGGCCAGAGTTTTTGGCAGAAGTTCATAATTGATTGCATTACAGTACTGGCATTAGCTTTCTGCAGCTCATACATTTTTAACAACATGGGTTTAACGTTCTCCCCTGTAAGAGAAAAACTAAAATGTTAAAAACATATCTTTCCATTGAGTCTATGGTTTCATCCACAATGATTCCCACATCGCAATCAGACACTTTCTCCTTGATTCTTTGTATGGTTTCTTGGTAAACAGGCTCCATGTAGGAAGAAGAAGGTTTCAGATGCTGGATTCCATCAAGATTGATAAATCTCATGAGCGGATAAAACTTGCTGCTGAAGACCGGATAAGGTGGAGAGACCGACCATGAGGAAACCTGCCATCAAGCAGATCAACTGATGATGATGACTCTCATCAGGCATTGACTTCTGTGTGTATTTTTCAAGAAATCCCTTGAAGGCTCCAGGTTCACCTTATTGAGTGAAATTCCTGCTTGTGTAAGAGCTGCACACGAATCAATGTTTAATTCCTTCAAATTTTAGCTTTTTGAAGAACTCTGTTGAAACGTGTTTCGTAATAGAGATTGCTGCGATTTGTTTGCTTGAAGAGTCTTATTCATTTGATACTTAGAGCTGGAAATTTGTTGTTTGATGCGATCTCGCTGGTGTTTTTCATCTAACAAAATTCCTGAATCACAAATAGTACATTGCATAATAGTTCCATTAGTGTCTATGAAATCTTGTTTGAATTCCTGAGTCAAAGCAATAAACCAGGTACTGGACACCTTTGGCATGGTAAAATCTAGTAGTACACTCGTTTACTAATGTAACAAAGTGCTATCACCAGTTCACTTGCTAAATCAATGCGACTATCACACAACTCACTCTTGCGCTCTATAAATTGACTCAACGACTTGTTCGTGTTTGAATAATGTTTTGTTTTTCCGTAATTTTTGCTGATTTTTATTATTTTAAATTTTTATTTAATTTTTTGTTTTTTGTTTTTGTTTTATTAATTTTTGGTCTTTTTAAATTTAGGCGTCCACCTCAAAATTTTAAATTCAATTCCAAATTTGTATTCTTTAATCTGTGTTAAGAGGGGCAGATGACCTCGTAGTTCCGCCCCTTAAAACAACAATAACTAACTAACTCTTGCGCTCACTCACTCATTTGCTCTCTACACTCTCTTATAACACTGCGACAATTACCAGAATGTTCTCATTCATGCTGAAAATGCAGTCTCAGCGATTTCTAGTAGCTTCGAGCAGAACTCAGTCTCAATTCTCGGAACTACGCGGGTGCGGTTGCTGACATTTCTGTGTCACCAGCCTCCGCCTCCATGCGAACTGACGACATCTCCCACAGTAACAAACTCACATTCACGAACAGCAGGCTACTGATTCTGGTGGGATAGAATCATTCATTGTCAATTGCATGATTGCGGGCTACATTATAGCTGTAAAGCGAGAGAAAAAGGTTTTGTCGAACACACAATTAATTTTCCTTGTTGGAGGTGTGCTTTCAACTCCCGCGCGGTGCTTACTGAAAGAGGTAGGCTTACTATTCGCACGTACACAGCAAGCTGAGGAGACGTTTATTGAAAGTTAAATATTTTATATTGATAACAAATCTTATAGAATAAATTGGAATTAAACTAAAAAAAAACAAGTAGTTCTGTGAATAACTATACAGCCTATCTTCATATATCCTACTTATGTTAATCGCCTCTATCAACATACAAAATTTCAGTTTGATTGCTGTAATAGATTCGTAGATATTAAGAATCGTCTAAATATTTTGGATGGTCCCCATGTTGGATTTTTATATATGTAGGACATTGAAGATTATTGTGTACATGTAGTATTCAAGCTTCAATCCCATGATTAGGACACAAGATATGAAAATCAGATTTTAAAATTTCGCACAGCTGCCATCTTGTGGTTATGGAAGCAATTGAAATAAATTAGATGACAGTGGATTAAAATTTGTACAAGCATTTACCGTACCAAGTTTTACTGTGCTCTGATGGTTAAATCGCGAGAAACGTCCATTTCAATATTTATATTTTGCGTTGCCGCCATGTTGGATTTGTGCTCACCAGGTTATTAAAAGACCCAAAAGTATGTACATACCCTCTATCAAAATACAAAATTTCAGTTTGATTGCTATCATAGATTAGTAGATATTGAGAACCGTCTAAATATTTCGGTTGGTCGCCATGTTGGATTTTTATATAATTATGTAGTGAACCCATGTACCATTGGCTCAAAAGGGGTCGAATCCATGTATTTGTGGTAGGAAGGAAAGAAACATACAGTTTCTAATGTAACATAGAGAAATTTCAAGCAGGGATTCTAGCCTAACGTTGTGCAAGCAGCGGGGACCAGGTGTTCAGAAGATGAGATCATGCCTCTTGACTCATTGAGAAGGAGCGGGTCATGGATATTAATAGAACGAGTGGAAAGTTTTCACTGTAAGACAGAGAAGCGTGACTCGGAAATCCAGCTTAGCTTGCAGTAAAATGGCAACAGCGCCGCTGTGCCAGTAGAAGAATAATTAAATTTAACCCATTTGCGAGAATAAAAATAAGTAAATAAATACAGTACTGTGAATCATTTCGGATTAGAGATTTTTGTGTAAAGAAAAAGCGTGTAATAATTGCACAGGAAAGAACTGCAAACGCAGCATACGTCATTGGGGATTCACTGAGATCAGAGGAGTGGGGAATTTAAAAATGAACAGCAACACCCACGCAGCTGAAGACTACAAATTAATTAATATCTCAGAATTGCACGATCGATTCTTATGCGCCGTGAGATCATTTGACGTTTGGAAGACGAGCTTTCTGGAGATATAAATTTTATAATTGTACGACAATTATTTCAAAAGTTGGTCACGAAAAGGACTAGAGTTTTATCTTTTTGTGACTAAATAGTATAAAAGTCCAGGCCAAGCCAGACCAATCATGCAGTTTCCGATAGCCCAGGGGGGCGTCACGCTGTATCAGTACATGCAGATATCAAACGGCCTGAGGGCGCGTCACTGTGCTACATCAGACACCGAATTCCGACAGTCCGTGAGGGGGCGTTACGCTGTAACACACCGAAGACAGTATACAAGCTTTCCTTGAGGGGAAAAAACGCTGCATCACATCGCATAGACAATATCCGACAGCCACGGGCATCGCGGTATCAATAACTTGCGTGCCTGCGTAAGGAGTTGCAAAGAAGTAAAATTACAGTATCGTCGTGTTGAAAATTAGGAAAATCCTAGTTACAGGATTTAGGTCCGACAGTATAAAATTTACAGTGAAAAGTTCATAAAATACAGTCAGAGCAGGCTGCGAACTTAGGACTCAGGGCGATAGGTCTTTAAGTAAACGACCAAAAGTATCATAACGTACGGAAGTACCGTAACAGCGAGATAAACATTTTATCAAATTTAAAAAGCCCGAGCAGGGAAAGACAGAGAAAATAAGGTTCGCAGAATATTCTAGAAGATTAGAAGCGCGAGAACCGAATAAGCAAAGAAGAGAAGGAAACTATAGACATTGTTTCAAGGAAGCAGACGAACTATTCAAAAGCACTAAGACTCGAGAAGTATTAGTTGCTATAAAAAATCCATAGGTCACCGATAGATTGTCGAGAGGACCGTGAACAGAACAGACTTTCGCTAAGATCAATAAATAGGATCTTAAAGGGGAGCCATTCAACTCAGAGAAATAGCAGATCGTCAGGAACGGGATTCGAAGAAGTGCTATTGCAGGGAGGAAGTAGATGATTCGAGACTTTCATATTCAGAGAGGATAGGAAGCCGACATTACTAAATTTCACCCTTGGAGACGGGAGATCAAGAGGTCACGTGTGATGGGCTTAAATAGCGGCCTAGTGATCAAAATTTGTGAAGTGTAAATATATCAAGATTTTGTGTTAAAAGTAATATATTTTCAGTGTTCTTATTGCGTGTTCTAAACGGATACACCAGTGTATTTAAAATGGTATCAGTGTTAAATGTATACGTGTTAAATATGTGTCAAGATATGTCGGTACATGCAATGAATTTGTACAAGATGGAGTAATTTAAAAAGGTGGGCTAAAATGACGCATCGCATGAGGAGAAAGGTCAAGAAACGACCTTAAACATGTGAGTAAAGATTTTCATTATGTTTTGGTGTCGGGGAAATGATTGTGTACAAATCCACCGGAGTTTTTGAGTAAAAGGGATGTTTCTAAATAACTAATTACAGAATAAGAACGCGGTCTGAACAAAAATAGAATTTGAGAAATTATAAAGAATTATGTGAAAGAATAAATCCTGTAGAGGAAATGTATGAATAAAATGTCAGTGTATTTGACGAATGTTATAAAAGCAAGCGTATTAATAATAATAATAATAATATAAAGGAATTATAAATAAAGATTAAATTGAATGATATGAAAATAAGAACGTTGGAGCCTTAATAAAAGTATAAGACATGATGTTAATGCATGTTCTTAAAAATAGAGCGATTATTGTCAAAGGAAAAGATTAATATAAAAATTGAGATATGTATCAATTGTTAATATGTAATTTATCAGTTCTTTGGAAGACCCTCGGCCTTAAAATAATGTATAACGCCATGGAGCGCAATTAAAATAAAATGTCACGCTAGGAATGCGTAGAATTTAAATGTACTTGGTAAATTACTTATGAGGGGTAGTTGATTGTGGTAATTTGAGATATGTTGTAAGTCCTCCAATAGTGACGTAGATCACGAGGCCATGTGTGTGTTATTATGTTGTAAAAGGGAGCAAATGTATGGTATTATTGAGCGTAGGTCATGTAGGCCACGGCCGACCCTAAATCGCATTTTGTATAAGTCCTCCAATGTGGGAATGGTTCCCGAGGCATGTTAAGAGAGTCGAACCTAGACTCCTCTTGTTGTTGAAGCCCCTAATTATTCGTCGTAAAATGTGTATTACTCTTCCCAATCAATGAGGACCCTTTATAATTAATAAATGCCAAGGTTACGAAAGTGGTTTATGAGCCCAATAATATTGTTGAAAGTAAAAGGAGAAGTAAAATGCCAGGTATCTCCATAGAACTGAAAAGAAAGGAAGATTTGTTTTAAAAGCATTGAGGAGAGCTCCAACCGCAGACTACACGGGAAGTCACCCTCCCAGTCATAAATCTCGCTCAAGTATACGGTTTGACCCTAATAGCAGGAGGGTTGGTGAAGGCCGTCTGTAAGAAGGAATGAATACACCGTGAGTGTTTAAAGTTGTTAATGACCCAAGAATTGAACCGAGGTCCTTGTAGATGAAATTATCGCTTGCCAGTTCAGATCGTAGTTTTCTTGTGTGTTAATGGTCTTATAAGACAAATAAATAAATAAATAACAATCCCTATTGTAATGTTGTATGGAAGTAGGATTCCACGAGTTAAATGAAGATAACTAGGTTCCGGGAGTAATCAAATTTTTTGACTTTGTCAAGTAATCTTTAGAACTCTGGGGTACACAAGTATTTTCCCGATCACTATGGTGAATTTGTAAAACTTGAGAGAGATGGCAAATGCTGAGAACATGTGAAGTGCCAAAATATTTAAGTAGAGAATTAATATGTACTTTAAATGTAATTATATATTTGTTTATGTTCGACCCTCACTATTATGTGTCAGAAAACGGTGTCATAATGATGGTCATTATAACACTTATTTTCATTATGATACAGTTTCTCCAGCCAATCAGAGCTCGTTCATTGACCAATTAGGTAACGACACCTTCGCGCATGCGCTCAAAATCCAACATGTTGGACATAAACACAACATCGAACTATAATAAATTATCGACATGGAATACGCACCGTCCATATGTTCGCGTAAATAAACTGGCGAATATGAAACAAGAAATAGCACTGTACCTTAAAATCACCAACGCTAATTTCTACACAGCGCATTCAAACGACTCCGGTGACAATATTACTGAGGGACGGCAGATGTAAACATATGGCTTGCATATGTCATTGCAAGGACACAGAGCGCATGCGTCAAAGATCTTGAAAGACAGAGAGATGTCTCGCGCTCGCTCTCCGATAACAAAATTCTTGTGGCTGACTCTCAACAGATATTTATGAATATTTATGTTAAAACATATAATAAAATTATAATTATCGTCGAACATAAACAGTCGTATGCAACTCGCCTATAATGGTAATTAAGACACTCGTATGAAAATTATAAAACTCGCATACGCTCGTTTTATAAAAAAATACTCGTGTCTTAATTATAGCCGTTATAGGCTCGTTGCATAATGTACTATTTGATGATAAGAAAATATAAAAATAGTATTTGAGGTGTACAAAAGAATAACACCGTTATTATTGGAATGTATCGAGCCAAAGGAGCTCGTAGTTATATGGAACTTTAAGATAGACACTTTATGGAAGTAAAAATAATTATGAATTGTTGGTTTTAAAGGAAACCATGTGTTTTAATATAATATTTGTTTAATTCTTATGTTATTCCTTGTTCACTTTGAACAAGTAGAAGATTTTGGTCAGTAGTTTAATTGTTTCATTGTTCGTAGCGCCGTAATTTTGGTTAATTAAATGTGTTAAAATAGGAGTTGATTTTGTTGTTATTTTTGCAAGTGTATCCTCTATTTAATCCAAAATGTGTAAGTCACAGAGTGGGAGAACATACTACAACCCCGAAAATCCCGAATTGAGCAATGCTGGCATACTGTGATTTGCATATTTCTTGCTGAAAGGGCACAGTAGTGAACCCATGTACCATTGGTTCAAGGGGTCGAATCCATGTATTTTGGTAAAAAGAAGGAAGGAAATATACAGTCTTCAGAGGAACATAGAAAGATTTTATACAAGAAGGCTAGTATAACGTTGTGAAATAAACTGAAGCCAGGTGGCCAGGAAATGAGATCATGCCTGACGCATTGATTAATAGCCAGTCACGAATATAAATAGAACGAGTGGAATTTTCCAAGCGAGTGACGAAGAGCGTGTTTCGGAAATCGCCCTTACCTTGCAGTAAAATGGCAACCGCGCAGCTGTGCCAGAAGAATAATAATTAGATTTAACCCATTTGCAAAAAATTAACTAAATAAATACAGCATTGTGAATCATTTCGGAATAGAGATTTTTGTGTGGAGAAAGATGTTATAATAAATGCCCAGAAAAGAAGTGCCGACGTGGTCATACGTCATTGGGGGTTTCCCGAGACCCGAGGAGGGGGGGAATTAAAAATCAACTGTAACACCCACACAGCTGAAGACTAAATTTTATTTAATATCTCAGAACTGCACGATCGATTTTCATGTGCAAAGAAGTCAGTTTACGTTTAGAAAACGAGCTTTCCAGAGATATAATTTTAAATAATGTGCGACCATTACTTCAAAAGTTGGTTCCGAAAAAGACGTAGAATTTATCTTTTTGTCGCCGATTTGTATAAAAGCACTGGCAGGGCCAGGCTAATCATGCAGTACTTACTAGACCTCGAGAGGTCGTGATACTCTGTATCAATCACCAGCGTGCACCCGAAGGGAGTGGCCGAGAAGTATCATCAAACTATCGCCGTGTGGAGAATTAGGAAAATCCTAATACAGGATTTAGTTCCGCCAATATCAGTCTGACAGTGAAAAGTTCAGTATTACAGTCGAAGTAGGCTGCGAACTTAAAGAATAGGCGATAGGTCTTCAATAACAGTTTATTTAAACGACCAAGTGTATCGTAACGTTTTGAAGTACCATAACAGCGAAACAAACATTCTATCAACGTTAAAAGAACCCGATCAGGGTCAGACAAAATAAGGTCCGCATAGTATTCTGGAAAGATAGGAATTAGAGGACAGAATAATCAGAAGGGAGAATTAAATTCAAGACGTTGTTTCAAGGAAACGAACGAACTGTAAAAAGCACTAAGTTACGAGGAGTATTAGATGCTAGAAAATAATAGGTCACCGATAGAGTATTTGGGAGACCGTGAACAAGACAGACTTTCACTAGACAACTAATAGGGTCTAGAAAGAAGCAGTTCGAGCTAATAATAATAATAGCCGATCGTCAGGAAACCGGATTTGAAGAAGTACCATTCCAGGGAGGGGTAGAGTGTTCGAGACTTCCATATTCTGGTCAGATAGGAAGCCGACATCTACTAGTTTCACCCTTGGAGACGGGGAAGCAAACATCACGTGTGCAAGGCCTAATCAAAGCCTCAGTGATTAGAATCAGTGTAGTGTAAATATATAAAATTTGTGTTAGATAGTAATTTTTCAGTGATTTTATTGTGTGTAATAGAAGAATACCGAAGTGTATTTTAAAATGTTACCAGTGTTTAAAGTATATAAAGTATATGTGTGTCAAGATATGTCAGTGTATGAAATGAATTTGAGCACGATGGTGTAATCATAAATAGTGGGCAAAAATGAAACTTCGTTGGAAAGCACGGTAATGGACCGTCTGAACATGTAAGTAACTATTTCCATTATGTTATGTGTTGGCGGAATATCTGTGTACAATCCACCTGAGAATGATAAATAGGGATGTTTTTGAATAACAAATAACAGAATAAGAGCGCGATCTGAACAGATAAAAAATTGAGAAATTATAAAATAATTATGTGAAATGAATAAAATCCTTTAGAGGAAATGTAAGAAATAAATTATCAGCAAGCGTAATAATAATATGAATTATATAAATGAAGATTAAGTTGAATTATATGAAAGTAATAGCTTTTGAGCTTTTGTAAAGGAATAAAGACATGGTGTGAATGCATGTTCTTAAAGTATAGCGATTATTGTCACGGGAGAGGATTAATATGAAAGTTTGAGATATAGATCAAATGATGATTTTGAATTTATCAGTTCTGTGGAAGACGCTAGGCCTTAAAGTAATGTATAGCACATTGTCGCGCATTAAAGTAAATTGTCACGCGAGGAAGGCGTTGAATCTAAATATACTTGGTAAATTAATTGTGAGGGACAGTTGATTGCGGTAATTGATGATAAGTCCTCCATATAGTGATGTAGATCACGAGGCGTTGTATAATGGGTGCGAATTATTGTATCGATGAGCGCAGGTCAGACCGAGGTCGCCCTAAGCCGCTAATTTGTTGTAAAGTCCTCCAGTATGGGATTGGTTCCCGAGGCAGTTGAGAGAGTCGAACCCAGACTCGTATAGTTGTTGAAGCCCCTAAATATTGTTGTTGTATTGAATTATTCTTACCCATCAATGATGACACTTCATAATTAATAAATGCCAAGGTTGCGAAAGTGGTCTATGAACCTAAATAATGTTGTTTAAATGAATGAAAAGAAACGCCTGGTCTGTTCAGAGAACTGTGTTTGAGAAATAGCTGTTTTAAAGCATGAGTGTAGTGGTCCCGTGTGGGCGATACTGAAGGTCTCCCTCCCGGGCAATAAATCAAGTCGAGTGTCACGGTCCAATCCCTCGCTATTGAAAGCGTGGTAGGTCAGGGGAACCGTCTATTTGAAGTAATAATAAACCATGAGTGTTTAGAGTTTGTTAATGACCCGGGATTCGAACCGAGGTTCTTGTAGATGAAAGTTACCGCTTGCAAGTTCAGATCGTTTGCTTTCTTATGAGATGATGGTCTTTTAAGACAGATAATAATAAATATAAATCCATAATGTAATGAGATATTGATGTAGGATTTCACGAGTTCAATGAAGACAATTAGATTTCGGGAGTGATCATAATTTTTGACTTTGTTCAAGTAGTCTTCTATAACTCGGGAGTACACAAGTATTTTTCCCGATCACTGTAGTGAATTTGTTAACTTGAGAGAGGTGGTAACATGAGAACATTGTGAAATGCCCAAAAATTTAAGTAAAGGAGTAACAATCACTTTGAATAAGATTATATATTGTTTTGATTATAAGAAACTCATAAAATAGATATTGAGGTGTGTAAAAGAATAACACAGTTTATAGTGGAAAGTATCGAGCCATTGGAGCTCGTGATTGTAGTGAATTTTAAAAAGGGATACTTTATGGAAGTGAAAAGAATTATAAGTTTGTTGGTTTGAAGGAAACCATGTATTTTAATATAACATTTGTTTGATTTTATGTATTCCTTGTTCACTTTGAACAAGTTAGAAGGATTGGTCAGTAGTTTATTTGTTTAATTTGTTTGTAGCGCCATATATTTGGTTAATTAAATGTTTTATAATAGGAGTTGATTTTGTTTTTATTTTGGAAGTGTATCCTCTATTTAATCCAAAATGTGTAAATCACAGAGTGGGAGAACATACCAAAACCCCGAAAATCCCGATTTGAGCATTGCTGGCATACTGTGATTTGCATATTTCTTGATAAAGGGGCACAGGGGGGCATAAAAGTACTGTGCTTGGATTAATAATTAAAGGAACTCTTAAGACGGTCATATTATGTAAAGTAAAGTAATGATAGGAATAGCTACAACATATAATGTTAACTGATCGCATGGGTCCCTGGAAACTCACACCGAGTAGCCCTGAATAAATATAAATAAACCCCCCTATAAATCATACTATTTTGGTACCCAGTACGCAGGGCCGAGTTTTCCTAGAGAAAACCCGAGTTTTCTCGAAAAATCAAAATTTTCATTTTTTAATGGTTTTTCGAAATTTTGAATTTTTAAATACTTCCATAAAGGTTTTGACATTGAATGAGTATATCAAAAGGGTACGTTTTAGTAAACACCCGTACCAAGGTAAAAATTTTGGAAATTGGGACACAATAGTTCAGATTATCATCTCTCAAGCATGTACCAGCGATGTGGCATGATAGCCCACTGTATTCTAATAAGTTGGCATTAAGTGAGGAAATGCAAAGGCTCTTGGAGGCCATGAACAATAGATTCGAAAAAATAGACAATACATTGGGTCTCCAACAGGATGAAAATAAAAAAGAGTTCGAATCCTTAAATCACAATTTAGGATCTTTAAAAACTAATAGTGATAACATGGGAACTAAATTAGAAGCTATCGAGGCCGACTGTATAAGAATGAACAATGAACTGAAGGCTGAGATAGATAAAATGAAAATAGAAAATGGAGATAACATTAAAGAACAGTTGAAAGTGATAAAAGATGAGACGTTAGAGTCTATAAAAGCCGACAGTAAAGCAAATAATGAGGCACTGAAGGCTGAAATAGAAAGGACAATGAATACCAAATTTCAAGATTTTTACACGGGGTTGGAGAGTAAGTTGATGAGTTAAAAGGAGATATCACAGGTAAAATGGAAAAAACTTGTAAAGAGAATGTAGATGCATGTAAAAATGAACTTGTAGACCGGATCCAAGGGGTGCAGGCAAAGTTAGAAGCTCAGATAAAATCTAACAGCAATATTTGTGAAAAATCCCGGAAGGAGATAAAAGATAGTCTTGATAGGCTAGAAGGCAGATTTGAAGGGGTTGAGGAAAAAGTAGGAAACATCGAGGGAAAAGTTGAGAAAGTTCAGGACGATGTTAATGATATGAGAACTCAAAATAAAGAAGATGCAAATAACAGGAAAAATCAATTTGATTATTTTACCGGGCAGGTAGATGAGAACTTAAAGAAGCACGAGGAGGGAATAAATAAAAGATTAGGTACATACGAAAAGCATATCCAGGAAGAAAGAAAGGAACGAAATGAAGAAAATCAGGAGAATACCCAGAAAATAGAGGAAATAAGTAAGGGTATCAATGAGGTTCAGGAAACCATGGAAACCTTAAAGGGACAAGTAGGAAAAACAAATACTGAAGTAAAACTGGTCAAAGATGACTTAACGGAATTATATAAAAGTCAAGGGAAAACTGAGGAAAAGCTTGAAGAAATTAAGGGAAATCTGGTCAAAGGACAAAAGGAGATGGAGAGAAAAATAAAGGAAATACGAGAAGACTTAGATACCATAGGTGACGTTAAGCCAGAAATTATAAAAGAACAGGTCATGGTCATCAAGAAAGAGGTAGAAGATCAATTAGCTGAAATCAGGGATAGTTTCAGGGAAGAGAAATTCCAACTCAAAAAGAATCAAGACAGAATTCAGAATGAATTAGGATCCCGGTTGGAAAGGACTGAACACAAGAACAGTCAAATGGAAATTCAACTCATGGCTAATGAAGAAAGTGCCCGAAGAGAAAGGAAATTAGAATTTGAAAGTCAGGATGAATTCCAAAAGACAGGATGGGTAGATCCCCATGAACGAGACACAAATCAAGATAGGGACTTAGGAGGGGAGAGCCCTTATAAGAACCCAGGATATCCGATGGCGATGTCTACCCCTTATATGAACCAAACAAATGGTCAAATAATAAATATCATCAAGTCAAATGAGGACAGACCGGTGAAGTTTACGGGTAATAATATGTCAATTACTCCTAAATACTGGTTGAAGGAGGTCGCAGAGTACTTGAATGAAATGAAAGTTCCTCAGGATCGGAGACTGAGAGCAATTGAGAAGCTGTTGGCAGGTGATTGTCTCACCTGGTTCAGGATTTTCAGGTATACATTTGACACGGTGGAAGGTTTTAGAGAAGCTTTCCTGAAAAGATATTGGGCAGCAGATGTCCAAGAGAATCTGAGGCTAGATCTGTACTCTAGGAAGTATAGCACAAATGCCCCAACTAAGTACTCAGAATTTTTCACCACTCAGCTGTGTAAATTCCGGGAACTTGATATTGCTCCTGCTGAGAACGACCTGTGTGCCGCCATTGCAAGACAACTTCCATATGAGATCCAGAGGTTGTTAATCTCATCTAAAGCCAGAAGTGCTGTGGAAGTGGAGAGCGTCTTACGGCAATTAGATATGACGACTTCACACGTTACTCCCAGGCATCCAAGACAGACTGAGCAGGTACATATGGCCAGCAGTCAAGAAAACAGAGAGAAACCATCGACCAGAAATCAGTCCACTAGTACTGATACTCAGGGACTGGGTCGAGAATATGGACATCAAGAGCCTAGGGGAATACAGCCATACTATAGAGGAGGATATCGAGGAAGGAATCCTAGAAATACGGGTTATAGGCAACAAGAGAACCGACCCTATAACAATAATAATCAGAGGCAGGATAACAGGAAGAGATGGGAAAATTATCCCAGAAGGAATGTGAGGCCGGAAGACAGAAATGATGAATATCGGGCCGAAATAGAAGAAAGATATCAGGAAAGTCTTCGTTACATGAATGAACGAACAGACGAACCTGAAACACAAAGAGTCCGTTGGAGTGAGGCAATAAAGAACCGAAAATCACCCGACCGACTAGAAGGAGCTCAAAGCTTGGAGCTACAAGCTCAATTGAAGAATGAGGGGAAAGGAAGCCCTCAGGATAAAAAAAATTCAAAATTAAATCATCAAAAGTGGAAACATACCAGGAGCTGGGAGGAGGTAGAGATTGTGAATTGGACAGCAAGACCAGATGAGCTAATTAAATAGGATGTGGAAGGAATCCCACCTATTAGAAGAGAACTACCTATCATCATGCTAAGGATAGAAGGATTACTGGTCAGGGCATTAATTGATACTGGATCAACCATAAGTTTAATTACGCAAACCCTCCTAAATGAATTGGAAACAAGAGGTTGTGTATTGAAAATTCCCACCTCAAGTGTGAAGATTGAGGGAATTATTCCTGAAAAATCTTTAACATGTAAATTTCAGGTATACATTGATTTGATCATTGGTAACGCTGAAATTTCGCAATGCTTTTTGCTGGTAAATCAATTGCCATATAATGTCATATTAGGTATTGATTTTATCCGTGAGAACAAGGTCATTATAGACCTAGCGCAAAATTGCATTAGGATTCAAAGAGAGGATGTGGACGAACAAAACATTACTTTACAGGAACAGGATGCGAAAATAGGAGAACAGGTATGGCATGTGGAAGAAGTGAACGAGGAAGGTTGTAAGGACATAGAAAAGGTATTTGAAGTCCTAAACATAGAACTTGAAGATAGTTTGGAAACTGAGTTCGAAACCAACCTGTCAGGAAAAATAGAGGAAGCTAAAGTTGACCTCGAAAACAAGGAAAAATTAAAGGAATTACTATTAAACTACAGGGACGTATTTGATTCCAAGCCAGGGAAGATTGAAAATTTTAAATACGCTTTTCAAGTAAATGATTGGGCACCGTTCAGACAAAAACCGTACCCGGTTGCAGAAAAACATTACCCACAAACGAAGAAAACACTGCAGGAGATGATAGAGGCAGGTGTTATAGAAAAGATGGCGACACCATATGTTAGTCCATTAGTAATTGTGAGTAAACCGGATGGCTCAGTAAGGGTGTGTTTGGATGCCAGAAATTTGAACGCGAAAATCATACCAGAAAATGATTCGGCACCACCCATAAAAGAAATACTGAGGAAATTTAAAGGCAAAAAGATATTCACAAATATTGACATGACTTCTTCGTATCATCATCTCGAACTGGAAGAGAAAACCAGTCTCATAACTGGATTTCAGTTCGACCAACAAACATATTGCTTCAAGAGATGTCCGTTTGGCTTGAAGACCGCGGGATCCGCCTTAATAAGAGCGCTTGATCGTAACCTGTCAGAGGAAGTGAAAGATTGCACTATCCGTTATGTGGATGACATTTTGCTTACTTCAGAAAACATTGAGGAACATTTGGAAAAGTTAAAGAAATTATTGGAAGATTTAAGAAGGGCTAACTTTAAGATTAATTTGAAGAAATCAAATTTTTGTCAGAGACAAGTTACATTTTTGGGGCATGTGATTGATAAGGATGGTGTTAAACCAAATCCATGCAAATTAGAATCGATAAGAGATTTTCCCAGACCTTTGAAGGTGAAAAACGTTCGCCAGTTTTTGGGATTGATTGGATTTTTCTCAGGACATTGTCCATCATACACCAAAACTGTTGCACCACTACAGGACCTTCTGAAGAAGGGGGCAAGTGGAAATGGACGGAGGAAACAGAAAAAGCATTTATAGAGGCCAAGGAAATGCTCTTAAGTTATGTGAAGCTAGGATATCCTGATTTTAATCAGAGATTTGTCATACAAACAGATGCATCCCAGATTGGAATAGGGGCAATGCTATATCAGGAAAACCCGGATAACCCTGAGAAGAAAAATTATCTAGCTTTCACAAGTCGGAGACTGAAACCACACGAGAAAATTTATACAATCAGCGAGATCGAGCTGTTAGCGATATTGCACGCGTTGCAATATTGGCGAAAGATCGTATATGGGTTTCAAGTCACATTAAGGACGGACCATAAAGCCTTAACCTTTTTGATGAAGACGGATTTATCCAGTCAAAGGTTGATGCGTTGGGCTTTATACATTCAACAGTTCGACGTAAATATAGAGTATTGCCCAGGGAAAGAAAATGTAGTTCCAGATTATTTAAGTAGACAGCCAGAGTCCACAGAAGAGGAAGTAATGGCTATTGATTTGGAAGACAGGGATCAGCGTACTCTGAATGAGTTAAGAAGCATTGGTCAACGACAACGTGAGGATACATGGATGAACATGCTCATATCTTTCTTGGAAGGGAGTTTGATAAGGGGAACACCGGCGTACACTGAAGCTAATAAGATAGCTCAGGATTACACATTCTTTAATGGATTGTTATATAAGTTTGTGGACTCTGACCATACCGATTAAGGATCGTAGTACCTGCGATTTTACAGAGGAAAGTGGTATGGTTAGCCCATAGATCGTTCGGACATATGGGAGTCGACAAAACAATGCTGAAAGAAGCATTTGTATGGCCGAGACTGAGAGAGACTGTAAGGGATACGCTCAAGACATGTGATCTATGTCAAAGGATTAAACCAAATGCGTTTTTGATGAGACAAAAGCCAATACCATTGTTGCCTGAGAGGCCAGGTCAAATTATTTCTATTGACAATTTCGGACCTTTGCCAAAGGCTAGGGTAGGAAATAGACACATAATGGTGGCTATGGATGTTTTCACAAAAATGGTTGTCCTTGCTCCCATACAGAAAACTAGTACCAAACAGGTGTTAAAACGACTCAAAGAAAAAGTGATACCTATTCTGGGAAAACCCGAGAATTTGTTGTCGGATCACGGTAGTTGTTTTACAAGTGTAGAGTTCAGACAGGAATTAGAGAGACTTGGAATACGTCAGATTTTTTCAAGTATTCGCCATCCTGAGGCAAATCCTGTGGAAAGAGTGATGAGGGAGACGGCCAAGTATTGTAGGATATACTGTGCCGAAGAAAATTGGAAGTGGATAAATATCCTGGATATTATCGAATTTTGTATAAACAACACAATCCATGAATCTACGGGAGAGATACCAATAACGTTACATCGGAATGAGCAACCAGAGAGACCTTGGAGTCTGGTAATTCCTAGGCCAGCAGACGCTCAGCCTGGAAGAGATGTACGGATAAGAAGAGCCTTTGAGCATCTAAAAGCTCAAGCTGATAGAAGGCAAAGAAGAAACAGGCACAAGAGGTATCATCGACCACTATTAGCAGGAGAAATGGTGTTAGTGAAAAGATCAGCCATTTCGGATCCAGGGAACCGCGTGTACAAGAAGTTCCAGAAAATGAACCACGGACCGTATCAAATCATAAGAGACTTAAGAAATAATGCCTATAGAATTCGGCACTGTGAAACGAATCACGAAGTGACCATGAACTCAGCGAATTTAAAAGTATATTACCCTCCCGAAGACTTCGATGAAGCAAATGAACAAGCCCTGGTTATGGAAAAATTTAGAGATGATGAATCTACTTTTGATAAAAGCAATGGTAAGGTAGAACTAGGAAACAGAACTCAACCATTCGAGTGCGAATGCGAATTAGAGAAACTGTATTGTGAGATAAGAGAAATAATTGATTTTGTTGAAAAGGAAAATTTCAATTTAAGAAGAGAGAATGATGAAATAAAGAAACGGGTAGGGATAGACCACACCCGTAACGAAGAATTATGTTCTGGAAACTTGTAGTCCAGACAAATAAGAAAGAAAGAAAGGGTAGGGACAGAGCGTACCCAACCTGCACTATTACCGGATATGACTTAAAAGGTGGAAAAACCCAAATTATCGTGGGATTTTAAAGGAATAAACATCAGAAGGTACTGAGAAATGTTAAGATGGCTTCGACAATGAAGAAAAATAAGATTTTATAAATTATTGAAATAAATTTCCTCAAAATTTTTCGAAAATGTATTTACCTAAGGAGGGGAGAGATGAACCCATGTACCAATGGTTCAAGGGGTCGAATCCATGTATTTTGGTAAAAAGAAGTAAGGAAATATGCAGTCTTCAGAGGAACATAGAAAGATTTTATACAAGAAGGCTAGTATAACGTTGTGAAATAAACTGAAGCCAGGTGGCCAGGAAATGAGATCATGCCTGACGCATTGATTAATAGCCAGTCACGAATATAAATAGAACGAGTGGAATTTTCCAAGCGAGTGACGAAGAGCGTGTTTCGGAAATCGCCCTTACCTTGCAGTAAAATGGCAACCGCGCAGCTGTGCCAGAAGAATAATAATTAGATTTAACCCATTTGCAAAAAATTAACTAAAGAAATACAGCATTGTGAATCATTTCGGAATAGAGATTTTTGTGTGGAGAAAGATGTTATAATAAATGCCCAGGAAAGAAGTGCCGACGTGGTCATACGTCATTGGGGGTTTCCCGAGACCCGAGGAGGGGGGGAATTAAAAATCAACTGTAACACCCACACAGCTGAAGACTAAATTTTATTTAATATCTCAGAACTGCACGATCGATTTTCATGTGCAAAGAAGTCAGTTTACGTTTAGAAAACGAGCTTTCCAGAGATATAATTTTAAATAATGTGCGACCATTACTTCAAAAGTTGGTTCCGAAAAAGACGTAGAATTTATCTTTTTGTCGCCGATTTGTATAAAAGCACTGGCAGGGCCAGGCTAATCATGCAGTACTTACTAGACCTCGAGAGGTCGTGATACTCTGTATCAATCACCAGCGTGCACCCGAAGGGAGTGGCCGAGAAGTATCATCAAACTATCGCCGTGTGGAGAATTAGGAAAATCCTAATACAGGATTTAGTTCCGCCAATATCAGTCTGACAGTGAAAAGTTCAGTATTACAGTCGAAGTAGGCTGCGAACTTAAAGAATAGGCGATAGGTCTTCAATAACAGTTTATTTAAACGACCAAGTGTATCGTAACGTTTTGAAGTACCATAACAGCGAAACAAACATTCTATCAACGTTAAAAGAACCCGATCAGGGTCAGACAAAATAAGGTCCGCATAGTATTCTGGAAAGATAGGAATTAGAGGACAGAATAATCAGAAGGGAGAATTAAATTCAAGACGTTGTTTCAAGGAAACGAACGAACTGTAAAAAGCACTAAGTTACGAGGAGTATTAGATGCTAGAAAATAATAGGTCACCGATAGAGTATTTGGGAGACCGTGAACAAGACAGACTTTCACTAGACAACTAATAGGGTCTAGAAAGAAGCAGTTCGAGCTAATAATAATAATAGCCGATCGTCAGGAAACCGGATTTGAAGAAGTACCATTCCAGGGAGGGGTAGAGTGTTCGAGACTTCCATATTCTGGTCAGATAGGAAGCCGACATCTACTAGTTTCACCCTTGGAGACGGGGAAGCAAACATCACGTGTGCAAGGCCTAATCAAAGCCTCAGTGATTAGAATCAGTGTAGTGTAAATATATAAAATTTGTGTTAGATAGTAATTTTTCAGTGATTTTATTGTGTGTAATAGAAGAATACCGAAGTGTATTTTAAAATGTTACCAGTGTTTAAAGTATATAAAGTATATGTGTGTCAAGATATGTCAGTGTATGAAATGAATTTGAGCACGATGGTGTAATCATAAATAGTGGGCAAACATGAAACTTCGTTGGAAAGC
The DNA here is from genome assembly GCA_946902985.2 of Meconema thalassinum. Classification (NCBI taxonomy): domain Eukaryota; kingdom Metazoa; phylum Arthropoda; class Insecta; order Orthoptera; family Tettigoniidae; genus Meconema; species Meconema thalassinum. The sequence continues at coordinate 397,690,582 of OX336394.1, read as the reverse complement.
ACGGTAATGGACCGTCTGAACATGTAAGTAACTATTTCCATTATGTTATGTGTTGGCGGAATATCTGTGTACAATCCACCTGAGAATGATAAATAGGGATGTTTTTGAATAACAAATAACAGAATAAGAGCGCGATCTTAACAGATAAAAAATTGAGAAATTATAAAATAATTATGTGAAATGAATAAAATCCTTTAGAGGAAATGTAAGAAATAAATTATCAGCAAGCGTAATAATAATATGAATTATATAAATGAAGATTAAGTTGAATTATATGAAAGTAATAGCTTTTGAGCTTTTGTAAAGGAATAAAGACATGGTGTGAATACATGTTCTTAAAGTATAGCGATTATTGTCACGGGACAGGATTAATATGAAAGTTTGAGATATAGATCAAATGATGATTTTGAATTTATCAGTTCTGTGGAAGACGCTAGGCCTTAAAGTAATGTATAGCTCATTGTCGCGCATTAAAGTAAATTGTTACGCGAGGAAGGCGTTGAATCTAAATATACTTGGTAAATTAATTGTGAGGGACAGTTGATTGCGGTAATTGATGATAAGTCCTCCATATAGTGATGTAGATCACGAGGCGTTGTATAATGGGTGCGAATTATTGTATTGATGAGCGCAGGTCAGACCGAGGTCGCCCTAAGCCGCTAATTTGTTGTAAAGTCCTCCAGTATGGGATTGGTTCCCGAGGCAGTTGAGAGAGTCGAACCCAGACTCGTATAGTTGTTGAAGCCCCTAAATATTGTTGTTGTATTGAATTATTCTTACCCATCAATGATGACACTTCATAATTAATAAATGCCAAGGTTGCGAAAGTGGTCTATGAACCTAAATAATGTTGTTTAAATGAATGAAAAGAAACGCCTGGTCTGTTCAGAGAACTGTGTTTGAGAAATAGCTGTTTTAAAGCATGAGTGTAGTGGTCCCGTGTGGGCGATACTGAAGGTCTCCCTCCCGGGCAATAAATCAAGTCGAGTGTCACGGTCCAATCCCTCGCTATTGAAAGCGTGGTAGGTCAGGGGAACCGTCTATTTGAAGTAATAATAAACCATGAGTGTTTAGAGTTTGTTAATGACCCGGGATTCGAACCGAGGTTCTTGTAGATGAAAGTTACCGCTTGCAAGTTCAGATCGTTTGCTTTCTTATGAGATGATGGTCTTTTAAGACAGATAATAATAAATATAAATCCATAATGTAATGAGATATTGATGTAGGATTTCACGAGTTCAATGAAGACAATTAGATTTCGGGAGTGATCATAATTTTTGACTTTGTTCAAGTAGTCTTCTATAACTCGGGAGTACACAAGTATTTTTCCCGATCACTGTAGTGAATTTGTTAACTTGAGAGAGGTGGTAACATGAGAACATTGTGAAATGCCCAAAAATTTAAGTAAAGGAGTAACAATCACTTTGAATAAGATTATATATTGTTTTGATTATAAGAAACTCATAAAATAGATATTGAGGTGTGTAAAAGAATAACACAGTTTATAGTGGAAAGTATCGAGCCATTGGAGCTCGTGATTGTAGTGAATTTTAAAAAGGGATACTTTATGGAAGTGAAAAGAATTATAAGTTTGTTGGTTTGAAGGAAACCATGTATTTTAATATAACATTTGTTTGATTTTATGTATTCCTTGTTCACTTTGAACAAGTTAGAAGGATTGGTCAGTAGTTTATTTGTTTAATTTGTTTGTAGCGCCATATATTTGGTTAATTAAATGTTTTATAATAGGAGTTGATTTTGTTTTTATTTTGGAAGTGTATCCTCTATTTAATCCAAAATGTGTAAGTCACAGAGTGGGAGAACATACCAAAACCCCGAAAAACCCGATTTGAGCATTGCTGGCATACTGTGATTTGCATATTTCTTGATAAAAAGGCACAGTAGGCCATAGAGTTATGTACTATTAGATGAAGATTTTTGCATAGGTTCATTTTTCAAACGTTCACTTCGATCGCATGATTAATACACAAGAAATAAAAACTTAATTTATAATTTCGCACAGCCGCCATCTTGGGTTATGTGAACAATTGAACTAAATTATATGCCAGTCAGTGCATTACAATGTGTATATACATTTACTGTACCCAGGGGCGGCCCTAGGGTGGTGCGAACGGTGCGACCGCACCGGGCACTGTCGTATGGGGGGGGGGGGGGGGGGGGCGCAGAAATTGCAACGATAGTTTGACAGCGCAAAAAAATATAACTTAATCACCTTATTAGCATACTTCTTAACCCTACCGGTCAGAATTAATTCTATATAAGTGAGCTGGGGTGCGTGCGTTTCAAAGGTGTAGACATATAGCGTGACATACGCACGTAACGTTGTATAAATTATAACGAGTTGAAACCAATATCTATACTTCTAGGGTTCTGTCAACCACCTGTTTTCTTGGTGTTGGATCATGTGCGGGTGCATGTGAATGGTGATTTGTGTCTGTGTTGCAAGCTACAAGTGAAATTGAGACTTTACTTACTGTTAGAACGTTACAATACTAAGTGTTGTTATGTAATGTAAGATATCAGTAACATCACATTACACATATTTATGTTCGACCCTGACTATTATATGTCAGAAAACTGTATCATAATGAAGGTCATTATAACACTATTTTTCATTATGAAACAGTTTCTCCCACCAATCACAGCTCAAGAAACAGTTGTTTGAACAATCAGGTGAGGATATCATCACACCTGCACTGAGTTCCAAGGCCTTCTAATTTAAATTTCACTGCGTTGCCTAGTGTCATAGTGGGTTAATCGAGGAAGCCATGGTCAAATACAAGGCATTCTCTGCGTCACATGCGCTCTGTTCAGTACATAAAACTGGTGAAATCTTGACAGATATTTATGAATATTTATGTTCGAATATAAAATAGTTATAATAATTATCGTCGAACATAAACAGTCGTATGCAACTCGCCTATAATGCTAATTAAGACATTTGTATGGAAATTATAAAACTTGCATACGCTCGTTTTATAAACATACTCGTGTCTTAATTATTGCCATTATAGGCTCGTTGCATAATGTACTATTATGTTCGACCCTCACTATTATGTGTCAGAAAACTGTATCATAATAATGGTCATTATAACACTGTTTTTCATTATGATACAGTTTCTCCAGCCAATCAGAGCTCGTTCATTGACCAATTAGGTAACGATACCTTCACACATGCGCTCAAAATCCAACATGTCGGACATAAACACAACATCGAACTATAATAAATTACCGACATGGAATACGCACCGTCCATATGTTCACGTAAATAAACAAGAAATAGCACTGTACCTTAATATCGCCAACACTAATTTCTACACAGCGCATTGCCATCAAACAACTCCGGTGACAATATTACTGAGGGACGGCAGATGTTAACATATGGCCTGCATATGGCATTGCAAGCACACAGAGCGCATGCGTCGGTCGTTCAGAGATCTTGAAAGACAGAGATATACCCAGCGCTCGCTCTGCGATCACAAAATTCAAGTGGCTGACTCTCGACAGATATTTATGAATATTTATGTTAAAACATATAATAAAGTTATAAATATCGTCGAAATAAACAGTCGTATGCAACTTGCCTATAATGGTAATTAAGACACTTGTATGGAAATTATAAAACTCGCATACACTCGTTTTATAAAAATACTCGTGTCTTAATTATAGCCATTATAGGCTCGTTGCACGCCGGCCTCTCACCGCTGGGTCCGTGGTTCAAATCCCGGTCACTCCATGTGAGGTCTGTGCTGGACAAAACGGAGGCAGACAGGTTTTTCTCCGGGTACTCCGGTTTTCCCTGTCAAAATTTCATTCCAGCAACACTCTCCACTATCATTTCATTTCATCTGTCATTCATTTCATCATTGCCCCAGAGGAGTGCGACAGGCTTCGGCACCCGGCACCCGGCACAGTTCATATCCTCGCCGCTAGTTGGGGGCTTCATTCATTCCATTCCTGACCCGGTCGGAGACTGGAAGCAGGCTGTGGATTTTCATAGGCTCGTTGCATAATGTACTATTCTTTTTGTGTAGATATTAATCATGCCTAGTCCGTTCTAAGCACGACTATAAGCGAATAATATTAAATAATATTTTAGGAGCGTTCCAGGAATATTATTTTAATATTAAAAGAATAGTTATTATTATTAATAACGTAAAAAAATGTTTGTTAGTTTCTATGGGGGAGGGGACACCACAATTAGATCTCGCACCACCTGAAAATATTGCTAGGGCCGCCTCCGACTGTAACATATTTCACAGCGCGCAGGTGGTTAAATCGCGAGAAAAGTCCATTAAAATGTTTCACCTTCGCTTGACCGCCATGTTCGTTTTGTATTTTACAGGTTTTAGAAGTCTCCTAGCTGACCTTCTATTAGTGCCCTTTATCACCGTACAAATTTTCAGGGTGATATCAGTACTAGTTTCGGAGATATAGAATGCCAGAGAAATATTTTGCTCAGCCACCATCTTGAGGTTATGTAGACAATTGAACTAAATTAGATGCCAGTGCATTACAATGTGTTTACACATTTGCTGTACCAAGTTTCATTGCGTTTGGATGGTTTAATCGCGAGAAAAGTCTATTTAAAAGTATAAATTCAGCTTGGCTGCCATGTTCGTTTTGTAGCCAACAGGTTTTTGAAAGTCTCGTAGGTGACCTTTTAGTAGTGTCCTTTATCACCATACAGAATTACAGGGTGATATCAGTAATAGTTTCGGAGATATATAATGCCGGTGAAATATTTCGCACAGCCGCCATGTTGGATTGGTGGGACGTAATAAAATTTGAAGGGCACAGTCGGGGTCGGCCAAAATAGTACTATGACTTTACCGAGTTTCATTGAAATCGCTCCAGCCATTTAGAAGTTATTAGGGAGGACACACACACACACAGACAAAAGGTGATCTCATAAGCCTATTTTTCATCAAATGAAAATAGGCTAAAAAGGGGGGGGGAAAGGGGATAAAGGTCCCAAAAAAAGGGGAAAAGGGGCGTGAAAAATGACTCTTTCCGCAACTAGAAAAAAAAATCACATTGTGATATCTTTCCGAACAGCTTTAATTTACCCTAAGAAAAAAGGTGCGCACTGAAAAATCCTAACCCTGGTGGGGCGTGAAGTGATTTCCGAATTAAGTTTTTTTAACTCAAATATTACAATTTTGTAAAATAAACATTTTTCGAATCTCTCCAAGCGATTGGCTCACTAAGTCTATCGTTCAAAAGCACTGGTAATTGCCAACTGCTGGTAGAAACCTCTGCGGAGACGCGAGGTTGGAGGTGAAATAAGGAATTTGCTGTGTTGTTAAGGAGCAAAATCATGCCAATTGTATCGCATCGTTGGCATAACTTTGTGATTTCTTTAAAGCTTTGAACAGTTTGAACTTAAAGCTCCAAGGCAAAAAATCCAATATTAGGCATTCCTGGAAAACATACAGTTATGGAAACGCCGGCTTCAGTTGAACAACTTCTCATCCTTTCACCTCCTTAATGAAATTTTGTCGGTAAATGAACGTGATCGTAATAAACTTAGGTGCAAATTCAGTCACATTTGGATTCCCTGGCACAAAAATTCAACTTCTACTTTCCTGTTATCTCGCCGGAGGATGGTCCTGGATATTAACAAGAAATTCGTTTGCCATTGACATTGAAGCACTGCCAGCACAGCTTCAAGAAGAAGCCATAGATTTGAAGTGTGAATCAAAGCTAAAAGATGATTCTAAAATATGAGGACAGGGTGACTTTTGGGTAAACTGTCTTGCAGTGTATCCTGTAATAGCCAAATTTGCACTGCGTGTCATTGTTCCATTTTCAAAGACATATTTATGCGAGTCAGGATTTTCAACACTGAGTGTCATAGAAACAAAGCAGCACTGTCGGCTTGATGTTGCAAGTGATCTCCGCTGTGCTCTGTCAAATATCAAACCAAACATACCGAATCTTACCAAGAGAAAACAGTGTCAACCCTCTTCACTGACATTTGTTGACTAATTTAAGGATTTGTTATGAAAGTGTGTTCTTTGTATTGTGCTAAAATGATGTTAGTATGTTATAGATAGGTCTATTCCATTATGTAGTGTTATTAGGTTAGGTCTATATCTTCCGCGTCAATCGAAGAGGTTATAGAAGCGTTGAGTGGAGGGGACGGAGAGAGGGGGGGGGGGAGGGGAGGGAGGAGGGAGGAGGGAGGAGGGAGGAGGGGGGCGCGATGAACTCCCGTATCTGAAAAAGAGGGCGTCAGCTGACAAAGGTTGGGAATCACTGTTCTATAGTCTCCAGATGGTTTTAAGAATTTTCACTATCACCTACTGCTTCAGTAACAGCAATAAAAATACTAAACCCCCTGGCGCTATAGCCCGTGAAGGGCCTACACCTACCAAGAGGCTGCTGCTCAGCCATGTGGCCTGCAGATTATGGAGTGACACATGGTCAGCGCATCGGGTCCCCTCGGCCGTTAATCTTGGTCTCCATGACCGGGGTGCTGCCTGACTGTCATACAGCTACTCAATTGTCCTCACTAGGTTGAGTGCACCCCGTTCCATTCCTCATGTCAGTTTCTAAAATCCCTGACGGAGCCGGTAATCGAACCCGGGTCCTCCGGGTACGAAGCAGGTGTGCTACCCTAACACCATGGGGCCAGCAACAGCAAGAACAGAAGTCAACATCGATACAGCTGCCGTGATTGTGTGGAATGATCGACAGATATTGAACAATACAAGTAAATGAAAGCCTGGGAATTTCAATAAGTACCACTTTCACTATTCTGCATGCCTCGGGTTGGTGCCATGTGAAGGTTGTTCAAATGGACACAAGTCATGAGGTTTGCTGACAGCAGAGATCCTTTCCTTAAGCTAGACATACTGTATCTCTCTCACATCCCTGATATGACCACTCAGAGTTTTTTCTCATCCCCAAATTCAAAGAGAAGCAATATGGCCATCTTTTTTGACAGCTAAAAGGAAGTACAGTATTAACAAGGTCTGAGGCGATTCTGAAAGACATTACTCAGAGTGGTTTATGCCATGTGTTTGAGGACTGGCGGAGACATCATAAGTGAATTGAAGTGGTTGGGGATTACTTAGAAAGTGATTATGTGTAAATGAGAGTAGTAAACAGTTGGACATTTAAAAAGAAAGTCTCACTCTCTGTTGAACAGCCCTCGTATTTAAACCCAGTTCACTTAAAAAATAAGGCTTTCATGGCTTGGAATATTAGTTATGATATTCTTTTGGATTATTATTGTTGAATTGCGAAAAGTAAATGGAATTATTCGAGACATTCTGCTAGGAACCATTGTCAATTGTTGCATGGGTCAGTTGAGGTTTAGTTCCTGTATCCATCACTAGATAGCTAACAGGAGCCTATGCTATCATTCACGTCATATGTTTTCTTGAGTGCCAAATTGCCAGAAGTAGCAACTTCTATCGCAGAAGGAACTATGCCCGATGTGGGTTCCTGTACTGACAGTAAATGAATGTGTTGTTGTTTGAGTCTTCAGTCTTTTGACTGATTTGATGCAGATCTCCATGTCTCCCTGTCCTGAGCTAATCATTTCATCTCTACATATCTACCACACCCTACATCCGAGGCAATATGTTTAACATATTCTAACCTTGGTCTACCCCTACAGTTCTTGTCCTCAACCCTTCCTTCCATAACTAAGCTTGCTATTCCTGGGTGTCTTAGTACATGTGTCCTACCAACCTATCTCTTCTCTTCATTAGCAGTCGCCAGAAACATCTCTCCTCTCCCACTCGGCTTAATACCTCTTCGTTTGTAACCCTATTTACCAATCTGATCATCATTCTCCTGTAACACCACATTTCAACCGCTTCAATTCTCCTCTGTTCTGCTGCACCAATGGTCAAGTTTCACTTCCATAGAGTGCCACGCTCCAGACAGAGGCTTTCAAAAATGACTTCCTAATACCTAACTATATATTCGATGTCAACAGATTCATTTTCTGTAGAAATGCTTTCCTTGCCTGAGCCAACCTACTTTTTATATCCTCTTTGCTTCATCCATCACTGGTTATTTTGCTTCCTAAGTAATAGAAGTCCGCTACTTCCTTTAGCTTTTCACCTGCCAATTTAATGTCCATAGGGGTTTCTGATTTATTTCGGCTGCATTCCAATATTTTTGTTTTATATTTATTAATTTTCATCATGAATTCTTTCCTCAAGACGGAGTCCATACCATTCAAAAACTCATTCAAATACTCTGGGGTATCGGCCAAGATGACGATGTCATCGGCAAATTTCAGAGTTGGAATTATTTCACCTTGAATCTTCACTCCCACTTTAAATTTTTCTCCAATTTCCTTCATTGCTTGTTCAATGTACAGATTGAAATGTGTGGGTGATAAGTTGCAGCCTTGCCTTACACCTTTTTGAATACCAGATTCTTTCTCATATCCTTCAGCTTGAATGACTGATGTCTGGTTTCTGTGTAGATTGTAGATCACCCTCTTATCCCTGTACTTTATTCCAATCGTTTTCAAAATGTCAAACAATTTAGCCCAATCAACATTATCAAAAGCCTTTTCTAAGTCTACAAATGCCATGAATGTTCACTTATCTTTCCTTATTCTACAAGGGCTGTTCTTTAAGTAAGGGTTGTTCTTTTTTTTAAATTAACCGAACATTTTATTTTGAAGCCACATTTACTTTTAGGTTTTACATACCTTCCTCTAAAGCCTCCGTGGCTTAGGCGGCAGCACGCCGGCCTCTCACCGCTGGGTTCGTGGTTCAAATCCTGGTCACTCCAAGTGAGATCTGTGCTGGACAAAACGGAGGCAGACAGGTTTTTCTCCGGGTACTCCAGTTTTCCCTGTCAAAATTTCATTCCAGCAACACTCTCCACTGTCATTTCATTTCATCTGTCGTTCATTTAATCATTGCCCCAGAGGAGTGCGTCAGGCCTCGGCAGCCGGCACAGTTCATATCCTCGCCGCTAGATGGGGGTTTCATTCCTTCCATTCCTGACCCGGTCGGAGACTGGAAGCAGGCTGTGGATTTTCATTCACATACCTTCCTCTATTTTTCTACATAGTAGCCTTGTTTACTTAGGCACTTGTCATACCTTAAAACTGAGTTCTGAAATCCCTCTGCTTAAAAGTTTGCCGCCTGCTCTGACAACCAAGAATTCACACTTGAGGAAAATCCATTGATAGAGTGGTTGACATGGATCTTCGGTCCTCGTGAATTTTCGTGTCAATTGCAGTCAGCAAGTCATTTGTGATCACAGACCTGAGCTTTCTTTGTCATGAACATTTTCACGGCCACTTTTGAACTCGCGTACCCATTTTCGCACTTTACCTTCCGTCATTGCATTATCACCATACACCTCACAAAGCTGACGATGAATGTCTGCAGCCGACATGTTTCTTGCACTCAAAAAACGTATCACAGATCGTACCTCACACGCAGAGGGCGAATCAATAATCTTGAACATTGTAAAGATGCACAGTTCAGCGTACAGGTTAGCTACACAGCTGCAACTGACGCCTGCTTGTTCGCAAAGGATGCCGGGAGGTAGCGCGCACTAACTACGGGCTTTAGAAAAAAAAACGGCCCTTACTTAAAAACCTTAAAAAACTTAAAAAGCCTAAGACTTAGTACAGCTTTCCTTGTTCCTTCATAGATGCTCTTGGTGTTCCCGCCCGGACCCCCACTGGAGTAGCTACCTCTCCTTTTATGAAGCACACCTGCGCCTGTTTACTGCGAGAACTAAAAGCTCAAGCAGCCATAACCTCCCTATGAAGGCTTCCAGAAAGATGGTTTATCGGCTTTCACGGCCAGTGAATTAAAAAGGAAGGTAGCACACAGTTCGCTACTCCTGTGAGGGTCCGGGCGGGGACACCAAGAGCCCGCTGATGAGCCAGCTTGGTGTCCTAGGTGTAACCCCACACAAGACACCATCAATTTGGTGTATATTCTCAGAACTTTATTCAGAAAGACCCGATGTGTGAGATGTCTGAAAGCTATATGGGCAGCACGTTTCCTGTTCTCAACATCCTTCTCTGATGAGCAGTTACTGGAGAGAACACTTTCAAGATAGGGGAAGTGATCTACTTGTTCCAGAGTCGTACCAGATATAGATATACTGAAATCTGGAAAAGCAGTTCCAGGGGCTGGCTGTACGAGTACCTTCGTTTTTGGTAGTAAGGAAAAATATCTTAAGCATTCTTAATTGATTTTTTATGAAGCTACAAGCCAACATTTTACCTAAAATCATGGTGGCCACTACTCCTGGAAAACCTGGAAATCCTGGAAAACTCCTGGATTTTTAATAGGTCTGGAAAATGACGAAAAATTTGAAAACTCCTGGAAAATAGCCACTGTTAATTAATTATAAAAATCTTTCCATCCACTGCTCAAGTTCCCAGTCCTCTCTTAGTCCTCGACGTCATGATATCGTGGATGGGGGCAAAGGCCATCTAGTGGTCGCTCTGTAAACCCTGTTTATTTTTAACCGGAAATTTACGTGCCGTGTTTTATCTTAAATCATACTCCCGCTGCGGTTTTGGATGAGCACTCTATCGTTAACTAAAGAAATTTCCTCAGGCTACCTGTTTCTGTGTGGAAGAACACGCAATAGTATTTTTGTAAAACATATTGAGTATATTAATTGCAGACGGCATTCTTTTCTCTTTTTTTTAAAGCGGATATTTGAGTCACAAAGACTTTTTTTTAAAACAACAATTAAATCATTTGTGTGTAGGCTTGCGTATCAATAACGCAATCAACAATAATTTTTGTCAACATCTGTATAAGTAGACCAAACACAACTGCATTACTTTGGTCTTGAAGTAGGCAACCGATACAGCCTCTCCCCCGCCCGGGATTCGCGCTTATTTTTAAGTCTGGAAAAATGAGAATTACTCCTGGAAAACTCCTGGAAAATCGTTGACCGATTTGAGTGGCCACCATGTAAAATTCATTTATTTTGGAGCAAACCAAATATATCTCATTTATTTACCAAATTAATAATAATAATTTCGCATCTTGACCCAATTTTGCATTTTATCGCTGATTCCAACTCGCTAAAAACGACTCATAGAAGTTTTAAAAGAATGAGGTGCATGAAGTGTTGAGTTTTGGACATATAAGAATATTTTAACTGAACTTCGATGAACAGCGCAATAATACAAGGAGCCTCACAAACATTGCTCATGGCTATAATATACTTTCAATACCGGTATGTACAATGTGTATCATTTTTTAACTTGGTATGCAAATTGTAATTACTGTACTGAGTGTTATAGAGAGCTATCAAGCCATTTTTTAGCCTTGCCTTATTGACAATGTAAATTTTCCAGTTGGTCAACACAATATAATACCAATTGCTGGAATCATCATCATAATTTCCCCTTTTCCAGTTGACACCGGGTGCGGGCAAATATGGTTCCTCTCCACTTTGTTCTGTCGTTCCACCAATCCTCTTCCGACACAGTGTTCCAATCCAGGTTCCGTTTACTAATACTATTCTCCACCGAGTCCATCCAATGCATTCTTGGTCTTCCTCGTCCTCTCTTCCCTGTCATCCGTCGTTCCAGTGCTCGTCTTGGTAGCTGCACCGTTAAATTTGAGTGGAAGGCTGGGTTTGGTACCCCGAGGCCAAAGTGGCCTGAAGACAATTAACCTAGTACTATTCTATGCGCTCAATGAAACATGGACTCGAACAGCAGTAGGTAAAATAAATATATATTTCCAAGGGAAAGAAATACAAGGCCGAATGGCTATGGGAGGGAACACTAATCTGCACTCCTAAAATATTTAAAATGGAGGTCAAGCTATTATTCCCAAATTATATGGCAACGCTGTAAAATTAAAACAGGATACTTTCACGTGATTATAAATCACCACATATTAAACCTTTTCCAATTACATATCCGAAACTACTACAGTCTCATTTCAATTCTTTTCAATTAATCACTCAGTACATTCTTTCAAATAGGCTTCCGAAACAGTTTTGCAACCAGCATGGATGCTGTACTTATGCGGCCATAATAGACCAAAAGATGCCATCTCAGACAAACGAAAAGCAAGGGACCGTTTGTCATTGTTAAAACTATCAAGTTCCCCACACCAAAATCCTGACAATTACATTCTTAAAATCATTTAATTTCACATTAGCAGCATGGAACGATAAAAAATGAAACCAAACACATCTCGAAAGATGAAGTAAAACAAACTCGTTTATGCTGCTTAAAGAATAGGAGGCGTGTTATGAATATAAATAATCTTAGGCCACATTATAATAGACCCATTAAAAATATAAATTGAACAAATTAGCAAATCAAGAAGACGCCTTGATAAAAGAAGAATAGCGTCCTTTTGGAATCGAAAGTTATTTCCATGCATCTGGCCAGACGACACTTGGCCTCTTAAAATTCACAAAATTTATTCCCATTTCATGAAATTTCATAAATGTTTTTGTCTGACGGTTCTAGAGTTCCAATTAATATTATCTAACAGTTTTACCTTGTTCTCGGACCAAGATTTAGGTAGTAGTCCGAGGCTACCACAAACCGCGTCCTTTCACCGCAAGCTCACATAATGTTCTCTTCGTCCAAGCTTTCGTAGCTCTCTCGACAATGGTACGCCATTTTGCGCATGTGCAGAAGTTCATTTTAAAACAGATGACAAATGAAGAACGCCTGGCACTAGTTTTAATGCCAACTTTTATAATTAATTTTCCTTCACCTCTTAAATGATCAAAACGTCCTTTTTAACCAAATTTAATTTGGCAATAGAATTTTCATCGATGTGTCCGTCAATGATTGGCTATCAGACTTTAGATTATTTGAACAAATACCGCCAAATTTCAGTACAGTCCCAGCATATAAATTATTCACTAGACAGTCAACAATGGCTACATTCAATCAATGTAGACCGGAATAATTAGTTAATATATTTTCCATTAAAAGATAATGGTTATTTAAATTTTTTATGTCCTCTTCTTATATCTTGAAATGATTCACAATTAATAACCAGGGGCGTCGGCAGAAAAGGGGGGGGTGTCACATGGGGGCGGCGACGGTGGCGGCGGGGAACAAGGGGGGCGGCGGCGGCGGCGAAGAATTGTGAGTCGAAACCAATCGGCTCAGTCTCCCCCTGCGATTCCACCTCTAGGGGGGTCAGATGACGATCCCCGACGATAGCTGCTAACAGGATGGAACCAGCTCACCAATACAGCCTCTCCGGACCGCTACAGTTGGACATCTCACGAAGTTGTAGTAAATGCCTCCACTCTGACCAGCAGAATGGCTAACACCTCCACTAGATGTTGTGTCGTGCATGGTGACAGTAACCTGTGCACTGGCTACTGCCACGAGTGGTGAGTGATCACATCACTCACGTGACCAACCGGAACAGATACCAGATGGCAATAAGGATCACATGATCGCCATCTCACCGATGATATTCCATGTAGATTCAGTTACTAAGTCGTTGTTATAGCAAGTGACATTCCTTGGCCTTTTGGAATAATTGCAGTTTTTGACCAGGTAAGACTGTTAGAGTTTAAACCGACAGACGATGTTTCAATTTAAATTGTTAGTTTACAATGTGATGAGTAATTACTAAAATGAACATCACAATTCGATGCTCTGGTAAATTTCTATCTTGTTCCCAGCCAAAATAAATCCTGTTTTCACATTCTAAGGAATGAATTAAGTGGACGCAGCGTCACTTAACAACATGCCATCCCTCGGCAATCATGGCAATCGGCTCTCAATTTATATAAAGTACCAAGGCACCACAGTACCTCCCGAGTACTCTCAAACAGCACAGTCATTTAAGTTACTTCTGATGTACAATTACATCAAGCACAAACTACACACAGCTCTCAAGCATGGCTTCAAACTTTATTAAGGTAGAACAGCAGGCGCAGAACCGCTCGAACAATCTCAGCAACTATGCCGCAATCACGATTTCACGAGAACCAAACTTCAACAGGACTACACACACACGTGCTCAACTTCAGATAACGCAGGAATCCATCTCACATCTGCGACCAATCACCATCAAGCAGCAGTTACTCCTGACATAACCTCACTATTGAACCAAACTCGCAGTCAGCTTACGACCAAGAAACACCCAAGTTCACTCTCACGTTGCCCTCAGAAATCTTCGAACCTCACTGTTACAACGACAACACTTGACAACTCAAAGGATCAAGCTCACACATAACCACACAACATTCACTCTTGTCAAGACATAACCTCACCAAATTCACTAATCGACTTCTAACATCCCGTTACTAACCCAAGTGCGACCATCCCAACGATAGGTAGCACTATCTATCGTTGACTTACTCCAAGATGGCGTCACAGTGAAAGTGTAGTGAAATAGCAGCTAGTGTAAATATTTGATAAAAGTGGTAAAATATTATAACAGAGGCTTAAAATCTATAAAGTTACTTTCCTTAGATCAAGTGTAATACGGAATATTGATAGTATTTAGAAATTCTTGTTGATAATTTAATAAACTTAAACTAAGTTGTGGGAACGTGTATCCAAAGATTCGGTGACTTCTTCAAGCACTGTTTGAACCAAGTAGAGCAGTGGTGCTTTTACGAGACTTCACCCGATTGGAAGATATACGTATTTCACATTCTTCTTTATTGGTAGGTAATTAGATTAATTCTATTAGGTAGTAATAATTAAATTAAATTTAGTGTAATTTGGTGTAAACATCTAGGCTAACTTAGATCTCTAGTATGACGACAGTAAACAGTGTTAGTGTCTCGTCAGGTTGTGTAACCGTAACGGATTTATGCTCGTCGTGCAAAATAAAAGTAAAAAATGCAAATAAAATCATCACAAGATCTCAGGTAAAATTGAATGAGGAGAAAAGTGAAACCAATTGTCGTAATGTAGGCCTACCGCTACCGTCATGCGAATGTCATAACCTGAGAAACGAACTGTCCTCAAAAGACAAAATTATAAAGCTGCTAAAGGAAGATATTGCTAAGTTAATGGAAGAGTTGAATAAATTAAAAGGAAACAGAGAGGAAAGCAAGGAAACTTGGTCGACAGTGATTGCTGGTAAGGTAAGATTGAATAAGCCTAGGCCTATAAATGGAGTACATGTAACTGAAATTCCCGTCTCAAATTCATTTGGAGTGCTTGTCGAAGAAAATGATGACTTTCCTCAAGAAGAAAAGAAGAAAGTGATAAAGAGAAAATCCAGGAAGATGCGGATAACCACGGGCGAGATGTAGCAGCAAGCGTATTGGAGAGAAGCCGAGAAATGGAGGTCACTTCGACAGTGAAGCCAGGAGCTCAAATTGCAGAAGTCACGAACGGGATGATAGGAGAGTGTGCGTCCCTTACTGCAAAGGACTACGCAGTGATCATCGCTGGAGCAAACGACGTCTATAGAAATGAGAGTAAAAAGGTAATCAAAGATTTAAAGGGTACATTGCCATCCATGCAAAAAACAAATGTCATTATTGTAAACATTCCGCAGAGATACGATTTAATTCCCAAATCATGTGTAAATGTAGAAATAGAGGCTACAAATGGAAAAATTCATAAAATTTGTAAGAGTTTTCCAAATGTCCAAATTGTCGATGTAAGTAAATTAGACAGGAAGTTCCACACTCGGCATGACCTACACTTAAATAGATTAGGAAAAGAGTATCTTAGTGATGAAATCTGCAAAATTGTAAATTCAAATGGTAAGAATAATTCAACAGTAATATCATTAGAGTGGAAGCAGGGAAACTGGTAGAAGAAGCCAAACGTGAGGTTTGGCATTCACATCTTTTGAAGTCAAATTTAACGGAGTGCAACAATGGTATTTCGGATTTGTCTAGCAACAATAATAATCCCTACACAGTGGAGAACTGCAGTAATAAAAATGCTCTACAAAGGGAAGGGAGATTTAGATGACCCAGATGCCTATAGAGGTATCGCTCTGGAAGATGTACTCTTCAAAACGTTCACCAAAATAATAACAGGCCGTTTGGCTAATTTGACTGATCACAGTATGCCGGAAGAACAATTTGGATTCCGGGTAGGCAGGTCGACCATTCAGGCAGTTTGCTGCCTCCAGGAAGACATTAAAGAGGCCTTAAGACACCCGAAAGGGAAACTTTACTCTGTGTTTGTTGACTACAGCGAGGCTTTTGACACTCTTAACAGAAGAATACTTCTGGATAAACTGGGATTGATGATTGGAATAGATCACTATATCACTGCGTTCATACGTAATATACTCAACAATAACATGCTGATAATTGACGACAGTGTCACCCTCTCAGAACCCATAGAACAATGCATTGGGGTATTGCAGGGCGATCCCCTAAGTCCAACACTGTTTAATGTTGCTACAGCAGACATAGTAAAATCCGTGAAGCTAGATGGAGTTAGCATGTACATATACGCAGATGACGTAGTTCTAGCCTCAACTTCACGTCAAAGTCTACAGTCGTCCCTAGACCTGTTGGCAATTTGGGCCGGAAAAAATGAACTCGATATAAACTTAAACAAAACCGTATCCATGATCTTCCGCAAAGGAGGTAGAATAGTAGCAGGAGAGTCCCTATATCTAGAGCACAAGGCGTTACGTATTGTAAATCAATTTAAGTACTTAGGACTAATTTTTCAGACACATGGGGACACTTTCACGGAACATATAAAGGACAGAACAATACATGCCATAAAAGCAATGCATGAAATAGAACATCTTAATAAACTATCTTTAGAGACAGCTATGACATTATTTAGAGTAAAAATCAGCCCAATAATAAGCTACGGTCTGAACATTATATGGGAGAATCTCACGAAAAACAACATGAAGTGCATAGAAAGAGTCAAGGCAACTTTCATGAAAAAAGTCCTGTGTATCTCAAAGTATAGCCCATCGCGACTGTGTTATGAAATGTCAAGCGAGACCTTCTACATCGACGATTTAAGGTGTCAACTATTGCTCCCATCTACCGCCCAGTACGAGGACCTTCTAAAAGAGCTCAAAACGAAGAGGATGCAAATATGGAGTGACTTTTATTTAACAGCCGCAATGACGTCCGATGAGTGGAAGGGTCCATGTTACGACCTGAGACATACAATCACTCGTTTCGCAATACATGGATTCCATTTCAAGTTATGCAAAATGGAAGGGTATCATGAGCCTAGTATGAAATGCATTTGCAAATTGTGTGGAAGTGTCTGTGAAAGGTATCATGCTATGACATGCGGACGGAGGGTTGAGTCACTTAATAGCTTTTGTTGTCAATGACAGTTGAATGGGATCTTGAATATTTTGGGTTTTTATTATTATTATTTTTATATTGCCTCATGGCCATTGGCTGCAATAAATACCTTTAAATAATAATAACAATTATGATAATAATAATGTAAATAAATCACCAACACAAGCTTGCAAAAGTAACAAATTTAAAATTTACCACCAGAATGTCCAGTCTCTTTATAATAAAATTGATTACATAAATCTAATGCTTAAAAATGAACTTAAAGACACCTCATGTATTTCAGAACATTGGCTGAAAGAGGAACAACTTGAATTAATTCAATTCCCAGGGTTTATACAAGCTAGTAAATACTCTAGATCTAATATTAGCCATGGTGGTACTTGCATCTTCTTAAGAAATAATTTAGATCATGAACAGATAACAGCTTATGATTATCTAATTATGGAACAGGATTTTGAATTCTCTGCCGTAAAAATTCAGCAGTTTAAGTTAATAATTGTATGCGTATACCGTTCTCCGTCAGGAAAGTTTCCTCTATTTATAGATAAATTAGAATTGTTACTCAATAACATGAGCAAAGTAAATTTCGATATAATAATTTGTGGGGATGTAAATGAGGATTTCTTAAAACCTGATAGAAATTGTGAATTATTAACACAGTTACTAATTTCCTATGGACTGAAACCTACAGTAAATACACCAACAAGAATAACAAAATTTAGTAAAACCACTCCTGATCAAATTTTTATAAATACAGATAAATATCACCATTCAATAGAAGTCTATTGTCCGGGTTTTAGTGACCACCATGGACAAATACTGAGTTTTGAAGTATCCGAAGTAATCAATAATAATGATAATGGAGTAAAATCAAAGTGCAGGTCATTCACTGAATCAAATGTTACATATTTCAATGACTTATTAAATAAGGAAACATGGTCAGAAATTTATGAACTAGAAAATGTAAATGATAAATTTAATGCATTTAACAGTACCCTAAAACACTATTTTGAAATAGCATTCCCCTTTAAACGAAGAACTGTTCAAAATAACAAAACTAGCAATTGGATAACAACTGGGATTATAAATTCATGTCAAAGAAAGAAATTTCTACACAAATTATATAAACAATACCACACAACACATGAATTCAATTTATACTACAAAAAATACACTAGCATATTAAATAAGGTAATAAGACTAGCAAAGAAAATGCATAATGATAATTTTATTTCCCAATCATCTAATAAAAACTTTTAATGACTATTTTCTGGAAATTCCACAAAAATTAATAAATAAATCACAGGTAAATACACTAAATTCTAATAATAAAATAAATATATGCAGTGATTCTTTATTTATAAATCATGTCACAAGTGAAGAGGTAAGAATAGTTATAAAAGAGCTAAAAATAAATTCTGTGCTGGCATTGATGGCATCCCTGATGCAATTTTAAAGAAATGTGCAGAAAATATAATAAATCCACTTACGCACTTAATAAACAGTTCAATTCACTCAGGAACTTACCCGGATATTTTGAAGTTATCAAAAGTAATTCCAGTGCACAAAAACGGTTCAAAAGATGAATTAGATAACTATCGTCCTATTACCTTACCAACTGGTATTGCAAAAATTGTGGAAAAAATTATGTATAAGAGACTGATAAGTTTCATAGAAAAAAATAAAATATTATCAAACTCACAACATGGATTTAGAACGGAAAAATCTACACAGACAGCAATTTACGAATGTAGTAATAGTATACTGAAATTAATTGACAATAAGGAACATGTAACTGGCCTGTTCTTGGATTTATCGAAAGCATTTGATGTTGTTGACCATAAAATCCTCCTTACCAAACTAAATCAATATGGTGTTAGAGGTCTAGCTAATAAATGGATAGAGTCTTACTTAACAAGGCGTAAACAAATAGTAAGCTTGAGACACAAGGATGATGGAACCAAATTACCTAATGAAACATTGTCCAATGAGGGAATTATTGAATTTGGAGTACCCCAGGGATCGGTTTTGGGCCCACTACTCTTTCGTCTATATATCAATGATATAACACAGAACGTTCATTCACATAAGGAAATTTTGTTTGCGGACGATACAACACTCGTAATAAAAGGTGAAACTAAACAGGTCATACAGCAGTCTGCTGACTCCGTTACAGGAGAGTTAACCAAATGGTCACAAGATAATCGCCTCATAATAAACTATAAAAAGACAGTATGTCTAAATTTCCACACTATACAGAATAGGAATCCTGCGATGCCCAATATAACATTAAATGGTCATCAAATAGAAAATAAATCAGAAACAAAGTTTTTAGGACTATGGATACAACAAGACTTGAAATGGAATAAACATATACAATATCTGAATACTAAACTGAACTCGATATGCTTTGCGTTACGTATTTTGAAAACCTGCACTAGCATGCACACATTAAGAAATACTTATTTTGCTTATTTCCATTCATACTTAAGATATGGGATCATATTTTGGGGTATGTCGCCAGATGTACTAAGCACGTTTAGGATACAAAAGAGGGCGATTAGAATTATGGCAAATGTAAACTCTAGAGAATCATGTAGACCTCTGTTTAAAGATTTAAACATTCTCCCACTGCCCTGCATATATATCTTTGAAAGTATTATGTTTTTTAAAAAGAATTTAATGAATAAATATGTTTTTCTTAAAACAAACAATGATGTTCATAGGCATAACACAAGACAAAATCAAAACATTCATATTTCACACACACACACAAGCATATATCAAAAAGGAACTTTTCACACTGGAGTTAAATTATACAATAAACTACCCCAGTATATAAAACTGGCCCCAAAAATAAAAACCTTTGATAGAATGTTGAAAGCTTATCTGCAGTGCCATTGTTTTTACTCAGTAGTTGAATATTTTAGCGTATAGGAGTGATGGAATCTATAACTATATTTTACTTTTTTAATTTAATTTTAATACCTAGCTGTATGTTGTTGTATTTATAGAATTAAGTTTTCATATTATGATAATAGAGTGAGGTGTAAATAGTTGTGCAATAAGATTGTATCTATTAAGATTTGCTATTATAATAAGTTATAAATAGTTATAATCTTAGTAATATATACCTGTTAGTTCTTTTATTTTATGCATGTAAATTCTGACGTGTCCTATATCAAAAATGTATTGAATGCATGTATTTGATCAAATGGAATTAATAAAAATCTATCTATCTATCTATCTATCTATCTACCAATTCATAATCAACTTTAGGTCACTAAATGCAACCAACTTCACCATGGGTCACATAAGAGTAACCATTTTTACTTACTTACCAACCAACCATTATTGGGTCATTTAAGAGCAACCAACTCTTACCTTGGGTCACTTAAGAGTAACCATTGCCTTACCGTCCGTAGGTGCCAACTGACTACGTCTGTAGAACCAGACAAATTAAATTCCTCACCTAATCAATTCAGAAAGAAAACCTTCACCTGTATCGCATACACAATCCAGCTTACAGTTCGCTCCCAAAACTGGCCTCCACACCTGCCACGTGTTTCAGCGACAAGAAATATCCACCTGCATATGCCTCTACTAAATTTCACTGCCTGCATATACCTCTTCTACGTTTCACTGCCTGCATATACCTCTCCTTCATAGAAAAGGCTCCTGCATATACCTCTTCTCATAATAAGTCAAGGCACCACTCGACTAACTCAACTCAAACTCACCATCAGGGAATAATCATCCTGGAATCACCGACCCAACAACCTCTCGAAGCTCAAATACTACTCAGAGTACTGACAAAATTACACAACTCAATCCCACCAATACCAACACGGTACCAATAAACAAAACCTAGACACTAACCGAAGAAAACTCAAATACTCACCGAGTACCAACGCACAAGAAAATAATAAAACACTAACCCTAATTAAACCTCAACTAGTACCAACAACGCAGTACATCAGACACAACAACAAAACACTCCCTAGCAAGTACTCACTCGAGTACCGAGTACCAACAAGGCACTTAACATACCTGAAACAAAAAACAACAAAATGTACCCTCAAAATACTAAACTACGATGTGCGACCATCACTAGCCCGCACGACATCAAGAGTCAGAGGAGCATAGCAATGTCGACATCACCAACCATCACTGAAAGTACCAGAATCATAAATAGACAGAGACTGGCTACTCCCGCTAGGTTGGTATCACTCCACGATCTCCGCACCAACTCCACACATCCCAATTGGCATCCTGAAATGCCCTAACCTCACTCACACAACAAGTACGCCAACCATACGTGCAGTCCTGGCACGTCACTCGTTCGATTCCTCAACTCCAAACCAGACCTGAAATAAATTTCAAAATTTCTATCTACCAACTGAAGATCAAAACTTCACAGGACCAACATACGATTACCTAGATCAGCTCCTCTTATAACTGCTTTCTGCTTCCTAAATTTTCGACCACACATCGCACGAACAGTTGCAATCACAACTCCTACACACCCAACACAACGGGGCTTCACAACTCAACCGCTGACGTAACAACCTGACCTCGGCCTAGCAATATTAGAACTCGCTGTTTCACCACCTGAAAAGCTTCAGCTCGACACTGCTGTTATATGTACTCACAGTACATTACTCGTCCACCTGCATGTTCATTGAAATCTTCACTTATCAATATGTCACAAGACATTACACATTCAACTCGATGACAACAATTATCTGCGCACAGATGTTTTTCACAGAATACAGCAAAATAATCGACCATTTAGATCACTAAATTCATTATTGCTTAGATGACTTAATTCTCATTGGCAACCCAGCCAGAACAAATAGCAATTCAAAATTTGGCAACCACGCCAGAAAGATTTTCAGCAAGAATTCAACACGTGAATGATAGCTCACTTTTCACCCAACTTGACAGGAACACAGAACGATTAGCCATTAGCACTCTACTTAACAGCTGTGCATAGATAACTTTCTACCATGAATCAAATAGCTACTGTACTGGTTTGATCCTACCTTGGAAGCAGCTTGTAGTACGGAACATCACAGAGTGTGACAATAGAGAGAATCCAGCAGCCAACTTTACCATGCTTACAGAGAGACCATATTCTTGAGTGCCAGTATTAAACCTGGACTTGACTCGTCGTCAGTGCGTTCAATGAGGAAAATCCATTGATAGAGTGGTTGTCATGGATCTTCGGTCATCGTGAATTTTCGTGTCAATTGCAGTCAGCAAGTCATTTGTGATCACAGACCTGAGCTTTCTTTGTCA
This sequence comes from Meconema thalassinum, assembly GCA_946902985.2. Taxonomy (NCBI): domain Eukaryota; kingdom Metazoa; phylum Arthropoda; class Insecta; order Orthoptera; family Tettigoniidae; genus Meconema; species Meconema thalassinum. The sequence continues at coordinate 397,668,037 of OX336394.1, read as the reverse complement.
TGAACATTTTCACGGCCACTTTTGAACTCGCGTACCCATTTTCGCACTTTACCTTCCGTCATTGCATTATCACCATACACCTCACAAAGCTGACGATGAATGTCTGCAGCCGACATGTTTCTTGCACTCAAAAAACGTATCACAGATCGTACCTCACACGCAGAGGGCGAATCAATAATCTTGAACATTGTAAAGATGCACAGTTCAGCGTACAGGTTAGCTACACAGCTGCAACTGACGCCTGCTTGTTCGCAAAGGATGCCGGGAGATAGCGCGCACTAACTACGGGCTTTAGAAAAAAAAACGGCCCTTACTTAAAAACCTTAAAAAACTTAAAAAGCCTAAGACTTAGTACAGCTTTCCTTGTTCCTTCATAGATGCTCTTGGTGTTCCCGCCCGGACCCCCACTGGAGTAGCTACCTCTCCTTTTATGAAGCACACCTGCGCCTGTTTACTGCGAGAACTAAAAGCTCAAGCAGCCATAACCTCCCTATGAAGGCTTCCAGAAAGATGGTTTATCGGCTTTCACGGCCAGTGAATTAAAAAGGAAGGTAGCACACAGTTCGCTACTCCTGTGAGGGTCCGGGCGGGGCCACCAAGAGCCCGCTGATGAGCCAGCTTGGTGTCCTAGGTGTAACCCCACACAAGACACCATCAATTTGGTGTATATTCTCAGAACTTTATTCAGGAAGACCCGATGTGTGAGATGTCTGAAAGCTATATGGGCAGCACGTTTCCTGTTCTCAACATCCTTCTCTGATGAGCAGTTACTGGAGAGAACACTTTCAAGATAGGGGAAGTGATCTACTTGTTCCAGAGTCGTACCAGATATAGATATACTGAAATCTGGAAAAGCAGTTCCAGGGGCTGGCTGTACGAGTACCTTCGTTTTTGGTAGTAAGGAAAAATATCTTAAGCATTCTTAATTGATTTTTTATGAAGCTACAAGCCAACATTTTACCTAAAATCATGGTGGCCACTACTCCTGGAAAACCTGGAAATCCTGGAAAACTCCTGGATTTTTAATAGGTCTGGAAAATGACGAAAAATTTGAAAACTCCTGGAAAATAGCCACTGTTAATTAATTATAAAAATCTTTCCATCCACTGCTCAAGTTCCCAGTCCTCTCTTAGTCCTTGACGTCATGATATCGTGGATGGGGGCAAAGGCTATCTAGTGGTCGCTCTGTAAACCCTGTTTATTTTTAACCGGAAATTTACGTGCCGTGTTTTATCTTAAATCATACTCCCGCTGCGGTTTTGGATGAGCACTCTATCGTTAACGAAAGAAATTTCCTCAGGCTACCTGTTTCTGTGTGGGAGAACACGCAATAGTATTTTTGTAAAACATATTGAGTATATAAATTGCAGACGGCATTCTTTTGTCTTTTTTTTTAAAGCGGATATTTGAGTCACAAAGGCTTTTTTTAAAACAACAATTAAATCATTTGTGAGTAGGCTTGCGTATCAATAACGCAATCAACATTAATTTTTGTCAACATCTGTATAAGTAGACCAAACACAACTGCATTACTTTGGTCTTGAAGTAGGCAACCGATACAGCCCCTCCCCCGCCCGGGATTCGCGCTTATTTTTAAGTCTGGAAAAATGAGAATTACTCCTGGAAAACTCCTGGAAAATCATTGACCGATTTGAGTGGCCACCATGTAAAATTCATTTATTTTGGAGCAAACCAAATATATCTCATTTATTTACCATAATAATAATAATAATTTCGCATCTTGAGCCAATTTTACATTTTATCGCTGATTCCAACTCGCTAAAGACGACTCATAGAAGTCTTAAAAGAATGAGGTGCATGAAGTGTTGAGTTTTGGACATATAAGAATATTTTAACTCAACTTCGATGAACAGCGCAATAATACAAGGAGCCTCACAAACATTGCTCATGGCTATAATATACTTTCAATACCGGTATGTACAATGTGTATCATTTGTTAACTTGGCATGCAAATTGTAATTACTGTACTGAGTGTTATAGAGAGCTATCAAGCCATTTTTTAGCCTTGCCTTATTGACAATGTAAATTTTCCAGTTGGTCAACACAATATAATACCAATTGCTGGAATCATCATCATAATTTCCCCTTTTCCAGTTGACACCGGGTGCGGGCAAATATGGTTCCTCTCCACTTTGTTCTGTCGTTCCACCAATCTTCTTCCGACACAGTGTTCCAATCCAGGTTCCGTTTACTAATACTATTCTCCACCGAGCCCATCCAATGCATTCTTGGTCTTCCTCGTCCTCTCTTCCCTGTCATCCGTCGTTCCAGTGCTCGTCTTGGTAGCCTTACTTCATTCATCCGTTTGACATGTCCAAACCATCTCAATCTGTTTCGCCATAAACCGACAATGAATTAAAACTTGCTCCAGTTTGTCATTTAGTTTCTGTACTCCCAGTTCTTTCCGTATATCTTCATTTCTCACTCTGTCCCTCCTCGTTTTCTGGACCATACTTCTCAGGAATCTCATCTCAGCTGCCTGTACTCTGCTCTCATCCCTCTTAGTCATTGTCCAAGTTTCTGCTGCATATGTCATTATAGGAACATAATATGCTTTGTACATAACTTCTTTAGCCTTAATTGGTATATCCTTGTTCCATACTAGTCCCCGTACCTGTTGGTAGAAAGCACTCCCGAGTTGTATTCTTCTGCTAATTTCCAAATCTAGTATTCCATCTTCAGTCAGTTTACTTCCCAATATTTGAAGTGTTTCACCACTTCCAATTCCTTACCTCCTACTTTGATCACTCCTTTTACTTCTTTCTTATCTCTACTCATCACCATTGTTTTACTCTTCTCCACATTTATCTTCAATCCCCATTGCTCAATCTTTTCATTTATTACGTCTAACTGTTCTTGTACCTCCATCTCATACTCGCCCCAGATCACATTGTCTGCAAACAACATTACCTTCCACTTTGCCCTACTATAGTCTTTCATTGCTGCCTTCATGATGTCATCCATCACCATTAAGAACAATAAGGGTGACAACACACTTCCTTGGTTTAGTCTAGTGCCAATTTTAAACCATTCCGATGTCCCGACTCTAGTCTTCATACCACTGTAGCACTCCATGCACATTCCTTTTATCATGTCTCTCAGTTCCTTACCTATCCCCCTATTTGTTAAGCTTTCCCAAACTTGTGTTCTAGGGATGCTATCATAGGCCTTTTCTAGATCAATAAAAGTCATTACCATGTCTCTCAGTTTCTTGCCTATCCCCCTATTTGTTAGTTATTGTTGTTTTAAGTGGCGGAACTACGAGGTCATCTGCCCCTCTTAACACAGATTAAAGTATACAAATTTGGAATGGAAATTAAAATTTAGAGGTGGACACCTACATTTGAAAAGACCGAAAATTAATAAAACAAAAAATTAAATGAAACTAATAATTATAATATAAGCAAAAATTACAGAAAAACAAAATTTCAGCATTTAAAAAGAATAAGTCTTTGAGTACACTGGAAAATTTAGATTTCTGGCCCTAACCCACTCTAGCTTATAAAGCGGATGACGAGAACAGCAGCAAGTGTCATCTGCAAACCAAGACTTCTTCAGCAAGTCAGCAAGATCCACACACTCGGTTAAAATGTAAGCCACGGTGAAAACGGCTCCACAGGTACAAAGTGGGGGGACTTCCCTTCTCATTAGGTATGAGCAGGGCTGGATTTACCAATAGGCCCCATAGACCATGGCCTAGGGGCTCAAAATTAATCAGCAAATTCTTTTGTCAGAAAATGTTTTAGACTACGGTACAATGCACGTCTACATCTACATGCTCTCCACGAATCAAAGTCCCGTTCGCCTGCCTCGTATATAGTAAAGCCATCATTACTTCCGACTTGACGATTCAGTGCTAGGCTAGAGTTTCGTTCCCTAAATCACGACATCGCAAACGAAACTCAATTTGTCGTGATATATCGATTGGAATGACTGCCTGTGATGGTCTAGTTAAAGTGAATTTCCTTCTGATCTCTAGATAACTCTAGGGTAACACTGAAACCTCAAGTCGGAAGTAATGATGGCTTTACTATAGGTGACGCAGGACGGGTGAATCTTACGCTTGGCTGTCAGTATGTCTCTGTTGGCTATGGCTAGGTCGAGCCACAGCGCATGCGCGATGTCACCCGCAAACTGGCGCTTACTATACTCCCTCCCTCACAACCACGAAACGTGCCATGATCGAACGTCGTTTGTAGCGTTGTCACCAATTCTCTCATTATTTTAATCTATTTAATTGATTTTACTTCATGATACATTACAATAAAATAAAAATTACATTCACAAAGACCTTTCTGAGGTATAAATTCTCCCTTCTTCACGATGGTATTGAACCCGCTGAGCTATGGTTCATGTGATATTTTTTTATGACAGAGCATTTATGATGGGATGTTGTACTTTTGAACACACCCAGGAAGCCACGTGAAGCTGAGAGATCACGCGATACTTTGAAGTAGCGGTGAATCGCACTTTTGACTTTGGTGTAAACTGCTAATTATTATCTGAGGTCTTATTAATTATTTTTATCTTTCCTATGAGGCTCAGAATATTCCATTTCGTCATGCTGCATTATTAAAACATTTTGGAGAATGTTTATTTTTACTTTAGGTAAGGTAATACCCTTGCAGATACGCAAAAAGGAACGTAAGTAGTCGCTCAACGTTTTCGTTTTGACGACCTACTTTCTAGAGACACCCAGTACCGGAGCACTGCGTCTTGAGAACCCGCCTTGTGTAGGCGTGGAATTACATTTGTCCTACGAGACGTAGAAGAATATCCGCTGTTTAGCGTTAAAAGGGATTATAAGGTGCCATCGAGCAAGCAAATACTAATATCCACTGTCGATGAAGTCCAGTGAATTAAATAAGAAGCTTGGGAATTAATTATTGGCAAGTATAGTGTATTGCACAACGTTGCTGTAACATCACATATTACCCACGTGTATGTGGAGGGCAGATGCCTAGTGGAAATATACAGGTAATAGTGTTACAATTATCCTGAATAAGTGTGATTATAATTGTATGAGATATTTAAATTGCCAAAGTGGAAATTTCATCTTTGAAACGTCGTATAATTCACGGATGCTGCGTGATACAAAAGTAGCGTCACTAGCACGTGCAGCATTATAAAATACTGTTAGCTCACATGCTAATCCACATCTGCAAGATTAAGGCTGTGTCGTATTTTATAATTGAAGCCTAGAATAGTCACGACGGACATTATAATTTTGGAAGTGAGAGGATGAATAATCACGCAACTTATTTCGCTACCCACGTGATTGGACTTTTCTTCACCATGGTTGAAGCAGTCACCATGGGCTAATACCATCCCGGTATGGGAGGGTGACGTTTCTACAGGAACCCGCATGATGGTGGAACTTCCAGAACGATGAACGAGAGGGAAGGAGCCAAAATGCCATTTCCAGGCATATCCACGAAGATGTCGACAGGGACAAATCGAACCCTGGTCTTTGGGGGAGTCCAGATGGGAATCCTGATGAGGAGGATACCGATCCAGAGAGCCAGAGAGATTTTTGTACAACCCTTGTTGTGGAATAGAGAGCTGAGTGAGAGCTCCTCCATTTCGTGAGTTTTTGTCACACCCCTTCTTTGTTCTAGTTTCTGGTGGTATAGTAGTTTTAATGTAGTTTGTGAATCAACCACACTCAGTGTCAGCCATTTTTCTAGGTAGGGATGTAACTAGAATAGTTAGATGTCATTTATTTCAGTTTAGAGTGAGACGCCCTTGGGGTCAGACATTTTGGTCAGCCCTGGGGCCTGTTCCACGAATGAACTTTGCAAGTTTTCACTTTGCACTTTGCACTTTTCAGTTCAGATTTTGTTCCACCATCACTTATCAGATTTGTCTTGCAAAGTGAAAAGTGAAAAGTGAAAAGTTAGGAATCTTTTCACTTTAGAAGACTGGTATGTTCCTCCATTGGTGCAGAAATGCAAAGTGCAAAGGAATGATTGAAAAGTTTTCAGAAATCTTTGCAAAGAGACGATTCTCTTTTCAGCTGTTAATGAACAAGTCTCTACACTAGTTTCTCGGCGCAGAATTTGGTTTAGTGTTATAAATATGTTACGCAGGAGCTTTTTTTAATCATCAAGTGAGGATAGTGATGAAGAATCCAACAAGAAGACCTACAAAGACAAGATGAATTTTCATAACCTCACTTTAGTATAGACAGGTTAAAAGTTCCACCTTGATCAATACTTTTATTAATTAAGATCACTGTGTGGTCATTAGTGGGACATGTTTCACCATGAAATATAAAGCATTAAATCATGGAATAAATATACAGTTTGTTCATGGAATAAACATGATCGGATCATTCCTATGCAAAGACTTTTCACTTTGCAAAGAAATTGAAAAGTAATACATAGATCATGGAGGAACAGAAAGACTTTGCACTTTGCAAGAATTGAAAAGTGCAAAGTGAAAAGTGAAAAGTTGCAAAGTTTATTCGTGGAACAGGCCCCTGGTGCAGCTTGGTGAACGTCGTGGAACGTCAATGCCTACCCTTTTTGCTGAACCTGATCGTAGTCATTTTGAGGCTATTTTGTTCAACCCTACTTGGGGTAATTTTCAAGTCTTTGCTGACTGTAGTTATGGCAATCAGATGCCTTGGTTATTAATTGACTGCATTATTCGCAGCCATCCTTTGTTACACCCCTGACTGTCGTTAGAACGGTCGTATCATTTAGGTAGTCGACAGTAACTACCAGTTTGGTAAATGCATTATATTTCATTTTGAATAAGCTCAGAAGCTATTCTTGGTCATGTTTGAACCTAACAACTAGAAGGAATGTTTCGTTGCCTAGCATCGAACGCGGTTCCCAACGTATCATTAAGCAGATCTAGTGTGTGAATCTGTGCCACATTTATCATATTTTTGCTTGTGTCGTGTGAGACACGTTTTTATTTGATGTTCTAGCAACTACTGAGTTGCATTTTTAAAGCAAAGAGCTTCAGTTATTGTAAGTTTACTTTCATTTAGACGTCTTTGGTAGAAAGACGGAAGTGTATTACTATACTCAGATTTATAGCGTGCGTTTGATACACGGACTCTGTAGAGATCCGTAACCTATGGTAATGTTTTTTATGCACCGGCCAGGTGCAGGTTTTGTATTGATTAAATCGCCGGCCTTGAATAAACTGGTTATGTAACCCAGTGACCTAGAGCACGCCTGCTTCATTGTGAGACAAAACTACTATAGACGAGGACAGAGTACAATTTGTATTCGCTTTTCCTTTCATTGCTATTTTGCTTATGGAAATCAGTTTCCACTCTTGTATTTGATCACTTGTTTTATGGATCGGTTTTTGTTAGTTTAACGCTCTGTTGCGTGTATTGTCGTATGACAGGTACAGTTATGTAAGGTTTTCTATAGGATGGTGAAGTCTACCCTGTTATAGCAGGATGTTATTGTATGCTTTGTCCGGGGATGATCCCGTTGACCAGATATTATTGGAAGGTAACTGTTGTACAGGCCTATCCCAGAGTTATTGAACGCGAGCTTAGCGCCGCTGGTAACCCGTGTTATTGTGTGTCCGAGTTGTTATACTCGTTGATTATATTCCGACTGTTGAGTCGAGGCTTTTTGGTGGAGAATGATCTCAGTTGGAGACACTCCGTGCCCAGGCTATTGTCAATGTTATTCGCCATAAACCTACGATAAACCTATAAACCGACATCCTAATAATAAGACGCATAATTGTTGTAAAACAAGCCTAACTAACGATTCTTTCTATCTAACTTTGTTCTTTGCATTCTGGAACTGTTGACATAGCCGTGCAGTTGAAAATAATTTCCTTGTGAGGAAATGACTAGGACATTTTTGTAGCGACCTGAAGCATGTGCGAACCTAGAGCTCGTAGCTTGTGGAGCTCAGGCCATGCGATGTCAGACGTGGTCTCAACTGCGCATTCGTCACCGTAACTATACACATTAGATGACTATGGTTTACAAAGAGTAAACCAAGGTGTAGGCAGGAATTTTTAATAAAACTACTGTGTCTATTTCGTTATTAATTTATGATGTCAAGTGTATTAAACCCTACATGTTACTTTATTGTGTGCTGTTAGCACATAGTTATTAAGCATAATTAAATTGTTTGTTTTTCATGGCTGTACACTTAGCTTTTGGATGTAATTGTTTTCTTTTACGGACGTCATCGCCGTAAATTTTGTTAATTGATAGGACTTAGCTAGTTGAATTAATGTTAAATTTAAATGTCGAAATGGTACCATCCTAACCTAGATTTGTTTTGCTACCCTGTTAAATGTAAATTCAGATATTAGCTTGATCTTGTAACTTGAACTAGGGACTTGCGTCGTACCATATTCCTAGCGTTGCTGTTGTTGCTTTATCATTGTGAGTTAGATCTTTCGCGAGGGTTTTCAGTAACTTCTCAGGTAGGGGACCTGTTCTTTATCTTTGTTTATTTATTAATTTGTGGACTAGCCGATTATAACCCTCCGAACTAGGCTAGGGGCTTGTGAATTTTAATAAATTTTCACGGTGTTTTACATGAGTCTGGATGTTTATTTCCTCAGTCTAGTTTTAAGGTGAACCCTTCCTTAGGCGGTCTATGACCATCGTCACCATGTACCACGATCCCTGTGGACTACGGACTCTCGTGCCGCTTTAGCCTTTATGGAAGGTCACCTGATCCTCACGGTACTTTTTCTTATTCGATTTATGTGTCGTTAGTTGAGTCATCGTGGTTGTTGACATCAACTAAACGGTCACAGTATGAAGAGGGGGCGGCAAAAACCCACTGGCCTAGGAGTGCATAAAATCTAAATCCGGCCCTGGGTACGAGTGGGTGGATCTTGTATGACCTATCCTTAGCCTACACAAAATGACGGACTCCCTCCGTGCCCAAAAATAATTACATATGACTGTATACGGTATTTGTTATGGAGTATAGAAGAGGGAGAAAACTAAGGGACGACAGGTTTCGGTCGTCAAGCAAGCATCATCAAATCCAAATATATACATTACAAAATAGCTCTACAAACACTACCAAACACTGATGGTCACTGTTATCCAAAAACTTATAGGTGGCACACGAGTACGAGTCATGTTGGATTGCAGCATACAGGGTTTGAAGGTGTCGATCGAGATCTGTGATACGTCTCGCTTGAAGCAAACGGTCGGCCATTGTAGGGTAGAGCGTATCATCCCAAGGTATATATCGTATGAGATATCCCCTAGGCCTGCCATATACACCTTTATCGAATTGTGTGAGTTCATTTCGAGCTTCTTCCTCAGTTTCTTCACGCAACACTTGTCCTCATTGGCTAGAGACCCGAGCACAAAGGTCTCGTTCATCTGCCAGAACAGGATGTTAAAGAGGTGTCTCACTGCTTGAGATAAAATCCGAATGTGATTCTTATGTCACTAAAATTGCTTGTTAGCATGAATTATGTATGACCTGTACTGGGGCAACACTCTGTAAAACAATCATTACGTAAAACCTCATAAGCAACACTGAAAGGCGGCTTCGGTGGCGTAGTCGGTGGCATGCTGAGCTTCTATGCCCAAGATAGCGGGTTCAAACCTGGCCGAAGCCGTCGGATTTTTTAAGAGCGTTAAAAATCCTTCAGTATGCCTTCCTTCGGAGGGGAAGTAAAGCCGGCGGTCCCATGTCATAGATTTATGGAATGTTAAAGAACCTTCCACTAATTGCACCTGTGTGAAGCTAAATTGGATAGGTTAAGAATGTAAACAAGACTCTTGGGTTTCTACGTTCGTTGCCAAGAGCCGACTGCGGTGGCGTCTAGTAGCTAAGTTCTGAACTTGGCCTAGTAGTTGTTGACGGTGGCACTTGGCGGCAAAAGTAGGAACTATTTGAAAAATTCTAAGTTGCAGTACTTAAATTAGAAAACAAATACACACACTAATACAGTCATCACAATTAACACCGGTTATCAGACAGATTCTACACACACCCAAAGTACACGGGGCTACATGACCGCGTTGTCGCAGCCCCTAAACTTAAGAACCAACACTGAAAACTTGGCTCTCAATTTTCTAACTATTGCATTCTTCACAATTTATGTGTTTAAAGAAATAAAGCACGCCAGAGTTATCTTGTCTTCATGAACACCTGCTCAATTTCATTACTTTTCCATGGCTTCATGACTAGGTTCGTTGGTTGGTTCCTCAGTTTAGGGGCTGCGACAACGCGGTCATGTAGCCCCGTGTACTTTGGGTCTGTGTAGAATCTGTCTGATAACCGGTGTTAATTATGATGGCTGTATTAGTGTGTGTATCTGTTTTTTAATTTAATTTAATTTAGAATTTTTCAAATAGTTCCTACTTTTGCCGCCAAACACCACCGTCAACGACTACTAGGCCTAGTTCAGAACGTAGCTACTGGACGCCACCGCAGTCGGCTCTTGGCAATGAACGTGGAAACCTAAGAGCGTTGTTTACAGTTTTAACCTATCCAATTTAGCTTCACACAGGTGTAATTAGTGGAAGGTTCTTTAACATGCCATAAATCTATGACATGGTACCGCCGGCTTTACTTCCCCTCCAAAGGAAGGCATACTAAGGGATTTTTAACGCTCTTAAAAATCCGACGGCTTCGGCCGGGTTTGAACCCGCTATCTTGGGCATAGAAGCTCAGCATGCTACCAACTACGCCACCGAAGCCGCCCTTCATGACTAGTAAATACCCATTTCTACAAATATAAAAATAGGAAGAGGGCAATACTCACCAATGGAAATTCTTCCACAACATAGAAAGATTCATTTGCAAGTTCCTCCAGACGAGTTTGAAGTTTCTTATCCCAGAGAATTCTCTCACGATTACTGAATCCAGGAGTCAGAACAACGAGCAAATAAGCACTAGAAAGAAATTAATTTTGATCAGAACAACAAGGACATGAGAATTGTTGAGAAATTGCAAACCACAAAGACTAGCAGCTTGATCTTTACTTTGAGCTCAGTGGTATGCATACACATTGAACAGACCCTCCATTCACAGCTCTAGGGCAGATATTCAGGGTGTGTGGCAGTGACCAAAAAGGTCAAATGTTTTTCAAAATTAAATTTATCACCTATACAGAGTGGAAGGTGCCTATCACAAAACTTAATATAGATATAGGGTACTACATGATTAGGGCTCGGATTTTTAGGTGCTAAAAATTTGGAATATATTTATTTTTTATGTATTAAAAATACCTGAAATATGTGACAAAAAAGTAAAAATATTTGATTATAATTTAGATTATTAATGTGAATATAGAAGCCTCCGTGGCTTAGGCGGCAGCACGCCGGCCTCTCACCGCTGAGTCCGTGGTTCAAATCCCGGTCACTCCATGTGAGATCTGTGCTGGACAGAACGGAGGCAGACAGGTTTTTCTCCGGGTACTCCGGTTTTCCCTGTCAAAATTTCATTCCAGCAACACTCTCCACTATCATTTCATTTCATCTGTCATTCATTTAATCATTGCCCCAGAGGAGTGCGTCAGTCCTCGGCAGCCGGTAGAGTCCATATCCTCGCCGATAGATGGGGGCTTCATTCATTCCATTCCTGACCCGGTTGGAGACTGGAAGCAGGCTGTGGATTTTCATTTTCAATGTGAATAAAAACAATATGCAGTATTCACGAATGCAATTTATTCTATGTCTCACTGACTGCTGAACTTTACAATACACAACGAGATATATCTTCAGGTTGTCCATCACAAATGACCGACGATTATCGCAGAACACTTTTCTGAAGGCGCGAAACTGCTGCAATGTGTTTCTTGCCCTTGAGGTATTGTGTAACTTGAGATCGCTGTTCAGCCTTGAATGCTTTCTCACTTGGTTGGCAGAACAGAATGCCCCCATCAGAAGTAAAATTATCTTTAAATTCTCCAACAGACGATAACTTGTAGTTGTTTTTATTTTAGGCATCGTAGAACTTCCTTACACTTCACAGTGCCAGAAATGAACTGCATGTGAGTGACACTGGTTCCAGCTAGCTGGGGATGGGGGTTGTCTAGCACGTGGCGCAATATGGCCATGGACAAGGAAATCCCTGGCTTCCACAGTGAGTGGCACGGGGTGACAAGTTGAGAATAACACAGTTGCAAGCTGGCATATGCTCTGCATGAAGATAAGTTAGCTCACAGGTTCTTCCCTGTTGAAGTAACACAGAAAAAATGCAATAAACTGAAAGATCTAGCATAATGATTTAAAAAAATGTAAATATTATGTCTTTTTATGTGCTAATAAGTGAAAAGCAGGAATTTATGTATTTATAGAAAAAAATGCTTAAAATATGTATTTACATTAAAACAATATTTATTCACATAAAAATCCGAGCCGTATACATAGGGACCTGAAAAAATCGCATTTGCGATAAATGCACATTTTTAAATTTCGTACAGAATCCAAGCCTACATTAATTTTAATGTGGGAAAAAACCATTTTTAAGAGTAAATCAATGTGCGACAAAATGCGAATTATGACCCAAAATGCAAATATACCAAATAAGTGCGATTTTATAGCGAAATTACTTTAAATCTGCTAATTTATTTGTGAATTTGTTTATCAAACAAAAGAAAATGTTCAGTAGGTGGCCTAATCGCTCGCTAGCGATACCTCATCTCGGACTCTCAGTGTGCTACGCATATTGGTCGATATAACAATCGATTTCTGTATCGATACGAACTTTCGACTATCTTTGACTTATTCAGACAGCTGACGAACGAAACTCGTTTGTCTACTTGGCGCATCGTGACGACTGGTGGTTTGTCGAACACATGGACTTCGCTAAACGGAAATGTTTTCGGCTTGCCGCTTGAATAGTAACCTTACTTTTTTGCAACCTTCAAGCACTTTTGGTTCAAAACTTTTTCTTCTAGAAATGGGACGTACTGTTGTAACTGCTCATTAGAGAGCACAGCCAGTGGCGGACTGGCCCGGGCGGGCACTCGGGGATCCCCGAGTGGGCCCTTGGGCCCCCAGCCTATCGAAAATTTGTATTGAGCCGTAGCACTACCTTTCGGGATTTTGTGTGGGCCGTAACGATAGCCGCAACTTAGGCCACTGGTTGAAGCTAAAAAATACACCACCTCCCTATTGAAATAAAATGAATCGATCGAGGTCTTCTTCGAATTACTGATGTTTTAATCTATTTTGGACCTTTCAATTTTAAAACAACTTTTTGGCTTTCTAGGGGCCCCTTTCAGCTAAGGGCCCCTTTCAGTTCATGGCCCCTTTCAGCTAAGGGCCCCTTTCAGCTCGGGACCCCTTTCTGTTGTCTCAAACTAAGACCCAAGCCCTCTCATATTGAAACGCATTCTGTTACATTGAGACTCCAGCGTTTGGATGCTTCTGAGGAGACGGCCAACGTCTCAATTTGATTTAAAAAAAAAGGTTGTCCCCTACGCCGCTCCAAGTGGCTCTTTTGTTTCCTGTTCTGTTTTATTAAGACAGAACAATCACTACTCCAAAAAAATGCAAAAGCTAATTTTCCGGAAACACCCGCCTGAGTAGTCGCATCGCCTGCCAGGACGGTGCACAGTGGTCTGGAAGGGGGGGGGGGGGGGGGGGGAATTGGGCGTTTGCGAAAGTGTTAATTTTAAATAAATATCGATCTTATTTTTTTTCATAAAGGTCCAAAGCTTCATCTGATGACAAACATTTTGGAACAAAATCATTATTTGATGGCAGAATGAGCGTTCAAAGTCGACTATTTTTTTACAAAAAAAAGCCTCTGCTAACAACTAGGGTTCTCGTATTTTCAATTGTTCGTGGGTTAACGTTACTTTACCCCTATAACCGTAAACATATTTGGAAAGGTCATAATGTTTCCTAAAAGATGGTTCTATTACTCGTAGATATAGCACTCAATATAATTGTTTTAACTGTACATAAACTAGACAAAAAAAACCTTGAAAATCCGCAAATTTAAGGCGAGATATAAACCTTGCACCAACGAGTACCAAGGTGCGACGAACACCTTTACAATCCTTAATGTATATAGAATATCATTGAACATGTCGAAGTCTGCGCATGTCTGCGCAAAAACGAACGCCGAGCGAGGCTGAACTGCGTGTCTTGACGAGTTGGTGACATCCCTATTGTTTTAACCTGCGCGCTGCTGTGATTTTTTTTTTGTTGCCTTCCCAGGAGCCTTAACAGTGCAATTAAGGTGTGATACAACTTTTTGAAGAGCGTACCGCAGTCGTTATAAACAAGTTTGCCATTAAGTGCAGTGCGAATCGAGTGTGCATCTGATTGTTAACGTGAAGCGAAGTCTTACCCTGGATTACTTTGGGGCGGAATAACTACTGACTGATCTGATGTGAGTGTGTATGGGAAAAGGCCCTGTAAATCAGTTGTCAGTTACACACTAAGCCTACGTGTACCTTAATTAAGGTACCGGAAATCCCCAAAACTATGCAACGATAGACTAATGCACGATAACAATGCCGTAACCAAACAAGAAGCCCCAACAACGCAAAAGCGGACACGAAAAGAAGAAAATACGCGAGAGAAGTGCTCTGGAAGTTGCTGGATCAGTTCCTAAGCAAAAGAAACTGTTCACTGTGCTTGATTACGAAGCAAGGAGCGCAGGTATGTAGTACTATGTTTAAAAGAAGTGCAGTGTTTTTTCCGCATTTACACTCATTACTAATATAATTTATAAAAATTATGTCAACTCTAAGAAAGCATATGTCGTCAAAGGGTCATACGCAAATCACGTAATTGAAAAGGGGGAGGGTCGAGGGTCGGAGAAAATCTCATCGCAACTTTTGATGGGAGGGTAGGGAAGGCGTCGCGGGAGGTTGGCGTGTTGGCGAGAATTTGCGCGTGAGAATTTTTGCTACGTTCTTAAGAAGATGATACCGTATCTTATACGAAACGCGGTGCGGTACTTTGCTGTGTGTCTCTTGTAGATAAGTAAATACTTAGAACCTAAATGTATTGTTACGTGCCACCCCCTAGTGGCACCTTTGTTAACTGGATTACGGTGGGTATAAAGCACAACACCAATTACTGCTTAAAGAAATAATTAATTTTATTGCAGCCAGAAAAATACACTACTCAACAGCAATTATTACCTTACTCCAGTTTCCTCACGTCGAGAATACTTTCCCTTTCACTTGTCAACAGACCACAGTTAATCCTCTTCGCTAATGAGTCCGGTCCCGTACGCTAGCTGGAAATAGCTGCACTAGGTCTGTCACTGTACTATACACTGTTTCACAAGCACCACAATCACTTCCTCGCTGTCAAGAGAATCAGCTGCACTTAGGGGTTTCGCAAGTCACCACACTTCTGTCGCTCAGGATAATCGCTCACACTAGCTCGTAAAACACAACAACGACCACTGCTTGACAGGTCGCACTTATATAGCAGGCCGGTGACTCAATAAATGCTTCTAGATCCATCCAGGGTTCACGGCTTCTCGAGGTTTCCATCGCTGGTCCAGTCACGAATATTCTGGACTATCCCTTTGTCCTAGTAGCCCTGTTGCATAAGGCGCACGCAATACGAGAGGCAGGCCACAGCCCAGCCCTGGGGCAGTTTGTGACTCATGCGGCGAGCGATGACACAAACTCACAGCCGTAACACCACCCCCTTCCTAAAAAGGCTGATCGTCCCGATCAATCATTGGTCCATCTGTGTCCCTCCGTAGGCTGCCAGGCGATCTCGGTGCACGATCTTTATCTTCGCCCTCGGGCTCCGCTGGATCCTGTATACGGCATCGTTGATCCGTTTCACGACTCGGTACGGGCCCTCCCAGGACTTCTGCAGTTTGGGTGACAGGCCTTTCTTCCGTAATGGGTTGAAGAGCCAGACCAGGTCGTCCTCGTGGAATTCGCCGGCATCCGTCTGCTGGTCGTATCGGGTCTTCATTCGGTCGGTCTCGATCCGCAGTTTCCTCCTCGCGAAAGCGTGTACGTCCTCCAGTTGGTCGACCAGTTCTTGACAATACTGGCCTACCGGGATCGGATCATTCCCAGGTCGGCCGAAGGCAAGATGGACAGGTAGACGGAGCTCCCTCCCAAACATGGCCCGGGCTGGTGTGCACCCGGTGGCTTCATGCACGGTGGCGCGGTAGGCCAGGAGAAATAGTGGAAGATGATTGTCCCAATCCCTCTGGTGCTCGCTGACGACTATTCGGAGATGGTTCTCGATGGTGCGATTGAATCGCTCTACCATCCCGTCGGACTGAGGGTGTAGCGGCGTTGTCCTTGTCTTCCGGATTCCCAGCAGCTGGCATAGGTTCTGGAACACCTGCGACTCGAAGTTCCTCCCTTGGTCGGAGTGCAGCTCCAGGGGTACTCCGTACCGGCTGACGAATTCCTTCACCAGGGTCTCTGCAATCGTCGCGGCTTCTTGGTTAGGGAGCGCATTCGCCTCCGGCCATTTGGTAAAGTAGTCGCTGACGACTAATATGTAGCGGTTCCCTGCCTCGCTCAACGGGAATGGCCCAGCAACATCGATGGCCACTCTCTCCATGGGGCCGCCCACGTTGTAGGTCTTCAGTGGACCCCGTCGTCTTCGTCCTGGGCCCTTGCTGGCTGCGCAATCGTGGCACCTCGCGCAGTAGTTCTCCACGTCTGTTTGGCATCCGATCCAGTAGAACCGCTCTCTCAGCTTCTCCAGGGTCTACTTTATCCCTAGGTGTCCACCAGATGATCCTCCATGAACTTCCTTCAGGACTTCCTCCGTCATAGCCTTTGGAACGACGACTTGTTCCCGAGATGTCTTCCCGTCGGTGCTCTCCCAGGTACGGCTGATGAGGCCATCCCTTACAATCAGCGAGTCCCACTGTGCCCAGTTGGACTTAAACTTCGGGCTGCAGTCACTCACAATGTTCCACCCGGGTCTGGGGACACAGGCCCTCTTCCATTCGGCTATCAGTCCCGGGTCATCATCTTCTGCTTGTGCCCGCGTGAAAGATTCGCGGCTCCAGTTCCCTTGAAGTTCCACAGTAGTCCGTCGGCACAGTATCCCGGTGTTCTCCTCCCTTCGGGCACAGAAGGTGCAGTCTTCGGGGCACGGTCTTCGTGACAGGGCGTCGGCGTTAGAAAGCAGTTGGCCTTTCCTGTGCTGAATCTCAAAGTTGTACTGTTGAAGCCTCTCTAACCACCGCGCGAGTTGACCTTCGGGCTGCTTGAAGTTCAGGAGCCACCGCAGGGATGCATGGTCGGTCCTGATGAGAAATTCTTGCCCGTACAGGTACTTGTGGAAGTGTTCAATGGTCTTCACGATGGCGAGCAGCTCCTTCCTGGTGACGCAGTAGTTCCTTTCTGGCTTTAACAAGGCCTTGCTGAAGTAGGCCACTACTCTCTCCTCGCCGTCCACTACCTGCGACAGGATTCCCCCTATGCCAAAGTCGCTGGCATCGGTATCGACGATGAACCTTGTTCCAGGTCTGGGGTAGGCCAGAATAGGCGCGGTGCACAGAGCCTGCTTGAGTTGTTCGAAGGTACTGTGGCATTCTGCTGTCCACGTGATGAGTTGGTCCTTCTCAGTCAGTCGATGTAAAGGTTTGGCGATGTCGGCGAATCCCCTCACGAAGCGATGGTAATAAGTGCAGAGTTCCAGGAAGCTTCGTAGTTGGGACTTGTCCTTCGGAACAGGCCACTCCCTCACAGCTGCGGTCTTCTCTGGGTCGGTGCGCACCCCTTCCTCGGAGACGATATGCCCAAGGTACTGGACCCGCTTCTGGAAGAGCTGACACTTCTTGGGGCTCAACTTCAGCTGGGCAGCCCGTAGCTTCAACAAGATCTCTTTCAGGTTGCTGTAGTGCTCCTCGAAGCTTCTCCCCAGAACGATGACGTCGTCTAGGTAGACCAGGCAGGTCTTCCAGTGTAGTCCCCTCAGAATGGACTCCATTAGCCTTTCGAAGGCCGCAGGGGCGTTGCACAGACCGAATGGCATGACGATGAACTGCCAGAGCCCGCTGCCCACAGAGAACGCCGTTTTCTCGCGGTCCTTAGGGTGGACCTCCACCTGCCAGTAGCCACTCTTCAAATCCAAGGTGGAGAACCACCTTGACCCTGATATGGTATCCAGCGTGTCGTCGATCCGGAGTAGAGGGTGGCTGTCCTTCTTCGTGACGTCGTTCACCCGCCTGTAGTCCACGCAGAACCTGGTGGAACCGTCCTTCTTCTTCACAAGCACGACCGGAGAACTCCGAGGACTATGTGATGGCTCGATCACCCCTTGCTCCTTCATCTCTTCTACCATCCGGTCGACTTCGGCTTGCTTGGCGAGCGGGACACGTCAGAATGGGGCCCTAATCGGTGCGCTGTCCCCAACGTCGATTCTGTGCTGGACCAAGCTTGTCCTGCCGAAGTCTTTGCTCCCCATGGAGAAGACATCCTGGAATTCGCGTAGCAGGTCCTGAAGTTGGCGTGATTGTTCCTCGTCTAAATGGTCCTGGGATCCTTGGTACAGCTTCTGTAGTTCTTCTGGCAGTGTGCGTCTTCTTCGGTTGTCCGTCTGCAGGTGTCCGTCTGTCGTATCTGTGGTGCGGGCAATCCAGGTAACGGGCTCGCAGACTCCTAGGTTGGTGTCCCGGTGAACCGTAATGTCGTAGTCGTTCAGGTTGGACAGGCGGACGTACGGCCGAGTCGTCGTGTTGATTAGAGTCTTGGCAACTAGCAATCCTTTTGTCTGGATGTCCTCATATTTTGGCTCGATGACAGCCGCCACTCCCTCAGCAGTTCCGTCGACAATTACGGCTGCGCTGACCTCCGTCCTGGCGGGAACGATGACGTCTTCTCTCAACCTTACTCGTCGTGCGGTGATGGACTCGTGCGCAGGTTGCAAAGCAAGTTCCTCACCTCCGAAATGCAGAGTGTTGGTACTCAGATCCAAGATGATGTTGTTCTGGTCCAGGAAGTCCAGTCCGATGATCACTTCATTTGATACGTCAGCCACAAGCACTGGATGTTTTATCGCCCGTCGACCAATGACGAACTCCAGTGATGCTTCGCCATGTACCGGTGCGGTCTCTCCGGTCGCGGTTATTAGCTGGAGGTTCCTTTGTGTGGGTTGCACTCTCCACTTCGGGATCACGGTGGGACTGACGATGGTCCTCGATGCTCCCGTGTCGATTAGCATGGGCCAGCTCTCTCCGTTGACGACTCCGTCGATCATCAGGCTGCTATTATCCCTCCGTAACTGCGTCACACGAACTTGGACTGCCGGGGCTTGACGACTGTCACAAGCCAACCTTTACCCCCCAAGGCTGGCTGATACTGGCTTTCCTGGGCCGCGCGGTTTCCCTACGACTGACTGTCCCGACGGAAACCCTTGGCGGCGGCGATCACCGCAGTCCTTGCTCAGGTGGCCTCTCTTACGGCAGGTCCAGCAGGTCGGTAGTCCTCTTCCGGGCCGCCTCTCCGGATGTTCTTCGGCTACGTTTTTGTTGGTGGTACTGCGACTCTTGAAGAACCGGCCTAGCGCCTCCATCAGTTCATCGGCCAGGGGCTTGGTCTTGTTGGTTTTTGCTGGTTCGTCGACGTCCACTTGACGCACCCGCGCGTGCATTCTGGATGCCTGTTTTGCCGTCTCGAACTCAAGTGCGTGGCTCAGCGCATCTGCCAGAGTCTTATTGCGCGCGAGACGCAGCGCCTGTTGAGTGTCCGAGTCCCGTAGCCCGTCGGTGAAAGTCTGCGTCGCTATCTGCTCCAGAAAGTCGGCCGGCGCTGTTAGGTAGGCGAGCCTTACGAGGCGTGCGATGTCCATCTCGAACTCCTGCAGGGTTTCCGCGTTCTTCTGTACCCGGGTCCGGAGCTCCATCTGGTAGGCCTGCTGAAGGTGGCTACCTCCATATGGGCGATCAGTGAAGCGTAGTCCTGGGATCCAGTCGGGATAGCCTGAAGGACGTTAAGGGCGTCACCTCTCAGCGCTACAATGAGAGCTGTAGCCTTTTCTGTGTTGTTCCAGTTATTTATGGAACAGACCGCCTCGAACTGACGTAAGTAGGTGTTCCACGGGACCTTTCCGTCGAAGGTTGGGGGCGTCACTCTGCTATGTCCCGTTCCTGATATCCCCGGTGTAACGGTGGGCGGGCGTTGGCGCAGGTCGGCAACTTCCTCTCGTAGAGCGTTGAATTTCTCTTCCACCCCGTCAGTGGGCGTTGGCGCAGCTCGGCAACTTCCACTTGTAAGGCGTTGAATTTCTCCTCCACCCCCATCAGCGGTCGTTGGCACAGCTCGGCAACTTCCACTTGCAAAGCGTTGAATTTCTCCTCCACCCCCATCAGCGGGCGTTGGCGCAGCTCGGCAACTTCCACTTGTAAGGCGTCGAACTTCTTTTCCACTGCCGTGACTTCCTCACGCAGACCCAGTTCTAATTTCTTCAGGTCCTGTGTCAACTTATTCTGACCGTCTTCCATCTTCTTCTGGCCGTCCTCTATCCTCTTCAGGTCCTCCGCTACCTTATTTTGACCGTCTTCCATCTTCTTCTGGCCGTCTTCTAGTTTGGCAGTTAGGTCCTCGGCTAACTTCTTCTGGCCGTCTTCTAGATTGGCAGTTAGGTCCTCGGCTAACTTCTTCTGGCCGTCTTCTAGTTTGGCAGTTAGGTCCTTGGTTAAATTCTTCTGGCCGTCCTCCATCTTGGTTTCCATGCCATTTAACTTTACTAGCAATGCTGCCAATTTCTCCTCCATTTAGTTGTTTGTCTTGTAAAGGGCATGCACTCACAGGAAAATTAGAGAAAATGACCTGCTCGGGTTTTGAAACCAGGACCATCAGGTGTTGTGCTTGAGTTCGTAATCCGGCTTCTGACACCAGTTGTTACGTGCCACCTCCCTAGTGGCACCTTGGTTAACTGGATTACGGTGGGTAGGAAGCACAACACCAATTACTGCTTAAAGAAATAATTAACTTTACTGCGGCCAGAAGGATACAACACTCTTCAGTAAATACAAGCAATTATTACCTAACTCCAGTTTCCTCACGTCGAGAATACTTTCCCTTTCACTTGTCAACAGACCACAGTTAATCCTCTTCGCTAATGAGTCCGGTCCCGTACTCTAGCTGGAAATAGCTGCACTAGGTCCGTCACTGTACTATACACTGTTTCACAAGCACCACAATCACTTCCTCGCTGTCAAGAGAATCAGCTGCACTTAGGGGTTTCGCAAGTCACCACACTTCTGTCGCTCAGGATAATCGCTCACATTAGCTCGTAAAATACAACAACGACCACTGCTTGACAGGTCGCACTTATATAGCAGGCCGGTGACTCAATAAATGCTTCTAGAACCATCCAGGGTTCACGGCTTCTGGAGGTTTCCATCGCTGGTCCAGTCACGAATATTCTGGACTATCCCTTTGTCCTAGTAGCCCTGTTGCATAAGGCGCACGCAATACGGGAGGCAGGCCACAGCCCAGCCCTGGGGCAGTTGTGACTCATGCGGCGAGCTATGACACAAACTCACAGCCGTAACAGTATTTTTATTTTGCTCATTAAAAAAAATGAACGATACCTAATCAAATCACTTTTTCTCTGAGTTGATGCGATAATGATCCTTTTCACTGGCAATATTTTAAATTGCAAAGGTCGTAAATTATCGTTGATTTATTCAAGTTTCTCTACGAAACGAAAATCTTGCAAGAGTAAGGGGAGAGTATTCGAGAAAATACTACTGATGAAATATTAACATCTATATGAAACACAACCTTGTTGTAGGGTTGGGGAAGGCACGGATAGCAAATTGGAAAAAAAAGTCCTACGTAATTTGAGTTATGACTTGACTTTCGCCTTGCGCTGTGCAAGGTTAGCAAGCTGCAATTTCAACGTACTTCTTTTCTTCTGTAATTTAAAAAGTCCTGTGCACAGGGTTTTCTTTTAAAATTTTGTCGTCTACTGTGAAGAAAACACTATTTTTTCCTAATACATACATAAATTATTTTTGATTTATAATGCTATGTTCTAAAACTCGTGCTTTAAAACGTGCACATCGCTCCATACAGATGTATAAAGTAAGTTTGTTTTTGCTTTCACAGATCGAGAAAGCCGAGGTGTCGTCAACAAACCGCTCTCGGACTCTGAGGACGGTGATAAGAACAAAGGCGACGGACTCGGAACTAATAACCGAGATGAACCACCTCCTGCTCTGTCAACTCATCCAAAGGAATCCCATGGGGTCGATGGAGAAATCAGTGGAAGCTGCCAGCAGAGTTCAGTGTCGTGTCCGAGCGAAGCCTATCGAGAAGCCGCCGCCGGTGTTGACGCTCGTACGTCTCGGGAGCCCGTGGACTTACAGGGCACCGCGAGCGCTTCTTCAACAAACGAGCAGAACGCTGGCGACGACTTACCGGTACCGGTACAGGTAGAGGCTGTGTCAACTCCCGATAGTGAGCGTGCCGTGGACATTGAAATTGAAGCAAAAGATAACAGTGCCGAACACAGCTCGGCCTTTTCAGGGAACCAGGATACAGAACAAACTAACAAGGCTAATAAATCTGAAAAAGAAGGCTGTAGTAGCAATAGTTCTTTCTCTCGAAACAAGCGCGAGCCACTTTCAGCATACGTGTCTCTTATAGATTTTTACCTCCCGCAAAGGATTCTAGTGTGATGCCAAATTACCATTAAAAAAATGATCCGATTCAGCCTTCTTCGGAAGAGTGACCTTATAAGTTGCCTTTTGCAACAAACAAACTTTACTTTTATACGTTGCCATCAGGCGAGAAAATAAAGCGCAAGTGGCTTGCGTATTGCAGTGAGAAAAAGCAAATTTTCTGCACAACATGCATGGTTTTTGGGAGAAACATTGACTTTCGAGGTAACTTATCCAGCTTTGTTACTGGTCATGACGTAAAAGACGCGAAACATGTTTACAGTTCTGTTGAAAGTCACGAGAAATCCAAGAATCACTTAAATGCCTGTGATGCTTTGTTGCAAGCAGCCGTTAATAGGGACATTACTAGTTGCATTGATGTCAATCTTAGGGAAATGCGTAGGCAAGAGGTTGAGCTAAGGCGCCAAATTGTAAAGAGGTTGATTGATGTAATTGTGTTTGTTGGGTGGCAAGGGCTTGCTTATAGAGGAACGTCGGATGAGGCTGCCTATAGTTTGGAGGATAGGTCTGTTAACCACGGCAACTTTTTAGAGTTGGTGTTATTGTTTAAAGACTATGATGTCGTACTCAAAGAACATATCAATAAGTGCATTGAGCTTAGTAAGCGAATGAAGAAAAAACGAAAAGAAAAAGGGGGAGAACCTTCAGCAGGGAGAGGGTCTCTGGTCACTTTTCTGTCAAAAACTTTTATTAACGAGTTAATTAAAGCTATTGGTGAATGCTTGCAAGCACAGATACTCTCAGATTTAAAGGAAGCAACGTGGTTTGGTCTTCTTGTTGATTCCACTCAGGACGTTTCTGTTTTGGACCAAATGGCTGTGGTAGTGCGTTACGTATTACACGGAAAAGTTCATGATTGATTGCTTCGTTTGCTCGCTGTTCATGACTCTAGAGGAAAAGCTTTCTACAATCTCATCTGTAAAGAATTTTCCGAAATGAAAGTAGAAATCGTAAAATTGAATGGTTGTTCATTTGACAGCGCAGCCAATATGTCAGCTAAGTACGAGGGATTGCAAGCCCACTTTAAAATTTTGAATCCAGACACATTGTTTACGCACTGGGTTGGACACGTTCTTAATCTAGTCATGGCAGACGCGACCGAATGTTGCCTTTCTAGCGAAAACTTGTTCGGTTTAGTGAAGGAAACAGCAGTGTTTTTCTCCGAATCGCATAAGCGTATGGATGTTGTAAGGGAAGTAAAAAAGCAGGCTGAGTGTGGTCATGGGAAAATGAGCAGGTTACAGGTTATCGGAAAAACCAGGTGGTGGAGCAAGGACAAAGCTCTTTCGTCCCAAATAGATCTAGATGAGGAATCGATTTCTACTTCAAAATTCGCTATTTTATTGGAAGCCTTGTTCAAAATTGTTTCACGGGGCTCGACTTTTGATGCAAAAACAAAGTTTCTAGCAAATGCACTGTTAAAAAACTGGAGCAAGTTTGAGAACATTTTAACTGCTGCTGTGTACCTAGATATTTTTAAGGCGAGTTCAGTTGCGTCAAAATATTTACAATCTAAGTCTTTAAACTACTTGACCGCGTTCAATATGGTGGAAAAACTTGCAAAAGAGATTCAGAAAAAAAGGAGCGACGAACACTTTGAGTCGCTGTATGAGAAGAGCAAAAATGTTGCTGCCCTTTTAAACGAGAGATTGAATTTACATCATCCCGATGTGGCTGGTATCCCAGAAGATTTTCATTTGCAGGAGGACTTTAAACCAAAGAAAATGGAAAGAACCAAAAAAAAAAAATGGCTGGTGAACAAGCTGATGACAAAAGACCAAAAAATCCAAAAGATGTGTACAGGATTGAGACGTACTGAATATTCTCGATGTAGCTAAGTCTAGCATAGATCGTAGATTTATTGCTAACGCGGATCTTCTCAAAGATTGTGCTTGCTTAGATCCTAAAAATTTTAATGATATTATCACAAACGGGTTGCCTGAAAACGCGTTAAGGGAAGTTGCAAGATTAGCTAAGGTAGATAAAGATACACTATCCAAAGAATTAAAAACTTTTGCGGCGCAGTACTCTTCCTTAACCAATGATTTAAATGAAACATTTGAGCCTAGCAAAGATGATGTTCCCCTTGAAACTGACTTACATGTTGATGTTGATGAAGAATGTGACGAGATCAAAGAAAGTTATCCTAAATGTAAAAGTTGTTTAAAGCGTGCGATTGATATCGTCCGGGATATTGTCCAGCAATCAGGATTGTTTCCTAATCTGTATTGCGTCTATCAATTCGTTCTGACACTACCTTGCACGCAAATAACTTGTGAGAGGGTGTTCTCAAAACTCAAGATTGTCAAAACTAAGTTAAGGTCCACGATTTCGCAAGAGATATTTGAATCTCTGTTTTTGATGAACGTCGAGTACGACCTGGTGGCGTCGATTGACAAAGACAAAATTATGGATAGTGTTGCTAGACCATCATCTGAACTTTCGCGATTGTTGCTGTGATTTTATTGTTCAAGCATATTGCCTCTGTAATCAGCCGCTAAGCTGTTTTCTGCTTCAATTGTTTATGTTTATTGTGTTTGTGTTCAATAAGTAAAATTAAACGAAAAAAAAACTAGGAATTATTTTTTGCCTATTTTCCCTACATTTCCCACTACGGGGATATGGGGAGGGGGAGGGGGCTTCTGTCAGAACTCCCGAGTGGGCCCTCGAGAGCCAGTCCGCCACTGAGCACAGCAGTACGCTAATCATGGCTTTTATTGTTCCGACTCTGCAACAGTATTCTGTCCGCCCTAGTAACTCCCCTCACAGCTACACAGTGCTAGCATTCAGCCTGCTTGTAGCATCTAGGACACAGTCAGCTATCGCAACGTGCCGTACTTAGTTTAATGTAAGAGACAATGTAGACAGTGAGTGTATTATTGCACAACCATACAGTCGTTGCAGACAGTAGATGTAACTTGAAAGAGTGCAAGTCAGACTTATTTACAATACTTTCAATTTTCTGTAGGCCTAAAATGTAAGTCATAACAAATGTGTCGCCAATAAAGTCATATAGTCGATAAGAATCCAGAAAAAAAAGTAGATGCTAAATTTCCAAAAATAGATGCTAAAATGGGAAAAAATAAATGCTAATTTAAAGGAAAATAGATGTTAAATTTTCAGGTCCCTACCTGTACATGATACTGTCGTTTGCAGCTCTTCTGTCGGTCAATACGATGGGCGGGGTACAAGATAGAAATATGTGAACACACTCCTAGAAGGCGGCTTCGGTGGCATACTGAGCTTCTATGCCCAAGGTCGTGCGTTCAATCCCGGCCGAAGTCATCGGATTTTTGAATAGCGTTAAAAATCCCTCAGTATGCCTTACTTCGTAGGAGAAGTAAAGCCTGCGGTCCCATGTCATAGATTCATGGCATGTAAAAGAACCTTCAACTAATTACACATGGTGGCCACTCAAATCGGTCAACGATTTTCCAGGAGTAATTCTCATTTTTCCAGATTTAAAAATAAGCACGAGTGCGGGGGGGGGGCTTTATCAGTTGCCTACTTCAAGACCAAAATAAAGCAGTCATGTTTGGTTTACTTATACAGATGTTGACAAAAATTAGTGGTGATTGCGTTATTCATACGCAAGCCTACACACAAATGATTTAATTGTTGTTTTAAAAAAGCCTTTGTGACTCAAATATCCGCTTTAAAAAAAGAGAGAAAAGAATGCCGCCTGCAATTTTATTGCACTGAAGTTGTCTATACTCAATATGTTTTATAAAATTTTTATTGCAGTGAAGTTGTCTATACTCAATATGTTTTACAAAACTACTATCGCGTGTTCTCACACACAGAAACAGGTAGCCTGAGAAAATTTCTTTCATTAACGATAAGAGTGTATAATTTTCCCAAAAGAAACGATAGAGTGCTCACCCAAAACCGCAGCGGGAGTATGATTTAAGATGGAAAGATTTTTATAATTAATTAACAGTGGCTATTTTCCAGGAGTTTTCAAATTTTTCGTCATTTTCCAGGAGTTTTCCAGGCCTAATAAAAACCCAGGAGTTTTCCAGGATTTCCAGGTGTAGTGGCCACCATGATTACACTTGTGTTAAGCTAAATTATAGGTTAGATTTGACTACTGCTCTTAGGTTCCAATGTTCGTCACCATAAGCCGACTGCAGAGGCATCTAGTAACCAAGTTCAGAACTAGTTGTCATTGACGGTGGTGTTTGGTAGGAAAAGTAGGAACTACTTGAAAATTGAATGTCTGCAGTCTTTACTCGAATTAAAGACAGATAACACACACTAATACAGTATTCACAATTAACACCGGTTATCAGACAGATTCAACACACGGGGCTACATGACCACATTGTTGCAGCCCCTAAACTGAAGAACCAACCAGTATTAATTAAATTATCACAATTAAATGGGGCAATTTAGGATAAATTAGAATTGTGATAATTTCATTAATACATGCAATTTTTTTCAGGAGTGTGTTCACATTCATTGGGCACAATCGTGTTGACCAACTGAAGAGCTACAAACAACAATTTGTATTGGCAACACTGAAAAAGAATGGCTTCAAATCCCTACATTACTACATGATACAATGGCACAATATGTTCGACAACACTGGCTTTAATTGCAATACTGTACAAGAACATTTGCCTTAGGATGGGATTCCCATGCTACCTGCTATAGATGAGTAGTCCGTTTGCAAAGGCCGCTAAGTGCATTATAAACGAAAACGAGTAAATGACGAAAAACTGCTATGACCAAACTATTTAAGCTAATACCATATTTCTTACCCCTGAAAATCAACATAAAAACATTTATTATTCAGTTAAAATCTGTGAAATCTACGGTTGGATCTTCTGTCCTAAAACATAAATTAAAATACTGACTTAGCGGTTTTTGCACACGTTTTGTGCAGTTAACGACATTTGCACCCGTGACGACGAGAGTCGTTAATGAAACTTGGGTTGCAAAACCCGCTATTTAATATTTTTACGAATGCCATTTGGATGAGATATTTAATAAAGAACTATTTTAGGTTCAATTTGATTTATCAGGAAAATATATTTTGAAAAAATAGACCACGTCGGATGCGATAAAAAGAAAACTATTTTTTTAAATATATCTTAAACACCGTGCAACGTCATTAGACAGCATAAAACTTTACAAATTAAGAAAGTGCACAAAACAAGAAAAAATGGCACTTAAGTTAGGTCAGGTCATCCTCGACACCGTCCATCAGCTCAAAATCTGCTGGTGCATCTTCTTCTTCCTCTTGACGTCGGACGATATTGTCGGGAATGGCTTCTTGCTCCTGGAAGACCTCACTGAAGAATTTTAGGTTGCCGTTCGCTGGCCAGTTTTCACCGAAATACAGCTCTAAAGGCCGTCAGACGTCTTGTAGTTTAGTTTCTTCGAGTGCAACACCTACAGTACTTGAATAGGTGAGGGACCCGGATGTTGGTTAAAATTCGTTCCACTTTTCGTGATGCTCTTTCCCTCACCAACCTCAAAATTGTAGAACGGCTCCCCTCGGACCAGACATTTTATTTTTTTGTTTTTCCAATTGTGAACACTATTTTCTTCGCTTTTTGGAATTGGAAATTCTTACTACCCGGATTTTTTACCATGCCATCCACATACGCTTTCCAATCCCTAACAGGACATTCATCTTGTTCCAGGCGAACTACTGTCGCAAATTTCTCAATGTGCTTGATGTATCCGGAAGGATTTTCAAAGACACTCACTGTGCGAAGTTGCCGTTCAATATTTCCAAAAACTCCAGTTGGTATAAATGAGCGGCCCACAATTGGGAACCATAACTGTATTTCCTCTAGACATGCGGGAGCTTCTAGCAGTAACCTGTGAGATAGCATGCTGATCATAGTCTTGTTTTTGTTCTGACCCCCACAGCCATCAGAAAATAACCGAAATATTTTGCACCTTAAAAATTTATGCTGGCCAGTTTGTGAAGAAGTGTCGACGCTATTTGGTTTGATTTTTTGGCATGTTGATGTTCTAACCAGATGGAAGAAGTTGTTCTCAACACCAATATCAACGGGTTCAACTTCTTCAACTTGCACTATTTCTCCCACTACTTCTGCCGTTTCTGTTCTTCCCTCCGTATTTGGAACATCCACAATAGTATTACAGTCCACAAATACAATAACTGCTTCACTTAAATCACCAAGATCACTAATTATTCTGGCTTGAAATGCCAACAACCAAGAAACAACCTGTTGATCAAATTTGCTTTTAAACGGTGTATTTCGACAAGGGAGCATGTCATTGTTGCGTACGCTTCCTCGATAGTGAAGCCAACTCAAATCTGAAACACAAAACTATCCTTCCCGATCGAAATAAATAATTATTTATTCTAAAGAAATTCTGTGGAAGGAATATTGGCAGTTCTTGTACCATTTAGCGTGTTTTGCAGCCGTATGTAGCAAGGCAGACGCCATACTTATGGAACTTAGCGGTCTTTGGACACGTGGAATATTAAACTGGCTTTGCAACCGTAGCCAACATGCACATAGCGGTTTATGCAAACGAATGCGATTTTTGTTGGCCATTTTCAACGGTTTTGAGCGGGATATGCATCCTGAAACTTATTTCATCGTGTAGCCAGTTAAAAGACGAAAGTGACGGTATGCTCAACTCAAAATCGACAAAAAGTGCACTTAGCGGCCTTTGCATCTGGGCTACTCAGATATGCTCAACATTACTTTCATATCAGTTCATGAGGTGAACAAACATCCAAATGAAGTTAAAATCTACAGCTTGAAGTGGTCGTGATGGCAAACCTCCTTATAAAACACCGTGCGGACATATTGGCTACTCAATTAGCCTTTATTTTTTAATTTGTCATTAAGGACCTTTCAATCTCCTAAAAGATGGAAACTATTAAAAAATAGTACACAAATTTGAAAGGTGGGTAGTTTTGAAAATATTTCTCAATATTGTCCTGTAGGCCTATCTGTAATCAGTGCTGTTGCAAAGATATACAAGCATAAACTATGTTGTAAAATTATGATCAAGATAAATAGGCATGGTTTTATTCCCAATAGATCTGCTGTGACAAATCTGATGGGATTTAATCAAATACTGTACAACTGCTAATGGGAGAACTGATATACTGGTAGTTTGCAGTACGGTATGTGTATTTTGAGGAGGTATTTAACAAGGACAGTCAGTGAATTCTTTAAAGCAAAATGTACCAGTTCGGTTATTCAAAATAACTTATTACACTATTGTGTTCATATTTAAAAAAATCATTATCAGTTTGATTCCTTCGCGGTAGCCTACTGTAAAATTTCTGAACACATTTTTCTTCTTGTGTGCCACAAGGATCCTATTCGGGCCCCTCTTGTATTTTTAATATTTATTAATGATTCACCCAATAATCTTTGTCATGCCAAATGTTTGTTTTTTGATTATTTAGAACTTTATAAAACCAGATGATAACACCACAACAGCACATTGATTGTGTTACGGTATCTAGTGGTATTGTAACAGTTTTGCTTGCCCACACGTTGAGCGACAATTGTAGCAGTTATTAAGGCCCCATGTTGGTAGCGACAAGTGTAACGTTAATTACTTTGCTCCACGTTGAGCGTACAAGTGTAGCAGTTTGGCTGCCCCTAACTGTTGGGTGATAAATGTAACTGTTTACCTTTGCCTAAGCTATGTTGTTTTAATGGGCGCCAAGACCTCAACGCAATGCTGAAATCTAAATTTGTATTTAACAACGTCTAGCTCTGGTAGAACACCTTCAAGAATCTATTCACTCAGATCGTGGTATGATTTGATCATTAACCCAACAAACAATTGTATCAGGAGAAGGAATTGGTCTATATCTAATGCTACCTACTGAAAGCAAAGATTGCATTGTAAAAGAATTGAATTTATTATATAAAACAAGTATAGCAAAATTAATAATAATAATAATAAGTTTAACATTTAAATTGGAGCGTTGCGATTTTAATATTACCGGTAGAAAATTACGTGAAAACGGAGTCTGATAAATTATTGATTTTACTCTTATTCCCAAGCTATGAAGTTACTGAAATATGAAATATAAAACAAAGAGAAATGAGAGATTGCGTATTTCTGCGTCACTCGCGCTTACCACTGGAAATTGCCAAAGCATTTCCCTCGTACTGGATGATGCTGTGTGCTTCCCACAGTCTCCTGGACGTCGTCATCTCCGTCGATATTTGATGATATACTTGTAGATTTGGTGACTTTATGGTCCTAATATCGGAGCCATACCCTCGTACAACCACAATGGTTAAGTTTTAAACAGATAGTTCTCCACTCCACGGAACATTAGCGCGACACCCACTTGCAACCGAACTAGTCATGTCTTTCCTAGATTGTCCTCGTTCCACGGCGCACCGAACGATATATGCCCCTCTCGGCTCCCCACCTCGGTACCGACTTCCAGCTTACGTGGTGTCCACTGATTGGCTGCTCCCCACGCTCTACTTCCCCTTCTCTGGCTCATTACACACGGCGCGCGGATGTTGAAGTCGATTTCCGTTCCAACTATCCGCCTTTTCATGACGCGGCGACCCCGCTTTCGTAATACTTCTTGACAAGAATCAGCCCGTATCTGAATTTCCAGTAAGTCATGTCTCTCATAATATCCTAACTGACGAAACTCCGTAAAATTCCGTAATCACCTAATTTTCTATGATATTGTCGTTCGTAAGAATTTGCTTGATAGCGTTTTCTAAGACATAGAAAACCTATCTCTATGCTTATAATTTTTATAAAATGCTCCGAAAATACCTTAATAATAATTATAATAAATTAATAATAATAATAAATTAACATGAAAACTTCTCTTGGCTGAAAAATTTGCCGCGTAAATAAATATAGAATGGCATCCTACTGACTTATGCCAGTGGCATAAAAAACCCTCGAAAAACACGTTACATATTCGCCTCGGATCATCGGATGATTTACCGTGACGACGGTCCATTATCCGATTATCCCAGACACGTTAATAATCCCCATCCAAAATACATATTACATAAATGAAATCACCCTAAATTACAGATATATACACTCATAATTTTTCTTCACGCACTTTGCGTCAAAGTTTGTTGTCACTATGGATTGCACTTTGCAACCAGTCCAATGTTTTACATATAGAATAGTGTTCCACGAATATTTCCGCCTCTCAAATTTCTCTATGTTGGAAAAATAGACATAATTAATGTGTGAGCACTATGTATTTATGATGTCATATCACACGCATTGAAGGTGTTCTGATATATTTATATCACCATAGAACTTCCTAATTTCACTGGAGGTCCCTTCCTTATGGTGAAATTTAATCTCACTTATCACTGAGCACACGATCACACTAGTGTGGCAGCGCCTCGTGACCATAATACTTGATCTCTTTTTTTAAAAGATGAAATTAATATTGACTTCTGAAAAAAAAAACAGTAAATGCGCATTACATATAACACCAAATATTTCTGTGCCCTGTCTTGTTAAGTTCCTGTAGACCATATTCTACTTAATACTAGTTCTCAACACAGACCAGTTCTCCTCACACAAATGAAACCATTGTACAAATTACCTTAAATTACTCACTTACAAATCTTACATGGCGAGGCCGTAAACAGAAATCACGTGTGCCGTTATGTATGAGTTTTATGAAGGACTGTCTCGCATTCTGATGGCCCATCTTTTGTCCCGTGGACGCCTTAAGCAAAAATACCCTGTCCAAGCGCTCACCCATCTCTTGGGGACAAATGGGAATTCACCAGCGCTACCAAATTCTGGCCTTGGTGTATCGAGACATTTTAGTGCTCAAGAGCATCCGATAATCCCGTCATATTTCCCTGTACCTTAAAAACTCTCATTTACTTACATACTACCCCCCTGTGTGACTTCTGATACGCCTGCCTGGAAGACCATCTCCTCCCACGCACCAAATACCACACTTACTCATTTGATAGGCTGGCTCGCCAGCTAAACATCCTCACTTTATGACACATACTTTCGGAGACTATGTATATTATACGTCCCGTATAATCTGTTTCCCTCACTATTCTCCAGCACATATGCTGTTTTGCCAATACGTTTGGAAACCATAAATGTTTCTGCGTCACCTGCTTCCAACCTTGCAAGTGGCTCCCTTTAAATGAACGTCATCACGTTGCTCCACTAGCATATTTCTCAGTGTCTGTAACGATGCCCTGTTGCTACTGTCCACACATGCTAACCTACTTTCCTCTGGTGTAACACCTCTACTTGACACTCTATGACCTAAAAATGTCACTTCTGACTGACAGAGTGACGACTTAGACAGCTTCAAAGTGAACCCTGCCTGATCTAACTTCTGAAAAACTATATCTAAATGACGTAGATGCTCCTCAAAATTGTGTGAACTAATTACCATATCATCTATGTAAATGGTTACAAACTCTCCTGTGTCATCCCCTAATGCGATGTTTTAAGCCCTAATTAAAGCTGCTGAACTACTCTTTAACCCATAAGGTGTTCTACAAAATTGATAAAGGTTATATTTATGACTGAAAGCTGTAAATGGTCTATCTTCGTACATAAGTGGCACTTGCCAAAAACTGGAACTCAAATCTACACAAGTGAAATACTTCTTCCCCTCAAATGTTTGCATTAATTCCTCTATTGACATAGATTTCAGCTGATCTGAACTAATTCTACTGTTAACCAAACGAGCGTCTAAACAAATACGAACAGTGCCGTCGGTCTTGGGTACCGTGATCAAAGAATTAACATATGGACTGTTAGAGTGCTCAATAATCCCATCTTCAAGCATCTGATTAATTTGTGCCTCAACTGCACTCTGATAAGCGAAAGGTACAGGATATCTATGTCCTGTGAATACTGACCTATCAATAACGTTCAATGAATGTGTATAGCAATTGGCCATACCAATGCGATCCTCAAACACTCTCCTATTACACAATAACACATCATAGAGCCGAACACACTGTTCATCCTCTATATTTCCCTGAAATGCAGCATCACGTAACAAGTCCTTTAGACTACCGTTCGTAATCACACTGCCCACAAAACATGGAGAACCCCGCTCTACGGCTGGCGATATCTCATTTAAAGTACAAATCACACCTACAATACTACTCCTCTGAATATGGTCATTGAACGCTACTTCTACTTCAGAATCTCCCCATTTAAATTTCAAACTCCCTACATCATAACATAAGTTACCCGACACTCTACTTAGCCACTCTGAACCCAAGATAACACTGAATACTAAATTTGGAATTACAAGACAAATCTGCTTCTCTACATGATTATTAATTTTAATGTCTACTAAAACTTGCTTAGAAATTACTTTAGACCTCTTCCCAACAGCTGTGATAACAAAAGTGCTTTTAATTGGCATCTTCAAAATTTACTCCAGTTCCTTTCATTTAATCATAAAATGCACTACTTATGCAACTCTTCATACAACCACTATCAATTAAAACATCTGTGTACGCCTCGGACACGTTAAATTTAACTATGGGGCTCTTACTAACCACTTCCTGAATAATACCTTCATCATTTAGTTCATGTAATAATTCATTTCTTACATTTAGGTCATAGGGTTCCTGTATAATTGTATAGACAGGGCATGCTACAGACTGAGATTCTGACCTTACTTCGCAGCCTTGTTCGCGTTTAAAGAACCGCCACAGCTGGCCGTAGTACTACTAACTACTGAACTGGTCTGGTTGTTCTGGGCTGTGTTGTCATTGTTTGGCTGTATATTACTACCACTAGGCTGTCCTCTTCCTTGACCCCTATTCTGGTTGTAATTATTGTCATTATAATTTCTCCGTAAGCCTCCGTGGCTTAGGCGGCAGCACGCCGGCCTCTAACCGCTGGGTCCGTGGTTCAAATCCCGGTCACTCCATGTGAGATCTGTGCTGGACAGAACGGAGGCAGACAGGTTTTTCTCCGGGTACTCCGGTTTTCCCTGTCAAATTTCATTCCAGCAACACTCTCCACTATCATTTCATTTCATCTGTCATTCATTTAATCATTGCCCCAGAGGAGTGCGTCAGGCCTCGGCAGCCGGCACAATTCATATCCTCGCCGCTAGATGGGGGCTTCATTCATTCCATTCCTGACCTGGTCGGAGACTGGAAGCAGGCTGTGGATTTTCATAATTTCTCCCTTGATTTCCCCTGAAATCATTGTTTCTCCCTTGATTTCCCCTGTAATCATTGTTCCTCCCTTGATTTCCCCTGAAATCGTTGTTCCTCCCTTGATTTCCCCTGAAATCATTGTTCCTCCCTTGATACTGATTACCATAGCCATTTCCTCTGTTCTGATTTAACTGATTATTATTATTTCTATTTTGAGCGTTGGCCCATTCGCCACCGTTCCCTTGAACTTCCTGATGCCTGGCTTCATTAGGCCTATTATTATTATTACCCTGGTTCCTATTGAAATTGTCCTCATAACCCCCTCTCCCTAGTGCATCAAATGTGCTTAACAAATTTTCTACTTGTGATATAGTCTTTACATTCTGGATACAAGCAGCCTCCTTGATCCTATAGGGAAAGTGCCTAAGTAGCAACCTGACCACATCACTTTCCTCCTTCAAGCCATCCAGATATTTACACACTAA
Source organism: Meconema thalassinum (assembly GCA_946902985.2). Lineage (NCBI taxonomy): Eukaryota > Metazoa > Arthropoda > Insecta > Orthoptera > Tettigoniidae > Meconema > Meconema thalassinum. The sequence goes on along the minus strand of OX336394.1, from coordinate 397,632,835 downwards.
TACCTGCCCTAAAAGTATTCGGTCATGGTGGAGCTTCCTTTAGGGTTATATTTACCACACACTACTCCCTCACGATGCTGCGACTGAATAACCTCATTCCAGAACTTTTCACAGAATTTCATTTTAAAGTCATTAATATCAGTAAACTTGTCTCTGTAGACAGCAAACCAATTCCTCGTTTCCCCCACAAACACTTGTTCTAAAATTTCAACTACCTGGCACCACTCAATACTACCATCTTCCAACCTCTCCCCAAATTTATTTTCTATAGAATTCATGAACTCCATTGGGCACCCTTGTCGATTGCTGAACTTCCCCAATTCTACCTCCCTGTGTGTGCTATTCACAAAAACTGGCCTATTCTGACTCTTTTCTTGCCTGATCCTAGCTTTTAATTTTAATTCTAATTCTGCGATTTTCTCCTCAGCCTTCCTCTCAATACTGTTTACTGTTAATTTAATGTTTCCTTCTGATTCTTCTACTTTATCATATAGCTTTGCTTGTTTCTCCTCAGTCTTGCTAATTCTCTCTCTATTACTCTCTCTTACATCATTTACTTCTGCAACTATTTGTGAGTGGACTTTCTCAATTCTACCCCCCAGCAGTTCCTTAACCTCTTTAGTTGATACTTGAATCTTGTCAATTTCTCCCCCCAATTGCTTTTTGACCTGCTGTGTTTCCAGTTGCACTAGTTCTTTTAAATTTTCAGCCTGTGTACTGATTCTAATTTCTAACTCCTCCTGTACTTTTCCTAATTTCTTGTCTACATCTGCAATGATCTCTTTAACCTTCTCTTCCATTACTCCTCTGATTTCTCCTCTAATCTGCTCCATTTTCACACTAATTTCCTTGTTGTTCTGATATAATTTTGCATTATTCTGTTCTAAATTTTTATTTAAAGCTTCTGTACTTTCATGTTTTTCCCTACTGTTTTGTTCTAATTTAGCGTTGTTTTGTTCCAGTTTAGCATTTAAAGCATCTGTACTTTCTTTATTTACCATACTGTTTTGTTCTAATCTTGCATTATTCTGTTCTAACTTTGCATTTAAGGCATCACTACTAACTTTGTTCTGATACATAAACTCGAGAAGTAAAGTTTTTAATTCTGGTTGGCCGCCTACACTCCCTGTTTCAGTATTGGGATTTACGGTACCTCCGCTACCCCGGTATTACCATCACTCGACATACTGCTCGTATCATCACTCTCCCGTTGATGACCACTACGTAACCTCATCTGTCTTTCTTTCTCATGCCCCATAATGATATACACTGATACAGACAAATAACCCCCAAAATACAGGCACAGAAATATATACCCTTCTCCTTCCACAAATGTTATTAGGTTTTCAGCCCCAAGTTGTCGGCGACAAGTGTAATGGTTTTTCTAGCCCTCACGTTGAGCGACAATTGTAGCAGTTATTAAGGCCCCATGTTGGTAGCGACAAGTGTAACGTTAATTACTTTGCTCCACGTTGAGCGTACAAGTGTAGCAGTTTGGCTGCCCCTAACTGTTGGGTGATAAATGTAACTGTTTACCTTTGCCTAAGCTATGTTGTTTTAATGGGCGCCAAGACCTCAACGCAATGCTGAAATCTAAATTTGTATTTAACAACGTCTAGCTCTGGTAGAACACCTTCAAGAATCTATTCACTCAGATCGTGGTATGATTTGATCATTAACCCAACAAACAATTGTATCAGGAGAAGGAATTGGTCTATATCTAATGCTACCTACTGAAAGCAAAGATTGCATTGTAAAAGAATTGAATTTATTATATAAAACAAGTATAGCAAAATTAATAATAATAATAAGTTTAACATTTAAATTGGAGCGTTGCGATTTTAATATTACCGGTAGAAAGTTACGTGAAAACGGAGTCTGATAAATTATTGATTTTACTCTTATTCCCAAGCTATGAAGTTACTGAAATATGAAATATAAAACAAAGAGAAATGAGAGATTGCGTATTTCTGCGTCATTCGCGCTTACCACTGGAAATTGCCAAAGCATTTCCCTCGTACTGGATGATGCTGTGTGCTTCCCACAGTCTCCTGGACGTCGTCATCTCCGTCGATATTTGATGATATACTTGTAGATTTGGTGACTTTATGGTCCTAATATCGGAGCCATACCCTCGTACAACCACACTGGTTAAGTTTTAAACAGATAGTTCTCCACTCCACGGAACATTAGCGCGACACACACTTGCAACCGAACTAGTCATGTCTTTCCTAGATTGTCCTCGTTCCACGGCGCACCGAACGATATATGCCCCTCTCGGCTCCCCACCTCGGTACCGACTTCCAGCTTACGTGGTGTCCACTGATTGGCTGCTCCCCACGCTGTACTTCCCCTTCTCTGGCTCATTACACACGGCGCGCGGATGATGAAGTCGATTTCCGTTCCAATTATCCGCCTTTTCATGACGCGGCGACCCCGCTTGCGTAATACTTCTTGACAAGAATCAGCCCGTATCTGAATTTCCAGTGAGTCATGTCTCTCATAATATCCTAACTGACGAAACTCCGTAAAATTCCGTAATCACCTAATTTTCTATGATATTGTCGTTCGTAAGAATTTGCTTGATAGCGTTTTCTAAGACATAGAAAACCTATCTGTATGCTTATAATTTTTATAAAATGCTCCGAAAATACCTTAATAATAATTATAATAAATTAATAATAATAATAAATTAACATGAAAACTTCTCTTGGCTGAACAATTTGCCGCGTAAATAAATATAGAATGGCATCCTACTGACTTATGCCAGTGGCATAAAAACCCATCGAAAAACACGTTACAGTATGGCAAGAGACACATGTTTCAAAATGTGAAGAAATGTAAGTGCATCACAGTTACCACAGTAGGTAAAAAGGAAATGGCTTAATCCATCTTTTTCTCTCGAACTGGCCTACTTAGGACCACGTTTATTCGACTGGAGGGACTTGATCTTTACCCAGTATTGATGCATTTTCTGCCGGTCTAACTCCTTTCTCTCGATAGTCCAGGGGATACCTTTTCTCTGAGGTTTCTTCTGAAAACCATGGACTTCCTTCAAAGCACGCCTCAGCCTGTCTGTCATGCACATCTGATATTTCCAGTTCGTTAATATCCTTCTCAGTTTCCATCAACCACGTGGTACGAACCTTCCTATTGGGCCAGGAACTGAGCAAGCGATTGGTCAATCTTGTGGGAGGTCATCTTGCTATATGGCCATAAAAGGCTATTCTCTTTTTCCTCGCACAATCAGACAGTTTATCTACATGTTCCTAGAGCTCGGAGTTATGTCGCCTACGAAATTCTTCATCTACTTTTACAGGACCGAGGATCTTCCGGAGAATAATTCTCCTCTCTCTAATTTCCATCTTATCTATCAGACCCCTTCGGTTTAAAGAAAGACACTCCATGGCATATAAGGCTTCTGGCCTTATGACTGACTTATGTTTCAATTTCAAGTTACGAGATAATCACTTCTTGTTGTAAGTGTTCTTCGTCAACCGATAGGCCATTTCTAATTTATTGACTCTCATGGATAACGCTGCCCTTTTAGAGAAGTGGATTCAGTCCATTCTCCAAGATACTTGAAATTTTCAGTCCTCTTGATCTCTCCCTGCTCCAAGAGCATCTCACTGCTAGCTTCTTTTATGCTAGTGAAGAACTCTGTGACATTTGAAGATCTACTTTGGCTGCCTGTCTCCGGAGGCAATTTATCTGGATTGATGCTGTATAAAAACATTAAATTAGAAGTAGTCTCAATTTTTAAGGACTTAGGAGTAATATTTGATAATAAATTAATGTTTCAAGGTCATATTGAGGAAAGCAATGGCAAACTACCTCACTCCTCATCTTGCCTAGTACGCCTCATTATAGTGCTGCCTATGACGGTACTTTTTGAGGATCAAACCAGCCTCCGGGCTGTCCACCTTACACACAGACAGTCATATTGTACTAAAAATAACAAGTGGAGTCAACTGGATGCTTGGGTTCATAATAATAAATTCTAAGTTATTTATCCAGCCTTCAACATTTGTTCAATTATTCAAGAGCCTTGTGAGAAGTAAATTGGAATATGCGTAAGTATTGGGATTCACATTCAATACATGCTATAGAGATTGTGCAAAATAAAGGTAGGCCTATGTAAGCCTACAGTATATTAATATTAAATATTTTTTCCTTTCAATACATCAAAACAACCATTAAGAAATATGTACCCATTTCACATCACTGAAGAGTAGAAGAACACTTATTTCTTTACAAACATTAAGGAAAATAATTACAACAGCTTGTTTCCTCCTTTCATGTTCATGTAGCCTATAGTACAAGCATAACGAATAGAATAAAAAGTGTGATCTCTTCTCCCTCAATAGCATGCAATGAATACGGATCGGGTTGGCACTCGCCGCTACGCAGCGCTACAGTCGATTTGAGATTGGTGATTTCCACATATGTTTATGTGTTTATGTGCGATATATTAAGTATTTAATCGGTCGGAATGTTTGGTGGTGTTCTGGGCAAACGTTTATTGATATACAAGTGCTTACACTATTACTTCATAGTATTAATACCTGAAATGCTATTGTAGGAAGCATTAACTGAAATGGAATTTAATTTCTTGTCGTGTGTTGACGTTATCTTCGTTTGTTAATTTTTATGTTATTTACTGTAAGTAAACAGCAGTTTAGCCCTTACATTTTCATGAGTGCTTAATGTGAGTAATGAAGATGCCTTGCTGTTTTGCACCAGGATGCAGATCTGGCTATGGGGACTGTAAAGAGGTCAGACGGTTTTTCAAACCTCCTAAAGATAAGGAACGTTTTATCAAGTGCAAAGGGGCCATACCAGGGAAGGATAAGGAACTTACTGAAAAGTCCTACATCTGTGATGCTCACTTTTCAGAAGATTTAATTGTTAAATTTGACAAATTTGTGATAGGAAGTAGTACTTCTCCCAAGAACCAACTGGCGATTGAAAGACTATTCTGTTCCACATATATTTCCTAATTTGCCTAAATATTTGTCCAGTTTGGTGTAAATAAGAATGCTCTTGATGCCATTAAAGATTACCGGTACTTCTGTGAAGAAAGGGATGAGAATATAACAATGAGTTTAAAAACATATATCTACCGTATTGCTGAAGGAGGCGTGATCAGTTTTAGGCAATAGCCTACTCTAAGAAGGGGTCATGACAGTGCCTTCTATGTCTGTTAAATGTTAAGTACTTCTGAAATTATGGTAGTTTATTGAGTTTGGTGTTTGTGGAGCGAAATTTATGGGTATAATTGTTTTTTGTATTATTCTAAGGTAAAGTTGAAGGAGCCGTGATCGGGTTTAGGCAATAGCCTACTCCATGAAGGGGTCATGACTATGCCTTCTATGTCTGTTTAATGTTAAGTTCTTCTGAAACGATGGTAGTTTACTGATTTTGGTGTTGGTGGAGTGAAATTTATGGTTATTATTGAATTTTATAGTAATCTACGGTAAAGTTGAAAGTTGCGTTCGTACCTTTTTTTTGTGGCTGTGTTGCAAGTCTGTTAAGGGAATGTAAAATGTGTAACAATGTGAAGAAATCCTTTCTGCTAGCGAGGTTAATTTTTCCGTTCTTTTTTTTTTAAATTTACCGATAGCTGGCAAAACTAATTGCATTTTGAACTTGCTCTCTGTCTTCGCTTATTGTCGAAACTGGACCATTACAGGAGACGACTTATTAAATTATAATTGGGCACAGTAAAGTAAGTGGAGATGTCGAACTTATTAAGCGCCTACGAGGATATCGTGTGGTGTTTTAACATGTAAAACAGGTCGCAAGGTTTTAAAAGTCTCGTAAGCGCCAATGCTAACTTACATCACAGATCGGAGCCAGCGCTGCGTTGCGGCGGACCAGGCGTACTAGGCCAGTGATATCACTTCTTATTCTATTCGTTATGGTACAAGATGTTATTCTAAGTGATGGGAAATTCTTGACCTTTGGACATGAGATCCAAAGTGTGCAACTTGGCAATGGACATATTACTCAGACTTGGTGCATAAGTATGATCTAGTGTTTACGTGTTTCACAAGGCTTCTCGTGCTCCTCTTTGATTGGCTGGTGACGGTCATGTGGTGTGGACCCATGTATCTCTGCTCATGTCAGCTGATCTGATACGCCTCTCTTCCAATACTTTCTGGCCTACGTATTCTTTACTTGGCTATATAAACTCTCCATCACCTTCTCTTCATTATAGTGAAAGACAAACCTCTACTCTATGCTAGGATGGGTAATTGGGCCATGTGCAATCACAGTGCAAGTGCTTCTTGCCATGTAAGGCAGTTTTAAACAGAGGGTTTGAACCTAATATTAATACTCTTTGTTCATCACCGATTGGAAATCAACAATCAAAGAGTGAAGCATAGGTGATGGGGAAGTGTGGTGGGTTATCAAGGAAGAAGCAGTGAAGCATCATGTGTTGGGGAAGTGTGGTGGTGGGTTATCAAGGAAGAAGCAGTGAAGCATCATGTGTTGGGGAAGTGTGGTGGTGGGTTATCAAGGAAGAAGCAGGGAAGCACCATGTGTTGGGGACGTGTGGTGGTGGGTTATCAAGGAAGAAGCAGTGAAGCATCATGTGTTGGGGAAGTGTGGTGGTGGGTTATCAAAGAAGAAGCAGTGAAGCATCATGTGTTGAGGAAGTGTGGTGGTGGGTTATCAAGAAAGAAGCAGGGAAGCATCATGTGTTGGGGAAGTGTGGTGGTGGGTTATCAAGAAAGAAGCAGTGAAGCATCATGTGTTGGGGAAATGTGGTGGTGGGTTATCAAGGAAGAAGCAGTGAAGCATCATGTGTTGGGGAAGTGTGGTGGTGGGTTATCAAGGAAGAAGAAGTGAAGCATCATGTGTTGGGGAAGTGTGGTGGTGGGTTATCAAGGAAGAAGCAGTGAAGCACCATGTGTTGGGGAAGTGTGGTGGTGGGTTATCAAGGAAGAAGCAGTGAAGCACCATGTGCTGGGGAAGTGCAGGGGTGGGTTATCAAGGATGAAGCAGTGAAGCACCATGTGTTGGGGGAAGTGTGGTGGTGGGTTATCAAGGAAGAAGCAGTGAAGAACCATGTGTTGGGGAAGTGTGGTGGTGGGTTATCAAGGAAGAAGCAGTGAAGCATCATGTGTTGGGGAAGTGTGGTGGTGGGTTATCAAGGAAGAAGCAGTGAAGCACCATGTGTTGGGGAAGTGTGGTGGTGGGTTATCAAGGAAGAAGCAGTGAAACACCATGTGTTGGGGAAGTGTGGTGGTGGGTTATCAAGGAAGAGGCAGTGAAGCACCATGTGTTGGGGAAGTGTAGTGGTGGGTTATCAAGGAAGAAGCAGTGAAGCACCATTTGTTGGGGAAGTGTAGTGGTGGGTTATCAAGGAAGAAGCAGTGAAGCACCATGTGTTGGGGAAGTGTAGTGGTGGGTTATCAAGGAAGAAGCAGTGAAGCACCATGTGTTGGGGAAGTGTAGTGGTGGGTTATCAAGGAAGAAGCAGAGAAGCACCATGTGTTGGGGAAGTGTGGCGGTGGGTTATCAAGGAAGAGGCAGTGAAACACCATGTGTTGGGGAAGTGTGGTGGTGGTGGGTTATCAAGGAAGAAGCAGTGAAGCACCATGTGTTGGGGACGTGTGGTGGTGGGTTATCAAGGAAGAAGCAGTGAAGTACCATGTTTTGGGGAAGTGTGGTGGAGGGTTATCAAGGAAGAAGCAGTGAAGCACCATGTGTTGGGGAAGTGTGGTGGTGGGTTATCAAGGAAGAAGCAGTGAAGCATCATGTGTTGGGGACGTGTGGTGGTGGGTTATCAAGGAAGAAGCAGTGAAGCACCATGTGTTGGGGACGTGTGGTGGTGGGTTATCAAGGAAGAAGCAGTGAAGCATCAAGTGTTGGGGTCAGGCGCGGATTCAATGGGGGGTCATGACCTCTCCCCGAAACGGGGACCAAATTTTTTTGCAAACTCAAAAAACGAAAACAAAATAACCAGACAAATAAAACTTAATGAATTTTAACTGAATAACAGTTTTTTTCATTTTATTCATTACTGAAAATATCTTTATTGCAATTATTATTTCTGTTACAACTGTACGTATTTACAAATTCATACCTGTTATATAAAACGATTAAGTTATTTATATAACAAAATCAACTCTTCTATTTTGTTTAGTCAACCTTGTGAATACCGAATCGATGTCTATAGTGATGTCACGATGAATGTGCAGCAATGCACGGATAGGAATTTGGGGCATTTTTCGCACCAAAACTTTTTGCCGATGTCCAAACTGCAAGCTTGGTTGGCAATTTAAGCTGTGACTTTCTCCCTTTGTCGGTACCAACTCGACTTGCCGAAACTGTAACGTACCTTGATACTTTTCTGGAAGCTCGATGTAAAAGTCGCAAAACACACCTTTCAATGTGTACGAATATTTTTGGTGTGCTAAACGCATCAAATTTCTATCCATGTAGCTTGCAAAAAAATCGGTCTGGTTTTGTACGTTTGGTTATTTTGTGATTGCGTTTTCAGTGATACCATTTTTCTTAACAATTATGATCTCTGACCCCCCCCCCCCCCAAGCCAAACTCTAGATCCACGCCTGGTTGGGGAAGTGTGGTGGTGGGTTATCAAGGAAGAAGCAGTGAAGCATCATGTGTTGGGGAAGTGTGGTGGTGGGATATCAAGGAAGAAGCAGTGAAGCATCATGTGTTGGGGAAGTGTGGTGGAGGGTTATCAAGAAAGAAGCAGTGAAGTTCATGTGTTGGGGAAGTGTGGTGGTGGGTTATCAAGAAGGCAAAGAGTGAAGCATCGTGTGACGGGGAAGTGTGGTGGTGGGTATGCTATTATACTCTGAGGAAGCAGTTAAGGCTAGCTGCATGACACCAATATCAATATCAAGCCTCAGATTCTTGGTTGATAACAAAGGACCTTTCCCTTATGCTACCATTGACATGCTGTGATGTGCTTCACATCCAGCTTCATTTGTCGGGTATGACCCTCCTTTCTTGATTGTATTGAACCATTTTGACAGTTTCTCTTCCATATTGTTGTACTCTCTTATCTTATTGTAATATGCGTACTCTCTCGTATGTTATTAGGATTGTGTCGTTTAGCAATAAGTGGGTTGTAACACCTCACCCAAGGATGATGATATCCAAATATACGAGTAAACTTAAAATTTTATGTACCGTATTAATTTTTAATTGTTCACTTGTACATGGTATATTGTCACGGAGATATAAACAAATAAATATGAATGGTGTTACTAACCCTTTGAGTCCTGGATATATATTATTTGCTGGCTCTATAATCACACTGACAGGGTCATCATCTGTTTCCCTCAGCATCAACTTAGGAGGGCGAATGCCTGGAGGGTTTGGAGGAGTATTGACAGTTACATGTGCTTCTGGGCCTGAATCAACTGTCACTGCAGAAACAGTGATTCTGAACGTTGATGCAGCGACCATACCAGTTATCTGTTCATTAACAGTAAAAACAATGACTCACAAATTTGCATGGGTGATAATCATGTTAGGCAACTCAATGAGTCTGAAGTGGATAGATTGTTAAGTATAACAAAATTACAATGAACAATTACATTACTTGAAATTAAAATCATTACGAGGTGGTTGTAGAAATAATCAGTGGGAAGGGAAAACATTTAAAAAGGACAAAAGCAGTGACAGGCAGGTGCGGGCAGTGGGAGATATAAATAAGGAAAATTGCGGACAAACACATAAAATGGACAATATTATAACCTCCCAGTCTCATCAGGAGTGACTGTAGAAAAATCATGCACAGTGTAGATATTCTGCCTAAAGTGGATGATGCAGGATGGAGTGAAAACCAGACAAAGAAAGTAACAGAAGACTGGGAAAAGACAAAGATAATGATATTTTTCTTCTAGCGTATGGCTTTTAGTGCCGAGAGTGTCCGAGGACATGGTCGGCTCGCCAGTTTTTGTAGCTGCTTCGAGGCGGACACCCAATGGGTGAGCTACACGTAAGGTACCATCGCGTGAGGAGTGTTGTCTGGGGAGGAAAGTTTGAATGTAAGGACAAGGAGTTGGAAGGTAGCGGCTGTGGTCTATAGTTAGGGACCAAACCCGGCATTTGCCTGGAAGGAAGATGGGAAACTGATAGTTTGGTTTGTATTTGCGAGGTAGAGAAATAATGGAATGATAACGTTGGAATTAAGTGTTACGAGGTAACTTTATGAATGGGGAAGAAATATACTGGCAAGATTTATATTAAGTGTATGTATGAAACTGGTACGGTTTTAATGTAGCCTACAACATATATTGACTTATGGTTACCGTATATGAATTTTATTATAAATACATCGTCAATAAGGAATCGGGCTATCATGGTCATTTTTATGTCATTTTATGTTGGTACGGTATATTAATGTTTGTGGGTTGTGTTGTGTATGTTGTGTGTTGTGAGTGCTGTGTTGTGTATGTTGCATGTTATGAGTGTTGTGTTGTGAGTGTTGTGTATGTTGTGTGTGTTGTAAGTGTTGTGTGTGTTGTGTTATATGGCTTGTGTACTACATGTTGTGAGTGTTGTGTAAGTTGTGTGTGTTGTGAGTGTTGTGTATGTTGTGTGTGTTGTGTTGTATGGCTTGTGTACTGTATGTTGTGTGGGTTGTGTGTGTTGTGAGTGTTGTGAGTGTTGTGTGTATTGTGAGTGTTGTGTGTGTTGTGAGTGTTGTGTGTGTTGTGTTGTATGGCTTGTGTACTGTATGTTGTGTGGGTTGTGAATGTTGTGTGTGTTGTGTGTGTTGTGAGTGTTGTGTGTGTTGTGAGTGTTGTGCGTGTTGTGTGTGTTGTGTGTGTTGTGTATGTTGTGTGTGTTGTGAGTGTTGTGAGTGTTGTGTGTGTGTTGTGAATGTTGCGTGTGTTGTGAGTGTTGTGTGTGTTGTGAGTGTTGTGTGTGTACTGCATGTTGTGAGTGTTGTGTGTGTTGTGAGTGTTGTGTGTTGTGAGTGTTGTGTGTGTTGTGAGTGTTGTGTGTTTTGTGTGTGTTGTGTATGTTGTGTGTTTGTTGTGTATGTTGGGTGTGTTGTGAGTGTTGTGTGTGTTTTGAGTGTTGTGTATGTTGTGTGGGTTGTGTATGTTGTGATTGTTGTGTGTGTTGTGTATGTTGTGTTTGTTGTCTGTGTTGTGAGTGGTGTGTGTGTGTGTGTGTTGTCTGTGTTGTGAGTGTTGTGTGTGTGGTGAGTGTTGTGTGTGTTGTGAGTGTTGTGTGTGTACTGTATGTTTTGTGTGTGTTGTGAGTGTTGTGTTTGTTGTGTGTGTTGTGTGTGTTGTGTGTATTGTGAGTGTTGTGTATGTTGTGTGTGTTGTCTGTGTTGTGTATGTTGTGTGTGTTGTGAGTGTTGTGTGTGTTGTGAGTGTTGCGTGTGTACTGTATAATGTGTATGTTGTGTGTGTTGTGTATGTTGTGTGTGTTGTGAGTGTTGTGTGTGTTGTGAGTGTTGTGTGTTTTGTGAGTTTTGTGAGTGTTGTGTGTGTTGTGTGTGTTGTGAGTGTTGTGTTGTATGGTTTGTGTACTGTATGTTGTGTGGGTTGTGTGTGTTGTGAGTGTTGTGTGTGTTATGTGTGTTGTGTTGTATAGCTTGTGTACTGTATGTTGTGTGGGTTGTGTATGTTGTGTGTGTTGTGTATGCTGTGTGTGATGTGAGTGTTGTGTGTGTTGTGTGTGTTGTGTGTGTTGTGAGTGTTGTGTGTTGTGAGTGTTGTGTGTTGTGAGTGTTGTGAGTGTTGTTTGTGTTGTGAGTGTTGTGTGTGTTGTGAGTGTTGTGAGTGGTGTGTATGTTGTGTGTTTGTTGTGTATGTTGTGTGTGTTGTGTATGTTGTGAGTGTTGTGTGTGGTGTGAGTGTTGTGTATGTTGTGTGGGTTGTGTATGTTGTGAGTGTTGTGTGTGTTGTGTGTGTTGTCTGTGTTGTGAGTGGTGTGTGTGTTTTGTCTGTGTTGTGAGTGTTGTGTGTGTGGTGAGTGTTGTGTGTGTTGTGTGTGTACTGTATGTTGTGTGTGTTGTGAGTGTTGTGTGTGTTGTGTGTGTTGTGAGTGTTGTGTGTATTGTGAGTGTTGTGTATGTTGTGTGTGTTGTCTGTGTTGTGTATGTTGTGTGTGTTGTGAGTGTTGTGTGTGTTGTGAGTGTTGCGTGTGTACTGTATAATGTGTATGTTGTGTGTGTTGTGTATGTTGTGTGTGTTGTGAGTGTTGTGTGTGTTGTGAGTGTTGTGTGTTTTGTGAGTGTTGTGAGTGTTGTGTGTGTTGTGAGTGTTGTGTTGTATGGCTTGTGTACTGTATGTTGTGTGTGTTGTGTGTGTTGTGAGTGTTGTGTGTGTTGTGTGTGTTGTGTTGTATAGCTTGTGTACTGTATGTTGTGTGGGTTGTGTGTGTTGTGTATGCTGTGTGTGTTGTGAGTGTTGTGTGTTTTGTGAGTGTTGTGTGAGTTGTGAGTGTTGTGTGTGTTGTGTTGTATGGCTTGTGTACTGTATGTTGTGTGGGTTGTGAGTGTTGTGTGTGATATGTGTGTTGTGAGTGTTGTGAGTGTTGTGTGTGTTGTGAGTGTTGTGCGTGTTGTGTGTGTTGTGTATGTTGTGTGTGTTGTGAGTGTTGTGAGTGTTGTGTGTGTGTTGTGAATGTTGTGTGTGTTGTGAGTGTTGTGTGTGTTGTGTGTGTACAGCATGTTGTGTGTGTTGTGAGTGTTGTGTGTGTTGTGTGTACTGTATGTTGTGTGTGTTGTGAGTGTTGTATGTGTTGTGTGTTGTAAGTGTTGTGAGTGTTGTGAGTGTTGTGTGTGTTGTGAGTGTTGTGTGTTTTGTGAGTGTTGTGTATGTTGTGTATTTGTTGTGTATGTTGTCTGTGTTGTGAGTGTTGAGTGTGTTGTGAGTGTTGTGTGTGTTGTGTATGATGTGAGTGTTGTGTGTGTTGTGAGTGTTGTGTTTTTTGTGTGTGTTGTGTATGTTGTGTGGGTTGTGTGTGTTGTCTGTGTTGTCTGTGTTGTGAGTGTTGTGTGTGTTGTGTATGTTGTGTATTTGTTGTGTATGTTGTGTGTGTTGTCTGTGTTGTGAGTGTTGTGTGTGTTGTGAGTGTTGTGTGTTTTGTGAGTGTTGTTTGTTTTGTGTGTGTTGTGAGTGTTGTGTTGTATGGCTTGTGTACTGTATGTTGTGTGGGTTGTGTGTGTTGTGAGTGTTGTGTGTGTTGTGTGTGTTGTGAGTGTTGTGTTGTATGGCTTGTGTACTGTATGTTGTGTGGGTTGTGTGTGTTGTGAGTGTTGTGTGTCTTGTGTGTGTTGTGAGTGTTGTGTGTGTACTGTATGTTGTGTGGGTTGAGTGTGTTTTGAGTGTTGTGTTGTATGGCTTGTGTACTGTATGTTGTGTGTTGTGTTATACCATATATCATATCATATACCATCTACCATATTTCGTATATCATATCATATCATATCCATACCGACAGTAGTAGCTACGCTGGCTAAAGCGCAGCGTTAGGCCATGGGGCCAAGCTCTCTGCTAACTCGGTAGACGCGTGGGTTCGAGCCCCACCGTCGGCCGTCCTTGAAATGGTTTTCCGTGGTTTTCCATTTTCAACACCAGGCAAATGCTGGGACGGTACCTTCTGACAGGCCACGGCCGCTTCCTTCCACATCCTTGCACAGTTTCATTCGTCTTCATCCATTCCATCTCTCATCCCGACGCGCAGGTCGCCCACGGGCGTCGACTAGGAAGACCTGCACTAGGCCTCTCGGGAGGCCACACGACAAAAAAATCATATCATATCATATCATATCGTATCATATCATATCATATATCATAATAGACTCAGTACACAGTTAATGACACTCAAAATAAAGATGGTTGATCTTAGGAGCTGACTTCAAATTGCACAGTTGGATCTGCTGCACAATCTGTCTTAAAGCTAGTTTTGTACACCTTGTGCTCCCTTGTAAAGCCAACAAAAGTATTTTTCTGTATGATATATCGAGAGTCAGCTAACATATGATGGATGGTATTACAACCCACCTTACGGACATATCTACACCATGAGATAGTGCTTTTATCGTGCTGTAGCAATGCCGACAGTGGATATCTAACCTAGCAACACCTTAATTGTGCACCAAACCAGTAAGAAATATTGGAAATTTGTTGTTACAGTAATTCATTTTAGGGGCTTTATCTGATAACCCGTGTTAGTGTGTTGAGTATAATAGAATCTTATAACGATCACATTTATATAATCAAGTGCAAAGCGTGTTATGGGATGTGAAACATGTGCTATACCCAAGAGAGAAGAAAGCTGTCTTCAAGCTATGGAAATGAGGTTTCCACAGTATTGTAAGGGGAATGAGAAGAGATAAGTTAAGGAATGAAATAATGAGAACGCAGGCAGAAAGAGAAGAAGAATCCTTATGCAAAAATATAGCCAGATCAAGGATGAAATGGTTTGGACACATTATGAGAATGGAAAGTGGAGGAGAGGCGAGAAACTGGATGGAGGTAGAAGATACTCGAAGACCAAGAAAAGAAAAAAATACATCGGTAGGAGAGGCAAAGTCCGGACCATCTTCAAAGACAAATTTGGAAGCCATTTCTTAGTATTGCTTTAGTAATAAAAATTAATGCTTTTCAGTCGGTCAACACAATTGTACCATGTGTTTCCCTAAACCTGAAAATAATTACATGAGATTAATGCATAAATTTACTAGGATGACCTGTTTCGATCGTCAAGTGATCATCATCAAATCCTTTATACTTAGGCTGTTAAATCTATATCTACAAGTATATGGGTGATGGTATTTTCAGTATGTACATTTGTTTAGTTATGGCGTTCAGTGTGATATCTGTGATTGTTAGTGAATGGTCAGGTTGGAATTGAATATGAACTTAGCTTATTGTTTGAGCTATGTGGGATCTGTTCTTGTGCACCTGCTGCAACTTACATTGAACTGTTCAGTGCAGACATTAGAATGCTATTAGCAGCCAAACTGACCACAGAACAACATACTGTATGGAGCTCAGAAGAATGCTAGGCAGAGGAATGTAGCCAGCTATAACATTGTGATATCTGTCTTCCGAAAAGCACTTCTGATCAGTGTCCACTCGTCCTACTGAGCGTGCAATTTGTAGAGTACCGGTAGTAAGCAGGTTGCCATACCAACGAATGACCTATACTGCGTTAACACTACATTCAGTTCTGCTTCGCGGAGCATCGGCTACACATGTATCAGATCGTGCCACGCACTTAAGCATATATCCCTACAAGTAAGCGAATTCGTTAACACACGTATTTGAGGTTTCCATGTAATCACAGCCAACAAAATTTCAACGTATTTTCTTCTCTTCTTTATCCAGTTTATTTGGCAAGGGTGGAACCGTCTTTTCATTATATTCCCTGGCCACCCAGTACACCATTGTAGAATATGAGAGGAAATTCCATTATCGGGAAAAACCTTAGAATTTAGTGAGAATACCGAATACGTTGAAAATACATCTCTCAATTATAGTGTTTTCTGCCAGATGGTGTTGGCTTCACATCAAGGTCGCAAAGTTTGCTCCTCACGTTTGACTTCTTACAATCAAAGAGATATGCATAACGTTCCATCAAAACCAAGGATATTGTACATGGATAAAGTTATTACCTCCCAATCAAGAAAGTAATAAGATCTGTTCAATAAACAATAAGATAGGACCTCACACCGATGTCAAATGGGACAGTCGGCACAATGTGAATGTATTATTACTGCTTCAACAGCAGCCTCTTGTGTCCATTTTAATCTGTAGTTTGTTCTATTGAATGTTTCTTAGATTAGGTTTTAAGCACGACAGGGTTTTCATTACGTGTGTAATATTACAAATGTTTTACAAGTAGATGAAGTGTTTGTTCGAATGCCCATGACATTGAGGGCAATTAGTAACTCTATGAAACGTCATATAATGGACAAAACTATGCATGTTTTTATGTACAGCTATGTGTTTTTAAATTATGTTCACCTTGTTGACAAAATTCACACCTGTATTATAAGGCTGAAGAAGGGTGTGATGGCCAAACCCGAAACATGTCCCCAACTAAAGTTCTTGTGTTTTCTAAACACTTTGGTATTGATTGGGCAGAAAATAACAGTTCCCTTTCAAACTTCCTCCCCTCGTCTCCCACCTCAACCCACACTTACATTTTTCTGAGCTCCACACACTTGCCACTTCCAATGGGTGTCATCTAATATGAGCATTCTACAATACCAAGTCAACCGAGGTAACGATAATGAACATTTTGAAGAACTAAGAACAGTTTTTGACACGTTTTAAGGACAATTGGACTACAATCACAAAAGAAAAGAACACATCAACTTCTAATCCTACCTTAATCCGATTATCAACTTGACTATCCCTCCATAGTTCAATGCAAGATGAAGCTGTACTGACAAATATTAGGTCAAAGAATTTTTCCACAGACCTAATGTTGACATCCTTTCAGATAACGAAGGAATCGTAGGCTAGCTCAAGAGTTCTTCAAGTAATATTATTATCACACTCCATCAAACAGAAGTTGAGAATGTTTGACAATTACTATCAACAGACATTACTTATATTACTATATTATTATTATTATTATTATTATTATTATTAGTTGAACATAACAATAAGTGAATTAGAACTTTAGTTTTATAAGATCTAGCTCAAGGTTATTGAAATAATGTATTTTTTGGAATTTAAATTGACAAGAGTAAAGTGCTGAAGAAGAGTTTTGATAACTCGAAACATGTACGGTAGGCTACGATATTGATTTCTTGATGAAATAAAAATGTATTGACTAGGTGGATTTTTCTTGTAGTTTGATAAAGAATATAACTGTAAGGCTATACAGAAATCATCTAATTGCTGATCTCGTCATCCGCGTGATAAGTGAGACTGCATTAGAACCAGCAATCTAAATTTTCAAGTGATCATTGACTCAAAGACTTTGTACTTTTTTGAATTCTGAATTTTTGTTATTCCGTAATTTTTGTTTATGATTATATAGTTTTATTTATTTTTTGTTTTATTATTTTCAGCTCATTTTCATATTTAGGGGTCCGCCTATAAATTTTAATGTACTCAAATTTTTATTTTATATTATCTGTCAAAAAAAAAAACATTACAGCACACGTTCTCCCGCACTTTCGGCGCCTCTGACTAGAGTACCTACGTCATTGAATGATCACCTAATGCCCCATATCCCCTACAGGTTTGTTGACATTCCATAGCTTCTTCCACGAAATCTCACGGGTGACGCGTACTTGGTATTTCTTGAAGACATACTGCATTAGTTCTTAGTCAATGTGCCATTACATGTGCGTCAAAACATGTTGTTTCATCATGATGGGGCACCACATAATTTTCCATTTGCAGTCAGAGATCATCTGCACCACAGATTGGGGCAACAGTGGATAGGTCGTGGTGGCCTGATTGATTGGCCTGCACGTACACTCGACTTGACACTGCTAGACTACTATCTGTGGGGTCACATGAAATCTTTGATTTAGGAGACCCCTGTGGAATCCGAGGAAGACCTACCGGCGCGGGTTATGCTTGCGGCGGATGTTGGAGGACCAGGGATTGCTGATCGTGTGTACCGGAACATGGTGCGGAGGTACCATGTCTGTGTTGGCATCAGTGGACATCACATGGAGTCCCACCTGTAATCGGACCCAGACGACAAGCAGAAGAAGTCAGACAGAGCACCAAAAATGCGGGAGCTGTAAACGTGTGCTGTTTTTTTTTTTTCAGGTAGCGGAAAAACGGTACGTTTCCGGACGCAAGTTCCTATGTTAGTCATTTTGTATTTTGCTTCGCGTTGGTCACCGAACTTGTACGGACGCATGCAGATGCATTGCATTAGTTCTCTTACTTTGTTATGTTTAATAAACCTCCACTTAAAGTAACGTGCGTCTTATTTCACCTTGCAATCTATAGTTTCATTAACATAAATAAATTTAAAAGATTTAAAAATATAAATATATGTATAAAAATTAAAATTGAGAAAATGAATGAATAAAAATATGAACGAATGGTATAATTGGTTGCTTACACTTACTTTACATTATTTAAAAAAATCTTATTTTTAACTGCTAATTGTTTAATTGTTTCTTCTTCTTTTCTTTGAATTTAATAATTAGCACTAACTTGTATATGTAATGTGTAATATATTATGAAATACAATATATTCCACAGATAATTGACTGGATTCTCCGCCGATTTGTGGGATATATTGCCATTGAATTCAATGTACTTACATAAAGAATACATTATTATTATTATTATTATTATTATTATTATTATTATTATTATTATTATTATTATTATTATTATTATTATTATTATTCAATTTAACGGCATGAAGAAGCACTGGGAGGACCGCAAGGCTCGTACAGTTCCTGCAAGTCGACAAACTAATGGTTGGTTCAAGTGATCCTATGTGGTCTCAAAAGGCGAAGAAGAGGAAGAAGAAAAAGAATTCAATTTAATGGTGCTTGGGTACTTACTGTCGACCAAAATATTATGTGCACTCGAGTTAGAAGGTTGTTTGTGAAGTAACCAATAGACCTACATAAAATCCAATAACATCATCATTTTCGTCGTTCTATTTTATGTTAGATCACGTAAGTTTGGAATTTTTAATTTATATTTTAATATCTTTTATCGCAGTTGGAACACAAAAAGTGCCCGTTTTTAAGCGTGTTTCAACCATGCGTCACATTTAAGAATTATTATCTCAAAAACCCGTCATCAGATCGAATCCAAATTTTAACACAATATACATTGGAATGCTGTATAACTGCTTTATTAATTTCAAAATTTTGTGTGTCCAAGAGACAAAGATGTTATCATGTTTGTAAGGCAACGTTTTCTCGGCTCGGGGTGGTTGAAAAATGTAGTTTTTGGTCGCATTGTAATCCTTATAAATCAAAAGGTTATGCTGTATGACTGTGAAATACGTAAATTAATTCACTTATTTTATATCGGTTTGTATTTGTACTGGGAAATAAGACATGGTTCACCGCTAGCCACTCCGCGGAAAGCTGTACAGCGTTGCCGAGATGGAGCCCATCACTACCGAGCGAGGCGCGCCATGACGCGTGATGGACTCCATCTCGGCAACGCTGTACAGCTTTCCGCGGAGCGGCTAGCCGGTGAACCATGCTTTATTTTCCAGTACAAATACAAACCGATATAAAATAAGTGAATTAATTTACGTATTTCACAGTCATACAGCATAACCTTTTGATGTATAAGAATTACAACGCGACCAAAAACTACATGTTTCAACCACCCCGAGCCGAGAAAAAGTTACCTTACAAACATGATATCAACTTTGTTTCTTGGACACACAAAATTTTGAAATTAATATAGCAGTTAAAAACATTCCAATGTATATTGTGTTAAAATTTGGATTCGATCTGATGACGGGTTTTTGAGATAATTATTCTTATAAATGTGACGCATGGTTGAAACACGCTTAAAGACGGGCACTTTTTGTGTTCCAACTGCAATAAAAAATATTAAAATGTAAATTAAAAATTCCAAACCTACATGAACTAGCGTAAAATAGAACGACGGAAATGATGATGTTATTGGATTTTATGTAGGTCCATTGGTTACTTCACAAACAACCTTCTAACTCGAGTACACATAATATTTTGGTCGACAGTAGTATGGCATGAAGGTGGTGCTCACAGTCTCAAAAAAGTTGAGAACGCCTGCATTAAATGGAATAATATAAATGTCTCATTGTAACTACAATAAAGTAGCCAACTCTTAGACACCCTGGTTGATGATAGTTCTTCAGGACCCCTGAGGTGTCTATTTTGTATGATCTGAATGGACATGAGTTGCACAGTTACCATTAATCCACAAAAAAGTTCTCACCTCAACATTATAAATAAACTGCTCACTTTCAACAGCAAGATTCTGAATTGGAAACTCATGACAGCAATCTGCTGGATTGACCGAATCTGTCTGCTCGACAGTCAAGATGAAGGAGCGTAGAATACCATTTAGGTACCAGGGCAGGCTCCACTGTAGAACTACTGCGTGGAACTGGGAGTTGTCTATGACTTGCAGGTATGTGGGTGCACTAGGAGCTACAAAAACACAATCAAATCATAATCCAGTTTAAAGATGGTGAAGCTGCTATACTAGGTGAAATTCAAAGATATCATGATGTTAGAGAAGGTATAAAATTCATTAAACCCTAATAACTTAATACGATGATCTTCATCAATCTAATTGTTTATAAGAAATATTTGCCAAAGCAAATATAACTGAAGAACACAATCCACAAGCAATTATTGCAGAACAAGCTCTAGTAAATACTCCATAATTGATCCCACCAAAGCAATATCTGTATATGCTACTGGTGGATATGTAACTGGAACTTTCAAATTCAGGGGCAGATGACCTCGTAGTTACGCCCCTTAAAACAACAATAACTAACTACTAGCTTTTAAATCACTAATCTAATAAATCAACATGTAACATCCATAGCCTCCTGAGGGACTGTGAGGTGGGTCATCAAATTGTGGCCTAAACATCAGATAAATTCTGGTTTCCTCTGAGAACAAAAAGTATTTCTCTAGAAGCTGCCTGACAGCAATTATTAAAAAAATAGAGAGATGTTAATATGTAAGCTAAGACTATTTGCACATGGAGATCAAAGTGGTTATGACTGTGAGATACTAAAAGGCTGGACAGATGGGGACAATATGATGATTAATGTGTGTTCGCATTTGCCAAGGTACAAAGTAGTTAGCTTTGCTATATTTGTCTTTGAAAACAATAAGTCGCTTTTTGTCCAACGCTCGTTTCGTTTCTTTCACCACTGAAGAGAAGGGCGAATATTTAAAAGTTAATTATTTCTAACTCAATTATCTTTCAATTTATTACTAATACTTTAGCTTAACTTACTATTATCAATTTACACTTTCCAGTCAGTCAACACGCCTTTTGCCAAATTTGATTAGGTGGGGTAACTATGATTTATAACAGCCTTTTTCTGAAAAAATAGTATTATATACGTACTAATAATATTCACCAATACCTTGGTGAAGTAATCCACGAGAATGGGCTAGAACAAGAAGCGATCAATATCCGCATCCTGAAACTTGAGCGAGTGTTCCAACTGACTAAACACATCTACAATAAGAAGATGCTAAGTATAGGAGCCAAACTAAGGCACTACAGCACTGTTGTCAAACAAGAAGGTTTATATGCTTCAGAGACCCTGTGTATGAATCGGACAGGGCAAGTCAATCAGCTACTTAAAAGAGAACGCAGACTACTACGGAAGATCTTGGGCAACAGATGGGCTGACGGACAGATTCGACTGATATCAAATAAAGAAGTATACAGAAAGATGGAACCGATAGCAACAGCAATTAAAAAAACGAAAATTGCTGCTTTATGGGCACATCTTCCGTATGAATAATGACCGGCTCACAAAGAAAATCTGGAATTTTCTTAAACCGAAGATCTCCAAGTTAAAATGGTTCCAAGAGTGTGAGAAAGATATGAGACAGGTGGGCATTACGGAGGATAAAATCAAAGACAGGAATAGTTTCAGAAGGATGGTGAAAAGCTATCAGGGTTTCATGGTGGAGGCGGAACCTAGAAGACGAAGAGGCCCTTTGACAGAGGAGCGGAAGAACACGCTGATAGATGGGCTCAAGAGATACTGGCAAGATGTCAAAGCCGGCAAACGAACAAGACGCAGACACTGAAATGAGAGTGGTTGTTAACATGCAGTCCATAGAGGCTCAAGTCGACAGGAATTTAAGATTACGCGTTTCGACCGTCACGTAGTCATCTTCAGACCCTGATCACTAGGGTTGGTGGCTAGTGACAAGTGAGGTAGTGCCTTGTTATAACTGAACACCTGTGCAACGACCATGCCTAATTTGGACAACTGTACCGGCTAAGTAATCACAGTAAAAGTAGTGTACATTCTCTGATATATTGTTGCATCGTTAATCTATTTACACATGCATAATATGCAAATGTAAAATTCAAACTTATAAAACAACATAAAATCCCTTTTTTTAAATTATTATTAATTCAATTAATTCCAAACAGCCATAGGCTCTTGCAGAGGAATTGTACAGTAATATGTGTTTGGCAGAGCAATATGCTACTGCACTTTTAAACGTGTACAAGTTATTAGCATAATGTGGTACAATTTATTAGTATAAGATTTTATTACCATATTATTCTATATATCAATCAATTAGTAGTAGGTCTACTAATGAATAATCAGAGTTTGATTTGAAAATTTAGGAGAAAATACACACCAAGGAAGAAAAGTCGGAAGTTAACATCTGCTGAATAAGGACACATTAGTAAAGTTGGTACCATATCTAAGGTGTCTTAAAATGGTAACCGTTGAGGAATACTAAGATTATGCATACCGGCACAGTAACGTATTTGATGTATTAAAAGAATTTTCCCAACAATAATTTTGCAGTTTTCCTCTTAAATACTGATGAAGTTGGTGCAGTTTTTTCTTCATCAGGAAGTTCATTATATGACTGTGATGTAGAGAACTTGAAACTATTTCTACCGTATTTAAAAGAGTGAATGTTATATAAGGCCACGTCCTTCGCATGCCTAGTTCCATAAAAATGATGGTCTGAGTTCAAGATGTATGGAGTACTATAGAGTATTGTGTTGTGTTTAATCTTGTACATTAGCGTAGCTGCTTGGAGCTCTGCATTATGCAGAGGGTTAGAATTTTACTTCTAATGTACAGATCGTTTACTGAAGTGTAGTAAGGAAGGTTAAATATGTTTCTAATAGCCCTATTCTGAGTAGTCATTAAATCATTCAGTGTGGATTTTCTGTATTGAGCCCAAATAACATTTAAATTTTGGAGCTTGCTATGTACAGTATAAGTGAATAGTAGAATTGTATTAGAAAGTGTTGGGGAATAAGATACCGAATTTTCATAAGAATTCCTACTGTAGGTGAGAGTTTCCTCGCAATTTGTTCAACATGTTCAATCCACATAAGGTGTTTGTTGATGATTAGACTTAAATACTTTGCCCGATTAACCTCTTTTATTTCAATATTATTTACATATAGGCCTATTTTGTCATGTGTGATTTCCTTCATTCTTTGTTTTGAAAGTACCATGCAATTGGTCTTCTGTAGGTTCATTGTTAATTTATTGGCCTGGAATCATTGTGAGAGAGTATTTATATCTTGTTGCACATTTTGTATGATTTCAATTATGTCTTTCAAAGTGTAGAAGATGTTTGTGTCATCTGCATACAATTTTATATGTCCTCTCAAATTACATTCCACAATATCATTTATATGATTTTTTTTGTATGATAAAAACCCTTCAAAGACTCCACAAACAGATCTCATTTCAGTGGATCCCTTCTCATGTTGGAATAGCAGGCAATGAAGAGGCAGACAGATTAGCAAAAAAGAGGTACCACACTACAACAACCTGTCAGTCAGACTGATTTTATGTCAGCAAAAAGGATCTTGAAAAATGTTATAAAAAACAGGTATGAAGAAATGGCAAAGAAAACAGCAGAAACCAAATTATGGAAGGACATTGATGCTAAATGGGATCAATATAAATTAACACAAAGAAGAGAAGCTGTAGCCTTCTTCAGACTTAACACTGACCATGACTGCCTTGCAGCTCATCTGAAACGAATCAACATCTTGAGATCTGAAGAATGCACACTTTGTCACGAACCTGGAAGTAAAATGGATAAGGGGCACCTGCTACATTGCAACAAACTTGATGTGACTGCTAGAACTTCAGGAAGCCTCACACAACTCTATTGGAACGCAAGAAAGCTGATGGATTGGAATCCGGGCTAGCCATAGGAAACAACAACAACATATCATTTATATACGGTAACTTACATTTAGAATAAACCGTCCGCTATGGCCGAGAGCTCTAACGCGCTACCTTGTGCCTCACTGGCATTGGGAGATAGTGGTTTCTAATCCCACCTCGGCTGTCCTGAAAATGGTATTCGTGGTTTCCCATTTTCACCACCAGGCAAATGCCGGGACTGTTCCTTTCAATAGGTCCATGGCCCATATACATACAAAATCCTTTCCCTGACCCGTCCTGGAAAGAAAATAATGGCCAGTGGCTGCATTAATAATCTCTACTTAGTATAAAACTAAGTCCCCGATTCTAGGATGTTACGGGTAAACTCGAGAACCACTGGATGGATTTTGATGCGGTTTTCACCATTCTGTAAAGGATATCTCGAGGATAATTTCTGAAGAAAATAATTTATTTATGATCAAAGGAAGCCGAGCAGTAACGATTTCAGTGGAAAACTCAAAGAAAAACCTGGCGTCCGAGCGCTTTGTAAGCTTACGTTGGGCAAACCGTTAAAAATATCTAAATACTATGAGTGTAAGAATTGTTCAGCAAGAAAAGTTCTACAAAAAAGTCCGCGAGAGCATATGTCTATCTTCAATACATCGCCCACTATAAGTGTTTTTATGTTTTAATTTCTTCCAACCATGTCCATTCAACTACTGAGGCGACAGTTTACGAACTAGCTAAGGGCGAGTCTATCATCCCTGTTACAGCCTAGCTAGCGGGCGAACCTATTGACCCAGATACAGCCAGCAGCAAACCGTTGAGTCGTGTTGAGTTAAGACTTCTGAGAAGAGTGGTTGTGTTTGGAGTTTCCCTGGAAGTGCAACTCGGCTTTTCTTCATTTCACCTGTGAACTTTTCGTTCCACAAAATGCACAGTCAAGTTAAGATTGGACAGAAGGGGGATTTGTGTTTCATGCACCTCGCCATTCTTAAATTACGTCTGACAAGAATTTGTTGCACATGCATCTCCATGATAATATAATTAATAGTCCAGTCAGTGATTTTAACCCATCATGCCGAGACGTAAAACGGATATTGGTCGTTGTTCATTGTCATTGAAAAAAAAAAAACGCTTATCACGTAATGCATTCATAACTGTTCCTGAGCGAAGCCGGGTCGGGTTGGTAGTATTATTATAAATTAAGAATAAATTAGGCCCAAGAACACCAAGAACACCAGAACTTAAACGTTTATTCAAAGCTACATGCTCCTTTCTTCCAATAAGGTAGCTTTCGAACCATTTTAGAGCTGTACCTCGGACACCAGCAATTTCTAATTTTGTGGCGAGTATTTCGTATTTTTCAAGCCCGGGCAAATGGGGAGGGTGAATGGCTGGTTATGAGTCTCGGTGGAGTTGCCAATGCTGAGAAGGGACTCTTAATAATTACCGGAAAATGCTCAAGTTGGTAGGATAGCCTACCTATAAAACTAGCAAATCCTACCCCTCATACAGAGGAGTGAGGCCGAAAACCTGGCGCCGTAAAACGAGGTATCTCGGCTAAGGTATGGTAACACTGGTCCTCCAAGTTGGGGTTTGGGCGTGGGGCCAACAACTCTATCCTGGAAAAGTTGCAAACGTTACTGAAACACACACAAGTGAAAACTGGTCACGAGCAGGCGCGGCTTCAAGGGCGGGATCACGGGGGTCATGACCCCCCTCCCCCCTCCAAACGGAGAACAAATTTTTTTGCAAACTCTAAAAACTAAACACTAAACACAATAACCAGACAAATAAAACTTAAGGAATTTTAACTGAAAAACAGTTCTTTTTTCATTTTATTCATTACTGAAAATATCTTTTTTGCAATTATTATGTTCTGTTATAACTGTACATATTTACAACTTCATACCTGTTATATAAAAACGATTATTTATATAACAATATCAACTCGTCTATTTTGTTTAGCAAACCTTGTGATTACCGAATAGATATCTACAGTGATGTCACGATGAATGTGCAGCAATGCACGGTTAGAAATTTGGGGATTTTTCGCACCAAACAATTTTGACGACGTCCAAACTGCAAGCTTGGTTGGCAATTTAAGCTGTGACTTTCTCCCTTTGTCGGTACAAACTCGACTTGCCGAAACTGTAACGTACCTTGATACATTACTCGAAGCTCCATGTAAAAATCGCAAAACACGCCGTTGCAATTTGTACGAATATTTTTGGTGCGCTAAACGCATCAAATTTCTATCCATGTAGCTTGCAAAAAAATTGGTCTGGTTTTGTACGTTTGGCTATTTTGTGATTGCGTTGTTAGTAATACCATTTTTCTTAACAATTACGATTTTGTGCCCCCCCCCCCCCCCACCCCAAAGCCAAACTCTAGATCCGCGCCTGGTCACGAGTGGGATGTTAGAATATATGGACAATTATGGAGGCGGGAAAGTTGGAGCTAATCTCCAGGGAGATGGAACGATACAAGTTGGGATACTTCGATTGAGTGAAACGCGATGGAACGGCTTCGGAAAACACAGGTTGAGAGATGGCAAAACGCTGCTTTACTTGGGTAGAGAAGAAGGAGAAGACCATGAAATTGGAGTGGGCATTTTACTGACAAGGAGAAGCCTACTGGATTGGAAACCCGTCTCGGATCGAATCATTACAGTGCGTTACAAGACCCGAGTGAGTGCAGTGCTGTGCGCCAATGGAACTAGCCGACCTCCAAGACAAGGACATCTTCTATGGGCAGTTGGAGGGGGTACTTTCTAGCATTAAAAAAAAGATATAACAATAGTGTTGGAAGACCTTAATGCCAAGATTTGTAGTGATAACGAAGGGCTAGAGAGAGTACTTGGGAAGCATGGTGCTGGGGTACAAAATGATAACCTGGAACTCTTTATTGACACCTGCCTGAACAACAGTCCGGTAATTGGAGGAACAATATTCCCAAATAAACTATGTCACAAGGTTACGTGGGTCTCGCCAAATTGTAGGACGCAAAACCAAATTGATCACATAGCGATCAGTCAGATGTGGAGGCGTTCGCTCCTCGATGTGCAAAAGAGACGAGGCGCCGTCTGTGGAAGTGATCACCACCTTGTAATGGCTGAAGTACGACCGAAGATTGCCGCGGTAAAACATCATGATATACAGTAAGATGTGGCCAGAAAAGATTCGATACAAGAAGACTTCGGAATAAAGACACCAGGCGAGATTTTGTGCTGGAGCTGAAGAACCGATACAGTCAGTTGTCAATGGAAGACCAGAGGGAAGAGAAGGCCATAACAAGGATAACAGTTGGACGAGGATCAAGAAGACATTCCTGAAGGCTTGTGAGAAGGTGTTGGGATTTCTAGATACCGGAAGAAAGCCATGGAAAAGAGAAGAGAGATGAAGGCCCGGATCATTCAATGCCGAGACGAAACAGCACCCCAGGGAGAGGTATAATGAAATCCATCGGCAAGTAAAAAGAGGTGCAAGAGCTGATAGAAGGAATCAGGTGAACCAGCTGGCCGAAAAATGATGATGATAATTGTTGTTTTAAGGGGCCTAACATCTAGGTTATCGGCCCCGGATGGTTTGGGTGATCGTGAAGATGAAAATGCAAACCGAACTTAAAACTAAAACTAATTACTAACCTACATACTAGAAGAAGAAATGGAAAACTAAAGGAGAATAAGGCAAATAAAGGACAGGAAGAAAAGAATGCTCTCAACCCTCGAAGAAGGCGGATTGAGGGACTTGGAAGGAAGGAGAGCCATGAAAGGCAGATAGGAAAGTGAAAGAGGAGAGGGTCCGCCCCAAAGGTAAGGGACAAAAGGGGAAGACGGACCCAGCTCAGAAATCCCTCGGGGTCGCCAACTCCCGAACTCACCAGCCGTGAGCCCCTGAGGGTGTAGCATTATCTAGGGTGCACCAAAAGTGGTGGGGATACATACACCCGGCCTCCTTGAGGGCCTTAAGCAAAAGGCAGGAGATAACATGAAAAGAAAAAGAAGGCTGACCCCTCGCAGAAGGAGAGAATCAGAAAAGATGAGACAAGGGCCAATTAAGGCGGGAAAGGAAGAGACTCCCTAGGCCTCGGATACTCGAATACCGTCGGGGTCGGAAGAGAACAAGAGTTGACCAAGTGAGGTCGACAGGAAAGAAGACAGAGAGGAGCCCGGCACAAGTAAGTGGAAGCAATGCCGGACTCAGCTGGGGCCCCGTGGTCGGCAACCCACATCCCACTAGATGTGAGCCCCTGGGGGGTGTCAGAGAAAGCCCAGGAGGCAACAGCAAGAGGGGACTCGAAAGAATTGTATTGCATCACCTAGCAGATGTCCAGGAAATGCTTCAACAAACGCAAATCTGTGCATTCAAAGGAGGGGGAGCAGCTGATCTACAGTGAGGAGCAGCTAAAACGCTGGAAAGAACATTTTAGATAAGTACTTAAAAGACCTTGACACACAGGAGGAACACGATCAATAGGAAATTCCTGAATTGCAAATTAACACACACCCTCCCAACAGAAATGAAATCCTCAAGGCTCTCAAGAGCTGTAAGGCGGGCAAAGCACCTGACGCGGACAACTTTGAGATGGAAGTACTCAAGGAAAACTACGAGACAACCGAAGATATGCTGCTGCCAATGTTACAAGAAATTTGGGAATCGGAGACCATCCCGGAAGACTGGAAGAAAGGAATCCTAATAAAATTGCACAAGAAAGGAGATCTAACAGAATGCAACAACTGGCGGGGTATCGTACTCTTGTCAACACCAACCCAAGTTTTATCAAGGATCGTCCTCAATCGTATAAGAGCACCATTGGACGGGAAGTTCAGGAGGGAACAGTTTGGCTTTAGGGAAAGCAGATCATGCATGGACCTTGAGGATCATTATTGAGCAATCCATGGAGTATAGATCCCCAGTGCATATGGCGTTCGTTGACTTCGAGAAGGCGTCCGACAGCGTATAGCGAGAAGCTATCTGGAAAGCAATGCAGAGTTATGGGGTCCCACATAAGATCATCAACTTGGTGAAGATGATGTACCGAGGATATACCTGCCGAGTGAAACATGATGGTAGTCTGTCAGAACCAATATAGAGTCATGGGGGATGTTTGTTGACACTGCTGTTATTTCTATTGATGTTGGACCGAGTCATGAGGAACATGACTGAACAGAAGAGGAGGGGTATACAATGGACTCTGACTGACCGACTGGAAGATCTGTTTGCAGACGACATTTGCCTTCTGACTCACCCTCTCAAGAATATGAGTTAAGCGGCTTCCGTGGCGTAGTTGGTAGCATGATGAGCTTCTATGCCGAAGATCGTGGGTTCAAATTCGGCCAAAGTCGTCGGATTTTTTAAGAGCGTTAAAAATCCCTCAGTATGTCTTCCTTCGGAGGGGAAGTAAAGCCGGCGGGCCCATGTCATAGATTTATGGCATGTTAAAGAACCTTCCACTAATTACACCCGTGTGAAGCTAAATTATAGGTTAAACATTCGAACAAAGCTCTTAGGTTCCAACGTTTGTCGCCAGGAGCCGACTGTGGTGGCGTCTAGTAACCAAGTTCTGAACTAGTAGTCGTTGACGGTGGCGTTTTGTGGCAAAAGTAGGAACTACTTGAATTTCAAAATCTGCAGGCCTTACTTGAATTAAAAACAGATAACACACACTAATACAGTCATCACAATTAACACCGGTTATCATACAGATTCTACACACACCTAAAGTACATGGGGCTACTTGACCGCGTTGTCGCAGCCCAAAACTGAGGAACCAACCAACGATATGAGCGAGAAGCTCAAGGACCTGGAAACAGAGGCTCAGAGAGTTGGCCTTAAAATCAATGTGGCTAGGACAAAAGAACTCCGGATGAATACCAAAAACAGGAACACACCTACCTTCGAAGGCGAAATAGAACAGGTGGAAGGATTTTGCTACCTAGGTAGCATTGTGGCCAGTAATGAAGGAGCAGGAGAGGATGTCGAACACAGTGTGACAGTTATTGTGATGACTAGGGCCCGGATGTTGATGACATGTCATCTTTTTACTGAGCTGTCTAAAACAATGCTGAAGTACATAGAAACTCTGGACCGGCCACCCCGTCTTCAAATATGTCATTTTTATTTTGCATCTTTTTGCATTTTTTTTGTGCTATTTTTCCATTTTAAGAGCATTTTTTTAAAGTTTGGTAGATCCTTTTGGGCTTATTTGAGAGAAATCGGCCTTATAAGGCCATTTTTTTTTCAATTTAGTCATGTCACAGCTTTATATGAGGGAGTTACGTCTCTAGCTAGTAGCTGAAACATGATAATTTCAAATATTGAAATATTGATTCCATTTCCTTAATCAACCGGGTGGAAACTAAGTGTTAGCAACAATCGTGGCAAAATTGCTGCGGGTATTGCATAAAAAAACGCTGGACAAAAACACCAGGTATAAAACATTCTGCAAAATCTCAGACATTCTTTCTGGTGAAAACTACTGCATGGATGGGATTGAGGAGGATTTAGCAGCAAACGACCTTCCTCACTTCAAGTACGCTCCGATCACATCAGTTGATGTTGAACGCAGCTTTTCTAGATATAAAAACTAGTTGGCTGATAACCGCAGATCATTTACACTTGACAACATCAGTACAGTGCAACTCAGACTAAAGTGAACATAAACCTTTTGTTGAGTGCTAGAAATCTATTTTGATTGACTTTTCAGTTTGAGCTGAAGACGACATTTTTGAAATATTGGTGAGTTTATTATTATAAGATAATTTTCTCCATTTTATAGTGCATTTTTCGAATTATTAGGTCATTTATTACAGTCTCAGGGTGTCTACTACTCTGGAAAACATGGAAAACAGGGAATACTCAAGGAATTTTTAAATCCTGGAAAACTCAGGAAATTATCAGAGTATTTTAATGACACTCAGGGAATTTTAGTTTTACAAGGCCCAACCTTGAATAATTGGAAATTAAGCAGTTAAATTTGAGGCTGATGACCTCGTAGTTCAGTCAAAAGATGCTTCCCACAAAAAGGTTTGTTGTTGCAAAATTTGGTAGAGATCAAATAATTAGGTTGGTCGTAATTTGATTTAAGCTTTTTACATTTGGGTGGCCGCCATTCCGTTTCCGTCAAGACGATGCCGATATAAAACATGACCCTGAGGTGCCCTTTGCTAGTGCTACCTCTGTACCAAATTTCGTTCAATTCGGTTTCACCGTGTTTGATTTGATAGGGGGAATCGATTTGCACACATACATGGCTGCCATTTGCAAACTATTGGGCTGATGACCTTGTAGTTTACTCAAAAGACGCTCGTCCTATAGATATATGTTGTTGAATAATTTGGTAGAGATGGGATGATTAGGTTAGTCGTAATTTGATTTAAGCTTTGAACATTTTGGGTGGCCGCCATTACGTTTCCGTCAAGATGGCGGCGATATAAAACATTACACTGGAGTGCCCTTTGCTAGTGCTATCCCTGTACCAAATTTCGTTCAATTCGGATTCAACATGTTCGAATTGATAGGGGGAGGGGGACACAGACATTCAGAGTACACACACAGACTCACACACAGACACACAATTTTTCGCCCTGTATTGATCTCATAAGTCTACTTTCATTTTTTGCAAAAATCGAAAGTAGGCTAATATATTATTGTTCTGGTTCTTCTTCTTTGTCTTTTCAACTTTGCCATGCTACCCTTTATTGGTCAAGCACTTTTGAAATGCTCTTTAAATACAAACTCTGTTTTGTATATTTGTTATGGCCGCTACTATTACTCAGGGTATTTTCTGATTCATCCTAAAAAAATCAGGGAATTGACAGGGAAATCTGTTAGTTGGTTTTACTAGATATCCTGTCATTTTTCAAAATTTTAAGTGAATTCAACATCCAGGCCCTAGTCATCAGTAACAGCTCCTCAGGGAAGGCAGGGTAGGCAAAGCATATCTGGACATTTAAGAAAACGTAAATTATATTTAGTCTTCTCTCCTTATAAATAGCCTATTTTATGGAACATTTTACATTACGTATGGTGTTTCAAACGGCATTTTGCCTCCAAGCCGTTCAAATTGTCCGGTCTCAGGTAAGTCGCTTGTGTATGCTCTCCGCCTTTCAAATTGAGCGCCAATTCATTGAACACGACTCAAATAACGCACGCGCAATAAGATCTTCTCACAGGACAGGCTAGGTCAGAGCTTGCCTTGCCACTTCATTCAGAGTGCTTGGCCTTTAGATGAACATTAAGGTGGGCATCATAGTTCGCTGCCGTACTTAACGCATGTGCACAATGCTTGTCTAGGCTAGTTGTGTTGGAGCCTCGATTGCCGACCGGTTACGATAATTGCGGCCTGCTAACGAGCTTTCAAAAGGATCCCCCGTCCCTCGTGCTATCACTAGTCAATAATGTCAACAATCGAGTTCCCGTTACCGGCTATATACAGAGAGTTTAGTTTGGATGTATCGGAGACCCTCGCTAGCCCGCTCGCCCACGGCGCGAGCCTGTCTCCCGCCAGGCACTTTGCCGTTATGCAGCGTTCGCTCGGCATTGAGTCATTGGGTATAGGAATTTGTACTTCAATGTGATCCTTGACCAATTTTTTGACGAACTGACTTACGGAGAGCGATTGTCAACTTATTTTCAACAAGATTCTGCCACTGCTCACACTGACGAAGCATCCATGACAGAATTGCGTCGCATTTTTGGTACTAGGATTATAAGTCGGAACGTGTGGCCCCCGCGAAGCCCAGACTTATCACCATGTGACATTTGTGGGGGACGCTTAAAAATAGAGGGTATGCGAGAAACCCTCCACTATAAATGAGCTTAAAAACTATATTACAGCTGAAA
The DNA here is from genome assembly GCA_946902985.2 of Meconema thalassinum. Lineage (NCBI taxonomy): Eukaryota > Metazoa > Arthropoda > Insecta > Orthoptera > Tettigoniidae > Meconema > Meconema thalassinum. The sequence continues at coordinate 397,600,163 of OX336394.1, read as the reverse complement.
TACAGTCAGTCGGTGCTGAGGAACTTCAGAGAGTACATGCCAGTTTCATAAAAAGGTGCCAGGGATGTGTAGGAGTGAATGGCGAACATTTTCAGCACCAGCTGTGAACTAGGTAAGTACAAATTCCTATACTCAATGACTCAGTGCCGCGATGGTGCCGCATAACTGCAAAGTGCGTGGCGGGAGACAGGCTCGCGCCGCGGGCGAGCGGGCTAGCGAGGGTCTCCGATACATCCAAACTAAACTCTCTGTACTAGCTGTACAGTTGAAATTAGTTTTTCGTGCGTGAAGGGAGTGAAGTCATATTTAAGAAATACAATTACTTGTATAATGAACTTCCATAAGTGATTTAAAGAATGTCAATTCAAAATGACTGGCATTTTTGTTGGGACACGTCTACTGCAGAACTCTTCAATCTAATACTTTAAAATACAAATACATTTGCCATTGATAGCAGTGTTTGTTGATATCCGTATTGATAGATGAATTCTAAAGTTTAAAATATATGCCAATCAAGAATTAAAATATATCTATTATATACTTTACTAAGCCTTCGTGGCTTAGGCGGCAACACGCCGGCCTCTCACCGCTGGGTCCGTGGTTCAAATCCCGGTCACTCCATGTGAGATCTGTGCTGGACAAAACGGAGGCAGACAGGTTTTTCTCCGGGTACTCCGGGTTTCCCTGTAAACATTTCATTCCAGCAACACTCTCCACTATCATTTCATTTCATCTGTCATTCATTTAATCATTGCCCCAGAGGAGTGCGTCAGGCCTCGGCAGCAGGCACAGTTCATATCCTTGCCGCTAGATGGGGGCTTCATTCATTCCATTCCTGACCCGATCGGAGACTGGAAGCAGGCTGTGGATTTTCATTTTTCATATACTTTACTATAATACCGATAGCAGTGGCTATGCTGGCTAAAGCGCAGCGTTAGGTCATGGGGCCAAGCTCTCTGCTGACTCGGTAGACGAGTGGGTTCGAGTCCTACCGTCGGCCGTCCTTGAAATGGTTTTCCGTGGTTTCCCCATTTTCAACACCAGGCAAATGCTGGGACGGTACCTTCTGACAGGCCACGGCCAATTCCTTCTACATCCTTGCCCAGTTTCATTCATCTTCATCCATTCCATCTCTCATCCCGACGCGCAGGTCGCCCACGGACGTCGACTAGAAAGACCTGCACACGGCCTCTCAGGAGGCCACACGACAAAAAAAAAATACTATAATACCTCAGCTCAATAAGAATAAAAATACTAAAGATGTTCTTAAGTCTAATGATTGTCTGATATGAAAAACTTTATGCGATAAATTGTAATTAAGTTAAAAGAATGAAATCAAATACTGTAATAAAATCGATATCCTTACAATGTAATCAAATGTAAGGCAACTTCGGTGGCGTAGTTGGTAGCATGCTGAGCTTCTATGCCCAAGATCGCGGGTTCAAACCCGGCAGAAGTCGTGAGATTTTTTAAGAGTGGTCAAGTACCAATGGATCAACCGATGAAAGGTGTCCAGTATCAGAGATAACTCCAAAATAGTTTCCGAGTTGGAATTGAGTTGAGCTATAAGGTAGTGGAATGTCAGCATTTACAAGTAGAAATAAAGGCAAGATCTAGAGAGAGCATGTTGCTTTAACATATTAATATTTTTATTATAACATTTGTATATGAACATTTTTAACAAGCTTCGTATAAACATAGAAAGGAAAATTTAATTTCTTTGATATGACTTCAAACTTCACTGAACAGTGCTTGGGGAACGAGCCCCAGACACTAAAAACAACTTTAAATTGTAAGACGCCTTGTCCCATTTTTGACAAAAGACAAAAGTGAATCATTAAAATAGATCTCACGAGTTCTAAGCACTTGGGGCAGAATCCAATGCTTAATATACAAGATAGGGAGACTTAACAAAGGGTAAGATACCTTTGAAAAAGTGGAATATTTGTGAAAGTTCCACAAAAGCATTAGTAAGGAAAGAGAAGCATAGAAAGAGAGGCATAGCCTTTAAAGGAGCTATGACGGTCAGGGGACCAATCCTGCCGCACCTTGAAGAAAAGAAAGTTGTGAAAACAATTTTGAAAGAGAGGCATAGCCTATAGAAGGGGCTATGACGCTCAGGGAACCAATCCTGCCGCACCTTATGAAAACAATTGTATGCTTGAACAAAAGCAAGCAGATATGTAGTACCTAAAAGGAAATTGGCAAAAGAAAGCCGGTACGTTAAACTTGCTTCGGAGGTTCATGAAAAAGTACGGTAATTTAAAGTAACTATGTTCACAAAAGGTAGTTAAGCTGTATAAACTCCGTAGAGATATGAAGAGCAAAATGCTTGAAGAACAAACTTGATACATTTCTTTAGAGAGTTCAAAACACATGGAAAAGTACACAGGTTAGAGGTACAAGAAATATTACTTATCTCTTGGTTTGATGATGTGCGTAGATTAGCAATGAAGCACATGTTTGGGAACACACGTAGCACACAGGCATTTTAGAAAAGCACTTTATAAGTTCCAAATGCTAATATGTCGTAGAATTCACTGCACAAAAAGCAGCTCCAAGTAGAAGCTTTAGAAAGCTTAAACACAAGTTAAGCCTTTTAAATAGTAGTAGATGCATGACGAAACTATATATTTTCGTTACACTGTTGATGCTAAATTAGCATGTTGAAAAATTCATTTTTTAAACACGTCGTTTAGAAAATTGTAGATTGTAACCAAGTTAGGTTATGAAGATAAGATGTCTTTGAGACATAAAGAAAAAGAAGCGAAGCTTCGTTACACAGAATTACTTTGTTGAGGTTTCACATGATGCTTTTTAAGTCCTAGTATGAAAAGAGTGGTGAACAGCTCTACGACTGCAAAGAAAATCACGAAGTTGACGGCTCGGCAGGGCGCTTATAAAGGAAACTGGCGCGTGTTCCAGCAATTTCTACGATGACTGGTGGTGTAGACGTGCTGCTATTGGTCGAGGCTGGAAGGCTGACCAATGAGAGCTGAGCAATGGTTGACAGTACGACTGTGGATCGCTTGACGAGACGAACGTAACATGTGTCAATAAAACAGTACTTAGAAAGAATGTCTTGGAATTCGCGCATAAAGCATAAAATAAAAAGTAAGTAATTTACATTATATTTAATTTGGAATATAAGAACAAGTTATGAGAAAAATAATTACCAACACGTGGTAGATTTTATAGGTTATGAAAAAATCAAAAATGCTGTCTGACTGACAAATTTGCGTAAACCAGACAAAAAATTAAATAATTAATTTATTCGCAAATGCGAACAAAGAGCGTTACAAATCCCTCAGTATGCCTTCCTTTGGAGGGGAAGTAAAGCCGGTGAGGCCATGTCATACATTTATGGCATGTAAATGAACTTTCCACTAACTAAAATTGTGTAAAGCTAAGATTTGTAGGCCTAGGTTAGTTTTGGTTAACGCTCTCTAAGTTCCAACGTTCGTCGCCAGGTGCTAGTTGAGGGGGCATCTGGTAGCCAAGTTCACAGCTAGGTGTCGTTGACGGTAGCATTTGGTGCCAAAAATAGGAACTACTTGAAAATTGATCGCCTGCAGTCATTACCTGGATTACAGATAACACACATGAATACAGCCATCGCAATTAAGACCGGTTATCAGACAGATTCTACTACACACACCCCAAGTACCGGTACACGGGGCTACAAGACCGCGTTGTTGCAGCCCCTAAACTGTGGAACCAACCAACCAACATATTTAAATGTAAATAAAATATAATATTGGACGTTATATTAAAATTTCAGAATACAGATAGAAAAACAAGAAACTTAGTAATAACAATTGTAAATAAAATATTGGGCTTTATATTAAAAAATCAACTACGCCACCGACGCCGCCTTATTTATATTTAATTACATTGTAAGGACATCAATTTTATTATTTTATTTCATTCTTTTAATTACAATTTATTGTTTTACCCCTAGGGTACGCTACCCCCATCCCCTAAATAAAATCTCCGACAAATCCAAATTCCAAACAATTACTTTAAAAACCTACAAATTACAATTACAAAATTACAAAACTAATAAGTTAGCACCTACATGAGCTCAAGTAGCCTCGTGTCCCAGGCAACGACCCTAGAAAGGACTATGGCTTGGGAGGAATGTACGGATTCCGCAGACGTAGCACAAGAAACCTATAAGAACCCCGGAGGTCATGCACCCGGGATCATTTAGTCTGTCTTAGTGCTACCGACGTGACGAACCGCTGCTGTTGGATGAAAGGGTAAGTGACTCAAGCGATCACTACACTCACCATCACACTACACTCACATCCCCCTGTGCTTGGACTGTAATAATTCTTTATCTTTATTATTTGAACTGCTATTTGCAAGCGTACCTCAAAATCGAGGTACACATTAAATTTAAAAGTAATAGAAGCCACTGGTCTTATCCTTTATTTAATTAGCTGATAAGATCCTACCCTCTTAGCTTCCTCATCAGGTAGGATCTAGAATTAGCTTCACTGTCTACTGTTTAATTGTTTCGTGACGTCAGCCGAGTGCTACCACACAGCGCTGACACAAGCAGGCTATCAGCTCGCCTGCGTACGACTTGCTTTAGACCGCTGAGTATCGCTAGCGCGCACCGTGTAGTAATTAAATTACCTTTCCAAACACCCCCTCACCCGGAACTACCCCGTCAAGCAGTACATTGGGGAGTTCTCCTTGCAGATCGTACGGACGATCGCAAATCACTAAATAGTCCCTACCTCTTACAGCATTTGCCAAGCTCGACCCCTAATCACACTAATTTCATCCCTTAGGTTAATTCTTTGTACAGGCCACCCTCACAGGTACCTTACAAATGGTGGAGGCAAGGGGTACCGCGACGTTGTATTAAAACAACGCCTAAGGGGTGCAGACAACGCACCTCTGCGGAAAAGATCCCTAAAACCTCATACTAGCCAAGCAAACGCCACCCAAAATTGGGAAAATTTTTGAAATAAGGATCCAATAAGATTTTTATACCCACCCAGTCCCGCCCTTACAGAGATACGTTCATTAACGCCACCCTTACAAAATAATCAGCCATTTAAAACCCCAAATTTGCTACGCCCACACTATATAATTAATAAGGGATCACATTATTTAATTTCCCACCCAATACGGTCCCCGATATCTCATATAGGATTGCAGTACTAATATTTTATTTTCCAGCCCCGTGGAATAGGGAATATACCAGATAACCAAGAAAATAAATCCCACAGTTTCACTTGCCCAGACACCTCAATCGATAGTTCCCTACTCACGAAATACATACATTGCGATAGGAGACACTCATATACGACCAAGAGCCTATTATAGTTCTGTATTCAGCATGGCATCCCTTAACCGCATACATACATTGCAGCGTATAGACGCCTTGCAAAGCTTAATTGCGTGGCACAAATTCTTAGCGGACCAGCAGGATTACCTGAACCGCCTGCAGAAAATACTGCGTGCCCAATATAAAAGGATTCTGGGAGCCCTTTCCCACAAAACAGGACATAAATATGTCATTAGGGGCCCCATCCCAGCCATCAGGCAACAATTTAACCGAACACAGGGTAAGCTTCACTTGCTCCAGGAGACCCTTCACAGACAACATTTTCAACTTAAGATAGAACACCTTAGGGTAAATACAGTAAACACGAGACTGGCGGAACAAGCCAGGGTGATTACCCTGCAATACGCTGAGATATGGCAACGCTTTCGTCAGCTCCAGGCACACTTTCTTACATATGAGCTGTTAACACATCCACCTAACCCAATGGAAGCAGCCAATACAAGCACTTCACCAAAATAGCTAACACATCCATTCCCCTAATGCCCACTCCTATTAGGAAGGAGACTGCCGAGGCCATGCCACATCCGCAGCTCGCCACGGGGAACGAGACACACGCAAACACAGTCCCACTGCCGCGTAGTAACAATATTTCCATCCCCACGCTTCCATTATGCCCTAGGACCTTAGCGCCTATTTCGGCCAGCAACAGTCCTAAGGTACGACTAAAAGCCGTATTAATTCACCGCCCCATTCCGATCACAATCCCGAAAATAGAAGGTAGACTACACAAACCTAAAATTACCCTTCTACAAACGCCTCGCACGGAGAATGCATCCCTTGAGTGGATACCAGGTGCAAAAGCCGCTTTGGCAATCCGAAGGAGACGATGCCATTATTTGCGATAGATAGAAATCGAAATTGCCAATTTAGAACATGTTATTTTTATATAATTGGAGGTACACTGAATTATAATACTAGTAAAACCAGACCACGTCATAGCCTTACGCATAATATAACTCGCTTTCATAGTCAATTTTCCTTTCACACACAACACTTAGGTGTAAGTAGAGGATAAGAAATGTCGAGGTAGGCTCCGCTTGCAGCAGTCCCCACGTAGGCTATCTCCACGTTTCCCCAGTCCCCAGAGCCATAGGAAACGAAAGCATTAAATCAACAGTATCAGGGAGTAAACTATTTTTTCCCACACATAGCTCAAACCCAGGACCATATGAATCATACAAGCGCCCTATGCGCTATGGCATTTAGTAGCCATGCTCACAACTAGCAGTCACCGACAGTTCCCAACACTGCATGATACGAAGCTTAATTATAAGTTGCATGTTTAGTTATAAATGATTTATTAATGTGTACCAGGTTATATTTCTTGTGTCCTATGTCTTTCTAGGATTATGAATTCTGTTCACACACGCTAGTTTCAGATAGAACAAGGCTAGATATATATTTAGTAGCACATATGCCTCACATTCCCCTTATGTCCCCATAGACAAGGTACGCCAAACAAGCATTGGCAATAGCGCCAATTGCACTATGGCATCTAGTAACCACAATCTGAAATAGTGGTCAACACCAATCCCGATTTGGCCCCACACCATAGGTAATCTTCAGTTTCAGAATTTCAAATAGGAGATACCGACATAACATTCTTAATAATAGTTCCATATTTATAATATGAAAAGTGCATAAATGTTTTTGCCGATAATATATTGTAGACAGGATCTTGCACATGTAATAAACAATGTACAGCAGGCGAGGTCAATCCTCTATCCCAACATACGGAAGTAACGAGAACCGTAATGCTCAATCAGCGATACACGACGCATGCCTAGCAACAGTCTTTTCCGCCCAGTCACGTAGGCTGACACGCTCAAACATGGCCGTGCGATACAAGGGTCATTCACACACATGGAGGCCACATGGCAAACCACAGAAGGATTCCTTTACCATAGGAAGATGTCTACACACTTCACATTCATACAAAGTTATACATAACGCACATTTTTCCCTACGTAACCGCATTTAGATTTCCACACACGGTCACGAGCATTAGACGACCGACTGAAGATCAAATCACCTGTCATACGGGACGATACGGTAACATACCCTTCACACACAAATATAATCACAGAACACAGTTGAGGAGCACCAATATATAACTTAATTGTTTATATATATATACCTTCGGCAGCGACCGATAACAACTTCCGACAAATGTGATAAATGATAGGCGCTTACATACATTTCCCATAACACTAGAGGGACTAACACTCCCATGGATAATGACCACATCTAAGAGACTAATACACAATATTTTTACTTACACCACTTTGGAAAGTGCACGGATTCCAACAGTCACCCCATATTAAGGCGGGATGACAGGCCGATACACTACATTATCACAGAATAGGCCAATAAGTTGATACATAGGGTCAAATATAATACACTACGGAGTATATAATACAATTTCTATGGCGAACTCCATACTCCAGTAGTAGCGAAAGCACATACCGAGTTACAGACAACACAATAACACAGGTTAGCCGCAGTGCATACACACAATGGCCTAACATATACAGGTTAGCGGCATTTCTATAATGGAACGAAATACTTATACACCAATGCAGATTAACGACCTTTCGCAAAGGCATAACAGTAGACACACAACAACACAGGTTAGCGGATTTCACTATAAGCCAATGCAGATTAACACTCATGACAGGATATAGCGACAATTAGTATCATTCCGCACACAATTGCGCTAGTACACAGGTAGATTACTACCACCACAGCCAGTAAAATGTGACACAATAACACAGGTTATCATACCGTCACAGCGTCAGCATATATAGGTCATCTGAACAAACAGTTAGGAAACACTGGGAATAAGGTTGACTTATACTTACACATATTACATATCCCATACACTGTAATCCAAAAGATGTTCTTTAATACATATAAAAGCACTTCACATAGGCTACTAAGTAAGGCAAACTCCACTCATACAGTGCGTAGCGCTCTGCATGCAATGCCGGATGCTTGCGCACACAGATTCTCGACACCCGAGACGCCAGTACTCCACGACTCACAAGTTATACACAGCACTTATGACGTTAACACATAATCCGTTCCACATATTTTTATCCTCACAAGGGATCTTTTAAAAATTTATTTTCTAGATCACAGTGGAATTGACCACCAGGTACCGTCATAAAGACAGGCAAAATGAACAGTTTTCATACGAAGCAAAATACCATCCTAGCCGACGGAGTCGGAAAATCATTTAAATTACATTTATAATTATAATCATCTCATCCTAGCCGACGACCGCTTGGACTCCTAGACATTCATAGGAGATTGGGACTATACCTCTAACAGTCGACTTATGAACCCATTTATCATCCTTACGCTAAGTACAAGCTGTTCATAATGATCTACTATATGACGTAACGATATTCGTAATTTTATAAGCAATTTCATAATTTCATAAGTGCCACAAGGCTCCAACAGGACCACAAATCCTTATATAGATCCCCTTTCATTTACATCTACACAGTAGATAAACACTTAGCATTACAATCATAAGTTGGCCACAGTAAACTTACATATTTTCGTTTTGAGGCAACATGATACGACATGGCACATACATATATATATATATATATATATATATATCCATTAGTAGCACAATAACGCCATGGCCCATAAATGTCCTACAGTAGACCTAAGGCGTCAGCAAGTCAAAGGCAGGTTCAGTCCTACTTTCCTGGGTCAAAACACTATAGGATGAATATCAGCCATGAGCGTATAGATATCAATATATTCGGCAACTAATACGTTAATGGTCCATAGCTATTCCACGTTTTCCTAAGGCGTAAATCGAGTCAAGAGCAGGTGTTAGCCTACCCTCCTGGGATCACGATAAGGAATGAGTATCGACCATAGACATAATCATACCGAATTTTATAGATAACGATTAACAAATGCCCGATGATTTTATTTAATATATAACGACTAAATATCCACTTGATTTCACAAACAGCATATACGAAATAGGAATACGTCATATTCACAAGAACACATCCGGTTAGGAGAATACACTGTATAAATCTCTCTGCCATACAGCAGAATGCCCGATAAAGGTAGCCCATTATGCTACTCCACGGACAATCCAACATGCGGAATGCAATATTCACTGTGAATATACATATTACTACACCCCGCATTATTTTTTCATTTTCCCGGAGTAGACGGGAGTGAACCACGGAAACACTTTTCCTACAAGGTGACACCCAACATTGATACACCCACATGGAATCGCTACACGCGTCCACACATTCCCAATACAGAATAATACGATTTAAAATTAAATACAGAGTAACTAAATATATTTTATAGACACCATTTTCCATTTTCCCGCAGGAAGTGGAAGTAAAACACAGAAACATTTGTCTATAGATGGACACCCAGCATATTAATGCACCCCGCATATTTTTCATTTTCCCGGAGTAGACAAGTGCAAACCACTGAAACACTTTTCTACATAGTAGTACCCAGGATTTTTACAGCCACAGGAATTCGCCATATGCTTCCGGACATGTATAACACACTCCAGCATATTCCATAAATAGTATACAAGAAAAACAATAGTTATATACATATCATTTGCCACATTTAGGTACGATATGATGACAGCGTAATCCCATTAGAATTCCTCAATAGAAGGACAGGCGTAGCTTCCCGATATACAGACGGACAGTTAATAGCCTCCACCCAGATTACATAATACACAGGCTGTAGAGCTTAAAACGATGTATAGATGATAACCACTCAATTTGACACATAACACCTGCTTATGACAGTTCATCTACGGTACAATAACAAAGCCCCGTGCTTGACACCCACTCTTAGAGCTCAGGTCCAATCAGAATAGCGCCACGATAAACATGCACTACTACAGCCCGCCAGCCAATCAATGCTTCAGGTAACGCCTCGTAGTAGCGATACCTGATAAACTTCCTTATACACACGTTATCACCAGCCACGCCTCTCACGTGACAAGTAACTAGCAGGCAGCCATAATGGATATACTCTCGTGCGCTGAATTCAAACGACAATAAGAGCGAGACATATAATTCTCGGAATACACTATACACAGCAGGGTAAACAAATATTTTTCTTTTAATTCACCCCCTTCATCCCTCAATACTCAACACCGGGACAGCATATTTTACGGCCAGCAGCCAGTATTATCGGTGATATTCACACAGCGCCTCGTCACACAAAATACACTGTATTTTATCTCTCAGCGGGCTTTAATATACTTTTGCCCTCGAATACACCCTTATATAGACACGCCATCCAACATAGGAAAACACGAGCATGTCTCCGTGGCCATATAAATATATAAATCTACTTCCCACTTAGGAGGTTTTAGTTTATTTTATTCACGGTACAGCGATATTGAACAAAATATTCTCTTCCAGATTTGGACGAGCACACTTATTTCAGGCGATAGCGCATTAATATCCTCCCCCCCCGTGCATTGTACTTCTCTTGAAATCCATAATTAAAACGCCACATTTAGTGGAATTTATAGCCCCATTTACCATATAGATGGCATTCATATATACCATCCTCCCAATTAATAGCATGGCAATACACACTCCTGAATCCCCCACATTTCCGTAGAGCGGATAGTTTTTTTTTTGCAGCAATAAGCCCCCCTATAGGAAGGACTTAAGCCACACATATAGTGCGCTGCAATATAACCTGGTGTAGAATATCTATACATAGAATCTCTAGACAGTATCTCTAGTTAAGGGATCATATCACATAATAATCCTAGATGACCAGTTTTAAGATAAAGTCTTTATAGGATATAAGTCTAGAATATATATATTTTCCAAGTACAGACAGCAGTCTATTATTATTATGGCCCAAGATGCCATATATTGCGACTAGTGCGTCCAAGCTTCAAAGCACATCTCCCTCCTAAGATACATATTCACACTCTACAGTTACACACTAGTACAATTCTCCCCTATTAATGCACGGCACTTGGTAATCATGCAATTACCAGGGTGTACGCCATGATTTATCGCTCGTGGCTATATGTTAATCAACATTCGGAACTTTAGAGCTAACAGCTTAGCGTTCCTGGCTTAACCCGCTAACACCAGTGCATGCAATGTTTTATTTTTAAATCCAACATTTTTACCCTGCATGCCAGTTCAGAGCATAAACTGCTAACCTAACTCCTTCAGCACGGTATCTAACAACCACGCTGAACACCCAGGTCCTAACCAATAAAATCCTCACCCACACCGGTCGAGAGATCCTACCACTTAACGTTTCCAAACATCCCCATAGGACCACGATTCCTTGGCCCTATCTTACCATCCATTTACCCGATACTTACAAATTTTAACATACTTACAACTGCCCAGTAACACGGGAATACCCTTCACATCCTTCACTTACCTACTAACATGTGAGAGGGAATTATACGCAGCTGACATTAGCTGGATATCCGACGAGTCAGGTGCAACTAAAGTGCACTGTGCCACCACAGTTATCCCCCCGGATAACTATGACACCCCACACAACACAATACCGCTTGAACACTTTATTTTCATGGTTTGTGCACGGAGGTGCACTATGATGGATGTAATCCTATTTTCCAGGGGAAAATAGATATTGGTAAATTGTACCCAGGACTGACGGCAAGAATAGCCCAGGATATGACTTCGACGTTGACGACCGACGAGAGGTCATAGTGGTGACGTGTTAGGGCGGGCAAGCGCCTGTGTTAGAGGAAGTACCAAGCCTGTCTCCCCTAGCATAGGGTCCGTTATACCCATTTTTTATGCCCTAACGTCGTCTTAGCTATACCTGCGGATGGAGGCTTGATGGTTCGATGAGGGAAGTAAATACCCCCACATCGGACAGGATACTTCCTCCTTCCCAAGACGACCCCTATGACGTTAGTTAGCATATAAGGCTAAGTAAATGCTCTACAGCGGGAGCAAGTCCTGCAGCGGCAGGTGAAGATGAATAACGATGAATAATAATGAATAATGTTGAAATGGAATAATGAATTAAGGGAATAAGGAAATAATGAAATAAGGAAATAGTGACAGAATATAATAATGAAAGGGTATAATGAAATAAGGGAATAGTGAAAGAATATAGTAATGAAATGGTATAATGAAATAAGGGAATAATGAAATAAGGAAGGAATGAAATGATAAAATAATGACATGAAATAATGAATATATGATCCCCCGGGCCGAGGTATCTAACACCGATGATCTCCTCTGTTGGTACCCCCGGAGGGTATCACCCATGATATATGATACTTGAAATATACGACGAATCTACGATTCTCTCCCTGGCCGAGGTTACAGCTATTATTGTGCCCCAGGGGGAGGAATATATTGATATTGCCTAAGTGGCAATATATGAGCACCGAATGCGGTTTTACGCAGATGCGTAAGCCCGATGGGAACGGTCCATACCGTTCACGTGATTGTCCTTCAATGGAAGGGACGATAGCATATAGGAACGGTCCATACTGTTCACATGATTGTCCTTCAATGGAAGGGACGATAGCATATAGGAACGGTCCATACCGTTCACGTGATTGTCCTTCAATGGAAGGGACGATAGTATATTGGAACGGTCCATACCGTTCACGTGATTGTCCTTCAATGGAAGGGACAATAGCATATTGGAACGGTCCATACCGTTCACGTGATTGTCCTTCAATGGAAGGGCCGATAGCACAATGAAATACTAAGGCATAGACAATATTGGATAAAGGAAATGGTAGCGCAAAGATATAGGACAGAAATGAATAGGAGTAAAGTAAAGTGAAGTTATAGGAAATGGTGAGTAAGAAGGAAGAATGAGATACTAAGATATAGCCAATAAGGAATAAAGGATGAAGTAGCACAATGATATAGGAAAGAAAGAATCGGAATAAAGTAAAGTGAAGTTATAGGAAATAATGAGTAAGAAGGAATAAAGAAATACAAAGATATAGCCGGTAAGGAATAAAGGATGAAGTAGTACAAGGATTTAGGAAAAAGATGAATAAGAATAAGGAAATGCGAAGGTATAGAAAATAAGGACTAATGTATAAGCCAAATAGAAAGGTATATGAAAGTATAAAAAAGGAAATAACAAATGGCCAGTAGTAATTATAAATCTATGTTTTATGATTATATTTATGTATTTATTTTTCAGCGCAGTTTGAAAACCTGAGACACCGAATCCGGACACAGCGCACATAGTGGTGCATACTTTGCGCATATGCATCGGGAGTGGCTCCATTTTGGGCACTCGCCGAAATTACCGATGACAGTGACATAATGTGATATATTTGCCAAATGAAATGTTTATTCTATATACCTCCACAGGTTCACCCCACAGATGACGAGGGTGAATACCCTCTATTATGATTTTATATGTGCCTTATTGGTCCCCACAGATGGCGACGTGATATATGCATTAATAATATTTTTTTTTACTACACAAATTTCCCGCCCCCACATTTCACACTCACACGGCCAATACACAATCCCCCCCCAAGATACATATTTCCAGGCGCACATCCGAACCACGGTGGAGATATACCTGTGGGATATCCCCCCACTGGAGGTCGGATCAACAATAAACAATTGGACACCTATAATGACAGGAGCACTACGGCCACACAGCTCGCGCCTATTTCTGTAAAGGACGAGTTGTGCAGCCAAGATGACTTCGCTCGCCCACAGGGAGTGAGTCATAATATAGTCCTATAGATTTGTCGTACATAGCCTGCAGGTCTTAGATAGTAATTTACACATAGGTATTAAGTTAGAGTGCACTCGAAGTAGTGTTAACATTCATAGAATACGGTATTTTTGGTAAATGAAAGAGTATAACAGCATTAGAGTTGCGCAACTTCGGTATTGGTGGAATGTTGGTATAGTTAATAGAGTTTTGTTTTAAAAGTAGGATATTGGTATAGTTAATAGAGTTTTGTTTTAAATGTAGAATATTGGTATAGTTAATAGAGCTTTGTTTTGTTTTAAATGATTACACATGGTATTGTTGCATTGAGATTTTTGTTGAAAACATTTAAGATAATTATGATCGATGGTTAAGATTGCGCATGTTGGAAGGTATTATGGTTGTTTTTTTTATTTTACACATTGTTTTTCCTTTCTATTCTTTTAAAATTCCCATTGTAAAAATGTCGTATTTCTTCCCCACAATAAAACACTTCTAAATTTAACCCTTAAAATACACCCTGCGACATTTCTTTCATTCTTTCTCTCCACTCTATCTCTTTTACACACGTGCAGGGCACGCGAGGGCAGTTTTTCATCCGCACCGGAGGTACGCTACTTATATATCCTCCCCCCCACCTAGGATGTTTTTTTTCCTCTCGTTGTGTTCCTGCACCCCTTTAGTTGAATGGATATTGATATGTTTTATGTTTATGTTGTATGTACTGTTTTGTTTCTCAATTTACTTTATCATTTGTTGCACATACCAATAGGGACAAATGTTGTATCCCGCCAGATCAATAATGTTACATAACAAACAAGTAAGCTCCACGACCCACTGTTGCAATTTTTGAATACCAATGTAAAGACATATTGTTCCCCTCACCATACACACTTGCACATGATCGCTGAGCACTACCCGGACGCACAATCTATAGAAGGCACTTATACACAGCCTTCAACCTTCGACGATTACTCCTATCTTACTAATTTCATATCTATCCCCTTACTCACCCCTATCTTCCACGAGGCTACCCACACACCCCCGACTACGCCACCCATACATTTACGGACTGAATTAAAAGAAGAAAAGAACAGAAGATAGAAGAATTCCAAGAGAGAAAAAGATGCCCTATTTTACAAAAACCACCCCCACGTCTTCGTCCAGTTATCGAGGACGATAACTAACCCTACAAAGGGGGTTGTTGTACCCCTAGGGTACGTTACCCCCATCCCCTAAATAAAATCTCCGTCAAATCCAAATTCCAAACAATTACTTTATAAACCTACAAATTACAATTACAAAATTACAAGACTAATAAGTTAGCACCTACATGAGCTCAAGTAGCCTCGTGTCCCAGGCAACGACCCTAGAAAGGACTATGACTTGGGAGGAATGTACGGATTCCGCAGACGTAGCACAAGAAACCTATAAGAACCCCGGAGGTCATGCACCCGGGATCATTTAGTCTGTCTTAGTGCTACCGACGTGACGAACCGCTGCTGTTGGATGAAAGGGTAAGTGACTCAAGCGATCACTACACTCACCATCACACTACACTCACATCCCCCTGTGCTTGGACTGTAATAATTCTTTATCTTTATTATTTGAACTGCTATTTGCAAGCGTACCTCAAAATCGAGGTACACATTAAATTTAAAAGTAATAGAAGCCACTGGTCTTATCCTTTATTTAATTAGCTGATAAGATCCTACCCTCTTAGCTTCCCCATCAGGTAGGATCTAGAATTAGCTTCACTGTCTACTGTTTAATTGTTTCGTGACGTCAGCCGAGTGCTACCACACAGCGCTGACACAAGCAGGCTATCAGCTCGCCTGCGTACGACTTGCTTTAGATCGCAGGGTATCGCTAGCGCGCACCGTGTAGTAATTAAATTACCTTTCCAAACACCCCCTCACCCGGAACTACCCCGTCAAGCAGTACATTGGGGAGTTCTCCTTGCAGATCGTACGGACGATCGCAAATCATTAAATAGTCCCTACCTCTTACAGCATTTGCCAAGCTCGACCCCTAATCACACTAATTTCATCCCTTAGGTTAATTCTTTGTACGGGCCACCCTCACAGGTACCTTACATTATCACATAAAATGTTTCATATCGGTTGATTGGTTGGTGTGGAGAACTCCATAGTATTTACTCCTTTTGTTTATCACTTAGTGTTATAGTATCTCAAAGTACTCTGTCTTAAATAATGTTCTTTGGTTGGCTTCAGTGGCGTACCGACGGGGGGGGGGGGGGGTCGGGGTTGACCCCCCCCCCCCCGAGATATTCCTTTACTTGAATCTATATATTGTCCGATCTATCACCTATTTTACGGCATCGCTCGTTAGGCGTCTTAACTCCCGCATACACCTTAGGTGTGGTCACGTTCCTCACTTAATAAATGCCCTGCACTCTACTCGCAGTGTTGGAGCTACCCATGGATCAGTTTTGCTGTTGAAGTGTGCGATCGGTAAGTCTTTTCACGTCGCTTCGGGTTGCTTTAGTTGTGTATGCCCGTTTCCTTATAGATAATTCAGTAAAAGAGGAGTTTCTGCAATTTATTCCAATTAATGATACAGATAAAATAATCAAGATAGGCAGATTTTGAGAGCCAATAGCAATTGCAGTAGGAACACGGAGAGCAAAACATTATTTTTCTCTCACATAATATCAATATTTTAAGCAACCACGTCACTATGGTCATGATTATACCCAGTGATTTAGTTGGAAAAAAATATTTATAGGAACTCACCTTATTAATTCAGCAATTTCCAAATGGACTCGTATTGGGTGTCAAAATCAGCGGCCTTGTGTTTCCGACAAGTTGTTTCATCAGCTGAACGTCTCCCCTTTCGTAGCCATGACTTGACATATGGTTGTGGGTTAAATAAACGCACAGGAGGTCCTACGCTGCTTATGAAAATAAGTCCGCTTGATCTTTCAACCAGCAGCCTATTTCTCTTTTCGGTGTGGATCTCATTCATGGTACTGAAAGCTCTTTCAGCTTCTGCTGAAGAGATGGGAATGGTCTGTACAGTCTTGATTAAAGGCATCAGCTCCACTGGAATTTCCTTGGTCTCGACATACTTTCTAAAAGCATTAATGTACCTCCTCTTGTCTGACATGTGGAAAAAGTCACAAAGGTTGCCGACACTCTCATCACCATAGCAGATATCCAAAGTAGAAGTGGAGGGCCAATTATTTTTGTATAGTACCTTTGAATCATTGATAACTTTTGTCATTCTCTCATGTCTCTGCTGACTAGAGATGGAACCAAGATGAGATGATGTGGACACATTTTCCATAAGCCTGTTATTTAAACTGTTCACAAGACTTCTGAAAAACTGCTTTCTGTCAATTTTTACAACTTTTTTAGAATCATGTAATCCTATGTTTCTAAACTTTTTGTTTTCTGCTGCTTTAAGAACTGTTCTGTAGTATTCTCCAGAAGCTGAGTTACACATAGATTCTATCACTTTTATAGTGCGCTTGATTGCATTTTGAGCCTCTGTCAGACTTGTCTCTATTTTCTGCAACTCTAATGACAAATCAGCTAACTCAACAAGAGCATCATACATAATTGCAATATTTTCTAGAAATTCTACACAAGTTAACATATTTTCTAGACCTTGGAATTTTGCCCTTTCTTTGGAGTCCCTCTGGTGGTCATTTTTGGCCTCACTAAAATGTTTTACTAGAGCACTGTAGTTTTCCCAGACAGCTTTTACAGTTCTCTGGCTTGAAACTACCCATCTTATTGTAAATATTTTCCCAATCTTCTTAACTCTTTGTTCCAGTGAAGCAGCACAAATGTTGAGTTCTCTTTGATTTTTGGGAGACATGCTGTATAAAGAATACAATTTGTCAAAGAAAGAATGGAAATGGTTAACACGTGTAACTTCATTCCTTGTATCAGAAACGGCCAATTCCAAGCGATGGTTTGAACAGTGCCAGATTACTATATCTGGAAATAACTTTAAAAACTGTGCTCCAACTCCATTTTTTCTACCTAACATTTCAGAGGCCTCATCACATGCTAGACCAATTAAATGTTCTGCCAGAAAGTTTTCATTCATCCCATATGAAGAAAGATTCTTCAATATCTCTCGAGTAATAACATCTGCTGTAGTTGATTCAAGTTCTATCAAGTCCCAGAAAAAGGAAACAACTTCAGAGTTATCTGAAAGAGCACATCTCAAACATAATACTAACACAGATTTTACACTAACTGTTGTTGATTCTTCAATCATAATACTGATTTTTCTCTGATTTTCTGTTATAGATTTTGCTATTTTATTTCTCATTTCCTGTGAAATGTGTTCAATAATATTAGCACAACTAAAATTTGTATGAAGAACTCGTCCCACATCTAAACCATTTAATTGTTGAAGTTCAACATAAGCCTGTAGGTCTACGAAGGGTCTATTTCTTTTCGCAATTGAGTATGCTGTTCGAAATACTCGAACGGTGGTTTCTAGGTGTTTGCCATTCATAGTGTCCAAGCAACTTTCAAATATCTTTTTATTGGATTCTGATTTTTGTAACATAGCTTTTTTGTGAGATTCTGAATTTTTGTGCTAAATAATTTTTTTCCTAAGGTTTGTTTGTTGTTGATTAATATTATTTCCGTTGGGATGATCCTTGCATTCTACCCATACTTTCATTAGCTTAAGTCCTGCCCCTTTAGAAACGCCTAATCCTAATGTACTTTCCTCTTTACATATATTGCAGCCTAAATTTTTATTTCCTGCAAATAACCAGGCGTTCTCTGACAAAAAATAACGGTACTGAGACTCGTTCCAACAGTCTGGAAAATCTTGTTTTCGGTAGGTGGGTCCTTGAATTTCACAGTCGATGGTAGAAGGTGTAGAACCATAACCTAGATTCTCCCTTGAATCTGCATCACACGTTTCAGCAACATTTAACCCAGGGTCTATCTCTATACTCACGTCTTTAATGAAACTAATGTTCTCGGAACTCCATTCAGTTTTCGTTTTTACTTGAGCCATCACACACCTTTTTAGTATTCTTTGATTCTTCATCTTCATCCCCAGCTTTTTTTTTGAACCCAGCCACTTAAGTAAACTCATTGTCACAAGTTGTGACTCACAACTCACTTTCACAGTCACTGGAAAACTTGAAAGGTAGTACGGGGCTACTGATGTTCATTAACTGCAGAGAGATTCCGTAATATCTGCTTCACAGCAACACATCGAGCAAAACATAAAATAAAACTTGGATTCACACAAACATAACGAGCGGAAGAAAGTTGTTGTGCTCATTTCCCTCTCTCCGTATCCAATAGCAGTGTAGCCAACCTTAGAGAACCAGAAAAACGCCCAGGAGTGTAAAAGCGACCGTATTTTATGAACATAAAACCGTAAGGTTCGATATTAGTCCGCTAGAGTACACCTGTGACGTTTCAGCGCTATGTATAGATTATAAACGATTTTCTTACTGAATGTAAAATTGTTACGTCATTCTAAAGCGGTAAGATATTTTCCGGAACGGCGTTCCGGCCCGTTCCAGTCCAACTAAACCACTGATTATACCACTGCATCGTTTCAGTCTCAATATTTAGTTACTGTTGTCCATATTTTTTAGAATTTCTTTTCATTTTTTATTGTGTCGAAAAAATGAGACCTAAAATATTTTTCGTGCAAAGAGAGGGGTTATTTAATTGTTTTTTTATGAATATTAATCAAAATATCATTTTAATTATGATGATGACTGTCGTTTTAAGGGGCGGAACAGCAAGGTCGTCTGTCCCTGTAATACCGATAATGTACACAATTACCCTATTATATTAATGAACCCCCCCCCCAGAAGGAAATCCTGCGTACGCCACCGGCTATACTGTATGTTTGCTTAGTATCTTTGAAAGCATTATTGTATAAAAAAAAGGTCGAAAGTACGGCGGCTGTGAAATCTTGTGCTGAAATATGCAGTTGTGCTTGTTTGGAAGTTCTACATTACTTCGGGATATTCAGTTGGGTAAATTGAATGGTTCCCAATAATTAGACGTCAGTATTGTGCCCATTTAGCAAGAAATATGCCAATCACAGTATACCAGCGTAGCTCAATTCGGGATTTCGGGGCAGTGGTAAGTTCCCCCACTCTGTGACTCACATATTTTGGATTAATTAGAGGATACACTTGCAAAAATAACAACAAATCAACTCCTATTTAAACACATTTAATTAATAAAATTAATGGCGCTACAAACATTTAAACCATTTAATTACTGACCCAAGTATCAACTGCTTGTTCCAAATGAACAAGGGATCACAAAATAAAATAAACAAATATTGTATTCAAAACCTGTGGTTTCCACATAAACCAACAATTCTTACTTAGTCTCACTTCCATAAAGCACTAACATTAAGTTTACATAACTCCGAGCTCTTTGGCTCCATGCATTTACATTATTACGGTGTCATTCTTGTACCCCTCAAACACTAGCTTTTATATTTTCTTATTTCTCAAAAACAAATATATAATTATATTTAAAATCTATGTTAATTATCTAATTCAATATTTTGGGCATGTCCACACATTCAGTTGTTATCATCTCTCTTTATTTCACAAATATATTAAGGTAATCAGAAAATCAATTGTGTACTCCAGAGCGTGAAGGTACTTGACACAGTCAAAAAACTATAGTTACTCCCGAACTCAGTTGCCTTCAATCAACTCGTGGAATCCCACGTCCTTACATTATTACCCTAGGGATTGTTATTTATCTCTTATGTCTTAATAGACCATTATCATATAAGAAACTACGATCTGAACCGGCAAACGAAATATCCATCTTTAAGGACCTCGGTTCAACGCCCGGGTCGTTAACAACTTTAAACACTCCTGGTGTTTTCATTTCTCTTTCTAACAGCTTACGAGACGGGCTCTGTTCCCCCTCGCTTTTAAAAGAGCTAGTCTCTACTACATGGGGTGCGATTTATGACACGTTAGGGTGGCGAAGACATCCTGTCTGACCCAACATTAGTAGCTTATTTTCAAGGCTTTCAAAACAAACCTTCCCATTCTATCCAGTTCTGGGGAGACCGGGCTTTACTGTACCGTAACATTAAAACAACTATTCTTTGGTTCAAAGACCATTTCCGTATCCTTGGCATTTATTAATTATGAGAGGGTCATCATTGATTGGGAAGATTAAATACACATACGACGACGGAGAATTACAGGGGCTTTTATCATAAGAAGATCCTGCATTCGAATCTCTTCAGGTGCCTCGGGAACCAATCCCTACAGAGGACTTATACAAAATGCGATTTAGAGTCGGCCGTGGCCCATATGACATACGCTCAATAATACCATATATTAGCTCCCTTTTTAAATACATACACAATGCCTCGTGATACTATGTCACTAATAGAGGACTTACACAATTATCAATTCACTGCAATCAACTACCCTCCATAAGTAATGTACCAAGTATTTAACCACTACGCTTTCCTAGCGTGACACTTTAATATTATATTTGCGCTCATTATGCGCTATGCATTATTTTAAGCCGAAAATGTCTTCCCAAGAACTGATAAAATCTCTTTAGTAACAATTCATATTATTTTAATTCACATATTAATCTTTCCGTGGTCGATAAATCGCTCCCTGTTTTAAAATATTCCATTGAACCTCATTTCTTACACATACGTTAAGGCTTAACGTTCTTATGTTCATATCAATTTGTTTGATTTTTATTTAACATTTCCATATTTAATTATTATTATTATCTTTATTCTTTATACAAGCTCAAAAGCTATTTCTTTCATATCTCAACTTTACTTTATTTCAATGTCTTTCATGATAATTAAATGATATTTCGCTTGCTCTTATTACATTTGTTAAATACATTAACCCTTTATTCACCTATTACCTCTACGGGATTTATTCTTTACATAATTATTTATAATTTCTCGATTTATTTTATTATTGTTCAGACCGTGTTCTTGGGTATTCAGTATTTATTCATTAAAACACATCCCTTTCACTCAACAACTCCGGTGAGTTTTGTACACAATCAATTTCTGACACCAAAATAAAAATGAATTTTGTACTCACATATTTTTCAGATCATCCCCTGATCTTAAATCTGGTGCGGGGTTTCATTTTTGGGCCCACTTTGAACTTTTTACACCATATTAAAGGTATTCATCTTACGTAAAAACACAAATAAACATATATCTAAAACACTTAATATTGACGACATTTTTATATTCTGATGTGTCCCTTTTGAACACATAATAAACACTAAAAATATTATTTAACACACAATCTGGATTATTTTACACTTCACAACGATCACTAGGCCGTGTTTCTGAGCCTCTCACACGTGATCTTCTTAAATTCCCGTTTCCAAGGGTGGAATTTATCCGATGTCGGCTTCCTATTCTGAAGAATGCGAAAGTCCCGAAACATCTACTGTTCCCTGGAGTTCAATTCTGCTATTCCTATCCTGGATAACCGGCTATTTATCTAGCTTGAACGGCTTGTCTGTAGATCTGTCTATCGATCCTAACGAAAGTCTATATGGATCGAGGTCTCCTCTAAGACCTATAGATTCAGTTTATAGCAGCTAGCCCTTCTCGATTCTAGTACTATTAGAATTTTTCGCCTGCTTTCTGGAGCTAATGTTTATAGTCTCCTATTCTATTTATTTGAACTGTTTTAACACTCCTACGTTCGAACCTTATTCTGTTCTTCCTTGTTAAGTTCCTTCAATTTAAACAACAGTTTCTCTGTCTGGTACGATACTTCCGTACGTTATAATTTATTCGTTCGTACAGTTAACGACCTATCGCCTTTAAGTCCGACGTTCGCAGCCTATTCTGACTATATCTTGCGAGTTTTCACTTTAACTTGTATACAGTCGGGCCTAAATCCTATAATTAGGATTTTCCTAATGTTTCACTACGGCGATACTTTAAAATTTAGTCTCGACTGCTCCTTATGGAGGCAAGCAAGTCGTTACTACTGTGACGCCTGTGGCTATCGGATCTTCCTTCTGCGGTGGAAAACAGCGTTTCTCCCCTCAAAGAGTACTGGTAGCTGTTATCGATGTAACGCAGAGTTACGTCCCCTCACGGACTGTCGGAATGATTACTTCTACGTCGTGGAGCAGCACTTCCCCTCACGGAATGCTCGTAGGACTGCATGCGATGTGACACAGTGACGTGCCCTCAGGTTGTCTGAATACTGCATTCGGTGCTTATACTTGGTGCGCAGTATGACCTCCCCTGAGGTTCATACGTTTGAAGACTTTGATGCAGCACCCCCGGTCACGGAGTGCTCGTTGTAACTGCTTGTGCGATGCGACACAGTAACGTGCCCTCAGGCTGTCTGAATACTGCATCTTTGGCTTGGAAACGCCCGAAGCTTTATACTGTTTTACTAAAAAAAAATAAGACTCTAGCCTTTCCTGTGGTCAACTTCTAAAATAATGGTGCCACAAATATAAAAATTATACCTTCCGAAAGCTCGTCTTCTCAATGTCAAATGATCTTATTGCACCTAAGAATCGATCGTGCAATTCGGAGATATTAATTAATTTCTCGTCCTCAATTGTGTGGGTGTTGCATTCTTTTTGCTCTCTCCCCTCCACAGAGGCTTAGGTAATTCCCCTATGACGTCGTCTTACGTCGGCAGTTTATTTCTGCGCAATTATTACATGGTTTCTCTATACTGAAAAATCTCTCATTCAAAATGATTCACTGTGCTGTGCTTGTTTACTCATTATTATGCTCGTAAACGTGTTAATTTTAATTATTCCTCTTCTGGTGCATATGCGGCGTTGTCAAAATCCAGCAACGTCAGCTTGAATTCCGATTCAGGCTTCTCTTTCTATCACGGTGGAAATTTCCACTCAGTTATTAATACTCGTGACCAGCCCTCTCTGAAATGTCGAGTGGGGTGATCTCATCTAAGGAACATCTGTCCCTAGTCGCTTGCACAATGTTAAGCTATATTCCTGGCTTAAAATCTCTCTCCGTTCCTTTAAAAAACTATACGTTTCTTTCATTTCTCCCTTAAGGACATGGATTCGACCGTCATGGACCCTATGGCCCATGGGTTCATCTCTCCCCTCCTTAGGTAAATAAATTTTCGAAAATTCTTGAGGAAATTTATTTCAATTTTATTTGTATTACTCTATTCGTCGAATCCATCATAACGTCATCCGTATTTACTGTTGTTTTTACTTCTTTTAAGTCGTATCCGGTAATTGTGTAGGTCGGGTATGCTCTGTCCCTACCCTTTCTTTCTTTCTTTGTTTGTCTGGACTTTAAGTTCCCAGAACCTCATTCTCCCTTACGGGTTTGGTCTATCCCTACCCGTTTCCTTATTTCATCATTTTCTTTTCTTAAATTGGAATTTTCTTCTTCAATAAATTCAATTATTTCTTTAATTTCCCAATATACCTTCTGCAATTCGCATTCGCACTCGAATGCTTGAGTTCTATTTTCTATTTCTTCCTTATTCTTGTTTATGTCAAAAGTGGATTCATCTCTAAATGTTTCCATGACCAGGGCTTGTTCATTTTCTTCATCAAAATCTTCGGGAGGGTAATATAATTTCAAATTTGCTGAATTCATAGTCACTTCGTGATCCGTTTCACAGTGCCGAATTCTATATGCGTTATTCCTCAAATCTCTGATTATCTGATATGGTCCGTGGTACATTTTCTGGAACTTCTTGTACACACGGTTCCCTGGATCCGAAATGGCTGGTCTTTTCACTAACACCATTTCTCCTGCTAATAATGGTCGATGATACCTCTTATGCCTATTTCTTCTCTGCCTCCTGTCGGCTTGAGCTTTTAGATGCTCAAAGGCTCTCCTAATTCGTACATCTCTTCCCGGCTGAGCGTCTGCTGGCCTAGGAATTACCAGACTCCAAGGTCTTTATGGTTGCTCATTCCGATGTAACGTTATGGGTATCTCTCCGGTGGATTCATGGATTGTATTATTTATACAAAATTCAATAATATCCAAAATATCTATCCACTTCCAATTTTCTTCGGCACAGTATATTCTACAATACTTGGCCGTTTCTCTCATAACTCTCTCTACAGGGTTTGCCTCAGGATGGCGGATACTTGACAAAATTTGACGTATTCCAAGTCTTTCTAATTCTCGTCTGAACTCTACACTGGTGAAACAACTGCCGTGATCCGACAACAAATTCCCAGGTTTCCCCAGAATCGGTATCACTTTTTCTTTAAGTCGTTTTAACACCTGTTTGGTACTAGTCTTCTGTATGGGAGCAAGGACAACCATTTTAGTGAAGACATCCATAGCCACCATTATGTGTCGATTTCCTCTTCTTGCCTTTGGCAAAGGTCCAAAATTATCAATAGATATGATTTGGCCGGGCCTTTCGGGCAACAATGGTATAGGCTTCTGTCTCATCAGAAATGCATTAGGTTTAATCCTTTGACATAGATCACATGTCTTTAGCGTGTCCCTTACAGTTTCTCTCAGTCTCGGCCATATAAATGCTTCTTTCAGCATCGAGACTGTTTTGTCGACTCCCATATGTCCGAACGATCTATGGGCTAACCATACTATTTTCCTCTGCAAAATTTCAGGTACAACAATCCTTAATTTCGTATGGTCAGAGTCCACAAACTTATATAATAACCCATTATAAAACGTGTAGTCTTGTGCTATCTTCTCAGCTTCTGTGTACGCTGGTGTTCCTCTTATCAAGCTTCCCTCAAGGAATGATATGAGCATGTTCATCCATGGATCCTCCCGTTGTCTTTGACTAATGCTTCTTAACTCATTAAGAGTACGCTGATCCCTGTCTTCCAAATCTATAGCCATTACTTCCTCTTCTATGGACTCTGGCTGTCTACTTAAGTAGTCTGGAACGATGTTTTCCTTTCCTGGGCAGTACTCTATCTTGACATCAAATTGTTGAATATATAAAGCCCAACGCATCAACCTTTGACTGGATAAATCAGTCTTCATCAGAAAGGTTAAGGCTTTATGATCCGTCCTTAGAATGACCTGAAACCCATATACGATCTTCCGCCAATATTGCAACGCGTGCAATATCGCTAACAGCTCGATCTCGCTGATCGTATAATTTTTCTCGTGTGGTTTCAGTCTCCTACTTGTGAAAGCTAGATAGTTCTTCTTATCAGGGTTTTCCGGGTTCTCCTGATATAGCATTGCCCCTATTCCAATCTGGGATGCGTCTGTCTGAATGATAAATTTCTGATTAAAATCAGGATATCCTAGCTTCACGTAATTTAAGAGCATTTCCTTGGCCTCCACGAATGCTTTTTCTGCTTCCTCCGTCCATTTCCACTTGCCCCCCTTCTTCAGAAGGTCCTGTAGTGGTGCAACAGTTTTTGTGTATGATGGACAATGTCCTGAGAAGAACCCAATCAATCCCAAAAACTGGCGAACGTTCTTCACTTTCAAAGGCCTTGGAAAATCCCTTATCGATTCCAATTTGCATGGATTTGGTTTAACACCATCCTTGTCAATCACATGCCCTAAAAATGTCACTTGCCTTTGACAGAAGTTCGACTTCTTTAAATTTATCTTAAAATTTGCCCTTCTTAGGTCTTCTAATAATTTCTTCAAATTAACTAAATGTTCCTCAATGTTCTCCGAGGTAAGCAAAATGTCATCTACGTATCGGATAGTGCACTCTTTCACTTCCTCTGACAGGTTTCGATCCAGCGCTCTTATTAATGCGGATCCTGCAGTCTTTAATCCAAACGGACATCTTCTAAAGCAGTATGTTTGTTGATCGAACTGAAATCCAGTCAACAAGCTGGTTTTCTCTTCCAGTTCGAGATGATGATACGAAGAAGTCATGTCAATATTTGTAAAAATCTTCTTGCCTTTAAACTTCCTCAGTATTTCTTTTATGGGTGGTGCCGAATCATTTTCTGGTATGATTTTTGCATTTAGATTTCGGGCATCTAAACACACCCTTACTGAGCCATCCGGTTTACTCACAATCACTAATGGACTAACATATGGTGTCGCCATCTTTTCTATAACACCTGCATTCATCATCTCCTGCAGTGTTTTCTTGGTTTGTGGGTAATGTTTTTCCGCAACCGGGTATGGTTTTTGTTTGAACGGTGCCCAATCGTTGACTTGGAACGCGTATTTAAAATTTTCAATCTTCCCTGGCTTGGAATCAAATACGTCCCTATAATCCAATAATAATTTCTTTAACTGTTCCTTAATTTCGAGGCTGACTTTAGCTTCCTCCACTTTTCCTGACAGGTTGGTCTCGAACTCATTTTCCACATTATCTTCGAGTTCTATGTTGAGGACTTCAAATATTTTTTCTATGTCCTTATAATCTTCCTCAATCACTTCTTCCATATGCCATACCTGTTCTGCTATTTTCGCCTCCTGATCCTGTAGGTTAATGTTTTGCTCATCCACATCCTCTCTTTGAATTCTAATGCAGTTTTGCGCTAGGTCTATAATGACCTTGTTCTCACGGATAAAATCAATACCTAATATGACATTATACGGTAATTGATTTACCAGCAAAAAGCACTGCGAAATTTCAGCGTTACCCATGATTAAATCAATGTATACCTGAAATTTACATGTCAAAGATTTTTCAGGGATAATTCCCTTAATCTTTACACTTGATGTGGGAATCTTTAGTACTCGGCCCCTTGTTTCCAATTCATTTAAAAGGGTTTGTGTAATTAGGCTTATTGTGGATCCAGTATCAATCAATGCTCTGACCAGTAATCCTTCTATCCTAAGCATAATTATAGGTAGTTCTCTTTTAACAGGTGGGATTCCTTCCACATCCTCGTTAATTAGTTCATCTGGTCTAGCTATCCAATTTACAATTTCTACCTCCTCCCCGCTCCTGGTATGTTTCCACTTTTGACAATTTAAATTTGGAGTTTTTTTTTATCCTGAGGGCTCCCTTTTCCCTCATTCTTTAGCTGAGCTTGTAGTTCCAAGCTTTGAGCTCCGTCTAGTCGGTCGGGTGATTTCCTGTTCTTGATTGCCTCACTCCAACGGACTTTTTGCCTATCAGGTTCATCTGGTCTTTCGTTCATATAACGAAGACTCTCCTGATATCTTTCTTCTATTTCGGCCTGATATTCATCATCCCTATCGTCTGGCCTTACATTTCTCCTGGGATAATTCTCCCATTTCTTTCTATTATCCGGCCTTTGCTGGTTATTGTTATAGGGGCGGCTTTCCTGTTGCCTATAACCCGTCGTTCTAGGATTTCTTCCTCGATATCCTCCCCGGTAATATGGCTGTATCCTTCTAGGCTCCTGGTGCCCATACTCTCGATCTCGTCCTTGAGTATCCGTACTGGTGGACTGATTCCTGGTCGCTGGTTTTTCTCCAGTTTCCTGACTGCTGGCCATGTGTACTTGCTCAGTTTGTCTCTGATGCCGAGGTGTTACGTGCGAAGTCGTCATATCTAACTGACGTAATACGCTTTCCACTTCCACAGCACTTCTGGCTTTGGATGAGATTAGCAGCCTCTGAATCTCATATGGAAGCTGTCTTGCAATGGCGGCACACAGGTCGTTTTCTGCCGGAGCAATATCCAGTTCGCGGAATTTACACAGCTGAGCGGTGAAAAATTCCGAGTATTTAGTAGGTGCATTGGTGCTGTACTTCCTAGAGTACAGATCTAGCCTTAAGTTTTCTTGGACATCTGCTGCCCAATATCGCTTTAAAAATGCTTCCCTAAAGCCTTCCACCGTATCAAAAGTGTATCTAAAGCTTCTGAACCAGGTGAGACAATCACCTGCCAACAGCTTTTCAATAGCTCTCAGTCTCCGATCCTGAGGAACCTTCATTTCATTTAGATACTCTGCCACTTCTTTTAGCCAGTATTTTGGAGTAATAGACATGTTATTACCCGTAAACTTTACTGGTCTATCCTCATTGGATTTAATAATGTTTATTATTTGGCCATTTGCCTGATTTGTGTACGGGGTTGACATCGCCATTGGATATCCTGGGATCTTATAAGGGCTCTCCCCTCCTAAGTCCCTCTCCGTATCTGTGCCTTGTTCACGGGAATCTACCCATCCTGTCTTTGGAAACTCCTCCTGATTTTCGAATTCTAACTTCCTTTCTCTTCGGGCACTTTCTTCATTTGCCATGAGTTGGATTTCCATTTGACTGTTCTTAAGTTCCGTCCTCTCCAATCGGGATCTTAATTCATTTTGAATTCTTTCTTGATTCCTTTTAATATCTTCCTCTACCTTTTGGAAGTGGAATTTCTCATCCTTGAAGCTATCCCTGAATTCATTTATTTGGTCTTCTACCTCTTTCTTAATGATCTTAGCATGTTGGTCTATAATTTCTGGCTTAACGTCACCTATGGTCTCCAGGCCCTCTCGTATCTCCTTTATTTGCTTCTCCACTTCTTTTCGTCCTTTGACCATATCTATTTTCATTCCTTCAAGCCTTCCCTCAGTTTTCTCTTGACTCTTATACAATTTCATCATTTCATCTTGGACCTGACTAATTTCCTTATTGGTTTTTCCTACATGAACCTTTAATGTTCCGATGGTTTCCTGAACCTCAATAATACCCTGACTTATTTCATTTATTTTATGGGTACTTTCCTTACTTTCGTTCTCTCGTTGTTTTCTTTCACTCTGGAGATGCCCCTCGTATACACCTAATCTTTGATCTATTTTCGTTTCGTATGTCTTCAGATTCTCATCTACCTGCCCGGTAAAATGATCAATCTGACCTTTCATCTCCTGAACATCCTTTAGATTTTGATTTTTCATCTCAGTTACTTCAGTCTGAACTACACCGATTTTGTCCTCAAGGGTCCCTACTTTCTCCTCAACCTTTCCAAATCGGGTTCCTAGCTTATTCACGCTTTGTTTTATTTCCTCCCGGGATGCCTCACAAATATCGCTATTAGATTTTATCTGAGCTTCCAATTCTTTCTGCACACCTTGGATCTGGGCTACAAGTTTCTTTTCACAATTATCACCCTTCGTTTCTATGTTAACTAATTTAGTTTCTAAATTTTTAAAATTTTCTTGACATGTAGTTTGGGAATCCACCATATTTGTGTTCATAGTCTTTATTTGGGCTTGCAATCCTGAATAAAATCCTTCATTTTCCTTTGCAATTTCACTTAACTTAGTCTCCAACCCCTTGTCAAGAATTTTAAATTTAGTATCCATTGTCATTTCTATTTCAGCCTTCAGTACTCCATTGTTTTCGTTACTGTTGGCTTTCAGAGACTCTAACGTCTCCGTTTTCATCACTTCCCACTGTTGTTTAATGGTTTCCCCACTTTCTGTTTTCATCTTTTCTATCTCAGCCTTCAGTTCCTTATTCATGTTTATACCGTCGGCTTCGATAGCTTCTAATTTAGTGCCCATATTATCACTGTTAGTTTTTAGTGACTCTAAACTTTCAGTTATGGATCCTAACCTTTCTTTATTTTCATTCTGTTGGCTATCCAACTTATTTAAACTCTTATTTATGGATTCGAACACTTCGTTATTTTCATCCTTTTGGAGGCCCAATGTCTTGTTTATAGCCTCTAACTTCTCATTACTATCGGCTTTGATAGCCTCCAACTTCTCATTACTATCGGCTTTTATCGCCTCCAAAAGCCCCTGCAATTCCTCACTCAATACCATCTTATGAGAATACAGTGGGCCACAAATGCCACCACACTAGTACATGCTTGAGAGATGATACTCTGAATCGGTGTGTCCCAATTTCTTTAAAACTTTCCTTTGGTATGGGTATTCACTTACAACGTACCCTTTTGATACTCTTATTCATTTTCATAAAACCTTTATGGAAGTATTTAAAATTCAAAATTTCGAAAAACCATTTTTTTCAAAAAATGAAAATTTTGATTTTTCGAGAAAACTCGGGTTTTCCCTAGGAAAACTCAGCCCTGCGTACTGGGCGCCAAAATCCTAAGATTTGCTAGGGGGTTGATAATATAATATATTCAGGGCTGCTCGGTATGAGTTTCCAGGGACCCATGCGGTCAGTTAATATTTTACATTGTAGCTATCCCTATTATTACTTTAATTTTACATGATATGACCGACTTAAGTGTTCCTCTAGTTATTAATCCAGCACAGTATTTATATATCCCCCTGTGCCCATTTAGCAAGAAATATGCCAATCACAGTATACCAGCGTAGCTCAATTCGGGATTTCGGGGCAGTGGTAAGTTCCCCCACTCTGTGACTCACATATTTTGGATTAATTAGAGGATACACTTGCAAAAATAACAACAAATCAACTCCTATTTAAACACATTTAATTAATAAAATTAATGGCGCTACAAACATTTAAACCATTTAATTACTGACCCAAGTATCAACTGCTTGTTCCAAATGAACAAGGGATCACAAAATAAAATAAACAAATATTGTATTCAAAACCTGTGGTTTCCACATAAACCAACAATTCTTACTTAGTCTCACTTCCATAAAGCACTAACATTAAGTTTACATAACTCCGAGCTCTTTGGCTCCATGCATTTACATTATTACGGTGTCATTCTTGTACCCCTCAAACACTAGCTTTTATATTTTCTTATTTCTCAAAAACAAATATATAATTATATTTAAAATCTATGTTAATTATCTAATTCAATATTTTGGGCATGTCCACACATTCAGTTGTTATCATCTCTCTTTATTTCACAAATATATTAAGGTAATCAGAAAATCAATTGTGTACTCCAGAGCGTGAAGGTACTTGACACAGTCAAAAAACTATAGTTACTCCCGAACTCAGTTGCCTTCAATCAACTCGTGGAATCCCACGTCCTTACATTATTACCCTAGGGATTGTTATTTATCTCTTATGTCTTAATAGACCATTATCATATAAGAAACTACGATCTGAACCGGCAAACGAAATATCCATCTTTAAGGACCTCGGTTCAACGCCCGGGTCGTTAACAACTTTAAACACTCCTGGTGTTTTCATTTCTCTTTCTAACAGCTTACGAGACGGGCTCTGTTCCCCCTCGCTTTTAAAAGAGCTAGTCTCTACTACATGGGGTGCGATTTATGACACGTTAGGGTGGCGGAGACATCCTGTCTGACCCAACATTAGTAGCTTATTTTCAAGGCTTTCAAAACAAACCTTCCCATTCTATCCAGTTCTGGGGAGACCGGGCTTTACTGTACCGTAACATTCAAACAACTATTCTTTGGTTCAAAGACCATTTCCGTATCCTTGGCATTTATTAATTATGAGAGGGTCATCATTGATTGGGAAGATTAAATACACATACGACGACGGAGAATTACAGGGGCTTTTATCATAAGAAGATCCTGCATTCGAATCTCTTCAGGTGCCTCGGGAACCAATCCCTACAGAGGACTTATACAAAATGCGATTTAGAGTCGGCCGTGGCCCATATGACATACGCTCAATAATACCATATATTAGCTCCCTTTTTAAATACATACACAATGCCTCGTGATACTATGTCACTAATAGAGGACTTACACAATTATCAATTCACTGCAATCAACTACCCTCCATAAGTAATGTACCAAGTATTTAACCACTACGCTTTCCTAGCGTGACACTTTAATATTATATTTGCGCTCATTATGCGCTATGCATTATTTTAAGCCGAAAATGTCTTCCCAAGAACTGATAAAATCTCTTTAGTAACAATTCATATTATTTTAATTCACATATTAATCTTTCCGTGGTCGATAAATCGCTCCCTGTTTTAAAATATTCCATTGAACCTCATTTCTTACACATACGTTAAGGCTTAACGTTCTTATGTTCATATCAATTTGTTTGATTTTTATTTAACATTTCCATATTTAATTATTATTATTATCTTTATTCTTTATACAAGCTCAAAAGCTATTTCTTTCATATCTCAACTTTACTTTATTTCAATGTCTTTCATGATAATTAAATGATATTTCGCTTGCTCTTATTACATTTGTTAAATACATTAACCCTTTATTCACCTATTACCTCTACGGGATTTATTCTTTACATAATTATTTATAATTTCTCGATTTATTTTATTATTGTTCAGACCGTGTTCTTGGGTATTCAGTATTTATTCATTAAAACACATCCCTTTCACTCAACAACTCCGGTGAGTTTTGTACACAATCAATTTCTGACACCAAAATAAAAATGAATTTTGTACTCACATATTTTTCAGATCATCCCCTGATCTTAAATCTGGTGCGGGGTTTCATTTTTGGGCCCACTTTGAACTTTTTACACCATATTAAAGGTATTCATCTTACGTAAAAACACAAATAAACATATATCTAAAACACTTAATATTGACGACATTTTTATATTCTGATGTGTCCCTTTTGAACACATAATAAACACTAAAAATATTATTTAACACACAATCTGGATTATTTTACACTTCACAACGATCACTAGGCCGTGTTTCTGAGCCTCTCACACGTGATCTTCTTAAATTCCCATTTCCAAGGGTGGAATTTATCCGATGTCGGCTTCCTATTCTGAAGAATGCGAAAGTCCCGAAACATCTACTGTTCCCTGGAGTTCAATTCTGCTATTCCTATCCTGGATAACCGGCTATTTATCTAGCTTGAACGGCTTGTCTGTAGATCTGTCTATCGATCCTAACGAAAGTCTATATGGATCGAGGTCTCCTCTAAGACCTATAGATTCAGTTTATAGCAGCTAGCCCTTCTCGATTCTAGTACTATTAGAATTTTTCGCCTGCTTTCTGGAGCTAATGTTTATAGTCTCCTATTCTATTTATTTGAACTGTTTTAACACTTCTACGTTCGAACCTTATTCTGTTCTTCCTTGTTAAGTTCCTTCAATTTAAACAACAGTTTCTCTGTCTGGTACGATACTTCCGTACGTTATAATTTATTCGTTCGTACAGTTAACGACCTATCGCCTTTAAGTCCGACGTTCGCAGCCTATTCTGACTATATCTTGCGAGTTTTCACTTTAACTTGTATACAGTGGGGCCTAAATCCTATAATTAGGATTTTCCTAATGTTTCACTACGGCGATACTTTAAAATTTAGTCTCGACTGCTCCTTATGGAGGCAAGCAAGTCGTTACTACTGTGACGCCTGTGGCTATCGGATCTTCCTTCTGCGGTGGAAAACAGCGTTTCTCCCCTCAAAGAGTACTGGTAGCTGTTATCGATGTAACGCAGAGTTACGTCCCCTCACGGACTGTCGGAATGATTACTTCTACGTCGTGGAGCAGCACTTCCCCTCACGGAATGCTCGTAGGACTGCATGCGATGTGACACAGTGACGTGCCCTCAGGTTGTCTGAATACTGCATTCGGTGCTTATACTTGGTGCGCAGTATGACCTCCCCTGAGGTTCATACGTTTGAAGACTTTGATGCAGCACCCCCGGTCACGGAGTGCTCGTTGTAACTGCTTGTGCGATGCGACACAGTAACGTGCCCTCAGGCTGTCTGAATACTGCATCTTTGGCTTGGAAACGCCCGAAGCTTTATACTGTTTTACTAAAAAAAAATAAGACTCTAGCCTTTCCTGTGGTCAACTTCTAAAATAATGGTGCCACAAATATAAAAATTATACCTTCCGAAAGCTCGTCTTCTCAATGTCAAATGATCTTATTGCACCTAAGAATCGATCGTGCAATTCGGAGATATTAATTAATTTCTCGTCCTCAATTGTGTGGGTGTTGCATTCTTTTTGCTCTCTCCCCTCCACAGAGGCTTAGGTAATTCCCCTATGACGTCGTCTTACGTCGGCAGTTTATTTCTGCGCAATTATTACATGGTTTCTCTATACTGAAAAATCTCTCATTCAAAATGATTCACTGTGCTGTGCTTGTTTACTCATTATTATGCTCGTAAACGTGTTAATTTTAATTATTCCTCTTCTGGTGCATATGCGGCGTTGTCAAAATCCAGCAACGTCAGCTTGAATTCCGATTCAGGCTTCTCTTTCTATCACGGTGGAAATTTCCACTCAGTTATTAATACTCGTGACCAGCCCTCTCTGAAATGTCGAGTGGGGTGATCTCATCTAAGGAACATCTGTCCCTAGTCGCTTGCACAATGTTAAGCTATATTCCTGGCTTAAAATCTCTCTCCGTTCCTTTAAAAAACTATACGTTTCTTTCATTTCTCCCTTAAGGACATGGATTCGACCGTCATGGACCCTATGGCCCATGGGTTCAGTATATCATTAGTATTTTTTATTCTTAATTGAGCTGAGAAAGACCTCAATGTCAGGTCGAAACATGTACTATAATACATAATAAATATTTTTTAATTCAAGTATTGATTGGCGTATATTTTGAACTTAAGAACTAATACTGTAATACTTAATTTACTGTATATGTTTCTCAGTGGCCTGACGAAAAGAAATATAGATGTGTGAAAAAGCATAACGTGAACAATACAGAGTATAGAAATGTAACTGCCATCTCATAAAATAAACAGTGTAAACATGTTGGTTGGTTCCTTAGTTTAGGGGCTGCGACAACGCGGTCATGTAGCACCGTGTACTTTGGGTGTATGTGTAGAATTTGTTTGATAACCGGTGATAATTGTGATGGCTGTATTAGTGTGTATTATCTGTAATTCTGGTAAGGACTGCAAACGATCAATTTTTCAAGTAGTTCCTACTTTTGCTACCAAATGCTACCGTCCACGACACCTAGCTGCAAACTTGGCTACTAGATGTCATCGCAGCGAGCACCTGATGGCAAACGTTGGAACTAATATAGAGTTATCAAATACTCTAACCTACACATTTTGGCTTCACACAAGTGTAGTTATTAGATGGTTCTTTTTCATGCCATAAATCTATGACATGGGACCGTCGGCTTTACTTCCCCTCCGAAGGAAGGCATACTGAGGGATTTTTAACGCTCTTAAAAATCCGACGACTTTGGCCAGGTTTGAAACCGCGACCTTGGACATAGAAGCTCAGCATGCCATCAACTAAGCCACCGAAAGTATAAAAATGTAAAAATATGAAATGTATAAGAGAAGTTATACTGCAACAGGGAACAAGAACCATGGAGGAAAGGAGAGGAGATGCCCTGAGCTCGTTTCAGTGAAGCCAAGCGCCGAGTCCACAGTGGGCGTAACTTGTGTTTAGTGTTATGTGACTTGTATGCGGCAGAGCATTGTGCATGATTATTTCGGAGTTTGTTTCATATAATGGCGTATAGTGCATATGGTGGCACGAATCGACAAAACAGAACATACCAGGAAGCATAACAACATAGTAGGCCTATTGTTTACCAGACTAGTTACAATATCAATTGAAGCTGAACCTTTTCTTCCATGCATTCTGTTAAAGGTTGAGATTATTTTATATTAGTTTAACATCGCCCGTCTATTATTTTTATATACCGGCAATTATTAATATTTATCATACATTTTATTGCAATTACCTACTAAATATATTGTATCACAATTTGAGGTTATGCATAACCGTTAATCGAACGTATTTCTTCTGTGAGCACGAGTGCCCTGAAATTACTTACGATATTTTATCTCCCTTTGGTTTTCTGAAAAGGAAAAAGTGGATCAGTCAGAAGGGAAAATTGGACTTCCTCTAAAAAAATCCAGAAAATGTTCTCCCCTCCAGATATGCTCATCCGACACCTGTATTGACAACTCCAGCTATCTGATATGCCATCTAGCGGTTAAAATAAGAATCTCACCAAGTAGGATAAATCTACCAAGTGGTGACAGTTTGTATTGTTTCTTGTATGGGCGAACAGAGCCTGTTGATTTGTTTGTTTTTATACACAATTATGAGTTTTACTGGTTGTTAGAAAACAAACTGAGTAAAAGCAAAGTATATAGCTCAGTTTATGGCTGCAAGCCGATGTATAAAACGGCTACGGATATAAATTTACATTTTATACCGGTGCCGGAATTCCAAACGATGCAAAGATGGCGATAACGAATAAATACGGATAGTAGGAACGCCTGGAATGATCATTTGAAAAAATATGGACTGAAAGTAAGTGCTACAAAAACTGCTGCAATGTCTGTAACAGACATTCTCTCTCTTTACAGACAGAGAAGTAAAGATAATATTATAATGCTGGATGGTGTACAATTGGAAACAGTAAACCAGCATCAGTACCTTCGATGCTTAATATCAAGTGACAACAGAATACAGCTTGAATTAAATAACCGTATTCAGAAATCAAGTCAATTCTATCAGCAAGTACGATATCTACTCTGGAATAAGCAAGTGCCACTAAGATCAAAACAAACTCTGTTTCGAACATACTTTGTCCCTTTATTGACTTATGGGTTGGAAACATGCACAACTACCAATAAAGATGACAGCAGACTTCAGGCTTCAAAAATGAAGTTTCTAAGAAGCATGCTTCAAAAAACTAGGAAAGACAAAGTAAGAAATGAGAGGATAAGAGAACAAGCTGGAATAAATCAGTCCCTGAAGGAGACCATATCTAGGGCACGTTTGCGATGGTTTGGTCACGTCAAACATATGACAGAAGGGAGAATTGCAAAACAATGGTTACATACTGAGATTACTGGAAAGAGACCTGTTGGAAGACCTAGGAGGAGATGGCTGGACCAAGTGAAGGAAGATATCACATCCAAGGGAATCAACTGGGATGAAGTCTTGAAGGAGCAGTGGTAGGCTACATGAATCGACCAAAATGGAGAGCGCTCGTAAACCACACTCGGAAAACTGGAGTGGAAACTTGATGATGATGATGATGAGCAGGAACGAGTTGGAATACAGTTGGTGTGGTCCTTGGGGGACAGTCTAGCCACTTAAGGTAATAATAATAGTCTAATAATAATGGACTAAATAAATAATATAAATAAATATAGCCTAGATAATCCCATAAGGGCAAAGGCCTCCTGCGAGCAGGGACGTGCTCTGGTTTAAACTCGTTCGGCGAGCAAGTCCTAAGGAGTTGTGCACAAGTTTTCACTCCACTTGCTACACTTCACTGTAGTTTACTTCACTACACTACATTTCACATCGCTTCGCTTTACATCTTCTTCCCAATAATGGAAGGAAGGAAGGAAGGAAGGAAGGAAGCTTGTAGTTTAAAGTGACCGTTAATCTCGAGCCAATAATGGTCTAATAGGCCCTAATTACCTGTGACTACGGTACGAGTAGCGCCGCCGGCACACAACGAACAGAACCAATCAAGTGTTCCATCTACCGGCAACGACCAGAACCAGCAAGGAGAGAAACCTACCAACAATGTTATGGAACATTGAAGGCTTAAAAAACGCATTAAGCATGTCACCAACGGACTGCCTAAAAGGATATGACATAATAATATTAACAGAAACGTTCCTCACGCCATTGGCAACATGCAGAATATTATTGCATACATCTACAAGCGAAACAAGGAGAAAAGGGAAGACCAATAGGAGGAATAACCGTTCTCTTAAAGCCTTGGCTGACCCCAACAAAAATGATAACACAACTGGATCACTCTCTACTAATAGAAACAAAACACATCACAATTATAGCCGCTTACTTTCAACCACACACAACGGCCTTGGAGATAATAGACGAGTTAGGACAACTTATCACTCAGAGTAAACAAAACAGCCCCCTAATCGTAGCAGGGGACTTAAACTGTAGACTGGATGTACACAATTACAAAACAAAAGTAGTAATGGAAAAACTACAAGAAGATGGCCTTCTCCTATTAAATAACAGCAACATACCAACCTATATATCTCACAATGGAAAAAGCGTCATAGATGTGGCACTCACAAAAGGACAAATAAATGGAGAAATAACCCCTATCTGGTCAGCAAATCACACACCAATAAGAAAACATATCCCCATGAAAATAAAAATTCATGGCGATTGGCGAGCACCCAAAAAACAAACAAAATGCCTATTATCAAGAAAAATTGACGTCGGAAAGATAGAAGGACGAGCCGACCAGATAAGAAAAATAGAAACGCTTACTGAAGAATCAAGACTAGAAGAAGCGGCACAAACACTTGAAGAACTGCTAATATAAGCCGCAACCCCAAGAAAGGAACGAATGGCGAAACAATGGTTCGATCAGGAATGTTACCTGCTAAGAAAAGAAGTATTGAAGGCCCTGCATGAACTAAAAACAAACGAGAAGAACCTTACACTCTATCAGGTATACAACAGAAAAAGAAGTCTCTATAAAACGCTCACGCGGGAGAAGAAAAGGGTATACTGGGAGGAAGAAGGTGAAAGAATCGTAGAAGAGGCAAAGAAAGACCCATATATCGCTCTACGTCCTAGGAAGCAAGCGCAGACACATTATATAAACATGGAAAAATGGATGACACACTTTAACAATATACTCAACAAGGAAGGAATAACGAACACCCCAGAAAATAATCAAAGTACCTATACACTAGCGCCAACAGAATGGACTCCGCTGACAGCAAATGAAGTCCAAAACATCATCTCAAGCACAAAGAAATACAAAGCCGCAGGACCAGACAACATTTACAGTGAGTACATAAAAGACACTGCTCACCTCCTACTACCTACATGGACAAAATTATACAATAAATGCATTGAGACGGCCTCAATACCGGAGAGATGGAGACATTCAACTATAAAAGTACTCTATAAAGGCAATGGCGATCCATATGATACAAACACATACAGAGGCATCGCTCTGGAGAATATTCCGTTCAAGATATTCACAAAAACAATCGTGGGGAGAGTCAGAGAAGAAATAGACGAGTATCTACCAGAAAATCAATTCGGATTCCGGAAAGGAAGATCAGCTGTAACCGCTATACACTTACTACTCAATAACATCAGGGAAGCCCTTGAAAGAAGAGAAAAGTTCTACGTAGTGTTTATAGACTTCACAAAAGCATTCGACCTCATAAACCGGGAACTTGTGACACAGAAGCTGGAAGAAACCCTAAACAGGAACCATGTGTGGACTGAAACCATAAAAACGTTACTACGATGGAACAAAATAAGAATCTCTGACAACATATCACTCTCAGGACCGATACTTCAAACGAACCGAGTATTACAGGGTGACTCAATGAGCCCGTTACTTTTCATCCTGGCAGCAGAAGAAATAATGAGAATAACCCATAAGGATGACGTAGTATCGTACGCCTACGCTGATGATATAGTGATCGGATCAAAGGACATCAGAAAACTACAAAACGTGATAAAAGAAATGGAGGAATGG
Source organism: Meconema thalassinum (assembly GCA_946902985.2). NCBI lineage: Eukaryota > Metazoa > Arthropoda > Insecta > Orthoptera > Tettigoniidae > Meconema > Meconema thalassinum. Next base: position 397,559,868 of record OX336394.1, on the reverse strand, counting down.
TGCTACAAACACACATTCGAAATTAATACATCAAAAACAAAAATGATGGTATTTAGGCTAGGAGGAAAGATCCCAGCAATGACAGAAATCTTCATAAAGAGGCAGAAAGTAGCCATAGTAAACGATTTCAAGTACCTTGGCATTACTCTGCAAACAAGTGCCAAATGCTTTACAAAGCATGTAATAGAAAAACAACACAGGTAATACGGGCGATGCGCGAAATCAACTACATTAGATCACTTAGCCTAGAGACGGCGATGGCACTATTTAGAGCAAATATCATGCCTATTCTAACATATGGGATGGAAATCATTTGGCCGTACCTCACAGAGAAGAACCTATCGTCTCTAGAAAGAATGAAAGCTCTATACATAAAGAGAGCGATCGGAGTATCCAAGACAACAAGATCAAGACTCGTCTACCTTCTAGCACGAGAATCCTTCCTCATTGAAGACTACAGAACACACCTGAACCTGCCCAACACCAGAGCATCAGAAAATCTCCTAGCAACACTCAACAAAAAGAGAGAAGATACCCCACCAGAATTCTTTGGAACTGGAGCTATGATAGACCGGACGTGGACAACATCCAGCTTCGAGATGAGACACGTGTTCACAAGACTGGCAGTACATGGTTTCCACCATCTAATTTGTAACAACACCTCATACCATGAACCGTCAGAGACATGTAAGTGCGAACTATGTGGATACATGTGTGAACGTTACCACCTAGAACTCTGCACCAAAATAACAAAAACAATTAAAGAATATGCAAACCAAGGCCCAAGCGCGCGAGTACAGTGTATATAAATGTATTATTTCTTTTCTTTGTGTATGGCTATTTAGCTGCAATAAATATATTATTATTACCTGTGACAGAAAAGAAGCAGTGATAAAACATGTTTGCAACATTCTGATACACCTGCCTTACAAGAACATTGAAACTGCTGAATTGTTAGCTTTCTCCTTTCAATTTCTCTTGTAACCACGTGGGGTGGAGCGGCGACGTCTGGAGCTCAAGAGCGTAAATTGACCAAAAAGTTGCATCATTGTGTAGGCCTATCGTACTCTTTCACAAGACATATTTGCAAATAACACTTCTACCCCTTCTGTAAAGTTTCTGGAGTCTATGGTGCAGTTAGCAAACTCGAATATAGCTTTGAAACGTAACAGCGACATGATTCGAAATGCACACAAACAAATCCGAGCATACAATCAATGCTTCATAATACGTTATTCACACGTAAAATCCATTGGAACACAGAAATTAGATCACGTGTATCACTGTTATAATTATATAATATAAGACGGGCAGTAATTTAGAGATTGCATTTACTGATTATAACAGGATAATACGAAAGTGTTCCATAGCAATCCTTTGTTATTGAGTGTTTTATCCTACATATCCCCGCCATATTGGACCGACCGCAGAGCCCCAAGTGATAACTTAGTTTGAGTTGCCAATATGTATGGGCATGGGCCACTGATCGCGAGATCTCTCTCCTAAATAATAAAAAACACCACTCCTCTGCAAATCCCAAATTATCAAATACACCAATCGGTCAATAATAATTACGGTACGGTGCGTAATTAAGCAATACCGGTACGAGGCTAATCGCCAAATATGATTATTATTATTAACTATTTTGGCAGAAAGAGTGCCTTGTATTTAGAATTCAAATATTTAAAATTCTTAATTTTCTAAGATTCTTCTTGTATTTTTTTTCCAACTGGATTAACTGTTTGTAGCCCATAAACAAAATGCCGTAACGTATGGTACCGGAATGTGTAGACAATGCCGTCTTTTCCAAGTGTTCTAATTATTAATTTTGAGATACCGCACTTTTAATATTAAAATGTGTACGAACCATGAGTGTAGCAGTATTAAATGTATGTGCTCGAAATTAGGCCTAAAAACTGACGAATTCGTTAACAATAAGAACTATTTTTTTTAATGGTGTATATACCGTAATTAGTTCGGCATCATTAGTTGCCAAGAAGTTCCTCCTTTGGTAAAACTCGCACGTTCCGACACTTGTATTCAATTTAATCAGTGTTTCAGCGTATTATTACGTTTTGCCGTGTCTTTCTTACAGAACAAGCCTTGCGTAGGGGCTCTCATATTTCTATTTAAATTGGCGTTTAAAAAGATAACACAACTGATGTGTGCCATATAACGTGATGTACAGAGTGTATTCTGCCATCTACTATATAAAGCTCAAATACCACTCACTCACTCACTGATTCATTCATCACGAAATCTCAGAAACCACCGAACGGATTGGAATGAAATTTGGTATGCCGCTTCCTCAAGGGCCGCAAACGCGCACTAAGAAAGGATTTTGGATATTCAGGTTCTAAAGGGGTGTTAAGGGGGTAGACCTGCATTTCATTGAATAGCAATATCCCCCGATTGGTTTCATTGGGGGATGTGATACTCGGCATAAAAACTCATCATTAAAAATAAGAAGACACGTGTCCGAGGATTTTTAGATGTGGTGTATATTATGAGGTAAAAGGGGTGAAAAGTGGGGGTTGAAGGATTCCTAACGGAGAGTGTATCTCTTAAACGACATAAGCGAGGAGTTTGAAATTCAGCGGGAAAAAATCAGCATAAAAAATAAGTAAATAGGTGTTTCGCCGTTTTTTCATAAATCCAATTTAAGGGGCCCATGGGGAGGGGTGAAATTCTGAAAAAAAAAAAAAACAGGTAATATGAAAAATTATACATGGCCTATGTTGTAGACAGTAGCATATTACATCTTTTTTGTCTCTTGCTATTTCATCATACGACGAATACTTAGGGAGTTATTAATGATATTGTACTTTTTGGCCGGAATTTGGAAGTCCCAGGAATGACATAAAAATTTATTCGAATGAAATTTCAAAAAATAGGTTTTTTAATACTTTTATTATATTTTTCACGTCTTCTAGGGTCCGAAACCAACATGATATTTTGATGTTTTTTTCGTCCCATGCATTTTTGGTTTCAGATGATAGAATTAATTTCCACTTCACTCACTGATTCATTCATCACGAAATCTCAGAAACCACCGAACGGATTGGAATGAAATTTGGTATGCCGCTTCCTCAAGGACCGCAAACGCGCACTAAGAAAGGATTTTTGGATATTCAGGTTCTAAAGGGGTGTTAAGGGGGTAGACCTGCATTTCATTGAATAGCAATATACCCCGATTTTTTTCATTGGGGGATGTGATACTCGGCATATAAACTCATCATTAAAAATAAGAAGACATGTGTCCGAGGGTTTTTCGATGTGGTGTATATTATGAGGTGAAAGGGGTGAAAAGTGGGGGTTGAAGGATTCCTAACGGAGCGTGTATCTCTTAAACGACATAGGCGAGGAGTTTGAAACTCAGCGGAAAAAATCAGCATAAAAATAAGTAAATAGGTGTTTGACCGTTTTTTCATAAATCCAATTTAAGGGGCCCATGGGGAGGAGTGAAATTCTGAAAAAAAAAACAGGTAATATGAAAAATTATACATGGCCTATGTTGTAGACAATAACTCATTACATCTTTTTTGTCTCTTGCTATTTCATCATACAACGAATACTTAGGGAGTTATTAATGATTTTGTACTCTTTGGCCGCAATTTTCTAAGTCCCAGGAATGACATAAAAATTGATTCGAATGAAATTTCAAAAAATAGCTTTTTTCAATACTTTTATTATATTTTTTACTTCTTTTAGGGTCCGAAACCAACATGATATTTTGAAGTTTTTTTCGTCCCATGCATTTTTGGTTTCAGATGATAGAATTATTTTCCACTAGGACCCATGCTTATCTATCTACTATATAAAGCTCAAATACCACTCACTCACTCACTGATTCATTCATCACGAAATCTCAGAAACCACCGAACGGATTGGAATGAAATTTGGTATGCCGCTTCCTGAAGGACCGCAAACGCGCACTAAGAAAGGATTTTTGGATATTCAGGTTCTAAAGGGGTGTTAAGGGGGTAGACCTGCATTTCATTGAATAGCAATATCCCCCGATTTTTTTTTCATTGGGGGATGTGATACACGGCATATAAACTCATCATTAAAAATAAGAAGACATGTGTCCGAGGGTTTTTCGATGTGGTGTATATTATGAGGTGAAAGGGGTGAAAAGTGGGGGTTGAAGGATTCCTAACGGAGCGTGTATCTCTTAAACGACATGGCGAGGAATTTGAAACTCAGCGGAAAAAATCAGCATAAAAAATAAGTAAATAGGTGTTTGACCGTTTTTTCATAAATCCAATTTAAGGGGCCCATGGGGAGGGGTGAAATTCTGAAAAAAAAAAAAAACAGGTAATATGAAAAATTATACATGGCCTAGGCCTATGTTGTAGACAGTAGCATATTACATCTTTTTTGTCTCTTGCTATTTCATCATACGACGAATACTTAGGGAGTTATTAATGATTTTGTACTTTTTGGTCGGAATTTTGTAAGTCCCAGGAATGACATAAAAATTGATTCGAATGAAATTTCAAAAAATAGTTTTTTTTAATACTTTTATTATATTTTTCACGCCTTCTAGGGTCCGAAACCAACATGATATTTTGATGTTTTTTTTTTCGTCCCATGCATTTTTGGTTTCAGGTGATATAATTATTTTCCACTAGGACCCATGCTTATCTATCTATATAACTAATGTTATAACGGGATTCCAAATGTTATTGCGGGCGAAGCCGCGGGTAACAGCTAGTTCTAAGAATAAACCTTGAATTGGCATTGCAGTTTTATGTCACTAAAATCGAAGACTAGTTGGAGTGGTTTACGGCTTTAAGCATAGGAATAGCCATTTTCTTGCCACTCAAAGTGGATGTGCCGTTTGGCTTCAGCAGCTTGCACTAGCCAGCACAGCGAAGGCATCTCCTTCCGGTTCTTTCGTCCATAATAAGAACACATACTGCTCGGGTCCAAGCTCTGTGAACTTGCGGGGTTTGGGGAAAGAGCAGGGAAGGGTCAGGAGAGAAGAGACGGGCCTGCCAACAGCCCGCCGTGATATCTGGTATTCCTTTCTATTCCAATACTGTTAACATAGAGCCGTTGCTCTCTCGGGTTCACGCAGCTTAGACCCGAGAAGTACAGTACCGTACCCAGTACCCTGAGTGATTGAGCCCTGGAATGCGGACATAGTTTTACAAAGACACACGTAAATTCACTAACCCTCTTCCTTAGTTAAAATGTCGTTGATTATAGAAGCCATGCCATTAATCGATGTTTTACTGCTGTGGGCTTGGACCTGCAATCATGAGCAGAGTTAATCCAAACATTCTATATGAATAGGTTTTCTTAGATTATTGGTATTACTATAGATAGCTTTGAAACCATTTTTCAATGTTGTCTTATTGATAAATTTGATATTACAACTTTTCAGTCTGTCATCACAATATACCGTATTGGCTGGAAAATAAGCCGGCCCCGCATATAAGCCACACCCTTAATATTCCAAGAGGAAAAAAACATTAAGGGAAGAAACATTTATTTTCTTGTACTTACCGACATGTAAACATTTTGTTCTGACATCCGCATTTTCTTCCAGCCTCTCTGTTGGTTGTGCTTTTGGCATAGCGCACAACTGCAAGTTTGAAGGCTACATCGTAAGTACGCCGAATTCCTTTGCTTGATGAAGCTCTTTGCTCTACCGGTAAATGATCGCTCATTTTTTTTTTGGTGTTAAACAGGCTTTCTTATAGACTGGTTCAGTTTTACCAAATTCTAAATTTGAGCGGCATTTTGGGTAACGTTTGGGCAAATGGCTTATGTTTACTAATTCGGACCTGCTGAACAAGAATATCGCTGTTGCCAGGCTGATTTCTCGACCGGTATCCAGAAATCCAAGATGGCGGCCAAGATGGCGGACTTAGCCTTATACTTGCATTATTTTCGTTTCCTCGGGTTGATTTTTTTTTCTGAAAACGGTTTTGGGATTAAATTTGTCGTGAGAAGCGATATAAATGATAGTTATGCGTTACAAAGAGCTACCAACGCTCATTTTTTCGTACATAATTTAATTCGGACATAAAAATATGACTATTTACTATTTACAACAAAAATTAAGAAATAAATGTTCAATAAGATAAAAAATTAGCACAACGTAATAATAATAATAATAATGATTATGATGTAAAACACCTACCGGTCGAAAACAATGTCGATTCTTGAATAGACAGAAGTGTAGGAACGGATAGCCTATGTCTTTCCACTGCCATGGCGTAATCTCCAAACGTAACGCATTTTGCTGGCTTCTGCAGTGCATTGATCATTGCCATGCCGTCAATGAGTAAATGTGAAGATTCTCTCTCCAGAACTATCTCAGGGCAGTCAATATCCTTAGTTAGAGTTGTAATGAGGGTAGAGGTATCTCCACTTCTTAAATCTCCATCCGTGTTTGTCAGGGATGGAGGACAGGCTCATGTTTTAAAATTTCTTGAAGATCAATTTCCCTCCCGGCCTCGTAAGCCATTACTATACTTTGGAGAACACTCCTGTCACTACTCACTTGTCAGCACTGTTTTGTGCGTCGTATTCTTCGTCAAAACTTTCGGCAAGTCGCTCAATGTGAGAGGGCGATTCTTAGAAATTGGCAAATGGAAGCTAACTTGCGGTTTCCCTGTGTCTTCAGATGACACAAGGCGTTTGGAGACGAACTTATTCACTTGTTCAAGCCCCAGTTCTCGTGCGCGTAGAAGCGAATCTAGGATCTTGACGGTAGCAATGTCCTTAGTTGTTACATTGTGAATATTTGAGAGATCAGCATTGTCTTCTGAGAAAACTTTAAAAGTTTTCAAAGCGGACAAGAGTTTCTCTTCGTCCGAGTTGTCTCGCCGTCTCCTACCAGGATAGATAGATTGTTCTTTATATGAGCAGCCTTCTGTTCCTACCTCTAACATTTCAAACACGGAATTAGTAATATCGCTCCTCCAGTGAAATTATGATGAATGATCGTGTGGCCTCCGGAGAGGCCTAGTGCAGGTCTTTCTATTTGACGCCCGTGGGTGACCTGCGCGTCGTAATGAGGTTGAAGTGATGATGAAGACGGCACATACACCCAGTCCCCGAGCCACGGGAATTAACCTCAGAAGATTAAAATCCCTGATGGCTCGGCCGGGGATCGAACCCGGGCACTTTGGTCCAAAGCCTGTCGCGCTAACCATTTAGCCACAGAGCCGGACAGTGAAATGTTAAGACCCAACGTTGCAGAGCAGACTTCCTGCGTGATTCCAACTAATCCGCCGGCTTTCTTAGAAGTGCCCACTATCCATTCCTGTGCATGATCCGCGTCAAATTGACAAAATTTTTCGTTGCTCCGTTGGACCCCGAAGTCTCCCTTCCTGAATGCCATCTCAACTTCTTCAGGGAGTTGATGCATTTCAGCTATATACACTACCGACAGCAGTGGCTATGCTGGCTAAAGCGCAGTATTAGGTCATAGGGCCAAGATCTCTGCTGACTCGGTAGACGCGTGGGTTCGAGACCCACTGTCGGCCATCCTTGAAATGGTTTTCCGTGGTTTCCCATTTTCAACACCAGGAAAATGCTGGGACGGTACCTTCTGACAGGCCACGGCCGCTTCCTTCCACATCCCTGCCCAGTTTCATTCATCTTCATCCATTCCATCTCTCATCCCGACGCGCAGATCGCCCACGGGCGTCGACTTGAAAGATCTGCACTCGGCCTCTCAGGAGGCTACACGACAAAAAAAAAAAAAAAAAGAAGCTATTTACACTGCCAATGACTTAGTGTAATTGGTGTGGTCGTATCGTGCAGTAAAAGGAAGCATCTCCTTAAGAGCAGTCAAATACATGTCCCAATTTCCAGAACGGATCCCCTTTGTAAATTTGAGTAATGTCGAAACCATCTCTAGATATGACCACCAGTACGCAAAATTTGAACTCGATCGTGATGCCTCGAAAACAAAGTCTTTGATTTTTCCCCGGTTTTCTTGTACGAGGAAATGCTCGATAGCTGTTTATGCATCATAGGGGAGGTTTTCAAAAAATATCGCAGCTCTTCTCATTAGCCAGCCTATCCAGTAAAATGCGCCATAAAGCGTGGAACATAAGTTTGTGAATACGAAGACCTTTACCATATGCCCTTCCATCAAGAGCTCCAGCGGCCGATCCCTCTGCTAAGACTCCGCTTTCCACCCAGATCTCACGAATACCACTTCCTGCCATATGCTGTCCTATGGTTTTCAGAAAATTAAGTGCAAGGTGTAAACCTCCTATCTTCAACTTGATCTCCAACAACTTATGGTAGAGCGCTTGATCACAAGTTAACATCACGTACGGCTGCTTCAGCTTTTACAAATTTTGTAAAATATTACAAGCAGAAAATTTATATATTGTATATATTTTTAAAGGGAAAAATTTATTCAGTGTGATTAAAAACTTAGTCCATCGACAAACCATTGTTTCAACAATGTTTTACAGCATAATTTACCGCTATTGGAATAAAAAAAATGCCGGAGGAAACGAAAATAGTGCAGATATAGGGCGAAGTCTGCCATATTAGCCGCCATCTTGGATTTCGGGTTTCCGGCGGAGAAAACAGCCAGGCAACAGCGATATTCGTGTTCAGCAGGTCCGAATTAGTAAAAATAAGCCATTTGCCCAAATGTTTCCCAAAATGCCGCTCAAATTGGAAAAGAGGCTTTTTTGGAAAAGGTGAACCAGTCTATTACAGATCTTACTGAGACTGAGCTACTGTAGATTATTCAAGCTTACAAAACAATACTGTGTTACCGAATAACAATGTCACCACCAAAACAAAGGTCGCATGGTTGTCATTAAATGCCGCTAGTTTCTCTTGCAGACTGTATTGTTGCTTTGTTGCTGTGTTCTTGCTATAAAAGTGTAGGTAGCGAATATAAGTCGCACCCAGATTTTTTGCCCAAATAATTTCAATAAAAAGTGCAGCTTATTTTCGGGCCAATACGGTAATTCTAATTACTGGAATATGTGAAAAAAAAAACTGAAAAAAATACAAATGATTAAAATGTAGACCTATATATTGTTATGGACTACAGAAAAGGAAGAAAACTAAGGGATGACATGTTTCACTCATCAAGCGAGCATCGCCAGATCCAATTATACACGACAAAATAGCTCTAAAAAATTACCAAACCTACAATGACATCCACTAAATGCCCGTTGCTCACGGTAAAATTTTCCTTCAAATTTATTGAACAATAATTTAATTTTATAAAATTTCTGTTGCTCACGGTCAATTTCAATTTTATAGAACCTTTGATAAAACATTCCATAAAATAGGACATGTTCTATTCCGTAAAATTATTTTTGCGAAACGAACCAATCAGGGAAGCTGACATGACGATGATGCTGGTGCCACGTGGTGAGAAGATTGTGAAGCTCGCTTGTAAACAACACGGCCGACTGAATACGAGCTGCGCGCGCATTCAGTCGGCCGTGGTAAACAAACACTTCGAATATGGCAGGCTCCGGCTGGACTAAGGAAGCTGTTCGAGTTTTACTGGACGAGTACCAGAAATATCCGTGTTTGTATGAGGTTAAAACGCCCATATACCACAATAGAACTACAAGAAGGAAGGCAGAAATCTCCTCCATTCTTAGAAAAATCCTATATGAAATCTGATCTTCTGACCTCAACTCATTTTCGACCAAGGACAGCATTCCTCTACCTTCTTCTCTTCTTTTTATCCATTCCCGAGTCTACATTTCCTAGCATTTCTTTTCTTCCTTTTTACCACCGTACAACATAATTATAATTGTAGGTAAAGCTGCAATTTTTTCTTTGTTTGTTGGAGCCATACTCTCAAACCAATGTGTGTTGAACAGCTGATTCTTGGTTCAGAAGTTTTTCGGTAGATGGCAATCCTGATACATCCAGGGATTTTATGAAATAATTTTATCGCGAACAACACAGAGCTTGCTTTCGTAATTTTTTTTATAAAATTAGTTGTACGATAAATTTTAAGAAACATTTTACCGTGAGCTACGGGCATTGAAATATGCCCTGAAAACTATGAAATATGACCTAAAAACTATAACATATTCCCTGAAAACTATGAAATATGACCTAAAACTATGAAATATGACCTTAAAACTATGAAATATGACCTACAACTCTAACAGTCTCTTCCCTCCCAAAATGAAAACCTATCAAAAACCTAGAAAATGTGGCAACTATTACTGATAAATACTCAAGTACCAAGTCTTATCATAAATACTGTCTCAACTTTAGAGGGTGGCTGTACTTTTCCCCCTTGTAAGGGCCTCCACATACCTGTGTTGTAGCGCCAGTTATGAGTCATTCCGAGTGCAGCTGCAGTAGTGGAAATTTATGAGTGTTCGTTTTAAAGATGGAATGGGGCGATCACGAAAATCGTGTAGCTGTGGTCGTGTTGCACAAGGTAGCCAAATCCCCATGAGAGATTTTCAAAATTTTCCAGAAACTAAAAATAAGCAAAGGTTTGTGTACAGCACTATCCAGAGCTTCCTCGAGACTGGAACTGCGCAAGACCGAGACAGAGTAGGAAGACCACGCACTGTGCGGACTCCAGAATTGCTGAAAGCAGTGTGCGAATAAATTCGATGCGGAGACAGTCTGTGATGGCTTATGAGCTGAAAACTTCCAAAATGTCTTAGTCTCGCACATTGAGCAGTGACCTGGGGCTTTGTGCTTGCAAACGACGGAAAGGAACAGAGGCTCTTAAAATCAAAACGCTTACTGTCGCGTTACGCAGCAAATGGTCACCGAGAAATTCTCTTTACTGATGGCCTACTGAATTCAAATGGATTCTTTAACATGCCAGCAACGTACGATATGCGTGCCGTGATTTTTGTCACCTTCCAATAATCACTTACCACGGCCAAGAGCGAACCTGCTAGCTTGGCGTTGGTTATTTATTTATTTATTTATTTATCGTATGGCTTTTAGTGCCGGGAGTGTCCGAGGACATGTTCGGCTCGCCTGAGTCTGTAGCTGCTTCCAGCGGACACCCTAAAGGGTGAGCTACAAGTTCCGTTCAATTTCAAGTAGTTCCAACTTTCGCCACCAGATATCAATGATACCTAGTGGTGAACGTTGGAACTTTGATAGAGCGTTCTGACGAAATCTAACCTAACAAATTTTGCTTTACACAAGTTTAGTCTGTGAAATGATCTTTTACATGCCATAAATCTATGACATGGGACCGCCGGCTTTACTTCCCCTCCGAAGGAAGGCATACTGAAGGATTTTAACGCTCTTAAAAAATCCGACGACTTCGGCCGGGTTTGAACCCGCTATCTTGGGCATAGCAGTTCAGCATGCTACCGACTACGCCACCGAAGCCGCGTTGGTAATCCGATACGATAACCACTCACCCACCGTGGCAAGCAGATATATTGGAAATATTGTGGCACGCATTTGTAGGGGAAAGCAAATCGTGGTTTCATGTGTACAGAAGTAGTATGGCAGATTTGGGGAAATTCAGAGAGAAATTTGAGGGTAAGTTGGTTAAGTGGTCCTTTCATATCCAGTTCCTTTTTCCATTCCCGGATATTCTTCTCCAACACACAGTTGAAGAGAACTAGTGACAGTCCATCACCCTGTCGAACCTCTGTTTTAATTTCAAACTCCGCGGAAATCTCTCCCATAAACTATAATTTCGAATGAGTGCTCGTTAATAATGTCTGATTAATAATTTCCGTTGTTTTGACATCAACCCCAAATTCCACCAATGTGTTAAATAGTAATTCCCTGTCGATTGAATCGTAGGCTTTCTTGAAATCGACAAAAATCACTACTAAATCTTTTGAACTTCAGGGTGGGCGAAAAGTCCCTACCCACATCTGCATACAAGTTCGTGAGTGAGTGATGGTTGGGAGTACTATAGGTGGAGTGTAGTCAGGAGCATGAGAGGTGGAGGGGGGTAGACAGTTACAGCCAAGGTCAAGCTGCACAGTCTGCCAGTCTCGAGAGCAACAGGATGGCGGATACAATATTGTGTTCACTATTGGGTTCACAAACGTCCATGAAGTGGAAAAACTAAGGATGAACTTATGGAGGACTTTATTGTGGGTTTTGGAAACCGTCACCAAATCGAAAATTTTTATTAACGTGGGCAAACCAAGATTTTGCAACGGGAAGTGTTCTTGATGCGCCACGTAGTGGGAGGCCAAGCACTCGTGTCGAGACTTGTTCTGCTGTGGATGTGACAATTCAGCGATCGCCAATGAAATCAATACGTAAACGTTCGGCAGAGTTAGACATTCCAAGGTCGACAATGAGAGATCATATTTGAAAGGACTTAAAAATTAAATGTTTCCGTCCAGTGTCAGTTAATGAGTTAAGTGATGGTGTTGTGGAAAAACGTGTCGAAGCATGCTAATTGGTGCTCCAGCGTTTTCGTACAGAAACAGCTAAATCTAATGTCTTGTTCTATGAAGAATTTACCGAAGCACCCTTAATCAAAACGTCTATTTCAGGGCAAAAGAAAATCCGCATTATTTTTGAAGAAATCGCGAACAATCCACCACATGTGATGATTTGGGCAGGAGTGACCGGTAAACATTTGTTTGGCCCGTATTTTTTGATGGGTCTGTAAATCAAGAAACTTATCTGAGTATGCTGAACGAGTGGTTGTTTCCAGAACTGAGAGCCAGAGGATCAATTGAAACCATTACGTTTCAACAGGACGGTACTACACCGCATTTTGCATTGTCAGTTCGAAGGTGCCTTAACCAAGTTTTTCCAAACCGCTGGATTGGTCGAGGATCAGATAATGCTCCTTCCCCATTGCCTTGGCCTCCAAGAAGTCCTGATCTCAGCACACCGGACAATACACTCTGGGGTATTTTTAAAGAACAAGTGCGGAAACATCGGTACATCACAAATGAGCACCTGAAGGAAGCAGTTCGTGCTGCCTTTACAAAAGTCGCACCAGATTAGAATACTCAGTTGCAAGAGTGTAGCTTCGCCACTGCTTCATATACGGGATACATTGCACGGTTCCCTACCCCACCGTTGATCCGGACAGGGTGTATCAAAAGCCGCTGATGACTCTGACTCGGTGCATCTAGGCAAAATTCCCGCAACAGATGCTGAAAAGCCTAGGAGATTTGCTGGAGTATAATTACTTGGCCACACGGATTAACAATAAACAAATCAAAAACGGTAGCGATGTCAGTCAACAGACAGAACAAGAAAAGAGAAATAAGGCTTGAAGGTACACAGCTTGAAACAGTAGACCAGTTTAACTATCTTGGGTGCATTATTTCAAGCAATAACAGGATACAGCATGAGATCAACAGCCGAACCCAAAAAGCAACCCAGTTCTACCATCAAGTTCGGAACCTACTCTGGAACGAACAAGTCCCCTTGAGATCAAAACAGACGCTATTTCAATCATACTTCACCCCCATAATAACAAATGGCCTAAAAACCTGCACAACAACCAGACATAGACAGAAAACTACAAGCTGCAGAAATGAAGTTTCTACGAACAATGGTCCAAAACCTAGGAGGGATAGGGTAAGAAATGAAAAAAATAGGGAAGAAGCTGGAGTGTACCAACTTTGAAAGAAAAAGTGACAAGGGCCCGTTTGAGATGGTTTGGCCATGTCAAGCGAATGGACGAGGGAAGGATAGCAAAACAAAGACTACACACAGATGTGGTTGGTAGAAGGCCGGTAGGACGACCAAGGAAGAGATGGCTAGATCAGGTGAAGGAGGACATAGGAACAAGGGGAGTTAGCTGGGATGGAATCCTGAAATAAGAATGGTACATGGACAGACGCAAGTGGAGGGCGCTCGTAAACTACACCCGGGCAACTGGAGTAGAAGACAGATGATGATGATGATAATTACTTGGCCATGAAAGCCAACATTCCAAAATCAATGCTCTTACCAAGAACCAAAAATTTATCCAAATCATTTCCACCCTTCTACAGAACCACAAGTTCTTTGTTAAACAGTTTCAGGGGACAACAAAGTAATTGGAGGACTCTGAAAAATTGATAACTACAAATACGAGAGTTGGTTTCCACATTATATAACATCTATACCAATGACGAACCACCTTCTCATAACACAAGGAGTTTTCTTGTTGCTGTATATCTTGCTCTTCCCTATCAAGTGTATAGCCTTTATTGATGTGGAGATCATCTTAGTTCTGCACTGAAAGGGCTTAGCACATACTGCACTGCACACCTGAAACCTAATCCATCAAAGATACAAATCTATGCTTTTCATCTTAGAAACAAGTTAGTTATTGTTGTTTTAAGGGGCGGAACTACGTGGTCATCTGCCCCTCTCAGAAACAAGGAAGCACGTGTTGTGTTATGGTGTATGCAAGTAAAACTCCACAACATGTATGGCAACAATCTGCAAGATTTTCAGGAGTTAAGTTACTTAAGCCAATATTTACCAAGAACCATAAAATAATTTCCACTCTTCTACAGAACCGTACATTGGAAAGCTACTATCATCCCCTGTAAGATGCAAGATAACATACCGTTATTACGTAGTAAGTGTCTGGCACGAGGTTGTTTAAGGTGTAGCAATACGAGTCAGGCCAGGCTGAGCATTGTTCAGGATTGGTTACTATACTCTTTGTTTCAGAGGAAAGCGCACTCTTTGGGCGATAGTTCACAACATAGGAGGTGATGGGCCCATCAAAGGTATGGGGTTCTCGCCAACGGATACTAATCGTATACATCGATTTCTTATATGCACACAAATCTTGCACCTCATCGGCTTCATCAGTAAGAGCTTCTAATAACGTATTTGAATCTTCCTCCTGTTTGGCATCTGAAACATAATAACCAGTGAAAAGAAAGTTAAATCATTTAAATTAAAAGGAAACTGTAATTACTTTTATAAGAAATGATCAGTCCAGTTGCAAGTACAGTTAATTTTGCATCAGACATTATTATCTGTTTTTCAATATCAACTTGATTTTAATTATAAAGCATAAAATTCATAGACTATTGGTTTACTGATTGAGGTCCCGTATGGACTTCGAAATATTCAGATAACAAAATATTTAATTAAACAGCCTAGTCGATACTATTACACATTAAAAAATCTTAGAAGAGCAAAGTGGACATGTTTCAAGTCACGTTAACTCTTCCTCAGCACAAAAAGAAAACCAATAAAGTTAAAAGCAATAAACCTATCTCATTACATAAAGAACGAGTATCTATTCATTTAAATCCTCTTATATTAATACTAAGAAAAACTTAAACTTGTTTACTTACGTGTAAAATTATAATTATTTAAAAGGAAAATAAAATCTCGAGATTAACATAATACTGCATATCCACTGCAAGTAAAGCTAACCAAAATTATCATAATTTTCCCATAACCAAGTCCAGATTGTAATATGGTCAATACGGCACTCAAAACTATTTTTCAATAAGCCTTTAGAAAGCTAGTTTATTATCCGGCAGCACCAAACACACTATAAATAGAAAAAATAAACTTATAAAAGCATCAATTCCGAAAGACAATATAAAATTGCCAAGCAAAGGAGGACAAACGTAGACCTACCCTATGTTTTATGCTGTCATAAATGATAGTTGAACAGATGAAACAATAATAACGATTCCCATTATGCAATATATGGATTTGAACGTGGATATTTATTATTCGAAGCCAGAAGTTGGGTTATGTCAAAACTTCGTAACCGTAATCAACATGTAGACGGGTTATATTATCTCCAAAATGGATTTCACTTCTTTTCATATTCATTGTAAATATCCTAGTATACTCAATGATTCTACAATAAATGAAGAGTACTGTTAAATAAATAGAGTAAGGAAGGAAATATTAAACATTATAATATTGAGAAAGGTTAAACCAAAAGACTTAGCATACCCCATGTGTGATGTGATACATGAATTGATGTGAAACGTCGAACATTAAAACATAGTTTGACATTTATTTATATTTACCACCATGTATAAATAAGGCAATTAGTCTTTGAAATGTTTCAATACCGTGATATGTCAAGTAAGAATTACCAAGTTGTTATCGTATTATGATAGCAGATTGGCAACCAACAGTAGATAACGAAGTTTCTTTTTTCTATTTATAGTGTCATTGGTGCTGCCATATAATAACAACCAGTTTTCTAAAGGCTTACTGAAAAATAATTTTGAGTGCAGTATTGACCATATTACAATCTAGGCTTGGTTATGAAGAAAATTATAATTTTTGTTAGCTTTACTTGCAGTTATGATTAAGTTAATCTTAAGACTTAATATTCATTAAACAAAATTATTATCATTTTACACGTAATTAAATTAGTAAGGTTTTTTTCGTATTATTATAGGAGAATGTAAATGCAACCTGATATTATCCTCATCGCCGAATTCAATCGGACATCAATCTGCTTCACATAAGTCACACTGGTGCACAGTTTTCAGCAGCTGAATAGACAAGTCCTAAAGCAGAAGATCGTAATTAGTTGATTATGTCGCAGTCTATTGCTATCCAGGAATAAGAACTGAGCAATTAACTAGAAAGGTATGGGCAAACGAGGTTCGTGAAGACCCTGAGGTGGTAATGATTCATGTAGGGACCAATTGCTTGAAGAGTTCTCCAACACCAACTCACATTATGAATGACATGGACAAGCTCGTGGACGAAGTGAAAAGTGCCTTTCTGAGTTCAAAAGTGTGTATTAGTGGTGTATTGCAAAGACGTGACATAAACCCACGATACATTAATGCCGTGAATTCAACACTGGATTGGTTGTGTGGTGAAAAAAACATTATTTTTTTAGAAGGGAACTCTTGGTTACAAGACAGGGACCTTGCTTATGATGGTCTCCACCTCAATAGAAGAGGAACAATGAAATTTGGAAAACTTTTAAACAGAGTTGCCAAGTTTTTACTCTCGAAAAACTAATTTCTAGAACGAGTGATGATATTTTATTGTTTAGAGAGAAGAAAGTGCAGACTACAAGTGGACACCTAGGTGAAGTACAGTGCAATGAACATATGTACAACTGTTTGGATGATTTCATGCAACAGGACTCTAATATAAGGGCATGCATAAACTCATTAGAATTAGGTGGAGAGGTTAGGTGTTTGTACATTAATAGCAGATGTATTCGGAATAAGCTTGATGACATTGAAATTCTCGTGCAGATGATAGGTCAGATAGATGTATTGGTAGTTACAGAAACCTGGGTGAAAAGTATTGAGGCAGATTTTTATAACTTCAACAATTTCACAAGCGTGTTTGCTCATCGAGATGACAAAGTTGGTGGGGGTCTGGGTATTTATGTATCACACAAATGGAAAGTGAATGTTAAAAGAAAGTGTGAAATGAATCATAGTTTGATGTGGATTGAGGTATTCAGAGATGATGTTAATTTAAAGTAATAGGCCAACATATAAAAGCATTGATATTATTGCAGCATATAACCCCAATAGAAGCAATGCCATACCCTTCTTAAATTCATTTGAAAGTTTTCTTAGCCAGATAAACAATCAATTATGCATCTTCCTCGGAGATACCAACATTGATATCCTAGCTGATGATCAATTAAGAAGGAAATATCTAAATCTAATAGCATGCTATGGTTTTAAACAGTGCAACACTAAATATGCTACACGACTTTGTGACACTGCAGCTACCTTAATAGATCACGTGTCACTAAACAATTCAGAATTAAGTTATAAAATACCAAATGTCAGCAATGATATTAGTGATCACAGTATATTAATTCTTGATATTTCCAAGACCAATTATAGCACGTACGCTCTGTCACATAACTCGACAAAATCAACAACACACGAGGACTATTGGGATAGGCAACACACTCCTGAAACTAATATATCTATAAACGCAGATTCCCATAATGATGCAGACAGTACTGTTAACTCTCTATATAACTCTTTCATCAAACAATTGAATCTAAGGAACAGGCATAGCCAAAGAAATATGACAAACAATACTAACAATAAAAGACAGACTACTAACTTACCATGGGTCACAGCTGAACTCCTTACAATTATAAAACAACGAGACACTCTGCATGCAAAGCTCAAAAATCCCTTCACAAAAATAATAATGATATGAACCAAGAATACTGTAGATGCAGGAATCGTGTAACAAACTTAAAAAGAAGACTAAAGTCAAATTACTACTCAGAAAAATTCAGAACATATGGAAACAATTCCAAAAAAACTTGGGAGACTATCAAAGAAATCATACACAACAAAAAAACAACAGTTGAGACATGCACTTCACTTGAAATAGACAACAAAATTATCACAGACAATCAAGAGCTATGTGAATCATTTAACTTGTTCTTCACAAACATTGCTGGAAGTCTAGCAAAAGCTATTCCTGAACAGAAGGAAATCCCAAGTAAGGACCACAATCAGTCAAATTCCCTCTACTTATATCCAACAGATTAAGCAGAGGTCAAGTCCATCATCACAAATTTAAAGAATAAAAAGAGCTGTGGTTTAGATAGGATCAAGACAAATTTCATTAAAAACAATATGCAATCATTTATTAAAATCTTGGTTGAAATGATTAATGAGTCCTTAGTTACTGGCATGATACCAGATGACTTAAAAGTGGCCAAAGTAGTTCCTATATTTAAGGGTGGTGACAAAAGAAATCCAAATAATTATAGACCTGTTTCTATTTTATCGGTAGTTTCAAAAATTCTGGATGAAGTGGTAAAAACAAGATTGCTTTCATTTCCGAACAAGAATACATTCTTTCATAATATGCAATATGGATTCAGGGAAAATTCTAGTACTGAGGCAGCAACTATTGACATAATAACAATGCTACAAGAAACTATTGACAAAAATAATATGGCAGTTGGGTTATTTATTGATATCACAAAAGCCTTTGATACAGTAGATCATAAAATACTGTTATCAAAATTAGAAAATGCTGGTGTCCGAGGTATAGCACTAAAATGGTTCCAAAGCTACCTTATTGGAAGAAAGCAGCAAGTAGTTTTGAATAAATGCACAAGTTCAGGAAAATATATAACTCATGGAGTTCCACAAGGATCTATACTTGGACCTACATTATTCTTAATTTATATAAATGATATTGTGGAATGTAATTTGAGAGGGCATATAAAATTGTATGCAGTTGATACAAATATCTTCTACACTGGGAAATACATAATTGAAATCATACGAAATGTGCAACAAGATATAAATACTCTCTCACAATGGTTCCAGGTCAATAAATTAACAATGAACCTAAAGAAGACCAATTACATGGTAATTTCAAAACAAAGCATGAAAGAAATCACACAAGACAAAATATATATAAATAATATTGAAATAAAAGAGGTTAATCAGGCAAAGTATTTAGGTCTAATCATCGACAAACACCTGACATGGATTGAACACGTTGAACGAATTGCCAAGAAACTCTCACCTATAGTAGGGATCCTAAGGAAACTTCGGTATCTTATTCCCCTAAACCTTGTAAAACAAATCTACTATTCGCTTGTACATAGCAAGCTCTAATATTTAAATGCTATTTGGGCTCACTGCAGGAAATCCACACTGAATGATTTAATGACTATTCAGAATAGGGGTATTAGAAACATATTTAACCTTCCTTACATCACTCCAGTAAAAGATCTGTACATCAGAAGTAAAATTCAACCCCTCAGCATAAGTGCAGATCTCCGAGCAGCTATGCTAATATACAAGATTAAACACAACACAATACTCTATAGCTCTCCCTACATCTTGAACTCAGACAATCATTCTTATGGAACTAGGCATGCGAAGGACGTAGCCTTATATATCATTCACTCTTCTAAATACGGTAGAAATAGTTTCAAGTTCTCTGCATCACAGTCATATAATAAACTTCCCGATGAAGTAAAAAGTGCACCAACTTTGTCAGTATTTAAGAGGAAAAGTATGAAAGTATTGTGGGAAAAATTCGATGCATCTTAATACATCAAATAAGCTTAAAAATCCTAAGTGCTTATCATTTTAAGAGACTTTGGTCTAAACAATCTTGGATATAGTATCAACTTTACTATTAGGCCTATGCCCTTATTCATCAATTTGTGTTACCTTCAGAATTTTCTTCCTTGGTGTGTAAACACACATATTACTGTACAATTCCTCTGTACGAGCCTATGGCTCTTTGGAGTTAATTGAATAAAATATCTATCTACTCAATGCTGTTGCTGTAGGTCCCCATCTGGTTCCACATAACTTCTGCAAGATGTTATTGAGTGATCATAGTTTTGCTGCAGTGTTCTGCAGGTGCTTCTTGAAGGACAAAGTCCTATCGAGAGTAACTTAACGCCTAAATATTTAGGAAAATTTTAGTGATGGAGGACTTTCTCATTAAACATGACATTCAGCTTTGTATTTGCCAACCTGTTGTTTAAATGGAAACAACTAATTTCAGTCTTACTAGGATTCGGTGTTAGTCTCCATTTCTTGAAGTATTCATTCATAATGCAAAAATCTGTTCGCTCTTCTTAATAGTTCTTTGTTGAGTTGCCAAAGCCAGGTCATCTGCATAAATGAATTTTCTCGATTGCGTTATAGGGAGGTCTGATGTGTACAAGTTAAAGAGCACTGGAGCTAAAACGGAACCTTGTGGGAGTCCATTGTTCAGTTTCTTTTGCTTACTTATTTTGGTCCCAACAACCACTTGGAAATATCTTTCAGACAGCATATTGTTTATAAGCTTGTTCATAGTTTGACATGGTATGATACGCATCAGCTAGTCGAGTAATCCATCCTTCCATACCGTGTCATAGGCTGCTGTAAAGTCAACAAAAGCAACAGATGTTTTAAGTTGTTGTTTGAGCCCTGCTTCCATATGAGTGGAGAGACTTAATACTTGACCTGTGCAGCTTCTACTTGGTCTAAAGCCTGATTGTTCAATAGGTGTTACTTCATGAATCTTCGAACCAATTCGGTTACGGATGAATCTTTCCAGAAGTCTGTAGCAACAGCGTAGGAGAGCTATCGGTCGATAGTTATCTGGTTTATATTTTGGCTTACCAGGTTTCAATACAGCTATGATTTTCGTTTTCTTGAAAGCTTTAGGTAGTTTCCCAGTGATCATTACATTAGAAAAGAAAGCTGCAAGCCATTTACGAGTCTTGTTCCCACAATTGACAAGGAATTCAGGATGAATGCCATCAAACCCTGATGATTTGCCTGTTTTAACATCCTTAAGTGCAGTATTAATCTCAGCTACTGTGAAGTCATTGGAATATTCTGACCGGTGGACTGCCTGTTGCTTGAGGTTGGATAGTCTTCCACATCTAATTCCTAGGCTTTGACATTCTGCTATCGGGATCGCGAACGGTTCATAAAATCTTAATCTAAGCCTAGGTGGAAATATAGGATTTAGCCTACTATCTATGAGTAAGCACACACAGTTTCTGCTAAAATTAAAAATTTACTGAATCAAAGAAAACTTCCTAATTCACACATAGCTAAAACATGAAAACAAAGAAAACCCAAAAAGAATTAAAATAAAGGAAAAATGGGATAAATTAATAATAAGAAGAATAAAGCAAATGAAATAAATTATGATAACAATAATTAAAGCCACACAATTCCAGAAGAATAACCATTAAATCAATTGTAACGTGATTTTCATGTTACAATGCCTGGAGTTTCAACAACATGAATCAGTTCATGAACTTCACCTAAAAATCCAACCGGCATAATAAGATTCATTTCTAGACATATTTGGCAAACATGTCTAAATATCATCACCGGTGGCCAATGAAATCGAGGTCCTGTCGAAGGTGATTGGCTATTAAAGTCGAACCAATCACTGGCCTTTGGCGAGTGATGACAACCGTAGAGTAATACAATTTGAGACCAGAAGATAACAACGTTTTGGCCTAATCTGAAATTATTTGGTAGTGACGTATTAACAAAGACTTGAGTTCAACAATTTAGACAATGTAACAACGACAGTCCCCTGGGAAAATTTTGCACGAAGGATGTAAAATTGTATAGTTCTTTATCGGGGCGAGGTTTTGCTCGTTTCGGAGCCCGAAAATGTTAAATTATGTTAGGCGATACTAAATCAAAATCGTTAACATTATTTCTTTATATCTCTGCGGCCGCGTAAGGTTTCTAAACCCTACGGTAAGGTGATCCTTGGCTTGGCGGAAAAGTCCGAGAATCTTGTTTCTTAGCTTTTGATCAGCACTAAGTTATTGTATCATATTACTCAACTTGATTTTGTATTGGGTTCGGAACCTTGCGTTTTTCTATTGTCGCCCCTATTTATCTTTATGTTGTTTGAGTATTTTTTTTTTGGGGGGGGGGGGGGGTGTCTGATTATTTATTCTTTCGTGGACGTATGGGTAGTATTTTAATTTGTTTTCTTTTGCCTCCTCCTGGGGCCCTTGTGCCTTTCTTATGTTTTGGGTGGTGCTCGGACAATTTCTGCCAAAGCCTTGGGGGCCTTGCTGAGGACAAGTTTCTGGTGCCAATTTTCATAATCTATAAATTGTGCGATCCACAACTCTCATAAAACTAATTTCTTTAATTGATATTCCATTTAATCTTGGCCTACTTATGGTCCATACGTTCTTTTCGTAAGGGTTTTGTTTTTCGGTTGTTGGAGTTTCCTGGCGATGGTCGCCATATTAAACAATCGTTTTAATTATCAGTATTGAGATTGAAGTTGCCTGACGTAGTGGTGCTTGATCTGTGTCATTGCATGAAGGATCTAATATTTGAAGCAAATAAGTCTAACCTTTTTCGGATTTCCTTAATTTTGAGGTTTCCGTTCCTAAAACGCGTTTAATTCTAATAATTACTGCATTATTATTTAATTATCCCTTCTTCTTGCATTTTTCCTCGTGATTGTAATCCACCTCTAATACGAGGTTTCCTATTTCGACGTATATAATTATTTCCATCTGCATTAGCCTTTGCACCGTTTCGGTGTAATTAAAACTGAATTATTTGTTTAAAGGGGTTTAACTCGACCTCCAGAACGAGGTTTTCCTTTGCTGTGTTATTTTACGTAATTTCTGCGTTAATATCTATTTCGCGTAATTGATTTTATTGTATGATTTGAGAAGGCCTTCCTCCGCTTGTTCTTTTCTTTCCCTTTGTCTGTTTCAGGTTTAGTTTGATTGTATTTTTTCCATAATTACTGTCCTTTATGTTTGTAAACTTCTTTGTTATTGTTTAATATATTTGTTGAAAAGACCTTGCATTTATTTCTTGGATAAGTAGATAATAGTTGGAGAAATTAACTCGGGTCAAAGTGATGGCTGAGTCACTCCAAAAGTATATTTTGAAAAATTGAATTTTAGAGATTGACGGATTTTGTGCATAGGCAGATCGTATAAGTGTGGTTTAGGATCTAGATCCACCACAAACAGTCTATAAACTTTCAAGTATAAATTCTCATTGGCAGGTTTTTGTCGCTAATAGAGTGTCCAAAATTCAGCAGTTATCTCATATCGAACAATGTCATCATGTGTCCATAAGGAAAATCCTGCAGATGTCATCTCACGAGGATGTTCCCCTCACCTGCCTTCTAATTTGAAATTATACTGGCATGGGCCCAACTGGCTTCTTCAAGAGCCTTCCACTTGGCCGAACTTTCCTCTTCCGAAGTTATCTGATTTGCTGGATGCTGGGAAGATTACAGGATCAGCTCTAATTGTTTTCGACGCTCCCCTTCTCTTGCAGCGATACTCCTCTTTGCATAAGTTGGTAAGGGTTATGGTTTATCTTCTTCGGTGGAAATATTTTGCTATAGATCAGCCACTCTTTTCCTAAACCATTCTTAACCCTTCCGGAGCTGGGTTTAGCTACAACAAAAGTTTTATGGCTTACTCAAAGAGAAATATTTTCTGACGAATGTCAGACTTTATCTCAAGGTCAACCTCTTAAGAAATCGAGTAGACTTTCCTCACTTGTTCCATTTATGGATTCTGATGGGTTGCTAAGAGTAGGTGGACGATTATTTTTGTCCGAGCTCTCCGAGGATAAGAAGCATCCCGTTATTCTTCCCTCCAAGCACATGTCACCTCTTTAATTATTCTAAAGTTTCATTACCAACACCTTCATGCTGGTACTCGCACATTACTTTCTATCATTCGTGATAGTATTGGCTTATAAACGGAGTGCATGAAGTCACTTCCGTTATACGCAAGTGTATTCCATGTTTTAAATCTAATCCTAAGATTGCCACTCAGCTTATGGGTGATCTTCCCACGTTTCGTTCAGCTCCTGCCAGACCTTTTTCCTTTACGGGGGTGGATTATGCCGGTCCATTTGTTTATAGAACAAATTCTTCTGAATCTAAAAAATGCGTTTTAGGAAAATTATATGTCTCACTTTTTGTATGCATGGTTACTGGTGCAGTGCATTTAGAACTGTTACCAATGCTTTTACTGCTTACTTTTTAGCAGCTTTTGCTAGATTCTCTGCCAGACGAGGTCTTCCTTCGGAAGTGTTTTCCGATAATGAAAAAAAATTGTTGGAGCTTCTGGACAAATTAAGAGAGCTCTTACTCATACTTCTGCTTTGGAAAAGATTACTAATTACCCTCATCAGAGAGATTTCAAGTGGCACTTCATCCCCCCTGACGCACCTCATCAAGGTGGACGTTGGACGTCTTGCATTAAGCTTACTAAGCGCCATCTTAGAAGGGTTTGTTGCCACATTCCTCTTTCTCATGAAGAATTTATATCGAGAGTATAATTAATTCTCGTCCTTTATCTCCATTATCCAATGACCCTTCACATCATCTGCCGTTAACGCCGGGCCACTTCCTTATTGGTGGTTCGCTTTGTTCCCCTTTTGTTCTCTAAGTCTGAGTTTTCTTTAGCAATTTCTTGGCGCAAAATTGAAGTTTGCGCAATAATTTTTGGCGTCGCTGCAAGTTGGAATACCTCGGTTTGCTTTAGCAGCGTGGTAAATGGCGAGTATCTTCCTCTAACCTCCAAGTAGGGGACTTGGTTCTTATAAAAGATCCCAGTCCCCCTCCCTTGTGTGGAATATTGCTAGGATTGTTGAGTGCTTTCCTGGCAGAGATGGTAGGGTCCGCGTGGTGAAGCTAAAAACTTCTGCTGGTCATTTTCTCAGGCCAATCACTATGATAGCTCCTTTACCACGCGAAGCCTAACTCCTGCGCTTTCTTGCCGCAGTTTTTGTCTCGCCTCTCCCAGCATGTTCGCTTTTGCGAATAGTTTTGTTAGTAGTTTCCTGTTCGGCTTGAAACACTTGTTCATTTTTGCTGCCGCATTTTCTACTTTATCGTAATTGCAGCAAGAACGCGGTCCTAGGTACATTTATTCTTTACGTACAATTTATATTTCAATGGTGTTTATGTTTTTCAATTATTCATGTAAGTTATCTTTACTCACCCCTTCTGAAGTATGTTTTTTAGAGTACCTATCTTGCACACTGTCACAAAAGCACTAGCTGCCCCGGCCTGCTGCTTGGGCGTCTTTTCTTGGTCGATGCGCTGATTGGCCGTGAGTAGTCTTGCGCATAATAGTTCGCGGCTGGGAGCGATCAGTTTAGTTCACAGCTCCTTAGCGAACTAGTTCGCTCTTTTAGTTCATTAACTCCCATCTCGAATTCCCTGTAAGACAGATCGTTCGCTCGCCTTGCTACTGCCACTGCACGCGCTCTTTGTTTGTTATAGCAGTCTGTCACCACTGGTTACTCGTCACCAGTGCACAGTGATTGCTCATTCACATTGCTCTCGTTTCAAGCAATACTCTAGTCTACTGTAACAGTTAATATGCTCGCTGCACGTGCAGTTCGTGTATTAGATATTGACATGTTGCGTTTGTAGTAATGTGTTTTACATTTTGATATTCGAAGATTAAAAAATACAAAAATCTGAGTATTGAAACATTAGTTAAATTCCTTATTCCTTCCTTATTTCCTTTTATTCCTTGTAAGAACATAGGGTAGCTACAAACTTCTTCCATCTCATTCTACTGTTGGCCATCCTTTTAACTAGGGTCCATGTCTTTCCATCTGAGGTGGGGGCGTGGTGGCTTAGCGGTCTAGCTATATGCCTCTCACCAAGGCGGTCCGGGTTCGATTCCCGGTCAATGCATGTGAGATTTTCGAAGTGAAATGCCATGTCCCGTGGTTCGGATTCCACGTAAAAAGGAGGTCCCGTGGCTCATGATCTCAAGATTAACGGTCACGTTAAACTACAAGCTTCCTTTTTTCCTTCTGAGAAAACGTATCTTTCTATAGTTTATAAAGCCAAAAGTCGTCATTTGTTTATTTATTTGTTCATTTGTTTGTTTATCATTAGTGAAATACCGGTACCATACCTAAAAGAAAAACCGTATAGACGATCTGTTCGTAGAAGCATACACTTATTATTCTCTTTTTTTTTCTCGCATGGGGCTGATAACCTAGATGTTAGGCCCCTTAAAACAACAATTATTGTCATCATTTATCGCGTATATCGGCGCGTCACCATCCGATTCCATTTCCTTCTTTTCACTAGGTGATGATAAGACGTACCCCCCCCCCCCCGCAATTTTCGTTTCATTTCTTACTTGCTTCATGATATTTATTATTTGGCTGCTCTGAAACCTTTGGGTACATTATCTTTATGGCATAAATGGGAGGAATAGTTCTTTTTAGTTCAGAGTTTTGGTCCATAGATGTTCGCCTTTCTTTGTGAATCATCATCATAATGTTCATTTCTTAAAAACAGGTAAAAAGTAGTTGTATCACCACGTATCGACAAAAATAAATATCAACCAGTTCATTAAAATGGTAATGTTAATCCAGTTCGCCGATTTTCTAAATAATTGGACATATTTTCAAATAATCCAAAATGACTAAGTTAAATAAAACTGTGGAATTATCCCCACATCTAAATCAGTTAACTATCAGTAACTTCAATTTATGAACCGCCACTGTATTACATTACAAATATAAGGTACCGTAGTTATTACCTATTAGCGTGTTAGCACTTGTAGTGTGTTATACTGTTATTATTATAAACCAACATTGAACATTCACCGCGACAAAACTTGACAATCTTGCCACTATCAATAGATACACTCAATCAACTGAACTGACTGAACGAAAAAAGCGCGTGTGATTGTGCAATGAGTGGTGACGTGACGAGTTGACGAGCTACGGCGGACCCGCGCTCTCGCGCTGTTATTACAAGTCGGTCAGCGTAAAAAAATCGAACGAACTAACAAGCGAGGGATCTGGGAACTAGTTCGGTAGTTCGTCTGTGGGACCCGATCTTCCGAACTAGTTCGTTCGCGAACTACACAAGACTAGCCGTCAGCCTTCCCCCTCTGCTTTGGCAATTGCACCTTTCAGTGACGTCACACCAACTATATAATCTCAGGTCTACGGGCCCACTGTGTCGATTCTGCACCACCAGTCACCAGCTGCTCCACGTCTGCTTGGGGTTATTGCCCTCTGGGGTACCATTTCTCCGGCGGAGGCCCTGCTCGCTGTTTACACCAACAACTCGGGTTCCACCTGCATAGGCTAACCCATTCTCCGGCTCACACTTGAGCCATATTCTGCAACGCTGTTCCAACCTTCAAGTCTTCGTTATGAAAAAGTAACTTCACTTATCAGTTGAGATGTCATTACCAAGAGGCATCTCTCCGCTGGTCAACTCTCATCAGGAGAACTAACCAGTGGCGGCTGGTGTAGAAAATTAGTTGTTGTTTTAGATCCCTTATTTGGGGGGTGGTTGGATCTAAAACGGAAGAGTTATTGTGTTAATTTATAAAGAAGTGCTAAAAAGGGGGTAGCTTCCCGTAGTCGGGCAAGCTGACCAGTGTAGAGTGTTATTTAGTGTTAGGGTGCTAGGGGATGCTCTTGTAAAAGACCTAGGTGTATTTTAGGGGATGGAACTTGGCGTACAGGTCAACGCGCTGGCTTATGTGGTCGTCCAGCTGGCTGGTTAGATAATCGACTTGCACGCGTCAGCTATATGGCGCGTGCCGCTCCTGCAGTCAGGCCGGTACGGGAATACAATGATGCTTGCCCTAGCAAGTATCTGGCTACTGTAAGTCACGTCTAACCGTGACGGAGAGTTCAGGAAGGGAGTTAGGGCGTAAAGAAGCGTGTAAACAGTAATGCAGGTGTAATGTACTGACCAAGTGTTTATTGGCCAGTAATATTGAATTATGAGTCCCTTTTAAGGGATGTAGTGATGTTACAATGTGTACAAACTTGTCTATACAAATTGGTGGGTAAGGTTACAAAGTTATAGGATTCTGAACACCTGCTGACTCACTCACCTGATGATACCAGCATAGCCTCGGGCCGCCACACTGTAAGACTGATAATTGATTGAGAGCCTGACCTCCTTAAGACGCCTTCTTATATTCTTCGGCGCTGTGCTGTCAGCATTGTGCTGAATAGCTGTCCTAGTTAATAGTGTGTCGCTGTTTGTAGTAGTGATGCAAGGATTGGGCCAGCTTTCCAGAATGGCTAGCTGTCCTTGCGGTGTTAGTAGATGTTGGTCTGGACTTACAAGGATTGCCAGTTAGGAGATTTAAATAGATGATGGGGGGATGGTCTCCAAGGGGTGCATACCCCTGGGGTACTGTACAATAGGCTAACCCATTCTCCGGCTCACACTTGAGCCATATTCTGCAACGCTGTTCCAACCTTCAAGTCTTCGTTATGAAAAAGTAACTTCACTTATCAGTTGAGATGTCATTACCAAGAGGCATCTCTCCGCTGGTCAACTCTCATCAGGAGAACTAACCAGTGGCGGCTGGTGTAGAATATTAGTTGTGTGCTGTAGGCCTAACCCTCCTTCCAATTTCTTTTTTGTGTATAAACATATAGAAACACTCACTCAGTGACGAAAAATGAAGTCCATACGTCGCTCCTTCTTGCTGCAGAACTTGTCAATCACCCTGGCATTGAACCCCTCCATACTGGAGACCATCTTCTTCTCAATGGAGAGCATAGCGAGGGCACATAGTCTTTCTTGTGCCATGGTGTTCCGCAGAAAGGTCTTGATCCTCTTCAGCGATGAAAAACACATCTCAGGCTCTGAAGTAGTCATGGGTGTTGTTACTAATATCCTCAGAAGCTTGCTTGTTTGGCAGAACGTACCTTGCAGATTACTGGATATTATGAAATGCAGAAGAGGGACTGCCCCACCAATATTCCTAAAATCTGGCCTACAGTACAGAACCGACAGTTCTGTTCTGAGCCTTTTCTTTTCCAGCATGCTATAGGCCTGAACAGTTACACCTAGTTCTTTATCTGGAAACGTTTTGGAAAATCGTTCAAAGTTGATGGAATCTAACAGTTTTGCTGCTTCCAGGTGATCCAAGGTTTGGAAGCGATCGCGGGCTTCTCGTGTTATTCTATCACATACTTCCTTGGCATCAGTACGCCGACATGATAACTTTCTGCGCTTGTTTTCTGAAGCACCCGTTTCTTCAGAAGTACCGGCACTAGCAATGTCTTCTACCGATTCCCTGATGTTGTTGATCACTTGCATGAAGTGTGACACAGCGGATTTTATCTTCACGGCATCAGCTGTTCTTGACTGCAACTGATTGTACATAATGTCCACATGTGGCATCAATTTATGAAAGAAATGTAGCCAAAATATGAATTCCTCGTCTTCTAAGCTGCGACGAAGCCCGTTTGCCTGCAGGCAAGTTTTATAGGATGGGGTTTTCTCCAGCATTAATAAACACTCCCTTATGGATACCATTTGCTCGTACACCACATTCACGGTGCGCGACCTGAAATTCCGTCTAGTCGCTGGTCCAGTTGGAATTCTTCGAGCTGCCACTGCTTCTAAAGCAGACGTCCGTTGCGGCGACCTTGAGAAGAAAGCAGGGAACGCTGACAGGTGAGCGAAGAACATCCTAGCCGACTGATTCTGCGAAGCTGCATGTTCCATTGTTAAATTCAGTTGGTGTGCATAGCAGTGGATGTAATGTGCGTTGGGATAGCAGGCTTTTATCTTTGCTTGCACTCCACCTTTACCACCACTCATTACTGATGCCCCGTCGTAGGTCTGCGCAATAACTTTGTGTGGTGTAGCGTTAAACATGTTGTCCATTACACTTAAAATACATGATGCAAGGGAATCCGCATTCTGACCTTCTGGTTTAAAGAAGCCCCAAAATCGTTCGTATGGAATACCATCTTTCTCATACCGAAATACCAACACTAACTGTGTCTGCTCTGAAACATCTGTAGTTTCATCCGCCATCACACTAACAAAATATGCTTGCTGCATTTCTTCTGCTATCACTTCTCTGCAGGTTTCTAGCATGCAGTCCAACAGCTCGTTCTGGATGGTTTTTGAGGTCCCTTTGAAAACTCTATTAGATTCAATGTGCTCCTTTACTGCACTGTCTATACTGGAAATTAAATCTACTAGGCCCAAGAAAACACCAGGATTGTCTGAATTATCACTTTCGTCGTGCCCTCTTAAATCTAATTCAAACGCACCACAAAACTTAATGCAGTCTATAATTCTGGATAGCACATACCTGTTCTTCTCCACTTGTTGATTGGGCTTTTCTTTTTCTTCATGATAAGCACGGCTTAATAGTGTTGCGAAATTAACTGTTCCTAAAGCACTTAAATTTAAAGAATTATTGATGTGTTTCTCGCTGTCATTATGCTTCCTCATTAAAGCGTTTAGATGTCCAAGATCTCTAACACCCACTGCTCCCCAAGAATCACTATTGCCAAAACACAAACAAGGGAAACAGAAAAGGGCATTTCTAATTTCACACCCGCACACCCAATCGTTTTCATAAACTTTTCTATTAAATTTTCTAGTGTATGCAGATTTGTTAGAAGTGGCTTTCTGAGCAATATCTAAGTCCGGGGTAGGTCTACCCAACTTCTTTACCTTTGTTTTTTCTTCAAGAGTTCTGGTTGAAAATGGGGTTTTCAAGAGGCTCTCCGCTGAGTTTTCCATATTGCACAAACACGCAAACAAACTCAACACATATACTCATTCCTCATACAAAATTAATTAAGTACTGCACACAATAACACCTGCAATTACAAAATATTCACGAACTCGGAAACACTTGGTCTGACCGCGCAAAAACAGTACTACTCAGTATTACCAAAAGCATTAAAATGAAAACAGCAACGCCGTAATGCAAAATCACATGTTATTTTGCTATAGTGAAATTTATGAACTAGGCATCACAATAATCATGTCCTTATTTTGACGGCATAAAAATTATAATTTTGATAGTACATCGATTAACAAAATGTGGCTATAGAATAAGTAGTGAACCCTTGCAAAGAAGCTTATGAGACTCATTTTCGGGGGGTGTAACAGTCCATATCGTAAGTTGTTGTTAAAGCGCTTCATTAACATGCAGGGTAACATATAACAAAATAACATGCAGGAAAAAAGTGAAGCCAGGGTTATAACAAATGAATTTAATAACAGATCAGCTATTTACAAAAAGAAATAACAAACAAACTCCCATAATGACTCCCACTGAATAAATTAAATTTGCCAAAACTAGGCCAAATCTCAGGAGAGATTATTATTCGGACCAAGTGTCCCAAAAAAATCAACAATAATGACAATGTATGCGCGAGTGCTGTTCTACATGCTTCACGATGAGTACAATTGAATGCATGATTCGTCATCATCCGGAATAAACTTTCATAAGACGAATCCGCATTACTTAAAGCTAGACAGACGCGGGGAACAACTATACAACACTTAAAACTAAACCGACGCTTCCTATACTTAAAATAAACAACACTAAAATTTCCGCATGAAATTGGAATCAAAACTGCCGTAGCAAAACATTACCGCCTAAAATTAGGACTTCTCACAAATCAACACAGGTAAGTTAACACGTGACCAACAAAGAAATACACAAATGACCGCCGTCATTTTTACAAGTATACTACCACTACACCACACGGACGTCACATACTAAATTACGTGAACTGAGTCATAAACAAATCACTAGGCTCAAAGCCAACATTTACATCATTAACACAACATTCCATCCATTCGACATGCAATAATCCGTCACAAACATGGCGAACTCCCCAATTAATTATGGTTCAAAATAACCATCACAAAGAACAGGTTTGCTAAATGAAAGCTTAAAGGGGCCAGTCGGAAAATAGGACTGCCTAACAAAAACAAGTCACCAGGCTAGACGGGCGATTCGTGGAAATCTGCATATCTGTCAACCCACGTGTCAAAATAACCTTGGCCTCCCAAGGCACGGGATCCAGTCTCGAAGAAGCGTGCCCCAAAGCACAATAATACGTGTGTGTGTGTCAGAACAAAATATATCTCAGCATTTCCCCTAGGAAATCCATGAATCAGCATATGGACAAGGAACAGCGGTCTCCTCAGAGCATCCTGCCTTTCCATCAAAAATACAACAACAACAAAATAGGAGGGCGGTAGGACCTCTACCCCTCTTCACGTAGAATCAAAACACACACCTGACACAATAACACACACAGAATCACACGTATGGGTTTGACAGACCCTGAAATAAAATGACATAAATATGTTCCACCTGCTGGCGCCGCCGTCCTATGCCTGTGACTATCGAACCTGAAAAGAACTCAAAAAAAAAATCTAAAAAAAATTAGAACTAAGGTGTTCTACAATTACATCTTAATTTGTTGCGCTCGGCAACCCTAATATGAATAATAACCTGTTCAGCAAACATCTTACAGTAATTACCTCCCTTTCCTATCAACAAAATATGAACTTTAATAAAGCACCACTTATCGAATGTAACGGGTTTCGCATTCGCATGGATAAAAATCACGTACACACGCCGTGTACATTAAATATGACTCCAAAGAAAGATAATACACAATAAACACTTTGGCCACGCGCCAACGTACATTTGAAACATTTAGTGTCGGTACAAGAAAAACACTCTAAAACAAAAAGACTAAAATGAACTATTTACAAAGTTCCCCCGCCAATCTAACTACATATTGAATAATCAATTTTTGTACATCACCGTATCAGCTTGTAGAACATATGACTTGCATCTCGGCTCATTTCCCTACGGGAAATTAGCCCTCCATCGTTGTCTTCGTAGAAACGTTGGACATCACACCGGCTCCTGACCACACGTCGGACATCTTGGTGTAGTCTCTTTGGAAGAAAAGTTCAATGTTATTAAAATTTGACCTGGCTATAATCGCTTGTGAGTTACTAATTTCGCCCACGAATTGTCCTATGCGATTAATCAACGAAGACTTTCCCTAGCTCTCGCTTACACACGCACAATACAACACTTGAAAAAATACAGTAAAATTTACATGAAATGTACACTTCAAACCCATCGTCACTGGCTTGACAATACAAGTTTTAAATCTGCCTGTGTCGCAGTCGTTATCTCGCTCGGTAATCTCTACTGCTCTGCGTGGACCTTCGGTCGGGTTGAGCGCTAATTGGAATGTTACTCAAGTCTTGCCCCTAAGAGCTGAAAATAGTTGTCCAAGATAATATTAGAGTACTAAAGTCGCCACGCAAACTGGCGTGAAGTTAGCTCACCAGAGCTCAAAACGAATGACTTCAAAAATATTAGAGCTTTAAAAATCACTTCGCAAACTGGCGTGAAGTTAGCTCACCAGAGCTCAAACAGATAGACTTCAAATAATATTAGAGCTTTAAAAATCACTACGCAAACTGGCGTGAAGTTAGCTCACCAGAACTCCAAACAGATAGACTTCAAATAATATTAGAGCTTTAAAAATCACTACGCAAACTGGCGTGAAGTTAGCTCACCAGAGCTCCAAACAGATAGACTTCAAATAATATTAGAGCTTTAAAAATCACTACGCAAACTGGCGTGAAGTTAGCTCACCAGAGCTCCAAACAGAAAGACATCGAAACAGCGTCTCGTCGATCAATTTATTGGAAACTGACAGAGTGAGGTGGAGTGGGGTGAATTAAGAAAATTTTTCTAGAGTTTTCATCTCACACACTTGGGCCTAGTGTCAATCTTCATCATTTAATTCAAACGTCTCAGCGCACTCATGCGGAGATAATTCGGATCGGCAGTTCTTTAGATAATCAATTCCGCGCGCTTTTTACCAGTGACGCCACCCATCGCGTGGTTTAGGCTTGGTCTCTCCTGATTGGGTGATTCAATCGTAGGTCGGTTGCAAGTAACTCGTGACCATCCCCTTATGACTCCAATTCTGGTGCATGTTGTTACACAATTTGGCCTTGAACTCAGCTTACCCGGCCGTTTTCAAGAATAGCTACCAAGCTCTGTTTCTGTGGCAATCATTGCAACACGCTAACTTGCCTTCCTCTTTGTCACCATCCATAAGTACTGCCTGGGCCGCAGTAATAATAATAATAAATCATGAATACTTATTTATCGCAGATCAATAAGGGTTCATTTATCCTCAGCAAGGTTTTGAAATTCGAAGCAAGTGATTGATTTGGATTTCAAAAACATTAACCACAGTAGTAACAACAACATCTCTTTAGTACCTCGCTCAGCTGCTCGAGTGTACACTCCACTGACCCAATTAGTGTGCGCGCTCCTTGCCGGAATGTCATTCATACGTCTCGCTAGACCTCCCCTTCTCCTCACGTGATTACCCCTCCTGTCGTCTCAGCTGCTTGTTGTTTACAAACAAAGCACGCTCTCTCCCCAGGTGCTCCACGGCCACGTACATTTGAGTGTTGGCTCTCAAAATAAAATTCTGCAATAATGATTCTGCACACATAATCCTGCTTATTCATCAAATGGTTCTCTTCTGTAATATGGTTTTATGTTGGCGCTATTGAAGACAGATTTAGCACCAGTGCTCACTTCTTCAAGCCTGTAAGCATTGTTACCAGATTCTTAATGAGACGAAACGGGCCAATAAATTTTGGACAGAATTTTGCAAACACTTTGTTTTTGGGATCAGATATCGGTGGTCTGCGGACAAGCACTAGCTCTTGTTCCTGTAATTCCCGGTGAAACTTCTTTCCTCTGTACCTTCTCAGTCTTCGGACCGCTTGGTTCCTCATGTGCTCTCTCGTTCGCTGATTTCGCAACTCATGCGCTAATAGTGGATCCCTTGGACATGGAATAATCTTGTCCCAAGATCTCTCTGGCAACCTGTTGTGGTGTACAATTAGTGGAACTTGTCCCGTCGACTCGTGCTTAGTGGTGTTCATGCACATCTCAATATTTCCTACTTTGTCAACCCACTTATTATGATCGTTAGGAATCATTACTCTGTAGTACTTGGCAACACAGCGAATCGTTCTCTCGCTCGGATTCCCACAAGGATGACGAATGCTCGAAAATACATGTTTTATCCCCAGGCTCTCTAGACCTTGCCTAAAACATTGCTCGTGAAATAAGTACCATGGTCTGATAAAATGGATTCCGGCTTCCCAAGCATCGGAATAACTTTGTTCTGAATTCTACTGAGGACTTGTTTTGATGTCGTCTTCTGGATTGGACATAACACTACCATCTTTGAAAATACATCGACACACACCAGAAGGTGTCGGCATCCACGTTTCCCTTTAACCAGAGGGCCAAAACAGTCGATAGCGAGCATGTCGCATGGTTTTTGTGGTAATAAGGGTCTTGGAGGTTGTTTCATAATGAAGTTGTTTGGCTTAGTGCGCTGGCACGCGTCACAAGTTCTTATTACTTCCACAATGGTAAATCGCATCTTAGGCCAAGTAAAAGTCTCCCCTATTGTAGCTTCTGTCTTGTCCGTGCCGATATGTGCTAGGCTCTCGTGGACATGCCACGTCAATCCTCTCTGTAGTGATGCTGGAACTAGGATTCGCAGTTTGGTATGATGCTCATCCACGTACTTATGCAAAAGGTTATTTAAGTAGTGAAATCTCGCTTCTTTAGCACGGGCTTCTCGGTATACAGGTGAATCTGGTTGCAATTCCTTCCTGTAGAACTTGATCATCATCATCATCCACGGGTCTGCTTCTTGCTCCTTCTGAATTTCCTTTAGTTTCTCCAAAAACTCACGAGCCTTAGGTGTTAGTGTTATATGGTGAACTTCCGCTGTTATCTCTGGATTCCTGCTCAAAGCATCTGGTATGACGTTCATCCTTCCAGGGCAATGCTC
The DNA here is from genome assembly GCA_946902985.2 of Meconema thalassinum. NCBI lineage: Eukaryota > Metazoa > Arthropoda > Insecta > Orthoptera > Tettigoniidae > Meconema > Meconema thalassinum. The sequence continues at coordinate 397,523,794 of OX336394.1, read as the reverse complement.
TATTGTAATGTCAAACTGCTGTATGTAGATGGACCAACGCGTAACTCTCTCACTTGCCATCGTCGTCTTGAATAGAAATGTCAGTGCATGGTGGTCGGTTCTGACAATAATGGCATAACCGAAAATCATCTTGCGCCATTGTTGGAGAGAATATAAAATCGCTAGCAGCTCAAGCTCCGTCACAGTGTAGTTCCTCTCGTGCTTCCTCAATTTACGACTCGTAAATGCCAAATATGATCTCTTCTTGGGTTCTTCAGCGTCCTCTTGGTAAAGCATAGCACCGATTCCAATCAATGAAGCATCTGCTTGAATAATAAATTTCTTCTCAAAGTCTGGATACCCTAGCTTCACGCAGTTTTCCAGTAAGTCTTTCGTAGCTCTAAAGGACCTGTTGCACTCCTCATTCCACGACCATCGATTTGACTTCTTTAACATCTCTTGCATAGGTGCTACTGTTTCCGTGTATCCAGGACAATTCTCTTTGAAGAAACCGGTCACTCCCAAAAACGCTCTTACATGTTTGACTTTAGTTGGTGTGGGAAATTTCTTGATTGCATCAATTTTCGCTGGATTAGGTCTCACGCCCTCAACATCAATTATATGACCCAGATACAGAATCTCGCTCTGGCAAAAGTGTGATTTCTTTAGATTAATTTTGAAGTTCATGGTTCTCAAGTTATCCAGAAGTTTATTTAGGTTTACCAAGTGTTCCTCCATTGTTTCAGATGCAATTAATATGTCGTCAACATATCTCGTAGTGAAGCTCTTGACCTCCTCAGTCAGATTCCTATCTAGTGCTCTTATCAGTGCACATCCTGCTGTTTTTACACCAAAGGGCATCCGAGACCAGATATAACTTTGGTTATCGAATAAAAATCCCGTCAATAGTTGGGATTTTTCTTCAAGTTCAAGATGGTGGAAACTATTTGTCAAGTCGACACTCGAATAAATCTTCTTCCCACGGAAGCCCTTCAAAACATCCTTGATCCTAGGTGCTTGGTCATGGTCAACTAGCAGTTTACTGTTCAAAACTCGCGCGTCTAGGCATAGCCTAATTGATCCATTTGGCTTGGCCACAGCCAATATTGCGTTTAGGTACGGGGTTGCTGCTTTCCTTATCATGCCGGAATCTAATAAATTACTAATGATGTCCTTCACCTCAGCAAAATGTTTCTCTGGGATCGGGTACAATTTACTTTTAAATGGGGTCCAGTCAGTAACTTGCATGGCATATTGGAAATTCAAAACTTTTCCAGGGATGGTGTCGAAAGCTCCTTTATGAAATCTCAAAATTTCTTCCAGTTTTCTTCTATCAGGTTCCCCTACTATTGCCTCCTTAAGCCGCTCCTGAAGTAGAATTTCAAATTTGGATCCGCTAATTTCTTCTTCCGCCAAATGTACCCAAAGTTCCTGCAAAATATCTCGGCTGTCAATTTCAACTACTGCTGTCTGGCTTACTCGTTCCTCCGTCAAGTTCTTATCTCTAATTGCCTCATTAGTGCATTCTTCAATGACCCAAGTATTCGCCTCTCTCTCTAGTGGACTTTCTTCCATATTTAAACCCACATGATTCAACCCCTCAACTTGTTTGAAACTTACAGTGTTGTTATGTAAGTCAATTACAGCATGAAAATCACAGATAACGTTGGCTCCCAAAATGATGTTATAATTCATCTTCGGTATGACAATGAATGTTTGCGAAAATGTGTGGTTCAATATTTCCAGATCTAAATATGCTTGTTGCTTACAATTTATGGTCTTGTCAGGAATGACCCCTCTGACTTTCATTAACGGTACAGGCATAATTGGAACAGTTTGTTTACTTCTGATTTCTTTTAACAATACCTCTGTGACTAGGCTCACCTGGCTACCTGTGTCAATAAAGCATCTCACCCTCATACCTCCAATATGTGCGTAAATAATCGGCAATAGTCTGATGACATTTTCTCGGTCCTTCACCACTTCCTCCAGGCAATCGTCCGGGAATGCTACCCACTCTTCTATATTAGCAACAATCTGCTCTTCCCCCTCCCTGGCGTCCTCCATTTTCAGGCTATCAGGTTTTGGATCATTTGAGGTTTTTTTTAAATCCCGGGACCCATTCGTTGAGTTCCGCCGGTTGTCATCGCGCCTCTCCTGCTGCCGTAGTATACTTTCCGCCCCCTCTCCTTGGTGATTATCCGGGCTCTGTCTATTTGCCATTGCACGACCCCACTTCTCTTTCTCCGTCTCTTCGGCGTTTAACTGATCTAAATACTTCTGCGATTCGACGTACCGCTCATCCCAATTGTTGCGATAGTCTCCCCGATTATCTTGGCGATAGTTCCTCGTGTTATTCCACCTGCCATCTCCATTCCTTTGGTAAGGTCTACCCTGCCTTTGGTTTCCCCTCCAGTTGGTGTATTCCCGCTGGTACGTCCATTGATTTTGCTGGTTCTGATTGTTTTGGTTATAGTTATCTCGGCGATTCTGAAAATTTCAATTATTCTGGTTGAATTGATTTCGGCCATCATAGTCTTGCCGTCTCGGTGTAAACTGCGTTCCCGTAAATTGGGTTTTTATTTGGTTCCCCTGGTTGTGACTAGTTTGGTGTCCCTGAACCACTTCTGCCGTGTTGACATATTCCATGTTTCGCCTCCCTGTCTGTGGACTAACCATACTTGTCTCGTCTAAATGGCGGAGTAACTCTTCGGCCTGCACTGCGGTCTTAATATTTCCGGCTACTAACAGCTGTTGAATGTTCATAGGAAGTTGTTTCCCGATGGTTAGAACCATGTTTTCTTCACTAGGGGGTCGTCAAAATCGCGGAATTTAACCAGCTGTTGGCTAAAGAATTCTGAAAATCTGGTCGGATGCGTGCTGTGATATTTTCTAGTGTACAGATCCATTCTTAATCCCTGCTGCAAAGAAGGACTCCAAAACTTCTTTAAGAACGCTTCTCTGAATTGTGCCATATCGGTGAATGTATATTTAAAGCTCAAGAACCAGATTAAGCTTGGGCCTTCTAAAAACTTTTCCACAAGTCGCAACTGTTTTGCGGGACTGATATGTTGATCATTAAAATAGTCATCCAACTGACGTAAAAAGCTTTGGGAGTGGTTCATGTGTGCTCCCTGAATTTATCGGGTTTGAAATCATTTCCCCTAATGACCTGAATTACTTGGGCAGGTGCCAAGTCGGGTTGCGGTGTGGACGTCTCTCCCCTGTACTGTTGGAATGCGTTGCTCGTTAATTTAGGACTTTGACCTCGGCTGTTATCCTCAGCCAACTTCAAGCCCACCGGACTTCCAATGCTTCCCTGCTTGCCTACTACATTTTCTGCCGAAAATAGTGTTGCGTTCTCTAATGAACTGATTTCATTTTTAATTATGAGATCTGTGTGTTCTTGAAGTTTGGATTTTACGTTTTCCTCCAAAGTCTGCATTCTCGAATTGTATTCACCTAAGCGCTTTAAAATCGTCAGCCTGTCTTCCTTATTTTCGTTGACCTGCTGCTCCCAATCTCTTCGGATCCTATTCTTCAAGCTGCTAATTTTCTCTTCGCTCCTTTCCTGATTCTTTTCTAGCTCCTCTCGTATTTGTTCTTGTGTTTTAACTAATTGTTCTCCGACCTCTTCTCTTATTACCTCTTGTGTTTTAACTATTGTTCTCCGACCTCTTCTCTTATTACCTGCTGGGTTTTAATTAATTGGTCTTCCAGATTATCCCGATTTTTATTGAGCTCTTCTCCTACCTCTTCTCTTATTACCTGCTGGGTTTTAATTAATTGGTCCTCTAAGTTTTCACGCTAGTGCATACGTTCTGTTTCGGTTTTGATCTCAAGTTTATCGATTTCTTTATTAAGTCAAGTACGTTGCTGTCGACTGAATTAATCTGTTGCTGTAATTTATCCTGTGTGCTCTTTATTCTGGCTGTGTTGTTGACGCATGCTGCCTCGATTTGCTTTAATTTATCGGCCACCATTTCATCAAATTGTATGAGTTTATTGTCAAATTTCGACTCCAACTTTTTAATTTCACCTAATTGTTTGGCATTATTCTCCGCGACCTCATCTGCCAGTTTCTCTACTTCCCTAACACTTTGATGTATGTCGTGAGTGATCTTTTCTAATTGCTCTGTTTGTGTTACCGCCTGTTCTGATAGTTTATGATTCAATTCGTTAAATTGTTTATCAGTATCCAATTTCTGGACCTGTAATTGGACCGTAATATTACCGCTCATGTCTTGTAACTGTTTTTCACTATTCTCACGCTGAATTTCTAATTGTTTATTTAATTGTTCTTCCGTTTTCGCGGACAACTTCTCTAATTGTTTATCATTATGCTCGCTCTGAATTTTCAACTGTTCTTCCGTTTTCGCGGACATCTGCATCGACATCTGCTCTAACAATCCTTTGATTTCTTCAACACTCGCCATCGCACAATACACAAATATAATCAGAGAAAAACAGGGTCATGCACCGAGATTTCTGTCATACACACGCATACATGTCATAATATTTGAATATTACTGATTCAAATTTAATAAAAATTTCAGTAATCAAAATTTACTGAATAAATTACTCTTATTTCCAAACAACAAATAACTCCCTAGTGATCTGCTTTTAAATTCCTAACCAACAGAATTTACGAACAACACTAATTAACCGAAGTTAATTAAATGTCAAATATAAGGCAACACCTTCCTGCTTTGACTGAAATCAATAATATGCAAATTTTCTAATTTTAATGCCGGGCGCCAGAACAAGTTTATAACAAATACAATATCAAATTCTAACCTTGTTCAATATTTCTAACTTTAGGAACTCAGTGATTTTACTAATGCACATGGCGGTACAACATCGCCTCAATTTACTGAATTTACTTTGCCCGCTCGACCTGGCATTATTTCTCAACGAAATAAATATGAGATCAGCGAAGCAACAACAACAACAATCCCCACTTGGGCAGCCATTTTTGTTTTATGAACCCTTGCAAAGAAGCTTATGAGACTCAGTTTCGGGGGGTGTAACAGTCCATATCGTAAGTTGTTGTTAAAGCGCTTCATTAACATGCAGGGTAACATATAACAAAATAACATGCAGGAAAAAAGTGAAGCCAGGGTTATAACAAATGAATTTAATAACAGATCAGCTATTTACAAAAAGAAATAACAAACAAACTCCCATAATGACTCCCACTGAATAAATTAAATTTGCCAAAACTAGGCCAAATCTCAGGAGAGATTATTATTCGGACCAAATGTCCCAAAAAAATCAACAATAATGGCAATGTATGCGCGAGTGCTGTTCTACATGCTTCACGATGAGTACAATTGAATGCATGATTCGTCATCATCCGGAATAAACTTTCATAAGACGAAACCGCATTACTTAGAGCTAGACAGACGCGGGGAACAACTATACAACACTTAAAACTAAACCGATACTTCCTATACTTAAAATAAACAACACTAAAATTTCCGCATGAAATTGGAATCAAAACTGCCGTAGCAAAACATTACCGCCTAAAATTAGGACTTCTCACAAATCAACACAGGTAAGTTAACACGTGACCAACAAAGAAATACACATATGACCGCCGTCATTTTTACAAGTACACTACAACTACACCACACGGGCGTCACATACTAAATTACGTGAACTGAGTCATAAACAAATCACTAGGCTCAAAGCCAACATTTACATCATTAACACAACATTCCATCCATTCGACATGCAATAATCCGTCACAAACATGGCGAACTCTCCAATTAATTATGGTTCAAAATAACCATCACAAAGAACAGGTTTGCTAAATGAAAGCTTAAAGGGGCCAGTCGGAAAATAGGACTGCCTAACAAAAACAAGTCACCAGGCTAGACGGGCGATTCGTGGAAATCTACATATCTGTCAACCCACGTGTCAAAATAACCTCGGCCTCCCAAGGCACGGGATCCAGTCTCGAAGAAGCGTGCCCCAAAGCACAATAATACGTGTGTGTGTGTGTCAGAACAAAATATATCTCAGCATTTCCCCTGGGAAATCCAAGAATCAGCATATGGACAAGGAACAGCGGTCTCCTCAGAGCACCCTGCCTTTCCATCAAAAATACAACAACAACAAAATAGGAGGGCGGTAGGACCTCTACCCCTCTTCACGTAGAATCAAAACACACACCTGACACAATAACACACACAGAATCACACGTATGGGTTTGACAGAACCTGAAATAAAATGACATAAATATTTTCCACCTGCTGGCGCCGCCGTCCTATGCCTGTGACTATCGAACCTGAAAAGAACTCAAAAAAAATCTAAAAAAAATTAGAACTAAGGTGTTCTACAATTACATCTTAATTTGTTGCGCTCGGCAACCCTAATATGAATAATAACCTGTTCAGCAAACATCTTACAGTAATTACCTCCCTTTCCTATCAACAAAATATGAACTTTAATAAAGCACCACTTATCGAATGTAACGGGTTTCGCATTCGCATGGATAAAAATCACGTACACACGCCGTGTACATTAAATATGACTCCAAAGAAAGATAATACACAATAAACACTTTGGCCACGCGCCAACGTACATTTGAAACATTTAGTGTCGGTACAAGAAAAACACTCTAAAACAAAAAGACTAAAATGAACTATTTACAAAGTTCCCCCGCCAATCTAACTACATATTGAATAATCAATTTTTGTACATCACCGTATCAGCTTGTAGAACATATGACTTGCATCTCGGCTCATTTCCCTACGGGAAATTAGCCCTCCATCGTTGTCTTCGTAGAAGCGCTGGACATCACTCCGGCTCCTGACCACACGTCGGACATCTTGCTGTAGTCTCTATGGAAGAAAAGTTCAATGCTATTAAAATTTGACCTGGCTATAATCGCTTGTGAGTTACTAATTTCGCCCACGAATTGTCCTATGCGATTAATCAACGAAGACTTTCCCTAGCTCTCGCTTACACACGCACAATACAACACTTGAAAAAATACAGTAAAATTTACATGAAATGTACACTTCAAACCCATCGTCACTGGCTTGACAATACAAGTTTTAAATCTGCCTGTGACGCAGTCGTTTTCTCGCTCGGTAATCTCTACTGCTCTGCGTGGACCTTCTGTCGGGTTGAGCGCTAATTGGAATGTTACTCAAGTCTTGCCCCTAAGAGCTGAAAATAGTTGTCAAGATAATATTAGAGTACTAAAGTCGCCACGCAAACTGGCGTGAAGTTAGCTCACCAGAGCTCAAAACGAATGACTTCAAAAATATTAGAGCTTTAAAAATCACTACGCAAACTGGCGTGAAATTAGCTCACCAGAGCTCAAACAGATAGACTTCAAATAATATTAGAGCTTTAAAAATCACTACGCAAACTGGCGTGAAGTTAGCTCACCAGAGCTCCAAACAGATAGACTTCAAATAATATTAGAGCTTTAAAAATCACTACGCAAACTGGCGTGAAGTTAGCTCACCAGAGCTCCAAACAGATAGACTTCAAATAATATTAGAGCTTTAAAAATCACTACGCAAACTGGCGTGAAGTTAGCTCACCAGAGCTCCAAACAGATAGACTTCAAATAATATTAGAGCTTTAAAAATCACTACGCAAACTGGCGTGAAGTTAGCTCACCAGAGCTCCAAACAGATAGACATCGAAACAGCGTCTCGTCGATCAATTTATTGGAAACTGACAGAGTGAGGTGGAGTGGGGTGAATTAAGAAAAATTTTCTAGAGTTTTCATCTCACACACATGGGCCTAGTGTCAATCTTCATCATTTAATTCAAACGTCTCAGCGCACTCATGCGGAGATAATTCGGATCGGCAGTTCTTTAGATAATCAATTCCGCGCGCTTTTTACCAGTGACGCCACCCATCGCGTGGTTTAGGCTTGGTCTCTCCTGATTGGGTGATTCAATCGTAGGTCGGTTGCAAGTAACTCGTGACCATCCCCTTATGACTCCAATTCTGGTGCATGTTGTTACACAATTTGGCCTTGAACTCAGCTTACCCGGCCGTTTTCAAGAATAGCTACCAAGCTCTGTTTCTGTGGCAATCATTGCAACACGCTAACTTGCCTTCCTCTTTGTCACCATCCACAAGTACTGCCTGGGAGCAGTAATAATAATAATAAATCATGAATACTTATTTATCGCAGATCAATAAGGGTTCAGTAGGTTGTGAGTATTGAAAAAGACCTTCTGGCGGGAACAGCTGATGGCTTCCTCTGCTTTTTTCGCCCCATTTTCTTTGAGCGATTCCCTCTTAAATCCTATTGCTGAGTCCAGATAGTGCCACTGGCCACGTTCACATTCCGTGTGACCAGTGCTGCCTCTCTGTGGTCGAATGAAGAATCGCTGTGATGACTGGTCTTAGCTGTTTTCCCAACAGCACATCCAGAACACAAGGGAAAAGTTGGGCGCGCATGCGCAGAAGACAACATTCACGCTTCCTGCCAATAAACTTGGAAATTCTCGCTGGGCTGTGATCTGCACAGCTAACGCCGTGCACGGAGTGGAGCGCACGCCTAGATACCTCGAACCATACATGTTCTGAACCTCGTAGTGAGGGGAGTAGAAATATTTCCTATTCTTTGCTTGCTTGACGTCTTTTTTAAAGCGTTGTATTTGTAGATAATAGGCCTACTATTAAAATAATTTATTTTCAAATAAAGCAATGTGCTGCAGCACTTCAGCACATAAGGAGCGGCCGCCCCTGGAACTAACTGCCGCCAAAACCTTGGCTCAGAACCCGGACCCCTGGAGTGTGCAGGACTGACCTCGCTCATCAGCCCTGTGCGGGCTACCTAAGATTGACCTCGCTCATCAGCCCTGTGCGGGCAACCTAGCAGCTGCCAACGACTTGCCTTGCTGGGCTACGTCGGGGTGGTGTTAGTATGGATGATACTTTTGTATTACACCTCAAAAAGGTGGTAACATATCTAGTCAACATTCAGTTTTAATTATGCTTAATCCATAATGGATCCTTTCAATGCAATTTAAATTATGCTCCTTTTATTCAACAATTTAGAATTTAATCCCTTATAGGGGAATTTAGCCACCTCTTTTCGTTTCCTGGAGAAACTAGTAATTTTGCATTCTTTTAATGGTCAAATTTTTTGGACCATATTTATTAAAGGAGCTTTATATGTTCTTCAGAAATTCAATAAACATAAAAGCAAAGTTTCATCTTTGGTCTCTTCCATTACATTCCTGTGAGATTCAATTCTTTTGCCCGAAACCAAAAATCCTGTCGAAATCCCTGAAGGGGAGATACACTCCTCTCTTTGTTTCCAACGACAGGCTAAAACAAATAAATACGCTCAAGCTCCGTCATAAATACGAGTACATGATGCAGTTTATTCCTAACCCGTATGGAAACTGTTTGCAATTTTACATCACTGGTGTATTTGGTAAGAATGTTGCTCATTTAGCGCAATTTGATTTAGTCACTTGATTTAGAGTTACTTTGCGATACTATGGGCTCTCGTCCGGATACTGAGCGACGTGGATTCAACCCTTTAAGTGTTCGCTGAGAACTGCTAGCGGCAGGTTAGGGGTGGCTAATATACCACTCGTTCCTGTACACAATGGAGTGTTCTCGCTGAAAAGGGGGCACTCAGAAGCAATTGCTACAATGGGCTGGCACAAAGGCTCACTGATAAGAGTTAAATACGGCGATCACACTGGTGTCTTCTGTTCCGAAAATCGATCACAGATTCGTCTCATATCGTGAAAGAGTTACCTAAGCGCACGAATGTACGGTAGATCCTGTGACTTGGGGTGGACATCTTGGCTCGTTAAAAATGAGCCAATAGCATTCAAATACGCGGATTGATTCCATAAATTGTAATGTGTCGTAATAAGACAAGCAAGATAATAAGAATAAAAACACTGCGGTATGTACTTACCTTTGATAGTATAATAGGATATAATAAGTTTAGCGCCAGATCCCTATTTATGATAGTGAATCGAAATTTAATAAATATATCCTCGGCAGTCAGCAGTAGAGTGTGACCTATTTATCCCTGGTCTTGGTGAGACAAATGTCATCTAACCAATCCAGTATTTAATCAAGGAGTATGATTGCCTTAAAGTACTAACTACAAGAAAAGTTATAGACATGAAGTTAAAGAAATAATTTATTGAATCAAAAACAAAATATTAATAGTTACAACAATGAATTTAATTTACCAACTGCGGTTTAATTATTTAAAAGAAAATGAACATCTAATTTTAATTGAATATCAATTGAATTCATATGTTATAGAGACGTGAGTTATTTAATTGTAGCTCACTCAGCTGACGATTCGTCATTTTAAGTAATGACTGATGATCTAGATGTTCCGTCGCGTATGTTAAAAATGTTGTGATATCTCAATAGATATGAAATGCCCTCATTAAGTACGTTGCCTTCTGTAGAAAGACTCTTGAGCAGGGATGTAACCCATTATTTACTAATATAGATATCGGCAGGACATCGTTCAGTGTCGACTCTGTATGCTCAGTCCATTAGGACACAGAAAGCAAGGTTACTACTTCCTTCTTTCTTTGAGAGCTGTTGATGAATCAATGTCTTGTCGAGCGCGCAGGTACTAATAGCTTCCTGATCACGTGGTCTTCGGCAGTCCCCTACCCTAGTAAGCTTCCCTCTCTTCAGTGTTCATTCTCTTACGAGGGTTAATTGCATCACAACTTGCAATATTTAGCAGCGTACTTTGGCTGCAGTAGTGACGTATTGGTTACACCATAGTTTGAAATATATTGTTTGATTCCTTCGAAATGTTCCATCTTGTCCACACGTGATTCTAGTCATGGGTTTCTAAAATCTCGTGACAATGACTACCTGCCGTTGCGACACGTTACTGCGTCACTCTATGTGTCATCTAACAGCTATGGGATCGAATCGTTACAAAATGGGGCGAGTTGAGCGGGGTCAGCAATCTTTGAAGCTACCATACTTATTGTACTATGATCTACTGTATGATAAATAAATAGAAAATAACAACTTTAAAGCGACAGAGCAGTAGAAACCTTTGTCAATGCGCGGTGCTAGGCCGTGGAGCCAAGCTATCTGCGGACTCGGGAGACGTGACTTCAAATCCCACCATCGACCGTCATGTAAATGGTTTTCCGTGGTTTCCAATCTTCAGCTTCAGTCAAATACCGAAACAGTATCTTCTAACAGGCCTCGACCTCTACCTTACATCTCCTAGCCAAGTTTCATTAATTTAATTTCTCACGAGGTTGGCGTCAGGAAGGCTGTATAAACCATCCACCGCATAGACTTTCATCGTATCTCATCCCCGACCCTTTTGAAAACGAGAATACTAAGGGAAGACATACTCACAATAATAATAACTCTTCTTTTGAAATTCATTTTTATTGTAGGCTAGTCCACTTTTTTATCAGTCTTATTAATATTAGGCTGTTTACTTATTTTAAACATCCACCTAAATTTGACAAGAAATAAAAATTGTGTCAACGTGTTACGAGGGCGTAGTGACTTTAGACCAATAAATATCCTTTGTGCCCTTAGGAAAGCGCTTGAGAAAATAGTTCATGAACACGTATGTGAATACCTAACTAAATTTAATATCTTCAATCCTTACCAATCTGGGTTTAAAAAGGGGCATAGTACCACCACTGCATTGTTAAAGGTCAGCGATGATATACGCTCAGCTATGGACAAGCGTCAGCTTACAATCCTATGTCTTTTCGATTTCAGTAAGGCTTTTGACTGTGTGAATCACAATATACTTCTTGCAAAGCTGAAATCTTTTGGCTTCTCTCAGAGTGCACTTTCCTGGTTCAAATCCTACCTTTCCATGCGTACACAGAGTGTGGTCCTCACGGATGGCTCCTCCTCAGACTGGAAATCGGTAGAAAGTGGAGTACCTCAGGGATCTGTCTTAGGTCCACTATGCTTCTCGATGTATATAAACGATGTTTCTAATGAATCCCGAAATAGTTCTGTTCATATATACGCTGATGACCTCCAAGACTATTTTCACCTCACGCCTAACACTGCATGTGATCGTATAAATCTGTTTAATGAAGACATTGACAGGCTTTGTGAATGGGCCCTAAATCATAATCTTAACTTGAACATATCTAAAACACAACTTATATCCATTGGATATACAAAACTTCTAAATTCAGTATATTTTAATTCACTACCACCCATCAAGATACTAGATAATAATATTAAATATAGCAACACTGTCAATAATCTCGGAGTGATACTGTCGTGGGCAGAGCATACGTCTAATGTGGCAAGGAAGGTTGTATCAACTATGCATCTCCTGAAAAGAACTGTTTCTTACACCCCTCCTAACATACGTAAGCTCTCCGTCCAAACTCTCATTTTTCCAATCATTGATTATGGCTCTGCTGTATACAATGATTTACCAGAAACACAGAACATCAAATTGCAAAGAGTCCAGAATGCATGTGTTCGGTACATTCTGGATGTAAGGCGAGATGAACTTATCACACCTTACTACGTGCAGCTGAAATGGCTGAAACTCCACGAGCGCAGGCAGCTATCAGTTGCCATTCTAACACATAAAATATTACATACCAAGACCCGGTTATATCTCTACAATGCCTTAACACCAATGCATTCTGTTCATAATCGAGAAAATAGATACACAAAATTAACACTCCAGATTCCTATACACCGAACCATGAAGTTCAATAAATCTTTTGTTTGCACCGCCTCACGCCTCTTCAACACCTTCGATTTATATAAGTTCGTCAACATTGCAAGCAATGCAGCTTTCAAAAGCCATCTTTCATCCTGCTTCTTGGAGCAGTATACCTCTCACATTTGATTACTGTATTATGTTAAAATACTTTTTTTAAAGTTCAATTATAACACAAGGACAATAGCTGACAACCTGTCTACTTTAATAGCTTTTCTTGTACAGTATATGGTGTTTGTTTTTCGGGCTGTTAGTCTGTATGCACTCTCACTCTTTTGTATATATTTTTTTCATTATCATTAGTATTATTATTATTATTATTATTATTATTATTATATTGTTACTATCTTTTTGTTACTATAATTGTTAGACTATGATTATTTATATTGTGAATGTAAGTGAAATGTTTTATTTTTATAAGCCCTAACCTTATTTTATGTAGGGCGCTACTGTAAAGGAGCTCTAAGTGTAGCCGTGAAAATAAAATCAATCAATCAATCAACCACTACTCTCGCCGCGCGCACGTGACTAGTGGTCAGCCTGTGGCGGTATGCAACCCGATATCTCGTGACCAATAATGCTAGAGACTAGTACGAGGCGTCAAAGGACTTGGGTTGATGTCCCCTTTCCTATGGACAACGAATTATATATATATATTTTTTGAAAATTTCTGTTTTAAAAAGTAGGCTATATTTTGAAATGTAAAAATCCTAAAACGTTATATATAGCCTTAAACGAAAGGTGTATTTTTAGAACAAAACTTGATATATTTTACATTTTTTCCAAAAAGGTTGAATTTTAAAAATTGGCTATAATTTGGAAATTAATAATTTTACAAAGTCGTGTGTTGAATTAAATTAATGTTCTTTACCCCCTCTACCCCTAAAACAAGTCCCAGGGTTCTAGGACAAAAAAGTATTAGATCTGCAGTGCCGATTTAAACACCTAGCGACATCAGTTTTTAAATTGCGCGCGCCTTAGCCATGTAATATTTGGGATAACTCGCGAACCAATAATCGGATATCGCTATGTGGGCTGTCGAATTACTTGGGGTGACGTCCCCCTTTTGAATTTACTATTTATTTTTCCAAATTTTGACAGAGTGCCTAACGACACATTTTGAAAATTTTGAATTTTTAAACTTTTTTTAATTTTATTTAATATTGGTAGTAGAGAGAGAGAGACAGAACCGGTTCTGTTTAAACGAGCATGTCGCTGGCCACAGTGGCTGTGTGCAATGGATCAATCGATATTTTGTGAACCATTGATCAGAGAGGGTCATGCGACGACTCGTTTTAAGGGTATTTTTTCCGATCTTTTCTATGGCGCACTTATTTACCCAAAAGACCCAAAACGACAAGGTCATTGACCTGAGATTTTATAAACTAATAATAGGATTTGGACCTATGAGGTATCATAAGACTTGGGGTGACACTCTCCTTGCTACGACATGTTTATTTACTCAAATATCCAAAAACAGCTAGGTCATCGCCCAATATATTTTGTGAACCAATAACGCTAGGGACTTTTATGTGAGCTGAAATAAAAGGTTATCATACCCCCTTTGTCGAGGACCAGGAATTTAACCGAAATGTTGTGACAAAGGGCTCAACTACACGAGGAACCCATTTTATTTATACGCAAGTGTACCTGGCTTTGGGAGGTAAGACTTTAGCCGCTTTTTGAAACTAATTAATTAATTAATTAATAAAGGAGTTACTTAGCGCACAGCGTACGCCGTGACCTGTTAAAGCAGGCACCACAACCGCAGGTCACAGCCCCGACAATCCTATATATTGCAAACCCATAATGTTAGATGTTTACTGTGAGTGATGAAACATAGCTAGGTAGAGAAAGAATTATCGTAGGCTACACGTATGGTGACTGACAAGTCTTTTACCATTCGAACTTGTTTTTAGACCTGACTGCAGTACACATTTTCGACATGTCAAATGTAATGTAATCTGACCGACCATTTCCGGTGATGTGTGTTTAAGAAAATGCAGAGAGTCTCTCTGTTGCTAAGCCAGAGTCAGCACTTTTATACTTGACGCAGGTGTTAGCCTTGGACGTTAGCCTTACACGTGTATAATAACAGGATGCTAAAGCGTGGGAAACGAAGGATCATACATGAAACATGACATATAAGGACACGTCTTAAACATTTCCACTTGTACTTATGTGACCACACGCTACAGCGTTATGTGAACACTTGGTCTTGTTTGACAGTTTTTTTTAGTTCGTTGGGTAAGCTGAATTAATTTTAAAAAATATTTCACTGCACTTTTCACCATTTTCAGCTTTTGGATAAATAAATAAAATAAAATTTGACACCTCACATATTTCACTTCCCCAGAAACAAATCTATTTAAATACACTGAAAATTTTCACACATATTATACATTAATTTATGAGTGGATTAATTATCGTAGGTTTATCATGATCTTAAAGAAATATAAAGTAATACATTGATTTAAATATTTACAAGTTCGATCTCTTATTACCGTCGAGTAATGTTCAAATAACATGAAACTTTTTTAATAGATATCCTATGGAGATTTCAGATGAGTTGAGAAAATCCCGGTCTGAAAGAATGAAAAAGTACTGGAAAGAGCGCAAGAACCAAGCAAAGAAGAAGTGAAGAAGAAGTGATTGTGGAACGACTCAAGTGGTCCAATGTGACCAATCAAGATTAATGAAAATGAAAATCCACAGCCTGCTTCCAGTCTCCGACCAGGTCAGGAATGGAATGAATGAAGCCCCTATCTAGCGGCGAGGATATGAACTGTGCCGGCTGCCGAGGCCTGACGCACTCCTCTGGGGCAATGATTAAATGAATGACAGATGAAACGAAATGATAGTGGAGAGTGTTGCTGGAATGAAATTTTGACAGGGAAAACCGGAGTACCCGGAGAAAAACCTGTCTGCCTCCGTTTTGTCCAGCACAGATCTCACATGGAGTGACCGGGATTTGAACCACGGACTCAGCGGTGAGAGGCCGGCGTGCTGCCGCCTAAGCCACGGAGGCTCACCAATCAAGATTAATAATAATAATAATTATTATTATTATGTCATCGGATCAGGGCGGATGAGCTCTTGTGATAGGGTAATGGGCCCTCAGCAGAAGAAAATGCTGGTGAAATCCCATTAGCTGCAGCGTCTGTACTCCAGTGTGGCGGCTGCGAAAGGCGTCTGTTCTCCATGTTAGGGGCGTCCTAGTTATGTGCTGGCAGCAGCTATAAAATGCTTGGAGAAATAGGAAGGAGGAGTCCGAGGAGTAACACCTCGTTAAAAACCCTTGGTTCAGCTGACCCGGCTGATAGTACCATGTAAGGGTCCCTTGCCAGGGTGACGGTGAAGACCTCAACGGTATCCCCAGTGGAAAAGAAGGATTTTGGAACAGTGTGGATGGTGGAAGGGGCAGCCCCGTGCTCGGGAACAAAAGAGCACATCAGTCGTAGCGACTGACCCGGAGCGGGCGGCTACAAATGGCGTCTGTACCCCAGGTTAGGGGCGGCCAAATATCATATGCTGGCAGTAGCTCTAAAATGCACTCAGCGACAGACGGTGCGACTCGTTGGTTGGGTTTATTTTTGTCGCATCACATGGCTACGTCTCTTCACAATTCGGAAAATGCCAGGGCGTCCCCCCAATGTGACGCGCGTCACTTGCTCCCGAGTGACGTGAGAAATGAGCGAGTGTTACCCTCCCATGGACGGGGTGGGTTAAAGAAGCTAGTCCAACAAGATTTAAGACTTCGATTTGCAACACTCAATATTGGAACGTTGACTGCCCGACATCGTGAACTAGCAGGAATGCTGAAATACAGACGTGTTAATACTGCATGCATCCAGGAGACAAAGTGGAGAGGTTCAAAGCAAAAGAAATTGGAGACGGCTATAAACTCATTTATCATGGCACCAGCTCTGTGCGAAATGGTGTAGCAATAGTGGTTGACGAGCACTACCGCAACAATGTCACAAATGTACAAAGAGTGTCAGATAGGCTCATGCCTATCGTGATAGATTCGCCATCCATAACTGCCCACATAATATATTGCTATGCACCTCAAACAAGATGTACAGTAGATGAAAAAGATGAATTCTGGAACAGTCTTGACGGTCGTCTTCGAGCAATTCCATCTTCCCGGGAGGAGATTTAAATGGGCATGTTGGGTTGCAACGAGACGGGTACCGGTATGTGCGATGCCATGGCGGACACGGATTAGGTGTGCGAAACGATGTTGGCTGTCGCATACTTGATTGTGCAGAGGCTCATGACCTTGCTATCACAAACACTTATTTTAAGAAAAGGCCAACACATCTGGCTACGTACACCAGTGGAGGACATTCTACGCAGATTGACTACTGGATGACCCGACAACTAGATAATATGAAGTTGGTGACAGACACCAAAGTGATCCCATATAACAGTGTCGCCCCCCAACACCGTTTGCTTGTTCTAGATTTTCGGAAGTATAACAAGAAACTCAAAATGCCTACGACTGGACCAGCGCGAATTAGATGGTGGAGACTGCATGCACAACAAGCCCGGTTGCTGACAGCTTTAACCAACTTCTCAGTAAACTCCAATCAATCGGTGAACGACATATGGAATGATGCTGTGCAACAGATACATCAAGCTGCAACAGAGACTCTGGGGAAGACCATACCTAATCGACGCTACATTGACAAACAGACCTGGTGGTGGGATGAACACGTCAAGCAGGTAATCAAGGAGAAAAAGGTAGCATATAAAACCTGGTGGAACTCCCGTCTAGATACAGACCTTCAGCGATACCGTGAGCACAATTTAGCAGCAAAACGAGCAATAGCTGCTGAAAAAGACCGTTGTTACCAAAATATGTCTGACCAACTTGAAACGTCATCTGGAGAGAACAACATTTATCGCATTGCCAAATCTCGTCACCTCTCAACTCAGGATTTTGGACACGTCATGCACATTAAAGGCTCAGACTACAAACTACTGCGAGACCAAACAGCTATCCTTAAACGTTGGTCAGCATATTTTTTTAAAATAAGCAATAAAGATTTTACACATCCTCCTATTGTAAGCCCTGATCCCACCTTCGGACCTGTGCCCCAAATTACAGCTGACGAGGTACGAATAGCCATAACAAAAATGAAAAATGGGAAAGCCACAGGCCCAGATGACATCCCCGTGGAAATCTGGAAAATGCTTGGGAAGCCTGCTGCAGAATTCCTTGCCACGCTCTTCCAGCTGATCATCACCGAAAATAAACTCCCACATGCATGGACAACTAGCATTACAGTCCCACTCTGGAAGCGCAAAGGTGATGTTAATGATTGCTCGACTTCTCGACCTATTAGACTCCTCTGCCATACTTTGAAAATATTTGAAAGAGTGCTGTATAGGAGGCTCAGAATTATTGCCACTGTCACACCAAATCAATGCGGTTTTGTTCAAGGTTGCAGCACCACTGATGCAATCTATGCCACACGCCAATTGTTGGAGAAGCACAGAGAGAGACAGAAGAGTTTACACATGGCCTTCCTAGATAATGAAAAGGCCTTTGACAGAGTTCCACATGACCTTATCTGGTGTGCTGTTCTTTCCCATGGGGTTCCGGAAACCTATATAAAGTGGGCGCCGGAATCTCCCCGCCTATCGATATCACCGTCGGTGTTCATCAAGGCTCTGCACTATCGCCACTGTTGTTTATCCTCTGCATGGATACGGTTACGGCTGACATACAAACACCACACCCTTGGACCCTTCTTTTCGCTGACGATATTGTACTTGTACAAGAAACACACCTTGAAACCCAGCATCAAGCGCAAATATGGAGGGAAAGGCTGGCTTGCCTATGGACTGCGCCTTAACATCCAGAAGAGAGAATATCTTGAATATGGCCTTAAACCGACGGCACTGTCCAAATTAGCGATCAAGATCTGCCCAAGACAAATAATTTTAAATATCTAGGGTCTGTTATCACGTCAAATGGTGATGACACTTTAGATACACGGGCGAGGGTAAATGCGGCCTGGCTCAAATGGAAGCAGGTCACTGGTGTCCTCTGCGACAGAAAGATGCCTAAATACCTAAAGACAAAAGTTTAAAAGACAGTTGTACGTCCGGCAGCAATTTATGGGGCCGAATCCCGCCCAATGACAAGAAAACATGAACAGGCTCTGCACACGATGGAGATGAGGATGCTCCGTTGGACACTTGGACTGACTAGATATGACCATGTCAGAAATGCAGATGTTCGACAACAATTAGGTGTCACACCAATTACGGAGAAAGTGAGGGAAGCTCGTCTCCGTTGGCATGATCATGTTATGCGACTCTGTCGCCAAAGTAGCTTTCATCCTGGACCCAGGTGGAATGCGACCACGCGGACGACCTGCGAAGCGTTGGATCGACAACATTAAGACGGATATGCACGATGTTGGCTTACAACCTGCAGATGTCAACGACAGGAAAAAGTGGAGAAGATGTAGTAGAGCAGCGGACCCCGAACTGGGATAAACGCTAGGAAAGAACAAATGTTCAAATAACATCCAGTTCATCTTATTTTCATGTTAATGTTCAACAATTTTCTAATCCTTGACTAATTTGCAGCAACATGTTCATCGTAAATGTCTATTCCATGATCTGATCTTAATAAATTATTATTATAAATAAATAATCATAATTTCCTTTCATAATCATTGTTATCATCAGCACGATTAATTAATTGATTGATATTGCATAGGTAACTATCAATTTAATTGATTACAGATCACCTGTAAAATTAATTGGTCATTCATCAAAGAATTGATTAGATTAAACTAATTCCAATAAATTATTTTTAATGTTTTTCAAAATTCATATAAACAGCATCATACATTTTAATCATATCATTATTATTATCAGCATAATTATCATTATTATCAGCATTATTATTATTATTAGCACGCATATCATAAATTATTGTTATTTTTGGACTGTGTTAACATCGACACGTCCTTGAATTCAACTCATCAACAACACAAGTAGTGAAATTCTCTCATTTCACACTTCAATCTTCTAAATCTATATTGGATTGGCCATCTGACTCACATCCAATTTTTGCCACTATAAGACCACTTTAAATAAAGTGTCTGCATCATTAATATAAAATATGCTACTATTAAACGTGCTGTTTCCAAAAGTAGTTATTCCAAATGCTTCATATAACTCGATAATCCACTAATTTAATCATCTGAATCCTTTCTATTCCATCAGTTCAACATTGATAATCAAAACAAATAATTCAGTTCAACAATATCCCGTATTTCAATTATAGTTCCATGGCTTTATTATAAATTGCCACACTAAATGCATTCATGATCGATGATAATTATCAATTAATTATAATAATTTAATTAATTCTGCATAAACATTCAATTCTTCTTCTCCTTGATTTCCCGGTTCCAGTGATCTGGGTCGGGGTGTGAATCAAGGACCTCCATACTCTTCTGTCTCTCCACCACTCTCGTCCCTCTTCCAATACATCCTCCACTTTCACTCCTCTTTTCTCAACGCTCTCCCTCACTGCATCCATCCACCTCATCCTCGGTATTCCACTTTGGCGCCTTCCTGTGACTTTCTCGGTAAATAATCGCTTCGGGACTCTGTCTTCTCCCATTCACATCATATGTCCATACCATTTTAGCTTACTGATATGGATTTTGTCTTGTAACTTTGGGAATCCTGTTTTCTTCCTAATTTCCTTCTTCCTGATTTTGTCTCTGCGGGTCTTTCCAATTATACCTCTAAGGAACTTCATCTCAGCGGCCTGAATTCTACTCGTACTTTCCTCCCGTTTAGTTGTTGTCCACGTGCCTGCTGCATACGTCTCTATAGGTGTGTAATAGGTTGAATACAAGATTCTTTTACATTTCTCCGGAACTTCCTGGTTCCACACCAGACCCCTCCCACTCTGATAAAACCCATTTGCTTCTTGGATCCTCTTACCAACTTCCTCACTTATCCTTCCATCATCTGTTAGGACACTCCCTAAGTATTTGAAGCTTTTCACAACTTGTAATGGTTTTCCATCTACTGCAATATTCCTCCTACCATCTCGCACATTTCTTGTCATCACCATCGTATGACTCTTCTCCACACTGATTTTCATTCCATGCTCTTCTATCTCCTGGTTCCAAACATTTACTTGTTCTTGGACTTCCAATTCATCGTCCCCCCATATCACTATGTCATCAGCGAAGAGTAAGGCCTTTGTCCCTTTGCTTCCCATTTTCAGTTTCACTCGTTTATGGATTCCATCCATGACAGTGAGGAAAAGTAAGGGGGGCAATACACTCCCTTGTCGGAGACCCGTTTCTACAATGAACCAGTTTGTTTGTCCAATATTGGTCTTGACGCTACTGACACACTGACGATACATGGCTTTAATCATTTCCACTTCAGCTCTACCTACTTTTCCCCTTATCAATGCATCCCAAACCAGTTGTCTTGGCACACTATACTATGCCTTCACAATATGTATAAAGGTGATCACCAAATCTTTTCTGTATTCCCACCTTTTCTCCATCACATTCCTCATCGTAAAAATAAGATCAAAAGTTGATCTGTCTCTTCGAAATCCATATTGTTCTTCCTCCATTTCCTTTTCTACTACCATCCTCAGTCGTCCCTCGAGTATCCGTTCAAATACCTTTGCCACATGTGAGATGAGGGTGATTCCTCGGTAGTTGTTACAGTCTTTTTTTATCTCCCGTCTTGAAGACCGGGATTATTAGACCTTTACCCCACTCTTCTGGTACTTCCTTATTTTTCCTTATCACCCGAAACAATCTGTACAACCATTGCATCCCTATGGGTACAGCTGCCTTAATCATCTCTATAGCTACCTCATCCACTCCTGTTGCTTTCCCACTCTTCATCTTCTTTTATGGCACTTTCTATCTCTAACATTGTTACATTCAATTATAGTTCATAATTATAATTTACAATTAATTCATTATGTTAAATTAGGTCCAATTAGAAAAACTAATTAACTACCGTGTAATTCCGCCCCTTAAACAACAATAACTAACTAACTAACTATCTGTTAAACCATCCGCAATCGCGTGAATAATAATCGTGCTGAAATATTCAGAATCGCGAAAAAATATTAAGATGGCATGAAATAAATTAATTTAAATTAATTAATTAATAGAGAACATGAGATTATAAATAACAAAAGTAATAGTCGTTGAAATATGTGTGAAATAATTATCAATAGCAATGTCTAATACCTAAAATGCTCTTTATGTTTGAAAATCAGGCATAATATAACAGTCACCTGAAATTAAAATCAATGATTAATTCATGGTAATGGCTGTCATAGTGTAGAACAGGTATAGCTTGGACTCACTGCCATTATAGGTGGAGTGATGTCTGACGATGCCAGTGGTGAACACTCAGTTGAACTTTTGGGAACCCAGACTTCATATAATATTATAAACATGAGAACATTCAAGAATATCAACTCACCAGTCAACATGATGAAGGCTGGTGATTTATCGTTCCAGAAATTATTAATCTGCATATCCTGCATTACCTTTACGGTATTGTTCAGTGAATTATGTTCTGTTCAGAAATATGTTCAATTGTAGATTACACTCATGAATAGTATGGTGTGAATGTCTTGCTATTAGAAGCTTACGACATCGCATGGCATAACTGTGCTTATGTGTAGAATTATAGTGTGCAGTTAGCCTTCATCATGTTGACTGCTAGTCCATTGTGGTGTGGGGTAATATCGTAAAATTTACTTACATCAGCCACTGCATATTCACACGTTTTACACTGAATTTATCACCTGTAGAATATCAAGTTTACAGTTCATTCGTCTGGTATCGAACTCACGTTCACTGGCGAACTTAACTTTCGCGAACGTGACCCTAATGTAATCAGAACCTCGGCTAGGTAGGTTTGACATTTAACCATGAGAATTAAACATCCCGGCACTGCACTGTACTGCGTACAATAAGCGATAAGTTTCTGTACTGCAGACCATTATAAGTGAATGAATACTAAAGCCAGTCAAGCATGGCTCCGTCTCATCGACTGTCTTCCTCGTCACGTGGGTAGAATAGGTAGGAGTGATCATCCCTTCTCCTGTCACATAATGAGAAGCTTCACACATATCAGATTGATAATAAATATTCGGCTATCTGCTACAAAAATCTTAACCGTTAGTCAATTGATATCTTCTTTTATCTTTGTTTGACAATAATAAGGAACGCAGATTCATTTCTAGATGTATTAATTAATTATGATCAGCAAGACGTCATAAAATGGAGTTTAATGCCTGACAGACAAAATAAATCATTCCTGAGTTCGGAGACTCGCTCTCCGGCTCTAAGCGTAGATCGGCCAGCGATCCTTCGTTTTTACCTGGCTCACGGCTGGGGTAGCCTCGTCACATTACTGGATTTCGGTCACACATTCCCCACTCCTCGTTTTTATAAGTGATAGAAAACTTATAAATCAACTACTTCTCAATAATGTGAAGAAATCTAGCATGTCTCTTCTTCTCACTATACTCTCTTGAAATAACTTCTGAGATTCCCTGAGTTGTAATTCTGAATTACATGGTTGGATTCTATCTCTGCTACTCGATAGCTGTTGTTGCCAAATACAGTAACTACAGTATCTTGTAGGAACCAATAAAAGCTTGTCAAACTCGCTGTATATCCTCATGGGTAGGTTTGAAGATACTGGTCTTCTTATGAGAACTAGATCGTTCTCACGCAAAGGTTCCCTGAATTTTCTACCAGCATGTCTCTCTTTTCGTTTATCCGCTTGTTGTTCCAGGCTTGCTTTAGCCATTTAAATCCTCCTAGAAATAGATGGAGATATTTCCGGTGGTGTTATTATACCATCCCAGGCTCTTTCTGGCTTGCATCCATTATGCAAAGTATAGGGTACCTGAGATGTACTTTTGTGAACAGAGGATTTGAAAATTTCTTCTACTATGCCAATAACCTTCATCCATTTGTCGTGTTCATCCGAGCAGTATAAACGACAAAAGTTTCCAAGTTCAGACATAATTCGTTCTGCCGGATTTCCTTCAGGATATCTGATGGTGTTAAGAATGTGTTTGACGTTGAGTCGCTCCTTTGCCTCTTGAAATTCTTAACTGGTGAACTGACTACCGTGATCTCTTAGTAAGAATTCAGGTTTCCATGCTTCACGAAAACCACAGTTTTCCAGTCGCTTAATGGCGTAGCGTGATATCGCTTTCTGGATTGGATGAACCACAACTAGCTTTGAAAATACGTCCATCGTAACTAGAATGTACTGGTACCCTCTGAATGACTTAGGAATTGGACCATAACTATCTGAAGCAAAAAACTCTCGCGGTTTTGATGGAATTATCGCTATCGGCTGTTCTTTGGCGAGCTTTGATACATATTTACTGAGCTGGCAGCTATCGCATGTTCTGATGACTTTCCGTATGGACTCTCGCATTAGTTTCCAAGAGAAAAGCTTCTTTCGCTGCCTGTAAAGTTTTATCAACTTCTGCGTGTCCAATAGATCGGTGTGTGAGCCAAATCACTTTATTCAAAAGCTTAGGTGGTACTACTGTCCTGAGGCGAGTATTATCCTTGTCTGTGAATTTCATGACAACATCTCCCACGATGTGATAATCTATCGTTTCTTTCGATTTTCGGTTGTAATTACGATCACCACGGACCATTCTATGCTTTAGGAATCGGTAAATATTCCTTAGAGGTGCATATATCTCTTCTGTGATATCGCTATTTTCCTCAGTTTCTTTAGAGTATCCATATCCTCCGGAACTATATCAATAAGATGAATCTCTTTTTCACATGGATTTCGGCTAAGAACATTTGCCAACAAATTCAGCTTGCCTAGACGATGAATGATTTCCACGTCAAATTGTTGCAAGAATAATGTCCATCTTGTGATTCGGTCATCTGCAAGGTCTGTTTTCATCATATATTTTAGAGCTTGATGGTCTGTAATAATTGTTACTCTATATCCAATCAGGATCCTCTTCAAAGTCTGTAATGCATAGAACGCTGCTAATGCCTCTAGTTCAGTCACGTTGTAATGCTAAATAGTCATTCCTTCTATCCTTCTCCATCTAATACAGTACTGCACTAATGCCAATCTTAGATGCATCTGATTCTATATAGAAGTTGTTTCTCGAAAAATGCTCTGTGAAATGCCTCATTACACTCCTCGCTACATTTCCATTTGTTATTAACTTTTAATAAATTCTGGAGTGGTGCCATTATCTCAGTATAGTTAGGACAATGTGCAGAAAAGAATTGGCGCATTCCCACTTGCCGTATATTCTTTTGCTGCGGAAACTCCGATATTGCCTGCATCTTTGTATGATTCGCTCTATATCCTGATCCGTCAATAATGTGACCTAACAATTTAATTTCCTTGTGGAAAAACCTGCATTTGTCAAAGTTGACCTTGAAGTTGGCTTCTTCCAAGTCCGCAAATAGCAAATTAAGATGCTGTAAATGTTCTTTCTCATTTGTTGAAGAAATAATTATTGTCATCAATATAACATATTGCAAATGCTTTGACGTCCGGTGTTAGGTTCGAATCTAATGCCCTAATCATAGGCGGTCCGCTATTTTTCAATCCAAAAGGCATTTTCTTGAAAGCATAGTAAATTTATCAAATAAGATTGCTGCGTATTTTCGACAGTTCTCAGATAATGCGACATGATAAAATGGCGTTGTAAGGCCGATTGTTGAAAAATTTCGTTTTCCTTCAAATCTTCTCAATAATTTCCGAATCTTCGGAGGTCGATCGTGTACCAATAACAATCGTTTGTTAAGCCCTCTTGCATCAAGACATAAGCGTAGTTGACCGTTCGCCTTCCTCACTACAGCGAGTGGATTGAGAAATGGGGTAGGCATGCGATAAATAATATCATCATCTTCCATCTGTCGAATCATCTCTGCAACTTCGGTATGCCACTTTTCTGGATTACGATTGAACCGTTTTTCTTTTCCTCTTGTAGTCTTCCCTTTTTCCTCTTTTCTTCGGAGTGTCAATTATCGGAATTGTTCTATTTTCTTCTTGGTTATTACTGGCCAGAATAGCCGAGCAGATCAGTGGACATTTCTATAATTGCTGATCAAGGTTCGTTATAGTGATTTCGTACTATGCCGAATCGTGATTAGTGACACCTCTTTCCTTTTAACTTCCTTTTTCCGTCACCTGTGACAACCGTTTGTTTCTCTCTGGGCAGTCTTCTGTTTTTTCTATCCTGGTAGGACCTTTTTGTTTATGCACCCGTTCTCATTTTCGAGATACCTTGTTTTTCTATCCGTTTTTTCCCGTTCGTTTGTGTTTTTTATAAAGGTGCGCGTAGAGGTGCGAATCTAGTTCACTTAATGCAATTCCGTGATGCCGGATTAATGTTGATACCATCAAGGTAAGTTACGTATTTTTGTCATTGCTCATTGTATGGAATACTAGGGCGTTTCGCCTATTCTAGTATGTCCATGGAGTATCTGTTTCGTTCCCGTTATTCTTTGTCCCCATTTCGTCGTATCTTTTTGTGTAGGTATTTGGTCCGGTTTACTGAGTAACGTGTGTTCGACAGTAAGACCTATGCCATATCTCTTATCTTTTTGTTTGCCTCTTATCTTAGGATTGCGTTTTCATATGCAAATCCATGAGTTTGGCTTAATCCCTTCCTGACGTAACTTATTTTGATGGGTATCTTTTATTTTGTGTTGCAATACCTTTCTCGTAATTATTTTTAATATCGGTTACTTGCCCCTTTTTGTGTTTATTCTTTTACGTCATATCTACGCGCGCTTTTATTAATACTCCGTCCCTCTCGCACTCCCTCATCTCCTTCAGGGCTATTTGAGCTACCGTTCGCTCCTTTGACGGTAGAATCACTTTCCCCGACTCTTTGTCTAGCCCTCTTAATATTTATGTTTCACAATGTAATTTTACTCTTTACGAGTATACTTTCCCAGATGTGTCCCCCCCTTTATCGTTTCTTCTACCGATCATGACATTTACGTTTCGATCCTTCCGCCCGTTATTTTACCTAATATCACATGTTTGACGTCCACTTAACCTCATTCATAGCATGTAATGCTTCCTCGTCATTCCTTGATGTTATCTCTTTGGTCAATACATTACCTCTTCTTTGCCTAGGTGTTGAGTATGCGTACCTTATTTAGTCTTTACTTCTTTAGGCTAAGCTAAACTAGGCCCATAATGTATAGCGCATTCGAATAGAACTTGCATTCACATGGCAGTGAATGTACGTTCAATCCATCGCCTCTGATACCTTCATAACCTTAGTCCGGTTTAATGGGCCCAGCGCCAGGCTAATCGGTACACACTTCCACTGCGAACTACATCTTGCGACAGGCCAGACGGCACAAATGGTAGGCAGAGCTTGGTCGCTACTCGAATGTATCGCTCTACATGTAACTACACCTAGTTTCATTCCCCAAAATGACATAAGAGGACCGCTTAGCCCACAAATACGTCCAACTGTACGTGTAAGTTGGCAATATTGTACTTATAGTTTGTTTTTGTTTTTCATGTGTCGAGACAAAAAGATGGCTGGAGATTGTTGTGAATAAAAGAAAAACAAACTGTTGTGGATTTGGTAAGGAGTTTGTAAAAATTATCATCCTGGTGATAATTTCTTGCCGTAGCAAACGCATTTGAGCTTCGTTGTTAAAGGTAAGGCCTGTATCAATTATATTATCGTGCCTTTTCTGCGAGTGTAATGAAAAATATGAATAACGACATCAAGTGTGAAATCGAGTCGCCTACTAATAGTGATGCGTTGCATTTAACCAACACCAATGCTTCGACGAAACTTGATTGGTTGGAATTCGACCCCCTAGTTTCTACATTGCCTATTCCGGCAGCACATAACTCAAACTTCCATAGTGGAAATGTTGGTAACATTGTGAACAAATGGAATGTCCGATATTCGGGGGAGGAAGGCACTTCCTCGGTATTTGAATTTACTACACGTATTGAAGAATTGTGTGCATGCTATGGTTTAGTTCCTGACAGTGTTGTTCAATGCCTCCCTATGCTATTATGTGGGAACGCTTTAAAATGGTACCGTCTAGTCCAGTATCCCTTCAGTTCATGGGTTAGTTTCGTGAATGCTTTGAAAAGGAGATTCACGCCATCTGACTTTGAGCATGCGTTAAAGCATGAGATTTTCTCCCGTACCCAAGCTCTCGGGGAGAATATTGATGATTATGTCACAGCGATACGTATCCTAATATCTCATCTTTCAGTTCCACTGCCTTCTAGTGAAACTATTAATACTGTTTATTGTAATTTACATCCCTCCTTTAAACAGTTTATTCGCCGGTCTTCAGTATTAGATACCGAAGATATTCTTATTCAAGGGCGTGAATTTGAAGCAACTGCCCGACTGTGTAATCGATATATCCCACCTCCAGAGCCTTCTGAATGTATGTTTCCTGAATTAGCGTTCAAAATGAATGAACGTAGTAATAAGATCGATATGCCTGCATGTGGGCAACGTGGCAATAATACTACTCCAGCTCGTTGGTCGACACGACACTGCAACAATCGAGGCAATACCTTCGCCTCTGTTAATTCACATAGAACTAATGTTCGCGTTAATGCTGTGAATCATGTCCAACGTAGTATCCCTCGTTTCCATAACCTTGATGTAAATGCCCCTCCTCATGTGAATGCTTCCACGTCCCCGGTTCGATGCTGGAACTGCTTAAAAGGGTCACATACCTACCGCGATTGTTTAGTACCGCTAAAAGGGGAGTTTTGTTTTGGGCGTGGTTTACAAGGAGTAATCAAACCAATTTGTCCTCGTTGCAATGCTACTAATCCCTTGGAAAACTAGTGAAGCTTTGCGATAATGAATCAAATCGTGAGGCTAAGAAGATTTATTTTGGCAAGGAGTATTATTCAGTGATATCCGATGTACCTTTTTCCAAAATAATTCAACCGTGGGTTCACATTTCTATTTCTCAGATACATTATTCTGCCCTTTTAGATAGTGGTGCGTGCCAAAGTTTTATACGTAGGTCGGTGATTGAGGAGATCCCTGACGCATGTAAACGTCTGCACCAGTCCCGAAATAATTTTGTCTCAGCCTCTAACAATCCCATTCATGTCTACGAATCAATTTCATGCCATGTTAAAATCCACGATTTTTCTTGGGATCATGAGTTTCAGGTCATGGATAATTTAGCTGTACCTGTCTTGCTGGGTGCCGACTTTATGAAAAAAAAACTGGATTGAGGTTAGACTTCAGTGATGATACCTACAGCTTTATTTTTTCATCTAACCAGAGGTTTCCTTTTGAGAATTTTATGTCCGGAGTGTTTAATATTCTACCTGACTGTGTGATGCCATTACCCCTTTCCTTATTATCTGATCAAAGGCAAATTTTATATGATTTGGTGAATGAATTTTCTGATGTGATCACTGATCAACTGGGAAGTGCTGTTGGGTATGAATGCCATATCGATTTGACCGATTCTATTCCTGTGAGATCTGCTCCGTTCCCTTGCTCCCCTCACAAACTTTTAGCCATGAAGAGACATGTAAGTGATCTGATAGAAAGAAATGTAATAAGACCTTCCAAGTCTGCTTATGCCTCACCTGCCTTCTTAGTTCCTAAGAAAGAAAATGAGTTTCGTCTTGTGGTGGACTATCGACTATTAAATAAAAAGGTGGTATTCGATAATTTCCCACTTCCTAACCTGGAATCGGCGTTTCAACACTTTCACAACGCGAAATTCTATTCTATAGTTGACTTAAAATCCGCGTATTATCAAATTCCTTTGGATGAACAGAGCCGCAAAGTTACTGCTTTTTCTACCCCCTTTGGGTTGTTTGAATATTTGAAGTTACCCATGGGAATTGCTATCGGAGCCCAAGTGCTCAGTCGCGTATTGGAAGACCTATTGGGAGATTTGAAATTTCAGTACGTTTTCAATTATCTTGATGATCTCGTAATCTATAGTAACACTTTTGAAGAACACGTTGGTCATCTTCGTGAAGTTTTCGGGCGTCTAAGACGAGCAGGTTTAACCGTAAGTCCTGGGAAAAGTTCGTTAGGGTGTTCCCAGATAAAGTTTCTAGGTCACGTGCTGTCCGGTGAAGGTATCTCGGTTAACCCTGAACGTGTGAAATGTCTACAAGAACTTCCTCGTCCTACTTCTTTGAAATCCTTACGTCGTGTGTTGGGGATATTCACCTTTTATTCCATGTTCATAAAACATTTTTCTGATGTTGCCGCCCCTTTAAATGTCTTGAAGAAGAAGAACAGCACTTTCGTTTGGGGACCTGAGCAAGAACGTGCGTTTGTAAGACTAAAGGAATCTTTGTCTAGTGCTCCTGTATTGCAATCCCCTAATTTTAATTCGGATTTTTTTCTGCATTGTGATGCTAGTGATCTAGCAGTTTCGAGCGTGTTGAGTCAACGAGTGAATGGGAGATTCGCCCCCATTGCTTTCGCTAGTCGAATGCTGAATGAACATGAAAGACGTTACTCCATTTTTGAGAAAGAAAGTTTGGCGGTAGTGTTCGGGTGTGAACGCTTTAGGAGTTTTCTGGAACATAGACGTTTCACTGTGTATACAGATAACGAAGCTTTAAAGTGGAGTCTGTCACATGTCAATAAATTAGGTCGTATTAACCGATGGATCCTACGACTATCTTCCTTCAATTTCAATATTGTACATGTGAGAGGCAGCGAGAATTCTGTTGCCGACTGTCTCTCACGTATGTTTGAGGAAAACGTTACTATCCCCGTTCCTCCTCCCTCCCCTCCTTCAGAACCTCCCGAACCTGTGTTTTTACTGCAACACTGTCCTTGGTCTTTTGTGGATATCAGGACCTTCCAAGCTGAGGATCCATATTGTATGGAGTTGCGTGGCAAAATGACGAACAAAGATCCTTCTTGTTCCGAGTTTTGTATTCGAAATGACGTTATCGGATACACGTTACCCAAATCTTCGAAATTTAGGAGTTTTGCTCCTGAGGCTGTTCGCGACATGCTTTTATCATATTACCATTCCTCCGCTTTTGGGGCACACATCGGTATGCGCAGGACCTTCAGAAAGATCTCGAACGAGTTTTATTGGCCTTCAATTAAGTCTGATTCCTTTGGCTTCGTCCGGAAATGTTTAATCTGTCAACGTTCCAAGCCTGCGCAAAACACCAAGGTCGGTCTGCATCAAGCAGATATTGTGACTCGACCAGGAGAACGTTTATTCATAGACTATTTTGGTCCACTCGTCCGATCAAAACAGGGTAATCAGGCCATTCTCACTGTTATCGATGGTTTCTCTAAATTCGTTTGGCTTTTCCCCGTGAGAGAAATTACGTCAAGAACCACCGTAAACTTCCTGAGTAAATATATATTTGGTATATTTGGGCCACCCAAGTATCTGGTATCCGATAATGCTACTGTGTTCAGATCTAAGACTTTTGAGACTATGATTTTCAATAGGGGTATTCGTCATGTGTTCCTGTCTCCCTATCGTCCCCAAGGGAACCAAGTTGAACGTTTTCGTAGAAATTTGAAGGCTTGTATTTCGGCCTTCCACAACGCGGATCATGTTTCTTGGGACGTAAACCTGCAGTATTTCTGTCTGGGATTCAACACTTCGTTCCACTCTTCAACTCAAACTACTCCTGCAGAATTATTTCTCGGTAGGACACTTGTGGATCCCCTACTGCTCAAGTGGAACATAGAATACTTATCTGAACCTTCGAGACATTCTTCCGTGTCCCAAAAATGGGAGATGGCTGTTAAGCACTTAAAAAAGGCTCGGACCAAAGTAGCTGAGAGGTTCAACGTTGGAAGACGTACCATTACTTTTCAGGTAAACGACAAAGTACTGGTGAAGCTTCACCCTGTGAGCAATGCGGCGGCGCAGATCTCGAGTAAACTGAGCATGCGATGGTCTACTCCACACATTATCACTCGTTTCCTCACACCTGTCACTGTGGAGCTTGTGAGTGATGACAGACTGCAGCAAGTATCTACTGCTCATGTCACCCAGCTGAAGCGTTTTGTAAGTTAAGTCCATCTATCTTTGTCACATTTCTTCTCTTTCCCTTAAATGCTTATTTTTCTCTTGTGACATGATTTTCAGCTTATTTCTTCCAGTTTACGTGCTTTGGCGCAAGATGGCATTGCTATCAATTATAATTATCTACTTCTTTTCAGGTTATTACTTCGAATAATATTTAAATAGATGACGTCTAGTCATTTTTCCTCGTCCCTAATTAATCTTTGTCGGAGTATCGTGGTAGTCGCCACTCAACTTTATCCCATTATTAGAATAAGATAATATCGCTCTCTATTAATCGTTCTTTCTTGTTTTAGTTAATGATCATATCTGCTCTCTGACATCCTACCTTGAGAGATTATGGAAGACAGCTTTTTGTACTTATATTTATTATATATTGTAAATCTCTATCTTTGTAACTTTTGTATAATATTTGGCGAGGAAGCTAGGGTTTTTATTTTATTTTAACTATTTTGTTTTATCTGGTTTAACTTAAGTTCTTATTGTGAAATTTTCGTACCTTGATTTTTATATTTATCTTCATTGAAGTATATTCTTTTGAGTCCTCCCCGTCTTCCCCTACTTCTAGGCTCCCTCCCATCACATTTTCGTGATGTCCCTTTTTTTAAATCCCTTCTCCCTTCCTTATGTTTAATTACAATTTTTGTTCGTCTATTTTGGTGGACGCAACAAAAATTTTGGGGGTGTGCGTGGGAATCTGAACCGTTTTTCTTTTCCTCTTGTAGTCTTCCCTTTTTCCTCTTTTCTTCGGAGTGTCAATTATCGGAATTGTTCTCTTTTCTTCTTGGTTATTACTGGCCAGAATAGCCGAGCAGATCAGTGGACATTTCTATAATTGCTGATCAAGGTTCGTTATAGTGATTTCTTACTATGCCGAATCGTGATTAGTGACACCTCTTTCCTTTTAACTTCCTTTTTCCGTCACCTGTGACAACCGTTTGTTTCTCTCTGGGCAGTCATCTGTTTTTTTCTATCCTGGTAGGACCTTTTTGTTTATGCACCCGCTCTCATTTTCGAGTTGCCTTGTTTTTCTATCCGTTTTTTTCCCTTTCTTTTGATTTTTTTTATAAAGGTGCGCGTAGAGGTGCGAATCTAGTTCATTTAATGCAATTCCGTGATGCCGGATTAATGTTGATACCATCAAGGTAAGTTACGTATTTTTGTCATTGCTCATTGTATGGAATACTAGGGCGTTTCGCCTATTCTAGTATGTCCATGGAGTATCTGTTTCGTTCCCGTTATTCTTTGTCCCCATTTCGTCGTATCTTTTTGTGTAGGTATTTGGTCCGGTTTACTGAGTAACGTGTGTTCGACAGTAAGACCTATGCCATATCTCTTATCTTTTTGTTTGCCTCTTATCTTAGGATTGCGTTTTCATATGCAAATCCATGAGTTTGGCTTAATCCCTTCCTGACGTAACTTATTTTGATGGGTATCTTTTATTTTGTGTTGCAATACCTTTCTCGTAATTATTTTTAATATCGGTTACTTGCCCCTTTTTGTGTTTATTCTTTTACGTCATATCTACGCGCGCTTTTATTAATACTCCGTCCCTCTCGCACTCCCTCATCTCCTTCAAGGCTATTTGAGCTACCTTTCGCTCCTTTGACGGTAGAATCACTTTCCCCGACTCTTTGTCTAGCCCTCTTAATATTTATGTTTCACAGTGTAATTTTACTCTTTACGAGTATACTTTCCCAGATGTGTCCCCCCCCCCCTTATCGTTTCTCCTACCGATCATGACATTTACGTTTCGATCCTTCCGCCCGTTATTTTACCTAATATCACATGTTTGACGTACACTTAACCTCATTCATAGCATGCAATGCTTCCTCGTCATTCCTTGATGTTATCTCTTTGGTCAATACATTACCTCTTCTTTGCCTATGTGTTGAGTATGCGTACCTTATTTAGTCTTTACTTCTTTAGGCTAAGCTAAACTAGGCCCATAATGTATAGCGCATTCGAATAGAACTTGCATTCACATGGCAGTGAATGTACGTTCAATCCATCGCCTCTGATACCTTCATAACCTTAGTCCGGTTTAATGGGCCCAGCGCCAGGCTAATCGGTACACACTTCCACTGCGAAGTACATCTTGCGAAAGGCCAGACGGCACACGATACAATTTCTTCTTATACGGTGAGGTATCGGTTAGTTGAATCTCGTATTCAACGTTCTTAATTAGTCCGGGTTTGTTATTGAAAATACCAGTGAATATCTCTATCAAGTCATGTAACTTCTGTTCATCTTCTGGGTTAAGTCTTTCTTTCTGCTCTAACAGCTGTTCTTCCACTTCAATCATGTTGACCATTTCATCCAGAATGTTCATATTACCAGATTCCAATTCATTGATTCTATGAGCTTCATCATTCTCTCGCTCAGTAGAAGCAAAATATATGGGCTTATTCTTCATATCAATTATCATTCCATTATCGGTAATAAAATCTATTCCGATTATCATATCAAAATTTGAATTGGATATTACCAAAAATATGTGTTGCAGTTGCCTCCCTGCAAGTATCATATTCAACATAACTTGTTGTCTACATTTGATCATTCTGTCTGGAATAACTCCCCTGATTTTTTGCCTATTTTCAATTTTGAAAAAATAGGCTTATGAGATCACCTTTTGTCCGTGTGTGTGTGCGTGTGTGTGTGATTCGTGTGTGTG
Organism: Meconema thalassinum; assembly: GCA_946902985.2. Classification (NCBI taxonomy): domain Eukaryota; kingdom Metazoa; phylum Arthropoda; class Insecta; order Orthoptera; family Tettigoniidae; genus Meconema; species Meconema thalassinum. Next base: position 397,489,325 of record OX336394.1, on the reverse strand, counting down.
TCCCCCCCTAATAAAATCTAAACGGCTGGAGCGATTTCAATGAAACTCGGTATGTTCATAGCACTATTCCCGGCGACCTCGACCGTGCCCTTCAAATTTTGTTACGTCTCACCAATGCAAAATGGCGGCTGTGCGAAATATTTCACTAGCATTCAATATCTCCGAAACTATTACCGATATCGCCCTGAAATTGTGTACGGTGATAAAGGGTACTACTAGAAGTTCACCTATGAGACTTTCAAAAACCTGGTGACTACAAAACCAACATGGCGGTCAAGCGAATTTGAGAATTTTAAATAGACTTTTCTCGCGATTTAACTATCCACACGTAATGAAACTTGGTACAGCAAATGTTTATACACATTGTAATGCACTGGAGTCTAATTTAGTTCAATTGTTTACATAACTTCAAAATGGCGGCTGTGCGAAATATTTCACTGACATTCTATATCTCCGAAACTATTACAGATATCACCCTGCAATTTAGTACGATGATAAAGGGTACTGATACAAGTTTACCTATGTATATTTCATAAACTTGTAAAGTAGAAAACGAACATGGCGACCAAGCGAAGTTGAGACTTTTAAATAGACTTTTCTCACGATTTAACCATCCAAACGTAATGAATGTAGGTACAGCAAGTGTTTATACACATAGTAATGCACTGGAGTCTAATAAAGTTCAATTGTTTACATAACCTCAAAATGGCGGCTGTACGAAATATTTCACTGACATTCTATATCTCCGAAACTATTACAGATATCACCCTGCAATTTAGTACGGTGATAAAGGGTACTGGTACAAATTTACCTATGTATATTTCATAAACTTGTAAAGTAGAAAACGAACATGGCGACCAAGCGAAGTTGAGACTTTTAAATAGACTTTTCTCACGATTTAACCATCCAAACGTAATGAAAGTAGGTACAGCAAGTGTTGATACACATAGTAATGCACTGGAGTCTAATTTAGTTCAATTGTTTACATAACCTCAAAATGGCGGCTGTGCGAAATATTTCTTTGACATTCTATATCTCCGAAACTATTACAGATATTACCCTGCAATTTTGTACGGTGATAAAGGGTACTGGTACAAGTTTATCTATGTATATTTCATGAACTTGTAAAGTAAAAAACGAACATGGCGACCAAGCGAATTTGAAATATTTTAATAGACTTTTCTCGTGATTTAACTCTCTGAGCGCAGTGAAATGTGGTACAGTAAATGATTTTGCAGGTTGTAATGCACTGCCACCTAATTTAAATCAATTGTTTACATAACCTCAATATGGCGGCTGTGCGAAATTTTAAAATTAAGTTTTTATTTCTTGTGTCGTAATCATGCGATCGAAGTGAAAGTTAGAATAATGAACCTAGGCAATAATTGTCCTTGAATGGTACATACTGTAATTCTATGGCCGAAATATTTAGACGGTTCTCAATATCTATGAATCTTTTACAGCGACCAAACTATTTTTTTTTATGTTCATAGAGACTATGAACATATGTTCACCTATAGGACTTTCATTAACCTGGTGAGCACAAATCCAACATGGCGGCGACGCGAAGTATAAATATTTAAATGGACGATTCTCGCGAATTAACTATCCGAGTGCTGTGAAACGTTGCACGTTAAATGCTTATACAAATGTTGATCCACTGGCATCTCATTTTTTCAATTGTTTGCATAATCACAAGATGGCTGCTGTGCGTAATTTTAAAATCTCTTTTTTACTTCTTGTGTTCTAATCATGCGATTGAAGTTTGAATACCACACGTACACAATAATCTTAATGTAATAGTACAAAAATAAAAATCCAACCTGGCGACAATCTGAAATATTTAGACGGTTCTCAATATCTACGAATCTGTTACAGCAATTAAACTGAAATTTTGTATGTTGTTAGAAGAAATTAACATGAGCAGGATATATGAAAATAGGCTGTATAGTTCTTTACGGAACTACTTGTTACTGTTGATGCCGGAAGAATATCAATCTTTCCCTTAGTTTGAAGCAAGTCCAAACATGACTGTGAGATTATTGAAACCATAGCATCTGGCATCTCATTATCTCCAAGAAATAACTGGTATTCATATCTCGTCCCTCGGCTGACTTCTTCGTTTTCTAATATTAAGTCATCATCTTTTATTTCATAAAGTTCTTGGATTTGTACAATGTCATCATGGATTAGTCTATCATTGAGCATTATTGCTGTTGCCGAATCGGCGTTTTTTCTTCCTGCGGGCCGATTATGCTAGGTTGAACTAATCTCTCCTCCTGGAAGGTCGAATATTTCTGAGGTGATGAATGTATTCTTGGCTTTCTCTATGCCTGATATTCAGTTTACTGTCCTGTCGCCTTTGATTATCGTCTTGTATGTTATTATAATTCATTGGATAATTGTTATATCTCCTAGGCTGGTACTGAACCCGTATTTAAAGAGCTCAGAGTAAGGCACGAGGCGAGGATCGAACTGAACTCGCATGACAATTATATGTTTTCATTTAAAGGGGATAGATAGACACCCCACTTCTCAGACAAGCATTCAGCAGAGCTAGAAAGACAAGCAGACGCGAGGAAAGAATTATATCGGCTCATTTATTAGAAGAGAAAAGTAAGATTTTGTATAAATGAATGTTATACAATGGTAATAATGTAGATTTTGTCGAACTGGAAACTGCATGATTTCAAGTTGTTAGCGAGGACTCGCCAGCGAGAACCGATAAAAACAGGTCACGTGAGTCAAGCAGGGGAGATGCAAGTAGGCACGCAGCTGACGCGCGACAACAAAGCCGAAATAAAGACAAAGAAGTCAGGTGACAGGTTCACAGCCAATAATGATATTACAAAACCATGAGAAGCAATTATATAGTAATTACTCTGAAATACTTTTAATAATAATTAGAGGACATAAAAATAAATGGGATTTAAAAATAGACATTCCGGAATGAAAGGAATGTTGAATTGAAATCGGATAAAGCAGATATTTGCGTGTAAAATGAACCTATAATTTAGTCGCCAATTTACGAGAAGAACTCTATCAAAGTTTGATAAGGAGGGGAGAAGCCTGCCTTCGATCAAGGTCTTCTATCACGAAAGCTGGAACAGTGCAGACGTGTCGGTGTAGCGAAATTTGAGTGCGGGGAAGTGAGAGTTGAGTTGACGGAGAGTCCGCGACCAGCTTCGGTCAAGCAGTATTAAAGCCACGGTGAAGTAATACGACTAAGGAAATAAACTTAGAATATTTCTGAAGCTACAAACGAACTATTATTAAGACGAAGTGAAATATAAAAAAATGAACAGTATTGAAGTTACATCCACGAGAGTCTACGTAAATTGTATTCAAGTTAATCCAATTTTTTAAAGCTACAGAGTTATTGAAAAAATAAGCATTATAATATTCTACGAAAATAACTTGAACATTCGACTGATATCACAACGATTTCGAGATATAATTTTAGATGGTTCTAAAATTGGGTCGACGAGGATGATTCTTTTGAAATCTTTGAAGGCTTCCGGGATAGCACATTAGGCATCGAGAGGGAAACTGGTGTATGGCAATATGTGGATTCCCGGAGTAACATAAAACGCCGAGGAAGTAAAGGATGGTATAGTGTACATCCAATATCTACGTCAACGAGAGTCACGACATAACCGACTGCAGAAATGAGTTTCCAACGCCATTCCGGAAATCTCATAGAACTTATATTTCTGATCTACGATTACCGGAGAAAACTTCAAGAGAGGTGCCGTATGAAGCATGAACAACAGACTCATCTGGGTCAGAAGCGAACGAGTGAGGGTTGGTTCGAGTCTAAGCAGGGGTCGCCAAGGGTGAGGTCAACCGATCTTAGTCTTCCAGAGCAGAGCCAACAGTGGGAGTCGAGAATCAGCTGTTCATTCCGAGAACGCTGAGTCAGCTGTTTCGAGTGGGAGCAGTAATGTCACTACCAGCATTCCAGAAGACCCAGGTTCGAAGCAGATGATACGGGCTGAAGGTAGATACAGCGATCTGACTTATATTTCTTAGTTTTGTCTGTAGTGTGGATATATTTGATCTGGCCATTGTTGATAGCTATTTGACGATGTTTAATGTCTATATTCGATATTTCAATTTTCGTTCAATTAATTTCAGTGATTTTAAACGTCATCGTATTCCGATTTTGACGAATCGTAATTTGTATTCTTCGACGCATTTTTAATATTTGTTATTCTTCGTTTATTCGAATTCGTATTTACGTAATGTGGAATATTTCAGGGTATTTCATGATATTTCATAATACAACGTTAAATGATATTTTATGATGTTATATGATATTTTATTTCAGGTTGAAGTAACGTAATAATGATATTAACATGATTCTTAGAAGAATTCTAGTTTGTTATGTAAGACGGAACGTATGACAACTCTAGACCAGCGATAAATAAAATGAATACAGAATTGTAATGGATTGTATCGTCACGTAAATGTGATAGAAATAATGTGGAGAGATGATGGAAAGAAGGAATTATTATTCCGTAATTTGTAACATTTATTTATTTATCGTATGGCTTTTAATGCCGGGTGTGTCCGAGGACATGTTCGGCTCGCCTGAGACTGTAGCTGCTTCCGGCGTACATCCTTAGGGTGAGCTACAAGTTCCGTTCAATTTCAAGTAGTTCCAACTTACGCTACCAGAGATCAATGATACCTAGTGGTGAACGTTGGAACATTGATAGAGTGTTCCGACGAAATCTAACCTAACCGTTTATTCTGTTGAAGGATCTTTTACATGCCATAAATCTATGGCATGGGACCGCCGGCTTTACTTCCCCTCTGAAGGAAGGCATACTGAAGGATTGTTAATGCTCTTAAAAAATCCGACGACTTCGGCCGCGTTTGAACCCGCTATCTTGGGCACAGCAGTTCAGCATGCTACCAACTACGCCACCGAAGCCGTTTTTGTAACACTGAAAGGAGAGGAAAGGAAACGTATTTTTATTAATATGATATATTCAGACAATAATCTCAAAGTTAAACACAGAAAGGAGATAAACAACATAGTGGTTATTTAATAATAATAAAATTGTACTGTCATATTGGACACAGAAAGTTGAAAGGAATCGCTAATGCAATGTATTAAGGTGAGAAGTATTCAACAAGCATTACGGAAGTGAAAGTATAACAAGCAATAAATAATTCGAGCACGATGAAGTGTATATTAATGTATAAACGAAAGGAATACTATTGTGGAAAAAAGTATGAGGAAGGAGATGATGTTATTGACGTGGTGATTGTTGAGAAAGTTACGTAAATGTGAGTAACACGATGTAGTATTGAGTTCCGTGCACTATTTTAAGTCGACGAGAAAAGGATTGCATGTAGGAAGGATTATGCGTTTAATAAGACGTTATGTAAGACTTGTGTTATATAGCCGGACTGCGCTGAGAACGCTCGGCTCAACATGCTAAATTGATGATCCAACTGCCTTCCAGCCGCTAGTTCATCGCCACCACCAAGCTCCACCCAACCACCTGTCTTATCATCTCCCCATCTCCCATATTCAAGCAACAATACCCCACTACAAACCGTTACCCATTGTTTCAAGCTACTTCCTCATTCCACTGCTGACCAAGGAAAGGAGCGGAACCCTTGAAAATGCCGGAGGCAGTTTCCGGTGAAACATCGGGAGATATCCTGTCTGGACCACGGCCTATAAGCCCAAAAAACTTGTAAAAAATTGTAAATACTGTAATTTGGTGAATAATCTCTTGTATAAATTTTCATACAATCTCAAGCAGCAAAGTCGAATGCAAAGTTTGCTTCGTTATGATTACTTTTATTATAGACGCAACATTTTCGCTGAAATATTTTTGTGTGATGAAATAGCCTACTTGCTTCGTTCGTCTTCGATTAATAAATTTATTTTTCATTTTAAATTCTTTCGGATGTGGTGATTTATATTAATACAAAGGATGTGTTATGAAAACCAGTGTTTGATATATATTTTTTCCAACGTACTGTAAGTCTTCCACCACGAGATTTTCTTTTTGATTCTCGAGTTCTTCGTTCTGAGCTAGTTCATTTTTCAGCCTCCATTGGTTTCTCTTAACGCATTCTTATTTCATTTGTGTATCCCTATTCCTGGTTGATCATATTGGTAGTTTTTTGTTGGGATTCGTATCGCGGTTAATTACAAGTCGTGAACCGGGTGAGTTAGCCGTGGTCGTTACGGCATGACTGCTGGCAGTCGCTCACATCCGGGAGGCGAGGAGGTTCGAATCCCCCCGCCGGCAACCTTGAAGATGGTCTTCTGTGGTTTCCCATCTTCCTTCCAGGCAAATGCCGGGGTTGGTCCCTAACTATAGGCCACAGCCGCTACCTTCCAACTCCTCGGCCTTCCCTTCCAAATTTCCTCCCCAACGGTACTTGTAGCTCACCCATTGGGTGTCCGTCTCGAAGCAGCTACAAAACTGGCGAGCCGAACATGTCCTCGGACACTCCCGGCACTAAAAAGCCATACGCTAATAAATAAAACAAGTCGTGAAACAAAAATACGTCTTAGAGCGCAAGTAGTGTGTTTGTGAGAGTTCTGTGACCTCCACCTCCACATTCCTCCACACAAGATGGCGACGGCGCGATATCTCTCGAACGCATGGTCAGATTTTGACGAATGAGGTGTCATTAAACTCGGGCTGATACCCCCTTTCCAATGGACAACATATTTCCACCCCAAAATAAAACCTACCCCTACTAGGGGGTGAAATTGTAATTTTTTAGAGAATCTCTCTTTCCAAGTGCAACATGTGAGAGTTTAAATGCCAATATGGAATGAAACGTTGTTCTACACAAGAGACATGTATACGGTGGATAGTCATTATGAATTGGAAAGGAAGGAAGGAAGCTTGTAGTTTAACGTGACCGTTAATCTTGAGATCATGAGTCACGGGACCTCCTTTTTACGTGGAATCCGAACCACAGGACATGGCATTTCACTTCGAAAATCTCACATGCATTGACCGGGAATCGAACCCAGACTGCCATGGTGAGAGGCATACAGCTAGACCGCTGAGCCACCATGCCCCATCACTATGAATTAACATGCTTGTATTTTGTTTTTATGCATGCCCACTCGTAGCTTTTGTAAGAGGGTGGGGGAGCGGATCCCTGTGGACGGGTCCTTGTTGACTAGCCCCTTTGGACGGGTCCTTTTGAAGGGGGTCCTTTATGACGGGTCCCTGTTGACGGGTCATTGTTGACGAGTCCCTGTGGACGGGTCATTGTTGACAGGTCATTGTTGACGGGTCCTTGTTGACGAGTCCCTGTTGAGGGGGTCATTGTTGACGAGTCATTGTTGACGGGTCCTTGTTGACGAGTCACTCTGGACGGGTCCTTGTTGACGAGTCCATGTTGATGGGTCATTGTTGACGAGTCCTTGTGGATGAGTCCTTGTTGACGGGTCCCTGTGGTCGGGGCCCTGTGGACGGGCCCCTTTGGACTGGTCATTGTTGACAGATCCTTGTGGACGAGCCCCTGTGGACGGGTCCTTGTTGACAGGTTCTTTTTGACTAATCCCTTTAGACCAGTTCCTTTGGACTGGTCCCTATGGACTGGCCCATGGTCCCAAATGCTATGATGAAATTAAACGTTGTTCCTCATGAAACGCATGTGAAGAGCCGATTGCTACTATGAATTAACATGTTTGTTTTTTTGTTTTTACGCATGCGCACTTGTTCTTTTGTAAGTGGGCGGGCTTTTTGAATAATGATTTATAGATGAGTTATTTTAAAAAAATACCAAAAGATCCAAAACTAATAGGTCATTAGCTTCTTAATATCTCATGAACCAATAAGGCTAGGGACTTGTATGAGAGGTTGTTGGACTTGAGGTGACATTCTGTTTTTGAATTTATTATTTATTTTTGTCAAAAGGGCCTAACTGCACTTTTGTTAATATCTCGCTAACTAATAATCAGAGTGGGTCAAGTGAGGTGTCATGGGACTCAGGATGGTCAACCCTTTTCCATGACCAACGAATTTACCCATAAGATCTAAAACAGCAAGGTCATTGACCTATGATTTTATAAACTAATAATCAGAGAGACTCAAGTGAGGTGTCATGGGACTCAGGATGGTCAACCCTTTTCCATGACCAACGAATTTACCCAAAAGATTCAAAACAGCAAGGTAATTGACCTAAGATTTTATAAACTAATAATCGAATATCAACATGCGAGGTGACATAGGACTTAGAATGGTCAACCCGTTCCCATGGCCAATGAATTTACCCAAATACCCAATATATCAAGGTCATCGACCTGAGATTTTATAAACTAATAATCGGATACGAACATGTGAGATCTTTACCATGTGTGATGAAACATAGCTAGGTAGAGAAAAAATTAGTGTAGGCTACATGTGTGGTGACTGACAAGTCTTTTACCATTGAAACTTGTTTTCAGATCAAACTGCAGTATAGAGAGAGTATAGGTTGCAGATATGGGTTAATAAATGACAAACGGTGTAGGCCTACACAAACTCTGATTTATCGATTCAAGAATTAAGAGTAGACTATCTTTAATTGATTGGTTAAAGAAGATAGCTAAAACACAAAAATGCTCAGTAGTTACCGGGACAAGATGGTCGCTACACACAACAAGCTTTAAATACTTGAGGCTAATAATCTATACACACACACTCACTTGTTCTAAACTAAACTATGTTGCTGTCAGTGCTCAGACAGTAGGCTGATGACAAAATGCATTGCTAACAGAAATATAATCATTTCCGGTTGTATAATGTTACCAGCTATCCATTTTGTGTTGCAGTGGTAAGCACTTTTAGCTCTTGTACTGGTGGTCTTAACTCGATTTCCAGGTCTGAGGCCTAGAACGGGTCAAACTAAGAAACAAGGGCATGGTGGTGCAGTGGTTAAGCTGTTAGCCTTTTCACGAGGGTTCGATTGCAGGTTAATATGCATGTCATAAACATATTAAACAAAACAAAACAGAGATAACGTTTAAACTGATTACATTTGTGTCTTTTCAAATTATTACTTGGATTACAAATACAAAGGTGATCTGGGTTTGATATACACACTAAACTGCAAGAAAGCCAAAAGAGCAAAAAGCGTAGGTGGAGCAGTGGTAAAATTGCTATATGTAGAGAACTACCTAGCGGTTTTAGGAACTGGCAAAGCTATATCGCATAAACAGTGCAGTTTACAATCCAGCAATCAAATTTGTATCTTGTGGAACAGAGAAAATGCACTTTTACCGTGATGGATAGCAAATGAAAGCAGATGAATGACCTATGCATTAGCCTACCATAGGGTTATAACCACGAGGTGGAGGTGTGACTTCTATATTTTATTGTTTAGAGACATGGCTTTTTGGTAACCAGTAGATTTAGTAGATTTAGTATTTTGTAAATATTCATTTTTGTAATTGTAAATAGTGGAAACATTTTTTTAATAGTAAATGTTAAATGTATAACTAAAAGTTCTTTGGGATAAGTGTGTATGTCAAGGATAAATAGCGTGGTTGTATTTGTTTTTCAAAGACAGGTATGGTTGTGTGAATGTATGACTATAGATAGAATGATAGAGAGAGAGAGAAAGCTTGTGTGTGTGTGTGTGTGTGTGTGGGTAGCATTGATTGTTCAACCAAAGCAAACACGGCAAGGTAGGATGGTGGGGTAATTAAAGTATATAGCAAATGGTAAATAGTATACTGTAGTTTTTTTAACACTTGTGTTTTTTTTAAATGCAGCGGTCGATAGGTGTTATTTTGTAAAACAGTCTTACCTACAGTAGTAGTAGTAGTAGTAGTAGTAGTAGTAGTAGGAGGTCTATATGTTTTTGGAAACAAACAGAAAGAGAATGCACTATTGCCATGGCCAAGCACTTCCATTAAGACGATTTCAAGAAAATTTAAATCAGCAAATGTGTGTTTTACAAAACTAAACTTTCAACATGGACTAGATCATAAAAATTGGAAATCCATGTTTCCATATCAACACAATTTAAAAACTTAAAACTGACATTTAAAAAATGTAAATGGGAAATTGACAAATGTGTAAACAACAAAATGGAAAATTCATGTTTCCATATCATGAAATCCAAAAACTTTAAACTGACATTTTCAAATCGTGTACATGGAAAATTGACAAATGGCAATGTGTGAAATGTGAAAATGAAAAATGAACAAATGGCTATCATTATTTAAAAAATAATAAGTCCAGTTAAGTCCAGCTACCGAAATTCACGGTATATTTTTCTTCTTAGCGAGGCTATTTTTATTTTAGGTTTATAACATTTTTATTTAAAGTGAACTTAGATTTTTATACTGTTGTTAATGTTTGAGTCTTCAGTCTTTTGATTGGATTGATGCAGATTTCCATGCCTCCCTGTCCTGAGCTAATCGTTTCATCTCTACATAGCTACGAACAGTGATTTAGTTGAAAAAAAATATTTACAGGAACTCACCTTATTAATTCAGCAATTTCCAAATGGACTCGTATTGGGTGTCAAAATCAGCGGCCTCGTGTTTCCGACAAGTTGTTTCATCAGCTGAAAGTCTCCCCTTTCGTAGCCATGACTTGACATATGGCTGTGGGTTAAATAAATGCACAGGAGGTCCTACGCTGCTTATGAAAATAAGTCCGCTTGATCTTTCAACAAGCAGCCTATTTCTCTTTTCGTTGTGGATCTCATTCATGGTACTGAAAGCTCTTTCAGCATCTGCTGAAGAGATGGGAATGGTCTGTACAGTCTTGATTAAAGGCATCAGCTCCACTGGAATTTCCTTGGTCTCGACATACTTTCTAAAAGCATTAATGTACCTCCTCTTGTCTGACATGTGGAAAAAGTCACAAAGGTTGCCGACACTCTCATCACCATAGCGGATATCCAAAGTAGAAGTGGAGGGCCAATTATTTTTGTATAGTACCTTTGAATCACTGATAACTTTTGTCATTCTCTCATGTCTCTGCTGACTAGAGCTGGAACCAAGATGAGATGGTGTGGACACATTTTCCATAAGCCTGTTATTTAAATTGATCACAAGACTTCTGAAAAACTGCTTTCTGTCAATTTTTACAACTTTTTTAGAATCATGTTTCTAAACTTTTTGTTTTCTGCTGCTTTAAGAACTGTTCTGTAGTATTCTCCAGAAGCTGAGTTACACATAGATTCAAACATTTTTATAGTGCGCTTGATTGCATTTTGAGCCTCTGTCAGACTTGTCTCTCTTTTCTGCAACTCGAATGACAAATCAGCTAACTCAACAAGAGCATCATACATAATTGCAATATTTTCTAGAAATTCTATACAAGTTAACATATTTTCTAGACCTTGGAATTTTGCAATTTCTTTGGAGTCCCTCTGGTGGTCATTTTTGGCCTCACTAAAATGTTTTACTAGAGCACTGTAGCTTTCCCAGACAGCTTTTACAGTTCTCTGGCTTGAAACTACCCATCTTATTGTAAATATTTTCCCAATCTTCTTAACTCTTTGTTCCAGTGAAGCAGCACAAATGTTGAGTTCCCTTTGATTTTTGGGAGACATGCTGTATGAAGAATACAATTTGTCAAAGAAAGAATGGAAATGGTTAACACCTGTAACTTCATTCCTTGTATCATAAACGGCCAATTCCAAGCGATGGTTTAAACAGTGCCAGATTACTATATCTGGAAATAACTTTAAAAACTGTGCTCCAACTCCATTTTTTCTACCTAACATTACAGAGGCCCCATCACATGCTAGACCAACTAAATGTTCTGCCAGAAAGTTTTCATTCATCCCATATGAAGAAAGATTCTTCAATATCTCTCGAGTAATAACATCTGCTGTAGTTGATTCAAGTTCTATCAAGTCCCAGAAAAAGGAAACAACTTCAGAGTTATCTGAAAGAGCACATCTCAAACATAATACTAACACAGATTTTACACTAACTGTTGTTGATTCGTCAATCATAATACTGATTTTCCTCTGATTTTCTGTTATAGATTTTGCTATTTTATTTCTCATTTCCTGTGAAATGTGTTCAATAATATTAGCACAACTAAAATTTGTATGAAGAACTCGTCCCACATCTAAACCATTTAATTGTTGAAGTTCAACATAAGCCTGTAGGTCTACGAAGGGTCTATTTCTTTTCGCAATTGAGTATGCTGTTCGAAATACTCGAACGGTGGTTTCTAAGTGTTTGACATTCATAGTGTCCAAGCCACTTTCAAATATCTTTTTATTGGATTCTGATTTTTGTAACATAGATTTTTTGTGAGATTCTGAATTTTTGTGCTCAAATATTTTTTTCCTAAGGCTTGTTTGTTGTTGATTAATATTATTTCCGTTGGGATGAACCTTGCATTCTACCCTTACTTTCATTAGCTTAAGTCCTGCCCCTTTAGAAACTCCTAATCCTAATTTACTTTCCTCTTTACATATATTGCAGCCTACATTTTTATTTCCTGCAAATAACCACTCGTTCTCTGACAAAAAATAACGGTACTGAGACTCGTTCCAACAGTCTGGAAAATCTTGTTTTCGGTAGGTGGGTCCTTGAATTTCACAGTCGATGGTAGAAGGTGTAGAACCATAACCTAGATTCTCCCTTGAACCTGCATCACACGTTTCAGCAACATTTAACCCAGGGTCTATCTCTATACTCACGTCTTTAATGAAACTAATGTTCTCGGAACTCCATTCAGTTTCGTTTTTACTTGAGCCATCACACACCTTTTTTGTATTCTTTGATTCTTCATCTTCATCCCCAGCACGTTTTTTTTAACCCAGCCACTTAATTAAACTCATTGTCACAAGTTGTGACTCACAACTCACTTTCACAGTCACTGGAAAACTTGAAAGGTACTACGGGGCTACTGATATTCATTAACTGCAGAGAGATTCCGTAATATCTGCTTCACAGCAACACATCGAGCAAAACATAAAATAAAACTTGAATTCACACAAACATAACGAGCGGAAGAAAGTTGTTGTGCTCACTTCCCGCTCTCCGTATCCAATAGCAGTGTAGCCAACCTTAGAGAACCAGAAAAACGCCCAGGAGTGTAAAAGCGACCGTATTTTATGAACATAAAACCGTAAGGTTCGATATTAGTCCGCTAGAGTACAGCCGTGACGTTTCAGCGCTATGTATAGATTATAAACGATTTTCTTACTGAATGTAAAATTGTTACGTCATTCTAAAGCGGGAAGATATTTTCCGGAACGGCGTTCCGGCCCGTTACGGTCCAACTAAACCACTGGCTACCACACCCTACATCCGAGGCAATCTGTTTAACATACTCTAACCTTGGTCTACCCCTACTGTTCCTGTCCTCGACCCTTCCTTCAATAACTAAGCTTGCTATTGCTGGGTGTCTTAGTATGTGTCCTGCCAACCAATCTCTTCTCTTCAAATGCAGTCGCCAGAAACATTTCTCCTCTCCCACTCGTCTTAATACCGCTTCGTTTGTAACCCTATTTACCCATCTGATCTTCATCATTCCCCTGTAACACCACATTTCAAACGCTTCAATTCTCCTCTTTTCTGCTGCACCAATAGTCCAAGATTGACTTCCATAGAGTGCCAGGCTCCAAAGGGAAGAAAGTAGGATTCAGGCATCCGAAATGAAGTTTATATGAACAATGCTTCAAAGGACAAGTAGAGACAAAGTAAGGAACGAAACAAACGGGACAGAGATATCAGTGCTACAAAATATTTGCAGAAGCAACGATTAGGATGGTATGGGCATCTTCAAAGAATGGGAAATGAGAGGACACCAAAAGCTTATTTCAACAAGATTATCCCAGGAAAAAGACCAGTAGGAAGACCAAAGAAGAAATGGTTTGACCAAATCAAGGATGATCTTGAAGACAAAGGGCTAGACAGGAGAAGGACCCATGAAAACCAACTATTCATGGACAGGAAAACGTGGCGAGGGCTCGTTAACAGCACCCGGGCGACTGGAGCTGGAATTTGATGATGATGATGATGATGAATACCTAAATCTATATTTGATGTCAACAGATTCCTTTTTTGTAGCAATGCTTTCCTTGCCTGAGCCAACCTACTTTTTATATGCTCTTTGCTTCGTCCATCACTGGTTATTTTGCTTCTTAAGTAACAGAAGTCTCCTACTTCCTTCAGCTTTTCACCTGCCAATTTGATGTCCATAGAGGTATCTGATTTTTTTCGGCTGCATTCCACTATTTTTGTTTTACATTTATTAATTTTCATCATGCATTCTTTCCTCAAGGCGGAGTCCATACCATTCAAAAACTCATTGAAATCCTCAGGCGTGTCAGCCAAGATGACGATGTCATCACCAAATCTCAGAGTTGAAATTATTTCTCCTTGAATCTTCACTCCCACTTTAAATTTTTCTCCTATCTTCTTCTTTGCTTGTTCAATGTAAATATTGAAAAGTATGGGTGGTAAGCTGCAGCCTTGCCTTACACCTTTTTGAATACCAGCTTCTCTCTCATGTCATTCAGCTCGAATGACTGCTGACTGGTTTCTGTGTAGATTGTAGATCACCCTCCTATCCCTGTACTTTATTCCAATCGTTTTCAAAATGTTAAACAATTTAGTCCAATCAACATTATCAAAAGCCTTTTCTAAGTCTACAAATGCCATGAACGTTGTCTTATCTTTCCTTATTCTACCTTCCAAAATCAGTCTATGACTTAGTACAGCTTCCCTTGTTCCTACATTTCTCCTGAAACCAAACTGGTCTTCACCCTACTCTGTTTCTATCTGGCTTTCCATCCTCTTGTAAATTATACTAGACAGGATCTTTGAAGCATGCAAGTAGTGGTTTTGTAAGAGTTCTGGCACCACCGCCACCTCACCCACCTCACGAGATGTCGGCCGTAGCTTAACTTAACCTAGCCTAACCTAACAAGATGGCGGCAGTAGGTGAACTTAACCTAGTCTAACCTAACAAGATGGTGGCAGTAGGACCTAGACTAACCTAACAAGATGGCGGCCGTAGCTTAACTTAAGGGCCTAACTACACTTTTGTTGATATTTCCTGAACCCATGGTCGGATTTTAACAAATGAGGTGTCGTAGGACTCGATCTAACGCCCTTTTTTTCCTCTGGACAACTTATTTCGATCCCAAAATAAAACCTACCCCTACTAGGGGGCGAAATAGTATTTTTTTAAGGTAAATGTGGCTTTCCATGTGCAACGCGCATGAGGTCCGATACCAGTATGAAATTAAACTTGTTCAACATGAAAAACATGTATAGTCCTGCATGCCGCTATAATTTAACATGTTAGTTTTTTGTTTCTACGCATGCGCAATTGTTTTCTTAAGAGAGCGGGCTTTTTGAACAATGATTCAGATAAGTTATTTTTTTTAAATTAACCAAAAGATTTAAAACTAATAGGTTATCAGCTTTTCAATATCTCATGAACCAATAAAGCTAGGGACTTGTATGAGGGTTCGTTGGACTTGGGTGACGCCCTGTTTTTGAATGTATTATTCATTTTTTGTCAAAAGGGCCTAACTACACTTATGTTAATATCTCACTAACTAATAATCAGAGAGGATCAAGTGAGGTGTCATAGGACTTAGAATGGTTAACCCTTTCCCATGACCAATGAATTTACCCCAAAATCCAAAACAAGGTCATCAACCTGAGATTTTATAAACTAATAATCAGAGAGGGTCATTTACCGTTACACAACATTATTTTGGTGAGCTCTACATGTTGTTTGAGTCTTCAGTCTTTTGACTGGTTTGATGAAGATCTCCATGCCTCCCTGTCCCGAGCTAATCGTTTCATCTCTATATAGCTACCACACCCTACATCCTAGGCTATCTGCTTAACATATTCTAACCTTGGTCTCCCCTACAAGCTCTTGGGTTCAATTCATAGCTTTAACACAAAAATTTAAAAGTGGTATGAGGAGTAAACAGTCTACTCAGTCTCGGGTGGTCCAAATAGGTAGAGGGGGTTTGATTTACACCTTAACCATAGAGCACCATGTTTTTTTAATTCATTAAAATAATTATAGATATTTGTATTTTCACTTTTCACACATTGCAATTTGTTAATTTTTCATTTGCATTTTCTTAAATGTCAGTTTGAAGTTTTTGAATTTCATGATATGGAAACATGGATTTTCCAATTTGTTGTTTACACATTTTTTTCTTATTTTGTATACGGTATGTCAAAAGTTCATATTTGCGAAACATGATTTTTTACTTTTAAGTTTTTTGTAAATGGTGTTAAAGTCAGTGCTTGACCATGGCGATGGTACAGTCTTTCTATGTGTTTGCAAAACATAGAGTTCTACTACTACTGCTGCAGGTAAGGCTGTTTTACACACTCTCTCTCTCTCTCTCTCTTTCTGTGTAGTCATACATTCACACAACCATGCCTGTCTTTGAGAACAAACACAACCACTCTATTTATCCCCAAAAACATTCTTGACACGCACACTCATCCCATAGAACTTTTAGTTATACATTTAACATTCCAAAAATGGTTTCCACTATTTACAAAAATTAACTATTTACAATTATAAAAATGAATATTTACAAAATACTAAATCTAATAAATCTACTGGTTACAAAAAGCCATGTCTCTAAACAATAAAATAAAGAAATCTCACCTCCTCCTCGTGGTTATAACCCCATGATAGGCTAATGCGTAGGTCATTCGTCTGCACACATTTATTATGCATGGAGACAAAAGTGCATTTTCTCTGCTCTACAAGATACAAATTATGGTTGCTGGATTGTATCCTGCACTGTTTATGCGACATAGCTGCTTTTTTATATGTTTATGACATGCATGTTAACCTAAAATCAAACCCTAGTCTACCTTACTGAAGGGCTAACAGCTTAACCATTGCGCCACCATACCCTTCTTTCTTAGTTTGATTCGTTCTTTGCCTCAAAGCTGGACATCGAGTTAAGATCTCTAGTGCAAGAGGTTGAGTGCTTGCCACTGCAGCACAAAATGGTTAGCTGGTAACATTAGACGAACGGAAATGATTGTATTTTTGTTAGCCATGCATTTCTGTCATCGGCCTACTGTCTGAGCACTACCAACAAAAAAGTTTAGTTTAGTTTTTTGCGAGCGCGTGTATATATTATTAGCCTCAAGTAGTTAAAGCTTGTTGTGTGTAGCGAACATTTTGTCCCAGTAACCACTGAGCAAGTTTTAACAGTCGACCCATAAAAACAGCATATGATAGTTTTGTGTGGTTCATGTACTTGTGTGTGTGCATTAGCACCATGCACTAGCTTTACCTTACCCTCTATAAGAAGAGCGTTATCCCTTTCCTTTTTGACATCACCAATGACCATGTCCACCCACCAGTTTCACACTTAAACCCTTGGCTTGTTTTTGATTCGGTTTGGTTCGGTTTAGTTGGATTTGATTCAGCTTGATTCAATTTAGTTTGATGTAGTCTCTATTTTGTGTTTTAGCTATTCTCTTTAGCCAATCATTCTATTCTAATTTCTTGAATAAATAAATCAGATTTTGTGTACACCGTTTGTTATTTATTAACCCATGCCTGCAACCTATACTCTCTCCGTACTGCAGTTTGATCTGAAAACAAGTTTCAATGGTGAAATACTTGTCAGTCACCATACATGTAGCCTACAATAATTCTTTCTCTACCTAGCTATGTTTCATCACTCCCAGTAAACATCTCACGAGTTCGTATCCGCTTATTAGTTTATAAAATCTCAGGTCGATGATCTTAATGTATTGGGTATTTTGGGTAAATTCATTGGTCATGGTAAAGGGTTGATTATTCTAAGTCCTATGACACCTCACATGTTGATATCCGATTATTAGTTTATAAAATCTCAGGTCAATGACCTTGCTCTTTTGGATTTATTTTTTGGGGGAAAATTCATTGGTCATGGGAAGGATTAACCATTCTAAGTCCTATGACACCTCACTTGACCCTCTCTGATGATTAGTTTATAAAATCTTAGGTCGATGACCTTGCTGTTTTGGATCTTTTGGATAAATTCGTTGGCCATGGGAAAGGGCTGACCATCCTGAGTCCTATGACACATTACTTGACCCTCTCTGATTATTAGTTTATAATATCTCAGATCAATGACCTTGCTGTTTTGGATTTTGGGGTAAATTCATTGGTCATTGGAAAGGGTTGACGATTCTAAGTCCTATGTCACCTCACTTGACCCTCTCTGATTATGAGTTAGTGAGATATTAACAAAAGTGTAGTTAGGCCCTTTTGACAAAAAAAATGAATGATACATTAAAAAACAGGGCGTCACCCAAGTCCAACGACCCCTCATACAAGTCCCTAGCTTTATTGGTTCATGATATATTAAAAAGCCGATGACCTATTAGTTTTAAATCTTTTGGTTAATTTGTTTAAAAATAACTTAAAATCATTGTTCAAAAAGCCCGCCCTCTTACAAAAACCCCAATTGCGCATGCGTAAAAACAAAAGACAAACATGTTAAATCATAGCGGCATGCGGGACTATACATGCTTTTCATGTGGAACAAGTTTAATTTCATACTGGTATCGGACCTCATGCACGTTGTACATGGAAAGCCCCATTTACCTAAAAATTACTATTTCGCCCCCTAGTAGGGGTATGTTTTATTTTGGGATGGAAATAAGTTGTCCAGAGGAAAAAGGGCGTTAGATCGAGTCCTACGACACCTCATTTGTCAAAATCCGACGATGGGTTCAGGAAATATCAACAATAGTGTAGTTAGGCCCTTAAGTTAAGCTACGGCCACCATCTTGTTAGGTTAGACTAGGTTAAGTTTACCTACTGCCGCCCTCTTGTTAGGTTAGACTAGGTTAAGTTAACCTACTGCCGCCATCTTGTTAGGTTAGGTTAGGTTAGGTTAAGTTAAGCTACGGCCGCCTCTCGTGAGCTGGGTGAGGTGGCGGTGGTGCCAGAACTCTTACAAAACCACTACCAATGCATAATCAAGCCGATTGTACGGTGATCTTCACATCTGCCAGCTCCCACATTCTTCGGTATAGGGATGATAACATTCTTCTTGAAACCAGAGGGTACCTCACCTCTCATAAATCCTACATACCAAGTGAAATAACCTGATCAATCCTTCATCTCCTATGCAGTGTAGCAACTCAATCGGTATATCATCTAAACCTGGTGAGATGTTCCTGCTGAAGTCTTCCAATGCTCTATCAAATTCTGATCTCAATATTAAATCTCCTTTCGCATCCTCATCAATTTCCTCCTCCCTTTCCATTACATGATTCTCAATCTCCTTTCCCTTATACAAACACTGTATGTAAGCTTTCCATCTCTCAACCTTTTCTTCCCTATATGTTAGAGGCTTTCCATTTGTGTCCTTAATATTACAGCACTTAGTCTTCTTTTCCTCAAAAGTATTCTTAATCCTTCGATAAGCTTTATCTACTTCTTCTAATTTCAGACAATTTTCTATACCTGCACATTTCCCTTTCAACAATTCTTCTTTCGCTTCCTTGCCCTTATTGTTAACCTCATTTCTTAGACGTCTGTATTCTGCTTTCCCCTTTTCATCTCTTACATTCTTGTGTTTCCGCCTTTCATCCATCAATTCTAGTATATCCTGAGTAATCCTATTCTTTCTTTCCTACCAATGTTTTCTTCTGGGTATTTTGTTATTTCATTCTTCAAAAGTGCCCATTCGTCTGCAACTGAAGTTTGTTAAGGGTTTTTCTTTAGTCCTTCCTTTATACTCTTCTTGAATCTTTCCTTAACATCCTTTACATTCAGTCTGTCTATTGCCCACCTTTTTGGGTTTTGACTTTTCTTCAGTTTCTTCAACTTTAATCTGTATTTCATAGCAGCCAGATTGTGGTCAGAGTTTATGTCAGCACCGGGATATGTTCTACAATCCAAAATCTGGTTTCGAAACCTCTGCTTGACCATAATGAAGTCGATTTGGTAACGCCCAGTATCTCCTGGTCTCATCCATGTGTATATTCTTCTATTGTGGTTATTGAATAAGATGTTAGCTATGACCAACTCATGCTCGGTGCAGAATTCCATCAGTTGCTTCCTCGATCATTCCTTTCACCTAATCCGAAATGTCCTACTATCTTCCCTTCTCTTCCTTTTCCTGCCACAGCTTTCCAATCTTCCATTACTATAACATTTTCATCACCCTTGATATACCTCATAATTTCATCTATTTCTTAGTAGACCTTTTCAACATCTTCATCATAAGCTTTACTGGCAGGCATATAGACTTGTACCACTGTGATGCACGTAGGTTTTGTATTGCTTTTTGCTACAATAACCCTCTGTCGAAGTGTCGTAGTCAATATGAGACCAACTCCTGCTTGGCCATTGTTTGATTTAGTGCTAATGACCCTATAGTCTCCTGACCAAAAGTCCTGTTCTTCCTGCCAGCGCATTTCAGTAATGCCAACCAAATCCAACATTAACCTATCCATTTCACTTTCAAAGTTTTCTAACCTTCCACTTCCTAGCAGACTTCTAACATTCCACGCTCCGATCCGTAGAATGTCAGGGGAGGAGGCCATCATCATATGTAATTATGCATATAGAGGTGCCTAATTATGCTTATGGACCTTATTTGTATTTGTCGTCCTATATTTTGAATAAATATTAGCAGGCGCTATTTAGATTGTCTGTTCCATTTTGTAGTAAAGATTGATCTCTTCATTTAGTAATTCATTACAATTGTACTACTGGTTAGATACTGGCGCTCACATTAATTTTTTTGTAACTGTTTACGCTCAAGATTCCGAGAATCTCGTCCTCCAATTTTTTGTTATAGGATTTGTATGTAACTAAGTAGTAGTACATTCGTATTTATAATAATCTATGTATCGACAGATTCCTAACTCGCCATCTAGCAAGGAATTGTTGGTTTTTCTAGCTGGGGATCAGCGTCCCTCGCCATCTTTTCCATTATTCGGATAATAGTTACGTGAATTTCGGGTACAGTGCCTTAACTTCAACTTTCGCTGCCATAGAACGGACGAAAAAGTCATAGTGATACTGACTCATCAGCGTTTTGGATAAATCAGAACAGACATACCGATGTACATTGGTTTGTCTAAATATTGCGAACGTTTTGCTAAATGAACAGCCGCAATATCTGGTCCGAAGATTTTTCTGTCAACAAAGTTAGGTTTTGACACAAGTTTCTCAAGCTGTTTCGCTGATGTTACGAGACGAATGTCTAGGTGGTTTCGAAGGTTTTCCATGGTCTTTCCGAACGTAGCATTATTAAAAAGCTTGTACAAGTCCTTTTCAAAGTCGTTCTTAGCTTGTTTTCTGAGTTGAGTGTTAAAGTCCACGTGACTCTTTCGCCAACGACGTTGAGCTAATCTTAACACACGATATACCTTCTTTACCACCAGACCATATTCATTTGCCTGTTTTAAAGCCATGTAATGGACAACATAGCGTTTACGGCTTCCGAGATGTAATACCAGTTTTTCCACAACAGACGGACTAGCGTAGTTTTCTTCTTTCAGCAAGAAATGGCGTATCAATACGTAGGTCGTGGAGTTCGGCCGGGGACCATGTGAATCATTTTGACTGAGTTCCTCAATATTCACAGTGTCTGGAGGGACCCAACAAAATCCACCGTAAGGAAGTGGTAAGGACATGGCCCAACCATACAGATTGTTAGCATCTACATACATAATAAACTGATGGTTTTTCGCGATCATATTCAGACAGGTACTTATTATTTGCCACTCCAAAGCGATGCAAAACTTGAACCATACTACCTCGTATGCCACGCTCTACAAAAAGCAATTGTTCGTAGTTTGTTAGGTAATCGAGTTGAATGCCTGTATAAAGCAGCATATCCTCCTTGGTGAGAGAAGAAAGAGAAACAAAATTAGTTCGATCGAGTTTGTGGGTTCGCATAGTTGCCGTTCAAAATGTTTCGTTAACGTCTGCAAGGAGAAGCACGTCTTGTTTCAAGTACAGATCGCTGTATTCCCCCAAGGTTTTACACCAAAATGATTCCATACTTTAAAACTCAGCAATTCTTCTAGGTTTGTGCCGTGTCTTGTGTGGGGTATCGCCTAGTACACCAAGCTGGCTCATCGGCGGGCTCTTGGTGTCCCTGCCCGGACCCCGACAGGAGTAACGAACTGCGCGCTACCTCCCTTTATATTGAGTGCAACTGCACTACTTGACTGCGAGAACTAAAAGCTCAAGCAGCCTGAACCTCCCTATGAAGGCTTCCAAAAAGATGGTATATTAGCATTCGCGGCCGGTGAATTAAAACTCAGCAATTCTTCTAGGTTTGTGCCGTGTCTTGTGTGGGGTTTCGCCTAGGACACCTAGCTGGCTCATCGGCGGGCTCTTGGTGTTCCCGCCCAGACCCCCACAGGAATAACGAACTGCACGCTATTCCGTACTTTATCTGCATGTTCATAATCCTCATCGCTTATAATTGCCCCTTTTAATTTGTTCAAGGACTATTGTTTTGAAGGCAGACTCGTTTCTTCATATTTACTCCACGGGTCGATATATTCATAGGGAAAGCACCCTTTCTCCTCATTAAAGCTGCATTGTCTTCTCCAAAGTGTTTGATAGTTTCAGGAAAGTGTTCTAAGTTCTCGGCTAGCATTCCCAGACTGCTATTCAAGAACCAAAATGAGCCTATACTGCATTAGGTCCACGGTAGAGATTCGGCTTACTAGATAAACCGAATTCTTTTGATTTGATTGAGGAATCAGCTTTTAAATACACACTAGATCTCGTGGGTTCATGTGTCTGATATGAGATATTCCAACTCGCTTCGTCGCTAGGCTGACATGACAGGTTTCAAGAGGCATTCAAAGACAGTATAAGGCACAAAAGGAACTTTATGCTTATGATGTACATCTCTTAAACGCAATTTGTAGCTGTCATCGGGTAATTTTACACGAGCAATTTGTTGGTCAAGACAGTTCTTTTGTATTCTTCTAGTTTCTCGGCAGTACTTCGCCCCTGTTGTTTGTTGAAATGAGAAAAGCAGCGCATGCATATAGCCGAGGCGTTATGGTGTTTCGTTAGTTGACTTCCGAATAAGCGGTTAAAGTTTTTTTTAATGTTAACATAGGGTCCTTAGCCTATATTGTTGGCAATGTACAACAGATTGGTATGGTCTGCTAACACTTTTAGAACTTAAAAGGTTCATTCTGGTTCCGTATTGATAAACTAATTAGTATAAACAGGTTAAAAGTTCCGCCTGATCAATACTTTTATTAATTAAGATCACTGTGTGGTCATTAATGGGACATGCTTCGAGGCCTAATTAATAGTTTTGGCGCCTTCATCAGCCGATATGTCAGGAACGATACAAGAATATTATTGTTTTGCGTAGCACTTAAAATTCCCTTAAAATTGAAACTTGTATGGTGCACCATAAAGAGAGATAGAAACATTTTACGCCCAATATGAGTTGTCGAAAGTCTTATGAACTAGGCCTATAAACACATTCAATGGACGCCTCACGGTGGTCTTTAGATGTTATTGAAGACACAAATGTATGGTACCGGTTCGGTACGACAGCAACAGTTCAGAACACCTTTGTTGGAATCAGCAGTAGGAACACTTAATTCCTCAATACTTCACCAGTAATATAAAGATAATAAAACCAATGAAGTCACTGCGCTGAAATCATATCTTGCCAAATATAAAGCTTAACTTCATAACTTCAACACTTGCAATGGCAGATATTGGCCTCTAAACGGTCTTGTTAGAGCAACGATTAATAACCAAACTTATTAAATTGGCAAATAGCAAGAGGTTAAATTGTATGCTATGCTAGGCAAAATGTCCACATAGCAGCGAGTACAAGACTTCTTGTTCTGTATATTGTGCCCTAACTGGAAGGCCACGAGGTAATGTGAACTCAGATAATCAAAGTAACAGGTTGCGAATTCAAGGATTCGAACCCAGAGCTCCAGAGGAACCTCAGATGGCTCAAATGAAAGATCGAGGAAGATAAAACCTCGATATAAAATTTGAGGGAAATGGATCAGTAATAAAGGCCTCAAATGAAGGATCTGGTTACATATTGTCTATATATATAAAAATCAATGTAACGTGATAGTTTGTCTGTGGGTATGTCTGTATGTCTCCTCTGCGTTCATATACCATTCGTCCGATTGCGATGAAACTTGGGTGAGATGTTGAGTACACTCCAAGGAAGGTTTCTGACTTAGTAAATCCATTTTACAATAGGTAGCGCACGCGTAGATTCAACAAATGAGCGACGATGCGCGAAGCATTTCAACAAAGTCCCGTATGTGTTCATATACCATTCGTCCGATAGCGATGAAACTTGCGTAAAATGTTGTGTACACTGCAGGGAAATTTTCTGGCTTAGTACATCCACTTTACAATAGGCAGCGCACGAGTAGATTCAACAAATGAGCTACGACGCGCGAAGCATTTCAACAAAGTCACGTTTGCGTTCATATACCATTCGTCCGATAGCGATGAAACTAGGCTGAGATTTTGTGTGTACTCCAGGGAAGGTATCTAGCTTAGTAAATCCCTTTAAAAATAGGTAGAGCACGAGTAGAATCAACAAATGAGCAACGGCGCGCGAAGCGTTTCAACAAAGTGCCATATAATTTCATATACCATTCATCCGATAGCGATGAAACTTGGGTGAGATGTTGTGTACACTCAAGGGAAGGTTTCTGGCTTAGTACATACATTTTACAATAGGTATCGCACCAGTAGATTCAACAAATGAGCGATGACACGCGAAGCGTTTCAACAAAGTCCCGTATAAAGTCATATACCAGTCGTCTGATAGTGATAAATGTTTGGTGAATTGTTGTGTACACTCCAGGAAAGGTTTCTGGCTAAGTAAATCCATTTTACAATACGAAGCGCACGTTTATATTCAACAAATGAGTGACTACGCGCGAAGCGTTTCGACAACGTCCCGTATACGTTCACATACCATTCATCCGATTGCGATGAAACTTGGGTGAGATGTTGTGTACACTCCAGGGAAGGTTTCTGGCTGAGTACATCCATATTACAATATATAGCGCAAGAGTAGAAACAACAAATGAGCGACGACACGCGAAGCGTTTCAACCAAGTCCCGTATGCATACATGTACCATTCGTCCGTAGCTATGAAACTTGGTTGAGATGTTGTGTACACGTCATGGAAAATTTCTGGCTTAGTAAATCCCCTATACAATATGCAGCGCATAAGTTGATTCAACAAATGAGGGACGACGTGCGAAGCGTTTCAACAAAGTCCCGTATAAGGTCATATACCATTCTGCCGTTAGCGGTGAAACTTGGGTGAAATATGGTGGACACTCCAAGGAAGGTTTCTGGCTTAGTAAATACATTTCACAGTAGGTAGCACACGAGTAGATTCGACAAATGAACGACGACACGCGGAGCGTTTCAATACAGTCCCCTATGTCTTCATATCCCATTAGTCCGATAGCGATGAAACTTGGGTGAGATGTTGTGGACACTTACGTGACGGTTTCTAACTTAGGAAATACATTTTACAGTAGGTAGCGCACGAGTAGATCCAACAAATGAGTGACGGAGCGCGAATCGTTTAAACAAAATCAGGTATGCGTTCATATACTATTCATCCGATTGCGATGAAACATTGATCAGTTATTGTATACCCGCCAGGGAAGGGGACTTAGTAAATCCATTTCACAATAAGTAGCGCAAGAGTAGATGCAACAAATGGGTGACGACGCGCGAAGCGTTTCAACAAAATCCCCTATTGCGTTCATATAACATTCTTCGATTGCGATAAAACCTTGATGATTTATTGTGTACACGCCAGGGAAGGGCTTCGACTTAGTAATACATTTCTCAATAGGTAGCGCACGAGTAGATTCAACAAATGAGTGACAGCGCACGAATCGTTTAAACAAAAACCCCTATACGTGCATATACCATTCATCCGATTGCGATGAATCATTGATGAGTTATTGTGTACACGCCAGGGAAGGGTTTCGACTTAGTAAATCCATTTCACAATAGGTAGCGTACGAGTAGATTCAACAAATGAGTGACAGCGATGAAACTTTTGAAAGTTGTTGTGCACGCCCCACGAATGGTTCTAAATTAGAAAATCCATTTTACGATAGCTTAGAGGCAGTTAACATGTTGTGTATCCAAAAGCACCTCAAGAAACAGAATTTCAACGCCAACACTTTCTTTGATTGGCATTGCAACGCATGCCGGGTACAGCTTGTTATGTATAAATGGGGCTAAACTTGAGTCATTTGAAGCAAGCTAGCGTGGGAGTTCGCTTATGTAAACATTCCCATAATGAGTCTTGCTCGAGAGGCGGATCCCGACGGCGACACGATTTGTCAATGTCAAGTCAGGAAGTTCACGTTAACGACCCTAAGAATCCCTTCAGTGACGCGGATCCAGTGAAGACAAAGGTTGGACAGAGTCTAAACACACCAGAAACGCCCCCAGATGAAGAAATATAGAGAAATATAGCAGAACGATAATGGCATCAGTGCCTCACACGTAGGGAATTTCATCCTAAGAGATTGTCCAGTATTCGACTCTTTTAGTGGAAGGTAAATGCAGCCAGTTACGAGAGGACTGACCTTTAATCTAGTTAGCATGCGATGTCAAAGCGCTTGAGAGACAGGCCTGTGCAGAAGGAAATTTAGCAGGAATAGGACTTCCACATCTTTTGGATGTGAAAATCACGTGTGTATAAAAATAAGTGAAAAATCTTTGGGTTATGTGTTTTAAAGAGTATCAAGAAATACACTGCCGGAAAAAAAATTAGGTCATCCTTTTAGAGGTTACCAATTCACTCAAGATTTTTTGTGGCAACAGTGCATATGGAGTACATGGAATTATTAAATATACAGATCTATAGGTCAAGCGGTTCAGAGATACCAGGTATCGAACCATGCTGAAACACCCATATTAGTACGAGGTGTAGCCTCCACGGGCGGCAATGCAGGCACTGACTCTTGCATCCAGTCAATCATATAGATGGCGAATACTCTCTTGGGGTACGTTATTCCACGCCTGCTCGACCTGTTCACACAGTTCTGTAAGAGATGTGGATGGACGAGTCGCACGAGTCACTTGTCGGCCCATCATGTTCCACAGGTGATTGATTGGCAATTGGTCCGGCGATCGTGCTGGCCAGGGAAGTTGCTGCACGTCTTGCAGAGCACGATGAGTTGCAAGGGCAGTGTGTAGGCGAGCATTATCCTGTTGGAACAACACATTCCCTTCCTGTTGCATGAACGACAAAAGAATGGGTCTAACAACATGCTGCACGTACCGAGCGCTGGTTAGCGTTCCCTCCACAAACACCAAAGGTGAACGAGAGTTGTAGCT
This sequence comes from Meconema thalassinum, assembly GCA_946902985.2. Classification (NCBI taxonomy): domain Eukaryota; kingdom Metazoa; phylum Arthropoda; class Insecta; order Orthoptera; family Tettigoniidae; genus Meconema; species Meconema thalassinum. Next base: position 397,462,001 of record OX336394.1, on the reverse strand, counting down.
TATCGCACAGACTATAAGATCTGGGGTGGGGCCGGTGTCTCTTGGACGAATGCACTCTACGAGACAGCGCTCACCAGGTCTACGTCGAACGCACCAATCTGCATAATCTGCTTTCATCGCTGAAGACCACGGCGCGCATTCCATCTTCCAAGTGATTTGCTGACGGCACCAGTCGAGTCGTGAACGTCGATACTGTGGCGGACGTCTGTGCTGCGTGGACGTCCAGAACCTCGTTTACGGGTGTGAGATTGTTCACGTGACCACTGATACCAGCATCGTTGCACAACGGACACAGCACGTCCAACTTGTGTGGCAATTCTCCGAAAGGACCATCCTGCCACTCGGAAGGCCACAATTTGACCCCTTTCAAACTCGCTCAGTTGGCTGTAGGAAGCACGAGTGCGTTTCCGTGGCATTGTACCTGCTTGCTTCACACATTGGCACCACAATGAGCCGTATGGCTGTTATCTTTCCCTATTAAATGGTAGACACAGATGGCGCTCTGGTGGCTATGTCACTACGCTATCTGTTGGCGGACGACGTTGAAACCCTTATCAGCACATCTACTATCACCAAGGTGTCATCTGCCGTCATCGGATCAAAATCAACGTCGTCTTTTCAGGTGACCTATTTTTTCGGACAGTTCAAAGTGTATTGTGTTTTAATTATGGGTAATCGAGCCAATGAAAGTGTAATTATGGCTCTCTGCAAAATGTGTGTAGTTATGGAGTAGAAAAATCCAGAGGCAGGGCACTGTGGCCTGATGCCTTCATTCAACTCCAAGGAGGTACGTAAGTACCGTTTGTAATTATGTGATCAAAATGTAGTAAGAGCTATGCACAACGATATCAATTCAGTGATAAGAAATCACAGAGGAGGGACCCATAAATGAAAATGAGGTATTAATAATGTGAATGATTAAATGAGGGATCAGGGCCGACTACCGAGATTAAAAGTTGTAATGTAATAATGATAATTGGAATTAGATAAAGCCATATTGTGTATGTTCAGAAGGGAAAACCCTACGTCAAGGATGTAATGGTATGTTCTCAGTAAGAATAACGATCGTTGTGTGTAGAGGCCAGCAGGTATATTGTGTGTGAGTTAATGCCGAGTGCATTCATGGAATAATCACAGGCCCAAGGGATCCTACACCCTTAGGACCTTACACCCCCCCGAGAGAGATATAGGCATACACCCCTGGATCTGCAGACGGCTATACAACTACTCATACATCCTCCAACTATCAATCCAATTAACACATCTACAATATGGCCAACATCGTACACCCCTTTCACCCCATAAAACATCCCCCAGGGTAAATCAAGAGCCTCAACACTACATTTCTTCAAACACCAAGCCGGCACAGTTACCACAACTGTTGACTACCTTCATAACAAACACACAAGGAGCTAGCTGCAACTCGGCCCCAATTGAGTAATGCTGACACAGCGACGGAGAACGTTTATAAGGACCAACGTCAGGGGACCGAATATCTGTTGGTGCCGAAGGCCTTGTTCGACTGTGTCGCGACGTCCTACCAGAGGTGAGTGTGTCTCAGAGTCCTGTACTCACAAATTTATAAACTCCTTCCCAATTTGACACCTATAAACTGATTGTATTTCTTACATTGTTCTACACAGTTCCTAATAAGAGGAACGCATTCTAACACGCTGGTATCAATAAACTAGCAACTACATTTACCACAGACCATTGCAGACAATTATTATTACACTTTGTTTTACCTCTTGCTTCCCTACCTGACCCATTGAACTGCCAGTGTCCATTATTTATAAAACCACTGCGTAAGCAAGTAGCTACTTTCATTACCATAGCCTTGAAGTGTTTAGGAGCAAGCCTACCGAGAGTAACGTTGCGCGTTCAGCAATAAATGAACTGCTCACACATTATATTTGATCTAGAAGCTATTAGCTCCGCTTAGACAGCGCACCCCTTGAATCACGACCCTGATAGCCTAGAGCTTATCCCCAATCGTTCTAACACCTTCACATACACGCACACATTCGGAGTTCCGCACCTTTGTGGAAACTCACCCCATTTGGACAATCCACTCTAAATTCAACCATTTACACCCTTGTTCGTCCAACCCTCACTTCAGGACAGAACAATATGTAGGTGATATGTATTGTTAGCCGCTAGGAGCGAGCCGATTTATTTGGGCACGAACAGGGCCGGTAAATCTATTTTAGTAAGACAGTCGAGACGGCTATGAACCGATTTATCACTGCAGTTAATGAATCACCACATAGCAGTAAGCGAGAGCGATAGACTCTCGGCGACGTTGAATAATTAGCGGCCGAATCTGGGTGTAATGTCTAGATACCGTGGAAATGCAAATCCACCAGTAATGTGGTGATATGTCTCTACCCCGAGTATTAATTTTGAGGTAATTTGTGGTCTGGCACTCAAGAAAAATTACGGTCAGTGGGCCAGCTAGCGAATGGTTAAACGGTAAGAACATCATCTCATTGGGTGTTGAAATCAAGAGGGTCAGTGAAGCCGGCTTACCAAATCCCCCATAAATCAGCCCGGCCGGGAGGGGTAGGTAAGGCTCACTGCCTGTATCTGAAATAGCCAGCTTTGTGGTAGCTGAAAAGAAAATGTTTCATTCTAAATAATTAAGGCCTTGCATGGCCAGTAATTAAAGCATTTGTGAGATGAATTAATCCAGTATAATAATAATAATAATAATATCGTATGACCTCGGATGCCGGGTGCAAGCTTTGCAAGGGTAGCTTGCATGTCGAATTTCGTTGTTCCTTGAAGCACTATGAAAGTCAAGGAGGTTAGATATCTAAGCTCCTTGAACACTAAAGCGCTTTCTAGTAGAGAAATGAGGAACTTTGTGTTGGCAGAAACTCCCGAGATTACTTTTGCCATTTTGAACACGGCCTACAGAATTCATCGTATGACATGGTGTCGTAATTTTTGCCGCCTTTCAAAAATCACTTACCACGGCCAGGAGCGAACCTGCAAGCTTGGGGTTAGTGGACCGACACGTTGACCACTCACCCACCGTGGCAAGCATACCAATAATAATGACTAGTAGGTCGGACCCTTAGTGAAATCTCCATCGAATGAGCCCTCACAAGGTTAAACGGTATTTGTTTAAATAATAATTAATTATAACAATTTGAATAATAGACCTAATAAATAAATCAAAGTGAATTGATTTTTGCATGATTTTATAGGTTGTTGGTGCCCGAATGATAAGATAACTTTTCTTAACGACATTTTGAAAATTCTTGGAATAAAGCACAGGGATAGGAGGGTGATCTACAATCTATACAGAAATCAGACAGCAGTCATTCGAGCTGAAGGACATGAGAGAGAAGCTGGTATTGAGAAAGGTGTAAGGCAAGGCTGCAACTTATCACCCATACATTTCAATCTTTACTTTGAACAAGCAATGAAGGAAATTGTAGAAAAATTTAAAGTGGGAGTGAAGATTCGAGGAGAAATAGTTTCAACTCTGAGATTTGACGATGACATAGTCATCTTGGCCGACACGCCTGAGGATTTGAATGAGTTTTTGAATAGTATGGACTCCGTCTTGAGGAAAGAATTCATGATGAAAATTAATAAATGTAAAACAAAAATATTGGAATGCAGCCGAAATAAATCAGAATCCTCTCATCATCATCGTTTCTTCGCTCCGGCAAGCCGGGTGCTGTTATAAATTAGCCGTCTCCAATTTGTCCTGTCCATCCATAACTGTTGTTCTTGTATTTGATGCCAGTTCTTATCTCTAGCCTCAAGGTCCTTATAAATTTGCCTCTCCCACACATCACGGGGTCTTCCTCTTGGTCTCTTCCCGGGGACACTCTGGACAAAGTACACTCGAGGTATCCTGTGGGGAGCCATCCTCTTCATGTGACCATACCATCTCAATCTCTTGAGTTCGAGTGTCTCCAGCGGGCTCCTTTCCAATCCCAGTTGTTGTCGGATATCCTCATTCCTTATTTTGTCCATTTTCGTCTTTTGGAGGTAAGAACGGAGGAACTTCATTTCTACTGCCTGGGGACGACTGTTTGTTGGTCCAGTAAGGGTTGCTGCTTCCAGTCCATGTGTTAGTATAGGTATTAAAGTATATCTTGAACAAACTAATCATGGAAGCTTGTGGAAATGTTTCGTCCCAAAGTAGCTGACGCACTGCCTAATAGAAATTGGAAGCTTTCTGTATTCTGTTGTTAATTTCTTGATGTATGGTATTGTCCGAGGAAAGAATACTACCTAAATACTGGAATTTGTCTACAACATTTATCTCCTCATCTCCAAGTCTTAGATGGACCGTTGAAGGATTTCTACTCATCACCAAACCAACTGTCTTGGTTTTGCTGATTTTAAGACCCATGTTCACAAATTCATTCTGCCAAAGATCTAGTCTAGCTTGCATCTCCTCTTCTGACTCGTCCCACACCAAGACGTCATCGGCGAAAACTAAGGCATTAGTTTCTTGATCCTTGTTTTGAATTGCTTTTAAGACTTCATCCATTATGATAATGAAGAGAAGCCGTGAAAGGCAACTTCCCTGTTGGACTCCGCTGTTTGTTTCGAACCAACCTGACTTTCCATCCTGGACCTGTATACAGCTCTTGGTTTCATCGTATAATCGTTGTACCCGTGCTATGATATCCTTGGGCACTTTCTTACGTCTCAAACATTCCCATATATGCATGCGTGGTACATGGTCATATGCTTTCTCGATGTCCAGAAAAACAGTTATAAGTGTTTTATTTTTCTCCCAGTACTATTCGTAGAGAATTCGGGTTGCAAAAATAAGGTCCACAGTAGTTGATCTATGTGGTCTAAATCCGTGTTGTTCCTCTTCAAGTGTTGGTTCAACATATTTCCTTATCCTTCCCTCAAGGATGTACTCATAGATTTTTAAGCCACGCGACAACAAAGTGACACCTCTGTAAAAGATGGTATATTGGCTTTCACGGCCGGTATTTCTTCCTATCACCATTTTTCAATAATGGGATGATGATTCCCTGCTTCCAATAATTGGGTATTGTATTTTCTTTCCATATTCTGTTGATTACTCTGTACATCCATTGTTGACCGATCCCTCCAAGAGTTTTAATCATCTCAACACTGAATTCATCATTGCCAGGTGACTTGTTGTTCCTCATCTTAGATACAGCTGTCTCTACTTCCAACCATGTCAAACTATCTGTATTTAGGCTGTTAACATCACAAGGCCTGTCATCTGAAACATTTACATTTTCATTACAGTTCAGTAAAGTTTCAGAGTGCCTTTTGAACTCGTTTAGTATTTTAGTACTATTTCTCGTCACCTCACCATCAGGAAGTTCTATTGATTGGATATATTCATTTGCAGTTCTTCTGTTCTTAATGACACTGTACAATAGTTCCTTACTCCCCTGCTCTGTTATTTTGGCAGCCAGATCTTCCTTGCATTTCTGCTTTTCGGCTACAACTAGCTGTTTCACATGTAGGTTTTTCTGTCTGTAAGCTGTAAGCTTCTCTTCTAATACACGTGGATCTGCCTGCGTTCTTGCTCGATATAGTGCTCTTCTTGCTGAGTTTCTGTCACTAATATCCTTCTTAATATCATCATTCCACCATTTAGTTTCTTTAGGTTTTCTTATTTTGCTCTGTCGTCCACATACTTTTTTTTCTGCTGTATCTACCATGACCTTCTTTAGAGTGTTCCATTCTTCATCTACCGATGTCAGTTCTTCTTTTGGCAACATTTTGCGGACACCTTCGTTGAATTCTTCCATAAAACATGGTTCAGTTATCCGCCAAATTTTAATTTTTGGGTCTCTTTTGTTACAAACCCTCGGAGGTCTTTTCTCTCCAATAACTGCAACTAGTAGTCTATGGTCTCCACCAAGGTCTTCACTTGGAATGACTTTGACATCACTCACATTTTTCCATACATTCCGATCTGTTAGTATGTAATCTATTATTGTACCTATTTTATCATCCCAGCTGTATCTCGTGATTTTATGGGAGTCCCTTTTTTTGAACCAAGTGTTGTTCACCATCAGGTTATTTCTCAAGCATAGGCCTAGCATATTCTTTCCTTCTGTATTTCTCTTCCCCATTCCATGGGGCCCAGCTTGCTATGTTCCAACTTGTGCATTAAAGTCACCCATTGCAATCAAATTTTCATGGTCAGTGTGCTCTTCCAAGTCATTAAAGAACTCAACCTTTTCCTTTTGTGAGCATCCTACTTGTGGGGCATAGACTTGGACCACATTGTACTTCTTTCCTCTCAAGTTCACAAACAACTTTATTATCCTTTCACTAACAAACTCAACCTGACTGCAAGCGTCTATGTCTTTATGGATTAAAAATCCTACTCAATTTTTTGACTCCACTTCATTTCCACACCAGTATAGGCTTTAGTCCAATCTGACATTTCTTTTCCCTGTTTTCTTCCACTTTGTTTCACTCAACCCCATAATCAGAAGTTTCCTCCTTTCCATGAGGTCAACCAGTTCTTCAGTTTTGGATGTTAGTGTCAGAATATTTAATGTTTCCATTCGGATACTTTGGTTTTGACTAGTTCGGGTAGCTGGTGTAGCATCAGGCTGGAAGCCATCATTCGCACCAAGCTGACGTCGCTGTCTTGAATTTATCTTACATCCGAGCCTCGTATTATTCTTGAAAGCAACTTAATCATTTTTCTTCTGTTGACCTGCTAAGCCTAACACAGAGGAAGATTTTCTTTTGGAGTTTACTCCCTTAGCCTTTGGTGTCCAGTCACCTCAACCTACAAGGCAGCAGGTTGTACTGATATTAAACCCCAAGTACAGGGCTGCCTCCTCCGCCATCTCCACCGTACCGAAGTCTACCTTCTCCGCTGTTATGGTCTTCGCACGTATCCCTGTGCATGGGGTCTATGTTATACCCCTTAGGACTGGGAAAAGAAATGAAAAGAAAAAGAAGGCTGACCCGTCGAAAAATGAGGGTATCAGGAAAGACGAGACAAGGGCCAACTAAGGCAGGAAAGGACTCCCTATGCCTCGGATACCCTAATACCGTCGGGGTCGGAAAAGAACAAGAGTTGGCCAAGGGAGGTCGACAGAAAAAAAGACGGAGAGAAGCCCGGCACAAGTAAGTGGAAGCAATGCCAGGCTCAGCTGGGGTCCCGTGGTCGCTAATCCACATCCCACTAGATGTGTGTCCTCTATGGACATCAAATTGGCAGGTGAAAAACCAAAGGAACTAGGAGACTTCTGTTACTTAGGATGTAAAATAACCAGTGATGGACGAAGCAAAGAGGATATAAAAAGTAGGTTAGCTCAGGCAAGGAAAGCATTTCTACAGAAAAGGAATCTGTTGACATCGAATATAGATTTAGGTGTGGCACTCTATGGAAGTGAATCTCGGACTATTGGTGCAGCAGAAAAGAGGAGAATTGAAGCGTTTGAAATGTGGTGTTACAGGAGAATGATGAAGATCAGATGGGTAGATAGGGTTACAAATGAAGAGGTATTAAGACGAGTGGGAGAGGAGAGATGTGTCTGACGACTGCTAATGAAGAGAGGAGATAGGTTGGTAGGACACAGAATAAGACACCCAGGAATAGCAAGCTTAGTTATGGAAGGATGGGTCGAGGACAAGAAATGTAGGGGTAGACTAAGGTTAGAATATGTTAAAACAGATTGCCTCAGACGTAGGGTGTGGTAGCTATGTAGAGATGAATTATTAGCTCAGGACAGGGAGGCATGGAGATCTGCATCAAACCAGTCGAAAGACTGAAGACTCATACAACAACAACAACAACGACTAATAATATTGATGATAATAATAATCATGTTCGAAGAAGCCTGTGTGCATAGCCGTAATAAAAAAATGTAGAATGGTACTTAGAAAGTGCATGCAATGTTATATGTAATATGGTGGAACTGGATCGGAGACCGAATTAAATTTGTATTGGGATCTCGCATGATCAGAATTTGTTAGATTGCAGAGATAGAAGGTGGCGGCTTCGGTGGCGTAGTCGGTAGCATGCTGAGCTTCTATGCCCAAGATAGCGGGTTAAAACCCGGCCGAAGCCGTCGAATATTTTAAGAGCGTTAAAAATACCTCAGTATGCCTTCCTTCGGAGGGGAAGTAAAGCCGGCGGTCCCATGTCATAGATTTATGGCATGTTAAAGAACCTTCCACTAATTGCACCTGTGTGAAGCTAAATTGGATAGGTTAAGAATGTAAACAACGCTCTTAGGTTTCTACGTTCGTTGCCAAGAGCCGACTGCGGTGGCGTCTTGTAGCAAGTTCTGACCTTGGCCTAGTAGTCGTTGACGGTGGCGTTTGGAGGCAAAAGTAGGAACTATTTGAAAAATTCTAAGTTGCAGTAACTTACTTAAATAAAAAAAAACAGATAACACACACTAATACAGTCATCACAATTGATCCGTTACTACGTTATTAACAGACCGATGAGAAACGAGTTGTTGTATAGTCTGCCATCAGTAGGTTTATATTGGAAGCGCAACCTGTTCTGGAGTAAATAAAACGCGCCCGCTGTGGAGTTTGAGCTCTGGCTCTGTGGAACTTGACTGCAGTTATTGTTATGTCGAGAGAATCGTGTTGACAAAGAGAAGAAGTGAGGGTCGGAGACATAACTTCTACTACCGTTTGGTCTGCTTAAAGATGCTGTTGTCTAATTATGAATATATCTACCGGATTTGGAAACGATCGATGGGACATGACGGGATTATGGCTATTGATACCACAACTAAAAGGACAGGAAAATGGAATTGTTATTAAAATGTTATATCATCGAGAACATGCAGAACGTCGTAACCTAAGCTAAGTGTCATACCGGTATTTTATCTTGAAGCCTATTATCAAAGAGTGAAGTGTAATATGCAGTTAAGCAAATAGTGTCATGTCCTCCCATCCTTTGGTGATAGTATGTTCCTAGTTCCTGCGGTATTTAAGTTAGATTGGAGATTGTACTTGTTTTTGGTAATACTTGCTTGTCTATTGCCCTCCCCTTTGTATACATAGCGTGGAGAGGAAACGCGTTGTTGCTTGGGTTTTTATTTATGTTAGGTTTATTGCCGTTTTTGTTGTTGATTAGTTTGATTGGTGTTATTTTTCTGCCGTTTTTTTTTCTCATTGTTCGTCATGAAACGTGATTGTAGTTTGGGAGGTATTTCTTACTAACGTCTACTCCTTGTAATAGTATGGGATGTTACAAGATTTTTGAGGGGTTAGTAATTTTAAGTTAGTTCGCGTATTTTGCGCCTCGATGTGGAGGGTGTGTGTTTGTGCTTCAGATGATTTTCTGTCCTTGTCTGATAGTCGGAACACTCATCAATATTTTATTTGTTTATGTATTGAACCCTTGCAAAGAAGCATATGAGACTCAGTTTCGGGGGGTGTAACGGTTCATATCGCAAGTTGTTGTCAAAGCGCTTCATAAACTTGCAGGGTAACATATAACAAAATAACATGCAGGAAAGAGTGAAGCCAGGGTTAAAAACAAATGAATTTAATAACAAATCACCATATTTACACTTAACAAATAAACAACAAAAACTCCCATCTTACTCCCACTTAATAAAAATGCCAAAAACTAGACGAAAATCTCTGGAGAGATTAATTACCTGGACCAAGTGTCCCTAAGATAAAATACAAAAAATGACCATATATGTGCGTATGCCGTTCTACATGCATCACGATGTGTACAATGAATGCGTGATTCGTCATCATCCGGAATGATCCTTCAGACAAGGAATCCACATTTCTAGAGCTAGACCGACACGGGGGAACACAACTACAATACTTAAAACTAAACCGACACTTCCTAAATCTAATATAAACAAACACAAAATTTCCGTGTGAAATTTGAATCAAATTGCCGTAGCAACATTTACTGCCTAAAAACTTAGGACTTCTCACACAAATCAACACAAGTACATTAACACGTGACCAAATAAAAATACACAAATGACCGCCGTCAAAATTTACAAATACTCAACCACTACACCGCACGGGTGTGACACACAAAAATTACATGAATCGAGTCATAAACAAAGCAATAGGCACACAGCCAACATTTACGTTAATAATACAATATTTTACCCATACAACGTACAACAAGCCGTTACACACATGGCGAACTCCCAATTAATTATGGCTTAAAAATCACCATCACAATGAACAGGTTTGCTACATGAAAGCTTACAGGGGTCAGTCGGACAAACAGGACTGCCTATCAAAGATAAGTCACCAGGCATAACGGGCGGTTTGTGGAACTCTGCATGTCTGTCAACCCACGTGTCAATAACCTCGACCTCCCAGGACATGGGGTCGAATCTCGAAGAAGTGTGCCCCAAAGCACAATAATACGTGTGTGTGTCAGAAAAATATGGACAAGAAACAGCGGTCTCCCTAGAGCACCCTGTCTTTCCACCAAAATACAACAGCAGCAAAAATATATGAGGGCGGTAGGACCCCTACCCCCTCCTCACGTAGAATCAACACACACTTGACACAGTAACACACACAGAATCACACGTATGGGTTTTGACAGACCCTAAAATAAAAGACACAAATAATTTCCACATGCTGGCGCCACCGTTCTATGCCGTGACTAGTCAACCTGAAAAGGACTAAAAAAAAAGTCTATCAAAATTAGAACGAAGGTGTTCTAAAAACTTACTTTTAAGTTGGTGCGCTTGGCAACCCTAATATGAATAATAACCTGTTCAGCAAAATATCTTACAGTAATTACTTCCCACTCCTATTTCAAATATTAACGTTAATAAAGCACCATTTATCGAATGTAACGGGTTCCGCATTTGCAAGGATAAAAATCACGTACGCACGCCGCGCACATTACATATGACTCAAGGAAAAACAAATATCTAACAAACACTTTGGCCACGTGCCAACGGACATTTAAAACATTTAGTGTCGGTGCAAGAAAAACTCTAAACAACAAGAAAAGAAACATGACTATATACAAAGTTCCCCGGCCAAATCTAACTACATAATTGAAATAATCCAATTTTTGTACATCACCGCTCTGCTTGTAGAACTAAGGACATCCTCCTCAACCCATTGCCCCTATGGACAAATTAGCACTCCATAGTAGTCGTCTGCGTTGATCTGTTGAAGTTCATCCCAACTCCAAACCACGTGCTGATCATCTTGGTATCGACTCCTTGGCAGAAAAGTTCAATGTTAATTATTTTACCTATCTATAATCGCTTGCAGGTTACTCAGTTCACCCACAATTGTCCTAATGCGATTAATAGCGAAGACTGGCCCTAAATATCTCGCACACACGCACAATAAAACACATATAAAATACACTGCAATATGTACATAAATATACACCTCGAGACCACGTCACTGGCTCGTTAACAAGTTTAAGATCTTGGCTGCACTAGCAGTCGCTATCTTGCTCGGTATTTCCGTCCTGTACTGTGGACCTTCGCTCCGGTGAGCGCTAATTAGGGTGTTACAAGACTTTCCCCTTAGAGCTGAAATCGTCGTCTTTAAGTAAATGTTACAAGTTATCACGCACTGGCGTGAAATATTTAGCTCACAAAATAAAGTTGATTCCAGAATTTAAAAAAATGTATTCGAGCTTTAAAATTCGATAATGCAATCACTGTGACTTTAGCTCCTCAGAGCTCCCAAATAAAATGACTTAACCAAATTCAGAGCGTTAAAATCACGATACAAACTGGCGTGAAGTAAGCCTCTCAAGGCTCCAAAAAGAATGACTTCTAATAATTTCGAGCGTCAAAAATCACAATACAAACTGGCGTGAAGTAAGCCTCTCAAGGCTCCAAAACGATTGACTTCTAATAATTTCGAGCGTCAAAATCACGATACAAACTGGCGTGAAGTAAGCCTCTCAAGGCTCCAAAACGATTGACCTAGAGTGGCGTCATGCCAAACTATTTATTAGAAACTGACAGGGCGGAGGAGTGGGGTGGAATCGGATAAAAAAAACTTCCAGAGTTTTTGTCTCACAAAGATGGGACTAGTGTCATTCTTCTTCAAATAAATCAAACGTCTCAATTCACTCGTGCGGAGATTAATCCGTTCGGCGGTTCTCTAGATATCCATTTCCGCGGGCTTTTTACTACTGACGCTGTCCACCGCGTGGTCATGGCTTGGTCTCTTGTGATTGGCTGATTCAATCGTATGTTCGTTGCAAGTGCCTCGTGATCCTTCCTTTATGCTTCCAATTTTGGTACAGTAGTTGCTCAATTTGGCCTTGAACCCGACTAATTCTAGCCGTCCCCCAAGAATAGCTACCAGCTCAGCTTCTGTTGCAATCATTACGAAATGCTAGCCTCCCTTATATCCATGTCGACTTCCTCAAGTACTGCCTGGGCCGTAGTAATAATAATAATAAATATGAATACTTATTTATCGAAGATCAATAAGGGTTCATTTATCCTCAGCAAGGTTTTGAAATTCGAAACAATTTATTGGTTTGGATTTCAAAAACAAAATCCACTGTAGTAACAACACATCTCTTTAAATCTCACTCAGCTGCTCGAGTGTACGCCCCTCTGACTCAATTAGTGTGCTCTCCTCTTCTCGCTGGAATGTCATTCATACTTCCTCACTAGGTCTCCCCCTTCTCCTCAAGTAGTTGCCACTCCTGTCGTCTCAATAAACTCTCCGCCCCCTCTCCTTGATGGTTGTCTGGGCTCTGTCTGTTCGCTATGGCACGCCCCCACATCTCTTTCTCCGCTTCTTCAGTACTTAATTGATCCAAGTATTTACGTGATTCAATATATCTGTTACGAACAGAAACGTCACTTCGTACTTATTCGGGAAAATGAAAAGATATTTATTCACAAGAAAAAATGCACACACATTACAAATAACACTCAAAAGACTCCATCTTGGATGCACTGTTCCTTGTCCTTCTTTTCTCACAAAAGACAAAAATAACTGTTGCCAACTGTCTGTCACATCCTCCCACCGTTGAGGAAAGACATCCTCAACAAGACATCCTCAACTACTCCACATATCTTGCAGGAACGTTGACAGTTCTACCCGAACGTGTAGTCTTTGGGGGTTGAACACCAGTTCCAGTCGGCTCTCCTAAAGCAGTAGCCGTTTTCTTATTCAAGCCAGTCCTTAAAGGTGTGCTGTCTTCATCAGGTACTTCTAGTGGGTAGAGTCGCTGTATCGGTCTCAAGAGTTCTCCTTTTGATGTAACAACCCTTGCAAGTCTTGTATTACCATCAGTTCCAGGGAACAAGTCCACAATTTTTCCAAGGGGCCAATCTATCCTCTTAGTGCCATCTGATCCAACTAGGACAATGTCACCTCTCTTGAACAAAAGAGTTGGTTTACAACTCGGTTTACCGAGTGCCAAAAGTCCCAGATATTCCTGCTGGAATCTTTTTTTCAATGCCATTCTTAGGTTCAGAAGATGACGATTTCTTTGATTCAGGGTTATAGCATCCAATGCATCACATTCTGGAACTCCAGTTGTCTTAATTTCTTGTAGAAAGCAGGCAGGGGTGAGTGGACTTATATCTTCACATCCATCGGTCAGATATGTTAGCGGTCTTGCATTTATGGTGGCTTCTATACTGCAGAGAAGGGTAAGCATTTCTTGGTAAGTTAGACAGGCTTTACCCAAAACTCGTTTCAGAAGCTGTTTAATTAGACGTATTAACCTTTCCCAGAAGCCTCCCCACCAAGGAGCACTAGGGGGATTAAATCTCCAAGTAATACGTTCAACCGAATGGTGTTTGGAAATATTCTCCCAGTCAACACTTTGAAACGCGTTATCTGTACCCGTGAAATTTGTACCATTGTCTGAGTAAATCACAGAGGGGCGTCCTCTTCTTGCTACAAACCGCCGGAACGCTTGCACAAACGCCTCTGTGGAGAGAGAAGTAACCATTTCGAGATGAACAGCGCGATACACCGCACATGTGAAAACTACAATCCAAGCTTTACTTTCATCCCTCAGGAACACCGGACCTGCCAAGTCCACTCCTATCACTTCAAATACACAGGCTTCCCGTATGCGGTCCAGGGGCAGAGGGGCCTGAGCGATTTCGGTATGTTGTCCATCATGCCTCCGGCACTTGACACATTTTCTTATAATTTTTCTAACTGTCCTCCTTCCACCGATGATCCAGAAGCGTTGTCTCAGATGATTAAGAAGAAGTTGTACTCCAATGTGATTTTCTTTCACGTGCTCATCCATAATCAAGCGAGAGGTGATGACATGGTTCACCGGGAGAATCATTGGGAACCTGAATTGCTTCAAATCTTCTCGCAGTAGTAGTCTCGTTTTAACCCTGAGAACACCATCTTCCAGGAATGGATGTAGTGAAGATAGACGTTTATCAACTAATCCATGGAAGCTTTCTCGTTGAATTATAGAAATGAGTCTAATTTCAGCCCTTTCTAACTCTTCAACTTGCAGATTTTCTTGCGAGATCCTCTCACGTCTAAGACAATTCTTACAGAAACGAAGAATCCATGCGATTAGATGAACTATTCTGTGATAGCTGGAAAAATACCTGGCATACCAGAGGGGACCTTCATTGGTTGCAGTCATAGAATTCACAGGGTTTTTCTTCATTTCCTTTGCGATACTCTCTTCGTCATACACCACTTTTGTTTGAGGCCAACAATCTGGAGATTCGTACAACCAGGCAGGTCCCTCCCACCATCGAGAGGCTACTAATTGCGAAGCAGAACAGCCACGTGACGGTAAATCAGCTGGATTCAATGAACCAGGAACATGTCGCCAGCAGTTTAAATTGGTCAAATTCCTGATCTCATTCACACGATTGCGGACAAACACCGACCAGTTCTCAGTCCTGCAGATCCATGCTAGAACTGTGGACGAGTCAGACCAGAGAAAAAACTCATGAACTTCCAGTGAAATAGATTCCAACACACATTTAAGCAACCGTGCACCAATTGTAGCTGCCAGCAATTCCAATCTGGGGATTGTCACTTCCTTGAGGGGGGCCACACGAGATCTTGCATCACATAACTGTACACTCACTTGATTGTTGGAATCGCATCTTATGAAGACTACTGCTGCGTATGCAAGTTGGCTGGCATCACAGAAGACATGAATTTGCACATGGTCACTTCTTCCAAACCATCGAGGAATCTTGATTTCTACCAGGTGAGGTAGATCCTTTACCCAGGCCAGAAACTCGTCTCTGGACTTCTCATCAACTGCACTATCCCATCTTATATGAGTCTTCCAGGTTCTTTGAATCAACAGTTTAACACAAAGGGTGACAGGACATGTCACACCAACTGGATCAAAAATTCGATGTGCGAGTGACAGAATTGTCCTTTTCGTCACTTCTCCCACCTGAAGGCTATTCAACCAATGCAAATTTAAAGTAAGTGTATCCTCCTGTCGATCCCATAACAGTCCCAAAACAGATGAAAGGGTAGCAGACTGGTCATCATCCTGAGAGAACTGCCATCCCCTCAAATTAAAACTGCCTTCTGATAATACCCTACTAGCTTGATTGATAAACTCGCCCACCTCCGATTCCCTGTCAAGGCTAGTGACAACGTTGTCCACGTAGAAGCTCTGTAGAAGTCTCTCGATGAATAGGGGATTGAATTGCGGGTTTTCCAAGTACTTCTTCAGGTGATACTCCAAGACCGCCGCCAGGAGAAACGGACTACAAGTTAAGCCGAAAACCAGCCTGGCATGCTTGAAGATCTTGTAATTATTCCCAACGTCCTGCCACATCAGGAAGCAGATATAGTTTCGATCTTCTTTCCGTATGCTTATCTGAAGGAAGGCCTTCTCAATGTCTGCAATAATTCCTACTTTCCTCTCTCGGAATCTAAGAAGAATAGCAGGGATTAGCTCAATCAGGTTGGGGCCATCATACAAACAATCGTTCAAAGCAGGGGTTCCCGCTTCCTTCGCTGAGGCGTCAAATACAGGACGAACAGGTGTCGTTGAACTACTTTCCTTCACAACAGCTCGATGCGGTAGATAGTGTCTGAAGTTTTCATCCTCCTGAACCGGTTCAATAACACCACTCCTTTCCCACTCGTTGAAAATATTTTCATACGTCTCGCCTAGTCCAAAATTTTCCACTTTCTTCCTTGTGTTGACTAACCTCTTCTCAGCCATGACCCTGTTAGATACAAGAAATGATTTGTTTTCTTTCCAGGGTAAATGGACTTCATACCTAAATTCTCCATTAATAGACACGGTTTTCTGAAAGTGCTCCATTGTTGCAAAGTTTTCTTCAGTTTTAGTTTTCTTTACGGCAGGATCGCTGATACCTAGCACGTCCAGTTCCCACAGATTTTCAACTGAAGCATCTCTGATAAAGAGAGAAGTGACGAGGTTGGTCATGCTTGATTGATCTCCGGAAACTACTTTACCCATCACAGTCCACCCCAGCAGAGTCTCAATACATACAAGACCATTGCTTAGTGTACACGTATGTCCAGTCATTAACTTTCCAGCGACATCAGCGCCTATTAATAGTTCAATGGGACCTTCAGTATCATAATTCTGTATCCCTTTTGCTCTTAGTTCTTGCAACCATGGGCCCTTTAACATAGTATTGTACCCTGTAATTACTTGTTGCCCTAAGACTTCAAAATTGCAGGCATAAGGCTTTCCTAAACTCTCTATGTAGATCCTATAGCACATATGCTGTCTCTCTTCGGTGACTACCCCACCAAATAGTGAATGGCGTAGCATTTCTGTGCGATGACTACTGTAACCTAACTTCTGTGCCACTGATTCAAGCATATAAGATCTCTGACTGCCAGTATCCAGTAGAGCCCTTACCTCCATTGCAGAGGATTCTCCAATGACCTTCACCTTTAATGTTTGCAAAATAACACCTTGCACACCACTACGTTCTTCATTTGAAATCAAAGAGTGAGACTGAAGTTTCTCATTGGTAGCTTCAGAGGAATGTGTTGGGCCTAGACATATTAGGCTGTTATGTTTTTTGCTACAGGAATCACATTTTAACTGACTTCTGCACATCTTTGAAACATGTCCTTTCTTCAGACAGAGAAAACATGCTCTCTTATTCTTCACAATTGAGACTCTCTCCTTTAAAGCCATCTGCTTTGCCACGGAGCAGTTTGAACTAGCATGGGACATATCACAAAATATACAGTTTAGTTTAAGATTACAATCCACAAGTGCAGCTGCGGTAGGTGGCGATTCACTGTAAATGTCAATTTTCTTCGTACCTTTTGACTTGTCAGGATTCACATTGATGTTACCTTTACTTGGGATGGCCAGTTTGATCCTTTCCTCACTCTCTACTTCATTCTCCAGGAATTTCATCAAACCTTTAAGACGTTCACTAGGTTCACATTCCTTCCCACCGCCACTCCTCTGCCAGGCACGTAACACATCTATAGACAAGCATGATTCAATCATAGGAAATAACATTGCTGCATATTTCTCGGAAGTTACACCTAGGCTCTCCAAAGCACCAAGTTGAGTTTCGAGTCTGTCATATAATGATGAGATGTCAAGACTACTACAAGAATTCATCATTGTCAATAGTTCTCTAGTGTAGACTTCCACCAACAAAGAATCTTTGCCAAAACGTGATTTAAGTTTCTGTATTGCTTTAGGGTAATTTCCACTTGTGGCTGGAAAACTATCAACGATGTCGCGAGCTTTGGAGTTTGGCAATGTTGCTTGGATAAGATATTCGTATTTATCGGCATTATCTAACCCTTCATCTTCATCAATCTTTTGAAATTGATTCCAGAAACCTAACCAATCTCGTAGATTTCCACCAAATTTTCGGAATTCGATCTTTGGAAGGCGATATTTACTTTTTAGGTTATGAGTGTTACTGGTGCTTACTGTTGACTGGACTTCGTCTTCACGTTTTCTCTCCATTGCAAGAGCATCGGAAACAGCCGCTGCTAACATATGAAACTTGCGTTTATAGTCATCTACCCCGTCTACTTCTGTGATCAGGTCTTCTTCTGACACCGCATCTTCCATGAGGTGTTGGAAGATCCCCTGGTCCAGATTACTTATGAGGTTAGCCTTCTCTTCCACTAAGGCGTAATCTCCTCGGATAGCGACTATGTCCTTTATTTCTTTCTCCAACAAAACTTGAAGTGAAGCTACAATTTTCGTGAACGATGCACGGTATACACCACGTTTTCTGATCAAACTTCGAGTATCGCTCATTTTCCTTTCTATGTCCTGTCACGGTCGCCAGATGTTACGAACAGAAACGTCACTTCGTACTTATTCGGGAAAATGAAAAGATATTTATTCACAAGAAAAAATGCACACACATTACAAATAACACTCAAAAGACTCCATCTTGGATGCACTGTTCCTTGTCCTTCTTTTCTCACAAAAGACAAAAATAACTGTTGCCAACTGTCTGTCACAATATCGCTCGTCCCAGGTGTTCCGATAATCTCCCCTATTTTCTTGGCGATAGTCCCTGCCGTTATTCCATCTACCATCTCCATTTCTTTGGTAAGGTCTACCTTGTCTCTGGTTTCCCCTCCAATTTGTGTACTCCCGCTGGTACGTCCACTGATTGTTTTGATTTTGATTGTTCTGATTGTATCTCCCGCGGTTATTCTGATAATTCTGATTGTTATTGTGGAACTGGTTTCGGCCGTCAAAATCTTGTCCTCTTGGCGTGAATTGTGTCCCTGTGGACTGTGTCTTAGTTTGGTTCCCCTGGCTGTGGTTACTTTGGAGTCCCTGAACTACCTCTGCCTTGTTGACACATTCCAGATTCCTTCTTCCTGTCTGTGGGCTCACCATACTCGTTTCGTCTAAGTGTCTGAGTAAATTCTTCGGCTTGGACTGCGGTTTGAATGTTCCCTGCGACTAATAGTTGTTGGATGTGCATTGGGAGTTGTTTCCCTTTGGTTAGAACCATATTTTGCTCGCTAGGCGGGTCGTCAAAATCTCTGAATTTTACCAATTGCTGACTGAAGAATTCTGAAAAACGGGTTGGATGCGTACTATGATATTTGCGCGTGTACAGGTCCATTCTCAACCCCTGCTGTAACGAAGGGCTCCAAAACTTCTTCAAAAATGCCTCGCAGAATTGAGCCATGTCTGTGAACGTGTACTTGAAGCTTAAAAACCAGGTTAGGCTAGGTCCTTCTAAAAATTTCTCCACTAGTCTTAATTGTTTCTCAGGGCCGATGTGCTGGTCATTAAAATAATCAGTTAATTGTCGTAGAAATGCTTTGGGAGTAGTTCCTGAATGTTCCTTAAACTTATCGGGCTTAAAATCATTACCCCGAATGACTTGGATGACTTGGGCTGGTGCCAAGTTCGGTTGCGGTGTTGAAGTCTCCTCCCTGTATTGCTGGAATGCATTACTCGTTAGCCTGGGACTTTGACCCCGGCTAATATCCTCAGCAAACTTCAAACCTGCAGGACTTCCAATACTTGTTTGCTTCTCCGGTATATTTTCAGTCGAAAATAATGTCGCATTCTCTAAAGATCTAATCTCGTTTTTGATGATTAACTCTGAGTGTTCCTGTAATTTTGACTTTATATTTTCCTCCAATTCCTGCATTCTTGAACTGTGTTCCCCCAAGCGTTTTAAAATTGTCAAGCGGTCTTCTTTATTTGCGTGAGCCTGCTGGTCCCAATCTCGCCGGTTCCTACTTTTCAAGCTATTAATTTTCTCCTCGTTCCTTTCCTGATTTTTCTCTAGCTCTTCACGTATCTGTTCTTGCGTTTTTACTAGCTGTTCTCCCAGATTATCCCGAGTCTTGACGAGCTGCTCTCCTACTTCTTGTATTTGCTGTTGTGTGTCTATTAGCTGGCCTTCCATCTCTTTTCTTATGATTTCTTGTGTTTTGCCTAATTGCTCCTCTAAATTCTCCCGCAAGTGTATCCGTTCGGTTTCAGCCTTAACCTCGACTTTATCAATTTCCTTTATTAATTCCAGCATGTTGCTGTCTACCGAATTAATTTGCTGCTGTAGTTTCTCTTGGGTTTTCTTCATTCCCGCGGTGTTACTGACACATGCTGCCTCAATCTGTTTGAGTTTATCTGCCACCATCTCGTCAAATTGTACTAATTTGTTATCAAATTTCGCCTCCAACTTCTTAATTTCGTCTAACTGTTTGACGTTGTTCTCCGCAACCTCGCCTGCGAGTTTCTCTACTTTTTTAACGCTCTGATTAATGTCATTAGTGATTTTTCCTAATTGTTCGGTTTGTGTTACCGCCTGTTGTGACAATTTGTGGTTTAGTTCATTTAATTGTTTGTCCGTGTCTAATTTCTGGACTTCTAACTGGACCGAAATATTACCGCTCATGTCATGTAATTGTTTTTCGCTCTTCTCACGCTGACTTTCGAATTGTTTATCATTATGCTCCCGCTGAGCTTCTAATTGTTCCTTCAATTGTTTATTTAATTGTTCTTCCGTCTTTACGGACATCTGCACTAATTGTTCTTCCGTTTTCGCGGACATTTGGATCGACATGTGTTCTAATTGTTTATTTAATTGTTCCTCCGTCTTTACGGACATCTGCACTAATTGTTCTTCCGTTTTCGCGGACATTTGGATCGACATCTGTTCCAACAATTCCTTAATTTCGTCAACAATCGCCATTTCACACACAAAAATATATTCAGAGAAAACAGGGTTATGGGCCAAGGTTTCAGCCATATACACACATACATGTCACACATTTAAATATTACTGGCTCTAATTTAATGAAAATTTCAGTAACAAAATTTACTGAATACAATGACATTTATTTCCAAACAACAAAATAACCCCTGGTGATCTGCTTTTAAATTCCTAACCAACAGAATTTACGAAACACCAATTAACCGAAGTCAATTAAATGTCAAATATAAGGCAACATCTTCCTGCTTTGACTGAGTTCAATAATAATGCAAATTTCTAATTTTAATGCCGGGCGCCAGAACATGTTTATAACAAATACAATATCAAATTCTAACCTTGTTCAATATCTCTAACTTTAGGAACTCAGTGATTTTACTAATTCATTCATTCATTCATTCATTTATTTGCAATGGGGGGTGTGTCCCCCGGTGGCAAATTGGATATACATAACAAATACATAATTATACATAACAATACATAATTACACATAACAATACATAATTATACATAACAATTCAATAACAATTATACACCAATTAAACTGGAGTATTTACACAAATAGTCAGTCTTTTCTTAAACACACCTATATGTTTGGGAAAAGGCTCTAAGACTGCGGCAGGTAGAGAGTTCCAGTTATCAATGGCACGGTTTACAAAATAATATTTACCATAATTTGTTCGCTGTGGTCGGCCCTTAACTTTGAAAGGATGATCGCTCCTACTCATGTAAGTGGGCTTTCCCAATCGTTTGCTAAGCTCACCCCATGCTGGTTGATTTGTATACGTGTTGTACATAGCGTAGAGTCTAGATTTCATCCTCCTAGCCTCCAGTGATTCCCACCCAAGTTTCTTTAACATACGGCTCACACTGCTCCTGGGATTAAAGTCACTGAGCACAAATCTAGCGGCCTTTCTTTGTACCATTTCCAACTCATTGATGAGCCCTACTTGATATGGATCCCAAACCGCCGAGGCATATTCCAGAATAGGTCTTACAAGTGACAAATAGCCTAATTCTTTAGCAGAGGTACTACTTCCTTTTAATACCCTCATTACAAAGTGCAGGGATTTGTAAGCTTTTGAAACTACACATCCTACATGACTACTCCATTTCATATCATTCCTTACGTGAACGCCCAAATATTTGCAAGAATCTTCTTCTACAAGTATTTCCGAGCCAATGTTATATTGAAAATCCTACCTTCGCACTTTCCCTATTTTTAAGAGACTACATTTTCTTGTGTTTATTTTCATTTTATTTACAATCGCCCACTTATAGACCAGGTTCAGGTCCTCTTGCAGCACTGCATTGTCTTGTGAGTCGTGTATCTTTCGATATATTACACAATCATCCGCAAACAATCGACAGTCACTGCGAATTCCATTTGGTAAGTCATTTATAAACGCCAAAAACAACAAAGTTCCGATTACGCTGCCCTGAGGGATACCCGACGTTACGGTAATTTCATCCGAGAATACGCCTTCAACTTTCACTTTCTGGGAACGACCAGTCAAAAATTCTTGGATCCATAAAATTACTCTTCTATCAATCTTCGTCGAAGCTAATTTATGGAGTAGCATGTCATGCGGCACGACATCAAATGCCTTCGCAAAATCTATCACCACGGCGTCGACTGAAACTCCATGGTCTAACGATTCGCTAATGTCTTGAAAAAGTGATAGCATCTGACTCTCGCATGAGTAACCTTTCCGAAATCCATGCTGCCTATCATTAAACCATGATAATGTTTCCCACTGTTCCCTCAAGTAGTCGCAAATGAGATGCTCCATCTGCTTACAAACGATGGACGTAAGGCTAACCGGCCTGTAGTTGCCCAATTCAAGTCTGCTCCCTCCCTTAAATATTGGGACTACCGTAGCTCTTTTCCAGTCATCTGGGATTTGCGCATTGTTTATGGACACATTAAATATCACCTCCAAGTATCGTGCCACGGCCCTACCTCCTAATTTAAGTACTTCACTAACAATATTATCAGGACCCTTTGATACATTGAAACGCAGTTTTTGTATTAGCTTTACAATTGCTGGCTGGTTTATTTGGAACAGGGGAGCCCCTGATTCGTCGTTAAGGTCCAACACACAGCTATTGGATTTATTGAACACACTACCGTAAAAGACATTTAATTCATTAGCAATGGCCTGTTTCTCAGTAATTAATTTACCGTCACCGGACATTATCATCGACAAATTATTTGAATTTCCCTTTCTTCTCCTAACATAACTGTAAAATTTTTTCCACCCACCCCCTCCCGAACCAAGTAAACCTTGCATATAACTGTCATGAGCAGCCCTCTTTTTTAAGACGAGCTCTCTTGATAAGGACTTAAATTTCAACATATACTTGTCACTATCATGTCTTTTATTGTATAATTTCCTAATTTTCCGTTTTAGTCTCCTAATTTCTCGTGTGTAATACTCAGGGTCTGGGTTCTGTTTCAGCAATTTAAATGGGACAAATTTATCAACAGCGCTATTTAAAATTTTCAAAAGTTAGTCCACAGGATATTAATGTGATTTCCTTCCGATGCCCATCCTACAAATAGCTCATTCAAATACCCCTGAAACTTGCACTGATCCGCCCTGCGATACTGGAATATGATCTTTTTCGCTACATCAGAGTCTAATTTTGTAACGTCACCATATCTAATATTTAATTCAACCCCAGAATGGTCACTAATTCCTGGTACTTTCAGACAGTTAATATACAGCTCTACAGGCCTTACGAGATAAACATCTAAGGTATTATTGTCTCTAGTTGGGAAGTCAACTACTTGGGAAAATCCCCCCTCCCTTAAGAATTTATTTGCAGCGCTCTGAGCTTGACCACAGCTAGTTGACTCACCAGACCAGTCTACTTTGGGGAGGTTTAAATCTCCAGCAATTATTATGCTCTTTTTCATAGCATTACCCGTACAAGTTTTATCATACAGTGTTTCGAGGAGAGAAAAGTTATCTTTCGGTGCTCTATACGCCCCTATCACCTGAAGAGGGAATTTATTTCCTTTATCCGAAATTTGTACACATAACATTTCATGATCCATATCAGCCCACTTTAAGAAACTAGCTATATTTTTGCGCACACAAATAAATAGCCCACCACCTCGCTTCCCCCGATCCCTTTGTGTACATTTCGTAGGTCCCTTGAATTATTTCGCTACTATTTATGTCCTCATATAACCAAGATTCAGTTGCAATGACAATGTCCGGAGAATACGTCTCTACAAGATTCCAAAATTCAATTAATTTATTTCCTAAACTCTGACAATTAACCTGCAGTAATCTTAGAGTCTTACCTCCGCAGCAAATATCTTGAAGTAGCTCCTTCTGTTCCCATCGGCTGGCAACCTCTGGACCTGCTCCTCCTCACAAAAGCCGGCACGAACCGATGACCCTGTCATGTAGGCTCCCTAGGTTGTAAGCGCCCCGTCGATTTAGATGCAGCCCGTCTCGGGCGAAGTCACGGCCACCAATCCAGCAGTCAGCTTCTACGTACACTAATCCCAGTTGTGCACATACCCAGTCCATGCGGTCATTTACAGTCTTAACTCGCCTTAACGGAACATCTCCTCGCCGAACAATGCCACTCATTATAATTTTTGCATTTCTAAACTTGCTTTTAGCTTTTCTGCCTAGTTCGTAGAGCTCCCCCATGATGTAATCAGCTGTAGCCCTCTTCTTCAAATCGTTCGTCCCAACATGGAGCAACAACACTTTAACTTTTTCACAGTCCTCTATATTTGTTTCTTCCACTTGTTGGGCAAGCTGGTCAATTTTAATCCCCGGATAACACCGCACTTTCGCACCTGATTTCCTCGAGATATTCGCACTCCATCGTATCATCGAATCACCCATTATGATAACGTCATCCTCAGTTTGCTCCTGCACGCCCTCTTCCACACTGATCCCAGTAGAAAGCCGTTCAGTCACATCCTTCACCGTTTCTTCTGATTCACGAAGCTTAGCTCTAAGTTCCTGTATTATTTGATCCCTTGCTTTGATTTGCACCCTCAAACAGTCCGGCGTATCACATACTTTACAAAACCAATTTCCGACATCACAATCCTCCTTCTTGACCTTAATACAGCCGAAGTGAAACCATTTCTCACATAGTCCACACTCAACACCATTCTTCAATGTTTTACTGCACGTCGAACACTTTAAAACTGTCACTGGATCATTTGCCTGATTCACATTTGGAGTAACAGGCCCTGGATTCACTTCCACTCCACCAATAACTAGCAATGCAGCTATCACTAGGGCTATGAACCACAAGTTGCTAGGTCCCGTACGCACACACAAACACCGGAAATCCCGACTACCCTTCACATACCACAGTCCGATCCTCGCCCGATAACATTCCAGAGAACAACCCATTCCAGCACACCTGAGAGCTTGGGAAAAACACGACCTTTCACTTTGACTGCCAACTGCACATGGCGGTACAACATCGCCTCAATTTACTGAATTTACATGTCCGCTTGACCTGGCATCATTTCTCAACGAAATAAATATGAGGTCAGCGAAGCAACAACAACAACAACCCCACTTGGGCAGCCATTTTTGTTTTATGAACCCTTGCAAAGAAGCATATGAGACTCAGTTTCGGGGGGTGTAACGGTTCATATCGTAAGTTGTTGTCAAAGCGCTTCATAAACTTGCAGGGTAACATATAACAAAATAACATGCAGGAAAGAGTGAAGCCAGGGTTAAAAACAAATGAATTTAATAACAAATCACCATATTTACACTTAACAAATAAACAACAAAAACTCCAATCTTACTCCCACTTCATAAAAATGCCAAAAACTAGACGAAAATCTCTGGAGAGATTAATTACCTGGACCAAGTGTCCCTAAGATAAAATACAAAAAATGACCATATATGTGCGTATGCCGTTCTACATGCATCACGATGTGTACAATGAATGCGTGATTCGTCATCATCCGGAATGATCCTTCAGACAAGGAATCCACATTTCTAGAGCTAGACCGACACGGGGGAACACAACTACAATACTTAAAACTAAACCGACACTTCCTAAATCTAATATAAACAAACACAAAATTTCCGTGTGAAATTTGAATCAAATTACCGTAGCAACATTTACTGCCTAAAAACTTAGGACTTCTCACACAAATCAACACAAGTACATTAACACGTGACCAAATAAAAATACACAAATGACCGCCGTCAAAATTTACAAATACTCAACCACTACACCACACGGGTGTGACACACAAAAATTACATGAATCGAGTCATAAACAAAGCAATAGGCACACAGCCAACATTTACGTTAATAATACAATATTTTACCCATACAACGTACAACAAGCCGTTACACACATGGCGAACTCCCAATTAATTATGGCTTAAAAATCACCATCACAATGAACAGGTTTGCTACATGAAAGCTTACAGGGGTCAGTCGGACAAACAGGACTGCCTATCAAAGATAAGTCACCAGGCATAACGGGCGGTTTGTGGAACTCTGCATGTCTGTCAACCCACGTGTCAATAACCTCGACCTCCCAGGACATGGGGTCGAATCTCGAAGAAGTGTGCCCCAAAGCACAATAATACGTGTGTGTGTCAGAAAAATATGGACAAGAAACAGCGGTCTCCCTAGAGCACCCTGTCTTTCCACCAAAATACAACAGCAGCAAAAATATATGAGGGCGGTAGGACCCCTACCCCCTCCTCACGTAGAATCAACACACACTTGACACAGTAACACAGAATCACACGTATGGGTTTTGACAGACCCTAAAATAAAAGACACAAATAATTTCCACATGCTGGCGCCACCGTTCTATGCCGTGACTAGTCAACCTGAAAAGGACTAAAAAAAGTCTATCAAAATTAGAACGAAGGTGTTCTAAAAACTTACTTTTAAGTTGGTGCGCTTGGCAACCCTAATATGAATAATAACCTGTTCAGCAAAATATCTTACAGTAATTACTTCCCACTCCTATTTCAAATATTAACGTTAATAAAGCACCATTTATCGAATGTAACGGGTTCCGCATTTGCAAGGATAAAAATCACGTACGCACGCCGCGCACATTACATATGACTCAAGGAAAAACAAATATCTAACAAACACTTTGGCCACGTGCCAACGGACATTTAAAACATTTAGTGTCGGTGCAAGAAAAACTCTAAACAACAAGAAAAGAAACATGACTATATACAAAGTTTCCCGGCCAAATCTAACTACATAATTGAAATAATCCAATTTTTGTACATCACCGCTCTGCTTGTAGAACTAAGGACATCCTCCTCAACCCATTGCCCCTATGGACAAATTAGCACTCCATAGTAGTCGTCTGCGTTGATCTGTTGAAGTTCATCCCAACTCCAAACCACGTGCTGATCATCTAGGTATCGACTCCTTGGCAGAAAAGTTCAATGTTAATTATTTTACCTATCTATAATCGCTTGCAGGTTACTCAGTTCACCCACAATTGTCCTAATGCGATTAATAGCGAAGACTGGCCCTAAATATCTCGCACACACGCACAATAAAACACATATAAAATACACTGCAATATGTACATAAATATACACCTCGAGACCACGTCACTGGCTCGTTAACAAGTTTAAGATCTTGGCTGCACTAGCAGTCGCTATCTTGCTCGGTATTTCCGTCCTGTACTGTGGACCTTCGCTCCGGTGAGCGCTAATTAGGGTGTTACAAGACTTGCCCCTTAGAGCTGAAATCGTCGTCTTTAAGTAAATGTTACAAGTTATCACGCACTGGCGTGAAATATTTAGCTCACAAAATAAAGTTGATTCCAGAAAAAAAAAAATGTATTCGAGCTTTAAAATTCGATAATGCAATCACTGTGACTTTAGCTCCTCAGAGCTCCCAAATAAAATGACTTAACCAAATTCAGAGCGTTAAAATCACGATACAAACTGGCGTGAAGTAAGCCTCTCAAGGCTCCAAAAAGAATGACTTCTAATAATTTCGAGCGTCAAAAATCACAATACAAACTGGCGTGAAGTAAGCCTCTCAAGGCTCCAAAACGATTGACTTCTAATAATTTCGAGCGTCAAAATCACGATACAAACTGACGTGAAGTAAGCCTCTCAAGGCTACAAAACGATTGACCTAGAGTGGCGTCATGCCAAACTATTTATTAGAAACTGACAGGGCGGAGGAGTGGGGTGGAATCGGATAAAAAAAACTTCCAGAGTTTTTGTCTCACAAAGATGGGACTAGTGTCATTCTTCTTCAAATAAATCAAACGTCTCAATTCACTCGTGCGGAGATTAATCCGTTCGGCGGTTCTCTAGATATCCATTTCCGCGGGCTTTTTACTACTGACGCTGTCCACCGCGTGGTCATGGCTTGGTCTCTTGTGATTGGCTGATTCAATCGTATGTTCGTTGCAAGTGCCTCGTGATCCTTCCTTTATGCTTCCAATTTTGGTACAGTAGTTGCTCAATTTGGCCTTGAACCAGACTAATTCTAGCCGTCCCCCAAGAATAGCTACCAGCTCAGCTTCTGTTGCAATCATTACGAAATGCTAGCCTCCCTTATATCCATGTCGACTTCCTCAAGTACTGCCTGGGCCGTAGTAATAATAATAATAAATATGAATACTTATTTATCGAAGATCAATAAGGGTTCAGTATTAAGGGTTATTGTGTTTCTTTTGAGATGTCAGTCACTCGTGCAACCTTAAGGATAACCGACTAGGTTTTCTTATTTTCCTTAAGGACTGGGCTGACATATTCATTGGTTTGTGTCGAAAGGCGTTTCATGGTATAATCACGTTTCTAGACATGTGGTTAAGGGTGGGTTAACGCCTTGTTTAAGTGGGACCTTGACCGAAAGTTGAGGGTAATTTTTGGGTTTGTGTTTGTTGCTTTCGGTCGGGAAACAACGTGCGTACTCTTTATGCTTATTAAATGAGGTGTATCGATTATACTTGCGGTTTGTGATATGTGTGTTTGTGGCAAGTACCCGGGGACTGTCATTGATGCTCATTTTACTTTCGGCAGGATGATTGAATCTCATACTTTCGTCCGAGAAGAAGATTTATTCAGAGAGTTTATGAAGTCAGTTGCTGTTTTGTTTTGAGGAGTTGTAAATTGTTTCTCTTAAGGGTTGTGTATGTTTTTCTTTCCTTTATTTTTGGTCGTCGTCGTGTTATACTGTAGTAGTGGATGATGTTTTGACCGATAGTTATCTGTTTACTGTAGTACTTGTTTGTGAGACATATTTTAGTTCATTTAAGGGGTTTTGTTCTTGGTTGGTACTGTACCCGTTTAAACCATTTGAGCTGCTTGTCGTATCCGAAGATCAGCTGGATTGCAGAATCTCGGGGTCCCCGGCTCAAAAACCTGGAAATCCTACCAACAATAGCTAAATGGGGGGTGCACACTTCCTAAGATCATGTTTTGGTAAAGCAAAATGGGTGTATCAACTAAATAAACGAAGAGCTCGAGAACTAACTTTTCTCGGTTAAGTGGGCGAAATTAGTGGTTCATTATAACCTCAAATGCACCAAAATATAATCCTCCTTCATAACTTAAATAAATCATCAAATCGCAGTTACAAAACTAACAAATAAATTTATTAACGAAGTGATAATAAATGAAATTAATTTAACAAATATTCTCATAATAATTACATGTAATCCGCAAATGATTCTGCGAAAATTCTTATAATAAGATTCTGAAATTAAATCATCGTCCCATGGACGTTAGAAGTACTCCACTTCTTAAATAAAATTAAATAAACAAATTATCAATCAGCTTTTGCACAACAGCTCTTAAACTTTACTCTTGTTCTCTAGTAATATATGAACAAAGATCGATTTAATACATCCAATGTCTTCCCATGACATTTCTACTTACTATTCCAATGTCATCCATTGGTAAAATTAATAGAAATTAATTTTATTCTGATCTTCCATAAGACCACCTTTGCACACCAGTAAACAACCTTACTGTATTTAAAGAACGTCGTCACGT
This sequence comes from Meconema thalassinum, assembly GCA_946902985.2. Lineage (NCBI taxonomy): Eukaryota > Metazoa > Arthropoda > Insecta > Orthoptera > Tettigoniidae > Meconema > Meconema thalassinum. Next base: position 397,432,373 of record OX336394.1, on the reverse strand, counting down.
TCTTTAAACGTCACTCCAATTTATGGTTTAAACGTTTAAAAACATTAAAATGAATTAAACTTTCGTTTAATTGTCAACTTAGGTTCCCAAAATTATGTAATGATTAATAATAGAAATTATTATTAAATAATTTAATTAAAGGCTATTAATATTTCCATAATATTAAATAAGTTTGTAAAATGTTCGTTATTTAAATGTTTATTAATTATTAGAAATAATTATTAATCATGTTAATACAAATAATAAACCATATTATTATTATAGTTTTAGAATCAGTTGTTTATTAAGAAAGTTATTCAGTTAACTTTATTATATCGTTAAATTCTCCTAGTTATTAATAGTATTATATTTAAATATTGTTAACAAATATCTTATGTTATTTACATTGTTCGTGATGATTCTCAATCATCCAACCTTCCTTCTCCGGTCAACTACTGACAATCCCAAATGTATATGCTCTTAAATAAAGTGTCACTGTTACAATTTCATATCGCTATCATCATAATAAAGATGTTTCGTTTCATAATTGGGCATACATACATCGCCGAACGGTTAAGTTAAGCTTATATAATTAATGTTTTATCCTTGATAATATCTTAATAATAATTAACAACATTTTTACTTTCAATCCGTTTCCCAAATATTTTCCGCCAATAGAACTAATCAATTCAACTGAGAGTCGTTTTACAATAATACTAGACAACTAAGGTTTTACTTAATTCTTTACTGTAATATATTTACTTATAATTTCCAAATAAACGCTAACAACGCGAATAACGACCTCCCTTCTCTAATATACCGAACAAATATCCATAGTATATTTACAACAACAACTTCTTTCAATTACATCGGTAAATTCCGTATAACATTTTCCTCAGCTTGATATTAAACAAATATAGCTGCTATAATTCTTCACTTCAATCTTTTAATACAGTATTCTGCCATAACAACTTATTTAAATTGCATATAATGCCTTGGTTTCATATATATTCACATATAATAATTACAGCGTATAGCTCTTTCAGATGTTGTGAAAATACATAATAGTCGACTCTAATAAACAGTGATGACGTAATGGTTTACTAGTATAAGTTACTCTAGATTTCAAATAATTGTTGTTAACATTCAATAAATATAAACATTCGTTACTTCTCTCTGGTCTTTCCAAAATATTGCGTTAATGCAATTAAAGTCAATAACAATCTCCAAAAGTGTTGCAAAATTTCGTAGAATACTCAAATGTGCTAATTTGTCCGAGCAGATAAGACCTCTCAAATAAAATAAAATAATTTATCCACAGATAAATTATTATTAATTATGACTGGCTAAAGTGGAATGTCCAAATAATGTTTCATCCTTCCACCAATACAAAATGTTTGATTAAATAATTACTTGAGCGAAGTCAGACTCGAAGATAACTATAAAGTCTTGGAAATGTCCAAATAATAATTCATTTCCAAATAAACGTTCTTTTCAAAGTCTAAGTTGCTTGGGTAAAGTAATACCATTTTCTAAAGTGCTGAATAATATTCAATGAAATTCCAATAATGTTCAATAAACTTCAATAAAATTCAATAAAATTCAATAAAATTCCCAATTAAATTCAATAAAGATACGTGGATCGAAAGAAATTCGATAAACGAAATTATTAATAAAATGAGCTTAAATCTCAAAACCTATAAGTCAAAAATCCAAATGTTACTATCCGAAAATCTCACTAAAAGAAAATTAATATTTAAATGTTCAACGTTGAAAAATAATTTCTGTGCTTAAACTATTTCACACACAACAAAATAATTTAGCGTTGAAATGGTGCCATGCTCTCTGATATTCTATTCTACAACTAACTACAAAAAGAACCAACAGCTACTAACGAGGATTTCTGTTTCTACCTTGCGGTGACATCTTGTAGAAGAAGTATGGAGGGAATTGCTAACGACACTAGCGATTCCACACTTAATAATCTTCATCCTCTTTCTTCGGAAGACTGCCTTGTCACGACTCGAACCCTGCTCTCCGATCGTTAATCTCCCTGGCTGGCTTCGAACACGGGGCTCACCTCGATCAACGATACTGCAAGAATCTCCCAGTCTCGAAGTATGATGAACTGCTTCGCTTCGGGTCGGATAATACCTAGCCATGACGCGGTAATCAAGTTCCATCTCGTAACGTTGGATTGTAGCCTTGTAATCGTTACACCACATCTTATAATTTTAAGATTAATGTCGGTTGCCCGGTATTCCGGTCCAACAGTGTAAGATCACGTTCCCTGCGCATAACTTGGCTTAGTTCATGATCACAACTGCGTTAGACACAATGTTAACTGTTCCCCTTAACGCTTGCATGTCGAACATTTCGATAAAAAGCTTGTCACTAAACAGAGACTTGCTATTAATGAGTGCTGCTGTCATACAAATGTTAGCACAGGCAGATAACGGGCCTTCCCTTCACGCCTGTATAGCTGACACGCACCAAGCGAAACGTGCTTATTTAACGAAAGTGCTTTCAACAAAGAATACTATCTTATTCTTTCGAATTTCGTCTTGAAACTTTCCCGTAAAGTGCACGCGATGTTTCTCTTTAGTTTAGTCAAACTCTCAATACTAGTTTCGCACAAGAACTGATATTACGACGAGATTCTGTTTCCCATATATTCACCGGACTTCCCATGTTAATTTCTGACCGACGGGACCGCCTTCCTCGCCGACAAACTATGTTCGCGTGAGATCCCTCTCTCGCACACGCTAGTTTCAGGAACTCAATTGTCGCAGGTCCGTTCTTCTCGTCACCTCAGCACAAAAAGACCTCGATCGGCAGCGCGTCCCCACGCACCTCAAAACCAATCGACTGGCGCGTCAGGAGGAAAAAGCGGCAAACCAATCATAGCTTATATCTTCTTACAGGATTATCAAAGTTCCATCTCTGGGTGACTATCATAATTCCTCTTAATTTAGATTCTTTCTCAATAGTTTTAAATGTGCAGATTCTCTCTTCTTTAATAAATGGCAGTTTATAAATCGACGAAGCTTCTCATCAAGCGCGCTCATTTCTCCTTCCCTTCTTGATTCTAGCAATTGGATTAGCCAATCAACGCATTTCTCTTCGTACTCTACAAGTTGCTATGGGCGGCCTAGCGAAAATACTACGCAGCATTGCCCAAGGGCGGCTTCTCTCGCCATTTTGTTGTTGTCCCACACAATCTGAAACTTACTCTCATACTAAAATTTTAAAAATATCGTAATTCCTCCAAAAAATACCGCAATCTTCTCCAAATTTCACCAAAACGTCCTAAATAGCATCCTGTCCATCCTGAATCATTTAGAATTCAAGTTCAGTACGACTTCATATGCTTTTTGAATATCTCTTCTGGTTACTTTCTGTAATCAGCCTGTGGTGGGACGAACGTATTATTTCTTATTTATTTTAATTAGCTTTCCCATTGAAGTCACAAATGGTAATTTCGCTACGATCTCCAATCTAACTAGGGTTAGGCTTCTCTGCTCTCCGTTTTGATAGTATTTTCATTGTGTGTGTTTTATTTTTATGTTTACCTCTTGTTAATTTGTATACTTTTATTTACAGCCCCCCCTCACCCCTCATTTACCATTTCATGCGCTACTCACGTCCCTTTTGTTATGTCTTTTATATGATTAAAAGTTTGTCTACAACCTTTACTCGAAGAGTGTAGTAAATTTTTTTAGTAATCGATTCTCCATCTAGTTCTTAAGGTGCGAGTCAACTCGACTTAGGTCTCTATGGTCCACGTCCTAAACCGCCTTCTCAACAATTAACACCGGTTATCAGACAAATTCTACACACCCAAAGTACACGGAGCTACATGACCGCGTTGTCGCAGCCCCTAAACTTAAGAACCAACCAACCAGAGATAGAAGGTAGAACATAAGAGATTTAAAACCCGACTAGAATAGAATAGAAATTCTAGAGCCGTTTTAAAGTCAGTTGTATTAGAATATTCTGGTTGTTGATATTAGTAGGTCCGGTATGGATCGGCCTAATAAATAATAATAATAATAATAATCATTGGTTTGGCCAATTAATAATCCAGAATTAGGACCAGACGGGGACACGAGTGCCAGAGGGAAGGACCTCCAGTGTGTACATTGTTTGTAAGGGATTAATATTTGTGTAACCTTAGATCATCCATCCTGTTTATCATATGATTTAGGAAATAAATAGTTATAGTACCATTTTGACATTTATTTCTTTGAGTATAGACCTTGGTTCCTCATTATACTATATGTACGTCACCACAGTGGGAGAATGACTACGATACCGATGGTGAACTGCTGGACAGGTGATTTGCATATTATCATAAATTGTTTAAAATGGGCACAATACCTATATACTATCTTTCAATTTTTTGTAACTTGTACAGCAATACTTAAGACAAAATGATCACATAGCAGCGAGTGCAAGGCAGCTTGTTCTGTATACATACTAACTTTTAATTTTTGGATGTTTTGACAACACTGCCCTTGTAGAAATAGCACAAGTTCCTATAATAGAACTTTGTTTATTAGCATTGGATGCTTGTAACAAAAACCCAAGTCCCTATAATAGAAAGCAGAGTAATAGCTTTGCTCGCTTGACGCAAAAAAACACAAGTCCCTATAACATTGGACGCTTGTAACAAAAACACAAGTTCGTTGGTTGGTTGGTTCCTTAGTTTAGGGGCTGCGACAACGCGATCATGTAGCCCCGTGTACTTTGGGTGAGTGTAGAATCTGTCCGATAACCGGTGTTAATTGTGATGACTGTATTAGTGTGTGTATCTGTTTTTTAAATTCAAGTAAGGACTGCAACTTTGAATTTTTCAAATAGTTCCTACTTTGGGCGCCAAACGCCACCGTCAACGACTACTAGGCCTAGTTCAGAACTTAGATACTAGACGCCACCGCAGTCGGCTCTTGGCAACGAACGTAGCAACCTAAGACCGTTGTTTACATTCTTAACCTATACAATTTAGTTTCACACAGGTGTAATTAGTGGAAAGTTCTTTAACATGCCATAAATCTATGACATGGGACCGCCGGCTCTACTTCCCCTCCGAAGGAAGGCATACTGAGGGATTTTCAACGCTCTTAAAAAATCCGACGGCTTCGGCCGGGTTTAAACCCGCTACCTTGGGCATAGAAGCTCAGCACGCTACCAACTACGCCCCGTAGCCGCAAAAAAAGTTCCTATAATAGAACGCGGAGTAATAGCAATGCTCGTTTGTAGCAAAAACACAAGTCCCTATAGGCTAATAGAACACAGAAAAAGTACAAAGCACCAAGAATCGAACTCGGGACCTCTGAACCAAGTTGCACAGCTGTAATCTGCAAAATAAAATGCAAAAAGTACAAAGCGCCATACAATTTAGCGCCACTGCGGTTGCGGCATCTAGCATCTACTATAGTAAAACTGAAGGAGACCTAATCCCGAGGAACAAATCTTTCTACTGTACAATCTGTAAAATAATACGCTATCTTGTCCCCAAAAGTACAAACCACCAGCCCTCACGCTAACGAACGGGAATATAACCCGGGACCTCTGAACCAAGCGCTACAGCTGCAAATAAACTGGCACTACAGTGTTTCATGGACCCAGCCTGGACCACCTTAACGTTACACAATTGGCAAAAAATAAATAAAAAATACAAATCCTCCGTGCATTGCCCCAGTCACACAACCTTTAGGCAGAAGTTGCACAGTTGCCAATCTGCGACTAAAATGCTATCTTGCCCCAAAAAATTCTATTTTACTATATGGAACATAAAAACATCCCAAAATACAGGCATTTCCCCTCTAAAATTTGTACAGTTGCCACCCGCCAGAATCCCCATTTTTGTACTACTCACCTGGCGTGCCATTCCATACACACCATGAAGTGCTGGTAGAACTATCACCGTAAAAGAAGTCTGGAACTTCTTTTGGGTGTCCTACCCAGTATACCGCAGTCAACTCTAATGAGGCGACTGCTGCTCTAGTCCATAACCTACTCAAAGAAACGCAATGAAGTACCTTTCTGATCCACCTACTAGCGATCCCCAATAATAGATGTTCAGTGTCGCTGGACAAATTTACGCAGATCGCCGAAGTAATTTATTCGGTGAAGATGCGGAAAAACTTATTTTCTTAGCTTGCAATATACGACTTTTTAATTACCGTATGATTAGTCCGATGTGATTTCTCTCTATAGATAATTGTTATTATTAGTTTCTTTTTCTGTTAATACTTTTCTTTTGTGCATTAATTCAATTTTCTTCCCCTCAAAGACGTGATTATTATCGTTATTCTTTGGCTGTTAGTACAAAGGATCTCATTAACTTAATTATATATATACACCGCGGACAGGCCAACAAGGACCACGCAAATATCACTTCTTTATAGGTCTAGTTTCCTTCTTTCTCTTCCAGAAGTCTTTCATCCTGGTCGACTGTGCAGCTCTTCTTTCAGCAGTCCATTCTCCTCTGTTGAGATTTTTCTTCTCCCCGACAAGAATTTTGAGACCAAAAATTTTTTTTCTGTACTCTATTCGATTTAGACAATCTTCTTCAGTAATTTTGAATTTTTGAAGTTCTTCTTTCATTTGTTTTACATAGCCTCCTTGTCCTTTATAGTTCCAGATTTTATCAAAAATTTGTTTGTTTAACCTTGAGCAATCCATGCGGACCATATGTCCGTAGAACTGAAGTCGCCGTTTTCTGATCATCACTTCAAGGTTGTCGATTTTACTATAAATTTCTGCATTCGATCTCAGTCTATAACCTTCCTGTGTTTTCCTAGGACCATAAATCCTTCTTAAAATTCTTCTTTCTATCTTGAGCAAATTCTCCATTCCGGTTATATTTGTAGTTTCCATGCCGTACAAGATGACTGGTCTAACAACAGTATTAAAATGTCGTAATTTTGCATTGATAGACAGGTTCTTTTTATTGTATATATTTTTTGTACAAAAATTTAATCTTTCCAATTTCCCTTTTTTGTTCTCGATTGCCAATTTATCCGTCCCATTGCTACTAATTATTATTGTTGAATTACAAGTTGAAGTACAAGTTTTCATTATGATACAGTTTCTCCCACCAATCAGTGCTCAAGAAACAGTTGTGTGACCAATTAGGTGAGGATAGTATCGCACCTACGCTCACTTCCATGGCCACCTATTTTAAATTTCATTGCGTGGCGAGTGCCATAGTGGGGGTATTCCAGGAGGCCATGGTCAAATACAAGGTATTCTCTGCGTCCCATGCGCTCTGTTCAGTACATAAAATTGGTGAAATCTCTACAGATATTTATGAATATTTAGGTTCGAACATAAAATAGTTATAATTACTGTCGAACGTCACTACGCTCGTTTTATAAACATACTCGTGTCTTAATTAGTGCCATTATAAGCTCGTTGCATAATGTACTATAAGAGAACACCATACATAATATTATAATACATCATAGAAGAACCTGTTAGTAACAAATATTTTAAAAAAATACTTTGTGATAGATAACTAAAGACTAACAATTGATATACTGTAAGTTGTAGTTTTATGGGTTCCTTTCTAAATAGTTTTGTACCTACATAATATTATGTTTTACTAATAAATTGTATTCAGTACTGGAAATGGTGTTTTAAAAGAGACCAGATCAAGAAAATGCCTGATCATTGGTTGGAACGAAGGATGGTCCTTAGAGACACAAAATACATCGACTTCATGGTGTTTTAAAATGGTTCTTGTAAAACTCACATCGCTAACAGGGGAGGTCTTAAAGAGAAGTATTAATTTAGTATGATTCAACTATGATGGGAGACTTAGTGAAATGGGAGTTGTACATCATTATGCAACCTCATTCTAGAATGACAATAAAATGTAAGAGGACTTACCTGTAGGAAGGAGACCAGAAATTAGAAGCTTACGTTCTGGATTCCAACCTGCAGATGTGAGGATAAACACCATAACTTGATATTGTTTTTTGGAATCAAGACCAGTGAAGGTGGCTTGGGTGTTCTTTGTTCTGTCAGTTTGTACAATACGTCCATCTGACACTAGCTGATACCGGTAGCCAGAGAAGAACCCACCATACCATACGCAGCTCTCCGGTGCACGCCAATATACGGTCACTTTCGTGGGTGTGTGATTGGTGATGGGACGTAGACTACGGCGAGGGGCGATCGTTGGTACTAGAACAAGACACATGGCGTGATTTTGTTGAGTCGGCTGCAGAATCAATTCCAAGATAGCGGACAAAGCGCCCACAGGTGCAAGTGATGTTCTGCCTTCTCCACAGCGGTGATTGTGGTTTCAAGGGGTCCCTCATTGGACAATTGAATGGATGAAAACCATAACGGTATAAGTAACATTTTGTTCATTCAGAGAAAAAGCCATTTAAACATTGTAACACTCATATAGAGCAGGCTATTTGTAGTTATACCACCTATCACTAGAGGGCAGAACAATACCGCAGTCACTTGTCCCTCTCTGCTATTCAAAAGATACATCCTTCCTGAGTTACATCTTGCACTTAACTCATTTAAAAAAAAAGTCATTTATACCGTTATGATTTTCACCCATTCAATTATTTTATAGATTTTTAAATTTCGAGGCGAGTGTCAAAATTTAAGTGCTGTACTCGAATTTGTGGCTTGAGTGAAGTTATTATAGCCCACGAAGAAACAAGAGTATTGTAAATTTATTGTTGCTGGATATTGTCAGTCGAGCAGAGTCTAGCACGAAGGAGCGAGGGGACGGTGTCTTTTTAAAGCACCGAACCAATCAGAAAATGACTACGGAAAATGATATTTGAGGCGGCATAAACCAGTCTTGATTGATGCATCGCCCGACCCGACACCGCAGGTAGACTAATGGAAGGAGTGAGTGAGCAACCCGCAGTGCAAATAAAAAGGAAAAGAAGGGTGAGTTGATGACACGCGACACGTAACCTCGATGCGAGCCAGAAGTGCGCGAGAAGTATCACGTGACTGCCCGAAGCCTATGGGAAAATTCGATTGGAGTGCTTACCAAGGCTTCTCATTACCCAATTGCAAGTCTTTTTTAAAGGTAATTCATTGTATTGAGAATTTGTGTTATAATATCTGAAGATTTATCAGAGATAGCATTTTTGAGAAATAAGTCTCATTAAGGCCGAAAGTGGATAATAAAGAATCCCGCCTAAGACGCGCGCGGATTTTCATGATGACGTCGAAATTTGAGTGGAGGAGGGAAACGAGCGAGGGAGACGCGGCTTCTTGTTCGGGAGACGTGATTGAGGACGGATGTGTCAAACAACGGTCTCTACGTGCGCGCTTTTAATACAGCCGAAATAAATGGTTAAGTGTCGCAATATACCACAGAAGTGCATTTGCTAGTGTCAGCAAGCGTGTGAGTATAATGGTATACGTGAAAGTGGCGAAATGTAGTGGGACATATTTAAAGAAGTTGATAAGGCGAGTATGAGGAGTAGGCTCTTGCTTCGAGAAGTAAACGTGGAGAAAACCAGTAAAGATATTGTTACGGAACAGTTTAGAGACAGTAAAATAAATATTTCATCGATTCATATACAAAGACGATAAGAAAACCAATATTTCTTTCAAAACGAAAATTCTACGAAATTATTCAAAGTATTCGTCACTACGACGGAGTTGGGGATCACTACAGCATACGTTTCGAGCATTGTTGGAAACGTGAACATTTTAATAAACGTTATTATTATTATTAACATTTCTTCGATATTATTAACAAAATGCTGAATCAATTCAGATTGAGAGGGACATTTTCGAATATTACAGAAGTTGTGATGATGCAGTGCTGAATATGCAACGGGAAACATAGCCTACAAATGAGGATGAGAGTATCAGGAGTGACTTAGGATATCAGTGATGGTATTTCTCGATACTTCCGAGATTTTCATAAAATAAATGGAAGTTGATAGAATTCTACGCAGAAAACATGAAGAACCGAAGAGAAGAAGATGTTGGAACGAGAAGAAGAACAAGAATGAAGTACCAAAGCCCGGAGTCGAACGAGGAGGAAGGTCAAAAACGGGGAAATGCAGTTTGGATTGGCGTAACATCTTGGTCCAGTTAGGCGAAACATCTTGGAGCTGTAAGGCAAATGCTAGTATTGAACCAGAAACCAGGGAAGTACGAGATAGACGAACTTGGTTATGGAACTCAGTTCTTGCTCTTCAACCAGACATCTATACGCGACACAGTGTAAGAAAAGAATTCTCTTCAGTAGCCCATTTTTGTAGATAGAGATCTACAGTATGATAAAATCTGTATGACCATTTTCGACGTCATTTTCTACTTATAGTTTTAGTAATATTGGAGTATTTTACGCAGTCGTTGTTCTTTCTTTTGATAGAGTAAGGCAATATTATTGGATATTTTGTTAGTTGAGTGACGACGTATTTAGGATATAAGGTTTCAGACCGAGTTATTGATATTTTCAGGAAATTTGAAGTTTTAAGTTAGCATTAGAGATTTGTGCGATGGAGATTTTAATTCGGCTTATTTTATTCGATGTTTTCTGTCATATTTAGAATTAAATGAAACGTAGGATATCGATCATGATCCCGATCGATGATAGGATGTGCATATCTATTGTCAACATAATGACAAGTCAGATGAAGAACATTTCTCGTGGAAATGTTAACTATTTATAAAAATTAAATGATGAAAATGAACATTATAAATGGTTTATAAATAGTGGACGAATATTTTGACTAGGTAGAAGAGTTCCACAAACATTTAAATGCCATGAAAATGTATTGAGAAAGTAGAAGGAAGATGTGTCATGTAGACATTATCATTATTGATAGTAAAGAGGAAGGCTGGTAACTAGATAATGAAGCTATTGATATTATGAAGCAGTATTAATATACCAGATATTTTGAGTGGAGTTATGAACCAGTGACTAGAGAAAGTATTGTTGTTAGGAGATCAGCTGGTATTACGGAGTATTATACTGGAATGTCTTGTTGAGATATTGGATTGCTACGACGAAGTATATTGTAAGAAAATATAGGAAGTATTCCTAGGCATTGGATGAAAATATATGCATAACTAAGAGAAGTAACAATGAGTTGACAGCATTGTAGTTCTTGAGAATGGAAGTTTGTTGTTAAGAAATTATTCTGCGATGATATTCTGTTTATGTGGAAAGGAATGCATATTAGAGTGGAACACGAGATGTTATAATGAAGTTATTGTTCTGAGTGAAGTTAGTTCGCTGTTAAGCGATGTTTCATTGTAGATGTTTGGAACGAGGCAGAATATAAGTTAACAGCTGATCAAGAATAAAATGAAAGTCATAGTCAGATCATATGCCGGTGGTTCGATGTAAACAGAGAGTAAATAATACAGGTATTTATTTGAAATTCGTGTAAGATTATTACTGTATTATTATTATTATTATTATTATGATTTTATATTGTAGGACTTGGAAGAAGTACGTTTTGAGATAAACTACGCTTCAGTGAACGGATTATTGATCCCTATATTGTCTATTATTACTGAAATTGACTCAAGTTAGTGGAAAGTATTTCTTGTATTTGGAAGGAAGTAAGAAATGAAAATAAAGCGTATAAGATATGTAAATATTAGCAATAGTTCGAAAATCATACTCGCATTTAGACTAGAATTAGTGTAGGTACCAGGAGTCCTGTATAGAGTAATGAGTAGTAGATGTAATAGCTAAATAGTATATTTTATAACGATTTTAGGCAATTTTAATAACTTTATTTTATGAATACTCCTGAAACGTAGGACACAGCAGTGAGTTGCAAGAAGTGAGTTTTTATTTGCGCAGCGTAAGGTATTTAGCCAGCAGCAACGATTTGGATTTTGGCGTTGATTTGGATTTTGATCTTATTTTAATTGTTAATTGTTTTCCTTTTTATGAATAAACCAGACAGGCACGTGTTTGCGACCGCTTATAATACTGTATTTATTTTCTAGAACACTTGCATTATCTTTTGCAATAGTATTGGCCGTGGCCTGACAGAAGGTACCGTCCCATCATTTGCCTGGTGTTGACAATGGGAAACCACGGAAAACCATTTCAAGGACGGCCGACGGTGGGGCTCGAACCCACGCGTCTACCGAGTCAGCAGAGAGCTTGGCCCCATGACCTAACACTGCGCTTTAGCGAGCGTAGCCACTGCTGTCGGTTATTGGTTATGTTAAGAATGCTAAAGTAGTTGAATAGTTGGCACAACCCACATCCTATTCCCGTTACGCCCGCGATTCGAAAGTTTCTGACTCTCCAGAGTAGTTAGTTAACCGAACCTATTATAGTAGAACTATAGCATTTCTTTTGACAGCATGTTCCTTATTGCGGAGTGTGTTGGCCAGTAGCTACAGTATTTGTGGTTATTTCTAGCTGGGTACTAAAATTTGCTGCGATCCTCCTCCATCTTCGGATTTTGGCTGATACATTACTTGGAAATAAGGGTACAGTACGGTACGTTACATCTAAATACATCATCATCATCATCTTCATTTCCCGTTTCCAGCTTCCTGGGTCGGGTTGTGAATTAAGGACCTCCAACGTTTCCAGTCTCTCCACCACTCCTCTCCTGTTTTTAGTACTTCTTCAGGTTTTCCTCCTCTCTTCTCTACACACTACCACACTGTATCTGCCCATCTCTTTCGGGGCCTTCCTCGTGGTCTCTTCCCAGTCATTTTTTCACAGAAAGTTTTCTTTGGTACTCTCTCCTCTCCCATTCTCATCATATGTCCATACCACTTTAACTTTGTTGTTTCAATCCTGTCCTGCAGCTTTGTAACGTGTTTTTCGAGGGGTTGGCATAAGTCAGTAGGAAGCCATTCTCTATTTATTTACGCGGCAAATTGTTCAGCCAAGATAAATTTTCATGTTAATTTATTATTATTATTAATTTATTATAATTATTATTAAGATATTTTCGGAGCATTTTATAAAAATTATAAGCATACAGATAGGTTTTCTATGTCTTAGAAAACGCTATCAAGCAAATTATTACGAACGACAATATCATAGAAAGTTATGTGATTACGGAATTTTACGGAGTTTTCGGCAGTTAGGATATTTTGAGAGACATGAGTCACTGGGAATTCAAGTACACGCTTAATCTTGTCGGGAAGCATGACGCAATCCTGGGTCGCAGCGTCAAGGAAAGGCGAATGTATGGAACGGAGTACGACTTCTTCATTCGCGCGCCGTGTGTAATGAACCAGAGGAGAGGAAGTAGCGGCGTGCTCAGCCAATCTGTGGAGACCACGTAAGCTGGAAGTTGGGACTGGAGTGGGAGAGCCAACGTGTGGATATATCGTTCGACGCGCCGTGGAACGAGGACTATCGGTGTAGAACTTAACGAGTACGGATGCACACGGGAGTCGCTCCGATGTTCCGTGGAGTGGAGGACTAACTTTTGTAAAACTTAACCAGTGTGGTTGTACGAGTGTTTGGGTCCGATGTACGGACCATAGAATTATCTAATCTACCAGAATATCATCAAATAACGAAGAAGATGGCGACGTCCAGGAGACTGTGGGAAGCACACAGCATCATCCAGTACGAGGGAAAAGCTTTAGCAATTTCCAGTGGTAAGCGCAAATGACGCAGAAATACGCAATCTCTCAATTTTCTTTGTTTTATATTTCATATTTCAGTAACTTCATAGCTTGGGAATAAGAGTAAAATCTATAATTTATCAGACTCCGTTTTCACGTAATTTTCTATCGGTAATATTAAAATCGCAACGCTCCAATTTAAATTTTATACTTTTTATTATTATTATTAATTTTTCTATACTTGTTTTATATAATAAATTCATTTCTTTCACAATGCAATCTTTGCTTTCAGTAGGTAGCATTAGATATAGACCAATTCCTTCTCCTGATACAATTGTTTGTTGGGTTAATGATCAAATCATACCACGATCAGAGTGAATAGAGTCTTGAAGGTGTTCTGCCAGAGCTAGACGTTGTTAAATACAAATTTAGATTTCAACATTGCATTGAGGTCTTGGCGCCCATTAAAACAACATAGCTTAGGCAAAGGGTGGGCTAGCAAAACTGCTACACTTGTCGCTCAACGTGAGGGCTATAGAAACTGTTACAATTGACGCCGACAACTTGGGGCTGAAAACCTAATAACATTTGTGGAAGAAGAAGGGTATATATTTCTGTGCCTGTATTTTGGGGGTTATTTGTCTGTATCAGTGTATATCATTATGGGGGATGAGAAAGAAAGACAGATGAGGTTACGTAGTGGTCATCAACGGGAGAGTGATGATACGAGCAGTATGGTAGTACGAGTGATGGTAGTACCGGGGTAGCGGAGGTAAATCCCGATACTGAAACAGGGAGTGTAGGCGGCCAACCAGAATTAAAAACTTTACTTCTCGAGTTTATGTATCAGAACAAAGTTAGTAGTGATGCCTTAAATGCTAAATTAGAACAAAACAGTAGGGAAAATAAAGAAAGTACAGAAGCTTTAAATAAAAAATTAGAACAGAATAATGCAAGATTAGAACAAAACAGTAGGGAAAATAAAGAAAGTACAGATGCCTTAAACGCCAGATTAGAGCAAAACAGTAGGGAAAATAAAGAAAGTACAGACGCTTTAAATGCTAAACTGGAACAAAACAACGCTAAATTAGAACAAAACAGTAGGGAAAATAAAGAAAGTACAGAAGCTTTAAATAAAAAAATTAGAACAGAATAATGCAAAATTAGATAAGAACAACAAGGAAATTAGTGTGAAAATGGAGCAGATTAGAGGAGAAATCAGAGGAGTAATGGAAGAGAAGTTTAAAGAGATCATTGCAGATGTAGACAAGAAATTAGGAAAAGTACAGGAGGAGTTAGAAATTAGAATCAGTACACAGGCTGAAAATTTAAAAGAACTAGTGCAACTGGAAACACAGCAGGTCAAAAAGCAATTGGGGGGAGAAATTGACAAAATTCAGGTAGCTACTAAAGAGGTTAAGGAACAGCTGGGGGGTAGAATTGAGAAAGTCCACTCACAAATAGTTGCAGAAGTAAATGATTTAAGAGAGAGTAATAGAGAGAGCATTAGCAAGATTGAGGAGAAACAAGCAAAGCTATATGATAAAGTAGAAGAATCAGAAGGAAACATTAAATTAACAGTAAACAGTATTGAGAGGAAGGCTGAGGAGAAAATCGCAGAATTAGAGTTAAAATTAAAAGCTAGGATTAGGCTAGAAAATAGTCAGAATAGGCCAGTTTTTGTGAATAGCACACACAGGGAGGTAGAACTGGGTAAGTTCAGCAATCGACAGGGGTGCCCAATGGAGTTCATGAACACTATAGAAAATAAATTCGGGGAGAGGTTGGAAAATGATAGTATTGAGTGGTGCCAGGTAGTTGAAATTTTAGAACAAGTGTTTGTGGGGGAAACGAGGAATTGGTTTGCTGTCTACAGAGACAAGTTTACTGATATTAATGATTTTAAAATGAAATTCTGTGAAAAGTTCTGGAATGAGGTTATTCAGTCGCAGCATCGTGAGGGAGTAGTGTGTGGTAAATATAACCCTAAAGGAAGCTCCACCATGACCGAATACTTTTTAGGGCAGGTATTAGTGTGTAAATATCTGGATGGCTTGAAGGAGGAAAGTGATGTGGTAAGGTTGCTACTTAGGCACTTTCCCTATAGGATCAAGGAGGCTGCTTGTATCCAGAATGTAAAGACAATATCACAAGTAGAAAATTTGTTAAGCACATTTGATGCACTAGGGAGAGGGGATTATGAGGACAATTTCAATCGTAACCAGGGTAATAATAATAATAGACCTAATGAAGCCAGGCATCAAGAAGTTCAAGGGAACGGTGGCGAAGGGGCCAATGCTCAAAATAGAAATAATAATAATCAGCTAAATCAGAACAGAGGAAATGGCTATGGTAATCAGTATCAAGGGAGGAACAATGATTTCAGGGGAAATCAAGGGAGGAACAATGATTACTGGGGAAATCAAGGGAGAAACAATGATTTCAGGGGAAATCAAGGGAGAAATTATAATGACAATAATTACAACCAGAATAGGGGTCAAGGAAGAGGACAGCCTAGTGGTAGTAATATACAGCCAAACAATGACAACACAGCCCAGAACAACCAGACCAGTTCAGTAGTTAGTAGTACTACGGCCAGCTGTAGCGGTTCTTTAAACGCGAACCAGGCTGCGAAGTAAGGTCAGAATCTCAGTCTGTAGCATGCCCTGTCCATACAATTATACAGGAACCCTACGACCTAAATGTAAGAAATGAATTATTACATGAACTAAATGATGAAGGTATTATTCAGGAAGTGGTTAGTAAGAGCCCCATAGTTAAATTTAACGTGTCCGAGGCGTACACAGATGTTTTAATTGATAGTGGTTGTATGAAGAGTTGCATAAGTAGTGCATTTTATGATAAAATGAAAGGAACTGGAGTAAATTTTGAGGAGATGCCAATTAAAAGCACTTTTGTTATCACAGCTGTTGGGAAGAGGTCTAAAGTAATTTCTAAGCAAGTTTTAGTAGACATTAAAATTAATAATCATGTAGAGAAGAAGATTTGTCTTTTAATTCCAAATTTAGTATTCAGTGTTATCTTGGGTTCAGAGTGGCTAAGTAGAGTGTCTGGTAACTTATGTTATGATGTAGGGAGTTTGAAATTTAAATGGGGAGATTCTGAAGTAGAAGTAGCGTTCAATGACCATATTCAGAGGAGTAGTATTGTAGGTGTGATTTGTACTTTAAATGAGATATCGCCAGCCGTAGAGCGGGGTTCTCCATGTTTTGTGGGCAGTGTGATTACGAACGGAAGTCTAGAGGACTCGTTACGTGATGCTGCATTTCAGGGTAATATAGAGGTGGAACAGTGTGTTCGGCTCTATGATGTGTTATTGTGTAATAGGAGAGTTTTTGAGGATCGCATTGGTATGGCCAATTGCTATACTCATTCATTGAACGTTATTGATAGGTCAGTATTCACAGGACATAGATATCCTGTACCTTTCGCTTATCAGAGTGCAGTTGAGGCACAAATTAATCAGATGCTTGAAGATGGGATTATTGAGCACTCTAACAGTCCATATGTTAATTATTTGATCACGGTACCCAAGACCGACAGCACAGTTCGTATTTGTTTAGACGCTCGTTTGGTTAACAGTAGAATTAGTTCAGATCAGCTGAAATCTATGTCAATAGAGGAATTAATGCAAACATTTGAGGGGAAGAAGTATTTCACTTGTGTAGATTTGAGTTCCAGTTTTTGGCAAGTGCCACTTATGTACGAAGATAGACCATTTACAGCTTTTAGTCATAAATATAACCTTTATCAATTTTGTAGAACACCTTATGGGTTAAAGAGAAGTTCAGCAGCTTTAATTAGGGCTTTAAACATCGCATTAGGGGATGACACAGGAGAGTTTGTAACCATTTACATAGATGATATGGTAATTAGTTCACGCAGTTTTGAGGAGCATCTACGTCATTTAGATATAGTTTTTCATAAGTTAGATCAGGCAGGGTTCACTTTGAAGCTGTCTAAGTCGTCATTCTGTCAGTCGGAAGTGACATTTTTAGGTCATAGAGTGTCGAGTAGAGGTGTAACACCAGAAGAAAGTAGGGTTAATAAGATACCTCACGCAGAGGTGCCACAGAATGTTAAACAGTTAAAAACTTACCTGGGAATTTGCAACTTTTTCAGGAGGTTCGTTCTTAAATACTCAGGGTTGGTAGAACCATTCAGGGAATTGCTTAAAAGTGGGACTCGGTGGAGATGGGAGTCCAAGCATGATCAGGCTTTTAGAGCGCTGAAGGAAGGTTTTGAGAAAGCTGTAGTGCTGAAATATCCGTTAAAAGATAAGGAATATGTGGTTATGACAGATGCTTCACATATAGGCATTGCTGGAGTATTATGTCAGAAAGATGATGAGGGTAATCTGTGCATTGTATCTTTAGCCTCGCGAGGACTGACAGCAGCAGAGAAAAGATACACGATTACTGAGTTAGTGCTTTTAGGTATTGTTTTCAGTTTAGGGAAATTTAGAATGAATTTAGTAGGGGGGAAATTTGAGATCCACACAGATCACCATGCATTACTGTATATGAGGACTTGTAAACTCAGTTCTAACAGAGTTAGTAGGTGGATTCTTGCTCTGCAGGAATACGAATTCACAGTAAAATATATTAAAGGTAAAGATAACATTCTTGCAGACATGCTATCGAGGGACACTAATTTATGTAGGGATTATCCTGTGGTTAAAGCAGAGGACGGTATTTTAATATGTGCATGTGTGGACAGTAGCAACAGGGCATCGTTACAGACACTGAGAAATAAGCTAGTGGAGCAACGTGATGACGTTAAGTTAAAGGAGCCACTGGCTAGGTTGGAAATATGTGAAGAAGAGTATGTGAAAGTAGGACGGTTCACGTACAAGATGCAGGATGGGCTTCTTGCAAGGAAATGTAGGAATAATCGGTGGGCAATATGTGTTCCTGCCACTTTGCGGGAGGAGCTAATTTGGTTCATCCATAGGGAATTAGGACACTTTGGTGCTGCCAAGGTCTTCTATGAAATTGGTCGTGACTTCATTTGGAGTAAAATGGGAAGGGACGTTAGGAGGATTTTAGCTAAGTGTGACACCTGTCAAAGGAGTAAATATCCAGTTAAATATTTAGTGGGGGAGAGATCTGCAGTTCTCACCAGTAGTCCCGGCGAACTACTGTGTGTGGATTTATTTGGCCCGATCGTTAAAGGACAGTACGGCTTCGAGTACATTTTTATAGTTATTGACGCTTTTAGTAAGTATGTCAAGCTATATCCGCTAAGGAAAGCCACGGGACTAGCGTGTAGCCGTCTGATCATTAATAAGTATGTACCTGAGTTTGGCATTCCTCTCAGGATACTATCTGACAGTGGACCACAGTTTACTGCAAAGAAATGGAGAACCAGTATGCAGGAAGCTGGTATAACACACGTTCATTCCTCTGTAAGGTACCCTCAGGGTAATTCTGCAGAGCGTCCATTAAGGGAAGTGGCTCGTCTTTTTCGGACTCTAGTGCATGACAAGCATGCGGCCTGGGTTGGACATCTTCCCAAGGTCGAGACTTGGCTGAATTCTGTCCAGCATGAGATCACGAATTTGACGCCATACGAAGTTCACTTCGGAAAAAGACCACAAAATGAACTAGCGAGGGTGTTGGGATTAAATGGGGGTAAGCAACCGGGGATGGATTACATTGTCCAGTTGGCGAAACAGAATTTATTTAAGTCAGCACAAAAGAGAATTCGCCAACAAAAAGAAACTAAATTTGACCTATTCGAGCCGGGAGACAGAGTCTTACTTAGAGTGCCGAAACAGTCAAATAAGCTAGAGAAAGTCATGTCCAAGTTCTTTTATCTCTACGAGGGCCCATTTATAGTTTCCAAACGTATTGGGAAAACAGCATATGTGCTGGAGAATAGTGAGGGAAACAGATTATACGGGACGTATAATATACATAGTCTCCGAAAGTATGTGTCATAAAGTGAGGATGTTTAGCTGGCGAGCCAGCCTATCAAATGAGTAAGTGTGGTATATGGTGCGTGGGAGGAGATGGTCTTCCAGGCAGGCGTATCAGAAGTCACACAGGGGGGTAGTATGTAAGTAAATGAGAGTTTTTAAGGTACAGGGAAATATGACGGGATTGACGGATGCTGTTGAGCACTAAATTGTCTCGATGCACCAAGGCCATTTTGGCAGCGGTGATGGGTTCCCATTTATCTCCAAGAGATGGGGGAGCGCTTGTATAGGGCTTGTTAGCTTAAGGCGTCCACGAGATAAAAGATGGGCCATCAGAATGCGAGACAGTCCTTCATGATACTCATACATAACAGCACACGTGATTTCTGTTTACGGCCTCGCCATGTAAGATTTGTAAGTGTGTAATTTAAGGTAATTTGTACAAAGGTATTATTTGTGTCAGGAGAACTGGTCTGTGTTGAGAACTAGTATTAAGTAGAATATGGTCTACGGGAACTTAACAAGACAGGGCGATTACGGCACAGAAATATTTGGTGTTATATGTAATGCGCATTTACTGTTTTTTTTTTAGAAGTCAATATTAATTTAATCTACTTTAAAGAGAGATTAAGTATTATGGTTACGAGGCGCTGCCACAATAGTGTGATCGTGTGCTCAGTGATAAGTGAGATTAAATTTCACCATAAGGAAGGGACCTCCAGTGAAATTAGGAAGTTCTATGGAGATATAAATATATCAGAACACCTTCAATGCGTGTGATATGACATTATAAATACATAGTGCTCACACATTAATTATGTCTATTTCTCCAACATAGAGAAATTTGAGAGGCAGAAATATCCGTGGAACACTATTCTATATGTAAAACATTGGACTGGTTGCAAAGTGCAATCCATAGTGACAACAAACTTTGACGCAAAGTGCGTGAAGAAACATTATGAGTGTATATATCTGTAATTTAGGGTGATCTCATTTATGTAATATGTATTTTGGATGGGGTTTATTAACGTGTCTGGGATAATCGGATAATGGACCGTCGTCACGGTAAATCATCCGATGATCCGAGGCGAATATGTAACGTGTTTTTCGAGGGGTTTTTATGCCACTGGCATAAGTCAGTAGGAAGCCATTCTCTATTTATTTACGCGGCAAATTGTTCAGCCAAGATAAATTTTCATGTTAATTTATTATTATTATTAATTTATTATAATTATTATTAAGATATTTTCGGAGCATTTTATAAAAATTATAAGCATACAGATAGGTTTTCTATGTCTTAGAAAACGCTATCAAGCAAATTATTACGAACGACAATATCATAGAAAGTTATGTGATTAAGGAATTTTACGGAGTTTTCGGCAGTTAGGATATTTTGAGAGACATGAGTCACTGGGAATTCAAGTACACGCTTAATCTTGTCGGGAAGCATGACGCAATCCTGGGTCGCAGCGTCAAGGAAAGGCGAATGTATGGAACGGAGTACGACTTCTTCATTCGCGCGCCGTGTGTAATGAACCAGAGGAGGGGAAGTAGCGGCGTGCTCAGCCAATCTGTGGAGACCACGTAAGCTGGAAGTTGGGACTGGAGTGGGGGAGCCAACGTGTGGATATATCGTTCGACGCGCCGTGGAACGAGGACTATCGGTGTAGAACTTAACGAGTACGGATGCACACGGGAGTCGCTCCGATGTTCCGTGGAGTGGAGGACTAACTTTTGTAAAACTTAACCAGTGTGGTTGTACGAGTGTTTGGGTCCGATGTACGGACCATAGAATTATCTAATCTACCAGAATATCATCAAATAACGAAGAAGATGGCGACGTCCAGGAGACTGTGGGAAGCACACAGCATCATCCAGTACGAGGGAAATGCTTTAGCAATTTCCAGTGGTAAGCGCAAATGACGCAGAAATACGCAATCTCTCAATTTTCTTTGTTTTATATTTCATATTTCAGTAACTTCATAGCTTGGGAATAAGAGTAAAATCTATAATTTATCAGACTCCGTTTTCACGTAATTTTCTATCGGTAATATTAAAATCGCAACGCTCCAATTTAAATTTTATACTTATTATTATTATTATTAATTTTGCTATACTTGTTTTATATAATAAATTCATTTCTTTTACAATGCAATCTTTGCTTTCAGTAGGTAGCATTAGATATAGACCAATTCCTTCTCCTGATACAATTGTTTGTTGGGTTAATGATCAAATCATACCACGATCTGAGTGAATAGAGTCTTGAAGGTGTTCTGCCAGAGCTAGACGTTGTTAAATACAAATTTAGATTTCATCATTGCATTGAGGTCTTGGCGCCCATTAAAACAACATAGCTTAGGCAAAGGGTGGGCTAGCAAAACTGCTACACTTGTCGCTCAACGTGAGGGCTATAGAAACTGCTACAGCTTCAAGATTCCTGTCCTTTTTCTAATCTCTTCATTTCTAACTCTATCTCTTCTGGTCTTGTCCCTATACCTCTTAGGAATTTCATCTCCGCGGCTTGTAAATACAACAATAAGACAAACTTTCTTCGGCTTTTCCCAATTAATTGGGGTCGCCGGAGCCAACTAGGCTCATTTTGGTTTTGGCCGGGGATTCAAGGCCGGATGCCCTTCCTGACGCTACGTGATTTTTCATGTGAAAATTCCACCCCACTGTCACCGGGATTCGAACCCCGGCCGTCCGGGTGAAAGACGAGCAGCTAAGCCACTGCGCCATCACGCTCCACAACAATAAGACAAAGATTAATAATAATAATAATAATAATTACATACATTTAAAGAAAATTGCGATAAGAAACAACATATGTAATTAAAACTAACAATTAAAAATAAGAGAAAAATTCACGACTCATTTACTCCTTGAGTCTTGAAAATATCACTTGGAAATGTAAATGTGATTCCCTCTCCCATGAAGTGGAAGAAACTATCAACAGCCACCCACAGTGCAATGGACTAATTTGAGTATAGACAAGATAAAGATGTGGATCTGTGCTGATATTGATAACCATAGTATCTTCCACTCTTCAGCACCAAAATATTTATAACAAATCTTAGTGTATGTTTCAGACAATCTGTCGTCCTTCCTCGGCCATAACAAATCATCAAAATATCATTACAAATTATCAACTCTCACATTTTAACAGTTTCTAACAAAATTCTTGTAAGAATGACAATGGGCACAGAGATACAAAATGTTTGTATTCATGGATAAGTGTAGGAGGTCATTCCAGGTGTATTTATTGTTTACAAATTCTGTGGCTAATCAATTGGAGGTCCAGGACAGACTGACAACAGTTGCCAAGGAACCACTACAAAATTAGGCAGCACTGAGAATCATATGCCTCTATTCTCCTGCCATAGGTAGGAGACCATTCTCCAGCTCTTGCTTACATATTGTGCCCGTCAGACGAGAGTTTCGGGGAACCGCCGGTCTTGAACAGTCCTTCCGAGACCCTCTTCTGACCAATACACAGTACTCGCGGAATAATGCAATCATAGACTGGCCTAGAACAAGAAAACTGCACTCGGGGGTGTCGGGAATAGGAGAGCCCTATTCTTATGACCAGCCTAGCGGAATACATTCACAAGAAAACACAAAGAAACCATGAAGAATGAGGCCAGGCTTAAGTTAAAATCACACTAAATTTTTTGATAAAATCACAGATCCCTAGCCTACTTCTGAGAGGTAAAAATCGGCTAATACGAACATAAAATGCCCTGAAAAAGAATGTAAAAATGTCTCCTATCTAATGTCTGTCTTAAGCCTCCACAAAATCGAAGAAATAAATCAAACACTAAGAGAGTAATACGTAACGATTCCCTAAGTAATTACATCGGAGATTTAACCAATAACAATAATGACAAGCATGAATCTACATGAATCTACTAGCAAGAAAGATTTTTACTTGTTTACAATGCGAAGAAGTAGTTACGTTAATCAATAGCAATATACGATGGTATTCTCTCCAACATTTAAATTTACGTTAAATCTGAGCTACCCCTATGTGACGTTAAAATACTAATGATAAACGAGACGCGTTTAACCAAAGGAAATTTAAAAACACAAAGCTATGCAAATTCTTATCCTATCTGGATAATGAAAAAAAAAAAACAAAGATAAACAACACAAATTTTACATCAAGAATAGAACTCAGAATTAAATGTCCTCGTGGACACCTAACAGTTCTTGGTGTTTATGCCCCGGTTGAAGGCCAAGATGCGGAAAGTGAAACATTTTATGAAGATGTGCAGAAAATAATCGATATGGTCAACAAATCTGATCTGCTAATCCTAATGCGAGAGTGGGTAATAAACCAGTTGATAACTTTGTTGGAAAATTTGTAGAAAGCACTGGGAACAGAAATGGGACTAGACTAATTGATTTCGGTGTGTACAACAAATTAAGTATTATGAATACAAACTTCCAACATAAAGACAGTCATAAATACACCTGGTCTGCAAGAGGACTGAGATCTATCATTGACTACATCATATGCAATGAAAAAGCTTCGAAACTGATGTTGAAAGTTAGAGCCTTTCGAGGCCTAGAACTAGAAACAGACCACTTTCTAGTAATAGACAATATAAGATACACACCTACATGGTTGAAGACGGAATGACTCCCTAAGAACGAAGAAAACAGCTTCAAAACAGCTTCCAAATATTAAATGGCTGTATCAACACCGCCTCTTTGAATTCGTTGCATCAATCGCAGAAGATGATGACACAGAAGAATTTACAGGCCATACTAAAGCAAGCTGCCTTTGAAAGCCTATGAATAAAAAAGAAAAAGAGGAGGAATAAAAGTTTACGACAATGGAATGAAGATATCAAACAAATTATCAACGATAAAAGAGTTGCTTATCAGAAATATCTGTCCACCAACGGATTAGAAGACAAAATTCAATACCATTACAAAAGGGCCATAACCAAGCGCGAAGTGAGGAAACTACAAAGAACCTCATGGAATGAATTTGTTCTTCACCTGGAAGCTGACCTCGATAGACCACCATGGAAACCAATCAACAGAGGAGTACGACAAGGTTGCGGCCTTTCCCCCCTGCTTTTTTCATATAGGCTACCTACATGAATGCCCTTATAAATGATTGGAGATGTCTCCCCCACGGCAGTATCACAATCAACAGAAACCTGAAATTAGGCACGCTTCTGTACGCTGATGGCCAAGTACTATTCGCCAGCACAGAGGACGACTTACAACGTTCCATACATCATCTCAGTAGAATAGCCACTGAATATGACATGAAAATATCTTCAGAAAAAAACAAAAGTACTCGCTTTCAATGGCAAATAACCAATTCCGAGTAAGATCTGCCTCAACAACAAACTGTTGGAAAGAGTATACACCTTCAACTACCTAGGCTACTCTATCATTCGACAAAGATGCAGATATTTCTAATAAGATCATAAAGTATAATAAAACCGTAGGCACAGTAACTCGGTAATGAAACGATCCTTAGTCTAGAGGGACACAAGACTACGAGTCTTCAAAACACTAGCTAGACCTGTCCTCACATATGGGAGTGAAGCATGGACAATCCGAAAACGAGATGGAACTAGGATCACTGCTGCTGAGATGAAGTTTATGAGACGCACAGCAGGATACACATGTTGGGACCACAAAAGGAATGAGGACGTGAGGAAAGAACTAAAGACAGAACCTGTATTAAACTACATAGGAACCTATAGGAAGAACTGGAGAGACCACGTCAACAGAAAGCCTAGGGAACGAGTCCCAAAGCAGATTGTACGATACCAACCAAAGGGGGTTCGATCTATTGGACGTTCAGCTAAAAGATGGAATGAGACCATAACAGGCCACCTGGCCTAATACTTGACTGGCAGATGAAAAATCCTCTCATAATTGTGGAACACATCCGTGATTCCCCTAAACTGATCGTGTTCTGAGCCGTTTCGTCATGATAAATGAGCCGACTACATCTGCTCGAAGTTTTCCCGTCCCTCGTCGCCCCTTGGTCATCATCAGAGACTCAGTTCAGAGCCCAATGGTCACCCTTGTGTTACCCAGTTTTAAAAGAAGAAATAATAAACTGAATTAAAACCTTCCCCATGAACTATCTGGCCCAGGTTGACCGGTTACATTATTCCGGAAGACAACAATTGACTTCGCAATATATGCCATTATTGGGAGATGTGGCAATTTTTATGAACCTAACTACTTAAATCTGGCGCTCTTCGAACATTTTAAATTCAAATTATCCTCAAAGCCAATCAGCGCCTGTGTTTTGCGACGGCCGGTGCTACCAATCCTATTTCGTGCAAGTGAACTTTTGTGCCATATACTTTCACTAACTCTATACGTTAATATGTTGGCAGTATGTACTTTCTTCAACTGTTTATTAGTTCTGATTATCGTCACTGCAAGCAAGAAGCAGTGGCAAATGATTGATGCGCATGCGCATGGACAAGAGTTCCGTGGCGTTTCCTTCGGCGTTGGGAAGCCAAGCGATTCTAAAATGTGATCTTAAAAGGTGTGGACGTCCTTCGGGCTTCGGCCCCTCGGCTTTGTTCCTTAGGGAACATGAACCAGGTAAAGCGTTGGAACTTAAATCCAGTGATCTCGGTAGTAAGATAACCTAAAATTTACAAAAGGATCAATTGAATAAACTATGTGAACACTTCACTTGCGGAGATTTGTGTCGTGGATCTCAATTTGAGTCAATTCCAAAAACTTAAGTTTTTGCGTGGCATCGTATAGTTTTGTTTGATTATGTAGTAGGTTTTATTTGATCAGTATGGGCCCATAATTCTGATATTAGGCCTAAAAGTTATTTTCCTTCTTCTCTCATTTTGTACCTTATTTCTTTCAAGAACGATGCCAATTTTAAAGTTTAGGACGCCTTCATAAGCTAGGTTATATATATATATATATATATATATATATATATATATATATATATATATATATAAAACATATAAAACGTATTTTTAAAATTAAGTTCTTTTGGATCTATGGGTTAGTTTTTTTTCTTTGCCATGGCCTTTGTTGCCGAGCAATTCTCTTTTGTGTTTCGAGCCATGATAATTGTAATTTCGATTGTCGTAACAAGAGGAATGTGGCCATGCTCTATGAGAAAACGTGGTTTGTTTTTCGCGCTGACTTAATCGCTAAAGTAATCTGTTTAATGAACGGAATTTGGTTCCGAGAGATTTGATTAGGTGTTGCTACACCTTTGGAGTACATTTTGTGTTCGAGAAAAGTATCTATGTCTTTTAATGGTTCAAATATGATGTATCCTAATCTGGATCTTTCGCGTGGCTTGGTCGCCATTGGTATTTGGTAAGGAGCGTGTCTTGCTAACTAATGTCGGTATATCCTATCCGAAATTGGCCTAGCTCCGTAATATTCAAGCGAGTTAAATGGTTCATGCTTCCTTTACGGCTTGATTTTCTTGCCTGAGTTTTGTGTGATTTTATTCACTTCATGAAATTTTGGGATTATTTCTGATCACAAGTTTGTGTTTGGATCAGTGATGTTTATCGCGGTGAGTTTTTCTGCATGCTCTCTCTCGATTTCTTTAACTTGATTTTGTTCGGGATTTGTTTTCCTCTCCTGGATCTGCTCATTCGTGAGAATATTATCATTTTTTCTTACTTACCGTGACCGGGATTTTACTTTTGCTTCCATGGCTCTGGTCGTTAAAGATCATATCTTTTAAAACACTATTGGGGTTCCTTAGGGATTTCCTGAGTGTTGTGTTTATTAAATAATATTAATTCTGTAAGCCAAGATTTCAAATGAGTATTTATAAGATTCAAGAACCAACTTGTATGTATGAAAATTCTTCTCAAAATATATTTATTGTTCACGTTTTTAATTATTCTCTCATTGGTTACGGCATATCGCCGCGGATTTGGGTTTAAGGGTTCAGGCTTCTCTCAACGGACATACTGTCCGATAGTCCACGTCTATGGGTGTTTCGATCTGCTCCAGGCTTCGAAGTCGGAATCCCAACCAGGGGTTACGGCCTCGAAGTTGTACATGGGGGTAAGTAAGCGGGGCAGTTAGTGGTAGCTATCGATCGTGGTAGCGATTACTGCGATATTTACTGTAACAAGCAAGTTGGTTGTTGATTACCTAAATTTAGTTATAATTAATTAGGTAGGGTGCTGAAATTGTGTATTTGGCTAATCCTTGTTTTGTCTTTTTCGTATCTTCACTATGGCGGAGCGGTATGTACCAGATCCTCTTAATTTGTATGAGGATGAAGTTAACTATGAGTTAGCAATAAGAAACATTGTAACACCACCAGATCTGGCCTCGGCTCATGTTGTTTTGAGGAATTATTTGCATGTTCCTGTCGAATTGCTTACCTTGGATCGTGATCAAGACTTCCAGTTGAGTAACTTCCAGATACAATATAAAGTTGATTTGTGCAGTAGTATTGTAAACCTTTTCTTTTTGGAAGAATATGGAACAGCATCACAGTATGACAGATTGAGAGCTAGGTTACGGTATTTATTTGCTCGATGTGAGGAATACTTTGCAGCATGTGTTCATAGATCTGATGATGAGTTAAATGAAGTAATTGAAGCGCAATTGAGTTTAGTAAGAAGTGCTGAAAATGTATTTGAGGATACTGATCCTATATTTGTTGTTAGTGATTTTCAAGGTCTTGTTCAGTTGAATAGTCAGCTGAGTACTTGTTCTGATGTGACTCCTGATCGTACTGAACATATTTCATTACCTGTGGTCAATGATGGTAGGCAAGGTCTTAATGTAATTCAGTCGGACGAGGGAATTCAAGTGAGTGTTACAAATTATAATCCTCATAGTAATTTGCCGGTATAGAGTAGTGCTCAAAGTAGCTCAGTAGTTGTAACTGGTGATGGAAATAGTCCTGTAGTACATCCTGTTCGTTTGGCTAATCCTTTATTTCAGTTGGACGGTGCTATGGCAACTGCACCTGTGTTAAAAGTTGAGCAAAGATTTTTTGCTGATGGAATTGTTGGTAGAAGGAAGGATTTTAAGTTGGGTATGTCAGGTGTTCGTGTTGATGAAAGGAAAGAAGTTGGTGAAGGGTTGATGTCACGTTTTGCTAAATTAGACGTGGGAGGAGTGCCTCCGGCTAAAAAGGATTTGGTCAAAGAATCACATGTATTGTCAGATTTCAGATTAAGGGTTGTGTCTGATGAACCCACTTCATCGTTCGCTAATTCAGGGATTGATAATAATTTTCGGTTGTTGATATGAGATCTTACTTGGATGAATCTCGTTCCATGCGAAGGAGAGATGGGGAGTGTTTAGTTTCTACTGGAATGCCAAGAAGTGTGTGCAATGAATTGCCTGTGTACACAATGAGTAATTCGTGTAGTGATGTAACTTATAGTAATTCATTTGTCAATTCTCGTCCTGTATGCTCGGTGTCCACTACTGATAGAATTCATGCCCGTGTAGTTGTGAATAGTAATGAAACGGCAGATTTATCTAGGAGAAGGAATTTCGCCGTGACAAGGCTGGACCAATCTGATTTTCTGAGTGGTATTGGACAGCATCATTCTTCATTTTCTGAAAATAGGGAAGCTAGATTGAGAAATAGGTTGGATTTTTCACCCCAACGTGAATCGAGCGAAAGAATGATTAGTAGGCCGAGTCGTGAACTTAGGTCGCCTGTTCGGAATGAAATAAGAGAAAGAGGTAATGGACGTTCTGTGTATTCGAACAACAATTTTGGAAATTTAACTCATCCGTTAACAGCTTGTGTTGGTAAATTAAAAAATCTTTGCACCGATACTACTAATGGTGTTATTCAGTTCTTGAGAGAATTAGTAGACATCTACGAGTATGCTGAAGTATTTGATGTTAGGGATATTCAAATTTATCAACTGATGTTTCCTATTACTATTGGTGTGATGAGAAGTATGGTAGTGGAAGCCATGGGGCGAAATACTCGAATTCTGGAGTTTATTAATTTAGTTTTATCAAATTTTGTGCCAGTGCGATTGAGGGGTCCAGTTAACATCAATATTTCTCTCGTGTTCAATATTTTGGAGAGTCTCTGAGTTCGTATGTTCAGGATATTCTGAAGTTTGCCAAGGTTTTTTCTATTAACTTCACTGAAGAGCAGTTAGTTTCACATATTTTGGATGGGTTGGTCCGGAGTTCAGGTCGGTAATAGGAGTGGGGTATCGAGCACGTACCTTATCTGAATTGAATGCTGTTGTTGTGCATGCTGAGTCCGTGAGACAAGGTGATACTCGGAGATGTCATATTAGTCAGTTGTATCAATCGGGTCGCAGTAGGCCACAGGAAGGATCAAATCGTTGGAATAATTCCAGATTTCAAGGCAAATCTGAAACGTGGGTGAATCGAAGACCTCAGGGAAATAACAATCGTTGGGGAAATGTACGACCTCAAGGTGTCAGGATCGTCCTCGTGATGTGAGGAATCAAGCTAGTCCACCTAGAGGAGGTAATGATCGGGGGCATAATAATAATAATCAGGATCGTCGAGGCATGTTCAATGGACAAGGTGTTGGTGATCGAGAGGATGTTAATTTGGTTAAATGTAATCGTTGTGGTCAGGGAGATCACCCAGATCGGGAATGTAATGCTGGTCAGGATTGACAGGGGGAGGACTGGCATCGTGAGGAACAGGTTTTGATACCGCCGATGTCAGGTACGGTTCATGTACTTGAAAAGGATAGTGAACTGTGTTCTAAAATTTCTTCGAACAAATTATTGGCCTCGCCTGTTATCGAAGTTTGGATTAACGATGCTAATGTTGATGCATTATTGGACTCGGGTAGTGCTGCATCTTTAATGAGCGAAAAGTGGTATTTGGGA
This sequence comes from Meconema thalassinum, assembly GCA_946902985.2. NCBI lineage: Eukaryota > Metazoa > Arthropoda > Insecta > Orthoptera > Tettigoniidae > Meconema > Meconema thalassinum. The sequence goes on along the minus strand of OX336394.1, from coordinate 397,402,037 downwards.
ATGAAAAATATTTGCAAATGTTCACCCTTGTCTAAAGTTGACGTGAAATTGGTCTCGGCTAATAATTCGCAATTAGCGATCTTAGGCTCTGTCAAACTTAAGGTTCGCATTTATAATTTCTCATGGAAATTTTCATTTTGGGTCGTGTCTGAATTATCGTGTCCGGTAATTCTGGGAGCGAATTTTATGTCATATTCTGGTTTGTCGTTGAATATAGAAAGAGAAACCTTCTGGTTTAATTTTTGCCCTAATGTCAAATTACAATTTTTATATTCTGTGAAATATGAGGTGGGAGTTGATTATGTGGAAGTTGACGAGGAAGAGTCACCTGAAGCTTCTTTCGGTGTTAATGATTTAGATTTGGGGATCTGTCTGATGGCCAAGCTATGATTATAAGAGATTTATGCCCACGTTTTCCAGAAGTTTTCACTGACAGGTTAGGGGTTACCAACCTGATGTCTTATAAGATTGTCACTCTTGACAACATTCCTGTGCGTCATCCGCCGTATAGGTTGAGCCCACCGAAAATGGTTGAGCTGAAAAAGATAGTCGATAAAATGTTGGCAGATGGTGTAATTAGACCCTCTACTTCTGCATATTCCTCACCAATCTTCTTGGTGCCAAAGGCAGGGGGTGGTTTTAGGCCCGTCGTGGACTATCGTAGGTGGAATAAAAAGGTTGTTCAGGAATCAATACCTCTTCCTGACCTCCATAACCGTTTTAGTTGGTTCAAAAATGCTCGCTATTTCACCCTGCTGGATTTAACGAAGGCATATAACCCGATACCGTTGGCCGAGGAATCCAAGTCATTGACTGCATTTTCCACTGATTGGAATTTATTTGAATTTAACCGCGTGCCCTTCGGTCTGTCAACTGGAGGAGTAGTCCTGAGTAGATTATTGGATAGAGTTTTCTCTGGCATCAAGTTCAAGTTCTTGTACCACTACTTGGACGATGTCGTTGTCTTAAGTGCAAATTTCAATTATCATGTTCATCATTTAGAGGAAGTCTTGGAAAGGCTTAAGACTGCTGGTTTAACTGTAAACATTTCCAAACCATCATTTGCTAAGAAGCAAATTTCTTTTTTGGGTCACATTGTTTCTAGTAAAGGGGTGTCTACTGATCCTGCACGTACTGAAAGCATTCGCAATTATAAGATCCCGGTGAATGTTAAGGGAGTTGCTCGATTCGTTGGGATGATCAATTTCTTTCGGAAGTTTATTCCTGATTTTGCTAGGCGAGCTCTGCCTTTAAATCGTCTTAGGCAGAAGAAGGTTGCGTTCAAGTGGGGAGAATCCCAACAGTCTGCGTTTGAGGACCTTAAGAATGCGTTGTGTAAGGCACCAGTGCTAGCTGTAGCAGATTTCAATAAAAAAATTGTAATTCAAACTGATGCATCGTTAGGAGCTGTTGCAGATGTCCTATTACAGGATGGAGATGAAGGTCGGAGGCCGATAGCTTTCGCCTCCAGGACTTTAACAGGACCTGAATCAAACTATTCCGTTTACGAGCTAGAGGGGCTCGCTGTAATGTTTGCTCTGGAAAAGTTTAAATTGTATGTTGAACACCTGGAGTTTGATCTGGAGGCAGATAATTAAGCCCTCAGTTGGGTATTGGCTAGACCTCGAAAGACGGGCAGGATTGCAAGGTGGGCGACCCGTATTTCGTCATTTAAGTTCAATGTTCGACACATAAGGGGATCTGAGAACGCAGTAGCAGACTCTCTGAGCAGAATGTATGAGGAAGCTCCTCTGAGCAGCAAAGAAGTTGGTCCTGTTCCGGCTAGTAATGTGGCTGTCGGGGTGAATTCTGCCCAGCATATGTTAAACAATTCCCCCTTGTTATTCAAGGACATTGCCATCCATCAGAAAGAGGATTCAAACCTATTAACTATCATTGATAAACTTAATTCTGGTGAAAGTGTTCATCCTTATTTCCTACGTTCCGGTGTTCTGTGTTGTGTCGCTCGACATGATAAAAACCTAAGGTTGTGTTACCTGTTCAGCTAGTAGACGGTATGCTCAGTTACATTCACGAGTCACCCGTAGGGGGTCATTTGGGCATTTTCAAGACTCGCTAAAAGATAAGGAGGTCGTTTACTTGGAAACACATGGACAAGGACATCAGAAAGTTCGTGCTAGGATGTCGGTCTTGTAACCTCAGTAAACCTGCTGTCTCTAGTAAGGTTGGGTTTTGTCGTCCGAACCGGCGTCTAGGCCCATGGAAAGGCTGTTCGTGGACTTCGTCGGGTCATTCCCGAGATCCAAACGTGGTAATAGATTTGCTTTTGTGTGTGTAGATGGATTTTCCAGATTTTGTTGGATCTTTCCTACCAGGATGAGTAATACCAGTTCTGTTATTAAATGTCTGCAAAGCATTTTCAGTTCGTTTGGGCCATGTCAGTATCTAATTTCGGATAATGCTAAGACGTTCACCCCTGGCCAAATGAGGAACTTCTGTTTTGACTACTCTATATCACATGTAACTACCACCCCATATTACCCTAACCCTAGCTTAGCAGAACGAGTAAATCGAAATCTAAGGGCTGCACTGATAGCTTATCATAGGGAGAATCATGCGAAGTGGGATTCGTCGTTGCATTGGCTTGTATATGCTTTCAATACCGGAGAACATGAGTCACATGGGAAGACTCCGTTTTCATTGATGTGTGCTTTTGCTCCCAACTCATCGTTATCGAATTTATGGTCGTTGAATGAATTACTGCCCGATCAACCTACCCCGGAGAGAGTTAAGGAGATTTGGAAGGATGCTCAAGAAGCAATAAAGATTTCTCACGATAAGTTGGCTATAAGGTATAACAAAGGAAGAGTCCAGGGAAAATTTAAGGTTGATGACATGGTTTATGTCAATAATTTTTGGAAAAATACTCCAGGTAACAAGGTGTCAGGGAAATTGATGCCGCGATTTACTGGCCCGTATAAGGTGTTGGCATTTCCAACAAAAGTAACTGTGCTATTGGAGGACACAGTTAGGAAACGCATCTTCAGGACGCTCTTGTCTTACTGTAAAGGTGCAGGTGAGAGGGAATCTGAGGAAACAGCTGTAGCTGAAAGTACATTATAATACTTGTCAAGCCAAGATGGAACCCTTATACCCTTGTTGTGTGCTTATCATGCAGAGTGGCTGTTGTTGACTAATGCGAGAATTATAGAGTGAGGTTGGTCATCTTGTCAATGTAAAATCTTGTCTGTGAATTGAAGCTGAAGTGTACCAATGAGTGGTTGGTTGTGAATCATCAAGTAAATAAATTTTAGGGGGACTTGTGAGTCATTTGACGGAGTGTTCTGGTGTCGTGTTAGATGCACGAAATTGATTTGGCATAAACTTGGTCTGTGGACTTTCGGCGAACTGTAACCTAGAGTTTCATTTCTTGTGTTCGGCGAAGCCTTCTTGAAGCGTTCTTACCGTCTAAGGTCTTTCTTCCCATTCTTTAAAATTCCGGTATGTTTAATCAGTAGGAGCTCCTAGTTAGCTACCTGGTTCGAGTATATGGTTATGAAGTGGTTGAAGTTGCGTTTCAGTGAAGTTTCGGCGAAAGAGGAGTTGACCCGCATTTGCTCGTGGGCGCTCTTGGTTCGATTTTCTTAGAAGGATTCATTATTAATGAACTCCTTAGTATGTTAGTGTTGTGAAGTCTCAAGGTTATGAGATGAGAGGTACGAGTTTAATGTCAAGGTTGGATTTGTAGGTTGAAAGGGCGTGAGAAGAAGTCAAAGAAATTCACAAGTACTGGAGTAGGAATGATCCCTACGATGAAAAGGGATATGTTTTATCCTTGGTTTGATTTATCGATTGGTGCTACGTTGGTCATGACAAGTATGATAGAGAGTTGCATTGATAAAGTTGAGAAGTTTTCACGAGGTAAACGTTGTTCTAGTGGTGTCAACAGTCGTCGTGGGTGGTTACTCGGTATGGAGTAGGATGTCGGGGGTTCCATTTTCTCGGATTGGGTTGAGTGTTTGTCTGGAGGGGATTCTTTCTCTCTGCGTCCTTGTTTCTTGGTAATTGTGAACCATCTGTGATGTGTGTGTTCCTGTTTTGTGTAACTATATTTAATGTAATTTAAAATTATCTGGAACTGCCTCAAGGAAGCTCTTGTTGTTCAGTTCACGTCAGCCGAGTCACCACGATCTTGGGGAGTTATAACGTTCAGTAGCGCCCCGTATCATGAATTTTGTGATTTTTCTGATTAGTAAGTCAATGGTTAGGATTTTGGTGGTGAACTTGTTCGGGTTTAATCGGACCATCGTTTGTGATGTTCCGTTTTATTGTTAATTTATTTAAATTGTATATATTATAAAAATGTAATTATTAAACTAAAAGATATTGAATTAATAAGTTTGAAAGGTCAGTTGATTTGTTCAAGAATAGTATCTGTGAAGTAAGAGTAAAGTGATACGGAGAGAGGACTTGCAGTGGGATTCAATGATCAATAAAGAATCGTTTGTGGGAGAGGCCTTAAGAAATATTTAAGAGATTTGAACACGAAGAAGTGAATGGTGACAAGGTCGACATGAAAGAAGATCTTCAAGAGTCGTATCTTGAGTGCCTGTTGCCCCCTTTCTGCTGTTTTGATTCTGTTTCAGCTTGCCCAGTATGAGTGGGGTTCTTCCTCACTATCGTGACATAGCCTAAGAGCTCGGGCTGATGTCACCACGTATGAGCACCTGTCATTTGTTGGTTGGTGTCCGCAAAACTGCTGGTCGGAGGAGTGGAGGCTGGCTGCCACGCTGTTATGCTGGAGTTGCTGTGACAGTTTTGATTCCTGTCGTTCTGTGAGCCAAAACCAGTTTTGCATGGAGGCTTCAAGATCAACTGCAGGCCCCTGGTAGGCCTTTGGTGGCGCGAGGCTGAGCCGATTACATCTGCTCGAAGTTTTTCCGTCCCTCGTCGCCCCTTGGTCATCATCACAGACTCAGTTCAGAGCCCAATGGTCACCCCTGTGTTTCCCAGTTTCAAAGGAAGAAATATATGAACTGAATTTAAATAGACTCAGTTCAGAGCCCAATGGTCACCCTTGTGCTTCCCAGTTTTAAAAGAAGAAATAATAAACTGAATTAAAACCTTCCCCATGAACTATCTGGCCCAGGTTGACCGGTTACATTATTCCGGAAGACAACAATTGACTTCGCAATATATGCCATTATTGGGAGATGTGGCAATTTTTATGAACCTGACTACTTAAATCTGGCGCTCTTCGAACATTTTAAATTCAAATTATCCTAAAAGCCAATCAGCGCCTGTGTTTTGCGACGGCCGGTGCTACCAATCCTATTTCGTGCAAGTGAACTTTTGTGCCATATACTTTCACTAACTCTATACGTTAAAATGTTGGCAGTATGTACTTTCTTCAACTGTTTATTAGTTCTGATTAATCGTCACTGCAAGCAAGAAGCAGTGGCAAATGATTGATGCGCATGCGCATGGACAAGAGCTCCGTGGCGTTTCCTTCGGCGTTGGGAAGCCAAGCGATTCTAAAATGTGATCTTAAAAGGTGTGAACGTCCTTCGGGCTTGGCCCCTCGGCTTTGTTCCTTAGGGAACATGAACCAGGTAAAGCGTTGGAACTTAAAGCCAGTGATATCGATAGTAAGATAACCTAAAATCTACAAAAGGATCAATTGAATAAACTATGTGAACACTTAACTTGCGGAGATTTGTGTCGTGGATCTCAATTTGAGTCAATTCCAAAAACTTAAGTTTTTGCGTGGCATCGTATAGTTTTGTTTGATTATGTAGTAGGTTTTATTTGATCAGTATGGGCCCAAAATTCTGATATTAGGCCTAAAAGTTATTTTCCTTCTTCTCTTATTTTGTACCTTATTTCTTTCAAAAACGATGCCAATTTTAAAGTTTAGGACGCCTTCATAAGCTAGGTTATATCTATTATATAAAACCAAGTGTCCTGACTGACTCATCATCGCCCAGCCAAGACTATTAAAGTTAGAAACATGAAATTTTGGGGATATGTTTGTTGTAAGTCGAAAACGCCCACTAAGGAAGGATTTTCGGATATTCAGGTTCTAAAGGTGTGTTAAGGGGGTACACCTGCATTTCATTCAATAACAATATCTCCGGCTTGGTTTCATTGAGGGATGTGATACTCGGCATATAAACTCATCATTAAAAATAAGTAGACATATGTCTGAGGGTTTTTCGATGTGGTGTATATTATGAGGTGAAAGGGGTGAAAAGTGGGGTTTGAAGGATTCCTAACGGAACGTGTATCTCTTAAACGACATAGGCGAGAAGTTTGAAACTCAGCGGGAAAAAAATCAGCTTAAAGAATAAGTAAATAGGTGTTGTGACTATTTTTTCATAAATCCAATTTAAGGGGCCCACGGGGAGGGGTGAAATTCTGGGGGGGGGGGACAGGAAATAAAGTGTCCTAACTGAATGGCTGACTCACTCCCTCTTCATGGTCAGGGAGAGAAAACTGCTTTAAAATATGTAAATAAGTGTTCGACATTTTTTTTTCATAAATCAAATTTAAGGGGTTCATGGGGAGGGGGTGAAATTCTGAAAAAGAAATTGAAAGAAAATGTCCTGACTCACTCACTCACTAATCATTGCCCAGCCAAAATTATTGAAGTTAGAAGCATGACATTTTGGGGATATGTTCGTTGTATGTTAAAACCGTACATTAAGGGGGAATTTTCGGATATTCAGGTTCTAAAGGGGTCTTAAGGGGGTTAAACCTGCATTTTATTGAATAACAATATCTCACGAGTGGTTTTATTTGTGGATGTGATACTCGGCATATAAATTAATCATTAAAAATAAGCAGACATGTGTCTAAGGGTTTTTCGGTGTGGTGTACTGTATATTATAAGGTGAAAGGGGTGAAAAGTGGGGGTTGAAGGATTCCTAACGGAGCGTGTATCTCTTCAACGACATAGGCGAGAAGTTTGAAACTCAGCGGAAAAAAATCAGCTTAAAAAAAGTAAATCGGTGTTCGACTGTTTTTTTTTCATAAATTCAATTTTAAGGGCCAATGGGGTGGGGTGAAATTCTGGAGAAAAAAATGGAGAGAATGTGTCCTAACTGACTGACTAACTCACTCACTCATCAAACTCAGGGCAAAATACATCTCAAAAAATAAGTTAATAATTGTTCGAGCGTTTCTTCATAAATCCAATTTAAGTGGCCCATGGGGAGGGGTAAAATTCTGGTAAAAATAATTGAAAGAAAATGACCTGACTGACTCACTCACTCATCATCGCCCAGCGAAAAGTATTGAAGTTGGAAACATTAAAATTTGGGAATATGTTCGCTGTATGTCGAAAACGTCAACTAAGGAAGGATTTTTGTTTATTCGGGTTCTGAAGAGGTGTTAAGGGGGTAAACGTGCATTTCATTGAATAAGATATCCCATGAGTTGTTTCTTTGGGATGTGATATTTGGCATATAAACTAATCATTAAAAATAAGCAGACATGTGTTTAAGGGTTTATCGATGTGGTGTATACATTATGAGGTGAAAGGGGGTGAAAAGTAGGGGTTGAAGGATTCTTAACGGAGCGTGTATCTCTTAAACGTCATAGGCGAGAAGTTTGAAATTGAGCGAAAAAAAACAGCTTAAAATATAAGCAAGCAAGCGTTTAGTGCTTTTCAGTCGGTCAACACGAATGTACCCAAAAGAGATGGGTTATGCCCTAATCCTGAAATAAATTACATGAGATTAATAAAACACTAGGATGACCAGTTTCGATCGTCAAGCGATCATCATCAGATCCATTACACTTAGGCTATAAAATCTATGTTTGAAATGCAGGAGAAAATATTTACAAAATGTACAATTATTTAGTTGCAGTATTGGTACTGCAACTGTCAGTGTATGCTAAATGCAGTATATATGATGTTAGGTGAAATGCTAAATGGTGATAGCTATCCGGAGTTTGTACTTTGGAGAGATTATATGGTTGTAAAAATCAACTATGGTTAAACTATAAAATTATAGGCTAACTACTTATCTGATTGTCTTCCTTACTACAGCTACTCGCAGTTTTCGTGCTCACTGTAACTCACGGTGCGGTCGACTGCGGTGGTTATCTTAACGACTGGTTTTTCCCTGTCTTCTCCCCCCTGCCCATACGTGCTGTGAGGAGTCATAGCGATGTGTTTATGTGAGGTGTTGCCAACCTAGATAAGATGTATGTTATTGAATGAGGTGGGTCAACAACTATTAAAGACCGTGGATTAGCCCTCGCCACGCGTGGACCATAAACCTTTCGAACTAAGCGTTTTCGGTCTTATGAGGACGTCCCGGCACCTTTAATACTGCCGCGAATATGGGCCTTGGTTTATTGCAGAAGAAAAGTACATCGTACACCTGATCCAGGTAACATTTACCTATTAAAAAAAAACCTAATTCCCCCCCCCCCCCTTTTATATAGCTTGGCGGTGTCGCTAAATTGTGTCTTGTTTCCAACAGGGTGCGTTTTTTAGTAGCGTGTAGAGGGGTGAGCTCTCCATGAACGTGTGTTAATTTAGATTGTTGGGATTGTTTCGTTTGGCTAGGTGTATCTCGATTGCTTCCTTTATGTCAAGAGCTCTGCCTTTCGATTCGTGATGGATTATTTTAAGGTCCGACTCTATGTTGGTAAAGCTGTGCCCCGCGTCACACATATGTTCGCACACGGCTGAATGTGTTCCGTATCTTATCGCATTCCTATGTTCATTATAACGTGTGTCTACTCGTCTTCCACTCTGCCCGATGTAATTAGCTTGACAACCGGTGTCTTGGCACGTTATAGAATATACCCCTGACCTTGAATACGGGTCACGTTTATTTAGATTACTATTAGGAGGTACCTAGCGGTTGTGTTTTTCGTTGTGAAAGCTATCTCTATGCCTTGCTTTTTGAATAGGTTAGTGATTTCATATGTATTCGCATTCACATAGTTGAAATGCGCAATTTTTTTCTCATTACTGTCCGGTTTGGGAATCGTTTTATCTTTATTTTTATGTTTGGCTATAATTTGGTTTATTTTGCTTGGCGGGAAGTTGTTTTCCTTTGCTATTTACTTAATAGTTCTTATTTCCTTATTATAGTTGTCTTTTGACATGGGTATGTTTAAAGCCTTGGGCACCATTGAATTGAAACCCGCTAGTATATATATATATATATATATATATATATATATATATTGAACCCGATGGGGTTATGCTGACTGGAATCGAACATGGTTCTCAGAGACTGTGATCTCAGTAAAAAGGTTCCACCAGGAAGCGAACCAGAGATCTACAGGGAGTTTCTTGGTAAAAACCCCTCGAAAGAAATGTATATTTAACCACTGATGTGATTTTTGATGAAATGGCATTATTTATTAAAATAATGTAGGAAATAATGAGCAGATTATATCATTATAAGACGATTTGGTGTAAGCTATTGGGAGTTTGAAGCACAGAGGAGGGCAGAGCTGACATTTACTAATCGGCCCAGAATTGTGGGTTGGTCCCAGTGGAGCCACGTCCATCTCTGTCACCCCATTATGTCGTCTGGAGCAGGGGAGAGGCCTGAATAATGACACAGTTATTCCCCGACGGAGAATAGATTTGAAGTAGGGGCGGTGAAATGCCCAGAAAAATCATTGATTACTCGTGATTGGAGTAACGAATCGAGATGAGAGTTGCACACAGGTGAATATTTTGGCAAGAAGATAATTTTAGAGTCTTTTACCGGCGAAATTGGTGCATATTTAGTGATGTGCGTAAGGACTGTGAAGCGACCATTGTTCGCGGAGGGATGTGAAGATGTTGACGGGGAGTTCCCGACTAGGTAGCGTCCCACGCCATGGAGAAAGGAATTAATATTAATTAATTGAACGAGCGATTCCTTTGCACACAGATAGTTTTGGGATCTGTGAAGAGAGAGGAACACAATGATCATGGTTTGAAGACCTGAATCATGCTGTGAGAGGAGCGAAGATTACGCGGGAAGATGTTGCTCTACTTTCTGTGGAAATCCGATATAAGGGAGTAGACCCCAGGAGGAGCTCTCAGTTGAACCTCACTTTGAAACAAGCTCTGTTCTCAGTGTTACTCTGTTCTAACTCACTTGAAGCTCAGTCGAGACGCAGTCAAGCTCAGTCTACATGCCGCCAAGCGCAGTTACAGCCAGTTACAGTTTTACTCAATTGTCAATTGTAGCACAATGGCAATAAGTTGCAATCAGTATGCAGCAAATATGCAGCAGTACGAGACAGCGTGTAAGCCGCAGACAGAAGTCTTCAAATAAGCTACGTGCAGTCTTCGAGTGAAACTTCAGTCAGCTACAGCCAGGTTGAAGCAAGTTCGTCAAGGCAAAACGCATGACGATTCTATTCATCAAGACGCCGAACAAAGACGGGTATGTGTAATAGAAACAGTAAATACGCTTGTATGAATAATAGTCGTGATACAGGCATAATCAGCAGCACGAACTATGACGTGTTCAGTTACGAAGCACCGTATAGACTAACGGTAGAAATATTGTATATAATTATTTGTGAAAGTGTTGAACTTTATTAAGCGCAGTGTGTATAGTATTAACTAATCGTATATGTGTGTAACAACGATAGAATGCGCTAAAGAAACCTTACTAAGTGTTTGGTATTGCCATGAGAATACCAGATGTTAACGCTCATGTTTGGGAGCCAGCGTATTGATGTAACGCAGGACGCTTACTGTAGGAGTAATGATCGTCATAAAACTGTTGGAGAGTTCCGAGAGCAGATAACCAGACTTTCAATCAGGAGTTGGTAACGTAAGATGCCGTCGACACCTGCAATTTCGATCTCTGCTAGGGAATTTCAGCATTGAAATGTGTATAAAGTGACGAGTGTTCAGTGTAATGTATATGTAAAAATATCATTTAAAGTAGTGTTTGATGAAGTGTTTCACATGTTTGAGGAGTGATAACTTCCTGAAAGGTATGCAACGTGTCGTGTTGGTGATAGAAATTAGGTGTAATCAAATGTGTGTAAACAAGAGAAATATGTCGCGTTAAACCCATTATGGCGGGCGACATGGAAGAATATGATTGGTCGGAGCCACCTTAGATGCCTATAGAGATGTAAGTACCCTACAAATTATGGTTATAATTATGTAGAAGTATGGACCGATGCATGTCTGTGATTCCGTAAAGGTATTGTGAATTCCTTATAGATGCCAGTAAAAATCAGTTAGGAGGCTGATCCTCCATGTTTAATCAGTATTGAGTTGATTTTTATAGAGTTGAAATGATGATTTGCATCATTAAGTGGAGTAATTATTCCCACTCTGAATTAAGAATGGCAATCAGTTATGTAAATGTAACGAACGCGATTGTTCGAGTTTAAAACGTTTAGCTATGTCGGAAATTTTGGTAATTTATGTGAGAATAATAATAAATAATGATTTGGTCATTTATGTCAATGAGATTTTCAATAATAATAATAAAGGATGATTTTGGTCATTTATGTCAGTGAGAAATGATGATAATAATAATAATGGTTATTAAGAGTATGAATGAACACATCAGGAAACAAATAAATGTTGTAAGCGAGAATTATTGACGCTAAGTGCAAGACTTATCAATCTAAGCAGGAGGATGTTACAGTGAGGTTACATTTCAGTAATTATGGAAAGAAGTTTTATATCAGAATATTGCATATATTCGGTAATGATACCAGTAATGAAAGAGCTTTTATTGAATTGAATTTGCAGCTTAATTGAGAAGCTTATAGAGTAAATGTTAGATTTCTCTTAATATTATAGGTCGGTGTGTCGTAGCATGGAGCATTAGGGGCCAGATAGTCTATTCTACGTATGAATTCTCCTATGTCGTGGACATTGTTGGAGATATTATTTATTCCGGAGTTTTAGTGAATGGACCCTAACTCTGAAGAAAGGATTGGAATGTGTTCCGGATTGGAATCCTATGATAGAGTCGAGGATAACAAGGACACCTCGCAGCTCTATGATTTCCCGAGAACTTATGATGAGTTATTTACGCTCGTGGGCAGCGAAAACTCATGGCGACAGTGGTTTTGTGCGCCTATATTATACTTGAGACATCGGTCAACCGCCAGGCTCATGCATTACGAACCCCGAACCTTCATGTTGGATGGACCCATGTGAGGCCATTAATTAATCGTTATCCTCGACGTAGGAATAATTACAAAAGCTCATTCAATACCTGTTGGCATAATAGTCAATTAAGATCCTTTGGGAACATGTGTGTCGGTTAGGACACAGTATTTGTCTTGTAAATCTCCACTGCTTAGAGAGAGGGAAGCTTTCAAACTTTTAGAAAGGTCGAGATAATTGGTGGAACGACCCATCCCACTTTCTATTGTGTAGCGATTTCCTTAGCTGAGGGTCGATGCCAACCACCCGGACCGCTCAGGCAGAGTTACAAAGGGAAGAGATTCTAGACCTTGTTAAAATGACATATAATGCAAGATTGTTATGTTGAGTATTATAGCCATGTGGTTTGTGAACACATGGATAATTATAGTTAATCCTGATGGTTCATTAATTTAGCTATCTGACGAATAGTTACATGATATATTTGTACTGTCACTGGAACCAAGTCATGTAGTTGGTTACTAGATGCCAATCGCCATGAGCGCGAGGCAGTCTATCGTACAATCCGACATAAGCTATAACGTAACGTTTTATCTAGGAATCACAGACAGCATGCGGTGAAACCATATAATTGAAGGATGTGTAGGGGGTAGCTTACATAATTATGGAGTTGCACGTTGATTTGGTGCAACGTCCAAATAGGTAAATGCATGCAAAGCATTTCATTGGTGAGAAGAAAAATATTAAAACACGCACGGCACACATAATTGTTTAACGTAAAGAGGTTTAAGGAATAATCCTTGTTGTAATATTAAAGAAGTCACATTGTATGACTGTTATGTTAATGGACAGTGTGTTTTGAAGTCGTAGGTGCATCAGCGCACTAGTATATCCTTGTGAAGTTCACAGAAGGGTAAAGCATTATGGCTAGGTATGACTTTGTTGTGATTTCATATTTGTTTACTTGTGGATTGTGGAAGTAAAATTTTTGTTTGCTTTTATTTTATGCTTTTTGGGTATTGTTTTGTGTTTGAAGCCATGATTTATTTTACTGGATTAAAGTTTTAGAATAGAGTTGTGCCTTATCATTGTAGAGTTGATACCTTTTAGCCTCAAATCCAAAATATGCACTGCAAAATTGGGGTTACCGTACACGCCTGAGAGCTGATGCTAGTTGGAGGCAGATGCATATTATCCAACGAGATTACTCACATGGGTACATGGGATTTGATGTCCTATACTGTGATTTGAGCTAAAGGTACGACTAAAGTCGGTCAGATTTAATGCACACAACTCTATTAAAGTAAGAATTAACGAAGTAGGGTGTGACCGCTCCTAATCCATAGCTAAGTTCCGATACGTATATATAAATTTTGATAGATTGTGTATCACTATCATTTATCATGACGCCCATCTGTGGAGTCTATGGTAGTACCACGACACATATTAATTTATCATGGCCCAGGCAACGTGGGGCGGTATTAACTCGTTATGGAACCGCCTGCGTCAGTGCAATATGAGCGATTTTGGCATTGCACGAACCGGGCAACGATAGATACTATTAATTTATCATGGCGCCCAACGTGGGGCTTATGGGATTTAGGGAAAACCCATAGATTTTTTATGGTATTTCATGGGGAAAACCATAGTAATTGTTTTGCCTCAAACTGTGTTTGAGTGATTTTTGAATTCAGTAGGCTTTTGAGGTAACGCAGAATCTCTCTATTGAGAAGAGAATGGCCTAAGGGTACTAGCGTTACATACCCAATCCACAATCTACTATAATATTATCAGGTTTTGTACGACTTCACAATATGTGTGCAGTGTTTGATGTTTCTCTTCGAAACGTATCCACATATTTTTCCAGGAAGCCTGCCTGCATATTTAAGTGTGTTATTGTAAAATGCCAGGTACGGAGGAGATCTTGCAAGTTATTGCAGGACTGAAACAGCATTTTGACGCTGTTCACGAGCAGAGTAAACTGGAAACCAAAGCGTTCCAGGATAGTATAAACACTCGGTTAGATGAGAACCAGAGAGAGTTAAATAACAGGTTAGATGCCAATCAGGAGGCAATTAATGCAAATCAGATTGCAATGGATAATAACCGGATTGAATTAAACAATAAGTTAGGTCAAATGCAAGAAGTCATTAAGACCGAAGTAACAGATACTGTTGTAAGCATTGTATCGGAAATGCAGGTGAATACTGACAAACGTTTCGAGGCCATAGAAGCCAAACTTGAGGGTAATTTGCAAGCGTGTAGGCATGCTCAGGAGCAAACCAACAGTAAATTAGAGGCGTTGTCTAACGATATTAAGGATATTCAGATCCAAAACGAGGCGAATCTCGAACGCCAAGCGAAACAGTTCGCAGAGTTTACGAAAACAGTAGACCAGAGATTAGAGGAGAACGACTCCAAATGGGACCAGAAATTGAAAAGCTACGCTAGAGCAATTAACGGTGACCTCAAGAAACAGGACCAGAATATATTAGGTCAATGCCAGGAAATAGGCGAAGTTAAGGCTATCGCGCAGGAAAGTAAGGAGCTGGTAGGCAACGTAAAAGGTCAGATGGGTAAAGTTCATAAAGAACTGGACCAAGTTCAGAGTGATATTGTCATAGTCAATAAAAGACAAGAGGAAAATAGAGGCGAGATCACCAAGGTCCGGAATGAATGGTCTAAAGTCAATGGACACATTCAAGATGAAATTAAAGGTCTGAGAGAAGAACTCGAAATAAGAGAAGGCCAGAAAACAGAGGCAAGCGACAAGACCCTTGCTCAAATTAAAGAGGACGTAGAGGATGAAATATCCCATATCAAACAAAGTCTGAAAGAAGACAAGGTGAAAATTTTTCAAGTAGCCGAGGAAAACCGAGATAGGCTTACGAGAATAGAAAAAGAAGTCATTACTCGCCTAGAAAGAGCAGAAATGCGCCATAACCAAATGGAGACTAGGATAATAGCACAGGAGGAGACACTTCTGAAGTATCCTAAGTCAAGTGAAGGCAGCATAGAGGATATAAGAAAAACAAGGTGGGCAGACCTAGAAACCCAACCTATAAGCAGGAATGCTGCAGGCGCAGGAGAAAGTCCTTACATGACGCCAGGTGTACCAATTGCGGCATCGACGCCACATGAAAATGCGATGCACACCCAGGTGATAAACGTCATTAGGGCAAGCGAAGAAAAACCTAGGAAGTTTTCAGGTAGTCACTGTAGTATGACACCAAAATATTGGTTAAAGGAAGTGACTGAATATCTCAATGATGCACGAATACCGCAGGAGCGTAGGCTACGTGCTATAGAGAAGTTAACAGAGGGGGAGTGCGCATTATGGTTTCGCAGCTTCCGTTACACTTTTGATACTGTTGAGGAATTCCGCGAGGCATTCTTGAAGAGATATTGGGACGCCGCGACTCAGCAGAATTTACGGCTGGATTTGTATGCCAAAAAGTACAGCACGAACAACCCGACGAAGTACGCAGAATTCTTCATATCGCAGATGTGTCGTTTTAAAGAGCTGGATCAAAAACCTAGTGAACTGGAGCTATGCATTGCTATCGCCAAACAGCTTCCATACGAGATCCAAAGGCTACTAATCTCGGCTAATGCGAAAACTGCTATGGAAATGGAGACAGTTCTAAGGCAACTGGACCTCACCACAGCAAATACTATGCGTCAGAGTCGAACCGTGGAACAAGTCCACGTGACCAACACACAGACTGACCAACAGCAAGCTCCAAGGAACAACAAGGCCACGAGCACAGAAACTTTAGATTCCTATGGACGGCAATGGGAACAGGAACCCAGAAAATGGCAGTCAAGGTACAAAGGAAATGCTAATAAAGCAGGAAGAGGTCGAAGTTCGTGGAATAAACACAATAACAGGGGCAAACCGTACCATAACAATGGAGGTAATAATGGCCAGGAAGGCAATAATAGAAATTGGAGACCCCAAGAGAGAAGAAATAACTTCGATGACGAGGCAGAAGAGCGATATCATGCTTCTTTGCGATACCTCGAAGAAAGGGGAGATGAGCCCCAGAAATCACAAGTCCGCTGGCAAGAAGTCATGCAGAACAGGACATCGCCAGACAGATATGGAGATGGAGCTAAGAGTTTGGAACTACAGCGCAGCGAACAGGAGAGAAGGAACTCCAAAGGGGCGGGCGCTGAAGAAAAAAAAAAAAACGCCAAAATTAGAAGAGCTCGAGACTGATGGATGGAAGTCTATTAACATCATCAATTGGATAGCCAAACCAGAAGAATTGATTGAGGATACAGGAGGACCACAGGTCATGGTCAAGAGAGAATTGCCTATTATAATTGTGAGAGTGGCAGGATTAAAAGTCAGAAGTCTGCTAGACACAGGATCAACAGTGAGCCTGATGACACAAGCTCTATATAATGAAATAGCCCGGAGAGAGAACATTTTGAAGATACCGATCTCCAGTGTCAAAATTAAAGGGGTAATTCCAGACAGAACAATGATATGTAAATACCAGGTATTCCTAGATTTACAGATAGGAGGCTCTATTTTCTCACAGAGTTTTCTGTTAGTGAACAAACTACCTTATAACCTACTTATTGGGGCAGAGTTTATAAGGGAATACAGAGTGATAATTGACCTAGCACAGGACAGGGTTATGTTCCATGTGAATGAAGAAGCTGAAGGCTTAGAGGTCGCACTCAATGAAATTGAACCAGGATCCAGTGAACAAGTATGGCATACATACAGAGATGTGGCTGATGAAGAAGTGTTAGCTATTGAGCAGTTAGAAGCGGAGCTCAAAACACTAGCCACAGACTTGGAAAAAGATCTGGAACCCAAATTGGAAGACTACATTTCGGAGAAGCTAGAAGAAGCGAAAATTGGGCTAAAAGAGAAGGAAAATTTAAAGCAGTTATTGCTGGAACAGAAGGAAGTCTTTGATTCGAGACCTGGTCGGATAAAGAACTTCACTTATGCTTTTCAAGTCAGTGATTGGACACCATTTAGGCAGAAACCCTACCCTATAGCTGAAAAGCATTATGCTAAAGTGAAAGAGGCAATTCAGGAGATGTTGGAGGCCGGCGTTATTGAGAAAACACCTACGCCTTATGTAAGTCCATTGGTAATTGTACCAAAGACAGACGGATCTGTCAGAGTCTGCTTGGACCTGAGACGCTTAAATTTGAGAGTTATTCCGGAATTTGACCAAGTGCCACCTATTAAAGAGATCCTCAGGAAGTTTAAAGGGAAAACTATATTCTCAAACTTGGATATCACATCCAGTTTCCACCATCTTGAATTAGAGAAGAAAACTAGTCTGTTGACAGGATTTATGTTTGATCAACATACATTCACATTTTTAAGGCTACCTTTTGGGTTGAAAACAGCTGGTTCAGCCCTGATAAGAGCGTTAGATCGCAATCTATCAGATGAGGTTAAAGAGAGTACCATCAGATATGTAGACGACATTCTACTCACATCAGAATCTCTGGAGGAGCACATGAGAGACCTGAAGAAGTTGCTAGATGACCTTCGAGAGGCTAACTTTAAGGTCAATATCAAGAAATCGCACTTCTGTCAGAGGGAAGTTAAATTCCTAGGGCATGTTATTGATGCAAATGGAGTGAAGCCCAATCCAGATAAATTGGAGATAATTCGGAATTTCCCTCGACCCACGAAAGTTAAGCACGTCCGACAGTATTTGGGAGTAATTGGATTCTTTTCGAACCACTGCCCAAACTATACTGCGACAGTAGCACCACTGCAGGACCTATTGAAGAAAGGCGGCAGATGGAATTGGACGGAGCAATGTCAGGAAGCATTCGTGAGGTCAAAACAAATGCTTTTGGAATATGTGAAACTGGGATACCCAGATTATACCCAGAAGTTCATCATACAGACGGATGCATCACTTATTGGGATTGGAGCGATGCTATTCCAGGAAAATGTTGACCAGCCTGAGAAGAAAGTTTTTATCGCCTTTATCAGCAGAAGACTGAGAGCCCATGAGAAAAATTACACGATCACAGAGATAGAATTGCTCGCAATTTTGTACGCGTTGCAATCGTGGCACAAACTCGTGTACGGCTTCCGAATAGTTCTGAGAACAGACCATAAAGCTTTAACATTTTTGTTAAAGACAGATTTGTCTAGTCAGAGATTGACAAGATGGTCCCTGTATATCCAGCAATTTAATGTGGAAATAGAATACTGTCCAGGGAAAGAGAATGTAATACCGGACATATTAAGTCGTTACCCTAGAGAAGAAGAAGTACTAGCGGTCCAGATTGAGAATCGAGATCAGAAGACGTTGGATGACTTAAGGAACATTACCAACCTACAACGCGAAGACCCATGGTTGAAGATGATAATCGATTACTTTGAGGGGCGCTTAGCAAGGGGAACTGCGATATACAGAGAGGCGGAGGCATTGGCAACAGATTATATATGGTATAATCAGATATTACACAAGTGGGACGATGTGGATCACACACGTCAAAGGATTGTAATTCCTGCATCTTTGCAGAGGAGATTAGTATGGCTAGCCCACAGAGCATTTGGTCATCCGGGGATTGATAAAATCTGTGCTCTGTTGAAGGAAGCATTTACTTGGCCAAAATTGAGAGAAACGGTGAGAAATGCTATTAGAACATGTGATCTTTGCCAAAGGGTAAAGCCGAATCCCTTTTTAATGAGGCAACGACCTATCCCGTTATTGCCAGAGAAGCCAAGGCAGCTATTGAGTATCGACAACTTTGGACCATTGCCTAGAGCACGTAGAGGCAATAGACACATTTTTGTAGCCATGGATGTATTTTCGAAAATGGTAGTGTTGTGCCCCATTCAAAAGACAAGTTCAAAACAGGTCTTGAAGCGCCTGAAAGAGAGAGTTATTCCGATTCTTGGGAAGCCGGATAACATTCTCTCGGACCACGGAAGTTGCTTTACTAGTGCAGAATTTCGTCGAGAACTGGAAACTCTAGGAATTAGGCAGATTCTATCTACCATTCGCCATCCTGAGGCAAGTCCCGTTGAAAGAGTAATGAGAGAGATCCAGAAATACATGAAGATCTACTGTTCTGAAGCGAATTGGCGTTGGATTGAATTTCTAGAAGTCATTGAATACTGTATAAATAATACTGTACATGAGGCGACAGGTCAGGTTCCCGTTACTCTACATCTGGATCAGAGACCAGAGAGACCGTGGAATGGTGTTATTCAATTACCTGTAGACGCACAGCCCGGTAGAGAATTGAGGATCCAACGAACCTTTGAATATCTCAAAGCACAGGCGGAGAGACGTCAGAGAAGGAATCGTGCGAAGAGGTATCATAAACCGCTTCTCGTGGGACAGAAAGTTTTAATTAAGAAACCCGCCAGTTCAGATCCAGAGGCACGGAAGTATAAAAAGTTTAATTTTTCTTACCACGGCCCGTTCGAGGTGATAAGAGACCTCCAGAACAATGCATACAGGTTAAGGCATTTAGAGAATGGAAACGAGGTCGTTATGAACATAGCCAACTTAAAAATTTATTACTCGCCAGAAGAATTCGATGAACCAGAAGAAGAATTAGTAACGCACACCCAACTCAACGTGGAGAGCGGAGGCAGCCAAGCAGGCAGACCTGAATGTTGGAACGGCGAGACGGGACGAGAAGCAGACAGTTTACCCAGTGTAAGCGGAGAGCAGAAAGAATGCCAGTGTTTGCAAGAATTCTATGAAGAAATGGTCAGAATGGCTAGAGAGGTTGAGGCTGTAAACGCGACCCTTCGCAGGGAGAATAGACAGCTCAGAAACAAGGCCGAGTGTGGAAGGGGGAACACTACTAACCCACTCGCAGCCAGACAAGGTGAAGGACCCCAGACGTAAACACAGACGGTGGTCGACAGTCAGCTGGTTACTTATATAAGCCACTTGCATTGGACTTTTATAAGTTTTGCAAGGGGAACATGAACCCGATGGGGTTATGCTGACTGGAATCGAACATGGTTCTCAGAGACTGTGATCTCAGTAAAAAGGTTCCACCAGGAAGCGAACCAGAGATCTACAGGGAGTTTCTTGGTAAAAACCCCTCGAAAGAAATGTATATTTAACCACTGATGTGATTTTTGATGAAATGGCATTATTTATTAAAATAATGTAGGAAATAATGAGCAGATTATATCATTATAAGACGATTTGGTGTAAGCTATTGGGAGTTTGAAGCACAGAGGAGGGCAGAGCTGACATTTACTAATCGGCCCAGAATTGTGGGTTGGTCCCAGTGGAGCCACGTCCATCTCTGTCACCCCATTATGTCGTCTGGAGCAGGGGAGAGGCCTGAATAATGACACAGTTATTCCCCGACGGAGAATAGATTTGAAGTAGGGGCGGTGAAATGCCCAGAAAAATCATTGATTACTCGTGATTGGAGTAACGAATCGAGATGAGAGTTGCACACAGGTGAATATTTTGGCAAGAAGATAATTTTAGAGTCTTTTACCGGCGAAATTGGTGCATATTTAGTGATGTGCGTAAGGACTGTGAAGCGACCATTGTTCGCGGAGGGATGTGAAGATGTTGACGGGGAGTTCCCGACTAGGTAGCGTCCCACGCCATGGAGAAAGGAATTAATATTAATTAATTGAACGAGCGATTCCTTTGCACACAGATAGTTTTGGGACCTGTGAAGAGAGAGGAACACAATGATCATGGTTTGAAGACCTGAATCATGCTGTGAGAGGAGCGAAGATTACGCGGGAAGATGTTGCTCTACTTTCTGTGGAAATCCGATATAAGGGAGTAGACCCCAGGAGGAGCTCTCAGTTGAACCTCACTTTGAAACAAGCTCTGTTCTCAGTGTTACTCTGTTCTAACTCACTTGAAGCTCAGTCGAGACGCAGTCAAGCTCAGTCTACATGCCGCCAAGCGCAGTTACAGCCAGTTACAGTTTTACTCAATTGTCAATTGTAGCACAATGGCAATAAGTTGCAATCAGTATGCAGCAAATATGCAGCAGTACGAGACAGCGTGTAAGCCGCAGACAGAAGTCTTCAAATAAGCTACGTGCAGTCTTCGAGTGAAACTTCAGTCAGCTACAGCCAGGTTGAAGCAAGTTCGTCAAGGCAAAACGCATGACGATTCTATTCATCAAGACGCCGAACAAAGACGGGTATGTGTAATAGAAACAGTAAATACGCTTGTATGAATAATAGTCGTGATACAGGCATAATCAGCAGCACGAACTATGACGTGTTCAGTTACGAAGCACCGTATAGACTAACGGTAGAAATATTGTATATAATTATTTGTGAAAGTGTTGAACTTTATTAAGCGCAGTGTGTATAGTATTAACTAATCGTATATGTGTGTAACAACGATAGAATGCGCTAAAGAAACCTTACTAAGTGTTTGGTATTGCCATGAGAATACCAGATGTTAACGCTCATGTTTGGGAGCCAGCGTATTGATGTAACGCAGGACGCTTACTGTAGGAGTAATGATCGTCATAAAACTGTTGGAGAGTTCCGAGAGCAGATAACCAGACTTTCAATCAGGAGTTGGTAACGTAAGATGCCGTCGACACCTGCAATTTCGATCTCTGCTAGGGAATTTCAGCATTGAAATGTGTATAAAGTGACGAGTGTTCAGTGTAATGTATATGTAAAAATATCATTTAAAGTAGTGTTTGATGAAGTGTTTCACATGTTTGAGGAGTGATAACTTCCTGAAAGGTATGCAACGTGTCGTGTTGGTGATAGAAATTAGGTGTAATCAAATGTGTGTAAACAAGAGAAATATGTCGCGTTAAACCCATTATGGCGGGCGACATGGAAGAATATGATTGGTCGGAGCCACCTTAGATGCCTATAGAGATGTAAGTACCCCACAAATTATGGTTATAATTATGTAGAAGTATGGACCGATGCATGTCTGTGATTCCGTAAAGGTATTGTGAATTCCTTATAGATGCCAGTAAAAATCAGTTAGGAGGCTGATCCTCCATGTTTAATCAGTATTGAGTTGATTTTTATAGAGTTGAAATGATGATTTGCATCATTAAGTGGAGTAATTATTCCCACTCTGAATTAAGAATGGCAATCAGTTATGTAAATGTAACGAACGCGATTGTTCGAGTTTAAAACGTTTAGCTATGTCGGAAATTTTGGTAATTTATGTGAGAATAATAATAAATAATGATTTGGTCATTTATGTCAATGAGATTTTCAATAATAATAATAAAGGATGATTTTGGTCATTTATGTCAGTGAGAAATGATGATAATAATAATAATGGTTATTAAGAGTATGAATGAACACATCAGGAAACAAATAAATGTTGTAAGCGAGAATTATTAACGCTAAGTGCAAGACTTATCAATCTAAGCAGGAGGATGTTACAGTGAGGTTACATTTCAGTAATTATGGAAAGAAGTTTTATATCAGAATATTGCATATATTCGGTAATGATACCAGTAATGAAAGAGCTTTTATTGAATTGAATTTGCAGCTTAATTGAGAAGCTTATAGAGTAAATGTTAGATTTCTCTTAATATTATAGGTCGGTGTGTCGTAGCATGGAGCATTAGGGGCCAGATAGTCTATTCTACGTATGAATTCTCCTATGTCGTGGACATTGTTGGAGATATTATTTATTCCGGAGTTTTAGTGAATGGACCCTAACTCTGAAGAAAGGATTGGAATGTGTTCCGGATTGGAATCCTATGATAGAGTCGAGGATAACAAGGACACCTCGCAGCTCTATGATTTCCCGAGAACTTATGATGAGTTATTTACGCTCGTGGGCAGCGAAAACTCATGGCGACAGTGGTTTTGTGCGCCTATATTATACTTGAGACATCGGTCAACCGCCAGGCTCATGCATTACGAACCCCGAACCTTCATGTTGGATGGACCCATGTGAGGCCATTAATTAATCGTTATCCTCGACGTAGGAATAATTACAAAAGCTCATTCAATACCTGTTGGCATAATAGTCAATTAAGATCCTTTGGGAACATGTGTGTCGGTTAGGACACAGTATTTGTCTTGTAAATCTCCACTGCTTAGAGAGAGGGAAGCTTTCAAACTTTTAGAAAGGTCGAGATAATTGGTGGAACGACCCATCCCACTTTCTATTGTGTAGCGATTTCCTTAGCTGAGGGTCGATGCCAACCACCCGGACCGCTCAGGCAGAGTTACAAAGGGAAGAGATTCTAGACCTTGTTAAAATGACATATAATGCAAGATTGTTATGTTGAGTATTATAGCCATGTGGTTTGTGAACACATGGATAATTATAGTTAATCCTGATGGTTCATTAATTTAGCTATCTGACGAATAGTTACATGATATATTTGTACTGTCACTGGAACCAAGTCATGTAGTTGGTTACTAGATGCCAATCGCCATGAGCGCGAGGCAGTCTATCGTACAATCCGACATAAGCTATAACGTAACGTTTTATCTAGGAATCACAGACAGCATGCGGTGAAACCATATAATTGAAGGATGTGTAGGGGGTAGCTTACATAATTATGGAGTTGCACGTTGATTTGGTGCAACGTCCAAATAGGTAAATGCATGCAAAGCATTTCATTGGTGAGAAGAAAAATATTAAAACACGCACGGCACACATAATTGTTTAACGTAAAGAGGTTTAAGGAATAATCCTTGTTGTAATATTAAAGAAGTCACATTGTATGACTGTTATGTTAATGGACAGTGTGTTTTGAAGTCGTAGGTGCATCAGCGCACTAGTATATCCTTGTGAAGTTCACAGAAGGGTAAAGCATTATGGCTAGGTATGACTTTGTTGTGATTTCATATTTGTTTACTTGTGGATTGTGGAAGTAAAATTTTTGTTTGCTTTTATTTTATGCTTTTTGGGTATTGTTTTGTGTTTGAAGCCATGATTTATTTTACTGGATTAAAGTTTTAGAATAGAGTTGTGCCTTATCATTGTAGAGTTGATACCTTTTAGCCTCAAATCCAAAATATGCACTGCAAAATTGGGGTTACCGTACACGCCTGAGAGCTGATGCTAGTTGGAGGCAGATGCATATTATCCAACGAGATTACTCACATGGGTACAATATATAAGTAAAACATGTAAAACATATTTTTAAAATTATGTTCTTTTGGATCTATGGGTTAGTTTTTTTCTTTGCCATGGCCTTTGTTGCCGAGCAATTCTCTTTTGTTTTTCGAGCCATGATAATTGTAATTTCGATTGTCGTAACAAGAGGAATGTGGCCATGCTCTATGAGAAAACGTGGTTTGTGTTTCGCGCTGACTTAATCGCTAAAGTAATCTGTTTAATGAACGGAATTTGGTTCCGAGAGATTTGTTTAGGTGTTGCTACACCTTTGGAGTACATTTCGTGTTCGAGAAAAGTATCTATGCCTTTTAATGGTTCAAATATGATGTATCCTAATCTGGATCTTTCGCGTGGCTTGGTCGCCATTGGTATTTGGTAAAAAGCGTGTCTTGCTAACTAATGTCGGTATATCCTATCCGAAATTGGCCTAGCTCCGTAATATTCAAGCGAGTTAAATGGTTCATGCTTCCTTTATGGCTTGATTTTCTTGCCTGAGTTTTGTGTGATTTTATTCACTTCATGAAATTTTGGGATTATTTCTGATCACAAGTTTGTGTTTGGATCAGTGATGTTTATCGCGGTGAGTTTTCCTGCATGCTCTCCTCGATTTTTTTAACTTGATTTTGTTCGGGATTTGTTTTCCTCTCCTGGATCTGCTCATTCGTGAGAATCTTCTTCTTTCTTCTTTCTCTTTACATCATTCCCACTCCTATGTGGGGTCGATGTTTCTGACAGCTCTCCTCCATTTAGCCCGGTCATGCACCTCTTCTGACAACTGTTTTTCTCTGAGGTCCTCCTGTACACAATCCATCCATCTTCGTTTAGGTCTGCCTCGCATTCTCACTCCCTGTATTTGCATGTCTAGCATCTTCCTCCCCACGTAGGATTCCTCCCTTCTTCTCACATGCCCGTACCATTGAAGTCGCTTTTCTTGTATCTTCTTAGATATTTCCACAACCTTCAATGTTCCTCTTATTTTGACATTTTCCACTCTATCACGCTTAGTCACTCCACTCATCCACCTGAGCATTTTCATTTCCGTGACGTCAAGCCTGTGTGTGTGCGTTTTGCGTGCAGGCCATGTTTCAGAGCCATACAGCAATGCAGGTCTTACGACAGTTTTATATATTTTCCCCTTAACCTTAGGCTTGATCCTGCGGTCACAGAGCACTCCTGACATTTTCCTCCAGTTCATCCATCCTACCTGAATCCTGTGTGACACTTCCAGATCCAGATTTCCATCTCCAGTCACCACCGAACCCAGGTATTTGAACTCATCCACTCTATTTAACGTTTCCCCTTGCATTCTGATCTCACAGTCTTGGTCTGTATTGAACCTCATATACTCTGTCTTCTTCCTGCTAATCCTGAGTCCTCTGTCTTCCAAGGCTGCCCTCCACTGTTCCAGTTTTTCTTCTATGACATCTTTGGTGGTACTACACAACACAATATCGTCCGCAAACATCATGCACCAGGGGGCTTGGTCTCGTAATCCACAAGACATTTCGTCCAGAATTAGGTCAAACAGATATGGACTTAAAGCCGAACCTTGGTGTAAACCTACTCGAACCGGAATCCAATCTGTAAGTCCAACGCTGCTTCTAACCTGTGTTCTTGCGTCTTTGTACATTTCCTGAACCAACTGCACGTACTTCTCTGGGACTCCCTTCGCTCGTAAACATCTCCAGACTTCTCCTCGGGGCACCCGGTCATATGCTTTCTCTAGGTCCATGAATGCGAAGTGTAATCCCTTCTGTCTTTCACGATACTTTTCCATTACTTGTCTCAGGGCAAACACTGCGTCTGTGGTCCCTTTTCCTGGCATGAAGCCGAATTGTTGCTCGCCAATGCTAGTCTCCTCCCGGATCCTCTTGTCTATCACTCTTTCCCAGATTTTCATGGTATGGGACATTAACTTAATGCCCCTGTAGTTGGCACAGTCCTGAATTTCTGTATGCCTCTCACCAAGGCGGTCCGGGTTCAATTCCCGGTCAATGCATGTGAGATTTTCGATGTGAATTGCCATGTCCTGTGGTTCGGAATCCACGTAAAAAGGAGGTCCCGTGGCTCATAATCACAAGATTCACGGTCACGTAAAACTACAATCTTCCTTTTCAGTCCTGAATATCCCCCTTCTCTTTATATACAGGCACTAAAATACTTTCTCTCCATTCATCAGGTATTGTTTCCTGAGAGTACATTTTTTGCATTAAATCCAGCAACATGTCGATTCCATCTTTCTCTAGATACTTCCAAACTTCAACTGGTATTTCATCGGGTCCTGTTGCCTTTCCGTTTTTCATTTTCCTAAGTGCTAATGTTACTTCTTCTTTTCTAATATCCATTGTCAGACCCTGGTGTTTTTCTCCTTCTCCTAAATATACCCTTGGGTTCTCTTCATTGAGAAGTTTTCCATAGTAGTTTCTCCATCTGCACTTGATGTCGGAATGGTCCGTTAATACTAGACCATTTTCATCTTTGATCTGCTTTATTTGGGTGTAGTCCTTCTTGTCTTTATCTCTCGCCTGCGCTATTCTGAAAATTTTTCTTTCACCTTCTGTAGTTTCCAACTCTTCGTACAGCCGATCCATCATTTGTGCCTTTGACTGTGCTACTACCTTCTTTGCTTCCTTATTACATCTCTTGTAGTTCTCATACGTGAGAATATTATCATTTTTTCTTACTTACCGTGACCGGGATTTTACTTTTGCATCCAAGGCTCTGGTCGTTAAAGATCATATCTTTTAAAACACTATTGGGTTTCCTTAGGGATTTCCTGAGTGTTGTGTTTATTAAATAATATTAATTCTGTAAGCCAAGATTTCAAATGTGTATTTATAAGATTCAAGAACCAACTTGTATGTATGAAAATTCTTCTCAAAATATATTTATTGTTCACGTTTTTAATTATTCTCTCATTGGTTACGGCATATCGCCGCGGATTTGGGTTTAAGGGTTCAGGCTTCTCTCAACGGACATACTGTCCGATAGTCCTCGTCTATGGGTGTTTCGATCTGCTCCAGGCTTCGAAGTCGGAATCCCAACCAGGGGTTACGGCCTCGAAGTTGTACATGGGGTAAGTAAGCGGGGCAATAAATCTATAGAACATTTTTCTTTGTGGAAAGAACTGATTCAGGTGCAGTTTACCTATTCATGCTGAACAAGTCGTAGCTGACGCGATTACAAGAAGAAAGTGAGGACTTTATTATGAAAGAGGACGAGGCTGTTCACTAGTCACTGCCATGTTTGTATTTTCAATGTTCTCTACACTAATGGCTAAATATGCAAGCTCGCCTTGACACCTATTTATTGATGGAAACTCGTAGAAATTCTGTATCTGTTATTGTAGTTGCCTTGCTATTTCTGTGATAGCTAGTGCACAGATAAGGTTCAAAACCCCAGAGAGAATTATGATAAACCCTGTATTTGAAAGAAGTCATCTCTTGTAAGCTGGCTGTTTGCAGTGCACAAATCACACAGAGAAGCACTGAGAGATGCGCCATCTCAATCTGTCTTCAGCTTCTGATGTAGAGAGTGGTTTGAAGGTCATCTACCTCCTTGCGTTATCATGTTTGATACCCACACAGCTGCTTCTGGTGCAGTGTCTCTGAAGTTACTTGGCTCAGAATAGTGTAACGAACCTGCTCCATTTCTTTAATATTCAAATTAACCTTAATTTAATGATTCTACCAGCAATTAAAGTATTTTTCCTCCTTACGTGATTGTCCTGTTGCCATTATGATTGTTTTGTAGGGCCCCATATTGAAACTCATGCAGGCCACCTTGATCTGGTACTGAGAAAGAGGGTAGAGTCCTTTCAGTAGCACGTGGTGTTCTACCGTCGTAATGTTACCAGAGGAGTTCCAACATGTAGCAGAGCATGCCAGAAGCTTCATGCACTACAACAAGATCAAAAATTACTCTTGCAGTAATGAGATAATGACAATGATGAAAATGCAAAATGTATTATTTCACCCATGTTATGCTTGTATGCTTGAATCTTATGTCTGAGTATGAAAAAGTCTAGTTGTCGGGTATTGAGTAACACTGTATAGGTCTACATCTATATTATGCATGTATTTGAATCTAATGCATGAGTATGAAAAGGTCTAGTTGCCGGGTATTGAGTTAACACTGTATACATCTGCACTTAAAGTAGCTAATAGCTGTTGTTTTGGTATTTAAGAATGTTTATCATCTGTTCAGCTGAACTGGGAACTTTCAAAATATGCTAGGAAAATTAATTTGAATACCGTAACTTCATATGTCGGTACTTGCCTTTCACCTTCCGATTCATTTCAAGTTTAATTTTGAGTACTCAGTACAGGTCATGACTGCCTTGCTGCGCATCTCAATCCTTTCAAAATCCTCAGTTACAGTTGATGTACTGTACAATATAGTCCAGTCGATAGGTTGGAAAAAGTGGGGTTAGGTGGAAAAAGGTCGGAATTTAATGAAACTTTGGGATGTTGCTCAGGGATGGCTAATTAACATTTTCTCAAGTTTTGGACCTCGAAGACTCTGTGCGAAAAGAGGAGGGGGGAGGAAACTGCAAAAATTTCGACCTTCCTCCGGATTTTCCTCAATTACGTTTTTCCCTTACGTCCTACCGCAAAAGCATTCTTTTCCATTATTGTAGAACGTTAAATTTCCTACAATTTGGACTATTCAAACATGTTTGTGTGTCAATTCGTTACCGAGATATGGCGCTTCGAAAACATGTCTTTTTTCAAAAATCGCTAAAAAATGCCCAAAAATGGAGAATTCCACCTTATTTCTTCTGATATACCCGAATTATGATGAAATATTGTTGCAATTAAGGTTCCTGGTTACAATCACCAACTTTGTAAACCCCCCAACCACCCCCCACCCCCACCCCACCCCCACCCCACCCCCGGTCCCCCCTTCCCGCACTCAACCCCAATTCTCAAAAGCTATTTACTTCTCTGATGAAAGCCAACCATATTCACATTATGTTGTTATTGATATTAGTTACTTTTCGGATCGACCTCCCCCACCCGTCCCTCCCACTACATAATTATCCCAGGGCAGGTAATAAAAAGACGTAGTTCTTTCTTGGAAAGAATTAATGTAATTAATAATATTAAGGTATTATTATTGAAAGGTAGGCCTACTCATATATACATGTACATATCATAGTAGGTACTCATTTGTACTCATTACAGTTTATGTCGGGATTTCTTAGCCATTGGTTCTGCTTCTAAGTGCTCGTCGACCTCCTGAGTGATCAGGCTATTAATGACGTCCTCACCATCGTCGTATTCGTCGACTATGTCTGGTGAGTCTACCTCGTTCAAATCAGTTGCGGGAACATTTTCGCAGGAGTGGCCTGTGCAGTGCTTGCACATTGCCGAGCACCTAAGACCTGCTTTCTTGCAGCTGCAAGCTCCGGTGCTACAGCCTTTGCTGCACTTGCAGGAAACAATCTGGAGGATGTTATCCGGCGCAGCATTTCTGGTTGTGGGGATTGGTAGTAAACCTTCACGGGGTTAGGCTCCAGCCTCAAACTGATGGGAGAAGTTCATTGCCTAACCACGCCTGTACTTGCTGGTAAGTGCGTAGGGAGGGGTACTTGGCAGCGTCCCTTGTTGGTGGTAGGCGGGCTAATTGCAATTTAGCCTTCGTCACTGATCGTGTGAATAATCTGTAGCGCATTCATTTCGATGTTGATGACACGAAAGCGGATGCAAGCATCGAAGTGAAGCGGGCATATGAGGACGCCGACGTGATGATCGTCAACACCGCCATATCCAAGGCCAGCGAATTCGACAGCGTCATCATTACTGCTGAAGATGTGGACATACTTATTCTGTTGACAGCATTAGGTATGTCCCGAAGAACATCTATCTTCAGAAAAGAGGAAGAGGCAGTGGTCCCAGTGTCCTCTACTCGCCAAGTTCCTGCTCCATTCCCCTCAAGGGCATACTTTTCCTCCACGCAGTGAGTGGTTGTGATACCATTTTAGCACCGCATGGATTGGGGAAGAACAAAAATTGCAGCACATACATGAAGAATACCTCCCTCTCTCCAGCAGTGGCTCCGTTTCTCACACCAAACGCTTGTCCTCAGCAGATCAACGAGGCTGGAGAAAAGTTCCTGGTAGCAGTTTATGGAGGCCAAGAAATATTAATTTTGGTGTGAGGGCTGGAACGGAGTACACTAAGCCTCGTGAGGCAAAACCACTGATCTCTGTAAATGGATGGCTGGTAGCTAAGGCAGCAGTAAGCCGAATAGACGATGACAGGTATAGCAAGATGGCAGCGAGCGCATGGTGCTATATTGCGAATCCGGCTCTGTGATTGGTTAGTGGTAGTTTGATGTTATACATGTATTTATACTAGCAGTAAATATTTTGTGTTTCTTGTAGTTGTATAATGGGCTGAATTTGGTTATTTAAAGCGTAAAATCTTAGTTTTAAGTACCAGTTTGGTGACCCATCATCCCAGGCAAGCCGGTAATACCTTTACTTCTCAGGCAGATAGGTCACTTAGCCGTAATTTGGAAGTTATTGTGAAGTTAAGTATACATATGAGGTGGTGCTGAAGCAGACGTGATCGGGCTAGGCCATTGCGTTTTTAAATTTGATCCCATTTCAGGGGTTTTCGGTTCTGGGTGCGAATAGATCACTTAATAGTTGTAAAACGGTGGGAAGAGTGTATTTTGAGTAGGTTTTTAGTTGTGTTAAGTTTTATGTGGAGCTGAGGAGTGAAATTGGTTTGGCTTAAAGCAGTGGCGGCTGGTGAGTTTTCGCTTGGTGGTGCCAGCAAATACAAAATTTGCAATAAAATCATTCAAAGTTGCAGGTACCGGTAGTGCATATTTTATGCAATAAGTTATTATTATTATTATTATTATTATTATTACATCATTGTTGCCCTTATGGACAGTGTTTGAACTTAAGTATATCATGATGTCACAATTTTCACTTCTTTCCCTTCTTCTCTTCCCAAAATCTCTTCATCCTTTGACTGTGCTCCTGTTTCCTTTGTTCCGTCCACAATGTTCCTATCTTCTTCCTTTCACTTACTAAAAATTTGGCGTTCTTAATTTTGTTTCTGAATTTTTCTCTGTCTTCTATCATTTGCTTGTTGATCCCTAATTGCTTTAAATCGTCTTCTATATCATGATACCAATTTGTTTTCCTTTTTGAACTGTTTACTACATCAAAGATTTTCTTTGTAAGTCGTTTATTGTTCATTCTCTGTATGTGCCCGTAGAAAGTTAGTCTGCGTTTTCTAATGATGATGAAACTGCTTAATTGTTAGCTTTCTGCTTTCAATTTCTCTTGTAACCACGTGAGGCGGAGCAGCGAAGTTATATGTTTAACATTATTTAACTGTGCTATTGTAGAAGACGTTTTTAATTGAAGTGTCAGCTGAAGTGAATTGAGAAATTGCGCAACTACTACAAATATTTTAATCTCGGGATTTTTCGCCAAAACAGAAGTTCCTCCTTTCTCTACTAGAAAGTGCTATAGTGTCACGGAGCTTAGATATCTAACTTTCTTGACTTTCATGGCCCTCCAAGGAACAACAAATATTCGACATGCAAGCTGCCCTTTGGGTGTCAAACAACAAAGCTTGCACCTGACACCGAGGCCATACAATATTATATCATACACATATTTTGATCGATATGCATTTTAAATAAAAACCATTTTTAAGAATTATAATTGAACAAACCTCTCAGAAAAATAATTTGAAGAAAACAACATATGCTAGGCCTACTCACCAAAAATATTTGTTCCAAAACCTCGATCGACACCTTCATTTGAATTAATAAGAGCGGTGCTGAAAGTCCATTCTTCGTTCTTTCTTGTAGGCAAATAAGTCTATCACCTTTGAATTAGCTTGCCACGGTGGGTGAGTGGATAGCGTGTCGGTCTACTAACCCCAAGATTGCAGGTTCGCCCCTGACCGTGGTAAGTGATTTTTGAAAGGCGGCAAAAATACGATACGCATGTCATACGATGTTGGCATGTCAAAGAACCCATTTGAATTCAGTAGGCCGAGTTCATAATGGCAAAATTAATCTCGGGAGTTTCCGTCAGCACAAGTTCCTCATTTCTCTACTAGAAAGCGCTATTGTGTTCAAGGAGATTAGATATCTAACATCTAACCTCCTTGACTTTCATAGTCAAGGAACTACGAAATTCGACATGCAAGCTACCCTCTGGGTGCAAATAGCAAAGCTTGCACCAGGCACCCGAGGCCATACGATATTATTATTATACCTTTGAATTGAAGTTCTCAATCTTGTTCACAAATGATTTCTCACACGACAACATTCCTAAGGCACTTAATCTCTCTTCCTTCATTGTGTTCCGAAGAAAGTTCTTTATCCGTTTGAGCATTGAGAAACACCGCTCCCCTTCCGATGTTGAGAGAGGCATTGTGATCAGCCACTTCAAGATTTTGATTGTCTCTTCAAAAGTATCACATAGCTCATCTTTCAGAATCAACGACAGATATGGAACGGCACCAGAGACCGCTCTCAATTCAGGCCTAGCATAGAATACTTGCAGCTCACCCTTCAACTTTCTTTTATCAAGAAATGTATATACGCTCGTCATTTCGTCAAGGTACAGGTCTGGGAAGCTTTTGATATAATTGTCAAAATATTGAACTGCGAATAGGTTGGTAGCTGTGAGGAGTCCAGTGAACTGAAAGCGAATTTTTATATCTGAAAGGATAGCATCACATACTTCCAGAGCGTCCCTTTTTCTACAGTCCTCATCAATCCGGGGTCTTTTAGAAGGTAAGGATTCGCCTCTTTCGATAAAAGTCTCATTCATTATTTCATCAATATTGCCCCTGATTGCCTGTATGATGCCTTCAAAATGCTGAATGTCTTGTTTCACTTTAATTGGGTCAGTAATTCTCTTTTGCAGCTGATTAAAAATTATGTCAACATGAGGCATTATCTTATTGAAAAATGTTAGCCAGAAAATGAATTTCTTGTCATTAAGCCTTTGCTTGTATGCTCCAGCTTTTCAATGGTGGAAGGTAACTTAATGGACCCATTGCTTTCGATGGATTCCATAACTTTGACGAGGTGTTCCCTATTTTCATAAATATCTTTCACATCACGCGAATGGTAATTCCATCGTGTGAGTGATACTCGAGGAAAACTTTTCTCTATGATCTCGCGCAACACTTTCGATCTTTGTGGCGAATGCGAAAAAATGAACAAATTCCTGTGAGATGAGCGAAAAAGATGCGAGCCTGTCGATTAACGGAGGCTGCTGTGGATATTATGAGATTAAGTTGTTGCGCATAGCAACGAATAACATTTTCATTAGGGTACTTATCCTTGATTAACTTTTGCACACCATTTAATCCATCACTCATAACGGATGCTCCGTCATAACTTGGGGCAGTCAATTTAGTGGGTTGATCACCCACTAAGGGGTCGATTTCACTTAAAATGCTGTCTGCGATGACATGAGCATTTTGGCCGTCGGGATTAATAAAGTTCCAAAATCTTTCTACTGTTCTTCCTTCAACAACGTAGCGCAACACAATAACCAATTGATAATTGCAAGACACATCAGTTGTTTCATCAGCGATTATTGCTATATTGTCAGCCTTTTTTATTTCTTTGGACACTTCGTCGTGATACACCTGGAGCATGCATTCGAGCAGTTCGTTTTGAATAGTCTTGGAGATGCCTTTAAACACAGGCGACTGGCTGAGATGAACTTTCAAGTCCTTATCCAATTCAGCACTAAACTGAATCAATTCGCGAAATACGCCTTTGTTTTCGAATGTTTCTGTTTCATCATGTCCCCTAAGGGCTAATTCCAAGGCACCACAAAAGCGGATACAGTTTATAATTAAATTTAAGACATACCTATTCTTATCTACTTGTTTGTTGTGAGTGATAATAGTTTGTCTGTACTGACTATCCAACCTGCTTTGAATGTTCGTTTTGCCCAGAAATGAGAGGCTTAAAACATTATCCATATGTCGCTTTGATGATTCATGGACTTTAATTTTAGACCATATGTGTCCTATATCCCTAATACCTGTCTTACTCCAACTCCCATCACCGCCGAACAACACACAAGGAAGACAGAAGAATGCATTGTCTTCTTCGGAACCACAAATCCATTTGTTTTTGCTATAAATTTCCGGATTGAATTTGTGGCATCGATTTTTTGACCGTTGCTGGATATTTAAATTAGGAAGTGGCCTACCCATTTTTATGTCTATTTTTTCAGTGAGGGTCCTATTGCTAAATGGAGATTGTAACAACTTGCTTATTTTATTCACTGTTACACTTCCGAAAGGTGACACAGAGCCCATTGAGATTTCTACGGCTTCGTACGTCGCGCTCGAGCTATGCGATCTTCAAACATGAAACAAATCAAATTTTATTAAGGGACCTAGCTTGCATATATCGATTCAAAAAGCACACTTAGATTAAAACGGTGTTTATATGGTCAATGCCGCATGATACACAATGCTATGCAAGTTTAAGTAACATGACTATATAGGAATAAATAAGCATGGCTATTGCTAACACACACGCGCGCACAGCCTCTTTGTCGCAATTTCAGTTGCTGTCTCTAAATAAATAGGTGAGATGAAATGAACACGATGACCTACCTCTAAGACAACCTTACTTATCGTACATACGGATTGATTGGAAAGGATAACCCCTGCATCTAATATAAATGAACACAAAAGCTATTTAACGACGGACACTATTCATACACATTTGCAGTCAAACTTGAGAATTTGTGTTTACGCTTGGGACGTGAAACTGTGCCGCCAAATTAAATTAATGAAACACAGTAAAACTCGTTGAAAAATTCCGAATTTTTACATTACAAAGAGAGAACAAATAATCCCCGTCATCAATATGAGCCTGAAAAAGTTGCTAAATGTCAAACAATAAAGAACTAAAACTATTTTGTGGTTTGAATTTATTTAATAGTCTAGACACAGTGATATATCGTCAAGCTGGTATCACTGGAGGTGGGTTGCCATATGCTGTACTCTAGTGGTTGAAAGATAAAGCAGTTCTAACGTGTATGTAATGTGCGCTTGAACCTGTGACGTGCTGCTATCTCGTGGATAGAATTGAAGCTCCGCGTCACGGGGCCGTTGGCTCTACCTCAGGGTAATATGCGTCTCAACACAACACAAACAAACTCAAGCCAAACTAGTCCTTATTGCAGTACAGTGTCTGATGCGGTCTGATATTCGTAGGTAGTGCCGGTTGGCTCTGGCTCAGTAATTCAATAAAGCGCCACCAGAACGCATGTCAGTTTGACGCTCGTTCATATAAATGCAGAATATGCATACAATTTCCTCAAAATGTAAATGTAATATAAACTGTTCTTGAGAGGGAAAAGTCACATATTCTCTCTTCATTACATTGGTGGTGCCATGGCACACGGGCACCACCTCAGGAACCGCCCCTGGCTCAAAGTGCATCCTTGGCTTTGATCTACTTCCCGTTATTATTAAGTTTATTGTGCTGCTGGCGTGATTAAAAGCTGTAGTATTTGATGTAGAGTGCTGGGATTACTTGGGGTGGGGAGTGTTGGTGAGAGGGAGAGAAGTGAGGGGATGGGTTTATGGAGTTGTTGCTGTTGTTGTCAAGCATTACCAAGCACCGATTACGATATGTCGAATCTAGGCCTGTATAGTGACCTACGTTTATAGGTACATCATTTGAAGAATGCATAATTTCGTGGCATATATAGGCTATATACAATTTACAAGCATGTTTCCAGAAATTGTTTTTCACTCGTTGCTCTGTTACTGATCGCTAATTGCGTGTACTCAGCACCTAAGTTGATATTTGTCAGCCGATATTATAAATTCATTTTTATTGCTATTCCGGAGATTTACTGTCCCCGGAATGGCGTGTCAGTGATCCCAATGCCCTTATGCTATGAGTGAACATGTCTCTATGTTTTTATTTGTTCCAAAGCACCATTAATTACGATTTAAAATTGACTAGATTATCATTGCTTCCCCGCCGGCCTCTCACCGCTGGATCCGTGGTTCAAATCCCGGTCCCTCCATGTGAGATCTGTGCTGGACTAAACGGAGGCAGACAGGGTTTTCTCCTGGTACTCCGGTTTTCCCTGTCAAAATTTAATTCCAGCAACACTCTCCACTATCATTTCATTTCATCTGTCATTCATTTAATCATTGCCCCAGAGGAGTGCGTCAGGCCTCGGCAGCCGGCACAGTTAATATCCTCGCCGCTAGATGGGGGCTTCATTCATTCCATTCCTGACCCGGTCGGAGACTGGAAGCAGGATGTGGATTTTCATTTTCATCATTGCTTCCCCATAAGGAGAGCTCGAGAATGGGTACGCCAACATGGCGGACCGCGCGCTCAACCTGGCGTAATTTCTCGTGCAGCGGAGAGCTGCCATCAGCGATCCATGTATAGGGATCAGTGGGCAAAACTGAGATGAGGGAGATCCATCCTAAATGGGGTTTTCCGTGGTTTCCCCACTTCTACTCCAGAAAAATGCTGGGATGCCCCCCCCCCCCCCCATCCCAATACTTTACCCAATTTGCAATTACACACACTAGTACAGCCATCACAATAATAAAGGTTATCACATAAAACCCACACACACCCAAATACACGGGGCTTATGACCACGATGTCGCAGCCTATAAAATAAGCAAGAACAAATTTCGTATTTCAGGTGCTAGGGGACAAAGGCTTCACCGAAAAACGACGTAAAAAACTCTTTTTCAGAAAAAAAAAATTGACAGTAAATATCGCTTAAGTCAGTAACCGCAACTGAATTTGGGATGGAAAAGAAAAACATGGAACAAAAAACGAATCAACGCAAGTAGGACTATTTATTTTTTCCCTGGTACTGATAGCTTTTCACAAATCTATAGCTAGTTCAATGTATAGTTCCCAGTTACAATGTATAAGGTGCGTTCAAAAAGTAACGAGCCGGAGGCTGGAATGCGCAAACTGGTGACTACATCGGCTAATCGTGGCGTGTGTAACGAGGTGTGGTTCCGACCAGAGCGTGGAAGGTCACAGCCCGTCGCTAGAGGGCACGCGTGCACGCCACGTGACGATACAAAGCAGCAGCAGCATGCATCAATCGTCCAAATCTGCCAGTCGCAATGCAAACAGTGACATAGAGACGTCAACCGAAGAGCAAAGAGGTGTTGTTCGGTTTCTGACAGCGGAAGGAGTAGGGGGAACGGACATTCATCGCCGAATGTCACAAGTGTACGGCGAACACTGCATGTCCCTTGCAAGGGTCAAGGCGTGGCACAAGCGTTTCAGGGAAGGACGTGTATTGTTAGCCTGGTCTGGTGCACCCCCCTGCATTACCGATGACAACGTCTAGCTCGTTGATGCACTCATTACCCAGGACCGCCGGGTGACAGTGAACGCCATAGCCGCCGTGGTCGCTCCACGACAATGCACGACCTCATACGGCCAACACAGTCGTGGCACTCCTGCTGAAATTCAAATGGGAGGTCACCCTCCATACAGTCCAGACCTCTCTCCCTGTGATTACGCCATGTTTGGTCCCCTAAAAAGGGCTCTGCGGGGCCAACGATTCACCTCGGGTGCCGACGTCCAGCTGTACGTGCGGAACTGGCTCACATCGCAGCCCAGGGAATTTGGTGAGACAGCCATTCACCGCCTCGTGTCACAGTGGGACAAGTGCATCAACAGCCAGGGCCAATACTTCTAACATAGAGGTACTAGTTTCTGTAATTATACCTCCGGCTCGTTACTTTTTGAACGCACCTTATAATAATGACTACATGTTGAAAATTGTTGAACGTAGAATTTTAGCCATTGTCACGCATCTAGGTCTTATACTTAAAAAAAGCTTATTTGGTCTTCACCAGACGACACAAGGGAAACAAATTTACAGAAACCATCACATTTTGATATGCATCATGAAATTAAAATTTCATTGAGATAGAATGAGTAAGAAACTGCACAAATTTTTAAAAATCCATTAATGCTAAGAATTTACATAGAACAAGAAACAACTTTTACCATGAAAATTGTCAAAAACTTATCAAATACATATTTAAATAATATGAATTTGTTTCAAAACATAATCTATGCCTAACTAGAAAATAATTGTCATTTAATAACAAATCGCTCTAGCCTAATAATGTGTTATTATACAGCCATTTTACTAGGATTACTGCCCTTACCGTATACTCCACAACGTAATGCCGAAACGGTCCACCAGAGTACCTAGGTTTGTTCCAGGAAACAAACAGTTCCCCAACTTGTCGTGGTTCTGCCTTTAAGTTCATCACTTTTCCAGGAGCTGACAAACAAAACAAGATTTATATGCTCAAATACAGCACAGAATCGGACAGACAAAATTGAAGTTTCTAGTTCCAATAATAAATAATTAATATAATCAATACATGTACGATAGACCTCACCAGCCTAGGAAAGATGGGGCATCATCCCTGACCTGACAATAGGCTAGAATCAGATCCATTCATTTACTACCACCTCTACGACTTCCTAGTGATAATCACTCAGTGTTTTCTTTGTCTAAAATGGTTTCTGATTTTTGTTACATGTACATTGCGTTAGTCTAAAAGTGGTGCCTCGTATGCCAAGTTTTGGACTTATTGAGAATTGCTTATTAAAATTTATGGCAAAAATAGCTTTACCTTCCTAGAGTAACCTCGTAAGTCACAAAAATAAATATCTGAGGGAAATTCATTGTTGAAGACTTACAAGGTTACTCTAGGAAGGTAAAGCTATTTTTGCCACAAATTTTAATAAGCAATTCTCAATATGGCTTAAACTTGACTTACGAGGCTCCACCTTAAGACTAACGTATGTAAAATTCAGGATCATTTAGGCCATTCAAAAATTGATGTTTGAAATACAACGGGTGGAATAAAATATAGTGTGACAACATATGCAGAAGGGGCGAATGCCAGCATTTAGTAGAACATGTGATGAGAGTCCTATTGTGTGTACCAGTAGTTGTAATTCATTCCAAGAAAGATGATAGTTTTATTTCATACCTACAGCATTTTGACGAATTGATGTGCAGCACGAAATGGCATAGCAAAACGAGTATAGCCTACTAGAAGAAACAGTGCATGAAAAAAATTGTAAGATTTGCAAACACACCAAACAGTTTTGTGGTGCAATTAGGATGGAACACAGAAAATAATTGGGTTCTGAGGAGTGACCTAACATACAGCTCACTGATTTGCAAAACGCCTGTATTTGTGTATTGTCTGTGCGCCAGAAGTAGTTTGACACGCTGGAACGGGGAGCGGGGTGTTCGGCTGTACGCATGCGCGGTCTGTATATTCCTAACCTAAATATATCGACAGTTACTGCTATCTCCTGCATTGTACTTGTTGTTCATCCAGCTTCAAGTAGGCTATGTAGTCTGTCACTGAAGGCCTCTTTCTACTTTCCCATTTGTTTAGTACGGAGTATAAATAAAGAAAACAAGAAGGCGTGAATGAGTGAAGCTCACAGTGACCGACTTGATGATTTTTTGAATGTGCGGTATGCAATACGCGGGAAGCCATTTGTAGTTCAAACCCAGCTGACTTCTTCTGGCGCGCAGACAATACGTGTCGTGAAGAAACTCATTTAGGATTTGGCTACCAAGTGGCGTAGGTTTCAGTTCATCAGTAAACATAATATCGTATGGCCTCGGGTGCCGGGTGCAAGCTTTGTTATTTGGTGCCTAGAGGGCAGCTTGCATGTCGAATTTTTGTTCTTCCTTGGAGTGCTATGAAAGTCAAGGAGGTTATATTATCTAAGCTCCTTGACACTATAGCACTTTCTGGTAGCGAAAGGAGGAACTTTGGGTTGGTGGAAAATCCCGAGATTAATAAATTGTCATTATGAACATGGCCTACTGAATTCAAATGGGTTCTCTAACATGCCAACAACGTATGGCATGCGTGCTGAGATTTTTGTCGCCTTTCAAAAAAATCACTTACCACGGCCAGGAGCGAACCTGCAAGCTTGGGGGGAGGGGTTGGTAGTCTGACACGATAAACACTCACCCACCGTGGCAAGCTAATTCATCTGTAAACCTACAATATACTTATTTGTATAGAAAATAATAAATAATTTGCATTTACTACGTGTACTGTAGGTAGACTAATATGGTTCTTTCAAATCAATACCATCTGACATTCCCCCTTTTTATGGTTATTTATCCTGTGATATAGGACCAAGAACTAATGAAATGGTATGTCCAATTCTCACACATACAATATACCTGTGGCAGATAATTTATTAATCCTGATTTATAATCACCACAATAATGTAATACGAGAGATCATTCACGAGGCGGCATCGTAGAACTCAGAGTGGTGCGGTTCTTTTTCCCGCCCTTCAAAAATTCTACTTCTTTGACCGAAAATCAAACCCGTGATCTTGGGATTAGGAGTCGGACCTTCTACTACTGATCAAGTTATTTCGTGATAACCTGTGTTATTGGTGTGTATAAGTTACACTCCCATTACTTATCTTGTTATATTGGAAGGAAGCTTTTAGTTTTACGAGACCGTTAATCAATCGATCATGAGCCACGGGACGTCCTTTTTACGTGGAAAACCACAGGACATGGTATTTCACTTTGAAAATCTCACATGCATTGACCGGGAATCGAACCCAGTCCACCTTGGTGAGAGGCCCACAGCTTGACCGCTGCGCTACCACGCCCCCTTGTTATATTGGAGCTAGGGTTGGGAAAGAGGGACTCATAGCATTATGGCAGGTTCTATCGTAGCATTTATCTGGAGTGAAAAGTGAGAAGACACGGAAACTGCTTCTAGGCTTGCTGAGGTTGGATCCACGTCCTCTTAGAAGTCCTCACGTTCCAACCCTCGAAGTACTCTGTCACAGTTATCTGGAGGCTGTTTAGAGACTGAAATGTTTTTAAGGACAGGCACCTCAGTACGTTTTCCTAGGTCCATTGCTCCAGTTAAAACTTTTGTTCCTTGTAGACCGCTCCCTATGTGTGCGCCGTGGAGTCCTCTCCTCACCCTCCACATCTCACCGCCTCCCTCGATCCCTTCTACAAAATTAGCGCGCTCTCCAATCCAGTTTTAATTAATTCGCGTCACTTACATTCTCATTGTGTATAAGGAAAGCCGTTCTACAACCTTGCGGTGACTATCACATCACTTGTTTCATAATATATACACTGCTCTCTTATATTTTGCTCTTAATTAAAACGTAATGAACATACCGATGTATTGCAAGTGATCAGACAGGTTGTATACCGGTAACTTTAACCAAAAAGTAACCAATATTACTAAATGGTTTCTAAATTAAAGAAAACTTAACTAATTTTATTAGAGGGTAACAAAGAATAGATAACATTCAGTACGAAATGTTTGCATTGAATTTCTTCAGTGATACAAGTTTTATGTTAAATCATTGAAGCAGGTTAGCTTATTAAATGCATAACCCCCCCCCCCCCGGGGGGTTCACGACAAGTGGGACGTGAGCTGAGTCCGGCAGTGCTTCCACTTCCTTGTGCCGGGCTCCTCTCCTTCATCTTTCCTATTGACCTCCGTTGGTCAACGCTTGTTCTCTTCCGACCCCGACAGTATTAGGGTATCGGAGGCCTAGTGAGTCTTTCTATTTTCCGCCTTAATTGGCCCTTGTCTCATCTTTGCTGTGAGTTGGTGACCACGGGACCCCAGCTGAGTCCGGCATTGCTTCCACTTACTTGTGCCGGGCTCCTCTCTGTCTTCTTTCCTGTCGACCTCCCTTGGTCAACTCTTGTTCTTTTCCGACCCCGACTGTATTAGGGTATCCGAGGCCTAGGAAGTTTTTCACTTTCCCGCCTTACTTGGCCCTTGCTTCATCTTTCGTGATCCCTCCTTCTTCGAGGGGTCAGACCTCTTGTATTCTTTTAATTATATTTCCTTTTCTCTTTAAGATTCCCGCACTGTTTTTGTTACTTGGTTCCCCGTGTATCTCAATTCCCTTCAGCATTTTTTGTAGGTATTTTTAATCTACGTTGCATTTTGTAAGTTTTTTCGATCTATATTACCTCTCCCGATTGTTTTCAACCTCAATTGCATTTTGTACAGATTGACAATCAAAATCTTTTTAGTAAGTCTTTCAATGTAGGTTTCAAGACATTTTAGTGAGTATTTTGAATTTCAATTGCATTTTGTAAGTGTTTTCAACCAAAACCGCATTTCGCAAGAATTTTAAATCTAAATTGCTTTTTGTTTGGTGGGCATTTTGAAAATATTTTCATTCGCAATTGCATTTCGTGGGTATTTTGAATCTAAATTACATTTTGTCAAGTATCTTCAATCTAAATTGCATTTTGTAAGTATTTTTAATCCACATGAGTCGTTTGCATCTACCGTACATTTTGTAAGCATTTTCAATTTCAATTGCATTTTGTAAGTATTTTGAATTTCAATTGCACTTTGTGAATAATTTGGATTGGAACTGGGATATTTCAATCTGAATTGCATTGTGTATTTTCAATTTTGTAAGTAGGGTGTAGGGTGTGGTAGCTATGTAGAGATGAAACGATTAGCTCAGGTCAGGGAGGCATTGACAGCTGCATCAAACCAGTCAAAAGACTGAAGACTCAAACAACGAGGGACCTTAAAATGTGATTCCTAATCTAATGTGAGCTGGATATGATCTGTTCTCAGTCAAAGCTAGAATGAATTTGCTATAAAAACAGAAGCTCGAAAGTCGGCCTAGTCTACTTGCAATCTATAGAAAGTAGCTGACAACTGTTCGAGTGACAAATCCATCTCATAGTTACCATTGGTTGGCTACTTGCTAGTCATGTGTATTTATTCTCACGCTATCGCTTTTGCTCTACCTGACGTTTCTTGCATTCCCTTTTACCAACCACTTTATACACAGGACTGATGAAGTTCCTAGTTCGTGAGCTTATAATACGTATTATATCCAGGAGACCGCCAGGAATTCGTCGAACCGGTCGAATTATTCGCCTACTCACTGCTCATCCCACTTGCAAAGTTTGGAGCCGTTCATGCCTTGTACACAGGCCTATACCGTAATGTTGTGTACGGAGCTACTGGTTTAATTTTGGTAGATACCCTGGTAAATTAACATATGACTTGTGCGCGAATAACTGAAAGACAATGAACATATTTATTCCATGAGCGTTAATCGAAATAATAGTACAGTACGTATGTAGTTAGTTTTAGTTGTAAGTAGGTAGTTAGTTTGTCTATTAGATATATGTCATTGTTCTATTAGACTGTGGTGTGTGAGTGTGTCTGGTAGCATTTGCATTGTTTATTAGTTATAGTTCATTGTTTCAGTAGACTGTGATTTGTGAGGGTGTATGTGAGTGTGCCTGGTGACAGACTGTATTAGTGGTAGTATTTGTTGTTGGTGGAACTTTAGTATTTTTTTCGTTAGTAGAATTTTGGTATTTAATTGTTAGTACAGTAGAAGGTTAGTATTTTTGTTAGTAGAATTGCTCTTTACTTATTATGAAAGGGAGTAGCAGCCTTTCAGAATAAATCAATTCTTTACTAGTCTTATAGACGGTTAATATATTGATAATATAAGCCAAATAATGGCTACACTGCGTCCTGCTGCACGGCTGAAAGCAACGGGAAACTACAGCCGTATGCTATTCCCGAGGATATGCACCTCTCTATGCATAATTACATGTGATGATGGCCTCCTCCCATGTAAAATTTCAATCCGGAGGTAAACTAGTCCCCCGTTTGGATCTCCGGGTGGGGACTACTCGAGAGGGGGTTAACATCACAGAAGTGACAAAGAGGAAATCTGGCATTCTACGGATCGGAGCGTGGAATGTTAGAAGTCTGCTCAGAAGTGGAAGGTTAGAAAACTTAGAAAGGGAAATGGATAGGTTGAGGTTGGATTTGATTGGGATTAGTGAAATGCGCTGGCAGGAAGAACAGGACTTTTGGTCAGGAGACTATAGGGTCATTAGCACTAAATCAAACAATGGCCAAGCAGGGGTTGGCCTCATATTGAGTAGGAAACTTGGACAGCGGGTGGAATATTATGAACAATATAGTGAACGGATTATTGTAGCAAAAATCAATACTAAACCTACCTGCACCACAGTGGTACAAGTCTATATGCCTACCAGTCAAGCTGATGATGAGGATGTTGAAAAGGTCTACGAAGAAATAGACGAAATTCTTTGGTATATCAAGGGTGATGAAAATGTTATAGTAATGGGAGATTGGAATGCTGTAGTAGGAAAAGGAAGAGAAGGGATGATAGTAGGAGATTTCGGATTAGGTGAAAGGAATGATCGAGGAAGCAGGCTTGTAGAATTCTGCACCGAGCATGAGTTGGTCATAGCTAACACCTTATTCAATAACCACAATAGAAGAATATACACATGGATGAGACCAGGAGATGCAGGGCGTTACCAAATCGATTTCATTATGGTCAAGCAGAGGTTTCGAAACCAGATTTTGGATTGTAAAACATATCCTGGTGCTGACATAAACTCTGACCACAATCTGGTTGTAATGAAATGCAGATTAAAGTTGAAGAAACTGAAGAAAAGTCAAAAGCCAAAAAGGTGGGCAATAGACAGACTGAAAGAGAAGGATGT
This sequence comes from Meconema thalassinum, assembly GCA_946902985.2. Classification (NCBI taxonomy): domain Eukaryota; kingdom Metazoa; phylum Arthropoda; class Insecta; order Orthoptera; family Tettigoniidae; genus Meconema; species Meconema thalassinum. The sequence goes on along the minus strand of OX336394.1, from coordinate 397,357,280 downwards.
AAACGAAAGATTCAAGAAGAGTATAAAGGAAGGACTAATGAAAAACCCTAAACAAACTTCAATTGCAGACGAATGGGCACTTTTGAAGAATGAAATAACAAAATCCGCAGAAGAAAACATTGGTAGGAAAGAAAGAATAGGTCGAAAACCGTGGATCACTCAGGATATACTAGAATAGATGGATGAAAGGCGGAAACACAAGAATGTAAGAGATGAAAAGGGGAAATCAGAATACAGACGTCTGAGAAATTAGGTTAACAAGAAGTGCAAGGAAGCGAAAGAAGAATGGTTGAAAGAGAAATGTGCAGGTATAGAAAATTGTCTGAAATTAGGAAATGTAGACACAGCCTATCGAAGGATTAAGAATACTTTTGGGGAAAAGAAGACTAAGTGCTGTAATATTAAGGACACAAATGGAAAGCCTCTAAAAGATAGGGAAGAAAGGTTGAGAGATGGAAAGCTTACATAGAGAGTTTGTATAAGGGAAAGGAGATTGAGAATCATGTAATGGAAAGGGAGGAGGAAATTGATGAGGATGCGAAAGGAGATTTAATATTGAGATCAGAATTTGATAGAGCTTTGGAAGACTTAAGCAGGAACAAAGCACCAGGCATAGATGATATACCGATTGAGTTGCTACGCTGCATAGGAGATGAAGGTCTGATCAGGTTATTTCACTTGGTGTGTAGGATTTATGAGACAGGTGAGGTACCCCCTGATTTCAAGAAGAATGTAATCATCCCTATACCAAAGAAAGTGGGAGCTGACAGATGTGAAGATTACCGTACAATCAGCTTGATTACTCATGCTTCAAAGATCCTGTCTAGAATAATTTACAAGAGGATTGAAAGCCAGATAGAAACGGAGTTGGGTGAAGACCAGTTTGGTTTCAAGAGAAATGTAGGAACAAGGGAATCTGTACTAAGTCTTAGGCTGATTTTGGAAGGTAGAATAAGGAAAGATAAGAGAACGTTCATGGCTTTTGTAGACTTAGAAAAGGCTTTCGATAACGTTGATTGGACTAAATTGTTTGACATTTTGAAATCGATTGGAATAAAGTACAGGGATAGGAGGGTGATATACAATCTATACAGAAACCAGACAGCAGTCATTCGAGTTGAAGGACATGAGAGAGAAGCTGGTATTCAGAAAGGTGTAAGGCAAGGCTGCAACTTATCACCCATACTTTTCAATCTTTACATTGAACAAGCAATGAAGGAAATTAGAGAAAATTTTAAAGTGGGAGTGAAGATTCAAGGAGAAATAATTTCAACTCTGAGATTTGCTGATGACATCGTCATCTTGGCCGACAAGCCTGAGGATTTGAATGAGTTTTTGAATGGTATGGACTCCGTCTTACGGAAATAATTCATGATGAAAATTAATAAATGTAAAACGAAAATATTGGAATGCAGCCGAAATAAATCAGAAACCTCTATGGAGATCAAATTGACAGGTGAAAAGCTGAAGGAAGTAGGAGACTTCTGTTACTTAGGAAGCAGAATAGCCAATGATGGACGAAGCAAAGAGGATATAAAAAGTAGGTTGGCTCAGGCAAAGAAAGCATTTCTACAAAAAAGGAATCTGCTGACATCGAATATAGATTTAGGTATTAGGAAGTCATTTTTGAAAGCCTTTGTCTGGAGCGTGGCGCTCTATGGAAGTGAAACTTGGACTATTGGTGCAGCAGAAAAGAGGAGAATTGAAGCATTTGAAATGTGGTGTTACAGGAGAATGATGAAGATCAGATGGGTAGATAGGGTTACAAACAAAGAGGTATTAAGACGAGTGGGAGAGGAGAGATTTTTCTGGCGACTGCTAATGAAGAGAAGAGATAGGTTGGTAGGACACATACTAAGACACCCAGGAATAGCAAGCTTAGTTATGGAAGGAAGGGTCGAGGACAAGAACTGTAGGGGTAGACCAAGGTTAGAATATGTTAAACAGATTGTCTCAGATGTAGGGTGTGGTAGCTATGTAGAGATGAAACGATTAGCTCAGGACAGGGAGGCATGGAGGGCTGCATCAAACCAGTCAAAAGACTGAAGACTCCAACAACAACATATGCATACACTCAATCATACGATACATATCGGATATCGGGATGCTCAACTGAGACCGAAGGTGAAGTTTCGACACCCACTGCTAGCCGTGATCCACCGTTCACATTGATGACAGCCACTACGCTAACAGGTACAGGGCCGGCGAGAATGAGCTAGTATGGGGCTCCGCCACTTCCCCTCGATACGTGCTGCCAGCCGGTTCAGCACTGTAACGTCAAAGTGTTGTAACTCGCTCCAACACTGCCATACAACCACCACTGCTTTGCATTAGCCGGCAGCATGTATTCAGTACTTAATGACCCCTGTGATACCATTCTATCCCTAGTGGCACCCTCTTTGATTGTTGTTTTACTCTCTCAACAGTCAATAAATAATGCTTTAATTAAAGGCTAATGCACCTAGACAAGGTAAAATGTTCGAAATCACAACTAATCAGTTACAGATATGCTTACTTCTTGGATCCTACCCATTTGATAGATTTTTTTATGTGTTTTCTCTCACTAAATTTGTTTATATTAACTCCTCTAATTTTAATAAATGTTCTAAGTCTTGCATACACGTTAATGGCTTCTTTACATACACTCGGGAATAGCGAATGCAGCCTGTTTTATAACTCTTTCACTATTCCCGGTTGCTGATTAAACCCGAATAGAGGACCATGTATTTCTAAAAACACCTTTTCAAATTCTTTCACTAAACTAAACCATTGCGACTGGTCACTTGGTTCAGTAAGGCAGCCGTATGAGACAGTTCGTATCCAAGATGGCTGCCCCCCCCCCCCCCCCCCCACTCCGGATTTCGAGCGAATTTTGTAATTCTTCCAAGGCTAGGGTCAATATCCCAAACACGGAAAAGCAACGTAGCCAGCGATGTACTTAACTCCTTCGTCCTCAGCCCATGTAATTTTGCCCTCGACATCTTGATCTTCTGTAATAAAACCATACCAATACACAAATATGTTTTTATACATAAAACTATATCATAAATAAGTACATTGCTTTATAAATACTTTAATATCACCATTTAAAATATTAAAAACCAATTCAATATAATTTTCATGAAACTATGAATTTATAAATTATGTAAAATGTGTTAAAAACTGTTTTGTGACGTCACATTCTCTGGAATTGTCAATATCCTCAGTACAAATAGCCTGCTTTATTTTAGGACTTAACTGTGCCAACCTTACTATAGCTGAAGCTCTAACGGCTCTGTTTCTGCTCCTGTCTGCCCTAAGTACAGAGATTTGGCTTAGTGTACTATCATTGGGCAGATTTTGAGAAGGGACTGCAGATTTATTTAGTACTCTTTTCAATGGAAGTCCTAAAAGGCGGTTTTACATATCATCTTGATAATCAGTAGGTAAGAAATGCTATTGCTTACTACAAATACGTGCATTTTTTTACGTTAATACTGTCTTTCCTGTGGCACTTGGTAACCCATTGCTTTGAAATATCACTATCAGTTGGGAATCGGTGGTAAATGACGGCCTACCTCACAGTCCTTGGTGTTGCGGTAGGTATTTCCACAATTAAAATTAGCACAGCTCATGTTTCATTGCGATTCTAAAATACTAAATCGTTTACGTATATAATTAAAGCTCGAAAATCTGCTTAAACACTGACGATGGACAACGCTCATGCAAAACACACACAATGAACTTGTCTGTGACACTGAATCAAACAAACAACAGGTGATTCCTTGGGAAAAGCCAAGTGGGCAAGCTCGGCTTACAACCCTATGACGTCACACGGCCAACGTCCCCCTCCCGTCACCGGCAGCAGCGGCTTCAACCAAACTTCAAAAGAGTGGCTGAGCCCTTACTAGTTTTCACCGGCCCTGAACAGGTAGGCCTATACTGTATTTTCAATTAGGTGGCGAGAGTTTCCTAGTGAATGACAGCCAATTGAAGGAGAGATAGGGACGTGATTTGAATTTGGCATTCCAACATATCCAAGAGATTTAAATCAGGACACTATATCCCCACAACCCGCGCAGTATGTGCGGCTGTTGGTCATCCCCAAACTGGTCTTCAATAGTAAGGAGCATGCTAGTTAGTTAGTTATTTATTGTTGTTTTAAGGGGCGGAACTACGAGGTCATCTTCCCCTCTTAACACAGATTAAATATACAAATTTGGAATGGAATTGAAAATTTAGAGATGGATACCTAAATTTGAAAACACCGAAAATAAATAAAACAAAAAATTTTAAAATTTTAATAATTATAATAAAGAAATGTGATACAGCGGTCCGGCTATCTCAAAACTGTTGCCAGCGTTTCGCCCCAGTGTACCAATGGGCTCTTCAGTTGGTTATGGTACACCTCACCAAGACGCGTGGCTAGTACATACTGTGAAGGCCGCTACAAGGCACAAATGTTGCCACGAGCAGCGCCAATGTACTATGGAAGTCAAAACTTCCTTTCAAAAATAATGATAGCTTACCTAGCTAATCCATATTGGAAATATCTGTTCCCGTAGGAAACAGGATGTAAATCTACACTAGCCACGCGTCTTGGTGAGGTGTACCATAACCAACTGAAGAGCCCATTGGTACACTGGGGCGAAACGCTGGCAACAGTTTTGAGATAGCCGGACCACTGTATCAAATTTATTTGTGAATTTGTCAATGTGTAACGTGTTTTTCGATAGGTTTTCATGCCACTGGCATAAGTCAGTAGGAAGCCATTCTATATTTATTTACGCGGCAAATTGTTCGGCCAAGAGAATTTTTCATGTTAATTTATTATTATTATTAATTTATTATAATTATTATTAAGGTATTTTCGGAGCATTTTATAAAAAATAATAAGCATACTGATAGGTTTTCTATGTCTTAGAAAACACTATCAAGCAAATTATTACGAACGACAATATCATAGAAAATTATGTGATTACGGAATTTTACGGAGTTTCGTCAGTTAGGATATTATGAGAGACATGACTCACTGGAAATTCAGATACAGGCTGATTCTTGTCAAGAAGTATTACGCAAGCTTGGGTCGCAGCGTCAAGAAAAGGCGGATAGTTGGAACGGAAATCGACTTCATCATCCGCGCGCCGTGTGTAATGAGCCAGAGAAGGGGAAGTAGCGCGTGGGGAGCAGCCAATCAGGGGAGACCACGTAAGCTGGAAGTGGGGACTGGAGTGGGAAGCCGTGGAGTGCATATATCGTTCGGCGCGCCGTGGAGCGGGGACAATCTGTGAAAGACATGACTAGTTCGGTTGCAAGTGTGTGTCGCTCCGATGTTCCGTGGAGTGGAGAACTATCTGTTTAAAACTTAACCAGTGTGGTTGTGCGAGGGTATGGCTCCGATGTTAGGACCATAAAGTCGCCAAATCTACAAGTGTATCATCAAATGTCGACGGAGATGACGACGTCCAGAAGACTGTGGGAGGCTCACAGCATCATCCAGTACGAGGGAAATGCTTTGGCAATTTCCAGTGGTAAGCGCAAATGACACAGAAGTACGCAATCTCTCGTTTCTCTTTGATTTAAATTCAGTATTTCAGTAACTTCATAGCTTGGGAATAAGAGTAAAATCAATAATTTATCAGACTCCGTTTTCACGTAATTTTTTATCGGTAATATTAAAATCGCAACGCTCCAATTTAAATTTTAAACTTATTATTATTATTAATTTTGCTATACTTGTTTTATATAATAAATTCATTTCTTTTACAATGCAATCTTTGCTTTCAGTAGGTAGCATTAGATATAGACCAATTCCTTCTCCTGATACAATTGTTTGTTGGGTTAATGATCAAATCATACCACGATCTGAGTGAATAGATTCTTGAAGGTGTTCTACCAGAGCTAGACGTTGTTAAATACAAATTTAGATTTCAACATTGCGTTGAGGTCCTGGCGCCCATTAAAACAACATAGCTTAGGCAAAGGTAAACAGTTATATTTATCACCCAACAGTTAGGGGCAGTCAAACCGTTACACTTGTCGCTCAACGTGTGGGCTAGCGAAACCGTTACACTTGGCACCCAACGTGGGGATGAAAACCTAATAACATTTGTGGAAGGAGAAGGGTATATATTTCTGTGCCTGTATTTTGGGGGTTATTTGTCTTTATCAGTGTATATCATTATGGGGGATGAGAAAGAAAAACAGATGAGGTTACGTAGTGGTCATCAACTGGAGAGTGATGATACGAGCTGTATGTCGAGTGATGGTAGCACCGGGGTAGCGGAGGTAAATCCCGATTCTGAAACAGGGAGTGTATGCGGCCAACCAGAATTAAAAACTTTACTTCTCAAGTTTATGTATCAGAACAAAGTTAGTAGTGATGCCTTAAATGCAAAATTAGAACAGAATAATGCAAAATTAGAACAAAACAGTAGGGAAAATAAAGAAAGTACCGATGCCTTAAACGCCAAATTAGAACAAAACAGTAGGGAAAATAAAGAAAGTACAGAAGCTTTAAATAAAAAATTAGAACAGAATAATGCAAAATTAGAACAAAACAGTAGGGAAAATAAAGAAAGTACAGAAGCTTTAAATAAAAAATTAGAACAGAATAATGCAAAATTAGATAAGAACAACAAGGAAATTAGTGTGAAAATGGAGCAGATTAGAGGAGAAATCAGAGGAGTAATGGAAGAGAAGGTTAAAGAGATCATTGCAGATGTAGACAAGAAATTAGGAAAAGTACAGGAGGAGTTAGAAATTAGAATCAGTACACAGGCTGAAAATTTAAAAGAACTAGTGCAACTGGAAACACAGCAGGTCAAAAAGCAATTGGGGGGAGAAATTGACAAAATTCAGGTAGCTACTAAAGAGGTTAAGGAACAGCTGGGGGGTAGAATTGAGAAAGTCCACTCACAAATAGTTGCAGAAGTAAATGATTTAAGAGAGAGTAATAGAGAGAGCATTAGCAAGATTGAGGAGAAACAAGCAAAGCTATATGATAAAGTAGAAGAATCAGAAGGAAACATTAAATTAACAGTAAACAGTATTGAGAGGAAGGCTGAGGAGAAAATCGCAGAATTAGAGTTAAAATTAAAAGCTAGGATTAGGCTAGAAAATAGTCAGAATAGGCCAGTTTTTGTAAATAGCACACACAGGGAGGTAGAACTGGGTAAGTTCAGCAATCGACAGGGGTGCCCAATGGAGTTCATGAACACTATAGAAAATAAATTCGGGGAGAGGTTGGAAAATGATAGTATTGAGTGGTGCCAGGTAGTTGAAATTTTAGAACAAGTGTTTGTGGGGGAAACGAGGAATTGGTTTGCTGTCTACAGAGACAAGTTTACTGATATTAATGATTTTAAAATGAAATTCTGTGAAAAGTTCTGGAATGAGGTTATTCAGTCGCAGCATCGTGAGGGAGTAGTGTGTGGTAAATATAACCCTAAAGGAAGCTCCACCATGACCGAATACTTTTTAGGGCAGGTATTAGTGTGTAAATATCTGGATGGCTTGAAGGAGGAAAGTGATGTGGTAAGGTTGCTACTTAGGCACTTTCCCTATAGGATCAAGGAGGCTGCTTGTATCCAGAATGTAAAGACAATATCACAAGTAGAAAATTTGTTAAGCACATTTGATGCACTAGGGAGAGGGGGCTATGAGGACAACTTCAATAAGAACCAGGGTAATAATAATAATAGGCCTAATGAAGCCAGGCATCAGGAAGTTCAAGGGAACGGTGGCGAAGGGACCAACGCTCAAAATAGAAATAATAATAATCAGCTAAATCAGAACAGAGGAAATGGCTATGGTAATCAGTATCAAGGGAGGAACAATGATTTCAGGGGAAATCAAGGGAGAAACAATGATTACAGGGGAAATCAAGGGATAAATAATGATTTCAGGGGAAATCAAGGGAGAAATTATAATGACAATAATTACAACCAGAATAGGGGTCAAGGAAGAGGACAGCCTAGTGGTAGTAATATACAGCCAAACAATAACAACACAGCCCAGAACAACCAGACCAGTTCAGTAGTTAGTAGTACTACAGCCAGCTGTAGCGGTTCTTTAAACGCGAACCAGGCTGCGAAGTAAGATCAGAAACTCAGTCTGTAGCATGCCCTGTCCATACAATTATACAGGAACCCTATGACCTAAATGTAAGAAATGAATTGTTACATGAACTAAATGATGAAGGTATTATTCAGGAAGTGGTTAGTAAGAGCCCCATAGTTAAATTTAACGTGTCCGAGGCGTACACAGATGTTTTAATTGATAGTGGTTGTATGAAGAGTTGCATAAGTAGTGCATTTTATGATAAAATGAAAGGAACTGGAGTAAATTTTGAGGAGATGCCAATTAAAAGCACTTTTGTTATCACAGCTGTTGGAAAGAGGTCTAAAGTAATTTCTATGCAAGTTTTAGTAGACATTAAAATTAATAATCGTGTAGAGAAGCAGATTTGCCTTGTAATTCCAAATTTAGTATTCAGTGTTATCTTGGGTTCAGAGTGGCTAAGTAGAGTGTCTGGTAACTTATGTTATGATGTAGGGAGTTTGAAATTTAAATGGGGAGATTCTGAAGTAGAAGTAGCGTTCAATGACCATATTCAGAGGAGTAGTATTGTAGGTGTGATTTGTACTTTAAATGAGATATCGCCAGCCGTAGAGCGGGGTTCTCCATGTTTTGTGGGCAGTGTGATTACGAACGGAAGTCTAGAGGACTCGTTACGTGATGCTGCATTTCAGGGAAATATAGAGGTGGAACAATGTGTTCGGCTCTATGATGTGTTATGGTGTAATAGGAGAGTTTTTGAGGATCGCATTGGTATGGCCAATTGCTATACACATTCATTGAACGTTATTGATAGGTCAGTATTCACAGGACATGGATATCCTGTACCTTTCGCTTATCAGAGTGCAGTTGAGGCACAAATTAACCAGATGCTTGAAGATGGGATTATTGAGCACTCTAACAGTCCGTATGTTAATTCTTTGATCACGGTACCCAAGACCGACGGCACAGTTCGTATTTGTTTAGACGCTCGTTTGGTTAACTGTAGAATTAGTTCAGATCAGCTGAAATCTATGTCAATAGAGGAATTAATGCAAACATTTGAGGGGAAGAAGTATTTCACTTGTGTAGATTTGAGTTCCAGTTTTTGGCAAGTGCCACTTATGTACGAAGATAGACCATTTACAGCTTTTAGTCATAAATATAACCTTTATCAATTTTGTAGAACACCTTACGGGTTAAAGAGTAGTTCATCAGCTTTAATTAGGGCTTTAAACATCGCATTAGGGGATGACACAGGAGAGTTTGTAACCATTTACATAGATGATATGGTAATGAGTTCACGCAGTTTTGAGGAGCATCTACGTCATTTAGATATAGTTTTTCAGAAGTTAGATCAGGCAGGGTTCACTTTGAAGCTGTCTAAGTCGTCATTCTGTCAGTCAGAAGTGACATTTTAGGTCATAGAGTGTCGAGTAGAGGTGTAACACCAGAAGAAAGTAGGGTTAATAAGATACTTAACGCAGAGGTGCCACAGAATGTTAAACAGTTAAAAACTTACCTGGGAATTTGCAACTTTTTCAGGAGGTTCGTTCTTAAATACTCAGGGTTGGTAGAACCATTCAGGGAATTGCTTAAAAGTGGGACTCGGTGGAGATGGGAGTCCAAGCATGATCAGGCTTTTAGAGCGCTGAAGGAAGGTTTTGAGAAAGCTGTAGTGCTGAAATATCCGTTAAAAGATAAGGAATATGTGGTTATGACAGATGCTTCACATATAGGCATTGCTGGAGTATTATGTCAGAAAGATGATGAGGGTAATCTGTGCATTGTATCTTTAGCCTCGCGAGGACTGACAGCAGCAGAGAAAAGATTCACGATTACTGAGTTAGAGCTTTTAGGTATTGTTTTCAGTTTAGGGAAATTTAGAATGTATTTAGTAGGGGGGAAATTTGAGATCCATACAGATCACCATGCATTACTGTATATGAGGACTTGTAAACTCAGATCTAACAGAGTTAGTAGGTGGATTCTTGCTCTGCAGGAATACGAATTCACAGTAAAATATATTAAAGGTAAAGATAACATTCTTGCAGACATGCTATCGAGGGACACTAATTTATGTAGGGATTATCCTGTGGTTAAAGCAGAGGACGGTATTTTAATATGTGCATGTGTGGACAGTAGCAACAGGGCATCGTTACAGACACTGAGAAATATGCTAGTGGAGCAACGTGATGACGTTAAGTTAAAGGAGCCACTGGCTAGGTTGGAAATAGGCGAAGAAGAGTATGTGAAAGTAGGACGGTTCACGTACAAGATGCAGGATGGGCTTCTTGCAAGGAAATGTAGGAATAATCGGTGGGCAATATGTGTTCCTGCCACTTTGCGGGAGGAGCTAATTTGGTTCATTCATAGGGAATTAGGACACTTTGGTGCTGCCAAGGTCTTCTATGAAATTGGTCGTGACTTCATTTGGAATAAAATGGGAAGAGATGTTAGGAGGATTTTAGCTAAGTGTGACACCTGTCAAAGGAGTAAATATCCAGTTAAATATTTAGTGGGGGAGAGATCTGCAGTTCTCACCAGTAGTCCCGGCGAACTACTGTGTGTGGATTTATTTGGCCCGATCGTTAAAGTACAGTACGGCTACGAGTACATTTTTATAGTTATTGACTCTTTTAGTAAGTATGTCAAGCTATATCCGCTAAGGAAAGCCACGGGACTAGCGTGTAGCCGTCTGATCATTAATAAGTATGTACCTGAGTTTGGCCTACCTCTCAGGATACTATATGACAGAGGACCACAGTTTACTGCAAAGAAATGGAGAACCAGTATGCAGGAAGCTGGTATAACACACGTTCATTCCTCTGTAAGGTACCCTCAGGGTTATTCTGCAGAACGCCCATTAAGGGAAGTGGCTCGTCTTTTTCGGACTCTAGTGCATGACAAGCATACGGCCTGGGTTGGACATCTTCCCAAGGTCGAGACTTGGCTGAATTCTGTCCAGCATGAGAGCACGAAATTGACGCCATACGAAGTTCACTTCGGAAAAAGACCACAAAATGAACTAGCGAGGGTGTTGGGATTAAATGAGGGTAAGCAACCGGGGATGGATTACATTGTCCAGTTGGCGAAACAGAATTTATCTAAGTCAGCACAAAAGAGAATTCGCCAACAAAAAGAAACTAAATTTGACCTATTCGAGCCGGGAGACAGAGTCTTACTTAGAGTGCCGAAACAGTCAAATAAGCTAGAGAAAGTCATGTCCAAGTTCTTTTATCTTTACGAGGGCCCATTTATAGTTTCCAAACGTATTGGCAAAACAGCATATGTGCTGGAGAATAGTGAGGGAAACAGATTATAAGGGACGTATAATATACATAGTCTCCGAAAGTATGTGTCATAAAGTGAGGATGTTTAGCTGGCGAGCCAGCCTATCAAATGAGTAAGTGTGGTGTTTGGTGCATGGGAGGAGATGGTCTTCCAGGCAGGCGTATCACACAGGGGGTAGTATGTAAGTAAATGAGAGTTTTTAAGGTACAGGGAAATATGACGGGATTGTCGGATGCTCTTGAGCACTAAAATGTCTCGATACACCAAGGCCAGAATTTGGTAGCTCTGGTGAATTCCCATTTGTCCCCAAGAGATGGGTGAGCGCTTGGACAGGATATTTTTGCTTAAGGCGTCCACGGGACAAAAGATGGGCCATCAGAATGCGAGACAGTCCTTAATGAAACTCATACATAACGGCACACGTGATTTCTGTTTACGGCCTCGCCATGTAAGATTTGTAAGTGTGTAATTTAAGGTAATTTGTACAATGGTTTCATTTGTGTGAGGAGAACTGGTCTGTGTTGAGAACTAGTATTAAGTAGAATATGGTCTACGGGAACTTAACGAGACAGGGCGATTACGGCACATAAATATTTGGTGTTATATGTAATGCGCATTTACTGTTTTTTTTTCAGAAGTCAATATTAATTTCTTCTTTTATAAAGAGAGATTAAGTATTATGGTCATGATGCGCTGCCAAAATAGTGTGATCGTGTGCTCAGTGATAGGTGGGATTAAATTTCACAATAAGGAAGGAATCTCCAGTGAAATTAGGAAGTTCTAGGGAGATATAAATATATCAGAACACCTTGATGCGTGTGATGTGACATCTCATATACATAGCGCTCACGCAGTAATTATGTCTATTTTTCCAACACAGAGAAATTTGAGAGGCGGAAATATCCGTGGAACACTGTTCTATATGAAAAACATTGGACTGGTTGCAAAGTGCAATCCATAGTGACAACAAACTTTGACGCAAAGTGCGTGAAGAAAAATTATGAGTATATATATCTGTAATTTAGGATGATTTCATTTATGTAATATGTATTTTGGATGGGGATTATTAACGTGTCTGGGATAATCAGATAATGGACCGTCGTCACGGTAAATCATCCGATGATCCGAGGCGAATATGTAACGTGTTTTTCGAGGGGTTTTCATGCCACTGGCATAAGTCAGTAGGAAGACATTCTATATTTATTTACGCGGCAAATTGTTCGGCCAAGAGAATTTTTCATGTTTATTTATTATTATTATTAATTTATTATAATTATTATTAAGGTATTTTCGGAGCATTTTATAAAAAATAATAAGCATACAGATAGGTTTTCTATGTCTTAGAAAACACTATCAAGTTAATTATTACGAACGACAATATCATAGAAAATTATGTGATTACGGAATTTTACGGAGTTTCGTCAGTTAGGATATTATGAGAGACATGACTCACTGGAAATTCAGATACAGGCTGATTCTTGTCAAGAAGTATTACGCAAACTTGGGTCGCAGCGTCAAGAAAAGGCGGATAGTTGGAACCGAAATCGACTTCATCATCCTCGCGCCGTGTGTAATGAGCCAGAGAATGGGAAGTAGCGCGTGGGGAGCAGCCAATCAGGGGAGACCACGTAAGCTGGAAGTGGGGACTGGAGTGGGAAGCCGTGGAGTGCATATATCGTTCGGCGCACCGTGGAGCGGGGACAATCTGTGAAAGACTTGACTAGTTCGGTTGCAAGTGTGTGTCGCTCCGATGTTCCGTGGAGTGGAGAACTATCTGTTTAAAACTTAACCAGTGTGGTTGTGCGAGGGTATGGCTCCGATGTTAGGACCATAATGTCGCCAAATCTACAAGTGTATCATCAAATGTCGACGGAGATGACGACGTCCAGAAGACTGTGGGAGGCTCACAGCATCATCCAGTACGAGGGAAATGCTTTGGCAATTTCCAGTGGTAAGCGCAAATGACACAGAAGTACGCAATCTCTCGTTTCTCTTTGATTTAAATTCAGTATTTCAGTAACTTCATAGCTTGGGAATAAGAGTAAAATCAATAATTTATCAGACTCCGTTTTCACGTAATTTTTTATCGGTAATATTAAAATCGCAACGCTCCAATTTAAATTTTAAACTTATTATTATTATTAATTTTGCTATACTTGTTTTATATAATAAATTCATTTCTTTTACAATGCAATCTTTGCTTTCAGTAGGTAGCATTAGATATAGACCAATTTCTTCTCCTGATACAATTGTTTGTTGGGTTAATGATCAAATCATACCACGACCTGAGTGAATAGATTCTTGAAGGTGTTCTACCAGAGCTAGACGTTGTTAAATACAAATTTAGATTTCAACATTGCGTTGAGGTCCTGGCGCCCATTAAAACAACATAGCTTAGGCAAAGGTAAACAGTTATATTTATCACCCAACAGTTAGGGGCAGTCAAACCGTTACACTTGTCGCTCAACGTGTGGGCTAGCGAAACCGTTACACTTGGCACCCAACGTGGGGATGAAAACCTAATAACATTTGTGGAAGGAGAAGGGTATATATTTCTGTGCCTGTATTTTGGGGGTTATTTGTCTTTATCAGTGTATATCAGTATGGGGGATGAGAAAGAAAGACAGATGAGGTTACGTAGTGGTCATCAACTGGAGAGTGATGATACGAGCTGTATGTCGAGTGATGGTAGCACCGGGGTAGCGGAGGTAAATCCCGATTCTGAAACAGGGAGTGTATGCGGCCAACCAGAATTAAAAACTTTACTTCTCGAGTTTATGTATCAGAACAAAGTTAGTAGTGATGCCTTAAATGCAAAATTAGAACAGAATAATGCAAAATTAGAACAAAACAGTAGGGAAAATAAAGAAAGTACCGATGCCTTAAACGCCAAATTAGAACAAAACAGTAGGGAAAATAAAGAAAGTACAGAAGCTTTAAATAAAAAATTAGAACAGAATAATGCAAAATTAGAACAAAACAGTAGGGAAAATAAAGAAAGTACAGAAGCTTTAAATAAAAAATTAGAACAGAATAATGCAAAATTAGATAAGAACAACAAGGAAATTAGGGTGAAAATGGAGCAGATTAGAGGAGAAATCAGAGGAGTAATGGAAGAGAAGGTTAAAGAGATCATTGCAGATATAGACAAGAAATTAGGAAAAGTACAGGAGGAGTTAGAAATTAGAATCAGTACACAGGCTGAAAATTTAAAAGAACTAGTGCAACTGGAAACACAGCAGGTCAAAAAGCAATTGGGGGGAGAAATTGACAAAATTCAGGTAGCTACTAAAGAGGTTAAGGAACAGCTGGGGGGTAGAATTGAGAAAGTCCACTCACAAATAGTTGCAGAAGTAAATGATTTAAGAGAGTAATAGAGAGAGAGAGCATTAGCAAGATTGAGGAGAAACAAGCAAAGCTATATGATAAAGTAGAAGAATCAGAAGGAAACATTAAATTAACAGTAAACAGTATTGAGAGGAAGGCTGAGGAGAAAATCGCAGAATTAGAGTTAAAATTAAAAGCTAGGATTAGGCTAGAAAATAGTCAGAATAGGCCAGTTTTTGTGAATAGCACACACAGGGAGGTAGAACTGGGTAAGTTCAGCAATCGACAGGGGTGCCCAATGGAGTTCATGAACACTATAGAAAATAAATTCGGGGAGAGGTTGGAAAATGGTAGTATTGAGTGGTGCCAGGTAGTTGAAATTTTAGAACAAGTGTTTGTGGGGGAAACGAGGAATTGGTTTGCTGTCTACAGAGACAAGTTTACTGATATTAATGATTTTAAAATGAAATTCTGTGAAAAGTTCTGGAATGAGGTTATTCAGTCGCAGCATCGTGAGGGAGTAGTGTGTGGTAAATATAACCCTAAAGGAAGCTCCACAATGACCGAATACTTTTTAGGGCAGGTATTAGTGTGTAAATATCTGGATGGCTTGAAGGAGGAAAGTGATGTGGTGAGGTTGCTACTTAGGCACTTTCCCTATATGATCAAGGAGGCTGCTTGTATCCAGAATGTAAAGACTATATCACAAGTAGAAAATTTGTTAAGCACATTTGATGCACTAGGGAGAGGGGCTATGAGGACAACTTCAATAGGAACCAGGGTAATAATAATAATAGGCCTAATGAAGCCAGGCATCAGGAAGTTCAAGGGAACGGTGGCGAAGGGACCAACGCTCAAAATAGAAATAATAATAATCAGCTAAATCAGAACAGAGGAAATGGCTATGGTAATCAGTATCAAGGGAGGAACAATGATTTCAGGGGAAATCAAGGGAGAAACAATGATTACAGGGGAAATCAAGGGAGAAATAATGATTTCAGGGGAAATCAGGGGAGAAATTATAATGACAATAATTACAACCAGAATAGGGGTCAAGGAAGAGGACAGCCTAGTGGTAGTAATATACAGCCAAACAATGACAACACAGCCCAGAACAACCAGACCAGTTCAGTAGTTAGTAGTACTACGGCCAGCTGTAGCGGTTCTTTAAACGCGAACCAGGCTGCGAAGTAAGATCAGAATCTCAGTCTGTAGCATGCCCTGTCCATACAATTATACAGGAACCCTATGACCTAAATGTAAGAAATGAATTATTACATGAACTAAATGATGAAGGTATTATTCAGGAAGTGGTTAGTAAGAGCCCCATAGTTAAATTTAACGTGTCCGAGGCGTACACAGATGTTTTAATTGATAGTGGTTGTATGAAGAGTTGCATAAGTAGTGCATTTTATGATAAAATGAAAGGAACTGGAGTAAATTTTGAGGAGATGCCAATTAAAAGCACTTTTGTTATCACAGCTGTTGGAAAGAGGTCTAAAGTAATTTCTAAGCAAGTTTTAGTAGACATTAAAATTAATAATCGTGTAGAGAAGCAGATTTGCCTTGTAATTCCAAATTTAGTATTCAGTGTTATCTTGGGTTCAGAGTGGCTAAGTAGAGTGTCTGGTAACTTATGTTATGATGTAGGGAGTTTGAAATTTAAATGGGGAGATTCTGAAGTAGAAGTAGCGTTCAATGACCATATTCAGAGGAGTAGTATTGTAGGTGTGATTTGTACATTAAATGAGATATCGCCAGCCGTAGAGCGGGGTTCTCCATGTTTTGTGGGCAGTGTGATTACGAACGGAAGTCTAGAGGACTCGTTACGTGATGCTGCATTTCAGGGAAATATAGAGGTGGAACAATGTGTTCGGCTCTATGATGTGTTATGGTGTATTAGGAGAGTTTTTGAGGATCGCATTGGTATGGCCAATTGCTATACACATTCATTGAACGTTATTGATAGGTCAGTATTCACAGGACATGGATATCCTGTACCTTTCGCTTATCAGAGTGCAGTTGAGGCACAAATTAACCAGATGCTTGAAGATGGGATTATTGAGCACTCTAACAGTCCGTATGTTAATTCTTTGATCACGGTACCCAAGACCGACGGCACAGTTCGTATTTGTTTAGACGCTCGTTTGGTTAACAGTAGAATTAGTTCAGATCAGCTGAAATCTATGTCAATAGAGGAATTAATGCAAACATTTGAGGGGAAGAAGTATTTCACTTGTGTAGATTTGAGTTCCAGTTTTTGGCAAGTGCCACTTATGTACGAAGATAGACCATTTACAGCTTTTAGTCATAAATATAACCTTTATCAATTTTGTAGAACACCTTACGGGTTAAAGAGTAGTTCATCAGCTTTAATTAGGGCTTTAAACATAGCATTAGGGGATGACACAGGAGAGTTTGTAACCATTTACATAGATGATATGGTAATTAGTTCACGCAGTTTTGAGGAGCATCTACGTCATTTAGATATAGTTTTTCAGAAGTTAGATCAGGCAGGGTTCACTTTGAAGCTGTCTGAGTCGTCATTCTGTCAGTCAGAAGTGACATTTTAGGTCATAGAGTGTCGAGTAGAGGTGTAACACCAGAAGAAAGTAGGGTTAATAAGATACTTAACGCAGAGGTGCCACAGAATGTTAAACAGTTAAAAACTTACCTGGGAATTTGCAACTTTTTCAGGAGGTTCGTTCTTAAATACTCAGGGTTGGTAGAACCATTCAGGGAATTGCTTAAAAGTGGGACTCGGTGGAGATGGGAGTCCAAGCATGATCAGGCCTTTAGAGCGCTGAAGGAAGGTTTTGAGAAAGCTGTAGTGCTGAAATATCCGTTAAAAGATAAGGAATATGTGGTTATGACAGATGCTTCACATATAGGCATTGCTGGAGTATTATGTCAGAAAGATGATGAGGGTAATCTGTGCATTGTATCTTTAGCCTCGCGAGGACTGACAGCAGCAGAGAAAAGATTCACGATTACTGAGTTAGAGCTTTTAGGTATTGTTTTCAGTTTAGGGAAATTTAGAATGTATTTAGTAGGGGGGAAATTTGAGATCCATACAGATCACCATGCATTACTGTATATGAGGACTTGTAAACTCAGATCTAACAGAGTTAGTAGGTGGATTCTTGCTCTGCAGGAATACGAATTCACAGTAAAATATATTAAAGGTAAAGATAACATTCTTGCAGACATGCTATCGAGGGACACTAATTTATGTAGGGATTATCCTGTGGTTAAAGCAGAGGACGGTATTTTAATATGTGCATGTGTGGACAGTAGCAACAGGGCATCGTTACAGACACTGAGAAATATGCTAGTGGAGCAACGTGATGACGTTAAGTTAAAGGAGCCACTGGCTAGGTTGGAAATAGGCGAAGAAGAGTATGTGAAAGTAGGACGGTTCACGTACAAGATGCAGGATGGGCTTCTTGCAAGGAAATGTAGGAATAATCGGTGGGCAATATGTGTTCCTGCCACTTTGCGGGAGGAGCTAATTTGGTTCATTCATAGGGAATTAGGACACTTTGGTGCTGCCAAGGTCTTCTATGAAATTGGTCGTGACTTCATTTGGAATAAAATGGGAAGGGATGTTAGGAGGATTTTAGCTAAGTGTGACACCTGTCAAAGGAGTAAATATCCAGTTAAATATTTAGTGGGGGAGAGATCTGCAGTTCTCACCAGTAGTCCCGGCGAACTACTGTGTGTGGATTTATTTGGCCCGATCGTTAAAGTACAGTACGGCTACGAGTACATTTTTATAGTTATTGACTCTTTTAGTAAGTATGTCAAGCTATATCCGCTAAGGAAAGCCACGGGACTAGCGTGTAGCCGTCTGATCATTAATAAGTATGTACCTGAGTTTGGCCTACCTCTCAGGATACTATCTGACAGTGGACAACAGTTTACTGCAAAGAAATGGAGAACCAGTATGCAGGAAGCTGGTATAACACACGTTCATTCCTCTGTAAGGTACCCTCAGGGTTATTCTGCAGAACGTCCATTAAGGGAAGTGGCTCGTCTTTTTCGGACTCTAGTGCATGACAAGCATACGGCCTGGGTTGGACATCTTCCCAAGGTCGAGACTTGGCTGAATTCTGTCCAGCATGAGAGCACGAAATTGACGCCATACGAAGTTCACTTCGGAAAAAGACCACAAAATGAACTAGCGAGGGTGTTGGGATTAAATGGGGGTAAGCAACCGGGGATGGATTACATTGTCCAGTTGGCGAAACAGAATTTATCTAAGTCAGCACAAAAGAGAATTCGCCAACAAAAAGAAACTAAATTTGACCTATTCGAGCCGGGAGACAGAGTCTTACTTAGAGTGCCGAAACAGTCAAATAAGCTAGAGAAAGTCATGTCCAAGTTCTTTTATCTTTACGAGGGCCCATTTATAGTTTCCAAACGTATTGGCAAAACAGCATATGTGCTGGAGAATAGTGAGGGAAACAGATTATAAGGGACGTATAATATACATAGTCTCCGAAAGTATGTGTCATAAAGTGAGGATGTTTAGCTGGCGAGCCAGCCTATCAAATGAGTAAGTGTGGTATTTGGTGCATGGGAGGAGATGGTCTTCCAGGCAGGCGTATCACACAGGGGGTAGTATGTAAGTAAATGAGAGTTTTTAAGGTACAGGGAAATATGACGGGATTGTCGGATGATCTTGAGCACTAAAATGTCTCGATACACCAAGGCCAGAATTTGGTAGCGCTGGTGAATTCACATTTGTCCCCAAGAGATGGGTGAGCGCTTGGACAGGGTATTTTTGCTTAAGGCGTCCACGGGACAAAAGATGGGCCATCAGAATGCGAGACAGTCCTTCATGAAACTCATACATAACGGCACACGTGATTTCTGTTTACGGCCTCGCCATGTAAGATTTGTAAGTGTGTAATTTAAGGTAATTTGTACAATGGTTTCATTTGTGTGAGGAGAACTGGTCTGTGTTGAGAACTAGTATTAAGTAGAATATGGTCTACGGGAACTTAACGAGACAGGGCGATTACGGCACAGAAATATTTGGTGTTATATGTAATGCGCATTTACTGTTTTTTTTTCAGAAGTCAATATTAATTTCATCTTTTATAAAGAGAGATTAAGTATTATGGTCATGATGCGCTGCCAAAATAGTGTGATCGTGTGCTCAGTGATAGGTGGGATTAAATTTCACAATAAGGAAGGAACCTCCAGTGAAATTAGGAAGTTCTAGGGAGATATAAATATATCAGAACACCTTGATGCGTGTGATGTGACATCTCATATACATAGCGCTCACACAGTAATTATGTCTATTTTTCCAACATAGAGAAATTTGAGAGGCGGAAATATCCGTGGAACACTGTTCTATATGAAAAACATTGGACTGGTTGCAAAGTGCAATCCATAGTGACAACAAACTTTGACGCAAAGTGCGTGAAGAAAAATTATGAGTATATATATCTGTAATTTAGGGTGATTTCATTTATGTAATATGTATTTTGGATGGGGATTATTAACGTGTCTGGGATAATCAGATAATGGACCGTCGTCACGGTAAATCATCCGATGATCCGAGGCGAATATGTAACGTGTTTTTCGAGGGGTTTTCATGCCACTGGCATAAGTCAGTAGGAAGCCGTTCTATATTTAGTTACGCGGCAAATTGTTCGGCCAAGAGAATTGTTCATGTTAATTTATTATTATTATTAATTTATTATAATTATTATTAAGGTATTTTCGGAGCATTTTATAAAAA
Source organism: Meconema thalassinum (assembly GCA_946902985.2). NCBI lineage: Eukaryota > Metazoa > Arthropoda > Insecta > Orthoptera > Tettigoniidae > Meconema > Meconema thalassinum. Next base: position 397,336,867 of record OX336394.1, on the reverse strand, counting down.
ATAATAAGCATACAGATAGGTTTTCTATGTCTTAGAAAACACTATCAAGCAAATTATTACGAACGACAATATCATAGAAAATTATGTGATTACGGAATTTTACGGAGTTTCGTCAGTTAGGATATTATGAGAGACATGACTCACTGGAAATTCAGATACAGGCTGATTCTTGTCAAAAAGTATTACGCAAACTTGGGTCGCAGCGTCAAGAAAAGGCGGATAGTTGGAACGGAAATCGACTTCATCATCCGCGCGCCGTGTGTAATGAGCCAGAGAATGGGAAGTAGCGCGTGGGGAGCAGCCAATCAGGGGAGACCACGTAAGCTGGAAGTGGGGACTGGAGTGGGAAGCCGTGGAGTGCATATATCGTTCGGCGCGCCGTGGAGCGGGGACAATCTGTGAAAGACTTGACTAGTTCGGTTGCAAGTGTGTGTCGCTCCGATGTTCCGTGGAGTGGAGAACTATCTGTTTAAAACTTAACCAGTGTGGTTGTGCGAGGGTATGGCTCCGATGTTAGGACCTTAAAGTCGCCAAATCTACAAGTGTATCATCAAATGTCGACGGAGATGACGACGTCCAGGAGACTGTGGGAGGCTCACTGCATCATCCAGTACGAGGGAAAAGCTTTGGCAATTTCCAGTGGTAAGCGCAAATGACACAGAAGTACGCAATCTCTCGTTTCTCTTTGATTTAAATTCAGTATTTCAGTAACTTCATAGCTTGGGAATAAGAGTAAAATCAATAATTTATCAGACTCCGTTTTCACGTATTTTTTTATCGGTAATATTAAAATCGCAACGCTCCAATTTAAATTTTAAACTTATTATCATCATTATTATTAATTTTGCTATACTTGTTTTATATAATAAATTCATTTCTTTTACAATGCAATCTTTGCTTTCAGTAGGTAGCATTAGATATAGACCAATTCCTTCTCCTGATACAATTGTTTGTTGGGTTAGTGATGAAATCATACCACGATCTGAGTGAATAGATTCTTGAAGGTGTTCTACCAGAGCTAGACGTTGTTAAATACAAATTTAGATTTCAACATTGCGTTGAGGTCTTGGCGCCCATTAAAACAACATAGCTTAGGCAAAGGTAAACAGTTACATTTATCACCCAACAGTTAGGGGCAGTCAAACCGTTACACTTGTCGCTCAACGTGTGGGCTAGCCAAACCGTTACAAATGTACATAGCTCAATCGGACAATTTTACATCCTGATTCCTACGGGAACAGATATTTCCCATATGGATTAGCTAGGTAAGCTATCATTATTTTTGAAAGGAAGTTTTGACTTTCATAGAACATTGGCGCTGCTCGTGGCAACATTTGTGCCTTGTAGCGGCCTTCACAGTATGTACTAGCCACGCGTCTTGGTGAGGTGTACCATAACCAACTGAAGAGCCCATTGGTACACTGGGGCGAAACGCTGGCAACAGTTTTGAGATAGCCGGACCACTGTATCAAATTTCTTTGTGAATTTGTCAATGTACATAGCTCAATCGGACAATTTTACATCCTATTTCCTACGGGAACAGATATTTCCAATAATTATAATAATTCGAAAAAGAATAAGCCTTTGAGTCAATGTACACTGGAAAATTTAGATTGCAGGCCCTAACCCACATCCCCTGCATTTAGGCCCTTTGGCACAAATCTACACCGTTTCACCGATTTGAACCAACATTTGTATACTTACCCTTTGGAACCCTGTGAATAACACTGTCCACATAAAATTTCGGACAGATCTCCCCATTCCCTGCATTTAGGCCCTTTGGTCCAAATCTACACCGTTTCACCGATCAGAACCAAAATTTGTATACTTACCCTTTGGAACCCTGTGAGTAACACTATCTGCTTGAAAATGCGGACAGACCAATCCATTCCATTCCCTGCATTTAGGCCCTTTGGCACAAATCTACACCGTTTCGCCGATCTGAACCAAAATTTGTATACTTACCCTTTGGAACCCTGCGAGTAACACTGTCTGCTTGAAATTGCGGATAGACCATTCCATTCCCTGCATTTAGTCCCATGGCCCAAATCTACACCGTTTCACCGATCTAAACAAAAATTTGTATACGCACCCTTTGGAACCCTGTCCACATGAAATTTCGGACAGTCCACCCCATTCCCTACATTTAGGCCCTTTTGCACAAATCTACACCGTTTCACCGATCTGTACCAAAATTTGTTTACTTACCCTTTGGAACCCTGCGAGTATCACTGTCCACTTAAAATTTCGGACAGACCACGGCATTCCCTGCATTTAGGCCCTTTGGTCCAAATCTACACCGTTTCACCGATCTGAACCAAAATTTGTATATTTACCCTGTGGAACACTGCGATTAACACTGTCTGCAAGAAATTGCGGAGAGGCCACACCAACCCCTGCATTTAGGCCGTTTGGCACAAATCTACACCGTTTCACCGATCTGACCCAAATTTTACATACCGGTACTTACCCTTTGGAACCCGACAAGTAACACTGTTTACTTTAAATTTCGGACAGACCACACTATTCCCTGCTTTTTGGCCCTTTGGCACAGAACTACACCGTTTCACCGATCTCATCCAGATTTTACATAATTACCCTTTGGAACTCGACGAGTAACACTGTCCACTCGAAATTTCGGACAGACCACTCCATTCCCCGCATTTAGGCCCTTTGGCACAAATCTACATCGTTCACCGATCGAAAACAAAACGTGTATACTTACCCTTAGGATCCCGTTGAGTAACACTGTCCACTTGAAATTTCGGACAGACCACTCCATTCCCTGCATTTAGGCCTTTTGGTACATATCTACATCGTTTCACCGATCTGAACCTAAATTTTTATACTCTCCCTTTGGAACTCGACGAGTAACACTGTCCACTTAAAACTTTGGACAGACCACTCCATTCCCTGCATTTAGGCCCTTTGGAAAAATCTACCCTCTTTCACCGATCTGAACCAAATTTTACATACTTACCCTTTGGAACCCGACGTGTAACACTGTCTAAATGAAATTTCGGATAGACCATTCCATTTACTGCATTTAGGCTCTTTGGCAAAAATCTACATCGTTTCACCCATCTCAACCAATTTTTATGTAAGTTACTTACCCTTTGGAACCCGACGAGTAACACTGTCTGCTTGAACTTTCGGACAGAGCACTTCATTCCCTGTATTTAGACCCTTTGGCACAAATCTACATCGTTTCACCATTCTGGACCAAAATTTGTATACTTACTCTTTGGAACCCAACGAGTATCACTGTCCACTTTAAATTTCGGACAGACCACCCCTTTCCCTGCATTTAGGCCCTTTGGGACAAATCTACACCGTTTCACTGATCTGAACCAAATTGTTTATACTTACCCTTTGAACCCGACGAGTAGCACTGTCGACATGAAATTTCGGACATACCACTCCATTCCCTGCATTTAGCTCAGGAATCCCTCGGGGTTGCCAGCTTCCTAACTCACCAGCCATGAGCCCTTGAGGTTGTACCAGAAGTGATGGGGCTACACACACCCTGCCTCTTTCAGGGCATTGAGCAGAAGACAGGAGATATTATGAAAAGGAAAAGAAGGCAGACCCCTCGAAGAATGAGGGCTTCAGGAAAGATGAGACAATGCCCAATTAAGGCGGGAAATTGAAAGATTCCTCCCTAGCCCTCTGATATCCTAATACAGTCGGGTCGGAAGAGAACAAGAGTTGACCAAGGGAGGCCGACAGGAAAGAGAACTGAAAGGAGCCCGGCACCAGGAAGTAGAAGCGATGCCAGACTCAGCTGGGGTCCAGTGGTCGCCAACCCAGGTTCCACAAGTCCTGAGACCCTGGGGGGGGGGGGAGCAGGCAGGCTGAGAATAGCTTGCTGATTCATCGCGAGATGACATGAGAGGACTGTCCAGAGCCCGTCGTGTTATCTGCTGTCTATGCTGGTGCCAGCACAGGGCCGTTGCTCAAGCCACTGTGGTGTTGCGAAAGAGTGAGTGATTCCCCGGCCAATCTAAATACGACAGAGAACCCCGAACGTGTGTCATAATCTGCGATCATCTCAGGTTCGTGCAGCTTGGTCCCATATTCTTTGGCGAGCAGTACGCCATAAGCTCTTTCACTAGACGCATCGAGTACAGGCCTAAGGCAGAAAATAAGGTTGAGACTTTGGAAGACATCGAAGCTAGACATCTGAATTACCTATATCAGTTTTAAAATTACACCTTGTTCGTATAGAAGTCAATTTTTCATTATCTTATTATTATCATCATAAGTGCAAATGGCCTAGATGTTACGCGCATCATACCACTAATCACCAACCCATAAAGTCTTTCTCGACTGTGATTTTTAAAATATTTATTTTTATTACAGTACATTGTGTACATTATAAGTTGAAGTGTTAATACAATACCGGTAGTAGTTTCCCTTATCATCCTCATCATAAGGGCAAATGACCTAGATGTTACGCCCATTACACCATTAATCACCACACACAATAAGTCTTCCTCGCCTGTGAACGATGAAATATGTATTTCTATTACGGTAGTTTGTAAGTTTGACGTGTCAATTCAACAGTAGTTTTCATTATCATCCTTATCAAAAGGGCAAATGACCTAGATATTACGCCCTCATTGTCTTTGGGGGGCAAATGACCTAGATTTTAAGTCCATCATATTTCTAAGGAGACTTTGAGACATAATCATCATTCCACCGGGCGAAGCCGGGTACTACTGCTAGTCTATATATAAAGCTCAATGTTTGTCTGCTTGTCTGTCTGTTATTTATACATATCTACACCGATTCACCGATCTGAACCAAAATTAGTATAATTACCCTTTGGATCCCTGCGGGTACCCTGTCTACTTGAAATTTCGGACAGACCACGTCATTCCCTGCATTTAGGCCCTTTGGCAAAAATCTACACCGTTTCACCAATCTCATCCAAATTTTACATACTTATCCTTTGGAACACGATTAGTAACCCTGTCTACTTGAAATTTAGGGCAGACCACTCCTTTTCCTGCATTTAGGCCCTTCGGCAAAAATCTACACCGTTTCACCCATCTCAACCAAATTTTACATACTTACCCTTTGGATCCTGACGAGTAACACTGTCTACTTGAAATTTCAGACAGACAACTTCATTCGCAGCATTTAGGCCCATTGGCAAACATCTACACCGTTTCACCCATCTCATCCAAATTTTACATACTTACCCTTTGGAACCCGACGAGTTACACTGTCTACTTCAAATTTCGGGCAAACCATTGCACAATGCCGTGGACTCCAGGGAATGTTTCTAGCTAACCACTCCATTCCCTGCAATTAGGCCCTTTGGCAAAAATCTACACCGTTTCACCAATCTCAACCAATTTTTACATACTTATCCCTTGGAACCCGACGAGTAACACTGTCTACTGGAAATTTCGGGCAGAACACTCCTTTCCCTGCATTTAGGCCCTTTGGCAAAAATCTACACCTTTTCACCCATCTCAACCAAATGTTACATATTTAACCTTTGGAACCTGACGAGTTACACTGTCTACTTGAAATTTCGGACAGACCACTACATTCCCTGCAGTTAGGCCCTTTGGCACAAATCTACACCGTTTCACCGATCTGGGCCCTTAATCGTGTCAGAAGTTAAGCAACACCACAGTCTTCCTCGCCCGTGATTTTTAAAATATGTTTTTCTATTAGTTTTTAAGTTTGATGTACCAGTTCAGTAGTAGTAGTAGTCGTCTCACCACATAAAGTCTTGCTCAATAGTGGTAGTGTATGTATGTCCCCTATGCGTTCATATGCCATTAATCCGAATGCGATGAAACTTGGGTGAGTTGTTGTGTGGATTGCAGGGAAGGTTTCTAGCTACAAATTATTTATGTAACACAAAAGGGTGAGAGACTTAACAGGAAGTTTTAAATACCATAGTGACCCAATTGCACAATGCCGTGGATTCCAGGGAAGATTTCTATCTACAAATTATTTAAGTAACACAAAATGGTGAGAGACTTAAGCGGAAGTTTTAAATACCACAGTAACCTAATTTCACAATGCCAGTTGTGATGATGATGATGATGATGATGATATTTGTTGTTTTAAGGGGACTAACATCGAGGTTATCGGCCCCTAATGGTTTGGCGGATCGTGAAATTGAAACTACAACTAAAACTAACTACAAAACGTATGGGCTAGAAGAAGATAAGGACAAAAGAAAGTAATAAGGGAAATAAAATACAGGAGGAAAGGAAATGCCCTCAACCCTGGATAAATGAGAATTGAGGGACTTGGAAGGAAGGAGAGCCACGAAAGGCAGATAGGAAGGGGAAATAAGAGAGGATCCGGCCCAAAGGCAATGGGAAGAAGGGGTAAAACCGGACCCAGCTCAGGAATCCCTCGGGGTTGCCAGCTCCCGAACTCACCAGCCATGAGCCGTTGACGGTGTAGCACTATCCGGGGTGCACCAGAAATGGTGGGGCTACACACACCCTGCCTCCTTGAGGGCCTTGAACAGAAGACAGGAGATATTGTGAAAAGAAAAAGATAGCTGACCCCTCGAAAAATGAGGGTATCAGGAAAGATGAGACAAGGGCCAATTAAGGCGGGAAAGTGAAAGACTCCCTAGGCCTCGGATACCCTAATACCGTCGGGGTCGGAAGAGAACAAGAGTTGATCAAGGGAGGCCGCCAGGAAAGAGAACTGAAAGGAGCCCGGCACCTGTAAGTAGAAGCAATGTTGGACTAAGCTGGGGTCCCGTGGTCACCAACCTACGTCCCAAAAACTGTGAGATCCTGGAGGGTGGGGGGGCAGTTGTGAGAATAGCTTGCTGATTCATCGCGAGGTGACATAAGAGGACTGTCCAGAGCCCGTAACACTGTGGTGTTACGAAAGAGTGAGTGAGTCACCAGCCAATGTAAATAGGACCGAGAACCCCCAAAGTCTGTCAACATATATCGCCATCATCTGCGATCCTCTCAGGTTCGTGCAGCCTGGACCCGAGCAGTACGCCATAAGCTCTTTCACTAGACGCATCGAGTATAGGCCTAAGCCAGAAAATATGGTTGAGACTTTGGAAGACATCGAAGCTAGACATCTGAATTACCTATATCAGTTTTAAAATTACACCTTGTTCGTATAGAAGTCAATTTTTCATTATCTTATTATTATCATCATCATAAGGGCAAATGTCCTAGATGTTACGCGTATTATACCACTAATCACCACCGCATAAAGTCTTTTTCGACTGTGGTTTTTAAAATATTTATTTTTATTACAGTACATTGTAAGTTTGAAGTGTCAATTCAATAGCAGTTTTCCTTATCATCCTTATCATAAGGGCAAATGACATAGATATTACGCCCATTATACCACTAATCACCACACACAATAAGTGTTCCTCGCCAGTGAATTTTCAAATATTTATTTCTATTACGGTAGTTTGTAAGTTTGACGTGTCAATTCAACAGTCTTTTTCATTATCATCCTTATCAAAAGGGCAAATAACCTAGATGTTACGTCCATTATACTACAAATGAACACCACATAGTCTTCTTCCTCTGTGATTTTAAAAATATTTATTTCTACTAGTTTGTTTGATATACCCGTTCAGTAGTAGTAGTCTTCATTATCATCGTTGTCAAAAGGGAAAATGACCTAGATGTTACGCCCATTATACTACTAATCAACACCACAGTCTTCCCCGCCTGTGATTTTTAAAATATGTATTTCTATTAATTTGAAAGTTTGATATATCCGTTCAGTAGTAGTCGTCTTCATTATCATCCTTATCAAAAGGGCAAATGATCTAGATGTTACGTCCATTACACTTCTAAGCTACACCACAGTCTTCTTCGCCTGAGATTTTTAAAATATGTTTTTCTATTAGTTTGTAAGTTTGATGTACCAGTTCAGTAGTAGTCGTCTTCATTACCATCCTTATCAAAAGGGCAAATGACCTAGATGTTACGCCCATTATAATACTAAGCAACATCACAGTCTTCCTCGCCTGTGATTTTCAAAATATGTATTTCTATTAGTTTGTAATTTTGATATACCAGTTCAGCGTCAAGACCGGCTTGGAGATCAGCAAATAAGGCAGTCTCAGACTAGGGCTGCTGAACCACCTCAGCAGCGTCAAGACCGGCTTTAAATCGAACGTACGCGACTTTTCCAATCTAGGCAAATATTTAGGCGGTCTGGTTTGAAATTAGAGGCATTTCAGTACGATCACATTTACGATTATGGAATACATCCCAAAGTAACAATTGGAAAAATGGATGTTGTATGCCATCACTGTCAAGCTAAAAAAATTCAGATCAGAGTCGCCTGGAATATGTTGCTCTAACGGGAAAATTAAGTTAGCTGCTCTAAATTCTCCTCCCGAACCACTTCTTTAGTACACGTCAGGAACGACTCAAGAGTCTAAACACTTCCTGAAAAACATTAGAAAGTACAATTCATGCTTCCAAATGATTTCTTTCGGTACAACGACAATAGTGAAAGAAACTGGTTTCATGCCAACTTTCAAAGTGCAAGGTCAAATTTGTATTAACTTGGATCAATTCTTCCCTTCACTAATGAGAATCCAAAATTCTTACAAATCTATTTCATGGGAGACGAACGACAACAAGCCGATCAACGTTGTAAAAATATCCCCAGCACCAGAAGGGAGATTGTTATAGCTCTACAGAGTTTGTTGCAAAAGCATAATAACTTAGTAAATATGTTTAAGACCGCCCTGGATCTAATGCCAACGGACGAATATAAAATTGTCATATCAGCAGACAAGAGACCAGTAGGCGAACATGAACGTCGTTTTAATGCACCAACCATTGACGAAGTGGCCATTGTAATGACAGGACAATAATTCGATAAACGTGACATAATCATTCATAGACGGAGTAATGTTTCGCAACGAATTTCAGAAACACACAGATCGTACGATGCCCTTCAGTATCCATTAATATTTTGGGAGGGTGAGGATGGGTACCACTTTAATCTGAGGCAAACTGATCCAATCAGTGGTACAGCCACGAATAAAAATATATCAGCTATGGATTTTTATGCCTACAGAATAATGATTAGACCAGAATCATCAAACCATATTCTGAAAAGCGGACAACTCTTCCATCAATTTATTGTTGATAAGTACGCCAAGATTGAAAGTGAACGCCTGCTCTACATCCGATTAAACCAAAATAAACTTCGAGTTGATGATTACATTCATTCGCGTGATGCTGTAGCCAATGAAGGCAATGTTGTGGACATTGGAAAAATGGTTATTTTACCGGCAGCATTTACGAGAAGTCCAAGACATATGCACGAATATACCCAGGATGCCATGTGCTATGTTCGGATATACGGATGTCCAGATTTATTAATTACAGTTACATGTAATCCTGCCTGGACTGTGACATTAAGGAAGAACTTTTCTGTTGCCAGGCACCTACTGATCGCCAGGGGCGGTTCCTGAGGTGGTGCCCGTGTGCCATGGCACCACCAATGTAATGAAGAGAGAATATGTGACTTTTCCCTGTCAAGAACAGTTTATATTACATTTACATTTTGAGGAAATTGTATGCATATTCTGCATTTATATGAACGAGCGTCAAACTGACATGCGTTCTGGTGGCGCTTTATTGAATTACTGAGCCAGAGCCAACCGGCACTACCTACGAATATCAGACCGCATCAGACACTGTACTGCAATAAGGACTAGTTTGGCTTGAGTTTGTTTGTGTTGTGTTGAGACGCATATTACCCTGAGGTAGAGCCAACGGCCCCGTGACGCGGAGCTTCAATTCTATCCACGAGATAGCAGCACGTCACAGGTTCAAGCGCACATTACATACACGTTAGAACTGCTTTATCTTTCAACCACTAGAGTACAGCATATGGCAACCCACCTCCAGTGATACCAGCTTGACGATATATCACTGTGTCTAGACTATTAAATAAATTCAAACCACAAAATAGTTTTAGTTCTTTATTGTTTGACATTTAGCAACTTTTTCAGGCTCATATTGATGACGGGGATTATTTGTTCTCTCTTTGTAATGTAAAAATTCGGAATTTTTCAACGAGTTTTACTGTGTTTCATTAATTTAATTTGGCGGCACAGTTTCACGTCCCAAGCGTAAACACAAATTCTCAAGTTTGACTGCAAATGTGTATGAATAGTGTCCGTCGTTAAATAGCTTTTGTGTTCATTTATATTAGATGCAGGGGTTATCCTTTCCAATCAATCCGTATGTACGATAAGTAAGGTTGTCTTAGAGGTAGGTCATCGTGTTCATTTCATCTCACCTATTTATTTAGAGACAGCAACTGAAATTGCGACAAAGAGGCTGTGCGCGCGTGTGTGTTAGCAATAGCCATGCTTATTTATTCCTATATAGTCATGTTACTTAAACTTGCATAGCATTGTGTATCATGCGGCATTGACCATATAAACACCGTTTTAATCTAAGTGTGCTTTTTGAATCGATATATGCAAGCTAGGTCCCTTAATAAAATTTGATTTGTTTCATGTTTGAAGATCGCATAGCTCGAGCGCGACGTACGAAGCCGTAGAAATCTCAATGGGCTCTGTGTCACCTTTCGGAAGTGTAACAGTGAATAAAATAAGCAAGTTGTTACAATCTCCATTTAGCAATAGGACCCTCACTGAAAAAATAGACATAAAAATGGGTAGGCCACTTCCTAATTTAAATATCCAGCAACGGTCAAAAAATCGATGCCACAAATTCAATCCGGAAATTTATAGCAAAAACAAATGGATTTGTGGTTCCGAAGAAGACAATGCATTCTTCTGTCTTCCTTGTGTGTTGTTCGGCGGTGATGGGAGTTGGAGTAAGACAGGTATTAGGGATATAGGACACATATGGTCTAAAATTAAAGTCCATGAATCATCAAAGCGACATATGGATAATGTTTTAAGCCTCTCATTTCTGGGCAAAACGAACATTCAAAGCAGGTTGGATAGTCAGTACAGACAAACTATTATCACTCACAACAAACAAGTAGATAAGAATAGGTATGTCTTAAATTTAATTATAAACTGTATCCGCTTTTGTGGTGCCTTGGAATTAGCCCTTAGGGGACATGATGAAACAGAAACATTCGAAAACAAAGGCGTATTTCGCGAATTGATTCAGTTTAGTGCTGAATTGGATAAGGACTTGAAAGTTCATCTCAGCCAGTCGCCTGTGTTTAAAGGCATCTCCAAGACTATTCAAAACGAACTGCTCGAATGCATGCTCCAGGTGTATCACGACGAAGTGTCCAAAGAAATAAAAAAGGCTGACAATATAGCAATAATCGCTGATGAAACAACTGATGTGTCTTGCAATTATCAATTGGTTATTGTGTTGCGCTACGTTGTTGAAGGAAGAACAGTAGAAAGATTTTGGAACTTTATTAATCCCGAAGGCCAAAATGCTCATGTCATCGCAGACAGCATTTTAAGTGAAATCGACCCCTTAGTGGGTGATCAACCCACTAAATTGACTGCCCCAAGTTATGACGGAGCATCCGTTATGAGTGATGGATTAAATGGTGTGCAAAAGTTAATCAAGGATAAGTACCCTAATGAAAATGTTATTCGTTGCTATGCGCAACAACTTAATCTCATAATATCCACAGCAGCCTCCGTTAATCGACAGGCTCGCATCTTTTTCGCTCATCTCACAGGAATTTGTTCATTTTTTCGCATTCGCCACAAAGATCGAAAGTGTTGCGCGAGATCATAGAGAAAAGTTTTCCTCGAGTATCACTCACACGATGGAATTACCATTCGCGTGATGTGAAAGATATTTATGAAAATAGGGAACACCTCGTCAAAGTTATGGAATCCATCGAAAGCAATGGGTCCATTAAGTTACCTTCCACCATTGAAAAGCTGGAGCATACAAGCAAAGGCTTAATGACAAGAAATTCATTTTCTGGCTAACATTTTTCAATAAGATAATGCCTCATGTTGACATAATTTTTAATCAGCTGCAAAAGAGAATTACTGACCCAATTAAAGTGAAACAAGACATTCAGCATTTTGAAGGCATCATACAGGCAATCAGGGGCAATATTGATGAAATAATGAATGAGACTTTTATCGAAAGAGGCGAATCCTTACCTTCTAAAAGACCCCGGATTGATGAGGACTGTAGAAAAAGGGACGCTCTGGAAGTATGTGATGCTATCCTTTCAGATATAAAAATTCGCTTTCAGTTCACTGGACTCCTCACAGCTACCAACCTATTCGCAGTTCAATATTTTGACAATTATATCAAAAGCTTCCCAGACCTGTACCTTGACGAAATGACGAGCGTATATACATTTCTTGATAAAAGAAAGTTGAAGGGTGAGCTGCAAGTATTCTATGCTAGGCCTGAATTGAGAGCGGTCTCTGGTGCCGTTCCATATCTGTCGTTGATTCTGGAAGATGAGCTATGTGATACTTTTGAAGAGACAATCAAAATCTTGAAGTGGCTGATCACAATGCCTCTCTCAACATCGGAAGGGGAGCGGTGTTTCTCAATGCTCAAACGGATAAAGAACTTTCTTCGGAACACAATGAAGGAAGAGAGATTAAGTGCCTTAGGAATGTTGTCGTGTGAGAAATCATTTGTGAACAAGATTGAGAACTTCAATTCAAAGGTATAATAATAATATCGTATGGCCTCGGGTGCCTGGTGCAAGCTTTGCTATTTGCACCCAGAGGGTAGCTTGCATGTCGAATTTCGTAGTTCCTTGACTATGAAAGTCAAGGAGGTTAGATGTTAGATATCTAATCTCCTTGAACACAATAGCGCTTTCTAGTAGAGAAATGAGGAACTTGTGCTGACGGAAACTCCCGAGATTAATTTTGCCATTATGAACTCGGCCTACTGAATTCAAATGGGTTCTTTGACATGCCAACATCGTATGACATGCGTATCGTATTTTTGCCGCCTTTCAAAAATCACTTACCACGGTCAGGGGCGAACCTGCAATCTTGGGGTTAGTAGACCGACACGCTATCCACTCACCCACCGTGGCAAGCTAATTCAAAGGTGATAGACTTATTTGCCTACAAGAAAGAACGAAGAATGGACTTTCAGCACCGCTCTTATTAATTCAAATGAAGGTGTCGATCGAGGTTTTGGAACAAATATTTTTGGTGAGTAGGCCTAGCATATGTTGTTTTCTTCAAATTATTTTTCTGAGAGGTTTGTTCAATTATAATTCTTAAAAATGGTTTTTATTTAAAATGCATATCGATCAAAATATGTGTATGATATAATATTGTATGGCCTCGGTGTCAGGTGCAAGCTTTGTTGTTTGACACCCAAAGGGCAGCTTGCATGTCGAATATTTGTTGTTCCTTGGAGGGCCATGAAAGTCAAGAAAGTTAGATATCTAAGCTCCGTGACACTATAGCACTTTCTAGTAGAGAAAGGAGGAACTTCTGTTTTGGCGAAAAATCCCGAGATTAAAATATTTGTAGTAGTTGCGCAATTTCTCAATTCACTTCAGCTGACACTTCAATTAAAAACGTCTTCTACAATAGCACAGTTAAATAACGTTAAACATATAACTTCGCTGCTCCGCCTCACGTGGTTACAAGAGAAATTGAAAGCAGAAAGCTAACAATTAAGCAGTTTCATCATCATTAGAAAACGCAGACTAACTTTCTACGGGCACATACAGAGAATGAACAATAAACGACTTACAAAGAAAATCTTTGATGTAGTAAACAGTTCAAAAAGGAAAACAAATTGGTATCATGATATAGAAGACGATTTAAAGCAATTAGGGATCAACAAGCAAATGATAGAAGACAGAGAAAAATTCAGAAACAAAATTAAGAACGCCAAATTTTTAGTAAGTGAAAGGAAGAAGATAGGAACATTGTGGACGGAACAAAGGAAACAGGAGCACAGTCAAAGGATGAAGAGATTTTGGGAAGAGAAGAAGGGAAAGAAGTGAAAATTGTGACATCATGATATACTTAAGTTCAAACACTGTCCATAAGGGCAACAATGATGTAATAATAATAATAATAATAATAATAATAATAATAACTTATTGCATAAAATATGCACTACCGGTACCTGCAACTTTGAATGATTTTATTGCAAATTTTGTATTTGCTGGCACCACCAAGCGAAAACTCACCAGCCGCCACTGCTGATCGCCATGATTTGACAGAGAGAACTTTTAAACAAAAATTAGCAAGGCTCATGGATATAATAACCAAGAGCCATATTTACGGAGAAACTCGCTGTTGGATGTACTCAATTGAGTGGCAAAAAAAGAGGCCTTCCACATGCTCACATATTATTATGGCTCAAAAGCAAGATACGTCCAACTCAAGTGGACAGTGTTATTTCCGCGGAGATTCCCAGTAAAGAACTAGACCCATGCTCTTTGAGATCATTACAAAGAATATGATTCATTGACCATGCGGAGCTATCGTCGTCGTCGGCTGTAACTCGATTCCGAGTAAACATACTTCTTCCTGCATAGAGCTTTTCAGACCAGCTTGTGGATGTGCTTCTGATGACTAAACAGGCCAATCCTGGCATAAAACATGCGCCCACATAAATTGAACTCAATGGTCTGGGGAGGGCGGGGTTGCAACTGGCGAAGCTTTCTTGCTTGTCGCTAGGCCTCTTCATGTCTACGACGTTCTTCCTCAAAGAAGTTGACAGCCGTCGATGTAGTGTTCCGCCACAGTAAACGGTCCGCAGCAGATGTTTCCCATGAGTGGATGTCTATACCAGTCGTCGTCATGATGTGTTTTAACTGGTCTTTAAAACGCTTCAAAGGGGCCCCATGAGGTCTAGTGCCGGAGCAAAGTTCACCATAAAGGAATTGACGTGGAAGCCTGGTATCACTCATACGGTGAACATGGCCTAACCATCTCAGTTGATGGGCGATGATAGTTGTCTCAATGCTATCAAGATGCGCTCTCTCGAGAACTGCAGTGTTGGTCACGTAGTCCTCCCACTTGATGTTCAAGATGTATCTCATCTTTTGTTGGTGGAAACGCTCAAGTTTCTTGATATCACGGCGATAGAGTGTCCAAGTTTCACTGCCATACAGTAGCGTTGAGATGACGACAGCTTTGTACACCATGAGTTTGGTATGCATCTTTAGGTCTTTATTCATGAAGACTCTGTGCATTAAACGGCCAAATGCTGCATGGGCAGCCCCAATTCTTTTGTCAACATCCTGTTCGCAAGTGCACCGTTTAGACAAGATGCTACCAAGATATGAAAAATGATCAACCTGCTCCAGTGTTGAGTCTAAGATGGAGATATTGAACTCAGGAAGAGGTAATTCTGAGGCAGGTTGTGCAAGCACCTTTGTTTTCTTTGCATTGATGGTGAGACCAAAGAGATCACACGCAGTGCTAAAGCGATTGACCGATTGTTGAAGTTCTGCAGCTGTCGGAGCAGGAGATGCGGTGTCATCGGCATACTGCAGTTCTGTCACCCGGGTAACTTGGGTATGTCTCTGTGAACGAAGTCTTGCCAGATTGAAAATACCTCCATCGAAGCGAAACTTAATCTCTATGCCTGGGTTGTTGGAAAATGATTCACACATCATGGCAGCCATGTACAATGCAAAGAGTGTTGGAGCAAGCACACAGCCTTGTTTCAAACCGTGAGTGATTGGAAATGGATCGGATACAGAGTTACCGTGAAGAATCTTCCCAGACATTCCATCATGAATAGCTTTAACTAATTCCACATAGCGATCTGGACATCCAAAGTGCGTTAATACTTTCCACATAGCAGGTCTTGGTACTGAATCAAAGGCTTTTTCCAGGCCATAGAAAACTAAATACAGGGGCTCCTATTTCTCTCGGCACTTTTCCTGGAGTTGTCTGGCACAGAATATCATGTCTGTTGTGCCCCTGCAGGTTCGGAAACCACATTGAGACTCGGACAAAATCCTCTCCGAGATACTTTGGAGCCGGTTTAGGAGAATTCTTGCGAGAACTTATCTGCAATGGATAATAGCGATATACCACGGTAGTTCCCACACACGCTACGATCGCCTTTCTTGAAGATAGTTATGATGGCAGCATTCTTCAAGTCGTCAAGTACTTCTCGAGTTTCCCAAATTAACAGGATAAGTGTAAAAAGTCGAGTCTTCAAGGCCATACCTCCACTTTGTAACAACCCCAGAGGGATGTTATCAGCCTTCTCGGCTTTAGTTGATTGAGCGCTTTGGTGAAATCTCGGAATGTCGGCGGAACCGCCATCCATGGTTGTTGGGGCTGCTGAGGGATGTTTCGAAGAAAGTCCTCGGCAACATTGGAGGCACGATTTAGAACTGCAGAGAAATGTTCCTTCCAACGCTCCAAAATTTGTCCTTGTTCAGTTAAAATGGCGGAATTGTCAGCAGTTTTCAATGTACCTGATGATGATCGGATTGGGCCGTATACCTCCTTTATGCCTGCATAGAAGTTTCGCAGGTCACGGGCATCAGATAGTCTTTGCAGTTCTCCAGCTTTTCGCTGCCACCAGTTGTTCTTTATTTCCCTGATTTGTGCCTGACATTTCCCCTTAAGTTGCACGAATTGTGATTTTTTCACACTGGAAGACGGATCTTGAAGAAAGGATAGATGGGCTTCCCGTTTGGCATTGATGAGACACATAATTTCATCATTATTTTCATCAAACCAGTCTTGTCTTTTGTTCTTCACAAAACCAATTGTTTCCTCAGCTGACTCAGTAATGACCTTCTGAAGCGTTGTCCATTCCTGTACAACACTATTTGTGCTAACAGGGTCACTAGCCAGCTTATTTACGATTTCATTTCTGTAATCTGTAGCAATTGATTTTACTTGGAGTTTAGAAGTGTCAAATTTCCGTCTCGACAGGTAGTGGATAGATCGTTTCGGTTTGCGGCAGATTGAGATCCTCAACCGGCAAAAAAGGAGCTTATGATCTGTCCAACAGTCATCGACACTTCTTGCGGTCCTGGTGACAAGGATGTCCTTTTTATCACATTGCCTGGTGATGATATAGTCAAGGATGTGCCAGTGCTTCGAGCGAGGATGCATCCAAGTGGTTTTGTAGCGATTCGGCAGGTGGAACTGAGTGTTGGTAATAAAGAGTTCATGTTCAGCACATAGACCAAGGAGTAATAGGCCATTGGCATTGCAGTTGCCAAGTACTTGTTTTCCCATCACATTGTTCCATAATTGATGATCTTTACCAACTCTGGCGTTGAAATCGCCAAGCATTAAGAGTTTGTCTCTAGATGGTACTTTGGTGATGATTGTGCTCAGCTGGTTGTAGAATTTGTCTTTAACTTCTATATCAGCATCCAAGGTGGGAGCATATGCAGAGATAAGAGTCATAAAGTGACCCCCGGAGAGTGTGATTCGAAGAGTCATAATTCTTTCACTGACAGCATTTGGAGTTAGCTGGTGATCATTCACCAGTGTGGTCTTTATAGCGAAACCAACACCATGAATACGGTGCTCTCCCTCATCTTTTCCCTTCCAGAATATGGTGTAACCTGAACTGAACTCTGTAATTTTACCTTCGTTGGACAATCTGGTTTCACTTAAGGCAGCAATATCTATGTTCATTCGACCAAGCTCATGGGTAACGAGTGCTGTTCTTCGCTCAGGCCTGTTATTGTCCTTCAAATCGAGTAACGTTCGAACATTCCTGGATCTTATCATTAATGTTTGGATATTCTTTGTTTTCGTTTTTCGACCGCAAAAGGGGTGACCCGCCGGGTGCGGCCTCCCAGCCGGCTGAAGTTGTGACTACCCATGTTTAGCCCACATTTTCTAGGGCCTTCCCCATTCGGGGTGGGCAGCGGTGATCCTAAATAGACCTGCCCAAACACAGATGCAGGACCGAACTCCTGAGTAGTCACGAGGTCTCAGAAAGACGACCATCACACATCTGCTGCCAACGTGCAGGTCCGAACTAGAGGCTTCCAGTTTCAACCCGAAAACCTGCCTCCACCATCCTTATCCCATCGCCGCTGGGCTTGTTGAAAGATGTGACAGCAGGAAAAAGGTGCCACAAGCGAGATTTTGTTTAAGGTGGATCACAGCTTGCAAGGAAGTGACCCACACACTATGATCTCAGAACTATACCCTGCGGCACAAAAGAAATGAGACGAGCAGGTTCTAGCACCGTGACTGCAATGGACTGCCGCAGACTCTAAATACCATTGAGTAGCGCCAGCCAGTCCATCTGGCATGACCTCATCCACCCCACGACCGTTGAGAACCACAAGGGAAGTTCCTCCTCCGTCCGTTTTGCCGTTGGGCCAATATATACGTAATGGGTTTCAGTGTCATTTCCTACACTGAGGGGACCATCACCCCACCTAAAGGGGCTCATCCGCCAGAAGCCGTTGGCCCCTTCAGGGGGTCGAGTTATTTACCGCCGCCCAACATTCGGCGTTAGCTGTTTTTACAGCTGGTTGCCAAACCAGCTAACCCTCCTCCTATCGCATTCCGGACTTGGGACCGGACAAAGGCAGAGCTATCAATCCTAAGTAACCCTACACGAAGGAAGGAAAATGTAGCAAAATTATCCCAGAGAATTTACCCAGGAAACCCAAACTGGAGATGATGGCTACCCTCTGTACAGAAGACGAAAACCAGGAAACGGAGGTTATACTACGAATATTAATCTTAAGGTAAACAAACAGTACAGACAAACCGAGGTAGACAACAGATGGGTGGGTCCATATTATCCTCTACTTTCTAAAATGTTCCAAGCACACATCAATGTTTAATACTTCAATTCAGTGAAATCCATTAAATACAACTCTCAATACGTCAACAAGGGTAGTGATATAGCAGTATTTCTACTTGAAGGACAAATCAGGACTATCGATGAGCCTACACAATTTCAGTTGGGAAGCAGTTTGGCGTATCCTTACTTTCCCAATTCATGAACGTTATCCACCTGTTGTTCATCTCAGTGTTCACCTAGAAAACGTTAGGAGCAGATGACCTCGTAGTTCCGCCCCTTAAAACAACAATAACTTACTAACACCTAGAAAACGGACAACGAGTTTATTTCGCAGCTGATAACGCCCAAGAAAGAGCTGTACAACCTCCTAACACGACACTAACAGCCTTCTTTCTTTTATGTCAACAAGACCTATTTGCTAGAACACTGATATATGCAGAAGTATTCTGCAAGAGAAAACAAGGTGCTTTAGTTCCAGGACATGACGTGCGTGCAAGTGATGCCTTAGGCCGGGTATATACAGTTCATCCCAACAACGCCGAAAGCTATTACCTTCGATTAATACTTCACACAATTCGAGGGCCAACATCATTCATATATCTGAAAACTGTGAACGGAGTAGAATGCCAAACATTCAGAGAAGCATGCCAACAGCGTGTCATACTTGAAAATGACCAACATTGGGACATAACATTGTTCGAAGCATCCCTCACATCCTTTCTATCTCTCTATCCTTTCAGTCTCTTTGCAATTATAATAACAACTTGCTCCCCATCAAACCCTCAGGCTCTTTGGGACAAATATAAAGAAAGCCATAGTGAGGATGTACTTAGAGAACAACGAAGAGCTAATCCAGATTTGGATTTGAATTTTTCTTCTCATGTACTTAATGAAGCCCTCGTAATGATTGAGGATAAATGCAATGGCAAAACTCTCATACAGCTTGGTTTTCCAGCCCCATTACGCACTAATACTGACGTACTGATAGGGACATATTGAGAGAAAGAAGCTTCAACACTGATAAGTTAAAAAGGTTCGTTGAAGACAAAAAGCCTCTCTTAGTTGATGACAAAAGATTGGCATATAATGCCATAATGGACTTAATCAATGACGGAAATGATGGAATTGTTTTTCTTAATGCACCAGGAGGAACAAGAAAAACGTTTCTCATTAATTTGGTACTTGTAGAAATTCGGGCACTGAACGAAATTGCATTTGCAATGGCATCATCAGGAATTTCAGCACACTACTCACTGGAGGTCGAACAGCACACTCAACTCTGAATCTGCCATTAAATCTTGCGCAGTCAGAAACTCCAGTATGCAACATCAAAAAGGGCTCCGGAAAAGCTGAAATACTAAAAACTTGCATAGTCATTGTTTGGAATGAGTGCACTATGACCCATAAGCAAGATCTTGAAGCGCTTGATCGAACACTGAAAGACATACGAGGAAACAGTAAACTAATGGGAGGAGCTGTTATAGTTCTGAATGTTTAGAAACAAAAATTACATTTCTACGCTGACTGGTTCGCGTTTTATGGCC
Organism: Meconema thalassinum; assembly: GCA_946902985.2. NCBI lineage: Eukaryota > Metazoa > Arthropoda > Insecta > Orthoptera > Tettigoniidae > Meconema > Meconema thalassinum. Next base: position 397,316,610 of record OX336394.1, on the reverse strand, counting down.
AGTTAACGAACATGATGTTAGAAGATAAAATAATCTCCTTATCCTTTGTTCCGTCCCCTTGGCTGGGGTGAGATGCTTATTTATATACCCTGCAGCGTAGCCGTGGTGTTAAGTCGCCCCACGGCTGCGATGGGACACTGACGCGAGTCCGGAGATCGGAGATGCGAATCCCATGGCTATCCTGATTGTGGTTTCCCCGCGTTTCCCCACACTCCTTCCAGGAAAATGCTGGAATAGTATCTTAGTTCAAGGCCAGGGGCACTCTGTCCTTAATACAGCTACACTACTACAACTACCACAGAAACTCAACTTATATCAGACAAGTACACGGGGCTGATGCCCAAGATGTCTCAATCACATAATATGAATATTAACAACAGAAATCATAACAGTTTATTTATTTCGCTGTGACATACTGTTTCAAGGATGCCCCCTCGCCCCTGTGTAGATGTTATTGAAGTATGAAATAACAAGCATGATAAAGGTGCAATATGGAATAATATGCCATATGTGAGCCGGAGTACAGTCCACAGTCCGCTTTGTCCAGCACAGATCCCACATTGAGCTGTCGGGAATCAATTCTGTGGCTGAGGAGTGAGAAGCCGGTGGTAACCCAACTCTTTAAAATGGCAAAATACTAGAAAACAACACATGCTATTTCATGTTATACAATAATACATTACCGGGTGTCTCACGATAAACAGACCTCGCTTCCCCCGACCCTGCACACAACAAAGGTCAAGAAATGAAGTGTTATTGCAACATCTCTCAGTACAAGAAAGTGAATTGAGAGATGGCGCTACAGGTTTTTTTTCGCGAGCAACCCCATATACATACTAAAAACCAAAACAAATACAATAAACCTACCATACGTGTCTGGTTACTCAGAACTATCAGAATTTTCTTTAAATGGTGTCTGTGACATAAGCTCTTACTATATATACACCTATATATAGGCTACAGTTAACTGTCGCAGCCCCTAAATAAGCAAAAACAACTATTAAAATTCTAATAGCTATCACGACTAAAAAGTTTCCTCCCGTCATTACACCTTACATACTTGAAACCCGCGCGTTTTTACATTCCATGCACAGACCGAGTGCTCCCGAGTCTCGTTAAAACCAGTGGCTTCAAGCATTACATGAACTAACTTCTTTGATGTAGGAAACTCGCGTTTATCATAAAACTCGAAAACCTTACGGCGTAAAACATCCTGATCAAAGTCACTCCAGTGACTCTTTTCGGTAGACTACCATATGATTTTTACCTGGCGATCTAAAGTACTGTACACATTTCCAATTGCCTGGACCTGTACTGATAACTTCGCTTCACGAACAATTCTTTTCACACTCCGAAGACCTATTGACAACTCCAGCTATCTGATATGACACCTAGCGATAAAAATGAGAAACTCACCAAGTAGGGTACATTTGTCACAAGGTGACTGTTTGTATTTGGTTTCTTGTATTGGTAAGCAGATTGTGGTAAATTCTTCGTGTCTTTGTACAAAAGTAATAAGTTTTACTCGTTGATAGAGTGCAAAATGAGTAAAAGCAAAGTGTATTGCTCAGTTTACGGTTGTAAGTCGGTGTATAAGAAGGCTGCGGACATAAGTTTTCATCACTTTCCACTTTCCAAAAGATGCAAATAGCAATAGCCCAAAGGTGATGATACAAAATAAATACGGGCAACAGGAGCTGGTTGGACCACTCACCACTACGTACCAAGATAGCCAAGCCTACACCAGCCGAAGACAGCCAAGCTTCATCAGTCAGGTATCCTTCCCCGCTCCCTAGTTAATTTCCAATAACCCTACCAACCGCCATCACCTCGCTCTGCGATATCCGAGCCATTCCACTACGAGTCATATAGGCCTAATTTGACTTCGGAGGGTAAATATCTACTCTGCGAGAACCTGCTACCAGTCCGATATTCAACACCAAACCCACCTGTTAACCATCCAAATCAAGCAATTCCGAGTTTTAATACAAGCTAAACTCATCCCTTCGCCCTTCCAAGCAGCAAATAATTTCTAGAGTCTATGGTACAGTGAGCAAACTAAAATATAGCTTTTAAACGTAACAGCGCCATGACTCGAACTGCTCAAGTTAGTTAGTTAGTTAGTTATTGTTGTTTTAAGGGGCGGAACTACGAGGTCATCTGCCCCTCTTAACACAGATTAAAGAATACAAATTTTGAATTGAATTTAAAATTTTGAGGTGGACATCTAAATTTAAAAAGACCAAATATTAATAAAACAAAAACAAACAATTAAATAAAAAATAAAAATTATAAAAATAAACAAAAATTACGGAAAAAACAAAACATTATCATTCAAAAACGAACAAGTCGTTGAGTCAAAGTTCACTGGAAAATTTAGATTGCTGGTCCTAACCCACTCTCACTTATAAAGCGGATAACGCGATCAGCAGCCACCGCGTCATCGGCTAATATAAGTTTGAGTGTCGTCTGCAAACCAAGGTTTCTTCGTAAGTCAGCAAGATCCACACACTCGGTGAAAATGTGGGCCACGGTGAATACGGCTCCACAGGTACAAAGTGGGGGGTCTTCCCTTCTCATTAGGTACGAGTGGGTGGATCTTGTATGACCTATCCTTAGCCTACACAAAATGACGGACTCTCTCCGGGCCCGGAAGGAGCTCCGCCAAAAACAAATACCAGCAGACAACCGATGCTTGATAATATGCAATTGACACATAAAATCCAGTGGAACACACAAATTAGATCACGTGCATCGCCCAGTTATACATATTTGCAATTAAAAATAACACTGTCATTATTTTAGGGACCACATTTACTGATTATAACCGAAAAATAAAAAGTGTTCCATATCAAACGCGTGTTATTGAGTAGTTTTACCCTACTTATCCAGACCGACCGCAGCGCCCCAAGTGTTAGTTTGAGTTGCCAATAGACCTGCGCTTTGGCAACATCACACAATGGAGTCCCTGCTTCTGCTTCTCGCTTGAAGGTTCTTACAGGTATGAACGACTGAGTGCGACTGCCGCTGATAGGCTGAGACGTAACCGCGCATCCGAGACCCACGAGCCATCAACGCTGTCGCCGGGCATACCTGGCCATAGTAGACATTGTCCAGGTTCTTGCCAGACCCAAAACAACTGTGAACATGGTCTAACCCAGTAGCGTGCGTCCAGCTAAGCACTGTTGCCACAGTGAGACTTGCGGGAGTTGACACAGCTCTACGCTCGCAGTATACACACGACCTTCCCCCTGAACACAAGGCGCTCCGAATGCCATTGCATGTACGAGCTGGGGGACCTAATCCTACGAATATCTATCCTCACAACGGATTGCACACAATGTGATATGAGGCAGATATAAGATGCCACACAAACGTTATTCGTGCAAGTGAGCACCTACTGGTATAGCAGCCAGCATTCTTGGCTGTCGTCCAGGAGGTCCGGGTTCGATTCCCGGCTCTGCCAAGCTATTTAATTTTAGTCTGAGGGCTGGAACAGGGTTCGCTCAATCTCGTGAGCCAAAGCTGGGAAGATGTGGGTTAGATTCCTACCTCAGTCATCCTGAAAGTGGTTTCTCATTTCTACTCCAGGCAAATGCTGGGATGGTACCTAACGTAAGGCCACGGCCGCTTCCTACGCAAATCCTTCCTCAATTACAAATATACACCCCAGTACAGACATCACAGTGTCACAGGTTATCAGATTAATTCCACACACACCCAAATACACGGGGCTACATGACCACGATGTCACAAAGCCCCTACAACAATCATCATCATCATCATCATTATCAACAACAACAACAACAACAACTCTTGCTGTCACCCATGATGTCCAGATTCGATTCACGGCTCAATCAAGATATTTAGTTCTGGTCTCAGGGTTAGAACCGGGTACTCTATGCCTCATGAGGTAAGACTGTGAAGAGGTGAGTTTTATTCGACTAAATTTTAAAAAAGAAAACATAATTGCCGACACCACAACAACACAGGTTATCAGACTTTGTATTTTCACGTACTGCTGTATTCGAAATATTCTTTAAAAGGCCCTATACCCTGAAAATTATTTTTCTTGCCTCGCTGTTCTACTGCCACTCGGCTTGCTACGGAACATTGTTATAAGTTCAAAACTTCAGCTCACAGCACTAACTTCTATAAGGTCCACTACTGAATTGATACAGCAATGCTGTCACTCTTAGTTATCTTCCCCAGCGAAACTAAATATTTCAACACCTAACCATTCTTCGCTCTAATTATCCCTTCAGTTCAAGAGCAGATGATATCTCCCGAACGGCTGGTCGTATCGCTATGGGGTTTGCACAGTCAGCTTCAGAATGTTTAGCTCTGTAAGATAGGTTCATCTAAATAATTGGATAATTAATGATTTTCGTGCGCGGAGAGAAATAGGGATTTCGTACGGCACAGTGAGCCCAGAGTGCGTAGTTAACTAGGCAACGCCGCGCTATGCAATTGGCTGGCGCGGGTGAGCGCGTGAATCTGGCTCCTCCCTCATGTTCACAGTTGTTTTGGGCCTGGTTTATAGTGCCTTGAACAGGCACATACCCCTCGGCATGCACAGTGATTTATGTTCGGCGCAAGTATTCGGCCGTGCAGGGACCTCCATTGTGAGATGGATACTACTGCGCACCCACCTGACGGGATGGGGAATACCGTCTAGGCTTTCTGGCAAGATGCCCAAGTTGGTGGCCCTTCCCCAAGCAGCATGTACGTTTATTTCTAAGGGTCAAACCAAGATTGGGACCGGAAAATCGAAATAGACCTTTGAAAAGGTCCCCCTATCACGAAGAGAAGGGATACCGTGGATGAATTCTGCCCTCCCCATTAACATGGGGTCTTCCAAATCAAAGTCAGTCGGTCTTGTCGGCCCTATTAGTCGCCTCCTACGACAAGCAGAGCGTACCGTGGGTATATTCTAACCCGCAACACACACGGGGTCTACATAACCTTGTGCCACGACAGTGTCCAAGTAGGAGACCAAGCCTCTTCAAGGAGTAACCCTGAATTCAGGCGCGGATCTAGAGTTTGGTTTGGAAGGGGGGTCAGAGATTCGATCTAGAGTTTGGCTTTGGGGGGGGGTCAGAGAATCGAAATTGTTAAGAAAAATGGTATCACTAAAAACGCAATCACAAAATAACCAAACGTACAAAACCAGACCAATTTTTTGCAAGCTTCATGGATAGAAATTTGATGCGTTTAGCGCACGAAAAATAAATATTCGTACAAATTGCAACGGCGTGTTTTGCGACTTTTACATCGAGCTTCGAGAAAGGGATCAAGGTACGTTACAGTTTCGGCAAGTCGAGTTGTTACCGACAAAGGGAGAAAGTCACAGCTTAAATTGCCAACCAAGCTTGCAGTTTGGACGTCGGCAAAAATGTTTGGTGCGAAAAAAAGCCCCAGTTTCCTATCCGTGCATTGCTGCACATTCATCGTGACATCACTATAAACATCGATTCGGTAATCACAAGGTTTGCTAAACAAAATAGACGAGTTGATTTTGTTGTATAACTAATAGTTTTTATACAAGAGGTATGATGTTGTAAATATGTACAGTTGTAACAGAACATAATAATTCCAATAAAGATAATTCAGTATTGAATAAAATGAAAAAAAAAAACTGTTTTTCAGTTAAAATTCGTTAAGTTTTATTTGTCTGGTAATTGTGTTTTCGTTTTTTGAGTTTGCAAAAAAATTTGGTCTCCGTTTGGGGGGGGGGGGGTCATGACCCCCATGACCCCCCCCCCTTGAATCCGCGCCTGCCTGAATTCCACTGTGGGTACTCTAAACGTATTTCAAATAGCAACTCAACCTAATAGCCCCAAAGCCACTTTATGTATTGAATTGGTCGAGCAAGTTTACGTAATTATAATGACGATGAAGATAAATAATAATATTAATAATAAAAACAACAACTCCGTCTTCAGTAACCGTTGGGTGGGTTGAGTAGCTTAATACTTGCTGTTACCGGTCTCAACCCGCATAAAGGAGTGTTAAAAACACTGCCAGAAATCATCTTGAGACACCTTCTAAGGCTTAATGCCTTAGTTTAACATTGTGAGGTTTGAAGCCATTTTTCAGTGTTGCCTAAGTAAACAAACGTTTGGTGCTTTTCAGTCGGTCAACACGAATGTGTGTATTTATTAATCTTATGTAATTTATTTCAGGATTAGGGCATAACCCAGCTCTATTTGGGTACATTCGTGTTGACCGACTGAAAAGCACCAAACTTTTGCCTTAGTTAAAACAATGAGGTAGATCAACAGCGGTTGCTTTTGATTGGTTGGTTGATTGGTTCCTTAGTTTAGGGGCTGCGACAACGTGGTCCATCAATGGAGTCATGTAGCCCCGTGTACTTTGGGTGTGTGTAGAATCTGTCTCATAACTGGTGTTAATTGTGATGGCTGTATTAGCGTGTGTTATCTGTTTTTAATTCAAGTAAGGAATACAGACGATAATTTCAAGTAGTTCCTACTTTCGCTACGAAATGCTACCGTCCACGACACCTATCTGTGAACTTGGCTACTACTAGATGCCATCGCAAACAGCACCTGGTGACGAACGTTGGAACTTCAGAGCATTTATCAAACCTAACCTACAAATTTTGCTTTACACAAGTTTGGTTAGTTGGTTCGATTACATGCCATAATTCTATGACACGGACCCGCCGGCTTTACTTCCCCTCCGAAGGAAGGCTTACTGAGTGATTGCTTTCAACCTACTGATGTCAGCAGACAGGGAAATTATCTCTGGACCTAGAAAATGCACTACATTTTCTCAGTCATCGGATTCTGGGAAACCATGAACATGATGTGGGAACGCATTGGAGCTACCCAAATCTCTTTGTCCCAAACGCAACCATTTTATTGGTATATTCAACATCTACACACTTCTAAAAACTGGCGAACAAAAGCAATTAACGGGCATGTCGATTAAACTCAAAATCAAGAAACCAGACGCACTGATGGCAATTATTTTGAGTCCAGAAACTCGCTGCAATATTCTATAGGAGTGGCATTCACTATGATTGATAAGTTGGCTTTAATGGGGTTCATTTGCAGCCCCACTTCTTTGCTCTTGTAATGGAGTTCATCTATCATCGTGTTTAGTTCCTTTGCTGACTTAAGAAATAGCACAATGTCATCTGAAAAGCGGAGGTTAGATGGAAACTACAGAATACACAAAAACAAACAAGGGATCTCAGTCCCTAACAAATCTTCGCAATGTTTTTATACTGTATTTTATTAACCATTTAGTTTCTTCTCAGGACGGGTCCGGGAAGGGATTTTGAAAGGGAAGCGGCCGTGGACCTATTGAAAGGAACCGTCCAGGCATTTGCCTGGTGGTAAGCCAACGAAAACCATTTTCAGGATGGCCAAGGTGGGATTCGAACCCACGCTAGTTAGTTATTGTTGTTTTAAGGGGCGGAACTATGAGGTCATCTGCCCCTCTTAACACAGATTAAAGAATACAAATTTTGAATTAAATTTAAAATTTTGAGGTGGACATCTAAATTTAAAAAGACCAAAAATTAATAAAACAAAAACAAACAATTAAATAAAAAATAAAAATTATAAAAATAATCAAAAATTACGGAAAAAACAAAACATTATCATTCAAAAACGAACAAGTCGTTGAGCCAATGTTCACTGGAAAATTTAGATTGCTTGCCCTTACCCACTCTCACTTATAAAGCGGATAACGCGATAATATAAGTTTGAGTGTCGTCTGCAAACCAAGGTTTCTTCGTAAGTCAGCAAGATCCACACACTCGGTGAAAATGTGGGCCACGGTGAAAACGGCTCCACAGGTACAAAGTGGGGGGTCTTCCCTTCTCATTAGGTACGAGTGGGTGGATCTTGTATGACCTATCCTTAGCCTACACAATATGACGGACTCTCTCCGGGCCCGGAAGGAGCTCCGCCACACGCGAGTAGTTCCCTTGATCGCTCTCAGTTTACTGGGTAGTGGGTCAGCTAGCCACTGACTCTCCCAAAAAGCCAGAACTTGTAGGCGTAACTGAGAGCGAATATCTCTAGCGGGTACCTCCATTGGTCGAGGTGGTAGTGATACCGCCTCTTTTGCAGCTTGATCAGCTAACTCATTTCCCGCAATTCCCATGTGGCTTGGAAGCCACAGAATGGTGATTCGAGTGTCAGCGTGGCACAGCCCGGCTAGTAGGTCGTGGATTCGCTGCACTAGGGGGTGTTGCGGGAAACATGTAGCAATTGACTGCAACGAACTCAAAGAGTCGGTACACACGAGAAAGTGGATTCGTGCATCCTATAGTGCAAACTGCAGAGCTTCATAGATGGCAACGAGCTCCGCAGTAAACACACTACAGGACTCAGGCAAAGAGATCTTGGTATTTTCACCATCAACAACATAAGCACAACCCACCTTCTCGTCCACCTTCGAATCATCCGTGTATAGAATGCCAGCGTCCGGAAATTGGTGAACTATGCTGTGGAACTGCCTCCGATAAACAGAGGCATCCGTGTTCACCTTAGGACCTCGGTGCAGATCTAACCGAATTTCCGGACGCGGAACTTGCCACGGAGGCACCTCGCTAGGTGTCCGGATCATACAGGGACCTACAGCCACTCCTATTTCAGTACACGAGCTATCAAGTCTAATACCAACCGGCCGAGTGGCACGAGGCCGGTTGGCGTACCCCTGGTGGTTTTGGGTACCGAAGAGAGCTTGATAGGTCGGGTGTTGCGGCATTTGACGCACATTGGCAGCATACGTTAAAAGCATATGATGGCGTCTATAATTTAAAGGTGGAACACCCGATTCGGCGAGTAGGCTGGGTATCGGGCTGGTCCGGAAGGCACCGGTAGCCAGCCTAATGCCACTATGGTGGATACTGTCCAGCATTTTCAAGGTTGCCGGCCTTGCTGAACCGTATGCCGCAGAACCATAGTCTAGCCGGGACAGGACGAGGGCTTGGTAAAACCGTAGCAGCACCGCGCGGTCAGCCCCCCACCTAGTACCACTAAGAGACTTGAGCATATTCAGTTTCCTGAGACATGTCATTTTTAATTGCCGTATATGGGGCTGCCACGTTAATTTGCTATCAAAATGGAGCCCCAGGAAGCAATAAGTGTCAACCAACGGCAACGCAGCATCCCAGAGATGTAGTTCAGGGTGTAAATAAAGCCTCCGGAGCCGACAAAAATAGACGACGGAGGTTTTTGCTGCTGAAAAACGAAAACCCCGGTTGTGAGCCCACCTGTCGACCCTGTTGATAGCTAGCTGCAATTGCCGTTCCACGACTGCCATACTTCCAGAGCTGTAATGCTGAGCTAAATCGTCTACATACAGCGATGGAACTACCGCGGACCCGGCGGCGGCAACAATGCCATTTATGGCAATCGCGAACAAGGTGACACTCAGCACTGAACCCTGAGGAACTCCATTTTCCTGCGTATAGTATTGCGATAATGTCCTACCGACCCTTACACGGAAGAGTCGGACGGACATGAAATTCACAATGAAAGTCGGTAGGTTACCACGGAGTCCCCACTTGTGAAGGGTGGAAAGGATCCCGTAGCGCCATGTGGTGTCGTAGGCTTTCTTGAGGTCAAATAAGACAGTGAATAGGTGCTGCTTTCGGAAAAATGCCCCCTGTATGGCGCTCTCAAGTCGTACCAGATGGTCAGTGGTGGACCTATGAGAGCGAAATCCACACTGGTACTCAGACAGGAGACCTTTCTCCTCCAAGAGCCACACCAGTCGACGGTTCACCATCTTTTCGAGCAGCTTACATAGGCCATTTGTCAAACAAATGGGCTTATAGCTGCTTACAAACTTGGGATCCTTTCCAGCCTTAGGAATCGGTATCACGATCCCCTCTCGCCATTGAGATGGAAACTCCCCTTCAATCCATATACGATTGAAGAGGATCAACAGTTTTTAGCCTACTTTTCACATTTTGCAAAAATGAGGAAAAAGTAGTATTATGAGGTCGATCCGGGAAAATGTGTGTCTGTCTGTATGTCTGTCTGTCTGTCTGTCCGTCTGTCTGTCTGTCTGTCTGGCTGTGTGTGTGTGTGTGTCCCCCCCCCCTATCAACTCCTAAACGGCTGGAGCAATCGAAATAAAATTTGGTAGGAGTAAAGATCTATACCTGAATATCTCACGGCCATATTTGAAAATGATGTCAGTGCTACCAACTGCTGAAAAATCGCAATTGAAATTTGAGCTCCATGTTGGATATCTTGGAAGGTATGAATGGGAGCTATTTCAAAATCGGCACACATATAGATAATAATATTGCAGTTTAATTTCCAGAAGGCCATACATGGCAGTGTTGCCAAAATGATTTTAAGCCTACTGATAAGTCCAATATTTAAAGGCATATAACTTCTACACTATCAATTGGAATTCAACCAAATTTTGTATGTTGTATGTGTACATAACCAGATATGACTGAACGTATTCTTATGAACCACCAGTGCTGCCAACTGTTAAAAAATGCTCTTGATTTCTTTTATCCAAATACCAATATATATGAGAAAGTATGCAAGCCGACAGCTTTAAACTATGCACACGTATAGTACATGACATTCTATATTAATTTGGAGTAACTTATATACGTCAGTGCTACCAACATGATTCTAAGCCTGCTGAGAGGTCCAACTTTAAATACATGTAACTTCCATACTATCATTTGGATTTCAACCAAATTTCGTATGTGCTATGTGTACCATAACAGCTATGACTATGCGTATTCTTAAGAGCAACCAGGGCTGCCAACTGTTAATAAATGCTGTCTCTATTTTTGTTACCCTAATATCAATATATCAGAAAGAATGCAAGCCAATAGCTCTAAACTTTGCACACGTATAGTACCTGACATTCTAGATTACTTTGGAGTAACTAATATACGTCAGTGCTGCCAACATGATTCTAAGCCTGCTGATAGGTCCAATTTTAAAATGCATGTAACTTCTATACTAACTAATGGATTTCATTCAAAATTGGCACAACAATATATCATATTATTTCAGATTATTTCTGACCAATACATGCATGACACTGTTGCCAACATGATTTTACGCGCGCTGTTAGATCCAATGTTTAACTGCATGTAACGTCCATGCTATTCATTGGACTCCAACCAAATTTTGTATTCTGTACCTTAAGAGATGGAACTAAGAATATATTCAGTCACCAGGGCTGCCAACTGTAGTGCTCTATTAGGCTACATTATACCAGGTATACAGTATTTCGAACTAATTAGAAATTTCGATATTACCAACTTAATTTCGTCATTATTCTAGATAGATCCATATCGATTAATCATTGGCATGAATCTTAAATTTGAAGAAAAGTAGGCTCTTTAATTCGTCACGGAACTTCTTGTTTAATACTGGAATCGCACAGATGTTTTAACATTAGATTATGTATGTTATCCGGTCCAGGAGCCGTCTCCCTGCACAATGCAAGCGCACTGCGCAGTTCCCATTCAGAGAATGGTACATTATAGGACTCCGAAGCAGCAGTGGCAAAGGACAAGGGGTGAGTCTCTGCCCCCCGCTTCAGAGTCAGAAATGTAGGATCGTAACTCCCGGAGCAGGATACAACGGAGAAGTGCGAGCCAATGCTGTTGGCAATGGCGAGATGGTCCGTGATGATGACTCCATTGATGGACACTCCGGGTATCGACAGTGATGTCGGGAGTCCGGAGATCCGACGAAGCTTAGTCCACACTTGAGATGAAGGAGTATGCGCCGTCATAGACGACACATACTTTTCCCACGTCGTTTGCTTACTCTCCTGAATCAGATATCGGGCTCTAGCACGCATCCTTCTGAAGGTGATAAGGTTGGCCATAGTGTTTTGCCTCCGATAGCATTTGAAAGCACGTCGACTATCTTTAATGGCTGCTGTAATCTCGGCTGTCCACCAAGGGACAAGATTCCGGCGTGAGTTGCCGGATGAGGAAGGTATTGTTTCCTCAGCAGCAGCCAAAATACCATTCGTTATATGAATGGTATGATCGTCGACACTCTCAAAGGTATCTTCGGCAAACACCGCACGTGCCGTGAATGTTGGCCAATCAGCCCGACGGAGAAGCCATCGACTTGGTAACTCGATGGCTCTCTGGTTCGGAAGAGTAACGATAATTGGAAAATGCTCACTATTACAAAGGTCATCGTGTACACCCCACTGTAGCAGGGGACCCATCGCACGACTGCACAAGGTAATATCGATACTTGAATAAGTACCATGTGCAATAGAGAATTGCGTAGGTTCCCCTGTGTTCAACAGACACAGGTCCAGCCGCCTGATCAGCCTCTCAAAATCTCTCTCTTTACCGCTAGTGGTAGCGGAGCCCCAGATGGTGTTGTGGGCATTAACATCTCCCAGAAGGAGAAAAGGAGGTGGGAGCTGAGAGACTAGATCCACCAGCTGGTCGTAATCCGGCTGAGAATCAGGTGGGATGTACACGTTACATACTGTTGCCATTACTGGCAACGAAGTACGAACTGCAACTGCCTCTAGCTGAGTACGCAACGGCACCTCTTCACTAAAGAGGCTAGAGTGGACGAGAGTGCAGACGCCACCAGCGGCCACAGCTCCGTCCACCCGGTCTTTAGAGAAGAGTTTGAAGTGACGCATTGTTGTCTCATGTCCAGGACGAAACCTGGATTCCTGAAGACAGACAATGGTTGCCGAAAAAGAAGATATTAATTGTCGTAACTCAGCGAGATGAACAGAATAGCTATTACAGTTCCATTGTAATAGTGCCATGTTGTGGACTTAAGTAGAAGTGGGTCTTCTACTTATGCTTGACCGTTTGCCACCCTTTCCCATCTCTAGTTGGAGACGATGGGGCAGGAGAGCACACCTCAATCTCCACATCTCCTTCCGAAGACGAAGAAAATGGAGCGGGCGCTCTCTTGGGTTGCGCGCGGTCGTCGTCGGACCTCACGGGTCTCGCTCTTAAGAGCGAGAGCGGTGTCGAGGGACTTTCTCCCGGTCCGAAGACTGGGTGTCTGTCCCCGACACGCCCCGAAGAGATTTCTTTCTGGATCGGCACTGACGTGTGTTTGGGGAAGTAGATGGTCCCTTCCCCACAGACGCCGGGTCCTTATAAAACAAGGTCGCTCCTGCTGGCACCGCTCCACTGGTAGTGGTGGGAGCGGGATGGCCAGCAGATACGTTAGCAGCCCTGCCTTTAGGAGAGGAAGAGAAACGGCGCTGAACCGTTCCCCTCTCCTCCGCCGATCTATTTTCTTTTCTATAGGGGAGTTCCTCCATACGGACGGGCTTGGCTTCAGCAGGCTTCGCTCCCTTGGTGGTCGTGGGAGCGGAAAGGCCAGCAGAGACAGTAGCCACCCCGTAAGCAGGAGGGCGAGAGAGACGGCGACGAACCGTCTCCCTCTTCTCCCCTATATTTTTCGTATTAGGTGGGCTGGAAGAAGGACCAACCCTGGTCGGCAAAGTCTTCTTTCCCCCTTTAGCTGGGGAAGACTTGTTCCCCGAAAGTTTCGGAGAAGAAGAGGACTTCTTCTCCGAATTCGCCGGTTTAGGTGTTAAAACCGGCGCCTTCTTAACCGTGGCCGAAGAAGGTTTTGGGACCTCCTTCGGGCTGACAGTGCTCGCTGGTACAGCGAGGGGAAATTTCAAACTCGTACTAAAAGAGGTCATCGAGGGTACTGCACTGGAAACTTTAACGGCAGGGGTGATTGAGGGCGTCGCTGCAGCTGCAAACGATACCCGAAATTCGGGGGCATTCATATCACGGTACCTCTTGCGAGCGTCGTGATATGAAAGCCTGTCAAGAGTCCTGATTTCCTGGATCTTGGCTTCCATAATGAATTCAGGGCACTGTTTTGACCGTGGAGAGTGACTTCCTTGGCAGTTGGGACATATCGGGGGAGGCGTACACCTATCGTCACCCTCATATGTCCCCTTGCCACACTCTCTACATACGGCCTTCGCAGTACACCTGGCGGAAACATGCCCGAATCTCTGGCACTGGTAGCAGCGCATAGGTGGAGGGATGTACGGTCGCACATCACAGTGGTACGATGTGACCTTCACCTGCTTAGGTACAACATCACCCTCAAAATGGAGAATAAAAGCGCCGGTATCGACGCTCCTTTCCCCAATCTTTCGGGTGATGCGCCTAATCTTTTTGACGCCTCTCTTCCCCAGATCCCGCAACAGTTCAGCATAGCTATTCAAAATGAGGTCACGATGGAAAATAACTCCACGGACCTCATTCAGCGTTTCGTGCTTTGTGATCTTAACGGGGATTTCGCCGAATTGCGTGCATTCCAACAACGCTTCGGTTTGCTGCCGGCTAACGGTTTGCAGCAAGAGCTGCCCGTTCCGGAGCTTGGAAATCCCGTTAAGATCACCAAATTTCCCCTCGATTTCCTCAGCGAAAATGATCGATTTTACGAGCTTGAAATCATCCCCGTCTGTCCTGGTAGTTACCAGGTAGCGAGGTGATCTATCTGTCGCAAATCGTTTGTTAAAGGCTTCATCCCAAGGCGTATACACCTTGGGATTAGCTCGACACTCCAGAGACGGCTTTTTAAGGGTGCCACCCTGTACAGGTGTCCGTGATCGCTTTGATGGCATCCCGGACGAAATCCTCCCCGAATACTGCCCACTCCGAACGGGGGCTATCACTGTGGGCGCCACCCAGCCAAGGCAATACCTACCTGGCATAGCAGATATTGCCCGGGGTCCCAGTGCCTCGAACAGGCACTTCCCCCTCGGCATGCACAGGATTTATGCAGCTCCAGTATTCGGCCATGCAGGGACCTTCGTTGTAAGGCGGATACTACTGTAGGGTACATGGCGCACCCACCTGACGGGATGAGGCATTCCGTCTAGGCTTTCTGGCCAGATGGCCAAGCTGGTGGCCCTTCTCCTAACAGCATGCATATTTATTTCTATTGGTCAAACCAGAGCTGGGACCAGAAAACCAAAATCGACCTTTATAAGGCCTCCTCTAAGTCGCCTTTTTACGACAGGCAGGGGATACCGTGGATGAATTCTGCCCTCCGCATCCAAAGGGGGTCTGAACAAATCAAAAACTGGCAAGTTATTCGGCCGTGTCGGCCCTATTAGTCGCCTCCTACGACAGGCAGGGCATACCGTGGGTGTATTCTAACCCGCACACACACGGGGGGAACCCACGCTCTCCTGATGCCAGGGAGGCAGGAGGTTACGCATTAGACCTCCCGTTAATGTTAACTCCGAAGTTCATTTTCCCCAGTTTAGTTTTCTGAACAAAATTTTGAGGACGGATGTGGAAAGCTTGAGCGATATGGGATCCCCTTGTTTGATCTCTCTCTATTCTCTATTCTCCTTCAACTTCTGTTATAACCTTAGCGTAGCTTTCCAAGTATGTTAGACGCATGATTTTAATGTATTTCGAATCGACACCTATTACCTTCAATGCCTCCAAGACGCTGATGTGCTCTACCGAGTCGAATGCTTTTTTTATAGTCTACGAATGCAATATATATACTCTCGTGTTGAATTAAATTAGTCTTTTCTCTATTACTGTACATCATTTACTGCGTTGAGGTGGTCCATTGTGTTGTAGCTTGTCCGGAAGTCTACTTGTTCATTTCTGTGAGGTATGTCCATATGATTTTTATCCCATACGTTAGTATAGACATGGTTTTAGATCTGAATAGCGCCACTGGTGTCTCGAACCTGAGGGTTCTGATGTACCTAATTTCATGCATCGCCCGTACCGCTTGTGTTGTTTTCTCTGTCACATGCTTGGTGAAGCATTTAACACTTGTTTGCAGCGTGATGCCCTTTAGGCCAGTCATCTAAGACATTCTAGGTCGCAAAAAATTGCAAGGTTCTAATTTTTTGGGATGTTGTTAGGATCGATACCAATAGTGTAAAACCAAGTTTGCAACCTCGAAAGACCTGTGTTAACTTCGTGGTGCTCGAAAAACCTCGTAATTTTCAGACGTTTTTCGGTTTTTGGCTTACAACTTCCAAAATATGCATTCTATGGCAAAGTCACCCGTTACACTTTTAAAGAAGACAAAATTACCGACAATTTAAGCGCAACTCGTGCTCTGTATGTATTATAAATCTCGAGATACAACATTTCGAAAATGGGCAATTTTTTCCAAAATGTTCGAAATTTGTAGTAAGCTAGTCTTTCGAAGAAATTACCGTCTAAAATACTCATTTTACGAGGACAGTTATCAGAAGTAAAGTTGTAGAGCAGTTATTTAGCTTTAATTTAAGCATTAGAAAAACGCTATAAGACTAATAGTTCTCTTGTTATCAGGTAAAACACAAAAATAGGATATTGGATTTTTCATAAAATGTAGCCTGACGAATTGTAGGACTTTTTTAAAGGATAAGAAAGACATCATCAATCAGTGGAAAATTGATTTTCATGCAAAATGAAATTGAATACAATTTATGATAATGCGTAATTTCTTATCAATATTGATGTCACAGTGGCGAAGTGATGGAGGGGCCTCAGCTAACACCTGCGACAGAAACACGCAACACTTCAATTACCTACTATGTATTAATAAATTACAACAAAAGGGTAGGTATGTGATGTTAGGCTTACCTGCACTCAGCGAGACAGTAGTATTCGTTTGGAAGGCCCAGGTTCTTCATACGGCTCTTCTTGGGGCTCCGGCGACTCCTGTGTATTTGGATCTGGATGTAAAAGCGGGTCGTCGAAGTCGTCTTCTTTGTCTGACTCAGTCATTTCTAGGGTAGGAGAATTAAGGCAGGTCTTCCCCCGACTAATTTTACAGAGCAGAGCATTTCAGCCCTGCTCTCCGGCAGGAGGATCGCCCTGCTCCGCACTCTTTCAGGCATCTGTAGACTATGACAAGAATTTCAGCAGTTATAATAACTCCAGGTTACAACAGATTCAAATGTTTTAATTCTAATCAGAAAAAATACCTATGTCCAGCATTGGACATTGACTAGAACCGACCTAATACGAATGGATTACCTTACCTGCATGACAGGAGTTTGAGCAGAGTTTGCGGCGCTGGTTCCTTGTGTGAGGTCACCGGTGTCAGCCCCTGCTGACTCCTTGTCCATCCCCACTTGGTGGGCTCTTTCTCAACCCCTAACCACTGCTGCATCTGGTGGCAGGTTCTGTAGGAATGTTGGGCAGCAGCCTCTTCGGTTGGGGGCAGACGAGTTAGGTTGACTTTAGCACTGGCAGCAGATCCGACAAATATTCCGTAACGCAAGGGGTGGAGAGAATCGTCGCGTCATTTCCACCGCCATACAACACCAGGAGGCATTTGTTGCCAGCAGAGGCTATCTCTTCTTGGTTGGCGTTATTGTTCAGAAAAGTGGTAGCCGCGTCAAGAAGGTCTGGCTGTTTTTAAAGGACGCCCAACATCTTCGTTTTCCCTTGCCCGAAAAGGGCAGAGGTGGTGTCGCAACCACTGAAGGTGTGGAGGAACAACTCTATTCCAGGGGGAAGTGAGAGATCTCCTCGAATGAATGATGTTGACAAGAACTGCTTGCAACCTGTTCCACCCCTGGCACTTTTCTGAAAGGAAACATTGTGTTTGTTGGCGCCCAATCCATTTAGGAGCACCAAGAGGTCTATATCTTCTCCAGCGATTATGACGTGCTCGTACTCCTCGCTCTTTTCCAATGTTATCCTCGCAATGAGGCAGTCGGCGTCCTCTGGAGCTTGCTTTGTTTCGATCCCTTGTATATCCAGTCCAGTACACATTAAGTTGATCAAGCGCTGCTTGTTTTTTGGGTTGGACAAAATCTTTTCTTGGGGCACTTCGATCAGTGTCGATTCTTCAAAAAAGATATCGCTGCACGCTGAGGCTGCATAACGTCGTAGCCGTTCTGCAGTTTTTGTGCTCTTAG
The DNA here is from genome assembly GCA_946902985.2 of Meconema thalassinum. Taxonomy (NCBI): domain Eukaryota; kingdom Metazoa; phylum Arthropoda; class Insecta; order Orthoptera; family Tettigoniidae; genus Meconema; species Meconema thalassinum. The sequence goes on along the minus strand of OX336394.1, from coordinate 397,298,721 downwards.
CGGTCCCCTCTTCTGGGTAGCCATCGAATACTACTGAGTAATTTTTCCAAAATGGTTGGTCGTATAGGTGATAAAAGTAGCTACAATTTCCCTCACTGAGCTGTTCCGTTGCCACATAACCTTATGGAGCAAATACCGTATCCTCCATCCACCACAGCAAAGTTCTTGGTCCAACGGCGATGTTTTCTGGGAGGGGCGTAATGGCAGAGTAGAACGATGATTTTGTTCCTTTTCGCATCCCTCTTCGGAGAATAGAGCCATGGGATATGGGGCCAACTCGTGTGTAAAGTGGTTTTGTAGGTCGGTCTCAGACTGTTTTGTTATACACAGCTGTTGGAATATTGTGAGAGGGTTTATAGAAACCTGCTTGTTGAGCACCTTGACTGTGGCCGCTGCCAAGGTTCGTACTTTGTCTTTCCTTTTAATAGATAAAAAAAACTTTCTTCGGCTTTTCCCAATTAATTGGGGTCGCCGGAGCCAACCAGGCTAATTTTGGTTTTGGCTGGAGATTTAAGGCCGGATGCCCTTCCTGACACCACGTGATTCTTCAGTTGAAAATTCCATCCCACTGCCATCGGGATTCTAACCACGGCCGTCCGGGTGAAAGACGAGCAGCTAGGCCACTCCACCATCACGCTCCCCATGACATTAATAGATAACTGTTCAATATTGATAACAATGTACATTCGAAGCCCTATTTTTTGAAATATCCGATTTCCTTATTTGGTTTTTACCGGATAACAATAGCACTATTAGTCTTAAAGCGATTTGCGTCTGCTTAAAGTAAAGGTAAATAACTGCTCTACAACTTTACTTCCCATGCCTTTCCTCGTAGAATGAGTATTTTAGACGGTATTTTGTTCGAAAGACTAGCTTACTACAAATTTCGAACTTTTTGGAAAAATATGGCTCATTTTCTAAGTGTTGTATCTATAAGACATACAGAGCTGGAGTTGCGCTCAAATTGTCGATAATGTTGTCTTCTTTATAAGTGTAATGGGTGACTTTGCCATACAATGCATATTTTGGAAGTTGTAAGCCAAAAACCGAAAAACCTCTGAAAATTTCGGGTTTTTTCGAGCACCACGAAGTTAGCACAGGTCTTTCGAGGTTGCAAACTTGGTTTTACACTATTGGTATCTATCCTAACAACATACCAAAAAATCATAACCTTGCAATTTTTGCGACCTAACGCGATTTTTGAGTCTACGGTGACCGGCCTACTTGTCTAAACACCATTATTTCCATCTTTGATATGTTGATTTCGGACTTGTGTTTGGAGCACCATTCTTCCATGTCCTTTAGAGATTTTTGGAGTTTCACGATGTCTTTTGATCCTGTCTCTATATCGTCAACGCGGCTTCGGTGGCGTAGTTGGTAGCATGCTGAGCTTCTAAGCCCAAGATCGCGGGTTCAAACCCGGCCGAAGCCGTCGGATTTTTTAAGAGCGTTAAAAATCCCTCAGTATGCCTTCCTTCCGAGGGGAAGTAAAGCCGGCGGTCCCATGTCATAGATTTATGGTATGTTAAAGAACTTTCCACTAATTACACCTGTGTGAAACTAAATTGTATAGTTTAAGAATGTAAACAACGCTCTTAGGTTGCTACGTTCGTTGCCAAGAGTCGACTGCGGTGGCGTCTAGTAGCTAAGTTCTGAGCTAGGCCTAGTAGTCGTTGACGGTGGCGTTTGGCGGCAAAAGTAGGAACTATTTGAAAAAAAAATCAAAGTTGCAGTCCATACTTGAATTAAAAAAACAGATACACACACTAATACAGTCATCACAATTAACACCGGTTATCAGACAGATTCTACACACACCCAAAGTACACGGGGCTACATGACCGCGTTGTCGCAGCCCCTAAACTAAGGAACCAACCAACCATCTCTATATCGTCGGCGTACGCTTATGCTACTATGTCCATCTTTTGGGCTATTCCCATAATTTCTTTTGCGGCCAGGATGAAAAGTAAAGGGCTAATTGGATTACCCTGTAGTACTTTTGTTTGGAGTATTGGTTCTTCTTCTTCTCCTTCTTCTTCATCATCTTATCCCACTTCAAGTGGGGTCGATGTTTCTGGCAAGTCTTTTCCATTTTATTCTGTCCCACACATCGTCGTCCCTTAACTGCTTCTCCATTAGGTCGTCATGGATATTGTCAGTCCATCTTCTTCGAGGTCTGCCTCTATTCCTCGTGCCATCCACAACCAGAGACATCGCTCTCCTTCCTACATAGTTATTATCCCGACGCATAACATGCCCATACCACAGCAGTCTTCTCTCTTGGATCTTCTTGGAGACTTCTGTTACTTTTACTGTGCCCCTGATTTTCTCATTTGCGATGTGATCAATCCTAGTGATGCCACTCATCCAGCGCAGCATCTTCATCTCAGTCACATCCAGCTTATGACATTGTGACTTAGTTATTGCCCATGTCTCCGCACCATACATCATGGCTGGCCTCACAGCTGTCTTGTAGGCCTTTCCTTTTACCCTTATACTGAGCCTTTTGTCACACAGAATGCCAGAAAACCTTTTCCAGTTCATCCAGGCTGACTGAACCCTGTGGTTAATCTCAGTATTTATGTTGCCATCTTCAGACATGGTTGACCCAAGATACTTGAAGCTACTGACTGGCCTTAAGATTACTCCATCCATCTGCACTAATTCATTGCCCTCACCACCAAGGCACAAATTGGTTCTGAGAGTGTGATATTATCTGAAATTCTTATTTTGTTCAATTGGAGTAATGAATTTATAATTTGAGTCCATATATTATTTGTCTATGGTTTCTTTTAGCTTCTGCATCACAAATCGCAGATTTATGACATCGAATGATTTGGTGAAGTCTATAAATACTACGTAGAACATTTATTTTTTCTTCAAAGACTTCCCATATGTTATTTAATAGTAATTCTATTGCGGTTAGAGTTGATCTCCCTTTCCTGAAACCGAATTGAAATTCTGGGAGATGTTCGTCTATGTCTTTTTTTATTCTCTCTGTGATTATTTTTGTGAAAACATATATATGTCATATGTTGACTCGCAACAAAGTTGCTAAGCCGTATATGCTATGTAAAGGGCAGTCCCTCCCCTAAATAAATAAATAAATAAATAAATAAATAAATAAATTGGGGAGACCATAACTATAATTTACATGAGAGAGCATCAAAAGAAAGCAGAACAACCAATGTGAAACTAACACAACGAATCACCTGGGCTTCTGCTGAGCTTCTATGCCCAAGATCGCGGGTTCAAACCCGGCCGGAAGAGCATTACACATCCCTCAGTATCCCTTCCTTCGGAGGGGAAGTAAATCCCGCGGTCCCATGTCATAGATTTATGGCATGCAAAAGAACCTTCTACTAATTCAACTTGTGTGAAGCTAAATTTTCAGGTTAGATTTCGTTGAAACGCTCTATCAAAATTCCAACGTTCACCACTAGGTGTCAGTGACATATGGTAGTGAAAGTTGGAACTACCTGTAATTGAACGGAACTTGTAGCTCACCGCATGGGTGTCCGCATTGAAGCAGCTACATACAGCCTCTGGTGAGCCAAACATGTCCTCGGACATTTCCGGCACTAGAAGCCACACGATAAATAAATAAATAACCTGGGCAATCTACAAGAAGAAATCTCTCTCGATGACCACTACTCCGTATCAGTTGTATTTCTTAAGTCAGTCGACACTAAATTGCCCAATATGTCTGGGAGGGGTGGGGTACAATTTATGCATGTAGGCTACATATTTTGAACCAGCCTGGGTAGGTGGAGTCACCTATCCCCCCTTTAGTTGGAGAAGACAACTTGGCCGACCGGTTTAGATGGTTTAACCGGTGCCTTCTTTTCTGGGGCTGAAGAAGGTCCTGGGACCTCCTTCGGGTTCATAAGTTTCACTGGAACAAACAGCAAGGGGAGTTTTAATACCGCTGAACACCTGGAAGTCGAGGGTATCTCACTGGGAACGAAACTGGCAGGGGTGATAGAGGGCGTTACTGCGGCTGCAATTGATACCTGGAATTTGGGAGCATTCATATCTCGGTACTTCTTGCGAACGTGGTGATATGAAAGCGTAGCATGAATCATGCAGTGTGACTTCCCTGGCAGTTTAGAGTTAGACACATCGCGGGATGCTTATACTCGGTGAGGTGCCAGAATAGGATTGACATTTCTCGTCTCGCCATGTGGTCTGATAACGAGATTGCCAAACTGCACAAGCCAGAGATACAGCTGACCAAGCACTGAAGCACGTGGGCTGTAATATTGCAACGCAGAGTATTATGACATCAACTATGCGAACATGGATTGGTCAAGAGGCAGAGGGGTGATAACTGACGTGGAATTTCCGGTGAAATGTCAATCCTATTCAGGCAGCTCACAAAGTATACCTCTCAAGCTCGTGTATCCCCTTGCCGCACTCGCTGCAGTGCACGTGGCACAAGCATGACCACATTTCTGGCATTAACAGCAGCGTACAGGTTTCACATCTTTTACGAAAAAAATTACAGTCAGTCTGAAAGACTAGACGTTATATAATTTCAAATGACGCATGCTACAAATGCTACACATGTTAGAAGGGCTCAGGAGGACTCTTTCAACAGACTCCATTACCCATTAACTTACGCTTCCCGCGCGGGCACCTCGTTAAGTGTCACCCTGTAATTTGCTCTGACATACTGCACACCTCTTTAGGAGGCACCCTGTATTCTTCTCTGCCATCTTGTACACCTGTTTAAGAGTCACCTTGTATTCTTATCTGGCATCTTGTATACCGTATCTCTTTAGGAGTCACCCTGTATTCTTGTGTGACATGTTGTACACCTCTTTAGGAGTCATCCTGTAATCTTGTCTGACATCTTGTGCACCTCTTTAGGGGTCACCCTGTATTCTTCTCTGCCATTTTGTACACCTCTTTAAGAGTCACCTTGTATTCTTATCTGGCATCTTGTATATCTCTTTATGAGTCACCCTGTATTCTTCTCTGCCATTTTGTACACCACTTTAAGAGTCACCTTGTATTCTTACCTGGCATCTTGTATATCTCTTTAGGAGTTACCCTGTATTGTTATCTGGCATCTTGTACTGTATTTTGCTCTGACATCCTGCACACCTCTTTAGGAGGCACCCTGTATTCATATATGGCATCTTGTATATCTCTTTAGAAGTCACCCTGTATTCTTGTGTTCGCTTCGCTCAAAGCCCCAGGTCGCTCGACGCCGCAGGACTCTTTCAACAGACTCCAATAACCATTAGCTTCCGCTTCCCGCGTGGCTGCATGACGTCACGCACTCAGTTCCCGCGCGACTGCATGACGTCACTTCCGTCTCCGTCTCCGTAACGCATAACGTTGGACCCAAGTATAACGACGAAGTCGACAAGATCATTTGAAATGATAAAAGTACAAAGGATTCATGAATAGATTTTAACATTTATACAAGAATTTTTACTTTTTACCCATGATGTTTCTTGTATTGTACCCAAGAATATTTTATAACGCTACTCAAGAATGTCCGCACGTACCATTCCCTCGCAAGATAATTTAATTGGGGAAGATAATTCCAGAATTCCTACCATCAGAACTGTAAACACCTGTAACAGTAATTGGTGCCGATAAAGGGGTAAGTTAGTTTCTGTCAAATCTCTCATCTGCAAAATGAACCAATCCCCAGTTCTTGGTGCCGATAGAGAGTCTATTTGTTTTCTCTCAAAGCTCTCATCTGCACAATGTACCATTCCCCAGCCCATGGAAGAACTCTTACGATAAAAAGATAACTCCAGGATACTTACAGTCACGATTGTGCTCAACTTCATTTCCCAGTGTTGAGACAGTAAGTTGTGCCGTTATAACAGCTCTTTTACTTTCTGTCAAAGCTCTCAATTGGACAATATACCAATCACCAGCTAGCAGCCCAGTGACATTCAGAACTTTCTCCTTCGGGCCCATAAGGAACTTCTGCACCTGTGTTCTGCCTTTGACAGCAATTTCCAAGCCAGACAGAGGGCACAAGTTGGGATGTGGAAGATACTATAACAGGTCAAACAAACAAGTTATTATTATGGCTGTACGGATACACATTAGGAAATAATATAGATGCACTGTGTAAGATTGACTGGAAGAAAATCGTCATGAAAAGGCATTATTTCCTGCACTTTTTATGCCATAGAACTGGATTAACAATGGTTAACATTAAGAACAAAATTTGCTGCTCAGTGTTCCAATTAAGCAGTAGTTGTAGTCCAGTACAAATATCAGAAAATAATATCTCTCCTCTCTTAAGTTTCCGTCACCTTCAGTTCATAGCAAACCGAATACGACATACTAGACATTAAATCTCAAGGCATTAAATGGGAGATTTGAGGAGATATGCGCTCAACTGCAATGATATAGTAATGGGAGAGGCGATCACTTAAGTAAGGAATTCATACAATCAATATTTGGACATAGGAAGAATTTAGAAAAAGCTTGATAAATGCTATGAAATATTCACTGAGTTTTGTCTTAAAAAGACGGTGGTATTAAATGTCAACATACTAGGGACAATGACACCGTAACAGCAGCTCTAACTGAACTGAAGTAGTAAATCGAATGTAGAAAATAGCATAGGAACTTGCTGTGGGATGGACAAGTGTCTCATAGACGTAGTATATTCACGTCTTGATATGTCCTCCCTCAATAAACTACAAGCCTATGAATTAATAAACCAGTTATAAAACATTCCAATGTATATTGTGTTAAAATTTAGATTCGATCTGATGACGAGGTTTTGAGAAACACATTCTTAAATGTGGCGTATGGTTGAAACACGCTTAAAAACGGGCGCTTTTTGTGTTCCAACTGCGATAAAAATATGAAAATATAAATTAAAAATTCCAAACCTACATGGACTAACGTAAAACAGAACGACGCGTGTCTAGAGGCTGCGATCGATAACGATTCCATAACAACAGGTTTTTTATTCAGTTTTTCAAATCGAAATCCGATGCTGTAAACAATTTGTCAAAGTTTATCAAGGGACGTTTCTGGAAAGTGTGTCTTTGAATGCTTGAGTCTCTCTCTTAATTTTGAAATTGTTGGGAACACCTCCAAAAATAAGCTGTGAATAGTACGTCTAATAACTCCAATACTAAGTTGCTCTATTACAATGTGAGGTCGTCCTGACAGTCGTCTCTTCTTTGCCGCAGGAGATTCTTATGTTTTTTTAAATGTCCCATGGACATTGCTATACGCTGATGATGTGAAGCTTGCGGCAGACTCCAGGAAGGATCTTGAAACCCAAGTGCAGACATGGCATGATCGTCTGCAAGGATTCGGTCTTCGTTTGAACATCCACAAGACTGAATACCTCGAAACGATTTCATCACCTGGAACTATAGGTATTAATGGAGCTCCTCTTACCAAGGTAAATACATTCCGATACCTAGGTTCACGATTGCATAGCGACAGCTCTGTGAATGAAGATGTGCGAGCACAAATTAATGCGACTTGGATGCGATTCAGAGATGTCACCGGTGTTCTTTGTGATAAGAAGATGCCTATCCGCCTAAAATCAAAGATATACCGCACAATGGTGAGACCAGTTGCATTATATGGTACAGAGTGTTGGCTAGCACCTAGAAGTGCTGAGCACTCACTTCATGTCATGGAAATGCGGATGCTGCGAAGATCGTTAGACATTTCTCTGCTCGACCATATCCCCAACACAACGATTCGACATATAGCTGGCGTGGCTCCAATCAATGAGAAAATGCAGGAATGGAGACTCCGTTGGTACGGACACGTTATCCGTGCACCACAAAGTTCAGTCATCGGCTCGGCCTACCATCTAACGGTCGACGGCCAGAGACAGCGTGGGAGACCAAAATTGCGGTGGCTGGACACTATTAACGCAGATTTACGATCAAGAAACTTGAAATCACGGGAAGCTTTAGATCGCAAGAAATGGCGTGCATTGATCCAAAAAGCGGACCCCGTTCCTACGGGATGACGCTAAGAAGAAGAAGAAGATTGTATTTATTCTCCTTCACTGTTTTACTTACCGAAGTGATATTCTAAGACAATCAGCTGTTCGTTGATAAATAAGAAACCGCTTTTCATGTAGCTTCTCGGCCTCTAGAGTAAAACAACATACGGCACTCACGATCATCTGAAGCTCACATACAGTAAATGCAGGTCTTGGAGGCATCTTGCAGGAATCTGCACTTACAACACTGAACAAGACTGAACTGATCTGATAAGAAGACGGAAAATGTGTTTTTATTTTACTTCACCACATCGGAAGTCCATTGACTCATATGTGGAAAGGCCAGTAAGTTGCAGGGGTGAGGCCAGGCTCGGAAGTAAACAGGAAGCATTGCATGTGCAACGATCTACCACAACATACACCTAAGACCGTTTGTTTGAATAAAATCTGATATCCAAACATTTATGACCTAACAAACTTTATCTCCTGCTGTTCCCAAGGTTGCAAGATCGAATCTTGGCGCAGTCAGTTGGCACTTCAGGGTGATTAAATAAAACGAAGCCATGCCAGATTTAATGACACGTTAAAGATTCTCTTCGGGGGAAATTCAGGCAACCCTGAGTCTCTAAAAGCCACGGTAATTAAAAGGGATGTAGGACTAATATTGTTATTATTATTGCCGACTCCGTGGTGTTCGGGTAGCGCGTCTGCCGGAAGCCCCGGGTACGATTCCCGGCTCCGTCAGGGATTTTAGAAACTGACGTGAGGGTTGGAACGGGGTGCACTCAGCCTCGTGAGGACAATTGAGTAGATGTCTGGCTGTGCGGCAGCTGGGTCACGGAAACCAAGATCAATGGCTGAGGGGACCCGACGCGCTGACCACGCGTCACCCCATAATCTTCAGGCCAAATGGCTGGGCAGCGGTCGCTTGGTAGACCTTTAGATATTTAAGTAGCAGCTGTTGTTTGGATGGTTTGACTGTTGGGACATGCGATATCTATCAGTAATGCCTCTCTGTTTTCCTTATTGATGACAATGATATCTGGCCGGTTGTTACTATTGTTATTATTATTATTCTTCTTCTTGCATCGTTATGCCCGACTCAGGAGCACGGTTGAACCTGTTTAGCTGATGTGTTGGCCTTCTTTTCCTTCCAAAATCTCTTCATCCTCTCGCTGAGCGCCTTTCTTCGGTCTTCTGTCCAAGTTATGGTGGCCCTGGTGTTGGGTTTGTCTTCAAATTGGTGATTGTCGATTAGGGTTCTGAATTTGCATCTGTCCTGTATAATATTGTCTGAAATGTTGATTTCCTGGAGATCTGTTTCAATTTCACGTAGCCAGCTGTTCTTGGTTTTTAGTGAGAGGGCCAAGTTGAGAATTCTTTTAGTCAATCTGCCATTGTTCATTCTGATAATGTGCCCGTAAAATTTCAATCGTCTTTTCCGAAAAGTATGAGACATTTTTTCACATTGGCGATATATTTCCTGGGATGACTTCTTCCTCCAGATTCCCTCTATAAAAACTGGGCCAAAAATTTTTCGTAAAATTTTCCTTTCTTGTTTTTCAATCTCTTTGGTTAAAGATTTGCCACCAATGATTAAGGTTTCTGATGCATATAACGCCTCCGGTTTGATTACTGTATTATAATGTCTAAGTTTTGCTTTCCGAGATATTGATTTTTTGTTATACCTATTCCAAGTGATTCTGTAAGCTTTCTGTAATTTGGAAATTCTCTCTTTATTTGCTTCACGGTTTAAACCAGAGGGCTGAATAATTTCTCCCAGATATTTGAATTCGTTCACTTGAAAGATTTTGCCGAATTTAGTTCTCATAGGTTGTCCGTCTAAGTATCGTGAGGCTCCTTCCATGTACTGAGTTTTCTCATAAGAAATTTGAAGTCCCGTTTTGATGGCAATTTCATGTAATTTTTCAATGGAATGAATTGCTTCTTGTCTGTTATTAGAAAGGATTGCTATGTCATCAGCAAAGGCCAAACAATGTACATGAATTCTATCTTTGAGTAGTCTGCCAAGGGTTATTCCCTTAGTTTCCTTTTCCCAGATCCTGATTATCTTCTCAAGTACGAGGCTGAACAGTAACGGAGATAATCCGTCTCCTTGGCGGACCCCAGTGTTAATTGCAAAAGGCTCAGATATTTCGCCGAGGAATTTAACTTTTGACGTAGTGCCAGTTAGTGTTTGTCTGATTAATTCTCTTGTTTTTCTATCCACTTGAAATTCTTCTAGAGTATTGAAAAGTGTTTGACGATCTATAGAGTCATATGCTTTTCTGAAATCTACAAAGGTAATGACTGTCTGTCTGGTTTTGCGCATTTGTAGGATAGTTTTGAGATTGAGAATTTGTTCCGTACATGATCTTCCTTTTCGGAAACCTGCCTGGTATTCTCCAATCAGACGGTCTGTTTGTTTCTCAAGTCTAGTGAGCAGGGCTTTGGAGAAAATTTTATAAATAACTGGTATCAAGGAAATTCCTCTATAATTATTGATGTTGGTTTTATCCCCTTTCTTGTGCAGTGGATGGATTAGCGCACATTTCCAATCCTCAGGTATTTCTTCGGTGATCCAGATGTTCTCAAGAATTGAGTGGATTTTCCGGGCTACGTTCTCACCACCTATCGTTAGCATTTCGGCAATTATACCATCTTCCCCTGGGGCTTTATTATTTTTGAGTCCATGGATTATTTCTTTAATTTCTTCCAATGTTGGGGGTTCTGAATCTTGGTTGGATGTTTGTTTTTCAAAGATGAGTTGTTCTTTAGGGGATTCACAGTTTAAAAGATCCTTGAAATAATCTGCTAGAAGTTTGCAATTTTCTTGATTATTTGTTTCCAATGTCCCATCCGGGCGTTTGAAGCAAAGACTGGGTGCCTGATAATTTGATAATTCTTCTCTGAAGGTTTTGTAGAAGTTTCGTGTATTGTTTTTAGTAAAATCTTGTTCAATTTCAGCCAATCTGTAGTGATCGTACTTGCGTTTTTCAGATCTGATGATTTTAGAGGTTTGTTTCTGTACTTTGGTGAATTCGTGCCAATTTTGTTCCGTTTTGTGAGAATTCCAATTCTGCCAGGCTTTAATTCTGATGTTTATAGCCTTGTCACAGGTTTCGTTCCACCACCTATGCTTGCGTTTCCTGGGCGGTGTGCCAATGTTTTGAGAAGCTTTCGAAAGTATATCTTTGAGTTCTAACCAGCCAGAAGAATCGTGAGTAGGGATACTTTCTTGGAAAGTACTGGCGTTCTGTTTAAGAAATTCTGGATCGACGCGCAGATTTTTTGTTATTTTTGGTTTGGATCTGTTTGGTTGAAATTTTACCTTGATTAAGGATAGATGGTGGTCAGAGTCAATGACTCCTTTCTTGACTTTGACATTCATAATTTCTTTTTGATTCTTTTTGGAAATAGCCACATGATCTATTTGAAATTCTCCTAAGTGAAAATTAGGGGATCTCCAGGTCTTTTTCTTGTGTGGAAGTGCCAGGAAATGTGTTGACATTAGTTTGAGATCAAAAGTTTTGCAAAAATCAAGTAATCTTTCTCCATTTTTATTAGTTCTATTGTGTGCTGGATATAGTCCTACAATGGTCCTGAATTTCCTTTCTCTACCAATTTGGGCATTAAAATCTCCCAATAGGATTTTTATGTGATGATTTGGAATGATGGCTGTAGTTTCTTCCAGCAGTTCCCAGAAGTCTTCCACCTTTTGTGGATCTTTACGATTGTAGTTGTTGGTGGGTCCATGCGCATTAATAAGCGTATAAGCTTTGTTTCCTGATTTAACGGATAGTGTTGAAATTCTTTCAGAAGGCGAGGAAAAGTTAAGCACTGAGTTTATAATGTTTTTTCTGACAGCAAATCCAGTGCCAAATTGTAGTGGCTTCATATGGAGGGAGATTGCTGGCTTGCCTTTATAAATCCTATAATTTCCTGATTCAAAATGATTTTCATCCGTGTATCTGGTTTCCTGTAGTGCTAAAATTTGGATGTTGAAGTTATCCAACATGTCTGTTAATTGTTTTAACTTGCCAGTTTTCCGAAGTGTGTTGATGTTTAAGCTACCAATGAAAGTTTTGCATTTTGGGCGAAGAGATTTGGGAAGCTCCGATACATTCCCGCATGATGTTCTCGGTCCCCCAGAATCCGATGACCGAGAAAAATAACTAGTATGTCTACTAGGGCCTGGGGTAGTTATATTGTAGGTTGTTTCCTTCATGCTAACAAGTTGAAAGTAGTGGGGACATCGATCTATGTCGGTGTCATGGTTACAACTGAAGTAGTGAGCTTCAGAGGTTGCTGAAGATGTTGTCAAGCTGTGCCTGTTTTTGGTCCACGAGAGGTATTTTATTTCCCTCAAACCCTCCGGACAAGTCCGGCGAGCCTCCCTATCCGCCACCTGGGACGCGCCCGATAGGGGAACAGGCAGAAACCCCCACGGGGTTATTATTATTATTATTATTATTATTATAAACTAAGCCGTGCCCAGTGGGTGAGATCATGGGTAATGATGCTGCGTCTTATATCGGCCAATACGGAGGAACTGTGCTTCGTTTGTGGCTTCCCGGGAATAATAGTGGCTTTACTTTTGGTGCTGAATGTGTGTTAGTGTTATCTAGTGTATGTGTTCCTGTGTAATAGTGTTTTAAAGTAATATTTAATATGAATGTTGTGCTATAAATGTCCGCCATCTTGGTAATTGCGACAATTATTCCATAGATAACACTATCTAGAGGTCACTCCGTATATCTGACTAACACCTTTGACCTAACTGTCTCCATTTTGTTTTCTTTTGTCATTAATCCCATGGAGGCCATGAATAGGATACGTACTATTCTGTATAGTCTCGGTGTTACCTAGGTCACACAACCGGCCACTATTGTCAGCCATCTTTACGACCGGCAATGTGACGCTTTTGTACTAGACAGCATACTACATTATTACCTAGTCAGCTCACATGGGGGTTTAGTTCCGAACTGAGTACGAGCTAAGCATAACCCTGCGTGAGACACTGGGAAGGGGGCCCTCAACCCCGACACGGCGCGTTCCGATGGCTGATGGGGAATTTCCTGTAGATATACAGGAAAGGTGCGAATAAGACCTAGTCAAATAAGCACCCGCGGATCAACTGAGGTGAATAAAACAATGGCCAACGGCTTCGATGGCAGAGGAGGACCTATATCTCAATGGCAGCGAGGGTGGAAGAACCAAAATTGAAATCCACTTCGCGTCTGACTTGGATCGAGCGGCAAAGTGGTCAGCGTCTGCTTACCTAGTAGGTACGGCTGCATAGCTTATGTTCCAGGAACTAGCAATCCCTGGTCCTAAACTCCCAGTGGAAACACTGGACTAATCCTTGATTACAAGCAGTTACGATTCGTGCGAGTAACTACAGAATTACCCCAGGTGGTAACCAATCCACCCGTCCATGGACGGCAACCAGGTTTTCGGACTCTGGGGGACCTGGGCAACCACGATCACAGAGAAAGTCGGAGTTCTCTGGCAAACTACCATCAAAGACACCCACATACATCGGGACCTTCAACATCAACACATTACTAAAACCAGGCAAACTACACACCTTAACATCAGAACTAGATCGACAAAGGATACAGATACTAGCTCTTCAGGAAACACGCTTTACAGATGAGAGCACACTAGACTATGGTAACTACCGTATTTTCAAAAGTAAAACGGACAAACGAATAGGAAGAGGTGGCACCCCCCTCTTGGGTATGGCATTTGTAGTTCACAAGAGCATAGTTGATTCGATAAAAGAAGTCACTCCCATAAGTAATAGAGTAATGACTATGCGCATACAATGTGCGAACAAAAAATACACATTAATTAACGCACATGCCCCCACGAACATTGAAAATAAAAGGGACTTGCAGAAGGTAGAACAGTTCTGGTCTAAACTCGAAAAGATCGTGGCAACGGTTCCTAGAGAAGACACAAGGATATTACTAGGTGATTTCAATGCACAGATTAGCAAAGAAAAAGAATACCAAAAGACTTAGGCAAATACCCAGCTCATAAATTCACCAACAAGAATGGCATGAGACTCATTGAACTGTGCCAACAGAACAACTTGAAGATAATGTCCACCTCTCTGAGGAAGCACCCTCGAAAATAGAAGACTTGGCGATCACCTGTGCAATCTCTTGGAGAATATCAGATTGACCATGTGGCCATCACACATCCTTTACAGAAAGAAATTCATGATGTGCAAGTTCGAAGAGGAGCCAATATTGACTCCGACCATTATCTAGTGCGAATCAAAGTGAAATTTACCCCGAAAAGAATCCACCCCAAGAAATCTCATCTTCAGAAATTTGACACGAAAAAGATAAAGGAAAGTAACATAACAGAGGAATGGGAAAAGGAAAAGGCAAGCACCTGGACGCAGTTCCATGACAAGATCATTACGAGAGCTAAAGAGACTATTCCATTGAAGAAGAATACGAAACACCCGTGGTGGGATTCTGCATGTGAAGAAGCACTGGAAATTACAAAGAGAGCTTTTCAGAAATACAACAGTAAGAAGTCACTCGAGACTCAACAACACTATCTTCAGACCAGGAAGGAAGTGTCAAAAGTAATCAGACAAACTAAGAGGAAACACATGAAGGACCAATTGGAATCTATAGATCAAGACTTCCGAGATCACAAAACGCGAGATTTCTACAGGACGTTCGCAGGAAGAATCCGAGGATACACCCCACAGAACTTGTGTTTCCGAAAACAAGACGGAAACCTCGCGTTGTCCAACCGGGATAATTGTAGTGAACTGGCTCGGTATTTCTCCGAGTTACTCAATTGCGAGGAGCCAACATCACGATGGCCCAAAGAGACTCCCGTACATGTAAACCCTGAATCTCCACCACCTACTAAAGAAGAAATCCAGAGACACATTTTCAGACTCAAAAGTAACAGGGCGTCTGGAGAAGATGGCATAGTTGCAGAACTATTAAAGGACATAGGCCCAAATACACTTGAGGAGCTCACACTAATCATCATGGATATCTGGAAAACAGAAAGGCTACCTGAAGAATGGAAATGTGCACTCATCCATCCGTTATACAAGAAAGGTGACAGAACGGATGTGAATAACTACAGAGGGATTTCTCTTCTTCAAGTCACCTACAAGATTCTCTCCGCGTGTCTTCTTCAAAGAGTACAAGAACAGCTTGAACACAAAATTGGTGAATATCAAGCTGGTTTCCGACCTGAGCGTTCTTGTGTTGAACAAATTCTTAACTTGAAGACGATGTTGAAATATAGAGCGTCCCGAAGCTCTCCGATCATTTGTAGTTTCGTCGACTTTAAGAAGGCATACGATTCGGTCGATCGACAGTCTCTCTTTAACATCTTAGAAGAACTAGGACTTGATCCAAAGACATTAAGACTCATCAAGGAAACACTCACGGGCACGAAGTCAAAAGTAAAATTTCTGGGTGAATTATCAGAGCCCTTTGCGATTAAGACCGGCGTGCTCTTCATCCTTGTTCTAGATAAAGTCATTCGAGAATGGGAGAAGGACTTGAATGCCCAGAAGCTCTGGAAATCCATTCAACTTGGACGAAAGCATGATGACATCAAGGTCAGTTGTTTAGCTTTCGCAGACGACCTAGCGACACTAGCAGACAGCGATATTTTAGCGATCAAACAGATTGAAGTCCTCAAGGAATGCGCTGAGAAAACTGGGTTACAAATCTCATTCGAGAAGACCAAGTTTATTTGCACTAGGTTCGACATCCAGGAACTACAAACAAAATACGGGCATATCAAACGGGTTCCACACTTTAAATATCTCGGTGAGAACCTAGAACCAACAGGATTGGAAAAGGAAGCTCAGAAAGTTCGATTACAAAAACTTAAAAGAGCGTATTGGAGAACCCGTGACATCTACAACAAGAAATGCATGTCCATACTGTACCCGTTCGTCCTGGGGATGCGATGACCCATCTGCTATTACATCGCATTCCTGGATTTCCAGGACAGAGCGGAGTTAAATGAACATGAAGTCAAATAAGGAATGTGTCGGAAATTCAGTTGAAATATCACAAAAGCAGAGGGTAACACGAGATAAAGTATCTCCAGGGTCGTTACGGGCTTAAATTTAATTTAAAAAAAAACAAATATAAATGGGCGCCATCAACTGAATCCCTAGCAAACCACATCCTTCCTGGTTAAGCCTTAATTAAGACAAGGAAAGAAATAGGAAAATCACATCATCATCAGATCACAACTAAGATAAAAACAAATTTTATAACAACTTTGATAGTCAGACAGACATATTAAGCACTCATCCTACCTGAGAGCATGGTCGAATGCCAACGTTAAATTGTCATTGTCCAGAAAATCGAACCATCTCTATTCTACTCAAAGTGTATTTAATCCACATAAAATAGGAAAAATTTCTAAAGTTCTCTTGGGTTCTCAGGATCACCGTAGCACTATGTCTTTGCGTCACTGACATTCGTGATACCTGAGACCTAACTTCTCTTTAAATTAACATCATGAATGTGGATGTAAAAATATTAATTAATCTGTGTAAACACATATATTCTAATCACATATTTAAATATCACATAATTTATGGCTTGCATGGCATTATTCAAATGCTGAATATGTTAGTAAATTGCTCCTAAACATCGAATACTTAATTTACTCTATTTACACTGTCATTAATAATTGCTTGTTTGTGAATCACAGAAAATCCACTACTCATTGGTTATAATCATCATCATCATCAAAATTAAATATTTCTCACATTAGTTCTCATCTCAAAATTCAATATATTCAAGTCAGAATAATTAATTCATTATCATCAAATCATTTAAATGAATATTATAATCATCAATTCTTTATGCTCTCTAATTATTCACACACTCTCATTTCATCATCTCCTTCAGATTAAATCATCTCAAATCATCAATATAAATTGTTTAATTCATCAACTCAAGTTGCAATTCTTCAAATCATTCAAATCATATCTCTCAATTAAATTTATTTAAATCCATTCAAATTTATTAATCATCAGCTTCTTTGGTTAATTATCACCTTCTAATTCAGTTATTCATCATCTATTTAATCATCTATTAATTCATTTAAATCAGCTTATTTATTCAATCTTTAATTCATCCATTTATTTAATTCATTGATTTATTCCAAAATGTAATTTATCAACTTATCTAAATTTTATTCATCTGGTTATTTAGATTCTTATTATTTCATCTAGTCATTCTGATTTTTATTTCATTAGGTCAGATCATTAATATGCTTAAATTTCAGATTATTATTTCTTTAATTATTATTATCAGAAAATCTTGTATTATCAACATTATTTATTTCTTTAATTTCCTCACAAATTGTTTGATATGGGTTTATAGAACGTTGTCTTACAGTTTTATCACTTCCAAGTTATATCTCGCATTTAACTATCATGCCAAAAAAATATTATTGCCTTCACAAAACCACGTTGGATCTCACTATCCACAACTTCAATATATATTCTCACTTTATCAAATACCACATTTGAATACCACAATTATTCCACAAAACTCCATAAATATTCAGCGCACAGCATGAATCTCAAAATTATGCTAGACTGGGTTCGACAACCTCATGTCTGCCTCAAAATACATTAGCAATATTGCAACTTCCACTTGGCAACTTCCACAAAATGCCTATCACAAACTTCACTTAACCACGTTGCATGATCTACAAAAAATATAACTGGCTTCAAATTATCAACGCACACAATCTCCAATAACTGTAATTAATCTGATCACATCTAGACAACTTCTTAAACAATTAGGAAAAATATTACCTCAGAAATCGAAATCAAATTCAAGATTTGCTTTCAAATAGCATAAATTCTCTTAAAATTCTCATAATTCACTTCACAGAAAAACACCAATGTGTTATAATCTCTCACATCAAAATATGCAATACTGATCTGCCTCAAAATAAATCTGACCATTAATGATTCATCTTACAAGATTCAATTACTTTAAATCCTTCTCAAAGGTATTAAATTCAACCATGAAAATTATCAAAAGCATCAGCTGTATCAGCTGTTAAATTGAAAGTACTCTCAAAAGAGTATAGCAACAAAATATTGGATTGGCAAACAAGAATTACGAAACGTAACCCTGCTGACATGTGTTTTTAATTTATTTAATAAAATTCGACTGATATGTGACTAGTAGTTCCTTGTTTGATCCTCTTACAATCTCAAGTACACTCGGATGATAAAAATGAGTTCCTCAATGGCAAGTAAAGATGAGTACCACCACGCAATCGTATAAATACGAAAGGCCTTGCCCCGTTGTCTAACATGATAATGCTCTGAACGATGGGTAAAGATGTGTACCACCACGCAATCGCCTAAAGCGAAAGGCCCCATCTCGTCGTCTAATGAGTGAATGTACCAGATTGGAATCAACAAGTCTCTAGTTGTCACATAAAAGCGATAGTCATTCACTTGAGTGAATAACATCTTAATATCTCCAAACAATCCAATGGAAAAAATCCCTACTGATGAATAATACACACTCGCTAGTATGCAATGAACTGACGAAGTGATTTAAATAATCCAATTGCAGATCACGAGTTCGAAATACTCGCCACAAAAAAAATAACTATCCAAGAAAAACTATCCTTACTGGAAAATGTCTAAAAGACCAAACATCTGCTTAATAAAGCCAACCAATGGTGAGAATTTCGTATAATGGTGCCTGCCATATATGGTAACGCCATATTCTAGCAAAATTTGGAGCAAATAATGTTTAAGCCATGTCTAAATAATTGTAGAACTCCTACTAGAAATATATACAAGTATGCCCAGTGCTCATGAAAAAATCATATCAGAAAGTCATAACTCTTACAGTACCTTCTCATATCAGCTGTTAATATATTTCAAAGATCGTCGATTATCCTCGTGTGTAATAAATTTCTCGAAAGATCGACGTGAATATCGTATCACCCACGCAATAACGATTGCCTTCATACCCCAAGTGAATCAGCTGTTGGACATCCTCTTCTTCAGGAACCGAATCCATCGCTCTGTGGTGCCATCGCGTCTCTGTCTTCGTTTACTCCGACATGATGAACTGCATGTTATCCATAGCGGATACTGTCCAAATGCTTACGTAAAAGTTCATAAAAGCAGCGTACCCCATGTTCTTCTTCTATGTTACGCCACTGTCCCATATAATGTTCGGTTTGCTTGTTAAATGTTCAATCTCCACAGTGGTTAAGTCTCACTTGCAGAAAATAAATTTTATTTATGAGAGTGTATACATTTTTGAAACACCCTGTAGCTGTGTTCGTACTCGATATTTTATAATAATTCATGAAAAGGAATTGTATTAATGCACGTGCCAATGTTCATAAGAGCATATACTTGTAACATTTCGTTTGCTTGAAAAGCGTTAATGTTGGTTTGACCCCATGGTCGCTCTACATGTTCCGTTATGAAATGCATAGTCGTAATGTCATTTGAACATCTAAGTTCATTTGAAGTTCACAATTGCAGTATATTATAACTATCAGCCTGCACAATTCGATTACTGAATACAAGTCCCAACTCAATGTTGTAACTGAATGTTGAAATGAAGTTCAGCTTCTTTAATGTTGCCTGCGTATAAAAGTCGGAACTAGCACACTCGGTTCTACTGCACTGTTCCAGAATGATCTACGCTTAAAGCTGGCCTCGCCATACCGCTTCGCTGTACTGTTCTGCGTTACAAAATGCAGCTCGAAATAAAGTTCTCAATCTCGTATTATAATGCTGTCCTAAACCCCGGCTCTTCTCCTGCTTACACGGCCCGTACAGCTTGCCTCGTAACCGGTCCTCGCGCCGTCTACCGTGCGTTGCTCGCCTTGACTCACTGACCTACTTTCCGCTAGGTGAAGTAATCCTGTCGCTTTCACTCCACGTAACAAGTGCTGTGCACCGCTCAACTTGCCGTACTCTCTGCGCATGTGTTCTACTCAGCCCTGACGACTGAACTCGACTGCTGTCTCTAGACTGCGTTGAGGAGCTCCTACCTGGCGCTGTCACGTGATGCTCCCCCACCTTCTGCGGTCATGCGTCACAAGTATAATCTCGACCACCATCATCTCGGCTATTAAGTTATACAATAACTTAAGGGATTATCTGTCTTTCTTCAAGTTATTATCATATATAATGCTTGACATTTCTTCTCTTCTGAGATGATATAATATCATGTTCCATATAGATCTTAATAAAACTTCATATTTCCTATAATTCCATCTGCTTGACTGGCAGTGCCATCTTAATCCTTGGCCTTCTACGTCATTTCCTAACATTCCTCTCGACTCGATCTGAGCGCTATCTTTACAATTTTTCCCATAAATCTCAACTACGGCTCAATGTCAGCTGGCGTAGCCGATAGCCTCAACTAGGTATCGGGTACAATACATACAAAAATCAAACACTATAATACGGTGATTAAACCTGAAGTGCTGTATGCAAGTGAAACCTTGGTACTTAATAAGAAAGGTGATCTGGAAAATATCTTGAAGGAGGAAAGAAAGATCTTGAGGAAAATTCTGGGCCCAGAGAAAAGTGAAGAAGGGTATAGACTCAAATCACGCAAAGCCACGGAAAAACTATCCAACCTCACCGCAGACATCAGGAAACGAAGACTGAAATTCTATGGACACGTTCACAGACTCTCATCTTCAAGGTTAACTCACAATATTTTGACATACTCTGGAAAACTGAAGAACGTATCTTGGATACAAGATGTTAAAAATGACCTGGAAAAGTCCCGGATAGAAACATCAGAAATACTAGACAGAAATGTCTACCGTCAGAAGATAAATAAATGGGTGGTACAGCCAGAGAATGAAATCCCCAGAAGATCGGGGACTAAGTGGTCAGAAGAAAGGAAACAAGCGCACAGTGAAAGAATGAAAGCAATATGGTCTGTTAGAAAGGCGAATCATAAATGTAATGCGTGATCCAATAGGGTCCATACGCACATAATAATAATTATAAACTAAGATTCAACACTACAAAACTGTAACTTTGCCCGAAGCCACTTATGCTTGCGAAACCTTGTTCCAAATTAAAAATGAAAGAATAACTGATCAGCTCCTCAAAACTGAAAGAAGAATTATCAGAACCTGCATAAATAAAAAAGTACCAGGTTGAAGGAGTCTGGAGAATCCTCTCCAATTAAACAGTCTATCGAGAGATTAACCCGGTTACCAGCACGATGAAGAAGAAAAGAATCTCTTATTTCTTTCACATCCTACGATTACCAGAAAACAGGATTTTACGACAACTAGTGATGAGAAATCTGGGAAAAAAAGACTGGAGGGCATTGGATCAAAGAAATTCAAGAGGATCTCAAAACAGTTGGACTGGAAATTACAGATGCAGAGAACAAGAATAAAATTACCACCCTTCTTAAGAATCACAAATTTTCATCAGAAATGATGCACAGGCGGCCTGCAGAGATTTCAGACGAATTAAGAACACTGTGATCAGAACGAATGAAGAAGTACTGGCCAGATAAGAAGAATCAAACAATACAACCTTCAAAGAAAAAGTGCAGGCTACATGGAAGACTCAAGTGGTCCAGTGTGGCCAATAAAGTTAATAATAATATTATTATAAACGTTAAATAGAACGAGGAAAATGATAGTGTTATTGAATTATCTGTAGGCCTATTGGCTGTTTCATAAATAACTTCCAAACACAAGTGCTCATACTATACTGTATTAGTCGACAGTAGCATACACGTCGATGCTTTATACATCTCGACTTAATAGCCATGTTATGGATTTCAATGGTTGTTAAAGTTTCTCACAGCATAACTTACAGATGCGTTTACTGAGCGATAGTATTCACAGCAAAAATCGACTGCTTTAAGTACAGCCTCCAGGAAAATCTGTAACAATTACAACCGATAATCTAAAAATGAAAAACAATATAGCTCCTATTGGAGATCCAAAGCTCTCATGAGAAAAGTTGATGGGAAATATTTATCACGACCTCTTAATACCATTTGCTTGAATTAATGAAGTTAATCACAAGTTAATTTTAAATAGCGAAGGAAGTTGGCCGTACAATTCCGAGCAAGGCGCGCCATGACACGTGGTTGTGCTCCATCTCGGCAACGCTGTACAGCTTTCCCCGTATCGTCCAGCTGCTGAACCATGCCATTTTATCCCGTACAAATACAAACCGATATAAAATAAGTGAATTCATTTATGTATTTCACAGTCAAACAGCATAACCTTTTGGTATAAGGATTACAACGCGACCAAGAACGCATTTCTCCAACCACCCCGAGACGAGAAAAAGTTACCTTACAAAAATGATAACAACTTTGTTACTTGGACACATACAATTTTGAAATTAATAAACCAGTTATAAAATATTCCAATGTATATTGTTTTCAAATTTAGATTCTATCAGATGACGGGTTTTTGAGAAACAAATTCTTAAATATGGCGCATGGTTAAAACACGATTAAAAGCGGGTACGTTTTGTGTTCCAACTGCGATAAAAATATTAAAATATAAATTAAAAATTCCAAACCTACATGAACTAACCTAACATAGAACGACAAAAGTGATGATGTTATTGGATTTTATCCAGGCCTATTGGTTACTTCACAAACAACCTTCAAACTGGACTGCACATAATATTTTGGTCGACAGTAGGCTTCCATTGTGTGCGGTCGTATTCTCTGCCAGCTCCGCTTTGATTTCTTAACATATTTATTTGACCTCTAATTGGTCTGTGATATTTGGGTTTTGTGATATATTGCTGGTTAGGCAATTAATTTTTCTTAATTCAATTTCATTTTACTGATTTTTGCCAGCGGATGATTGTTTCATTAGCTAACATCGTTGTGTCGTCTCGTCGATGTGATCTTATGGGCATTGATGTCATACTAAACTGCAATGCTCGTTGTTGCCTTAAGCGACATGTATTTATTTTGGGGGTTTATTTTCGATTTTATTTTTTGTGTTCATTTTCCCTCGCATGGGATTTTGGGGATCCCTAGCTAGCCCACATGTGTTTCTTACGTATGCAGTATTATATTCTTATGTTACTTCAGCCTGATGGCATAATGTTCTCTTTGTTTGAATTTTGGTCTTTCAGAATATATTCAATCTTTATCAAATCTTTTTTTTTTTTTCATAACCTTAGGATTCCTTGCTCACGTTCCTCTACGGACATCCCGGCCTTTGTGTCTGGCCCACACTTTCACTCAAAGGATTAATTCCTACGTTCCCTGTTTTGACTACCTTGGTAGCAGATGTCTCTAGTCAGAAACATGGGACACTGCGGTTCACATTTGGGGCTCAGGTGAAGTCCTGACGCAAATGTGGCACAGCGACTTCGGTGGTTGTGAATATTTCAGTCATGATGGTCTAAGAGATTGCTTGGGGGTAGATCTAGCGTGCTTTTAAGACATTCAAAATTCCATAGAAGGAAGTTAATTCTGACTCTCTGTTATTTGTTCCTGGCGTCGAAAAGAATGAAAACTTCTAACTAGTGTTTCCTCTGGCCAAAGTTACGGATCCATTACCTTCTGAATCATTGAGAGGGATAACAACTTTATAAGATTAGTGTGATCCTTTGGTCAGGAGTTATTCGCATTCTATAATCTCCATTACATTCAACGGCTTCAGTTTTATTTGTGTTCTGCTTTATTGTGATTAAGAGTTAGTCTGTTTAGTTTGAGCCAGTGTTTAGATTTATCTATAATTTCTTGACTCATATTTTTAATGATTTCTAGATCTTAATCAATTGTTACAACTAGGGTAAAGATGCCTGTGTGGTACCACTCTTCACATTTTGATTTATATCTGTCGTAAATGATAAAATTAACGATTTCTTGTAGTTTCCTCAATTATTGAACTAGCTATATTAACGCGTATATATTTATTGCATTAGATAAGTTAATCAGCACTGGGAAAGATATATAGAAGATTTTGTAAAGGTCTGCAACTAGTATGATTCAGGGAAATGTTTTCCCAAATTTCACCCTATGCATCCTAAATCTTACTGCACCCATTATTTGTCGATGTCAAGTAAGTGCAATTATAGTATTTAATTATGGAGAGATTTTTTTAAAATTTTCTATCATCATCATCATCATCATCGAAGTCCCACTCCAGTCACCCGGCGCCTACCACTGTCATTTAGAGTCTTCTCTCCTCAATGGATACATACTTCCATGAGCTTTTCTTTTGTCCTGACCGATTCGCCCATTGAAATCACCTCATATCAATACATGGCGTCCTCTGACTACTTCCTTGTGTATGGTCCGTTGTAGTTGTGCATAGAATTCCTCCTTATCTAGTACATTGGAATCTTCCGTTGGTGCATACACCTGAATATAGAACACTTCCAATTCCAAATCCAAATTGACAACTATTATTCTTGAATTAACTGGTTCCCATCCACTCACTCTCATTTCTAACTGCTCGCTTGTTATTATTCCTACTCCCTCTTTTGCTCGACTATCCATCCCAACTCCAGAGTACCTCAAAGTGTACCCTTCTGACATTCTCTTCATTCCGCTAGTTTGTGGTCCTTCATTTCCTGTATCAATTCCACTTCTTTACCAACAATTATCTTAATATTCCATGTTCCCAATCTCGTGTTCCGTTTCCACTCCGGTCGTCGTCGTTTATATCCGTCCAATCCGAGTGATTAGCCCAACGTGAAGTGGTTTGTTGGGTTACCTTCCCATCCTCCATATTTATTCCCTGGAGACAGGGTTCCCCAGATGGTCAGGGTTTGGGCAGGCATTTCCTCCTTACCCACTAAGTTATGGTTTAATGGTTTCAACTATTATTGGAAAATTCCTTCTTTCCTCATAAGCAAGTGCATGAGATCACTTATGAAGCAGAAGGCAGAGATGCCAAAAGTATTATAGATTATTTTGTATGCCCTCAAAATATCTGGAGTAACATTATGGATGTGAAGGTTATAAGAGGGGCAGAACTTGCAAAGGATCACAGATTGTTGGTGGCAGACACCAGGTTTAAAATACCAGCCAAGCCTAAAGCCAAGAAATTTGAGACGATTAAGTTGAGGGAACTGCAGAAGGAAGAAAAGAAGACTCGGTATGGAGAGATGGTGAAGACGAGATTACAAGGAAGAACAAATCTGGATGAAGACATCAACACTGTGTGGACTGATCTGAAAACAGTATTAATAAAGTCAGCAGTAGAGTATGTGGGAAAATAGTGGTAGATACAAGGAAGAAAAGAACTAGTTGGTGGAATGAGGAAGTGAAGCAGAAAGTGAAAGACAAAAAGGAAGCCTGGAAAAGATATATAGCATCACGGACTGAAGAAGACTGGAGAAACTATAAGGAAAAAAGGAATGAAGTGAAAACGAGAGGTGAAGGAAGCTAAAAGGAAATCTTGGGAAGATTTTGGAAATATGGTTGAAAACAACGTAAAGGAAAAGAACACAAGAAGTTTTTGTAAAACAATAAAAGCACTCAGAGGAATATATGGGATGCAGATAAGGACAATTAATGATGGAGATAAGCTGGTTTCAGTGAAGGCAGCTGTATTAGAGGTGTGGAGAAGGCACTATAAAGAAAAGTTTCAAAAACATGAGTCATTATAAGAAGAAGGAATTGCCTATGGGCCATATGAAAGGGTGAATGATCCCAAAATTGAAGGGGATATAAATGAAGAGGTGGTGGGAATGGCAGCTGAACAAGTTAAGACAGGGAAAACAGCAGGAATTGATGAGATAGCCCCAGAATTAATTAAATATGGAGGAATGGAGCTGGTAAAGTATTTAACTAAAATGTTCCAGAGAATGTGGGAAGAGGACAAATCCCAGAGGAATGGAGGAAGAACTTAATTATACTATTACACAAGAAGGGGAACAGCTATGACTGTAATAACTACAGGGCCATATGTCTGTCATCTACAGTCTACAAAATCTACACTCGTGTGCTGGAGAGGAGATTGAGGAGGGCGGTAGAAGAAGCAGGCTGCTTTTAGGCCTGGGAGGCAGACACAGGATCATATCTATACCATAAGAGCAATAATGGAAAAGACATATCCAAAAATCGGGACCTGTATTTAGCATTTGTCGATCTCAAAGCTGCATTTGACTCGGTACCAAGACAATACGTGTGGGAAGAGGATGCCAATGAAGCTTAAAAATGCTGTGAAGAGCATAAATAGACTACCAGTGGGAATAGTACGTGTAAATGGTGAAACATCAGA
Organism: Meconema thalassinum; assembly: GCA_946902985.2. NCBI lineage: Eukaryota > Metazoa > Arthropoda > Insecta > Orthoptera > Tettigoniidae > Meconema > Meconema thalassinum. The sequence goes on along the minus strand of OX336394.1, from coordinate 397,272,491 downwards.
ATAATTTCAAATGGAGAAAGGAATTAAACAAGGGGATAGCCTTAGCCCTTTGCTTTTCAACATCTTGCTAGACGAAATAACTAAAATATGAAAGAGAGGAACATACAGAACAAAGCTTGGAATGTGGAGATTACGACCGGTTTATATGTAAGTACTGCTCTATGCAGATGATATAGTATTGGTAGCTGATACACCAGAAAGACTACAGCAAGCAGTGGTGGTATGGTATGAAGAATTGAAAAGGAAGGGAATGATAGTGAATGAATAGAAAAGTAAAGTAATGAGGGTCTCAAAACAGAATAAACAGGAAGAAGAGCTCAATATCCACTGTAATGCAAAGACTCTTGAGAAAGTAGAAACTTTTTAATAACTAGGAACCATATTAGGTAATGATGGAAAAATTGAACCCGAGGTACTAAATAGAACTAAGAAAGCAGTATCAGCTTATTATCAGATGAATACCACAATAGTAGGGAAGAAGGAGATAAGTCTTAAGACCAAAAAGCAGATCTATAATGCAATCATGGCACCGATTACGCTCTATGGTATGGAGAGCTTGGCATTACAAGATAAACATCTAAGTGGGATTACTGCCACAGAAATGAAGTTTCTGAGGAGAGCAGTAGGGAAGACGAGAAGAGATCAAGTTCGAGATGAGAGAATTAGAGAGGAATTAGGACAAAAAGCAATGGGTGAAGTGGTTTAGGAACGTCAGTTGGGATGGTACGGACATGTTACGAGAATGGAAGAAGAAAGAAAAGTAAAACAAATACATAAAATGCGATTTGAGGGAGGAGCTGGACGCATTCCATGGGAGAATAGAATTGAGAGATTGGGACAGAAAAGGGGCGAGACTGTTGTGGAAATGAAGAGAATGTGCAGAAATAGAGCGGAATGGCAGAAAAGGCTCAAACGAGGCTATTCCGATGCTTGAAGGCAGAAGGGAATTGAAGAAGAAGGAGAAGAAGAAGAAGAAGAAGTCTGGAGAGAAAATATTTTATTTCGTTTAAATAAAATATGAGAGAGCTGAATATAATTTTAAGAAAGATTTGGGTAGCTTGAAAGAAAACAGTGAATGAGAATTTGATGTAATTTAAAAAAACAGAGGCGGTATGTGCAAGCCAAAGCAGCGAGGGTAGAGAAAAAGATACGAGTTCGGCCGTCCCACATAAACAAAAATGGTGAGACTAAAGGGATACCGCTTGCCAATCATTCTCAATAAATTGAAAGAAATAACACAATAGATGTGACACGCTTAAGAAAGGAGGCACGTGCGGAACAGAAGTGTGCCAACAAAAATAACACGCGACTTAATACAGCCAATAACCCAGCCATCGGGGGAGCAATCCAGCTCAACCCGATGCCGGTCCCAAGCCCGAAAATATGGGGAGGGTGAACGGCTCATTAGGAGTCGCCAATGCCGAGAAGGCGACTCTTACACGTACCGGGAAATGCTCAAGTTGGTAGGATAGCCTACCTATACAACTAGCAAATCTTACCCCTCATACAGAGGGGAGGGATGAGGGCGAAAACCTGGCGCCTTAAAACGGGGTATCTCGGCTAAGGTATGGTAACCACGGTCCTCCAGGTTGGGGTTTGGGCGTGGGGCCAACAACTCTACCCTAGAAAAGTTTCAAACGTTACTGAAACACATACAAGAGAAAACTGGACGGATACTTTGTCGACGACTTTTGGCTTGAAAACCTGGTCACGAGTGGGATGTAAGAATATAAGGACAATAGGAGGCGGGAAAGTTGGAGCTAATCTCCAGGGAGATGGAACGATACAAGTTGGGATACTTCGATTGAGTGAAACGTGATGGAACGGCTTCGGAAAACACAGGTTGAGAGATGGCAATACGCTGCTTTACTTGGGTAGAGAAGAAGAAGAAGACCATGAAATTGCTGTGGGCATTTTACTGACAAGGAGAAGCCTACTGGATTGGAAACCCGTCTCGGATCGAATCATTACAGTGCGTTACAAGACCCGAGTGAGTGCAGTGCTATGCGCCTATGGAACTAGCCGACCTCAAAGACAAGGACATATTCTATGGGCAGTTGGAGGGAGTACTCTCTAGCATTAAAAAGAAAGATATAACAATAGTGATGGAAGACCTTAATGCCAAGATTTGTAGTGATAATGAAGGGATAGAGAGAGTATTTGGGAAGCATGCTGCTGGGGTACAAAATGATAATGGCGAACGCTTTATTGACACCTGCCTGAACAACAGTCTGGTAATATTGGAGGAACGATATTCCCACATAAACTATGTCACAAGGTTACGTGTGTCTCGTCAAATGGTAGAACGCAAAACCAAATTGATCACATAGCGATCAGTCAGATGTTGAGGCGTTCGCTCCTCGATGTGCGAAACAGACGAGGCGCCGTCTGTGGAAGTGCTCACCACCTTGTAATGGCTGATGTACGACTAAAGATTGCCGCGGTAAAACATGATATAAGATGTGGCCAGAAAACTCCAGAATAAAGACACCAGGCGAGATTTTGTGCTGGAGCTGAAGAACCGATACAGTCAGTTGGAAATGGAAGACCGGAGTGAAGAGAAGGCCATAACAAGGATAACAGTTGGACGAAGATCAAGAAGACATTCCTGAAGGCTAGTGAGAAGGTGTAGGGATTTCAAGATACCAGAAGAAAGCCATGGATATCTGATAACACCTGGCAGAAGATTGAAGAGAGAAGAAAGATGAAGGCCTGATCATTCAATGCCGAGACGAAACACCACCTCAGGGAGAGTTATAATGAAATCCACCGGCAAGTGAAAAGAGGTGCGAGAGCTGATAGAAGGAATCAGGTGAACCAGCTGGCAGGAAAAGCCCAGGAGGCAGCAGCAAGAGGGGACTCGAAAGAATTGTATTGCATCACCAAGCAGCTGTCCGGGAAATGCTTCAACGAAAGCAAACCTGTGAATTCAAAGGAAGGGGAGCAGCTGACCAACCGTGAGGAGCAGGTAAAACGCTGGAAAGAACATTTTAGAGAGGTACTTAACAGACCTTGACACAACAGGAACAGGAGGAACAAGTTCAAGAGGCAATTCCTGAATCGCAAATTAACACACACCCTCCGAACAGAAATGAAATCCTCAAGGTTCTCATAAGCCGTAAGACGGGCAAAGCACCTGGCATGGAGAACTTAGTGACGGAAGTACTCAAGGCAGACTACGAGACAACCGCAGATATGCTTCTGTCAATGTTCCTAGAAATTTGGGAATCGGAGACCATCCCGGAAGACTGGAAGAAAGGAATCCTAATAAAATTGTCCAAGAATGGAGATCTAACGGAATGCAACAACTGGCGGGGTATCGTACTCTTGTCAACACCGAGAAAAAGTTTTTCAAGGATCATCCTCAACCGTATTTGAGCACCATACGACGGAAAGTTCAGGAGGAACCAGACTGGATCATGCACGGACCAAATCAACACCTTGAGGATCATTATTGAGCAATCCATGGAGTATAGGTCCTCAGTATATTTGGCGTTCGTTGACTTCGAGAAGGCGTTCGACAGCGTACAGCGAGAAGCCATCTGGAAAGCAATGCAGAGTTATGGCGTACCACGAAAGATCATCAACGTGGTGAAGATGTACAGAGGATATACCTGCCAAGTGAAATATGAAGGTAGTCCGTCGGAACCGTTCAATATAGAGTCATGAGAACGACAGGGATGTTTGCTGAAACCGCTGTTATTTCTATTGACGTTGTACCGAGTCATGAAGAACGTGGTTGAACTGAAGAGGAGGACCCTGACTGACCGACTGGAAGATTCACCTGGAAGCAGAGGCTCAGAGAGTTGGCCTTAAAATCAATATGGCTAAGACAAAAGAACTCCGGGTGAATACCAAAAACCGATCTCTTCTTATTGTTACTTCGGAACGAATCTCTGTCCATGGATACTCTGAGAACTTCAAACTTCGCATAACATTTCACCATCTGAACTTCAAGACAGCGACACTCTCCAAGCCGGCCTGACGTCATCACCTCACCTGACCTCGTGTCTTGGCAGCGCGACTTCGTCCATGTGTTGGAGCCTGGCTACCATTTTGTGTTCGACAAAATATCTGGCTACAATATTCGCAGCTTGCTTCATTGGTTTTCAACATTACTTCGCTTTCATCGCCTGCAACTTAGTCATTTCTTCGCTCAGGCTATCATCACCGCTTCATTCTTCATAACAGCCAGGCATATTATCATTTACAGCACAGCTCGCAACTCCAACTTCACGTCGCACGTTATACTGCATTGCCTGTGAGCGGGGTCCATAGTATCAGCATATCTCATCGCTAATACAATACACAGCGCCTACAGTACATAGCTACCTTCGTGCTGTATTGTAGTGGTTATCGTACTGATATCCGCTTGTTATAGCTGTACTTTTCAACATTATTTCATTCTCCGCCACGTGACGTCATCATTCGTACTCCATTCACACACTCATACATACATTATTCTACACTGTTCGTCCGGAGATATTTCTCTCCTGACTTTATCATACATTCTACCCACTACATTCATCACATTCATTTCCTTGTTAGTCACCGGCTTCGCCCGCTCTTTTAAGCAGTGAACTCCATATCATTCATCGCACCGTTTGCTTCGCTTAGTCACCGGCTTCGCCCGCTACTGTACACACATCCACCATATCATTCCTCCTACATCCCCACGCCTGGCTACCGGCTTCGCCCGCTCCTTTCATTCTTTCCATCTTACATTGAACGCACATTGTGTCGCTTAGCCATTGGCTTTGCCCACTATACTACATACATCACATTTTTCATCCCTTCCTTCTAACCATTCCCTTCTCATAACTTATTTCACACTTCCGGCCGCATACTAGCAGACTGCCAGGCCTTATTGCTACTGCAACATCGTGCCCCATTTGACCTCATACCTCACACACCACCCCATAAATTCCCACATTCTCCTTCACCATGGGCAAAGGCAAGGGCAAGACCACTCCACCCACCCCTCCTCCCCCCAAGCTGCCACCCACCCGCTCAACTTCTAGCACCAAAGGTGCCATTCCTAAAACGACGACTTCCACTAACCCTGCCACCGCAACCACCCTGGGGACGCATCAGCATCTCCCACTACTGGTCCTTCAAATTCCCAGCCGCACCGAGAAACGCCCACGGTCCGACACTTCAGACACGGAGGGGGGGGGGGGGGTAACCACTCCCGTCAACGGGTCCATGAGGGCATGGATGAATCTCAAACTGCCTCCAGGCGCCATTGTAGCCCACCGCCCAACACTTCTTTTCTCCCTGCACCCAACGACCCCCGACTCCCCGCCACGGGACCCGTACCTAACTTTACCCCCGCTACAATTGCACCACCATCCCTTCCTTCCACGCTACCTTCATACGCCTCCAAGGCCTCAGAGCCGCCGTATAAACATGTCTTCCTGTTCCGTGGTCACACCTTTCCCACGAAGTATCAATTCACAGATGCACTTCGCCGCATATTCGGGCACTCCAACTTCTCCGCCACTGCAGCCACGAACGGTGTCTACGTAAAAACGAACGACGACGCCACTGCCGCCGTGCTCCATAGCCCAGACGTGGTGCAACAACTCGGCCCACAGGTGATCGCGGAACCCCTCCGGGCCAGACAAAATCCCCCTACCCTTCCCCCTCCACAACGTAACCCGCACTTCTCGTGCGTGATTCGGGGCGTCGACCCCGATCTCACCGAGGAGGTGGTCCTGCAAGAACTTCGCCTGGAGCAGGTCGATGCATGCAAGGCATTCCGCATCAGGAATGCGGACGGTCCAACGTGGATGGTTCGCATTCTCCTGGTGACGCAAGCGGAAGTGGACAGGCTTCTGACTAATGGCGTCTACCTCTACCGGTACCACCATCGCGTGGAACCTTCCAAAGCTCCCCCCCCCCCCCCCCCCCAGTAGCCTTGCGATGCAACCGCTGTTTGGTTTACAATGACCACACCACCGAGCAATGTCGTGCTACCCCACGCTGTGGCCACTGCTCCCAGCCATCTCACACCACCAACAAATGTCCCAACACCGCCCTCCCACCTCGCTGCCACCAATGTCACGAGGCACACCCCACTTATTCACACAAATGTAAATCGAAACCCGCTCCCATTCCCAACCACCCCGAAACTGTTCCACCCATTAAATCCATAGATCCCCCCACCCCTCAAGCGCAATCACAGTTCCCTTCCCCCTCCATAGAAGACCTCATCTGCTTCATGGTGGTATCCATCCATAACATCCTCCCCTACCAACGACCACTCATACTTACACAACTCCAGATGGAGGCTCAGCAGATATTCGGAGTATGCTTCCAGCCGTCATTCTCGGGGCCGTTAGCCCACTTCACCTTCTTCCCCCACCCCCGCGTCACCGCTGTATAACCCCCACATGGCAGCGCAACCAACAAGACAACGACCTCCACGGCATATCTCCATACTATTTCATAATGTCTGCTCCTTTCACGCACGTCGTACCATTCTTATCCATACCCTCGCCGCTCATAACATCGACGTCGCTCTCTTGAACGAGACCTTCCTCCGTGGAGTTGACCACGCGCTCCTCCCAGGCTACACTCTCCTTCGAGCTGATCGCCCTCACAATCTAGGTCGAGGCGGATCCGCACTAGCTTACCTCCCATGCTATCACATCAGACACCACATTCCCCCACCCACCCTCCATTTTCCGGAAAGCCTTATCGCCACGGTCTACTTCCCATCCCGTCTTCGCCACCCCCTACCTAAAGTTTTCATAGCTCACGTGGCCGAAACCTTCCCTCATTTCCTCATAATGGCCGACTTAAATCTCCACGACCGCTCGGCCCGGGAACTCCGCAGTCTGGATATATATCTAAACCATATCAACGCCTCACTGGTTCCCCTCAGTAGGATATAAAGGGCGGTTCTGGCACAGGGGCTAATGGGCAAGATGGCCGCCGCGCGCAACCAGCCTTATGTTATTCTTATGGAGGGGTCATTCAGAGCTGGCACAGGGGCTAATGGGCAATATGGCTGCCACGCTGTCACAGGGAGAGGTTGGCCGTGTAGTTGCTAAATGGAATATTTATTATTATTATTATTATTATTAGGTAATTATTAATTGATCATGTGCAATCCAGACCAGCTTTATATTGTCAGCCACTTAGTGTAGTGGCTAGCATTCTTGGCTGTTACTGCTAAGGCCCGGGTTTGAGTCCTGGCTCTGACAAGAAATTTAATTTCTGGTCTCACGAGTGGAACGGAGTACACTCAGTCTTGTGAGGCAAAAGTGAGAAAAGGCGGGTTTTAATTCATACCTCTGCCATTCAGCCTAACCCAACTTCATTTAACCTCACCTAACCTAACCTAGCCTAACCTAACCTAACCTAACTTCAAAGTAATAGCAAATATGAGAGCAAATGTGAGAGCACACATAATAAACTAAGTTATAACCTAACCTAACCTAACCTTACCTAACCTAACCTAACCTAACTTCAAAGTCAGAGCAAATATGAGAGCAAATGTAAGAGCACACATAATAAACTAAGTTATAACCTAACCTAACCTAACTTAACCTAACCTAACTTCAAAGTAAGTGCAAATATAAGAGCAAATGTGAGAGCACAAATAATAAACTTAGTTATAACCTAACCTAACCTAACCTAACCCACAGAAACCTCATTTAAAGATTTTAGATTTTGCATTTTAACATTTTACATTTTAACATTTTAGATTTTAGATTTTTTCATTTTACTTTTTTAGATTTTACATTTTTGATTTTTTGTATTTCAGTTTTAGTTTTTTTAGATTTTACATTTTAAATTTAATATTTTTTGATTTTAGATTTTACAATTTCCATTTTCCGAAAAGAGTCACTTACCTAACCTCACTAAACCTAACTTTACCAAACCTAACTTAAGCTAATCCAAAGGGCTAATGCACATACACAAAGTATATAAGGACACATGCAACTCTCCTTATGCTAGTCTTATTGGCTACTGTACAACATGATCACTACCCAACCGTTTTTTTTTCATTTTGTTGTTTACTCATTTGCCAATTTTCCAATTTCCCATTTTCAGTTTTTTTAAATGTCAGTTTTAAGTTTTTTTAATTTCATAATATGGAAACATGGATTTTGCATTTTGTTGTTTACACATTTGTCAATTTTCCAATTTCCCATTTTCAGTTTTTTTAATGTCAATTTTAAGTTTTTAAATTTCATGATATGGAAACATGGATTTTGCATTTTGTTGTTTACACATTTGTCAATTTACCAAATTCCCATTTACAGTTTTTAAAATTTTAGTTCAATGTTTTTTCTATTTTGTCAATATGGAAACATAGATTTTCCAATTTGTGTGTTTTACATGTTCATTTTGCATTAGGAGTGGAGAGAGGTGGGTAGTAATTAAAAATGTACAAGCAGTGTCCATACAATATTTTTTATTTTAAATACATGTTCACTATTTACACTTAAATACATTTTTATATATAGTCTATTTTTTGTTATAAATTGTACAGTTGTTTTTATTTTTGTTTTCTATTTTATTTATTTTTGATTATGAATACTATTTTTTTTATTTTTATAGTGCCATGGTTTTATTTACTAAATAGTTTTGTTTTATGTATTTGCTAGTTGCAGGCAGAAGATTTTGATATTCATAACTTAACTCTTTAAGCATGGTCAATGATTGAGTAATGACCATAGGCATGTGTACCTATACCATTAGCATCAATCACTCTTTTATCATCACCAGGACACAAAGCAATTTTGTTTAGCCTTATAGATGATATGTCATGTTGTTTAGAAGCGATAATGTTCATGGGTATTCTTTTTACATTGTTTTTCATGACAAAATCCTTATAATCTTGAAAGCTTATACAATTTTTGACAACACCTCTGCTAATACCTTTAATCTTTTTGATTTCTTTACCATTTATGTCTAAAGCATACATTTTAGCTCTAAGTCCAACAAATGCTTTTATAATTTGTCCACAAGCCTCGTCTTTAAATTTCCCCAACGTTTTCTTGTTTGATGTAGAGTAACATATGTGATTAGTAGGATAATCTGATGTGTCCAGGTGTTGTAGGAAATCCAACTTGTCTTGATATACATCTGGGGTGTTAACCAAATATATGAACGAGTCAGTATCCATATACATGAGTTTAAGATTGTCCATGCCATAATAAGGTAGCAGGACATCATAGTGGTGGGAATACATGAGAGTTTTTGAAATATCCAGTATACACATTCCAATATATATAGGCTTATTGAATACAATGTTACGTTTAGCCATGTGGAAAGCAGCTAGGTTAGGGCCATAAATTGTTCTGTCGATAAATGTCGGCTTTGCTATTAGCTTTTCTGCCTTTTTGCTGTCAGTCACAAGACGTATGTCTATTCTTTTACGGATATTTTCCATTGTTTTCCCAAAAATGACATTGTTGAATAATTTGTACAGATTTTTCTCAAAATCATTTTTGGCTTGTTTTCGAAGGTTGTTATTAAAATCAACGTATGCCTTTAACCAAGGTCTTTGTTTAAACTTTAACACACGATGAATTTTTATCAATTTTATTCCATGATCTAAAGCCTGTTTTAATGCCATGTAGTGAACAACATATCGCCTTCGATTTCCAAGATGAGGAATTAGTTTTTTCAGAGACGAATCCTTAGGTTGTGTACACTCTGGTAGGAAAGGTAAATCGTTGTGTAGATCATGAAGGTCAGATGGGTAATCAACATCAACGTCTAGAATGTATCCCACAGGATCGTCTTTCTTTAGTTTTTCTAGATCAACAGTATCTGGAGAAACCCACTGAAATCCACCATAAGGAAGGGAGTGGCACATAGCCCACCCGTATTGGTTGTTGGCATCATCATAGGTAATAAACTGCGATGGTTTCTCAGAATCATAGGTTTCCATGTATTTATTGTTAGCTTCAGCATACCGATGAGACACCTGGCATATGCCTCCACGTATTCCAGACTCGATTAAAAGAATCTGATCGTAATCCTGTAGCAATTCCAGTTCAATGCCTGTGTAAAGGAGCATTGCCTCGAAACTTAAACCAGGCGAAGTAAAGAAGTGTGCAGCATCCACTCGGTGTGTTTCTAGTGTTTTGTTTCTAAACGTTTCAAAGCTGTCTGCAAGAAGGAGTACATCTGATGTTAGGTAGAGGTCACTATATTCCCCTAGAGTTTTAATGTTGAACTGATTCCAGACATTTTTGGCATGTTCATAGTCTTCTTGACTAACATCTTCTTGACTTAATTTGTTAAAGAATGCCTCTTTTGGAGGTAAACACGTTTCACTTAACTTTTCCCATGAGTCAATGTAGTCATAACAAAATACCCCTTTACGAGTCATGAGCATTGCATTTTCTTTTCCAAAGTACTTGTCTGTTTCAGGGTATAATGTTAAGTTGGAAACTAAGTTTTCCAAACTACTCGGCATTAACCGAAACGTATCCACAAATCTAAGCTTAACATTTCCTACATATTTGGTAAAGGAAATGTACTTTTCTTTGGAGTTAGCGATAACATCCACTCTCTCAGTAGTACACCCCAATTGCTTTACAATGAAATTTGCGTCGTAGCCACTCATATTATGTAGAAACACAGGAACGGGGTTTCGTGTTTTACACCTCAAATTACAGTTATTGTGAGCACTTCCACGGTATTCCCCTGTAATATGGCAGTGGTCTCGAACTTTCCAGTCCTGTTGGGTAAATGGTTTTTGACACAAATAACAGGTTTCAGAATATTGGAACTCTGCTTCTTGAGCCTGAGTTAAGGCCTTTGGAACATTTAAGCTGTAAAGGCGATCAATTTCATTAGCTATTGAGATCAAACAGTCCATAAACTTTTCTGCAGCGTCAGGCCCACGATAAATAACAGGTTGGCTTGAAAGATTTGTCTTTATGTGTTCCACAGCAGGTGAGGGTTTAACGTATATACCAAAGCTCATAGGAACATGACTCTGGTATGGCACTGTATAACTTGCCTCAGGATTAGGTAGACATGTTTGATAGGGTAAGAGTATACTTTCAAAATCTGCATAGATAACGTAAGGTATTCTCAGCATTTTTTCAACATTTAAGAATTTGACAATGGGGTTTTTAATAGGCATTTCAACCCTAGCAATGTCATGCTGGACACACAAAGTTCTATGTTCTTTCATTTTTTCCATTCCTTGTTGTCCATATCGATTATCAAAGTGTGTAAAACACCGTTTACACGTATATATTTTATGTTCATGGCGGGTAATCTAATGTCTTACTAGTTTATCAAAATCTTTGATAAAGACGTAGTGGTTCTGGCCGAATGATGAACTTAGCAAAAGGAGGCCGCGATGGTCTTGCAGCTCTTGATCCACAACCTTCAGAGGGAACAATTTCTTGTCTTGTTCCAATCCAAATACATTAATGGATATATCGTTGGCTTTTTCAAATTTGGGAATGTCAGCTAGCGATGTAGGAAACGATATTACAGAAAAATCATACTTGTTTTCCAGGTCCTTGTATTTACTAATGCGATGAGCATTCTTTTTAACCAGTTTTGCTAAAATGGCATACATAAAACACTTTTCATTTTTCAAGTTTTCAGGATTAATGCAGGCTTTTCTTGCTTGTATAGCTGCTGGTAATGGAATATATGTGCTTCCACGCAAGGGATTGTACTTATTTATTTTCAATCGTACTCCTTCCACTGCTAACAAAGCCCAATTACTGCCTTTTAGCTCAGATTCCTCCATTTCCGTAGTTAACTTTGTAAATTGTGTTTCCAAGAAACTACTTAAGTCCGTTTCCAAAAATAGGGCCTGATTTCGTGTTTTAAAAGCACGATCTGTAATGTCATTGGTAGATGTATGAATGAATCTACATTCAGCCACAAGATTAACTTTTATCGACTTGTGCATTGCTAGTTCTTTCTGCATAGCTTGTATTATTTGCTGTTTGGACTCTTTAAGGTATGAATTTAAATCCTTGCACGTATCGCAACGAATGAAATAGGATTTAAGTCGACCTTCAAAAGATGTCTCATATTCAATAAGTCCATTTTTGTCAGGGACCAATGACAGTAGGTAATGTTTTGTAGGCTCTGCTTTTTGTCTTTTAGCTGCCGACACAACATTACAACATTCTTCATGACGACGTCCATTGTAGGCATTGTTGAATGTACTACCACAGGTCTTGCACTCATGAAATTCACCACACGATACTTCATGTCGCTTCCTATGATAGTCTCGAAGAAAAGTCTTTCCACACTCTTTACACATATAGCTAGGAATGGCTTCTTCCATTATGAATGTTGATTTCTGCAAACAGCTGCTTACTGCGTATCACAGGGCTAGAGGTTGGTCAGTGAGACGGTCTTTCACGATGTGAACACCGTGATAGGTAGTAGTCAACTGGTGATATTCTTGTGAAGGGTCCTCTAATATACCCCTAGTCTAGACCAACAGCTCTTTACAGCGTATGACAAGGCTGTATACTGGACAGTGAGACGGTCTTTCACGATGTGAACACTGTAACAAGTAGTAGTCAACTGATTATATACTTGCTAAGGGTTCTCTAATATACGATAGTCAAGACCCACAGCTACTTACTGAGTAGTACAAGGCTGTACAATAGTTGTTTTAACAGTCTTTCACGATGTGGTCACTGTGAATGGTGGTAGTCAACTGATGATATTCTTGATAAGGGTCCTCTAATGTACCCCTGGTTAAGGGTAACAGCTGCTCACTGCTTATGACAAGGCTAAAGACTGGTTGCTTCAACGGTCTTTCACAATGTAAACACTGTGACAGGTAGTAGTCAACTGAAAATATTCTTATGGCCTACTCAAGGTTATCAGGTACTTACTGCATATCAAAAGGCTGTACACTCATGTGTGTTAGGCACTCTTTCTTGCTAAGGACCCCAATATTCCCTACACAAGGCTATACATGTTAGTTCTAAACACTTAGTGATTAATTGTATATTCAATTTTTGTACAAAGCTTACACAAGCACGTTTTTTATGAGGTAAAACTTTGTTAAATAGCTGCATGCGACACGCAAAGTATGTTGCCGCTATCTAGCGGTGACTATGAGAACTACTTGACCGACCAGCATGATACCTAGCGCTCCATTTCAATACTCGCTCACTGAACGAACAGCATACTATCTAGCGGTCGATATCAATACTCACTCAACTACCAGCCTGCTACCTATCGGTCAATATAACAACTCACTCAACTACCAACATGCTACATGGCTTTTTGGTCAGTTTTTTGTTGGCTTTTTTTGGTCAGTTTCTGTTGGCTTATGTTGGCTTGTATTGGCTTTTGTTGGCTTTTGCTGGCTTTTTGTTGGCTTTTTGTTGGCTTTTGTTGGCTTTTGTATTAGCTCTTTTATATTTGCTCTTGCTTGTGGGGGGCTTATTTGGTCTTGGAAAGTATGTCAGTCCTTTTTTTATGGCTGTAAAATGCTTACAGCCATGTTTGTAAGCAGCAAAAACAACAACAACACACAAAATTCCAAAAAAAAAACGAAAGTACTCTAAGTTTTATCAATGACTCTCAACTCTTACACTTACCTCTATCCCATGCATAGTCAAAAATTAGTGTATTTTTCAAATTTTTCAAAAAATATTTGGAAAGTAGGCTATATCATTAAACTAAAAATCCTGAAAAGATATATGTTAACTCCAACACCTACTTCTATACCCGTCGCGTGGCCATGACACTCGTTGGAAGCACCACTACTCCACTACTGTTATTTTTCATCCTAGAGACTTGACATTTATTTGGGGGGTAGAGGGCATAGGGACCTTTCATTTATGTCTAACAATTTTTTTTGTAGAATTCCTAGTTTCCAAAATATAGAATTTTAAAAATTGAACTTTTTTCAAAAAAGTGTAAAAAATAAAAAAGTTTTATTAAAAAAAATAAAGGACATAGAGGCCATTCTTTTAAGCCCATAGAACACATTTTAGAATGTTTGTTTATATGAAAAATCGCCTACTTTCCTAGTTGAACTTTTTCATTTTTGTCATACGGACCTGGAACTTGGTTTACAGGTAGAAGGGATAGAGACCTTTCATTTATGTTAAACAAACTTTTTTGTAGAATTCCTAGTTTCCAAAATAGTGACCATTTTTTCCAAATTTTATTTTTGTTGACCTAGAGACCTGAGACTTGGTGTTGGAATAGAGGGGGTAGGGACCATTGATTTACGTCAGACAAACGTTTTTGTAAAATTCCTAATTTTGGAAATATAAGCCCATTTTCAAAATTTTATTTTTGTTGTCCTAGAGACATGTGACTTAGTGTGGGGGGTAGAGGGGGTAATGACCATTGATTTACGTCAGAAAAATGTGTTTGTAAAATTCCTAATTTTGGAAATAAAACCCTTTTTAAAAATTTTATTTTTTTGTCCTGGAGACCTGGGACTTGGTACAGTGGTAGAGGAGACAAAGGCCATTCATTTATGTCAAACAAACATTTTTGTTAACTTTTTAATTTCGGAAATATAACCCATTTTGGAAATATGTTTTGGAAAATTTGAAAAATACACTATTTTTGGACTGAGAGGGGTATAGAAGTAGGTGTTGGAGTTAACATATGTCTTTTCAGGATTTTTAGTTTAATGATATAGCCTACTTTCCAAATATTTTTTGAAAAATTTGAAAAATACACTAATTTTTGACTATGCATGGGATAGAGGTAAGTGTAAGAGTTGAGAGTCATTGATAAAACTTAGAGTACTTTCGATTTTTTTTTGGAATTTTGTGTGTTGTTGTTGTTTTTGCTGCTTACAAACATGGCTGTAAGCATTTTACAGCCATAAAAAGAGGACTGACATACTTTCCAAGACCAAATAAGCCCCCCACAAGCAAGAGCAAATATAAAAGAGCTAATACAAAAGCCAACAAAAGCCAACAAAAAGCCAACAAAAAGCCAGCAAAAGCCAACAAAAGCCAATACAAGCCAACATAAGCCAACAGAAACTGACCAAAAAAAGCCAACAAAAAACTGACCAAAAAGCCATGTAGCATGTTGGTAGTTGAGTGAGTTGTTATATTGACCGATAGGTAGCAGGCTGGTAGTTGAGTGAGTATTGATATCGACCGCTAGATAGTATGCTGTTCGTTCAGTGAGCGAGTATTGAAATGGAGCGCTAGGTATCATGCTGGTCGGTCAAGTAGTTCTCATAGTCACCGCTAGATAGCGGCAACATACTTTGCGTGTCGCATGCAGCTATTTAACAAAGTTTTACCTCATAAAAAACGTGCTTGTGTAAGCTTTGTACAAAAATTGAATATACAATTAATCACTAAGTGTTTAGAACTAACATGTATAGCCTTGTGTAGGGAATATTGGGGTCCTTAGCAAGAAAGAGTGCCTAACACACATGAGTGTACAGCCTTTTGATATGCAGTAAGTACCTGATAACCTTGAGTAGGCCATAAGAATATTTTCAGTTGACTACTACCTGTCACAGTGTTTACATTGTGAAAGACCGTTGAAGCAACCAGTCTTTAGCCTTGTCATAAGCAGTGAGCAGCTGTTACCCTTAACCAGGGGTACATTAGAGGACCCTTATCAAGAATATCATCAGTTGACTACCACCATTCACAGTGACCACATCGTGAAAGACTGTTAAAACAACTATTGTACAGCCTTGTACTACTCAGTAAGTAGCTGTGGGTCTTGACTATCGTATATTAGAGAACCCTTAGCAAGTATATAATCAGTTGACTACTACTTGTTACAGTGTTCACATCGTGAAAGACCGTCTCACTGTCCAGTATACAGCCTTGTCATACGCTGTAAAGAGCTGTTGGTCTAGACTAGGGGTATATTAGAGGACCCTTCACAAGAATATCACCAGTTGACTACTACCTATCACGGTGTTCACATCGTGAAAGACCGTCTCACTGACCAACCTCTAGCCCTGTGATACGCAGTAAGCAGCTGTTTGCAGAAATCAACATTCATAATGGAAGAAGCCATTCCTAGCTATATGTGTAAAGAGTGTGGAAAGACTTTTCTTCGAGACTATCATAGGAAGCGACATGAAGTATCGTGTGGTGAATTTCATGAGTGCAAGACCTGTGGTAGTACATTCAACAATGCCTACAATGGACGTCGTCATGAAGAATGTTGTAATGTTGTGTCGGCAGCTAAAAGACAAAAAGCAGAGCCTACAAAACATTACCTACTGTCATTGGTCCCTGACAAAAATGGACTTATTGAATATGAGACATCTTTTGAAGGTCGACTTAAATCCTATTTCATTCGTTGCGATACGTGCAAGGATTTAAATTCATACCTTAAAGAGTCCAAACAGCAAATAATACAAGCTATGCAGAAAGAACTAGCAATGCACAAGTCGATAAAAGTTAATCTTGTGGCTGAATGTAGATTCATTCATACATCTACCAATGACATTACAGATCGTGCTTTTAAAACACGAAATCAGGCCCTATTTTTGGAAACGGACTTAAGTAGTTTCTTGGAAACACAATTTACAAAGTTAACTACGGAAATGGAGGAATCTGAGCTAAAAGGCAGTAATTGAGCTTTGTTAGCAGTGGAAGGAGTACGATTGAAAATAAATAAGTACAATCCCTTGCGTGGAAGCACATATATTCCATTACCAGCAGCTATACAAGCAAGAAAAGCCTGCATTAATCCTGAAAACTTGAAAAATGAAAAGTGTTTTATGTATGCCATTTTAGCAAAACTGGTTAAAAAGAATGCTCATCGCATTAGTAAATACAAGGACCTGGAAAACAAGTATGATTTTTCTGTAATATCGTTTCCTACATCGCTAGCTGACATTCCCAAATTTGAAAAAGCCAACGATATATCCATTAATGTATTTGGATTGGAACAAGACAAGAAATTGTTCCCTCTGAAGGTTGTGGATCAAGAGCTGCAAGACCATCGCGACCTCCTTTTGCTAAGTTCATCATTCGGCCAGAACCACTACGTCTTTATCAAAGATTTTGATAAACTAGTAAGACATTAGATTACCCGCCATGAACATAAAATATATACGTGTAAACGGTGTTTTACACACTTTGATAATCGATATGGACAACAAGGAATGGAAAAAATGAAAGAACATAGAGCTTTGTGTGTCCAGCATGACATTGCTAGGGTTGAAATGCCTATTAAAAACCCCATTGTCAAATTCTTAAATGTTGAAAAAATGCTGAGAATACCTTACGTTATCCATGCAGATTTTGAAAGTATACTCTTACCCTATCAAACATGTCTACCTAATCCTGAGGCAAGTTATACAGTGCCATACCAGAGTCATGTTCCTATGAGATTTGGTATATACGTTAAACCCTCACCTGCTGTGGAACACATAAAGACAAATCTTTCAAGCCAACCTGTTATTTATCGTGGGCCTGACGCTGCAGAAAAGTTTATGGACTGTTTGATCTCAATAGCTAATGAAATTGATCGCCTTTACAGCTTAAATGTTCCAAAGGCCTTAACTCAGGCTCAAGAAGCAGAGTTCCAATATTCTGAAACCTGTTATTTGTGTCAAAAACCATTTACCCAACAGGACTGGAAAGTTCGAGACCACTGCCATATTACAGGGGAATACCGTGGAAGTGCTCACAATAACTGTAATTTGAGGTGTAAAACACGAAACCCCGTTCCTGTGTTTCTACATAATATGAGTGGCTACGACGCAAATTTCATTGTAAAGCAATTGGGGTGTACTACTGAGAGAGTGGATGTTATCGCTAACTCCAAAGAAAAGTACATTTCCTTTACCAAATATGTAGGAAATGTTAAGCTTAGATTTGTGGATACGTTTCGGTTAATGCCGAGTAGTTTGGAAAACTTAGTTTCCAACTTAACATTATACCCTGAAACAGACAAGTACTTTGGAAAAGAAAATGCAATGCTCATGACTCGTAAAGGGGTATTTTGTTATGACTACATTGACTCATGGGAAAAGTTAAGTGAAACGTGTTTACCTCCAAAAGAGGCATTCTTTAACAAATTAAGTCAAGAAGATGTTAGTCAAGAAGACTATGAACATGCCAAAAATGTCTGGAATCAGTTCAACATTAAAACTCTAGGGGAATATAGTGACCTCTACCTAACATCAGATGTACTCCTTCTTGCAGACAGCTTTGAAACGTTTAGAAACAAAACACTAGAAACACACCGAGTGGATGCTGCACACTTCTTTACTTCGCCTGGTTTAAGTTTCGAGGCAATGCTCCTTTACACAGGCATTGAACTGGAATTGCTACAGGATTACGATCAGATTCTTTTAATCGAGTCTGGAATACGTGGAGGCATATGCCAGGTGTCTCATCGGTATGCTGAAGCTAACAATAAATACATGGAAACCTATGATTCTGAGAAACCATCGCAGTTTATTACCTATGATGATGCCAACAACCAATACGGGTGGGCTATGTGCCACTCCCTTCCTTATGGTGGATTTCAGTGGGTTTCTCCAGATACTGTTGATCTAGAAAAACTAAAGAAAGACGATCCTGTGGGATACATTCTAGACGTTGATGTTGATTACCCATCTGACCTTCATGATCTACACAACGATTTACCTTTCCTACCAGAGTGTACACAACCTAAGGATTCGTCTCTGAAAAAACTAATTCCTCATCTTGGAAATCGAAGGCGATATGTTGTTCACTACATGGCATTAAAACAGGCTTTAGATCATGGAATAAAATTGATAAAAATTCATCGTGTGTTAAAGTTTAAACAAAGACCTTGGTTAAAGGCACACGTTGATTTTAATAACAACCTTCGAAAACAAGCCAAAAATGATTTTGAGAAAAATCTGTACAAATTATTCAACAATGTCATTTTTGGGAAAACAATGGAAAATATCCGTAAAAGAATAGACATACGTCTTGTGACTGACAGCAAAAAGGCAGAAAAGCTAATAGCAAAGCCGACATTTATCGACAGAACAATTTATGGCCCTAACCTAGCTGCTTTCCACATGGCTAAACGTAACATTGTATTCAATAAGCCTATATATATTGGAATGTGTATACTGGATATTTCAAAAACTCTCATGTATTCCCACCACTATGATGTCCTGCTACCTTATTATGGCATGGACAATCTTAAACTCATGTATATGGATACTGACTCGTTCATATATTTGGTTAACACCCCAGATGTATATCAAGACAAGTTGGATTTCCTACAACACCTGGACACATCAGATTATCCTACTAATCACATATGTTACTCTACATCAAACAAGAAAACGTTGGGGAAATTTAAAGACGAGGCTTGTGGACAAATTATAAAAGCATTTGTTGGACTTAGAGCTAAAATGTATGCTTTAGACATAAATGGTAAAGAAATCAAAAAGATTAAAGGTATTAGCAGAGGTGTTGTCAAAAATTGTATAAGCTTTCAAGATTATAAGGATTGTGTCATGAAAAACAATGTAAAAAGAATACCCATGAACATTATCGCTTCTAAACAACATGACATATCATCTATAAGGCTAAACAAAATTGCTTTGTGTCCTGGTGATGATAAAAGAGTGATTGATGCTAATGGTATAGGTACACATGCCTATGGTCATTACTCAATCATTGACCATGCTTAAAGAGTTAAGTTATGAATATCAAAATCTTCTGCCTGCAACTAGCAAATACATAAAACAAAACTATTTAGTAAATAAAACCATGGCACTATAAAAATAAAAAAAATAGTTTTCATAATCAAAAATAAATAAAATAGAAAACAAAAATAAAAACAACTGTACAATTTATAACAAAAAATAGACTATATATAAAAATGTATTTAAGTGTAAATAGTGTACATGTATTTAAAATAAAAAATATTGTATGGACACTGCTTGTACATTTTTAATTACTACCCACCTCTCTCCACTCCTAATGCAAAATGAACATGTAAAACACACAAATTGGAAAATCTATGTTTCCATATTGACAAAATAGAAAAAACATTGAACTAAAATTTTAAAAACTGTAAATGGGAATTTGGTAAATTGACAAATGTGTAAACAACAAAATGCAAAATCCATGTTTCCATATCATGAAATTTAAAAACTTAAAATTGACATTAAAAAAAACTGAAAATGGGAAATTGGAAAATTGACAAATGTGTAAACAACAAAATGCAAAATCCATGTTTCCATATTATGAAATTAAAAAACTTAAAACTGACATTTAAAAAAACTGAAAATGGGAAATTGGCAAATGAGTAAACAACAAAATGAAAAAAAAAAACGGTTGGGTAGTGATCATGTTGTACAGTAGCCAATAAGACTAGCATAAGGAGAGTTGCATGTGTCCTTATATACTTTGTGTATGTGCATTAGCCCTTTGGATTAGCTTAAGTTAGGTTTGGTAAAGTTAGGTTTAGTGAGGTTAGGTAAGTGACTCTTTTCGGAAAATGGAAATTGTAAAATCTAAAATCAAAAAATATTAAATTTAAAATGTAAAATCTAAAAAAACTAAAACTGAAATACAAAAAATCAAAAATGTAAAATCTAAAAAAGTAAAATGAAAAAATCTAAAATCTAAAATGTTAAAATGTAAAATGTTAAAATGCAAAATCTAAAATCTTTAAATGAGGTTTCTGTGGGTTAGGTTAGGTTAGGTTAGGTTATAACTAAGTTTATTATTTGTGCTCTCACATTTGCTCTTATATTTGCACTTACTTTGAAGTTAGGTTAAGTTAAGTTAGGTTAGGTTAGGTTATAACTTAGTTTATTATGTGTGCTCTTACATTTGCTCTCATATTTGCTCTGACTTTGAAGTTAGGTTAGGTTAGGTTAGGTAAGGTTAGGTTAGGTTAGGTTAGGTTATAACTTAGTTTATTATGTGTGCTCTCACATTTGCTCTCATATTTGCTATTACTTTGAAGTTAGGTTAGGTTAGGTTAGGCTAGGTTAGGTTAGGTGAGGTTAAATGAAGTTGGGTTAGGCTGAATGGCAGAGGTATGAATTAAAACCCGCCTTTTCTCACTTTTGCCTCACAAGACTGAGTGTACTCCGTTCCACTCGTGAGACCAGAAATTAAATTTCTTGTCAGAGCCAGGACTCAAACCCGGGCCTTAGCAGTAACAGCCAAGAATGCTAGCCACTACACTAAGTGGCTGACAATATAAAGCTGGTCTGGATTGCACATGATCAATTAATAATTACCTAATAATAATAATAATAATAATAATAAATATTCCATTTAGCAACTACACGGCCAACCTCTCCCTGTGACAGCGTGGCAGCCATATTGCCCATTAGCCCCTGTGCCAGCTCTGAATGACCCCTCCATAAGAATAACATAAGGCTGGTTGCGCGCGGCGGCCATCTTGCCCATTAGCCCCTGTGCCAGAACCGCCCTTTATATCCTACTCCCCTCCCTAAGCTCACACGTCCCTCCTCCAAACTACCCCTGGCGCAGTAATAGCGCATAACTCACTACTCCATATCACCTTCCTCCCACTCATCGGGGGTGATCATGCCCCAGTTCTTCTGAAGTTCGAAGTTCCTACTCCCAACACCCCGACACCACCACCTCGGATGGTACAGAACTTTTGCGCGGCCAACTGGCCGGCCTACCGCAATTACATTTCCGAGCGATTGCAGACCACAACCCTGCCCCTGAGCTCGCAAGCATCAGTGGATGCATACACTACGCAAGACACCTTACAACAGGCGGCCGAGTGTCATATTCCCCTTACCTCATACACCCCTTCCCGACCTCCCATCCCCCCTAAGGCCCGCCGCCTACTCGCGCTTTCCCACTCCTACCATGCAACATATCTCCGCCCTAGGGACCGCTATTTCCTTCAAAAGCACCGCCAGACTTTACGGCACGTAAAGTCCTACATCGAGGCCCGTAAGAGGTTAACTTGGCATAACACCTGCTCACGACAGAACGGTGTGTCTTCCTCTCTTACCAAGTTCTGGCGCCGTCTCAACTGCCTCACAGGCAAATCTACTTCCATGTCGTATCCCATCATCTACAACAACTAACCCCAAGATTGCAGGTTCGCCCCTTGTCGTGGTAAGTGATTTTTGAAAGGCGGCAAAAATACGATACGCATGTCATACGATGTTGGCATGTCAAAGAACCCATTCGAATTCAGTAGGCCGAGTTCATAATGGCAAAATTAATCTCGGGAGTTTCCGCCAACACACAGTTCCTAATTTCTCTACTAGAAAGCGCTATGTTCAAGGAGCTTAGATATCTAACGTCTAACCTCCTTGACTTTCGTATTCAAGGAACAACGAAATTCGACATGCAAGCTACCCTCTGGGTGTCAAATAACAAAGCTTGCACTCGGCACCCGAGGTCCATACGATATTATTATTATTATTATTATCTACAACAACATCGCACCACCAGATGATCCCGCCAAGCTGGCCATCTTCGCAAACAGACTCGCTCGCGTTTTCCGCGATGCACCAGACCCCACATTCACATACGACGAGGACGAATTCATTGCCACAGTGCCTCTACACCCCCATCTCCAGCCTTCAACCACACACGTCTTCTCGCCGCACCCTCTTGATGTCCCCATCACCGAACTGGACATTTCCATAGCCCTCTCCCGCACGACCAATACCGCCCCTGGTCCCGACTCCATTCGATATCGGCATCTCAAGGAGGCACCCCAATCGTTCTTCACAGCCTTAACTCATCTCTACAACCATCTCCTTCGCACCGGGTTCTACCCCACACCCTGGCGCCATGCCACGATGCTTTTCTTTCCTAAACCTGACAAGCCCCTCTCCTCCCCTGATTCCTACCGTCCCATCTGCCTCACCGCTGTCCTCTCGAAAACCTTCGAGAAAATCCTCACCAAACGAATCCACACCCATCTCCGTCAAACCAGCTCCTTCCCCTCTCACAATGTGGCTTCAGACCCCATCTCTCCGCTCAAGACCAACTCCTCCGCCTCTCCGCCATGGTAGCGGAAAACTACAACCTTCCCGCTCCTACTTTATTTATCGCCTTCGACTTCCAGAAAGCGATCGACACGGTCTGGCACGACGCCCTAGTCGTCAAACTCCATTACTTCGACCTCCCCCATACCTAAATCCGCTTTCTAAACACCTTCCTCCGAAACCGCACCGCAAGCATCACTATTAATGGCCACTACTCCCGCCCCATCCCCTTCGAACAGGGCGTTCCACAGGGCTCCGTCCTTTCCCCCCTTCTCTACGTCTTATTCGTCGCCGACATCCCCCCACCCTCCCCTCCCATGCAAATATTACAGTTCGCCGACGATACTGCTATCATCGCACCGTTTGCCACTGTACAACACATCAACACCCACGTCCAACCCTACCTCGATCTCTTCACCTCCTGGTGTGTCAAATGGCATCTGCGCCTGAATTCAGAAAAAACGCAGACCATCCTTTTCCGCCCACGCAGGCGAGCTCTCTCCCCAACCCGCAATCCCGCGAACCTCAATCTCCACCTCCATCACGGCCGCTTAATCCCCACCCCTACCGTCCGATACCTCGGCCCCCTATTCGATCAAATCTTCACCTTCCGCCCCTTCTTTAAATCCAAACTTCCCGTGGCACGAAAGCGGGCGTATCTTCTCCGGCATCTGGCTGGAACAACCTGGGGACTGAACGAGAAATTACTTCTCCACACTTACAAAGTACTCATCCGCACATTTTTGGTGTACGGCCATCCTGCGTGGGCCGGATTCCCAGACTGCCCCCTTCGTCCATTTCTCTCAATGGAGCGCCGACTAGTTCGCGTTGCGATGAGACTTCCATTCACCTACCGCACAGTAGACCTCGTTGACAGAATGCCACTGCCTCCACTAACGACGTACATCGAGCTACTGCAACGCCGCTACCTCAAACGGGCGCAGGTTATCAACAACCCTATAGTGTGCCCCCTCCTACACAAGCAGCTCCGTGCCCCGGTACGTAGTAAGCCCGGCATCTACAGCCTCAGGGCACTTATCCCAGTACCCGAATAACAGCCTAGTCTCAGCATATTTCGCTTACGAACGCCACTCCACTGGAAACTGAAGGCATCTTCGCCGGCTTCGAAATTGCAACAAACAACTCTATTTTTCAAAACACCATTAATTAATTCAAATAATCACAAAAAAATCCTCAACAACTTCATCTTCACACACATTCACAGTCAAATCTCACACCGTTGACATCATAACTCTTCACCTACCCATTCACTTCATCCGTTTTCAACTCCCCCCATCTCACCTCATTAATTCGCCCTTTCTTTCTACTTTCTTTCTCTCTCACTTCTACAATATCACTCTCCCTCTCATCTCAACAAACATCATTCATTACTCCCTTCTCATCGACATCATTCATTTCCATAAGAAAAAAAATCATCATCATCATGTTCATCTTCTCACACCTCCACCAGCAAATCTTACACCGTTGACATCATAACCCTTCATCTACCCATTCTCTTCTTCCGATTAAAAGTCCCCACAGCTCAACTTATTAATTAGCCACTGTCCTCATACCACCAGCTCTACAATTCAATCTTTCCCTCTCTTTACTACCATACCACTCTCTCCCTCTCATCTCAACAAATATCTACTAGGTCTCATCGACATCATCCATTAAAAAAAACAACCTTATGATCTGGACGTAAATACAGCCCCCCTTTTTTCTCCACCACACTTACTTACTTACTTTAAACATCCCAATACACGCAAATCCCCGAGCAATAGAAGTTCCTTCATCTCCTTTGGCACATGCAGCAGTTGTTTCCATGTTTTCCGCGTTTTCTTTGTTCGTCGAAAATTTCCGACATTTAAAAATTATACCTACATACAATGATGCAGTCACTCTTCTCCCCCACATCCCCATTCCTGCATATAACTCTCCCTTCTCAAAACAATATTTTGCCCCCCGCGCCCTTCTCCAAATTTCCCCAGCAATGCCCCAACTAAAAATTCTCACACACTTTCTTCCAAATCCCAAAACCAAACCCACCCATCACCAAAATTTCCACCTCTCCTAAAGTTTACGTTAACCTCTTGGCCCGAAGAGACAGCGAAACCGTCTAAGGGGGTCCGCCGCCGCAGGGGTAATCGCCATGGGGCGGAATGAAATGACTGCATATATACATATATATACCAAAAACAGGAACACACCTACCTTCGTTAGTTAGTTATTGTTGTTTTAAGGGGCGGAACTACGACGTCATCTACCTTGGAAGGAGAAATAGAACAGGTGGAAAGATTTTGCTCTCTAGGTAGCATTGTGGCCAGTAATGGAGGAGCAGGAGAAGATGTCGAAAACAGGATCAAAAAGCCAAAAGGGGCCTTCGGTCAGACCAGTTTGGACGTCCCGGGAATTGTTGCTGAGGACGAAGCAAAAGGTCTTTGACTCAAACGTGAAGTCTGTCCCCTTCTACGGGCGTGAGACGTGGAAGGTGACAAAAGAGATTACACGGAAGGTGGGTGAAACTGTATAGAGAGTTTTGAAGCCAACTCTAGCTTGCCTTCTAGTAGTTCCGACAGCGTTCAAAGGCGCTAGCAGTCATTTCAGGCCACCAATTAGTTATGTTTGTAACCAATAGATGGCGAGATAATCTTCGATTTGAATGAAACCTGTAGTTTTTCCATCTAATTCAACATGTATTAATATTTTGTAAGTAATATTACCGCTTCTGATGATGGGAATGCAAGGAAAACTACTTGTTTTCTTTCTATTATATGGAAAACGCTGGATGCGTAATGATCGATACTCTTTGATTCCGGTCTATCGATACAAGTGAATTTCATCACTTCTGTACGTATTGTATTTAAATGTCTGTCCGTTTATTTACATTCGTTCGGAATGTTTTTTTGATTTCTAGTGTTAATGTACTGGCACTCGTCCGTAGAAATTGTTAAAACGTAATCTATCAAGTTGATGTTCGTAACTGGTGGCTGCTGTAGAGTGTATTGATGGAAATCTGCAGTAATATATGCGTTGCATATTTTGAAAAAATCTGCATTTTTAACCAGCGACGTTATTATGCTTGCGTACTGGTACCGTGAATAGTGATGATTTCTGGTTCTAATTATGATTCAAAGCAGTGAAAACAATTTGGAGTGCTATTTGGCAATGTTTAATTAGTAGGTTACGTGGCCTGTGACAAGCGAAGCAACGTAGGCCCTATCTAGACAGAAATATTTGGATTTTCTCTCAACAAGTTCGCACGAAACTATTATGTACAAGAGACCAAGGATATAACGTACATGTTAATGTAAATTGTAGTCTTATTAAAACCATTATTACCCATATACTTTTCAGTGGTAGGTTTACAATTCGGCGCTTTGTGATAAATACATTATTTGTGTTTTTACTCAACAAAAAACGGTCCATAATATGGAACATCAAAGACTAGTGTTGTGGAGATATTCGGCTTTTATTTCTTTATGTTTGCAAATTATGGATTAGTAAAGCTTAACATAACTTCATGACTTGTTGATGAGTAGGCGTACTGATTTTTTAGATATTAAATAAAGCTCCTTCACAGGTATTTGATCGTTTATTTATTTTTACTATGTTTCCTTGGACTGTATCTTTCTAATCCAAGAATAACTCTGATATTTTGAGCGGTAAGCTAACATAAATTGGGTGCTAGTGACCAGTGATGATTCCTCACTAGCTCTGCCCATACATTCATATACGTTTTCCATGTGGATTGTGGATTGTGGTAGCTTGATACATGGATCTTGTCTTGTGCATAACTCCAATAACTAACCAACCCATTAACACTCATACTCGTACAATAGTACTCTAGAGCTTGTTGCCATCTTAATCCATGTGTTTCAACTTAACTTTTTACATTACAATAGTTATTGTGACTGCTTTGAATTAATAATGCCATAACAGCAAATGTTACTCCTCAAGCAACATATAGCCTATGTTGTGAGTGTACTTTTCTCAACCTGTATGGCATGTTTTCCCACCTTGGTTGCTAATGGTGTAATTATTAAGATAGGTGCAAATGTCAATGTTGTTAGCATACTTCATTAGAAGTAGGCCAACGTAGTTATCAATATCCTGACGACTTCATTCATTTTTACAATAGCTTAATGTGGTATTATGCCATTAAATGCAACATACTATCAACTGATATCACAGGAATAAATATATTACCTATTATCTCTATCTCTCTACATATAAAAATGAAAGTTTGTCTGTTTTTTCTGAATTTACACGGAAATTTGCGATATTTGCGCGTTTCAGACTATTTTATGATGGATGCGCGCAGAAATAAAATTTTTGTCTGTCTGTCTGTTTGTTTGTCTGTGGACAATTTTTTGTGTTCTTATAACTCGAGAACGGCTGAGTGGATCAACGTAAAATTTGATACATATATCCTTCAGAGGCACGACTAATCATTGATGTAACTCTTCTCCGTACCTCTCATAAAAGGGGCCCTACCCCCTTAAAATACATGCTGAAATAGGCGTAGAAGGGTGAAACGAAGCTCATTTTCAGCCCCTCAATGTGAGAAACGAAACTCGGGGGGCCCTAGAAAACCACATTTTAAGGCCCTAAAACCAACAGTTTTTGACATATTCCCAGAAAATTAATTTCACTTAATAAATTAATGAAAGAATGCATGCCGGTAACCATGGCAACTGAATCTCATAGGTCCATCTATTTCTGTAAAACGCAATGCAATTCCATTTATTACATTACTGTGAAGGTTTGCAAACAGCTATAAGGTTATAACAGATCCATATTAAGCTGAAATATTCATCAATACATACAATGCGCTTAAGGGGCAAGGGGTACTCTAGAATTTTTTTACGCGATTTACACGTGCGGGTGTGGTACGGGAGGTCTATTATATCCCTTCTCTATTAAATAAAAATGAATGTTTGTCTGTTTTTTTTTCTGCATTTCCACGGAAATTTGACATATTTGCCCGTTTCAGACTGTTTTGTGACGGATGCACGCACAATTTTTTTTTGTCTGCCTGTTTGTCTGTGGACAATTTTTTGTGTCCTTATAACTCGAGAACGGCTGGGTGGATTATCGTAAAATTTGATACAGATATCCATCAGAGGCACGACACTAATCATTGATGTAACTCTTCTCCGTACCTTTCATAACAGGGGGCCTACCCCCTTACAATACATGCTGAAATAAGCGTAGAAGGTTGAGACAAAGCTCATTTTCAGCCCCTCAATGTGAGAAACGAAACTCGAGGGCCCTAAAAGGACCCCGAAAACCACATTTTAAGGCCCTAAAACCAACAGTTTTTGAGATATTCCCAAAAAACTAATTTCACTTAATAAATTATTGACGGAATGCATGCCGGTAACAATGGCAACAGAATCTCAGAGGTCCATCTATTTCTGTAAGACGCAATGTAATTCCATTTATTACATTACTGTGAAGGTTTGCAAACGGCAATAAGGTTATAACGGATCCAAATTAAGCTGAAATATTCATCAATACATATCATGCGCATAAGGGGCAAGGGGTACTCTAGAATTTTTAAACGCGATTTACACGTACGGGTATGGTACGGAAGGTCTATTATATCCCTATCCCTATATTGTTATATTATTATTATTACTATTCTTTTAATTATTACAATTATTATGGCGTACAACGACGAGACAAAGCTCATTTTCAAACCCTTGGTGTCAGAAACGAAACTCGGAGCCCCTCAAGAGCCGTAAAGGGTCCCCGAAAACTATATTTTAAGGCTCTAAACCCAACAGTTTCTTAGATATTCCCAGAAAACTAATTTCATTTAATAAACTAAAGAAGGAATGTAAGCCACTAACCATGACAACAGTATCTCAAGAGGTGGCATCCAACCTTCCATCTATTTCTGGAATAAGTAATGCCACTCCATTTATTACATTTCTGTGAAAGGTTGCAAATGGCTATAAGGTTATCACGGAACCAACTAAAACTGTAAAATTCATCAATGCGCTTAAGGGGTTCAAGGAGTACCCTAGATTTTGTCAAACGACTTACACGTGCGATATGTCGTACAGAAGGTCTATTATATCTCCAAACAGCAACATTATTTTCAAAAATTCCTGATTTGAAATAGTAGACTGTTTTCTGCTGATTTTAGGAATTTGGGCCATTGGAGGCTAAAAAACTGAATTTTCATGCACCACAAGCCTTTATAATTTATAAAAGGGGGTCTTCCTGTAGTTGGGCACTTGACACAACGGTTAGGGTCAGTTCGTATGTGACGTGCATTGCGATTCGTCTACGAGGTTTTCAATTTTATTTTCACGCCAGGAAGAACACGTTAGGTAAATTTAGTTTGAGAGCACATTTTAACTAATCATTTTTCTTTGCCAACAAACAGGTTCCAAGCCCCTAAACATTGCAACAGTAGCTCAACTGATAACATCTGGTTATTAATACCGAAGACCGTTCGAAGAATGGGTACTTCTGCTAGTTATTAATAATAATAATACACTGGACTGGAAGAGAATAATTACTAAAAGATGACCGTATTAAGGCGAGGGAGAGAAAGGAAAAATAAATAAGTAGTGGGTGGGACTGGAAAAGGGATGGGAGAGTGATAAATCCGTGACGGGGTTGGAGGGAGGGCAGGTCACAGATTACCTACTACAGGTCGTGGATGGATCGCGCTCCAAAGTGCATCACCGCCATCCTACGCTGTCTGTTGGAACTACTTGCGCCGATCCAAGGCCGACTGGACGCGAGCTGCACTCTCCACTACCGGCCTAGGTCAGGCTTAGACCACAATTACTTTATCCTAGACAATGAGGCATTTTACATGAAATCTCGCTAGTTACTCAATTGCTGTCAACCCAGCATAGCATGGCAAAGACTTCTGACACTATTTGTCATTAAAATTACCGCAATATCAAAATGCAAATTACACCAATCACAAAATAAAAATAGCGTGAAATTAAATCTGAGAGAAACTAGACATACCATGCACCTTATTAAAATAGAATTCCATTAGGTTCACTCGGTTTTTATAAAACTTCATGAAATTTTCTTCTGAGTGGTTAGTAGGCAGTCATTTGGAAGCAACCGGCACTTCGGCTTGTGGAATAATATCGGTGATACAAATTTCTCTGCAATGACGCTGGCAAGTCCGTTAGGTTAGGTTAATTAATGGAGAGGGTTAGAGTTCTGAGAAATGGAATCCAAACATTTCTTGTAATTTCTCTTCTCTCTGACTTTCTCTGTCCCTTAGTTTCTTCACTTCATTTCTCTCTTTTATTGCTCTTCGGACAGTTTCATTCCATCATGGGGTTTCTCTCTCTCTCTTACTCTGCTGCTTGTTTTGCCAACAACATTTACTGCAGTACCGGTATCTACCAGGATTTTCTTAAATCCAAGCCATTCTTCTTCAGCAGATCCAGTCTCATATTTAGTCAGTCTTCATCTGGTATTCAGATCTCTTATCTGGTTTATCAAAATCCCAAACTTTTGTCCTGGGTTTACGTTTGGTATTCGTCTTTTTTATCAGGATGTTTCCTAGGATGCTACTAGTAACCTGGGATCACTATCCAAACTTTCTCCTGGCAGTATTTTCACATCTCTCATAAATGCTCCAGCTACATTATCTGCAATAATATTGTCAATAACAGATTTCTGTTCTCCATTCCAGCTGTACCTTGTGATCTTATGGCTCAGCTGTTTTGAAACCAGGTGTTCTTAATAAGCAGATTATTTCTTAAGCAGAAGTCGAGAAGGCATTCACCCTCTTGGTTTCGATTTCCATATCCATGGGCATCCATTACTGTCTCATATCCTGTCCTATCATTTCCCACATGAGCATTTAAATCACCCATAACAAGAATGTTATCTTGTTCTTCGTGGTCTTCTAATTCTTGAAGGAGTCATCTTTCTCTTCTTGACTACACCCAACCTGTGGAGCATAAACCCGAACAATGGTCAGTGTGTTCTTGTCGATTTTCTAATGTAGCTTGATAATTCATTCATTTACATATTCTACATCAGATACAGCATCGATGTTATTGCTGATAACAAACGCCACACCATTCCTTGCTTCCGTCTTATTTCCATGCCAGTAGGGTTTATAACCTTTCCTCAGTAATTTAGTTCCTTTCCCTTTCCACTTTGTTTCGCTCAATCCAAGGACCTCAATCTTCCTTCTTTCCATAATGTGACAGTTGGTCTGTCACAATACTTCTACTACCCCATAATTGCGTCAATCGCCAAAGCCCGGGCCATGGAAAACAGTGTAATCTCTGAGAAGATTGAAGATGTGTGATCTCCTTGGTTTTGTTAGTGAACGGACATATAGAGACTCAAGTGTGATATCTTTGTTTTTACTAGTGTTTGTCTACTTAAGTTCCTTGTTTTTAATTCTGTATTATAACAATTGGATGGTGACGCCATTAAGACTTGAGATAGACTGGATTACGCTAGCACATGCAAATGAACTTCCCGTCTCGCTTTTAATGTCATTATATTATACGGTTATCCAACCGAGGTGACGGATTTTCTTTTAATTATTCAGTTTTCCAATAATTTGCTTGTCACCGTCCTCCTCTCAAGGGGTATTGTTTTAAGTGTGACCACGTGTATTTTGGTGATATATGTATTTTTCCTTTTTCTTAAATATAGGATATTTTGTCTGCATTATCTATTTTATATAGTAATGGATATTAAACCACCCTCTTCGCCCAGAGCCACTTCTACTCTAGATTTTAAACCACCCTCTTCGTCTAGGGTCCAATTCCACTCTCGGAGCAAGTTCTCCGTTATCCCTGTTTATCTCCTTTCTTTCTGAGTCTCTTTATTCAGGGGCGGATAATATGAGGGGCGGTACAGTAGTTTTGATAGCATTATAGTGTGGTTGCGTTTCAGTAAATCTGGAGTTAGATAGTGGGAGTGTTTGGTGGGTATATTTGTTTTTGCCCTTTAATGAATATTATCATACCATCTAAAACGATAAGTAATCGGGAAATTGAGATTCAACATCTATCTGATGAAGAAGTGGAGTATGAATTACTTCTGAGAAACCTTAATGTGTCGAGCGATCCAAGAGTTGCTATAGAAAGTCTTATTTTGGGAGCTGCATTCCCAGTGTCCTTTCCTATGTTATCTGAAGCGGAATATCATTTGCGTGAGTCAAGATTGTGTCAATCTGCGAGTGATATTGTCAATGTAGTTAACTTCTGCTTTTCAGCTAACCAAATTACGGGCTCGAATCCTTTACCTATACCTCCGGTGTAATGATTTACTTAACGCTTCTGAAAAGCGACCTATTAGTGTTTTGAAAAGAGTATTAAAGGCTCGGTTGCAATTAGTTGAATGTTCGGAGATATTGATGAGTGTGAATTCATTGAAAATGAGAGTGTGATTAGGTCTTCGCCTATTGACGATGTGGACGTTTCCGTTTCAACAGTGAATCAAATGGGGAATCATGTAATTATTCCTTGTGTTGTGAAAGATCAGTTGGCCTTACCCCAACAACGAAATTGTGTTGGCCCTACTGTTGAGATTCCGACTGTTGTTGTCGATTCTAATAACGTTGGATTGATCTCGAAGTCGTTGCATGAGGCGACAGATGGCGCTTTGGCTAATATGAATCTAATCCCGGAAACAGCTGTGTCTAATGTAAGTAATAAGCCTTCTAATGATTGTTTTATGATGCCGTTGAATTCAGATGTTGTGCAAAACATTTCAAAGTCTAGTATTGTTAAGAATAGTAGTAATACAATTGCAAACACTACGAGTACCGGTGTGAGAAATAATCGGTCGTGCACTTCTAAACATTTGGCTACGAATGTCGTTTCATGCCACAGTACCTTACCGTCTGTTGAGTCAACTTGTAATTGGTACGACTCAAATGTTGGTTGTGATCAAGTTAGGTTATGTAATGGCCATGTTGTACAACTTGGTGTTTCGATTGCGGGATCGGTACCTAAGGATACCGTGCTGTATTGTCCTCCATATTCGGGAGTATCTACCGCTGTAGGATATGAAATATCATCTGTGGGAAATATTGTACAGCACATTCCTAAGAATAACAAAGAGTGTTTATCTTTTTCTGAGGTTATTAACTTACGTCAAAAATGAATAGATTGCCAACTATGACTAGGGTAAATGGTCCTAGACCGAGGCATAATACTAGTCAAATTCTATCGTCTGTAAGTAATAACGTTGGTTGTAGGTTAGGTAACCCAAATGTGCGTTCAGTGTCGTGTTTCTGTGAAAATTGTTCGACGCGAAATTCCTTATCTAGAACTTCGGTTTCATTATCAGGGACTGAAAATATAAGAAGGTTTAGTAATGTGGTTTCAGTTCCATCGATGCGTGAGGATGAATTAAATATTGAGTGTGATAATGGGTCTCCTGGTTCGACATGTGTTACGGACCTGAACCATATTGTACAACATTGTAAATTTTCTATCGGTACTAAAGGAGAAGTAGGTCATCAATTCCGTGCGGACGATCGAAAGATTTTCTCTTCTGATGAAAATTAATCTCAGGGGAAGGGGAAAGAGTGTTTTGATGTAAGGCAAAATGATAGTGGCATAAGTATAAAAGATTTTATTGCCGAAGCATTAAGGGTATTTGTGCCTATGAAGTTATTAGATCAGATGAAGGCATTATATTTGTACCGTGGGCAGAATTTAAATGAATCTTTTGATTCTTATATTGCTGATATTGCCAAATATGTTAAGGTTTTCAGTGTAAATTTGTCTGAGAGGGAAATTATTTCTCTTATTTTATCTGGGATTACTCCTGAATGGCGTTCATGTGTGAGTGCGGGATTTCGCCCGAATGCGATGGGGGAGCAGCGTGAGGCGGTTGTGCAGGTTGATTCGGCTCGTTTAAAGGATGTAGAGGTTGGGATTGTGTTTGCGAACGGTTCCAAAATCTGGGTTTTAGGCTCCGTGAAACTTAAAGTGCGTGTCGGAAATTTCTCTCGGAGATGTTTATGGTTGGTAGTGATTCTGTGTGTTTTACGGCGTTGTTCCTTAGGTCATGTCATGTGTCTTATTTTGGTGAACGTTAGTTGTGGTGACATGCGTTTTGGGTTAAATCGGTTGGTAATTGGTTGTAATGCTGAATTAGGGACTGTTTTAGAGCTACTGGTTGCTTGTGATGCGTGTTTTATGGGTGAAAATGAATGTATCAAGTGTGAGATCCAGTGGATCGGCTCAGGTACGGAGTTTTGTTGTTATCGTTGTTATTTGGTATATACGACGGAGATTTCTTTTTGTGTTATTTGTTTGTTGTCATTGGACCTGGTTTCGTGCTTCATCTGGTCAGTTGTCAAGAAGGTTGTTTATTAGAGCAGTGTTTTGAAAAGTTGTGAACTGCGGTCTTAGTACTCTTTTAGTGTTCACACAGGAGATG
Source organism: Meconema thalassinum (assembly GCA_946902985.2). NCBI lineage: Eukaryota > Metazoa > Arthropoda > Insecta > Orthoptera > Tettigoniidae > Meconema > Meconema thalassinum. Next base: position 397,238,161 of record OX336394.1, on the reverse strand, counting down.
GTGCGAGAGTTGATTGTGTGCTATGTGTGTGATTCTGTTTTAGTGGAGCCAGTACTCTGCCTTGAATGTAGCCTTCAGCTGTAAAGAAGATTTGTTATTAGAGCAGTGTTTTGAAAAGTTGTGAACTGCGGTCTTACCACTCTTTTAGTGTTCACACAGGAGATGGTGCGAGAGTTGATTGTGTGCTATGCGTGTGATTCTGTTTTGTGGAGCCAGTACTCTGCCTTGAATGTAGCCTTCAGCTGTAAAGAAGATTTGTTATTAGAGCAGTGTTTTGAGAAGTTGTGAACTGCGGTCTTACCACTGTTTTAGTGTTCACACTGGAGTTGGTGCGAGAGTTGATTGTGTGCTATGCGTGTGATTCTGTTTTGTGGAGCCAGTACTCTGCCTTGAATGTAGCCTTCAGCTGTAAAGAAGATTTGTTATTAGAGCAGTGTTTTGAGAAGTTGTGAACTGCGGTCTTACCACTGTTTTAGTGTTCACACTGGAGTTGGTGCGAGAGTTGATTGTGTGCTATGCGTGTGATTCTGTTTTGTGGAGCCAGTACTCTGCCTTGAATGTAGCCTTAGAGTCCTGAGTTCAGTTCTCAGCTCAAGATTCGGGAGAATGTGTGCGTTTAATGCGATTTGATTATGCTAGTTCGTTGGTCATTGATACCTGCAGCTTGTTCTGTTAGTCGGCTGGTTTTCTTCTGTGGTTGCAACAAGGTGGATTGTAGGTTTGTAAAAGTGTTGTGTAGACCTTGTATAATGCGTGTGTTTTGTTGATTGCTGAGTTGTCATACTGATCAACTGTTCTGTGCACTAGTGGTGTTGTTAATTGAAGGGTTTAAGGATGATAGGTTGTGTCTGGTTCTCGTGCGTGTGGTTGGAGCGTTGGCGCGGGAGTTGGATATTGTGATAGGAGGTATATTTGTTGAGTACTTCCTTCTTACTTCACATCACGGAGCTATTTGCTTTTAATCGATGATGTGAATGTCCCTTCCTGGTATGAGATGAGGTTGTTAAAGGAAGATAAACTTACATTAAGTTTTTTTTTTACCGGAAAGATAGAGAGTTGAATTGGGAGTTTTGAGTGCTATTCTCGTAATTCATGCCTTGTGTGACACTGGCGAGTTGTTCCCTAGTCCGTAACTTGTGTGGTGATACCAGCACCTTGGCATAAATGTAAGTATTATGCTTTTATTAGAGGGTCAATCGTTGATTGGATTATGCTGAGTGAATATGGTTATAGAGAGGAGTATCTTGTTGTATTTCTGATATGTATATCGTGAACACAAATTGAGGGATTCTGGTACGTTGTAATTCGTTATCGTTTTTTTTTCTGCCTTCGGATGGCCACTGTAGGCAGATAGGAGCAGTAGTTGGTTGCGATGTGCAGAGTTACCTTTATCTAAAAGAGCGATGTGCTGAGTTACCTTATCTAGAAGATATAACTCAAAGACAAGCACTCAAATGATTTAAGCTATAGTGATTCTTTAAAGGTCATAACAGTATTTTAAGTAAACAATGGTTGGATTACGAATACATTTAATCTATTGTATCGTTCAATATGTTGGTGCTACTTCTAGATGGAGTTGAAACTCGATGATTGATAAATGATAGGGGGAAAGCTGATGAGTTTGACCTTTCTTCTTCTTTAAGATTATCTTATGGGATGGTTTAATTTTTTTCTTTCCTCTTGTCTTATTCTCATTTCTTTCTTTCTTGGGTTCTATTTTACGATGTCATTTCCCAGTTTCTTTTGGGTATGTTGGTCCCTATATTTTTTTTCTTTTACGGTTCCTGCTACCTAATTGGATAATCCGTAATGAGACATAAAAGAAAAACAAGTTTTATGAACATCAACAACCTTAAGTTGAGACTTCTTCAAGCTGAATATGACAGCAAAATCTATCTACTCATTTTGTTGCATGGAAATGGCAACCTTAATATTTGGATCTGGTTTAGTACGACGTTTAGTACGACCAGATGTGAAAAAAAAAGTCTATCTCGCTCGAACAAAATATTGTTTCCAGTGAAGGAAACTTAATGTCTTGTCACCAAGGGTGGTGTGAAACGCCGATGTGTGCTGAGGGGCACTTTAGTTTATCCTACGATTGTAAGAAAGGGGTTGCGGTTGATCAGATTTCACCTACTACGGTACATATTACTGGAAGGTGCTACCAATCTAGGCCTGAATTGGAAGTACCATTTCTCATCATCGATGGCATCTGTAATCTTGTGGAGGCGTCTTCGAGTTCTGCTGGCGGACCTGGAGGTTCTCTTCCCGATTGCCATGGTGGACAGCGAACAACCTTTCCTTATCATCAACCCATCGTCTTGGTTGGAGGGGGGAGATCTGTGAGAGTTGGTCTGTCACAATACTTCTACTACCCCATAATTGCGTCAATCGCCAAAGCCCGGGCCATGGAAAACAGTGTAATCTCTGAGAAGATTGAAGATGTGTGATCTCCTTGGTTTTGTTAGTGAACGGACATATAGAGACTCAAGTGTGATATCTTTGTTTTTACTAGTGTTTGTCTACTTAAGTTCCTTGTTTTTAATTCTGTATTATAACAATTGGATGGTGACGCCATTAAGACTTGAGATAGACTGGATTACGCTAGCACATGCAAATGAACTTCCCGTCTCACTTTTAATGTCATTATATTATACGGTTATCCAACCGAGGTGACGGATTTTCTTTTAATTATTCAGTTTTCCAATAATTTGCTTGTCACCGTCCTCCTCTCTAGGGGTATTGTTTTAAGTGTGACCACGTGTATTTTGGTGATATATGTATTTTTCCTTTTTCTTAAATATAGGATATTTTGTCTGCATTATCTATTTTATATAGTAATGGATATTAAACCACCCTCTTCGCCCAGAGCCACTTCTACTCTAGATTTTAAACCACCCTCTTCGTCTAGGGTCCACTTCCACTCTCGGAGCAAGTTCTCCGTTATCCCTGTTTACCTCCTTTCTTTCCGAGTCTCTTTATTCGGGGGCGGATAAGATAAGGGGCGGTACACATGACATCTACGAGTTCTTCACATTTGGCGGTCAGGGTAATGGTATTTAATATTGCTATTTTGAATTTCTAGTTCCTCCGTCCAGCAATTTTCTTCTTTGAATAGTTTTGTTTAACTTCGGGCTTACCACCGTCATCCTCACAAGAACTACACGTAGAAGGTTTTACACATCTTGGTTTTCGTTTCTTACATCCGAGGCTCGTTTTATTGTTGAAAGCAATTTTACAATTTTACGCCTCAAGCTGGGCCTAACTTAACGCATGAAGTTACTTTCATAAAAGCGCTACTCATCTGCTCCACTCTCACTTCCGAATATCGCCGTTTGACAATGTTGCACAATCCTGCACAGGCATGTATAATCGCACGTAGCAAATTTGGAGGTTAGGCGTGTATTTCCAAATGTTTTCTGTTGTTTTCAGTGGAAGTTACTACCGTACGTGTTTAAAATAAATTTACTGCTGATGGATTATCCATTTCGGAGTAAGTAGGTTATCACACGTTTTAATATTGCTAAGGACGATCAATTGACGAAATTCAGGCATGGTCGGGACAGGCAGAATTCTTGCCGTATTTTCGGAAAAGAAAAAGGAGCTTGAGCTAAACCTCGAAAAGGATCACAGGGATAACGGAACATAGTTTTATGTTGTGGTAGCATCGAGAAGGAGTGAATGATTTTGAAGGTTAGGTTATGCAACCATATGCCTGACCGTTACATTAAATTTTCTTATAAACAAGTAGTTCCGCGAAGAACTAAATAGCCTATTTTCATACATATGTTAATTGCCTCCATCAACATACACAATTTCAGTGTGATTGCTGTAATAGATTCGAAGATATTGAGAACCGTCTAAATATTTTGGATGGTCGCCTTGCTGGATTATTATATATGTAGGCCTTAGAGTTATGTACTAATACTATTACCAAGGAGACGATGGATAGAGACAGTTCTATCAGAGGTGGAGAATAATGGTTTTAACTGGGACGATGTCCAAGAACAAATGGTGCATCAAGATCGGGCAAGATAGAGCGGTTGTTTGCCTACCCGGGAAACTGGAGATAGAAAATGATGATGATGACTATTACTAATAAGGGTATTAAATCAATAAATGTTTGTGAAGAGATGAGAACCAGAGCTTCTATAGCTTCTAAAATAGGAGATAGATAGATAGATTTTATTAATTCCATTTGATCAAATACATGTATACAATACATTTTTGATATAGGACACGTCAGAATTTACATCTATAAAATAAAAGTACTAATAGGTATACCTACTAATACTATAACTGTTTATAACTTATTATAATAACAGATCTGATGAGATACAATCTTCTTGGACAAATATTTACACCTTACTCTATTATCATAATATGAAAACTTAATTCTATAAATACAACAACTTACAGCTAGGTATTACAAATAAAATAGAAAAGTAAAATATAATTATAGATTTCATCGGTCCTATACACTAAGATATTCAACAACAGAGTAAAAACAATGGCACTGCAGACAAGCTTTCAACATTCTATCAAAGGTTTTTATTTATGGGGCAAGTTTTATATACTGGGGTAGTTTATTGTATAATTTAACTCCTGTGTGAAAAGTTCTTTTGTGATATATGCTTGTGTGTGTGTGTGAAATATGAATGTTTTGATTTTGTCTTGTGTTATGCCTATGAAGAAGAGCCCACCAACTTAGGCGCGGAAGATTTCCGGCCAGAGGAGGTACACATTTCACAGCTATCTCTATCACCTATTACCTAGCGAAGGTCCAAATCAAACAATAGAATTAACCACGTAGATTGTAGAATGAATCAAATCAGCCCTGAGCATACTGCCAAACAACTCACTATTCATGCAAGACGTAATAATATTCGGCGGGACGTTCTTAACTGGACCCTTGAACATCACAGGATACTACGCGACTCATGCACTAGCAAAGGGTTACGACTCACAACTCACGACTACACACTAGTAGCTAAATTGAGTCTCAAGATTCACGATTCCGGATTTAAACCGTGATTGATTGATTGATTGAGATGAACAAATCATTTTTTCAATTGTCTTTGAAATCTGATGGAATGTAATTGGGCTCAATCGGAATACAACATTTCCTGGTTTCTTCGGGAAGCAAATTATTTTGATTCAATATTTTCATCAAGACGTTCCACCCTTCGACCAAGTGATACAAATTGCTTTTCAGAACTATTACTTAAATTTAAGTTTCCCTTGCTACATTTTAATGCTGATGAAGAACATGCTAGTTTGAATTATTATTATTATTATTATTATTATTATTATTATTATTAACTTTATTGTCCACATTGGACCACTTGAGTCTTCCACGTACACTTTTTCTTTGAAGATTTTATGGTTTGAATTTTGTACATTCATCATCATCATCGTCTTCTTCCTAGCGTTTGTCCCGCTTTGGAGCAGGGTCCGCTACTTTACATGCCAATCTCCATTTCTGTCAGTCAAGGGCCTCAGGCGGACACAGATTAACATGTCGCATGTCTTCTCTAAGGCGATCAAGCCAGCACCTCTTCTTAGGTCGCCCACGAGGTCGTTGGCCATCCGGGTTGAGGCACAAGGCAGTTTTGTCCACTGGTTGCTCGTGACTACGTCTGACGTGGCCGTACCAGCGTAGATGAGCCTCTCGCATTTTATCCTGTTCGGGCGCAACTCCCATCCTCTCTCGGACATCGCAATTCTTGATATGGTCTAGTCGCGTCAGACCAAGCACCGAACGAAGCATGCGCATCTCCATAACATGCATGGCTTGCTCGTGTTTAACAGAGGCCGGCCAGCATTCAGAACCGTAGAGGGCGACTGGGCGCACGACGGTCTTGTAGATCTTGGCCTTAAGATAGGTGGGTATCCTGCGGTCGAAGAGAACTCCAGTTACCTCCCTCCATTTGAACCAACTGGCACTCACACGAGCTCGGGCATCAGGGAGGGTGTCACCATCTGAACGAGTCAAGGAGCCATGATACCTGAATTGATCGACTCTTTGAAGATCTTGACTACCTACAAGGATGGTGTCAGGCGTCGGTGACCCACATTCCATATACCCGGTTTTCTGGACATTCAGCTTCAGTCCATTCTCAGCCAGTCTCGTATTCCACTCCTGCAGTTTCTCTTCAAGAACGTTGCGTTCTTCTGCAGCCAATAAGACATCACCAGCATGCAGAAGCGTCCATGGATGTTGCGATTGGATATCTGATATTATTGTATCCATGCAGAGAATAAACAGAAGTGGTAACAGCGCTGATCCTTGATGCACACCGACTTGAATGGGGAAAGGAGATGTGATTCCCGCGGGACATCGCACAACACTACTGCACTTATGATACAGAAGTTGTGTCCAGCGGACGTATTCTTCAGGAACACAATGTGAACGGAATGCATGCCAAATCAGTTCATGTGGAACCCGATCAATGCCTTCTCGAGATCTAAAAAGACGATATGAATAGATCTGTTCTTCTCACGGTATCTCTCAGTGAGGAGCCGAGCTGCGTGAATAGCATCCTTTCACGAAGCCACACTGGTTGCTAGTGATCTGGACAATGTCACGCAGTCGACTGTCAAGGATTCGCTCAAAGATCTTCATCGTGTGGCAGAGGAGACGAATAGGTCTATAGGTGCCACATTCACTGACATCGGCCTTGCCTTCCAAATAGGCACCGTGGTACTTGTGGTCCAAATTTGAGGCACTTCACCTTCTTCCAAAATCTGGTTGAACAGAGATGTCAGTAGTTCAATACCATGCTGACCAATAAATTTCCACAGTTCGGCTGGAATGTCATCAGGACCTGTAGCCTTTTCGTTCTTCATCTTTCTGACTGCCTGTGCAACCTCTGCCATAGTTATTAGCGGTACTGGTCCAAGGACATTTACCGCACTGTGGATAGGTGGATGAGGGAACTCTTCGTTACTTATTACTGAGAAGTGTCTTTTCCAACGACTCAGAATAACAGATGGATCTCTGAGAATTTGGTGATCTTCATCTTTGATGTGCATAATGTGACCAATATCTTGCGAGGACCGATGACGTGCGTTTGCAAGCCGGAATATCGTGTTGGCTCCTTCAGGTGAGCCCAGCTGGTTGTACACATCTGCATAATGTTGGGCCTTAGCTGCTGCAACAGCTCGCTTTGCTGCACACTTGAGGGTCGTATATTCCCGATGGTCACTGTTAAGACGCGAGGTCTGCCAAGTCTTGAATGCAAGCCGTTTCTTTTTGATCACGGTCTGCACATCCTCATTTCACCACCAGACTTGTTTGTCGAGGAAACGCCTCCCAGGTTTCGATTTTCCCAACGTTTCTGCTGCAACCGAGTGAAGGCAGTCGACTATCCTAGTCCAGATGATCTCTATTGGTTGGCTTCGGTCGAACATGAATTATGTACATTCTTTAGATAAAATCCTATTCATTCTTCAACTTTATTGATAAGGCAGACCATTTAACTAATAAAGGATTTATCTTATTCGGGTCACATACACTTGGGAAATGATTCACAAGAATGAAATGTACAAGATGGAGAGGGCTTGTAGACCACGGGAAACTAGAGTAGGTGCATGATGATGATGGTGATGATGATAATGAATATTTGATCAGAAAATAAAGTTCATGTATTTAACATAAGAAATCAAATCACTACTGTTTTTAAATTTGAAAACAGTAATAATTTTAAAATGGAATCTTATTGTCTATCCTCAGATTATAGAATCTTACTGTTTTTCTCAAATCAAAGAATCTTACTGTTTATAACTAGGCTTCTATAATATTATGTACAATATGTCTGGGCTTGTAGTCAGTGGTCCAGGCAGGATGTAATCTCCCTGTTACAGTTTATCGTCAGATCAAGGAATCTTACTGTTTATCCTCAGATTGTGTAATAGTACTATTTCCCCTCAGATTATAGAAGAGAAAATTAAAATATATTTTATCTTATAACGCCAGAGGGAACATATGAACAGGGCCGGATTTAAGAGTATGCCACCTATCGGCTAATGTCCATTTGCCGCCCCCTCTAAAGTTCATATTTGCTTAATACTTTGTTTTATACAACAAAAGGATAGAGTTCGTTAGCGTTTTCATCTTTTTTTAAAATCAAGTTCATTTAGTTTAGATAAAACTACAATTTTAATGATTTAGGCTACATAATACATTATATACGGTAATGAAATCAGTTAAGATTCGTTAAAATGAAATGGGTTTCGAACTTAATTAATTAATTTGTTCTTTTAGATCAGGGATCACTATTTTACACATACTTTTATATTTTAATGCTAATGACTATCTTTTGAGTAACTGTGTTCAACTTGAATTAAGTTGTCCTACACGGTGATATAAAATTATACAAAATGTAGTTAATTACTAGTTTATTTGTTGAAAAATATACAAAATTCTCTAAAACAACTCACCCCATGTAATCTTGATGTTCAAATTGACGTAGCTTTCTTACGAGATTTGTTAATAATGTCCTCATATGAAAGTACTTTTGTTGTATTTGCCTAAATACAAGGTACGGTACTGAAAGCGAGTTTAACCGTATTTTGGAAATAAGCCTACTAGTTCGCAGATAGTTCTTAACTCTGCTAAGGCAGGAAAAACTGTAGGATTAAAACATATTTTTAAGTAACGTGCACTCTTAAGTTCGTACGGAAAATATTATTAACGTCTGAAATACTTCATTTTAGCTTTTGAATGAATTGCCAAACTGCCGCCCCTGAAAATTTGCCGCTCTAGGCTGCAGCCTACTTAGCCTATTTAGAAATACGGCCCTGAGCATGACCATATTGAAAGCAGAAGTTAACAGAGTAGAGATCCTCCTGGACCTAGTAATCAAGAGAATACATTATGCCTCAACAACATTACTACTCACGTTTATTTTGTAAGGTAGATTACCGGTACCTATTAAGGTGTAAAACCATCATTACGGATGGGAATTTGGAGACATTCCAGGGGCTAATTTGGGCCCGGGAACACCTGGTAACCTTATTTTATATTTCACTGTTCCATGGACCTCTATAGTCACGAAGTATGTATTGAGACCCCTGGGTTCGGTTCCCGGCTCATGCAAGAAAATGAAGTCTGGTCCAAGGGTTGAAATGGAGTACACTCAGCATCATATGAGGCAAAACTGAGAAGAAGTCAGTTTAATTCCCAGCTCAGCCATTCTAAAAGTGTTCTTTCGTGGTTTCTCTCACTTCTATTCCAGACAAATACTGGGATGATTCCTAACCTAGAGCCATGACCAACTCCGTTCCAATACTAGCCCGAGTCACAAATACACACACTACTACAAACAACACAATAACACAATTTATTACACAAATTCTATGCAAATCTGCTTGCCACGGTGGGTTATCGTGTCGGAAAAACAACCACAAGCTTGCAGGTTTGCTCCTGGCCGTGGTAAGTGATTTTTGAAAGGCGACAAAAATCACGGCACGCATGTCATACGTTGTTGGCATGTTAAAGAACCCATTTGAATTCAGTAGGCCGTGTTCATAATGGCAAAATTAATCTCGGGATTTTCCGCCAATACAAAGTTCCTCCATTCTCTACTAGAGAGCGCTATAGTGTCAAGAATCTTAGATATCTAACCTCCTTGACTTTCATAGCTTTCAAAGGAATAACAAAATTCGACGTGCAAGCTGCCATATGGACGCAAATATCAAAGCTTGCACCCAGCACCCGAGGTCATACGATATTATTATTATTATTATTATTATTATTATTATTATATTAACTTTATTGGCCACATTGGACCACTTGAGTCTTCCATGTACACTTTTTCTTTGAAGGTTGTATTGTTTGATTCTTCTTATCTGCCCAGTACTTCTTCATTCGTTCTGATCGCAGTGTTCTTAATTCGTTTGAAATCTCTACAGGCCGTCTGTGCATCATTTCTGATGACAATTTGTGATTCATAAGAAGGGTGGTATTTTATTCTTCTTTTATTCTTTTATTCTTTATTCTTGTTCTCTGCATCTGTAATTTCGAGTCCAACTGTTTTGAGATCCTCTTGAATTTCTTTGATCCAATGCCCTCCAGTCTTCTTTCCCAGATTTCTCATCACTAGTTGTCGTAAAATCCTGTTTTCTGGTAATCGTAGGATGTGAAAGAAATAAGAGATTCTTTTCTTCTTCATCGTGCTGGTAACTGGGTCAATCTCACGATAGACTGTTTCATTGGAGAGGATTCTCCAGACTCCTTCAACCTGGTACTTTTTATTTATGCAGGTTCTGATAATTCTTCTTTCTGTTTTGAGGAGCTGATCAGTTCTTATTTCATTTTTAATTTGGAACAAGGTTTCGCAAGCATAAGTGGCTTCGGACAAAGTTACAGTTTTGTAGTGTTGGATCTTAGTGCCTATTGACAAGCATTTTTTTTTTTGTTATAAGTGGACCAGGTTAGAAATTGTGCTATTTTCATTTTGTTGGTTCAATTTATCCATGTTGTTTTTTCGCTTAAGTTATGTATAATGATTTCTCCAAGGTATTTAAATTGTAGAACTACGTCATTTATTATTATTATTATTATTATTATTATTATTATATGAAAATCTAACTAAATGGAGTTGATTACCACAATGCTCAAGCCCTTAATGAAAACAATCAAAGACTACTGGATCAACTGAGCGGTGGTGAGATAACTTCTCCACCTTACTGTGATAATGGCAACAAAAATGATCTATCCTACTGTACCCGAAACACTTACCAATACCTGATACCTCGATGGTCACTGGATCGTAGAACCTGAAAAATGCCCGGCGAAAAACCCTCCCAGGTCCTACCACCAAGTAGAGGAATGAATGGGGGTACTAGTCATCCTATCAGGCTGTTTCAAGAATGACCATGGCTACAACGAACGAACAAATAAGAAACTAGCTCAAGAACACGAAAACAACTCCAAAAAGAACTATCTCAAGGGTGGAAAACCCTGGAAAAAGAAAATCCAAGCGATGGCCATCTTAAAACGACCTCCAATCTCTTCGTTAAAATATCACTCCATGATTTAAAATTGGGAAAACAATTTATTCCAAGAGAACAAGGTAACAGACAAGAAAATAAAAAATTAATACCCAGTCGTCAAGAAAACAAAATCATAGCTAAACACAACTGTAGTAAGAAAATCCTAAATGATTCCAGAAAAGGATTACGATCATCACCTACACGCTGGGGTGATTCTAAATATAATATCTCACATTATGAACAAGGATATTAGGCATCAATCTCCTAATGATATTAGGAGGACTGGATGAAATATTAGACGATGAATAAAGAAGAATTATCAAAATTTTTACACGTGTATCGTCTTAAACGATATTCCAAAAGTGTAGCAATATCAAGATTATATACAAGTATTTATAAGAATATATACAGAAATGTCCTCGGACATTCACATGATTCAGCCTAAACAGGTGATCTTGGCCATAACATTCGCATCGTGATGTGTAATTAACATTCAATATATCGGGTTACCAATTTTTATCGAGCAATTAAGCTAAGTAGTGTGTCTATCGACTATGTTCATGATTCAAATTTCAAGTAAACTTGTACAAAATTGTAGAGGTTTTAATGATTATATGCTGTGGAAATGTCTTAAGTAGCTCGAACAGATTATCCAAGCGTTGCCTTTGATTAGGTGAAGAAAAACATGTAGGATCGCTCTATAAGAATGACGACGCCAATGTCTCCAACAGACAATAAAATACCAGAAAAACTTATCTATATTAACGTAACAACAAACACGGGTGTTGACTACTCGAAGTCACAAACAGATTGGCACTTACCGGCTGAAAAGCACTTACCGGTTCAATCTAAAACTGGCCTAATGCTTCAACAAGCATAAAATCTCACAAATATGCATCATCACAGATGTGCATCCAAAACACAACACAACAAGGTTATACGAACCTTCAAAACACTATTATTATTTAATCTCAATACTCACACAAGAGCTACAAACATGCTTAACTCACACACTAACCTTAAGCACGCTGTTCAAAGTCGAGACACTGAAACATTCCACTGGCAAATTAACCTATCTTACCTCCCGATAATGTATATTAATAATACTTGTTCATTTTTATTGACTCCATGTCACGCTTTCCCGGAATAATTTAATCAACCTTGTGAATGGTGTTCAAAACTGCTATACTATATCTCACTCACACAATTGCATTAAATGCAATTATTTACGTTAATACTGTGGAAAATACATGTCTCAAAATGACATCCTAAATTAAGTTAATCTCAAATCAATACCTAATAGAAGGTAAAACTGATCTTTTCCTGAACCAGGATATCCTCCAACTTCGGTGGGCTTCGAAGTATCAGTGGATAAAACTTACACCATGAAAGCAAGTTAACTAATAAGGTTAATCCAATGACAATCATTAAGTAAATCCACTAATAAATCTGCACTCACAAAAGCGAAGTGCTCTCCATAAAAATAATCCAACAGGTGGATTAAAACTATAAATGCAACGAACACCAAGATAAACTTTCCAAGATTCAAATCGCCGCGAGAAAATGAAGTTCCTAACAGAACAGTAGTACATGAAAAACATGTACTGGCCTCAAAGAAATCAGTGTTCCAAACACTGAGAAACAAACGCGATTAAAACTATGCTTAGACAAAATATTGGAGATCTTCCCCTAAATTCTCTTCTCGGCAAATAAAAATACGCACTACTAAGAAATTACTGATTCTACTGATTAAATGATCCAAACTAATAATACACAAGGGATGAATTCGTTAAGCGAATACAAAATCCCGGGAACACAGCAAGTCAGATTCGACAGAAACATCGTACCTAAACTTGTGAATACCCATTTAATCTACTAAAATGAAATGGCAATTGCAATTGCTAACAAGTGCCTCTACTAAGCTACGTTGAAGAGTCTGCTGGTCCAGTACCTTTTGTTGCATCTTGAAGCGTCTTAAGCGGGATATATAAATATCTGATGAATATCCAGGGTATCACCAGATAATACACTCTTCTTCTTCTCTGGATCTGGGAATCGAACCCGGGCCTGCAGCGCACACGCATACTGGTCAGACGACCATACGAGCCTACTCCCTTCATGCCAGAAATACTATCATCCGCATGAGAAAAAGCACTGTCCTGCATGTCGCAGCTCATGAAAGCACTCGCAAACAACCACTGGAGTGCGGTGGAAATATACTCCTCTCCAACAAGGAGAATGCAGTTGTGGGTGGCAGTCATCTCGCTTATGCATTTCTCATGAAGCTACCCCGTTTAATCTAGCCTGCCATTCTGGAAGTCATAACTATAATGTTGAACTTCCCCACTGACATCTCAGACGATAATATGCGTTCTAGTGTCTGCATAATGTACAGCTTAACAAGTCCTGAAGTTAGCATGTATCAGCACAATCATACACGTTACTGTTGCTCGTGATGAAGACCTCACAAGGTTTCGAAATGGCTGCCTTGATCATGGACACCGCTGGACAGAGACATACAGTCAGTCCGCGTTCCCTTTCGACACAATTCTTCTTGACCAAGATGGCAGTATACATTTACAACTGTTCTGAAAAATATCTCAGATCCATTACAAAATGGTAGCTTTAAAAAGTACTTGAGCACGGTACACGTCCGCTTGTCGAGACACGAAATACTCTGCACGTTTATAACGCACTTTGAAAAAGACTGTTCGGCTTAGCTGAGTATAAGCGCGAGCCGTCTCCACACGGAGTTACCACAGCCTGCCTTGCACCTGCGATCTCGCTTACTAGCCGAGTTGCGTAACCACACATATGACACTCCGAATACAAAAGTACACGTCCAAGTGAAGTTGCCTTGCTTGCAGCCAAACGCCACAGCAAGCAACCCCCACTACTGCCTTCCTTCAACGATATCTCGATGTGTCAATAACTCGCTTATGGCTTGATCATTATAGATGTTATTCTTGCACGTCGCTTGTTATATTATATTCCTCATATAAAATAGCTTTCTGCTATGGTAATCTGCGTTCTACGTCCTTTGAAAAGTCTTCTAATACTCTAATTCACTTCAAAACAATTGTAACCCCCTACATTAACGGCACTGGCAAGCAGCACGTTGGTAACTCGATAGCCAACGCTTTGCTTACCAGAATGAGAAGAGTACGAGAAGCGTGGATGGGCCAACTTACCTGTATTCAGAGGTCCGGGTCACTTCCGCAGCAAAACCACCTCCAGAAGACAAGTCCCGACAGAAGAGCACCAAAAGGGGTGGAAGGAAGAAGGAGAAGGGGACAACACACACAGGCTATCGTACAAACACCCCCCCAAAACCAACGGAACACCCGTCGGTGAAATAATGCCACAACAGTAGTTAAAAGGAATAAAATAAAGTTTAATAGTTAAAACTTCCACCAGGAAAGAGAACATGCATCAGGCAACACAAATTTCCAAGAAGGCCAGATAGCGCCTAACATGCTTGCTTGCAAAGCCAAGAAGAGGACAGACTTAATTTAAAATAAAAAAAATATATTAAACAGCCCAAAGGTTAAAATAGAATTTACATGCACAACACAATGAGAAAGGGCTTGATAAATTGCAAGGAAATGCAATCACGATCCGACATGCAGATGTTGAGGCCATGCCAAAAAAATAAGGATTGAAATTAAATTAAATTTTAATTAAAAAAATTAAATTGGACAGAAAATAAAAAGAATGATAAGCACGAAGCCGGAAAACATAAGGACATTTACCAAAAATCACAAAATTAACATCAACAAGATTACATTTTAAAAAAGGGATGAAGCTAACACACAACACGACTGTTTTTGGAGACCCGCGCCAAAACGACTGACCACGAGACCACAATGCAACACGGCAAACAGCAGACATGGCGACACAAAAACATGCCAGATCGAAATTACGGCAAACAATTAATTAAATAAATTTTATCATCAGCGTAAGGAAATGTACGGCGGAAAACAATTACATTTAAAAACAATTACAAGAGTAAAGGGCACGGATCATGAATAAATTAATTTGAATACAATATCAATCATAAGATTGGCAAACGAAAATAAATAATACTTTAAACGTGAAATAAACTAATAAATGTGTCTCCAGAAGGTAAACAAAAAAATAAATAAGAAACCTAATATATATAAGGAAACGCTATTAAAACGTAAAAGAAATTTTTGGCTTACAAGCCAGAACACAACAGAAGATCAACATTCGTACACGGCCAAATTGGGACTCCCAAAATAAAATAATTAGATAAATTAAATAAGGTTTCAAAACATACCTTAATAAGGCCTTTGGGGAGACACTGATGATAAAACAAACATAACACTAATAAATAATTTAAAAAAAATGAAAACTGCCCAGATAACTGTTGCTGGCACACGCAACCATTGACACTAAACATCTTCAAGTTTTCTCATCCCGGCGAAAATAAGGTAGACCATGCTTCAGGGGCGACGATCCCACTTCCTACCCACTGCGGTTTACGTTTTTGTAATGTAATTCCATTTCTTGGTGAGGCGAGGGCCACAGGCCCCCGCCTCAATAGACAATCAAATTCACGATCACTCAGTTCAATCCAGACTGTTCAGTTACCGATGACAACACATAATGGCGCCGACAAGGAAGCCAGGCGCGCTGCATGCATGATATTTGGAAAATGTCCAATCACGGTTTTACACCTCAAACAACAATGTCATAAATAAGTTCATAATTTGGCGGTATCATGAATACACCGGCATTTGTTTTAAGACGCTGGAATCATAATTGTCTTTCAATTATGTCACGAATTGGTAGAGTTTTAAAGGAAACACCAACGCACTCTATTGGTGAATAAGCAGGAACTACTTGGATCTTTCCAAAGTCCGACTGCAGCTACCATCATGTGGACACCGACGGTACTGAGCGGCGAAGCGGACGATTCAAACTTCAAGTACAGCCTCCATGATTAAATACATGTTTGAAATAGTAGAGACGTGCCCTTGCACGTATCAGTCTCCCTCCCTTAAGCGTGAACACCGTTCACGAATATGCCAAGGCATAGACAGTACTCCATGACTTGTCGATTCACCAGAAATGTTTCCCGAAGATAATGTTCACCTGTTAACTCCAATTGATGGATGAAACCGCATCGTTTTGGTTAGGAAGAATGCAGGGTCAGATTATCAGAGATGGGATAATTGATCACCTCGCACACCACTTAGTCAACAGCATCACTGTGTCCAAAAATCTTCAGAAACGTAGTACACCAGCACCAGCAGTGCTTTCAGAGTCCGAGACACGTTAGATACATTTTCAATAAGTCCAATTTAGTTCGCTTTAAACGAAGTAGGTGGAAGCAATGTGCAATATATGATTCGACGCGTGGGCAGCCATTTACAAAAATAGAAGTTAATCTAATTTCAAAAAAGGATTACAGAATTTACAATATCTTACTACATTTTACAAAAAGCAACAAGGTTGAATTTAAATGAAGAAAATTTTTCTGACTAAACCCTAGATCCGTGTTTACAAAATTTCATTAACAAGTTTACCTTTTTACAGATTCGAAGTACATTTCAAGATTACAAGAGTTAGATGACTACACATTTCGAAGGAACTACGGTGGAGGAATGACCACTACAATTCCCAAAGGGAACAGGAATACAAGGTTACCATGAGTTAGGTCTCCCACCGAGCCCAACTTACATGTTAGCATCTCCTATGAAACATCAAAATTAGGTACGCTTTTACAATTTGCCATTACAATGGGAACTTCCCAACATTTACATTTTGTATCCCACCAGAGTTTTTAAACCCAATTAAATTCAAAATTCCACAAGGAACAGAAGCTTGAAGACTTCAATGAAGGTTAGGGATACTCTACATTATACAAAATTTGTTTTACAAAATTTACGGTAGCATTTCCTCATTAAACACCTCTCCACCTCGCTTAATGTGTGATAGATGCACTCAGGAAATTTTCTTTGCCTTAAGGTTTAGAAAAGGAAAATTAATTAATCTGACATGTATGCCTCTACATAGTTGGTTCGTGACCGCACGCATTACTTGGCATGGGGACACTGAGGAATTCAAACGCAGTTACAGTAACGACAAGAACGAAGAGGAAAAGGCAGCGCAGAAAACAAAACACCAATACACTCACACAAGGAACGAAATAGAGGTTCGACACCCGATGAGAATACAGCCGACATCCGCCTGGGTGAGAAAAATCCAACATAAAAAGAACTAAGTTCAACAGTACACGAGGTACAATTAGGTTTCCTCGTTCAGGTTAAAGACACGAACACGTACAACCAAAGGATGCCTAACATGGCCCGAAAATACGGTTAGATGAGAAACAAGCCGCTCTTGTTGAAAGACGAGGCTAACAGGGAACATTTACGCACCATTCCAAACGATAAAGCCGAAAAATTTTGGATTATTAATCAAAAGCAGAAAATTTTACTCAACTACAGTGGCTGATGACCGAGATTGCCATAGCATGAACTAAAACAGAAGGCCAATGTCATTTACAGTTAGCATGAGGCAACTGATGACCCTGATTTCCAGCAACAACAGATTACTGGCTTTAAATGCAAAACAAGCTGAGTTACAGAACCTGATGACCATAATGTCCAACAGAAATTTAACCCCAGTAACTTTAGAAGACCCTATATATATTAATTAAGCAGGAAAGCACATTACATTATGGCTGTTCACGAACTGAGATCTCATATTCACAACAACATATTCATCGCACAACATACTCCAATAATAGCGATACATAATTTTTACCACCCACAAAAATAATTCCCATTAATACTCAAATATGCAAGTTATGTAGTCGTAGAGATATCATAACACAAACAAATACAATTAAAAACACAATACCCTTACAATTACATTACATTACATGACACATACTTGCATTTCATCGAACAGACCTGTCCCATACCAAGCCAGTTCGAATCGTGCAAGTCCTATATACAACCTGCCCAGGGATCAAACCAAGAAAGAATCCCATACTTCTAACCTAGCTAACCCCAGACAGTAGATATCTCCACGTAAAACACTCCTACATATTCGCTTTAGTTCAAAATTACAAGGAAAGCAACTAATAAAAATACGATCCTAACCTTACTTTTGCAAACAAAACAAACCCTAAATTACCCCACCCTACAAATCTAAATCAAAATCTAACGTTAACACATGCATACAGACATGATTTGCACAACATATACGCTTATCCCAGAACGATTGCAGTATAATGTAAGTTTAAGAACAAAAATTACAGATCGCCCACTGCAATAAAAACACTTCAAAACAAACACTTACCTTGAATGAATTAGGGAAGAATTCCTAGCCAAAAATAGTGACATGCATGTTAAATGTGCCTTCTGGCACCACAATAGGGACATAGGGCGGGCAGATTTCCATAGGTTAGCCCTTTCAATCGGACTACACTTTGCCATAACACCAATAGGCGTGACAGTTCCATAATAAATAATTTACGAGGACAGCATATCACCACAGAATATCATGCAAAGAAACATACAGGAACACAACAGTCTTCTTAAACACCAACACTGCCTCGACACCTGAAATTTCGACAAAAACATCATGCACAACGTAGCCCAGAACTGCACACGTCACCACCTGCTTGGCTCGGGAACAGGGAGCTAAATTACTAAAATAGGCACAAAACATCAGGCTACCAGCTTCCGACGGGGCTCCAGGATGCCTTCACACGCAGCATTTCCCATGCCAAGAACACATGTCAGACACTCACCGGGCTTCATCTTCAGTGGGGATGTTGCACACAAACAGGATAAAACTACAGGAGGAAACACCTCGCTTATAACAGGACACTTACATACAGCATATGGATATCCAGAGGCAACATGAAACACAATAAACGATAAGGATTAGCAAAACATAACATTAAGTGCACTTTCCTGACAAAATCACACCAACAACTGACCCATCGGTATTAGAGGGGTCCATAAAACAGCCTGTGGGTACTCGGGAGGGGATAGTTACGGAAGTGAACATGAGCTCGGTCTGCTATCAGAATGTAACCCCCTACATTAACGGCACTGGCAAGCAGCACGTTGGTAACTCGATAGCCAACGCTTTGCTTACCAGAATGAGAAGAGTACGAGAAGCGTGGATGGGCCAACTTACCTGTATTCAGAGGTCCGGGTCACTTCCGCAGCAAAACCACCTCCAGAAGACAAGTCCCGACAGAAGAGCACCAAAAGGGGTGGAAGGAAGAAGGAGAAGGGGACAACACACACAGGCTATCGTACAAACACCCCCCAAAAACCAACGGAACACCCGTCGGTGAAATAATGCCACAACAGTAGTTAAAAGGAATAAAATAAAGTTTAATAGTTAAAACTTCCACCAGGAAAGAGAACATGCATCAGCCAACACAAATTTCCAAGAAGGCCAGATAGCGCCTAACATGCTTGCTTGCAAAGCCAAGAAGAGGACAGACTTAATTTAAAATAAAAATAAAATATTAAACAGCCCAAAGGTTAAAATAGCATTTACATGCACAACACAATGAGAAAGGGCTTGATAAATTGCAAGGAAATGCAATCACGATCCGACATGCAGATGTTGAGGCCATGCCAAAAAAATAAGGATTGAAATTAAATTAAATTTTAATTAAAAAAATTAAATTGGACAGAAAATAAAAAAAATGATAAGCACGAAGCCGGAAAACATAAGGACATTTACCAAAAATCACAAAATTAACATCAACAAGATTACATTTTAAAAAAGGGATGAAGCTAACACACAACACGACTGTTTTTGGAGACCCGCGCCAAAACGACTGACCACGAGACCACAATGCATCATGGCAAACAGCAGACATGGCGACACAAAAACATGCCAGATCGAAATTACGGCAAACAATTAATTAAATAAATTTTATCATCAGCGTAAGGAAATGTACGGCGGAAAACAATTACATTTAAAAACAATTACAAGAGTAAAGGGCACGGATCATGAATAAATTAATTTGAATACAATATCAATCATAAGATTGGCAAACGAAAATAAATAATACTTTAAACGTGAAATAAACTAATAAATGTGTCTCCAGAAGGTAAACAAAAAAATAAATAAGAAACCTAATATATATAAGGAAACGCTATTAAAACGTAAAATAAATTTTTGGCTTACAAGCCAGAACACAACAGAAGATCAACATTCGTACACGGCCAAATTGGGACTCCCAAAATAAAATAATTAGATAAATTAAATAAGGTTTCAAAACATACCTTAATAAGGCCTTTGGGGAGACACTGATGATAAAACAAACATAACACTAATAAATAATTTAAAAAAAAATGAAAACTGCCCAGATGACTGTTGCTGGCACACGCAACCATTGACACTAAACATCTTCAAGTTTTCTCATTCCGGCGAAAATAAGGTAGACCATGCTTCAGGGGCGACGATCCCACTTCCTACCCACTGCGGTTTACGTTTTTGTAATGTAATTCCATTTCTTGGTGAGGCGAGGGCCACAGGCCCCCGCCTCAATAGACAATCAAATTCACGATCACTCAGTTCAATCCAGACTGTTCAGTTACCGATGACAACACATAATGGCGCCGACAAGGAAGCCAGGCGCGCTGCATGCATGATATTTGGAAAATGTCCAATCACGGTTTTACACCTCAAACAACAATGTCATAAATAAGTTCATAATTTGGCGGTATCATGAATACACCGGCATTTGTTTTAAGACGCTGGAATCATAATTGTCTTTCAATTATGTCACGAATTGGTAGAGTTTTAAAGGAAACACCAACGCACTCTATTGGTGAATAAGCAGGAACTACTTGGATCTTTCCAAAGTCCGACTGCAGCTACCATCTTGTGGACACAGACGGTACTGAGCGGCGAAGCGGACGATTCAAACTTCAAGTACAGCCTCCATGATTAAATACATGTTTGAAATAGTAGAGACGTGCCCTTGCACGTATCAACAATAAAGATAATCCTGTAGCGTGGATCGATATATGACATGACGTCACATATAGGTTTATTGATCGGTCTATCTGTGAGTCCACTCACTCGGGAATGCTCGTTACTTTCCGATCTCGAACCGAATGACTCTTCTTATATTAACGGCGTGATAGATCATGACTTGACTCACGAGCTCAACAGCATCGCGTCTCTCGTCGTCTCCACTACAGTATCTGGGCATAACCTTATGAGAATATACAGTACAGTACCTTCCATGAAAGTATGAAGCTGGAAGAAGTAAAGTTCACTGCTTCAAGACTGTAGTCCCTCACAGTAGGATCTGCAATGAAAATAACATAGAACAGATGACTTAAAATACCGTAACAATAATGCCTACAGCATTATACAGAACATAAGAGTTGTTCTTAATGCTTTCAATTTTTTTGTACTGTTTTATATTGAGAAAATAGGTATATTCGAATTGATTCTTGCTGGTGATCTTTGAAGAAGAAAGTTAGGTACTGCACTCTTTGGAGGTTGTCACAGTAACATAAACTGGTTGGTTGAAATAAACTCATCGGAAGCTGAAAAGTGTAATTACATCTTATTAAATAGATCAATATTTTCTGACAATTGTGACATTTAAAATCTCGCGTTGAAAGATTTATTCGAGAAAAAGTGATATATGTTTGAGAAAGACTGACTGAAAGACACAGTGTGGGAGCCGAGATTCTTTAGCCGCAGGTGATGCATTCTTAGCCGCGAATATGTATGCGAGAGAGCCGATAAGCAGATACAGTGATTTCCGCTAAACTCGCGAAAAAATACTTGATATTCCCCGCAACCACCTGCAGCGCTGAAGGAGTATTAGAAATTGTGCAATTTTTATTTTGTTGGTTCTATTTATCCATGTTTTTTTTTCGCTATGCATAATGATTTCTCCAAGGTATTTAAATTGTAGAACTATGTTAATATTTTGATCATTTATGATGACTTCCTTTATGTCAAGAGGTTTCATTGGCATGATCTCAGTTTTCTCAGAAGATATTTGCAATCCTATTTTCTGGAGACTGGTGATCTGAGCACTAAATTCTTCCATGTCAAGGGCTAAGAGAGCTAAATCATCTGCAAACCATAGGCAGTTTGTTCTTATTGAGGGTTTTGATCCAATTTTGATTTTAGGTGGGTTTTCTTTTTGCCAAATTTTCACGATGTATTCGAGAGCTTTCTCCAAGGTATTTAAATTGTTGAACTATGTTAATATTTTGATCATTTATGATGACTTCCTTTATGTCAAGAGGTTTCATTGGCATGATCTCAGTTTTCTCAGAAGATATTTGCAATCCTATTTTCTGGAGACTGGTGATCTGAGCACTAAATTCTTCCATGTCAAGGGCTAAGAGAGCTAAATCATCTGCAAACCCTAGGCAGTTTGTTCTTATTGAGGGTTTTGATCCAATTTTGATTTTAGGTGGGTTTTCTTTTTGCCAAATTTTCACGATGTATTCGAGAGCTACATTGAAAAGTAGTGGGGATAATCCGTCACCTTGTCTAAGGCCTGTTTTTATTGGAAAAGCACTTGTTTATTTCTGTATTTGGAATATTCCATTATTCGTTTCAGGCTGAGAATTTGGTCTGGGCAACTTCTGTATGGGCGAAATCCTGCTTGGTATTCTCCAAGTTGTGGTTCCAGAATGTTTTTTTATCCTATTGTAAATTATGCGGGAGAAAATTTTGTAAGTTCAGTCCCGAAGGGTTATTCCTCTGTAATTGTCTGGATTAGTTTTATCTCCTTTTTTGTACAATGGATGAATTGCACCAGAGGTCCAATATTCTGGGATTTTCTCTGTGATCCACATTTTGACTAGATGCTGATATAGATTTATGATTGCTGGTTTCCCCGCGTTTTTCCAGATTTCTGCAAAGACTAAGTCTTCACCACATGCCTTATAATTTTTTAGCCTACTTTTCACATTTTGCAAAAATGAGGAAAAAGTAGTCTTATGAGATCGGGCAAATGTCTGTCTGTCTGTCCTTCTGTCTGTCTGTCTGTCCGTCTGGCTGTGTGTGTGTCCCCCCCCTATCAACTCCTAAACGGCTAGAGCAATCGAAACAAAATTTGGTAGGAGTAAAGATCTGTACCTGAATATCTCACGGCCATTTTTGAAAATGATGTCAGTGCTACCAACTGCTAAAAAATCGCGATTGAAATTTGAGCTCCATGTTGGATATCTTGGTAGGTATGAATGGGAGCTATTTCAAAATTGGCACACGTATAGATAATAATATTGCAGTTTAATTTCCAGGAGGTCATACATGGCAGTGTTGCCAAAATGATTACAAGCCTGCTGATAGGTCGAATTTTTAAATGCATATAACTTCTACACTATCAATTGGAATTCAACCAAATTTCGTATATTGTATGTGTACATAACCAGATATGACTGAGCGTATTCTTAAGACCCACCAGGGCTGCCAACTGTTAATAAATGCTCGTAATTTATGTTATCCAAAATACCAATATATCAGAAAGTATGCAAGCCGACAGCTTTAAACTATCACACGTATAGTACCTGACATTCTATATTAATTTGGAGTAACATATATACGTCAGTGCTACCAACATGATTCTAAGCCTGCTGAGAGGTCAAACTTTAAATACATGTAACTTCCATACTATCATTTGGATTTCAACGAAATTTCGTATGTGCTATGTGTACGATAACAGATATGACTATGCGTATTCTTAAGAGCAACCAGGGCTGCCAACTGTTAATATGTGCTGTCTCTATTTTTGTTACCCTAATATCAATATATCAGAAAGTATGCAAGCCAATAGCTCTAAACTTTGCACACGTATAGTACCTGGCATTCTAGATGAAATTGGAGTAACTAATATACGTCAGTGCTGCCAACATGTTTCTAAGCCTGCTGATAGGTCCAATTTTAAAATGCATGTAACTTCTATACTAACTAATGGATTTCATTCAAAATTGGCACAACAATAGATCATATTATTTCAGATTATTTCTGACCATTACATGCATGCCAACATGATTTTACGCGCGCTGTTAGATACAATGTTTAACTGCATGTAACGTCCATGCTATTCATTGGACTTCAACCAAATTTTGTATTCTGTACCTTAAGAGATGGAACTAAGAATATATTTAGTCACCAGGGCTGCCAACTGTAGTGCTCTATTAGGCTACATTTTGCCAGGTATACAGTATTTCGAACTAATTAGAAATTTCGATATTAGCAACTCAATTTCGTCATTATTCTAGATAGATCCATATAGATTAATCATTGGCATGAATCATAAATTTTAAGAAAAGTAGGCTCTTTAGTTCGTCACGGAACTTCTTGTTTGTTCCTTAATTGCTAGTTCTACCTCATTGATATTAGGTGCATCAATTAGATCTGGGGTGGTTAAAATGGGTGTGTCGGTATTTACTTCCAACGTCTCCAGTGGGTCATCGCGATTTAAAAGTTTGTTGAATGTCTCTGCGAGGATCTCTGCATTTTCTTGATTACTATGAGCCAACCTTCCAGATTCATCCCTCAGCATCAATGTAGGGGGTTCATATTTTTTAAGGTATTTGCCAAAGTTTTTATAATAATCTCGTGATTGTTTTTTGTTGAAACACTCTTCTATCTTTTGTAAGGTATTTTTAAGATGTTTTCGTTTGGTTTGTCCGATGATTTTATTTGTTGACTTTCTTTGTTTTATCAGTGTTAAATTTGATTTTTCGGATTTTTGAGCTTGATGATTTATCCAAGCTTGGTGTCGTCTCTCAATTGCCTGGTCACATTCTTCATTCCACCATTCATGTTTTTTCCTAGGATTTGTTGGAGCTAACTCTTCTGCCATATATTTTAGTTTGGTGGTCAGTTCTTCTAATGTATTAGTGTTGACAGATCCTTCTCCTGTTTTCCTATAGTACTCCCTATTATTTATTAAGGAGGTTGGGTCGAATTTTCTTCTATTCTTATTTGGAGATCTTTTCTTAACCCTAGGATTTAATTTTATTTTGATCTTAACAACCTAGTGATCTGACCCTGAGTCTTCCCCCCTTAGGACTTTGACATTGTAGACTTCACGATGGTGAAATTTATCCATACACACGCGGTCCAGTTGCCATTCACCTTTTCGGAAATCAGGATGTTTCCAAGTTTTTAATTTGTGAGGTTTCCTTTTAAAGTAAGTTGATTTTGAGATAAGATTGTGATTTCTGCATAATTCAACAAATCTTTGACCGTTCTTATTCGTCCTCTTATGGGCTGACCATTTTCCAATGATATCTCGGTACCTTCTGTCTTGTCCTAGTTGTGCGTTGAAATCGCCAAGGAGAATTTTAACGTGTGATGGAGGTATGTTGATTAAAGTTTGATCCAAGAGATCCCAGAATTGTTGCGTTGCTTCTTTATCCTTTAGGGTGTTATTTTTCTGATTAGTGGGAGCATAATAATAATAATAATTAGGAAGCCGTCATCCTCCATACACAATTCCATTAAACCATGGTTTCACAAAACGCTTATCCTTTTTAGGCGTTTAACACCTTTTCTTCCCCTGTGACATCACTATTCCCTCTTTTAGGAGTTAAATGACATATCAGGGTAAAAGCGTATGCCATGACCTATCGATTTTTCATTTTTTTTTTGGGGGGGGGGGGAATTTCACCCCCCAAAGAGGGACGTCGCCCCTCATACAAGTTCCTAGCATGATTGTTTCGCGAGATATTAACAAAAGTATAGTTGGGCCCTTTTGACAAAAAATAAAAATAAATTCAAAGACGGGGCGTCACCTCAAGTGCTACGACCCCTCATAAAAGTCCCTAGCCTTATTCGTTTGCGAGATATTAACAAAAGTGTAGTTAGACCGTTTTGACAAAAATTAATAATACTTTGAAAAACGGGACGTCGCCCCGTGTGTTAGGACCCCGCATACTAATCCCTAGCCCTATCCGTTCGCGAGATATTAACAAACGTGTAGTTAGGCCCATTTGACAAAAACTAATAATAAATTCAAAAACGGGGCGTCACCTCAAGTGCTAGGACCCCTCATACAAATCCCTAGCCTTATTCGTTCGCGAGATATTAAGAAATGTGTTGTTAGGCCCTTTTGACAAAAACTAATAATACATAGAAAAACGGGGCGTCACACCGAGTGCTAGGACCCCTCATGCAAGTCCCTAGCCTTATTCGTTCGCGAGATATTAACAAATGTGTAGTTAGGACCTTTTGACAAAAAATAATAATCAATTGAAAAACGGGGTGGAACCCTGAGTTCTAGGACCACACATACAAGTCCCTAGCCTTATTGGTTCGCGAGATATTAACAAAAGTGTACTTAGTCCCTTTTCACGAAAAATAAAATCAAAAAATGGGGCGTCTCCCCGAGTGCTAGGATAATCCATATGTCAAAATTCCATCATGGGCTCAGAAAATATTAACAAATGTGTAGTTAGGCCCTTTGTCAAAACTTGCAAAATAAATAATAAACTCAAAAGGGGACATCACTACAAGTCTTAGGACATCCTAAGACTTGTAGTGATGACCCCTTGCATATGTACAAATCCGGCCATAGGTTAGCGAGATATCAAGTTAGAGGCCAATACGAGGAGGGATCAAAACTTTACGCCGTAGATGCACCACTGCCCCACTGCTTCCACAAACAGGCAGAGTAACGCAACAAGCGCAACTGTACCTGGCCCCACAGGTCACTGGCTGGCTGCGCGAGCGGATCGAGCCTCTAAATAAAGAGTAACTCAAATGAGTGAAATGGTTGAATGGGGGAGGAAAGATAGCCTAAGAGGTTAATGAGTTCGATTTTAGAGGGTAAGAGAAGCAGAGATAGACCTAGGAGGCAATGGTTACATTCAGTGTTTAACGATTTCAAAGTGAGGGGTGTAGAAGCAGAGGAGGTCACAATGCTAACTGCTAATATAGCCCAGGCAAATTAGACATATGCTTCCCGAAAAATCGTCCAAAGCTGGAATGTGTTTTTATACCTTTTGGGGGTCCCAAATAAGAGTCCTGTGAGTTTGCGACGGGTTCTGACTTCTGCTTAATTTTTTGGGGTAAAAAAAAACGTATTTTTTTGCACATTTTTCAGTGTTTTGCTTATAACTTCTAAACGACGCATCCTATAGAAAAGGTTGCTCATAACGTTTTTAAAGAACTTTAAATTCTGCGTCGAAAAGTTTTTAGTTCGTCTAAATCGGCCCAGTAGTTTAGCCGCAATCGATTTCTGAAATAGGGCCATGTTTTACCAACTTGGCTAAAAAGTTAATTCAGCCCTTTCAATTGATCATTTGATGATGTTTTATTGAATGAAAATCATCTGGGGGGATGACGAATGGGGGAAAGGGGGGGGGGGGTGGCACGGCCCCTCTTTGGAATTTCAAGTCTGATCCTTATTTGTAATAAAATATTATATATTAATTGTTCTGGGGTTTCAGAAATTCTAGGATTCATGCCTCCTCCCTCCTATTGGATCCGCACCTGGATACTCCAAAATGATGTTATGTGGTTTCAAAATATAAGAAGGTATTATTATGAATAATGTTTTATTGAAAGTAACAAAAGATGTATACATAAGATACTGTACATTTACATAAGATGTTTACGTAAACGATACCGATATAAATTATGTACAGAAAGATGTATTAGTTGTGTACATGAAACATCATAATGTGAAAGATGTACAAGGTACTCATGTTGACGATTTCTTTCGTCGTTTAGGAGATAACAGTGGCTCTTCACCGATCACGTCATCTAGCTCCTCATCCTCGTCACACTGGGTGAGATCCAGTATAACATCCTTGTCTTCAGAGATGGAATTGAGGCATGTGTGCCCTTGGCAGGTCATGCAGATGGTGATGCATTTCACCCCCGCCTTCCTACAGGAACAAGCTGTTTTGCACCCTTTTTTTTTACATGTGCACGATATGGAGTTGAGGAGTTCTTGTGGAGCCAGTGGTTCAGTCGTTGTGATGGGAGTTAAGCCATTGGTGGTTATTTTCCATCCCCATCTCTCTGGATCTAGAACATTACTCCTCCATACCTGCACCTGTAAATAAGCTCTGAAGGAGTACTGGCGAGCAGCCGCTTCTGTAGGAGGCAAGGATGCCAGGTTTAAATTCTTTTTTGAAAGCAACCTCTGGAAGAGGTCAAACCTCACTTGATTGAGGGACTTACTGCTGCCACCCGTGTACTGGTTTTTTATGATGTGAACACCTGCATTTGCAACTTGGTCAGGGGTTAAGATCGGGTCAAGAAAAATAGAGGCCTGATGAAAGAGGTTCTGGTCTGCCATGAATTTCTTGATAAATTTTATTTTCCCCTGGCGGAAAAATGAGGATGTGGTGTCGAACCCCGTGAAGGCATGGAGAAACAGGGCATGCTTCCTCATGTCTTCAGAGCTGGCAATTGCTCGGACTGTAAACGACAGTTTCCTGGTTCTGTTTCCCGGGTTTGATGAGGAACACATTGGAGATGGGCTCTTCAAAGACAGCAATATGAAAAGTGAGCATGACGAACAGATCGGTGTCCTCTCCCACTATGAAAACATTGCCTCCTTCCATAGACCTCTCCATGGCTGTGCTCACAATCAGAGAATCTGCATCTTCAACGGCTTGTTTCACGTGAATGCCCTCGTCAGCATCGATATGAGACGTTTCTTGTTGTGATCATTCAACAAGAAACTATCTTTGGGCATTGTCGCCTTGGTATTTTCCTGGAATAAAACCGACGAAGATGACATAACACTGGCTCTTCGCGCTCTTTCAGCTGACTTGATACTCTTGTCGGCCACATCCTCTGGGTACACATCGAAAACTATGGTGATACTCTCAGACTTGTAGTTGGATTTCACGTAATCTACGTACTTCTGAATGATATTGGAAAACTGTTCTCCTCTGATCCACACAACTCTGTGCAGGAGGAAACCACCATCCACTACGTAGTCTGCATTCGTAGTGAGATCTACTTTGATTGGAGTGAATGGCTTGTACAGTACTGATTTTCTACTCTTTGGCATCATGCCATCATCATCAAACAGTGAGAGTGGGTACGGGGCCAATTCGAATTCAAAGCACGATTCAAGCTGAAGCTGGGATTTCATGTGAAATGGAATGCGGCGGAAAATCATGACCGGGTGATGGGGCTGATTCTCCGTTGATCTATGCTGTACACTTCACAGCTCGTAGAGACACCACTCGTTTTTTTTCCTGCTAAGTTTAAGTTCTTTGAAGTTTTCCCCTTCAATGGTTTTCGTACTGGCTGTGCCCTTTTCAAACGCTTTGCGGCAGTTGATGCTGTCATCAGGTAAAACTCCTGTGCTGATGGACATGAGTGAACTAGTTTCAGGGAATGGGTAATGGCACTGAAACCATTCGCAGAATTTCTGCAAATCGCTATCGTCCCTCCGTATTCTGGAGGTCGTGTCAACATACTGAACGGATGTTGAGAAGGAGACCTCACAATAATCCTCAATTTGATGACAAACATCCACTGCAGTGGGCATGCCAGCGATCCACCGGGCTAGAGTCCCATCGCTGATTCCCCGCCCACGGGATAGCCCTCCACAAGAAGATATTGCTCTCATGAGCACTTGCTCGATGGTCCTATCTGACCATATTCCGGACCAATTCTTTTCGCTACACACGAAAACTATACATTTTTAACGTTTTAACACAACTGAATCCGGCCGAACACTGGTTGCAGTGGTATAAATTGAAGAAGGAAGACATCCCGTTATGTGAGGCTCCGTAGGGTTTGAAGGGAAACCGACGAAGGATTAGAGGGTTTTAGAGAACAAAGGGATAGGTGGCTGCTCTTGGGTTGTCAAGGCCAAGTGGGGGAACCGGGCCAACCCGAATTTGCTCCTTTGCCACTTCGAAAACTGCACGATTGGAAAAGAAAATTACATGAGATATGAGAGATGGTATAAATGGCCCAACTCAAAAAATTGATTGCGGTTAAACGGCTGGGCCGATTTTGACAAACTAAAAACCATCCGACGTAGAATTTAATGCTCTTAAAAAGCTTCGAATACACTTTTCTATAGGATGCGAAAAACTAAACAAAGAATCAACTTTTTAAACAAAGAATCAACTTTTTAACTAAGTTGGTAAAAATGGCCCAAATACAGAAATCGATTGCGGCTAAACAACTGGGCTGATTTAGACGGACTAAAACCATTTGACGGATAATTTAATGTTCTTTAAAAACATTACGAGGAAACTTTTCTGTAGAATGCGTCCTTTAGAAGTTATAAGTAAAAAAA
This sequence comes from Meconema thalassinum, assembly GCA_946902985.2. Classification (NCBI taxonomy): domain Eukaryota; kingdom Metazoa; phylum Arthropoda; class Insecta; order Orthoptera; family Tettigoniidae; genus Meconema; species Meconema thalassinum. Next base: position 397,207,884 of record OX336394.1, on the reverse strand, counting down.
AACGGAAACAAGTGCGAAAATTTCGCGGGTTTTTTGACTCCCAAAAATTAAGCAGAAGTCAGAATTCGTCGCAAACTCACAAGACTCTTATTTGGGACCCCCAAAAGGTATTAAAACACATTCCAGCTTTCGACGATTTTTCGGGAAGCAGGGCATTTTTTTTTTTGGTCAATTTGCCTGGGCTAATAGGGGATCGTGGAGGCGACTTGTTCGCAAACAGAGGCTTGCAGACAAGGCTGAACGCTGAAAGGTAAAACAGTCTCAAATTAATAAATGTATGTATAGTTTATATTCTGAACTCCTTGGATCTAGTTGTTTCCATTTGCTACTACAACAATAAACCTTCCCTTCCCATTGCATGGCGTGTCACCACCTTGGTTGGTTGGTTAGCTGGTTCCTCAGTTTAGGGCTGCGACAACGCGGTCATGTAGCCCCGTGTACTTTGGGTGTGTGTAGAATCTGTCTGATAACCAGTGTTAAATGTGATGACTGTATTAGTGTGTGTTATCTGGTTTTTAGATAGATTTCATTAGAAAGCTAACTATTGCAATGGGTCCCATGTTTCGACTTCCGGAAAATTTCGACATATCTTCGCGTTTCACATCCCCCAGACCCCAAAACCACCGTCAGTTCAAAAGTTTATATATAATTTATGTATATATATCAGTTTCTTGTGGACACGATAACTGTCGTAATTTTGCACCAATAACTTTGAATTTTTTACATAATATGTATACCCTTAAAATCTCGGTCGAGTTCGTTAATGGGCAAAATCGGTCAAAGGGGGGTGAAAATGGGAGGCTTTTTTCGAAAAAGTGAAATATCGCTATAACTCTCTTAATATATGAAATATTGAATCCATTCAAAGTTCATACTATCTGTCAGACAAGGCCCTAAAATTTATGTTTGAAAAGTTTTTTGATAGCACCAACCATTGAACAAAGGGGTGGGAAAAAGTGGGTTTTTCGGGAAACATTAATCATATCTCTGTTAATAGGCACAATATCAAAACCGTACAAAATGGACAATATTCCTCCAATAATTACCTAAAACTTTTGTCTGAAACAATTTTTGATATGACCCACCATTACGCCACGGAGTGAGCAAAATGATTTAAATTATAAGAAAATGCCCAGTGCCAAGAGAGGTTGCCATGACAACTTTACTTTTAATTGATAAGGGATGAGCCATCAGCAGTTGCTATGACAACGCCACTGCACGAGATAACATTCAGTTTTCCATCTGTCTGTGGGAAGCGACTTCGGTATCGGAACTGGTAGCATGCTGAACTTCTATGCCCAAGATCGCGGGTTCAAACCCGGCTGAAGTCGTCGGATTTTCTAAGAGCGCTAAAAAAACCTGAGTTTGCTTTCCTTCGGAGGAGAAGTTCCAACGTTAGTTGCGAGTTGATGGTTCCGGTGGCATCTAGTAGCCAAGTTCACAGATAGGTGTCGTTGATAGTAGTATTTTAGGTAGATTTCATTAGAAAGCTAGCTATTGCAATGGGTACTGCCCCCGTAAATTGAATTATACTGAGACCACGGTGGCTGTATTGGCATATGTGAATAAAGTTATGGCCGTCATAGTTGTGACGTGTATATTCATGACGTAGGCACGGATGACGCAGACTTCATGCAAGTAGGCTGGATGAGCTGAGATTCTTGGTGACGTCATGATTTTGTTCGAGAAGGATCTGAGATTTACGACGCAGTCGCAGGAAGCAAGGAATTGTGCTGAGGAAGAAGTTACGCTATTGGAGGAGAGGCTCGAACCAATGAATGTTAGCTTGGAGGGAGACGGAGATTACTGAAACTACCATATTTAATTACTTTTGGCATGCAGAATTGTGGAAATCTATTTTCAGTTATGGCATTGATTTGGAATTTTGAAGAAATTAATTATGAGTTTTTGAAATTTGAAAATCCGTCAAGTATAGCCAAAGTTAGAACTTCTAGCAATGACGGAGGAACAAGCTATGGAAGGGATGGATACGCCCCTTAAGAAGTTGATAAAAGGCCTTGCACAGCAGAGAGCAAGTTCTCAAGTTCTCAAGTTCTCATGGCTCTCATGGCTCATTTTTCTGATTCTCATATTGTCAGACTTCGAGTTCTGAAGTGAAGCAAGTCGTCATTAGCACGTGTGGTAGAGCCCACAGCATCGAACAAGCACTGAGTGTGCAGCAGTACAATTTTACGGTTACTGAAACTAGGCGAAGTTGGAGCGCACACATAAACGAGTCTACAAGATTATCTATCAAGAGTTAGCTACTGCATTTATGCTAATTCAATTGTGCATTACAATATTGAGGCGTGGACGAAATTTGAACATTTTCACTTTTATACTTTGGAAGATATTCGCATTTTAAGACTGCAGACAAAAGTGATTTTCTCGACACCAGAGAAGCACTTTTATAATACCACATTCTACGCTACGGCTGACACATGTATTGCAACCGTGATACTGAAGATTACATTTGGTGATACAACGCTACATTCTACAATGGAACAATATAATCTGGCAGTACTTTCGACTATTATTATAACGGAAGTGGAGGTGGAAGACTAAAACTTTAATGCAATTGGGACATACATCAATGGAGTGAAATAGCAGCATGGAACTTCGTTAATCGGCATTCTACAAAAGCGAGCATGTAGTGAACATCCAACTACACTCATGCATCGTAATCCATCGCTGAATTACATCAAATGGCAGTGGAAATATCTTCATACTCCACAATTATGAACATTTCTGCGGAAATAATTGCAATAGACTTCATGGCGAATTTCTACCAGAACTTCAGGGAACTATCAAGAGAGGCCAGGGTGGACCCGGCTCACAAAGAAGAGTTTTGCCAGAAGGATGTCTATCGTCTACACGGAGCAGTGCTATTTCCGGAGGAGGAAACTGTTCTATTCTCCGAGGGCGCAGGTTCCAGGTTCGAGGTCGGAGCACATCTTTACGGTGGTGAAATGGCAACAGCAGTCTTCTTTGGAAATTTTCCTCTAGAACTTCAATCAACAGATAAGGTAGTCGTGAACGTTTCTTGATTTATTTGAGCCATTTAGCGATATCTGAGCAACCATTTTCCCCATGTTTTCTGTCCCATATATTTTGCCCCATATTCTTGCTTGACATTTCTGTACTCTGTACACTTTGCTGATTTATGCCTTTTTCTACGACTTATTGAGACATTATTATGTCATTGGCATATTTATATAATTTTGGATCAGTTGAGACTGATAATATATATTCGTTCAGTAATTTGCATAATTTTGTAGTCACGATTTGACTGTAAAGTTAACGATTTTCTATGGCAAATTTGAATTCAGACAGCGTGTCATTTTATTAAAGTAATTCTATTCAGTAAATTACTTTGACCAATTTTCTGTCATCCTTAAGAAAGAAGAATGATTAAAAGATTTTAGAGCGTTAAAATCTATTACTTTATCGACGATCTTGGAAATACTAGTCGTTTTATGAACATGATTGCAACATAGATATTTATCGTCAATTCTGAAATACCATTGCATTATAGACAATTTTATGAAATATGAACTTTGAGTACGATTTATTGAGTACACTATAGTAATGAACATTTGATAGGAGTTTTTCTCAATTCTAGATTGGAACAATAATGTTTGCATTCCACAGTCTAATTGTATTCTATTCGACTATTTATGCAGTTTAGATGAACTTTGATTGCAGATAGTATTTTTATACTGCGATACTTTGATGATATTAATCTCAATTTTGATAGACCAGGGAGACGTGTCTAATCGTATTTGCTATTAAATTTATTTGTGACTGGCAAATTTTTACTTCATATCGAATCATGAATGAAACCCACGAAGGTTAAATATAATAACAGTTTTCGATACAATTGATGAATATAAGAATTTTTAAAGAGGAACTATGGATGTATAATCGTTAGTTCAGTGGACGTGTAAAAGTCGCTGATGAATAATGCCCTGTAATAAGTGAAGGAGGTTCCCACAGTAATATTGATTAAGATGATGAATTTATAAGTGGAGGTTTTTTGTGTGTATTGTGGAAGATTTTGATGCCATATATATTGAGATATATGATGAATTATGGGCCAATTTTTGTGCAATTTTGTGCATTTTGAGCGAGGTATTTTTCCGCTGAGTGTATTGTTCAGGTCCATTGAAAATTATTCATGTGAAGTTACTGTTAAAATTAACAAGAGTGTTTAAATAATTTGAGATAACGATTTTGAATGGAGGTTACCGTCACTAATAATTATTATTAAATCTTATTAAACCTGAATCTAAAATTTAAATATAACTAACCTTCATTGGTCGATTATATCACACCGATTTAAGTAATTATCAACCGGATAAACGTGTGGTTTAATGTATTTCTAATATAAATAATATAAATAATGTAAATAACTATGTAAATATCTTTAATAATAATTTGAAACGAACGGGATTAATAGAGGCGTGTATAAATTTTTCAATTGTCGCTTGACATTGCTATAAACAATTTAAAATGTTATAAATAATTAATGAACTTTTTGTTATAAACATTAAGCGTTTTCGTTATTATACTCTAAACAACGCTAGTTAAACAATTGGATTATACAATTAAACAAGATTTGGGATTATTAGAGTAATCCATTGGTATTTGAACGGAGCATTTAAAAGATTTGCGTGATAATATTTGTGTTGAGATGTGAACATTTAAAGTGTTGAAAAGGAGCTAGGCTCTGATGTAACTAGCATATGCTAACATTGGCTGGACAGGTGTGTCCATTTGACGATGCAAGCATGCGGCATGGTGCAGGGTGTATCGCAGGTGGCCAGATAACTGTATGATAGAGGCCAAGGTCATCTACATAGCAGCCTTGCGGTTATAAATAAAATGTGAAGTTCATGAACAAGGAAACAAATGCTGTATGTCTCGTCCCAGCTCCCTTATCCATTCCAAAGTGAATTGTTATTATTACGTTCTTTTGAGCTAGAGAAAGCTGAAATTTTGTATGTAAAGTCTACAAGTCCTACAGGAGGACATGGTTGTATTGACAATGGCTTCTGATTGCCACGTAAATTTTGTTGTTAAATTTTGTTAAATTATTTCCCTTTATGTGAAATAAATTATTGTGCAGTTTAAATTTTCTTGTTTCGCGTTGGTTCATTTTAAATATTGTGGTGGAGGTTATTGTGAGGGCATACTATTAAGTGATCCAGTTGAAAACCCAGACCCGAGATTAAATTGAATAGGTAAGTAAAAGATAAGTATGAACCCCCGTATATTTTGGTGTGTTCCACAATAATTTCATGTTAACTACTGTGCTCTAATCACGGTAGTATCTGTCAGTGCCATTTTCATTGATGTAGCTGTGCCGGTGCGATTGATTATTGGCAATCCGATTGAGGGGGCGGATTTCTGACAGCCTACTATCCGGATTATCGGGGACAGTACCATGTTTCGATTTCCGGAAAATTTCGACATATCTTCGCGTTTCACATCCCCCAGACCCCAAAACCACCGTCAGTTATAATAATAATATCGTATGGCCTCGGGTGCCTGGTGCAAGCTTTGTTAATTGACACCCAGAGGGTAGCTTGCATGTCGAATTTCGTCGTTCCTTTGAACGCTATGAAATTCAAGGAAGTTAGATATCTAAACTCCTTGACACTACAGCGCTTTCAAGTAGAGAATGGAGGAACTTTGTGTTGGCGGAAAATCCCGAGATTAATTTTGCCATTGAACTCGGCCTACTGAATTCAAATGGGTTCTTTAACATGCCAACAACGTATGACATGAGTATCGTGATTTTTGTCGCCTTTCAAAAATCACTTACCACGGCCAGGGGCGAACCTGCAATCTTGGGGTTGGTAGTCCGACACTCTAACCACTCACCCACCGCGGCAAGCACCGTCAGTTCAAAAGTTTATATATAATTTATGTATGTTTATATATATATATATATATATATATGCATATCAGTTTCTTGTGGACACGATAACTGCCGTAATTTTGCACCAATCACTTTGAAATTTTTACCGAATATGTATACCCATAAAATCTCGGTCGAGTTCGTTACTGGGCTAAATCGGTCGAAGGGGATGAAAATGGGGGACTTTTTTTTCGAAAAAATGAAATATTGCTATAACTCTCTTAATATGTGAATTATTGAATCCGTTCAAAGTTCATACTATGTGCCGGATAAAGCTCAAAAATTTATAGGAATCTCTGTTTCGCGGGCTTATAGGTCGTGTTCCAAGGACATTTTGTCGTCCTGACGTTTCGCTGAATACTGCGTTCAGCATGTTCACAGGTTACATAAAGCGAGGTAAAACAAGTAAACAGAAGATATATAAATAGTCAACAACCCACACATAGAGGCTACCATAGCAACGGCGTACCACATAAAAGTAATGCATCAAGCACAGGGCTGCTCGTCTGTTGCATCTTCTCGTCTACGACGGTCAATAAGGGCAGGTTTGAGGGGATTAAGGACTGGAAGCCAAGCTCCGTTCACACGTTCTGCTTCCTCCTTAAGATTGAAGCTGTTAGTATGCTTCAGGATTTCAATGGCCTCCCTTTGTAGCCTGGCATGATAAGACACCGTGGTGGACAGAACTTCGGTGTCTCCATATCTTATATCGTGACCTGCAAGTAGCGAGTGTGCTGCTACAGTGGATTTATCTGTTTGTCCCAGCCGGCTGTGTCGTTCGTGCTCCTTGAGGCGAGTGGCAATACTTCTTTTCGTTGTTCCAATATATACTTGGCCACAATCACACGGGATTTTATAAACCCCTGCCGCGGTATGAGGATGTCGCTTATCTTTAGCGGACCTAAACATGTCCTTAATTTTTCGTGTAGGCCTGTATATGGTCTTTATATCATGGGACTCGAGTAGCCTCCCTATTCTGTCCGTGACCTTTTTTATATATGGAAGAAAAGCTCTAGCCAGGGGCTGCTTGTCTCCAATTACCCTTGTAGTTGGACGTCTCGGATGGAGTGCTCGCTGGATATCTTTCTGGCTGTACCCATTCGCGCGTAAGGCCTCGTTGAGGTGTTCAATTTCTTGTTTTAGGCACTGCTTTTCACAAATTCTTTTAGCGCGGTCAGCCAGTGTTTTTATAACTCCGTATTTCTGTCGTGGGTGGTGGTTGGACGTCTTATGTAGATATCGGTCAGTATGGGTCGGCTTACGGTAAACTGTATGTCCCAAAGTTAGATCAGCGGTCTTCGTTACCATAACGTCGAGAAACGCGATTTTCTGTTCATTTTCTAACTCCATGGTAAACTGAATGTTCGAGTTCTGGCTGTTAAGATGTTGTAAAAACAGATTTAATTGATCTTTACCATGGCCCCATATTACAAAGGTATCGTCCACGTATCGTAGCCACACTTTAGGTTTCAAAGGTGCGGTCTCTAGTGCTATTTGTTCAAATTCTTCCATGAAGAAATTCGCGATCACCGGACTAAGGGGACTGCCCATGGCGACCCCATCAATTTGTTCATAGAAATCACCCTTCCACAGGAAATAGCTAGCGGTGAGGCAGTGGCGGAATAAGGCGGTGATATCATCAGGAAAAATCCGTGCGATGTACTCCAGGCATTTTTAACTCTCTTAAAAAATGCGACGGCTTCGGGTTTGAACCCGCTATGTCGCGCATAGAAGCTCAGCATGCTACCGAGTTCGCCACCGAAGCCGCTATGTCACAACCTTACAACACACAGTTGATAAGAGATATTCTATCTAGAGGTGGTAGAGAACCGGACAAACATACACGTTCTCACCTGCTGTACACAAGGTTGTTGGCGCAGTCATTTGGTATTTGAGGGTGCGCAAATGCGAGGGAACCATGTCAGTCGATTTACTGGCACATTAAAAACCCCTTCAGTGCAAAATATCGACACCCCGGCGTCTCTAAAAGCCGGAGCAGTTAAGAGCGACGTAAAACCAATAACATAATTGATACAGTATGTACAAACACAGTCGCCTCCGTAGCGTAGCGGTCAGCATGGTTAGCTTCCGCCACGGAGGTCCTGGGTTCGATTCCCGGCTCTACCACGAAATTTGAAAAGTGGTACGAGGACTGGAACGGGGTCTACTCAGCCTCGGGTGGCCCAAATGAGTAGAGGGGATTCGATTCCCCCTCAGCCATCCTCGAAGTGGTTTTCCGTGGTTTCCCACTTCGTCGTCGGGCAAATGCCGGGATGGTACCTTCTTCAAGGCCATGGCCGCCTCCTTCCCTCTTCCTTGCCTATCCATCCTAACCATCCCTTACCTTCCCTCATGAGGCCCCTGTTCGCTTTGCAGGTGAGGCCGCCTGAGCGAGGTGCCAATCACACCTCACCAGTTGTATCCACTCCGATTAGATGTTCCCAGCTCTAGGACACTGCTCGTAGAGGCGGTAGTGGTGAGTTCCCTCGCTGAGTCCGTGGGTTCCACCAACCTGGAGGGTAAACGACTAAGAAGAAGAAGAAGATGTACAAACACAGAAAAGGAAGGCTACATGTTTGTTTTACCTAAGCACCGGACCTTGAACACAGCTATAGGAACATTGTAGTGCTGATTGCTGTTCCCATCCGCATCGATGAGTACAACACGAGCCATGTGAACTCCAGGCTGAATGTCTGTTATTGTCGTCTCAATTTGTGATCCACGTAGCAAATGGGGTTGTATTGACAACCAGCCTTTGGCCTTTCTATCCTAAAAACAAGCATATGAATATTAATACCAGAACATATAATCAATCAGGCAAACAAAATATTAATTTTCCTAGCTAGTAGAACCATTTTCATCTCTATACATATAAAAATGAAAGTTTGTCAGTTTTTTCTCTCGGAATTTTCACGGATTTTGCGTTATTTACACGTTTCATTCTGCTTTATGACGAATGCATGCAAAAGTAGTCGGTCTGTCTGTTTGCATGCTTATAACTCGAGAACAGCAGGATGGAACAATGTAAAATTTGGTATTGGTATACATCGGAGGCAAGGGACCAATCATTTATACACCTCCTTACGGTAGACTACCGGTACCTCTGATAAAAGGAGGCTATGTGGGAAGCCCCCTCAAAATGCATATAAATTACGTGAAATATCAAAGTTGTCATATGAGTAGAAGGAAGTGACAACGCTCACTTTGAGCCCCTCAGTGAGAAGCAAAACTCGGCAGGCCCTCAAGGTAAAAACATGTTTTAAGGCCCTAAAACCTACAATTTTCGTAATATTTTAAAAATACTATCCTCCATGTGGCAAACAGATGAACGAATGACCAAACGTAACCTAGGCAACCGCAGCTCAATTTTACATTCCTCTCAAGGCAACACTGAAAATGGCTTCAAAGCTATATTTGTCCAATACTTCCATTGATAGACTAGGCTACAATGGGATTGTGCCAAGCCTTCTACTTTTGTAAAGAGTACAGTAGTAGTACTCTCATTCAGTCAGATGGCCTATGGGCGATTAAATGCGTGGAGTCTGGTGCCCATGAGGGCTCCTTTCTCTCCTTTATAAAAGATTAAATTTCAATTTGATGTTGATTCGGATCATTACATTTCCAAGATTAAAATCAAATTGACCCCTAAAAGGAAAAATAAACCACAAAAATTCAATAGCAAAAGATTGTATGATCCTAGTTCAGTTATCAATAATCAAGTATATTTTGAGCAATCCATCGCGCGTTTAAGTGACAACTTGGGGACCACTGTTAACAAATTAAAAGCCATAGCAGAAGACGTTGCTCCCATTAAAAAACGAAAGAAACATGCATGGTGGAATGAGGATTGTGATATAGCAATTTTACGCCGGCATACAGCTTGGTTGAGGGACCATCAACAAAAAACTGAAAGTTCTAGGGAAGAATTAATCAATGCTAGACGGTTAACGGCCAAAGAAATCAGGAGGGTTGAGAGAATATCAGAAGGAAATATTAAAATCTATTGATGAAGCTTTTAATCGCCATAAAACAAGAGACTATTTTAGGACATTTCAACAATACCAATCAAAATTTACTCCCCCTACTCTTTTGATGAAAGATACGAACGGGCAGGTGGCCCATAATGATTATGACAATGCAATAATTTTGGCTGATTACTTCATAAAATTACTTAATAGTGATGAACCTGAAGATTCTTTTGAATTCGATCCCTATCCTAGAAATAAAACACCCCTGGAAAAGATCATACCGCCGGTTTACGATGAAGTGCGTACAGCGAATGATTCACTTAAGAGAGTATAAAGTAGTAGCAGAACTTTGGAAGAATGCTAATGTAGAGACTGTTCATAACCTACATAAACATCTTATTGACATTTGGAATACAGAAGAGTGGAATATTGCAATTATACACCTCATACACAAAAAGGGCGATAGATCAGATCCTAGCAATTATTGAGGAATATCGTTGCTGGATGTCCCGTATAAGATTTTTTCAAAGATTTTATATTCCAGAATTCACGAACAACTTGATAATGAATATCAGGGTGGTTTCCGTCCAGGACGAAGCTGTCCAGACCAAATTATCAGTCTCAAATGGATTATAAAACATCACAGGATTAGGAGCAAAGATTTAGTGATCACATTCGTTTATTTTCAAAAGGCTTATGATAGTATCCATCGCGAATCTCTATTAAATGTCCTTACTGAATTTGGTTTACATCGAAATCTTGTTAACCTTATTGCGGTCACTCTTAAGAATACAAAATCTAGAGTTAGGTTTAGAAGTGAAACCTCTGCGTCATTTGAAATCCATACTGGTCTTCGGCAGGGAGATGGATTATCTCCATTGATGTTTAATTGCGTGCCGGAAAACGTTATGTGTCAATGGAATAATGTTTGTCCACCGAATGTTAAGATCTAGCATTATTAGCAACTAGTAACGAAGAAGCTAAATTTCAGGTAGAGGAATTGGAACGATTAGCAGCAAAGGTTGGGTTGAAACTTTGTTTGAGAAAACAGAAATAATGCCATCTTTTCAAGTTGACACATTACATATTGTACTGCATACTGCCCAGAAAATAAAGATTGTGTAAAAATTTAAATATCTTGGTGAGATCATCACTTGGAATGCCAATGAAAGAGCATCAATAGATAGTAGAACACGAAAATTGCGACGAGCACAACAGATTACCTGGCCAACATATAAGAAACAGTCTCTTTCGATTAATGCTAAACATCAACATTATTTCCCTGTCGTTAAGCCAGAAGCAACATATGCAAGTGAAACTTTATTTAAACTAAACACCCGATCAACAACTGACAAACTACAGAAGGTTGATAGACGGATTCTTCGGACAATAATCAATAAAAACACCAGGTTGAGGGCCAGTGGAGACTTTAGCCCAATTCAATACTTTACAAGGAAAATGAATCTATCATTGACACGATGTGGAAACGAAGGATTGCGTTTTTTGGACACATAACCCGTTTGCCAAATACTTGACTCCTGAAACAACTTTTTGACTTCTTTTGGAACAGTAAAACAAAAATCACATGGTTTAAAGAAATACAAATGGATTTAGACGAATTGAAAATTACTAAGCATCAAATTGAACATACAGAGGAGAAACGGCTTCTGAATAACAAATACACTCGACTAACGTTCAAAAATTCACAGCGTAAGCAATATGTTATATCAGCAGAAGAACGGGCTGCAAGATCTTCCAGAATGAAGAAGTATTGGGTGAGGAAAAAATTATCAAAAATTAAGAACTGAACTTAGTATTTGAAGACTTTGTATAAGGTACGCTCAAAAAGTAACGAGCCGGAGGCTGGAATGCACAAACCGGTGACTACATCGGCTAATCGTGGCGTGTGTAACGAGGTGTGGTTCCGACCAGAGCGTGGAAGGTCATAGCCCGTCACTAGAGGGCACGCGTGCACGTCACGTGACGATACTGTGCCCAATCGGTCACGGCAGACTGGCATCGAACTTGGGTCTTATCAGAGAAGACCAGGCCCATGATTCTGCCTAGAGTCGAACCATTGATATCTGAGGGGGAACAGCTACAGGGAACCCGAAGAGCAATGAGATGTATAATGACATATAATAATATAGCATGATTTCACGGCCAGAATGTGAATATCATAGCTGTTTAAGGGAATAATTGTCTGAAAATGCAGTCATATGTACGTTTTCGAAGTATAGTAACGTGAAAGCAGGCCAGCTTGACATTTTACTAATTGCAGCCAGCGAATGGGAGGAGATTCATGGCGTCGGAGGGACTTTTTCCGTCTGGTCCGCCAAGACAGCTCGAAATTAATGACTCGGGTATTCACCGGTGGACAACGCTTGAGACTGTAGTGGGGATGATTGCCCACGGAAATTAATTGATTGCAGCCAATTGGAGCATCGAAGTGGAGTGAAATGTACACCCAGGTGAATATATTCTGGGAGAGATAATTTAGGGGTGGTCTTACACCTAAATTAAAGCCTATATGTCTAAATAAGCCGATTAACACCGTGCTTACGCTCGAGAGGAGTGATTTGGTGACCAGCCAGAGGGGAATCACCATGGTGGCGTTATGACGCGATGGAAAAAGGCAATTAATTGTAGCTAATTGGCCGAAGCGATAGCTTGCACGCAAGTGATTATGGGACTCCCACATCTAGATAAACAAGGTGTATACGTCATTTCGGATGGAAATACATTATTTCAAGAAAGGAGTCGCTCTCGTGTGTCCTGTGGACTACATTTTACGAGAAACCTTTATATAGGGGAAGCAGTGCAGACCAAGCCAGTTGGTCTTCAGTTGTTCTTTAGTTGTCTTCAGTTCGTCTTGAGTTCATCGTCAGTTCATCTGCAATCTACACGTAAAACTAAACGCAGCCAATAGTGCGCGAAATGTTAGAGTATCGACGCTCGAGTATATATGAAGAACAATGGAAGCACATCATATAACTTCTTAATAGTAATCAAGAATCGCGTAAGATTTAATCTACAGAAGATATTTATCCATTATTATACGCAAGTGTAGTTTGCTACAGCGTAGCAATAATTTAGGATGGTTTTGGACACTGAATACCAGGAGGTATTGTCATACTTATAAATGACGCAGTATCGTCAGGATCATTACGTTTATGGGAGCCGAGAGGCATCACAAGTAATCATGACGGAGAAAATGAACAGTATTGAAGGGAACGAGAATCGAACGCACGTACACGCAGATAGACTTTCACGGAGACCAGCGGTTGTCGTAGCTTCATCGTATCTCTGAGGTCAGGCGTTAGGAGGAGTCCGACTAAGGATCAACCTATGAAATAGTGCAAAAAGTGTATATAAGTTTTATTTTAGTGATTTCAAAAGTGTTTATGTGTATTGTGAATAATATGTGTCGTGTTAAAGTGAGAAAAGCCACTGATAAAAGTATGATTATCGTGTGTAAAAAATGTGATACCATGTGGTATGTGAAATATAACATGATGGCTTAAATCAAGCGTCATGGCAGGCCCGGAGCTGGCATGCTGGAATAATTCAGCGAGAATGAAAAGTGAGTACAAATTTACAATGTTATTCTAACTAAATAGTTCACCATACAACGAAACATCACTTTAAGACTAAGATGTAACAGTCACTTATGTACGAGCTTTTCACCACTCGTATTTGGTAGAATATGGCTTGGAAGGTGATTTGTTTAGGGCCATTCAGGCTAAAATTGTGATGAATGTAACGGTAACGTTAAATGATGATAATAATAATAATAATAATAATAATAATAATAATAATAATAATAATAATAATAATAATAATAATAATAATAATAATAATCTGGGGTCGGTAACAGTAAAGTAAAGTAATAGGCATTTCTGGCCTAAATAACGTTCAAAGTGTGTCATGTCTAATATAAAGATACTGTATTTTGGTAAACAGTAGGAAAGTAACGTGAAATATAGCGAGATACGAGAGTTTTTCAGTGACAATGAAGTGTTGAATGAATATTTGATATGGTCAATTCTTAGGATTGTATTTTGAGAACCATTAAAGTAATGTAAGCCAGTAAATTTATACTTGTTTTTGGAGCTATTTGAAGCTTTGGCTTAAGTAATTGCAGAGAGGACGCGGGTGCCTCAATAATTGAGTCATCTATGAGAAGTATTGTTTGAAGCCGCATAGAGCGAGCGAAGTAACGTAGAATCCAGTGATTTACGTCAATAATAGTGCGGGGACCATTCTAGCATAGCTTGCACGTTAGGTGAAAGGTTGGCTAATCTACGAGTTAGTATCGCCGTAGTGCATACTTTTATTATTCGCAGCGAACTGGATCAGACCCTGTCTGTATCCATCGCTTGCAGGAATAATTGCCACGAAGGAAGCTCTTCGAGACCCCGTGAGCACATGTATAAAATGATCTGCCCTGAGAGGAGAATCATGTTCGTCGTATAGGAAACGCAGATTTCCTTATTATTATATTATGGAGGCTGTTGCTGATGAAGAATCTTGTATTCTCATTATGATGCGCGCCCAAAGCCACTTGTAATCACCACAGAACGGCAAGGCTATTACAGGACCCATCCCCAGCCATGAATGTTAATTAAGGAGCCGAGTTGAGCCCATTACACTATAAATATAGGTGTTAAATAATTAGAATGACTCAATTACTTGAGACAATACTCTGGGTCACTCCAGTGTACTGCAATTGTAAATAAGGATGACCTTGCTAGCAGATGAGAGGGGTGTGGAAGTAGTCCACTGAGACAACGGCCATCTTGCGCGGCCAGCTGGAACTAATGTTATTGCCTGCTAGGGAGAGGGGAGGTCGGTCTGCCAGTCCCTTTAATTTTAAAAGCATAGTGGGACACTGAAGAATCTCGATATTTCGAAATGTAATTAAGATATGATTGTTATGATGATGCCAATTGAATTAAATGATGTGTTTCAACACACATACATTGTCGGATCATTGAAATCGGATAATATTTGGCCCAGTTATTCTCTGAGGAGGAACACTGAACCAAATAAATTGTAGGCATCTTTTTAAAGTGCATTTTTGCCCAGTTCACACTAATTTATGCAGACGGGTATGTGATTTCTAAGAACATGACACGTTTGTAACGATAATAATTTCGACCAGACCCAGAAAATCGTTGTATGGTGAAACTATAAACTTTTCTATCCATGTGTATTTTGGAAGGGAAAACGTACCACTTTTTAAGCGTTTCATATTGATGGGAAGGAGGAAGATGATTCACACGACACAACAACATTTGTTAATTAAGGCATAGAATAATGAATTTATGCTAATGAAAGTAAATGCCCGTAAGAAACGGAGTAATGTTTCATTATTACAGAATTAATGTCATTTAAATGTGATATGTGACTTTTGTGTTGTGATACTCCAGTTTTGTTAAATTGTGTCACATGATGAACACTATGGATACTCGTAGAGGTCTGAAAGTATCAATGATAGGATGCTAGAAATATATTTGAGTGCAGTGTAGCACTAATTAAGAAGAGACCCACAAAATAACCCTGATTTTAATTGTGGGAATTAAATGTAAATTATCCTTTGTTTGTATTTTGTTGTATAGCCATGATTTTATATCAGTAAATGTTTTATTTTAGGAATATGTTGTTTCTTTCATGTAGAGTAGTTACCTGGTAGACTCAAATCCTGAGCATGTGGTCGTATGGTGGGCAGGAACGTCCCATACCTCGAAAGACCGTGAGTTAGCTGGGATACGAACACATGTTCCACATGATGACAATTGGGTACATGGAGGAGATGTCACTGTACTAGGATTGAGTCACAGGTACTACTAAAAGTCAGCCAAGATATTAATGCTAGAAGCAAGTACAGCAGAGAAATTAGGATATATTAGGAAAAGGCCGCGTCCCATTCGTTAATAAGCCTTCACGTCAAAATAAATGTTGATAATCCTCCATAAGACATGCTTAAATGTAAATGTAACTTGTCACCCCTTTACACTATTACTCTTTTAATTATCATGGCCCAGGCGACATGGGGCGGTATTAATTCATTATGGAACCGCCTGCATCAGTGCAATATGATCGATCTTGGCATTGCGCAACCTGGCCACGGATAACCACCACCACGCTCTTAAGCGTACCTAACCCTTTTCATTATCACGGCGCCCAGAGACGTGGAAGGCTTATGGGATTCAGAAAACCCCATAATAATAGCATGGTTTTCATGGGGAAAACCATAATAGTATTTTTCCTCAAACTGTGTTTGAGCGATTGTGAGTCTTTCTAGATGATACTCAGACGTCAGACACTGTTGTCAGACAGGTACGTGGGTCTATACCCATTCCATAGGTGGTTTCGGAACTTTGTAATATGTTGTTGTTGTTGTCGCGAGATCAGAATTCCTTTTTCCAATAGAACGCGCCAGCATGTTCAGCTGCGGCCTACCTGAATCTCAAATTAAGAAATACGGGATGGCTGGAACTGAGGAGGTACTCAGGTGTATCGCTGAGTTAAGAGAACATTTTGATGATACTAATGCTAAGAGTAAGGAAGAGGCTAAAGCATTTAAAGATGAAATAGCGGGTAGATTGGATGCCAATCAAACCGAAATGAGCCAGATGTTGGCTACAGTAAATATTCAGTTAGAGAATAATCAAGCTGAAATGAACACTAGATTAGAGGCTAATCAAGCTGAAATGAACACTAGATTAGAGGCTAATCAGTTAGAGGTCAATAAAAAAATGGATGACGTTAAAGAGTCCATTAAGCATGAAATAACTAAGAATATTGTTAGCGTGGTCTCAGAGATGCAAGCTGATAACGATAAACGCTTTGAGTCAATAGAGCTAAAACTAGAGAATAATCTGCAAGCGTGCAGAGAGTCACAGCGTGAGATTAATGATAGCTTAAGCAGTATGTCCATAGAGCTTAAAGACATTCAAAGTCAAAATGAAGCGAATACTAAGCGTCAGCTAGAGCAATTTAATACGTTCACTCAGACCGTGGATCAAAGGCTCGAAGACAGCGACGTAAAATGGAATAAGCGGATGGCAGGCTACGCCAAGGCGGTAGACGAAGCCTTAAGGAAGCAGGATCAGAATATCCTTGACCAATGCAAGGAAATCAATGAAATAAAAACTTCCGATCAAGAGAATAAGGAAATAATGTCAAATATGAAAAGGCAGGTCGGGAAGGTGCAAAAAGAGTTAGAACAAACTCAGAGCGACCTAGCAGTTATTCATAAAAGGCAGGATGAGGACCAGAGAGAAATTACGAAAATAAGGACTGAAATCTCTCATATGCAGGGTCACATACAGAAAGAAGTTACCGGCTTACGAGAAGAATTAGAACTTCGAGAAGGCTTGAAGACTGAAGCCAGCGATAAAACTCTTGCCGAGGTAAGAGAAAGTCTAGCGGGGGAAATTACCCACCTGAAAAAAACCTTAAGGATGACAAGGAAAAGGTATTTTCTATGGCAGAGAAAAACCAAGATCGCTTAGAGAAAATAGAACGAGAGGTATTAGCTCGTTTAGAAAGGGCAGAAAATAGGCACAGCCAAATAGAAACTAGAATGATCGCACAGGAGGAATCCATGTTGCGAAATCCTAGATCTAGCGAAGGAAGTATAGATGAGAATAGGAGAAATAAATGGGCAGATATGGAGATACAGCCCACTCCAAAGAATGCAGCCATGCCAAGTGACAACCCGTATACCACGCCTGGTATGCCAATTGCTATGTCAACACCGCATGAAAATGCTGTTCAAAATCAAATAGTCACTGTTGTGAGGGCTAGTGACGAGAAACCGAAGAAATATTCTGGGAGTAATTCTAACATGACATCCAAGTACTGGCTTAAAGAGGTTTCCGAGTACTTGAATGACGCGAAGGTACCGCCAGAGCGAAGGTTGAGAGCGATTGAAAAACTGACTGAAGGCGAGTGTGCCTTATGGTTTAGGAGTTTTCGGTACACGTTCGACACCGTTGACGAATTTCGCCAGGCATTTTTAAGCAGGTACTGGAACGCAAGTATACAACAGAACCTCAGATTGGACTTGTATTCCAGGCGTTATAGTACTAATAACCCGACGAAGTACGGAGAGTTCTTTGTGGCTCAATTGTGCCGTTTCCGCGAACTTGATGAAGGAATTAGAGAGTCAGATTTGGGTATAGCGATAGCCAAGCAGCTACCGTATGAAGTACAACGTCTATTAATCTCAGCAAACGCCAAGACAGCGATCGATATGGAGGAGGTGCTGAGACAACTCGATCTCACCACAGCGCAGCACACAAGGCAAAGTCGGAACATGGAACAAGTCAACATGACGACTACACCGATTGAATCGACTAAGGTGCAGACAAAAAGTAAGTCTACGAGCACCGAAACGGATAAATCAGACTGGCAACGTGAAGGACGGGAAAACCAGAATTGGAGGCCAGCATATCGAGGAGGATCGAACCGTGGAAACCGAGGAAGGAAAGCCTGGAATCAGCGCGGCACAAGAGACCAGCAGGCTGATAACAGAAGGAGTTACGGCCGAAATGGGAACAACCAAGGATGGAGATACCAAGAACAGAGTCGCGGGTTCGATGAAGAAGCGGAAGAACGCTATCACGCATCTTTAAGATACATGGAAGAGCGTGGAGACGACCAGAGACAATCGCGAGTCCATTGGGATGAAGCGATTAAGAATAGGAGGTGCCAAAAGTCTGGAACTTCAGCAGTATGAAGACAGACAGAAGAACTCCACAAAGAATGGAGCAATGAAAAAAAAACACCAAAATTAAATGACCAAAGAGAGATAAATGCAGGATGGAATACAGTGAATGTGGTTAACTGGATTGCCAAACCTGAGGAACTTATTGAAGACCTAGATGAAGGGACGGTCAATGTGAAAAGGGAACTACCCATTATTATTGTCAACATCGCAGGCATGAAGATAAGAAGTCTAATAGATACAGGCTCAACGGTATGTTTGATAACCCAGGCATTATATAATGAAATCCAAAGTAAAATCCACGTATTGAAAATACCTATTTCAAGCGTGAAAATAAAAGGTGTGATACCAGATAAAGTTATGATATGCAGATACCAAGTATTTTTAGATTTGCAGATAGGGAACTCTACATTCTCACAGAGCTTCCTACTTGTGAATAAGCTGCCTTTTAACATTATTGTTGGCATGGATTTCATAAGAGAATATAAGGTCATTATAGATCTCTCGCAAGACGTTATGTTTCGCGCAAGTGAGGGAAAGGAAGATTTAGAGCTCTCATTAAAGCACAATGAAACGAGACCAGAAGAGTACGTATGTCATACATACGGAGATATGACTGGGGATGCAGTATTGACAACAGAAGACATCGAGGAAGAGTTGGCAACACTGGCCGCAGACATTGAAAAGGACCTCGAACCAAAATTTGAAGAATGCTTGGAAGAAAAGATAGAGGAAGCTAAAATTGGTCCAAAGCATAAGCAAATACTAAGGGAACTGCTATTTGAATACAAAGGAGTCTTCGATTCGAGACCTGGCCGGATCAAGAATTTCCAATATGCGTTCCAAGTCAGTGACTGGACACCATTCAGACAGAAGCCGTATCCTGTAGCCGAGAAACATTATTTAAAGGTCAAAGAAGCAATACAGGAAATGCTAGAGGCAGGCGTCATTGTGAAGACGGCCACACCTTATGTCAGCCCACTGGTAGTTGTACCTAAACAGGACGGAAGTGTAAGGATATGCCTGGACCTACGGAATTTGAATTCCAAGGTCATACCAGAATTTGACCAAGTGCCGCCCATCAATGAGGTCCTCAGGAGGTTCAAAGGAAAGACTGACTTCTCAAATCTTGACCTGACGGCAAGTTTTCACCATCTTGCTCTGGAGGAGAAAACAAGCTTATTGACTGGGTTTTTATTTGACCAGCATACATATTCTTACGTGCGTCTCCCATTTGGTCTGAAAACAGCAGGTTCAGCGTTGATACGAGCGCTTGATCGAAACCTGTCTGAAGAAGTAAAAGCAACAACCATATGCTATGTAGATGACATACTACTGACATCTGAAACGGTCGAAGAACGCGTCAGAGATCTACGCAAGCTGTTGTATGACCTAAGCCAGGCTAACTTTAAGGTCAATATAAAGAAATCTAACTTTGGTCAGAGAGAAGTTAAATTCCTAGGCCACGTAATAGATGCACAAGGAGTTAGGCCTAATCCGGGAAAATTGGAGGTCATTAAACATTTCCCGAGACCAACGAAGGTAAAGAACGTCAGGCAATATCTAGACGTTATTGAATTCTTTTCAAGCCATTGCCCGAAGTATACCGAGACCGTAGCACCACTCCAAGATTTACTGAAGAAAGGAGGAAGGTGGCGTTGGACGAAAAAATGCGAGGAAGCCTTCGTGAAATCCAAACAGATGCTTTTAGACTATGTAAAATTGGGATATCCAGACTACACTCAGAAATGTATTATCCAGACTGACGCATCATTTATAGGCATTGGAGCGATGTTATACCAGGAAAATGTGGACAGGCCAGAGGAGAAAACTTATATTGCATTCATAAGTAGAAGGTTGAAACCTAATGAAAAGAATTATACGATCACGGAGATCGAATTACTCGCAATACTGTATGCCTTACAGTATTGGCGAAAGCTAATTTATGGTTTCAGAATTATATTAAGAACAGACCATAAAGCCCTAACATTCCTGTTGAAAACTGACTTGTCGAGTCAAAGACTGACGAGGTGGTCCCTGTATATACAGCAATTTCAAGTGGAAATCGAGTATTGCCCGGGGAAGGACAATATTATACCTGACTTGCTAAGCAGATACCCGACAGCTGATGAAGAAGAAGCTCTAGCTATCGAGATAGAAGATAGAGATCAGAAGACCTTAGATGATCTGAGGAACATCACCGTTTTTCAACGTGAAGATCCCTGGATACGGTTGATGATTAATTACTTCGAGGGAAAGCTTGTCAGAGGAACCCCGATGTATGTTGAAGCCGAAGCACTATCAACGGAGTATCTATGGTTTAACCAGATGCTACATAAATGGAGCGACTCAGACCACACTCGACCCAGGATCGTTGTACCACCAGCATTGCAGAGAAGGCTAGTATGGTAAGCACACAGAGCTTTTGGCCACCCTGGCGTAGACAAGTCTGTTGCCCTGCTTAAAGAAGCATTTGTTTGGCCAAAACCTAGAGATACAGTCAGGAATACAATCAGGACATGTGATATTTGCCAACGAGTAAAGCCTAACTCGTACTTAATGAGGCAAAAACCTATACCACTCTTACCAGAGAAGCCATGTCAGCTTCTGGCATTGGACAATTTTGGGCCGCTTCCGAGAGCTAGAAGAGGAAATAGACACATCCTAGTTGCACTAGACGTGTTTTCTAAAATGGTAGTCCTCTGTCCAATTCAGAAAACCAGTACAAAACAGGTACTTAAGAGGCTGAAGGAAAGAATCATTCCTATATTAGGGCAGCCGGAGAACATATTATCTGATCATGGGAGCTGTTTTACCAGCGTGGAATTTCGCAGGGAGTTGGAAAATCTGGGTATAAGACAGATTTTGTCCACAGTTCGACACCCGGAGTCGAATTCCGCTGAGAGAGTGATGAGGGAACTGCAAAAGTACATGAAGATATACTGCTCTACGGAAAATTGGAAATGGATTGATGTACTAGAGATTATTGAGTATTGTATCATCAATACCGTGCATGAAGCGACAGGAGAAGTGCCAGTGAGCCTACATCTTGATAGAAGACCAGAGAGGTCATGGAATAACGTCATTCGAACACCTGTAGATGCACAACCTGGACGTGAGTTGAGGATCCAGAGAACATTCGAGTATCTCAAGAAACAAGCAGACAGACGACAGCGGAGAAATAGGAGAAAACGCTACCATAGACCACTACTCGTTGGGGAGTACGTCTTATTGAAAAAACCAGCCAGTTCAGATCCAGAGAGCAGGAAATACAAGAAATTTCAGCATAACTATCACGGACCCTACCTGATTATAAGGGACTTGCAAAATAATGCATACCGAATCAGAGATGAAGCGACAAGTAGAGAAGTTGTTGTAAATGCAGCTAATTTAAAATTATATAGTCCGCCAGAGGATTATGAAACAAGAGAGGAGCAAGCAATGTACACCCAAATGGACGGGGAGTCATTATGTATGCACGCAGAGACTCTTGAGAAAAGCTCGCAGGCCCTGGGAGAAAGGAAGCGAGACGACTTGTTCCCAGACCCAAGGGAAACGAGGGGTGAATGCAGCTGTGGGCTGAAAGAATTTTACGACCTGTTGTGTGAAGCCGCTGCAGAACTCCAAGAAATGAATGAACGACTGAGGGAGCAAAACAAGAGAACACGAGACGGCACACAGAATGGAATGGGGGAACGAGACATCCCATTGCCGAGAGAACTGACCGCTTAATGTAAATACAGTAGGAGTCAATGCCATCTGAAGGCGCGAAAAATTCACTTGTGAAATGAATTTTCCGAGCTTAGCGAGGGATGGTTGGTTGGTTGGTTCCTTAGTTTAGGGGCTGCGACAACGCGGTCATGTAGCCCCGTGTACTTTGGGTGTGTGTAGAATCTGTCTGATAACCGGTGTTAATTGTGATGACTGTATTAGTGTGTGTATCTGTTTTTTTTAAATTCAAGTAGGGACTGCAACTTTGAATTTTCAAATAGTTCCTACTTTTGCCGCCAAGCACCACCGTCAACGACTACTAGGCCTAGTTCAGAACTAGCTACTAGACGCCACCGCAGTCGGCTCTTGGCAACGAACGTAGCAACCTAAGAGCGTTGTTTACATTCTTAACCTATCCAATTTAGTTTCACACAGGTGTAATTAGTGGAAAGATCTTTAACATGCCATAAATCTATGACATGGGACCGCCGGCTTTACTTCCCCTCCGAAGGAAGGCATACTGAGGGATTTTAACGCTCTTAAAAAATCCGACGGCTTCGGCCGGGTTTGAACCCGCTATCTTGGGCATAGAAGCTCAGCATGCTACCAACTACGCCACCGAAGCCGCCCTTAGCGAGGGAAAAAATGTGCCCAATCGGTCACGGCAGACTGGCATCGAACTCGGGTCTTATCAGAGAAGACCAGGCCCATGATTCTGCCTAGAGTCGAACCATTGATCTCTGAGGGGGAACAGCTACAGGGAATCCGAAGAGCAATGAGATGTATAATGACATATAATAATATAGCATGATTTCACGGCCAGAATGTGAATATCATAGCTGTTTAAGGGAATAATTGTCAGAAAATGCAGTCATATGTACGTTTTCGAAGTATAGTAACGTGAAAGCAGGCCAGCTTGACATTTTACTAATTGCAGCCAGCGAATGGGAGGGGATTCATGGCGCCGGAGGGACTTTTTCCGTCTGGTCCGCCAAGACAGCTCGAAATTAATGACTCGGGTGTTCACCGCTGGACAACGCTTGAGACTGTAGTGGGGATGATTGCCCACGGAAATTAATTGATTGCAGCCAATTGGAGCATCGAAATGAAGTGAAATGTACACCCAGGTGAATATATTCTGGGAGAGATAATTTAGGGGTGGTCTTACACCTAAATTAAAGCCTATATGCCTAAATAAGCCGATTAACACCGTGCTTACGCTCGAGAGGAGTGATATGGTGACCATCCAGAGGGAAATCACCATGGTGGCGTCATGACGCGATGGAAAAAGGCAATTAATTGTAACTAATTGGCCGAAGCGATCGCTTGCACGCAAGTGATTATGGGACTCCCACATCTAGATAAACAAGGTGTATACGTCATTTCGGATGGAAATACATTCTTTCAAGAAAGGAGTCGCTCTCGTGTGTCCTGTGGACTACATTTTACGAGAAACCTTTATATAGGGGAAGCAGTGCAGACCAAGCCAGTTGGTCTTCAGTTGTTCTTTAGTTGTCTTCAGTTCGTCTTGAGTTCATCGTCAGTTCATCTGCAATCTACACGTAAAACTAAACGCAGCCAATAGTGCGCGAAATGTTAGAGTATCGACGCTCGAGTATATATGAAGAACAATGGAAGCACATCATATAGCTTCTTAATAGTTATCAAGAATCGCGTAAGATTTAATTTACAGAAGATATTTATCCATTATTATACGCAAGTGTAGTTTGCTACAGCGTAGCAATAATTTAGGATGGTTTTGGACACTGAATACCAGGAGGTATTGTCATACTTATAAATGACGCAGTATCGTCAGGATCATTACGTTTATGGGAGCCGAGAGGCATCACAAGTAATCATGACGGAGAAAATGAACAGTATTGAAGGGAACGAGAATCGAACGCACGTACACGCAGATAGACTTTCACGGAGACCAGCGGTTGTCGTAGCTTCATCGTATCTCTGAGGTCAGGCGTTAGGAGGAGTCCGACTAAGGATCAACCTATGAAATAGTGCAAAAAGTGTATATAAGTTTTATTTTAGTGATTTCAAAAGTGTTTATGTGTATTGTGAATAATATGTGTCGTGTTAAAGTGAGAAAAGCCACTGATAAAAGTATGATTATCGTGTGTAAAAAATGTGATACCATGTGGTATGTGAAATATAACATGATGGCTTAAATCAAGCGTCATGGCAGGCCCGGAGCTGGCATGCTGGAATAATTCAGCGAGAATGAAAAGTGAGTACAAATTTACAATGTTATTCTAACTAAATAGTTCACCATACAACGAAACATCACTTTAAGACTAAGATGTAACAGTCACTTATGTACGAGCTTTTCACCACTCGTATTTGGTAGAATATGGCTTGGAAGGTGATTTGTTTAGGGCCATTCAGGCTAAAATTGTGATGAATGTAACGGTAACGTTAAATGATAATAATAATAATAATAATAATAATAATAATAATAATAATAATAATAATAATCTGGGGTCGGTAACAGTAAAGTAAAGTAATAGGCATTTCTGGCCTAAATAACGTTCAAAGTGTGTCATGTCTAATATAAAGATACTGTATTTTGGTAAACAGTAGGAAAGTAACGTGAAATATAGCGCGATACGAGAGTTTTTCAGTGTCAATGATGTGTTGAATGAATATTTGATATGGTCAATTCTTAGGATTGTATTTGAGAACCATTAAAGTAATGTAAGCTAGTAAATTTATACTTGTTTTTGGACCTATTTGAAACTTTGGCTTAAGTAATTGCAGAGAGGACGCGGGTGCCTCAATAATTGAGTCATCTATGAGAAGTATTGTTTGAAGCCGCATAGAGCGAGCGAAGTAACGTAGAATCCAGTGATTTACGTCAATAATAGTGCGGGGACCATTCTAGCATAGCTTGCACGTTAGGTGAAAGGTTGGCTAATCTACGAGTTAGTATCGCCGTAGTGCATACTTTTATTATTCGCAGCGAACTGGATCAGACCCTGTCTGTATCCATCGCTTGCAGGAATAATTGCCACGAAGGAAGCTCTTCGAGACCCCGTGAGCACATGTATAAAATGATCTGCCCTGAGAGGAGAATCATGTTCGTCGTATAGGAAACGCAGATTTCCTTATTATTATATTATGGAGGCTGTTGCTGATGAAGAATCTTGTATTCTCATTATGATGCGCGCCCAAAGCCACTTGTAATCACCACAGAACGGCAAGGCTATTACAGGACCCATCCCCAGCCATGAATGTTAATTAAGGAGCCGAGTTGAGCCCATTACACTATAAATATAGGTGTTAAATGATTAGAATGACTCAATTACTTGAGACAATACTCTGGGTCACTCCAGTGTACTGCAATGGTAAACAAGGATGACCTTGCTAGCAGATGAGAGGGGTGTGGAAGTAGTCCACTGAGACAGCGGCCATCTTGCGCGGCCAGCTGGAACTAATTGTATTGCCTGCTAGGGAGAGGGGAGGTCGGTCGGCCAGTCCCTTTAATTTTAAAAGCATAGTGGGACACTGAAGAATCTCGATATTTCGAAATGTAATTAAGAAATGATTGTTATGATGATGCCAATTGAATTAAATGATGTGTTTCAACACACATACATTGTCGGATCATTGAAATCGGATAATATTTGGCCCAGTTATTCTCTGAGGAGGAACACTGAACCAAATAAATTGTAGGCATCTTTTTAAAGTGCATTTTTGCCCAGTTCACACTAATTTATGCAGACGGGTATGTGATTTCTAAGAACATGACACGTTTGTAACGATAATAATTTCGACCAGACCCAGAAAATCGTTGTATGGTGAAACTATAAACTTTTCTATCCATGTGTATTTTGGAAGGGAAAACGTACCACTTTTTAAGCGTTTTATATTGATGGGAAGGAGGAAGATGATTCACACGACACAACAACATTTGTTAATTAAGGCATAGAATAATGAATTTATGCTAATGAAAGTAAATGCCCGTAAGAAACGGATTAATGTTTCATTATTACAGAATTAATGTCATTTAAATGTGATATGTGACTTTTGTGTTGTGATACTCCAGTTTTGTTAAATTGTGTCACATGATGAACACTATGGAGACTCGTAGAGGTCTGAAAGTATCAATGATAGGATGCTAGAAATATATTTGAGTGCAGTGTAGCACTAATTAAGAAGAGACTCACAAAATAACCCTGATTTTAATTGTGGGAATTAAATGTAAATTATCCTTTGTTTGTATTTTGTTGTATAGCCATGATTTTATATCAGTAAATGTTTTATTTTAGGAATATGTTGTTTCTTTCATGTAGAGTAGTTACCTGGTAGACTCAAATCCTGAGCATGTGGTCATATGGTGGGCAGGAACGTCCCATACCTCGAAAGACCGTGAGTTAGCTGGGATTCGAACACATGTTCCACATGATGACAATTGGGTACAATACAAAGCGAGAAGTAGCATGCATCAATTGTCCAACGCTGCCAGTCGCATTACAAACAGTGACATGGAGGCGTCAACCGAAGAGCAAAGAGGTGTTGTTCGGTTTCTGACAGCAGAAGGAGTAGGGGGAACGGACATTCATCGCCGAATGTCACAAGTGTACGGCGAACACTGCATGTCCCTTGCAAGGGTCAAGCCGTGGAACAAGCGCTTCAGGGAAGGGCGGGTGTCGTTGGCCGATGATGCCCGGTCTGGGGCACCCTCCTGCATTACCGATACAACGTCCAGCTGGTTGATGCACTCATTACCCAGGACCGCCGAGTGACAGTGAACGCCATAGCCGCTGTGGTCGCTCCACGACCTCATACGGCCAACACAGTCGCGGCACTCCTGCAGAAATTCAAATGGGAGGTTCTCGGCCACCCTCCATTCATTCCAGATCTCTCTCCCTGTGATTACGCCATGTTTTGTCCCCTGAAAAGGGCTCTGCGAGGCCAACGATTCACCTCGGACGCCGACGTCCAGCTGTACGTGCGGAACTGGTTCACATCGCAGCCCAGGGAATTTTATGAGACAGCCATTCACCGCCTCGTGTCACAGTGGGACAAGTGTCTCAACATCCATCGCCAATACTTCTAACATACAGGTACTGGTTTCTGTAATTATGTCTCCGGCCGTTACTTTTTGAACGCACCTTATATATAAAGTTTCATTTTTGGTGCTCCAATATGGGCGTAAACATTGCAAATAAATATTCATATTTTCGCTAGAAATTTATAATTTTCTCTCACAGTACATTATATATACCGGTAATGTAGTTGTGAGAGTATTTTTGTCGATTGGTAGGTTGATTTAGTTCGTTGTTTTTTATTTATTTATTCAATATGGCTGTCAGAATGATGGTCGAGAGCACTGGTACTGTGTTTATGCCTGTTGAGCTGCGTGTGCTGATTTGGGGTCTGCTACTGGGGCTATAGACCATCAGGCTTGTAGCGGCATTAGATGTTATTTGCTCCAGTTCGTTCGGTAGTGGCCTGTTTGCAGCAGCTTCAGCGGTGGTAATAATAATAATAATAATAATAATAATAATAATAATAATAATAATAATAATAATAATAATAATAATAATAATAATAATGTTATTTGAAATTGGGTTAAATTATTAAAATACAAATTGTTTGAAGTAAGACTGACCTCTGGAGGGTTGATGATGATGATGATGATGATGATGAAGACGAAGATGTTTATGAAAACGGCACAGACAGGTCTGATGATGATTCTGCAGTTCCTTCTGACTACGATATTGTTTGTCGGATTTTTCCGATTCTGCAGGAATGTCTGATAGACTCGATCAGATGGCTTCGGCTATTCTATCAGAAGAAATATTTATGCTTGAGATTCTGGTGAACTTTGAATAATTGTTTCTGCGTTGATAGTGTCTATTGTTTTTCTGACTATGATGTATAATTTGTTTCCATATGTGATTTTCTTTTGGTTAGTGTTGGCTTCATGTATTTTGTTTATGTTTTTGTTTCGAGGGTTGAGAGTGAATTTCTAACCTTCAGTTAGGAAGTCTCTCTCAAGGGGGCGTCTTCTGTAACCTAACATTTGTAGGTTACAGAGGCTCCTCCTTGTTTCTTTCATTTAGTTTATTTGGGTGTTTTGTTTTTGTCGGGTGGCCAGTCATGGACACTGGTTGGTAGGCCGCCATGGAGTATCTTGTGTGGTCAGTGCCTTTAGATTCTTTGCTGGTGGGTAGCAAAGTAGGTGGCTTTGTATGTGACTAGGTGGCGTTGGCTGATTGATAGGTGCCTTGATCTTAGGGAAGGTTGCCATGGGATCAGTTGTTGATAGGTAATGGCTAAGGAACATGGATGCTGCCATGCCAGGAATGTGATGTTGATTTTGTTTGAATGCCAGGTATTGGAAACTTGCCTGTATTAATAAATAGTGGATTTTTTTAGAATACAGTGTCCTGCTCTTTTTGGATTCTTTTAAAAGCAAGCATATTGCCCTACTACCTGAGGTGGCTAGCTTGGAGGTTATATTAAAAGTTACAAGATATCTGCTCCATTAGCTCAATGGTCAGAGTGACAGCATGCATTATCTACCTTCCATCTAAATAGCTTGTACTTTGTGAACAATAAATAGCTGTAAGCTTCCATTTGTCATCGGGGTTGGGGAGTAGGGGCAGATAACCTCACCGTTCCACCTCTTAAAGCAACAATAACTAACTAGGGTTGGGGAGTAACGCGGTACATGTAATGACGTCACTAGTAACAAGTACGAGGGATCAGGAGCAGATGGTTCACCAGGTGACACAATCAATAGCCATAAGAATCCACACTCGTGGCCGGCTCAACAACGGAAGAAGCGTCAGCGGAGGGAAAATGACGCCCGACGAAGAGAGAGAGAGGAGCATAAAAATAGGGAAAGGGCGAAGGCTACATTTTCAATATAACATTGGCCCGGAAATACTTGTAGAAGAAGATTCTTGCAAATATTTGGGTGTTAACGTAAGGAATGATATGAAATGGAGTAGTCATATAGGATGTGTAGTTTCTAAAGCTTACAAATCGCTGCACTTTGTAATGAGGGTATTAAAAGGAAGTAGTACCTCTGCTAAAGAATTAGGATATTTGTCACTTGTAAGACCTATTCTGGAATACGCCTCGGCGGTTGGGATCCATATCAAGTAGGGCTCATCAATGAGTTGGAAATGGTACAATGATTTGTGCTCAGTGACTCTAATCCCAGGAGAAGTGTGAGCCGTATGTTAAAGAAATTTGTGTGGGAATCACTTGAGGATAGGAGGATGAAATCTAGACTCTGCGCTATGTACAACACGTATACAAATCAACCAGCATGGGGTGAGCTTAGCAAACGTATGGGAAAGCCCACTTACATGAGTAGGAGTGATCATTCTTTCAAATTTAACGCCCGACCATAGCGTACAAATTATGGTAAATATTCATTCGTAAACAGTGCCATTGATCACTGGAATTCTCTACCTGCCGCTGTCTTAGAGCCTTTTCCCAAACATATAGGTGTGTTTAAGAAAAGACTGACGATTTGTGTAAATACTCCAGTTTAATTGTTATTGAATTGTTATGTATAATTATGTATTTGTTATGTATAGGGCTAGGATTTTTAGGTAAATAAATATTTTTTATGTAAATGCATATGTTAAGCATTTTTTTCTATAGATACATAAATTCCTGCTTTTCACTTATTAGCACATAAAAATACCTAATATTTTACATTTTTTTAAAATCAGTATGCCAGAACTTTCAGTTTATTGCATTTTTGTTCTGTGTTACTTCAACTGGGAAGAACCTGTGAGCTATCTAATCTTCATGCAGAGCATATGTCATCTTGCAACTGTATTATTCTTAACTTGTCGCCCCGTGCCACTCACTGTGGAAGTCATGGATTTCCTAGTCCATAGCCATATTGCACCACGTGCTATACCTCCCCCTCCCCCCATCTACCTGGAACCAGTGTCACTCACATGCAGTTCATTTGTGGCACTGTGAAGTGTAAGGCAGTTCTACGATGCCTAAAGTAAAAAACAACTACAAGTTATCGTCTGCAGCAGTATGTTGCAGAATTTAAAGATAATTTTACTTCTGATAGGGCATTCTGTGGGAAAGGAATAAAGGCTGAACAGCGATCTCAAGTTCCACAACACCTCAAGGGCAAGACACATATTGCCGCAGTTTCGTGCCTGCAGAATAAGAGTTCCGCGATAATCGTCAATCGTCGGTCATTTGTGATGGACAACCTGACGATGTATCTCGTTGTCTATTGTAATGCTTCAGCAGTCAGTGACATAGAATAAATTGCATTCGTGAGTACTGAATATTGTTTATATTCGCACTAATAAACAAATAATCTAAATTATAATAAAATATTTTCACTTTTTTGTCACATATTTCAGGTATTTTTAATACATAAAAAGTAAATATTTTCCCGATTTTTAGTACCTAAAAATCCTAGCCCTACTTATTGTAGCAGTTTTGCTAGCCCACACGTTGAACGATAAATGTAACTGTTTACCTTTGCCTAAGCTATGTTGTTTTAATGGGCGCCAAGACCTCAATGCAATGCTGAAATCTAAATTTGTATATAACAACGTCTAGCTCTGGTAGAACACCTTCAAGAATCTATTCACTCAGATCGTGGTATGATTTGATCATTAACCCAACAAACAATTGTATCAGGAGAAGGAATTGGTCTATATCTAATGCTACCTACTGAAAGCAAAGATTGCATTGTAAAAGAAATGAATTTATTATATAAAACAAGTATAGCAAAATTAATAATAATAATAGGTATAAAATTTAAATTGGAGCGTTGTGATTTGAATATTACCGATAGAAAATTACGTGAAAACGGAGTCTGATAAATTATTGATTTTACTCTTATTCCCAAGCTATGAAGTTACTGAAATATGAAATATAAAACAAAGAGAAATGAGAGATTGCGTATTTCTGCGTCATTCGCGCTTACCACTGGAAATGGCCGAAGCCTTTCCCTCGTACTGGATGATGCTGTGAGCTTCCCACAGTCTCCTGGACGTCGACATCTTTGTCGATATTTGATGAGATTCTGGTAGATTAGATAATTCTATGGTCCGTACATCGGACCCAAACACTCGTACAACCACACTGGTTAAGTTTTACAAAAGTTAGTCCTCCACTCCACGGAACATAGGAGCGACTCCCGCGTACAACCGTACTCGTTAAGTTCTATACAGATAGTCCTCGTTCCACGGAACACTGAACGATATATGCACCCGTCGCATCCCCACTCTTCATCCGACTTCCAGCTTACGTGGTCTCCACTGATTGGCTGAGCACGCCGCTATATTCCCCTCCTCTGGCTCATTACACTCGACGGTAGGGTGAAGTCGTATTCCGTTCCAACTATCCGCCTTTTCTTGACGCTGCGACCCAAGCTTGCGTAATACTTCTCGACAAGAATAAGCGTGTACATGAATTCCCAGTGAGTCACGTCTCTCGATATACCCTGACTGACGAAACTCCGTTAAATTCCGTAATCACATAATTTTCTATGATATTGTCGTTCGTAATAATTTGCTTGATAGTGTTTTCTAAGACATAGAAAACCTATCTGTATGCTTATAATTTTATAAAATGCTCCGAAAAAATCTTAATAATAATTATAATAAATTAATAATAATAATAATAAATTAACATGAAAATTTATCTTGGCTGAACAATTTGCCGCGTAAATAAATAGAGAATGGCTTCCTACTGACTTATGCCAGTGGCATAAAAACCCCTCGAAAAACACGTTACATATTCGCCTCGGATCATCGGATGATTTACCGTGACGACGGTCCATTATCCGATTATCCCAGACACGTTAATAAACCCCATCCAAAATACATATTACATAAATGAGATCACCCTAAATTACAGATATACACACTCATAATTTTTCTTTACGCACTTTGCGTCAAAGTTTGTTGTCACTATGGATTGCACTTTGCAACCAGTCCAATGTTTTTCACATAGAATAGTGTTCCACGGATATTTCCGCCTCTCAAATTTCTCTATGTTGGAGAAATAGACATAATTAATATGTGAGCACTATGTATTTATGATGTCATATCACACGCATTGAAGGTGTTCTGATATATTTATATCTCCATAGAACTTCCTAATTTCACTGGAGGTCCCTTCCTTATGGTGAAATTTAATCTCACTTATCACTGAGCACACGATCACACTATTGTGGCAGCGCCTCGTGACCATAATACTTGATCTCTCTTTATAAAAGATGAAATTAATATTGACTTCTGAAAAAAAAGCAGTAAATGCGCATTACATATAACACCAAATATTTCTGTGCCGTAATCGCCCTGTCTTGTTAAGTTCCCGTAGACCCTATTCTACTTAATACTAGTTCTCAACACAGATCAGTTCTCCTCACACAAATGAAACCATTGTACAAATTACCTAAATTACACACTTACAAATCTTACATGGCGAGGCCGTAAACAGAAATCACGTGTGCTGATATGTATGAGTTTCATGAAGGACTGTCTCGCGTTCTGATGGCCCATCTTTTGCCTCGTGGACGCCTTAAGCAAAATACCTTGTTCAAGCGCTCACCCATCTCTTGGAGGCAAATGGGAATTCACCAGCGCTACCAAATTCTGGCCTTGGTGTATCGAGACATTTTAGTGCTCAAGAGCATCCGACAATCCCGTCATACTTCCCTGTACCTTAAAAACTCTCATTTACTTACATACTACCCCCCCCCCCCCTGTGCGACTTCTGATACGCCTGCCTTGAAGACCAGATCTTCCACGCACCAAATACCACACTTACTCATTTGATAGGCTGGCTCGCCAGCTAAACACACTCACTTTATGACACAAATTTTCGTAGACTATGTATATTATACGTCCCGTATAATCTGTTTCCCTCACTATTCTCCAGCACATATGCTGTTTTCCCAATACGTTTGGAAACTATAAATGTTACTCCGTCACCTGCTTCCAACCTTGCAAGTGGCTCCCTTAAATGAACGTCATCACGTTGCTCTACCTACCTATTTCTCAGTATCTGTAACGATGCCCTGTTGCTACTGTCCACACATGCACATATTAAAATACCGTCCTCTGCTTTAACCACAGGATAATCCCTACATAAATTAGTGTCCCTCGATAGCATGTCTGCAAGAATGTTATCTTTACCTTTAATATATTTTACTGTGAATTCGTATTCCTGCAGAGCAAGAATCCACCTACTAACTCTGTTAGAACTGAGTTTACAAGTTCTCATATACAGTAATGCATGGTGATCTGTGTGGATCTCAAATTTCCCCCCTGCTAAATACATTCTAAATTTCCCTAAACTGAAAACAATACCTAAAAGCTCTAACTCAGTAATCGTGTATCTTTTCTCTGCTGCCGTCAATCCTCGCGAGGCTAAAGATACAATGCACAGAT
This sequence comes from Meconema thalassinum, assembly GCA_946902985.2. NCBI lineage: Eukaryota > Metazoa > Arthropoda > Insecta > Orthoptera > Tettigoniidae > Meconema > Meconema thalassinum. The sequence goes on along the minus strand of OX336394.1, from coordinate 397,174,128 downwards.
TACCCTCATCATCTTTCTGACATAATACTCCAGCAATGCCTATATGTGAAGCATCTGTCATAACCACATATTCCTTATCTTTTAACGGATATTTCAGCACTACAGCTTTCTCAAAACCTTCCTTCAGCGCTCTAAAAGCCTGATCATGCTTGGACTCCCATCTCCACCGAGTCCCACTTTTAAGCAATTCCCTGAATGGTTCTACCAACCCTGAGTATTTAAGAACGAACCTCCTGAAAAAGTTGCAAATTCCCAGGTAAGTTTATAACTGTTTAACATTCTGTGGCACCTCTGCGTTAAGTATCTTATTAACCCTACTTTCGTCTGGTGTTACACCTCTACTCGACACTCTATGACCTAAAAATGTCACTTCTGACTGACAGAATGACGACTTAGACAGCTTCAAAGTGAACCCTGCCTGATCTAACTTCTGAAAAACTATATCTAAATGACGTAGATGCTCCTCAAAACTGCGTGAACTAATTACCATATCATCTATGTAAATGGTTACAAACTCTCCTGTGTCATCCCCTAATGCGATGTTTAAAGCCCTAATTAAAGCTGCTGAACTACTCTTTAACCCATAAGGTGTTCTACAAAATTGATAAAGGTTATATTTATGACTAAAAGCTGTAAATGGTCTATCTTCGTACATAAGTGGCACTTGCCAAAAACTGGAACTCAAATCTACACAAGTGAAATACTTCTTCCCCTCAAATGTTTGCATTAATTCTTCTATTGACATAGATTTCAGCTGATCTGAACTAATTCTACTGTTAACCAAACGAGCGTCTAAACAAATACGAACCGTGCCGTCGGTCTTGGGTACCGTGATCAACGAATTAACATATGGATTGTTAGAGTGCTCATTAATCCCATCTTCAAGCATCTGATTAATTTGTGCCTCAACTGCACTCTGATAAGCGAAAGGTACAGGATATCTATGTCCTGTGAATACTGACCTATCAATAACCTTCAATGAATGTGTATAGCAATTGGCCATACCAATGCGATCCTCAAAAACTCTCCTATTACACAATAACACATCATAGAGCCGAACACATTGTTCCACCTCTATATTTCCCTGAAATGCAGCATCACGTAACGAGTCCTTTAGACTACCGTTCGTAATCACACTGCCCACAAAACATGGAGAACCCCGCTCTAGGGCTGGCGATATCTCATTTAAAGTACAAATCACACCTACAATACTACTCCTCTGAATATGGTCATTGAACGCTACTTCTACTTCAGAATCTCCCCATTTAAATTTCAAACTCCCTACATCATAACATAAGTTACCAGACACTCTACTTAGCCACTCTGAACCCAAGATAACACTGAATACTAAATTTGGAATTACAAGGCAAATCTGCTTCTCTACATGATTATTAATTTTAATGTCTACTAAAACTTGCTTAGAAATTACTTTAGACCTCTTCCCAACAGCTGTGATGACAAAAGTGCTTTTAATTGGCATCTCCTCAAAATTTACTCCAGTTCCTTTCATTTTATCATAAAATGCACTACTTATGCAACTCTTCATACAACCACTATCAATTAAAACATCTTTGTACGCCTCGGACACGTTAAATTTAACTATGGGGCTCTTACTAGTCACTTCCTGAATAATACCTTCATCATTTAGTTCATGTAATAATTCATTTCTTACATTTAGGTCATAGGGTTCCTGTATAATTGTATGGACAGGGCATGCTACAGACTGAGATTCTGACCTTACTTCGCAGCCTGGTTCGCGTTTAAAGAACCGCTGCAGCTGGCCGTAGTACTGCTAACTACTGAACTGGTCTGGTTGTTCTGGGCTGTGTTGTCATTGTTTGGCTGTATATTACTACCACTAGGCTGTCCTCTTCCTTGACCCCTATTCTGGTTGTAATTATTGTCATTATAATTTCTCCCTTGATTTCCCCTGAAATCATTGTTCCTCCCTTGATACTGATTACCATAGCCATTTCCTCTGTTCTGATTTAGCTGATTATTGTTATTTCTATTTTGAGCGTTGGCCCCTTCGCCACCGTTCCCTTGAACATCTTGATGCCTGGCTTCATTAGGTCTATTATTATTATTACCCTGGTTCCGATTGAAATTGTCCTCATAACCCCCTCTCCTTAGTGCATCAAATGTGCTTAACAAATTTTCTACTTGTGATATAGTCTTTACATTCTGGATACAAGCAGCCTCCTTGATCCTATAGGGAAAGTGCCTAAGTAGCAACCTCACCACATCACTTTCCTCCTTCAAGCCATCCAGATATTTACACACTAATACCTGCCCTAAAAAGTATTCGGTCATGGTGGAGCTTCCTTTAGGGTTATATTTACCACACACTACTCCCTCACGATGCTGCGACTGAATAACCTCATTCCAGAACTTTTCACAGAATTTAATTTTAAAATCATTGATATCAGTAAACTTGTCTCTGTAGACAGCAAACCAATTCCTCGTTTCCCCCACAAACACTTGTTCTAAAATTTCAACTACCTGGCACCACTCAATACTACCATTTTCCAACCTCTCCCCGAATTTATTTTCTATAGTGTTCATGAACTCCATTGGGCACCCCTGTCGATTACTGAACTTACCCAGTTCTACCTCCCTGTGTGTGTTATTCACAAAAACTGGCCTATTCTGACTATTTTCTTGCCTGATCCTAGCTTTTAATTTTAACTCTAATTCTGCGATTTTCTCCTCAGCCTTCCTCTCAATACTGTTTACTGTTAATTTAATGTTTCCTTCTGATTCTTCTACTTTATCATATAGCTTAGCTTGTTTCTCCTCAATCTTGCTAATGCTCTCTCTATTACTCTCTCTTAAATCATTTACTTCTGCAACTATTTGTGAGTGGACTTTCTCAATTCTACCCCCCAGCTGTTCCTTAACCTCTTTAGTAGCTACCTGAATTTTGTCAATTTCTCCCCCCAATTGCTTTTTGACCTGCTGTGTTTCCAGTTGCACTAGTTCTTTTAAATTTTCAGCCTGAGTACTGATTCTAATTTCCAACTCTTCCTGTACTTTTCCTAATTTTCTGTCTACATCTGCAATAATCTCTTTAGCCTTTTCTTCCATCACCCCCCTGATTTCACCTCTAATCAGTTCGAATTTGTCACTCATTTCCCTACTGTTTTGTTCTAATTTAGCATTTAAAGTTTCAGTACTCTCTCTATTTTCCTTACAGTTTTGTTCTAATCTGGCGTTTAATGTTTCATTACTCTCTCTATTTTCCCTACTGTTTTGTTCTAATTTAGCATTTAAGGCATCTGTACTTTCTTTATTTTCCCTACTGTTTTGTTGTAATCTGGCGTTTAAAGTTTCATTACTCTCTCTATTTTCCCTACTGTTTTGTTCTAATTTAGCATTTAAGGCATCTGTACTTTCTTTATTTTCCCTACTGTTTTGTTCTAATTTGGCGTTTAAACTATCGCTCAATTCCCTATTACTCTCTTTATTTTCCCTACTGTTTTGTTCTAATTTAGCGTTGTTTTGTTCCAGTTTAGCATTTAAGGCATCACTACTAACTTTGTTCTGATACATGAACTCGAGAAGTAAAGTTTTTAATTCTGGTTGGCCGCCTACACTCCCTGTTTCAGTATCGGGATTTACCTCTGCTACCCCGGTACTACCATCACTCGACATACTGCTCGTATCATCACTCTCCATTTGATGACCACTACGTAACCTCATCTGTTTTTCTTTCTCATCCCCCATAATGATATACACTGATAAAGACAAATAACCCCCAAAATACAGGCACAGAAATATATACCCTTCTCCTTCCACAAATGTTATTAGGTTTTCAGCCCCAAGTTGTCGGCGACAATTGTAGCAGTTTTGCTAGCCCACGCGTTGAGCGATAAATGTAACTGTTTACCTTTGCCTAAGCTATGTTGTTTTAATGGGCGCCAAGACCTCAATGCAATGCTGAAATCTAAATTTGTATATAACAACGTCTAGCTCTGGTAGAACACCTTCAAGAATCTATTCACTCAGATCGTGGTATGATTTGATCATTAACCCAACAAACAATTGTATCAGGAGAAGGAATTGGTCTATATCTAATGCTACCTACTGAAAGCAAAGATTGTATTGTAAAAGAAATGAATTTATTATATAAAACAAGTATAGCAAAATTAATAATAATAATAAGTATAAAATTTAAATTGGAGCGTTGTGATTTGAATATTACCGATAGAAAATTACGTGAAACGGAGTCTGATAAATTATTGATTTTACTCTTATTCCCAAGCTATGAAGTTACTGAAATATGAAATATAAAACAAAGAGAAATGAGAGATTGCGTATTTCTGCGTCATTCGCGCTTACCACTGGAAATGGCCGAAGCCTTTCCCTCGTACTGGATGATGCTGTGAGCTTCCCACAGTCTCCTGGACGTCGACATCTTTGTCGATATTTGATGAGATTCTGGTAGATTAGATAATTCTATGGTCCGTACATCGGACCCAAACACTCGTACAACCACACTGGTTAAGTTTTACAAAAGTTAGTCCTCCACTCCACGGAACATCGGAGCGACTCCCGCGTACAACCGTACTCGTTAAGTTCTATACAGATAGTCCTCGTTCCACGGAACACTGAACGATATATGCACCCGTCGCATCCCCACTCTTCATCCGACTTCCAGCTTACGTGGTCTCCACTGATTGGCTGAGCACGCCGCTATATTCCCCTCCTCTGGCTCTTTACACTCGGCGGTAGGGTGAAGTCGTATTCCGTTCTAACTATCCGCCTTTTCTTGACGCTGCGACCCAAGCTTGCGTAATACTTCTCGACAAGAATAAGCGTGTACATGAATTCCCAGTGAGTCACGTCTCTCGATATACCCTGACTGACGAAACTCCGTTAAATTCCGTAATCACATAATTTTCTATGATATTGTCGTTCGTAATAATTTGCTTGATAGTGTTTTCTAAGACATAGAAAACCTATCTGAATGCTTATAATTTTATAAAATACTCCGGAAAAATCTTAATAATAATTATAATAAATTAATAATAATAATAATAATAATAAATTAACATGAAAATTTATCTTGGCTGAACAATTTGCCGCGTAAATAAATAGAGAATGGCTTCCTACTGACTTATGCCAGTAGCATAAAAACCCCTCGAAAAACACGTTACATTATGTATACCAAATTTGCCACCGGGGGTCACACCCCCAATTGCAAATAAATGAATGAATGAATGAATGACCGGCGTACCCGATATCATTCGAGTACAACGTATGATAGCAGACAGACGAGTACTGACAACTTGCTGGAAACACGTGCTGTAATCCGGTATGAATGGGCACGTGGGACTCAGTGGCGATTCCTCCATGTAGGACGTGAGGATCATCCTCCAGTCAGCTCTCAGCTGTAACTGTTTAAAAAAAAAAATGATTGTTTCGTAAAATAGTATTTCCGGCTACCTTGCGCGCCCTCTCGATAAGCTCTGTCTCACTGTCACTGTCAGTACTTGTAACTACTGTCGACCAAAATATTATGTGCACTCGAGTTTGAAGGTTATTTGTGAAGTAACCAATAGACCTACATAAAATCCAATAACATCATCATTTTCATCGTTCTATTTTACGTTAGTTCATGTAGGTTTGAAATTTTTAATTTATATTTTAATATATTTTATCGCAGTTGAAACACAAAAAGTGTCCGTTTTTAAGCGTGTTTCAACCATGCGTCACATTTAAGAATTATTATCTCACAAACCCGTCATCATATCGAATCCAAATTTTAACACAATATACATTGGAATATTGTATAACTGGTTTATTAATTTCAAAATTTCGTGTGTTCAAGAACGAAAGTTGTTATCATTTTTGTAAGGTAACTTTTTCTCGGCTCGGGGTGGTTGGAAAATGTAGTTCTTGGTCGCGTTGTAATCCTTATACATCAAAAGGTTATGCTGTATGACTGTGAAATACGGAAATTAATTCACTTATTTTATATCGGTTTGTATTTGTACGGGGAACTAAGACATGGTTCACCAGCTAGCCGCTCCGGGAAATGCTGTACAGCGTTGCTGATATGGAGCCCATCACTTCCGAGCGAGGCGCGCCATGACGCGTGATGGAACCCATCTTGGCAACGTTGTACAGCTTTCACCGGAGCGGCTAACTGGTGAACCATGTCTTAATTCCCTGTACAAATACAAACTGATATAAAATAAGTGAATTAATTTACGTATTTCACAATCATACAGCACACCTTTTTGATGTATAAGGATTACAACACAACCAAGAACTACATTTTCCAACCACCCCCAGCCGAGAAAAAGTTACCTTACAAAAATGATAACAACTTTGTTTCTTGGACACACAAAATTCTTAAATTAATAAACCAGTTATACAACATTCCAATGCATATTGTATTAAAATTGGGATTCGATCTGATGACGGGTTTGTGAGTTAATAATTCTTAAATGTGACGCATGGTTGAAACACGCTTAAAAACGGGCACTTTTTGTGTTCCAACTGCGATAAAAAATATATATATAAATTAAAAATTCCAAACCTACATGAACTAACGTAAAATAGAACGCCGAAAATGATGATGTTATTGGATTTTATGTAGGTCTATTGGTTACTTCACAAACAACCTTCAAACTCGATTACACATAATATTTTGGTCGACAGAAGTTCTAAATTTCACCCCTAGATGGGTGAAGTGTGGCCTTCACCATCCGGAGTAGAAAGCTGAGGAAGGAAGCCTTCCATTCTCAAAGCACCTGTTTATAGCTTTAGAAATGTATGGGAGCCCTTGAGGGGGATGGGATAGGTTTGGTCTGTTTAATGGCGCTCTGAGGACGTCGACTGAGATCCTCAAGTCTCGCTATTGGTTGAATTTAAACCAACACTACGGGCTTATTGGTTACGATTTCGCGCGGTCAGAATGGATAGTCTGTTTTCAGCGTGTGCACATCTTTGGAGTGGTATTCTATTGTATTGTATTGTGTAATGTGTTCGTAATAGTGCTGTACGACTGAATAATTAATATTAGACTGAGTCTATAATCCCAATTTAGCCCAGCTATAAATTATCTTAAGTTAAGCCTATCATATTACGTCCTACACCAGTTGCCACTGGTGGGACTAGTGCGTCAGTCATCCATGAACGCCTCGTCAAGTGGTCGGTCGCTGGTATTACATGATCAGTGAAGGACGGCAGAGTGTGGAGGATGAAGATAAAAGTGGGTAGATAGGGTTACAAATGGAGAGGTATTAAAACGAGTGGGAGAGGAGAGATGTTTGTGACGACTGCTAATGAAGAGAAGAGATAGGTTGGTAGGACACATATTAATAATAATAATAATAATAATAATAATAATAATACTATCTTATGGCCTCGGTTGCCGGGTGCAAGTTTTGTAATTTGACACCCAGAGGGTAGCTTGCATGTCGAATTTCGTTGTTCCTTGAATCACTATGAAAGTCAAAGGAGGTTAGATATCTAAGCTCCTTGAACACTATAGCGCTTTCTAGTAGAGAAATGAGGAACTTTGTGTTGGCGGAAACTCCCGAGATTAATTTTGCCATTATGAACACGGCCTACTGAATTCAAATGGGTTCTCTGACATGCCAACATCGTATGACATGCGTGTCGTATTTTTGCCGCCTTTCAAAAAATCTCTTACCATGGCCAGGAGCGAACCTGCAATCTTGGGGGTTAGTAGACTGACACGCTATCCACTCACCCACCGTGGCAAGCTAGGACACATATTAAGACAGCCAGAAATAGCAAATTTAGTTGTGGAAGGAAGGGTTGAGGAGAAGAACTGTAGGGGTAGACCAAGTTTAGAATATGTTAACCAGATTGCCTCGTATGTAAGGTGAGCTACCTATATATAGATGAAACGATTGGATCAGGACAGGGGGAAACGGAGTGCTGCATCAAACCAGCCAAAAGAATGAAGACCCAAACACAAATATGATTTATAATCAATAATAATGAATGATTTTTCATATTATCAATGAATTTTCTTTTTCCAAATTACAGGAATCCTCTATTGTCTATTCCGTTCAAATGAAGCAAATTATTGGAGCGAGGAAAGTACAGCAGTAACGGAAAAGTAACGATGTGTATGAAATCACACAGTAACTTAGTTATTATTTTTGGTAAGTGACGGTAACTGTAACGTAGTCCTGGGAAAACACCTTATTCATCTTTTTTTTTACATAAATAATAAAGTCTTGAACTTGTTCAGTTTAATGTAGGATACATGCTTACCTTATGCTGAACTTGAAAATACTTTGGTTTTCCTTGTCCGATTAAATCAGAGGCGTTGGCTCGAATTTTTGCAGAATTTCCATTAAATGTTTCAACGATTAGTGGATGAGACAGCGTAGAATATACTGCAATAGAAATAACATAATAAAATAGAACAGTTAGACACATAGATTAAATCATTGTAAAGTAATAACAAGTATTCTTATTTCTCAGAATATGCACAATTCGACAAATAGAAAAAGTATTTCCTTCAACTCCTAGTTCTAATTTTTAAATGGAACATATTTATTTATTTCTTGTACCTAATATGGCATTTCATCGCCCGATATCATGTTACCCGATTTATTTTATATTGGTATCTCAGAAAGGATAAAAACTGTAAAGAAGATAGATAAAACAACAAATGCATTTGTATTTGCCGATGACGTCATGTTATGGGGCGAGACTGAAACGGAAGTACAAACGAAGTCCGAGTTCGATAAGAAGGGACTAAGCATCAGCCGACAGAAGACAGTTGGCTTGGTAATGAGTAGGAAACCCGAAGAAATCCATCTCAGACTCTGTGATGACAGTATAAATATTATTGATAGTTTTAAGTATTGGGCAGTTATGTCTCTGCAGATAACAACATTACACATGAAATCAGGAATAGAGTACATACGACATCACATTTCTATCAGTCTGTATGCAATTTACTGTGGTATGAATCCTTTCCTTTAACATCCAAAACCACACTTTACAAAACCTATCTCATGCCAATATTGACTTATGGACTTGAAGCAGCCCCATTAACAGCACCTGACAGTAGCAGATTTCAAGCAGTTGAAATGATGTTCCTCCGATCTTGTCTCCAGAAGACCAGGAGAGATAAAATACGAAATGAGGAAATTAGGCAACAGCTCAATGTGGATAGAAGTCGGCTTGACACACTAGAACTATCTAGATTGAAATGGTATGGGTATGTAAAGAGAATGGCCCCTGACAAAACACCAAGATTATATTTTGACCAGGTCATCCAAGGTAAGAGACCAAGGGGAAGGCCTCGAGACATTTGGGAGAAGCAAATCTGGAGAGACTTGGCCAAGAGGGGTGCAGATTGGCAGACGAAATTGGAGCAAAATATGTGGGAGGACCGGAAGAGGCTCATTTAAACCCGTATGCGGCTTGCTGGAGAGGAGAATGGATGATGATGGATTATGATGATCTCTGAAAGGAAGAGTCTATAAAAAAAATCACAAACTAGTGAAGCCTTGCATAGTGGTATGAACTTAACCACATTTAAGAGCTTCCTTATTGACGTTTAATCTAAATGACATACCAATGGATATTTAATAAATGTAGTCCACCTTAGTCCAGCTGAATGTGCTGATAACAGGCAGATTCGACTTTTGGGCCATGCGATGAAGATATTCGAACGTGTTCTTTATAACAGGATACGCAAGATTGTCGAGCTTTCCAGAAACCAAGCTGGATTTGTGAAGAATTGCGGCACAACCGATACAATCCACGCTGCACGGCTCTTCATTGAAAAGCATCGTGAGAAGAACAAGTTGGTTGGTTGGTTCTTAAGTTTACGGACTGCGACAACGCGGTCATGTAGCCCCGTTGTAACAGTTTTTTGTACGTTGGGTGACCAGTGAAACGGATTTACTTTGCTCCACGTTGAGCGTACAAATGTAACAGATTGTCTGTCCCTAACTATTGGGTGACAAATGTAATGCTTCTACTGGGCCTGCCTTGCACTTTGAAATATTAACTCTGCCTAAGATATGTTGTTTTAATGGGCGCCAAGACCTCAACGCAATGTTGAAATCTAAATTTGTATTTAACAACACCTAGCTCTGGTAGAACACCTTCAAGACTCTATTCACTCAGATCGTGGTATGATTTGATCATTAACCCAACAAACAATTGTATCAGGAGAAGGAATTGGTCTATATCTAATGCTACCTACTGAAAGCAAAGATTGCATGGTTAAAAGAAATGAATTTATTATGTAAAACAAGTATTGCAAAATTAATAATAATAATAATAATAATAATAATAATAATAATAATAAGTTTAAAATTTAAATTGGAGCGTTGCGATTTGAATATTACCGCTAGAAAATTACGTGAGAACGGAGTCGGATAAATTACTGATTTTACTCTTATTCCCAAGCTATGAAGTTACTGAAATATTGAATATAAAACAAAGAGAAACGAGAGATTGCGTAGTTCTGCGTCATTCGCGCTTACCACTGGAAATTGCCGAAGCATTTCCCTCGTACTGGATGATGAAGAGAGCTTCCCACAGTCTCCTGGACGTCGTATCTTCTTCGTTATTTGATGATATACTATTAGATGTAGTCACTTTATGGTCCGAACATCGGAGCCAAACACTCGTACAACCACACTGGTTAAGTTTTACAAAGATAGTCCTCGCTTCCACGGCGCGCCAACGATATATGCCCTCGTCAGCTCCCCGCTCCGGTGCCGACTTCCACCTTACGTGGTCTCCACTGATTGGCTGTGCCACCCCGCTATACTCCCCTCCTTAGGCTCAATACACACGGCGCGCGGATGATGTCGATTGCCGTTCCAGACTATTTCGCCTTTTCTTGACGTTGCAACCCAGGCTTGCGACATGCTTCTTGACAAGAATAAGCCTGTATCTGAATTCCCAGTGAGTCATCTCTCTCATAATACCCTAACTTACAAAACTCCGTAAAATTCCGTAATCATATAATTTTCTATGATAATGTTGTTCGTAATAATTTGCTTGATAGTGTTTTCTAAGACATAGAAAACCTATCTGTATGCTTATAATTTTATAAAAATGCTCCAAAAATACCTTAATAATAATAATAATAAGTTAATAATAATAATAAATTAACATGAAAAATTCTCTTGGCTGAACAATTTGCCGCGTAAATAAATATAGAATGGCTTCCTACTGACTTATGTCAGTGGCATAAAAATCCCCTCGAAAAACACGTTACACCGTGTACTTTGGGTATGTGTAGAATCTGTCTGATAACCATTGTTAATTGTGATGACTGTAATAGTGTGTGTTATCTGTTTTTTAATTTAAGTACAGCAACTTAGAATTTTTCAAATAGTTCCTACTTTTGCCGCCAAGCGCCACCGTCAACGACTACTAGGCCAAGTTCAGAACTTAGCTACTAGACGCCACCGCAGTCGGCTCTTGGCAACGAACGTAGAAACCTAAGAGCGTTGTTTACATTCCTACCCTATCCAATTTAGCTCCACACAAGTGCAATTAGTGGAAGGTTCTTTAACATGCCATAAATCTATGAGATGGGACCGCCGGCTTTACTTCCCCTCTGAAGGAAGGCATACTGAGGGATTTTTAACGCTCTTAAAAAATCCGACGGCCTCGGCCGGGTTGAACCCGCTATCTTGGGCATAGAAGCTCAGCATGCTACCGACTACGCCACCGAAGCCGCTAGAAGAACAAGCCGATTCATCTAGCTTTCCTGGACCTTGAAAAGGCCTTTGATCGTGTACCTCATGACTTCATATGGCTAGCACTGCGAGAGCAGGGCATACCGGAATATCTTGTCAACTGGGTTCGGCTGCTTTACGTGGATCCACGGAGCTATGTTCAGGCCGCCGCAGGAGCCTCCCGTGACTTTCCCATCGCCGTCGGCGTTCTCCAGGGTTCAGCGCTGTCACCGCCTTTGTTCACTCTAGTAATGGACACTGTAACAACAGACCTGCGCCGTCCTTTGCCATGGACGCTCCTATAAGCAAACGATGTCATGTTGGCTTCTGAGACCCAGGTTGATCTGCAACGTCAAACCCAGCAATGGAACAATCGGCTGGCGCCATACGGCCTGCGCTTCAATAAGAAGAAAATCGAATATATGACATCTGACACACAAGCAATCGGAACCATTCAGGTAGACGGCGAGGATCTACCGCGAGTAACGAGATTCAAGTATCTTGGCTCCACGATCGCTGTTGATGGCCGACTTGTCGAAGAGGTCAATGCAAGGATATCCGCAGCTTGGATAAAATGGCGAACAACAACTGGCGTCACTTGCGACAGGAGGATGAAAGGTCACCTCAAATCTAAAATCTATTGTACTGTCATCTGACCTGTCACACTGTATGGTTGCGAATGTTGGCCAACTACGACTAAGACGGAACATCAACCGGGAGTCTTGGAGACCAGGATGCTGCGGTCGACAGCTGGAGTTACTAAACTGGATCGCATCCCCAATGAATGCATCAGGGAAAGATTTGGCATTGCACCCATTCCTGAAAAAATGCACGAGAGTCGATTAAGATGGTTTGGACATGTGCTGAAGACAGGGGCTGACACTATAGCAAAGACAGGCTACATGTTGGAAGTCGCCGGTAATAGACCGAAAGGACGACCCAAACAGCGATGGGCCGATACCCTTCGCAAAGATCTGAAGAGCGTCAATCTCAACCCTGACATGGCCCAGGACAGAACTAAATGGAGACATCGAATCCTTGTAGCGAACCCTGCCACCTGCCGGGACAAACCTGAAGAAGAAGAAGAAGAAGAAGAAGAAGAAGAAGAAGAAGAAGAAATAAGAAGAAGAAGAAGAAGAAGAGTCCACCTTAGTCAATAAAATTTTTATTAATTAATCTTGATTGGTCACATTGGACCACTTGAGTCGTTCCACAATCACTTCTTCTTTGAAGGTAGTACTGCTTGGTTCTTGCGCTCTTTCCAGTACTTTTTCATTCTTTCAGATCGGGATTTTCTCAACTCATCTGAAATCTCCATAGGCTTTCTGTGTGTCTGTCATTTCTGCAGAAAATTTGTGAGTTTTAAGAATGGTGTTAATTTTATTTTTCTCCTCGGGATCTGTTATCTTGAGTCTAACTTCTTTGAGATCTTGTTGGATTTCTTGGATCCATTTTCCTCCAGTTTTCTTTCCTAGATTTCTCAAACAGCTATTCCAATACTTTTGGAAAGGTAAAACCAAAAATCATTGGTTCAAAGAAATCCTAGATGATCTAGATGAATTAGGCTTGACAATGCAACAAATTGAACACTGGGAAGAGAAGAGGGTCCTGAGAAACAAAGACGTGAGACTTAGTCTAAAAACTTCTACACACAAACAATACAACATAACCGACGAAGAACGGGCCGCCAGGTCAGACAGAATGAAACTGTTCTGGGAGAAGAAGCCAAATTTGTAACTAATATTGCTAAGATTTGACTGTATATAGATTGATTATAGTGCTTCAATGTGGGCGTGAAATAAATGAAAAATAAAACATCATTAATTGATATCAGTTTCGGCCATATTAAGGCCTTCGTCAGTAATTGTTTTAAGAAGAAAAGAAACTTGGATTTTTTCCTGTGAAAAAATAATAAAACAAGATGTTCAGCAAAGAACATAGCCTACTTTCTCCTAAATGTATGGTCATACTTATAACTCTTATACAATCAACTCTAGTTAGTTAGTTAGTTAGTTATTGTTGTTTTAAGGGGCGGAACTACGAGGTCATATGCCCCTTAAACAATCAACTCTACCACCATGTATTGTTTGTTTTCTTTTATATTGATAATTAGCCAGTAAGTGTCAAAATCAATATTATATACTTTATGTTGATTGAATAACAAAACTACTAACTTAATGTAATGCATTCACGTCCGTTAATCTTGATATTAAGCCTCCAAACTTAAGAATCATTCGCTTTGGGTAGCACTTAAAAAATCCGCGGCGATCACAGTAGGTCTGTGCTGCAACCTAGCAGTGAATTAATATATCTTGTACGCCTCTGAGTGTTGAAAGAGCAGGCAGTTTAAAACAACCAGGAGGGATGAGATCCAGCTGGCAGTGCTTAAAGGTAATCGGAGCGCGGTCGTGGCTAATAGTTGAACTATTACAACATTGCCATTGTTTGGAACAATACCCACGTAACCCACAAGAGGACAGCACCGTGCAGAGGCATTGAGAAGACTGTGGTTGATGACAACATGTTCTTGTACTAATACCCAGGTATTTTCCATTTTCTAATGTCTTCTGTTTATGTGCGATGCAGGGGCTGTGATTATTAATAAACGAGTGTATACATTAGGCTCTCCTTTGAGCTAAATGGCATTTTATTTAGTATCTGTGTAAAGATCTGGTGCACATCATTTGTAAGAGAATTCAAGTTTTAAAAATGTGAGCATGTTAAACAGTATCGGGCTTATTCGTTCGTTGACGGTAGCATTTGGTAGCAAAAGCAGGAATTGCTTGAAATTGAAATTGAAATGGGAATAAGAATGATAATTGCTTATCATTGGCAACAGTTTATAATATTTACGAATAATAATAATAATAACTGGGCAATGTCAAACGCAACATGTGATGCTTAGATAAATGGATATGGATCATTAATATCGGAAAATTAAACGATATAAATTATGGATTAATGCACATAGGAATAATGTAATGGAGAAAATACTATTTTCGGAACGGAAGGTTTTTCTTAGAGCAGACTTGTATAATATAGGGGGAGTTTTATGTTATGGTGACATTTGAATGAAAAATGAATATTTGGGGAGTCATTATATACTGGTGGATGTTTCCGGGTAGTATCCCAGGAGTCTTTTCCTAATACTGCGTGTCCCCTTAGCTTTATCATGTCTCCACGGTGGAAAATTAGGTCGATGGTGATGGTTCCGTTGTGTGCGATGTGTGAGGGGCTTTCTTTGTTGTTAACTACTTGGAAACTCTCTTCTTCCATGATCTCCATTAGGGCTCTTCTTATTCTATTCGCGATGTCAAGGCGACAGTTGAAGTCGCCAGCCATTATGGTTGATTTTTCCGGGTCAGTTTGTTCTAGGATGCTGACAATACATTAGACCGTTTCCTCGGCTGATGTGTGAGGGCGGAGATATGCTCCAATTATTGTGATAGTTTTAAAGTCACATAATACGGTAATCTTTAACATATTGCAGGAAAATTGTTAAATACTATCCAGTGTTTTTAATGTGTTGAATGATAGTGTAATAATAATCATAATCATCATCATCATCATCATCATCATCATCTTCTTCTTCTTCTTCTTCTTTTCTTCTTCTTCTTCTTCTTCTCCTACTTCTCATTTCTTCTTCTTCTTCTTCTTCTATTTCTTCTTCACGAGTGGGTCACGTGATTCAGCGATATCTACTTAGTTTGAGCTTTCCTCCTTTCACAATACCTCATCATTTCCATGGACTGTTGTTATTTCTGTTCCTCCTACCATGTTGGCCTACCATTGTATAAGTAAGTTTAGAATTTAAATAATATATATGATTTGTATATTTCAAGGTTGGGTTTGAGGTAGTGTATTCCATTTTTAATCCTGGGCTCTAGGTTATTACTAATAATATGCCTCTCCATTGGTGGCTTCAGTGGCGTATTTGATAGCCTACTGAGCTTCTATGCCCAAGAACGCGGGTTCAAACCCAGCCGAAGTCGTCGGATTTATTTGAGAGCGTTAAAATTCCCCAGTATGTCTTCCTTCGGAGGGGTAGTAAAGCCGGCGGGCCCATGTAATAGATTTATGGCATGTGAAAGAACATTCCACTAACTACAATTCTACGAAGCTAAATTTGTAGCATAGATTTGATTAACGCTCTATTAAGATCCAATGTTCGTCACCTGGTGCCGGTTGCGGTGGCATATAGTAACCAAGTTCGCAGCTAGGTGTCGTTGACGGTAGCATTTGGTAGCAAAAGCAGGAACTACTTGAAATTGATCGTCCGCAGTCCTTACCTGAATTACAGATAACACACACTAATACATACATCACAATTAACACCGGTTATCAGACAGATTCTACACAAACCCAAAGTACACGGGGCTATATGACCGCGTTAGTGGTTGGTTGATTCTACCAACTACGCCACCGAAGCCGCCATGATCGCGTTGTCGCAGCCCCTAAACTGAGGAACCCACCAACCTTTCCTTTCCTTAATCTCTAATTGTTCCTCATGAAGAGCCTCAGGTTTAAACACTGTTGTTACATACTGTGCCCATTTTGAGAAAGTGCCCATAGCTCCGGATGAGACGAGTTGTTTTTCTAAGTCGGAGTTCGGAGGTTTGAAGATAGCGCCTAGCGAAGTTCAGAAAATGACCGTCGTGGATGACAGCGCAGTGAATGTCGTGTCGCATTGTGGGCGATCACTGAAGTAATTTTTACAGCATGAAAACGAAGTGGTTGAATAACTAATACATCGAGGGAATAAAGGAAGGATATTTCTATGATTTATCGAATTGTATTTCATGTAAATCCATTAGGTACTCCAGAGGTAAGTAAGAATGCGCGAGGAGCGATGCGCAGTGGTTGTACGAGCACGTGGCTAGAGGAGTCAGTCGAAGGCTGTGGAAAGAGCCTCACTCCATTTCGTGCATTCGTGCGGGCATGATATTGGAATGCTTGATCTTTTCAATATTTCGAGTACCAACACCTGCAGCTAAAACTAGCCGCCTAGGAGACATTGTTTTCTGTGTGATCTATGATAGTTTTATAGGTAGGGCCAACTCTTGCGTGTGCCGAGTTGTGTTGGATACGTCACCTTAGAACAGGACTATCTTAAGTCCAAAAAATGCAATTTTGAGTTAAGTTAGTCCTACACTAAAGCATGTGGTTATCTAGTGGCTGAACACACTATCTTATGTCTGAGAAACACGTGTATTGAATAATATGCGAATAACCGAACTAGCTTATGTACATCAAGAAGAAAATGCTTAGTGCAGAACGCGTTCATGTCCATGTTAACTTCCTTCTGCCTTATCAAAGCCACAAAGGAAAGGGTACAGAACTATTCTAAGTCCATGTTAAGATACTTCTGCTTTTTGTTAATGCAATAACAGGTGATTCAGAACTAACTCAAGTCCATGTTAAGATACCTACTCTGACTGTATTGAGTATGAATTGTTGGTGCAGAACAATTTTAAGTCCGTATCAAGCTATCCTGCGCGATCGACCAGCGATAAGCAGACAGAGCAGAGATAGCTGATGTCCAAGTTGAGATAGTTCTGCAGGGAGCGCCACTAGCACTGCTTAGCACCACGTGGTGGGTAAGTTAGTTCACAGCGTGGGAGATGACTTATGGAACGTGTGTTTGTGTATGGTTAATCTACATGCGTAGTAGTGCTCGCGATGAATCGTGGCAAACTGCTAGTCTCTCTCTGTTTAGAGAAAATAAATAATGAATGACTGAACAATGACTCAGCAACACGTTAGTGAATATTAGTCGCTTGTTATGATTATTCTTACTGATACGAACGTAATTAACGGTTCCTGCCCTTTAACCTCTTCAAATCTATTTCAGATACGGAGACTGGATGTTTGAAAACATCGGTCAATGATAATGTTTTCACATGGAGCACACAGAATAATTCAGATGGATTTATCAATCTAGAAAACTGTCCTGTAATATTTGCCGAAGATAATGTTATAGAAGCTAATTACGAATCCTCACAAGTGGAGGACTGCGCAAAAAGATTACTGAATAATGAACCTCTGCAAATGAATGATTTTATAGGAAAATGTGAGAAAAGGTAAGAAGGACTTTTGTTTTTTCTCGGACAACTGTGGTGGTCAAAATTTAAACCGTAATATGGTTTCCATGTACATATATGCAGCTGTGAATCACAAAATCAACATTCTGCATCATTTTCTGGAAAGAGGACACACCCAAAACGAAAAAGATAGCATCCATAGCGTCATAGAGCGATCGGCCAAGAAAATTCCCATATACACGCCAGGGCAATGGTATGCAGTCGTCAGAGCTGCTAGAAGAAAGAATCCGTACAAGGTGGTAGAAATGGAAGACTTCCAGGATTTTCTCAAGTTTCGAAAACATGTGTTCAGTGAAATGAACAAGCACACAGACGGAAAGGCAGTGAAATGGCAAAAAAGTCCGAGTGATTAAGGTAGTTGCAGGAGAGGAAGAGAGAGTTTTTGTGAAATATGTTTATGATGGCGATTTTGAACCTATCGGTCTGAAACCCAAACGAAAGAGGCGCTCACTACTCAGGAGCATACAACTAGAGAAGGCTTACAAGCAAAATGATCCACGATTGCTAATCACTTCCAGAAAATATGATGATTTAGTCAGTCTGTGCAAGAATTTCGCTATTCCAGAGGAATACCATGATCATTTTTAAAGTTTAAAAAATGATACTTCTGGAGTTGCTGATGATGAAAATATTGCTATAGACAGTGATTAAGTAGTTACCACACTTAATGTAAAGTGATGTCAGTGTAACAACAATTCGAAGATGGTCTGGTGTAGTTGCAAGTGCAATAACGTCCATGTTATGCATAGCATTCTGGTTTGTTTTTATCAGTAATCCTGTTGTATAGACAGTTGAGAAAGAAATATTAAGATGTATTGAAGAGGTCATAAAATTACTCAACAACAACAACAACAAAGTCAACCCCTGGCACTATACAGCCCATGACGGGCTAAGGCCGACCAAGCGACCGCTGCCCAGCCATTTGGCCTGCAGATATTGGGGTTACGCGTGATCAGCGCGTCGTGTCCCCTTGGCCGTTAATCTTGGTATTCGTAATCGGGGCGCTGTCTCACTGTCAGTCAGCTACTCAATTGTCCTCACGAGGCTGAGTGCACCCCGTTCCAACCCTCACGTCAGTTTTAAAATCCCTGACGGAGCCGGGGATCGAACCCGGAGCCTCCGGGTGAGAGGCAGGCGCGCTACCCCAACATCACGGGGCCAGCCAGTGTACTAAATTATGTAACATATTGATCGTAATAATAATAATATTAAAGATGGTTTGCCTCAAATTTGTTATATTATTCACGTATTGTATATTTAATCATTGCAATCATTCCGTACTTCGATCTCATCGACCTTCCGTACAAAACACGACTGTCGTTTTTAGGTTTTGAGTACCATGTCCGTTGAATTTGGATCCATTTTCCAGAAAACTTCGTGCAGAACTGTCGTAACTTCCTCTTAGAATACTTCCACACCAATTAACTCCTATTGCAGCAAAGCAGAACTATCTTAACTTGGAGTTGAAATAGTTTTGCAGTGATCACTTCATTTCCATGCTAACTTAAGTCCATTTATTTTCGAAAAAATAATGTTTTTTCAAATAAGAGGCTATACGGAGCTATTCAAACATCAAATACAGTTTAACAAAACAAAAATTACTGGACAAGTCTTTCTGATAAAAAAGTTATTCACAACGTAAATGTTCTCCAGCCTCTCCTGTAAAGTTGTGTTTTAGGACTTAAGATAGTTCTGTTCTAAGGTGACGGCCCAAACCCACAGTACAGCTACCTCTAACCCGGGTTTTGCAAAGATCTTTTACCAGTGTAAAATTTAGCCGACGACTGGAACGGACTATGCATAACGTGTCCAGCAGAATAATATTCTTTATCCAGATAGGTACCGGTATGAAGAGATGTTTTCTAGCTTAGTGGAAAGCAGAATCAATTTGGAAAAAAGGCTGAACAGGAATGTCAGAGTACAGCGCTAATATATGAAAGATGACAAGCGAGTCATCGTGAAAATTTATACGGCCGAATGATACTTATATTTCGGATCGGCAAAACCCTGAGTGAATGTTATCGAAACACGGAAAGTGTCTAGTCACGAGTTTTTGCGATAGCCCAAGCTATGGTGTTAAGGAGATTGAGACAGGACATCGTGGTATTTGACAGCCGGTATGGACATTTGCATTGTATCATGACACAAATCATTATTATGGAGTGCTAAATTAAATTGGTGGTATGATGGAATCGGACGTCTGGAAACTTGGGTTATGAACTACTGTAGCTGAGAACCTGGAAGCGAGGTATGCAACCTGCATATCATTATGGACGGGTGGAGCATGAACATCTTCAATGACCCGTGAGCAGCATTTTATATTTTAGTAGCAAGTATTGGTGAATTGCAGACTTTAGACTATTCCTTCAACCAAATAGGAGTCATCGTTTTTTAGATTGGATTTATTTTTGAATTATGCTGATGCATAAATCTCTGGAGCCTTCTGATGTTTTTCACACTTTGCGAATCAGCATATCCAAGATGAGATATATCGTCGGAAGATATTAGTTATTATGAGGCATCCTACTTTTCTATTTTCTAGGAGTGTTTCTTATTTATTTATTTATTTATTTGTACAGTACAGTTAAACAAATAGTTTGGATGGATAGTTAAAAGTAGATTTTCGTCTTTGGATATTTTTGTTTTGGACGATAGTCGTGTAATTTGATTAATGTAGAATTGAATTTTATCCATTGTAAATGAGATCTAATAATCAGTATTGGAATAAATAAGTTAGATTTTTCTGTGATTGAGGATATTTTCTTAATGAAAATTTATTTGAGATGACGTAAATGATTGAAAAATGATGTTCATTGGAACTTAGGGATCTTTTTGGAAATATTGAAATGGGAATAAGAATGGTAATTGATTATCATTGGCAATTTTTTTATAATATTTACGAATAATAATAATAACTGGGCGTTGTTGAACGCAACATGTGATGCTCAGATAAATGGATATGGATCATTAATATCGGAAAATTAAACGATATAAATTATGGATTAATGCACATAGGAATAATTTAACGGAGAAAATAATATTTTCTGAACGGAAGGTTTTCCTTAGAGCAGACTTGTATAATACAGGGGAAGTTTTATGTTATGGTGACATTTGAATGAAGAATGAATATTTGGGGAGTCATTATATCTATGTGATTACAATTACGTGATGGATCTGGCAGGTTGATGAGTTGAATGGGAATGCATGAGTGCAGTGGTATCCCACAAATTGATGTTATAATCCATAAAATACAGCAAATAAGGCTGAATGGAATTAAGGTGTATACAAATACGAGATATAAATATGATGGTGAAAATATGATAATTTTAGGTGAATTTGAGGTTGGTTCTTCCCTCACACGCTCATAAAAGAAGGGTATAAGCCGATGTAGCCGCCCCAAGCCTTTAACCAGTTACCGTCATCAGTGGAATTTAATATTCTACATTCTAATGCTCTGACATATTACTGACATTATTTTGAATGCTCTGAATTTAAGTAGAATGGAGTAGCTTTGTTGAAAATCTTTCCGTATCACAATAAAATGTAATATGGAGGAGATAGTGCAGTTCATGGGGAAATTGGTGCGTTCATGGAACGTGGACGTAATCTACTATATAAAGCTCAAATACCACTGACTGACTGATTCATTCATCACGAAATCTCAGAAACTACCGAACGAATTGGAATGAAATTTGGTATGCCGCTTCCTCAAGGGCCGCAAACGCCCACTAAGAAAGGATTTTTGGATATTTAGGTTCTAAAGGGGTGTTAAGGGGGTAGACCTGCATTTCAATGAATAACAATATCTCCCGATTGGTTTCATTGGGGAATGTGATACTCGGCATATAAACTCATCATTGAAAATAAAAAGACACGTGTCTGAGGGTTTTTCGATGTGGTGTATATTATGAGGTGAAAGGGGGTGAAAAGTGAGGGTTGAAGGATTTCTAACGGAGCGGGTATCTCTTAAACGACATAGGCGAGGAGTTTGAAACTCAGCGGAAAACAATCAGCATAAAAAATAAATAAATAGGTGTTTCACCGTTTTTTCATAAGTCCAATTTAAGTGGCCCATGGGGAGGGGTGAAATTCTGGGGAAAAAACAGGTAAAATGTAAAATTATACATGGTCTATGTTGTAGACAATAACACATTACATCTTTTTTGTCTCTTGCTATTTCATCATACGACGCATACTTAGGGAGTTATTAATGATTTTGTACATTTTGGCCGGAATTTTCAAAGTGCCAGGAATGACATAAAAATTGATTCGAATGACATTTCAAAAAATAGTTTTTTTAATACATTTATTATATTTTTCACGTCTTTTAGGGTCCGAAACCAACATGTTATTTTGATGTTTTTTTCGTCCCATGCATTTTTGGTTTCAGGTGATTGAATTATTTTCGACTAGGACCCATGCTTATCTATCTATATAACTAATGTTATAACGGGATTCCCAATGTTAATGCGGGCGAAGCCGCGGGTAACAGCTAGTATTCCGATAATTGGTGAAATATCTTGCTGATCCATGATTATATTAAAATCCATTTAATAATACTAATAGGATTTGTGAGCCGGCCCCGTGGTGTAGGGGTAGAGCGCCTGCCTCTCACCCGGAGGCCCCGGGTTCGATCCCCGGCTCCGTCAGGGATTTTAAAACTGACGTGAGGGTTGGAACGGGGTGCACTCAGCCTCGTGAGGACAATTGAGTAGCTGTCTGACAGTGAGACAGCGCCCCGATCACGAAAACCAAGATTAACGGCCGAGGGGACCCGACGCGCTGATCACGCGTCACCCCAATATCTGCAGGCCGAATGGCTGGGCAGCGGTCGCTTGGTCGGCCTTAGCCCGTTATGGGCTGGATAGTGCCAGGGGTTGTTGTTGTTTTTTTTTAATAGGATTTGTGAGTTGCACCCAGCATTATAAAAGCAAATGATCCCATAATTGTTAGTGAGATGATTTCACTATGGAATTAAATTTTAAATCAACAATATTAGTAATATGACCATTGGAATCCCATGTGTGGAGATAATTTGAATAATGTTTGAATTATTTGATTTAAAATGGAAGGACATGGAGTAATATGATGGCATTAGTAAATCATATGGAATAGTGGAATTCCATTCCTTGACTTATAAAGATAGTTTTTCTGATCTGGATTAAAATTAATTTATTGAAATTTTGGAAATATAGTTCTGAATCGTGTTGTGATGTGTGAACAAATTTTATTCAGGTGTCAGACTGGACCGATATTGTCTGAACATTCAGAAAAGATGTAAATACTGTGCAGAATAGAAATGGATATCATGATGGACTATTAATTTCATGGATATCAAATAACCATAAAATATTTAATTAATTGTTTAGTTCTTTGAAGGTTAAGTGACTAGATTATTTTGAGAACACATAAGTAGAGCAGGGTCCCAGGGGGAGCGGTAGGATGTTTTTTTTTCTTTCAGGTGTGTGTTTAGCTTTCTCCCTGAGGAAAACCACTATATTTTATGTCAGGATGGTTCTTGGATAAATTAAAATGAGATATATTATTTTAAAACTCCGGTTATTCATGATTTTGAAAAAAAAAATCCTTCTATCCTTTCTGCAGTGTGCGTCTTGATAACAGCCAAGCTAGTTTTGTTTTTCTAATCAACTTTTGTTGTTGCGCCCAGATAGACCGCGAGACATGTTGAATCTTGTGCTCAGCTGTTATCAGGATTCGCACTTGTGTGGACGTGGGACAGCTGTCTAACGGTCACAATACATTCTTTGTGTGTTGAAAAACAATTTCCATTTTCTGAAATCTTTATGTTACAGATGTATTTTCATTGCAATTTCAGAATAGAAGCCTTTGAAATGTGGTGGTACAGGAGAATGATGATCAAATGGGTAGAGTAATAAATGAAGTGGTATTAAGACGAATGGGAGAGGAGAGATATTTTTGGCAACCGATAATGAAGAGAAGAGATAGGTTGGTAGGACACTTACTAAGACACTCAGGAATATCAAACTTAGTTATGTGGAAGAAAGTGTTGAGAAGTATTAGTAGACCAAGGTTAGAATATAATAAAAGATTGCCTTAGATGTAGAGCAGCATAGAGATGAAACGATTAGCACAGAATAGGGAAGCAGGGAGGACTGCATCAAATCAATCAAAAGATTGATGACTCAACAACTTCATCAGGTTATAATATGTTCATTTACTTCCATGTTGTGTGCACTCTCCTTGGGGTAGGCCTACACTCACCTCAGTCTGGGAACCACTGCTCTAGAAGCTCAGTACAGAAAATGAAGAAAGCTTACCATCTTGACACATACGAGGATAATATCCTGCTCTGCAGCCCGCTTCACAATCTCCAGTATATGGGTCACAGGTAGGAGTGGAGCACATCCCACACTTCATCATGCAACTAGGGCCATAGTAGCCTTCGTCACACGCTGAAACACAGTACAATAAAAACAACATCATTCTAAATCGTACTTTCTTTTGTAATGGATGTGGCATATACAGCAGATGTTGATAACAATTTATTTTCAGAAATTGTGGAGTATATTTTATTTTCTCTTCACAAATAGTTGATTTATACATGCTCATAATCAGGGACCAGCGGCTTCGGTGGCGTAGTTGGTAGCATGCTGAGCTTCTATGCCCAAGATAGCGGGTTCAAACCCGGCCGAAGCCGTCTGATTTTTAAGAGCGTTAAAAATCCCTCAGTATGCCTTCCTTCGGAGGGGAAGTAAAGCCGGCGGTCCCATGTCATAGATTTATGGCATGTTAAAAAACCTTCCACTAATTACTACTGTGTGAATCTAAATTGGATAGGTTAAGAATGTAAACAACGCTCTTAGGTTTCTACGTTCGTTGTCAAGAGCCGACTGCGGTGTCGTCTAGTAGCTAAGTTCTGAACTTGGCCTAGTAGTCGTTGACGGTGGCGCTTGGCGGCTAAAGTAGGAATTATTTGAAAAATTCCAAGTTGCAGTATGTACTTAAATTAAAAATCAGATAAAACACACTAATACAGTCATCACAATTAACACCGGTTATCACACAGATTCTACACACACCCAACGTACACGGGGCTACATGACCGCGTTGTCACAGCCCCTAAACTTAAGAACCAACCAACCAACCATAATCAGGGACCGGATGTTTTGAAAATGCATATTTTGAGGGTTTATTGGATTTTTTGCATAGTCTGAACATAACAGCATATTTTAGCATATACAGTTGAAATTAAGTATATTTTAAAACATCTTGAACAATATAGGTTTCACCTGCGTGTTGGACATCCCTTGTAAGCAACTTTCTGAGCAACAGATTAATAACTAATATTTTACGCAAGCATGCTGTCTGGATATTTGAAGAAGGGAATGGGGTGGGGCATTCCTTTCACCATCTCGACAGCCAGTAGCCCGGGGTTAGTTTTGTGAGGAGTTTCTTCAGTTAATGTGTTACTTTATTCTTAGTCTGCATATCCTTAACTCAAAATGCCTAAAGAGAAGAGCAGTAGAAAGTATCTATTAAATCAGTGGGTGTCAGGTAATAATGATTATTCAACTGATGGCTAGGGACCGGACATTTAAGCACGTAAATATAGATGTAATTTGTCTCCTGAAAACATTGAAAAACGTGCAATTATCTAATGTGATGCTTCTTTCTGCAGTGAATGTACAAAGTGAGTGAATAAGTTTCGCTTATTATTAAGTGCTTATTTTTCAATTTTTAATGCATATTTTCTACATTTTTAGTGTAGCATGCATATTTTAATAGTTTTCAGTCCCTACTCATAATGTACCGGTTTCTTATAGGTCTGCCACTGCACTCACTTATACAGATGTAGATATATAGATAGATAGATAGATTTTTATTAATTCCATTTGATCAAATACATGTATACAATACATTTTTGATATAGGATACGCCAGAATTTACATCTATAAAATAAAAGTACTAACAAGTATATATTACTAATACTATAACTATTTATAACTTATTATAATAACTGTTGTAACTTTGGTAGTTTCATATTTTACTTTTAACAAGTATGTGGTTCTAAGTATGTAAGGTGCTGCCACCTGCCCTTTATGCTTCAGTTTGTCTAAAACCCGTGCCATGTTCGCACATGTTTAGTTTGCGCGGTTCCGCTATTGCCATCCATGTACATCAGTTCGTTATTATTATTAAACTCACCATCAGTTCGCTTTGCTTATCTCTGGTTCCCTCATATCCTATTACAGGTTATGGGTCCAGATGCGCGAGACTAAACGCGTAAATAACAAATCGTAATTATTCGTAAAAACGTGCCAGAAGTTAACCTCAAAAATGAACGCCGGAAGTATTGGGAGAATTTAACCCCTCGGTAAAGACAATTTCGACACGTGGGCCGTGCAGATGCAGGCTATCCTCATTACGGGCGATTTGTGGGAATTCGTCGGCGGGAATTATACGAAACCAGAACCAGCGGCAGGAAATGCAAACGCGGCGGCAATTCAAGAGTGGGACAAGAAGGATCAAAAGGCTCGGTCGCTGATCATTTGGCGATGTCGCCAAGTGAAATAAAGCAAGTCAAGAATTGTGTCACGGCACGTGATACATGGCAACGACTGAAACAGATCTACCAATCCCAGGGACTGGCTCGGAAGGCGACCTTACTGAAAAGGCTAACCTTACAAAAATTGGCGGACGATGGCGACGTGCGTGACCATCTGAACGATTTCTTCGACACCGTGGACAAATTGGGAGATATGAACATCACGATCAATCTGGAATTGTTGACAGTTATGTGTTTATACAGTCTGCCGGCACGGTTCGAGAACTTTAGGTGCGCAATAGAGTCACGTGACAACCTACCGACTCCCGAGACTCTTCGGACCAAAATCATCGAAGAGGATGACGCACGAAAATCGAGCACACACAGTGAAATAGCGGGAGCTATGTTCGTCAAGAAGAAGACTGGTCCAGATAACAAGAATTATAAGAAACCAACACCCAAACTAAACAACAACAGTGAAACAGAAGGAGGTGGATCTGAGTTCCGGTGCTACGTATGCAAAAAGCAAGGACATCGAGCCAGCCAGTGCAGATTTAAACAAAGAGATCCATCGAAGAACAAAGGTAAAGACAGTTATAATACTAATCGGCAAATTTCACTCGAGAACTATGCTTACAGGCGAAGACAACTCAGAGCAGTGACGTACGCTGAATATGGTGTCTCGACAGTGGCGCCACTTCACATATCTGTGGCAACCCTGCGATTTTTTCGAAGATCAATGAGTCACGAAGGGGTGTGGTGAAATTGGCTGATGATTCAACGGCAGAGATCGTGGGAAAAGGCAGTGTTCGCTTATCTACCCGCATTGCGAACGAAGAGATAGATGTCTCTCTCTCAGATATTTCTCACGTTCCAGACCTCAGGACAAACTTGCTGTCGGTGGGAAAGATCACCGACCGCGGCCACGAGGTGATTTTTGACAAGGAAGGCGCAGTCGTCGTGAACGAAAAAGAAGAAGTCTTGATGCGAGCTGAGAGGAAGAATAGCCTATATTACGTCAGTGAGAGTCAAGAAAGAGCAAATATGGCTGCATCGCCCAAAATAATTGATCTAGAATTGCTACACCGTCGGCTCGGACATCTCAACGTGGGCGACATCTTGGTAGCTGTGAGAAAAGGGAGGGTTTCTGGCGTTGAGCTGAGGAATCCATCGACGACTCTGGACTGTAGAGTCTGCCTCGAGGGGAAGATGTCCAGGACGCAGTTTCCAAAGAAATCCGATCGACGGACGGAGCTACTCGATTTGATCCACACGGACGTGTGTGGACCGATGCCGACTCCATCTATGGGAGGTTCAAGGTATCTCTTGGAATTCATCGACGATCACTCTCATTGGTGTGAAGTGAGATTTCTGAAGGCAAAATCAGAGGTTTACGAAGCTACCGTCGAGTACGTTACCAGGATGGAGAATCAGAAAGGAAAACTAGTAAAGGTGATCCAGTCTGACAACGGCAGGGAATACCTGAATCGAGAGTTCGACAACTACCTGAAGAAGCGCGGAATCACTAGACGCCTTACAGTCCCTCACAACCCCGAACAAAACGGGAAGTCGGAGAGGATGAATAGGACTTTGATGGACACTGCCAGGTGCATGTTGTTCGACGCCGGATTACCTCATTGCTTCTGGGCGGAAGCAGTGAATACTGCAAATTACATCCGTAATCGCCTGCTATCAAAAAGTATCGGAGGCAAAACACCGTACGAATTGTGGACAGGAGAGATTCCCGACGTCTCGCAATTCAGAACGTTTGGAAGCAAGGTTTACTTCCTGGACAGGGATCCCGGAAGAGGGAAACTGGATCAACGAGGCAGGGAAGGCGTGTTCATGGGTTACTCCGAAGAAACCAAGGGCTTTCGCATATACTCCCCTGACAAAGACAAAGTTTTGATTAGCCGAGATGTAAAATTCTTCGAGAATGAAAAGCCACTGAAGAGACTAGGATTGAGCGCCCGGAATCCTCGAAGCAAGATATTTGTTGGGAGCTATTCTTTGCAGAACCACCGCCGCAATCACCAAGAGAAAATGATCAACCAGCTGTCGTGGAGGAACCAGTCTCTCAACCCAAAATCGGAGAAGATGATGATCTGCCAGGAGAACCTTTCCTCGGTTTCGATGTGACGCCAGTGGATGATCATGATAGAACGACTGTCGAAACATCCCATACTACACCTCAATTGATACAAGGACCTGGTCGACCCAAGATTCTGTGAACTGGAAAAAGGGGAAGACCGAAGAAACTTTTTCAAACAAATCTCCAAGATGTGGAGGAGCAAGAGGAAGACGAGGAGATTTTTCTAGCAGAGATTCCATTCAAGGAGGCAATAACAGGACCAAACTCTAACGAGTGGCATGGTGCCATGGTCATGGAAATGGAATCTATCCTGAGAAACAATACATGGGTGCTGCTGGATCCTCCCCGTGATGCCAAAGTCATCGGATGCCGAATGGTGCTGCGCGACAAACTAAAACCTGATGGAACACTTGAGAAGAGAAAGGCCAGGCTGGTGGCTCGAGGTTTCAACCAGGAGTATGGAATCAACTACTTTGACACGTTCGCACCGGTGGCGCGAATGGAATCAATTCGATTGATGGTTTGTCTCGCTGCCAAGCTCGGTGTGAAAATCAGACAGTACGATATCACAACGGCTTATCTGTATGGTGACCTAGACGAGGAAATATTCATGAAACAGCCGAAGAACTTCAGGGAGATGTTAGCGAGCATTGCGATGTCTGGAACTGACAACGAAACCAAGGAGAAGGCCAAAAACATGCTTCGCCAGTTGCAGGGAGGCGACAAGGTCTGCTTACTACAAAAATCACTGTACGGATTGAAACAGGCCGGGAGAAACTGGTATGCCAAGCTGCGTGAAGTCTTGAGGAAGTGCGGTGCCAAACCAACTGCATCGGATCCGTGTGTATTCCAAATTGGTTCCGGAAATAACTTAACTTTGATTGCCGTTTACGTTGACGACATGATGGTGCTGTCAAAATGCAAAAAGACGATCGCCGAGATTTCCAGAGTCCTGAGAGTAAATTTCAAGGTCAAGGACTTAGGATTGGCCAAACACTTCCTAGGCATCGAACTAATCCAGGAGACCGGATGTATAGCCATGCAACAGCAAGGTTACATTGAAGAGCTTCTCCAACGCTACGAGATGGCCGACTGCAACCCTGTAGTCTCACCACTCGACCCTGGAACGAAGTTGAGCAAAAATGAGAATCCCAGTACTGACGAATTGAAGTTGCCTTACCGCGAATTGGTAGGCGCGCTGACATACCTGTCGACAACTACACGCCCGGACATTTCGTTTGCTGTCAGCTACCTGGGACAGTTCAACAATTGCTTCGGAGTCGAACATTGGAAAGCTGCCAAGAGAGTGCTGTGGTACCTGAAGGGGACTTCGAACATCGGACTGATCTACGAAGCAGGCACCGAACCGATCCAAGGATTCGTCGACGCCGACTGGGGAAGCTGCCAAGAAGATAGGAGGTCCTAAACAGGGTACGTGTTTCTGCTCAGCGGATGCCCTATATCGTGGGACTCAAGATAACAAAGAACTGTGGCCCTTAGCACGACGGAGGCCGAGTACATGGCGTTGTCAGAGTGCGTCATGGAAGCTGTGTACTTACGTCGATTTCTGCTCGAGTTAGGCTTCAAAGATTTAGCCACTACGTTCATATTTTGTGATAATCAAAGTGCAATTAATTTGGCAAAGAACGCGATGTATCACAGTAGAAGCAAACATATTGATATGAAACATCA
The DNA here is from genome assembly GCA_946902985.2 of Meconema thalassinum. NCBI lineage: Eukaryota > Metazoa > Arthropoda > Insecta > Orthoptera > Tettigoniidae > Meconema > Meconema thalassinum. Next base: position 397,144,011 of record OX336394.1, on the reverse strand, counting down.
CTTTGTTCGCGAAGTCTTTGAGTGTATTTTGTTTTGTTTTGAAGTATATCTCTACGAACGATCAAGTTGCTGACTTTCTCACGAAGAGGTTAAATCGAATGAAACATGAACGTTGCTTGAAGTTTGCTGGTTTGGAGAGTGTAAATATTGTATGAACCTCTACTTGAGGGGAAGTGTTGTAACTTTGGTAGTTTTATATTTTACTTTTAACAAGTATGCGATTCTATGTATGTAAGGTGCTGCCACCTGCCCTTTATGCTTCAGTTTGTCTAAAACCCGCGCCATGCTCGCACATGTTCAGTTTGCGCGGTTCCGCTATTGCCATCCATGTACATCAGTTCGTTATTATTATTAAACTCACCATCAGTTCGCTTTGCTTACCTCTGGTTCCCTCATATCCTCTTACAATAACATATCTTAAGAGATACAATCTTATTGGACAACTATTTACACCTTACTCTATTATCATAATATGAAAACTTAATTCTATAAATACAACAACTTACAGCTAGGTATTACATTTAAAATAGAAAAGTAAAATATAATTATAGAATTCATCGGTCCTATACGCTAATATATTCAACTACAGAGTAAAAACCATGGCAATGCAGATAAACTTTCAACATTCTATCAAAGGTTTTTATTTTTGGGTCAAGTTTTATATACAGGGGTAGTTTATTGTATAATTTAACTCCTGCGTGAAAAGTTCCTTTTTGATATATGCTTGTGTGTGTGTGTGAAATATGAATGTTTTGATTTTGTCTTGTGTTATGCCCATGAACATCATTGTTTTTTTTAAGAAAAACATCCTTATTCATTACATTCTTTTTAAAAAACATAATACTTTCAAAGATATACTGTATATGCAGGGCAGTGGGAGAATGTTTAAATCTTTAAACAGAGGTCTACATGATTCTCTAGTGTTTACATTTGCCATAATTCTAATCGCCCTCTTTTGTATCCTAAACGTGCTTAGTACATCTGGCGACATACCCCATAATATGACTCCATATCTTAAGTATGAATGGAAATAAGCAAAATAAGTATTTCTTAATGTGTGCATGCTAGTGCAGGTTTTCAAAATACGTAACGCAAAGCACTTCGAGTTCAGTTTAGTAATCAGGTATTGTATATGTTTATTCCATTTCAAGTCATGTTGTATCCATAGTCCTAAAAACTTTGTTTCTGATTTATTTTCTATTCGATGACCATTTAATGTTATATTGGGCTTCGCAGGATTCCTATTCTGTATAGTGTGGAAATTTAGACATACTGTTTTTTTATAGTTTATTATGACGCGATTATCTTGTGACCATTTGGTTAACTCTCCTGTAACGGAGTCAGCAGACTGCTGTATGATCTGTTTAGTTTCACCTTTTATTACGAGTGTTGTATCGTCCGCAAACAAAATTTCCTTATGTGAATGAACGTTCTGTATTATACCATTGATATATAGAAGAAAGAGTAGTGGGCCCAAAACCGATCCCAGGGGTACTCCACATTTAATAATTCCCTCATTGGACAATGTTTCATTACGTAATTGGTTCCATCATCCTTGTGTCTCAAGCTTACTATTTGTTTTACGCCTTGTTAAGTAAGACTCAATCCATTTTTATTAGCTAGGCCTCTAATACCATATTGATTTAGTTTTGTGAGGAGGATTTTATGGTCAACAATGTTAAATACTTTCGATAATCCAAGAATAGGCCAGTTACATGTTTCTTATTGTCAATTAATTTCAGTATACTATTAATGCATTCATAAATTGCTGTATGTGTAGATTTTTCCGTTCTGAATCCATGCTGTGAGTTTGATAATATTTTTTTTTCTATAAAACTTCAGTCTCTTATACATGTACATGATTTTTTCCATAATTTTTGCAACACCAGTTGGTAAGGTAATAGGACGATAGTTATCTAATTCATCTTTTGAACCGTTTTTGTGCACTGGAATTACTTTTGATAACTTCAAAATATCCGGGTAAGTTCCTGAGAGAATTGAACTGTTCATTAAGTGCGTAAGTGGATTTATTATATTTTCTGCAAATTTCTTTAAAATTGCATCAGGGATGCCATCAATGCCAGCACATAATTTATTTTTTAGCTCTTTTATAACTATTCTTACCTCTTCACTTGTGACATGATTTATAATTAAAGAATCACTACATTAATTTATTTTATAATTAGAATTTAGTGTATTTACCTGTGATTTATTTAATAATTTTTGTGGCGCAGGCGCGGATTCAAGTTGGGTATAAGCGATAAGTGTCAACCACCGACAACGCAGCATCCCTGAGGTGTAATTCAAGGTGTAAATATAGCCTCCAGAGCCGACTAAAATGGACGACGGATGTATTCGTTGCTGAAAAACGAAAACCTCGGTCGTGAGCCAACCTGTCAACCCGGTTAATAGCTAGCTGCAATTGCCGTTCCACGATTGCCATACTTCCAGAGCTGTAATGCAGAGCCAAATCGTCTACATACAGCGATGGAACTACCGTGGGCCCGGCGGCGGCAACAATGCCGTTTATGCCAATTGTAAACAAGGTGACACTCAGCACTGCATCCTGAGATACTTTATTTTCATGGGTGTATATTTGCGATAATGTCCTACCGACGCTTACACGGAAGAGTCCGACGGACATGAAGTTTGCAATAAATATCGATAGATTACCACGGAGTCCCCACTCGTGAAGGGTGGAACGGATCCCTTAGCGCCATGTGGTGTAGTATGCTTTCTTGAGGTCAAAGGAAACCGTGACTAGATGCTGCCTTCGGAGAAATGCCTCCAGTATGGCGCTCTCACATCTTACCAGATGGTCGGTGGTGATGACGCTGGAATTGCCGTCCAATGATGTCCCATACGTGCTCGATTGAGGACAGATCGGGGGATCGAGCAGGTCAAGACAGCATGTCGACACTTAGTAGAGTACGTTGGGTTTCAACAGCGGCATGGGGGCGTGCATTATCCTGTTGGAAAACACCCCCGGGAATGTTGATCACGAATGGCAGCACAGCAGGTCTAATCACCAGACGGACGTACACATCTGCAGTCAGGGTGCGTGGCATAACTACGAGAGTGCTCCTGCTGTCACAGGAAATTGCTCCTCAGACCAGTACACCCGGTGTAGGTCCAGTGTGCCAACGCCGCAGACAGGTGGAATGCAGGCGCTCACCTGGACTCCTTCTAAACAACACACGGCCATCACTGGCAGAATCGGAAAACATAACGGACCTACACTCCATCCTCCAATGAGCTCTCGCTTGACACCACTGAAGTCGCAGATGGCGGTGGTTGGTTGGTTCTTAAGTTTAGGGGCTGCGACAATGCGGTCATGTAGCCCCGTGTACTTTGTGTGTGTGTAGAATCTGTCTGATAACCGGTGTTAATTGTGATGACTGTATTAGTGTGTGTTATCTGTTTTTTTTTTAAATTTAAGTACTGCAATTTAGAATTTTTCAAATAGTTCCTACTTTTGCCGCCAAGCGCCACCGTCAACGATTACTAGGCCAAGTTCAGAACTTAGCTACTAGACACCGCCGCAGTCGGCTCTTGGCAACGAACATAGAAACCTAAGAGCGTTGTTTACATTCTTAACCTATCCAATTTAGCTTCACACAGGTGCAATTAGTGGAAGGTTCTTTAACATACCATACATCTATTACATGGGACCGTCGGCTTTACTTCCCCTCCGAAGGAAGGCATACTGAGGGATTTTAACGCTCTTAAAAATCCGACGGCTTCGGCCGGGTTTGAACCCGCTATCTTGGGCATAGAAGCGCAGCATACTACCGACTACGCCACCGAAGCCGCCCAGATGGCGGTGGTTTGGGGTAAGTGGAATGCACGCCGCAGGGCGTCTGGCTCGGAGCTGTCCTTCAAGTAACCGATTTCGAACAGTTCGATGCCTACTGCCGCTCGAATTGCTCCTGCATACGCCGTCCGATGCGCCAAAGCCATACGCCGAATACGATGGTCGTCCCTCTTGGTGGTACCACGGGGATGTCTGGAGCCCGGTCTCCTTGCGACCGTACCTTCTCTTAACCACTGCTGCCAGCACGCATGCACAGTGGAGACATTCTTGCCATGTCGTTCTGCATTAGAGCGGAGTGAATATCCACCTTCACGTAGCCCTATTATACGGCCTCGTTGAATCGCAGTGAGCTGTTGATACTGACCTCTTCGTCGTCGTAAAGGCATTCTTGACCCACTCACAGACACTCCGTCCAATCTCACAGGTAACTAACGCTCTCGCACAGTACAGCCCGTATTTAAAGCAAACCTGATGCGCAAACTCATGAAGCCACTACTAGCGCCACGCTAATGAGAATTGCGGGAAATTTGAATCAACGTCATGTTTCAGATGTATAAACACGTCTACCAACGTTCGTTAATCTAGCACATCCCCTTCTTGGTGTTGGAATATTTTTTTTCCGCCAGTGTATTTGCATATGAAAACAGTGAACCATCTGACTTATCTAAAAAGTACCGTACAATACTTGTTTTTTTTTTTCATGCTAAGAAATTCCTTTGTGTTTAAGAAATATTGAGATTCATTTTAGCGGTTTTCGACAGACATGTTTTGGCTTTGGTAGCTATAGAGAGAAAAAAAAACATGTGCCACATAACACAGTGAATATTCTAAGTTACAGGACCACCAAATAGATTGCATTTCCTCATAATTGTAGTTCCTACAGTAATAATAATTTGCCTCGTCCCATGTCGCAGAATGGTTGTGGCAGTCAAATTAAGTGTCTTGAGACATTAATAATTCTGATAGTATGTCTTTGTACAAGAAGTAGATATTTGACCACTAAAATATATAAGAAATTAAACAAGAACTGATGGAGCAGGTTCAAACATGGTATTTCATGTTTCTAGATCCCAGAATATTTCAAAATAATATTTCCAGGCCATTGTACATGGTCGAGAAACACTGCCACAAACTGACCTAGCATTGAAACATCCTCTATTCAGAAATAGTGAACCTATAAGTTACTTACTTGTGTCACAGTGTTCGCCCTTGAAACCCGGAGCACACATGCAAGGGAGATATTTCATACAGAAGATCATGTGTTGACATCCACCATCAAAGCTTGTACACTCCGCTCCGCAGTCCCAGCCAAATCTATTGGAACCACAACCTAAAGCAGACGCAGAGTTATGGAAACAGGAAATGAGAAGGAATTTAAAAAATCATAGACAACTTAGAAGCTATTCCTTTCAGTGTTGCGTCATTAGATTGTTTATCCCAGACAGTTAATATTACTGTAATATCGTTACAATACGAGAAAAAACAGGCAGGTTCCTGAACATTAGAGAGTCCACTGAAACTTACCGAGCCAAGAAATATATATCTATTTTCTTTTATTTAATCCTATTCATGCCGACATTGCTGCAGCATGCCTAAACAGGCTAATGTCAAGACATCCTCCACTGAAGACAGCTGAACGGCTAGTGACTCAGAACAACGACGTGGTTCCTAAATGGTCTTATGACTGGAATCTATTAGTTCTTCAGAATTTCGTGATATGCCATCACATCCAGTAGTCCGGCTCCGTGGCTAAATGGTTAGCATGCTAGACTTCGGCCCGAAGTACACCGGGTTCGAATCCCGGCCGAGCCATCAGGGATTTTAATCTCCTGGGGTTAATTCCCGTGGCTCAAGGACTGGGTGTATATGACGTCTTCATCCTCACTTCATCCTCAACTAGAAAGACCTGCACTCGGCCTCTTCAGAGGCCACACGATCATTATTACAACCAGTTAGGCAAAATAGTCACAAAATGTATTTTAGGTTCAACATAAAAATATACAATAACTGAATCCTTGAAAATACAAAATGTTGTTTTAAAATAAAATGGAAAATACTGAACACTTTCAGTCAAGTATGGTTGCTTGGTTGGTTGGTTCCTCAGTTTAGGGGCAGCGACAACGAGGTCATGTAGCCCCGTGTACTTTAGGTGTGTGTAAAATCTGTCTGATAACCAGTGTTAATTGTGATGGCTCTACTAGTGTGTGTTATCTGTTTTTAATTCAAGTAAGGACTGCAGACATTCGATTTTCAAGTAGTTCCAACTTTTGCTACCAAACGCCACCGTCAACGACCAACTAGTGCTGAACGTGGTTACTAGATGCCACCGCAGTCGGCGACGAACGTTGTAACCTAAGAGCGTTAATCAAATATACCATACCGTAACCTGTAATTTAGCTTCACACAAGTGAAAATATTTTGATCTTAACCTCATAGGAAGAAGATCACGAGGAAGACTAAGAAAACGCTGGATAGAGACTGTAAGATCAGACATGGAGGATAGAGGACACAAATGGGAAGATGTCCTGGAACAGAAGATGTATGAAGATAGAAGGAGATGGCTTGTAAACCACACCCGGGAAACTGGAGTTAGAGAATGACAATACTAATTGTAATTAGTGGAAGGTTCTTTTACATACCATAAATCTATGACATGGGACCGTCGGCTTTACTTTCCCTCTGAAGGAAGGCATACTGAGGGATTTTAACGCTCTTAATAAATCTGACTACGGGTTTGAACCCGCGACCTTGGGCATAGAAGCTCAGCATGCTACCAACTACGCCACCGAAGTCGCTAAGGAACGTCAAACATGAACGAGAGTTTTAAAATTGAAGGTGTAACAAACTTTCTATGCACAGTGGCAAAATTTGAAAAACGAGCCCTCAATTCTGAGAAACAGGAAAAGCTTGGACTTACTGACCCGTTACTATTTTATAAACGAGTCGACAAGATACACGATATTGTAAAGACTGCCATCTGCCGGTCAATATTTAAAACGACATCGAATCTGGGATAGATAAAACGCGCCCGCTCTGGAAACCAAGAGATGATGACTAAAGGAACTTGAATCAACAATACTGTGGTCAGAGTTTTTTTTTATGGAGAGAATGGAGCCGTGAACCATGATAAAAGGATATAAAATCTGAGCTATTCTAACGTTGTTTGAAAACGTGTTTATATTTGGCTGTTTGCGTAGAACCGTTCCTAATGGTCGTCATCATCATCTTGCACAGTTTCCAGCCACTGGCCGGGTCTGTTTGGAACACAAGCCTCTCCAACGTCTTCTGTCTTCCCACCATCTCTCAGCCTCCACCCTTGTCCAGTCTTCTCCTCTCTTCTTCACGCTTTCTTCCACCCCCTTCAGCCACCTGTCTCTCGGTCTTCCTCTCGGTCGCTTTAATTCCCACTTCGTCTCGTGTACTCTCCTGGGTATCCTCTTCTCCTCCATTCGTTTTACATGTCCATACCATCTAAGTCTAGATTTCTCTATACCATCCTGTAATAGTTCCTCCTTCATTAATTCACTGGTCCTCTCATTTCTTATTCTGTCCATCTTTGTAGATCCAATACTGCTTCTCAAGAACCTCATCTCACTGGCCTGTATTTTGCTCTTCTCCCTTCCTTTCATAACCCAGGTCTCCGAGGCATACGTCAGGATAGGGACATAGTACGTCCGATATATGATCTTTTTGCTGTTCTGAGGGACATCCTTGCTCCATAACATGCTTCTCACACTCCTCCGAAATGCTTCTGCCTGCCTCCCCCGCTCATTTATTTCTCTATCGTTTCTTCCATTATCTTGTATCAGGCTTCCCAGATACTTGAAACTCTCCACTTTCTTCAGCTGTTCCCCACCAATTGTTATTCCCGTTGTGGTTCTTTCCTTCTTCCTTGTTGTGATCACCATCTCACTCTTATTTATGCTAAATTTCATCCCATATCCTTGTAATATTCCTTCCCACACGTCCAACTGTTCCTGTATCTCCTCCTCCTTGTTTCCCCAAATCATGAAATCATCTGCAAACACCAATGCTTTCATCTTTCCTTCCCCAATTACTTGTGCTACTCGGGTCATTATGTCATCCATCACCACAATGAAAAGTAACGGTGACAGTGCACTTCCTTGTTTCAGGCCGTTTCTCTGTTCCAACCAGTCTGATCTCTCTCCTCCCACTTTCACACAGCTCATGCTTCCCTTGTACATCTCCTTTATCCTCTTTATAGTCCATTTCTCTACTCCTCTATCCTCCAGGGACTTCCATACTTTGTTTCTGCATACACTGTCATATGCTTTCTCAATGTCCAGGAAGGCCATCAGTAGATCTGTTCCATACTCATAGTGCTGTTCTTGTAACTGCCTTACAGCAAAAATCAAATCCACTGTGGACCTTCCTGCTCTGAAGCCATGTTGTTCTTCCCTCATCCCTCCTTCTATCCTTGTCCTAATTCTCTTTTCCAAAACTTTCTCGAAGATCTTTGCACAATGACTCATCAGTGTTTTTCCCCGATAGTTTCTGCAATCTGTTCCCCTACTTTTCTTGAAGATCGGGACAATTATTCCTTTTTTCCAGTCCTCTGGGGTCTTCCTTTCCTTCCATGCTGTCCTCATCACCCGGTACAACCACTGTATCCCCACCTCTCCTGCTGCTCTCACCATCTCCACACTCAACTCATCCACACCCGGTGCCTTCCCTCCTTTCATCTTGTTCACTGCATCTTCCACTTCTTTCCGTGTTAAATCCTTTTCTGTTTGCAGTTCATCTTCCTCTTCCCCGATTTCTTCCTCCTCACCATCTTTTCCATTTGGGTTCAGAAGTTCTTCAAAATATTCTTTCCACATTTTCTTCAGTTCTTCCCTATTTTCTATCTCTTGTCCCCTTTTTTTCACCATTCTAACACAATCCGTAGGATCCTTCCGCCTCTTATTTTTTACCATCCCATACAGGACCTTTTTTGGTACTTTCACTATCCTCCTTCATCATCTTTGTCCATTCTTCCATCCACTTTCTTCTCTCCTCAGCCACTACTCTCTTCGCCTCCTTCTTTCTTTCCTGGTACTCTTCCCTTGTCTCTACCGTCCTATTTTGATACCTCCTCCTAAAGGCTCTATTCTTTTCCCTTACTATATCTTTTGACTTCTCATTCCACCATGGTGTTTCCTTCCACCTCTTCTTACTACTTGTCCTCCCACATACTGCTTCTGCTGCACCTACTAGTGTCTTCTTAAATCTAGCCCATTCCTCTTCCACCCCTCTTTCTTCATCTGTTGGAATTCCTTCCTTTGCCATTTTGAGGTACTCGACCCTTCTATCCCCTTCTTTCAGTTTCCATATCCTTATACGTATTTCCTGGTTCTCAGTCCCTTTCTTCTCCTTACTCCCTCTCAGGTTCATTACCAGCAATCGATGGTCGCTATCCAGGTTCTCCGATGGTATAACCTTGATGTCCGTGATGTTCTTATTTAGTTCTTTCTCATACAGTATATAGTCGACCACCGACTTCCTGGTCAAGTCATCACTGTACCATGTGATTGTGTGGCTCTCTCTTTTCTTAAACCAGGAATTCCCAACTAGCAGGCTGTACCTCTGGCAGAAGTCCAACAGTCTCTTTCCTTCCTCATTTCTTCCACCCCAACCCTCTGGTCCTAGAACACTCTCATAACCTTGTCTTTCTCTTCCTACATGGGCATTCAGATCCCCCATAACAGCCATATTTCTTCCTACCAGCTGCTTCTGCAATTCCTCTTTAAACTCCTCCTTCTCTTCAGAGGCGCAGCCTACTTGTGGAGCATACACTTGCACTTTTTCTACGGTCTCTCCCCTCAGTGCTACTTTCACTTTCATCATCCTATCACTTATTCTCCTCACTTCTTCTTTTAAACCATCTCGTACTACTACTCCCACTCCATTCCTCTTTCCCTCTTCGTTCCCACTCCAGTACAGTCTATAGCCTTTACTCAGTTCTCTCCTTCCTTCCCCTTTCCACTTTGTTTCTGCCAATCCCAATAAATCCAACTTCCTTCTTTCCATCATATCCACTATCTCCTCCACCTTCCCCGTCAGCGTTCTTAGGTTTAAAGTTCCAAATCTTAGTCCGTGTGTACAGCCGTGTCGTCGTCTATTAAATCAATCATGTCCGAGGCTCGTTCCATTTTTGAAAGCATTTGGTTTCATCCACTACTGGCTTGCTGGGCCTATCGTAGCTTCACCAGCTTCCTAATGGTATCGCCATGAAAACGTTATCTTTTGGAAGGAGGCCAGTTTCCAATATGACAATATGTATTGAAGAAGTCTTCTGTAAACTGCAGATCGTCTCAGGAAAAAAGCGAAGTTCCTTATTTATTTAAGATGTCAATATGCATGATAAAAGTGTAACAAGAAATTTGGTTAGGAATGCTTTGTCCACCAACCTTCAGTGTTAGAATGTCCCTCTCTAGATTGGCGATCGTGTTTTTTATTGTAAGTTATCTTGTTTTGTGTTCATGCTTCTCCTTCGTTGTGTAGATGTACGTATTGAGGAACCGTGTTGTTTTTGGGGTTATTCGTTTTAGGGTCTCTTGTTGGTGATTTTCCTTCTTGTATTTTCGTTTTATGTATTATTTTCCCTACGTGTGTTTTAGGTTTGTTTCGCTGAATAATTAAATGACTAGTAGGATGGGAAGTGACTTCGGGCGTTACCTTGAGGAGATTATGTTATTTATGTGTATGTAGACTATTTATGAAGATGTGGAAACCACGAAGGATTAATGCCGTGAGCTGTTTGGTTGTTTGTTGTACTGTGTTATTTGTTTTGTAAGGGTAAATGATTTAGGGCTTCGCCATCCTTCTGGTTATTTCCTTATAAGCTGTGTTCTTATTTTTTGGGTGGGTTAATGTTATTCGTTTAAGTGGGGCTCGACTGAATGCCGAGGGTCATGTCAGTTCTGTTCTTTTTTTTGCGTGGCTTCAGTCGAGAAACAACACGTGACCTCATTACGCATATTATATGAGACGTACGAGTTACTCTTGCGAGATGGTAGAATGTGTGTTCATTATAAGTTCCCTGGACTGCAATCGACGTTCATCTTGTCTCCCGTAAGATAACCGAGTCTCGTGCTTTCTTACGAAAAGGAGATTTATTCAGGAAGTATATGAAGTCATTTGTAATTTATGTTTCTTTTGGTGTGTCTCTAGTACGAATTCGTTTTTTTGGAATTGTATGTCATATGTAATGCTGCGATTGGTAAAGCCTTTGTTTATTTGATTGTCATTTGTATGCGTTGGGTTTTGCGTATTGTTCTTTGGTTGTGTTTGAAGTGACATACTTTGTTTTAAAGAGTGGGTTTTCTCTGTTCTTGGTTTTCTTGACTTCATAAGCTTTTTGGAATACTTCTCCTGACTACGTTATGTAGTTAGCCTGTGGTGGGAAGAAAGTAATATTTACATTATTGTTAACTTGTCTTATTTCTGCCCCGTTTATTAAGTTGAATTTCCCTTTGAACAATCTCCAGACATCTCGTTCTCTCCTTTCTTTTGGTAACTTTCGTTTATTTTTATACTTGTATTTACTTGTTTTGATATTATGTGTACCTTTATTCCAGCCCCATCATCCCTCATCCTATCATTTCATGCGCCCTTCGTTCCCCTTATGTCTTGCATGCTTTCGATATTAAATTTTATCCATATACAGCCTTTACTTGAAAAGTGTAGTCATTTCATAGTTCTCCATCTAGTTCGGAATATGAGTAAACTCGACAAGGTCTCATGGTCCGCGTCCTTTCCATCTGCATGCCTCTCACTTACAAACAATTTATTGAAAAATCTTAATCGAATGGAGATCAGATCATGCTGGTGACCACGGTTCAGGACGATCGACCTTGCCTCTATTCCTGTGTTCCCATTACTTGGCTAAGTCAATAACAACCTACAGAAGCTGAGGTTGTGGCAATCAGAGAAGCAGCAAGAGAAATAATTTTGATCAAGACATTTTTGACTGAATATGGTCAGTTGAATGCAACGCATGGTCTACAAGTTGATAATGAAGCTGCAAGTTGACAGCTCAGAATCTTGAGTTTCTCCGAAGAACGAAACACATCTTTGTGAGACATTTCTTTGTTGGTGAACTGGTAACTGCAGGTGAGATTACGGTTACAGTGGATAGAGAAGCAACTTGCAGACATACGGTACTAACAAAATCATTTTTTGCCACTCGATTCCAACAATTGTGGGACAGTATGGGACCTAGCAAGTTATTAAATAAGAGAGAGTGTTGATGTTCTCATCAGTTATTTAATAACTTACTTCTCTAGTAACATTTCTTGTTTTAAAGTTAGTTTTCTGTGTTCAATATTTTTTATTTCTTTGCAGTTCAAATAATCCGTTTGCAATGGCTACGTCTTATAAGCTTGTTTAATGTAGTTCGTTCTATAAATTAAGAACATTTATCTGGTAATGATTTAAACGAATGCCAGTGATTTTACATAATTCTTTACTTTTGTTATTTCATCTGTTTTTAAGAGAGTGGAGTCTGGTTTCAAAGCTTAGTGTGTTTGCCAATACCCCTGTCACTTCTATCACTTGAAGTGTGGTACCGTATCGAAATGCTGACAGGAATTTACATTTACAAAAATGATATGAATAAAGTCATGAAAGGCGGCTTCGGTGGCGTAGTTAAAGTAGTTCCTACTTTTGCTATCAAATGCTACCATCAACGACACCTAGGTGTGAACTTGGCTACTAGATGCCACCGCAACCGGCACTAGCAAGGAGCTTCTATGCCCAAGATCGCGGGATTAAACCCGAAGTCATCGGATTTTTAAGACCATTAAAATCCCTCAGTATGCCTTCCTTCGGAGGGGAAGTAAAGCCACCGGGCCCATGTCATAGATTGATGGCATGTAAAAGAATCTTCCACTAACTACAATTGTGTGAAGCTAAATTTGTGCGTTAGGTTTGATTAACGCTCTATTGAAGATCTAACGTTCGTTGCTAGTGCCGGTTGCGGTGGCATCTAGTAGCCAAGTTCACACCTAGGTGTCGTTGATGGTAGCATTTGATAGCAAAAGTAGGAACTACTTTAAATTCATCGTCTGCAGTCTTTATCAAAAATTACAGATAACACACACTAATACAGCCATCACAATTAACACCGGTTATCAGACCGATTCTACACACACCCAAAGTACACGAGGTTACATGACCGCGTTGTCGGAGCCCTAAAATGAGGAACCAACCAACCAAAGCCAAGAAGTTGTGCAATTTTGTTTCTGTCTGATCTGCTTGAGCATCCCAATATTGTTTTCTTCTAAATATCAGCATTCTTCAGGTTTCTAATACTAATAAGTAGGGCTCGGATTCGAGCATATTTGCATATTTTTCCCCTGAATAGTACACATTCACCTCTCTGGGACCAACAGAATTGAAATTTATCGAGCATATCTCTCTCTATATATAAATGAAAGTTTGTCTGTTTTTTCTGAATTTCCACGGAAATTTCCGATATTTGCGCGTTTTAGACTGTTTTATGATGGATGCGCGCAAAAATATTTTTTTTGTCTGTCTGTCTGTCTGTATGTATGTCTGTTTGTTTGTCTGTGGACAATTTTTTGTGTCCTTATAACTCGAGAACGAATGGGTGGATTAACGTAAAATTTGATACAGATTTCCATCAGAGGCACGACACTAATCATCGATGTAACTCTTCTCCGTACCTCTCATAACAGGGGGCCTACCCCCCTTAAAATACATGCTGAAATAAGCATAGAAGGGTGAGACAAAGCTCATTTTCAGCCCCTCAATGTGAGAAAAGAAACTCGGGGGCCCTAAAAGTACCCCGAAAACCATATTTTAAGGCCCTAAAACCAACAGTTTTTGAGATATTCCCAAAAAAATAATTTCACTTAATAAATTAATGAAGGAATGCATGCCGGTAACCATGGCAACTGAATCTCAGAGGTCCATCTATTTCTGTAAGACGAAATGCAATTCCATTTATTACATTACTGCGAAGGTTTGCAAACGGCAATAAGGTTATAACGGATCCAAATTAAGCTGAAATATTCATCAATACATATAATGCGCTTAAGGGGTCAAGGGGTACTCTAGAATTTTTTTAACACGATTTACAAGTACGGGTATGGTACGGAAGGTCTATTATATCCATATCCCTATATTGTTATATTATTATTATTATTATTATTATTATTATTTTAATTATTATCATTATTATGGCGTACAACGACGAGACATAGCTCATTTTCAAACCCTTGGTGTCAGAAACAAAACTCGGGGCCCCTCAAGAGCCGTAAAGGGCCCGAAAACTATATTTTAAGGCTCTAAACCCAACAGTTTCTTAGATATTCCCTGAAAACGAATTTCATTTAATAAACTAAAGAAGGAATGCAATCCACTAACCATGACAACAGTATCTCAAGAGGTGGCATCCAACTTTCCATCTATTTCTGGAATAAGTAATGCCACTCCATTTATTACATTTCTGTGAAAGGTTGCAAATGGCTATAAGGTTATCACGGAACCAACTAAAACTGCAAAATTCATCAATGCGCTTAAGGGGTTCAAGGAGTAGGCTACCCTAGATTTTTTTCACACGACTCACACGTGCGATATGTCGTACAGAAGGCGTATTATATCTCCAAACAGCAACATTATTTTCAAAAATTCCTGATTTGAAATAGTAGACTGTTTGTTGCTGATTTTAGGAATTTGGGCCATTGGAGGCTAGAAAAACTGAATTTTCATGCACCACAAGCCTTTATAATTTATAAAAGAGGTCTTCCTGTAGTTGGGCACTTGACACAACGGTTAGGGTCAGTTCGTATTGCGACGTGTATTGCGATTCGTCTACGAGGTTTTCAATTTTATTTTCACGCCAGGAAGAACACGTTAGGTAAAGTTAGTTTGAGAGCACATTTTAACTAATCATTTTTCTTTGCCAACAAACAGGTTCCAAGCCCCTAAACATTGCAACAGTAGCTCAATTGATAACATCTTGTTATTAATATCGAAGACCGTTCGAAGAATGGGTACTTCTGCTAGTAAATGTATAAAACCGCGGTTTTCAGAATAGAAGCATATAAATGCATATTCTTGTGGTTTTCATCTAAATACTTTGTTTTTCTTCGAATTCACCCCCGAATTCGGGCCCTGACCATCGTTAAGGGTTGAAAACAGAAATAATTATTGAAAAGCCTATCTGGTGCGAATAATAGAACCGCAGGTTTTTAACCTTTAGTGAGGTCGTTCTCGTCATTGAAACTTTTATTGACTGATTTAAGAAAATCATTCAAAACTGAAAACATAGAAAAAAGTATTGTTGTACAGACCAATGCCGATCTACTTCATTGACTCGCCTAATTCTGAACATTTTGTAAATGAACTTTTAAACTGTAACTTTTTTTATAAGAAAACTTCTCTTATATATACTTGAAAAACTTGAATGCGAGTATATTGCAGTGTACCATACATACAATTAGAAAAGAAAGCTCGTATATCAAGGTATGTTATTGTTTTTTTTTTCGTTTCCCTTTCCTTTCTATTGGCAACTCAAACTAACACTTGGGGCACTGCGGTCGGTCTGGATAAGTAGGAAAAAAATACTCAATAACACGCGTTTGATATGGAACACTTTTTATTTTTCGGGTATAATCAGTAAATGTGGTCCCTAAAATAATGACAGTGTTATTATCAATTGTATATATGTATAACTGTGTGATACACGTGATCTGGATTTTATGTGTCAATTGCATATTATCAAGCATCGGTTGTCTGCTGGTATTTGTTTTTGTGCAGTTCGAGTCATGGCGTGTTACGTTTAAAAGCTATATTTGAGTTTGCTCACTGTACAATAGACTCTAGAAATTATTTGCTGCTTGGTAGGGCGAAGGGATTAGTTTAACTTGTATTAAAACTCGGGGTAGACAGGAATTGCTTGATTTGGATGGTGGGTATTGTACCCGATACCTAGTTGAGGCTATCGGCTACGCCAGTTGTGATCGAGCCATAGTTGAGATTTGTGGGCAAAGAAGAAAAGATAGCGCTCAGATCGAGTCGAGAAGAATGGTAGGAGATGACGTAGGAGGCCGAGGAAGAAGGAGGCACTACCCTTCAAGCATATGGAATTATGGGAGAAATACTGGATTATTATAAAGATCAATATGGAATAAAACATTATATAACCTCAGAAGAGAAGGAAATATCAAGAAATCTTATTGGTGATAACTTGAAGAAAGGCAGACAACTCCTTAAGTTATGTTATAACTTAATTGCCGATATAATAGTGGTCGAGGTTATAGCTGTGACGTATGACAGTGGAAGGAAGGGGAAAGTCACGTGATAGAGCCGGGCGAGGCGGCCGAACGCAGTAACACTAGCAGAACGAGAGTGGTATTCCAGCAAGTCAAGCGAAGCGAATCACATCGCGCACTAGGAGAACGAAAGTAGTATTCCAGCAAGTCAAGCTGAGCGGAACACATCGCGCAGTACGAGAATCAGTTTGCAAGGCAGTGCAGCGCAGTAGTAGAGTTCGTTGTTGGAGCGTACGCTATTAGCAAGGCAGGTTATACAAGACGTGAACTTGAGAGAGAAAGCCGGTGTTCAGGCAGTTGTCATTTCAACATCGCAGTAATAATTACGTGAAACAGCAATGCTTTTCCAAACTTACAGTTTATCAAAGCAATACGCAGCATTACGATAGGACTGAGAACATTATTTGAGCTACATTCTCAATGCAGAACAGTACAGCGAAGCGGTATAATGAGGCCAGTATTCAACCTCGCATTATACAAGAACTGTGAGGCGGAACGTGTCGTGCTGTGGCCGACATTTTACAATCCGGCGATAGTCAAGCAGCTGAACATTACTTCGACATTTTGTCAAGCTTAATATGTTTGGACCTGTGTTTCGACAGTCCAATTGTGCAGTCCAATTGCAATTATACACTTCTATTGTGGACTTTTAAATGGACTTGAACATATTTCAGCGGTATTACGGCATATTTTATGATGCATTTTAGACCGAAATATTTAAGGCGACCATGGGGTCAATCCAACATTACTGCTTTTGGCAAGTGAACAGTTACAAGCGTATGCACTTTGTGAACAGTGGCACGTGCAGCATTATAGTTGCATATGATGAACAGTTATGAAATATCTCAGTTATGAACACAGATACAGGGTGTTTGACAAATCAGTACACCTTTCTAGATAATTTATTTTTTCTACCAGTGAAATTCAGCCGCTGTGGAGATTAACATTTTTGTCGTATGCCAACCGCATAGTTTATGGGACAGTGGCGTGACATATTCGAAGAGTATGGGGTACTCTACAATTTTGAACTTTTATGGAAGAGTTTGGACAATATCCGTGATGGATAATCTTCAGTTCATCATGTCGGGCTAGGCGGATACGGAGACGTGATGGCACCACAGAGCGATGGATTCGGTTCCTGACGAAGAAGATATACAACATTAGATTCACTTGGAATATGAAGTCAAGCGTTAGTTCAGTGGGTGATACAGCGTTTTCGTCGATCTATCGAGAAATTTGTGACACACACGTGGATTATCGGCGATCTTTGAATTATATTAACATCTGGAATATGAAGGTATTGTAAGAGTTATGGCATTCCTGATATGATTTGTCATGAACACTGGGCATACTTGTATATATTTCTAGTAGGAGTTCTACTATTATTTTTCGACATGGCTTAGATACTTTATTGCTCCATTTGCTATATGGTGTTACCATATGATATGGCAGGCACAGTTATACGACGTTCTCACCATTGGTTAACTTTATTAGACAGAATTTTCGTCTTTTTATATTTTTCAGTGAGGATAGTATTTCTTGATTATGGATATTATTTTTAGCGAGTGTTTCGAACTCGTGATCTGCAATTGGATAATTTAAATTATTTCGTCAGTTCATTGCATACTAGCGAGTGTGTATAATTCATCAGTAGGGATTTTTTTGTTGGATTGTTTGGTGATATTAAAATTTTATTCACCCAAGTGAATGCATATCGCTTTTATGTGACAACTAGAGTCTTGTTGATTCCAATCTTGTACACTCACTCATCAGTCTACGAGATGGGGCCTGTTGCATTTAGCAATTGTGTGGTGGCACTCACCTTACCCATAGTTTAGGGCATTATCATGATAGTCTACGGGGCAGGGCCTGTCGCTTTAGGCGATTGTGTGGTGGCACTCACCTTACCTGCCAGTCGAGGGCCTCATTTTATCATCCGAGTGTACTTATGATCGTAAGAGGATTAAACAAGAAACTACTAGTCACACATTAGTCGAAATTTGTTAAATAAATTAAAAATAAATGTCAGCAGGGTTACATTTTGTAATTCTTGTTTTGCAAATCCAATATTTTTGTTGCAATACTCTTTTGCGAGTACAGTCATTTAACAGCTGATACTTTTGATACTCTTTGTGAGTGAGTTGCTACCTTTGAGAAGGATTTCAAGTAATTGAATCTTGTAAGATGAATCATTTATGGTCAGAATTTATTTTGAGGCAGATCAGTATTAGATATTTTTGATGTGAGATATTATAACACATTGGTGTTTTTCTTTGAAGTGAATCTTGAGAATCTTAAGAGAATTTTTGCTCTATTTGAAAGCAGATCTTGAATTGGATTACGATTACTAAGGTAATTTTCCTTATTGTTTAAGAAGTTGTCTAGATATGATCATATTAATTACAGTTCTTATAGATTGTGTGCGTTAATAATTTGAAGCCAGTTATATATTTTTGTGGATCATGCAACGTGATTATGTGAAGTATTTTTGATAGGTATTTTTGGAGGTTGCCAAGTGGAAGTTTGCAATATTGCCAATGAGTATTTTGAGGCAGACATGAGGTTGTTGAACCCAGTCTAGCATATTTTTGAGATTCATGCTGTGCGCTGAATAGTTATGGTGTTATGTGGAATCGTTATGGTGTTATATGGAATAATTATGGTATTCAAATATGGTATTTGATAAAGTGAGATTATATGGTGAAGTTTTGGATAGCGAGATCCAACGTGATTTTGTGAAGGCAATAATATTATTTTGGCATGATAATTAAATACGAGATATAACTTGGAAGTGATAAAACTGTAAGACAACGTTCTATATCCTATATTAAACAATTTTTTAGGAAATTAAATAAATAAATAATTTTGATAATCCAAGATTTTCTGATAATAATAATTTATAAAATAATAATCTGAAGTTTAAGCATATTAATGATCTGACCCGATGAATAAAAATCTAAATAACCAGATGAATTAAAATTTGAATAAATTGATAAATTAAAATTTGAATAAATCGATGAATTAAATAAATGGATGAATTAAAGGTTGAATAAATTAACTGAATTATAAAATTAATAGGTGATTAAACAGCTGTTGATTAACTGAATTAGAAGGTGATAATTAATTAAAGAAGCTGATGACTAATACAATTTAAATGGATTTAAATAAATTTAAATAAGAAATATGATTTAAATAACTTGATGAATTGCAACTTGAATTAATGAATTAAACAATTTAAATGGATGAATTGAGATAATTTAATCTGAATGAGATAATGCAATGAGAGTGTGTGGATAATTGAAGAATATGAGTTGATGAATATAATATTTATTTAAAAGATTTGATGGTAATAAATTAATTATTCTGACTTGAATATAACGAAAATTTGGATGAGAACTAATGTGAGGAATATTTAATTTTGATATGATAATGATGATGATAACCTATGAATAGTGAAGTTTTCTTTGATTCACAACCCAGCAACAATCAGTGACAGTGTAAATATAGTGTATAAAATAATTGTTAGATTTTTAGGAGCATTTATTGAGACTTCCAGCATTTAAATAGTGCCTTTCAAGCCATGAAAATAAGTCAATATTAGAATATATGAGTTATTAGGATATTTTGTTAGACAGATTCATATTTATTGGCATCCACATTCCTGATGTTAAATTAAAGAAAGGTTAGGTCTCAGGGATCACGAATGTCAGTGACGCATAGTGCTACGGTGGCCCTGAGAACCCAAGCGAACTTGAGTAAATTTTTATATTTTATGTGGATGAAATATACTTTGGAATAGCACAGAGATGGTTCGATTTTGAGGACAATGACAACCTAACATTTGCATTCGACCATACTCTTAGATAGGGTGTGTGTTTAATTTCTCTGTCTGACTATCAAAGTTTAAATAAATTTGGTTTTATCTTAGTTGTGATCTGATGATGATGTGGTTTTCCCAATCCTTTCCTTTGTCTTAATTAAGGCTTAACCAGAAAGGATGTGGTTTGCTAGGGGTTCAGTTGATGGCGCCCATTTCTATTTGTTATTTTTTTGTTAAATTCAAGCCCGTAACGACCCTGGCGATACTTTATCTCGTGTTACCCTCTGCTTTTGTGATATTTCAACTGAATTTCCGACACATTCCTTATTTGACTTCATGTTCATTTAACTCCACTCTGGCCTGGGAAGCCAGGTATGCGATGTAATAGCAGATGGGTCATCGCATCCCTCGGATGAACGGGTACAGTATTAACCCTGCGATGTCAAATTAGGCCTTCCGGTATATGACTCGTAGTGAGTAGGGGGGTAAGGCCGGTTCTGCTTCACTTGACGTCGCTGTGCCCAACAAACCTACATGGCCGCCGCGCGAAGTTGAAATATTTAAATAGACTTTTCTCGCGAATCCATGGTCGGAGTTTCACGAATGAGGTGTCGTAGGACTTGAGGTGACGCCCCTTTTCTATGGACCACTCGTTATACTTTCGAAAAAAAAAAATTGTTTTCGAAAGTAGGTGATAGTTTGAAAACCAAACATGATAGAATGTTGTGCAATGGCTCAAACAAACAGTCTCTATGTCCTTTATTTTTATAATAACACTTTTTTATTTTTTTACATTTTTTGAAAACACTCAAATTTTGAAATTCCTATATTTTGGAAACTAGGAAGTTTACAAAAAAGTTTATTTGACATAAATGAAAGGTCCCTATGCCCCCTACCCCCAGTATAAATTTCATGTCTCTAGGATGAAAACCTGACAGTAGTGTGGTAAGGGGGAGCTGTTACACTTCTTTTTGAACCCTCCTCGTATTTGCCCCGAACCTGATATCTCGCTAACCAATCATGGGATTTGAACATACAGGGTGTCCTAGCACTCGTAGTGATGCCCCCTACTTTCCTATAGGCTCTTTATTTAAATAAAAGACCAAAACTAAATGGTCATCCGCTTTTAATATCTCGCGAACCAATCATGATAGAGGCGTGTACGACGGGTCCAAGGACTCGGGGTGACGTCTTCTTTGTTATGGACCACTCGTTATATTTTTTTAAAATTTGAAACTCGATTTTGGGGTAAACACGTGTTTTTTATGATTTTGCCGATATTTCACGGACCAATAACGCTAGAGACATGTACGAGGTGTCCTGGGACTCGGACTAACGCCCCCTTTCAAATGTGGTAGATATTTTTTTCCAAAAAATAATTCACAAAGGGCCTAACGCCATGCATGTTGAAAAAAACTGTTTTTTTTACCTGTTTATAATGTTTATGAAGCATGGTGGTTGAGAGAGACGATACGGCTGGGTGCGTGTGTTTCAAGGAACCTGTCGCTAACCACAAGGACCATGCTTAATAGAACAATCGCTATTTCAACGGGTCGGTTTATGACAGAGCGAGGGTTCGTTTTCTGATATTTTACCTTTAACGTGTAAACGGTGATGAGAACTTGGTTCTAAGTTGGTCGAAGCGAGTACAGAAAACAAACTTGCAGACGAGCAGGAGGTGAATGTCATTTGAGCTTATTGGAAGGCGTTGATCTGACTTGACAACAGGTGACGCTTGAAGGTGAATTAATCTGACCACCGTGGTGGCAGGGAAGTGCGAAATGCATGCATACACATGTGAATCCACATGAGGGCTAAACAACTTACATCCTGTCTTGCTTCGTACGTGACAAAATGCAAGTCCATGTGAAATTTGATCTGCCACAGGTGTTCGCCTGGGACGTTAGCTGTCCGCGTGCACGATAACTGTTAACAAGTTACATCCTGTTTTGCTTCGTACGTGACAAAATGCAAGTTGACGTGAAATTTGATCTGCCACAGGTGTTCACCTTGGACGTTAGCTGTCCACGTGCCTGATAACAGAATGTTCAAAGCGTGGGAAAAAAAAAGATTATACATGCAACGTAACATATATAAAGACATGTCGTTATCATTTCCACACTCACTTAGGTGACTACCTTTGAACACACTACGTTGCATGAAACCCCTGGTCTTGTTTAACAGTTTTGGTGTTGGTGGTAAATACTTAACCTTGTTGTGGGGTAGGCATATATTTATTCATTTATATATTTATTGATTTTTATATAAATACATGCAATTATTTATTGATTAGGTAATTAATGATTTTATTTATTAATTTATTTGTTTGCAGATAACGTGTATAGCCTACCTGTCGTGTGTCTGTGGGAAATATATTAAAGAAAGAGAAAGACAGACAGCTAGAAGAGGAAACCATTTCCACACTAGCCCACGAGACGGGAATATAGCAAAGCATTACACGTCAAGGGGAGATTTGTTTTTTTACATATAAACTGTTTGATTTTGTTTTGTTTATGAAATGCATAAACTATATGGAATGGATATACTTATGGTGGTTTATTTTATTTCTTTTTAGAGTGTTGGAAAACGCTTGACCTCTGTTGATAACCAGGAGCGTGTGTGTTTGGGGCCATTGTCCAGCAGTCTACAGCTGAAAACTCAGGTGAAAGTGTTCTTTCAAAATAATGTATTTTACTGCTGCGGATACGTTAACTTGGGAGTCCCTTGAGTCTTGTTTCAAATCGCGTGTGTGCTCTGGTCGTGTGGTCAATGTTAGAAAAAGTTTGATTCCCAAAGGATTTTTAGAATCTTGTTTTTTAATTTTCAAAATTGAAATTTGCACAGCGCAAAGGTTGCATACGGCTTTGAAGGTGAATACAGAACTGGTGTGCGATTTCGTATATAAAAAGAAGGACGTAGAGCATAAATAGACATTTTATATATGCAATAAAATACAAGAGCTTATGATAGCCGATAATCTGAACGAGTGGTATCAAAGCCATGTAGTGAATGCCTTGCTATCAAAATTTGATAAACTGCAACAAGGACCGAGTGGCCTCGCCTGAGACAAAATTCATTATCTAAAAATCAACATTTGTCATTTCAACCCGTTGAATGCTGGGTCTAGCTATATTAAAACACCAGCAATAGCATTGAAAAAGGCTGTGGTCAATATAAAGAATTATGACAATGATTGCTTCCTGTGGTGTGTGGCCGCGTATTTGCAGCCAGCACAAGACCGTAATGGTTCTCGACCAGGAAAGTACAAGGCCAAGTTTGAAGAATTGAAACAAACTTTAAATTTAACTCGAGTGTCGTTCCCTATGGACTTAACCGAGATCCATAGGTTTGAACAAGACAACCAGGACTTTTCGTTCATGGTGTATGGCCTTGATGGTGATGAGATTGTGGGTCCTCTTTATGCCACAAAAGAACCGAAACGACACCACATTCATCTTTTATATTTATCTGTAGAAGAGGTGAATCACTATTGCTTGATTAAAAGCTTGAGTAGATTGCTATGCAGTCAAGCATCCAAAGATCAACATAAGAAACATATTTGTGACCGTTGCTTGCAATATTTTAAAACCCCTACGCTTTTGGAACGTCATAGGATAGATTGCGTTTCTCAGGAAGTGGTGAGATTGATATTGCCACAAGGGGACAAGGCTGTGTTAAAGTTTAAGGACATTCATAAGCGTGACACTATTCCCTATGTGGTATATGCAGATTTCGAAGCACTCACCACACCCATGGCGGGATGTGAACCAGATCCCACCATCAGCTCAACCACACCCATTCAAAAACATGAACCCTTTGCCGTAGGATTTAATGTGGTGTGTGCCTATGACCCCACACAATCAGTTTACAAATACCGTGAGGGACCAGATTGTGCCAAATGGTTCTTGGATGAACTTGTTAAGTTGGCTCATGATGTACAGAAATTACTGGACCACCCAGTACCCATCAGCCTATCTACAGAACAGCAGCAGCAGTATGAGCATGCCACGACATGCCATATTTGCGAAAAGCCACTGATCAGTGCTGAAGACACCGTTCGTGATCACTCTCACTTTACAGGGGAGTTTCGTGGAGCTGCGCATAGTAAATGCAACTTGAACTTTCCAGCTCCTCGTTTCATTAGTGTCTTTTTCCACAATCTGGCAAATTATGACATTCAGTTTTTGATTCGTGAATTGGGACATGTCAACAAGGGCTCGTTTACCATTATTCCCCAAAACCATGAGCGTTTTACAGCCCTGACATGGAGGTTGGGCGACATTAGCATTCGATTTTTGGATTCCTTTAAGTTTATGGCATTCTCGCTAGACAGCCTTGTGAATGGCTTGAATGAGGAGGAATTAAAAATACCAGAATGCATTTTAATGATCCTGAGCAATTTCAATTGTGCATTCAGAAAAGTATATTCCCGTATGATTTCTGCAACAGCTGGGACGTGTTAAAGCAAAGAAAACTCCCACCACAAGAGAAATTTTACTCGAAACTAACACGCAGTACCGTTTCCGATGAAGACTATGCACATGCATGTCAAGTTTGGCGAGTGTTTGGCATGAAGACGCTAAGTGAATATGCTTTGCATTACCTAAAACTGGATGTATTGCTGCTCACCGATGTGTTTGAAAAATTCCGTAACTTGTGTCAACACATTTACGGTCTTGACCCAGCTCACTATTATACGAGTCCTGGACTTTCGTTTGATGCCGCTTTGAAATACACTCAAATGGAATTGGATTTACTCACTGACGTAGACATGGTTCTATTTTTTGAAAAGGGCATTCGTGGCGGTTTTGTGCCACTTAACCAGTGCCATGCCGAAGCGAACAATGTCTACATGCCTGATTATTCACCAGACAAACCAGAATCGACTTAATGTACTATGACGTGAATAATTTGTACGGTTACGCCATGAGTCAGCCTTTGCCCTATGGGAAGTTTGCTTGGCTGACAGAGAAACAAGTGTCAGAATTTGATGTGAACATGGCTAGCCAAGAAACAGGCCGTGGATATGTGCTAGAAGTGGATATTGAATATCCCTCATCCTTGTATGATGAACATGCCGATTTCCCATTCTGCCTTGAGCAAATGGTTCCCCCTGACAGTAAAGTGAAAACTGAAAAACTCATGGGCACACTTTACAACAAAAATCGGTATGTGCTACATATCCAAATGTTGGTGCAATGCCTCGCCCAAGGCTTGGTGTTGAAGAAAATCCACAGGATTATTTCTTTTGCTCAAAAAGCATGGCTCGAGGCATACATGCGACTCAACACAGAGCACCGACAAATGGCAACACAGCAGTTTGAAATTATTTTTTTAAAATTAATGAACAACTGCATCTATGGCAAGTCCATGGAGAATGTCCGCAAATACCGTGACATTAAATTGGTGAATGTCTGGGAGGGGCGGTGGGGTGCCCGGCGGTACATTGCCGAGCCAAATTTCAAATCGATCAAAATTATCGATGAGGATTTGGCTACTATTGAAATGAGCAAGACCAGCGTGACCATGGATAAACCCATTTACTTGGGTCAAGTCATTTTAGACTGTTCTAAATCGGTCATGTATCGATTCCACTATGAGTTTGCCAGACGCCATTTTGAGAACGTCTCTCTTTTGTATATGGATACGGACTCATTCATTTACCACATTCGCCACTGCAACCCCTATGACGTCATGAGGCAGCATAGTGACTGGTTCGACACCTCTTGCTATAGCGCTGACAACGTGTTTCAGCTGCCCATAAAAACAAGAAGGAAATGGGCGTTTTAAAAGATGAAAGCGGTGATTCCATTATGACGGAATTCGTAGGTTTGGCCTCAAAAATGTATGCTTACCGCACACTCGACTGTAAGGAAGCCAAAAGAGCAAAAGGTGTAGGTAGAGCAGTGGTAAAATCACTACGTGTAGACGATTACTTAGCGGTTTTACGCACTGGCAAAGCTATGTCTCATACACAGTGCAGGATACAATCCAGCAACCATCATTTGTATCTTGTGGAACAGAGAAAACGCACCCTCGCCTCCATGGATAACAAGCGTGTGTGGGCTGATGACCTGCTCACCAGCCTGCCCTGGGGTTATGATTGCAAGGAGGAGGAGGTGTGATTTCACTGTTTAATCGTTTATGGGACATAGCTTTATGTAACTTGTAGATTTAGTATTTTGTAAAAATTGGTTTCTGCCATTGTAAATAGTAGTTTGTAAATAGTGGCAACCCACATGGACCTTTTGCTCTTAAAAAAAATTCTATGCAATCTTTTTTTATTTTCATTTTTGATTGGTGAATAGTTTGATTCTTTTAAGCTGTACAATGTTCTTTTATTGTAAATATGAAATAAGTAAGATTTTTAGTAACGTTAATAACTAGTATTTAATTATTTTTCGTAATGTAAATGATAAACTAAAAATTTCTTTTGGGATGAGTGTGCATGTCGAGAATGTGCTTTTGGGAATAAATAAAGTGGTTGTGTTTGTTTCCAAAGACAGGTGTGAATGTATGAGTGGAGAGAGAAAGCTGGTGTGTATGGTTGACCAGAGCAAACACGGTGAGGTAGGGTGTGTGGGTGGGGAGGGGGGTAAATGGTCACTTATATACTCATTTTGTTTTCAATAGTTTTGTTTTTTCATTGAAATCTGGCAGTCAAAAGACATTATTTTTGTAAAAACAGTCTTACCTGCAGTAGTCGTAGACCTCGACGTTTCTCCAAACACCCATAAACACATTGCAGCATCGCCATGGTCAAGCACTTGCATCAACATCATTGTCAAATCACAACTTTTGACATACACCAAATGGAAAAATGTGAAAACAGCAAAATGGAAAATCTATGTTTCCATATCACCAAAAACGCAAAACTTAAAACGGACATTTTTAAAAACTGGAAATGCCATGTGTGAAATATGAAAATTCAAAACTTCAAACGGACATTGTTTAAAAAGTGTCATCAGCAAAATGGAAAAATCCATATCATTAAAACGTTAAACTTGAAACGAACTTTTTCAAAAACTGTAAATTGCAAATTGGCAAAATGGCATTGTGTGAAATGTGTAAAATGAAAAATCAGCCATCAACATCATGATTTTTTAAAATTAAAAATAACACAACATCGTGCTCTGGTAAACCTTTGTTTTTATTTCATAGTCATAGTGAATTGACAAAAGAAAAATAGAATAGAAACAAATCCCAATTCCTCACTCCTCAATGTTTATGTCCATGCATCATCAACTTTCCTTTCATAGCACACATGACAATCAGGGCTGCCATCCTTTCACCCACTGAGGCATCACTGGATGTGAAACGTTGTTTAGCTTTCTTCAATAACAATTTATCTGCCACATGTCTTAAACCAGGATGACTATGGCGATAAGAAAGGTCATGTTCCTTGCATGCTTGATCCAAAAGATTAATGGGTACATCACCACGTTGTAAACGTTTTTCGAGACGAGTTCCAGGGCCGCAAAAACGATAACCTGGAAGATGGATTTCGAAAGGTAAGTATTGAATCACTTTGTCAATGACGCCATTGCCAGTACAGGTTTGTGTTTGTTGTTGTTGTTGATTTTTCTCGCCATGACACCCGTGGAATGATTCAACAAAGTCTTTACATGGACTTTTATGACCGTGATACAGTTTCACTAGCTGGCAAGTCGCACACTGACGCATAGACGGTATTTTTGCCATGGCCACTTGCTTATGGTGATCGTAATCCGTACAGGGTTGCAATTCACTCAACACTGGGTCTTGAGTCCATGATTTTGGTACATGTTGCCAGATTTCTTTGACCGCGTTGGCGGCCACATAATAAATGAACGACTTGGGGAGCGCCAAGAGTTCCTCTTTGGTAAAACTGTCTAGTTTCTTTTTGCACACAAAGAACTTGCCGATGGCTTTGTCCGTAGCATTGCCTTTCTCCTTGGTATCACGTGCTGTAGATGATTACACGTCGCTTGTAGAAATCTCACTGGCGTCATTCGCAGGTAAATCTTGAGTTATAATTTTGTTCAACAACTCCCAGCAGGCATGGGTGGTTAACCAATGAAAGAAATGCCACGCATGCGATAGGGATGTATGGGTAATGTTGCTACAGGAACAAGTATCCATGAGCGTTTGCAGGGAGGGGCAGCCCAACTCCATGAGGTCGATACATTGGCAGTAAGACGCCAAAAATGGTTGCAACCATTGACGTTTTTCATTACCTTTCACAAATACCACATTGGCCGAGGACAAGTGTGCTTTCATGACCACGTCCAAATATTTATAGGAAATGGTTCCCTGATTCCAGTCTAGTTGCCTATGATTTTCAATCCACTGGGTTTGTTTACGGTCTTTTTCACACAACAAATCAAAAGCATGGGGTGGTTTAAATAGCAAATGCGTAGCTAGCGATATCCAAAACGTGGTACAATCAATAATGGCCACTTGTTTAAATATAAATTTGTTGTCACCAATTTTAAACCCTTGGCAATCCACAATGAGTGTGCGCAACATGTTGACGCTTGCCTGGACCAAGTTCAACTGCCGACTGACTGACGATCGACCACTAAAGTGTGATCATGGCATGGGCTTACCTGCCATGCTAGTTTCAAATTGAGGTTAGGGTAGGACAGAGGGACATGCAAAATAAAAATTTAAGAATTACATCATTTTATTATCATAACACGTCTTACAGGCTTTTGTCATTTTGGGATAAGCACGATACCAACTGATACAACAATATAGTCTCTTGTGTTTGTAACGTCCATAACACCGATGATGTCCCAATGTCTCTAAACTAGGCGTTTTTGATGGTGAGATGCTCACCGAAGCACCATGGATACCATACGGTCCACATGTATCGTAACTTGTTTTATTTTTTCATTACCCAGGGACACAAGTGAGGGATAGCTTGAATGACAGGGTATATTTCCCACTTCCATTCTGCACAGGTAGGGGCAGGTGGGTGACCAGCGCTGATGTTCCTGCATGGGTTCATCGCCCTCCTGCCATTGGTCTATGATGATGGGACAAAAAGCACATTTCACTTCATCTCTTGTTTTTAAATAGTAGAATCCAGCGGCCGCCAAGGCTTGAGGGTTTATGAAAGGCACCGGCCACGTGGCAAAAGTCTTGAAACGTTGTTCCTCAGAGTTTAAATTCATGGATGTAACGTCTCTTGAGGCTTTAAAGCAAGACATGGCTGAGCGGCTTGACGTGGGTTGACTTGTTATTTATACACTCAACACTTGGTTGGACAGTGGATAATAGTTGACTTGTTTGTGATGAATAATCAAACAATAGGCCGTCGTATTGGCTGGTACATTGTCATGCGTTTCAAAATCTAGTCGAATGTCGATATTGGATGGCTTGACAGACTCTTCCAGGTAAGAACAGTCAAAGACAATCAGTGGCGCTCTTGCCTTAAACGCTTGGGGTAGTAGCATGGGGCCGTTCTCTTTTTGATAATACGACCATCGAAATTTAGAAAACAAGTCGTACAGGGGGCCAAACTTATTTTTTGAAAAATCCAAATCCAGTCCTTCATAGGGAAACACGGCTCCGTTGAGGAAAAGACGTGCATTTCTCAATTGCAGGTGATCAAATTGCGTGGCATCTTTGGTTTGTTGATACTTGCGATTCGTTTGAAAACCCACGATCAGGTAGAGAGGTCTCTCTGTATAGCGAGCTGTTTTTACAGACCAACTGTGTGTGTTGGTGGTGGGCAATATCGAATACTCATGGAGTGCCCAGCTTCTAAATTCCATGGGTAGAGGCATATCTCTCTTTACCATTTTGAGTATGTCCAGTTTTTTGCTATCTTCAAGGGTCTCATGAGGCACTTTCCATAGCAAGCGTTGTAGTTGAATTTTTGAATCGATGGGGGCATTGTCGGCTCCCTTGAGTGCATTATTATCACTCTTGTCTCTCACTAGATAAAGCACTTGCCTTGCGTTGACCACAATGCGTTGGTGATCTTCGGCAAAGCCTAAAATCAGTTTAAGAGGTAAATATCCAGTAAAGGTTCCATCGGTGTGTACCATCCAGTCATTGGTCGGGTCAGGACACCAACCTGCCATGCAAAGTTTTTACCTTCTTCCTCACTATAAGAGGGGTATAGTTTCATGACACTGGAAATGCCCACATTTCGAGTGCTATCCACCACGATATCGTTAATGACATACCGCACTTCAGAAAACAGAAAGGCCAAACCATGGTTGGCCAACTTGGATGTGGTGGGTGTAGAGCCATCGGCTTTGGTGAGCCGACCTTCAATCTGAATGACACTTTCATGCGGTAGGGTGTAAATATCTTGGTTGTTGATAACAAATTGAATTTCATCATTGTTATTGAGTCCAGGTGTTTGAGCGTGATAGGAATGGAGATTAATTCCTACCACTCCTGGTTGCTCCTCGATGCGGTTCGCTATCTCTAGGATTGAATTCATCATGAGGGTTGACGTGGTAACCCAAATGCTGTAAAATCTGCTTGCCTTGAGATGTTAACGTGTATTCACGTGGCAAACAACTAACACTATTCCTAGACGGTGTTGTTGCTTTATATACAAATTTCATAGTGGCTTTAGCACCAACTTGTAAGTCACTGGTGTGGTAGAATCTAGATCAATGAGTTGTTGATCTCTATTGATCAGTCTTAATGTTATATTACTAATACTATCGACAGCCACAGAATGGAAAAGCACCACTGGAGGGTTTTCACGAATAATATACCCATTGAGCGATGTCACAATAAAGACATAAAGCGATGCGATGGTTCTTGATTGGTGTACACTTGGCTAATAATATTACATGTCACCGACACATGATGGTCCTCAATGAATTTCACTTCATGGTCCGAATCATGTTCTTTGTTGGGCTCCAACACACGTGGTTTAAATCCTAGTAATGGGCCAATGGAATCGGGGTGTGTTTTAAAGTCAATGTTAAAGGTAGAGAAAATACTGCAGCGATGAGTGTTGGTATTTCCTACAAGTTCAAACTTGCGCGTTCCATCGAGAAATGACTTTAAACCATGTTGATTGATCAACACGACATAAATGTGTTCATAAATATCATCGATCGTGTATCCACCAGAGTTCAGAGTGAGCACAGAATCATCATAGTAAAACTTGTTGTTCACATTTTCACGTATGTTGTATATTCGATTGTACGTTTCAAGAGAAACAAGTCCTAAACCATAGGGTTTTTCACTCAATTTGATAGGCGGGTAAAAGTCTAGGCTGACTTCAGGTCCACGTCCATGCAGTATAAACGTTTTACTTTCTGCCGACATACTGATGGCGTTTTTGCTTGTGCTGCGTCTTATATAAAAAATTAAACACAAACGTCCACACTGTTGGCTGTTAAACGTTTGCTCTCGTTTCACAATATAATATATCTTGATCCTGTTTCCAAAATAGGTCACTAGTTCCATGGGTGGAGGCAAATTCCCAAAACTGCCAAGTACCATACGATGGATCCCTCTTTGACATAAGCTACATAATGCGTTCCTGGTCCTCGGTGATCATCCAAATTGACAACAGCACATTCCTGTTTCCAGGGTCGTGGGGGTAATTGGTTTCGCATAAACACACCTCGAAAATGAGAAAGCTTTAGTTGTTTAGCATAGCTTTCCACTTGTTGATGCGTCAGGACATGTCTTGCTATGGCAGAGGTTAAAAAAAAAATTTTATACTTCGAAATGGTGAAATCCCAAATCCTTGTTGATAAAAGGCTGGCTTTAAATTGGCATTTCTAGCCACCATAGCAATCGCTTCCATCGTTTCATTGTGTCGCTGACTTTCTTTGAGTTGTTTCTTGCCCTGCTGTGCGGCTTTAATGGTTTTCACCACTGCACTGGCACCGCCCAAACGTGAACGCAGAGCAGCCAAACCGGCAAATAATGCAGGTAAAAATCCCGCTCGTTTGTGGACGGGAATCACTCGCCCTTGGTTTGAAACCTGTCGCCGACGTTTTGGAATAACATGTCTCTGTGCTGCTCGAAAGGCTTTCCTTATGGTCAATACATTATTTTTTCTTTTTTTCTTTCGCAAGGGCTTGTCCACGAATGTCTTAAGCCCAGGCTTTTCCAAGGACAAAGTCCTTTTTTTAGTCTTTCTCACTGCATACCTTTGTTTCACCATGATGATAATGACTAACAACCTTTCACAAGAAAGTTTAAACCACAACTAACGTTAGATGGTTATTTCATGGCTGTATATTCCAATTCCACATAAAGTGGGAAATCGTTTATGGTTTTTCCCGCTTGCTTTTCATCCCATGTCAACATGAGATGAAAGGATAATTCATCACCTGCATTGACCATTTCATGGTTATGGACCAACATCCTATGACCATTTATCTTTATTTGTAAATGGTTCTCATCAGGTATGGCATATTTGATGTGAATGGTTCCATCATAGTGTCATCGATAGTGGCTTAATCCTGAAGCAAGCACATAGGTCAAGTGCTGATCATGAACTAGCGGTAAATGGTTTCTCTCATTCACAGGTTTTTCATTTGTCAGATACACTAAAAATACAGAAGGGATAAATTTATAAAGCCTTTTCATTTCATAGGTCATGTAACGCTTGGTACAGACATCGTCTTCGTCTTGTGGGTCTTCCACGTGAATAATCCGATGGTGATTAGCGCTATAGCCATTCACCGTAAGCTGGAGCACTTTGTCTTAAAACTCATACACTTTGTTATCCACATACTTTTTCGTAGTAACGTCTGTAGACACTTGAGGATGTTTTACATGGGTTAACCGCTTTCCCTTAAAGTCATAATCTCCCTGTTTTGTGCGTGGCACTACTGACCTATCCACATAGTGTTTATTAGCAGGATCTGTTCTGGTTTAGGATCATGTATGGGAACAGGCCTAGCTTTGGCCATCAACGCACGTCCAAAGACATCCATCGTCAACCTGTAGTACCAGTCTACTGTTTCTATGACAAGGTTCGGTGTACTGTATATAGACAGCCTGCTAGCCTGTCTAAGCCTTAGTTGAAATGAAGATTATTAAGCAGCAAGAGTCATTCCCCGTGGGGGACATGGTTTCCCATCTCTGTCCCACATCACGTGAACAACGCCATGGTTCACTGTTTCCAACTTCCATTCGCTGCATCATTGTGGGGCCTTCCGGCTGTGGAAAGACTAATCTTTTGCTAACGCTCATTACGGCGCCCAATGGTCTGCGTTTTCAAAATATTTATATTTTTGCAAAATCTCTCTACCAACCCCTCTACGTGTTTCTGGATCAAGTCATGTCTGGATTACAAAAAGAGAATATGGGTTATTTTACATTTTCCATGCAAGAAAATGTGATTTCACCAGATGAGGTAAAGCCCGATTCACTCATGATTTTCGATGATGTATCCACTGAACGTCAAGGTATCATTCAAAGCTATTTCAGCATGGGTCGTCACAAACATATCGATTGTTTTTATCTTGGACAAACGTATTCAAAAATGTCCAAACATTTGATTCGTGACAATGCCAATGTCATTGTTTTTTTTCGTCAGGACGAGAGGAACAGTCGTCACATTTATAATGAACATGTGAATCCGGATATGACCTTTCAAATGTTTACAGAATTTTGTGCCAAGTGCTGGAACACTCAACGTCATGCCTGTTTAGTGATTGACAAACAAAGTGAACTCAACCAAGGACGGTATCGCTTAGGGTTTGATCATTTTACTGCTATTTAAGGCCCTGTCTCATTCCCCGTCAAGTCATTTGTCAAGACACAATGGCGTTAGCAGAGAGTCAATTGAAAAAGCATATTAGAGCAAAAAATACTATTCGCCAAAAGTTTCGTCAATTGAAACAATCACGTGCAAATCATGCTTTGTTTATTCAACAACATTTAGCACCTCCACTAAAAGCCATGTTGAACCCCTCTTTCAAGCCATCTGAAACGCTACCCACCGTTTCACAAGCCACGCAGACGCTGCACGAGGACCCTGAGGAAGAGGAAGAGGAACAGGAAGATTTGACTAGTGTTAGTGAAGTTGAGGATGAGGAGGAACAAGTGTTTACGCCTCAAAAAAAGGCCGCACCCCTTGCAGAGTTTTTGAGAAACACGAAATCCTTGGCCATGGTCGAAACACCTTGCCCTTCCAGGGCGTCTCCGTTTTCACAACTCTTGGCCACCCCTCAACATAAAGCTCAACTGAAAACCATTTTAATAAAATATTATGGATCAACATTGAAACCCTATTTCACAGATCTATTTATTGGAAACACTGATACCACGTATGGTGTTCGCTATGAGGATGATAGTTTTAAAATTGGCGATTCATCCATTAAATTTGCTCGTACTAAAGCTGTCATTAAAAACATCAACTATAAATTAACTCCAGGACTGTTAAAGCTGCTCTTTCCTCGGACCCCCTCTTCCCATGATTACACGTCAGAGGACCTTGACAAATATAAATCCATTTTATTGGATACCCATGCCCACAAAAGACAGTATGATCCCACGCAACAAGTGAATGCCAATATATCTCAAAACCATCATTGCAAAAATGTTTCCCACTAGTCAAAGTACTCGTCGTAAAGCATCCGCTTCGGGAGTGACATTTAAACCATTAAAACCCCTTGTGGATGTTACCTACTGGCACAATCCCAATAAGCTCGTCCAGCGGCTACAGTTGTTGCAAGCCTCACGTCAAGCTGGCCACACCGGTCACGATTGGGAAATTCAAGAAATTGAACAAGAACTTCGAAATGCCAAAATTATTGTTTAAGCCCTCACCCATTAAAATGGGTATTGCTCACGAGTTGCATCGCCCAGCTAGGCGTCACTATCCGCGACTCAAGGTGATTTCACAGGTGTGGATGAACTTTGGCAGGCTGACTTGGTTGAAATGATA
Source organism: Meconema thalassinum (assembly GCA_946902985.2). Taxonomy (NCBI): domain Eukaryota; kingdom Metazoa; phylum Arthropoda; class Insecta; order Orthoptera; family Tettigoniidae; genus Meconema; species Meconema thalassinum. The sequence goes on along the minus strand of OX336394.1, from coordinate 397,109,203 downwards.
CCCTATGCTAGCGTTAACGACGGTGTGCGCTATATGTTGACCGTCATTGATGTCTATTCCAAAATGGCCTTTGTTGAACCTGTGCGTCGCAAGTCTGGTCCACTTGTTACCAAGGCCTTTCAACATATTATTCAACACTCCAAACGTCAACCTCAGCTGCTACAAACCGACCAGGGGAAAGAATTTTTCAACAAGGATTTTTCTAGTTTTCTCAAATCTAAGGATATTCACCATTATACCACGTACAGCAATCTCAAAGCCAGTGTGGTCGAGCGGTTCAACCGAACATTGAAAACCCATATGTGGAAAGCGTTTACAGCTCAGGGCACGTATCGCTGGTTGGACATGTTACCTGAGCTAGTATCACGTTACAATGACACCAAACATAGAACGATTGGGACCAAGCCACGCCTCGTGACTAAAAATATTCAGCGATTGGATAAACTGTTTAACCCCATAAAAACAGCCGATCCTAAACGTCACCGACTGAAAATTGGGAATTTTGTTCGTGTGAGCAAATTTAAGTCTGCCTTCAATAAGGACTACACGCCTCAGTGGGGGACTGAACTATTTCGAATTCGTCGAGTCTACTTGGACAGTCCAGTCACCTATTTACTCGAGGACCTCAACCATCAACCCATAAAAGGTAGATTTTATCTCCATGAACTTCAGAAAACAGCATTTCCTAAGCATTATCTTGTGGAAAAAGTGTTGAAACAAAAAGGAAATAAACTCTATGCCAAATGGTTAGGATTTAACTCTATGTTTAATTCTTGGATCAATAAATTACATGTTGTATGAACCTGTGTACTTTTTATTCACACATGTTGTACACCTCCTATAGCTCTGTGTGTACAGCGCTCCGCGCTTCGTGCGTGTTCATACATGTTTGTCTTTCCCTTTCCACCTGTCTTCTCTCTTACATTACCCCTCCCCCCCTCTCCCCCCTCCACCTCCCACCACTGCTGTCCGCAGCTCTTGCCTATCTATTGGTTGTGACATCATTCCCACAAGTTGCATCATACTTTTTACTGATTCAGCGATTCCCACGCTTTGAACATTCTCTTATCGTGTACGTGGACAGCTAACGTCCAAGGTGAACACCTGTGGCAGATCAAATTTCACGTCAGCTTGCATTTTGTCACGTACGAAGCAAAACAGGATGTAACTTGTTAACAGTTATCGTGCACGTGGACAGCTAACGTCCCAGGCGAACACCTGTGGCAGATCAAATTTCACATGGACTTGCATTTTGTCACGTACGAAGCAAGACAGGATGTAACTTGTTTAGCCCTCATGTGGTTTCACATGTGTATGCATGCATTTCGCACTTCCCTGCCACCACGGTGGTCAGATTATTTCTCCTTCAAGCGTCACCTGTTGTCAAGTCAGATCAACGCCTTCCAATAAGCTCAAATGACATTCACCTCCTGCTCGTCTGCAAATTCGTTTTCTGTACTCGCTTCGACCAACATAGAACCAAGTTCTCATCACCGTTTACACGCTCAAGGTAAAATATCAGAAAACGAACCCTCGCTCTGTCATAAACCGACCCGCCGAAATAGCGATTGTTCTATTAAGCATGGTCCTTGTGGTTAGCGACAGGTTCCTTGAAACACACACACCCAGCCGTATCGTCTCTCTCAACCACCACGCTTCATAAGCATTATAAACAGGTAAAGAAAAAAAAACAGTTTTTTTTTCAACATGTATGGCGTTAGGCCCTTTGTGAATTATTTTTTGGAAACAATATCTACCACATTTGAAAGGGGGCGTTAGCCCGAGTCCTAGGACACCTCGTACATGTCTCTAGCGTTATTGGTCCGTGAGATATCGGCAAAATCATAAAAAACACGTGTTTACCCCAAAATCGAGTTTCATTTTTTTATATAACGAGTGGTCCATAGCAAAGAAGACGTCACTCCAAGTCCTTGGACCCGTCGTACACGCCTCTATCATGATTGGTTCGCGAGATATTAAAAGCGGATGACCTTTTAGTTTTGGTCTTTTATTTAAATAAAGAGCCTATAGGAAAGTAGGGGGCATCACTACGAGTGCTAGGACACCCTGTATGTTCAAATCCCATGATTGGTTAGCGAGATATCAGGTTCGGGGCAAATACGAGGAGGGTTCAAAAAGAAGTGTAACAGCTCCCCCTTACCACACTACTGTCAGGTTTTCATCCTAGAGACTTGAAATCTATATTGGGGCTAGGGGGCATAGGGACCTTTCGTTTATGTCAAATAAACTTTTTTGTAAACTTCCTAGTTTCCAAAATATAGGAATTTCAAAATTTGAGTGTTTTCAAAAAATGTAAAAAGTAAAAAAGTGTTATTATAAAAATAAAGGACATAGAGACTGTTTGTTTGAGCCATTGCACAACATTCTATCATGTTTGGTTTTCAAACTATCACCTACTTTCGAAAACAAAAATTTTTTTCTTTCTTTCAAAAGTATAACGAGTGGTCCATAGCAAAGGGGCGTCACCTCAAGTCCTACGACACCTCATTCGGGAAACTCCGACCATGGGTTCGAGAGAAAAGTCTATTTAAATGTTTCAACTTCGCGCGGCGGCCATGTTGGTTTGTTGGGCACAGCGACGTCAAGTGAAGCAGAACCGGCCTTACCCCCTACTGTAGTGGAATGGCTCGGATATCGCAGAGCGAGGTGATGGCGGTTGGTAGTGTAACCGATATCGCATGGTTTTGAGAGCTCTGGCAACGTCGCATAGCACAGGAAGAAAGCAAGCGGAAGTAACCTGAGGTTGATGTTTTTACGTCATGGACATAGTCGACAGCATGACTAGGCGAAGGTTCCAGAAGCGTAGAGGGCGCTGATGAGCTCCAGGAAAAGTCAAGGTGGGAAGGTCACGCCGGAGAAGCGGGTCACTTTCTTTTCTATCACCGTACAACGAAGTTCACTTTCTTTTGCAACGCCATCGCAGTGCACTTTATTTTTGTGTCGCCGCACGCTGAAGTTACAAACAAGTGTGTAGTAGCAGTCGTACCGTGGCAACTTGGAACCAGTGCGGTATTCCGACAGTTTTTGGAACATAGCTGAAAGACTCAGTATTATTTCTTGCGTGGACAGCTCTCTATTAACGAACACTAAAGCCGAATGTGGCGAGGTGATATTATAACGCAGGTCATAATGCATTATGTTGTGGTACACTAGTCATTAGTACGACGAAGTGCGAGCAGACACACGTGGTGTCTCAAGCTTTTACTAGTTACGGGACTGCATGGGCCGTGCGCGATATAATTGACGCCCAGCACATATGAACGAAGCGGTGTGCTTTTGTTTGACGAGCAGACAAATGAGTATCCAGGGTCAGTGAACTATGAGAGATAAACTGAGTGTAGTCCAAATATAGAGCGACATTCAAGGCCAAGGACGGACGTAATCTCTTATGAGTGCAGGCTGGTGTACATGCGTACGATACAACCTGTGCGGTTATAGAGTTATTATCACGGCCATAAGTTGATATTACTTGGCATATTCGACATGAAGATTGCAGCGAGGTATTGGACGGACATAAAGGCCATCAGTACAGACCAGTGCGAGTTTTGTGACAAGAACTTTACGAGCGAAGAGATGACCAGCTAAATCTAGAAATGTGGAAGCTGTTATGATGACGTGGAAACGAAGGCGAGCCAGGACCATGGACACCCAGAGGGTCGCGAGCTGGATCCAGGACGAGAGGGGAGGATGTTCAATGGGAAGAACGTGGACCCAAACCACCAGGAAACGTGTCAGCGGAACCAAGACTGAGGAGGTCGAAAGGTACTGAAAACCATGTTAATTCTTAAGTAGTGGTTAATGGTTAGTGGTTACTAAGATTTGGACAGATGGGCTTAAATCGAAATAGAAGTTAATCAAAAAGATAAAATGCGATATCATGACAAGATTATTAGGGCAGTAAATTTTAAGTTTTCGTTGGAGAGATTATTAGTCTATTTAGGATTTAAAAATATATATGGATGCTTTAAAATATAATCTGAGTACAGGGATCTTTCAGTATGTTACGTCGCTGTGTTCTTTGAATTGGTGCAGCCTGGATGACAATTTATGGTTTGAACAGGCTTAAATTACAGGGGGAACATTTACACTTAAGGGGCCACTTTTTGTGCGCACATCATGATATTTATACTAAACACTCACATGTCACTGATGTTTCCCTTTACATGCTAACATGAGGAGATGCGTTTGGTAGGAAACTGATACAAGGTTGTGTAAATAATGAAACTGCATTGATAAAATAGTAGGGTTGCCTAATACGAAGTTATGATGAAACTAAAGGTTCTCGCTATAGCGAGCTGAATAAAATTAATGATTATAATTAATGTTACGTGATAGGTTAAAGCATATGAAATTTTGAGGCAATTGCCAGTTGAAAAATAATACAGATAGGCAGAGGCCGTCTACTTAAATGTTTATGGTGTATTTATAAATGTGTGAAGAGCATGCAGTGGTTAACAAAAAAAATAAAAAAATATCTGGAATCATAAAGATTTTACAATGTAAAGTAATAAATGTAAAAGCCAACAACCAGTCATTTTTCTGAGTGAGGCACAGCTGAACGAAAATCAGAGAAAATAATAATGAATAAAAGGTCTGAAAATGAATTATTTAACGCCAGTGACATACATATATAAATATATATTTTTCTTTTTGTGATTACATTTAGTTAGAAGGAGATCGAATGAGGCAACAAATTTTTCCTTTGAATATTTTCTCATAGTTATGCACCTGCTCATTTATGGACTATTCAACGGAGAGGTGACATAGCATTTTGAAGTAATGGTTGTAATACTAGGGTGATATAGCTCTGATCTCCGTAAGTTATTTTGTATCCAAAGATTAGGACGCCCGGAGATTTTTGTCCTCATTAATTTGAATTTTGCAGCCATTTCTTCTTAGGTCGTCCCACTGGTCTTCTTCCAACAACCCATCTTGCTCATAGGTATTGGTAGTAAATTGTAGGTTAATGGGTCACACTCAAGCACTCAACGAAAAACCCCTAGTGCCATTCAAAATTTTAAAATATTAGTTATCCTTAAATCACGAATCCATGCCGTTAGATCTATAACTCACCCAACGGCCACTAAAGTACCAATACTTTACTAAGAGACGCAATGAAAGACAAACAATTAGGGGTAGATGCCCTCACTGTTCCTCCTTAAAACAAAAAGACAAACAACAAAGCTAAAAATTCACTTTACGAAATAGGGCAAAAAGATAAAATCAACAGAAGGATTTCAGTCAATGCACAAGACAATTTAGTGCAACTTGAGGGTGATACACTAAACACGGGGCAAAAATAAACCCTGTCTCTCGTAACAAACTTCATACAAAGCCCCACTTGATAGAAAATAGTCTGAAATTAGGAAAAGTAGACACAGCGTATCGAAGGATTAAGAATACTTTTGGGGAAAAGAAGACTAAGTGCTGTAATATTAAGGACACAGATGGAAATCCTCTACCAGCTATGGAAGAAAGGGTTGAGAGATGGAAAGCTTACATAGAGTGTTTGTATAAGGGAAAGGAGATTGAGAATCATGAAATGGAAAGGGAGGAGGAATTTGATGAGGATGCAAAAGGAGATTTAATATTGAGATCAGAATTTGACAGAGCATTGAAAGACTTAAGCAGGAACAAAGCACCAGGTATAGATGATAGATTGAGTTGCTACGTTGCATAGGTGATGATGGTCTGATCAGGCTATTTCACTTGGTGTGTAGGATTTATGAGACAGGTGAGGTATCCTCTGATTTCAAGAAGAATGTTATCATTCCTATACCGAAGAAAGTAGGAACTGACAGATGTGAAGATTACCGTACAATCAGCTTGATTACTCAAGCTTCAAAGATCCTGTCTAGAATAATTTACCAGAGGATGGAAAGCCAGATAGAAACAGAGTGGGTGAAGACCAGTTTGGTTTCAGGAGAAATGTAGGAACAAGGGCAGCTGTACTAAGTCATAGGCTGATTTTGATAGGTAGAATAAGGAAAGATAAGAGAACGTTCATGGCATTTGCAGACTTAGAAAAGGCTTTTGATAACGTTGATTGGGCTAAATTGTTTGACATTTTGAAAACGATTGGAATAAAATACAGGGATAGGAGGGTGATCTACAATTTATACAGAAACCAGACAGCAGTCATTCGAGCGAAAGGACATGAGAGAGAAGCTGATATTCAGAAAGGTATAAGGCAAGGCTTCAACTTATCACCCCTACTTTTCAATCTTTAACAGAAACCTCTATGGACATCAAATTGGCAGGTGAAAAGCTAAAGGAAGTAGGCGACTTCTGTTACTTAGGAAGCAAAATAACCCGCGTTGGACGAAGCAAAGAGGATATAAAAATTAGGCAAGGAAAGCATTTCTACAGAAAAGGAATCTGTTGACATCGAATCTAGATTTAGGTATTAGGAAGTCATTTTTGAAAGCCTTTGTCTGGACCGAGGTGCTCTATGGAAGTGAAACTTGGACTACTGGTGAAGCAGAAAAGAGGAGTATTGAAGCGTTTGAAATGTGGTGTTACAGGAGAATGATGAAGATCAGATGGGTAGATAAAGTTACAAACGAAGAGATATTAAGACGGGTGTGAGAGGAGAGATGCTTCTGGTGACTGCTAATGAAGAGAAGAGATAGTTTGGTGGCACACATACTAAGACACCCAGGAATAGCAAGCTTAGTTATGGAAAGAAGTGCGGGGACAAGAACTGTAGGAGTAGGCTGAGGTTAGAATATGTTTAAACTGATTGCCTTGGACGTAGGGTATGGTACCTATGTCGAGATGAAACGATTAGCACAGGACAGGGAGCATGGAGAGCTGCGTCTAACCAGTCAAAAGACTGAAGACTCAAACAACAACAACAACAACAACAACACTCCCTCCGATAAATATCCTTTATGTCCTTAGGAAAGCACTTGAGATCATAGTTCTTGAACAAGTATGTGACTACCAAAATAAGTTTAATATCTTCAATCCTTACCAATCTGGGTTCAAAAAGGGACATAGTACCACTACTGCATTGTTAAAGGTCAGAGATGATATACGCTCAGCTATGGACATGCGTCAGCTTACTATCTTATTTCAGTAAGGCTTTTGACTGTGTGAATCACAATATACTTCTTGCAAAGCTGAAATCTTTTGGCTTCTCTCGGAGTGCTTTTTCCTGGTTCAAATCCTACCTTTCCAGGCGTACACAGAGAGTGGTCCTCGCGGATGGCTCCTCTCAGACTGGAAAACGGTAGAAAGTGGAGTACCTCAGGGATCTGTCTTAGGTCAACTATGCTTCCCGATTTATATAAACGATGTTTATAATGAATTTCAAAATTGTTCTGTTCATATATACGCTGTTGACCTCCAAGCCTACTTTCACCTCACGCCTAACACTGCATGCGATCGTATACATCTGTTTAATGAAGCCATTGACAGGCTTTGGGAATGGGCCCTAAATCATAATCTTAACTTTATCATACCTAAAACACAACTTATATCCATTGGATATGCAAAACTTCTAAATTCAGTAGATTTTAATTCACTACCACCCATCAAGATACTAGATAATAATATTAAATATAGAAACACTGTCAATAATCTCGGAGTGATATTTGATAGAACACTGTCGTGGGCAGAGAATACGTCTAATGTGGTAAGGAAGGTTGTATCAACTATGCATCTCCTGAAAAGAACTGTTTCTTACACCCCACCTAACATACGTAAGCTCTTCGTCCAAACTCTCATCTTTCCAATCATTGATTATGGCTCTGCTGTATACAATGATTTACCAGAAACACAGAACATCAAATTGCAAAGAGTCCAGAATGCATGTGTTCGGTACATTCTGGATGTAAGGCGAGATGAACATATCACACCTTACTACGTGCAGCTGAAATGGCTGAAACTCCATGAGCGAAGGCAGCTATCAGTTGCCATTCTGACACATAAAATATTACATACCAAGACCCCGTTATATCTTTACAATGCATTTACACCAATGCATTCTGTTCATAATCGAGAAAATAGATAGCCTACACAAAATTAACACTCCAGATTCCTATACACCGAACATGAAACTCAATAAATCTTTTGTTTGCACCGCTTCGATTTGTATAAGTTCGTCAACATTGCAAGCAATGCAGCTCTCTAAAGACGTCTTTCATCCTGCTTCTTTGAGCAGTATACCTCTCACGTTTGATTACTGCATTATGTTAAAATACTATATTTTTAGTTCAATTATAACATCAGGACAATAGCTGGCAACGAAACTACTTTAATATCTTTTCTTGTATATGGTGTTTGCTTTTCAGGCTGATACTGTGTATCTATGCACTCTTTTGTGTATAATTTTTCCATTATTAATGTTCTTCTTCTTCTTCCTTCGTTACGGCCAATTAAGGACCACGTCATGTCAACTGTTTTTTCTGCATTTTAATGTTGGCCCAGTACTCCCTCATTCGCAATCGATGTTGCACCTTTCTCTCTGTCGTCCACGCCTTCCCGCTGTTTAGCTTCGGCTTAAGTTGAAAACTCCGATGTTTCTGAAGTTTTTCCATAAGTGGGCCACCGCTCCTGGATATCTTCTCGTGTTATCCCAGTCTCCAATAGATCTTTCTCTACTTCACTGAACCGCTTTGCCTTTTTCTCACGGAGAAAAACAAAAATTCTGTTGGATAGCCGTGTTGATTTCATTCGTGTTATATGTCCATAAAAAGAAATCCTCCTTTTCCTCATCACGTCAGTTATTTTCTCTACGTGAGTGTACAACTCGTGGTTGTGGCGTCTTCGGGAGTCGCCGCGTTCTTTGACTGGACCCAGGATTTTCCTCAATATCTTCCTTTCCTTGGTCTCCAGTTTTTCCATTATGCCTTTTCTATTCATGGAGAGACATTCCGCTGCATACAAAGCTTCTGGCCGGATGACCGTGCAGTAGTGCTTCAGTTTTGCATTCAGGGATATAGATCTTTTGTTGTATATATTCTTAGATGGTAAGCCATTTCAATTTTATTCAACATTATTAATGTTATTATTATTATTATTATTATTACTACTATTACTATTAAATAAAAATGATCAGATACGCCATCTTGTTCAAGTAGAACAATCTCTTAATGAGATCTGTGTTGAAGCCAGGCTGAAATGGTTCGGTCATCTCAAAAGAATGGACACACAAAGGACAGCTAGAGTGTGGTTTGAGAAAGAACTGAAAGGCACGAGAGCAAGAGGTCGACCGCGGAAGAGGTGGATCGACCAGGTTAGAAATTACCTTGCAGGGAGAGGTCTGGATTTGCAGCAGGTCGTGGAGGGGGAAACATTCTTGGAGAGAACGAAATGGAGAGCGCTCCTTCACCGCACCTGGGAAACTGGAGCCGGTTCATGTTGATGATTACTATTATTGTATTATTACTGTCTTTTTGTTACTATCATTGTTAGACTATTATTATTTATTGAATGTAAGTGATTTTTTTGAATTTTATAAGTCCTAATCTTATTTTATGTAGGGCGCTACTGTAAAGGAGCTCTTAAGCTCTAAGTGTAGCCGTGGAAATCAATCAATCAATCCACCCCCAACTGTCGGTGTGTTTGTCATTTTTTCATCTTTCAATCCTTCTTTTCCTGTCAATTGATTGTTAGTATTTGCATCCAGAATTAAGATGCATAACGCTTCAATCAGGAGTGCAGGACATGCACTGAAAATTCGATATCATCGAGTACGGTAATCTACTTATACAGTGATGCTGATTAAGATGTTTTGTCAAGCAGATGCTACATTACTTACCTTCTTCACACTCACGACCAATGAATCCAGCAGGACAGTGGCAATCCTCACCAGCGTGAAGCCTCACACCTGCATGTTTACATGGCGACAACGTTGGCTCTGCAAGATATGTACAATAATTTAGCTCCAAAACACACACAAAAGAAAAACTTGCATGGGAGAAAGAAAATGGATATTTGCTCATATTTTGAAAGAAAACTATTCTTATTTTAAAAGTAAAGCAAGCTTACTTTGTTTAAAAGAAATAACTATTGTTTAATGAAGCAACTGTTATAAGACAAGATTCAGCATAGGAGGACTGTAGAACACTGCAGGGTCTCAAGTTCGAGGTTTCGTTTTAATTTCTGTGGGTATTTGTATTCCTTTTTAATTATTTAATTACCGTATATCCTCCATACAATGTAGACCTAGTGGCTATATATAACTGCCGTATTATCTTTGCCAATACTGTAGTTTCTTGTAGCATTGTTATGAGGTCAATAGTTACTGCCTCAGTGCTAGAATTCTACCTGGACATATTACTGTATGAAGTAATCTATTCTTGTTCAAAATTTACAGAAACTTCTTCCAGAATCTTTAAAATTACTGATAAAATTTAAAAAATCAATACAATTTATTGCAAGTGGGGCTTTTGCCCCGCGGGCAAATACATATATACATGTAAGTACACAAAAGAGTCAAATTACAAACAACTCGATTAACATAACACCACTAACCAAATAATATACATGAGCGCATTTGTAGTGTGGATGCTTAATGAAATAATAAATATATCTTGGCATCCAACATGTTTATTAATGCTATATCTACATGAAATCATACAAGTATAAAGTCACATGGTTTGCCATTAATGAAGGAAGCACAAAGATGCTCCCATGGTGCTACACAAGATTCGAGAAAGCACTTTGAAGGGTACATCATAGGTAGGCTGTAAGGGTTTACGAACTGCATCGTGGCGCATGAATACATACGAGTTCGGGATGAACGATTGTGGTTTTTGCTGAATTGTGACATTTTTACAAGGAGTAAACACTTTTCACTTCACTCTTTGGTCAACAGTCACCAGTCGCCACATACTCCCTCCCCAGTGACAGGGGAGAGATACATAGCTGGAAAGCGAACAGTTCGTCCAGAGCGGGTACAGTGGTTTTCAGACTTAGGAGATGGAAGAATTGGTCCATCATCTTGATGGAGATGAGTGGTTTGCTGTTTGGTAGTCTGGGATGGGCACAGTTCACTTAAGAGGAAGGCAGGCTGAAGTCTGTCAATTTATATGGTTTGGTCACTTGTAGGCATCTCAATTAGAAAATGTTTATTGGTTCGAGAAAGCACTTTGAAGGGTCCATCATAGGTAGGCTGTAAGGGTTTGCGAACTGCTTCGTGCCGGATGAATACATGAGAACACATTCCGAGTTTGGGATGGACGAATGTATTTTTTGCTGAATGGTGACCTGGGTGAACTGGGCGTAGGGATTTGATATGTTCCTTGAGCTTCAGAGTGAATGAAGGTAAATCTGTCACTGGTGTTTCTTCAATGAAATCTTCTGGTAATCTCACAGCTTTTCCATAAAGAAGTGTGGCTGGAATTGAGTCCAAGTGAGGAATAACTAAGGATCGCATTCCAAGAAGCACTGTTGGGAGTTGAGGCATCCAGTTGCTGGAGAGTTGTGTCCGGAGTGCAGCTTTCAGTTGACGATGCCAACGTTCAATGGTAGGCTGTTGTTTTAATGCGGTGAATACCTAGAAGAGTGAACAGTCGATCTGTCTGCCTCGCTCAGTAGTTATGGTGGATGGTACACCAAAGCGGGCTATCCACAAGTGCAATAGGGCATAAGCCACTGTTTCAGCCGTAATGTCCTTCATGGGAGTAGGTTCAGGCAACTAGAAAAGCGGTCAATGATTGTGAGAAAGTATGAGAGTCCTTCGGACGGAGGGAGTGGTCCAACGATGTCCTGGTTGATCTGGGAAAAGCGTCGGTCCACTGGTTCGTAAGTTCCAATCGGGCTGGCAGTGTGCCTCGTGACCTTGCATCGTTGGCAAGCAACACAAGTTTTTGTCCAAAGATTGACATCTTGTTTGAGAGATGGCCATACATAGCGTTGTTGGACGAGCTTGATAGATGCATTAATACCTGAGTGAGCCATATCGTGTAATGCTTGAAATGTAGGCTTACGAAACTGACTGGGTAAAAATGGTCCTGTGGATGCGTCAACCAGTAATTTAGCTCATGTGGGTAAGGTAACCGTCTTGAACTGAAGGGTTGTTTTTTGGACTGTTGTAGTCGGTGAAGTTCCTCGTCAGATTCTTGGGCTTTTGCGACTTCATCGAATGACAGTTGTGTTGATATGGAAATTGAAGAAATGCGAGAACAGAAATCTGCCGGGATGTTTTCACTCCCACGGAGATACCTCAAATCAGTTCTGAACTGGCTAATGAATTCTAGTTGACGAAGTTGCCTTGGTGACGCTTGATCAAGTCGTTGGTGAAAGGCATACGTCAGAGGTTTGTGGTCAGTGTAGTGGCTGAAGTTTCTTCCCTCGAGTAAGTGACGAACAGGCTGCCAGTAATTTGCAGTCATAGGTGCTGTAGGCCTACGTCTTTTGTGTATCAGATAGTTTCTTGGAGAAGAATCCTAGAGGTTCAAGGTGATCATCACGGACTTGAAATGTTAGATAGTTTTGTCATCAATTGCTTCTCTTGGCGAACTTCTGACGGGAATTTCAAAACGGATTAATCTGTATATACGTGATTCTATTTAACTATTTGCGTTCGAAACGCGATTGACTCACCCTACTCTACAGAGAAATATCCTCAAAACCAAAAGTGAGTAACAACTCCATTACAAGTACAATAGTGTTATACCCTGAGGTCCCCACAGGGTACAACTACAAATACGACTGCAACTACCCCCCTATCAGCCCCCTACTCAACAAGCTTCACCCCCAGTCTCACACCTAAGGCCATAAAGAAAGCAACAGCTACAACTATCTAATTACAACTTTTCCATAACAGACCTAGCAAGTTAGCTACAACCATGTAGCAATTCTTACTACATCATTGCTACACTACCAAAACACAGGCAGCAAGTGCTAAGTAGATTAACTATGTGTTAGCAGAAACAAATCTTATAAATAGTCCTTTACCCCAAAGGAAGGGGTCTGTCTGCAAAACCACCAGCCCACGATCAAGCCAAAGGCTATAGGCGCCGACCAACTGATCCAGGTGAGTGTGTACAAGGGTATCTCCATAGCTATTTCCTTCCCATAAACCATACCTTCAGAACTTTGTAAGCATCTTCACCATTTATTATAAACCGCACTTCACTAAACACAATTAGTGAAGCTTGCTCACATCTTTACAATCTCACAATTAAACCTTCTAAATTTCATTACAATTTGCTTCCTGACTACTTTATTAAACGCCTACCACAATTCACCGCTTGTCAACCAACATTCAGATTCTGCTGAGTCAAGTTTATCGATAAGCTGCTTGCCATCATAACATTGTAGCAGAGCTGTCCTCACGTACACCAGCAAGGTCGTCTAGTCAGCACTCCGCTTTCTAAGCAGCTCTGCCGCTCTTCGCTTGTAATTTTCTAGCTGCCACACTTATTTAGAGAACTGGATTCATTAACAATTAGTGTTTAGGGATCCTTTCAACCCCCAAAAATTACTCAAGTCGTCAAGCATCTAAATATCGCAGCCCCTAACAATTGATCAAGCCGTTAAGTAGATTTCAACCATCGAGGGCGGCATTCACCCCCGTAATCAACACAGTTAGGGAACTAAATAAATTCCAACCCCTAACAATAGTATGACTTACCCCATCATTAGTCAGATTCTTGTACTTGTTCTATGAGAGGACCTAAATTAAAAAGTTCACAAGGAAATAAAAATGTTGGAAGACCAGCATCAATAATACCTCTTTTTTGCATAGAGATTAGGAAGAAATAAAGAAAGGCATACCCCAGTGGAAATATTTATTTACCCTTATTAGTAAGCACTCATAACAAAAAATAATTCTGGGGAATAATAATGTTATTCATTTCTATAGTAAATTTACAACACTATTAAAATTCATTTTACACATTATAAGGAAAGTGCTTAGGGAAGATGCCTCCTACATTTTAATTTTAATTTGCTATTCAACGAAGAAACATTAAAAAAGTGTTCAATCTCCTATTAGCCAATGATTATGGCTGCTGACATTATTAGCTTTATAGGGGAAAGTGGACTAGGTTAATAACTGACAAGTGATTATTTCAGTTTAAAAACAAAACATTTTACAATTCGAATGCAAACTGCAGTGTGTAAGTGAATAGTTTGGTTCATTTTTATGTTTAACTTATATTTGGATCCTATCCAATAAGTATAACTGTGTGTTAAAGGAATATGCCCTTGACGTCCACCCCTCAAAAGGGCAAACACAAGTGATGCGCTTTACATTCGAATCCAGATCACGAAGCAAAACAAATTTATTTCTTCAACTTTCTCTAGGTCTTGTGAAAGAAACACGAGTTGTGAAGTTTGAACAGGAGATAATTGGGTTTACCACAACATAGCAATAATCCAATGGTGGTTCTGTAACAAAATACAAATTATTAGGCAGGAGAAAGAGAAGCCAGGGCAGCTAACACTTACTTATAGTTAAACGGTTCACTCTAGTAACAAGTAGGCGATATAACCTGATGTCATATATAAGGAAAATTACCTACAAATTACTTCTGAAGCAGTAGTGTAGACAGTGATACAGCACAACAGTGGCTGCAGCAATCAGAGTGGTTGTGATAGTTACAGGGTGAGCCAAACAGCCTGGCAAGATACAGTATCTTGAGAAACTATTACAACCACATGTAGGGCAAGCGTTAGTTAGTTAGTTAGTTAGTTAGTTATTGTTGTTTTAAGGGGCGGAACTACGAGGTCATCTGCCCCTCTTAACACAGATTAAAGAATACAAATTTTGAATTGAATTTAAAATTTTGAGGTGGACATCTAAATTTAAAAAGACCAAAAATTAATAAAACAAAAACAAACAACTAAATAAAAAATAAAAGTTATAAAAATAAACAAAAATTACGGAAAAAACAAAACATTATCATTCAAAAACGAACAAGTCGTTGAGTCAATGTTCACTGGAATATTTAGATTGCTGGCCCTAACCCACTCTCACTTATAAAGCGGATAACGCGATCAGCAGCCACCGCGTCATCGGCTAATATAAGTTCGAGTGTCGTCTGCAAACCAAGGTTTCTTCGTAAGTCAGCAAGATCCACACACTCGGTAAAAATGTGGGCCACGGTGAATACGGCTCTACAGGTACAAAGTGGGGGGTCTTCCCTTCTCATTACGTACGAGTGGGTGGATCTTGTATGACCTATCCTTAGCCTACACAAAATGACGGACTCTCTCCGGGACCGGAAGGAGCTCCGCCACACGCGAGTTGTTCCCTTGATCGCTCTCAGTTTACTGGGCAGTGGGTCAGCTAGCCACTGACTCTCCCAAAAAGCCAGAACTTGTAGGCGTAACTGAGAGCGAATATCTCTAGCGGGTACCTCCATTGGTCGAGGTGGTAGTGATACCGCCTCTTTTGCAGCTTGATCTGCTAACTCATTTCCCACAATTCCCATGTGGCTTGGAAGCCACAGAAAGGTGATTCGAATGTCAGCGTGGCACAGCCCGGCTAGTAGGTCGTGGATTCGCTGCACTAGGGGGTGTTGCGGGAAACATGTAGCAATTGACTGCAACGAACTCAAAGAGTCGGTACACACGAGAAAGTGGATTCGAGCATCCTGTAGTGCAAACTGCAGAGCTTCATAGATGGCAACGAGCTCCGCAGTAAACACACTACAGGCCTCAGGCAAAGAGATCTTGGTATTTGCACCATCAATAACGTAAGCACAACCCACTTTCTCGTCCACCTTCGAACCATCCGTGTAGAGAATGCCAGCGTCCGGAAATTGGTGAACTATGCTGTGGAACTGCCTCCGGTAAACGGAGGCATCCGTGTTCACCTTAGGACCTCGGTGCAGATCTAACCGAATTTCCGGACGCGGGACTTGCCACGGAGGCACCTCGCTAGATGTCCGGATCATACAGGGACCTACAGCCACTCCTATTTCAGTACACGAGCTATCAAGTCTAATACCAACCGGCCGAGTGGCACGAGGCCGGTTGGCGTAACCCTGGTGGTTTTGGGTACCGAAGAGAGCTTGATAGGTCGGGTGTTGCGGCATTTGACGCACATTGGCAGCATATGCTAAAAGCATATGTTGGCGTCTATAATTTAAAGGTGGAACACCCGATTCGGCGAGTAGGCTGGGTATCGGGCTGGTCCGGAAGGCACCGGTAGCCAGCCTAACGCCACTATGGTGGATACTGTCCAGCATTTTCAAGGTTGCCGGCCTTGCTGAACCGTATGCCGCAGAACCATAGTCTAGCCGGGACAGGACGAGGGCTTGGTAGAACCGTAGCAGCACCGCACGGTCAGCCCCCCAAGTAGTGCCACTAAGAAACCTGAGCATGTTCAGTTTCCTGAGACATGTCATTTTCAATTGCCGTATATGGTGCTGCCACGTTAACTTGCTGTCAAAATGGAGCCCCAGGAAGCGATAAGTGTCAACCAACGGCAACGCAGCATCCCTGAGATGTAGTTCAGGGTGTAAATGTAGCCTCCGGAGCCGACAAAAATGGACGACGGAGGTTTTCGCTGCTGAAAAACGAAAACCCCGGTCGTGAGCCCACCTGTCGACCCGGTTGATAGCTAGCTGCAATTGCCGTTCCACGACTGCCATACTTCCAGAGCTGTAATGCAGAGCTAAATCGTCTACATACAGCGATGGAACTACCGCGGACCCGGCGGCGGCAACAATGCCATTAATGGCAATCGCGAACAAGGTGACACTCAGCACTGAACCCTGAGGAACTACATTTTCTTGGGTATAGTATTGCGATAATGTCCTACCGACCCTTACACGGAAGAGTCGGACGGACATGAAATTCGCAATGAAAGTCGGTAAGTTACCACGGAGTCCCCACTTGTGAAGGGCAAGCGTATTGCCACATAAATAATTCAGCTCACCTCAAGCAAAAATGAATGTAAGAAAATCAACATCCAACCAGAGGACATTCCCAATAGATTAGACGTGGTGTAACTTTTAACTAAGGTTCGGGTTAAATAAACCATATGTTACATGAGATCCATCAACCACCTGATATTACCACTCTATTCACCTACTGTGTCACTAAATAATATTTTCAATGGTAAAACTGTTTCTATGTGCAAATAGATGGAGAAGCTATGGGTAGTCCTATAATATTCAATAGGGATATCCTGAACAGATAGCTCACAGGTACTATGTGGGATCATTTTCTTGTTCTTTAGTTCAAATAACATTTGCAAATAACACACAATAGGCTGTTACACACGCTTTAGAATGAAAATGTATTGTATCAACTTTTTATTCCTCAAATTCGATGCGTATAGAATACCAACGGAAGACAAATCAATTGAGTCCCACTTAGAACAGTCATGACATCAGGCTGAAAAGTTTCGCATAAGATATCCCTATTCACCAGGAAACTAGAATCGAACAGTTGCTTTCCGTGTTACGACGTGTTGGTAATCAGGAACCAAGACCGCAGCCTGTCACACAAGGTCTATTGGAAGCCTACCATCATAGACAGATATTTACACAAGGAATCCAACCACCGCCCCAGTCACAACAGAGGGGTTATCGAAACGCTCATATACAAAGCTAAACGCCTATCGCAAGAATAAAACCTATGACTGATTATGTGGCTCAGCAGTACCGTTCTTGCCTGCTGTGCTCAAGGTTGCGTGATTGAATCCAGACGCAGGTAGTTTGCAGTTGAGAGTGCGGAAATGCTGGGGAGACTTGTCAATAGATTTACTGGCACATTAAAGATCCCCTTCAGGGCAAAATTCCGGCACCATGGCATCTCTAAGAGATGCCATAGTTAAAAGGAACGTAAAACCAAAATCATTATTATTAAAATAATCTACAGGGGGAAATAGAGATTGTTTATTTTACGGGCTGCGACATCGAGGTCATATTGCCCCGTGTATTTGTGTGTGTGTGTGTGTGGAATTCGTATGATAACCTGTGTTATTGTGGGGGCTGTATTACTGTATTTGTAAATTAGGGATGAGAATGGTATGGAGGCGGCCGTGGCCTTAAGTCAGGAACCATCCCAGCATTTGCCTGGGGTTGGTTGGTTCCTCAGTTAAGGGGCTGCGACAATGCGGTCATGTAGCCCCGTGTACTTTGGGTGTGTGTAGAATCTGTCTGATAACCGGTGTTAATTGTGATGGCTGTATTAGTGAGTGTATTTTTTTTTAAATTCAAGTAAGGACTGCAACTTTGAAATTTACAAATAGTTCCTACTTTTGCCGCCAAACGCCACCGTCAACGACTACTAGGCTTAGTTCAGAACTTAGCTACTAGACGCCACCGCAGTCGGCTCTTGGCAACGAACGTAGAAACTTAAGAGCGTTGTTACATTTCTAACCTATACAATTTAGCTTCCCACAGGTGTAGTTAGTGGAAGGTTCTTTAACATGCCATAAATCTATGACATGGGACCGCCGGCTTTACTTCCCCTCCGAAGGAAAGCATACTGAGGGATTTTTAACGCTCTTAAAAATCCGACGGCTTCGGCCGGGTTTGAACCCGCTATCTTGGGCACAGAAGCTCAGCATGCTACCAACTACGCCACCGAAGCCGCCTTGCCAGGGGTAGATGTGGGGAATCCACCAAAAAGCACTTCCAGGATGGCTGAGTGTACACTGTTGCAGCCCTCGCTCCAGAATTAAAATTTCTTGTCAGAGCCGGGAATCTAACCTATCCTAACCCGGACCTCAGCAGTTAAAAGAATTTTGTTCTTCCGGATTTGGTCTCCTCGAGTATTACCCTAAAATTACCGTAGGCCTACTGTACAGTATATAACTTTTGTTGTGCCACCAAGTGAAGGATACAGAGTTTGGTTTGTGGTTGGTTCCTCGGTTTAGGGGCTGCGACAACGCGGTCATGTAGCCCCGTGTACTTTGGATGTGTGTAGAATCTGTCTGATAACCGGTGTTAATTGTGATGGCTGTATTAGTGTGTGTTATCTGTTTTTAATTCACGTAAGGACTGCAGACATTCAATTTTCAAGCAGTTCCTACTTTGGCTACCAAACGCCACCGTCAAAGACAACTAGTTCTTCACTTGGTTACTAGATGCCACCGCAGTTGGCTCCTGGCGACGAACGTTAGAACCTAAGAGCACTAGTCATATCTAACCTATAATTTAGCTTCACACAAGTGTAATTAGTGGAAGGTTCTTCTACATGCCATAAATCTATGACATGGGACCGCCGGCTTTACTTCTCCTCCGAAGGAAGGCATACTGAGGGATTTTTAAATACAGAGTTTTACACATGATATGGGTATGGGTATACATTTCAATTCCAAAGCAAAAAGTGGGGGTAGTATAGATTGTAATACCGTTCACTACAAAATGGCTACATCCTACATCCATGACGTCATGAACGGCACTAAAGGTTTAATCGATGCATACATGTTAAATCTTCTGTGTTTACAAGGTTTTACATTTAAACACAAACCTAACCTGGGATTTACGCCCTACACCCCTTTGTATGTAGCACAAGCAGTAATTTCGTCCAGACAGTGATGGAACCTAGTAGCGGGCAATGGTTTCAACCAGACAGTGATCTAACCAGGCAGTAGGCAATGGTTTCGACCAGAGAGCGGTCTAACCTGGATGAGTAAACTATATCATTTCCAGATCTATTTTGAATCATTACAGAAGGTATTTATGGCTAATTTCAGTAGTTTAGAAAAAGTTATCGTGGGTTCTCGTCTCCTTCACTGTTACTCATAAATCAGTCACTTACGGTACTGCAAGAATAATGCCCCCTTCAATTATTGTATACAGAAATGCGCTGTATTTTCTAAACAATTACTAAGCTACAGTATGCATATCTCAATACTCTACAGACACCTACATGTTGTGCTTTAAGTCTCAAGGAGGACATTTTAAACACCCCTCCAGAGACTGGAAATAATTAACCATACACGCAGAGTTAACAAATTTGCATATTGGTACAGATGGGGTTAAGTTAATTACCGTACCTGGATGTAGTCTAACATGTCCTTGTCTTACAGGGCCTTAGGCCTAATATTCCCAGGAGGTCCGAGTTCACTTCCCCTAAGATACAGAGGTTCTCCGAGTTCTACTATGCTTCATCTCATTCCTAATTTGAATGTTGTATCTGGCAATAAGAAAACAGAACTTGAGAAATTATACGTAAACTGAACCCTCAATACGCCTAGATATTAAGAATATCTGAAATCAAGGCATTGCTCAATTATTTTATGTGCACCATATAAATAAATAAATAAATAAATAAATAAATAAATATAGCCTAGATAATCCCATAAGGGCAAAGACCTCCTGCGAGCAGGGACGTGCTCTGGTTTAAACTCGTTAGGCGAGCAAGTCCTAAGGAGTGGTGTACAAGTTTTCACTCCACTTGTTACACTTCACTGTAGTTCACTTCACTACGCTACATTTCACTTCGCATTACATCTTCCTCTCTAGAATGAGGGGTGGGGGGGGGGGGGGGGGCAATTGTCGTGTCTTCGTATGTGCTTATTTGTTGTCGTTTACCTTGTGCGTTGTTTGGCTTGTAACAGGTTGCAGAAGTGTATCTTTCATGTCATAGGTGTGCTGTCTACCAGTATATTTCGTTGTTGAAGATCTCTTTCTCTACCCTTCTTATAGGTCCATACGTCTCCATTCTTTTCTCTCCCTTGCTATCCTCCTCCAGTGTTTGCCTATCTTCCTTACGATTGAGTCTTTCCAGCGGGTCCTCTGTCTACCTACGTTCCTTCTTCCTGTCCTGGGGTCCCATACCGTTAGCTTGTGCGTCCATCGATCGTCTTTCATTCTGGCCACGTGGCCTCCCCACTTCCATTTTAGCCTGCCAGCTGTTGTCACGGCATCTTTCATGGCAGTTCTTCTTCTTATCTCCTCGTTTCGTAATCTGTCCCTCAAGGAAACTTGAAGTATCTTCCGTTCCATTTTGCATTGACATACCTGGATTGTTTGCCTTAGCTTCTCTGTTAAAGCCCAGGTTTGACAGCCGTATTTCTAGCACTTCTGACTTGAGACTTGTCTTCTGGGATTTGTCTACCAATATACATTTTAAGGACCAGAATTTCTTCCATGCTTGTCCAACTCGTCTCTTGATTTCCATCTCCTGGGAGCAGTCAAATGACAGGTTTTGTCCAAGATAGACGTATTCCTGTATGTACGCTAGTGGTTTGCCATTGATGAGGATTTGTACTTCCAGTGAGTTGGTCATCAGTTTTGTTTTTAGGGGGTTCATAGATAGACCTACTTCTTCACTGACAGTGTCCAGCTCCGCTAGCATTTGTTCCAAGTCTGTTGTCGATTTTGCTGGCAGTGCAATATCGTCTGCGAACCGTAAGTGTGTCAGCCTTTCCCCGTTTATTTCGATGCCGTATTTGTTGTCCCATTCCAGCTTTCTAAATTGGTTCTCCAGTAGGCTTGCGAACAAATTTAGTGAGAGGATGTTCGCACCCTCCCTCTCCGTTCTTACCCTCGTTTGGCAGCCTTCGTAGAGCTTTTCCAGTAGTCTGACATATCTCTTTTGTATGCCTTGGCTTCTCAATGCCTCTGGCACACAACTATGCTCCACAGAATCGAAGGCTTTGTCATAGTCTAGGAATGCAATGTATAGTTCGAGATTAAATTCCTGCGTTTTTCCAAGAGCTGGTTCATTGCTTGCAGGTGGTCAGTTGTGCTAAAGCCTGTCCTAAACCCGGCTTGTTCCATTGCCTGATTTTCATCTAGTAGTTTAGACATCCTTCTAGTCATGATTTTCGTGAAAAGTTTGTAGAGACTGGCCATTAAACTGATTGGTCTGTAATTAATAATGTCATCTTAAGCGCCTTTCTTGTGAAGCAGAACAATAACGCTCTGTTTCCATTCTGTTGGAATTTCTTCTGTTTCAAGTATCATGTTGAATAGCCTTGTTATCACTTCTATGAGATCCTCGCCACCCATTTTCAGATATTCGTTGTAGATGGCATCCTCTCCGGGGCAGTTTTCGCTTTTCGCCTCCTTTATTGCTGCTCTGACTTCACTGGTCATGATGGGAGGAATTTCTTCGTCGTGTAGTGCCTCCATCCCCTTATTGCTCTGGTCGGAATCACTTCTTTGGTGTGTACTGGAGTACAGCTCTCTGTAGATGCCTGTGGCCTGTTTCGTTATTTCTCCTTTGTTGCTTGTCTTTTACCTCTTTTGTCCTTCACGACAAGCATCCTCTGTTTGTCTGGTGCTAGTTCTTTTCTCATCTTTCTTATTGATTTTGATTCTTCTGCGTACTTTCTGATGATTTCCGTGTTGTGGTCTCTAATGTCCTTTCTAATTTCCCTTTTTGCGCGCTTATTCAGCTGCCCGTACCCTAACTTTCTCTGGTTGTTATCTACAGCTTGTTGCAACTTCTACGCTGGACTGAAAGAGCTGTATAGACCGGTCCGATCATTATCAGGAACCTTGAAAGCTGTTGATAACTCCACCATTCTTACAGACAGCCAGGACATCTCGAAAAGATGGAAGGAGCACTTCAGTGCACTCTTGAACCGCAGTTCTGCTGCTGCTGCCGATTTTCTTCAGCATGTCCCTCAACATATTACCCAACCCTGGATGGACACTCCTCCAAACTTTAAAGAGTTTATCAAAGCTCTCAGCAGAATGAAAACAGGGAAGGCTCCAGGATCAGACACCATTCCCCTTGAACTCATTCAATGTGGAGGCTTACCTCTAAAAACCAGGCTTTTCTATCTGATTCTTCTAATTTGGGAAACCAAAAATGTTCCTGCTAACCTGAAAAACTCCAGAATAGTTACAATCTTCAAGAAAGGTGATCGCGGTATCTGTGGCAACTACCGTGGTATTTCCCTGCTTGCCATAGCTGGAAAAATATTTGCTCGAATCTTACTAAATCAACTTCAGGCTGTTTCGGAGAAGTTACTACCTGAATCTCAGTGTAGATTTCGGGCCTCTCGTGGTACAATCGACATGATCTTCTGCGCAAGACAATTCCAAGAGAAGTGCAGAGAACAAATGACACCTCTGTTCTTAGTGTTCTATGACCTGGAAAAGGCCTTTGATACGGTTCCTCGTAGCGCTATGTGGATGGTTTTGAGGCACTTTGGATGCCCCAAATATTTTGTTAGTTTGATCCAAGCTCTCCATGATGGGATGGTTGGTCAGGTATCATATCAGAATGATAACTCAGAGGAATTTCCAATTACAAATGGGCTCAAGCAAGGGTGTGTACTTTCACCTAAACTTTTTGCCCTGTACCTGGCAGCTATGCTTTATGAGACATCGCCTGAAAACAACTCAGGTGTGGAAATTAAATATCGGTATGATGGGGGCTCTTCAACCAGGCCAAACTCCTCTCCAAAAGATTAACCTGTTCCACTCGGATCACAGAATTGCAATATGCAGATGGCAATGCTTCTCCAGCCCACACACCAAAAGAGCTTCTACAGTCTGCCAACTGTTTCAACAGAGCTTATGAACGTTTTGGCCTGACTGTCAACATTCAGAAAACCAAAGTGCTAACTCAGCCTGCTCCTAGAACCATCCCCCCAGATTTTGATATCAACCTATCTGGCTCAGCTCTGGAAAAGGTAGAACAGTTCTCGTACCTTGGTAGTATTCTATCAGCGAACTGTACTTCTGAGAAGGATGTGGAAAACAGAATACAGGCTGCCCTTGTGGCTTTTGAACGTCTCTCACATCGTGTATTTCTGAAGAAAGATCTAAGTATTTGTACGAAAGTATTGGTGTACCAAGCTGTTGTTATTTCTACGCTACTCTACGGATGTGAAACCTGGACCCTATATCGCTGGTACATCATGAAACTGGAACGCTTTCATCAACAAAAAGTTAGATCAATCATGAACATCAAATGGGATGACTATGTAACTAAAATAGTAGTCCTTGAGAAAGCAATGATAAACAGTATTGAAGCCTCCATTGTTGGTCATCGGCTTAGATGGGCAAGCCATATCCGTCGTATGAGTGACAGCAGACTACCTCGTCAAATCCTGTACAGTGAACTCAACACTAGCAAGAGGCCATGTGGTGCTCCTTTAAAACGATATAAAGACCAACTCAAGCAGACCATGAGAAGAGTAGAGATAAATCCAAAAACTTGGCATACTCTTGCACTGGATCGCCCCCGCTGGCATGCTACCATCTCAGCTGCAGTTGCACAGTTTAAGCAGGAACGTCGAAGACAGGAAGAGGAAATTCGCCAGAGTAAGAAGATACGGCAAACACTACCACGTCCTCCCCCTCCATCGGATGCAACATATGTGGTCGCATGTTCTATGCAAGAATTGGCCTGATAAGCCATCAGCGCCAACTTCATCTCCTGGACTAAAGATTATGGAACTGCAGGTGAGAGGCGTAAACTCGGATACGAGTATCGGCCAACGACGACGATCTTCAGCTTGTGCTTTCAATATTTCCCTTTCCTCAATTAGGATTTTGGTACTGTCTTTGAGCTTATCGCATCGTCCCTTCTTACTTCTTGGTTTTGTTGAGTCGTTAGATGCAGATGTTATACATGTTATGACTTCTGTGTAGAGGTGCTGTGTGTTTAGGTGGTTTTGTTGTTTCATGTGATTTAGATTTTTCTGGATCTCTTAGGCGTATCTGGTTGATCTGTGCAGGGCTAGTTTTCCTGGTCTTGAAGTACGGCCGTGTATTCTTCTTTATTGTCAGCTTTAAGCGCACCATTCTATGGTCGGTGTCGAATTTTATCCCGTTGATCACTTGAATATCCGTTACTTCCTTTAAGTTGTCGGTAAGTATAAAGTCAATTTCGTTTTTTGTCCTGCCGTTCGGGCCTCTCCATGTTCATCTACTCTCTGGCATTTTCTTGAAGAAATTGTTCACAATTTTCATGTTATGTCCTTGAGCAAACTGGATCAATCTGTCTCCTCTCTCACTTCTAGTTCCTTATCCGTATGTTCGTCTGTATGTTCCTTGATTCCCACTTTACTGTTAAAGTCCCTCATTACTAACGTTCTTTGTGTTTTGAAGTTGTCCAGCGTGTCTTCTAGTTGCTCGTAAAACTTTTCAATTTCTTCCTCTGTGCTGTTCTCTGTGGGGGCATAGATTTGTATAATTACGATGGTATTCCCTTCTAGATCTAAGGACAGTAGCGCAATTCTCTCTGAGATTCCCTGAATTTCCTGAATGTTGTTTTTAAGTGATTCTTGATCATGAAGCCCACTCCTTTTTGGCCTTTGGTTTCACCGATGTAGCTGAAGATGTCTCCATTCAGTTTTTCTCGGATTCCTTCGCCGAGTTGTCTTACTTCACTAAGTCCTAGTATGTCGTACTTTATGTTTAAGAGAGTATTTTCCAGTTCAAGTTCCTTGTCTTCTGTTCTCAGAGACCTTACGTTGAGTGTGGCAAGTATTAGTTCTTTGTTGGTTACCGCCGGATGCTTGATCACAGTGTGGCGGTCAGCTCCTCGTTTTTTAGATCCTCCCAATTAATCCATTGACCGTTTAGGAGGATCTTCTGGTAGCCCACTTTCACCTCGCTGTTACCTTTGCTCCTCTCCTACCTGGCTATCTGGCTTAGTTTTGATTGTACTGCTCTTCCGTTCTTGGCGAGGGCGTCATCTACATAGAGGTCTTGTGTCTAGTTTTTCTTGTGTTCTGTTGTCCACATTTTCTATTTTCCGTTCAAGGGCATCGTTTATTTAACGTGAATTTTCTTCTGTTGTCCTTAGTTCTTGTTTGATGCTATTTATTTCCTAATTTGTTTCCCTTCAAAAGTCTTCATTTTGTTTCTTTAAGTTTTGAAGCTCTGTTAGGTTTTCAGAAAACATGTATTTCACTTCTTTTGTTTCCTTCCCTTGGGTTTGTTGGTTTACTGCTTGAGTCTCTTCTTCAGAGCTTTGTGAGCGGTACCTTGTGGGAGCTTTTGACTTCCGTTTCTCGCGTGCTTCTTTGTTTTCTAATTTCGAAAAGGGTTTCATGTTGTCTTCTTTGTTGATCAAGTTCTGAATCAGTTGTTATTGAAGCCTATGTTCTGGACGCGTATATGCATATATGTTTCTTAGCTTTAGCGAGGGTCTGCGGGTTGGAATTCTACGAGTCCCTATAGCAAGTGTGTCGGTCTTTAGTATCTATCGTGAATGCCTTATTATAAATTAAACATGCGTGCGTTTTATCTCCGCTATGTTGTATGTCTTTATTGCAGGGGTATTCCTAAAGTCTCGAGTGCACCCGTTGAGAATGCCTTGCCTCCTGTGTTACACGTAAGCTGTATCTGTCTCCTATGATGTTTGCCAGTTGAGAATTATAATGCAACATTAAAAAATAAATGTGGTTCCCTGTAAATCAAGATATCCTTTCATAAACTGAATGGGCAATTGTTAATCACGAAGCAGACTATTCCTACATAACCTCTCAACGATAACACTCAACGGTTTGAAAGGACATGGAAATGACCATATTTTCCCTGCTCCGTATGATGCACCGGTACTCATATATTGACTTAAGGTTTTAATCTTCTTATTATATTACTCAATGGTTTGTTAATTGGGGGAAGATGACCTCGTAGTTCCGCCCCTTAAAACAACAATAACTAACTAACTAACTTTGTTAATTGTTTTGATGCCCTGCATACCGTATAATTACGGTACGATACCGTATGTAATTTACTTCAGAGGAGGGCATGTTTTAAGTATTCCTTTGGTAAAATTAAATTAAACTCGTGTAGCCCATTGAACTGGTGCTAGTCTGCGGAACTTGGGAGACTTTGGATTCAGTAGGCCTACTGAAACGTCAAACATTAACCTCCCTTTACATAACGAGGAAACACTTGACTGAATAATGAAAGTTATTTTCAACAACATCAGGGCGTGTTTCTAGTAAACTTTCAAAGCACATGTGATCCTATGATACAACATAAATTACCAACACCACATTGGGCCTAGTCCTAGCCAAAAATAAGCATTACCGGTACTGATTAATTTCACGTAGCATATTTATTACACACTGTTTCACCCAGTAAAGGCAAGACAAACTTACCTAGGCCTAATAGCACAGAATTATCTCCGTCATCCGAGGCACAGTATCATCACAATCACGAAACTGGAAATAAAATGTTGGACATCAATCGCATTATCTTACAGCGTTAACACCAATAGTCGAGCAAAACATCTACTGTATCAGGATTAAAATTAAGCTTACCTGTTATATACGAATACGGTATGTATCATTCGAATTAGAGCTGATTTATTATCCAGGCCCTTCACACATAACTTCAACAGACATAATTTCTTCGTTCGTGGACCATAACAAACAAGACGGCATGGGACGAAACAGTCCAACCTCAATTTGCCATTCAATTAATATCAGCATATTCACTCGATATAATTCAACTCACATGTTACCATTATGCTTTACCAGAAAACAATAGCTCCCACGTAGCTCAGGGCAGGGAAGCATTAAGGGCTGCATCACACCAGTCAAAAGACTGAAGACTCAATCAATTTATATCATTGCTGACATTTGATATTTTATAACTTCTGAATTATTCGGTGACACAGGTTCTATTAAAGTAGCTGCAGTGACACATATTCGTGTAGCATATTTATACTCTGTGAGCTGCCAGAATGGGATTGACAGTTCTCGTCTCGCCATGTGATCTGAGAACGAGGTTGCCAAACTGTACAAGCCAAAGATACAGCTGACCAGGCACTGAAGCACGTGGGCTGTAATATTGCAACGCAGGGTATTATGACATCAAGTATACGAACATGGATTGGTCAAGAGGCAGAGGGGTATTTTTTCTTTTTGGTCGTGTGGCCTCCTGAGAGGCCAAGTGCAGGTCTTTCTATTCGACGCCCGTGGGCGACCTGCGCGTCGGGATGAGACATGGAATGGATGAAGATGAATGAAACTGGGCAAGGATGTGGAAGGAAGCGGCCCTGGCCTGTCAGAAGGTACCATCCTGGTGTTGAAAATGGGAAACCACGGAAAACCATTTCAAGGACGGCCGACGGTGGGGCTCGAACCCACGCGTCTACCGAGTCAGCAGAGAGCTTGGTCCCATGACCTAATGCTGCGCTTTAGCCAGCTGAGCCAATGCTGTCGGTTAGAGGGGTGATGACTGACGTGGAATTTCCGGCCTAATATCAATCCTATTCAGGCAGCTCACAGAGTATAGTGTTGCACTGTTTAAAACCATAGCATGCTATTAGATTTAGATATTTCCTTCTTAATTGATCATCAGCTATGACGTCAATGTTGGTATCTCCAAGAAAGAAGCACAATTTATTATTTAACTGACTAGGAAATACTTTCAGATGAAGGTATGGCATTGCTTCTATTGGGGTTATATGCTGCAATAATATCAATGCTTTTATAATAGGCCTATAGCAATGTAAATGCTCTTCAGATGATCAACACGATTGTACCCAAATTGTAACGGGTATTGTTCCCTACACCTGAAAAAAAAATGGATTAATATCCGATGTGAACTGTTCAGTGAGAGTGAATTGTGGCGAAATCTGAACGAGATTGGACATCACATCGCCCAAACAACCAGCTAAGTAATTTAATCCATATATAAGTTAGTACTCTAGCCTGACCATTTACAAATCGTTACAGATTATCACAATAAACAAGTAAACTTGAAAGTCAATAGCAAATGACATTACCGTATCAAAACAAAAAATCACTTAATACTAACAAACCTGACAAGTTACGCAAGTTTGCAATAAACTTATGTGGTTGTTGTTGTTGTTGTTTGAGTCTTCAGTCTTTCGACTGGTTTGATGCAGCGCTCCTTCTTCCCTGTCCTGAACTATTTGCTTCACCTCTACATAGCTACCACACCCTACATCCGAGGCGATCTCTTTAACACATTCCAACCTTGGTCTACCCCTACAGTTCTTATCCTCAACCCTACCTTCTATAACTAAGTTTGCTATTCCTGCTATTTCTGTACCGTCACTAAAATAATGTATATATTGTATATATACGGTATTCGTAGACATACCGGTAGATTAATAGTGTGGAGGATCCGATGATGATCGCTTAACGATCGAAACTAGTCATCCAAGTGTATTCATTAATCTGATGTAATTTTTTTCAGGTGTAGGGAATAACACCCTTTACAATTTGGGTGCAACTGCAATCGTGTTGACTGACTGAAAATCATTTATAAGGTGCGTTCAAAAAGTAACGAGCCGGGGCTGGAATGCGCAAACCGGTGACGACATCGGCTATTCGGGCGTGTGTAACGAGGTGTGGTTCCGACCAGAGCGTGGAAGGTCACAGCCCGTCACTAGAGGGCACGCATGCACGTCACGTGACGATACAAAGCGAGCAGCAACATGCATCAATCGTCCAACCAAAACCAAGATAATAGGCCATTCGACATGCTTTCTGGTGTGGTTGAAGACTGTGGGGCACCCATTGGGCACACACTTTCCGTAAGTGCAGTCGTTCCTTCATGATGGTGTGCACACTTCCGACGTTCAATCCGACCTCGGCGGCTATGGCGTTCATTGTCACTCGGCGGTCCTGGGTAATGAGTGCATCAACCAGCTAGACGTTGTCATCGGTAATGCAGGGGGGTGCCCCAGACCGGGCATCATCGGCTAACGACACCCGTCCTTCCCTGAGGCGCTTGTGCCACGCCTTGACCCTTGCAAGGCACATGCAGTGTTCGCCGTACACTTGTGACATTTGGCGATGAATGTCCGTTCCCCCTACTCCTTCCGCTGTCAGAAACCGAACAACACCTCTTTGCTCTTCGTTTGACGCCTCCATGTCACTGTTTGCATTGCGACTGGCAGTCTTGGACGATTGATGCATGCTGCTGCTCGCTTTGTATCGTCACGTGACGTGCACGCGTGCCCTCTAGCGACGGGCTGTGACCTTCCACGCTCTGGTCGGAACCACACCTCGTTACACACGCCATGATTAGCCGATGTCGTCACCGGTTTGCACATTACAGCCTCCGGCTCGTTACTTTTTGAACGCATCTTATGCATTTCATTTACTAAGGCAACACTGACAAATGGCTTCCAACACAATAACGTAGGCTTATTCCTTTTAACACCATCTCTGAATACCTCAATCCACACCTTCTTCTAGTGCGATACATTTATACGCAGACCCCCACCAACTTTGTCATCTCTATGAAGGAAGGAAGCTTGTAATTAATCTCGCGATCATGAGCCTTGGGACCTGCATTTTACGTGGAATCCGAACCACAAGAAGTGATATTTCATTTCGAAAATCTCACATGCATTGACTGTGAATCAAACCCTGTCTGCCTTGGTGAGAGGCAAGCAGTTTGACCACTGCACCATCACGCCCTTTAATCTCTATGAACAAACACGCTTGTGAAATTGTTATAAAAATCTGCCTCGTTTCTTTTCACCCAGGTTTCTGTTATTATCATCTATCTGACCTATCATTTGGAACAGAATTTCAAAGTCATCAAGCTTTCACGTTAGTCCTATCAGCATCGTAGTTTCCTTCGATTCATAGGTGATTCAAATATTTTACGTTGGTGGTGAATGCTGAAAAGCTACGGTACCAAGTTTCTTTTTCGAAAGTAATAATCATGTCAGGTTTATCTTATCTTCAGAACAAGAAAGGATCACTATTTACCTAGAGCATAAGAGGGGGTGCTCCCAACAGTAAAATATTAACATTTCAAGTTGTCTGGAAACTTTTTACCTGCAGTGTACTTCACATCTTTTGAAACCCCCATTTTCCCAGCTTAATCAGCTAATACCATAGGTTTCAGAATATTAGTTTCACATAAGAATAGTGGGTAAAAGTAAATATATGTTAGCATATTTTTGTAGGTATGTTCACTGTGCAAATCTGTGGTCACAGTAATTGACAATTTATTCTGAATTTGATCTGCCTTAGTTAGTTATTCTTTTTCTCTATTTTTCTTTGTCTTGCTTTTTCATATTGCTTTTAGTTTATGATGTGAATGAGACATAAAACATCCTATATCCTAGTATAATTTATTTTACTCACCTTTACACTCAGGACCCATGAGTCCAGCTGGACATTGGCATTTCGAAGCGTTTCTACTACATAATGTGCTTGGTGCTATTAAGGTGATAAGACCTGCAACAAATGTTATTACTGCAGGTGAGTCTTTTCAAAGAATATCATAGGCTTCAGAATGTTAGTAAATTTATGTTTGCATATTTTTGTAGGTATGTTCACTGTGCAAATCTATGGCTAAATTTGACAATATCTTCTGAATTTCTGCGCATTTAAGATATTAGTCTACTTTATTATTTTTCAGATTTCAAGTTAATTTTAACAAACACACATCAAACTGACAGCAACGAATCTTACAAATTACAGAAATATCAGGTAAATGTCCATTCAATATGTCAGATTGTAGCAATTAACCGGTTAGGAGGAATATAGGGCAACAGTTGTTCTGCTTGTTCTACTGATGAAAGCAACGTGGACTGCGTTCTGTAAATCAATTTAGGAGATCTTAATAATGTAAATAGCTCTTTTCGCCCATATGAGCTCCTGCTTTATGTGTTCTGTTTATATCTGTGTTTGTCCTGTACCATACCCTTCTTCAATAATAACCTCGCCAAGCACTACTTTGAGCAAACAGAAGAACTGGTTGCTGCCCTGGTGAGATTGAGTAGTGGTTTTGTAGGGGTTCTAGCACCACCTCCACCTCCCCACCTCACAAGATGGCGGCGGTGCGATATCTCTCGAACTTATGGTCGGATTTTGATGAATGAGGTGTCATTGAACTCGGGCTGACACTCCATTTCCAATGGACAACATATTTCCACCCCAAAAATAAAACCTACCCTACTAGGGGGTGAAATTGTTTTTTTTTAGAGAATCTCTCTTTCCAATTGCAACATGTGAGAGTTTGAATGCCGATATGGAATGTAACGTTGTTCTGCAAACCAATAATCAAAGAGGGGCATGTTAGGCCTTGAGGTGAGAGCCCCTGTTATTGTTGACGAGCCCCCTGCTGTCGGGCCCCTGTTGATGGGTTATTGTTGACAGGTCCTTGTGGACGAGTCCTTGTGGACAAGTTCTTGTTGACAGGTCATTGTTGACGAGTCCTTGTGGACGAGTCCTTGTGGACAATTCCTTGTGGACGAGTCCTTGTCCCTTTGGACTGATCCCTTTGGACGGGTCCCTTTGGCCTGGTTCCTACGGACTAGCCCATGAATTTATTTAAATCATGTCAAAGGGCCTAACTACATTTGTGTGTGTTGAATTGACGTTGTTCACTAATCCCCCACTACTATAATGGGATAACGATATGAAAGGAAAGTGACGAAATACATGTGAACATACAAGGGATCTAACTTGGTGGATGGATGTGTTCTAACGAGTCATTTGTAGTTGAAAGAGAATAATACATGTTCTTAAGATGTTAAAACTGAGGAGATGGAACGTGCAGTAAGACGTCTTGTTTCTTCCTGTGTCATATTACAGACATGACAGAGAGCTCGCAGATCTGTTGCTATGACTAACACTGCAGTAATTTGAAACCGCAAGTGTTCATTAAGACAATGGATGATGATCATGCAAAGTTAGCAGTTATTGGATATTACACAGGTGTTCCTTCCGGTGTCATGTTGCTGACATACCAGAGAGCGCACACTGCTGTTGCTATGACTGACGCAGCAGTAATTTGAAACCCCATATGTTGATTAAGACAATGGGTGATGATCATGCAAAGTCAGCAGTCATTGGATACCACACAGGTGTTCCTAGTGTACTTTGGACTCTCAACTGTATTGGGAAAGGAATTGCAATGATCTGCAAAAAACTGCTGACACGAGCGATGAGAGTTTATATAAGAGGGGTGTCATATATCTCCCTACTGTCAGTCTTTATTACTCGCTTTGAGTGAACAGTGCTCTATTACTGCTCAAGAGTTGTAAAAAAAGCCGTTTTGGTAGAAAATCATTAAATTATTTTGCAAGGTAAGTACTTATTATTAATGGATTGTAGTCTTTTATTACTAATTGATGTTGAAGTTATTGATTGGAATGTATTTATTGATTGATTGATTGATTGATTTGTTTACAGATAATTGGGTACCTGTAGGTTACCAGATTCCTACAATCTGTTCATTTAGTGACAGTAGTTGATCAATTATAAAAAGGTAAATGCCCCCTCTAATAACTTTTAAACAGTTGGAGTGATATTTTCCAATGTTGACCCCTACATGTTAGTGAAAATGGTATATTTGGCAGTAAAAAGTTGGAACTACTTGACCATGGTGTGTAAAGCTAATTTTGTAGGTTAGATTTTGATTACCGCTCTATTAAGTCTGAATGTTCATTGCTAGGTGTCAGTGACAGAGGGAATATTTAAAGACTTAACCTCAGTTAACCTTGTCATGTGACATGTTTTACAAGTTTAAACTTGTTTTAAGACTGGCTATGACGTTACACTTAGCTCACTTAACTGGCGATCGCTGGTTTTTATCACGTGACATGTTCTACAAGTTTAGACTTGTTTTAAGACTGGCTGTGACGTCACACTTAGCTCACTTAACTGGTGATCGCTGGTTTCTATCACGTGACATGTTCTACAAGTTTAGACTTGTTTTAAGATTGGTTATGACGTCACACTTAGCTCACTTAACTGGCGATCACTGGTTTCTATCACTCTATCATGTTCCAATGTTCACCGCTAGGTGTCAGTGACAGTGGTATATAGTAACCCCCAGTTAGAACTACATGAAGTTAGACTTGCTAGGAGTTCACAGATGATCGATTTAAATACCCTGCTATAACCATTGACTGGAATGTAATTAAACTATTTATATTGTACTTTTGTTTATCATTTATTAACATTTATGATTTCTTTCTTTTATAGGTACTTTCGAAAGGGATCATTATGTTCAAGTGTGGTGACTGTAAGAAACAGTTCTCAAGACCTGACAGCCTTCAACGACACGCAAATGTTAAACATGACATTAAAATGTTTGTGTGCAGTCATTGTGATACCACATTTAACAGACAAGATAATCTTGCACGTCATGTAAATTTAATGCATGTTAGTTCAGCACCATTTTCATGTTCAGTTTGTGAACTTGGTTTTTCTGCTGTAAAGCGATATCAATCCCACATGGTTGAAGTGCATGGTGAACAACAAGAATTAAAAACTGTAAAACCAACAACTAGCACGGAACCTTTAAATGAATGTAATGCTCAAAAGCGTAAACGTTCTCAAGATTGTGAAAATAGTTGTGCATCAAAAAGAAAGAAGAATGGTGAACCTTCAATAACACATTGTGATGTATGTAATATTGATATACCTTCTTCAATCATTCATGGACATTTACGCAGTATTCAACATAAAAACAACACTTGCCATGAAAGAAATTCTGGAAATGTTCAACAAATTGGTAGTGCATTTAAAAGTCGAATTGCTAGTTATAGACTTCATAGTAAAGAAAAAACTCAAAGTATTGAATCATTTTTAAAAAATGTTCAACCTACTGTGTTTGGCTTAGTAGAAAATGTTTTATTAGAGCATAAAACAATTAAAATGAATTTTGAACTTTTTGGCCTCTATGTAAAAACTGGGAGCGAAGGTGAAATTACGGATATCAAATCTTTTAATACAAAAAACGTAATTGTTAGTGAATCAACTAATATTAGTGATATATATCAAAATATTTCAAGTGCTATCATTGTTAAGAGTGAAGAGTTCCAGGAAAGGGAGTCAGGCTGGGCGTTGGTTGAAGTACTTTATTTAGAAACCAACATGAATAAATACAACCCCCTTCGAGCATCATCATATATTGAATTGCCAGGATGGATCAAAAGAAAGAAAGCTGTTGTGAACGTTATGAATAATGATGACGCATGCTTTGCGTGGGCTGTAACCTCAGCTCTCCATCCAGCAGAAAAGGCTGTGGAGAGAACGTCATCTTATCCTCACTATTCTTCAGTGTTAGATTTAAAAGAAATAGAATTTCATATGGCGATAAAAGACATTCAACGTTTTGAAGAGCTGAACAATGTAAGTATTAATGTTTATGGAATTGAAAATAAGAGTATAGTTGGTCCTCTATATTATACTCAGGAAAAAAAAGGATGCTCATGTAAATTTACTATACATAACCGAAGGTGAAAATGCTCACTATTGTTGGATAAAACATTTATGTAGACTTGTTGGTAGTCAACTATCAAAATACAAAGGTAAGAAGTGGTTGTGTGAAGGCTGTTTGCTCTATTTTACAAAAGAGGATCAACTAACTCAACATCAAAAATGGGGGTGTAATTATGTTCGTACGGTATTACCCACTCCTAAAAATAACATTCTAAAATTTAAGGATTATGAGAAACAGCTTCGAGTACCATTTGTTATATATGCTGACTTCGAGGCTTTGCTAAAACCATTTAATACATGTTCATCGAATCCAGCCCAACCTTTCACCAACACTACTCACATTCATGAACCTTTTAGCTTTGCATATTATATTAAATGTAGTTATGATGACTCTTTAAATAAGTTTGAGCTCTATAGAGGACCTGATGCACCTAAAGTTTTTATGGAAAGGCTTGAGAAAGATGCCGTCCGTATATCTTCTATTTTAAATACGATCATTCCAATGGAGCCACTAACTTCATTAGAGCAAATGAATTTTGAAACTGAAACTAATTGTTTTATATGTGGTGAATGTTTATATACAGACAGGGATCGCGATCATGACCATTTAACAGGAAAATATCGTGGTGCGGCTCACCAAGAATGTAATTTAAATTATAGAGTAAGTAAATTCATTCCGGTCATTCTACACAATGGTAGCAAATACCATAACCACTTTATCGTTAAAGAATTTGGAGCTTCAGATGTTATTGCAAATAATAAGGAACAATACATATCGTTCACAAAATACATCAAAACTAGCGATAAAAAACCATTAAACTGCGATTTTTAGATTCATTCCGCTTTATGTCGAGTAGTCTTGATAAGCTGGCTAGTAATTTAAAATCAGATCAGTTTCATGAAATTCAACGTGTCTTTCCTAAAGAAGATGATTTTAATTTGATTCGTCAAAAGGGTATATTCCCTTATGAATATATTAACTGTGTGGAACGTCTTGAGGAGTGTTGTTTACCACCGAAAAATGCATTTTACAGTTCCTTAAACACAAGTCATATCAGTGATCAGGAATATTTACATGCACAACGTGTATGGGCACAGTTTGACATTCAAACTTTAGGAGAATTTTCAGACATATATTTGAAGACAGATGTGTTGTTATTAGCAAATGTTTTTGAAAATTTTCGGAATGTTTGTATGAAAACTTATGACCTTGATCCTTGTCAGTATTTCACAGCTCCTGGGTTAAGTTTCAGTTCAATGTTGAAAAAAACGAAAGTAAATTTAGAATTAATGACTGATATAGACATGATCAATTTTATAAAATCATCAATTCGAGGTGGATTAAGTCAATGTAGTGGACGGTACTCTAAAGCGAATAATAAATACATGCCTAGCTACAACCCTTGTGAAGAGTCAAAGTATATTGTCTACCTCGATGCAAATAACCAATATGGTTGGGCTATGAGTCAATATCTACCACTGATAGATTTTCGCTGGCTGACACAACCTGAAATTGATGTCTTACATGTTGACACTCTTAATGATAACGATGATAAAGGATATATTTTAAAGGTAAATCTTGAGTACCCTAAAGAGTTACATGATGATCGTAATGATTTACCATTTTGTCCTGAGAATATGAAATCTCCATACATCACATCACGAACAAAAATGTTAATTGCTAATGTAAATGATAAATGTAAATATGTAATACATTATCAAAACTTGAAACAGTGTCTACAGCATGGATTGAAATTAACTAAAATTCATCGCGTATTGCAATTTCATCAGTCAGCATGGCTCAAACCGTATATTGATCTAAACAATAATTTAAGAACGCAGTCAACAAACGCGTTTGAAAAAGATGTTTATAAACTCATGAATAATAGTGTTTTTGGAAAGACTATGGAGAATGTTGATAAACGAGTTGATGTAAAGCTGATAACAAAGTGGGAGAATGATGGTAAAAGGTATGGTGCGAGCAACTTAATAAGCACGCCTAACTTTCATAGCTGTTCAATTATTCATGAGGATTTAGTTGTAATACAAATGTATCGTCTTAAAGTAACTTACAACAAACCCATATATGTGGGTTACACCATTCTGGAATTATCAAAAACACTTATGTATGAATTTCACTATGATTATGTAAAGAAAAACTATCTTGATAATGCTAAATTACTCTACACAGACACAGATTCTTTTATTTATGAGTTTAAAACTGATGATTTTTACGAGGATATCAAAACTGAGCTAAATAGGTTTGATACAAGTGACTACCCCAAGGATAATATTTACCATTTACCTCTAGTAAACAAAAAGGTTCTTGGGAAATTTAAGGATGAATGTGCTGGTGTTATTATAGACACCTTTGTAGGCACAAAATCTAAATCATACAGCTATATGACAATTGATGATGTAGTAGTAAAAAAATTAAAAGGAGTGAAAAAGAATGTTGTTAGTAAAGAGTTAGATATAAGTGATTATAAAAACTGTATAGTTAGTAACCCACCTGTATTATATAAGAAAATGTGTGTATTTAGAAGTAAAAATCATCAGCTACATACCAATTTGTTGAACAAAGTTGCTTTAAGTAATGAAGACAACAAACGATTCATTATACCCAACACATTTAATACTCTTGCTTGGGGAAACAGTCGTATTGACGACTATTACTTTACTTAAGTCTAATGATCACTATATTGTAATATTTGTAGTGTGTTTTATATTGTAATATTTTTTGTAAAAACTGTAAGTAGAATGTATAATGTTAGGCTACAGTAGTTTAGTAAAAATAAGATAAGTAATACATTTCAGTGTAAAATGTTTGCTTTTGTATATTACGAAAAAGATTTTAAAAAATTTACTGAATGTGTGAACTAAACAAGGGGAATGTAAAAAATGTAAAGTGGAAATTGTAAATATCCATGTGTGAAAAAGTGAAATGGCTATCACCATTTTAAAATTAAAAAGACATTGTAATCTGGTAAACCTTGTTTTTTATTTCACAACAACAAAAATGTACAGAATGTATAAACTAAACAAGGGAATGTAAAAAATGAAAAGTGGAAATTGTAAATATTCATGTTTGAAAAAATGAAATGGCTATCACCATTTTTAAAAATTAAAAGATATATTGATTTAGTGAACCTTATTTATATTTCACAAAAAATGTACAGAATGTGTGAACTAAACAAGGGGAATGTAAAAAATGTCAAGTGGAAATTGTAAATATTCATGTGTGAAAAAAAAATGAAAATGAAGAAATGACTATCACCATTTTTAGAATTAAAAGACATTGTGATCTGGTAAACCTTGTTTTTGTTTCACAACAACAAAAATGTACAGAATGTTTAAACTAAACAAGGGGAATGTAAAAAAATGTAAAGTGGAAATTTTAAATATTCATGTGTGAAGAAAATGAAATGGCTATCACCATTTTTTAAAATAAAAGACATTGTGATCTTGTAAACCTTGTTTTTATTTCACAACAAATAGAGCTTTACAAAAATAGAATACAAAGAAATACCAATTCCTCAATCCTTTTCAATGTCCATGTCCACTCATTATTAACTTTCCTTTTATAACACTAATCACAATGACGACTGCCAACCTCTCTCCCACTGAGACATCACAGAATGTCAAAAGTTGTTTAGCTTTTCAACGATACTTTATCCGCTACACGTCTTACTGCAGAATGACTGTGGTGATAAGAAAGGTGCATGCTTGATCCAAAGGATTAATAGGTATATCACTATGCTGCAAAGGTTCTTCAAGACAAGTTCCAGGACTTCACAAATAATAACCAGGTTGGTAGATTTCGAAAGTCAAGTATTGAATTACTTTGTTAATGACGCCATTGACAGTACAGGTCTGGCATATCCTTTTCCATCGATGGTAAAAAGGTTTGATCTTCCTCCTCCTCTGTGGATGATGTTTGTTGTTGTTGCTTTTTTTCTTCATTACTCCCGTGGTATGAGGAAACAAAGTCTTTACACTGACTTTTATGACCTTGATACAGTTTGACTAGCTGACAAGTAGCACACTGTCGCATAGAGGGTATTTTTGCCATAGCCACTTGCTTATGGTGATCATAATCCGTACATGGTTGCAATTCACTTAACACAGGGTCTTGAGTCCATGATTTTGGTACATGTTGCCAGATTTCTTTCACTGCATTTGCTGCGACATAATAAATGAATGATTTTGGAAGAGCCAATAATTCTTCTTTAGTAAAACTGTCTAGTTTCTTTTTACACCCAAAGAACTTTCCAATCGCTTTATCGGTAGCATCCCCTTTCTCCATGGTATCACGTTGATGTTTACACGTCGCTTGTAGAAATCTCACTGGTGTCATCCACAGGTAAACCTTTAGTTTTAATTTTATTTAACAACTCCCAGCAGGCATTGGTGGATAGCCAATGAAACAATTGCCACACCTGTGCCAAGGCTTTATGGGTAATATTGTCACAGGGGCAGCGATCCATGAGTGTTTGCAGCGATGGACAGCCCGTGTCCATTAAATCGAAACATTGACAGTAAGACGCTAAAAATGGTTGTAGCCATTGACATTTTTCACTACCTTTCACAAATATTACATGGGCAGAAGACAAGTGGGCTTTCATGACCATGTCCAGGTGCTAATATGAAATGATTCCTTGCTTCCAGTCTAGTTGCATATGAGTTTCAATCCACTGGGTTTGTTTACGGTCTTTATCACACAACAAATCAAACGCATAAGGTGGTTTAAACACCAAATGAGTAGCTTGTGATATCCAAAAAGTGGAACAATCGATGATGGCCACTTCTTTAAATATAAATTTGTTATCTCCAATTTTAAACCCTTGACAGTCGACAATCAGTGTACGCAACATGTTCACTCTTGTCTGGATCAAGTCCAACTGACCACAGACTGACAATTGTTCAGTAAGGTGTACCCATGTCATTTACTCACATTCCATTCTAGTAAAAGAAAAGAAAAACATCGAGTAGTCACTATAGAGGTTAGGATATGACAGGGGGGGGGGCATAAGAAATAATAATATAACAACAACAACCAATTTTTTTTATTTCATTATTTTATTAGCATAACAAGTTTTACATTCTTTATTCATTCTAGGATAGAGGCGGTACCATCTCATACAACAAAAAAGTCTTTTGTGTTTATAGTGTCCATAACACCGATGATATCCCAATGTCTCTAAACTGGATGTTTTTAACTGTGAGCTGCTCACTGAAGCACTGCCGGCACCATAAAGTCCACACGTATCATAACTTTTTTCATCACTCAGAGGCATGAGTGAGGGGTAACTTGAATGACAGGGTATATTACCCACCTCCATTCTGCACAGGTAGGGGCAGGCAGGTGACCAGCGCTGATGTTCCTGCATGGGTTCATCGCTCTCTTGCCATTGGTCTAAGATGATGGGACAAAACACACATTTCACTTCATCTCTTCTTTTTAAATAGTAGAATCCAGCGGCTGCTAAGGCTTGAGGGTTTATAAAAGGCACCGGCCACGTCGCAAAGGTCATGAAACGTTGTTCCTCAGATTTTAAATTCATGGATGTAACTTCTCTTGAGGCTTGAAAGCAAGACATGACTGAGTGGTTTGATGTGTGTTGACCTGCTATTTATACACTTGTCACTTGGTTGGACAGTGGATAATAGTTGACTTGTTTGTGATGAATAATCAAACAGTAGGCCGTGGTATTGGCTGGAACATTGTCATGCGTTTCAAAATCTAGTCGAATGTCAATATTGGATGGTTTGACAGACTCTTCCAAGTAGGAACAGTCAAAGACAATCAGTGGTGTCCTTGTCTTAAAAGCTTGGGGTGACAACATTGGACAATTCTCTTTTTCATAATACGACCATCTAAATGTAGAAAACAAGTCGTACAGGGGGGCAAACTTATTTTTTGAAAAATCTAAATCCAGCCCTTCATAGGGAAACACAGCACCGTTGAGGAAAAGACGTGCATTTCTCAATTGCAGGTGATCAAATTGCGTGACATCTTTGGTTTGTTGATACTTGCGATTCGTTTGAAAACCCACAATCATGTAGAGAGTTCTCTCTGTATAGCGGGCTGTTTTATAGACCAACTGTGTGTGTTGGTGGTGGGCAATAACAGGTACTCATGGAGTGCCCAGCTTCTAAATTCCATGGGTAGAGGTATATCTCTCTTTAC
Organism: Meconema thalassinum; assembly: GCA_946902985.2. Lineage (NCBI taxonomy): Eukaryota > Metazoa > Arthropoda > Insecta > Orthoptera > Tettigoniidae > Meconema > Meconema thalassinum. The sequence continues at coordinate 397,067,975 of OX336394.1, read as the reverse complement.
CATTTTGAGTATGTCCAGTTTTTTGCTATCTTTAAGGGTCACATGAGGCACTTTCCATAGCAAGCGTTGTAGTTGAATTTTTGAATCAATGGGGGCATTGTCGACTCCCTTGAGTGCATTATTATCACTCCTGTCTCTCACCAGATAAAGCACTTGCCTTGCGTTGACCACAATGCGCTGGTGATCTTCAGCAAAGCCTAAAATCAGTTTAAGAGGTAAATATCCAGTGAAGGTGCCATCGGTGTGTACCATCCAGTCATTGGTCGAGTCAGGGCACCAACCCGCCATGCAAAGTGTTTTAGCTTCTTCCTCACTATAAGAGGGATATAGTTTCATGACACTGGAAATACCCACATTTCGAGTGCTATCCACCACGATATCGTTAATGACATAACGTACGTAACTTGGATGTAGTGGGTGTAGAACCATCGGCTTTGGTGAGCCGACCTTCAATCTGAATAACACTTTCATGCGGTAGAGTGTAAATATCTTGGTTGTTGATAGCAAATTGAATTTCATCATTGCTATTGAGTCCAGGTGTTTGAGCTTGATAAGAATGCAGATCAATTCTTACCACTCCTGGTTGCTCCTCGATGTGGTTCGCTACCTCTAGAATAGAATTCATCGCGGGGGTTAATGTGGTAACCCAAATGCTGTAAAATCTGCTTGTTCTGAGACGTTAACGTGTATTCACGTGGTAAACAACTAACACCATTCCTAGACGGTGCTGTTGCTTTATATACAAACTTCATAGTGGTTTTAGCACCAACTTGTAAGTCACTGGTGTGGTAGAATCTAAATCAATGAGTTGTTGCTCTCTATTGATCAGTCTTAATGTTATATTACTAATACCATCGTCAGCCACAGAATGAAAAAGCACCACTGGAGGGTTTTCACGAATAATATAGCCATTGGGCGATGTTACAATAAAGTCATAAAGCGAATGCGACGGTTCTTGATTGGTGTACACTTGACTAATAATATTACACGTCACCGACACATGATGGTCCTCAATGAATTTCACTTCATGGTGTGATTCATGTTTTTTTGTTGGGCTCTAACACACGTGGTTTAAATCCTAGTAATGGACCAATGGAATCGGGGTGAGTTTTAAAGTCAATTTTGAATGTAGAAAAAATACTGCAGCGATGAGTGTTGGTATTTCCTACAAGTTCAAACTTGCGCGTTCCATCGAGAAATGACTTTAAACCATATTCATTGATCAACACCACATAAATGTGTTCATAAATGTCATCTATCGTGTATCCACCAGAGTTCAGGGTGAGCACAGAATCATCATAGTAAAACTTGTTGTTCACATTTTCACGTATGTTGTATATTCGATTGTACGTTTCAAGAGAAACAAGTCCTAAACATAAGGTTTTTCACTCAATTCGATAGGTGGGTAAAAGTCTAAACTCACTTCAGGTCCACGTCCATGCAGTGTAAACGTCTTACTTTCCACCGACATACTGTTGACGTTTTTGCTTATGTTGCGTCTTATATTAAAAAAATTAAACACAAACGTCCACACTGTTGGATGTTAAACGTTTGCTCACGTTTCACATTATAATATATCTTGATCCTGTTTCCAAAATAGGCCATTAGTTCCATGGGCGGGGGCAAATTCCCAAAACTGTCAAAGTACCATACAGTAGATCCCTCTTTGACATAAGCTACATAATGTGTTCCAGGTCCTCGGTGATCATCCAAATTGACAACAGCACATTCATGTTTCCCGGGTTGTGAGGGTAATTGGTTTCGCATAAACACACCTTGAAAATGAGAAAGCTTCAGTTGTTTAGCATAGCTTTCCACTTGCTGATGCGTCAGGGCATGTCTTGCTATGGCTGAGGTTAAAGATGTTTTTTTTTCTTTTTCGAAAAGGTGAAATTACAAATCCTTGTTGATAAAAGGCTGGCTTCAAATTGACATTTCTAGCCCCCATAGCAATGGCCTCCATTGTTTCATTGTGTCGCTGACTTTCATTGAGTTGTTGCTTGCCCTGTTGCACGGCTTTAATGGTTTTTGCCACTGCACTGGCGCCGCCTAAAAGTGAACCTAGAGCAGCCAGACCAGCGAATAATGCAGGTAAAAATCCCGCTCGTTTGGGGACGGGGATCACTCGCCCTTGTTTTGAAACCTGTCGCTGACGTTTTGGAATAACATGTCTCTGTGCTACTCGAAGAGCTTTCCTTATGGTCAACACATTATTTTTTCTTTTTTTCTTTCGCAAGGGCTTGTCCACGAATGTCATAAGCCCAGGCTTTGCCAAGGACAGGCTCATATTTTTTGTCTTTCTCACCACAAATCTTTGTTTCACCATGATGATGATGACCATCAACCTTTCACAAGAAAGTTTAAGTCACAACTAACATTAGATTGTTATTTCATGGCTGTATATTCCAATTCTACATAAAGTGGGAAATCATTTATGGTTTTTCCAGCTTGCTTTTCATTCCATGTCAACAGGAGATGAAAGGATAATTCGTCTCCTGCATTGACCATTTCATGGTTATGGACCAACATCCTATGACCATTTATCTCTATTTGTAAATGGTTCTCATCAGGTATGGCATATTTGATGTGAATGGTTCCATTATAGTGTAGTCGATAGTGGCTTAAACCTGAAGCAAGCACATAGGTCAAGTGCTGGTCATGAACTAGCGGTATATGGTTTCTCTCATTCACAGGTTTTACATTTGTCAGATGCACTAAAAATACAGATGGGATAAATTTATAAAGCCTTTTCATTTCATAGGTCACGTATCGCTTGGTACAGACATCATTATCTTCTTGTGGGTCTTCCACGTGAATCATGCGGTGATGATTAGCGCTATAGCCATCCACCGTAAGCTGAGGCACTTTATCATAAAACTCATACACCTTGTTATCCACATACTTTTTTGTAGTAACGTCTGTAGACACTTGAGGATGTTTTACATGAGTTAACCGCTTTCCTTTAAAGTCATAATCTCCTTGTTTTGTGCGTGGCACTACTGACCTATCCACATAGTGTTTATTAGCAGGATCTGTTTCTTGCTTAGGATCATGTATGGGAACAGACCTAGCTTTGACCATCAACGCACGTCCAAAGACATCCATCGTCAACCTGTAGTACGAGTCTACTGTTTCTATGACAAGGCTCGGTGCGATGTATATAGACAGCCTGCTAGCCTCTCTAAGCCTTAGTTGAAATGAAGCTAATTAAGCAGCAAGAGTCATTCCCCGTGAGGGACATGGTTTCCCATCTCTGCCCCACATCACGTGAACAACGCCATGGTTCACTGTTTCCATCTTCCATTCGCTGCATCATTGTGGGACCTTCCGGCTGTGGAAAGACCAATCTTTTGCTGACACTTATTACAGCGCCCAATGGTCTGTGTTTTCAAAATATTTATATTTTCGCAAAATCTCTCTACCAACCCCTCTACGTGTTTCTGGATCAAGTCATGTCTGGATTAAAAAATGAGAATATGTGGTATTTTACATTTTCCACGCAAGAAAATGTTATTTCACCGGATGAGGTAAAGCCTGATTCACTCATGATTTTCGATGATGTATCCACTGAACGACAAGGTATCATTCAAATCTATTTCAGCATGGGTCGACACAAACATATCGATTGCTTCTATCTTGGACAAACGTATTCTAAAATGTCCAAACAGTTGATTCGTGACAATGCCAATGTCATTGTTTTATTTCGCCAGGACGAGAGGAACAGTCGTTACATTTATAATGAACATGTGAATCCGGATATGACCTTTCAAATGTTTACAGAATTGTGTGGCAAGTGCTGGAACACACAAAGTCATGCCTGTTTAGTGATTGACAAACAAAGTGAACTCAACCAAGGGCGGTATCGCTTAGGGTTTGATCATTTTATTGCTATTTAAGGCACTGTATCATTCCCTCTCAAGTCATTTGTCACGACATCATGGCGTTAGCAGAGAGTCAATTGAAAAAGCATATTATTAGAGCAAAAAATACTATTCGCCAAAAGTTTCGTCAATTGAAACGATCGCGTGCGGATCATGCTTTGTTTATTCAACAACATTTAGCACCTCCGCTAAAAGCTATGTTGAAACCCTCTTTCAAGCTATCTGAAACGCTACCTACCGTTTCACAAGCCAGTCGGACGCACCACGAGGACTCTGAGGAAGAGAAAGAGGAAGATGAAGAGGAACAAGAAGATTTAACTAGTGTTAGCGAAGTTGAGGATAATGAGGAACAAGTGTTTACGCCTCAAAAAAAGGCATCACCCCTTGCAGAGTTTTTAAGAAAAAGGAAATCCTTGGCCATGGTCGAAACCCCTTGCCCTTCCAGATCGTCTCCATTTTCACAACTCTTGACCACCCCTCAACATAAAGCTCAACTGAAAAATATTTTAATAAAATATTATGGATCAACACTGGAACCCTATTTCACCAATCTATTTGTTGGAAACACAGATACCACATATGGCGTTCGCTATGAGAATGATAGTTTTAAAATTGGTGATTCATCGATTAAATTTAGTCGTACTAAAGCTGTCATTAAAAAGATCAACTATAAATTAACACCAGGACTGTTAAAGCTACTATTCTCTCGGACTCCCTCATCTCAAGATTATACGTCAGAGGACCTTAGTAAATATAAATCCATTTTATTGGATACCCATGCTCACAAAAGACAGTATGATCCCACTCAACAAGTGAATGCTAATATATCCCAAAAATATAAAACCATCATTGCAAAAATGTTCCCCACTAGTCTAAGTGGTCGTCGTAAAGTGTCCGCTTCAGGGGTGACATTTAAACCATTAAAACCCCTTGTGGATGTTACCTACTGGCACAATCCAAATAAACTCGTCCAGCGATTACAGCTGTTGCATGCTTCACGTCAAGCCGGCCATACTGGTCACGATTGGGAAATTCAAGAAATTGAGGAAGAATTTCGAAATGCCAAAATTATTGTTTAAGCCCTCACCCATTAAAATGGGTATTGCTCACGAGTTGCATCGTCCAGCTAGACGTCACTATCAGCGACTCAAGGTGATTTCACAGGGTGTGGATGAACTTTGGCAAGCAGACTTGGTTGAAATGATTCACTATGCTAACGTTAACGATGGTGTACGCTATATGTTGACGGTCATTGATGTTTATTCCAAAATGGCGTTTGTTGAACCTGTGCGTCGCAAGTCTAGTCCACTAGTCACCAAAGCCTTTCAACATATTATTCAACAATCTAAACGTCAACCTCAGCTGCTACAAACTGACCAGGGAAAATAATTTTTCAACAAGGATTTCTCCAGTTTTCTCAAATCTAAGGATATTCACCATTACACCACGTACAGCAATCTCAAAGCCAGCGTGGTCGAGCGGTTCAACCGAACATTGAAAACCCATATGTGGAAAGCGTTTACCGCTCAGGGCACTTATCGCTGGTTGGACTTGTTACCTGAGTTAGTGTCACGTTACAACGACACCAAACACAGAACCATTGGGACCAAGCCACGACTTGTAACTAAAAATATTCCACAACTGGATAAACTGTTTAACCCCATAAAAACAGCAGACCCTAAACGTCATCGCCTTAACATTGGGGACCATATTCGTGTGAGCAAATTCAAGTCCGTCTTCGACAAGGGCTACACACCAAATTGGGGGACTGAACTATTTCGAATTCGTCAAGTCAACCTGAACAGTCCAGTCACCTATTTACTCGAGGACCTCAACCATCAACCCATAAAAGGCAGGTTTTATCTTCAAGAACTTCAAAAGACAGCGTTTCCTAAACATTACCTTGTGGAAAAAGTGTTGAAACAAAAAGGAAATAAACTATATGTAAAATGGTTGGGATTTAGCTCAGCCTTTAATTCTTGGATTAATAAATTACATGTTGTGTGAACCTGTGTGTCTTGTATTTATTTATTTACTCATGTTGTACTTAACCTACAGTCCTATGTACAGTCCTCAGCTATACATGTATTATGAGCAATACATATTTCTTTCTCTCTTCACCTGTGTTCTCTCTTACACTAACCCCTTCATCTCCCACCACTGTCAAAACAGGTTGTGACTTGTCAGCTCTTATCGTGCGCGTGTACAGGTGAACACCTGTGTGTTAGATCATATTACACATGAACTCACATTTTCTCACGTATGAAGCAAAACAGGATGTGACTTGTTTCACAAGGAGGACGGTAATAAGGTCATTTCACACGTGTTCACATGTATTTCGTCACTTTCCTTTCATATCGTTATCCCATTATAGTAGTGGGGGATTAGTGAACAACGTCAATTCAACACACACAAATGTAGTTAGGCCCTTTGACATAATTTAAATAAATTCATGGGCTAGTCCGTAGGAACCAGGCCAAAGGGACCCATCCAAAGGGATCAGTCCAAAGGGACAAGGACTCGTCCACAAGGAATTGTCCACAAGGACTCGTCCACAAGGACTCGTCAACAATGACCTGTCAACAATGACCTGTCCACAAGGACTTGTCCACAAGGACTCGTCCACAAGGACCTGTCAACAATAACCCATCAACAGGGGCCCGACAGCAGGGGGCTCGTCAACAATAACAGGGGCTCTCACCTCAAGGCCTAACATGCCCCTCTTTGATTATTGGTTTGCAGAACAACGTTACATTCCATATCGGCATTCAAACTCTCACATGTTGCAATTGGAAAGAGAGATTCTCTAAAAAAATTCAATTTCACCCCCTAGTAGGGTAGGTTTTATTTTTGGGGTGGAAATATGTTGTCCATTGGAAAGGGAGTGTCAGCCCGAGTTCAATGACACCTCATTCATCAAAATCCGACCATAAGTTCGAGAGATATCGCACCGCCGCCATCTTGTGAGGTGGGGAGGTGGAGGTGGTGCTAGAACCCCTACAAAACCACTACTAGATTGTTTGTTGGGGGAAGAGTTTATTCAGTATATTGATCCTTTGAAGATGGCGATGTGTCTGGTGGAGGGTGTCCTGATCCTTCCTCTATGATTTTCCCTCTACCCTTACCTGCCTGTCATTGTGTTTGTCCTCCCTACGAGTTTCTATCCTATTTTCCTGATTCTTTAGCAGAGCAAAGGGACATGCCGAAACTCACAACTTGAGATAGAGATTCATAAATAGGCTTCTTTGAAACAATATTATATGATGTACGGTCTTTCATAAACTTAAAATCTATTTCTTAGTTGACGGCGTTTCACAAACCAATAATAGCTTGAAATAACCACTATTAACTCATCTAGGATATTCAATATAATAACAAAACGAACCTTACTGGAATTATAAACAGATCCGCCCGGGAAAAGTTATTTCGTTATTCACTGGAGTTTATTCCAAGTGAGGAGCACACACTAATTCGTGATTAATTTACTGTTTGAACAAAAGTTCGTATGAACGTTGTACAAGTAGAGATTCAAGGACTTTGATTTTCGAAAAATTGTCGTGAAATATGATATGACATCATCATCAGCAGCATCATCGTCATCTGTTTCTTTCCAAGTAATGGTCTAAGTGTCCCGTTACGGTCTTGAATTTTCCTTCCATCGCTTCATCGGACCTCCTACAGATCTTGTTCTTCTGGTTGGTAGCGTAGTATCTCCTTTGGTAGTCTTCCAGAATACCGTACATCCTTTGCACGTGACGTTTCCAGTTTTGCCGGTAATCACAGAAGTAAGTGATGACAGGTTTCACCTTCAATTTCTTCAGCACATCTTCATTTCGCTTATGATACAATTTCGTATATCCTGCTGTTCGTCGCATGAATTTTAGTTCACAAGCTATAAGTCGAGAGATGTCTTGAGATCCTATTGTCCATGCCTCGCTGCCGTAGCAAAACAAGTGGCCAAAGTGGTATAAAGACGTAAGCGAGTGTGTTTTTGCACAAGAGATGGTTTCATGATTTGTTTATAATAACAATTGTCCTAGCGTACTTTGATATTTTTGCAGATATATCCACTTCCCCTTGGAAAGATAATTTGTATCCCTGATAATTGAATGTATTTACTCACTCACTCACACTCTCACTGAGAAGGCTTCTATGGGACACGATGATCCCGCACCGATCTCATAAAATGCCTCCACTGAACTCTGTTTTGGGCAAGTTCTTGCCAGTTGACCACATTCAGATGTCTACAAAGTCGTGGTCTTCCTACTGGCTTTTTCATTTACACTTTCTAAAATTGTATTATCTACCTAGGTAAAAAGATTTTACTGTGATAGGATCCTCCCTTTTAAAAGCCATTACTTTTGTTTCATCAGACGAAATTACCATGCTGAATTTTGAAAGAGATTAAACATTGACCATTGTAGATCATCCTCTGACGATGCTACTAGGGCAGCATCATCAGCACACAATATGACATCTAGATGTTTTAGATATCTGCTGACTGGTATAGACCCATGTCGTTCACACCTCCATTCCTGTATTAATCTCTATATATTAAAATGAAAGTTACGTGATAGTTTGTATGTATGTATGTATGTATGTATGTGTCCTTTATGCGTTCTTATACCATTCATCCGATTGCGATGAAACTTGGGTGAGTTGTTGTGTACACTTCAGGGAAGGTTTATGACTTGGTAAATCCATTTTACAATAGGTAGCGCACGAGTAGTTTCAACAAATGAGTGACGACGCGCGAATCTTTTCAAAAAAAAATCCATATGCGTTCATATACCATTCAGCCGATTGCGATGCAACTCTGGTGAGTTGTAGTGTACACTCCAGGGAAGGTTTATGACTTAGTAAATCCATTTTACAATAGGTAGCGCACGAGTAGAAACAAATGACTGATGACGCGCGAATCGTTTCAACAAAGTCCCGTATGCGTTCATATACCATTCATCCGATTACAATGAAACTTTGGTGAGTTGTTGTGTACACTGCAGGGAAGGTTTCTGATTTAGTAAATCCATTTTGCAATAGGAAGCACACGAGCAGTTTCAACAAATGATTGACGGTGCGCGAATCGTTTCAACAAAATCCCGTATGCGTTCATATACTATTCATCCGATTAAGACGATGAAACTTTCGTGAGTTGTTGTGTATACGTCTGCGAGGGTTTTTGACTTAGGAAATCGATTTTACAATAGGCAGCGCACGAATAGATTCAACAAATAAGTGATGGCGCGTGAATCGTTTCAACAAAGTCCCGTATGCGTTCATATACCATTCAGCCGATTGCGATGAAACTTTGGTGAGTTGTGTACACTCCTGAAAAGGTTTCTAACTTAGTAAATCAATTTTACAATAGGTAGCACACGAGTAGATTCAACAAATGAGTGATGGCGCGCGAATCGTTCATATGCCATACATCCGATTGCGATGGAATTTTGGTGAATTGTTGTGCACGCTCCCAAGAATGTTTCTGAATTAGTAAAACCATTTTACAGTAGTTTAGAGGCAGTTAACGGAAATAGACGAAAAATATTTTGTAACCAAAAGCACTTCAAGAAACAAAATTACAACGCCAACACTTTCTTTGACTGGCATTGCAAGGAATGCCGGGTACAGCTTGTTTGTTCATATAAATTACGAAGGTGATAGTCCACAACCTTCTCTCACACCTCTGGTGATTGGTTTCCATTAGGTCTGATGCTTTCTCAACCTTACTCTAATAAGGTTGTCATTGTACAAATACGACATTACTTAGCACTTAATGAAATGAAATGAAAATCCACAGCCTGCTTCCAGTCTCCGACCGGGCCAGGAATGGAATGAATGAAGCCCCCATCTAGCGGCGAGGATATGAACTGTGCCGGCTGCCGAGGCCTGACGCACTCCTCTGGGGCAATGATTAAATGAATGACAGATGAAATGAAATGATAGTGGAGAGTGTTGCTGGAATGAAATTTTGACAGGAAAAACCGGAGTACCCGGAGAAAAACCTGTCTGCCTCCGTTTGGTCCAGCACAGATCTCACATGGAGTGACCGGGATTTGAACCACGGACCCAGCGGTGAGAGGCCGGCGTGCTGCCGCCTAAGCCACGGAGGCTTCTTAGCACTTAATAATCCTTCTAAAACGTTACAACGCCTGGCTTTGTGACCAAGTGGATAGAGCGAGGGGCCCCGGATTTGATTCCAAGTCGGGCCATGGAATTTTAATTTTGTATGGTTATTTCCTTAGGCACTGGCACTGGACATCTGAGAGGTCTTCATAATTCATTTCATCCTCACCTCAGCATGTAGGCTACCTAAGGGCATCAACTAGAAGAATCTGCACCAGATATGCATACATACATATTATAACATATTTCTGATACTGATGTCTATGACCGCCCCAAATTTTGTCACATGGTCGTCCCTAACAGCGGTTGTTAAATTTCGCCAACCTCTTACACATGAAAGGAAGGAAAAACTATTGGCAGTGCTAAAGAGGTATTGGGAACGGAATCGAGCATCTGAAAAGAAATAGTCATAAGCGCTCCTTATTGGGCTTAAATCAATAATACTAACAATAATGTTATTTGCAATACGCCCCTTTTAACTTCTGGGGCTTTTAGTGACACGAGAGTGCAAGTAAAGCTACTGACACAGCTCCCTCACATTTACATATTCACTTACTATATTAATCGTGTCCTTTTTGTTCTTCTTCTTGGTCGTATTTCGATTTCGAACGTCGTGACCCTTCACGCAATTCTGTTTACAATAAATACCCCGCCATACGCCGCGGTCTTCTGCTGTATGCATTAATTTCTGAAGTGGCAGATTAGTCAGTCAAGGGTGGTTGGTGGCGCGTCCACTCAGCCGTTTTCCGTCAACTTTACCTTCTCAATGCCGTCTCGCCGCATGGCCGAAAAATTTCAACATTTGCTTTTGGATGCTTTAGGAGCAATCCTTAGCTCCTTACGAATAGATTCATTTGTTCTTATTGCTACACACGATATTCGTAGCATTCTTCTAAAACACGTCATCTCGAAGGCTTCGATTCTCCTACGGCATGCAGCATTTATGGTCCAGGACTCAGAGCCATAGGCGGCTTCGGTGGCGTAGTCGGTAGCATGCCCAAGATAGAGGGTTCAAACCCGGTCGAAGCCGTCGGATATTTTATGAGCGTTAAAAATCCCTCAGTGCCTTCCTTCGGAGGGGAAGCAAAGCCGGCGGTCCCATGTCATAGATTTATGGCATGTTAAAGAACCTTCCACTAATTGCACCTGTGTGAAGCTAAATTGGATAGGTTAAGAATGTAAACAACGCTCTTAGGTTTCTACGTTCGTTGCCAAGAGCGACTGCAGTGGCGTCTAGTAGCTAAGTTCTGAACTTGGCCTAGTAGTCGTTGGCGGTGGCGCTTGGTGGTAAAAGTAGGAACTATTTGAAAAATTCTAAGTTGCAGTACTTATATTAAAAAAACAGATAACACACACTAATACAGTCATCACAATTAACACCGGTTATCAGACAGATTCTACACACACCCAAAGTACACGGGGCTACATGACCGCGTTGTCGCAGCCCCTAAACTTAAGAACCAACCAACCAACTCGAGCCATACGTGACGATAGGAAATACCAAAGCTTGAACCAGTCACTTCTTTGTTTCCTTGGTAATATCATGATATTTCCATAATCTTGTTAGACTAGACAGTGCTTTCTTAGCCATACCTATTCTTCTTTTAAGTTCTCCTTTACAGTTTCCTTTAATGGAAATGCGAACTCCTAGGTAAACTATTTCTTCCTTGAGATCAATATCTCGTATTCGCTAGAAGGGACTAGTTGATGCACGCTGTCTGTCCACTACCATCAAGTAACATTTGGATCGGTTTAATGTGAGGCCTGCTTCTTCACTGAACCTCTCCTTTTTGTGCAAAGTTCCTAATGGTAGCGATCACGCATTTGTTAACATAGCTTACACTCACACTTTGTATTTGGCGCATGAAAGGATGAGTTGTTGCAGATAAGATGGTGGAAGCCAAGAACTGACATTCTTGTGAAAACATGTCTCAACTCAAAATTTTCCTTTACCCATGCTCGATCTATCATTGTTCCTGTGCCGTAAAATTCTGGACATATTTCTCCCCTTTTTTGTTTAATGTTACTAGTAGTTTACTGATGTATTGGTGTTGGATAGTTCCCACACATTTAAGCACCCTCAAATGTCAAATGACTGTGCCAGAATTCGATCCTGTAACCTTGGGCACGGCAGGTGAGAATGTTACCGAAGTGTCACGCAGCTAGTCACATACATACATACTGTGTCCGATCTAACCTGTGTCAATTAGCTACACTGATACGAAATCTAAATACCTTACAACTGACGTCACATCCTGTGTTCTTTCGGATCTCAAACAGCGTGAATTAAGTGAGACCCTGCTTGGAGGGTAGTTTGACGTGTCACCAGTGTGGAGAAAATGACTGTGTCTGCCGACTGTATCCATGTTTAACATTAACAAACTAGAAGATGGAATTCATAACACAGGACATCGAAAGATCTAAGAGGACAAAGGAATAAACCAGCAAATAAAGGCCATTTATCACTTTTTTAACGGTAGTCGAATGGTAAAAATAGGCAGCTAGTTTCATAATGCTAACTGAGTTATTATAATAACTCCACTAGGCTGTGAAATATGCCATTCTTAGTTAACATGACAGAATAGGAAGAGATGAACTGCCCTATCACCTCTTCTAAGGGAAGAAGCATCGACTGGGTGATCCACTTTATTTTATTTTTATTTTTTTCAAGCGATCACGCAACAACTTTATTTCTTTTTCATTTCCTTTGCCTGGAGTTTCCTCTATCTCCAATATTGCTTCATGCGTTCACTTGCGTGTTTCCTTTGATCTTCTGTTCTGTTCGCCCACTTCTCTTTGGTCTTCCTTCATCTTGATCCCTTTCAGATTTTTCACTTTACTCTTAAATTAATTTCTTTCTAGCATTTGAGACTCTGTCATGTTCAACTTTTCTAGATCATTCCTAACTTCCTTAGTCCACGTTGGAGTGGTCTTCTTCTTCCAGAGATAGTCGAATATTTGTTTGGTTAATCTATGTTTGTGCATTCTGTATAGGTGTCAGCCTCCTCTTCCGCATAGTCTCTGAGATTCTTTCCACGTTGAAATGGCTGAAACTCCACGAGCGCAGGCAGCTATCAGTTGCCATTCTGACACATAAATTATTACATACCAAGACACCGTTATATCTTTACAATGCCTTTACACCAATGCATTCTGTTCATAATCGAGAAAATAGATACACAGAATTAGCACTCCAGATTTCTATACACCGAACCATGAAGTTCAATAAATATTTTGTTTGTACCGCCTCACGCCTCTTCAACACCTTCGATTTATGTCAGTTCGTCAACATTGCAAGCAATGCAGCTCTCAAAAGATGTCTTTCATCCTGCTTCTTGGAGCAGTATACCTCTCACAACTGATTACTGCATTTTGTTAAGATACTATTATTAGTTCAATTATAACATCTGGACAATAGCTGACAACCTGCCTATTTTAATAGCTTTTCTTGTACAGTATATGGTGGTTTTCTTCGGGCTGATAGTCTGTATGCACTCTTTTGTATATAATTTTTCCATTATTATTAGTGTTGTTGTATTATTACTGTCTTTTTGTAACGATAATTGTTATAATATTATTATTTATATTGTGAATGTAAGTGAAATGTTTCATTTGTATAAGCCCTAAACTTATTTTATGTGGGGTGCTATTGTAAAAGAGCTCATAAGCTCTAAGTGTAGGCGTGAAAATAAAATCAATCAATCAATCACGTTCTGGTAGACTTCTCTGTTGCTTCTCAGTTTCCATCCGTCTTCAATCTGAACTGCACCCATGATTTTTGTTAGAATTCTCCTTTCCAGGAATTCTAGTTTTTCGAGGCTATAGTTCATTGAGAGGCATTCACTGGCAAAGAGACATTCCGTTTTTACGACAGATTTATAATGCTTTATTTTGGTATTCCGGGAGATGCATTTCTTGTAGATATTTCTTTGTTAATCCATAATATGCTCTTTCCATTTTTAGAATCCGATCTCAAACAGCTGTTTTTTCTAACCCATTCTCCTGTATAGTCTCTCCTAGGTACTTGAACTTTTTGACCCTTTCAATCCATCCTATCTCTGTGTCAAGGAATTTTGGTCCTTGCTTGTCATCTGTCATAAATTTTGTCTTTTCAACTGAGATCCTTAGGCCTGTTTGGCTAGCGATCTTTTCCAAGAGGTTGATTTGCATGATTGCTTCCTCCGTGGTTTCCGATAGTACTATAAAATCATCTGCAAACGCCAGGCAGTTGCCTTTAATACCTATCGAATTTCTCCCGAGGCCGATTGGGTTTATTCCTAGACTCTCCAGTTCCGAGTTCCAAATTCTCACAATCTTCTCTAGGACACAGTTGAATAGGATTGGCGATAGGCCATCCCCTTGCCTCACTCCTGTCTTAATTTCGAACGGACGAGAGAGCTCTCCCATGAGCTTCAGCCTGGAAGTTGTGTTTGGTTTTGGTTCCAAATTCTCTTATGATCCTGTCCAAGGTCTCTCTGTTCACTGAATCAAATGCCTTTTTAAAGTATATGCAGGATACCTCAATTTTCTTATTATTCGTCATTCTATGACTGATTTTTATTTACTTATTTACATTTCAATACCATCTCATTACCTTGATTGGACCACTTAAATCAATTCTATACAAATATTTTTTTATTTTTCAATTAGTCCAGTACTTCTTCATTCTGTCGGGGCACGGTAATCTATCATCCTTCCTAATGTTCATTTGTTGATCTTAGTTTATAATGTGCTTTGTTTATCTTTAAGTTTTGAATGTTTTGTGTTTTAAATCCACAATAATAATTTGTTGGGTTGGTTCTTAAGTTTAGGGGCTGCGACAACGCGGTCATGTAGCCCCGTGTACTTTGGGTGGGTGTAGAATATGTCTGATAACCGGTGTTAATTGTGATGTTATTAGTGTGTGTTATCTGTTTATTAATTCAAGTAAGGACTGCAGACTTTTGATTTCAAATAGTTCCTACTTTTGCTGCCACCGTCAACGACTACTAGTTCAGAACTTAGCTACCAGACGCCACCGCAGTCGGCTCCTGGCAACGAACATAGGAACCTAAGAGCGTTGTTTACATTCTTAACCTATACAATTTAGCTTCACACAGGTGTAATTAGTGTCTTTAACATGCCATAAATCTGTGACATGGGACCGCCGGCTTTACTTCCCCTCCGAAGGAAGGCATCCTGAGGAATTTGTAATTTTATCATATCTTCCATAAATACAATAATCCATATCATACTTCTCCTACTGGTGCATACCTTTTCTGATATTCTCCTACTGGTTCTGCTTTCCAGTGTTCTGATTAAATGTCCGAAGAATCATATGCGTAATTTTCTAATAGTGCTCATTATCAGTTCCATCTCCATGTAGATTAGAAGTTAGTCTCCACTGTCCATCCACTTGATATTGTTTGTTTCTGCATGTTCTGGCTATTCTTCTTTCTATTTGGAGTATGTTGTCTATTTCTGCAATGTTGGTTGTTTTGAAGATGGATTCACTTGCATTTGTAATTTCTGGATGCGTGACTGTTTTGTAATGCTCAATTTTGTATCTATTGTAAGACCTTTTTGTACCTTGACCGGTATATGTGTTCTTGGTGATAGGCCTATATTGTGCTATAAGTTTGTTTATTCTATTTTGTCACGTCGGTATTTAAATGTCTGTTTGTTGAAACTCTTGGTCAATAACTATCTAATCCACGGTTATTAATTAAAACAGATCAAAATCTTCCATATTTCGGCATGTACAATGATGCCTTCATCAGCGAGAAATAACTGAAAGCTACCTAGAAGGATGATATATTGGCTTTCACGGCCAAGGAATTAAAACTCAGCAATTAGGCTCTTGGTGTCCATGCCCGCTGATGAGTCTATCTTGGTATTCCTAGGCGAAATCCCACACAAGACGCGGCATAAACCTAGAAACATTGTTGAGTTTTGAAAACCACCTGTTACAAGATTAAAATAATGCATGTAGGAATGCTAGAAATTTTCCAAAATTATTGAAAGGTCCTTTAAAAGTTATTTATTGAAGGAAAAAGAAATGATATCCGTACAATATGTAAATAATTAAGAAATAATATGGTGCACCCAAAAAAATTAAAAACTATATAAATTGAAATTTTCAATTAATGAATTATGAAATATAGTGCATAAAACTCATAGTTTATCAAAATGTAAAGAGTATTCTTCGAAATTTCAATTCTAGAAGTCATCACGGATGAGGATGAGGACTTCTCCAACTGTTTGTAACGAGGATATTGATTTGGAGGTATTATTCGCTTTACCCATGATGAAATGCGATTCTTCAAGAGTTTTTAGAATATCTTGAAAATATTGTTTCCCAGCGCTATCCCGCGATATGAGCTAGGATCATTCTTGCTGCCTTTACCTTTGAACAGACTAAGGATGGTTGATTCCCTCCATGAATTGGGGACTTCTTTCTTCTTCACACAATCATTGTAGGGTCAATGGTTCTGTGATATCCTGTTCCGACGCTCTTAAAATCTCGTTATAGATTCCATCTGGCTCTGCCGCTTTTCCACGTTGTGAAAGGTTGGAATGTACTTAATGGTGGCTCCTTTATACCAAAAGTGTTTGAAGCGGATTTCCATCCATTGTTCTGGGTTAATAATGGATGTTTGTGTTTGAATAGTCTTAATTCTTAAAATTCTATATGGCTTCTCTTCCGCTTCTGATATTAACTTCTGTTCTTGGTTTAGATCGAACTCTAGCTTCTTAGCTTTAATTAAATCTTAATAGCATTTCCTCTTTTCAGCATGTTTGTAGCGTCTACATAATATCGTCATTCCTCTTTGCCTTATTATTATATTCGTTCATCCCCCTAAGGAGCACGTGGACCATTAAATAGCACTGGAATTCATCTTCTTGAACTTCTTATTCGCCCAAAATTTCTCCATTCTTTCACTCTGGGCCTGCCGTCTTTCTTGTGTCCATTCGTTTTGGAGTTTCAAGATTTTCTCGGATGGGTTCTTGAGTGCAAATTTGTGAGTGTTGATCTTTAGTCTGTATATAGTCCTTGTTGTAGTCCTTGGATCAATGTCGACTTTAGTAAGGTCCATTTGTGTGTCTACTAGCCAGCGAATGTTGGTTTGTCGGTTCCCATTGATAATAAGAAATATTTTCTTAGTCAGACGTGAATCATCCATTCGTGTTAAATGTCCATAAAATGTCATACGCCGTTTGCGTGCGACTGAAGAGAATCGTTCAGTTCTTCCGAGCTTTTTCGCATCCATATACCCTCTTGAAACTTGGGTCCGAATATCTTCCCTAGTATCTGTCGTTCAATTTTCTAGATGTTCTTGATGTTAACTGTGAGTGACGATGTCTCAGTTGCGTGGAGTGCCACTGGTAGGACAACAGTGTGGTAGTGTCTTTTGTAGATATATCATGTATTTTGTATAGCAGAATAACATTGACTGTCAAGCCAGTGTTTTGCAATTCTAGTATTTGAAAAAGTTACTGTCGATGTAAGTAGTATGTACTGTATTGTAACTTCTCATAAACTGAATGAATATCACCTTTCATGATCATTTGTTCTACTTTTTTCTCCTCGTTGTCATCCCATACTTCCTCATTAATCTGCCGAGAGTGCTGTTTTGGTAATTCAGAACTTCGAATAGTATTCACTCCCTTCTTCAGTCTGAATTGAATCAGAACCGTTAAATGTTTCCTGACTGGCGTTTCTGAGAGATCTGTTGATTTAATTTGTGCAATCCCCCAATTGCTGAGAAATATTAAGTCTATTGTGCTTTTCCCATTTGGTGCTATGTACTCTAGATATACTCACTTTAAATGTTCTCCATTTTCAAACCGGATTCCATGAGGAATTATGTGATTGCATCTGATTTTGTATTCGTTTTATCAATACGGCAGTTAGTCTCCTGCAACCATGAGCGGTTTCCGAATGTCCTCAAGGGCTTCAATTGCATCTCCTAAGCTATCAATTATGGTTTCTAACTCCATACGTGGATTGAAATAAGCTAAGAAGATATTTAGCTCTCTTGTCGTTATTGCTATTGTGTTCCGGATCGAAGAACAATTTTCACGAGTTGCAAGATTGGTGAGATTAAACAACTAACACGTCCCTCCGGACGCCATCTTTCCCCTTGTCTGGCCAATACATGCACACCGTAATTAGCTATCTAGTCGTACTTCCTCTGTAGCAAATATTTCTGTGAGCATATGTCTCATAGCCTGTGTTATTGTGGTAACTGGAGTAGAGTGTGTTATTTATAAATTATTATTAGGCTGTAAGGTTTGGATAGGTGCCTCAGGACTTGAAATAAGATACCATCCCAGCATTAACCTACCGCAGAATGAGTGGAGAATGACAACTGTTAGTGTTTCTCTCAGTTGCAGTAGACCTGGCTACTCGGCTGTATTCCTCCTATCCTATTGCACATATTATTGATATTTAATACATTGGCACTTTTGCTTTCACGGCCAAGAAATAAAAATCCAGCCATTTTTCTAGGATTTTGCCGTGTCTTTTTCGGGGTTTCTCATATGTGCACCAATTGATATTTTAACTTTTCAGTCTGTCAACACGACACAATCCCAATTATTGGGAAATGTGAAACATCCTGAAAAAAAAACATGTGATTTAAAGTTATTTGCACGGATTGCAAGAAGAGGAAGAAAATACTGGACGACATGTTGCGCTCGTCAAGCGAGCATCGTCAGATCCAAAGTTCAAATCTACAAGACCAGCTTCGAGGATGCTAAATGTTGAGTGAAACTTGTCGTCAAGTATGTTCTCCCTCTTCTCGTAATCCGTGCAAATGACTTAACCGCATGTAATTTTTTCAGGTTGTTTCACATTTCCCAATAATTGAGACTGTAATCGTGTTGACCGACTGAAAGGCAACACTGGAAAATGGCTTCAAAGCTTTCTATAGGTGCCCCAAGTCATGCTGTTCAGTGGGCTCTTGATGCACCCTTCCGACCGCCGCAGGGGGTACTGGACCATGCACTACGTCCCATGCATGCGTTTCACATTATATGGGACGTACGGCAGTTCATGGTCCACTACCCCAGCAGCGGTCTGGGCAGTGTGTACCAATAGCCCAATAAAGAGCTTGATTTCGTGCACCTAGTTAGAACCCCGAAAAAGACGCGGCAATAACCTAGAATAATAATTTTTGGATTGTTAATTAATACTTTGCATAAACTAGGAGAACAAGATTGTCCGTAAACTAAATATCTTAAATGGTATTTACCTCTACTCGGACCGGATTTTGGAATGAATTGATTTTTCTTCAAGATAACATTGGGATTCTTCACATATACATCTGTGTCTTCTAAAATGAGAGAACACAGATATTAGGTCAGTAATGGTGGTTGTGACTAGAGGTCTACCAGCAACATCATGTTAGCAAACCACTTGCTGTAAAACATGGAAACATTTGCCTACTCTAAGCAAGGTGTCGAGAAAAACAAATTACTGTCGACCAAAGTATTATGTGCACTCGAGTTTGAAGGTTGTTTGTGAAGTAACCAATAGACCTACATAAAATCCAATAACATCATCATTTTCATCGATCTATTTTATGTTAGTTCATGTAGTTTTGGATTTTTTAATTTATATTCTAATATATTTTATCGCAGTTGGAACACATAAAGTGCACGTTTTTAAGCGTGTTTCATCCATGCGTCACATTTAAGAATTATTATATCAAAAACCCGCCATCAGATCGAACCCAAATTTTAACACAATATACATTGGAATGTTGTATAACTGGTTTATTAATTTCAAAATTATGTGTGTCCAAGAAACAAAGTTGTTATCATTTTTGAAAGGTAACTTTTTCTCGGCTCGGGGTGGTTGGAAAATGTAGTTCTTGCTTGCATTGTAATCCTTACACATCGAAAAGTTATGCTGTATGACTGTGAAATACGTAAATTAATTCACTTATTTTATATCGGTTTGTATTTCTACGGGGAAATAACACATGTTTCACTAGCTAGCCGCTCCGGCAAAATCTATACAGCGTTGCCGAAATGGTGCCGACACGCATCATGGCGCGTCTCGCTCGGAAGTGATGGGCTCCATCTCAGCAACGCTGTACAGCTTTTCTTGGAGCGGCGAGCGGGAGAACCTTGTGTTATTTCCTCGTACAAATAAAAACCGATATAAAATAAGTGAATTTATTTACGTATTTCACAGTCATACAGCATAACTATTTGATGTATAACGATTACAACGCAACCAAGAAGTACATTTTCCAACCACCCCGAGCCGAGAAAAAGTTACCTTACAACAATGATAACAACTTTGTTTCTTGGACACACAAAATTGTGAAATTAATAAACCAGTTAAACAACATTCCAATGTATATTGTGTTAAAATTTGGATTCGATCTGATGACGGGCTTTCGAGATAATAAATCTTAAATGTGACGCATGGTTGAAACACGCTTAAAAACGTGCACTTTTTGTGTTCCAACGGCGATAAAAAATATAAAAATATAAATTAAAAAATCCAAACCTACATGAACTAACGTAAAATAGAGCGACGAAAATGTTGATGGTATTGGATTTTATGTAGGTCTATTGGTTACTTAACAAACAACCTTCAAACTCGAGTACACATAATACTTTGGTCGATAGTAAGTTATATTCAATAGCTACTTCAGACCGATCTGAACATATGGTATTGAAACACGTACCCTCACCAAACGTGGCTCTATGATTGGAGACGAAGTTCCTGAGACCCACAGTTATTCAAGAAACCAAAATGGACAAGTTAAGGAATGACATGGTAAGAAAGGCAGCTAGGATTGAGACATCACCCTAAGATCCAGACTACGGTGGTTCTGGCATATGATGAAGTTAGACCTGGAGAGATGTGTGGTATGCTGGATGGACATTGCTGCTAGAGGCATAAACTATAGATCATACCTCAATAAGACAGCATGGAAGAGGCTTACTTATAGTACCCAGGAGACTGAAACTACTGTAAAATAATGATGGTGATCACTTCCTTATCACAATAAATACAACAATCAAGTAGCCTACTGTAGTATAGAGAACTCATTAATTATAAATGCAGAAAATAATTACACCTAAGTCATTCATCCCTTTCATGCTTCCTCTAGCCCAAAGGAAAGCAAAATGGTTCCAACCATATAATAATAATAATAATAATAATATCGTATGGCCTCGGGTGCCGGGTTCAAGCTTTGTTATTTGACACCCAAAGGGTAGCTTGCATGTGGAATTTCGTTGCTCCTTGAAGCACTATGAAAGTCAAGGAGGTTAGATATCTAAGTTCCTTGAACACTATAGCGCTTTCTAGTAGAGAAATGAGGAACTTTGTGTTGGCGGATACTAAAAAAAGGAAGCTTGTAGTTTAACGTGACCGTTAATCTTGAGATCATGAGCCACGGGACCTCCTTTTAATGTGGAATCCGAACCACAGGACATGGCATTTCACATCGAGATTAATTTTACCATTATGAACACGACCTACTGAATTCAAATGGGTTTCAATGACATGCCAACATCGTATGACATGGTGTCGCAATTTTTGCCGCCTTTCAAAAATCACTTACCATGGCCAGGAGCGAACCTGCAAACTTGGGGTTAGTAGACCGACACGTTGACCACTCACCTACCGTGGCAAGCGTTCCAACCATAATAAGCACTGTTTAACAATATTGCAGGGGTGGAGAAGGTATTAAATATTTCAGTCCATCAACTGAAACAGAGAGTAAAATAGGGCATACCCTCCTTCGAAACTAATCATTTATTGTACCGGTAACTCTTGAAATTGAACTTAACTTAACAGTGAAGAATTGTCCATTTACAGCAAGGCCAAGCTAATACTGTCTTTGGTTTGGAATTTGCATTGAACTGATCAACACATTAATAGGAAGCAAACACATTTGCCATTGAAAAAACAAATGTTTTAAATATCCGTATTGATATTAGAATTAAATGTTTAAAATTATACGCCAAATCAATACTCAACACACATATATACATATATATATATTATTATTATTATTATTATTATTATTATTATTATTATTATTATTATTATTATTATATATAGGACATGTTTCGACCTTCAATGAGGTCATCTTCAGCTAAAAAATGAAAATCAATTAAGAATTAAACCAAAAAAGTATATATGTACTTACATCTAAATAAGAAATGAAATGATAATGGTAAAATTGTAATGTACCCGATATGCACTTGGGATTATCAGCTACGCTGACCATGTTGGAAGTATTTTGTTGGAAAGAATGCGCTATCGTCGAAAACATTGATTTATGGGAACTTTCAGGGGGATGACAGTTCATAGGGAGCGCGTAGGTCGGGGTAAGGCCCTGTACTGCATGGAGGAAAGAAAGGAAGGAGATGCCTTCGCTGCGCTGCCTAGCGCAAGCTGTTGAAGCCACGCGGCTCGCCCACTTTGGTTGCAAGAAAATGGCTGTCCCTATGCTTAAAGCCGTAAACCACTCCAACTAGTAATGGATTTTAGTGACATAAAACTGCAATGACAAGTCAAGATTTTTTCTTGGATAGGCAGAATACACTCTGTACTTCACGGTACTTGGCACAAATAAGCTGCGTTATCGTTTTAAAAGCCAATTTAAATATAAATATTACAGCACCTTTGCGAGGCTAGTTTTGTAAGGAAGACGCGGCAAAACGTAATAATACGCTGAAACACTGATTAAATTGAATACAGGTGTCTGAAGATGCGAGTTATACCAAAGAAGGAACATCTTAGGAATTAATGATGCCGAACTAATTACGGTATTTACACCAAATTGAGTTTTATCTTCTTATTGGTGTTGAGGCATTCATCAGTTTTTAGGCCTAATTTCGCTCATTGGTCGTACACATTTTGATATTCAAGAATACGAACCTCAAAATTAATAAACAGAACAATTAAAAAAGGACGCATATTTTCACAAAAATACGGTATAGCCTATATGTTTCGGTACCGTACGGTATTTTCGTTGTGGGGGGTAGAAACTTGACGATTAGCCTCGAATTGATTAATTACGTAGGCCTACCGTAATTATTGACCAACAGCCGTTTGATAATTTGGGATTTGCAGAGGAATGTTTTTTTTTTATATATATAGGGTAGGCCTACACAGGCTGAGATTAGAATTGAAGATTATTTTTTTTAATACTACTGTTATTACGTTTCCAAAGTTGCATAACCGGAGCGCGATAAAAACCAGGGCCAAAATAAGGTTTAGCCAAGCACAATGTCCCATGCAAGTCACAGAACACCGAATACGAGTTAAGGTTACGCCCACTTTGGTTGCAGCGCTTGGCTTCACTCAAACGAGCTCAGGGCATCTCCTCTTATTCTTTCCTCCATGCTGTACTGGTTGTTCTGCCAACCAATGAAGAATTAATTTTAGGACTAAGGTTCCGTAGTTGGCACTCATGAACGTTTACATCAAACCGACTGGCGGAAGCGGGAATAGTCTGTTTTGATTGATATTCCTCGTGGTGTTGTTGGTTGGTTTGATTTGTTCAGTATTTTGATTGTTTATTTTAATTGAATTGAGAGTCAATCATGCCACTGCAAGGGAGGAAAAATTGCCAAGCACCGGGATGTAAGAATTATAATGATAGTAAGAACGATACGGCAATTTTCATCTTCCTGGTGTTGACCATGTGAAAAACTAGTCGGCAATATGGACTACTCTCGAATAAAAATATATAGAGAATAAATGTGTGCATTTCATCTCTTGTTTGTTTTCTTACCCATTCTCCTTTGTATTGCAATAAAATTTGTGGTTTAGGGCTACGGGGAGGGGTGGGTGGCAGCGGGCATGCTAGGCAAAAAGTGAGGTTATGGCAATGTAGTGTGTGCATTTGGATGATTTTCTTTATATTCATCGAATATCCCAACTATTCTGTAGAATATGAGAGCATTTTTTAATTAGCCTAGAGGTGAATTAAGCTCTAGAACGGCATAACTGTGTCTTTCGTGACAAATCCATTGCCAACATTGATATATATCAAAATGTATTCTTTTCCTATCTGGACGTATATTTCAGCACCTAGCGAAAGGCGCAGTTATGTTTGAGTTATTTTCATCAATAATCAATAACTCGTCGCAGAACATACTGTTCATGTACGTGTAATAAAGGCTACATTCATATGGCTTTTTACTTTTTATGTTGCCAGACTTGCCAGTACAATCCACAGCCTCAGGCGGTGTTCTCTCTCGGAAATTCTATAACCAAAAGTGACGAATCTCTTATACTTACATGATCCTTGGGAACTTTGCTTAAGATCAGGAGGAAGGAATGACACCTCAAGATCACGATGTGTGACGAGAAGTCGACAAGGAAATTATTTATTTCTTTATTTCATGACCTTCAAGAATATGTGAAGAAAGAAAGGAAATTCCATTATTATCTCTTATCCTGGTTGAAACCCCTTAATGGAAGTAAAACACAAGTATGGTTATGTAATTTGTACTCCAATCAGTGGGTGAATGACGTCAGAGCGGGCGCGACGCAACCCTATCGCAGGAGGGGTGGCCGAACACGTGCTGCTCAAGGAAGAAGAAGAGGAGAGCAGAGTGACAGTACAGCCGGTCTAGGAAGCGGTCAGTTTTTCGTTCTGCAGTCAGTTAGTTCATCTTTTATTATTTCTGCAGGCAATCAGTTCGAGTGAGTTAGCCTACAGTCAGGTATTCAACCGTCCGACACGCGAAAGTTTCTTTCGGTTCGGCTCGGCAGTTAGTCACTCGACAGTCCGGTTACAATACGCCGTGAGAAACGCAGTTCACAATATGGCATGAGAGGTATTCAGTTGTGACGAGACTGTGGCAGCGAGATAGTTTCGAAACGCATTTTCTAGTATGCAGAAACAATTAGTAAGCTTCTACATTAAACGAAGTTACAGTATGATCATTCAGTCGTATTTGTGGCAGGCTACAAGCAGGACTTTATGAGATGTGCAGTAACATTCGTGACAGCGTGCAAGGGCAGTCGACCAAACTTGCCCCATTCAAACTAGCTAGGATCATGAACATGCACAGGTGTGCTGGGCGAGAAGTGTATCGCAGCAACTTAACAAAACGCATTCTTACCGTAGCACAACGTGTTACATTATACGTGCCTACAAGCATATAACTTTATGAAAATTGAATGCTATATTTCGAGGCTCAGTTTACACAATAATTTGTCAGCGGACATAAGCGACCACGGGTCTTTGAACTTCATCGTGGAACATTCAACAGTCAAGTGGACTTAGTGATGAAACATTTCGACAATAGGATGATGCATAATAACTTCAGACCTGAACATTAATCCAATGTGCCTACAACGGGTGAACACTTACGCTAACACAGGGTGTTTGAAATTATTTGCTCACATTGCATACATTTATTTCGGTGCATTTACCTGAAGCGTCCGGCGCATTAATTCATCGATTTTATGAAACACTCATGGAACAGTGGCGAAATATGATTAACGATATTGTGGGGTAACCATTTGTGATGCACAATCTAGTGGGTTCATGGAACATTTTGGAGATTTATTTCGGTATGGGAACTTCGGACTTTAACATGGGGCGTTAAACGCAGAAGAGGCATGATGGCAGAGTAGAGTGGCGGTCCCGAGGGCAACCCCGAGTGAAGAGTTTACCGATCCGAGGTGAAGACATCCGATGTCGCCGATCTTTAGAAATCTTTAGGGAATGCGTCGATCTTCCGAGCTGATTCTACACAAGGTATTGTAAGCGCCTACATGAGTATACTTCTTTGATATGATGTAGATATGAGCACACATGTATAATAAGACAAATATTATAGTGAAAATATTCAGATATTATTGAAATAAGATTTTCTTTGTGGATGCGAAGGCATGCGAGTGATGTCATGCAGTTATACATGAGAACCGTTTCCAATCTTTTACAATGAGCTGATAGGAATCAAATTGGTTTTTTTTTCTTTGCAATGTCAATTCATGACATACTCCGGTGTTAGTTATTTTCATCAAGTGTGTCTTTGCTCGATGCTTGCAAACAGGTGTTTGTTTCTTTTCCACGTTTTCTTTCATGGATGTGGGGAGTTGTGTTAGTTTTCTTCGAGTGGATCATTGTTACTTTGATGATTTTAAGTCGCTCTAGCGAGCATGTGTCGATTATATCTGGCTTTACAATAGTGGTTTATTCCAATCCGAAACATTCTTCCATCCAGTCTTCGTTGTGGGGCCATTTGCTTTTAGCAACTGTGTAGTGTTATTCGCTTAACCCACACTGGGTTCTTTCATCCAGTCTTCGATACGGGACCTTTTGCTTTTAGCAACTGTGTAGTGTTATTCGCTTAACCCGTACTAGGGCCTCATATTTTCATCAGAATAGATATGGACAGTGAGAGGATAAACTACAATTGACAGTCAGATACAGTATTGTTGATCTATGTGTATGATATAATAATGATAAATGTAAGCAGGATTACACTCTAGTAATTGGATTGATCCAATAGATTTTGTCCTGGTTCTGATTTATTTTTGAGAATGGTAATTTATTAAATTCAACAGTTCTTTTGAACTTTGTTTTTGAAACAATCTAGGATTTCTTTCAAATAATTAGTTCTTCTAATAGGAAGTATTTGAATCAGATATAAATCTCAGGCAGAGAATAAACCATATGAGATTAGTAATTTTGATCTAATCATTGAATATATAATTTTCAAAGAAAATATGTATTGTCCGTTGAGCCATTAATATATTTGGCCCAATTGCACACCGGAGCGAAACACTGTCATTTTGTTGAGTTATGCCGGAACATTTAGCACAATTTGTGTTTAAATATACTAATCATTGAACGCATTAACTAATAGTTGTTGTTTGGGGGGGGGGGGGGATTTATTCAGAGCAATAATATTTATGAATTTAATTCATGCTTGATGCGCATTTAGATTCATCTCAGTGATCTACAAGTTATATTTGAGAGGTTAACACAGTCATTTGACCACAGTCTTAAGAGGTCAACTTTATAAATAATTGAAGCCAATTTACAGATTTGTATTGCTTATTGAGTGCATACATTATGAGGAGGTTTGCCAGTTTATTGTGAGAATATTAACACAAGTTATGAGAAGCTACCACTTAGGAGAATATAGTAACTGAAAGGTTCATGTAAACCCGGTCTAAGCTGTAGTTCAGGCCGTGTGCTGAACGATATTTGTGTGGAATCATTATAATGATATTATGATAAATTAATTGAGTGGTTTAATGAGGTAGTGTTTTGTGGATGAACTGTGGTTCATATGATTTTTTGGTGGATGATGGCATCCCGATATAGTGGATTTTTGGCAATCGTTTTGAATGGCAGTAAATATTGTTCTTGAGTGCAATATAAGTTCAACCCTCAAAGTTATTTGACTATAAAATATTCTGGCGTTCTGATAGATGTTACAAAATATGATGGCACCTCCGATAAGCTGATTAAGTTGAGTATTCTGGATATTTTGAAACAATCCATGCTGTTAATCTGAGATTTAATTAGTATACTCCGGATATAAGAATTTCGTTAATAATCTGATGTGATGGTTCTTGCCGAGATGAAATAAAAATAATTTATAATTATATCTGAATAAGTAGATAACATGCCAATTTAGAAAAGGATGATTATTAAGTAATTTAAATGATGATTAAATGATAACGATTACTAGATGGTTAAACGATGATGATTATTAACTGATTAAACGTTTATAAATTCCGTACACAAGGATTATGAGATGGTCACAAAGATTTATCGTTGATATTTAGAAATGATTTAGGTGACTAGAATGATAATTAAATAATTTGTAGTTGATATCCTAACAGTGTTGAATTACGATTAATATGTTATAACATTTATTTGTTATTATGGTGATGGGAGCGATTAGAAATTGTATTGCTTAAACCAACGCTCAACATAACTTATATATAAAATATGTGTGTTTAGACAATGATTGCGGTTCACATGAAATTTATGTTAAAGTTAAATACTGATAGGGCTCAGGGATCACAAGTGTTTGTGCTTCGAGTGATTTTGTGCTTCTGCGATCCTGAGTAACCAAGACAAACATTTTTTTTTTTTTCCTTTCAACATGTGAACGTTAAATTAGAGAGGAAATGGATGGAGTTGACATAAACTTTTTCAACCTAACTAATTATCCACCATGTTCCTAGGTATGGTTACTTACGGTAATCACTTATGACCAAGCCAAAGAGTTAATAAATTCGATGTTTCTTTTAAACTGTTTTCGTGATGCCATCTTTCCTCAGGTCCTTTCCCTAGTAATTTTAAGGCTTAACCATGAAGGATAGGATTGATAGGAATCCAGGCAGATGGCGCCCTTTGCATTAATAATTATTGTTGTTTTCACACGTATTCGACCCAGAGACACTTCGTCTCGTGCTACCCATAGCTGATGATTTTTTTTTCTTCCTGGATTCCGACACATGCCTCATTTCATTTTTTTCAGTGTGTTTGTGTGTGTGTCCCGTAAATTTTCGTGTGCGATGCTATGTCAGCTGGGTCATCGCATATCATAACGGAACGGGTACAGTAATAAAATGAAATAAAATACTAAAATGGATATCCTTACAATTCAGATTAAATAAAATATAATACTGGTCCTTTTACAATAATTTCCAAAATGTAGTTAAAAAGCGATAAATATTACTGGTGATTGTATATAAATGGTACGCTATATAATACATATTTTATCAAAATAATATACATAATATAATTTAGAAAATTAAGTTCTAAAATCAATAATTAATTCAGTTCAGTGCTTGAATGAATAAGCTAAATCTTTCTTCAATACGGAGTTTAAAAATTTTGAATAGGTGCCAACCAGTTAATATGTCGACATGAACATAACCTTGATGTATAGGATGGAGAAATCGGTGCGATTTGTGTAAAAGAAATGCCTGATGTGGAATAGGTGTCAATTCTAATATTTATCCAAACGTTATGAATACAATGAAAGCAAGATTCTCGTAGTTGAATAACGGCATTAATAGCTTTTCTTTACTAGTCAAATGATGTATCCTACTTGTTGTTTCATATTCCAAAGGACCAGTATTATATTTTATTTTATTTAATCTGAATTGTAAGGATATCCATTTTAGTATTTTATTTCATTTTATTACAATGTTATCATTAACATTTCATTTTTAATTAGATTTAAGTACATATATACTTTTTTGGTTTAATTCTTAATTGATTTTCATTTTTTAGCTGAAGATGACCTCATTGAAGGCCGAAACATGTCCTATATATGTATGTGTGTGTTGAGTATTGATTTGGCGTATAATTTTAAACATTTAATTTAATACATTAATAGGAGAAACTAGGCACACTCATATAACTGTGTTGAAATAAGAAATTTGATTAACAACTATAATTGGCCGACTGAAGAGCAATCTTAAACAAAGCTTATATGAAAAATTAATGCAATATTAGGTCTGTGTTGATCGCAATCTATGTTCAAATTAAAGTACAGTATTTGCTTTGATTCATAGAGAAAAGGAAGACCGAGGGTATATTTGGTCATTAAACATCTCATCCGGGATAGATAAGTTTTAGCTGAAAATTCAAAATTCACTTTAGCCCCCTCCCCCATGCATCAAATTTACTGTTCCCCTTGAAAAATGTATGTGTTAGGCTGGACTAGTGTATCTTTATCTATTATACTATATTTGTCCAATTTATTTGCTGTGTATGTCTTGCTTACACTCTTGAAGAAAGAACCCTCAGTGATTGTGAAATAGAGGAACAGATTAGTTAATTATTGTTGTTTTCAGGAGCGGAAACAGCGAGGTCATCCGTCCCTGATGAACAGGTTACTGCCTACGAAGTTCATAGGGGGCTATTGTATAAAATAGCTATAAATATAATAACAGTAGTGTTGCCAGGCTCAAATAGAGCTATTATGGTAATTGAAGCTTGCCACGGTGGGTGAGTGGATATCGTGTCGGTTTACTAACCCCAAGATTGCAGGTTCGCTCCTGGCCGTGGTAAGGGATTTTTGAAAGGCGGCAAAAATACGATACGCAAGTCATACGATGTTGGCATGTCAAAGAACCCATTTGAATTCAGTAGGCCGAGTTCATAATGGCAAAATTAATCTCGGGAGTTTCCGCCAACACAAAGTTCCTCATTTCTATACTAGAAAGCGCTATATTGTTCAAGGAGCTTAGATATCTAACATCTAACCTCCTTGACTTTCATAGTCAAGGAACAACGAAATTCGACATGCAAGCTACCCTCTGGGTGTCAAATAACAAAGCTTGCACCCGGCACCGAGGCCATACGATATATAAAAAATATGGTAATTGAGAGTCAGACTTATGCTGATTTCAAATTACAGTATTACCATTATTTCGATCGTAGGCTTTGGCGGCTGGTTTATTGTCTAGGATTTCAGGATGGAGCCTCGTCGAATGTCGGTGATTGTTTCCGAACGTTTTGAGTCGTTGCAGCAGGCTTTATCATGGGTATGGTACGACACTTTACAGGCCCTAGAATTCAATAAGGCCAAAACGGTTTCTAAAGTTCAAAGAAAACAAAGCAGGATAATTAAAGAAGCAATAGAGATCGTGAAGCATCCCAATAATATCAATCACGAGGATGGGTTTAGGCTTAGCAACACGTGGAAAGTCCTGTTAGCACGTGACGGAGAGAAGCTGAGGGCGGCGGCGATCACCAAGAGCCCGCTAATGAAGCTGCCTTGGGGTGCCTAGGTGAAACCCCATAAAAGACACGTCAAAAACCTAGAAGAATTGCTGGATTGAAATCACTTGGCTTTGAAAGGCAATATGCCAATCAACGGTCAGTTTGAGTTCAGACACGAAGACGTAACCATGATGAAGGCTGCTGCAACAATAGCAATCACCGACATACGGCGCGGTTCCATCTTGAAAGCTTAGATAATAGTCCCCATTATTCGATGTTGGACCAACCATGAGTTCAATCAACTGGGGTCTTGGCCAAGACAGTGTCCAAATACTGTACATTACTTTAGTTAGTATCTAGTTAGTTGGTTATTGTTGTTCTAAGGAAAAAGCAGCGAGGTCATCTACCCCTCTGTATCCAGAATTGCCTGCGACATGTGTCAGCAATTGATCAAAGAATCAAGATGCAAGCAGCTGTGTTGCTAACGTTTCAATGTAAATAGGTCATTACCAATCCTTGTCCGTTGTGCATTTGTGTTCCAGATTAGCCATTCAATAAAAAAAGCTTAGTACTGAGTTTCAATTTTAAAAGAGTCGAAATTATAATCTGCATCAAAGAGAATGGTGCCATGTGAAAATCGTTGGTATTGGTGAGCAAACAGTTCGAGTATTAATGAAATATAAATCAGAAATGTTGAAGTTTGTTGTATTTACATTGTCAAAAAGGAAAACGGCGAAGAAGTCGATACTAGCAGATTCACCGAAGCTCTTTATGAATGGTTTAGAGTTAGACCGGGGTTGCACAGCCTTTTGTGGTCAGGCTTCCAATATTTTCATGAAAGTTTTGATGAAGGGCCACAGAATCCCATCCTTCAACTGCTATTCCCGTTCTCATTCCCCGGCATAATCTTAAAATCTACCACATTGCCACAGAAGCTTCCATTTACCTTTAAATGTTCGAAGTTGATATGAGTTTAATCAGGTTTGATATGAGTAAAAGGTATCTGCACCCAATTTGGAGGCAGATATCAGTCACAGTGTCTGTACCTCAGAGGCGGCTACGAACTACGTCTGTTCACTGTGTTAAGGGCAGCTGATAAATGACATTGAGGAAGGCAATGGGAAACCACCTCAATTAGTTTTCCCCAGGATATTACCAGTATGGCTAAACAATCAAATATATTGGCGTCCAGACCCCGGCAGGCTTTCAGTGGCCAGGAGGTGCTAAGAATCACCTGGTCAGCCAAAATTAGGATACCGTATTTTCTTGGACTGTCAGAATGTATGAAGGAGGAAAGATCAACAACACCATTAGATAAATGGAAAGACTCAAGGTAAATATCTTAGGAATAAGTGAAGTGGAATGACCTGGATCAGTAAGTTGCAGTCAAAGATCATTTTGTTTATTACTCAGGAAATAATGAACCGAATCATCTAAATGGAGTTGCCATTACACTGAGCAAGCTAGAAAATAATGCAGTTAAGGCCTTTATTCCAATGTCATACAGAGTTATTTTAATCAAATTTAACTCAAAACCTTTTGGTATAAATATCATCCAGCATATGCTCCCTTGTGCGTTGGATGTGATGACGACATTGGGAAGTTATATGGAGATATTGATAATGTACTAAAAATATCGAAAAAGCTCATTTATAACAATGGGAGTTTTCAATGCAAAGTTTGAAAAAGTAGGCAAGTAGGGATAGGCTAAAAGATATGATCATGGTGACAGGTTTATGTAGTTTTGTTATTCAGCAAAACCTCGTTAACACGGACGGTACAGTTTTGAAAAAAAATGACAGTGGGTTGCAAATCGACAATGACGGAGGTTATAAACCGATTACAGAGGAATACATTATTGCATCATGCAGTGTTACTGAAAATGAAAATGAAGAGGAGTCAGATTCAGACAGTGTCGATGAACCAGTTGTGGTTATGACCCACGCAAAAGCAGTAGCAAACATAGAGAAATTGATGGTTCATTTCGAGAGTCAAGCCGAAACATTGCCAAATGAACTTCTACTGTTAAAGCGAATGCGAAATCATGCTGCTCGTAAGCGATAGCCTACACTAAACTGAGACAGCAGAAGCTCACTGCCTTTTTTTTACTACCGACTAGTTTGTTGCTGTATTGTGTACAGTGCAAATACATTGGCTATGACAATACATAATGTATGTGGTTTTAGGTGAAAGTGTGCCGATAATAATTTCTAAACTCCATTAAAAATATTTCGGTGATGCACATTTTTTTAATCGTTTTTCCGACATTCTCTGGATAACCCGGATTTTCGTTAACTCGGATCGGCCCTGGTCCCAGTTGATCCGGGTAAACGTGGTTATACTGCAAGTATCTTCCATAAATTACCAGCACATGGAAATCAAATGCTGACAGTGATTTGAGGCTTGTGAGGAATTAAATCGATTAAACATAGATTTACGAACTACATAAACTACTTATCCTGGTGCTGATGTCTCTTCAGATCACAATCTACGGATCACAACAGTTAAACTAAAAAGATCAATGAAAGATGTATCAGTCATAAACTGGATACTACAGTACGAAACTGCAAGACTGAAAATATTGAGCAAAATATTGAAAGAAGTGAATGAGTGGCTCTGTGAACAAGCTGATACACCCAAATACATCGAAACCAGTTGCTGTATATTCAAAAAGAACTGTAATGGATACTGTAAATTCTCATCTGAAGCCGAATAACCAAGTCAGAAAAAACACATGGATGACTGAAGATATCCTTGATTTGACGGATGAACGTAAGTTGATAAAGAACAAGAATTTGGGAAGATACAAATAACTGGGAACTGAAATCTGCAAGATGGTTAGAAGGGCAAAAACTGAT
Source organism: Meconema thalassinum (assembly GCA_946902985.2). Lineage (NCBI taxonomy): Eukaryota > Metazoa > Arthropoda > Insecta > Orthoptera > Tettigoniidae > Meconema > Meconema thalassinum. The sequence continues at coordinate 397,034,435 of OX336394.1, read as the reverse complement.
TGGCTAGATAACCAGTGTAATGAAATAGAAAATTTTGAAGGATAAATGGACGCATACAAATGTTGAGGAAGTTCGAGAAAGACTGAGCAGCTGTAACTTGTGTTGGATCTATTTCACGATGATAGAAGACCCTGCCCCTATATAAGCGATTCATGGGATGGGCCTTTAATAACCCGTCGAAAAGTAAAGTGCTGAAAAACTGCTCATTGGGAAAGCACTAGATCCTGATGCGGGTACCTGTAGAAATATTTAAAATACTTCTAGAAGACCAATTACTAGGTATCCTAATAAAGCATTTCAACAAGTGTATACAAGTGGTAATATCCCTTCTGGCTGTTTGACATCAACTCCTATTTCCATTCCTAAGAAAACAACAATGATAATAGAAGTAACCACTGGACCTGTTAACTGCTCTTGAGCTATCTCCTAGAGAGCTTGTATGGTAGTTAGAGATAACCACTGGTCCTGTTAACTGCTCTTGAGCTATCTCCTAGAAAGCTTGTATGGTAGTTAGAGGTAACTACTGGCCCTGTTAACTGCTCTTGAGCCATCACCTAGAGAGCTTGTATGGTAGTTAAGAGGTAACCACTGGTCCTGTTAACTGTTCTTGAGCCATCTCATAGAGAGCTTGTATGGTAGTTAAGAGGTAACCACTAGTCCTGTTAACTGCTCTTCAGCCATCTCATAGAGAGCTTGTGTGGTATTTGGAGGTAACCACTGGTCCTGTTAACTACTCTAGCCCCATCTCATAGAGAGCGTGTGTAAAAGTGACTGATAACAACTGGTCTTAATACCTCTTTTGTTGCTGTGGAAGATATATTCAGATGTGTTAATATTCATTTAATGTGTACTCTTCCATTTTTGTATATTTTGAGCAGTCTCCCAGTAGATGTACGATATTTTAAGGAACTGCTCAGAGAGTGGCATGAAGGGAGTGGATAAGTGATGAAGTGCTTCTTTGTGATGATTAAGATCGTGGATTTATTTTACTTTTTAATTGTAGATTTATTGATAGAATTATTATTTTTGTAATCATCTTACCAGGGCATAGGCTATTCCCAATTCGCATCATCGTCATCAATGTTGTTATAATTATTATAAATACGTCCTCGTCTTTACAATGCTTAACGTTTGGACACTAAGGTACTTTACCATATGGATTACACCTCCTTGCACTTCTAAAAAGGGTTGGATGTGAAAATGTGATGTAGAATGAGACATCTAATCCAACATGTACATCCTCTACCATTGTCTTGTAGCGTGAGATCCTCCAGTCGCCAAACTGTAAACAGATATTTATTACAAATTGATTTCAGTTGACAACCAAATTCTTTCAAATATGGCGGGGGGTAACTAAATTATTGTAAGTTTTTAATGATGTTAGCACTCTAATGTTTGTTGGAGTAAATGGCAGGAGAATGACGACTGGGCGTATATGCAGGATACACTTTTAATATGAACTAACTTACTTTGTCACATACAGGCGTAATATAAAAAGGAAGACAAAAGAATCAAAAAGAACATTATAGTAACTAAAACCACCACCAAGGGCATCGCAAGTCTTGGCGCTTAATTCAAACCAAAGATCAGTTGTTGGGTTACGTATTTCTAACACACCCACTTAAACCAATAGCTGATCTAGAATGTCAACCAGACTTCAATCATACAGAACCCTACATAAACATAATACAATTTCTGGAAACATTTTGTAACACAATGTGTACTTTAAGTACTAATTAACAATTTAATCGCATTCCTTGGGTACAATACTCGTTTTACTTTTAGGCAAATGTTCGGTGAGTATACCTGGAATCATTTCTTGTGTGGACAATAGTGTAATGAAATGATTCCTTTTTGAACCTTTTGCTTAATGAAATGATGTTTGTTGTTGATGTGCGCCTATGAAAAATGAGATTTTGTGCAATTTTCTATGCACTCTGAATGTCATTATATAAATCAATCTCTTGATTACAATCCATCAACACACTCTGAAAATCACATTTACCTTTAACAAATTAAATTTTTATTGGACCTTGATTAGAAACAAATCAAACATCACACTCTTAAGATAAACTGCTTCCTTCGCAGCCTCTGACAAAGCTACATACTCTGCGTCTGTCGATGAGGTAGCAACTGAGCTCTGATTGTGAGCTTCCCATGATATGGCAGCATCAGCAAGCTTGAAAAGATAACCAGTGTATGACTTACTATCACTATCTGTGGAAAAACTGGCATCTGCATACCCTACCAAATCTAAACCAGTGCTCTTAAAAATGAGCCCTTGGTTTATCGTACCCTTAAGATACCGAAGTACCCTTTTGGCCGCAAGCTAATGCTACTCACTGTGACAAGAGTTAAAATGACTTAAATATGACAATGTATAGGCAATATCTGGTCTAGTACACACACTCAAGTACATAACTGAACCTATCAGCTGCTGATAAGGTCTATCGTCCACATTTTTGGCTTTAGACAATTTCATATTTACATCCATAGGAGAACCGATGGGATTAACATCAGTCGTCTCAAACTTATTGAGCAGATTCTTTATGAACTGTGTCTGAGAAATTGAGTATATTGTTATCTTTGTCCCTTGATATTTTCATACCAAGAACCTCAGCAGCTGGTGCAAGATCTTTCATCCTGAAATTTTGTTTCAAGACATATTTTAGTTTGCAAACTTCCTGTAGATTATTGTGGAACACAAAAAAATCATCAACATACAGAGCAACAAGAATTACAGTATTGCCGATATTCTTTCTATAAACACATGCCTCATTATGACTGTTTGTGCAGCCCAAAACAGACAGAACTGTATGAGCCTCTGTGCCACATATAAGCAGCCTGATTTAGTCCTTAAATGGCCCTTTTGAACAAACAAACCAACAAACAGCCCTCTGGCTGACACATACATATTTCCTCCTGTAACTCTCCATTGAGAAAAGCAGTCTAGATGATCAATCTCTAAATGTAATTCAATCGCAGAAGCAAACAAAATTCTGAGTGTGTGAGAATGTATCAATATGATGATAATTGTTTTTTTAAGGGGCCTAACATCTAGGTTATCGGCCCAAATGTATCAATAAAGTCAATGCCAAATTGCTGTGTAAAGCCCGTTGCAACCAACCTTGCTTTATATTTTACAACATCACCATTTGTATTACGCTTAGCTTTGAACACCCACTTATTCTGTACAATGCTTTTACCGTCTGGCTTAGGAACTAAACCCCAGGTCTTATTAACCATCATGCAATCCATTTCGCACTTATGCCATTCCTTAGAGTAAGGTGATGACAAGGCTTCACTTAATGTGCATGGATCAGAACAATGAGAGTAATGCAGAATGTAATCAGGATATTGTCTTGGTCTTCTTTCTGGCTGGGGGTAGCGACGCGCTTCCTCATTGTGCTGTGATGGATTGTCTTGAAGAACATGCTCAACTTCCACTTGTTCATCACGCTGTGGAGCTGGATCTGGAACATCCCTATCACATGCAGTCAATAGTGGTTTACTGACTTCAGTGGTTGGGGTATTATTGTATCACCTGGTACCACTGGAGGGTCTGTTAGAGCTGAGAAAGAATGGGATTTGAAGTGCCTTTCGATTTTTTGATGATGATTGTGTAATATACCGAAAAATTCATAGCACACAAGACAATGCTCAGTTACTAACTGTCAGTGGCGGCTTAATACTAAATTTCTGTAAAAAAAATACAGAAGAAGAGCAAGTTGAAACGCTTCGGGTTGAGTCGTACCGAATGCTTTGGACACCCAATTATACGGCTGTATATTTTAGCCGTTTTATTGGATAGTAAATTAATAATTACTTTTAAATAATGACGTCCGATAGTGTAATGTGAAAATCATGTAAAATAAAGAAAATGCAAAATTTGAATTCAAGGGAGCTTAAGTTGGAACCTATTGTTGTACTTTTCCGATTATACATTCCTTACTAATTCAAACCTTGATAATATTTTATAGGTGGAAGACGTCAATTAATACCATAAAGTAATACCGACACTACGAGTATTTTTCCTTTTCTTCGAATATCCACAGTGGCCTAACTAGGATTTGCTTCTGGAGGGGAATGACAGGAGTCAAAATTAGCCTACATGAGACATAAGCTATAAAAGCAAATATACGATACCAAAAGTTATAAACTTGGTATCTACACTTATTTCGTGTTTAATTTCGATAGCATTTGATACGTTGTAGGATATTTGCACCTATCGATGTACTAAAGTTCAAAATCGAAAAGAAAAACAAAATATGTTTAAGCAAGGAACATTTCAGCACCTATTATATAGGAAATGTGGGCTATACGGTGACTTAGTTCATTGAATGTGAATATGTAGTAACTACTGTATCATAGTGATAAAAATTGTATTAGGTAGCCTAGCCTATTGTTAACGTTAGGTTTTTTCCGCTCTCCTGCAAACCATTGATTTAAAAGTTTCACTTTTCTGCAATCGATTAGTAGATTATTGACTATATATAGCCTACACCAAACTTAATATACGGTACCGTAATTTGGAATTAAAATATAAAGTTCAATTTCCGAATATTCTTTGCGAAATCACACTGACCTTTCTTTTCCTTGATATAGTTTAAAAAATAATGAACCACAGTTTCCAAGAAGTAACTTAACATAGTAATACAATTTAAATTCGCTTTACAAAATAACACTATGCCACTATCCCTCACGCGTGGAAACAAATTGAATGTCGACTGACAAGTGGTGTATTTTTAAAAGCGACGAGGAAAGAATGTGCCGCGTCCGTGTCACTGACTCCCCTCTGGCTAACCGAGTTATTATTTATTGTTGTTTTAAGGGTCGGAACAGAAAGGTTTGGTCATTCAGTAAGTGGTAAATTTAGGTCACTTAAAAAAATTTACACAAGTGAAAGAGTTCTAAAATAGTATGTGTAAACTTACATAATCCAGTCGTTTGTTATCAAATGTGTAGACTATATAATTATTCTTCGGCAATACAGGTAATTCATGAACGCGTACCCACGCTAAAAAAAATAAAAAAAGGTGACTCGTTTTGAACTGCCTTATTTCAGAAAAACTTATTTTCTTACAGAAAATCCTGAAAACATACCATACACTATGCTGGAGGAATATCAATGCAAAAAGTTGCGACACGCATGTCATACGATGTTGGCATGTCAAAGAACCCATTGGAATTCAGTAGGCCGTTTCCGCGAACACAAAGTTCCTCATTTCTCAATTAGAAAGCGCTCTAGTGTTCAAGGAGCTTAGATATCAAACCTCCTTGACTTTCATAGTGCTTCAAGGAACAACGAAATTCGACATGCAAGCTACCCTCTGGGTGTCAAATAGCAAAGCTTGCACCCGGCACCGAGGCCATACGATATTATTATTATTATTATTATTATTATTATTATTATTATTATTATCAATGTTTTGTTGTTGATGATGATGATTTTTATATAGGGGCTTTGCGACATGAAACCCTGTGTACTTGGGCGTGTGTGGAATTTGTCTGATGACCTCGTTATTTTTATGGCTGTATTGGTGTATGTATTTGTAATTGAGATGAATATTGGGAAGAAGGCAGCCGTGTCGTTAATTTAGGTACCATTTGCCTGGAGTGCATGTGGGAAACAACGGCAAACCACTTCTAGGATGGCTGAGGTGGGAAACGAACTCACCTCCTTTCAGTTCTGCCTCACGAGGTTGAGTAATTCCGTTCCAATCCTCAGACCAGAATTATATTTCTTGGCAGAGCCGGAAACCTAACCCGAACCTCAGGGGTGACAGCCAAAAGTGATAGCCACTGCGCGACGAGATGATCAATATCAAAGCACGGGGCCAGAAATAAATAGATCAGCATACATTCATGGGAATAAAGGAAATAGCTGCGCTTCTGCACAAATTAACATAGAGCATTTAATAAGCCAAATCACTTCATTATTGTAGTTGTAGTTACAACTTGTCTATTCAGCTGCTGAATACTGTGCTCCGGTGTGGCTTAACAGTCCACTTGTGAAGCAGATTGATGTCCGAATTCGGCGATGAGGATAATATCAGGTTGCATCAGGACCACTCCTCTGTACTGGCTTTCACCTCAAGTCATATTTCCCCACCTGACTTACGTAGACAGAACTCTCTCTTGAGGGAATATCAAAAGATAATTTCCACTCCAAAGCTTCCTATTCATTGTGACATACCTACAATAAAGATAAGTCGCTTGAAATCCCGCCGACCACCCATCCTAACAGCGGAATATCTACAATTAAATACTTTTCAAATTGACAACAAGTGGTCTGAGGTATGGAATAATTTATTCCATGAGAAATATGGAAACTTCATTGATCTTATCAAGAAACCAGCTGGCATGGAACTACCACGCCATACATGGAAATCACTCAACAGGATTCGAACGGGACATGGAGTCTGCGCAGACAGCTTATTCAAGTGGAATAAGGCTTCCTCGCCTCAGTGCGACTGTGGTTTTGAAAGACAGACCATCCAACATATCGTGGAGGACTGCAGCCTTCGAGCCTATAATGGGAACCTCAAAGACTTTCATGATGCAACGCAGCCTGCTCTAGATTGGATTTCCAATTTAAATCTTACCTTGTAAATCTGAACATTTTATCTAATGAATATGTGTCTCCTCATTCAAAATTTATTATAATATTTATTGTTATTTTAGGCTAAATACTAATGTATATGTTTGGTTGGTTGGTTGGTTCCTTAGTTTAGGGGCTGCGACAACGCGGTCATGTAGCCCCGTGTACTTTGGGTGTGTGTAGAATTTGTCTGATAACCGGTGTTAATTGTGATGACTGTATTAGTGTGTGTATCTGTTTTTTTAATTCAAGTAGGGACTGCAACTTTGAATTTTCAAATAGTTCCTACTTTTGCCGCCAAACGCCACCGTCAACGACTACTAGGCCTAGTTCAGAACTAGCTACTAGACGCCACCGCAGTCGGCTCTTGGCAACGAACGTAGCAACCTAAGAGCGTTGTTTACATTCTTAACCTATCCAATTTAGTTTCACACAGGTGTAATTAGTGGAAAGATCTTTAACATGCCATAAATCTATGACATGGGACCGCCGGCTTTACTTCCCCTCCGAAGGAAGGCATACTGAGGGATTTTAACGTGTTCTTTAGCTTGTAATTATTGTGGTGTTTGAAGCCATATTTTCAGTGTTGCCTTAGTAAACAAGAGTTTAGTGCTTTTCAGTCGGTCAACACGAATGTACCCAAAAGAGATGGGTTATGCCCTAATCCTGAAATAAATTACATGAGATTAATAAAACACTAGGATGACCAGTTTCGATCGTCAAGCGATCATCATCAGATCCAATACACTTAGGCTACAAAATCTATGTTTGAAATACAGGTGAAAATATTTACAATATGTACAATTATTTAGTTGCAGTATTGGTACTGCAACTGTCAGTGTATGCTAAATGCAGTATATATGTTAGGTGAAATGCTAAATGGTGATAGCTATCCGTAGATTGTACTTTAGAGAGATTATATGGTTGTAAACTATGGTTAAACTATAAAATTTTAGGCTAACTACTTATCTGATTGTCTTCCGTACAACAGCTACTCGCAGTTTTCGTGTACACTGGAACGCACTGTGCGGTCGACTGCGGTGGTATCTTAACGACTGGTTTTTCCCTGCTTTCTCCCCCCTGCTCCTACGTGCTGTGGGGAGTGATAGCGATGTGTTTATGTGAGGTGTTGCCAACCTAGATAAGATGTATGTTATTGAATGAGGTGGGTCTACAATTATTAAAGACCGTGGATTAGCCCTCGCCACGCGTGGAGCATAACCCATTCGAACTAAGCGTTGACGGTCTTATGAGGACGTCCCGGCACCTTTAATACTGCCGCGAATATGGGCCTTGGTTTATTGCAGAAGAAAAGTACATCGTACACCTGATCCAGATAACATTTACCTATTAATAACCCCCTAATTTCCCCCCTTTTTATCTAGCTTGGCTGTGTCGCTAAATTGTGTTTTGTTTCCGACAGGGTGTGTTTTTTAGTAGCGTGAAGAGGGGTGAGCTCTCCATGAACGTGTGTTCATTTAGATTGTTGGGATTGTTTCTTTTGGCTAGGTGTATCTCGATTGCTTCCTTTATGTCAAGAGCTCTGCCTTTCGATTCGTGATGGATTATTTTAAGGTCCGACTCTATGTTGGTAAAGCTGTGCCCTGCGTCACACATATGTTCGCACACGGCTGAATGTGTTCCGTATCTTATCGCATTCCTATGTTCATTATAACGTGTGTCTACTCGCCTTCCACTCTGCCCGATGTAATTAGCTTGACAATCGGTGTCTTGGCACGTTATAGAATATACCCCTGACCTTGAATACGGGTCACGTTTATTTAGATTACTATTTAGGAGGTGCCTAGCGGTTGTGTTTTTCGTCGTGAAAGCTATCTTTATGCCTTGCTTTTTGAATAGGTTAGTGATTTTATATGTATTCGCATTCACATAGTTGAAACGCGCAAATTTTTTCTCATTACTGTCCGGTTTGGGAATCGTTTTATCTTTATTTTTATGTTTGGCTATAATTTGATTTATTTTGCTTGGCGAGAAGTTGTTTTCCTTTGCTATTTGCATAATAGTTCTTATTTCCTTATTATAGTTGTCTTTTGACATGGGTATGTTTAAAGCTCTGTGCACCATTGAATTGAAACCCGCTAGTTTGTGCGTACTGGGGTGATTAGACTGATTGTCGATTGCATGCGAGGTTTGTGTTGCTTTCCGGAATATGGAATATGAAAGGTCGTTGTCTTTACGTTCAATAGTTATATCGAGATAATTTATTTTCCGGTCTATTTCGGATTCCTTAGTGAATTTGATAGAGTGGTGCAGGCTATTAATGGATTGGAGAATTGTTTCTTCGCTTGTTAGTTCAGTATCGTAGATGCAAATTACATCATCTACGTATCTTTTCCATATTACTATTCCCTTTGTTGAAGTATTTTCTAAGTACGCGTTTTCTAGTGCATTGATGAAGATGTCAGCGATTAACCCACTTAGTGGCGATCCCATTGCTAGGCCTTCTCTCTGTGTGTATATTTTATTGTCGAATTGAAACACGTTTTGGGTGAGAACGACCCTCAGTAATCTCACAATCTCTTCAATTTCTTTTACCGAATTGTTGGATTTTAAGTTGTTTTCGATAGTGTTGATTGCTTCAATAATCGGAATATTGGTGTACATGTTAGTTACGTCGAAGGATACTAGCCTGAAGCTAGGTTTCATTTGTAGGGTGTTCAATGCTGTTACTAGTTCTGTTGTGTTCTTTACAGAGTTGTTTTTGTCGTTGGAAAGACGGCATTTTAAGATTTTTAGTAACTCTTTGCTGATTTTGTAATTAGGGGCATTCCTACAATTGACTATTGGTCTCATTGGGCATTCCTTTTTGTGTATTTTTGGTTGTCCCCTCAATGACGGTATTTTCGGGTTCATGTTTATTAGTTTTGATTTTTCGGCTTTGGTCAGTATGTATTCTGTTTCTTTTAGCGCACTTTTTATTTGTTTTTGGAATTTGTTGGTGGGGTCTTTTGTTAATTCCTTGATTTCGTTGTTGTTTAGGAATTCGACTGTTTTTTCAATGTATTCTGTTTTGTTCAAAATTACTGTAGTGTTTCCCTTATCTGCTTTTGTGATGATTAAGTCATGTTCTTTTATTTTTTGTTTCAACGACTTTATTTCTTTGAGTTGTTTGTTGTTTTGAATGTTATTGCCGTCGCCCTCTCGTTTGAGGATTTTTTTGGCTTCGTTGGTGGCGAGATTTTTGGTTAATTCCCTGTCTTCTGCTGGGAGCTTGTGACTGGCTATCTCAATATCTGTGATTAACTGTTTTATATTGTGGTTCGTGTGTGCGTCTGTGCAGTTGTATTTCAAACCTTTGTCTAACATATTCATTTCACCTTGAGAAAAGGTTACGTTCGTTCTGTTGTTTACTCTGCTGTGGAAATTGAATTCATTGTTATTCGTGTGTTGTTCGTTAGATTGATGGTTCTGTGTTTCTCCTAGTTTTCTTAATTTATTTTCTAGCGTTTCATGCTTCCTCGTTGCTCTGATTTTGATGGTGTCATGTAGGTGCTCGGTGAAGCTGTCCCATTGGGCTGCGTGCCAGAAATTACTTAGTTGCAATTGAATGTCGTACAATTGTTGGTTAATTTTTTGCTTTCTTATGTATGCAAATCTTAATTCGTTTTTTATCCAAAGCGCTTTGGCTTGTTTGGTTGAAATGATCGAGGCTGGTGTGTTCGGTACGGTTTTAATTGGTACGTATTTAGGGGTGAGGTTTAGTTCTATACATTTTTTGTTGAACCAAATTGACTTGTCTAAATTCATGAGTTTAAGCCTGAGTGATTTGAATTTCTTGGCTTCACGATTTGCCTGACTAGCCGTGAACATTGTGGTGTTTGAAGCCATATTTTCAGTGTTGCCTTAGTAAACAAGAGTTTAGTGCTTTTAGTCTCTTTTGGGTACATTCGTGTTGACCAACAATTGTACGACATTCAATTGCAACTAAGTAATTTCTGGCACGCAGCCCAATGGGACAGCTTCACCGAGCACCTACATGACACCATCAAAATCAGAGCAACGAGGAAGCATGAAACGCTAGAAAATAAATTAAGAAAACTAGGAGAAACACAGAACCATCAATCTAACGAACAACACACGAATAACAATGAATTCAATTTCCACAGCAGAGTAAACAACAGAACGAACGTAACCTTTTCTCAAGGTGAAATGAATATGTTAGACAAAGGTTTGAAATACAACTGCACAGACGCACACACGAACCACAATATAAAACAGTTAATCACAGATATTGAGATAGCCAGTCACAAGCTCCCAGCAGAAGACAGGGAATTAACCAAAAATCTCGCCACCAACGAAGCCAAAAAAATCCTCAAACGAGAGGGCGACGGCAATAACATTCAAAACAACAAACAACTCAAAGAAATAAAGTCGTTGAAACAAAAAATAAAAGAACATGACTTAATCATCACAAAAGCAGATAAGGGAAACACTACAGTAATTTTGAACAAAACAGAATACATTGAAAAAACAGTCGAATTCCTAAACAACAACGAAATCAAGGAATTAACAAAAGACCCCACCAACAAATTCCAAAAACAAATAAAAAGTGCGCTAAAAGAAACAGAATACATACTGACCAAAGCCGAAAAATCAAAACTAATAAACATGAACCCGAAAATACCGTCATTGAGGGGACAACCAAAAATACACAAAAAGGAATGCCCAATGAGACCAATAGTCAATTGTAGGAATGCCCCTAATTACAAAATCAGCAAAGAGTTACTAAAAATCTTAAAATGCCGTCTTTCCAACGACAAAAACAACTCTGTAAAGAACACAACAGAACTAGTAACAGCATTGAACACCCTACAAATGAAACCTAGCTTCAGGCTAGTATCCTTCGACGTAACTAACATGTACACCAATATTCCGATTATTGAAGCAATCAACACTATCGAAAACAACTTAAAATCCAACAATTCGGTAAAAGAAATTGAAGAGATTGTGAGATTACTGAGGGTCGTTCTCACCCAAAACGTGTTTCAATTCGACAATAAAATATACACACAGAGAGAAGGCCTAGCAATGGGATCGCCACTAAGTGGGTTAATCGCTGACATCTTCATCAATGCACTAGAAAACGCGTACTTAGAAAATACTTCAACAAAGGGAATAGTAATATGGAAAAGATACGTAGATGATGTAATTTGCATCTACGATACTGAACTAACAAGCGAAGAAACAATTCTCCAATCCATTAATAGCCTGCACCACTCTATCAAATTCACTAAGGAATCCGAAATAGACCGGAAAATAAATTATCTCGATATAACTATTGAACGTAAAGACAACGACCTTTCATATTCCATATTCCGGAAAGCAACACAAACCTCGCATGCAATCGACAATCAGTCTAATCACCCCAGTACGCACAAACTAGCGGGTTTCAATTCAATGGTGCACAGAGCTTTAAACATACCCATGTCAAAAGACAACTATAATAAGGAAATAAGAACTATTATGCAAATAGCAAAGGAAAACAACTTCTCGCCAAGCAAAATAAATCAAATTATAGCCAAACATAAAAATAAAGATAAAACGATTCCCAAACCGGACAGTAATGAGAAAAAATTTGCGCGTTTCAACTATGTGAATGCGAATACATATAAAATCACTAACCTATTCAAAAAGCAAGGCATAAAGATAGCTTTCACGACGAAAAACACAACCGCTAGGCACCTCCTAAATAGTAATCTAAATAAACGTGACCCGTATTCAAGGTCAGGGGTATATTCTATAACGTGCCAAGACACCGATTGTCAAGCTAATTACATCGGGCAGAGTGGAAGGCGAGTAGACACACGTTATAATGAACATAGGAATGCGATAAGATACGGAACACATTCAGCCGTGTGCGAACATATGTGTGACGCAGGGCACAGCTTTACCAACATAGAGTCGCACCTTAAAATAATCCATCACGAATCGAAAGGCAGAGCTCTTGACATAAAGGAAGCAATCGAGATACACCTAGCCAAAAGAAACAATCCCAACAATCTAAATGAACACACGTTCATGGAGAGCTCACCCCTCTTCACGCTACTAAAAAACACACCCTGTCGGAAACAAAACACAATTTAGCGACACAGCCAAGCTAGATAAAAAGGGGGGAAATTAGGGGGTTATTAATAGGTAAATGTTATCTGGATCAGGTGTACGATGTACTTTTCTTCTGCAATAAACCAAGGCCCATATTCGCGGCAGTATTAAAGGTGCCGGGACGTCCTCATAAGACCGTCAACGCTTAGTTCGAATGGGTTATGCTCCACGCGTGGCGAGGGCTAATCCACGGTCTTTAATAATTGTAGACCCACCTCATTCAATAACATACATCTTATCTAGGTTGGCAACACCTCACATAAACACATCGCTATCACTCCCCACAGCACGTAGGAGCAGGGGGGAGAAAGCAGGGAAAAACCAGTCGTTAAGATACCACCGCAGTCGACCGCACAGTGCGTTCCAGTGTACACGAAAACTGCGAGTAGCTGTTGTACGGAAGACAATCAGATAAGTAGTTAGCCTAAAATTTTATAGTTTAACCATAGTTTACAACCATATAATCTCTCTAAAGTACAATCTACGGATAGCTATCACCATTTAGCATTTCACCTAACATATATACTGCATTTAGCATACACTGACAGTTGCAGTACCAATACTGCAACTAAATAATTGTACATATTGTAAATATTTTCACCTGTATTTCAAACATAGATTTTGTAGCCTAAGTGTATTGGATCTGATGATGATCGCTTGACGATCGAAACTGGTCATCCTAGTGTTTTATTAATCTCATGTAATTTATTTCAGGATTAGGGCATAACCCATCTCTTTTGGGTACATTCGTGTTGACCGACTGAAAAGCACTAAACTCTTGTCTAGCTTGTAATTATGTAACCATGCCATACGCTAAATAAATAATACTGCACTTCATTATTTTATTTATTTAAATTCATAGATTACAGTACGCGTTCACATTCAAACCCCGTATAGAATATGTTTTGTTTTAATAATGATGCCGCTTAACAAATGTATGCAAAAAAAAAAAAAGCAATCATTCAGTCATTATTAATTAGTGTTCGAACTGGCAGACAGAAATAAAAGGGACATTAATTGTACTTCCTGAGTACCATTCTTATTCATTTCTAGCCCGCGAAACAATTTCCTGTTTAAATTACTTGTTATTGTACTTCATATAAATCATCGGCAGAGTTCTGTACGGCGCGTGGAGTAGAACGAGGGCAGATCAAAAAATAAGTTGCACTTCCCAGTTATGACCATTTACTACACCATCTATACAACAGCAACACGCCTATAACGACATACAATGTAACGTCACTTTTCCACATAGTTTCCGGACCAAGAGACTCCAAACATTTCTGTGAACGCACAACCAACTTGTCGATGCCGGATGCATAGAAAGTTCCTCCAGCGTTCTGCAACCACACGGAGACAGCGGCCTTCATCTCCTCATCGGTCTGGGAATGTCGACCACCGTTCTGTCTAATGATAGCATTCACACTGTTGACATTTGCACGGGTCCTGGACGTTGCGGGCCTGTCCTCGCGATATTCGTCCGTGATATCCGTGCGTCCGGCTTCGAATTGCTGACACCACTTTACGATCCCTTGCCGGGAAATGGCCCGCTCCCTATACACAGCACTAATTTCACGATGAATGTCCGTGCAATTCTTCCTTTTGGCCCATAGGAATCGGATTGTCACACGAACATCATATTTGGAGTGAACGTCCAGTCGACGCCATTGCTTTTGGCCGCTATTCACACCATACAAGACGAGACACCACAGCGACCTGCCTAACAGATGTGTGGGCAGTGTCTGTCCCTTTCTCCCCTGTGCGTCAGTGCAACAAACTTGTTGATCCACCTTCGTAGATAGCACTGTTGGCTATCAATAATCGCTCCTTCAGGCAGTGAAGTTGTTCCGATAATAATGCAGTATTACTACCGCCGCAACACTGAAGTCTTGAGAGGGTAAATGAACGAACTCACTGCTACCAACATTACGCGGGATACAATTCTAAAACTCATGTTACATCACCGTTGTACCAACGAAATAGTCCTCGGCTAAAATGTTGCATGGTATAAAAATAATTTTAATTTTACGTCTTCAAATAACAGACAAGTGCACGCAATATTATTTTATTCTTAAGGTACGGTTTGGCTACAGCGTTGATCGCCGGCGCACATCGCTGGCGATGATGGCTTGGCGCACAAAGTCAGAAAAGCGGTTTCCCTCAATCATTATATGTCAAATTGGTCATGGAACTGCTGCCATATGTTTTCACGATGTTCCTTTTGTTAACCGATTGAAGTGAAATCTATGTTTCAAACCTTGAATTGCTAATTGGATAAACGTTTTGTTTTGGTCCCGCTGGGACATGTAAATTTCTGTATTGTTAAGAGTAATTAACTTTAAAATTTTGTAAAGATGACCCACTTATTTTTTAATCTTTTTTTTATTTTGAAAAGGCTTAAAAATTTCTGGTGAGAGTATTTGACTGCATTTTGGATTTTGAGTTACTTCGATGGACTAAATCTGTACGACCACGGTAAAATACTGTTTTTCATCAATTTAGCACTCTTGGACTGTCCGTGTGTGTTTTGGCTTTCAGTGCTTGATGTGTTGGTGCTGAGCTCCCTGGGGATGTCGTAGGCTGTACTGTATCCAATGGCCACGTTGCGGTGCAGCTCGAGACATCCAAGGTACGGTATCATGTTTGTGGTGAATTGGATGGTGGCGTTGCTGGCGGGGACCCAGGCACGTCATTGCCCGGTTAACCGACAGCGGTGGCTACGCTCGCTAATGCACAATGTTAGGTCATGGGGCCAAGCTTTCTGCTGACTCGGTAGACGTGTGGGTTCGACACCACCGTCGACCGTCCTTGAAATGGTTTTCCGTGGTTTCCCCATTTTCAACTCCAGGCCAATTCTAGGACGGTACTGCAACCGAATCCCGCATAGTCATAGCCTATATCCGCAAAGATAGAAAAGGATTGTAGGGAGGTCGATACCCGGCCAGGTAGATCAACGCTACCCCACTAGGATAATGACTAGGGAACCCTCGATGCATACCGGTCATGCAATAACACTATCGATTAGTTACACATTTACATAAACAATAAACTATCCTAAACACAAAATGGTAGGACGAGAATCTCGGCTCTCGGGTGTGAACGGTGAACGTTGAGACTAACTTGAACTCTAGTAACTAATTCGCAGTATTATCGCATGTCGATCGCAAGAATGAAATGATGATCAGATTTATAAAAAAAACGAACAGGCAAACAAAACTAGTGCCTGGGATTTATTTCCAAACAAATACAGATAAAATAAAATAATCCCTATCACCATGAATAAATAAACATGTTAAAATTTACTAATACACACGTAAAATGGTCCTACTAATCGTAGAATAAGTGTATCTAAATATTCTTGTTACAGTAATGTAACGATATTAAGTTTCATAAAAAGTTTACATAACTTTACAGTCACCCTGTGGCTGTGTCATTGAAAATGGCCTGATTAAAATCAGCTGTTCACTCATGAAAAGTGAAATTAACAATTCAAACCCCTACATTGTACACGGAGTGCGTAGAATGTAACTCTCTACTCTAATAAACTTGTTATTAATAATATATGGTTTAACTATTTACATTATTTACGAATCTCGTGCTTCACACGGTTTAAAAATTACCATTAGCACTGTCAGTCGCGCTCTGACAGCTTCAGAGTGTCTCTGTTACATAAAATACAGTTCTCCAACAATGCTTCTACCAACGATAAAATTCTCAGGTACTTCTTGAGGTGTGTCATAATAAATAAGCCTGAGTATCAAACAATTAAGTTAAATACAGCTTGGAATGTCGTGTCAATAAATAAAACAATAGGATAAAGATCGATGCGAAACTACTACAAGACTATATACATTACGTGGATCATTTACAAATACTCTCAAACATAAACAATAATAAATAATCTCTGTGTTAGCGTTTTTTACTCATCCTGTAACAATCCGTTGCTCCACATGGCAATATATTCCTTCCTTCCCCAATACAGTGAACAATACTTATCATTGGCGTCTTACTACGCTCTAAACATGTCATACATCCTTCCTTTCCTCTTTATAAACAATCTTTACAACTCCGCACGGCATTACTTCCTTGAAAAACCCATCTTGCTATTCACTTATAGAAGAATTAGTGATTTTACTAGATAAGTACACTAGAGTATGTTACCGTTCAGAATGCACTCCTAACTTTCACCTCCTGTCTAAATTATTAAACCTCGTGCATCAAATTACAACAATTACATGTTCGTTCACGTTAATACAATTCACAAAGTACTTCTCATTCCTTTCACTAGCGCTTTTCGTTCTCTATGATCCATAATAAACTTGTTCTTTCATGTTACCAAACGTTAACAATGTTACTTAGTAGTTCGCTCGTCTTTTAGTTATTGATAAAAAAATAAATTCATATCCTCCCGCTTCTGGTGTAAGTTTAAATATATGAACAATTCATATTTAAGTTGTTTTTAACATACAAGACCGCAGGTAGACTAACATATCTCCTGGTCTATTCATCTCAGTTAAACAATGTTTATACATTAGCTTAAGATTTCTTCGGCTTTTCCCAATTAATTGGGGTCACCGGAGCCAACCAGGCTCAGTTTAGTTTTGGCCGGGGATTTAAGGACGGATGCCCTTCCTGACGCCACGTAATTTTCCAGGTGAAAATTCCACCCCGCTGTCACCGGGATTCGAACCCCGGCCGTCCGGGTGAAAGGCGAGAAGCTAAGCCACTGCGCCATCACGCTCCCCAAACAATGTTTATACATTAATTGTTGATAAATATAGGCATCATTTGACCTCAATTGTCAATACCATGATCCTAATTTATAGTGTATATTCGTAATATAATAGTTCAAGACTATTTAGTTGTCTAATAAGTTGTATTCCGCTATAGGAATTTTATAACACTCCAAATTGTTATAAACAAATATCTCAGATGTACATGAACATCGTAATGTTTGTTACATAATATTATAGCATCTCACAATTATGCTTTACTTGATAATAATGCATTATAGACATATCAATGAATACTTTCGCTGTTACGCATAGAAATTGTTAATAACAATTATAATGTCTAAATGTTCTTACAATTTGTCAATATTTACGCTCTTCTCCAAAATACAATGTAATCGAATAATCTCAACATTCTCAAGTTATCTTGGCATTATCGAATTATCTTAGTTGTATCGAAGCATTCCTTTTATAAAACGAGTATCGTTCAAAAGTGAGAGTCAAATAACGTTTCCTTCAGAATAAAAATACAAGAAACGCAAATCTAAGTTGAAATGAGAATTAAATAACGTCTCATACGACACATGACGACGTGTCAAAAATTACAATGAAACTCTCCAATTTAAGCTAATAAAAGACAAAGAATAAAGATAAGAATAACTACAAATTATGTTGGTTACTCCAAAAATGGACCTCTACTACTACAGCAAAACTACAGACATGAAACAAACGGTTGTTCTACCTTGAGACGTCTTCTACAGCCAGGGAATACCTATGTCAGCTGTCCTAGATGTTGCGTCGAAGCTGTCATCGTTCGTCTCCCAGCGAAACCAGTTACTGCCAAGCTCGTTCGTCAGCTGTGGTCGACCCCTACTCACTTGGCCTGCCAGCTGTTCCCCAACACGGCTTGAGCTGCTAACGGTAGCTGCGTCCTCTTCTCGGCCAGCGGCCTGGAAACTGCGATTCCCAGTTCGATCGGCTGCAAATGGTCTTCTTCTTCTTATCTCTGTCCTGCAGAGTGGTCTCGCCATTGTAGATCCGCAAGTCCTGGGTTGACATCTCGTCCTGGTGAAGTTGGACATCTTGCTTGTGGTGTAGAAATTCATATTTGAATGCTAAGTTGGTGTGCAGTTGTAGCTGTGTCGATCCTTGAATTTCCGAGTCACTCTGACCTCCCAATCCATGGTATAGATTAACCTCCTTTCATTTTACTTAGTTCTCCATAATCTCTTCTTCAATAGTCGTATAATAAGCTTCTCCTCCCCGACTTATGATTTCTGCCATCATGTAGACTGTGATGTAGCTTGTGATAAAATACTGCTGTATATTTATATATTTGAAATAGTCGCAGCAATATCGATGCTTTCAGTAGATAATGTCTTAATTATTGCCTCTGCGTGAAGTGCTGCTTATAGGCGAAGTCTCGCTCTAAAATTATGATGCTTTTATACACGCTGTTCTCTCCAATAATGTAAAATGCGTTTCGCCAGCTTTTCTTCTGATCTTCCTCGGCAATGCCTTGGTTGTTTGATGGTACAACGGTGCTTATCGTCCGGGCTAATGCTGTGTGCAAAAACCGCTCCTTTACTGTGCTCGTGCGTGAAACGCGTCTGCTCGTGGGCAGTCGCTATGAGAGAGTGTCACGCCATGCTCCTACTTCGCGGCGCATGTCAGTCCTGGCTTCGCTTCACTAGCCTCCAACACATGTATAGTAATAGAAATATACTCATATTCGCTCTATTATTCAATAATTTATATTTCTTTTCAACCAAATAAATTTCATTTTGCATTCTACACTTGTAGATGTGCTTATTTCTCTTAATATCTGCCAAATTTATATAAAAGCGATTCCCACAAAAAATATGTGCTATTAATTGATTGGCTGTTGAAATATTCTGAAAAAGGCTCCTGGGTCTAGCCTCTTCTCCACGGGTCGTGGGCATTGCTTTGTTATGATAACCTTGCTAACCAAACTGGTTTTCTCGTGCCAAACATGAAGCTTTGTTCATAATCCAGCTTCGAATGATCGAGCTCTTCCTTAGTTAAAATCTCATTCACCAGAATATTTCCAATTAATAAATTCCTCAAAATGCTCCAAATTTCTCCAAAATTCTTTCATTATGCATCATTTGCATCCCATAATACAAATATATTTATTAAATTATTTTAATTTCAAATTTCCAATTTTTCCTTCCAATGGTGCACAAGTCGTTCGAACCTCGGCTCGGTCAAAGGTCCTAAGCTGGGCTGAATTCGAGTTCAGATCCTCACCCGACTTATAAATAAAGTGTAAAACAGACTTTATTTAACATTCGACTTGTTAAATACTGGAAATCGAATTCTTCCCTCATGAATCCTTGGATAAAATCTTTTTAATTTTGAGTGGTTGTACTTCCCAATGGGTCGTTCGTCTTCTATCCTGACGATTTCATAGCAATTGTTGTTGAAAACTATGCCAACCTTAAACGGTTTTTCTTTCTTACTCTTCCCATGTATGTATTCAAAGACCCGTTCTCCGTCTATCTGGCTCCTCTCTTTCATACAATAAGTCTTCATTTTGTACCTGATAGAATTCGTTCACGGCGATCTCATGCCTATCGTTGGTGAGCACTGTTCTTCCCTCTACTTCCGCTTTCCAATCGGAGTTTTTTTTGTACCCCGCTCATGTTATGTTCCTGTGTTCCTGAGTTCGAGGCTTGCGGTTGTATCTCTTCTCTTCCTTGTCTATTTCTTGCCTCATTTTCTCTATGGTTGTTCCTATAGTCTTGACTTTCTCTGTCACGATCTTGGTAATATTGCCTAACGTTGTCGTTGTTGCGCCAACCTCTCTGTTGTTGTTGTTGTCTAGACTGTTGTTGCTGCTGCTGTTGTTGTTGTTGTTGTTGGCGGGCATAATTATCGTCGTTCCAGTTTTTATACCGGCGATATCCTCCTGCTGTGCCTCTATTGTTCCGGTCGTAATAGTCGTACCTCCGTGCGTCATTGTTCCGGTGGTATCCATTCCTTCTCTGACCATTATTCCACGTTCTTGCCTGGTATGGCCTTCCATCTCGAAATCTGCGATACGGTGGTTCATAACGGTTCCTTTCATACGCATTATTTCTGCTAGGACCTGGTCTACTACGGTTCTCCTCCGTCTGTTGTGTCTGATCTACCAGCACGGTATGAACTTCTCTAGGCTCCGGTCTTCCTCTAGTATTACTACTAGGCGTTGGATTCGGCGTGGAACTAGCATGATCTAATTTCCTCAATATTTCTGCCATGCCTTCCAGAGATTTCACATCTGCCGCAATTAAATGTCTTCTGACATCATTTGGCATCTGTCTCGATATCGCATGAATCAATTCTGTCTCAGCCAATGGTGGATCCAAATACTGAAGTCTGGCGAGTTGCGATGTAAAGAACGTTGCATAACGCGTAGGGGTAGAGTGCGCATATTTTTAGAGTATACTTCAGCTCTAATGTCCTGCTGCATCTCTAAACTCCAAAATCTGCGTTGTAGAGCGTCCGCAAACTCTTCAAAGTTGGTGTACGTGTATTTGAAAGCTCTATGCCAATTTAAGGCTTCGGATTCAAGATGTTTCTCAACTACACGCATTTCTCGGTCCCTTGGTATGCGATTATCATCGAGATAATGTCGCATGTCTCTAAGAAATTCGACTGCTGTGATGTTTCCTACTCCGCTGAAACGAGTCGGTTTATCGTCAATATTTCTTATCAGGATAACGTTCGGGTTATTTCTATGGCCTCCTTGGTCATAGAATCCCCCCAGTCCTGCATATTCCCTCTGAATACGTTCCGGTTCTTGCATCATGTGTGGCCGCTCCTGCCTTCGACTCAAGATGCTTTCAGTATCGTCTTCAACTCTTTCTTCTGGATTACTAAGTCTTCCTAATTCTTCTTTATATCTCTCCCCTCTACTTAGGAAAAATTGAGTGATGTCCCGTTGCATTCCTAGTTTTATCTCTTCCTTCAAACCCTCATGGTCGCATGGTTCTACCAAAGTAAGTGCGTTGAGTTTGTTGCAAATGTGACGTAGTTCGCTTTCCTGACTAGACTTTACTTTCGCGAGATCAAGATTTATTTCGTTAACTGTCGCGCGGATAACGTTCAGTTCCTCACTTTTTTCCGATTCTGTTTTATTTACAATACCGCTCATTTCGGTAATGCTCGATTTTCTACTTTCCTCTATTTGCTTATACAGTTCTAATTTCAAGTTATCCCTGTGAATCTTAGCATTTTTCTCTATTTGGTTAACATCCTGCAATATTTTACCATGGAGTTCCTGCATGTAATCCCTATTTGTTTTAATAACCTCATCTCTTAAATTACTATCAGATTTAGTTATACAAGATTCAATGTCAACATTTATACCCTCTGTTATCAGCTTCTGTTGGTCTTTCAACTTACCTTCTAAGTTACCAACAGTGGTGTTCAGGTCACTGAGCTTATCAGTGAGCTTCTTCTGGGAACCTAGCAAGGAATCATTGCATTTAAGCAGCTCTATAGTGGCTTTCCCTATGCTTTCCTGTATCTTTCCTTCTAGCTTTATGATGTTCTCATTACATTGGACTCTAGCTTCTACTACCTTCTGGCTAACTTCCTCTCTAAGTGAGCTCATTTCCATCTTGGTAGAGGCCACATCTTCTTTCACCTGATTGAAAGCTGATTTGGTCTCTTCCAAGGCTCTCCTGCTTTCGTCTATAGAAATTCTACTTTCGGTCTGAGCTAGTTTGCTTTGCTCCTGAGCTAATCTTCCTTCCTCCTGGGCTTTCTCTAAGACTTTCTTAATCTCTTCCTGCGTCTTTTCAACCTTCTCTTGTGCTTCCTCTTGCGCTAACCTTGCCTCTTCTTGTGCCTTTCTTATAGCTTCTTGCACCTTTCTAGCTTCTTCTCGGACTGCTCTATCTTCTTCTCTTGCCTTTCTTTCTTCTTCTCGTGCCTTTCTATTTTCTTCTAGAATTTTCTCCTGAGTTTTCCTACACTCCTCCTGAACTAAGGATATACTAGCTTTAGTAACTGACTGAGCTAATGCCAACTCTCCTTTCATCTCAGATTTGACAGTAGCTGCTGACTGCTTTATCTCTCTATCTACGGTAACTTCTTAGTACTATCGTGTGTAGATTTGTGGAGGACATCTACATCTGTTAACTGCTGCTGACTTTCCTGGATCTTCTCCAGAATAGCCCTGATATGGCTCATCGACGACATAATAATTTCACACTTGAGAAATAAGGAGGTATCATTTATACTACTTAATTATTGCCTCTGCGTGAAGTGCTGCTTGTAGGCGAAGCCTCGTTCTAAAATTGTGATGCTTTTATACACGCTGTACTCTCCAATAATGTAAAATACGTTTCGCCGGCTTTTCTTCTCATCTTCCTCGGCGATGCCTTGGTTGTTTGATGGTACAACGGTGCTTATCGTCCGGGCTAATGCTGTGTGCAAAAACCGCTCCTTTACTGTGCTCGTGCGTGAAACGCGTCTGCTCGTGGCCAGTCGCTATGAAAGAGTGTCACGCCACGCTCCTACTTCGCGGCGCGTGTCAGTCCTGGCTTCGCTTCACTAGCCTCCAACACATGTATATTAATAGAAATATACTCATATTCGCTCTATTATTCAATAATTTATATTTCTTTTCAACCAAATAAATTTTATTTTGCATTCTACACATGTAGATGTGCTTATTTCTCTTAATATCTGCCAAATTTATATAAAAGCGATTCCCACAAAAATTATGTGCTATTAATTGATTGGCTGTTGAAATATTCTGAAAAAGGCTCCTGGGTCTAGCCTCTTCTCCACGGGTCGTGTGCATTGCTTTGTTATGATAACCTTGCTAACCAAACTGGTTTTCTCGTGCCAAACATGAAGCTTTGTACAGAATCCAGCTTCGAATGATCGAGCTCTCCCTTAGTTAAAATCTCATTCACCAGAATATTTCCAAATAATAAATTCCACAAAATGTTCCAAATTTATCCAAAAAACTTTCATTATGCATCATTTGCATCCCATAATACAAATATATTTATTAAATTATTTTAATTTCAAATTTCCAATTTTTCCTTCCAATGGTGCACAAGTCGTTCGAACCTCGGCTCGGTCAAATGTCCTAAGCTGGCTGAATTCGAGTTCAGTACCTTCTGACAGGCCACGGCCGCTTTCTTCCACATCCTTGCCCAGTTTCATTCATCTTCATCCATTCCATCTCTCATCCCGGCGCGCTGGTCGCCCACGGACGTCGACTAGAAAGACCTCCAATCGGCCTCTCAGGAGGCCACACGACAAAAAGAAAAGAAAATCCTGGTTCCTCATGTACTGCATTGTAACTCCTCATGCTGCTCATAGTCCAGTCAATAGAGGCTCAAAAAGGGGGTTCACCTTAGATCAGATGCGGGATCGTTTTTATTTTTTTATTTTTTGATGTTGTTTAGGACCATTAGGTAGTTATTAATCCAAGTTTCCGTCATCCTCCCCCTCCCCCTTGCTTCGTCCGCCATCTTGAAAGAACTGTCAGAAATCAGCACTTTTTTCAGTTTTTGGCCTCTAGCTCTTTCCCAGTTTATTTGTTTGAAGATATTTCTAAATAAGAAAATGTAGATTACTAAATTTGCAATACCTTTTATGTGGAAGTTTTTTTTTTGGTAGGACCAAGCGTATTCGAGCTACGAGAAGGCGAAAAAGGGCGACAATTGGCGATTCGGCATATTTTTCACTTTCGCTCCACTTTCCATCGCAAAAATAGGGGGAAAAACTTGATTTCAGCGAAAAGTTTATTGAATTAAAGTTGTAGACAATTTAATTTCCTTTGAAACTCCTATATCAAAAAACAATTACGAGCAATGGGTAGGAGTGGGGGTAAATTTAAGAAAACTATAGGAAATATAATTTTTTGTTATTCAGCCGTGGTGCGCCGTGTTGGTGAAAGTTTTTCGTTTTCATTATATTACAACCATTTTTTGAACACAGCAGTGCATTTAAATATTATTTGAACCATTTTTGTATAAATGTAACCACTCACATACACTCACACTCTCACACACACGCATATTGTTTTTTGTTTTATTTTTCAGTTGATGTTCGTACCTCCAGTGTTCACATCGGGTTTAGGCAACGTGCTTGGAAAGAGTTTTCTTGTGGAGTGAGTTGTAGTGGTGAAGGATGGCTTCTTCATCCCAAACACGGACAGTGAGTGCTTCATATGCGGGAAGAGTTTGGACGAAGGAGTTGTTATTACTGTGAAGAAAAGAAAGGAGTTCAGATTCTATTAAGCGCAAGTGTTCGAAGGGGGCGAAACGACCACAGCCAGATTTTGAAGAAAAGAGATGAAATTAAAGTTCACAATGCCTGCTCAAAGAATTACACCGATCCAAGACGGATAGACGTAGCTCTACGCTCAGAATCCCCTACACCTGGACCATCTTCAAAGCTAAGGTCTGTAAGTGAGGCGTATATTTTCAAGGGCCATTGCTTTCTATGTGCGGAAAAAATTGAAGAGGATTATATGAAAAAAACAGAAAAAGCTCCCCTGGATTTATCGAAATCCAGTTTGCTTGGTGGAGAAGATGGAGATAAGGGACAACTTGTTGCTAGCTGCTCGGGCACGCGGAAATGAGGGGGCTCAACAAATAATTAATCGTGCTCCCCCAGACTTAGATCTTATTGCTGCTGACGGTGAGTACCACGATGCTTGTATGAAAAAGTTGTACCGACCACCGAGAGCTGGGGGAGGGGCAAGAGGATACAGAACACACCCCAGTGTTGATGAAGCAATGGAATGTGTTTATGATTTGCTGGAAAGAAGCAAAGAAGAATGCCAACTCTCATTTGATCAATTGATGGGGGCCCTTAAGGAAGGATGTGAACTTGACCGGAGAACAGTAAAATCCCGTCATCATGTTCGTTGAAACAGGTAATAAATCGACGGTCTGTTTCAAAAATACTGGTTTTAAAATATTGAATGACACTTGGTATGCCAATATAAAATCGAATCCTTAGGAAGAAAGAATGAGAGTGGTGAAAGCAGCTGCAGATATACAGTAATTACAGAGAATATTCGCTCCCGTGCGTACAATACCACTGACTATCCACCCCCTGATAAATATTTGAACAGTATCGAGTCAGACATTCCACCAACGTTATTGACAATGGTCCAGACAATTGTGCTAAAAACAAACAAGGAAGTTAAGATAAATGGAATAGGATCAGTATTGCCATTTCCCATGCAATCATTGCTGCTGCACGTCCTCGGTCGTTTGGATCCCGTAAGAAGGGAGGAGAGCATCAGCTCTGGTGTAGTTAGAAGTAAGCAGGTGAACTGCTACAAGGCTCAGCAAGTCGGTATGGCTGGACTCTCAAGAATAGTGGGAACAACCTTCGGTGAAGTGTCCTTCAAAAAGAAGGACAAAGTGATATCTTTAGCAGCTGACAAGAACATCTTGAAAGTTGGGGAGAAGAAGATTGCTATGGACCCACTCACACTCTATCACAGGATGTGCATAGCAAAAACAACCCAGGACGACCTTATAGAATACCTATCTTATGAGCTTGCACCTTACCCTATGTCGTTGTTCAACGAGGATGTCATGCGCAAGGGCACAAAGTCTGCTTGATATGCAGCGTTCACACCCATAGATTTCGAGCTTCTCTCAAATCACCTCACTGTCATCGATGGTGGGCATCTGCTCCACAAAGTTGTGTGGAATCGAAATTCGACTTTTGGAAAAATGTGCGCCGATTATATCAAGTACATCCACCAGCATTATGGGACAGTGGTGATGGTCATCTTCGATGGGTACCCAGACAATCTTGTGATGAATACCAAGAATGCTGAAAGAGCAAGATGGCGCAAGCTGAATGCCTCAGCAGATTTGATGAAGCCACAGTCAACAAAACTCCTCAAGACAAATTTCTGTCCAATGAGAGCAATAAAAACGATTTGTTGCCCTCCTCAGAACAACACTTGAAGCGTCCAACGTCATGAACAAGCAAGCTGAAGAGGATGCTGACGTGCTCATTGTGACCACTGCAACATCGATGGCTTCTTCGTACGACGCTGTAATTATTGTGGGGGAAGACATCGATTTATTAGCCATTCTCACTTGGACAGCAAATACGATGAACAACGTATACCTTAAAAAAAACAGGAACAGGCAATTCACCTGACGTCATGTACTCACCTTCATCATTTATGTACGACTTCACCAAGAACCTGCTGCTCATCCACGCAATCAGCGGGTGTGACACAACGTCAAACATTTATGGATTCGGAAAAAACAAATTTTGTTCCCTGTTACGGAAGAATCCATTATTGTTGGAGATAAGTGATGTCTTCATGGACCCAGCAGCCACATTAGAGGACATCTCCAAAGTAGGAGATCAAATATTGGTCGTCCTCCAAGGGGTGAAAACACTTTCTGACCTCTGACACACAAAATTTGTTGCCATCACGACAAACTTGAACCTGGAAAAGCTGCTCCCAATCTCCGATGCAGCGCGATACCACTCCTTGAGGGTATACCACCAAGTGACGTCCTGGATGAGCAGGAAGAAAGACCCGATCATCTTTGGCTGGACAAGAGGAAGCAGGGGCTCGATTTCGACAACAACCACCAGAGATGCTGCTCCTCGTACCCTGCTGAAGATGGTATCATGCAGGTGTGTCACCGGCTGTTCCGCAGCTTGTGGATGCAGAAAAGCCGGTCTGCATTGCTCCACTTTTTGCAAATTCCGCTGCGGCGGAAAGTCCTGCGACAACCGTCCCTTGATAGTCGCTGACGAGGAAGAGGAATACATCGACGACCCGTCCATACCATTCGACGAAGACCCTGCCGAAGAGTCAAACCCTCCCGACCCTCCTTGCGAAACTATCCGGTTACTGTAGCAACCCCCCACTCCCATCCCCATCTATATTTTGTAAATACACACTAACTTTCTTAAATGAATGAGTAACGAAATTGTTCTCTCCCATCTGTTCATATTTATACAAAAAATGGTTCAAAAATTATTTAGATGCACTGCTGTGTTCAGAAAAAAGTTGTAATATAATGAAATCGAAAAACTTTTACCAAACACGGCGTTCCAGGGCTGAATCACAAAAAAACGCATTTCCTCTTGGTTTCTTAAATTTACCCCCACTCCTACCCATTGCTCCTAATTGATGTTTTGATACTCGAGTTTCAAAGGAAATTAAATTATCTACAAATTTCATTCAATAAACTTTTTGCTGAGATCAATTCTTCTCCCTGTTTTTGCGATGGAAAGTGAAGCGAAAGTGAAAAATTTGCCGAATCGCCAATTTTCGCCCTTTTTCGCCTTCTCGTAGCTCGAATACGCTTGGTCCTACAAAAAACACTTCCAAATCAAAGTTGTTGGAAATTTAGTAATCTACATTTTCTTATTTGGACATATGTTCAAACAAATGAACTGGGAATGAGCTAGAGACCAAAAACTGAAAAAAGTGCCGATTTCTGACAGTTTTTTCAAGATGGCGGACGAAGCAGGGGGGGGGGGGAGGATGACGGAAACTTGGGATTAATAACTACCTAAGGGTCCTAAACAACATCAAAAAATAAAAAAAATGATCCCGCATCTGAAGTAGGGTGAAAATCGTTTCTTGACTGGACTATCAACTATTGCCGGCGTGAAAAAAAAGAAGAAGAAGCCATCATAGTAATAGCGCACAGTTTTCTAAATTGACTGTTTAAATGGATCAATGACCTTCTGAACTCTTCCAGCCATACACCTACCTCGACTTGGAAAATAACGCCTTAACTACTAAAGTGTAATGAGATTGACCAACTGACTCTTGGCTGGTTGGTTCCTCAGGTTAGGGGCTGCAACAACGCGGTCATGTAGCCCCGTGTACTTTGGGTCTGATAACCGGTGTTAATTGTGATGGCTGTATTAGTGTGTGTTATCTGTTTTTAATTCAAGTAAGGACTGCAGACATTCAATTTTCAAGTAGTTCCTACTTTTGCTATCAAACGTCACAGTCAACGACAACTAGTTCTGAGTTTGGTTACTAGATACCACCGCAGTCGGCTCCTGGCGACGAACGTTGGAACTTAAGAGCATTAGTCAAATCTAACCTATAATTTAGCTTCACACAAGTGTAATTAGTGGAAGGTTCTTTTACATGTCATAAATCTATGACATGGGACCGCCGCCTTTACTTCCCCTCCCACAGCGGTCAAGCTTTTGACCTCTCACCAAGGTGGACTGGGTTCGATTCCCGGTCAATGCATGTGAGATTTTCGAAGTGAAATGCCAAGTCCTGTGGTTCAGATTCCACGTAATAAGGAGGTCCCGTGGCTCATAATCACAAGACTCACGGTCACGTAAAACTGCAATCTTCGTTCCATCCTTACTTCCCTTGCAAAGGAAGGCATACTGAGGGATTTTTAACGCTCTTAAAAATCCGAGGACTTCGACCGGGTTTGAACCCGCGACCTTGCACCAACTGACTGTAATCTTATTTCAACAGAAGTTCAACTATGTATACCAAATTGACACTCCTAATTAATTGCTCCGGCGATGCTAAGTCATCTATAAAATGTGCAACTTGCCGCCTTGTGGACTGTTCTGGCAGGCGAGAATATGACACTTAGCCACAAATCTATACTTATTAATTCATTGAAATCATTAATTTATTTTCATTGTTTGTGTTGCCCTAATCACAAAATTATTTACAACTCCCTGGGGACCTCTTTCCGGGGTTCCGCTCCAGTTTCTATTTGATTCCTTTCTGAAATACGACAAAAACGCCCTGTATCCCTAAGTTATTCCAGAGTCCCATCTGTTTGGTCACCGCCTTGAGAAATGACGAAAACTTAAGTGTGCCACTTACCGGCAAATTGACAATTGGAAATCTATATATTTTTGAATTAAGGTAAACATTGCACTGAAAAGACGCCTAACCTCCAAATTCCTGCGTGTGAACATTTTCTCAACTTGTGTAACTTGGTTTACTGTGCGGAACGAACTTAGTTAGGTAGTTATTGTTGTTTTAAGGGGCGTAAATTAGAGGTCATCTGCCCCTCTTAACACTGATTAAATTATACAAATTTGGAATGGAATTTAAAATTTAGAGGTGGATACCTAAATTTGAAAAGACCAAAAATTAATCAAACAAAAAATTAAATAAAACTAATTATAAAAATAAACAAATATTACGGGAAAACAAAAAAATCATCATTCAAAAAAGAACAAGTTGTTGAGTCAATGTTGACTGGAAAATTTAGATTTCTGGCCCTAGCCCACATTCACTTATACAGCGGATGACGAGATCAGCCGCCACCGTGTCATCGGCTAATAGAAGTTTGAGTGTCATCTGCAAACCAAGGTTTCTTCTTAAGTCAGCAAGATCCACACATTCGTTTAAAATGTGGGCCAAGATAAATATGGCTCCATAGGTACAAATTGGAGGGTCTTCCCTTCTAATTAGGTACGAGTGGGTGGATCTTGTATGACCTGTCCTTAGTCTACACAAAATGATGGACTCTCTCCGTGACCGGAAAGAGCTCCGCTACACACGAGAAATTCCCTTGATCGCTCTCAGTTTACTGGGCATTGGGTCAGATAGCCAGTACTCTCGGCGCAGAAATTATGTGCACCCGAGTTTGGAGATAAATAGCAAAACAACCGAAAGGCCTACAGAAAAGCAAGTAACATCACCTTTTTCTTTGTTTATTTTTGCGTTGATTCATGATAAAGTTAGTTTTTAGAAACTTATTTTAATATCCTATATTGAACCCTACGGTGTTAGGCTGACTGGTGTCGTACCTGGATCTCTGGGATAAATGAGAACAGACTAGAGATACCTGCAAGAAACGAACACAAGGTCTTTTGAGGGAGGTTAAGCTATAAAAACCCCTAGAGAAAGGACACATTAAATCACTGTTGTGATATAAACAAATTCTGACATTATTTGTTAACATAATGTAGAAAATATTAGCAGAATACGGCAGTATTGGGCTGTAAGAGGCATACAATTCTGGACTTAGTGCAGAGAGTTGGAACTCCTGACAGATTGCAAATGAGCCTGGAATATAGGCGTGGTTTCGTGGCGCCATGCCTGTCACTAGGACCTATTTACGCTGTCTTAGACAAGGCAGGACAGTAATATATGGGCAAGTGAATCCCCGCCACATAAGGAGAGGTCCAGTGGGGTGAGAAGATGCCAGAATAATTTAATGATTACTCGTGAAGGGAGTAACTCAGAGACATGAGGATTGCACCTATGTGAACTAAGTGCAGTGTGTTTTAATTATCAAGCCGTCAAACATTGAAATCGAGGCAGATTTAATGTAACGCGCAATGACACTGAAGGGATGAGTCCAGCGCCATAATCTGACCATGTTTTCGGGGAAAAACCAATGACGCGGCGCGGGGACGCGCTGGCAAAGGCAATTAATATTAATTAATTGGCCGCTCGATCCTCGGGCACACAGGCGGATATGTAATCAGCGAGGCAAAATGGACCAGGAAAACGTTATTTCAAGACCAGAGAAGCACGGATAGAGGAGATGAAGCTCCAAGGAAATTTTAGACCTACTTTTCGCCCCCAAACAGATATAAGGTCAGTGGAGCGAGCAGTCGAGGTCAGTTGAACCATACTCTAGTGCGGAGCGCACGTTGCTGAGTCCAGGAGGGGGACGCGCGCACTTGAACATATTTAGTGTTCAACATAGTAACCATGCAGTATAACGCACTAATTAGAACAATTAATAAGGATAGTTGTGCCATACTTTTATAGTCGGCAGTACAAGTGATTACTATTGAGTACTCAGTAAATGTACCGTGTGGCGTACAAGTTAAGACAATGTCATATCAGGCAAATTGTACCTCATGACGAGGAAATATTATGTGGTATCATAATAATGTACGTGGAACTGCCCGAGGCTTTGTTATAAGCAGATCATTCAAGGAGGCCGTAAGTTCGGCCGAAGACAATTGAAAGTTGTGATTATACAAGTGCAATGTACAATGGACGAGCGCAATATATAAGCTATTTGTTAGACATAATGATAGGATGTCGAACTGCGCAGGTATAAACTTTGTTATACGAGCGATGCAATTTCGCAGGGATACCACTGTAATTAATGCTCAGGACGATGTGGAAGCATATCTATGCCCTATCGGGAAATTATCTAAGGACCGAAATTGATAGACAGACTGGGGACCGCTAGAAATCGTCAGGCAGTGTATAGAGACTTTCGAACGAGATGCGGGATATTCGTGAAGGACAGATCTTCAATGCCTGCATTTCTGAAATTCTGCAAGGAAGGGTCGACCATTAAGAAATGTACATAGTGATCGTGTGATTTTAGTGACGGTCATTTAAATATGTGTAAAATTACCAGTGTAATAATTGATATAACGTGTTTTGTGAAAAAGGAAGCGACAGCTTCGACATGGAGAAGCAAAGTGCAGTGTGTTTTGTAATGCAAAAATTATGTAAAATGTGTGTGAAAAGTGTGATAATGCCTTGCTAATTTGCAAATGATGGCAGGCATTAGGGGAGAAAATGTATGGTCGGAGCCGCCAGATTAGCCAATGTAAGTACCCAAAACCATGATTTTGTAGTGAACGTAGTCCACTGTATGTTGAGTGATGTCAAAATTGTAGAATATGCTAATAAGAGTCAATTTTGGGAGGTAGAACCTTCAGATATTAATGTTGTATTGATTTTAGTCAAGTTGAGATGTCTTTGTACATCATTGAGTGGATAGATCGTTAACACTAATGTAAAAATGGCAATTGAGTTAAATAGAAAGTTAACGTAACGAACACGGATGTTCGGTTATTGATTATATAAATACGGTTACGTTGTGTCGGTATAGGGGAAAATTTATGTCAGTAATAATAATAATGAGAATAAATGAATACATCAGGGGAAAATGTTTGTAAGCAAGATATGTGAATAAAAGTGTATCCAAGCAGTAGTATCACAAATGGTGCGCTAAGCAAAGGAATTTAATATCAGGGTATATTATGATAAAAGGAAAAGGAATGAAGATTGTAGTTTTACGTGACCGTGAATATTGTGATTATGAGCCACGGGGGTATATTATGATAATGGAAATAAATATGCAAGAATATAGGTACTGGAAGGGTTTAATAGTGAATTGAATTGTAGCTTGATGAATAAGCTTTTAAGAGTAATTGATAGAGATTATCGTATTAATTAAAGGACGGGATCGTCTCACAATGGTCATGGGAGCCAGGTAGTCTAATCGACATGTGAAATCTCGTATAGCCAAGGGCATACAGAGAGGTATTATTGTTGCAATCGAGCGTATTTAGTGAGGAGACCCTACCTCTGAGTATTGCTATGAAATGTTCCGGGTTCGAATCCAGTGGTGCATGGGAGGATAACAATGGACACCTCAGCATGACACCTGATATCAACCGAGAACTAGCTATTGTGTGAATAAATTCAGCTCCTGGGAGTGAATTTGGACGGCAGGAAGTTGTGCCTGACCGTGTTCTTTGACAAAAAGATGCCGGCTATTCCAATTCGACATGTGTTTGATGAATCCCGTTCCTTCATATAAATGTAAATGGACCTGTTGAGGCCAGCTATTAATATCCTAAGGATAGGGATAAATGCTTAAACAATTCCATATTCCGTCTTGCATACAGTTGAGTTAGATCATCTGTGTTGTGCGGGTCATTGAGACGGTACTATTGTATTTGAAGCCACGTGCTACTGCTTGGAAAGAAAAGGAGAAGGGCGAGGGAGGTAACAAGCGTTTTGTTACAGCCCGTCGCGGACCCATTGTATACAGGAAGGGCCAGGAGGAAGAGGCTTTAAACTACCCAGGCTTGGAGGGTGGCGTTTAAAGTGGAAAGACTTTGAAACCCTGTTTGTTATAAAAGTATCATTGTAGTATTGTATAATGAATTTGTGTGGTTTGAAACACATTGATAATTAAGGATCATTCTGATTACTTAATACTTGGCAAACTTATGAGATGTTAAAAGTTGCATGTTTATACTGACATTGTCAGCTATTTCCGAAGGTGGATACCAGATGTCATACGCTACGCCCACGCAAGGGTAGCACAAAATCCCACCCGACACAGCGGTAACGGAATCATTGAAATTGAACTCATTACGGCGTATAGTGGAACTACATAAAGGGGTAGAATTACAAGTAACAGTGGAGTTGCAAGTAAAATCTGATGTGCAACTCATAAATTGGTTAATGCATGGTAGAGCATTTTGGTGGGAAGAGAGATACAGAACATAATTGTGCGCATAATATAAAGTAGGATGTGTTGAGAATAAACAACTAGATTGTGAAATTAAAGTGGTCACAATAGATAACGTAAGATTGTAAGTACAGTTGTGTGTGTATTTTACCAGTGCATCAGCGCACCTGAGAATGAATTTCATGTTAATTTCATGGTAAATGAATCAATAATCATTTGGATTTGCGAGGATAAAATGCGGATAATAGTGGATTGAAGGTATAAGTTTTGCATTGTTTTGTGTATTATTGTGGGGATTGTTTCTTTCTTTTTTTTGTGTGTGAAGCCATGATTTAGAGCTCAATTAAAGTCTTTAGAATAGAGTAGTGCCTTATTATTGCAGAGTTGATACCTTTTAGTCTCAGATCAAAAATATGCAACTGCTCAGTGGGTGAACGGTACACGCCTGAGGACTGATGCTAGCTGGAGGCAGAAGCTTGTTTCCCATGGAAATTATTCACATGGGTACATGGGATTTGGTGCCTTGTACAGTGATTTGAGCTAAAGGTACAACTTAAGTCGGTTAAGATGTGATGTAAACAACTTTATTAACGTAACGAATAAAACGAATTAGGGGATGGACCGCACCTAACCTTAGCTAAGCTCCGATACAAACAAACATAAATTTTGATAAACACCATATACTTATCATGGTCCAGGTAACATGGGGCGGTATTATTCTATCGTGGAATCGCCTGATTAGTGCAATATGTATATCTTGGCATTGCACAGCCTGACCTACGATAATGATCCTTCTTTTATTTATCATGGGATCTCTTATATTTATCATGGCGCCCAACGTGGGGATTATGGGATTTAGGGAAACCCCATAGATTTTATATGGTATTTCATGGGAAAAACCATAATAATTATTTGATTGCCTCAAACTGTGTTGTGTTTGAGCGATTTTTGAGTTTAGTAAGCTTTTGAAGTAACGCAGAGTCTCTCTATTGAGATGGGAAGTGCCCAAGGGTACGAGCGCTACACACCCAATTCACAATTTATCCAAAATCCAAATTTTAAGTACAATCTTACAATATGTGTACAGTGTCTTGAATTTCTCTTCAACACGAATCCATACATGTATCCGTGAAGCCTGCCTATATCTCAAAGTGAATTGTAGTACGAATGGCTGGCACGGAGGGAATATTGCAAGGTATTGCAGAGCTAAGACAGCATTTTGACGCTGTCAATGAACAGAATAAGCTGGAAGCCAAGGCTTTCCAGGATGAAATAAATAACCGTTTAGATGCCAATCAGGTGGCAATTAATGCAAATCAGGTTGCAATGAACAATAATCAGGTTGAAATAAACAACCGATTGGATGCAAATAAGGCAGAAATAAATGCTAAGTTAGGTCAAATGCAAGAAACAATTAAGACCGAGGTAACTGAAACCGTTGTAAGCATTATATCAGAAATACAGGTTAAGACCGAAGAGCGTTTTGAGTCGATAGAAGCGAAACTCGAAAGTAATTTGCAGGCATGTAAACACGCGCAGGAGGAAACGAACAGCAGGTTAGATGCGCTGTCCAATGATATTAAGGATATTCAAATCCAAAATGAGGCGAAT
This sequence comes from Meconema thalassinum, assembly GCA_946902985.2. Lineage (NCBI taxonomy): Eukaryota > Metazoa > Arthropoda > Insecta > Orthoptera > Tettigoniidae > Meconema > Meconema thalassinum. The sequence continues at coordinate 396,999,153 of OX336394.1, read as the reverse complement.
CTCGAACGCCAAGCGAAACAGTTTTTCGAATTTACTAGAACGGTAGATCAGAGATTAGAATAGAACGACAGTAAATGGGATGAAAAGTTGAAAAGTTATGCTAGAGCGATTAACGGTGATAGGATCAGAACATATTAGACCAATGACAGGAAATAGGAGAAATTAAGGCTATCGCTAACTAAAGTAAAGAGCTGGTAGGCAACATAAAGGGTCAGGTGAGCAAAGTTCATCAAGAACTGGACCAAATTCAAAGCGACATTGTTATAGTTAACAAAAGACAAGAGGAAAACAGAGGGGAAATCGCCAAGGTCAGAAGTGAAATATCAAAGGTCAATGGACATATCCAAGAGGAAATTAAAGGGCTTAGAGAAGAACTCGAAGTGAGAGAAGGCCAAAAGACAGAGGCAAGCGACAAGACCCTTGCTCAAATAAAGGAAGGCGTAGAAGATGAAATTTCCCATATCAAGCAAAGCCTGAAGAAAGATAAGAAGAAAATATTTCAAGTGGCAAAAGAAAACCGGGATAGGCTAAGCAGAATAAAAAAGAAGTACTCGCTCGATCGGAAAGAGCAGTAATGCGCCACAATCAAATGGAGACTAGGATAATAGCACAGGAGGAAACCCTAATGAAAGATCCTAAGTCAAGTGAAGGCAGCGTGGAAGATATGAGGAAAACCAAGTGGGCAGAATCAGAAACCCAACCTATAATAAGGAATGCCACAGGGCCAGGCGAAAGTGCATATATGACGCCAGGTGCACCGATTGCAGCTTCTACGCCGCATGAAAATGCTATTCACAACCAAGTTATAACTGTAATTAGAGCAAGCGAGGAGAAACCAAGAAAGTTTTCAGGTAGCCATTGTAATATGACACCGAAGAATTGGTTGAAAGAGATGTTCGAATATCTGAATGATGCGCGGATACCACAAGAGCGCAGGCTACGAGCCATAGAGAAACTAACGGAGGGAGAATGTGCGTTATGGTTTCGCAGTTTCCGTTATACCTTCGATACTGTCGAGGAGTTCCGGGAAGCTTTTCTGAAGCGATACTGGGATCCGAGTACCCAGCAGAATTTATGACTGGATTTGTACTCGAAAAGATACAGCACCAACAATCCAACGAAATATGCTGAATTTTTCGTATCTCAGGTGTGTAAATTTAAAGAACTAGACCAAGCACCTAGCGAGCTAGAGCTATGCATTGCTATTGACAAACAACTTCCTTATGAAATCCAAAGGCTGCTGATTTCGGCAAATGCAAAAACAGCAATGGAAATGGAGGCAGTTCTTAGGCAACTGGACCTCACAACATCCAATACTATGCGTCAGAATCGAACCGTGGAACAGGTACACGTGACCAACACGCAGACTGACCAGTACAAAGCTCCGAAAAATAACAAAGCTACTAGCACCGAAACGTTAGATTCCAACGGACGTCAATGGGAACATGAACCCAGAAGATGGCAACCGAAATATAAAGGAAACGCCGGTAGAGGAAGAGGAGGCCGAAATTCTTGGAATCAACAGAATACAAGGGGTAGACCGTACCAAAATAATGGAGGTAACAATGACCAAGAAGGCAACAATCGAAATTGGAGACCCCAGGAAAGAAGGCGTAACTTCGATGACGAGGTAGAGGAACGTTATCACGCTTCATTGCAATACCTCGATGAAAGGGGAGAAGAACCCAAGAAGCAGCAAGTCCGCTGGCAAGAAGCTATTCAAAATAGGACGTCACCAGACAGATATGGAGACGGGGCCAAAAGTTTGGAGTTACAGCGCAGTGAACAGGAGAGAAGAAACTCTAACGGGACTGGCGCTGTAGAGAAAAAAAACACCAAAATTAGAAGTTTTAGAGAATGATAGATGGAATGCAGTCAACATCATTAATTGGATAGCTAACCCGGAAGAATTAATCCAGGATACAGGAGGATCACAGGTCATGGTCACAAGAGAATTGCCCATTATTATAGTAAGAGTGGCAGGGTTGAATATAAGAAGTGTTTTGGACACAGGTTCAACGGTGTGTCTCATGACACAAGCTTTGTATAATGAGATAGCGCAAAGAGAAAACGTTTTGAAAATACCTATCTCAAGTGTCAAAATAAAGGGTGTCATTCCTGACAAGACGATGATATGCAAATATCAGGTATTCCTAGACTTACAGATAGGAGGCTCTATCTTTTCACAGAGTTTTCTACTAGTAAGCAAATTGCCTTTTACTCTCATTATTGGGGCAGAGTTTATAAGGGAATGCAGAGTGGTAATAGACCTATCACTGGACAGAGTTATGTTCCGTGTGAACGAGGAAGCCGAAGGCTTAGGGTCTCACTCAAACAGAATGAACCAGGGACAGATGAACAAGTATGGCATACATTCAGAGACATGACTGAGGAGGAAGTGTTAGCTATCGAGCATTTAGAAGACGAACTTCAAACACTAGCCGCAGCCATGGAGAAAGACCTGGAACCCGAACTGGAAGAATGTATTTTGGAAAAACTAGAAGAAGCGAAAATTGGTCCAAGAGATAAAGAAAATTTAAAGAAATTGTTATTGGAACAGAAGGAAGTCTTTGACTCGAGACCTGGTCGTATAAATAACTTTACTTATGCATTCCAAGTTAACGACTGGACACCATTTAGACAGAAACCCTACCCAATAGCCGAAAAGCACTATGCTAAGGTCAAAGAAGCAATTCAGGAGATGTTGGATGCCGGTGTTATTGAGAAGACATCTACGCCTTACGTAAGTCCATTGGTGATCGTACCCAAGACAGACGGGACTGTCAGAGTGTGTCTGGACTTGAGAAATTTAAATATGAGGGTGATACCAGAGTTTGACAAAGTGCCACCTATTAAGGAAATCCTCAGAAAGTTTAAAGGGAAGACCATATTTACAAATTTAGATATCACGTCGAGCTTTCACCATATTGAATTGGAAAAGAAAACTAGTCTATTGACAGGATTTATGTTTGATCAACATACATACTCATTTTTAAGACTCCCCTTCGTTTGAAAACAGCTGGTTCAGCTTTTATAAGAGCGTTAGACCGCAATCTATCGGAAGAAGTTAAAGAGAGTACCATCAGGTACGTAGATGACATTCTACTCACATCGGAATCTCTGGAGGAGCACATGAGAGACCTGAAGAAGTTGCTGGATAACCTTTGAGAAGCTAATTTTAAGGTTAATATAAAGAAATCGCACTTCTGTCAGAGGGAAGTTAAATTCCTAGGGCACGTTATCGATGAAAATGGAGCCAGGCCAGACCCAGAGAAATTAGAAGTAATTCGAAATTTTCCTCGACCCACGAAAGTTAAGCACGTCCGACAGTATTTGGGAGTTATTGGATTCTTTCCTAACCACTGCCCAAACTATACTACAATTGTGGCACCCCTGCAAGATCTATTGAAGAAAGGCGGCAGGTGGAATTGGACGGAGCAGTGTCAAGAAGCATTCGTGAGGTCGAAACAAATGCTTTTGGAATACGTGAAGCTGGGATATCCTGATTATACCCAGAAGTTCATAATACACACGGATGCGTCACTTGTTGGAATAGGGGCGATGCTGTTCCAAGAAAATGTTGATAAGCCTGAGGAGAAAGTGTTTATTGCCTTTATAAGTAGGAGATTGAAGGCCCACGAGAAAAATTACTCGATTACAGAGATAGAGTTGCTCGCAATTCTGTACGCGGTACAGTACTGGCGCAAACTCGTGTATGGATTTCAAATCGTCCTCAGAACAGACCATAAAGCTTTAACATTTTTGTTAAAGACGGATTTGTCCAGCCAGAGGTTGACAAGATGGTCCCTGTATATTCAACAGTTCGATGTGGAAATAGAATATTGTCCAGGGAAAGAGAACGTAATACCGGACATGCTAAGCCGATATCCGAGAGAAGAGGAAACTCTAGCTGTCGAGATAGAAAATCGAGATCAGAAGACCTTAGATGACTTGAAGAATCTTACCACCCTACAACGCGAAGATCCGTGGTTGAAAATGATGATTGATTACTTCGAGGGACGCTTAGCAAGGGGAACTGCAATATAGAGAGAGACAGAGGCGTTATCAACAGACTACTTGTGGTACAATCAGATGCTACACAAGTGGGGTGATGTAGAGCATACCCGCCAAAGAATTGTTATTCCTGCATCTCTACAGAGGAGATTGATGTGGCTGGCACATAGAGCGTTTGGACACCCTGGCATAGATAAGGTAACTGCTCTACTGAAAGAAGCATTCACTTGGCCGAAGTTAAGAGAAACTGTAAGATATGCTCTTAGGACATGCGATTTGTGCCAAAGGGTAACGCCAAATCCCTTTTTAATGAGACAACGACTCATTCCGTTGTTACCAGAGAAGCCAAGGCAGCTAATGAGTCTAGACAACTTTAGACCACTGCCTAGGGCACGTAGAGGCAATAGACATATTTATGTAGCCATGGATGTATTTTCAAAAATGGTGGTGTTATGCCCCATACAGAAGACCAGCTCGAAGCAGGTGTTAAAGAGATTGAAAGAGAGAGTTATTCCGATACTTGGGAAACCGGATAACTTACTCTCAGATCACGGGAGCTGCTTTACTAGCGCAGAATTTCGTCGGGAATTGGCAAATCTAGGAATTAGGCAGATTCGATCTACCATTCGCTATCCTGAGGCTATCCCCGTTGAACGCGTTATGAGAAAGATCCAAAAATACATGAAAATCTACTGTTCAGGAGAGAATATGAGATGGATCGAAGTCTTGGATATAATAGATTACTGCATCAATAATACTGTGCAGGAAGCGACAGGTCAAGTGCCCGTGACCCTACATCTGGATCAGAGACCGGAGAGGCCATGGACTGGTGTTATTCCACTACCTGTAGACGCGCAGCTACGACGAGAATTGAGGACCCAGCGAACCTTCAAATATCTCCAAGCACAGGATGAAAGACACCAGAGAAGAAACCGTGCGAAGCGATAGCATAGACCGCTTCTCATTGGGGAGAAAGTTTTGGTTAGGAGACCAGCCAGTTCAGATCCAGAAGCACGGAAATATAAGAAATTCAATTTTGGATATCACGGCCCGTTCGAAATTGTAAGAGACCTACAGAATAATGCATATAGAATAAGGCATTTAGAAACGGGAAACGAGGTCGTTATGAACGCTGCCAACCTCAAAATTTATCATTCAACAGAAGAATTCGACGAACAAGAGGAAGTTGTAGCAGCGAAAACCCAAGTGTATGTGGACAGCAAAGTCAGCCAGGCAGACGAGCTTGGAGGCTCACACAGCGAGACGGAAAGAGACCCAAGCAGCTCGCCCAGGGAAGGAAGAAGACAGACTGAGTGCAAGTGTCTACTACTGCTATACAAAGAAATGGTCGGTTTTGCAGGGGAGGTTGAAGCCTTGAATGAAGCCCTCCGTGAGGACAATGCACGTCTGAGAGCCAACCTAAGAGTAGAAGGGGGAGGTAGAGAGACCCACTCGCAGGCAGACGAGTTGAACGACGGCTTATTGTAAACACGGCGGCGGTCAGGACACAGTCAGCCAGTGACAGCAAGGTCACTTGCTAATGACTTCTATAAGTTTTGCAAGGGGAATATGAACCCTACGGTGTTAGGCTGACTGGTGTCAAACCTGGATCTCTGGGATAAATGAGAACAGACTAGAGATACCAGCAAGAAACGAACACTAGGTCTTTTGAGGGAGGTTAAGCTATAAAAACCCCTAGAGAAAGGACACATTAAATCACTGTTGTGATATAAACAAATTCTGACATTATTTGTAAACATAATGTAGAAAATATTAGCAGAATACGGCAGTATTGGGCTGTAAGAGGCATACAATTCTGGACTTAGTGCAGAGAGTAGGGACTCTTGACAGATTGCAAATGAGCCTGGAATATAGGCGTGCTTTCGTGGCGCCATGCCAGTCACTAGGACCTATTTACGCTGTCTGAGACAAGGCAGGACAGTAATATATGGGCAAGTGAATCCCCGCCACATAAGGAGAGGTCCAGTGGGGTGAGAAGATGCCAGAATAATTTAATGATTACTCGTGAAGGGAGTAACTCAGAGACATGAGGATTGCACCTATGTGAACTAAGTGCAGTGTGTTTTAATTATCAAGCCGTCAAACATTGAAATCGAGGCAGATTTAATGTAACGCGCAATGACACTGAAGGGATGAGTCCAGCGCCATAATCTGACCATGTTTTCGGGGAAAAACCAATGACGCGGCGTGGGGACGCGCTGGCAAAGGCAATTAATATTAATTAATTGGCCGCTCGATCCTCGGGCACACAGGCGGATATGTAATCAGCGAGGCAAAATGGACCAGGAAAACGTTATTTCAAGACCAGAGAAGCACGGATAGAGGAGATGAAGCTCCAAGGAAATTTTAGACCTACTTTTCGCCCCCAAACAGATATAAGGTCAGTGGAGCGAGCAGTCGAGGTCAGTTGAACCATACTCTAGTGCGGAGCGCACGTTGCTGAGTCCAGGAGGGGGACGCGCGCACTTGAACATATTTAGTGTTCAACATAGTAACCATGCAGTATAACGCACTAATTAGAACAATTAATAAGGATAGTTGTGCCATACTTTTATAGTCGGCAGTACAAGTGATTACTATTGAGTACTCAGTAAATGTACCGTGTGGCGTACAAGTTAAGACAATGTCATATCAGGCAAATTGTACCTCATGACGAGGAAATATTATGTGGTATCATAATAATGTACGTGGAACTGCCCGAGGCTTTGTTATAAGCAGATCATTCAAGGAGGCTGTAAGTTCAGCCGAAGGACAATTGAAAGTGGTAATTGTACAAGTGCAATGTACAATGGATAAGCGCAATATATAAGCTATTTGTTAGACATAATGATAGGATGTCGAACTGCGCAGGTATAAACTTTGTTATACGAGCGATGCAATTTCTCAGGGATACCACTGTAATTAATGCTCAGGACGATGTGGAAGCATATCTATGCTATATTGGGAAATTATCTAAGGATGGAAATTGATAGACAGACTGGGGACCTCTAGAAATCGTCAGGCAGTGTATAGAGACTTTCGAACGAGATGCGGGATATTCGTGAAGGACAGATCTTCAACGCTTGCATTTCTGAAATTCTGCAAGGAAGGGTCAATCATTAAGAAATGTACATAGTGGTCGTGTCATTTTAGTGACGGTCATTTAAATATGTGTAAAATTACCAGTGTAATAATTGATATAACGTGTTTTGTGAAAAAGGAAGCGACAGCTTCGACATGGAGAAGCAAAGTGCAGTGTGTTTTGTAATGCAAAAATTACGTAAAATGTGTGTGAAAAGTGTGATAATGCCTTGCTAATTTGCAAATGATGGCAGGCATTGGGGGAGAACATGTATGGTCGGAGCCGCCAGATTAGCCAATGTAAGTACCCAAAACCATGATTTTGTAGTGAACGTAGTCCACTGTATGTTGAGTGATGTCAAAATTGTAGAATATGCCAATAAGAGTCAATTTTGGGAGGTAGAACCTTCAGATATTAATGTTGTATTGATTTTAGTCAAGTTGAGATGTCTTTGTACATCATTGAGTGGATAGATCGTTAACACTAATGTAAAAATGGCAATTGAGTTAAATAGAAAGTTAACGTAACGAACACGGATGTTCGGTTATTGATTATATAAATACGGTTACGTTGTGTCGGTATAGGGGAAAATTTATGTCAGTAATAATAATAATAATGAGAATAAATGAATACATCAGGGGAAAATGTTTGTAAGCAAGATATGTGCTAAGTTGAATAACTGTGTATCCAAGCAGTAGTATTACAAGTGGTGCGCTAAGCAAAGGAATTTAATATCAGGGTATATTATGATAAAAGGAAAAGGAAGGAAGATTGTAGTTTTATGTGACCGTGAATATTGTGATTATGAGCCACGGGGTATATTATGATAATGGAAATAAATATGCAAGAATATAGGAACTGGAAGGGTTTAATAGTGAATTGAATTGCAGCTTAATGAATAAGCTTATAAGAGTAATTGATAGAGATTATCTTATTAATTAAAGTACGGGATCATCTCACAATGGTCATGGGAGCCAGGTAGTCTAATCGACATGTCAAATCTCGTATTGCCAAGGGCATACAGAGTGGTATTATTGTTGCATTCGAGCGTATTTAGTGAGGAGACCCTACCTCTGAGTATTGCTATGAAATGTTCCGGGTTCGAATCCAGTGGTGCATGGGAGGATAACAATAGACACCTCAACATGACACCTGATATCAACCGAGAACTAGCTATTGTGTGAATAAATTCAGCTCCTGGGAGTGAATTTGGACGGCAGGAAGTTGTGCCTGACCGTGTTCTTTGACAAAAAGATGCCGGCTATTCCAATTCGACGTGTGTTTGATGAATCTCGTTCCTTCATATAAATGTAAATGGACCTGTTGAGGCCAGCTATTAATATCCTAAGGATAGGGATAAATGCTTAAACAATTCCATATTCCGTCTAGCATACAGTTGAGTTAGATCATCTGTGTTGTGCGGATCATTGAGACGGCACTATTGTATTTGAAGCCACGTGCTACTGCTTGGAAAGAAAAGGAGAAGGGCGAGGGAGGTAACAAGCGTTTTGTTACAGCCCATCGCGGACCCATTGTATACAGGAAGGGCCAGGAGGAAGAGGCTTTAAACTACCCAGGCTTGGAGGGTGGCGTTTAAAGTGGAAAGACTTTGAAACCCTGTTTGTTATAAAAGTATCATTGTAGTATTGTATAATGAATTTGTGTGGTTTGAAACACATTGATAATTAAGGATCATTCTGATTACTTAATACTTGGCAAACTTATGAGATGTTAAAAGTTGCATTTTTATACTGACATTGACACCTATTTCCGAAGGTGGATACCAGATGTCATACGCTACGCCCACGCAAGGGTAGCACAAAATCCCACCCGACACAGCGGTAACGGAATCATTGAAATTGAACTCATTACGGCGTATAGTGGAACTGCATAAAGGGGTAGAATTACAAGTAACAGTGGAGTTGCAAGTAAAATCTGATGTGCAACTCATAAATTGGTTAATGCATGGTAGAGCATTTTGGTGGAAAGAGAGATACAGAACATAATTGTGCGCATAATGTAAAGTAGGATGTGTTGAGAATAAGCAACTAGATTGTGAAATGAAAGTGGTCACAATAGATGACGTAAGATTGTAAGTACAGTTGTATGTGTATTTTACCAGTGCATCAGCGCACCTGAGAATGAATTTCATGTTAATTTCATGGTAAATGAATCAATAATCATTTGGATTTGCGAGGATAAAATGCGGATAATAGTGGATTGAAGGTATAAGTTTTGCATTGTTTTGTGTATTATTGTGGGGATTGTTTCTTTCTTTTTTTTGTGTGTGTGAAGCCATGATTTAGAGCTCAATTAAAGTCTTGAGAATAGAGTTGTGCCTTATTATTGCAGAGTTGATACCTTTTAGTCTCAGATCAAAAATATGCAACTGCTCAGTGGGTGAACGGTACACGCCTGAGGACTGATGCTAGCTGGAGGCAGAAGCATGTTTTCCATGGAAATTATTCACATGGGTACAATATGACAGGTATGAAGTAAAAAGTACCTTTTTTTTTCGGGGTTCGAGCGAAGGGTCGACTTTAGAGTTTAAGAACTCGTAACTCAATTGTGCTACAGCACCCAACCTTGGATATGTGTTAGCCAGATATGTTTTCTGGGTATATGTGAAGTTTCAAAATTTGATCTCCAATACGAAAGACGAAACAATCAATTATGTGAAAGCTCGTATTTCGAAACTGATCTCCCGCAGAAGTCCGTTCTTGGATGCGTTGTAATCCACATATAATAAGAGTTTGCAATATGTAACTATCCGTGATGTAAATAAATGGGTTTAGTTTATATGGATTGGTATTTATTATGATATTTGTGACTGTTGCTGGAAGGCGAGGTCCGCAGGAAAGTTCGTGCGCTGTTGCCGCATTCACTGCCTGGTTAGCGCTGTCTCGGCACCGAGCATGTTCAAGTTGAATGTATTTTGTTTTTTCCTCTTGGCTGGTCTTGGATTTTCATCCCTCACATTCTCAACATTCACCTTTTTAACCGAGCGAAGGGACACTCCAAGACAATCAGCGACTCGCTGGACCACCGGATATCGCTTATCGCCAATTTTCTCGCCCTCTAACTTGAAGAAACAAATATCACTCAAAATCATAGTAATCTCGCACTCCGTAAACGGGGTCCTAGGAGACAGTGTAAAGGTATCTATTCCACAATATCCTGAGTGAAACTGGAAACTACACATTAAGACAATGCCAGAGATACTAAGAAAAACAGTGACTCACTGAAGTGTATAAAATTCTTCCGTTGACACATCTTAAGGGCAGAGTTGACCAGTGGATGTTGTCACTGGCGAAGAATGCGATCCTTTCGTTATTCAAGGCCACTCATTAAAGGATGAAAAAATATGTCTTTGGTATAATTTATTTATTTTTATTGTTCAATTTTGTACTAGGTAAATTTTCAGAATTTTTATATTGGCTTTCACGACCGGTGAATTAAAACTCAGCAATTCTTCTAGGTTTGTGCCGTGTCTTGTGTGGGGTTTCGCCTAGGACACCAAGCTGGCTCATCGGCGGGTTCTTGGTGTCCCCGCCCTGACCCCCACAGGAGTAACGAATTGCGCGCTACCTCCCTTTATATAGAGTGCAACTGCACTACTTGACTGCGAGAACCAAAAGCTCAAGCGGCCTCAACCTCCCTACGAAGGCTTCCAAAAAGGTGGTATGTTGGCTTTCACGGCCGGTGAATTAAAACTCAACAATTCTTCTAGGTTTGTGCCGTGTCTTGTGTGGGGTTTCGCCTAGGACACCAAGCTGGCTCATCGGCGGGCTCTTGGTGTCCCCGCCTGGACCCCCACAGGAGTAACGAACTGCGCACTACCTCCCTTTATATAGAGTGCAACTGCACTACTTGACTGCGAGAACCAAAAGTTCAAGCAGCCTCAACCTCCCTATGAAGGCTTCCAAAATGGTGGTATATTGGCTTCTCACGGCCGGTGAATTAAAACTCAGCAATTCTTCTAGGTTTGTGCCGTGTCTTGTGTGGGGTTCCGCCTAGGACACCAAGAGCCCGCCGATGAGCCAGCTTGATGTCCTAGGCTAAACCCCACACAAGACACGGCACAAACCAAAAGAATTGCTGAGTTTTAATTCATCGGCCGTGAAAGCCAATATACCATCTTTTTGGAAGCCTTCATAGGGAGGTTGAGGCTGTATGAGCTTTTTGTTCTCGCAGACAAGTAGTGCAGTTGCACTCTATATAAAGGGAGGTAGCGCGCAGTTCGTTACTCCTGTGGAGGTCCGGGCAGGGACACCTACAGCCCGCCGATGAGCCAGCTTGGTATCCTAGGCAAAACCCCACACAAAACACGGCAAAAACCTAGAAGAATTGCTGAGTTTTAATTCACTGGCCATGAAAGCCAATACACCATCTTTTTGGAAGCCTTCATAGGGAGGTTGAGGCTGCTTGAGCTTTTGGTTCTCGCAGTCAAGTAGTGCAGTTGCACTCTATATAAAGGGAGGTAGCGCGCAGTTCGTTACTCCTGTGGGGGTCCGGGCGGGGACACCAAGAGCCCGCCGATGAGCCAGCTTGGTATCCTAGGCGAAACCCCACACAAGACACGGCACAAACTTAGAAGAATTGCTGAGTGTTTTTAATTCAGAGTTTGTTTGAATTAAATTGCTTCCTTTACTAAACACTAATAAAATAATGATGTTATGAACAGACATGCTACAATATAATAGTATATAATTTCCTGTTCTTATTCATTTTGTTACGAACTTGTGAATTAATTAGTGTATGCATATATACCCCTTATTAATCCCGTTTCCAACGGGGTCGGGGATGAGATGCGATGAAATTACATGTGGCAGATATGTTTACGGCTGGATGCCCTTCCCGACGCCAAACTCATGAAAGGAGATAATGAGAGCTGAAATGAATGAAGATGAATGTAACTGGGCAACGATGTGGAAGGAAACGGCCGTGACCTGTCAGAAGGTACCATCCCAGCATTTTCCTGGAGTTGAAAATGGGGAAACTTGTGAATTAATTAGTAATTTTTAATTATTATCAATATTTTTATTTATTTATGAATTCATTCATTTATTTATTGATTGATTGTCACGTCACCTTGGACTGGCTTTCTCTGTTTTTCATGTATTTTAATAGTAATTAATGTACAGTATACCCAATGAACATATGGCTCTCCACCACTAAAATCCACGGAACACAAAGACCAACTGAAAAGGTATACTGCCAGACACCATATCACAAAACTTCCAACAGGTGGCGCAGTACAAGTATTTTCATCCACTTTATATAAAGGTAGGTACAGTAAACTACATTCCGAAAGATTTACTGCATGACGAAGTAGAGAGAACCAAGTGCTGAACAGTCAGTGACATTCTCGGGCGGGTCAAAGCAAGCTAACGGGGCAAAACAGCAAGAACTTTCCTGCGGGCCTCGCCTTCCAACAACAGAAACCAAAATCATAGTAAATATCAATCCATATAAACTAAACTCATTTATTTACATCGCCGATAGTTACATATCGCAAAAGCTTATTACATGTGGATTACAACGCACCCAAGAACGAATTTATGCGGGAGTCCAGTTTTGAAATACAAGCCTTTAACATAATAGATTGTTTCTTTGTTTGTGTTGGAGATCAAATTTTGAAACTTCACATATAAACAGAAAACATATCTGACTAACACATATCCAAATTTGGGTGCTATAGCACAACTGAGTTAAGAATTGTGAATCTCTAAAGTCGACACTTCGCAAGAACCCCGCAAAAAAGATAATTTTACGTTATACCTGCCATAAAGGATATTTAATTAAAATAAGTTTTAAAAAATACCTTTATCATCAATCAACGCAGAAATAAACAAGGAAAAGGTGATGTTACTTGTTTTTCTGTAGGCATTTCGGTTGTTTTGCTATTTAACTTCAAACTCGGGTGCACATAATTTCTGCGCCAACAGAAGTTAGTTATTGTTGATTTAAGGGGCGGAACTACGAGGTCATCTGCCACTCTTAGCATAGATTAATGTATACAAATTTGGAATAGAAATTAAAATTTAGAGTTGGACACCTAAATTTGAAAAGACCGAAAATTAATGTTAAAAAATTAAATAAAACTAATGTACCCATTAAAGAATTAATATATGGTCATACTTCGCCTAGCTCAGTCGAATCGGGGATGGTACGTTCATTTTCCTCGATATGACACATATATTTTTAGGATCATGAGCACACAGGTCAACACTCAATTAAAATCAAAAATAGGGGCGTGGTGCGCAGCGGTCAAGTTCTCACCTCTCACCAAGGTGGACCGGGTTCGAATCCCGGTCAATGCATGTGAGATTTTCGAAGTGAAATGCCATGTCCTGTGGTTCGGATTCCACGTAAAAAGGAGGTCCCGTGGCTCATGATCGCATGATTAACGGTCACGTAAAAAAATCTCACAAAACAATATTTAATATAACCTAAGAGGCGCTACAGACAAATTAAATCAATACAAAATTAAATGTCATAAAATCAACTCAAAATCCATTTACAATCAAAAATATTCCATAACACTAGGAATCTTCATAAAATACCACTATCTGACTCAAGTTCATGCGGGTTTACCAGCCTATAACGTCAGATTTCACTTCCATATGGCATCATTACCAATGCCTATTTTACGGAGTTCTAACAGAAATCATAATGCTTGACAATCTTTATTAATCTTTTCAAATGATTTAGCATTGGCTTCTTAACAGGTGTAACCAATATTTATCTTTACATTAATGATGATAATAATAATAATCTGAACTTTGGATTACACTATTCCCATCTTCTCTCTCCCACATTCTACGTATATGCCAAGCACTCATTTCATGGGTCGTCGTAACATCCTTTAATTTACAAATCACTGTAATAATCAAATAGATGTACCTCCCTGGCCCATCTATATTTGTTTATTAAAAGAATACCTTTTATTTCATATGTCACTCACGGGGTTCTGTAATTATTCATAAACGACATTTGAACCGATATCTTAGCAAGGAACATCTCTTCTGACATGGGCTTCCGGAGTCGAACCTCCAACCCTTCACTCACATAATTCTACAATACTTTAACACTTCTGTGTTTAGATCACAGTGGGTTCGTTAGAGCAATCAGTAGGCCAGCGACCTTTTTCCTCACTGGTTCGGGCACTTCAATAAGATTTATGGCCCTCCTCTCAAGTGTTATGCTGGCCGAGTCTCACACTCCATTCATTTGACGTATGGAAAGCTTTGACATTCGTTCCTGACTGCCATTATTTGTACAGTAATATTTAGCTACACTTAGCTCATACAGGTAATTGAATCAATTTATGGGCATCAGCATTGCGTGAGGCAATATGCGGTCTTTTAATTAAGGGGCTACACAACTTTCACAAGCCTCCCACGGCTTAAAATGGAATCCGATCCGAGGGTCCAACCTCTTCTGCCGGATGATTCGAAGATACTTTAGAAGCGGAACTCATACCAGTCCTTCTAACAATTAGAGCGGGATTATCCACTGACCTCTATAATTCATGCAACTAGAGCGGTACTTAGGCAGAGCTCTAGTGAGAATACAACAATATTGCCCCCTTTACAACGACGAATATAGACCAGTCATATTCCCATCACGGCAACTACGCTCATAACTAAATATTCCTGACTTTACTACTAGCAAATCACTTGATTCTACTAATTTACTTTCTCTTATTTCAGCGATATCAATTCATATTTTCCTTTAAAGCTTTCCATGAATAATTATCTCTTTCCACGCCGTTCTTAATTTTCACACAACTGACTTTACTAACAATTACAATGAATAACTCATCTGTTATAAGCAATCAATTTCTATAACTTATATCTCTGGAAGATATCTATTTAACAACTTATTTTCTTGAACATATCAATTTCACAACTTATTATCTTAAGGGATTCTTACCCTCACCACAATCAATTGATATTTATCATAATACAATTCACAATTTTCACTTGTCCTGCTAATATCGATCCAAATCCGTTCTCCAACACAACAAATTCTTTCACATATTAATTCTTTTTCCCTTAAACCGTTGACATATTGTTTTTAAGGATGTACGACCCTCAAAATATACACACTTTAAAGTAAAGCGAGTACTTACGCATCTGGTGGATCCTTCCAATGGTGATAGATCATTTCGTCCACCATGGTGATATTCTTAAACCATAATTTTCATCATGGTGACGCTTTCTATACATGTTTTCATACCACAATTTACAGATCTTACGCATATTTCACTTATTTTCCCTTTCTGAGGATATTTAAACATATACGATTACAAATTTAACACTTATAACACTGGAAAATATTTATAAAAACACTTGAAAAAAATTATTATAACACTTGAAAAATATTTACATACACAAATTTTCACTTTTGGCATGAAACTAATGCCTTTCACACACAATGTGATTATATTCCCTAATCCACTCTTGTTACGCTTTCTGCAATCGTCCTATCCAAGAAATGCAGGTATCGGTGTACTATCACAGCTAATCCTAACATCTGCTTGAATGATTGAAAGTCTCTGACTGCTACCCGTGGTTCCCTGTTCACCTCGGCAAGTCCTGCCTGCACTGTCTATATCTGGTTATCCAATCGGCACTGACTTCTTGCCCGGGCGCGATATTTCTCAGTGCGGCTACACTAATGCACTCTGCCATGTTTCTCGTTTAATTATCGTTTCTTTAGAGTCACAGTCTAGTTTCTAACTGGCACTCCCGCTTTATGAGGTTTCCACTCTATTTCCACGTTTACAATGTTCTTCGCTAGAACACCTTACTAGGATTCTATCACTTTAAATGTTCTGAAGACTTAACTCGCTTCAAACAGTTACTGCTACTGTTGACTTGAACTATTTCGAACTAATTTCCCTCGGACTGTCACTCGTATCTTAAACTTCTCATGCACGAGCAAGTTTAGATTATCGAAAATTACGTTATGACTCAACTTGGTCTTTGAACGCACTGGTTAAAACAGTATAACACCCTTGGTGCTCACGAATACTTGGTACTAGGGGCAGATGACCTCGTAGTTCCGCCCCTTAAAACAACAATAACTAACTAAAATAATTGGTACTGTCGAACAGTATAACACCCTCTCGGCGTCTACGAAGACTGAGTTCTGAATACTTGGTGACGCAGCAACAGCTCCACAGAGGTAATCTGAAGACCGCGTTAACTACTTCGTATAACTTCTTCTTTGGCCCTTTTCGGGTCCAGTTCGGCGTATATTAACGCTATGAATACTTCTCGGTTGAAACAGCACGACCTTCACT
Organism: Meconema thalassinum; assembly: GCA_946902985.2. Lineage (NCBI taxonomy): Eukaryota > Metazoa > Arthropoda > Insecta > Orthoptera > Tettigoniidae > Meconema > Meconema thalassinum. The sequence goes on along the minus strand of OX336394.1, from coordinate 396,982,744 downwards.
GACGATCGCTTCAAACTGAATATCCCCTCCACTAGGGTTCGTTTAGAACTGAACGTCGTTGGTGAGACAGTATGACCCTCCACTGAGGTTCATAAGACTGAAGATCGTTGATTGAAACAGCGTGACACCCCTCCTTAGGGTTCACCTAGACTGAATGAATCTGCTTCGGAAGACGGGCTATGTATTCAATATGACCCGAATATAGTCCATTCTTGTCCTTCCCAAAAATAACCGGTAATACTGCTCAAATCGGGTTGGAAAAATTATTCCTATACTCCCCAGAGTCTCTAGGTTCGAAAAATATCTCTGGTTTTGAAAATCGATCGTATAGTTCTTCTCTAAAAACTCCACAATAATTTGATTACATGTGGGCGGGTTTCATTACCGATTTTCTTCCATCAGATTCTTCCGCGAAGGCCAAATGACGTACTGCTTACCTTGCACTTCTTTCCTCCTCAATAATTAGACAATTTTATATTCTCAAAAATTCTATTTCCAATTATCAGTCATTATGGCGTACTTCAATATTTATAATTTTGCTTATTTGTGAAAATCATGATTATTTCACCACATTGCAGGGTCCTCCCACTGCTAATATTGTCAAAATACTGCGTACGTGATCATTGAACGGGGATCTCCCTTCTTCACTCGATGGTTATTAGTCAATGTATGATTCCTTCTTGCAGCTGCGTCATCTGACTTATGGTGGGTGAATCACTTCGCAAGTGTGTGAATATCGTCATCTATGATTCAACCTCTTGCTCCCTGCTCCAAGATTGCGTGCTTTAAGTCAATATGAAGCATCTCACCCAGCTTCTAAAAGAAGCCTTTAAAGAATATTATATATTTCTTTCTTAATTTTTACGGGATTTGATTCCTTATTCCCGTGGACCTCATCTCTCGGCTAAATCTCCGCCTATCACCAGATGGTCCTGAGTTCCTATAACTCTTTACACTAGTAAGAATATCCTGTGGCCTTGAGATCGTGTCCGTTCAGCCTTGCTCATAAGGACACACTAATAATTATAATATAAACAAAAATTACGGAAAAACAACAATTCAGCATTCAAAAACGAACAAGTCGTTGAGTCAATCCACACTGGAAAATTTAGACTGCTGGCCCTAAGCCACTCTCACTTATAAAGCGGATGACGAAATCAGCAGCCACCGCAATATCGGCTAATATAGGATTGAGTGTCATCTGCAAACCATGCTTTCTTCGTACGTCAGCAAGATCCACACGCTCGGTTAAAATGTGGGCCACGGTGAAAACGGCTCCACAAATACAAAGTGGGGGGGTCTTCCCTTCTCAATAGGTACGAGTGTGTGAATCTTGTATGACCAATCCTTAGCCTACATAAAATGACGGACTCCCTCCGTGACCGGAAAGAGCTCCACCAGAGGCGAGTAGTTCCTTTGATCGATCTCAGTTTACTGGGCATTGGGTCAGCTAGCCACTGACTTTCCCAACTTGTAGGTGTAACTGCAAGCGAATATCTCTAGCGGGTACCTCCATTGGTCGAGGTGGTAGTGATACCGCCTCTTTTGCAGCTTGATCCGCTAACTCATTTCCCGCAATTCTCATGCCGCTTGGAAGCCACAGAAAGGTGATTGGAGTGTCAGCGCGGCACAACCCGACTAGTAGGTCGTGGATTCGCTGCACTAGGGGGGTGTTGCGGTGAACATGTATCAATTGACTGCAACGAACTCAAAGAGTCGGTACACACGAGAAAGTGGATTCGTGCATCCTGTATTGCAAACTGCAGAGCAGTCTCCCTAGATTTTTAATCCAACAATAATGGATTTTATTCCCATCAGACAGAAAGAGCAAATGAATATGATGCTGTTTCGGCTGTTTAGTGGCGTATAAAGGACCGACAATATTGGTTCGCTCCACACCATACACCATAAATGAGTAATCAGGATTATCTTTTCAAATAAATGGTTTTTATCTAACCGCATTGGGAATGAAATGCGCGAAAGATTCAGAGTTTGTTTTAAGTGGTTAAACATTTATTTGTACTGTTTAGGCCAACGTCCATCACCGTCTTCACACGGTTGCAGAAAACTCGCAATGCTCCACAAAAACAATAATCGTCAGCTTTGTGAATATTGACAATAGCCTTATTCGAAGCGATCGGCTTCGGTGTTGGAATGAAGCTCAATCCATTCAACGGGTTGCATTTGCAAATATTGATTTGCAAATGGTGGATGGTCCCTAACGCCAAGCTACTAGGCCCATCCCGCAATTTATTAAATTTATTCATGTTCCTCATACCACGTTTCCAAATTATCGGCTATGAGCAATTCCCGCATATTTTACAAAGGTTGAACGTTTGTCTTAGCTCTACGTTATTCTTAATCAATATAAACTCACATAACCGTACAAAATTTATTTTTAACGCATGATGGGATCTTAGGTTTTTCTCAATTCCACTCTTAAGAAATGGAAAACACGATTCAACAAACTCGTTGGGGGACAGACAGTGATACGCCCGGACCATACTCGACTTTTAAAGCATTTGGCCAGAGGTTGCCACATTAAATTACTTTGCGACATAGACATGCTTATAATTCAATTAAATGTGTTCAAACATCATCCAAAGACTTAACTTCTCTTTCTTTTCTTTCCAACACCATTCAAAGCCCTCTTCTTTACCTCTTATTGCTGCTTAGACACTAGGAAATTAGTGAACTTAGAATACTAGATGCTACGTGTTGCCTCGGTAAAGAGGCAGCCATTTTGTAATATCATACTCCTTGGACCAGTCTAATACTCTACCAACTGAGCGATCTGGGCTCACACAATACACTGTCTTACATGAACAAAAATTTAACATACAATTATATTTAAATATAATTAGCAGGGAACTGACCCAAGTTGAAAAGACAGATTGGTTTAGGAACAGGACTGAACTAAGACAGGGGAGTGTGCTGTCACCTCTTTTGTTCATAATGGTAATGGATGAAATTGTAAAGGAAACAAAGGAAGCCTATGGAAATAAGGAAATGCAGTTAATGTTATTTGCAGATGATATTGTGGTCTGGGGAAGGAACACCGAAGAAGTGCAGGATCAACTAGATGCACTGAACGAAAATATTCAGAAGTACGGCGTGAAAATCAGTATAGAGAAAAGCACGACCATGGTGATGACAAGAGGGGTAAGACAAGGAAAGGGCACTGTGAAAATTGGAAGTCAGAGTTTGGAAATTGTGGACACATTCAAATACATAGGAAGTGAATAAATGCAAACTGATAGGTTGGACATGGAGATTGGCAGGAGGGTACAGCAGAGCAATGCATTCTACCAAAGTGTAAGAAAACTTTTTGGGATAAGGAAGTACCAAGGAAAAGCAAGGAGGTAATGTATAAAGTGTACTATGTACCCATATTGACCTATGCAGCTGACACTTGGACCTTGACAAGCAGGCAAGAGAGTAGAATTCAAGCCAGTGAAATGAAATTCCTAAGAAGTATGATAGGAAAGACAAGGAAAGACAGAGTGAGAAATGAAGATGTTAGGAAGGAAGTTGGGATGGGAAAACTAAATCAGAGAATTGAGAAGAATAAACTAAAGTGGTTTGGACATGTAAAGAGGATGGAGGAAAATAGAATACCAAGACAGATGCTGGAGGCAAACCGCAAGGGTAAGAGAGCAAGGGGAAGACCTAGAACAAGGTGGATTGATTCAGTGAAGAATAGCATAAGAAAAAGAAATCTGGACTTGGACAAGATCGTGGAAGAAGAATGGTGGAAGGAAAGAGGAAAGTGGATATGTGCCATAAATACCCCGACCCGGCAGAAGCTGGAAAAGGGGAAATGATGATGATGATGATGATGATGATGATGATGATGATGATGATGATATAATGAAATATACCCTGATTGAACCCTTGCAAAAATACACTATATAGACAAATAATAAAAAAAAACTTATAACCTTCTGATGATGAGGATGAATAACATAAATAAAATAAATTAATAAAATGATAGGCGATACAGTAAAATAATCTGACTTGCTCCTGAGTCCACAAAATTAGGGTTTGGTCCTTAATATAACCCACACAGTTACAACTTCTCTATGCTCTCTTGTAGGGGTTTCTGTTCCACAATCTCTCTCACTCTCTAATTTCTGACTTTATCCCTTCTTGTTATTCCTAATCTGCTTCTTTGAAATTTCATTTCGCAAGTCTGGATCCTGCTCACCTGTGTCTTCTTCATAACCCACGTTTCTGATACGTAGGTGAGTATTGGGACTAGGATACTCAATTAATATCTCTACCCTCGTGACGTAAGAAAACTACTCTCCAACAGGGTTTCTAATAACTCCAGCTGCTCGTCTTACATCAAACCACATGGCGTGACGTCAGCGTTGCTAAACTGTGATTTCAACATAGCCGAGTTACACAAGTCAGATCGGGCACACTAACAATAGTTAAAATCTATTGAATTTTAACGGATTGAATCTTTATGGGGTAGTTTTGACCAAACCATGGTTCGAACATAATTTTGATGTGTGTTGCATGGACCCCTAGTATTCTGCAGTCCTTATGTTTGTTCTACAGGGTCTTTATTTTTGCTTGGCAAGGACATTCTCGCTCACGTGCTCCGCCAGTGACAGCTCAGTTCCCGGCTGCCGCGCGTGCGTATAGACGGCAGAATACGGTGCTGAAAATCAGTATCATGCATTTTTACTCACCATGCTTACAGTAGATGCTGAAAATGTTCCCCATCCGCTGCCAAACATTACTGGCATCTCCTTATGAAGTTTCCGGTTACTCTGGTTAATTTAGCTTCAGTAAGGAAATAACGACATTTTCGTCTATTTTTATTGTTTACTGAACCTGTACATTTGAAGTTCTTAGCCATCTGTCTTATTGTCCGATTTATAGGAATGGGTCCCCCTGGTAATCTCACTCGAAACTTTTGTATTGTTCTAGCGCACGATTTCCTGCACTTTATGTACGTATTGTGCAGATATACACGTTCACGTAACGAATATTTTACATAAGGCATTACAGCACTACACACAATCACAATAAAACACTACACAATACGACATACAGTACCGGTACACAGTAGCTTTATAAAACACTGAAAGACTGAAACACCCAATTAGCTCAGAGCTCGGACGTCTACAAAGAGCGAGAGAATACGGCTGGTGACCACGCGCCAACCTGGCCCGGGACCGGCGGCCAAGGTCGAACGAAGGTTTGCACAATAGCCTACGTGCCGCTCATAACGCGCGCTAAAACAAGACAAACGTTTCGAATGACATTTCCAGGGAGACCCATTCCTATAAATCGGACAATAAATCAACTGGCTAAGAGATTCAAATGTACAGGTTCAGTAAACAATGAAAATAGACGTAAATGTCGTTATTTCCTTACTGAAGCTAAATTAATCAGAGTAACCGGAAACTTCATAAGGAGATGCCGGTAATGTTTGACAGCGGATGGGGAACATTTTCAGCATCTACTGTAAGCATGGTGAGTAAAAATGCATGATACTGATTTTCAGCACCGTATCCTGTCGTATATATGCGCGCGCGGCAGCCGGGAACTGAGCTGTCACTGGCGGAGCGCGTGAGCGAGAATGTCCTTCCCAAGCAAAAATAAAGACCCTGTATATTGATAGTTACTCTACAGAATTCTTTGAAGTTTGAAAATCACATGCGTATATTATTAAATTGTACATTATACTGTAATTGACTAGCATATAAGCATGTTTTGGTTGCCTTTGAAACAATTTGTAAATCCAGTTTCATAAGTTGAAAATTCGGGAGTGGCAACCTCTAATGGATCCTGTGGTATCGTCGTCAAAACTATCTCCTTAGGTCAATTTGCCATCTAACAATCTACAAATGGATTGCTTCTCTGTTAGTATAGCTAATTATTCACACTTATTAACCTGAAAGAAGACACTGATTAATTACATGCTTCTTCTAAAGTTAGTAGTTGTGAGTAGAACTTAATTGGGTGCACTAACATGAAAAGCAACTCTACCACTGCTCTACTTAGGAAACTACAACATACCTGCAACATGTTTGTCTCCGTCATATTAGACATTTCTTGATTGGCATACTGTGCATACACCCAGGGTTCATTATTTGTGTTGAGCGAATTATAAATAATAGAAAGACACAACCATTTATAAATAGGCTTGAACAAGTGACTGTGCAGATCAGAAGTTCCGTTTGCAGACAGAAGTATTGTTTCAGGTGCAACTGTGAAAAATGTTAGTTTAAGATTAGTTAAAATCACACCTCTACCATAAATTTACTATATTAAATTTCGTGTGGATGCATGCGAAAAGGTGCTAGATCCTGCCTTCTACTTTATGAGATATTCCAGTTTAAAGTGAAAACTTACAAAACTTTAAATCTAGTTATCATACCTTCAGTGTTTCCAGTTTTATGACTCAGAACTAAATGCAGACTGGATATGAAGCTTAAGGACAAGTTTCACCATGTGAAACTAAGATTATTAATTTGATATACACTGGCGGAAAGAAAATATCCTAACACCATGAGATAAGGAACGCAGAGTACGGAAATTTCGGCAATATACTGCATTTCTCGAGGTAACATATTTAATTGATGAAAGGTACAACACTACAGGTTAATGTCCGCGCGAGAAAAGCCAACGCAAATGTGCCATGCTGGTCCATTAATAACCGGTGCAATAGCTATACTGTTGAATGCAGGCATGCAAACGTGCATACATTGTGTCGTACAGGTGCTGGATGTCAACTTGTGCAGGGGAGCTCCATGTCCGTTGCACTTGGTCGGTCAATACAGGGACGGTTAATATCGGTTGTGGACGATGCAGGAGTTGTCGTCCAATGATGTCCCATACGTGCTCGATTGGGAACAGATCGGGGGATCGAGCAGGCCAAGGCAACATGCCGACACTCTGTAGGCACGTTGGGTTACAACAGCGAAATGGAGACGTGCGATATCTTGTTGGAAAACACCCCGGGAATGCTGTTCATGAATGACAGCAAAACAGGTCGAATCAGCAGACGGACTTACACATTTGTAGTCAGAGTGCGTGGGATAACCACGAGAGTGCTCCTGCTGTCATAGGAAACTGCTACCCATGCCGGAACGTCCGGTGTAGGTCCAGTGTGTTGACGTCACAGACAGGTGGAATGAAGGCGCTAATCTGGCCTCCTTCTAACCAACAAACGACCATCACTGGCACCAAGGCAGAACCAGCTTTCATCGGAAAACACAACGGACCTCCACTGCATCCTCCAATGAGCACTCGCTTGACACCACTGCAGTAGCAGACGGCTGTGGTTTGGGGTAAGTGGAATCCTCGCCGCAGGATGTCTGGCCTGGAGCTGTCCTTCGAGTAACCGATTTCGAACAGGTCGTAGCGTCACTTTAGTGCCATCTGCCGATCGAATTGCTGCAGCAGACGCAGTCCGATGCGCCAAAGCCATACCCCAAATATGACGGTCCTCAGTAGGGATAAAAGACCTATTCTGGCGCAGGGGCTAATGGGCAAGATGGCCACCGCGCGCAACTGACCCCATGCTGGTCTTATAGAGCGAGTGTCATAGCTGCGCTAGGGGCTAGTGAACAAGATGGCCGCAGCGCGCAACCGTCCTCTTTAGTAGCGGGCTTTTCAAAAAATTATTTATTTGTTATTAACTATGAATTATTTATTATTTATTTTTTACTTATTTTTATTTAATTTATTATTTATATAATGTTGAATGATTTATTTTAATTTTTATTTTAATATTTAATTTTTTATTGCATTAGAGCACTAAACTGCAAGGTCATTAACCCAAGAATTCTCTAACCCATAAATTATAGAAACCTGCTTTAAGATTTAAATTAATGCATGTAAGTTTTTTTATTTTTGCATTTCAGATTTTTTTATTTTTAGATTTTAGATTTCAAATATTACATATAAGATTTAAGTTTTTAGATTTAAAATTTTTGATTTTTGATTTTATATTTTACATTTTATATTTTGAGGAAAAGACCAAACTACAAGGTCACATACCTAAGATTTTAATTTTAAATTTTGTATTTTAACTTCTATTTTGTATTTATTTAATATATTATTTTTACACCGGGCTAATGCACAAGATAGTCACTGCACACAACCACTTACATAAATGACATGCTAACCTAATCTAATCTAGCATAACCTAACATAACCTGACCTAGCTTAACCTAACATAACCTAACTTCACCTTACCTAACCTAGCTTCAGCTCTTAACCTCAACTAACCTAACCTAACTTCACCTAACTTAACCTCAACTAACCTCAGCTTACCTAACCTAACGTAACTTAGTCTGCGTAACCTAACCTGACCTACCCTTACCTAAGTTAGGCTAACCTAACCCGACCTAACCTGTAAAGCTAGTGCAGGGGCTTATCCATACATCCAAAGTACATAGGGCACATGCAACTATCCCTATGGTAGTTTTATAGAAAGTAAGGTAGAGCTACCACCGTGGCTACTGTGCAAAATAACCGCCACGCACAACGAGCTCAGGATTAAAAAGTCAGTTAAGTGTAAAAAAGTAAATGCTTTTGTTCATTTTATTCTTTCTCTAGGCTTAACACCAGCACTAGGGCATAACCCTATAGGGAGAGTTAACACACACACAGGCTTACGGATAAATTATTCTCACGCCTAAGGTTTCTCAATTATAAGTACAAGGCCAGAGTTTACATGCTGTAAGGTGGCAACTTTCTTCACGCTGTTTATCCAACCACAGCATCCAGCAGGTTCCCATTAAATATAACGAGGCTGGATACCTAATCCCAAAGCATATAGGTAATAAATGGGTTATCCCACCTAACTTTTGGCTACCTAGTTTCAGCTAACTAAGGACAATTTCTCAAGATTGCTAGAGGTTAACGGTTGGATTAAGAGTGGGAGGTGGGTAGTGATTAATAAGTGCAAGCAGTGTCCATACAATATTTTTATTGATATAAATACATTTACAATATTTACACATAGTATATTTTTCTTTATTTTTCTTGTTGTAAATTTAATGAAAATCCACAGCCTGCTTCCAGTCTCCGACCGGGTCAGGAATGGAATGAATGAAGCCCCTATCTAGCGGCGAGGATATGAACTGTGCCGGCTGCCGAGGCCTGACGCACTCCTCTGGGGCAATGATTAAATGAATGACAGATGAAATGAAATGATAGTGGAGAGTGTTGCTGGAATGAAATGTTGACAGGGAAAACCGGAGTACCCGGAGAAAAACCTGTCTGCCTCCGTTTTGTCCAGCACAGATCTCACATGGAGTGACCGGGATTTGAACCACGGACCCAGTGGTGAGAGGCCGGCGTGCTGCCACCTAATCCACGGAGGCTTCTGTAAATTTAATAATATTTATAATTATTTTTAGCTTTAAATTTAAATGTTAGTTAAACTTTATTATTTTGTTGGTTTAATTGGTTGGTTGGTTGGTTGGTTTGTTTAATTCTTACTCTTTTTCTGTTTTCTATCCTTGAGTATTAATTCATTTTTTTTTCTTTCCTTGTTGCTTGGTCGGTGTTTTTCCCTGTAGTGGTACCGTTTTATTTCTTAAATTGTTCTGGTCTATGTATTTGCTAGATGAAGGTAGAGTAATATATTTTCTGTTTAATTTTAGGATCTTGATATCCACAACGTAACCCTTTAGGTATGCTCAAAAGTTGTGTAATGGCCATAGTTATGTCCAGCTATACCATCAGAATCAATTATTATTTAATCATCATGAGGACACAAAGCAATTTTGTTTAGTTTTATAGATGATATGTTATGTTGTTTAGAAGCAATAATCTTCATCGGTATTCTTTTCACCTCGTTTTTCATGATACAATCCTTATAATCTTGAAAACTTATACAATTGTTGACAATGTCCCTGCTAATACCTTGAATATTATTTATTTCTAATCCATCTAGGCCTATGTCTAAAGCATACATTTTAGCTCTAAGTCCAACAAATGTTTAAATAATACGTCCACAAGCCTCGTCTTTACATTTTCCCAAAGTTTTCTTTTGATGTAGAGTAACATACGTGATTAGCCAGATGTGTCCAGGTGTTCTAGAAAATTCAACTTGTCTTGATAAACATATTTGGTATTTACCAAATAAATATAAGAATCCGTGTCCATATACAAAAGCTTAAGATTTGCAATGCCATAATAGGGTAGCAGGACATCATAGTGGTGTGAATACATGAGAGTTTTTGATATATCTAGTATACACATTCCAATATATATAGGCTTATTGAATACAATGCTACGTTTAGCCATGTGGAAAAAAGCTAGGTTAGGGCCATAAATTGTTCTGTCGATAAATATTGGTTTAGCTGTTAGCTTTTCAGCATTTTTTCTGTTAGTTACAAGACGTATATTTATTCTTTTACTAATATTTTCCATTGTTTTTCCAAAATTTGCATTATTGAATAATTTGTACAGATCTTTTTCAAAATCATTTTTGGCTTGGGTTCGAAGGTTGTTATTAAATCAACGTATGCCTTTAACCAAGGTTTCGGTTGAAACTTTAACACACGATGAATTTTTATCAATTGTAGTCCATGATATAGAGCCTGTTTAATTGCCATGTAATGAACTACCTATCGCCTTCGATTTCCAAGATGAGGAATTAGTTTTTTAGAGGCGAATCATTAGGTTCTATACACTCTGGTAGGAAAGGTAAATTATAGTGTAGATCATGAAGGTCAGATGAATAATCAACATCAACGTCTAGAATTTATCTGACAGGGTCGCCTTCCTTTAGTGTTTCTATATTAACGTATCTGGAGAATTCCACTGAAGTCCCCCGTAAGGAAGGGGGTGGCACATAGCCACCCGTATTGGTTGTTGGCGTCATCATTGGTAATAAACTGTGACGGTTTCTCAGAATCAAATGTTTCCATGTATTTATTGTTACCTTCAGCATACCGATGAGAAACCTGACATATTCCTCCACGTATTCCAGACTCTATTAAAAAATCTGATCGTAATCCTGTAGCAATTCGAGTTCAATTCCCGTGTAATGGAGCATTGCCTCGAAACTTAAACCAGGCGAAGTAAAGAAGTGTGCAGCATCCACTCTGTGTGTTTCTAGTGTTTTGTTTCACAAATTTTCAAAGCTGTCTGCAAGAAGGAGTACATCTGAAGTTAATTAAAGGTTACTATATTCCCTAGAGTTTTAATTTTGAGCTGATTCCATACATTTTTGGCATGTTTATAGTATTTTTACTAACATCTTCTTGACTTAATTTGTTAAAAAATGCTTCTTTTGGAGGTAAACACTTTTCACTTAATTTTTCCCATGAACCAATGTAATCATAAGGAAATACACCTTTACGAGTCATAAGCGTTGCATTTTCTTTTCCAAAGTACTTGTCTTTTTCAGGGTATGATATTAAATTTGTAACTAAGTTTTAAAAACTACTCGGCATCAACCGAAACGTATCCACAAATCGAACCTTAACATTTCCTACATATTTGGTGAAGGATATGTACTTTCTTTAGAGTTAGCTATAACGTCCACTCTCTCAGTAGTACATCCCAACTGCTTTACAATAAAATTTGCATCATATCCACTCATATTATCTAGAAATACAGGAACGAGGTTACGTGTTTTACACCTCAAATTAGAGTTATTATAAGCGCTTCCACGGTATTCGCCTATAATATGACAATGATCTCTAACATTCCAGTCCCCTTTGGTAAATGTTCTATGACACAAATAACAGGTTTCAGAAGATAGGAACCCTGCTTCTTCATCAGCAGTTAAAGCCTTTGGAATATTTAAGCCTGAGGATTTGAATGAGTTTTTGAATGGTATGGATTCCGTCTTACGGAAGGAATTCCTGATGAAAATTAATAAATGTAAAACAAAAATACTGGAATGCAGCCGAAATAAATCAGAAACCTCTATAGAGATCAAATTGGCAGGTGAAAAGCTGAAGGAAGTAGGAAACTTCTGTTACTTAGGAAGCAGAATAACCAGTGATGGACGAAGCAAAGAGGATATAAAAAGTAGGTTGGCTCAGGCAAGGAAAGCCTTTCTACAAAAAAGGAATCTGTTGACATCGAATATAGATTTAGGTATTAGGAAGTCACTTTTGAAAGCCTTTGTCTGGAGCGTGGCGCTCTATGGAAGTGAAACTTGGACTATTGGTGCAGCAGAAAAGAGGAGAATTGAAGCATTTGAAATGTGGTGTTACAGGAGAATGATGAAGATCAGATGGGTAGATAGGGTTACAAACGAAGAGGTATTAAGGCGAGTGGGAGAGGAGAGATGTTTCTGGCGACTGCTAATGAAGAGAAGAGATAGGTTGGTAGGACACATACTAAGACACCCAGGAATAGCAAGCTTAGTTATGGAAGGAAGGGTCGAGGACAAGAACTGTAGGGGTAGACCAAGGTTAGAATATGTTAAACAGATAGCCTCTGATGTAGGATGTGGTAGCTATGTAGAGATGAAACGATTGGCTCAGGACAGGGAGGCATGGAGAGCTGCATCAAACCAGTCAAAAGACTGAAGACTCAAACAACAACAACAAGCTGTAAATACGATCGATTTCATTAGCTATTGATATCAAACAGCCCTTATACTTTTCTGCTGCGTCAGGACCACGATAAATAAGAGGTTTGCTCGGAAGGTTTGTCTTTATGTGTTCCACAGCTGGTGAGAGTAACATATACACCAAAGGTCATAGGAACATGACACTGGTATGGGACTGTATAACTTGCCTCAGGATTAGGTACACATGTTTGATATGGTAAGCGTATACTTTCAAAATCTGCATAGATAAAGTAAGGTATTCTAAGCATTTTCTACACATTTAAAAACTTGACAATTGGGTTTGTAATAGGCATTTGAACCTTAGCAATGTCATGCAAGAAACACAAAGCTCTATGTTCTTTTAATTTACCTATCCCTCGTTGCCCATATCGATTATCAAAGTGTGTAAAACACCGTTTACACGTATATATATTATGTCAAAGGTGGGTGATCTAATGTCCTACTAGTTTATCAAAACCTTTGATATACAGAGTGGTCCACCAGCCCCTTATTATTTAGTTTTATGAAACCCAACTAACATTACATTTCACCCGATGGTAGATATTGCTCTGCGCTCTGCCTGTGTGACAGCAATGTATTGAGCCATGGGTCTAGCAAGGAAAAGACGATCCTAAAGATTTCCGCGCCAAATACTGAGGACCATTCTACTAGCATGTGATGTATTGCTCCTTGAAAGAACACATATACACGTAATACGATCGAATTAATTGTTACGTTACGTGATCTGTAATAGTAGAAAGTTAAATTAACACCATAAACCATGATTGAAGACTTTTACATGGATAATAACGTTTGAGGTGGGATGGCCACCAGTAGTACACGTGCAGCACGCGTTATCTACGTTGTAGTAGTGGCTGAATCAGTAAGGTTCCGGCTGGACATGGTGGGTGAGAACGGTTAAAATGGTACTTCGAATCTAGCCATAGGCATACTTTTTTGAACGACAACCCGTGCTCTGTTTTGGTGGGGATGTAATATTAAGCCACACGTGCAAACCCACATTGCCACATTTATTAACTTACGATGTATTTTTGTGAAGAGTACGTTGCATATTGCTGATTTATAAAGAGAATACGATCGAATCAGCAGGTTGTGCCACGTGTCCTGTAATGGCAAAAAGTTGGAAAATCAGACATGGATATTAACATAACATACCGAAGTGTTGCTCCAGAGATCCGGGTTCTATTCCCAGATCTGCCAAGAAATGTAATGCTGTTCTGGGGATGGAGCGGGGTACACTAAGCCTCGTGGGGAAAAACTGAGAAGAGGTGGGTTCGATTCACACCTTAGCCACCCTGGAAGTGGTTTTCTGTAGTTTTCCTCTTCTATTCCAGGCTAATGCCGGGACGGTTTCTAACTTAAGGCCACAGCCACCTCCTTCCAAAACCTCACCTTAATTGCTAATACACACATTAATAGAGACACCGCTATAGCACAGGTTATCAGAGAACTTCTACACACACACGCCCAAATACACGGGTCTAAATGACTGCGATGTTCTAGCCCCTCAAATGAAAAAACTACATATCGAAGGAGATTCTGATCACCAGTGATCGCATCAAAGTATACATATTCCTGTAAATTCTCTTGGTATTATTTTGTAATTAAATTCTAACAAAAAGAAGACAACTCTATTTGATGTGTACATATTAAGATGTTTCGTATAATACCGCATTCGAACACTATGTAACGTTCATGGAATCCAACCTGAACATGCATCTGCTAGCCATATTACTTGTGCCCCATCCTCATTAATTACGGTAATTGTGACCTCTTGTATAATTGTATAATTAATGCCGTAAGAAGATTCAAGAAGAGTATAAAGGAAGGACTAATGAAAAACCCAAAACAAACTTCAATTGCAGACGAATGGGCACTTTTGAAGAATGAAATATCAAAATCCGCAGAAGAAAACATTGGTAGGAAAGAAAGAATAGGTAGAAAACCGTGGATCACTCAGGATATTCTAGAATTGATGGATGAAAGGCGGAAACACAAGAATGTAAGAGATGAAAAGGGGAAAGCAGAATACAGATGTCTGAGAAATGAGGTTAACAAGAAGTGCAAGGAAGCGAAAGAAGAATTGTTGAAAGGGAAATGTGCATGTATAGAAAATTGTCTGAAATTAGAAGAAGTAGATAAAGCTTATCGAAGGATTAAGAATACATTTGGGGAAAAGAAGACTAAGTGCTGTAATATTAAGGACACAAATGGAAACCCCTAACAGATAGGGAAGAAAAGGTTGAGAGATGGAAAGCTTACATAGAGAGTTTGTATAAGGGAAAGGAGATTGAGAATCATGTAATGGAAAGGGAGGAGGAAATTGATGAGGATGCAAAAGGAGATTTAATATTGAGATCAGAATTTGACAGAGCATTAGAGGACTTAGGCAGGAACAAAGCACCAGGCATAGATGATATACCGATTGAGTTGCTACGCTGCATAGGAGATGAAGGTCTGATCAGGTTATTTCACTTGGTGTGTAGGATTTATGAGACAGGTGAGGTACCCCCTGATTTCAAGAAGAATGTAATCATCCCTATACCAAAGGAAGTGGGAGCTGACAGATGTGAAGATTACCGTACAATCACCTTGATTACTCATGCTTCAAAGATCCTGTCTAGAATAATTTACATGAGGATTGAAAGCCGTATAGAAATGGAGTTGGGTGAAGACCAGTTAGGTTTCAGGAGAAATGTAGGAACAAGGGGAGCTGTACTAAGTCTTAGGCAGATTTTGGAAGGTAGAATAAGGAAAGATAAGAGAACGTTCATGGCTTTTGTAGACTTAAAAAAGGCCTTTGATAACGTTGATTGGACTAAATTGTTTGACATTTTGAAATCGATTGGAATAAAATACAGGGATAGGAGGGTAATATACAATCTATACAGAAACCAGACAGCAGTCATTCGAGTTGAAGGACATGAGAGAGAAGCTGGTATTCAGAAAGGTGTAAGGCAAGGCTGCAACTTATCACCCATACTTTTCAATCTTTACATTGAACAAGCAATGAAGGAAATTAGAGAAAATTTTAAAGTGGGAGTGAAGATTCAAGGAGAAATAATTTCAACTCTGAGATTTGCTGATGACATCGTCATCTTGGCCGACAAGCCTGAGGATTTGAATGAGTTTTTGAATGGTATGGACTCCGTCTTACGGAAAGAATTCATGATGAAAATTAATAAATGTAAAACAAAAATACTGGAATGCAGCCGAAATAAATCAGAAACCTCTATGGAGATCAAATTGGCAGGTGAAAAGCTGAAGGAAGTAGGAGACTTCTGTTACTTAGGAAGCAGAATAACCAGTGATGGACGAAGCAAAGAGGATATAAAAAGTAGGTTGACTCAGGCAAAGAAAGCATTTCTACAAAAAAGGAATCTGCTGACATCGAATTTAGATTTAGGTATTAGGAAGTCATTTTTGAAAGCCTTTGTCTGGAGCGTGGCGCTCTATGGAAGTGAAACTTGGACTATTGGTGCAGCAGAAAAGAGGAGAATTGAAGCATTTGAAATGTGGTGTTACAGGAGAATGATGAAGATCAGATGGGTAGATAGGGTTACAAACAAAGAGGTATTAAGACGAGTGGGAGAGGAGAGATGTTTCTGGCGACTGCTAAAGAAGAGAAGAGATAGGTTGGTAGGACACAAACTAAGACATCCAGGAATAGCAAGCTTAGTTATGGAAGGAAGGGTCGAGGACAAGAACTGTAGGGGTAGACCAAGGTTAGAATATGTTAAACAGATTGCCTCAGATGTAGGGTGTGGTAGCTATGTAGAGATGAAACGATTAGCTCAGGACAGGGAGGCTTGGAGAGCTGCATCAAACCAGTCAAAAGACTGAAGACTCAAACAACAACAACAAGAAATTGGCAAAGCGGTCGACACAGACGATAAAACGTAACGAAAACAAATTTTAAAATCTCTCCGTAATTACTTTTTTTTTTAGTAGTATCGAACCCCAATTTTTTCAATCCGCAGTCCAACGCGTTACCATTTCAGCCATGGTCGCTTACACCCTATCCGAAGATAGAAAGTGTGAACTTTTTGCGTTGGACACTTGCCACCGCCTGCTCGATCGCATGCTCAGGCCATCTGAGCCCCAAAGGATACAGAGGGCTTTGATTTGGCACAGCGTAAGAATAAGGAAAGGTTAAACCTGGTGTTCCAGAAGGCCTTGACGTGACACGTGCGGCTGCCTGAGTGAGTCTGAGTTTTCCTTCTAACCAAGGTGGTCAACATTTCGAACACTTGCTACCCTGAATATACAGAGTACCTTGCTTTTGTTCTACAGGTGTCGTCGTCCAATCTGGCTACGTACCATCGGATAAAAACGGTCCTTTTCAGGACCAAATAAAAATCACTCGTTGGAACAAGTTGATACGAGTATGCATCCACTGGAAACGACATTAAAAAAAACTAGCTCGGGGTTTGAACATGCTATCTAAGAGCTGACGTGACTTCAAAAATGCTTAATTTAGCCACCTTAGCTACTGATAGCAATGGTGTACTGTGGCACGGATTGAATCTATTCATTGACACTTCCTGTCCAAACGTAAAGTGGAGTTATTCGAAGCTGTGATCGTTTTAATCATGCATTATATTTAAGGTCATTGAAATAACACTGCCGCTAGTGATTTCTACTATATTTCCGAGCTTGAACTCACCGGTCAAGTTGTACTAAGGCCGTAAAGGAGCAGGTACTAATGTTTTTAGGATGACTATGATATACGCGTTAGATGGGTTGCCTTCCTCCAAAAAAAAATAAGGGACTGGTGGACCACTCTATATACATTTCGTATGACATACAGAGGATACAGTAATACTATGTGTCTGTTAGGTAGTCAGCCCGAAGGCTGGTTGGATCCTCTAAAGCACCGCCGTTACGTTATGTGAGTAGATACCCACATAAACCCAAGGCAGCGCTATATTGAGGCGTTCTAGGCAAGAAGAGGAGTGAGGTAGTTTGCCATTGCTTTCCAATGATAATAATAATAATAATAATAGTAATAATAATAATATAAATATCTAGTAACTTAACAACCACTAACGAAACTAAAAGTCACAGTTGAATATCCAGAGAAGTAATCCACTCCACTGCATCATCGTTGCGTTCTGCAGGACGTCATATCCTCCCTAGAAGGACCATGAGGCGCGCCGTGACGCGTGATGGGCTCCATCTTGGCAACGCTGTACAGCTTTCCCGGTATCGGTTATATAGCTGCGGAATCATGTCTTAGTTTCCCGTACAAATACAAACCGATATAAAATGAGTGAATTAATGTACGTATTTCACAGTCATACAGCATAACCTTTTGATGTATAAGGATTACAACGCGACCAAGAATTACATTTTCCAACCACCCCGAGCCGAGAAAAAGTTACCTTACAAAAATGATAACAACTTTGTTTCTTGGATACACAAAGTTTTGAAATTAATATACCAGTTATGCAACATTCCAATGTATATTGTGTTAAAATTTGGATTCGATCTGATGACGGGTTTTTGAGATACTAATTCTTAAAGGTGACGCATGGTTGAAACACGCTTAAAAATGGGCACTTTTTGTATTCCAACTGTGATTTAAAAAATATTAAAATATAAATTATAAATTCCAAACCTACATCAACTAACGTAGAATAGAACGACGAAAATGATGATGTTATTGGATTTTATGTAGGTCTATTGGTTACTTCACAAACAACCTGCAAACTCGAGTGCACATAATATTTTGGTCGACAGTAGGCATAATACTACCGATCGAGTTGCTACGTTGCATAGGTGATGAAGATCTGATCAGGTTATTTCACTTGTGCTTCATAATTATGGTTACAGTATGTAGGATTTATGAGACAGGTGAGGTACCCCCTGATTTCAAGAAGAATGTTATCCTCCCAATACCGAAGGAAGCAGGAGCTGACAGATGTGAAGCTTACTGTTCAATCAGCTTGATTACTCATGCTTCAAAGATTCCGACTATAATAATTTACAAGAGGATGGAAAGAGAGAAACCGAGTTGGGTAAAGACCAATTTGGTTTCAGGAGAAACGTAGGAACAAGGGAAGCTGTACTAAGGCTTAGGCAGATCTTGAATAAGGAAAGATAAGAGAATGTTCGTGGCATTTGTAGACTTTGAATAGGCTTTTGATAACGTTGATTGGGCTTAATTGTTTGTCATTTTGAAAACGATTGGAATAACGTACAAGGATAGGAGGGTGATCTACAATCTGTACAAAAACCAGACAGCAGTTATTCGAGCAGAAGAACATGAGAGAGAAGCTGGTATTCAGATAGGTGTAAGGCAAGGCTGCAACTTATCACCCATACTTTTCAATCTGTACAGTGAACAAACAATGAAGGAAATAAGAGAAAAAATAAAAGTATGCGTAAAGATTCAAGGAGAAATAAATTCAACACTGAGATTTTCTGATGACATTGTCATCTTAGCCGATTCACCAGAGGATTTGAATGAGTTGTTAAATGGCATGGACTCATCTTGAGGATAGAATTCATGATGAAAATCAATAAATGTAAAACAAATGGAATGAAGCCGAAAGAAATCAGAAACCCCTATGACGTCAAATTGGCAGGTGAAAATCTAAAGTAAGTAGGATACATCTGCTACTTAGGAAGCAAAATAACCAGTGATGGACGACGCAAAGAGGATATAAAAAGTAGGTTGGCTCAGGCAAGGAATGTATTTCTTCAGAAAATAAATAAATAAATAAATATGTTGCCATCGAATATAGATTTGGGTATTAGAAAGTCATTTTTAAAATCCTTTGTCTGGAGCGTGGCGCAGCTGAAAAGAGGAGAATTGAAGCGTTTGAAATGTAGTGTTACAGGAGAACGATGAAGATCAGATGAGTAGATAGAGTAACAAATGAAGAAGTATTAAGACGAGTGGACGAGGAGAGATGTTTCTGGAGACTGCTAATGAAGATAAGTGATGGGGTAGTAGGACACTAACTAAGACACCCAGGAATACCAAACTTAGTTATGGAAGGAAGGGTTAAGGACAAGAAATGTAGGGGTGACCAAGGTTAGTATATATGTTAAACAGATTGCCTAGTGTGTAGGATAAGCTAGCTATGTAGAGATGGCACGATTGGCTCAGGACAGAGAGGCATGGAGTGCTGCATCAAACCAGTCAAAAGATTGAAGACTCAAACACAAGTTCAGCGCAGATCATCCACCTATTTTCGCTTGTACAGTTTTGGCATCACTTCAGAATGGATAATTGCATAAGGTTGAGTTGAGTTCACAGCACGTTCTTTCAATTAATGCCACTTTATACTCCAACCACCAAATTCATAACGGAGTACATTGTCGCGTTTAACGTCGCATACGGTACTGTAGCCCTGCAGGATCGTCGTGGTATACAGTGTGTGTGTTCAATCTACATTAAGAGTGGAAAAACAAAAGAGAAAACAAATATCACTGAGATTGAGTGACAAAGTTATTATTCGAGAAGTAGAGAATGGATTTAAGAAAAAGAAATCGCACAAGAATATGGAATTCCGGCTAGTGCTGTACTTTGCGGGGATTTTGTATTGTTAAATTTAACTTACTTAATGTTATAAAGAAATCCAACAAGATCTCAAAGCAGTTGGACTCAAGATAACAGATGCCGAGGAGAAAAATAAAATTAACACCATTCTTAAAACTCACAAATTTTCTGCAGAAATGACACACAGAAAGCCTATGGAGATTTCAGATGAGTTGAGAAAATCCCGATCTGAAAGAATGAAAAAGTACTGGAAAGAGCGCAAGAACCAAGCAGTACTACCTTCAAAGAAGAAGTGATTGTGGAACGACTCAAGTGGTCCAATGTGACCAATCAAGATTAATAATAATATAAAGCTGTCTTCATTATGAATATCCATTATTATTACACGCATTTACACATCTACAGTGTCTGGTGTATGCATTTTTTACGACCAGTATATCACAACTTTAACACTTTTCCTACGTATCTCCATACGTTAACTCGAATTTTCGATAAGTCGAATTTATTTTGACATCCCATAACGATTCGAATTATCGAGGTTCGACCGTATTACTCTTGCTTGGGGATGCGTCATCACTCCATACATGAGGAAATCTCGCTATCAGCTATCAAATTTATATGGAATTGCGCACACTACTATTTCAAGGTTCCTGCGAAAGGTTACCATACTCAAGGCCATAACAGGCTAGCTAACTTGGATCAATAGTTAAAGCCGAATAAAATCATGCGGTGTGTTATCAACACCCTGCGCGACAGACTCAATATCTATACTAATATACTAAAGCTGAAGAGTTTGTTTGTGTGTTTAAACGCGCTAATCTCTGGAACTACCAGTCGGATTCGAAAAAATATTTTTCAATATGATAGGCAGATTCAAGAGTAATAGTTTAGGCTATGTAGCATTAGGCTACACCTCAGGTAAGTCGGAAGAACAAGCGCTCCCGAAAAGCTTCAATAATACCTAAGTCTATTGTTGACTGGCAATGCGGGTTTCATCACGTCGCCCCTACCAGTGATCTGGTGCAGAATTGCGAGCTGCTTATAAATTGCAGTCACGGGGAGTAATTAGTGCAAAAGGATTTCTTAGGCCCCTTAAAACAGTTATCATCATGACAATAGTACCGTATGCCTCTGTATAAGGGCGATGGTGTTGGTGCAGTATACTGAGGTTATCAGCTGCAATAAGCGTTGGTGCTTTCCGATTCTTATCCTTGAGCGCTCCAGTTCTGTAGTAGTATTCATTATCATCCATAAAACAAATAAATCCACCGGGCGAAGCCGGGCACTACTGCTAGTCTGAGATAAATACAGAAATAATACATTTTCCAATAAGGTTCACTTTTGCCTTCCGTGTTTGTCTTGTATGTTCCTTCTTTACTCTTCCTATTGCTATCTTTGTCACTTTTCCAGTCTTCCTTTCCTGCGTTGATCCGGTTTTCACTCAACCCTCTACACCAGGGATTGTAACGTGTTTTTCGAGGGGTTTTATGCAACTGGCATAAGTCAGTAGGAAGCCATTCTATATTTATTTACGCGGCAAATTGTTCAGCCAAGAGAATTTTTCATGGTAATTTATTATTATTATTAATTTATTATAATTATTATTAAGGTATTTTCGGAGCATTTTATAAAAATTATTAGCATTCAGATAGGTTTTCTATGTCTTAGAAAACGCTATCAAGCAAATTATTACGAACGACAATATTATAGAAAATTATGTGATTACGGAATTTTACGGAGTTTTGTCAGTTAGGGTATTTGAGAGACATGACTCACTGGGAATTCGAATACAAGCTGATTCCTGTCGAGAAGTATTACGCAAGGCTGGGTCGCAAGGTCTAGAAAAGGCGAATTGTTGGAACGGAAAACGACTTCTCCCTCTCGCGCGCCGAGTGTAATGAGGCAGAGGAGGGGAACTGGCGGCGTGCTCAGCCAATCAGGGAAGACGACGTAAGCTAGATGACGGTACCGTGGTGGGGGAGCCAACAGGTGCATATATCGTTCGACGCGCCGTGAAACGGGGACTATCTGTGAAATACTTGAGGAGTATGGATGCGCGTGCGAGTCGCTCCGATGTTCAGTGAAACGAGGACTATCTGTGAAATACTTGAGGAGTATGGATGCGCGTGCGAGTCGTTCCGATGTTCAGTGAAACGAGGACTATCTGTGAAGAACTTGCGGAGTGTGGTTGCAAGTGCGTGTTGCTCCGATGTTCCGTGGAGTGGAAGACTAACTTTGGTAAAACTTAACCAGTGTGGTTATATGGACCATAGAATTATCTAATCTACCAGAATATCATCAAATTCCGACGGAGATGACGACGTCCAGGAGACTGTGGGAAGCTCACGGCATCATCAAGTACGAGGGAAATGCTTTGGCAATTTCCAGTGGTAAGCGCTAATGACGCAGAAATACGCAATCTCTCATTTTTCTTTGTTTTACATTTCATATTTCAGTAACTTCATAGCTTGGAAATAAGAGTAAAATCAATTTATCAGACTCCGTTTTCACGTAATTTTCTATCGGTAATATTCAAATCACAACGCTCCAATTTAAATTTTATACTTATTATTATTAATTTTGCTATACTTGTTTTATATAATAAATTCATTTCTTTTACAATGCAATCTTTGCTTTCAGTAGGTAGCATTAGATATAGACCAATTCCTTTTCCTGATACAATTGTTTGTTGGGTTAATGATCAAATCATACCACGATCTGAGTGAATAGAGTCTTGAATGTGTTCTGCCAGAGCTAGACGTTGTTAAATACAAATTTAGATTTCAACATTGCATTGAGGTCTTGGCGCCCATTAAAACAACATAGCTTAGGCAAAGGTAAACAGTTACATTTCTCACCCAACAGTTAGGAGGTAGCAAAACGTTTCAGGATCAGGGGCGGATCTAGGGGAGGGCGACCGCGCCATGGATTATTTTAAATTTAATTGATTAAATAAATATACTTTTCAAACTTTTCAAATTAATTTATAATTCATATTCTTTTTTCAGTGCAGCTATGACCTCCCGTGACCGTTTTGCAAGTTTGGATTTCAGTGAAATGATTTCTTTTTTTAGCGTATGGCTTTTAGTGCCGGGAGTGTCCGAGGACATGTTCGGCTCGCCAGTTTTGTAGCTGCTTCGAGACGGACACCCAATGGGTGAGCTACAAGTACCGTTGGGGAGGGAAGGAGGGAAGTTGGAATGTAAGGACGAGGAGTTGGAAGGTAGCGGCTGTGGCCTATAGTTAGGGACCAACCCCGGCATTTGCCTGGAAGGAAGATGGGAAACCACAGAAGACCATCTTCAAGGTTGCCGGCGGGGGGATTCGAACCACCTCGCCTCCCGGATGAGAGCGACTGCCATCAGTCATGCCGTAACCGCCACGGCTAACTCACCAGTGAAATGATAAAAGACTTAATCTGGGAAAAAGTCGCAAAGTAATATTTTAATATTTTATAGTTTACATAATCTTTTTCAAGGGGACTTAAAGGTTTCTTTCATATTATTAAAACAATGTACTGTAGTGTATTCAAAAAAAATTGTAACTATTCTTTATTTCATTATTATTACAAAACTATTTTCCATTTGATTTGATATTATTTTATTTCCTATTGTTATGGGTCCCACCTTATCATATCACCCAGGGTCCCGCAAGTCCTGGATCCGCCACTGGCAGGGATAGCCAACTAATGGCCCGTCAAGGCATTTCGATCGGCCCACCGATAGCTCAAGATCCGATGCGAACCTATTTATCACTATCACTTTCCAAGAATTCAGCACATGTTATGTAAATTTAGTAAATTCATCGTGGATCATTCAAAATACAAAGCAGAAGTTACAGCTGTGCGCGAGATATTCTCAACTCTATTTGATCTTTCGAATCTTAAAAGAGTACCGTAACATCGATTTATTCATAAATCCATTTTGTATTTCAGAGTCTGAAATGGAAATAATAGAAATCGAAAATTATTCAGGGTGTTGTGCTAAATTTAAAGAGCATTGCAGATCACACACTTCTCCTAATTTGACTTAATTTTGGAAATATGTCCTTTTAGACCGGTTTTCTTAATTTCACGATCTTGCTATAAGGCTCGTGTGCATATTTGGGTCCACATACATACATTTGTGATCTTACTTTCTGCCTTAAGAATAAGTTACGTTCAACTGTTACAGATGCATATCTTGTCAATATACTTCTTCTGTGCACATAAAAAATCACACTTAATATTGAGAGATTGTTAAATGAAAAACAATATCACATTAAACTAACATTACAGGCCTTCAAAACTTCAAGACTGAAAGACTAGTTTAACGAGTATTTCTATAATAATTCAAGATGTTTCCTCTTATGATAATGTTCAAAAATGTAGAAAATAAATTACATTATAAGAGAAACTGAATTATTATGAAACATTATGTTTTATATTGTTATACAAGAATATCGAGGGACCATCGGTCGCAAACAACCCTCACGACACCCGTATCCAGCGAACACACACACTGAGAGGATAGGATGTGTTCTCAGACCAGCTCCGCACGAGAAAATTAAAGTTGGGGAGTATCTGGCGTAAGAGAGGTAATGGTTATGAAACCAGCCCAAGGAACACATCCCCAAAAGAGTAAATCTAACAATGAATAGTCCAGGCTTGTGTTAAATTCACTAAAATGTATTTAAAATCATAGAGGGTAAAAATCCGGCTAATCTAACAAAAGACAATCCCTAAACTAAATTCAAACTGTTCCCTCTCGAAGTCCTGTTCACAAAAATAACAGCAAGCAATCTAAGAATGTGACACGAAAATAACTCACTAAGCAATAAAATAATCAGTGAATAATAATAATAATAATAATAATAATAATAATAATAACTCCCTGAATCTACAGTAAAGCAATACAATGTAAACGTCGACAATCAAAGGAAATATTATTTATATTTAAAGGTATCAATAAAAATATCTAAGTTATGAAGGTGTCACTTCCAACTTTCAATTTTACGTTAACACTCTAGCTATCCCTATCTGATGTTAATTTAAGAAGACGATAAACTTCTACACAAATGGAAAAGTAAAGCTAAGCACAACTGAAATCTATCAAAAAGAACAGCTAACTAATACACACAGGGATTACAAATCACCCTCCTAAGTTCGCACAATTTGTGCTCCTGCCTACACAGATTAAACACTGTTTTTGCTTAATTGCCATCTTAGAATGAAAAATTATGTCGGCTACTGCATAATAAAAACTACGTCTCATGTCGCATTGTTGCCCTTGCCTGTGTCTTCAAATTATCAAAACTCATCGTCTCAAAAATTGGGAATTCTCTCCTAAAGGATGTGTCTAAGTTGCATGAGTAACAAGTTCGAAGTGCAGTGGTCATATAAAAGTAATTTAAATTTAGCATTCAACATCTTATTTAGTTTCAGGATTAGTATTGCTCCATTTAAGCCAAAATCCTATCTCACGATTTTTATATTCAGGTTTAGTTTCATTATTATCACTCACACTCACAGTGTATTTATTCACCTAATGACAATAATAGCACAATCTCAGAAAAGTAGAAAACATCTACCAACAAACAATACCTCAACAATCAATGAAAACTTCGTTCACAATAGCACAGTGTGATATCCACAATTAACACGTCGCTCTACTAGCGAAATAACTCATGTGGCTCTATAGCTCACAAAAACATCATGTGGAAAACAGGGTGACCTCCCTCTGTTACCTTCAATATCAAAACCTTCATACGAGCGATCCTAGTCTAACAAATACTCCCAATGGACACAACAATAGTGTTACACATCTAAGGGCGTATAACACCCTTAAGAAGTGTACACACATATACCTACCATTCTACAGATACAACCACATCTACAAGACATCTACAGCTACTCCCTTAACAGTTACATTTATTAAAGCATCTGCTCAACACCCTACACCGTTTCACCCATTTAAACACCCACAAGCTGGAAGCAATAGCAACAACAAAAACACACTTCTATTACACAAAGCTAGCAGAGCTGAAGCCACAGCTCTTGCGCCAATGCTTGCATAACTTCGTGAACACATACACAGGAACTGGCTGTCATAACAGCAACATGGAGTAATACAACAGTCAGCACTTCTGAAACGCTTAAGAGGACCACCTCTCAAAGGGAAGGTACCTGTTACCGTCGGAGACTCTGTCCGTCCTCTCGCTGACATCATACCTCTGGTAAGTGTGCATCTCAGAATTCCATACACAAATTGTACATCCTTCCCCTCACCTCACCTATTTTACTGTAAAAAATACGCTTTGCTACATTAACCCTGAATCCAGGGAAGCCTACACTATATTTTGATTTTAGTAAATAAGTAACCATTACTACCACAGCTTCATTGTGATTGTTTACCATCACCTTCTTTACTGCCCGCTTCCCTACTTACACCTTGACCTTTCATCACATTATTTCAAGACCGCTGCGCCAGCGATAGCAACTTGTTCCTCACCAGCGGCCTTGCTTCCTTAGCTCGCATGCACACAGACCACAGTAGTGCATAGTCAGCAACGATCCCGATTACTCATCGCGGCACCTACTCCGTAAGCTGTTAGCTTCCACCTTGAAGCGCACCCCATCGATTTACAACCCCCATCGCGTAGAGCTTCATTCGCTCTCATACAACACTTCCAAGCACACGCCCGGAGCTTCCACACATCCATTAAACTTCCCCTAGCTGAACACCACCCCCCTTCACATACTCATTCCCTAGTTCAGCCACCCCTCGTAAAGGGACTGAACAATATCATGGCCCTACATTATACACTGTGGTCATCATATAATAAAATAGTAGGGAATTCTATATTCATTTATGAGAAATCGTGGGCTAAACTCTCCTAAAACATCCCCGTAATAATCATAGTTTCTAAATATGAGTGAATGCTATTGCAAGATTGTAACACATCAGCTTTAACAAGCTCTGACCAGCTGATAGAAGAAACCCGCGCCCCCTAGCGCACTTAAAGCCTCATTCTTTCAATGTCACAGTCTTCTAAATTGTTGCTTGGAATATAACCAAATCCAACACTCTCGTCTTGTGTATTATAACAGGTTCTTAAAGCCTTTATAAAATAACATGCATTGCATCGTAAAGAAAGATAAACCATCTGCAAGATATGTTCAGTTCAAAATTATACGAAAAATCTAGCTACTATTACAATCCTCCTGCCTAGTCATTTGCGCTAAGTTCAACCATATTCTAATCTACAGAAAAATGGTATTATGACTCACATTTCAATCGATGCGGGCGTCGTCTGTTCAAGCCTTGCCCATGGTAGTTAAAGCCTTAGCTCGGCTACAACGAGCTTACCAACGTCGCATTCTGGGCTTCATAATTGGGATTCAATATCGGCTTCCCCAAATCATAAGTCGTTTACTCCATCCTTCCTTCTCCCAAAGCAATAAGAATTGTAGTCGTGTAGTTCATGGTTGAATTTTTGTATACGGTCATGATGAAATTTGTAGCACTGTCGTTTACTCCATCCTTCCTTCTCCCAAAGCAATAAGAATTGTAGTCGTGTAGTTCATGGTTGAATTTTTGTATACGGTCATGATGAAATTTGTAGCACTGAATTTAATGTTTACTAGCTCACAGAGTCTACACTGTCGTGGACTGAGCAAAAATGACAATTCACTTCCACTACACTGATACTAACGTTATTTGTATAACGTGCTCTCACTGACGCTATGACGACCATGCCTCAGCAACAATCTTCAAATATTGAGATAATCACCTCGTAAAATTCACAGTTTTGACATATAAAAATTGTATGCGTTGTGGCGATTAATATTTCGTTACGATGGGATAGATTGTACACGTTTTAGGGCACATATACATTTTCTAGGCAAACCAGGTGTTATGATGAAGTCCTCAATTCCACGACCGATAAAAATCACAAAAAATAGTTAAACGTGCCGAATAAAATATTAGTTTGCTCGTAATAATGTTTTTACAGTTTAGTCAATGGCAGTCGCTCACATCCGGGAGGCGAGAAGGTTCGAATCCCCCCCGCCGGCAACCTTTAGGATGGTCTTCTGTGGTTTCCCATCTTCCTTCCAGGCAAATGCCGGGGTTGGTCCCTAACTATAGGCCACAGCCGCTACCTTCCAACTCCTCGACCTTCCATTCCAACTTTCCTCCCCAACGATACTTGTAGCTTACCCATTGGGTGTCCGTCTCGAAGCAGCTACAAAAACTGGCGAGCCGAACATGTCCTCGGACACTCCCGACACTAAAAGCCATACGCTAAAAAAAAGTTCAGTCAATGGTAATATTACACAGATGATACTTATTCCACTCAGATCACGTCGATAATTAATTTCACAATTCGACCATGCATTTGGCACTCAGTCTCAAGTTCGATGTTCGTGAAAAAACAAAACTAATTTTCACCAAAATCTACAGATAATGCATTCACACGCTCAATGATATTTCTAGTTTTTGAGAACACTTATTTTTAGGTACAACACTCATTTTTAATACACGATTCAAGTCGATATTAATAACACGTTTTTACGGATCAAAGCGAAGCACGTCAGCTTTTGATCAAAGCTTCTGAACAAGTGGTGGTGTGCAACAGGATGCACTTCCCGGTATTGGGTTCACATTATTTTGTAGTCGTGCAGAGTCTAAATGATCATCCTTCGCCTATATGCGAGGTATTCGGTTTGTAAAAATTGTTAAAATTCCCAGACTAAATTATTGTGATTTCCAAATATTCCAAACATGTAGAAAATATGTAAAATTAATTAAATTTGGAAATTAATTTCACGGCCTCCTGTAGACTACTAGTTGTTAGCTAGTTATTGTTGTTTTAAGGAGCGGAACTACGAGGTCATCTGCCCCAGACTACTAGTTGTTTCCTGTTCTTGGAGTATGTATGAATTCTTCCCAAGTCATAAGATTGGATTGAAGCAAGTTCAGATTGTTACAGTGCATCTCGAATGTAGTCCATCTCGATATCAATCAAAAGTAAGATTGAGGATGAACATATCAGTCTCAATATCGGCCTGCACTTACCTGAATGCTTTACTAAGATTCATATATTATATTTGAAAGGATGAATGTTTTTATTTTATTTTTTTAGCGTATGGCTTTAGTACCGGGAGTGTCCGAGGACATGTTTTGTAGCTGCTTCGAGACAGACACCCAATGGGTGAGCTACAAGTACCGTTGGGGAGGAAAGTTTGGATGGAAGGACGAGGAGTTGGAAGGTAGCGGCTGTGGCCTATAGTGAGGGACCAACCCCGGCATTTGCCTGGAAGGAAGATGGGAAACCACAGAAGACCATCTTCAAGGTTGCCGGCGGGGGGATTGGTACCTCCTCGCCTCCCGGATGTGAGCGACTGCCAGCAGTCATGCCGTAACGACCACGGCTAACTCACCCGGTGATGAATGGATGAATGAATGAATGAATTGCAGTCATTGCAGGGCATTGCAATTGAACGCTCGTAGGATCCCCAACAAGTTCAAATTCAAGTAGTTCCAACTTTGGCTACCAGATGCGACCGTCACTGACGCCCAGTTGTGAACGTTGGAACGTGATAGAGCATTTCTAACCAAATAACCTACAAATTTTGGCAACACACTACCAATTGTAGTGGTAAGTTCTTTTACATGCCATAAATCTATGACATGGGCCCGCCAGCTTTACTTCTCCTCCGAAGGAAGGCATAATGAAGGATTTTAACGCAGTTCGGCCGGGTTTGAATCCACGATCTTGGGCTACTGACTACGCCACCGAATAATTTACTGTAATATTGTACTGTGAGTGTCGCCTCCGTAGCGTAGCGGTCAGCATGATTATCTGCCGCCCCGGAGGTCCTGGGTTCGATTCCCGGCTCTGCCACGAAATTTGAAAAGTGGTATGAGGACTGGAACGGGGTCTACTCAGACTCGGGTGGTCCAAATGAGTAGAGGGGGTTCGATTCCCACCTCAGCCATCCTCGAAGTGGTTTTCCGTGGTTTCCCACTTCATCTTCGGGCAAATGCCGGGATGGCACTGAGCCAGCCAGTATTTAGCTGTATACTTGAACCCTGATACGACAGCGAGACGTATTTTGAAATTATTGTTTGGCATTAATTTGGCTGCAGGCTGGAGGAGCTATACTCTCATCTTTCACTTAGGAGATAGATAGGCAATCCCGCCAGGCTCTTGATCACGTGGACAGGACATGCTCACTAACTTATTCCTGCAACTGTCTGATGCATATATAAAATGATAATCGACAGAGTTCGATTGTCAACCTCGATTCAGGAGAGATGCATCATGGGTAGACTGCCAGCTGGAGCGTCTACGAGCAGTTCTGATATGACACATACTTGAGTTTTGTGACACACGCAGTGAACATGCTATCGCCTCAGTAAGAAAGTTTCGTTAATCACGCAGTCATACGAGTGTACTCTACTCGCGGCGCGGAGCGAACGGGCGGATTGCTACATAGCAATATGCGGTTGTTCGTACTTCTGGCGTGTTTGGCATAACCCAGAGAGTAGATATACGCGAGTGAGCTTAGTTATTGCATGGACTTGTCAGTACAAACTTCACGATGAGGAAATCTACTACATATATGGTTGAAATGCAGGAAAGCATTAGTATTATCAAGAACAATACGACTGGACTTTATTGTGAGAATATAGCTGCTGCAGCAATGTTGGGCTAAGCAGATCGTACAGGAATGTAATGCAGAGGCAGGATTGATCATTTGGAGTGACAACCTTATAAATACTACAATGAAGAAAAAGAAACGATGGGGAGCGTTCGTTCTAATCCAGTGGTTTTGAAGTACCGGAGAATGAAGAAACAACTCCAAATGAACGAAACTACTTTACTGATAACGTCGAGGGAGCCTTGTACAAGTAATATGTAGGAACTCCATTTCGTAGACAGTGGTTTTCGAGTTAGGAGGAAATTGGTTCGACGACTTACAGCTCCAGCCATGGACTACTCAGGGATGAGGGTTCAGTTCCTGAAAGGAATGTATATTCCTTTACTTTCTTCAATCTCAACCAGAACATCGTCCAAGGTAGCTGGAAATTTTTTCTTTCTTGTAGACAGTAGACTTTGTCACTTTTAGTTCGATACTTTTCACCAATATTTTATTAAATAGTATGAAATTCATTCGAAGACTAGATTTGGTTCTATTTATCATTTCTGTCGGAGAGTGTAATTTATTGTGTAGTTAACAGTAAACGTAATGCTATTTAGAGCATTACTTGTTTTTTTTTTTAAATTTTGGAAATAAAACCAAGCATTGAATTTTGTTGGGAAGATATCTGCAGCATAATTAGGACCAAGACGACGATATCTTTGTATAAGAATAGCAATTAGGAAGAAGATGGCCACACACACGTGCACTTGAATTATTCCAAAAATACTTCAGTGATATTCTTCGTTTGGACTTATGACATTCTAGTAGAAATTCTTTCTTTTAGAAATGATAGTTCATTTTCATCATTATTTTCCATGGGTATGGAATTATAGAAATCGTCCAGCGAGAACAATTGTGAATTGATTATCAAGGCATTTGTAGCCTACTTTCATATTTCTTTTGATTAGAGATTTTTTTAAACTGAAACTTTAGTTCGTTCAGCCTTCAGCTTGTGTTATTTTAACTCGTTTTTGGTAGGCTCTTGGCTAGATCATCGTTTGATTTAATGGTTTGCGTGTATCTATTGATATGATAATAGACTCCTTTCCATGGTGTAAGTCTCACGTGTTTTCTTCTGAGTAGTTGAGCCATTTTTTCGAGTTTGGATAGGCGAAACTGAACCGACTATTTTACTAGTGTCTATCTACGATTTTTTTTATATATATAAATTATTATGGAAATAATTATATATATATATATATATATATATATATATATATATATATATTGGAATAGTGAACTAAATTAACAGTTCAAACAAGTATAACAGAATTTGTCATAGATTTAAATGACTATAATTTATGGAAGTAGATAATACAATTTATCTAATAAATTGTTACATCTTGTTTAGTGAAGTTGGGAAAGAGGTACTCTGTGACACTTCTATATTCGTCTACGATAAGGCATGATATTTTCAGAGTAATTTTTGAAAGGTTTTAAGTTTAATTACGTTTGGGAAAAATGCTTGACAGCTTTGGAAAGCTGAATTGTTGTATTGCAATTTAATGAATACGAATTTATTGTGTTAATGAAGCGAATATTTGACATCATTGGATGGTCAACATGAATATTGTATAATGTACTCGAAGTCTTATGTGAAGACATTAACGTAGTCATTCCGTTTTGTCAGAGTGAAATTAGCTTTTGAGCTATCACCAATTTGGATAGGAAGTTGTAGTAAACGTGAATTGGAATCACGAATGTTTCTCTTAAATGCCAGTTTTAATTCAAGTAACCCTACGTTTTTATTCTTGCCTATTAAGATTTTCCGGAGATGAATTGCTTATATCATGACACACATATGTAAGTGACACAGCCAATTCTCGAATAACTTTAATTAATTCATGCAATATAATACATTTGATATTTCAGTGATTTTAGCAAAAATTTACTGCATTCTTTGAAGCATCTAGATAGTTAATAAACTATTTTTATAACTCGTAACACTATTCGATTATCTTAATTGATTGTTGAATGCAACAAATTAAGAGAATTATAACCTTGAGATATACTTGTAAAATTAAATGGAAATGCGCAGCAATTATAACAAAATCCTAACTAAGGATATAATCTGTATATAAAATGTAAGATATGTATAAATTTTTAATAAGGGTATAGCATCAGTGCATGATTTAATATTGTATTTTTCTTGTAATTTGTTCAATGGATGAGATATTTAAACACTGCGATTTAGAGCAGTAAGATGGGGCCTTATTATAGGCGTTTATTGAAATTATTTTCGTCATTTGATCTAAAGAAGCTTTTCTTTATTTTTGTCTAGTTGACAGACATACACCATTTGCCAGTTAATAAACTGAATTTAATTTTAAAAAATCTTTGAACGACTGGTGTTTTCTATTAGAAAAGGGAGTGCGTTAGGAGGACCAGTGGGTGGTTTTTCCTTGAGTTTGCTTAAACTTAACGCCCGAGATACTTTCCTTTTATTTTAGAGTCTCTTGTTCGAGTTCTTTCAAGAGCTTCGTTTCATTGTAATATATATATACACCACTGATATCTTCGTACCGCATTCTTTAATATCGACGTATCCTGATCCCTGGTTGATCCTAGTTGGTAGGCTTTTAGGGGTTATTTCAGCCGCGAACTTCTAGAATCTACGATCCAGCTTTTCCATCGGATTTCAACAGGTAAGACCACGTGGATTACGGGTACAGTACCTACTGTAAGGCCACAGCCACCTCCTTCCCTCTTCCTCGCCTATCCATCCCAATCTTCCATCCCTTCCCATCCCTCATGAGGCCCCTGTTCGCTTTGCAGGTGAGGCCGCCTGGGCGAAGTGCTGATCACACCTCCCCAGCTGTATCCATCCAGACCAGATGTTCCAGGCTCCAGGACACTGCCCATAGAGGCGGTAGTGGTGAGTTCCCTCGCTGAGTCCGTGGGAACCACCAACCTAGAGGGTAAATTGACTAAATAAAAATAAATTTAAAAAATACTGTACTGTAGTTTACATTCAAAATAGTTATATGTTTATTCAATTCTTCTTTCTTCGAATTTGGCCTACTGTGGACCACGGGAAACAATTGATTTGCTGGTCGTTCCTTTTTCTTCACCCAGAATTTCTTCATCATTTCGCTGTGGTTCCTCCTCCTTTCCTCTGACCAGGTCTTCTTGGTCGTTCTACTGGGTCTTTCCTTGAACCCCTTGAAGTTATCAATTTTAGCACGAAACACAGCCCTATTCCGGTTGTCTTTTGGATGTACGCCAACTTCCTCCATGTCTTTTCTCGTTTCTTCTACCCACATTGTAGTCGCCTTTAGCTTGGTGATGTAATTAAAGAATCTTTTGATTATTCGATTCTCATCCATTCTCAGTTTATTCAATGCAATATATTCAATTTTTTTAAGCAATTTATTGGCCCAAGCTGAAAATAGGTTGGCCACCCCTGCTCTACATCATCCTCTTCAAGACAGAATACCTCCACTATTGAGCAATATATGAACTGGCTACTGGTAAACAAGCTTGTCGGGGGCTATAACACTGAAGAACTATTGAATTGATGACATGAAGATGGCTCTGCCTGTCATTGTGTATGTCCTTTATTTCCTCTTTTCTCTGTCCATTGATTAATCACAAGATAATATTTAGAGTAGTTATAAGTATAACAAAACTTATTATATTATAGAAATGATGCCAACTTTTAAAGTTGATCTACCAGTCGTTCAACTGAACAATAATAAAGAGATTAAAATTGTTTAGAAATTCAAACATCTTGGGGAAATAATAACATGGAACACAAATGAAAAAGAAGCAATAGAATACAGAACAATTGAATTTAAACAAGCACAAAGACTTACCTGACCAACCTATAAAAAGAAATCTCTTTCGATAAACGCTAGGCTGAAACACTATAATTCCATAGTTAAACCAGAGGCAGCTTATGTTAGTGAAACTTTATTCAAATTGAATGTAAAATCTACAACAGACAAATTACAGAAAACTGACAGAAGATTATTAGAACAATCATTAACAAAAAACACCAAGTTGATGGACAGTGGAGATTGTTGCCTAACAACATCGTCTATCGTGAATGTGAATCAATAATAACTACAATGCGTACAAGAAGAATTTCCTTTTTCTGTCACATATCAAGACTGCCAGAAACCAGGATATTAAGACAAATATTTGATTACTTCTTGAAAAATAAAATCAATAATAATTGGTTCAAAGAAGTTCAGGATGATTTGGAAGAATTGGGTATAACTCGGCAACAAATCAAAGATAGAGAAGAGTAGAGGATTTTGAAGAACAAAAGCATAAGTCTCAAACTAAACACAGTTGAACGGAAACAATATACTATATCGGACACACAAAGGGCTTCCAGTTCGGAGAAAGTTCTGGGAGGAGAAAAATAAGAAATTTACTTAAATTTATTGATTGATTTAAGTGCTCCAATGTGGCGTAAAATATGTAAATAATAAATAATAGAAAGCTTTGAAGCCATTTTTTTAGTATAGCCTTATTAACAATTGATATTGTAACTTTTCCATCGGTCAACACGATTACATTGGAAAATGTGATAAAACATAAAAATATCACATGTGATTAAAAATTATTTGTACGGATAAGGAGAACATACAAGATGACATGTTTCGCTCGCTAAGCAAGCATCGTCAGATTATAAGGTCAAATCTACAAGACAAAACAGCTCTAAGAAACACTACCAAATCCCACCATGTCAACCATGAAAGGATACGGACCCGAAATACCATCCTTCCTAGGAGCGATAGAATCTTACGAAGCATAGCTAATACTGCCGCTAAAAATGAAGTATTAAGCCCTCTTAAAAGAAAACTTACTAATATATCACAAAGCCTCTTCTTGTATTCCGTGCAAATAACGTTTTATCACATGTTATGTTCTCCGGTTTGTTTCACACATCCCAATAATTGTGATTGTAATAGTGTCAACCGACTGAAAAGGTACAATATCAATTCAAATCTTACTTACAAGAGGTCTTGGTCAGCTTGTATTATTTTGCACTGTGCACTTATCATTAAGGGGGGGGAGACTATGCCTGCCATACAACAGTTGCACTTATTTCCATGGAAACACATACATCCTTGATACCAGAATCAACTCCAAAAGTTTCAAATTTCTATTAATAGGCTAACTATTTTTTAATAAATTTAAAAATGTCCCTTCCTTCGAGCTGTCTTTTGGCGTTTCCCTAATTATATCTCCCAAATTTAAAGGAACTCTTTTCTTAAGAGCGCCACTTTCTGTGCTCTCTTAGCACGTGTTGCAATTCCCGGCCCTGTCATGGATCGAAATGGGGTCGATACCTACCTCAGCAGTCCTAGAAGAGGTTTTCCATTTATATTCCAGGCAAATGCTGGGATGATTCCTAACTTAAGGCTACAGCCGTCTATCCTCAGTTCATAGTATGATAATTGATAACACATGACCACAATGTCGCAAAGCTTCTAACTAAATTAACACCAACAACTCGTGTTAAACCTCCAGCTATAAAGCAACACATTTTCATTCTGGGCAATTTTGTTTAGAAAGTGTCATGGAAAGGCCCTACTAGTCTGTGGTGCTGTAAGTATTATCCATGGAGAAATAGAGGAAACCATCATATAAATAATCACGAAATCTTAGCTTCAGTATGCCAAGAAAGTTCAACTGAAAGGTGGAACCAGGGCAGAACGCTGCACTCACTCCTTAATGTGGAAGGTTTATTAAAGTTCAAAAACAATTTTGTGAAAATAAACTCATTGAAATTGTTTTAAAATGCTGAATACACAAAACTGTCTGGTTATAGAGGACGTTGTCTCCATTTTTATTAGCTGTGTATTTATTTGAAGAATGCTACCCTGAAGGTAATTTGAGTAGATTACATTAATATTCTTTACCCACTGACTGAAAAAAGATCTTTACATAGAATCCAACAAGGTAACACCGAAAAGCAAAGAGTAAAGAATACAGGGAGCTGCCCTAACATCTGTAAGTTGAAGCCTACAATGATTTAAGTACAAAAGTGTGGTCTATGTTTGAGGTTAGTGTAGCACTTTTGGTACCGTAGTAAATATATACCTGTCATAGCTCAAAATCACCATGAAGATGACCGGTATAAATTCACAGACCTGAGAAGTATGTCCCAAAGATCCAGTGCCGGCCCTAGGTCTTTTTGTAGTGTAAGCAAAGTACATATTGGCGCCCCCCCCCCCCCTCCCCCGCCATACTCATCAGAGTACTATTTTTACTAAACGTGTTATATGGCCAAAAGGTAAAAGGCAAAGAGATACACAAAAAATAACTTAAAACCAAACATTTATATACAGGCCATTATTATTACATAGAATGACAATATTATTGTTGTTTTTTTGCTCAATGTTGAAATCTTTTAAAATTAAAACGGGATTTTCCTGGCTTTCACTTAAGAAAACTCGTTCAGCTGCAAATCTGTTTCCATTTCATTTAACAAATCATTTTCATTGGCCAAAGTAGCTAGTTCACTCAAGTGCTCTTGGCTTAAAGTTGATCGCAAGTAAGTTTTTATAAGTTTTAACTTCGAAAACATTGTTTCTCCGCTGGCCACTGACACCGGGAGCGTTAGCAGAATCCTCAATGCAACAAAAGACATTAGGACCAGGCTCCAGGCACTCCGTAATAGTTCTAAGTTTGTTTCATAAGTAGCATCACCCGTAAAGCGGCGACTCTTTAAAATGGTTATGCTGAATTTTTAAAATATTATTTCGTTTTGTTTGTTAGTGGAATAGTAAAGTAAAATTCAAAAGACGAAACATTAACAGAATGGTTATGTTATCTGGTTACATTGTTTAAAATGTAACGTTACAGTTGTTTAATGTTGTAAAACTTAGAATTCGTAATTTTTACAACATTACAAACTCTCTCCGGGCGCCCCTAACGTGATATTTCGGCGCGCCGCGGCGCCCCCCGTCTTTCGACGCCACCGCGGCCGCCTAGTTCGCTTATATCTCGCGCCGCCCCTGCAAAGATCGCTTCTTCGGTGACATACATTCTCAGCTGCTGCCGGCCGATTTAAAAGGAGAGTGCTGCTAATACGAAGAGGCAAAGCAACATGACAAAAGCTCCAGGAAGCTCGACTATAACCTCCCATCCATTCCATGCAGTTTGTGTGGTGGAATAATTCTTATGCTATGACAAGTCTGTCTAGTCATCAAAGGAGCATCCACTAATTGATTTGGGTGTGATTTTATGGTTTTCGGGATTTATTTATTTTTCGTGTCCGGGAAAAATTACAAAATAAAGGGAACAATACAATACAATGTTATTTCGGGATGAATCATATACAGAGAACTTTGGAAAATATGTGTGACCAAGTTCTCTCTACAATATCTCTCTACCTGGCAAATACATACCAACCATCATTTATAACCTAACTTATTCAGCATATACAGTGTGTCCACAAAGTCTCTCCGCAGCGCGTGTCTCGCCTTGCTGAATGTGTTGGGTTGGCAGTACATTCTGTTATGTTGTTACAAGGAAAACAATTACATTAAATTACGAAGATTAAGTACTCACCGCTATCGCACTGTGCTCCGTAAAGTTTCCACCAGCACGGAAAACCTAATCCACTAAAAACACACGCTCTTCAGGAGTAGCCGCTGCGGAGAGACTTTGCGGAC
Source organism: Meconema thalassinum (assembly GCA_946902985.2). NCBI lineage: Eukaryota > Metazoa > Arthropoda > Insecta > Orthoptera > Tettigoniidae > Meconema > Meconema thalassinum. The sequence continues at coordinate 396,944,345 of OX336394.1, read as the reverse complement.
ACACTGTATATTTCTTCAATATGCCTCTTCAATTCAACGCTGTTTTATCAAGACTCTTTTAAGTTTTATTAACCAAAATTTTGAAACAGATCTGTTTTTTTTTGAAATTTTACACTGTGAGCTTTTGGAACAAAAATATTTATAGTATCCTCTTATGACAAAAAAAAAGTTGTATGTTACTGCACAGTTACTTATCATATACCACGGTACGGTTTCAATGTACTAAATATTGACTTAAGGTAATAAATAGTTAAATATAATTAATACGTCAATAAGGAATCGGGCTATCACGACCATTTTTATGTCATTTCACTTAACATTTTCTAAACAGAGGTTGTTATCAAAAATGTATCTCAAAATATTAGTAGTCGAATAGCTAAAAATGCGTTAAAATTCTAAGAAATCAGACCTGTTACATGTTCTGTAATGTATATATTAAAGGTGAAAGACAAAGCTGTTGAAAAAATCAGCTTGAAGTTCAAAATCTAAAAAGAAGGAAAGGAATTAAAATGAGAATCAAATTATAGTAAGTCAAAAAGAAGAAGGATTTTTTCCTTTCCTATTTTCTCGTTTCATTCTTTTTCTTCTTTTTAGGTTTTGAACTTCAAGCTGATTTTTTCAACAGTTTTATTTTGCACCTTTATTATTTATTATTAATCTTGATTGGTCACATTGGACCACTTGAGTCGTTCCACAATCACTTCTTCTTTGAAGGTAGTACTGCTTGGTTCTTGCGCTCTTTCCAGTACTTTTTCATTCTTTCAGATCGGGACTTTCTCAACTCATCTGAAATCTCCATAGGCTTTCTATGTGTGATTTCTGCAGAAAATTTGCCAGTTTTAAGAGTGGTGTTAATTTTATTTTTCTCCTCGGCATCTGTTATCTTGAGTCCAACTGCTTTGAGATCTTGTTGGATTTCTTGGATCCATATTCCTCCAGTTTTCTTTCCTAGATTTCTCATCACTAGTTGGCGTACAATTCTGTTTTCTGGAAGCCGCAAGATGTGAAAAAATATGAAATTCTTTTCTTCTTCACTGTGCTGGTGATTGGATCAATCTCACGATAGACAGTTTCATTTGGGAGAATCCTCCAGACTCCCTCAACCTGGTACTTTTTATTTATGCACGTTCTAATGATTCTTCTTTCCGTTTTGAGGAGCTGATCAGTTCTTTGTTCATTTTTAATTTGGAACAGTGTTTCACAAGCATAAGTGGCTTCAGGGAGAGTTACAGTTTTATAATGTTGGATCTTAGTAGCTATTGATAGGCATTTTTTTATTATATGTTGACCAGGTTAGAGATTGTGCCTTTTTCATTTTATTTGTCCTAGTTATCCAAGTTACTTTTTCGTTTAAGTTATGTGTTATAATTTCTCCAAGATACTTAAATTGAGGAACTAGGTTAATTTTATGATCATTTATATAGACTTCATTTATATCTAAGGGTTTCATAGGCATGATCTCAGTTTTTTCGAAGGATATCTGTAATCCTATCCCTTTAATATATACAGTACAGTACATGTAACAGATCTTATTTTTAGAATTTTAACGCATGTTTAGCCTTTAGACTACTAGTATTTTTAGATATATTTTTGATAATAACCATTGTTTAGAAAATCTTATGTGTATGACTTGTTACTGAACTTGAATTATCTGAGATCTGATCTGCTGAGGAAGGTCAGAATTTGGCCGAAACCGATACTACTCTAATTAAAAGTACGTTTATTGACTTAAGGTTTTCATTCTCATAATATATTAAAATTTATCAATAAGGAATTGGGCAGACATAGCTTTATTCATGTCTTTTCATAACAATATATCTTAGTTTCTAACTTGGATTTAGCCACGCAATGAGTCCAAAAGTGTCAGGGTTGTGGTTTCAAACAATTACTATTGGAGGGTCTGTATTGGTGAGGGTAGCTACCTGTATCCGTTACTCCCTGGCCAATATTGATCATGTTGGTATACCTGCAAAGGATAGTGCTTCAAATCCGTTCTCTTCTCTGGCACCCTCGGTTTGGAGTATGATTAACATTACATTGCCTGAAGACATGACGTTAATTTCTTCTGTGTTATCAGAAAATTGTCCTAATGACGGACTTATTATTTGAGGTCCATCAAACAAGTGCAATGAATGTACACGTTCACTCAGGATAAGAACTTCCTGAAAAGGAAATAAACATCTGCCTATAATATTCATAAAATCAAGTCCACCATCTTCGAAACAGTGGCAAAAGAACATCTACATAAGGTAAAGCAAGGAGTCTTCAGGATGGAGTGGGGGACTGGGCCTCTAAGGTGCGAACACATGGGCGCACGCAGGGGGGAAGGGGGCGAGGTTGGGGGGGGGGGGGGGGGCGTGGCCCTTACAGGCAAACCAAGAATATTCTTATTCGATTGTCCATTACCACACCAGTTTATTTCATAAATTGAAGTTATTTACAGTCAACTAACAACGTTAAGACAGAACATTCCTTTAATGTTGATTATTTAATATGGATTTACTATATATAGATATAAATATATAGTTCTAATGATGTCATGCACTCGACCACCAATGGAAACAGCACCAATATTCAATATTGTTATGCTTAGTGCTAAGTACCGTATGTTTTCCCAACACTATCTCAAGTGACTACAACTTTTGCCACCTCACTTCGGCAGTTAGTTAGTTATTGTTGTTTTAAGGGGAGGAACTACGAGGTCATCTACCCCCTCTTAACAGGGATTAAAGTATTCAAATTTGGAATGGAATTTAAAATTTAGAGGTGGACACCTAAATTTGAAAAGATCGAAAATTAATAAAACAAAAAGTTAATTAAAACTAATAATTACAGTATATTATAAAGAAAAATTACGGAAAAACAAAAATTCAACATTCAAAAACGAACAAGTCATGGAGTCAATTTACACTGGAAAATTTAGATTGCTGGCCCTAAGCCACTCTCACTCATAAAGTGGATGACAAGATCAGCAGCCATCGCGTCATCGGCTAATATAAGTTTGAGTGTCATCTGCAAACCCATGTTTCTTCGTAAGTCAGCAAGATCCAAACACTCAGTTAAGATGTGGGCCACAATGAAAACGTCTCCAGAGGTACAAATTCGGGGGTCTCCCTTTCGCATAAGGTACCAGTGGGTGGATCTTGAGTGACCTATCCTTAGCCTACACTAAATAACGGACTCCTTCCGTGACCGGAAAGAGATCGCCACACGCGAGTAGTTCCCTTGATTGCTCTCAGTTTACTGGGCATTGGGTCAGCGAGCCACTGACTCTCCCAAAATACCAGTACTTGTCGGCGTAACTGAGAGCGAATATCTCCAGCTGGTACATTGGTCGAGGTGGTAGTGATACCGCCACTTTTGCAGCTTGATCCGCTAACTCATTTCCCATGTAGCTCGGAAGCCACAGAAAAGTGATTCGAGTGTCTGCGCGGCACAACCCGGCAAGTAGGTCGTGGATTCGCTGCACTAGGGGGTGTTGCGGGAAAATGTAGCAATTGACTGCAACGAACTCAAAGAGTCGGTACCCACGAGAAAGTGGATTCGTGCATCCTGTAGTGCAAACTGCAGAGCTTCATAGATGGCAACGAGCTCCGCAGTAAACACACTACAGGCCTCAGGCAAAGAGATCTTGGTAGTTGCACCATCAATAACGTACGCACCACCCACCTTCTCGTCCACCTTCGAACCATCTTTGTAGAGAATGCCAGCGTCCGAAAATTGGTGAACTATACTGTGGAACTGCCTCCGGTATACGGAGGCTTCCGTGCTCACCTTAGGACCTCGGTGTAGAACTAACCGAATTTCCGGACGCGGGACTTGCCACAGAGGCACCTCGCTAGGTCTCCGGATCATACGGGGACCTAAAGCCACTCCCATTTCAATACACAAGCTATCGAGTCTGATACCCACCGGCCGAGTGGCACGAGGCTGGTTGGCGTACCTCTGGTGGTACTGGATACTGAAGAGTGGCACGAACACCCCGGTCGTGGGCCCACCTGTCGACCCGATTAATAGCTACCTGCAATTGCCGTTTCACGATTGCCATACTTCAAGAGCTGTAATGAAGAGTTAAATCGTCTACATACAGCGATGGAACTAACTTAGACCCGGCGGCGGCAACAATGCCGTTTATGCTAATCGCGAACAAGGTGACACTCAGCACAGAACCTTGAGGAACTCCGTTCTCTTGAGTGTAATATTGCGATTATGTCCTACCGACCCTTACACGGAAGAGTCGGACGAACATGAAATTTCGGAATGAAAGTTTGTAGATTACCACGGAATCCCCAGTCATGAAGGGTGGAAAGGATTCCGTATCGCCATGTGGTGTCGTAGGCTTTCTCGAGGTCAAGGAAAACCGTGACTAGGTGCTGTTTTCGGAGAAAAGCCTCCTGTATATGGCACTCTCCAGTCACACCAGATGGTCGGTGGTGGACCTATGGGAGCGAAACCCACACTAGTACTCACATAGGAGCCCTCTCTCCTCCAAGAACCACACCAATCGACGATTTACCATTTTCTCCAGCAGACTACATAGGGCATTTGTCAGATAAATGGGCCTATAGCTGCTGACAAGCTTGGGATCCTTTCCAGCCTTGAGAATCAGTATCACGATCCCATTTATTTACTCGTGTCAGGAACAAAAATATTACATAACAAACTATGTACAAAATGGGCAAAACAATGGCAACACTTGAACATTAAGGTTCTAAATAATGCATGACCAATATTTTGCCATGTCACGTCCATTTGGTGTAGCCTCCACCAGATCCTCCATGGTGCACAGTATAGGACACAGACTGCACTGAAGCAGATGACCCATAGTCTGTTCTTCACCGCATTCACAAAGGACCGGATCGCAGCAAAAAAAAAACATTTATGAAGGTTGGACTTGGATCTGCCAACACCAGATCGCAATCTGTTGAGAGACTTCCAAGTTGTCCAATCCTCTGTATGTCCTGCTGGGAGCCTTTCAGATGGAACCATCCACTGGGTAATGTGGGGGCTTCTGGTCAACCAAGATGTAATCCTCAAAACCTGAGGTTTGTCAGTTAGGCACTCAGTTGTGTGAAGAAAGCTTCTTCTGGACTTCAGTCGAGAGTGGGCTGGTTGAAGGCTAAACAATGGATGTGCTTGAGACACATCAACCCTAGATCTCTCACATTTAGCTGCAATTTCTCTTCTGATATCTGGAGGTGCAATGCCTGCTAAACAATACAGTTTATCACATGGCGTGGGTCTCAGGCAGCCAGTGATAAGTCTACACGTTTCATTTAATGCAGTATCAACCTGCTTGGTATGACACGACCTATACCACACAGGACATGCATATTCTGCTGCAGAGTAACAGAGTGCTAAAGCAGTGGTTCTTATTGTTTGAGCTTGAGTCCCCCAGCTGGTACCAGATAATTTGCGAAGGAGGCAGTTTCTTGCGGATACCTTATTTTTGGTGTTTAGACAATGTCTTTCATACGTGAGTGCACGATCCAATGTAATCCCTAAGTATTTGGGATTCGCACAGTGATCCAACAGCATGCCTTCCCACGTTACATGCAGTTTCCTCTTTGCCTGTCTGTTCTTGAGATGGAAAGCGCAGACTTGTGTTTTCAAAGGGTTTGGTTTCAATTGGTTTCCTCTATAGTAATCACTTAGTTCCCCCAGAGCTTCAGATAGACGTCTTTCCACAACTTCAAACTGATCCGCCTGGACGGTAATGGCACGATCATCCGCATAAATAAAGCTTCGAGTACCTACTGGTATTGGCTGGTCATTTGTATATATATTAAAGAGGATAGGGGCCAGAACACTACCTTGAGGCAGTCCATTTCTTGTCATTGACGTCCATTGATATCCTTCTTAACAAATTGTGTATTTTGGGATTCTCCCACCCATTACTCAAATTATTCAGCTCCTATCTCAGAGACTGGAAACAATTTGTTTTGTTCCAGAAAATTGTCTCAAAGGAATACATAGTTCATTCCGAAACACCCCAAGGCTCGAACCTTGGACCTCTGATTTTTCTAGCAATGATAAACGATTCGCCACGTTGCATAGTACACTCAAATAGTCTTTTATATGCAGATGACTTCAAATTTTTTTAACCAATTTCTTCCGCTAATGACTGCACTCTACTACAAAATGACCTAAATAATATACACAAATGGAGTATATAAAACAAATTATACTTAAATGTACCGAAGTGTGTTGTTATGACCTTTACACGTAAGAAGAACCCAATCACATTTGTTTATGGAATTGGACCTCAGTCATTGCAAACAGTAAGCGAGAAGAAAGATCTAGGAATCTTGTTTGACCGAGAGCTTGCTTTTACTTGTCATGTGCAAAAGACAGTCGGGGATGCTTACCGCATGTTAGGGTTTATAATAAGAAACACTAAGCCATTCATTAGGACCAGTACCTGCATAAACCTTTATACTGCCATGGTGAGATCCAAGCTCGAGTACGCCAGCCAAGTATGGAGTCCCTGGCAGAAAACATGCATTAAATCCATTGAGCAAGTTCAAAAGAAATTCCTCAGATATTTACACCTTAAAATAACGGGCAATTACCCACACATGGTACCCTACGGTGAACTTTTGCTGAATTTCGGCATGACTAGTTTGGAGTCTCGAAGGCAAGTGAATGATATGAAATTCCTTTATAAAGTTATTAACGGTCAAATTGATAACTCATTTTTCCTATCGCTCCTAAATTTCAACATCCCTCACTTTACTACAAGATCAACTATAACATTCAAAAATGATATAACCAATACTACTTCACATAATAATTCACCTGTATGGAGGCTTTTCAGTATTTACAACGATGCGGTTCGTGTAAACTGGAAACTAGATTTCTGTCTCTCAATTAGACCGTTCTTGGAAATTATAACCCAGTCACTCTAATTCATACTTGAAATACAATTATCACACAAAACAGAATCAACAATGTATATATGTGGATAGGCCTGTACCCAAGTTATCAATGTTACCTTTTAGTTTACGATGTAATAATTTCAAAACCTGCTTTTTATATATTTGACATTAGGTAAAATTTAGATTTAGTTTTTATATTACCTTTAGATTAAGCTTTTTACTACTATGCATTTCATTCTGTGTTAACTTCCTAGTTTTAATAATTACATTTAGATATTAATACTTAATGTAGAAATATCAGAAAGTGTATTTTACTGTGTAGGTGCACTGTTATTGGGGCGCACACTGAGCCCTGTTGTGTACCGTCAAGAAATAAATAAATAAACTCCCCTTCAATCCATAAACGATTGAAGAGAACGAACAATTGTGTTATACTGGATAAGCACAGATGTTTTAACATTTGAATATATATGTTATCCGGTCCGGGAGCCTTATCCCTGCACAGTGCAAGCGCACTGCGCAGTTCCCATTCAGAGATTGGTAAATTGTAGGACTCCGAAGCGGCAGTGGCAAAGGAGCCTCTGCCCCCCACTTCAGAGTAAGAAATGTAGGATCATAGCTCCCAGAGCAGGATACATCACTGAAGTGCGATCCAATACTGTTGGCAATGGCAAGATGGTCCGTGATGGTGTCTCCGTTGATGGAGACTCCGGGTATCGTCAATGATGTCGGGAGTCTGGAGATCTGACGAAGCTTAGTCCACACTTGAGATGAAGGAGTATGTGCCGTCATAGACGAAACATACCTTTCCCACGTCGTTTTCTTACTCTTCCGAATAAGATCCTTCTAAAGGTGATAAGGTTGGCAATGGTGTTTGGCCTCCGATACCATTTGGAAGCACGTGGACGATCTTTAATGGCTGCTGTAATCTCGGCTGTCCACCAAGGGACACGTTTACGGTGGAAGTTGCCGGAGGAGGAAGGTATTGTTTCCTCTGCCGCAGCCAAAATACCATTCGTTATGTGAATGGTATGATCATCGACACTCTCAAAGGTATATTCGGCAAAAACCGCACGTTCTGTGAAAGTTGGCCAATCAGCCCGACGGAGAAGCCATCGACTAGGTAACTCGATGGCTCTCTGGTTCGGAAGAGTAACGATAATCGGGAAATGGTCACAATTACAAAGGTCGACGTGAACACCCCACTGTAGCAGGGGAACCAGCGCACGACTGAACAAGGTGATGTAAACACATGAAAAAGTGCATAGGTTCCCTGTGTTCAACAAACACAGGTCCAGCCGCCTGATCAGTATCTCAAAATCTCTCCCTCTACCGCTAGTGGTAGCGGAGCCCTAGATGGTGTTGTGGGCATTAACATCTCCCCGAAGGAGAAAAGGAGGGGGAAGCTGAGAGACTAGATGTATGTGGGGCTTGCCCTTTTTCACTAGACCGTCCATACTTCTTGTACGATTTATGGTAAATAAATAATAATAATAATAGATCCACCAGCTGGTTGTAATGCAGTTGAGAATCAGGCGGGATGTACACGTTACATATTGTTGTCATAACTGGCAACGACGTACGAACTGCAACTGCTCCAAGCTGAGTACGCAGCGGCACCTCTTCACTAAAGAGGCTAGAGTGGACAAGAGTGCAGACGCCCCCGGCGGCCACAGCTCCATCCACCCGGTCTTTAGAGAAGAGTTTTAAGTAACGCATTGTTGTCCCATGTCCAGTATGAAACCTGGATTCCTGAAGACAAACAATGGTTGCCGTAAACTGAGAAATTAATTGGGGCAATTCATCGAGATGTCGAAAATAGCTATTACAGTTCCATTGGAATAATGCCATAGTGTGGACTTAAGTAGAGGATAGTCGTCTACTTATGCTTTACGGTTTGCCAACCATCTCTATCCTTAGGAGGAGGTGATAGGATAGGAGAGCACACCTCAATCTCCACATATCCGTCGGAGGACGTAGAAAATGGAGGGGGCGTTCTCTGAGCTGGCGCGCGGTTATCGTCGGACGTTCCCTGTCTCGCTCTTGGTGGAGAGCGAGAGCAGTGACGAGGGACCTTCTCCCGGTCCGAAGACTGGGAGTCCGTCCCCAGCAGGTCCCGATTGTTATTTTTCCTCGACCGGAAGTAGGTGGACCCCCCCCCCCCCCCCCCCCCCTTGACGTCTTAACCCTGCAAAACAATGCAGCACTTGCTGGCACCGCTCCACTGGTGGTAGTGGGAGCGGGAAGGCGACAGGAGAGAGCGGCGTTTAACCGTGTCTCTCCTCTCCGACGGCTTTACCATCTTTTTAGACGGGCTGGTAGATGGACCAGACCTAGTCAGCGAAGGTTTCTTCTCCAAGCGAGTCGGGGAAGGTTTCTTCGCAGACTTGTTCGGAGAAGTTACCTTCTCCGATGGCGCCTGTTTAGATGGTTTAATATGCGCATTAAATTTGGAGGTAGAAGGTCCCGGGTCCTTCTTCGAGCTATTCATTTTAAATGTTGGCCCACTAGGAGCCCCTGCCGATTTAAATACTTGTGCTGCCGAGAGTTGTATCTCATGAGGGACAAAACTTGCAAGTGTTATCGTTGAAGTCGATACTGATGCATACGATACTGTGCACTCAGGAGCGTTCATATCATGATACGTTTTACGAGCATCGTGATATGAACGGCTCTCCAGTGTCTTTATCTCCTGAATCTTCGATTCCTTAATGAATTCAGGACAATCGCGAGATTTACGAGCGTGGAAGTTCGAGTAGTTAGTGCACACAGTTGGTGGTGTGCACATTTCACCTTCGTGAACAGGCTTCCTGCAATCCCTGCATACAGCATTGGAGGTGCAGCGGGAACACACGTGCCCGAACTTCTGACACTGGTAGCATCGCATCGGAGTTGGAATCTATCTTCTCACATCACAACAATAAGATGTTACCTGAACCTGGTTGGGCAGTACAGAACCTTCAAAATGTAAAATAAAGGCACCTGTATCTACCTTTCACGTGATACGCCGAAACCTGGTGATGCCACGTTTACTCAAGCTACGCGTTAGCTCTGCATCGGAATTCAGAACGAGATCGCGGTCGAATATTACACCACGGACCTCGTTCAGCGTCGAATGCTTCTCAATCTTCACTGGGATCGTACCGAAATTGCTGCACATCGGCAGTTTTTCGGTTTGATCCCTGCCAGTGGTCTTGAGAAGGAGCTGACCATTGTGTAGCTTCTGTATACCTACTAGGTCACCATACTTATCCTCGATCTTCTCGGCAAACACAATATATTTGACCAACGCGAAGAATTCCCCGTACGTTCTGGTGGCTACCAGATAAAGGAGAGCGTTGTCAACCGGAAATCTTTCTAATAGGGCTTCATCCCAAGGTGTATATACCTCAGGATGTCTACTAACTTCGAGAGCCGGCTTTTTGAGGGGACCACCCTGTACAGTTATCCGTGAGCGCTTTGGCATCCCGGATGAAATTATCCCCGAATACTGCTCACTTCGAACGGGGTTCATCGCTGTGGGCACCACCCAGCCAAGGCAATACCTACCTGGAATAACAGGTATTGCCCGGGGTCCCAGTGCCTCGAACAGGCACCTACCTCTTGCCATGTACAGTGATTTATTCAGCTCTTCAGTATTCGACTATGCAGGGACCTTCGTTGTAAGGCGGATACTACTGAAAGGGTACATGGCGCACTTACCTGACGTGATGGGGCATACCGTCTAGGCTTTCTGGCCAGATGGCCAAGTTGGTGGCCCTTCCCTTAACAACATGCATGTTTATTTCTATGGGCCAAACCAGAACTGGGACCAGAAATTCAAAATCGACCCTAAAAAGGGCCCCCTCTTAGTCGCCTTTTACGACAGGCAGGAGATACCGTGGATGAATTCTGCCCTCCCCATCCACAGGGGGTCTTCAAAAATCAAGAACTGACTAGTTATTCGGCCATGTCAGTCCTATTAGTCGCCTCCTACGACAGGCAGGGCATACCGTGGGTGTATTCTATCCCGCACCCACACGGGAAATTGTTATTTTGAGTTGCATTTTCATTACTGGAATAAACCCCTAGAACACATTATCTATAGTGTTTACACTTAGCCAGCTGCTATTTCTCCTAGCGTAAGCAACCTGTCCCCTCACTCCCCGCTCATACTAATTAGACTCACTCGCCCAATCAACACATTCTAACACGAGCCAAGGCCAATTCCCTGCTTTCCGTACGTATACTGACCTCCCTCTCCCAGCCTAACCACTCACATCACGTTCTGCCCTCTCGACTCCTCACAAACATTCCCATTTACTCCCCAAGCCAGTACGACCCCTGAGGAGAGTCCCGAGGAGAGACAGCGCAAAATGTAGGCCATAGACATTTATGTACTACTACATGAAGATTATTGGGTAGGTGTATTATTCAAACTTCAATCGTATGATTAAGACACAAGAAATAAAAACGAGAATTTTAAATTTCGCACAGCCGTCGTCTCGTGGTTATGAAAATAATTGAAATAAATTAGATGTCAGTGGATTAAAATTCGTATAAGCAATTACTCTAACAAGTTTCACTGCGCTCGGATGGTTAAATCGTGAGAGACGTCTATTTAACTATTTAAATTTCGCTTCGCTGCCATGTTGGATTTGTGCTCACCAGGTTATTGAAAGTCCCATACGTGAACTTATGTTCATAGCCTTTATCAACATACAAAATGTCAGTTTGATTGCTGTAATAAATTAGTAGATATTGAGAACCGTCTAAATATTTCGGATGGTCGCCATGTTGGATATTTATATATGTGGGCTATAGAGTTATGTACTTTTGGATGACGATTATTGCGTAGGTTCATTATTCGAACGTTGACTTCAATCGCATGATTAGGACACAAGAAACAAAAACTTAAGTTTTAAAATTTCGCACAGCCACCATCTTGAGGTTATGTAAACAATCGAACTATAGATGCCAGTGCATTAAAATGTGTATAAACATTTGCTCTACCAAATGTCACTGCGCTCAAATGGTTAAATCGCGAGAAAAATCTATTTAAATATTTCAACTTCGCTTGGCCGCCATGTTCGTTTTGTAATTAACAGGTTTTTGAAAGTCACATAGGTGAACTTCTAGTAGTGCCCTTTAGCGCCGGGGGCGTGATGGCACAGCGGTCAATTTGTTTCCCTCTCACCACGGCGAACCGGGTTCAATTCCCGGTCAATGCATGTGCGATTTTCCAAGTGAAATGGCATGTCCTGTAGTTCGGATTCCACGTAAAAATTGAGGTTTCGTGAGTCATGATCGTGAGATTAACGGTCACCTTAAACTACAAACTCCCTTCCTTCCATTATCACCGCACAAAATTTCAGGGTGATATCAGTAATAGTTTCGGAGATATAGAATGCCGGTGAAATATTTCGCGCAGCCGCCATGTTGGATTGGTGAGATGAATTAAAATTTTAAGGGCACGGTCGGGGTCGGATGAAATAGTACTATGAACGCACCGAGTTTCATTGAAATTGCTCCAGCCGTTTAGATTTTATTAGGGACACACACACACACACACAAACACACGGACAAAAGGTGACCTCATAAGCCTATTTGTTCATAAATGAATATAGGCTAAATATTTGATTGCCGACGTAGCCATCCCGAGTGAGATGTTTTCAACACTACCTTCAGAAAAATACCTTTAGGTAGCATGTTTAGAGTACAGGGGCACTCATCTCCAAACTACGGTTCTCTTAAAAATAGCATACAGTATACACACTCGCCTACTGACACCACAATAAGATAAATTTCACTCACAGTCAAGTACAAGGGGTGAAGCTTACACCTGTTCCCAAATAAAGCAACAACAATAAAAAATAATAATGCTATTGATCTTACGTCCCTTTTAACTACTATGGCTTTTAGAGACGCCGCGCTGGGGTGCCGGAATTTTGCCCCGAAGGGGATCTTTAACGTGCCAGTAAATCTACTGACACGGCTCCCTCGCATTTGCGCAACCTCAAATGCCAGCTGACTGCGCCAAGATAAGAACCTGCAACCTTGAGCCCAGCAAGCGAGAACGTTACCTCTGAGCCACATAGCCAAACAACAACATTAACAACAACGCCAGTTATTGAATATAAGAAGGCTAATTTTCCTCTATTTAAGAGTAGCCTTAATATACAGTACAAACTCAAAAGTATTCATAGGTTGGTTCGACAACAATTATTTACGTCACAGGTAGGCTACAAAAGAATGCTCACTGGCCTGGAAAAAGAAATCATCCTTTGAAAAACGCCGATCTTCGCATACCATTCTTCGAAATCGGTAGGTTGACACGATGCACTCAACTTCATTCTTTTGCTGTCTTACATTTAGGAAAATAATAAGACGAAATAACACTGAATTTAATAGATGGTGCTTCGATAATGTACTTAGGACTGAGACAAGTATCTGTTATAATTAATAATGTTTTATTTCGCACTATGTGCATGAATAAGGTCTCTATGTTAACAGTTACAAATCAGCTGGTACAAACTTCAATATTGTTACGTGCCACCCCCTAGTGGCACCTTTGTTAACTGGATTACGATGGGCGAAAAGCACAAACACAATTGTTCATTTAACGAAATATAATTTATTACAGGCCTACGAACATACACAGTGCACACACATACACACACACTGAGTCTAACTTCAGGAAACACTACTGGTCACTATTAGTTTCCACATTTACCCTCACACCACTGTCCTCGCTATTTGTGTTCTCTCTGTCCGTGAGGCTTTACAGTGTTCCAGCTTACACTCACACGTACAGTCTACACAGGTACTCTACAGCCTTGCCCCTGCCACGTCACTTACTTCCAGAGTCCACTTGCTGCTCCTTGTGCGCTCTTGCTCGTCCCGTGTCGATCCCACGACCACGTATTCCACGAAGCACCGCGACACCTCCAAGCACTCACAGTCCTGACTCAAAGTTGTACCCTGGCAGCCAGGCTTCACTCTGTTACCGTAGACGTTCAGTAATAATCGCTGTACTGCTCCGTACGCACTCACTCGACCACACTTCAGTACACACTAGCACTGACCAATACTGTCCAATACACACTGCAATACACACTGCCTCCTCGCCACGGCTCGCTGGTTTATATGGGATCAGTCCCTGGTCTGGAAAGTTCGAATGTCACAACCCATTGCCGCATTGAGTCTGTTCTGGTTGGTTCCACATCCAGAATTTTCGCGTATTCTCTGGCCCGCCCGCGATGACTCACAGATGTCCCGCTATCGTGTCTGCCAGTGGGAGGGGCCGGGAGGATGTGGTAACTTTCTCTCTCCGGCTGATGGTTCAGCCCAAGGCCAACGAGACAGCTGCTTTGGTCTGTCACACTGTCGCTCACCCGAAAGTCTCCTGCCGGTTCGCGGCGGTTCGTAACACTGCTCCCCTCTTTAAAGCAACTCGCCTCGAGTTGTTCGTCGTAAAAGCTGTCCGAGGTCCGAAGGGGTGGCATCGACGGCGCTGACAAGCCCCTGTTTTGGCTGGCCCTGGCCCTCACTCGCTTTTTTAACCGTGAGGCTGTTCCTTGCCGACAGCTGCTCATTAGATGGCCCCTTTTACACTGTAGCCAACAGGTGGCTTTCCTACTGCAACGGCGATGGTTTACGCCGCTTTGGTGGAGGGTAGCCAACCTCCACTGCCTCTTCGTCTCCGGCGGCGTCACTCCTCCTCGGTGGCGTTACCCATGTTGTCCTCCTCGTCGCCGCCATTCCCAACGCGATGGTCTTTACCTGCCGCGGGTAGCGCCTTCTACTGAGCATCGAATACTCATGTACCATGGCGTCGCGATGCCCATCCACGAAGATGTACGCCGCCTCTCGGTGCACGTGCTCGGGAGGCGAGCCAGCCAGTGCGAGCTCTTCAATTGACTTACTCGCGCGCCCGTTCCTCCCTTCTAGCCGTAGATGGTACATGGCAGGTAGCTGGTAGTCCCCACAATGCTCCTCCAGCGTCGCGACGATCCCGTTGTACCCAGTCCCCGTCCGGACGTCGTGTAGCACCTCCGTCATGCGATGACCTGTGATGAGCTGAACGGCTCCGTCCTCCAGCGTGCACCTGGCATGGTTCGCCACAGTATCGAATCCGGTCCCGAAGATCTGCCATGATGAAGCCTCATCGACGTGCGACGTCCTCATACTCGTGACGCTGTTCCTGCCATCAGAGCTGCTAAGCCTTGGCCCGATTTCCATGCCCGTGGCGCTTCCCAGTGGCTCGTCCCTGACTCGCTGAGCATTCCGAACTCCGGACTCCACGAACTGTTTGTCATGGCCATCAGCGTCCTCGGCCGCCCCACTTTCCATATCATCTCCAAGCTTGTTATACTCCGGTCTTGATTTCAGGTCATATTTCAGCTCGTCCTGACTAGTTCCATGCTCCATTTTCTTTTCAGAATTTTCGGAACTTTCCCCAATTTTCTTTTCCAAATTTTCCGAATATATCACCATTTTCTTTCCCAAGTTTTCAAAATGTTCCGTCATTTTCTTACCCACTTTTTCGAAATGTTCTGTCATTTTCTTTTCCACATCCTCTATCTTGGAAGTTAACTTTTCTAGCAGGAGTTGTATTTGCGCATCCATTTTATTTGTCTGACTTGTGACGGGCATGCACTCGCAGGAGAATAATGAACTGTGATACAAAGACCTGCACGATTTTGAACCTAGGACCTTCAGGTGTTGTGCTTGCTTGGGTTCGTAATCCCACTTCTGACACCAGTTGTTACGTGCCACCCCCTAGTGGCACCTTTGTTAACTGGATTACGATGGGCGAAAGGCACAAACACAATAGTTCCTTTAACGAAATATAATTTATTACAGGCCTACGAACATACACAGTGCACACACATACACACACACTGAGTCTAACTTCAGGAAACACTACTGGTCACTATTAGTTTCCACATTTACCCTCACACCACTGTCCTCGCTATTTGTGTTCTCTCTGTCCGTGAGGCGTTACAGTGTTCCAGCTTACACTCACACGTACAGTCTACACAGGTACTCTACAGCCTTGCCCCTGCCACTTCACTTACTTCCAGAGTCCACTTGCTGCTCCTTGTGCGCTCTTGCTCGTCCCGAGTCGATCCCACGACCACGTATTCCACGAAGCACCGCGACACCTCCAAGCACTCACAGTCCTGACTCAAAGTTGCACCCTGGCAGCCAGGCTTCACTCTGTTACCGTAGACGTTCTGTAATAATCGCTGTACTGCTCCGTACGCACTCACTCGACCACACTTCAGTACACACTAGCACTGACCAATACTGTCCAATACACACTGCAATACACACTGCCTCCACGCCACGGCTCGCTGGTTTATATGGGATCAGTCCCTGGTCTGGAAAGTTCGAATGTCACAACCCATTGCCGCATTGAGTCTGTTCTGGTTGGTTCCACATCCAGAATTTTCGCGTATTCTCAGGCCCGCCCGCGATGACTCACAGATGTCCCGCTATCGTGTCTGCCAGTGGGAGGGGCCGGGAGGATGTGGTAACTTTCTCTCTCCGGCTGATGGTTCAGCCCAAGGCCAACGAGACAGCTGCTTTGGTCTGTCACACTGTCGCTCACCCGAAAGTCTCCTGCCGGTTCGCGGCGGTTCGTAACAATATTATTATCCTACTCTCGCACTCTTTCGCGTGATAACGATCATATGGGATTCCACATAGTGTACACATGCTGCTATGCATAGGGCTTTCTCAGGTAGGTGGCTTTGATTTTTTCTATGTCAGCAGAGATAATTTCCTCACCATAATAATAACAATAATAATAATAATATCGTATGGCCTCGGGTGCCAGGTGCAAGCTTTGTAATTTGACACCCAGAGGGTAGCATGCATGTCGAATTTCGTTGTTCCTTGAATCACTATGAAAGTCAAGGAGGTCAGATGTCTTCTAAGCTCCTTGAACACTATAGCGCTTTCTAGTAGAGAAATGAGGAACTTTGTGTTGGCGGAAACTCCCGAGATTAATTTTGCCATTATGAACACGGCCTACTGAATTCAAATGGGTTCTTTAACATGCCAACATCGTATGACATGCGTGCCGTATTTTTGCCGCCTTTCAAAAATCACTTATCACGGCCAGGAGCAAACCTGCAATCTTGGGGTTAGTAGACCGACACGCTATCCACTCACCCACCGTGGCAAGCTATTTCCTCACTGATTTCCAAAACATGATGTCCGAAATTTCGTCAAGCTTCCGTTCTGTTAAAAATGTCGGCCTACTAGTCCGTGGTGCATCATGTACCGCACCTGTTGTCTGGAATTTCCAAATTAAATCGCTTACAGAGTCACGATGTGGACACCTCGAAGCAGGGAAACGCAAACTAAATTGCCACCTCACATGCTCCGTACAGTTTCCACTAGCACGGAAAACCTCTTCTACTAAAACACACGCCCTTCAGTAGTCTGCATTCCCACCAGACTCAGCTTACACAGGAACTTGACAAGAACACAACTTACAGCGTCAACAGGGCCGGATTTATCGTAAGGCAAAATAAGCACGTGCCTAGGGGCGCCGCAGTCCAAGGGGCGCCGCAATGCGCCCCTTCGGTTAGGCAACCGGCAATGATCTGTACTGGAGGCGCCCCGAAGGGCACCGCCGTGAGCCGCCCTCTTTGATACGGCTTTAAATGTGCTAAGTTAGGATTATAGCAGTATATATGCTAAAATATTGACAAATGAGCAGAGACATTTAGAAATATTATCGTGTCTTTGTCGCATGCCCTTCCACTTCGCTCTTCGTTAGGCCGCTCGACGCCCTTTCGTCCCGACAAGTGTGAGAGGGACGGGGAGGCGGGCGCGCGCTGTTGTTGGTTTGCTTGCATTGTAGTAGCATCGTAGTGCCCCCTTGCCTGTGCTGTGTGCGAGTTCGAGCTTGCGTTGTGTTGTGATGTGATCTGCAAGTAAATGTTTTAAACTTCTTCTTCTTCTGTGGTGTTCAATCCGAAGATTGGTTTGTAGCAGCTTTCCATGAACTCCGGTCTGTGGCTAGTCTCTTCATGTCCAAGTAATTACCACAACCTTTGTCGTGAATGATTTGTTTTATGTATCCCAGCCGTGGTCTACCTCTACAGTTCTTTCCTTCCACATTGCCCTCCAGTATTTTGTGCAGAAGACGTTCATGCCTCAAGATATGTCCAATCCAATTGTCTCTTCGGTGAGTAAGCATATTCCATAAACATGGCTTCTCTCCAATCCTCTTCAGCGTTCCTTCATTACTGATTTTGTCCACCCATGGAATTTTTTGTATTTTCCTGTAGCACCACATTTCAAAGGCTACTATTCGTTTCTTATCAGCCAAGCTAAGAGTCCAGGTTTCACTACCATACAACAGTACGCTCCACACATTGAACCACTTTTCAGAATTTATTGTAATTATTATTATTATCATCATGATTATTATTATTATTGTCATGTGTTGTGACATCTCTATATTACGCCTCGAGAGTTTAAAAGTGCGCAGTTTGTGTGTATGTATCTCTCTGTCTAACGTTGTGCAACCCCTGGCTACATACTGCCTTGTTCTCTCGTATTGGCTAGTGTTGTTGCTACCTTGCATTTTGTTGTGCAATTCGTTCTGCCATTGGCTCTGACAATATTTGACGCGAGTTTGGGGCCACTCCCAAACTACGCATTTGATTTTTCTGAGAGGCTTCTCTCCCCTCTGGGGGGACAGAAGCTAAGTCAGTCTTAGACGCGCCGAGATGTAAGGCGAACGTGTGCATTCGGGCAGAGGCCCACCCTCATGGCGCAGCGGAATGTGAGTACGGCTCAATGTATTTCTATCTAACGCAATGTAATTGTTTTTGTTAAACGTTCCTTCTTTTGCTTAATTCTCTTTCCTTTTCAAGATGTTATTGTTAGTATTTTAATCCTTGAACCAGATCTCCGGGACCTTGCGTAATGTCATACGGCGGAGTTCTTTTTGTTGCTTTTGTTATGTGCCCTTCTCACAGTTTTATTATTTTGGTTAATACCTGTAAGATTCGAAAGTATTGCGTTTCTGCGTCTTGGCTTATGTATATTTTCCTGTCGGGCCTTGGTGCTCGTCTTTTGCGTCGGTGTCTCTTTTGTACCACAAATGTTTCATTTGATTGGTAGCAATTGGACCTTTGTTTGCGGACAGTATGTGTGAGGTAACGGGACTTATGTCCAACGTCCCACTAATACGTGTCCCCTTTGTTTATAGAATATATGTGACGGTGGTTAACTGGGATTTTCTCCAGCTCCGATGTCATATTATTCTTTTTTTTATATGTCGTGTTGTTGCGGCATTATGTTGGAGTATAAGCCTGTTTTTTTTATAGCGTGCTTTCGATTTTTACCGGTCTCTTTCGTCCCAAGTCAATTGTAATGTAATGTATCTCCGTATATCTCATTTTCCTTTTGTTTGTTTTTATCTTTCGATTTTCGCCGTATTACATAACTTAATGATATTCCCCCTTTTCTTCCCCTTCTTCCTACCTCCGTGAAATCTCTCTTCCCTTTGTTTTACTCCCCTCACTCCTCCCCCATCCCTCAGGTATGTTTACAATAACATCATGAAAAGCTTCGCGTCTTAGCAGTTCGAATTTTGACTTTTTGCAAGTTTGTCGTTTCTCTCTAACTTTTGTAAGTTTCGTTTTATTTTCTTTCAAGTTTGTATCTTTTCGTTAGATTCATGTTGTTGAGCGGTACTCAGGTTCTGTCGTGCTTTTTAGTTTTTTTTTAGTTTTTGAATTCTTTATTCTTGGTATTGGGTTTCTTTTGTATTATTGATCTTGTCTTAGCTTGCCTTTTTTCTTTGTTTTAAATAATTTGTTTATTTCGTGTACACGCTCTTTCTTTTATCCTCAATACATTTTTATATTTTAAGTAATATAGCTCCCTTGTCTTTTCATTTCTTATATTTAAGTTCCCCTTCCTTATCCTTATCCTTATCTCGATTTCGTCAATCTTGTCTTTGTGACGTAACAAAGGCACGATTAACACGCCTCTGGGATTTGTTTAATTAATTTTATGGGAATCTCATTTTTGCACTTTTGATTGTTGCATTAAGCAATTATTTGTTTGCATTTGGTTTTTTTGGAAATCATCTTTTGCTCGCTCCGAAAACCTTGGGCCCAGCACCGGGTCGAGCAAGACGTCTTTTCCCCATCCATTTGCGACCTGGTTGATTTTATCTTCCTCTGCTACTCTGACGCGCATTATTATTATTATTACCCAGACCTTGATCGGCGCAATGGTAGCAGAGCATGGTTGCGTGCGAAATCGTTCCCTCCTCTCCTCTCTCAAGTTATTAACCTTTTATTATTTTTCTCTTCATTTACATTGTATTAAAATTTGTTTTTCTTTGAGTTTAAGGAATTCAGTGAATTGTTTTTTCCCCACCCCTGAAGAAAGGGTGAAGTTACTTTCTGTGTGAACTACGGGCATCCAGGAAACCCATCTCCAAGGAAAGGTGGTTTTGTCCCTCAAGTAAACAAGACATCCAAAAGACCCAGCTTCGAGGTGAACAGTGGCAACATATCAGTGAGTACATCGCATCGCTGGAACACGACACGTCACGGTATTGTAACCTACTTTTATGTATTTGCTTCCTCTAGTAGACATTTGTTTAGTTAACGGTGATTTTAAGGCGACAGGAAATTTTGTTTGCTTTCTCTTCTTTTTCATTTCGTCAGTGTTGTGGACGTTTTTATTTTACTTTCTGTGAAGTAGAAAACGCATTTCTCTCAAGGGTTTGAGTCCTTACCTTTGTTGTTAATAGTCGCTTTGTTAACTGTGATATTTCTCAGAACTCACCTCACCCCTTCACACGTCTCAGTCTGGAACAGCTGCTGACAGGTTTCTTGTCATTACCGTACAGCCTAAAACCCCCGCCCCTCTTTCTCCGAAGTTTTCCCCGGCCCACTTATGGGAACCGTCTCTTTAAATCCTACGGTCACCCCGACCCCCCCCCCCCCCCCCCTTGAGCCTCGCGTAATTATACTAACGTTTGATGTTAGTAAAGTGTTTGTTGTCTCAGTTATGAATGGTCTGTTGAGCTATTATGTGTGTTATGATTGGGAGTTAAGTTTGTTTCATAATTAGGGAGGGTGATTGTTTTATTTTTGTCAGGGGATTTCAATGTAGGTTTTCATTTAAAATTGTTTATATACGGTAAGCTTGATGTTACTATATGTTCAGTATGGCAGTGTGTATTTCGTTGGGAAACCTGCTAGGTGAGGTCTCCGTCGGAATTAGGGTTTGGGACCTGTCCCACGGCTTCGACGCCCACTTAGGATGTACATAGATTCTACACGATTCGTCAATCTTTAGTATGGGATGAAGTTTGTCACGATGACCTGTAGTCCGTTATTTGAGTTTCCATGGTGTTCCAACGACTCATATTAGCATTCTGATGCAATGGGGAAATTTTGATTTGTTTATGGGAAGGAGTATGTATGTAGTGTTGTTGTTGTTGGTTGTATTTTGAGATGAATGTGTGAGTCAATGAGTTTAATGAATTTTTATCAACAGTTATTTGTGGGTGGTTTCAAATTTAGTTCAATTTTGATTTTATACCCTATTCAATTTAAACTATATATATATTAAGTACGAACTATTTATTCGTTTTTATTGGCAAACCAAATATACGATAAGTATTACTCAGAGATACCAACCATTTTAGGTCTACGGCATCCTTGGTATGGGACATTGATGTTCGTGTGAACTACTCTGGCGTGCATTACCCAATTTTCTTATATTTGTATGGGATAGGCCATACCCTCTATGTCTTTATTTTTTTTTTATGCGGTACCTCTGAGGTCTACGGCCCGTATATTGACGCTGTAACCATTTTATTTTTGTGGGTTGGTAATATTTATTATTGGGTTTCGAGTTTGATTGATTGTATGTCTGGTCTTGATTGGTTTTATGCGAGGTTCCAGTCTGTTCCTTTTATTTGGAAGGTATTTTGTAACGTAATTATTTGGATTTTCGTTCTCTGTCCGGAATGGTATTTTTTGTTTCGACAGCTACTTTGAGTTATTATTCCTTTTCATTTGTTAGTATCTAATGTCTTTTGATGAATGTTATTAGTACATTTTTCCCCTTTACTCCTACTATGTATCTAGTTAGGCAGGAGACACCCGTGGCCGCCTGAGTTACACGGAGGATTTCGAAAGATGTGTTGAACTATACTTCTGCCTAAGGCAATTTCCGGTACCTGCCTGCTTTTGTTGTAGGGAGCCGGCCGGCCCATTGTCCGAGCTGCAGACACGACTTGCTATTGTTCGACAACGCCTGAGATGGTCTGTTGACTTACATTCTTTTCTTGTAGTGACAGTGATTTGTTTATTGATATAGTTGTTTACTATTTATCGTAACTTCTGTTTTACGTTTTTGTGATATCATGTTTTTATAAATCATTTCAATCTAATGTTTTCTCTAAGATAATGTGTATTATTTTCCTGTATCTGTCATATATTTGGAGAGTGTTTCCGGTAGCGATAGCTAGTCTCCAAGTACCTGAGAAGTGGCCGGTGTATCCTTTAGACCCCGTTCACGGCTCGTTTTCTCTTCTTTCATTTGGTCTGACGACCCTGCCTATTCATACTTTTACTTTCCAGCTGGCAGAATGAATCTACTTTCCCTCTTACGCAGCTTATGTAACCCCAAATATTTCCCCTGACGCAAGCCTTATTTTGTATACAGGGTGCTCCCCTTTATATTTTTTTTGTGATCATGATTTAACCTTTTTCTTTCTTTTATTATTAGAAAATTGGCTGATTTCCAGAAGGTCGCCATTAAGAAGACTTCGCTTTCTCCACGTCATCTGGCAGAGTCTAGCTCAAGATTGACCGTTTTATTATCATTATTTTCTTTTTGGTACATCCATTTTTAATATGTGTGACGTATTGACGTGCAGTAGAGGTAGGATCCGCCTTTATTTCACGCCTGTACTGATCCTTATATAATTTGAATTTTTGTTGTTTTAATTTCATCTTAAAGTTTTTTTTCTTTCGTACCAAAAAGGAATAATTTTCCTCATCAGTGAACATCTTCGTGAATACGTGTGTATGAAAATATATGTGTGTTTGAGAAAAGAGACTTGCGTTTCGTCAAGCCTTTTATGCAAGTTATGACGTTTAAAGAACTTTTAATTAAGCTGCGTCATATGAATAAGAGAAATGTGAGAACATTTTATTATGTCTTTATTTTCATGTATGTATCTAGTGTACATGATGTAATTTTCTTTCCTTCACCCTGTTCAAATGTATCTAATCGAAGAATGTTATTTTATATAATTTTGTTATGAAAAAGAAAAAAATTCTTTTATGCCTTTGTTATGTAAAAGAATTTTTTTTGGAGAAAGCGGTGGAATTTGAACCACTTTTCAGAATTTATTGTAATTATTATTATTATCATCATGATTATTATTATTATTGTCATGTGTTGTGACATCTCTATATTACGCCTCGAGAGTTTAAAAGTGCGCAGTTTGTGTGTATGTATCTCTCTGTCTAACGTTGTGCAACCCCTGGCTACATACTGCCTTGTTCTCTCGTATTGGCTAGTGTTGTTGCTACCTTGCATTTTGTTGTGCAATTCGTTCTGCCATTGGCTCTGACAATATTTGACGCGAGTTTGGGGCCACTCCCAAACTACGCATTTGATTTTTCTGAGAGGCTTCTCTCCCCTCTGGGGGGACAGAAGCTAAGTCAGTCTTAGACGCGCCGAGATGTAAGGCGAACGTGTGCATTCGGGCAGAGGCCCACCCTCATGGCGCAGCGGAATGTGAGTACGGCTCAATGTATTTCTATCTAACGCAATGTAATTGTTTTTGTTAAACGTTCCTTCTTTTGCTTAATTCTCTTTCCTTTTCAAGATGTTATTGTTAGTATTTTAATCCTTGAACCAGATCTCCGGGACCTTGCGTAATGTCATACGGCGGAGTTCTTTTTGTTGCTTTTGTTATGTGCCCTTCTCACAGTTTTATTATTTTGGTTAATACCTGTAAGATTCGAAAGTATTGCGTTTCTGCGTCTTGGCTTATGTATATTTTCCTGTCGGGCCTTGGTGCTCGTCTTTTGCGTCGGTGTCTCTTTTGTACCACAAATGTTTCATTTGATTGGTAGCAATTGGACCTTTGTTTGCGGACAGTATGTGTGAGGTAACGGGACTTATGTCCAACGTCCCACTAATACGTGTCCCCTTTGTTTATAGAATATATGTGACGGTGGTTAACTGGGATTTTCTCCAGCTCCGATGTCATATTATTCTTTTTTTTATATGTCGTGTTGTTGCGGCATTATGTTGGAGTATAAGCCTGTTTTTTTTATAGCGTGCTTTCGATTTTTACCGGTCTCTTTCGTCCCAAGTCAATTGTAATGTAATGTATCTCCGTATATCTCATTTTCCTTTTGTTTGTTTTTATCTTTCGATTTTCGCCGTATTACATAACTTAATGATATTCCCCCTTTTCTTCCCCTTCTTCCTACCTCCGTGAAATCTCTCTTCCCTTTGTTTTACTCCCCTCACTCCTCCCCCATCCCTCAGGTATGTTTACAATAACATCATGAAAAGCTTCGCGTCTTAGCAGTTCGAATTTTGACTTTTTGCAAGTTTGTCGTTTCTCTCTAACTTTTGTAAGTTTCGTTTTATTTTCTTTCAAGTTTGTATCTTTTCGTTAGATTCATGTTGTTGAGCGGTACTCAGGTTCTGTCGTGCTTTTTAGTTTTTTTTTAGTTTTTGAATTCTTTATTCTTGGTATTGGGTTTCTTTTGTATTATTGATCTTGTCTTAGCTTGCCTTTTTTCTTTGTTTTAAATAATTTGTTTATTTCGTGTACACGCTCTTTCTTTTATCCTCAATACATTTTTATATTTTAAGTAATATAGCTCCCTTGTCTTTTCATTTCTTATATTTAAGTTCCCCTTCCTTATCCTTATCCTTATCTCGATTTCGTCAATCTTGTCTTTGTGACGTAACAAAGGCACGATTAACACGCCTCTGGGATTTGTTTAATTAATTTTATGGGAATCTCATTTTTGCACTTTTGATTGTTGCATTAAGCAATTATTTGTTTGCATTTGGTTTTTTTGGAAATCATCTTTTGCTCGCTCCGAAAACCTTGGGCCCAGCACCGGGTCGAGCAAGACGTCTTTTCCCCATCCATTTGCGACCTGGTTGATTTTATCTTCCTCTGCTACTCTGACGCGCATTATTATTATTATTACCCAGACCTTGATCGGCGCAACATATATCTTCACAAGACGTTTCCTGAGGCTCATACTAATGTTTTTGCATGTAAAGAGCTTTCCTTTCTTGTTGAATGCTATTTTGGCTTGGTTGATGCGGCTGACTATTTCTCTTCTACTTCTTCCATCTGCTGTTATTTTGCTACCAATGTAAGTGAACTCCTGTACATTTGTCAGCTTTTCTCCTTTTAAAGTACAACGAGGAGGTTCATACTGCCGGCTACAGAGAAGAACTTTGGTTTTCATTTTGTTGATCTTCATGTTATATTTGTTACAGGTGGATTCCATTTCTGCTAATGCATAATTCAGATCATCTTCGTTTTCTGCCAGGACTGCGATATCATCCGCAAAGCGAAGCATGGTAATTCTTTCTCCTTGAATCTTGAGACCTCCAGTCATTGGCAAATTATCATTTACTTCATCTATTGCTTTTTGGATGTATGCATTAAAAAGAATTGGTGAGAGCGAACAACCTTGCCGAACTCCTTGCTTAATGTTGGCCTCTGTTGTGGAATCTCCACATCGTATAACGGCTATCTCGTCATAGTTTTAAACTATGGGCAGCAAAAAGTTGTCTGGTTACCAAAACCGTGTCCGCAAAGCTGAAGAGGATAAGAAAGCCGAGGTTACACTATCAAAATGTCGAAAAATAAATGAGATGTTTAGTGCGCGTGTGAATCCTACACCTCCAACGACAAATTCGGATAACAATAACAATTCTTCCTCTGCGGTTCACGACATTGACTGCGATGGAGTTCAGCAACTTGAGGTAAGCTACCGTACACGAATTACTTTACGCAAATTAGGCCTTTCACAATAGGCGATTCCTTGATACACTGTTGCACAAAGTGACATACGTAAAAACTCAGACTGGCCTCAAAACCGTACCGTGCCTGCAGAGTATATTAAAAGTTGTTCTTTTTAAATTTACTATGTTTGAAGTGCTCTAATTAATACGGGATTTTCCTTTTCAGCTCCAACAAGCCAAAATGAATGAAAAAGAGAATGAAAATTCTAGGCCTACATTTAATTCAAATGACACCTTATGGGGAGAATGCAACAAAAATTTAAATTTGCCTCAGCGGACAAACAAAATGTTACGGCCAATGGTGAACCAAAATAAAGGTTTCTAGGATTTATGGCGAGCATCTTTTTGATGCAGTAAAGGCTAAGTTGGAATATCTGGATTTGAAAGTGGAGGATTTTCGAGGCCAATCTTACGATAACGCAAGTAATATATCCGGCGAATATTCTGGGTTGCAAGCTCGAATAACGGCCTTGAATCCCTTAGCTCTCTATGCACCATGCTCACCCCATTCACTAAATTTGGTTGGAACTCATGCCGCTGAATCTTGTTCAGAATCTGTAAGGTATTTTTAACTGTACAACTTTTTTACTGCTTCGACCTACCGATGTAAAATTTTAAAGAACTTTATCGCGCGCGTACTAAAAAGCCCATCAGTGACTCGGTGGTCGGCACGATATGACGCTTGTCAAGCTCTAAGGGAAGGCTGGTGTCGCGTCGTGGCAGCTCTTGAGAGTATTCACGGAGACAGAAATCAAAAGGCAAAAACTCGAAGTGAAGCCAAAGGCATCTTAAGCAATATCCTACAATTATAAACTGTTTTCCTAGTTGTTTTTTGGAGTACCATTCTAAAAAGATTTAATACTGTCAGCCAGAATCTCCAAAAAGTTAGTACAAATTTGAGCACTGTGGTAGAATGCTACGCTTCGTTAGCGGAATTTGTGCAAAGTTTAAGGGATAATTTCGATGTCTATGAGAAAGAAGCCAAAGAATTAAGCGGTATTGCTCAATATTCCTACGACCTAAAGAGAAGACCGGAACGAAAGACTAGGAATGATGAGACAAAGCAAGGAGAATATGCACCGTCAGAAGGTTCAGAAAATTTTCGCGTCAATGTATTTTATTTAATTGTGGATGTAATAAGTGCTGAGCTTAAGAGGCGAAGTGAGGCTTACAAATTCCTCCATAAGAGATTTTATTTTCTAGAAAACCTGTTAGACCTAAATGGACCAATGATAAAAAAAATTCGCTGACGATCTCTCAGAAATGTATGTGGATGATTTACAAAGTACAATGGCTGACGAGTGCTTGTGGTTAGGATCTGTCAATGCGAGACCTCCTTTTTCGGGAAGGACTAGAAGTGAAGCTTCTAGTCTAATAAGAAAATGAACTTTACTAAGTAGGAACAGATTGAACATTGATGAGTAAATAGGAATGGAAACAGTTTGCCAATAACAGTGGTATTTTATTCAAAAACCAACTTTAAAAAGATTAACAATAAATAAATATATAAACATGTAATGGAAATGTGACCTTTGACAGGCCAACAACAAGCGAACAAGATTTCATAAGTTTGAAAAGGATTAACAATAAATATATAAATATGTAAGGGAAATGTGACCTTTGACAGGCCAACAACAAGCGAACAAGATTTCATAAGTTTGAAATGCCAAGAACCCTGAGAATAAGTAACCACTTTGTGGCCAGTTAGTCTGAAGTAGAACTATGCAGGGTAAAATAGTGAGTAACTATAGTGCTCAAATGAAGGCTTAAAATTTAGCCTAGGACTGCACACAGAGAGTAAGCTAGTTTATTTACAGAAAAATCAATATTTACATGCCAGTAGGGATAGCATCCCACTAGTTGCCTGATAGTTACAAGGCGAGGTTGTTTACAATTGAAATGGGAGCATTCCCAAGAACACTTTGATAGATTAAATGAAGAACAAGCCATTCACTTCGTCAGATAGGTGAACTGGTGTTAAGCCCAATAGTTTGTACAAAAATAGAGAAAAGAATGATTTGTTTTGAAGGAAAGTTAACATGCGAAAGAGAGAGAACAGCCGTTTTCTCATAGCCTACAATTTAAAGGCATAATACATGCTTAAACCACTTAATAGAAAGAAATAAGTTGAGTTTGGCATAGTTTGACAAGTTGTTTAAGTCAGGTAACATAACCCTAAAAAGAAAGATATATTTTTAAGGTTTAGAAATTTTTGAGGTTATAATAAACACTTAGCTTGTTGGCGTTGGTGTAGAGGAATTTCCACATAATATAAATAGAGGAAGAGCGTGTTGATCACTTTTTTCCGTCTTTGAAATGTTGAAGACTTCGTGCCCAGCACAAAACTGACGTAGGCCAATCATCGATGTAAACTTAGATAGACTTTGTAGAACTCGGTTTTGATCACTTTTTTCCTTCTTGGAAATGTTGAAGACTTCGTGCCCAGCACAGAAGAAAATTTGTTCATCGTTTTTTGCTCACGACAAACTGACGTAGGCCAAGTATCGATGTTAACTTATATAGATTTCGTAGATTTTAGAATGCACTG
Organism: Meconema thalassinum; assembly: GCA_946902985.2. Lineage (NCBI taxonomy): Eukaryota > Metazoa > Arthropoda > Insecta > Orthoptera > Tettigoniidae > Meconema > Meconema thalassinum. Next base: position 396,915,860 of record OX336394.1, on the reverse strand, counting down.
CTGGTTTGACTAGAAGCATTTTGCGATGTATTAGCACACAGCGTTGAGACACATTCAAGCGTTGTGCAAACAGCGTGAAGACAGCTGACGACGAGTGACTGGCATTGTGACTTGCTGGAGACAGACGAGACAGACAGTTGATGTAGGCCAGGGCAGGCTATATACCGGAGATCACGCGGAATGCGTGATGCGGACAGGTGGCGTCGGCCAATCCGAGAGCATGGAAAATTCTCGAAAACTGCTGAGGCCAATCAGAACAAGGGGCCAACTGAAAATGAACCTCGTGACCAACATTAGTTCCGGAAATCATTACAGTGTCATGGAACACGTGCTAGCAAGAACAGATTGAAGAAAAATGGAATGACATGACAGGTGAGAGGTTATGTTATAATAAAAATAAGTGAACTTTGTAAATTTCACTGAAAAGTGAACAGCTTGCATTTAAAGGAACATTTAAAAAAATGCAGATTTTAAAGGTAGGTCAGCCTCTGAGCTCAGCCCTTTCCTTCATGAAAAAGATTTACACGATATGTACCCGAACGTAAACATTGCTTTACGGATACTTCTCACCATTCCAGTGACCAATTGTTCTGGAGCAAGATCATTTTCGGTACTGAATCGCGTCAAGAACTATTTGCGGTCAGTCACTAAAGAAGAAAGGTTAAACTCTATTGCACTCCTAGCGATTGAAAAAGATATGACGATAAACTTGAACTGCGGTGCCATAATTAATGAATTTTCCGAAAAGAAGGCAAGAAGGAAACTTTTGAAGTAGTTCTCGTTTGTTCTTGAGGCAGGCCCTGTTATCTCTTCATTCATGTTTTTAATCTGCACTTTAATTTCTCTAAAAGATATTCCAGGAAGATATGCAGTTGGCCTTATTTGTATTTTAGAGGCGCTTTGTTCAATTTAAAATGTCGTTCGTACCACTGCTCAAAACTATAGGATCATTAGCACTAAATCAAACAATGGCCAAGCAGGGGTTGGCCTCATATTGAGTAGGAAACTTGGACAGCGGGTGGAATATTATGAGCAATATAGTGAACGGATTATTGTAGCAAAAATAAATACTAAACCTACCTGCACCACAGTGGTACAAGTCTATATGCCTACCAGTCAAGCTGATGATGAGGATGTTGAAAAGGTCTACGATGAAATAGACGAAATTCTGAGGTATATCAAGGGTGATGAAAATGTTATAGTAATGGGAGATTGGAATGCTGTGGTAGGAAAAGGGAGAGAAGGGAAGATAGTAGGAGATTTCGGATTAGGTGAAAGGAATGATCGAGGAAGCAGGCTGGTAGAATTCTGCACTGAGCATGAGTTGGTCATAGCTAACACCTTATTCAATAACCACAATAGAAGAATATACACATGGATGAGACCAGGAGATACAGGGCGTTACCAAATCGACTTCATTATGGTCAAGCAGAGGTTTCGAAACCAGATTTTGGATTGTAAAACATATCCTGGTGCTGACATAAACTCTGACCACAATCTGGTTGTAATGAAATGCAGATTAAAGTTGAAGAAACTGAAGAAAAGTCAAAAGCCAAAAAGGTGGGCAATAGACAGACTGAAAGAGAAGGATGTAAACGAAAGATTCAAGAAGAGTATTAAGGAAGGACTAATGAAAAACCCTAAACAAACTTCAATTGCAGACGAATGGGCACTTTTGAGGAATGAAATAACAAAATCCGCAGAAGAAAACATTGGTAGGAAAGAGAGAATAGGTAGAAAACCGTGGATCACTCAGGATATACTCGAATTGATGGATGAAAGGCGGAAGCACAAGAATGTAAGAGATGAAAAGGGGAAAGCAGAATACAGACGTCTGAGAAATGAGGTTAACAAGAAGTGCAAGGAAGCGAAAGAAGAATGGTTGAAAGAGAAATGTGCTGGTATAGAAAATTGTCTGAAATTAGGAAAAGTAGACACAGCTTATCGAAGGATTAAGAATACTTTTGGGGAAAAGAAGACTAAGTGCTGTAATATTAAGGACATAAATGGAAAGCCTCTAACAGATAGGGAAGAAAAGGTTGAGAGATGGAAAGCTTACATAGAGAGTTTGTATAAGGGAAAGGAGATTGAGAATCATGTAATGGAAAGGGAGGAGGAAATTGATGAGGATGCGAAAGGAGATTTAATATTGAGATCAGAATTTGATAGAGCTTTGGAAGACTTAAGCAGGAACAAAGCACCAGGCATAGATGATATACCGATTGAGTTGCTACGCTGCATAGGAGAGGAAGGTCTGATCAGGTTATTTCACTTGGTGTGTAGGATTTATGAGACAGGTGAGGTACCCCCTGATTTCAAGAAGAATGTAATCATCCCTATACCAAAGAAAGTGGGAGCTGACAGATGTGAAGATTACCGTACAATCAGCTTGATTACTCATGCTTCAAAGATCCTGTCTAGAATAATTTACAAGAGGATTGAGAGCCAGATAGAAACGGAGTTGGGTGAAGACCAGTTTGGTTTCAGGAGAAATGTAGGAACAAGGGAAGCTGTACTAAGTCTTAGGCTGATTTTGGAAGGTAGAATAAGGAAAGATAAGAGAACGTTCATGGCTTTTGTAGACTTAGAAAAGGCTTTTGATAACGTTGATTGGACTAAATTGTTTGACATTTTGAAATCGATTGGAATAAAGTACAGGGATAGGAGGGTGATATACAATCTATACAGAAACCAGACAGCAGTCATTCGAGTTGAAGGACATGAGAGAGAAGCTGGTATTCAGAAAGGTGTAAGGCAAGGCTGCAACTTATCACCCATACTTTTCAATCTTTACATTGAACAAGCAATGAAGGAAATTAGAGAAAAATTTAAAGTGGGAGTGAAGATTCAAGGAGAAATAATTTCAACTCTGAGATTTGCTGATGACATCGTCATCTTGGCCAACAAGCCTGAGGATTTGAATGAGTTTTTGAATGGTATGGACTCCATCTTACGGAAAGAATTCATGATGAAAATTAATAAATGTAAAACAAAAATACTGGAATGCAGCCGAAATAAATCAGAAACCTCTATGGAGATCAAATTGGCAGGTGAAAAGCTGAAGGAAGTAGGAGATTTCTGTTACTTAGGAAGCAGAATAACCAGTGATGGACGAAGCAAAGAGGATATAAAAAGTAGGTTGGCTCAGGCAAGAAAAGCATTTCTACAAAAAAGGAATCTGCTGACATCGAATATAGATTTAGGTATTAGGAAGTCATTTTTGAAAGCCTTTGTCTGGAGCGTGGCGCTCTATGGAAGTGAAACTTGGACTATTGGTGCAGCAGAAAAGAGGAGAATTGAAGCATTTGAAATGTGGTGTTACAGGAGAATGATGAAGATCAGATGGGTAGATAGGGTTACAAACAAAGAGGTATTAAGACGAGTGGGAGAGGAGAGATGTTTCTGGCGACTGCTAATGAAGAGAAGAGATAGGTTGGTAGGACACATACTAAGACACCCAGGAATAGTAAGCTTAGTTATGGAAGGAAGGGTCGAGGACAAGAACTGTAGGGGTAGACCAAGGTTAGAATATGTTAAACAGATTGCCTCGGATGTAGGGTGTGGTAGCTATGTAGAGATGAAACGATTAGCTCAGGACAGGGAGGCATGGAGAGCTGCATCAAACCAGTCAAAAGACTGAAGACTCAAACAACAACAACCACTGCTCTTCATGCGTTTTAAAATTAGTGTGTGTTCTACTATTTCTTTTAAAATATATTTCGTGCTACCGCAGTTCATTCAGTTACAGCAGTAAATTATGTTTTTATTGTTGAAGCTACTCTTAATTTTTGTTGTATGAATTAAGGCTAGAAATTATTTTTGGAAAGGGTATTCATAAAGTGTTTTGGTTGCATAAAAGTTAAACTGTTTCATGTAGTTTTACTCCAAGCTGTTTTTTTTTTATTGAATTGACTATGTTTTCCCTGCGTAAAAATTCGAGCATAAAGTTATGCTGTCAGCCATATGTTTTTCGAACCTTACCTCATGCGAGTGGCTATGCTTTATCATAAAAATCGGGGGGGGGGGCTCAAGTGAGGAGGGGCGCTCAATGGAGAGGTGCCTATAGCGTAACTTTGGGTAAATCCGGCCCTGAGCGTCAACACTGTCACGCACAGGCACTCACGGTCGGCAATAATGAACCGGTATTCCCCACCCTAGAAGGTCGACACGGTACAAGTACTTGCTTTTGCTAATGAGAATTTGCGTATACAGCGTCATGAATGTGCTGTCAACATAACACGTCCCGACGCAGCGGAGAGACTTTGAGGACACTGTATGCAGAGCCATAATCTAACTTAAAATGGGAGTCGTAAGACTAGTGAAATGAAAATCCACAGCCTGCTTCCAGTCTCCGACCGGGTCAGGAATGGAATGAATGAAGCCCCCATCTAGCGGCGAGGACATGAACTGTGCCGGCAGCCGAGGCCTGACGCACTCCTCTGGGGCAATGATTAAATGAATGACATGAAATGAAATGATAGTGGAGTGTTGCTGGAATGAAATGTTGACAGGGAAAACCGGAGTACCCGGAGAAAAACCTGTCTGCCTCCGTTTTGTCCAGCACAGATCTCACATGGAGTGACCGGGATTTGAACCACGGACCCAGCGGTGAGAGGCCGACGTGCTGCCGCCTAAGCCACGGAGGCTTATAGTCGTAAGACTAGTAATTATTTTAAATATCTTTAGTACGGTACTTGGTTCAATAGAACTTCCAAGTGTTCATTTATCTTTTCACATACATTTCTAATGCTAGGGCTGAATAGTGTTAAAATGGGCTAGCATATCCCTGGGGAATACATATCACTGAACAATTATAACTGGTTGGTTGGTTGGTTGGTTGGTTGGTTCCTCAGTTTAGGGGCAGCGACAACGTGGTCATGTAGCCCCGTGTACTTTGGGTGTGTGAAGAATCTATCTGATAACCGGTGTTAATTGTGATAAATGTATCTGTTTTCAATTCAAGTAAGGACTGCAGACATTTAATTTTTTTTTCAAGTAGTTCCTACTTTTGACAACAAACGCCACCGCCAGTGCCTACTAGATCAGAACCTGGTTACCAGACGCCACTGCAGTCGGCTCCCGGCGACGAACGTCGGAACCTAAAAGCGTTTGTCAAATGTTTAACCTAACCTAATTTTGCTTCATACATGTGTAATTAGTGGAAGGTTCTTTAACATGCCATAAATCTATGACATGGGACCTCCGGCTTTACTTCCCCTCCGAAGGAAGGCATACTGAGGGATTTTTAACGCTCTTAAAAAAATCCGACGACTTCGGCCGGGTTTGAACCCGCAATCTTGGCCATAGAAGCTCAGCATGCTACCAACTACGCCACCGAAGCCGTCTCAATTATAACTAGACAGGGTGATAGGTTTTTAAATATCATTGTATTACTCATCCTTTTCTCCTAAGGGGTGTGTTGTTTCTGAAAAGTGATAGTTCCATTTGAAGCATTTTGTAGCCATAAACATCCTTAATGCAGCTAGACTAACTGTAATCAGTTGTGTTGAATAGGCCTACCTATGCGGATTTTGTATTTCATTTTCAGATTAGCCTACAATGTCTATAAACATATATATTTTAAGGACACCACGTACTCTTACACGATGAAAAAGTCTACGGACGAGAGACTTGCCACGGAGGCACCTCGCTAAGTGTCCGTATCATACAGGGACCTACACCTACAGCCACTCCTATTTCAGTACACGAACTACCGAGTCTAATAACAACCGGCCGAGTGGCACGAGGCTGGTTGGCGTACCTCTGGTGGTTTTGGGTACTGAAGAGAGCTCCATAGTTCGGATGTTGCGGCATTTGACGTACATTGGCAGCATATGCTAAAATCATATGTTGGCGTCTATAATTTAGAGGTTCGGCGAGTCGACTGGGTATCGGGCTGGTCCGGAAGGCACCGGTAGCCAGCTTAACGCCACTATGGTGGATACTGTCCAGAATATTCAAGGTTGCCGGCCTTGTTGAACCGTATGCCGCAGAACCATAGTCCTGCCGGGAAAGGAAACTTGAAAATGTTCAGTTTGGTCTGAGGGTTGGAACGGAGTCTACTTAGCTTCGTGAGGCAAAACTGAGAAGATGTGGGTTCGATTCCAACCTCAGCCATCCTGGAAGTGTTTTTCCCTGGTTTCCCACTTCTACTCCAGACGAATGACAGGATGTTTCCTATCTAAAGGTCACGGCTGCTTAATTCTCAATCCTCACCTGCTTTACTAATATAAGGTGCGTTCAAAAAGTAACGAGCCAACAGTGGCATGGAGGCGTCAAACGAAGAGCAAAGAGGTGTCGTTCGGTTTCTGACAGCGAAAGGAGTAGGGGGAACGGACATTCATCGCCGAATGTCACAAGTGTACGGCGAACTCTGCATGTCCCTTGCGAGGGTCAAGGCCTGGCACAAGCGCTTCAGGGAAGGACGGGTGTCGTTAGCCGATGATGCCCGGTCTGGAGCACCCCTCTGCATTACCGATGACAACGTCCAGCTGGTTGATGCACTCATTACCCAGGACCGCCGAGGGACAGTGAACACCATAGCCGCCGTGGTCGGATTGAGAGTCGGAAGTGTGCACACCATCATGAAGGAACGGCTGCACTTGCGGAAAGTGTGTGCCCAATGGGTGCCCCACAGTCTTCAACCACGCCAGGAAGCATGTCGAATGGCCTACTGTCGTGGTCTTGGTTGAACGATTGATGCATGCTGCTGCTCGCCTTGTATCGTCACGTGACGTGCACGTGTGCCCTCTAGCGATGGGCTGTGACCTTCCACGCTCTGGTCGGAACCACACCTCGTTACACACGCCACGATTAGCCGATGCCGTCACCGGTTTGCGCATTCCAGCCTCCAGCTCGTTACTTTTTGAACGCACCTTATACATCCATCATAATAAAACAGGTTATCAAACAAAATTCAACACTCATCCAAGTACACGGGGCTAAATGAGCACGATATCCAAGCCCTTCAAATGAAACAATAACTCTTGTCATCAGAGCATGACACCCTATTTACTAATAATGACGCTGCTAATTATTATAATATTCTAGTGGTTATGAATATTTCAGCATGAAGGGAAATTACGAAATTATTCATATGTCAGTTCAGGTTAAAAAATCCTACCACTTTATTTTTATCAGCTGTTTTAAATTCAAATTTATCCCTCAAGATGTACTTGTTTTTTTATTGACCTAATAAACTCGTCTGGTATCATGGTGCGTAAAAATAATATCATACTCAATAATAAGCCTACTCAAAAATCAATGAAGCTCCAGTTCACGAATTAACAACTTCCAACTTGAAACACATTAGTGATCGCAATAAACCTCAACTATGGCTCGTCAGCCCAAAGGTCAAAAGAGTAAAAACCATCCTCTGTTACCTTCAAAAATACCTACCAACTCCATGAAGCGAGCGACCAATATCAGCTCCTTCAAGTGTCTCTAATAGACAGAACAATCACACAGTTCCTAATTCAAACAACGAGTCAATAATGGATTATTATGGGATATTTATTCATTTAATCATACTTTCAATATCTGAGTTGTTCCTCTGAACTTTCAATCATGATGTGTCTTTAAATACGATGTGAATGCATTCTCAAATTTACAGCTTCTATAAGCTCCAACCAATGGATTCCAGCGAACCTGCGACTCCTCGCATACAAAAAAAAACAATCTTATCAAGATTGTCATGAAGTCGTCAATATTTGTCAAATGAAATTCAAAAGAATCCCTACACTTCAGCTGTGTTACTAAACAAATTAAAAAATCCCTCTCGGCATGCCGGATGGCGGAGGTAAATTTCACGGGTAAACTTTTGGATAGGCGAAAATAGGCAAATTAGGGAGGTTTTCGTAGAAGGACCAGACCTCATTTTATATCCCACATAATGAGAAAGCGTTTTACAATTGGAGATTAAATAACTTTGTTTTTCGTATTTTTATGCATATTTTTAACATTTTATTGTCTTATGGGGACGGTGACCTTCCCGTCATTTGGGGTCTATTTCTATACTGGTGGTCACACTGTTCTCATGCAAGGTGTCGACACTGATGTCTAACTATCTAACGGCCTCTTACTTCTTCACGCAAAATTTTATCTCCCACAGAGGCAGATGTAAATCTGAATGTGATTTCGTGAGCCGGCGTTGCCATGGCAACCTCTGCTAGCTCTTCCCTCGTCAATTTGGCATTTTCTTAAAATTCCGAAATAATTTTGCTCATCCCTTGGCGTAACGGTGGGTCATATCAAAAATTCTTTCAGACAAAAGTTTCAGGTAATTATTATTAGGGGAGTATTTTCCATTTTATACGGTTTTGATATTGTGCCTATTAAGAGAGACATGATATTTGTTTCCCTAAAAACCAACTTTTTAATAAATACTTCATTGCGCACAATGTGCATGATCGTGGTTCTTACGATCCATCATTAGTACAAAATTGTGTGAGGAGTTCTAACCACAGTTTACATGATAGTAGAGGAAATTGACCAAAGTCAGACCCCCATTTTGTTTTTTACCTGTATTGTTATTAATTTCATCTTTTTTAAATTTGAATTTTAGCTAGATGAGTTCTTTGATATGTTTTATAACATTGTATCTGGTTCAGATTAACTTATAACAACCCAGTTTTTCCTATGAAATGTTTTCATTAAAAGTAACAAAAATGACGTCTTGGAAAAAGTATGCCAATGTCGGACCCCTCTTGCGTAAAATCACATAAAACCACTAGAAAAGTAATGAAGAACGTGAAAATACTTTATTTTTACATTATATAATGTCTTGTTAGGAACATAACTTATTGTTATGACCACAAAATCCAGAAACCGACCACTTTGAAAGTTTCCCATTTTCTCACGCAAGGACTGTTATTTTTTGGGGTCATCTGAAACAATATTTTGAATGGCTTAAATAAAACCCAAGAAATTTTAATTTTAATTTCGGGAGTCCAACTCAGGGTTATTATGGGTCCGACTTAGGATTTTTAGGGGTCCGACTTAGGAAAGCCGCGGGGGTCCTACTTAGGACATCTTGTACTTGATATTTTCGAGGCTATGAAAAAAAATGAATAGGTATTTCGGCAAGCAAATACAACATTTATCAAGTGTATCGCTTACTAAAGACAGTACTGTAAACACAATGTGACTCACCCTCTTTGAAATATAAAACAATCACTATTCCATGAGCACGTGTAAAAACATCCACTCACATGAAAACCAGTTATGACGGAACTGACGGGATACTCCCCACAGTCCAGTGCTGCCACTTCCACAACATAACATTTCCTTTCATATCTTCACATTCATTATTGTGCCAACATGCGGCAGCACTGTCCAAGCAAAATAATGCAGGGGTCCGACTTAGGGACTCGGGTCCGACTTTGGTCACTTTCCTCTACGTGATATCGTTCACATGGGCTGTCATATCTTATGCACCTATACTCAGGACGTGGTTCGCGAATTTTCTTCGTCCGACATATACGGTGGTGAAAACCATGCACTGATATTCGAATCATAACTTGCCTCAACTGATAACCACCATGCGTCCATGCACGGATAGTGATCGCATCACACAGGTAGAAATCCTCCCATATGCTAATCTTCTTCTTATGAAGCTCTTGTAGAAGTTCGTTACATGCTTGAATGGCTGGAAGCAGAAGCTTCAAACGCAACTCCTCCACGAAAATCAATTCTCTAGAGAGCTCGTAAACAAGGCGGGATGGAGGATATTTGGACAGGCAAAGCACTCTTTTTAAAAAGGATGCTTTTGCCTTCTTTAAAGTGTGTAAATGCCTCTTTCCGAGGGGTGTCCATATATTTTCTAATTTTCACAAAATTTCGTCAGACACCTCTCTGCTCTTGCACGTCCTCACGTGGTATCTGTCGCAAAGACCCTTACAAAGCTTGCACACGCATAGTTCGTCTGGTTGGTGATAGACGTCTCTCATGCAGATCCGGTGGTGGAAACCATGGACCGCAAAGCGCGTCAAGATATGTCTCAGCTCGTAGGATCCTTGCATCCAGTCCTGTGTAGTCATAGCGTCCGTCGTATAAAATTCATGCCAAATGTCATTTCTCTTTGATTTCATGAGACGTAAATACTCCCCACTTTTTCCCACCCCTTTGGTCAATGGTTGGTGCTATCAAAAACTTTACTAACATTAATTTTTGACCCTTGTCCGAAAAATAGTATGTACTTTAAATGGATTCGACATTTCACATGTTAAGAGAGTTATCGCGATGTTTTACTTTATCAAAAAAGGCCCCCCATTTTTACCCCCTCCGACCGATTTTGCCCATAACGAACTCGACCGAGATTTTAAAGGGATATAATTATGTTATGTATAAAGTTGAAAGTGATTGGTGAAAAAATGCGGTAGTTATCGAGTCCATAAGAAAGTGATATACATATTGTACCCAACTGGGGTTGCTACAAAAGCCGAACTCCAGATCTTTAAGATGTAAATGTACAGTTCATGTCACACCAAGAAGTGGACATAGCAGAGGGTTGCGTCATCCATGCATGAATCACGCCTCACAGCTGCCTTATTAAGACCAATTTAAAGGAGTAATAAATATATTTATCAGTGACAGGAGCCGAGATATATAAACAGGATAAGAATAATTCTGCATACTCATAAGCGATAAAGCCACGTGCAAGAAGTCATTAGAAATCTTAATATAAGCGAGTCTTAATCGAATTTATGACAGCATAACTGTCAAAGTAAAGGGACCAACGCAGCATTAATTGCGATATGAGAGTCAGGGAGACCCCCAAACAAATGTTAATCAGTTTTAGGGAATAACATGACAGAGGAAAAACACTATAGTCAGATAGCAAGCGTAAAGGCACACGTAGGGACCATACCTTTTAGTAGGTTGTCAACCATGAAAGCTGACATGGAGAAAAATTGAATCGTCAGCATTGCGTCATTGACAGTTAAAACGCAAGGATACGGGAGTTAAATAAAGTCATCCGCCGGCCCTGTAAGGAGGATAATAAACATTTTAATTAATTATAAATAAACGAGTGATTGAAAATAACTCCGCACGAAATAAATGTTAGAATTAGCATATTCTACAGCAGCTCACAAAATTTCAAGCAGGTGGAAGCCCAGGTAGAAAAAATAAGCTCCGCATTGAATATGGGGACTACATTTTTGTAGATTTGAATAAATAGAGGCTGGGACGAAGCAAATGCATACAGTTTCAGTTCAGTTTTAGACAGGCCCGGAGAGGCTCTGCGCGGTTTCACACAGTACACAGTATATAGTACGCAGTACGCAGTATCAGAGTCCGCCTGGACGGAAGTTCTTCGTCAAGTTGATAAAAACTCACCGCACTCCTGTATGGAGATGTCGCGTCGAGTCACTCAGTTCGTTACCGACCGCTAAAGTGGATCGTGTTAAGTCAAGTTAACAAATCATCAGTATCCGCGGTGACGGAACATGGTGGTTATTAGACAGCCATTAGACAGAAACAATTAAGAACGCAGGAATATTTCACTGTTAGTTCAACTAAAAGTTCGAGTGTGCGTAGTAGCATTATACGTCACATCATAAAGTACTGTTTTTTTCTTCAAAATGATCATTAAAGAGCTTGCGCTAGATCAAATAAAAATCAACTTTACACGGAAGTCGCGACGAAAATAAGTTGCACCGCGTCGAGTTAAAGAACATTACTTCAGCCTGAAATTACAGGTCCAGATCAGTAAATACGCTACGTTGGAAATCATCGGTCCGAGACTATAGACAGTTCTTCGTAAAAATAAAGTGAAGTAAAGTGACCACATTATTAAGAATCAGGTATCAGAACGGAATCCAGAAGTTCAAGTAAAGGGACACGGTTTCGATACATATAGCGTATTCAGTGAACTTTAGTGAAGCAACAGTGTGTCCAACAGAGACGTAGCCAGAAAAACATTCTCATAAGAGAAAGAAAATAAATCTCGTCGCAGTATAAAAAAAAGACAGATTACGGTCAAGAATTAGGAGGATCGCAGGTTCGATAGACTGCCATATAAGCGTAGGGGCAAGTGGAGGACACTTAATCGCTTATAGAGACGATAAGGGAAGCCGAGATAGACTGTTAAAAGCAGAATAGAGACTAAATCCGGTGTAGGACTAGAAGCTGTTCGAGCTAATTACACGTCCGATGCAGGGTCTTGGGATCTCATCGAGGTGTCGATTGCCGACAGGAAGTGCCGAAGATCACTGAGATATGGTGAAGAAAGTGCAGTGTAAATAATGTAAAAGAAATATATATTTTTATTGTTAAATACAGTGTTTGTAGAGAGTAATAATGTATCTAAATGTATGTGAAGGCCGATTGTGCCTAAGTGAAATGCAGTTCACGAAAGAAAGTGCCATGGAAAAGTACTAGATATGTATTTAGATGGGTGAACCCGTCTGAGAATGAAACGAGAGCAGCACACGGGTGAGTTATGATTTTTCACTAAATTTGCATGTGTACTATGCACTGACCAAGTAGAATCGACCATTGACTGGGGAGTTTAACGATTGATTCACTGGGCAGTTGAATGCACTAAATGATTGAAATGTGGGGATAACAATAATTGTTAACCACGAGGATGACCTCGTAGAAATAAAATATAAATGGGATCAGTGAATATAAAGTAATGAAAACCCGAGAAATGAAATAATAAGTAATAAATAACTTGAAAGAAGGAATCGAGATAATAACTTAAATGGCTTAAAATTTTGCCACAGTAAAATTAAGTTATGAAATAAATATGCCCCATACTGAATTTGTTAAAAGTCAAAAAAATATAAGGTAAAATAAAAATAGTTTGATTTTATACCATATAATCAAGTGGTAAAATAACTAAGCGTTATAATGAAATAATTGAAAATTTGAAATAATAATAATAATAATAATAACGATTATCGAGTTGTTACACTCTAAAAATAAAGTTGTGGTTAAAAATCGAAATGAGGAACTCAAATAATAAAATGGAACAGAATAAGTAATATTTTGACGTATTGTTGTCATAATAATCAATTTATAAATCTCTAAAGTAAAGGGTGGAACGAAACACCTAAAGAGTGAAATGTTATATTGCAGGCTACCAGGCCAAAATTGTAAGAATAAAGTAATAGGGAGACCGAGGTCTCACCGCTATAAAATAAGGTCTTTATGTAAGAAATTAAATAAATAGCGAATATCCAAGCAAAATTGTGTTGCCAATAAGGCCAAATAATACAATAAGTTTAGCTTCAAGCTAATAAATATGCGTTAATCAGGATATATTTATTCGGGAGATGGAGAGTATCGTCGAAATATCGTGGATGAAGGATTCCCAATAAAGTATTATTGTCGTATGAAACGTCGTGTTGTATTGTGGAGGTGAAATTCCCACTAAAGTATTGCCGTATTGAAGCGTCGTAAATTATTATTATTATTATTATTTATTTACCAAAAATTGTGCCTACAATTTATGGACGGCAGATAGAGAAAGGGCAAGCCCCACATACACATCAGTTACATGTGAGTCCCGCCGAATGGATAGTGTTCCTGGCCTGGCATTGTTATAATAAAGTATTGTAGACAAAAATCGTCGAAATGAAGCGTCGTATGTGAAATATACAAGTAAGTCCGTTGGATGGATAGAGATCCCCGACCAGGCGTTGTTAAAATAAAAGACGTCATACAAGTTATTATTAAGGTTGTTGTAATCAACTATTATACATCCTCTCCGAAATAAATAACCAATATCCTGAGAACACGAAATATTTATGATAATAATAATGTAATGAGGAAGCAGGTATTTGCATAGGAATTGAAGCTTGGATGATCATACGTTTGAAAGAAAATAACCATAGGTTTAAAAGAAGGACGATCCACGAGACGTCATAAATCAAGTAAAGTGTCGAGGGGAAGGAGGCAGCCAGCCAGTACTGACTTACCCTAGTGAGTGAATGAAAGAGACCATTTAACGAGTTCCGCGGTCAAGTAGGGTCTAACAAAGACTAATAATAAAGAAGCCATTGTATGAAAGTTTTTATTAGAAGGTGCAAGCTCAAAATAACCTATAAAATCATAATGCTGAGATTGAGACAATTCTCCAGAGTATAAGTTCGAAGTGTTTATATAGATGTTGACGGATTTTGTCAAATATTTTCATTGTTGATAAAAAAGGATTCTTTCTTCAAAAAGAATGAAATAACGGGTTATGAAACAATGTAGTTTAATATGAATAAAGATCCCATTATGATAAATAACACAGTACATGGTACAATGCTGAAGCAAATCACCTGATGCATGGAAGAATATCTGGTGGAGTAAGGGTTCGACCACGATATAAAGGGCATATTTGTAAGATATTGTATTGTATTTTAATTACCTAAAGCTTTGTGAAGAGTTCTTGTTAAAGTCAAGGAACTTAATAAACTTATAAATGAGTAAATATATGAACAAATGTAGAATAAAGAGAGCCTTGAAAGGTATATATAAGTAATGTGAACATCCAAAGCCTTAGATGAATTACGTGACTAAAGTGATAGGCGCGCTCGACGCCTAAGTGAAACAAACTTAAAAATAAAAGATAAATGATAAACGTGATTAGGTTAAGCAAGACAAAAGGACTTAAAGATTTCACAGAATAATGGAATGACATTGTAAATAATTCTAGTGAGTGTAAACAGTGAATCTTTCTCACTTGAAAGGAAAATAACGAGTGAAGGTTGATTTTGAATAATGATTATTTTTGAAATGATATTTTTCTTTAGTAAATAAATAGTTTGCGTTGTAATGTTGAGTTTTTTCATCTATCCTTGTGAACCTTAAGTATTCCATATCAGAATGTGCAGTCATATTGTGGAGGGAACATAACGCGCCTCGATGCCGGAGTAGCTAAGCCGAGTTATGACTAATCATTCTCCGTATAAACGGGCACAATATATACGTACTGTATATATATACATAAATTGTATATAGCGGTGGATGCGTGGTTATCGTGTCGGACTACCAACCCCAAGCTTGCAAGTTCGCTCCTGGCAATGGTAAGTGATTTTTGAAAGGCGACAAAAATCATGACACGCATGTCATACGTTGTTTGCATGTTAAAAAACATTTGAATTCAGTAGGCCGTATCCATAATGATAAAATTAATCTCGGGATTTTCCACCAACACTAAAGTTCCTCCTCTCTCTACTAGGAAGCGCTATAGTGTCAAGGAGCTTAAGATATCTGACCTCCTAGCGCTCCAAGGAATAACAAAATTCGACATGCAAGCTACCTTCCAGGTGTCAAATAACAAAGCTTGCACCCGGTACCAGAGGCCATATTATATAATTATTCTTTCTTCGTTTAGGCCAGCTATGGACCACGTCATTTCAACTGCTTCCGTCTTTGGGCTTTGATCTTAGCCCAGTGTTCACGCAATCGCTGCCTGTGAAACTCATTTCTTTCATCAGACCACTTCCTGTCGGTTTTTAATTTAGCTTTTTCTTAGAATTGGTGGTGTGCTCCAAGCTTTCCCTTCAAAAGATCGCGTTCCATAATGTCTGCGTGGGTGATCCCTACTTCTTGCAAATCCTTGTCTACCTCACAAAACCAGGGGCCCTTGGTTTTCTTGTTAAGAAAATTGGTAAATATCCGATTGGCGATTCTCTCGGGTTTCATACGAGTTAAGTGGCCAAAGAAAGATAATCTTATCTTCCTAAATACTTGAGATACCCTTTCTACATGATGGTACAGCTCATTGTTATATCGTCTCCTGTATTCACCGTCGTCTCTCAACGGTCCTAAGATCTTCCTCAGGATCTTCATTTCCTTGGCTTCCAATTTCTCAACTAGACCCTTCCTATTCATTGCCAGGCATCCAGCTGCGTACAGCGCCTCAGATCGGATAACTGTACGATAGTGTCTTAGTTTGGAATTTCGGTACACTGTTCGCTTTTTGTACACTCCTTTCGTTAGCTGGTAGGCCACTTCCATCTTGTTCATTCTTGATGTGAAGGATTCTTTCTCTATAAGTTGGGCTCGATCCATTCCCCTAGGTACTTAAACTTTTTTGCCTGACGGATCTTTCCATGTTCAACATTTAATTCTTTGACTGCAGGGTTAATATTAGTTATAACCTCGATCTTCTCAAAATAAATCTGTAAGCCTGCCTTTGCCGCTTGTATTCTGAGTTGGTTGACTTGGTTTGCGGCTGTGTCTAGGACATCAGAGAAGATTGCTAGATCATCTGCGAAAGCTAGGCAGTCAATTGTCAGGTCCAAGCTCCGGCAGTCCATTCTCACGCCATTTTCTAACATTTCTTTACCCATATCCTTGCACCATTCACGAATTACTTTCTCCAGTACACAGTTGAAAAGTAAAGGGGACAGTCCATCTCCCTGCCTCACACCCGTCCTGATTTTGAAAGCGTTGACATTTCTCCTCTAAATTTCACTCTGGAGTTTGTGTTAGCCAAGGTATGCTGGATAATTGCTCGTGTTTTGTCGTCCAACCCCACTTCTTTTAGGATTAGGAAGAGTGTGGTTCGATCAATAGAGTTATAGGCCTTCTTGAAGTCGATGAAGACAACTACGAACTTCCAGTTTCTGAGCTTCAAATATGAAATAACAGATTTAAGACTCATGATCTGTGTATGTCTGCGACATACGTGCCCCAGATGAAACATCAGGGGATAAATGAAAATGTCGAATTAACTCTAGTGGACTGTATTTACAAAAATGTACATGATACAAAGAGCACAACACTTGATATGCGAAGGAGATGATGCTCCGAAACACAAACACATTCAGCCATGTTGGCTACTTCACTCTCTGTCCCTAGGTCACTGCTGCCAACCTAAACATAAATAAATGTCCTTTGCCAACTGGGGAAATAAAACAATTGTATAATTATTCTCCTGAGAACAAACATACTCCCCACCTTGAAATACATGGATTTCAATAATCTGAAATGGAAACACTGAAATGTTCCAATGACAAGGACATGAAACACTATAATATTCACTAACTTAAAACACTGACATATTAACAGTCAAAATTATGTGTCTGCTCAATTGGTAGCGGAGCTACCTTGGAAACTGGTCGTTTAAAAATACCACTGTTGCACTTCACTGAAACCACTCTTACCACATTGTCTTTACCACCATGCACTTCAGTGATAACACCAAGGGGCCACTGGAGTGGGGGAACATTGTCTTCCCGTATCAGCACCACAGTGCCTGGTGATACGTTGCAGGAGGAGGTCGTCCATTTGCTGCGCTGTTGCAGATGGGTGAGGTAATCTAATGACCATATCTTCCAAAAGGATTGGAGTCTTTGTTGAAGAACCTTATATCTAGTTAACAAAGGCCGTTTACATAATGTTAAATCAGGTTCGGGAAGAGTAGTGAGGGGTTCGCCTATAAGGAAGTGACCTGGTGTCAAGGTAGAATCATCAGAAGGATCATTTGACAGGGTTAGAAGGGGACGTGAGTTTAAACACACCTCAATTTGCGCAGTTAATGTAGCCAATTCTTCATATGTGAACTGAAGTGTTCGGAGAACTCTTCGAACCACCGACTTTCCATTGATGATCCAGTAGCACTGTCTGATGGATGCTAAAGTCAATTGGTTTCCTGAATGTAGGAGTCTTTCATGTTCTCTCTTGATTATTAAATCAGTAAACTGATGTTTAGCGGGCAAAATCATCTGATGTTTGAAATCGTAGTCTTGATTGGAGTTCTCTAGTCTTCCTCCAACTCTCAGTATTTGATCCTTGTCTAAAAATGGTACTAAACTTTGAAGTTTACTACGTCTTGACACTTCATTGTGTTCCAAAGATCAGCTATTTCCTCGCGGAATGCTATTGACTGGACTAGTCTAACACATGTCATGTTAGTTTGCTGCAACTCTTCTATTGTTAATGGACCATGTTTCCGTTCTGAAGGTTTGTGTTTAGTGTTGTGCACGAATCTTAAACAGTATGCTAAAACTCTTTGTAGCTTGAGATGGGAAGAAAATCTTGTGAGCACGTCTGCTGGATTAGAGTGGACTGAACAACTAAGCACTATCTTGCGTTGCTCAGGAATCTCTGATTCAGGTTGTTCACTGGAAGTGGGCCAGTTCCGTTCCGAACACTGTAGCCATTCAGGGCCATGCCACCAAAGATGATTATTTAAAAGGTTTGTAGGAACAGTTCCTCGAGAAATTAGATCTGCAGGATTGTCTGCTGATGCTACGTGCTTCCAATCCTTGACTGAAGTATTGCCTTGCAATTCAGCCACACGGTGCGCAACAAAAGTTTTCCATTTTGACGGTTCACCTGCTAACCATGCGAGAACAATCTTTGAGTCTGTCCACAGATGAATACTATGGAATTCAATATTGAGAACATGACACATCTTTTTAACCACTTGTGACAATAGAACTGCTGCACCCAACTCTAGTCTGGGTAGCGTAATCTGTTTCAGTGGAGCCACTCTGGACTTGGAGCACAGGAAATGTGTTATTACGTGACCTTGATCTGTTGACGAGCGTAGGAATAAACATGCACCGTAGCCCTTCAAGGATGCATCAGCGAAGCCATGCAACTGCACCTGAGTACAATTTTCTTGAAGCACAAATCTGTTAATATATATATTGTCAATCAAGGGTATTTGAGAATGCAGAGTACGCCATCTTGTAAGAAGTTCCGTTGGAAGTTCATCATCCCATCCTATCTTCTCTTGCCATAGTTGCTGCAGAAACATCTTGAATGCGATGACAATAGGACTGATTAGCCCAATAGGGTCATAAATTGACGACACAATCGATAACACCTTGCGTTTGGTAACTGGAGATCCACTTCCTTGTTCTTTCTGCACACCACTGGATATCTGTAGTTTGTCTGTCGCTGGATGCCAAAGTAGACCTAAAGTCTTTATATTTTCTCCAGAATCAATCTGAAGGGGAAGCTGCGCCTCTCTGCAGTCCTTTGGAACCGCCTCTAACAATGCTGGATGGTTACAGCACCACTTGCGGAGCTTGAAGCCTCCCTTGGATAACAATTGGATCAGTTCACGTTGTAGGAGTAATGCATTGTCAACCTTACTTGTTCCTGAAATGCAGTCGTCTACATAAAAATCACGAAGAAGGACAGATGCTGCCTGCGGATACTGTTGTCCCTCATCATATGCCAATTGCCTTAAACATCTTATTGCTAGAAATGGAGCTGATGATGTGCCATATGTGACCGTCTGAAGTTCGTACTGCTTGATAGGCTCATTAGGAGAAGCTCTCCAAAGGATGCGTTGAAGGCTGCTGTCTCTGGAATCAACCTTAACTTGTCTGTACCTCTTCTCGATGTCAGCTGTAAAGTCTATGGCGTGAGTTCTAAATCTAGCGACAATCGAACATAAGTCTTGTTGAATAGTAGGACCCGTCATTAAAATATCATTAAGTGACTTTCCTGACCTCGATTTACAAGAAGCGTCGAAGACAACTCTAGTTTTCGTAGTAGTGGTGGATTTCTTGAATTCCGGATGGTGCGGCATGTAGTATGCTACCGATGTTGCCATACTAGAATTAACAATATCCATGTGACCTAGTTCCTGGTATTCAGTGAGAAACTGGTCATAATCTACCTTCAGTTGCGAATCATTGTTAAGCCTACGCTCAAGGTATTGAAATCTGCTAGTTGCTGTTTGTAAAGAATTGCCTAATATACTTGTATCCTGCTTAAATGGTAGTCTGACTATGTATTTCCCAGATGCATCTCGTGTCACATGATCAGAAAAATGCTGTTCACATTCAATCTCTTCTTGCGACTTGACTGGCTTGTGAAGTTCTTCGATCTCCCAAAATCGTTGTACTTCGTTATGAAGGTGAACATCATTACGAAGGAAAAACGTTCCTCCTGCATTGTTTCTCTTTCTCGAGGTGGATTCATATGAACCTGACACAATCCATCCAAAATATGTGTTTTGTAGGACTGGAAACTTCCCTGGTCTCGTCCTGTGTCCCCTCTGTAGAATTCTAAAGAATACATCAGCACCGAGAAGCATATCTATCTTGGCTGGGGCATAAAACCTCAGATCTTCTAACAGAATATCATTAGGGAGCTCCCACTCCTCATAGGGTACCTGCTGACTAGGCATGTCGCTTGTAATTTTGGATAGGACAAGACATTCAACATTGTGACGTGTGTTGCTTATGGAAGATTGCACTTCAATGCTCACACTATACTTGGCTTCAGACATGAACTGAGAAATACCTTCGAAGGGTGTGAGATTCTTGGCCTTTTTAAGCCCAAATTTTGAACCAAACTCTCGGTTACAAAATTGCTTTGACTGCCACTGTCCAATAAGCAACGAGCTAAGTGTAGCCTACCAGCACTATCCTTTACCTTTACTATTGCTGTAGAAAGTAGAACTTGAGTTTGTGGTTTGAGTTTCATAGTGCAATAACTGTAGGAGTTACCACGAACTTGAGCATTGTGAGGCTGGTTTGACTCGGGGTTTGAGCATCTGCTATTAGCTCCTTGCTGAGACTGTTTAGACGAGTTGGCATTGAATTGCTGATTTCCAGAATCAAAATGCAACAGTGAGTTGTGACGACCGTTCCAAGTTTTGCATGTTGACTTCGAAGGACAAGAACTTATAGCGTGTGATTCATGCAAACAGTTGTAGCAAAGCTTATGCTGCTTAACTAGGTTGTATCTACGATTAACATCATAACCTAAAAATTTATCACATCTGAAGATTGGATGTTGCCCCTTACAGGCTTCACAATTATTGTTAATTGCAATGTATGAACTACTTGTAAATGGTTGTTTCTCATGCTTGAAACCATGCTTAGAAGTTTTATATTGAGACAATCTGCTGATCTTATCACTGTGACCCTTAGTAGGTGAAAAATCAATTAATTCAAGGGTTTGAGCCCGCCTTTCAAGATATTTTAACAACTCCGTAAGTGTAGATAGTTCCTTGGATTTGTTGCTCATTTCCCATTGCTTACGTGTGGCTTCAGGTAACTTGTCAAGTATAATTTGACCTATTATGATTTCATGTAGGGGAATATTCAAATTCAAAGACTCAACAGCCTTTAAATTGGACTGTACTTGATTCAAAAGTGTGCGTAGACTAGAAGATGATTCCCTTTGGACGATATCTGGAGATAACAGTAATTTTATATGTGCATTTACTATTACCTTTGAATTGCGGTATCGCTTGCAGACCGTTTCCCAAGCTAGCTCAAAGTTATCTGCAGTAAGAGGAATGTTTTGAATGAGTTGATGAGCATTGCCACGCAGTGCTGACATTAAGTAATGGAACCTTTCAACATTACCCAAAGACTGATTCTTCAGTATTAATGAATCAAACAGGTCATGGAAATGCATGAATTGTGTAACATCACCTGAAAATTCTGGTAACCGTATCTTGGGCAAACTGTACGAACCTGTATTACTACTTGTAGATTCTCTACCGTTGCTAGAGACAGATGAGGCATGTGTGCAATGGGTATTTAGTAACTGTTGTAGCTTAGCCCTAAGTTCATCATAATCATCTTCGAATTCACACCGGACCTGCTCATGAGGATTTTTGTCATCCAAATCCTCCAATTTGCTTTGAATTTCATTAAATTCTGGTAATAGAGCTAATAAACGTTCATTCTTCACATTTAATACTTCATTAGGAGTCTCATTAAAAATTCATTAATTTGGGTATGGAGTCTCGTGAGGGATGCTCGGAGAACACCTCTGCGCTTGGACAGTGACTTTATCTCACGTTCAGTAGACATGCTTAAAATGGTTCATGCACAGGAAGGATTGCTGGGTATGGGAAGGAATTGCTATGAAATGCCTTTGTTAACTTATCTGGTGTAGAGGTTCTTTCAGTCTGCGTCGTCACCCAACGGTTGGATATCGAAGTCAGGACGTCTGAATGGAACTGCGTCTGTCAGGAATCGAAGGCTGCACCGCTGAATGGAACTGCGTCCGTCAGGAATCGAAGGCTGCACCGCTGAATGGAACTGCGTCCGTCAGGAATCGAAGGCTGCACTGCTAAATGGAACTGCGTCCGTCAGGAATCGAAGGCTGCACCACTGAATGGAATTGTGTCCGTCAGGAATCGAAGGCTGCACTGCTGAATGGAACTGTGTCCGTCAGGAATCGAAGGCTGCACTACTGAATGGAACTGTGTCCGTCAGGAATCGAAGGCTGCACTGCTGATTGGAAGTCGCGAGAACTCACGCATGGCCTCAAACATGCGTCCATTGATGCTTTCAACTGCACACCGAAACGTTCACAATACTGGATATGATTTTACGAATATACAATATTCATCATGATTGTGTAATTCTGCAAATCCCGCTGCATGAATTAACTTATTCAAATATTAAACTTGTATTACAACAGCTGCGTTGTAAACATGAATCAAGCAGATTGGCGAGCGCTGCCTGCTGGCGCTGCCATCAAGCACGTGTATCGAAGCTTACCGATGCTAGCCGAGGCGACACGAAGCCAAAGCACAATGGTGGCTTTGTTTCAAAATAAGTTGAATCGAACTCACAAACATTGATAAATAAATTGCAATTGCGCCTGTATTTTTCACAATAATGTACTAGTATTGTCTCTACATACGTATTTCGCACTGGTTCACTTAAATACAGCAGTTTTAGCGTTTGTCGGGACCACATGGCCTCAGTTGATATAGCGGGAATCCTGCCCGTGTAGGACCAAAACATATGTCTGTCTGTGACATACGTGCCCCAAATGAAACATCAGGGGATAAATGAAAATATCGAATTAACTCTAGTGGACTGTATTTACAAAAATGTACATGATACAAAGAACACAACACTTGATATGCGAAGGAGCTCATGCTCCGAAACACAAACACATTCAGCCATGTTGGCTATTTCACTCTCTGTCCCTAGGTCACTGCTGCCAACCTAAACATAAATAAATGTCCTTTGCCAACTGGGGAAATAAAACAATTGTATAATTATTCTCCCTGAGAGCAAACAGTCTGCTTTGCATATGAACGACTTTTCCTAAACCCTCCTTGATATTCTCCCAGCTGAAAGTCAAGTTGTTCCTCTGCCCGGGTCTGAAGGGCTTTGGAGAAAATTTTGTATTTTGTTAGGAGGTGAGAAATGCCACGATAGTTGTTTACGTCTGTTTTGTCACCTTTCTTATGAAGAGGGTGAATAAAAACTAGGGAGTTCCTCGGTTTCCCACATCTCCTGGATAATTTCAGTGAGTTTACTAATTGCCTTATCACTTGCGTACTTCCAGAGTTCAGCTATTACGCCATCCTCACCTGGTGCTTTGTTGTTCTTTAATGAATGAATGATCTGCTTGATTTCCTCTTTTGTTGGTGGGGGAGAGTCTGGGTTAGGCTGGGTAGTTTCATCAAAGGTGAATTGAGATTGTGGAGCTTCACAGTTAAGGAGAGAATCGAAGTAATTTGCAAGGATCTGGCAATTGTCCTTGTCATTGAAGGCTAGTTGTCCTGTATGATCTCTAAAGTGTAGGCTTGGGGGTGTAAATTTACTCAGATTACACTTGAAAGTTCTATAAAAATACCGAGTATTGTTTTTGATGAAGTCCTGTTCAATCTGCATAAGCTGTTTTTTGTCAAAGATCCTCTTTACTTTTGCTGCATGTTTTCTCGCTGCCAAGAAATCATTGTAGCTCTTTTGATCCCTCTGCGAGTTCCACCGTTGCCATGAGAATCTTCTTTGTTTTATAACTTCATCGCAATCCTGATTCCACCAAGGATGTTTCCTTGCTTTTACTAATGGAACTGTATCTGTTGCAGTTTCAATCATGGCTTCTCTAAGTTGTTCCAAGTTCTCTGGATCAGGGATTCCAGGTTCTGTGTTAACTCTTGAGTTGTTGTAAGCTTTTCAGTGTCGAATTTTCCAGTCCCTGACACTAGAACCCTCCTGGTGTTTCTCGGGATAAACCTAACTTTATTTTTTGAGAAGTAGTGATCTGAGTCGAGGTTTGTACTTCTCAGGACTTACATTCTGAATTTCTCGTGTTGCTTTCCGCGCAATTGCGACGTGATCAATTTGAAACTTCCCAAGATTAGGGTTTGGAGATGCCCAAGTCTTTTTCTTCCTTGACAAATGTTTAAAAGCTGTTGACTTTAGGACAAGGTTAAATACCTTTCTCCATTCCGATTTGATCTTCGGTGAGCTGGGTAATTTCCAACAATTCTTTGGAATTATTTTTCAAGCTGAGCATTGAAGTCTCCAAGCAGGATGAACATGTGTTTTCCGAGAATATATCAGTTCCTTCTGGATCTCTTTTGTTTGCCTGATTTATTGGCGCATGCACGTTTACGATAGAGTCGACTTTGTGCATCGGAAGCTAAGCATTGGTACTCTGCTGTTGGGAGAGCTGAAGTCTATAATGGACTCCAGTACCTTCCTGCTGACAATAAACCCGTACCAAGTTGTGGAACAGATTTTATCACGCGTTTGCCAGTTTTCCCTTGAAGATCCTGTAACCTTGGGATTCAAACGCTTGTTCGTCAGTAAACATTGTTTCCTAAAATGCCGCTAATTGGATTTCATGACGTGACAGTGTGTCTGTCCATTGTTTTAGCTTACCAACTTTCAGTAGGGAGTTAACGTTGAAGGTTGCAAAGAAGTTCCTTTGTTTATGTCTGATCTTGATTGTGGGAGTCTCGGATACCTCCAAGCATATTGGTGCAGGCTCCCCAGAATCCGAAGGCTTGTGCACCTCTCTCGACGTTCATGTGGATTGATTACCATCTGGGGTTGTAGCGTTTGCTGAACTTTCCTCCATGGTTTTAAACAGCTGATAAACTGTAAATTGGGGCCAGTGATGTTTCACACCGACAATATTACTACCAAGGTTGTGAGCCTTGGAGAAAGCCTGGTGTTCAGCTTAGGCTGGCATTTCCTCCATGCCTCACGCTTCGATTTTTCCGCCGGTACTCGGGTGGCTGACTGCAGTGGTTTCCCACTGGGCGGTGGGTGCGCCACGTCTCTACGTCACATATGATATTATTATTATTAATTATATATAAACTTTTGAACTGACGGTGGTTTTGGGGTCTGGGGGATGTGAAACGCATAAAATTGTCCTCCATAATTTCACAATTTCAGGGTCAAAGGTGCTCCTTCCGGTTTCCTGCCGAGTTTCATTCATTTCTTCTCTCTAAAACTCATGAGGTTGGCAACAGGAATCACAACCACCAGCAAATAGAAATTCAACGCACATCATCCCCAACCCCATAAATTAAGTAGACTAAATGTGTGAATCGTGTGAATTCATGTTTAAATGGTTATCCTGTTTATCACAAACTCACATACATGAGGGTTGGATAGTGGATGATTTATGCAAGGCAACTACTTATTTTCGTGACGAACTATTATCGGAGCACAAGATGATATTTGTCGCTGAGAAGATAAGCAGTCCTAGGGTGTGTTCACAACGTTATAAGGCGCGGGATGGCTTGTACAGGAGAGCATAGAGCAATATGAAATCAGTTGTCTGGCGACCGCCGCGCCGGGCCAGATGGACATAACCCGTGTTGAGCAGCACTCGTACATCAAAAGAGTCATTCTTCGTGGTAGAACTACCTAAGAATAAAGAGAGCTTTCAAGCCATTTTTCAGTGTTTCCTTATTGGAGATTCATATTGTAACTTTCAGTTAACACAAAATAAATCAAATCACTGGATTAGGCCGGGGAAAAAACTGAAACAAATAACATGTGATTAAGGTCTATATTGTTATGGACTATGAGGGAGAACACTAAGGGATGACATGTTCCGCTCATCAAGCGAGCATCATCAGACAAGACAAATAGCTCTACATAACACTGCCAAACCTACAATGACACCCACAGACAGACTCTGCCCTCCAAAATAAAAATAAAAAATGTCAGAAGTGTGGTAACTATAACTGATAAATATTAAGGCATTAAGCACTTTAAAAGGAACTATTTACTTTAATGTATCAAAACAAACAGTAGAAATGACGATCCCATCAACAAACAGCTACTATTGCTGTGATACACTGTAGAATTGTAAACTAATATGTGGAAATGACCTACAAGTACTCTGCTGTGAGGATAATAAAAAAAATACAGTCAGTCTGAAAGACTAGACGTTATATCATTTCAAATGACGCATGCTATAAATGCTACACATGTTAGAAAGGCTCAGGAGGGCTTCTCGCTTCGCTCGAAGCCCCAGGACTCTTTAAACTTAGGCTTCCCGCGCGGGCACCTCTTTAAGGGTCACCCTGTATTCGAGTCTGACATATTTTACAACACTTTAAGGGTCACCCATTATTTGAATCTGATATCTTGCAAACATCTTTGAGGGTCACCCTGTATTTGAATTGAATCTAACATACTGTACACCTCGTTGAGTGTCACCCTGTATTTTGTTCTGACATCCTGCACACCTCTTTAGGAGGCACCCTGTATTCTTATCTGGCATCTTGTATATCTCTTTAGAAGTCACCCTGTATTCTTGTGTGACATCTTGTACACCTCTTTAGGAGTCAGCCTGTATTCTTGTCTGACATCTTGTGCGCCTCTTTAGGAGTCACCCTATATTCTTCTCTGCCATCTTGTACACCTCTTTAAGAGTCACCTTTTATTCTTATCTGGCATGTTGTATATCTCTTTAGGAGTCACCCTGTATTCTTATCTGGCATCTTGTACTGTATTTTGCTCTGACATCCTGCACACCTCTTTAGGATGGACCCTGTATTCTTATATGGCATCTTGTATATCTCTTTAGAAGTCACCCTGTATTCTTGTGTGACATCTTGTACACCGCTTTGGGAGTCACCCTGTATTCTTGTCTGACATCTTGTGCACCTCTTTAGGAGACACCCTGTATTCTTCTCTGCCATCTTGTACACCCCTTTAAGAGTCACCTCGTATTCTTATCTGGCGTCTTGTATATCACTTTAGGGGTCACCCTGTATTATTTTCGCTTCGCTCGAAGCCCCAGGTCGCTCGACGCCCCAGGACTCTTTCAACAGACTCCATTAACAATTATCTTAGGCTTCCCGCGTGGCTGCATGACGTCACAGTCTCCGTCTCCGTAACGCAACCGTCTCCGTCTCGCATAATGTTACACCCAAAGCATAACGACGAAGTCGACAAGATCATTTGAAATGATAAAAGCCATAACTACAACATACGAAATAGTGTTTGTCTACTGTTAATGTTATAAAAGGTCTGATGAGGAGAATTATCTGAAATTGTGCAGTGTATACAGGCAGCTCAGACAACCACTTTTTGATGTAAACAAAATCTGTATTTCGAAGCACTTCCAACATACTACTCTGAATTTGAGTAACTTTTATAAAAGCAGTTATCTCTAGAAAAGATTTCAGATTATGTAAGAATGAAATACCGTATCCAAAGGTTACATTCAAACAATAGTGTAAATTATATATTTATTTTATTTTCCGTGTCCGAATCAAATTAGATTTTGCCAGTAAGTAGCAACAGTAATAGCATTAGCATTTGCAGCCAAAAGATCGTCTTTTGAACATATGCCCTCCATCAAGGGGCAAATCAGCAGGTGTTATGGATCTTGTAACATGCTGCAGTCACAGAACTCATCATTGTTGACGAGCATGTTCCATTTCTTGAGATTGTTCTTGCAGCGTGGAACCCCCGTCCTCAGCCTGTTCAATGATTTCCAAATTCCATATGCCAAATTGTGACCAGGTGCCATTTTTTCTGATAGAGGAATAGTTGGGTCTGTGATCTCTGTCTTCCATATCTTCACACGGGCAGCTTCTTGTGAGCCTTCGAGGGCTGTTACTCCCCTCAAAAAGCTGTTTCTGGACTTAAGTCTCTGTCGGGCTGGTTGTTGGCCGAAAAGTGGATGCCTTGAATCGGTTTCTTGCCTTTTCTTCTCAGATGCTGCTGCTACCATTCTTCGGACATGAGGTGGAGAAATTCCAATAAGAGGAGAGATCTTCTGAAGTGGTGTTGGTCTAAGACACCCAGATACAATCCCGGAAGTCTAATTCAGTATCCACCTCTTTGGAATGTGAAGAAGAAAGCCAAACTGGTGATGCATATTCAGCAGCTGAGAAGCTCAGTCCAAGGGCTGAAGTTCTGAGAGTGGTGGGGTGAGCACCCCCATGTCCTTCCTGTTAGGCGTCTTAGTATGTTATTTCGTGCAAATACTTTACTTTTGGTGTTCAGGCAATGTCGCTTGAAAGACAGAGTTCGATCGAGGGTGACACCAAGATATTTTTGTGTAAAACAATGTTTCATTGTTTCACCTTGCCACTTAATGTTCAGTGTCCTCTTGGCTTCTTTATTTCGCAAGTGGAAAGCACAAACTTGCGTTTTGGCTGGATTTCGCTTCAAATTATTTCTGTGATAGTATCGACCAAGTTCTTCCAAAGCACAGGACAAAGAATGTTCTACTTCTTCAAAGCTACGACCTTGCACGGCTACTGCAGTGTCATCTGCATAGATAAATCGCCTGGTGCCTTCGGTTCTGGGCTGGTCATTGGTGTATAGTGTAAATGAAAGGGAAGATATAAGAAATATATATTATAGTAAATCTAAAAATTAAAGATATTAAGAGTACAAGGAAAGAAAGAAAGAAAGAAAGAAAGAAAGAAAGAAAGAGAGAGAAAGAAAGAAAGAAAGAAAGAAAGAAAGAAAGAAAGAAAGAAAGAAAGAAAGAAAGAAAGAAATTGAATTTTGAATTGATTTAACGGGCAGAATAACGATGTCATCTGCCCTTCACCCAAGAAAGAAAAGCATGTCGTATTAATACTGTCTTGTGGTCATACGAAATAATTTAATAACCAGTTGACTAGTGACCAGCCAAGCAGTAAGTTCAACACCGTGAGACTTCACAAGTCGGAGTAGGCAGGGCCGTATTTCTAAATAGGCTAAGTAGGCTGCAGCCTAGAGCGGCAAATTTTCAGGGGCGGCAGTTTGGCAATTTATTCAAAAGTTAAAATGAAGTATTTCAGACGATAATAATATTTTCCGTGCGAATTTAAGAAAACATGTTAGTTAAAAATATGTTTTAGTCCTACAGTTTTTTCCTGCCTTAGCAGAGTTAAGAACTATCTGCGAACTAGTAGGCTTATTTCCAAAATACGGTTAAACTCACTTTCATTGCCTTGTATTGAGGCAAACACAACAAAAATACATTCATATGAGGACATTATTAACGAGTTTGCCATTAATAAATCTCGTAAGAAAGCTAAGTAAATCTGAACATCGAGATTACGTGGGGTGAGTTGTTTTAGAGAAGTTTGTATATTTTTCAACAAATAAACTAGTTATTAACTACATTTTGTGTAATTCCATTTCACCATGTAGGACAACTTTATTCAAATTGAACACAGTTCTTCAATTACGCAAAAGATAGTCATTAGCATTAAAATATAAAAGTATGTATGAAATAGTGATCACTGATCTCCAAGAACAAATTAATTAATTAAGTTCGAAACCCTTTTCATTTTTTACCGAATCTTAAAAGAAGTAAGTAAAAAAAATAAGTAGATAACTAATTTCATTACGGTATATAATTTATTATGTAAACCATTAAAATTGTAGTTTTATCTAAACTAAATGAACTTTATTTTTAAAAAAGATGAAAACGCCAACGAACTCTATCCTTTTGTTGTATAAAACAAATGTATTAAGCAAATATGAACTATAGAGCGGGCGGCAAATGGACTTTAGCCTACAGGCGGCATACTCTTAAATCCGGCCCTGGGAGTAGGTACACTGTATATACAGTAGTATTAAGATAGTGCAAGCTAGTTTCATGTTTGTTTAGTGACTTAATATTACATTGTGATTTTAATTGTAAACATGTGTACAGTATATACATTTGTTTAAAAATTATTAATTACCTAATTTATAAAAACCGTTAAGACAAAAACGAGAAATAATAATAAATAATAATAAACTTAAGCCTCCGTGGCTTAGGCGGCAGCACGCCGGCCTCTCACCGCTGGGTCCGTGGTTCAAATCCCGGTCACTTCATGTGAGATCTGTGCTGGACAAAACGCAGGCAGACAGGTTTTTCTCCGGGTACTCCGGTTTTCCCTGTCAAAATTTCATTCCAGCAACACTCTCCACTATCATTTCATTTCATCTGTCATTCATTTAATCATTGCCCCAGAGGAGTGCATCAGGCCTCGGCAGCCGGCACAGTTCATATCCTCGCCGCTGGATGGGGGCTTCATTCATTCCATTCCTGACCCGGTCGGAGATTGGAAGCAGGCTGTGGATTTTCATTTTCAATAATAAACTTAAGACGAACTACTACAATACTGTCACAGAAAATTGATGGAAGCCGTTGGGAATAATGTCTTGCTATAGCGGATAGTTACAAAGTGGGTAGGAGAGTTTCAGCGAAGACGTGTAGCCACCAATGATCAGCAACGCACGGGATGACCTGTGAGTGTACCGGTAAATGGCGCGTGAAGTAATAGAGCACCTGCTGAAGAAGGAAAGACAATGTACGCTATTGGAGTTTAGATAGCGCAAATGACATCGAGAAATGGCCTGAGCATGAAAATACATGAAATACAAGCTGTGGTTTCACCCCAGAACGTGCGGAGATCCTTGGTGAGCGTGGTCTTAAAATATGTAGAACTCGTAAGAAGGCAAAGATAACACCATCAATAGCTCAGAACCACCTTCAATGAGCCAAAGGACTTCAACATTGGAGTTTTAATGACTAGAAGAAGTTATCCTTGTCTCTTATAACGATTTTTATTTCAATGCAGTGTGACTGTGTAACACATTGTTATACATCATTTCAGTGACATCACAATTTTTTGTTTGTTCAGTTTTACCATACAGAATTTCTCCATCTGCCCCCATCAAAAGCATCAAATATTATTGGTTTGGCTTTCAGGTAGTGTTTAATGATGAGTCCAACTTCTATGTGTCGGAGGAATCCAGTCAGTGTGCGGAGGAAGCCCGATGAAGAATTTAAATCAGAATGTGTGCATGGTACCGTAAAGCATTCTACCTCTGGCATGGTTTGGAGGGCTGTGTCTTTGCATGATACATCAACTTTGGTTAGTTGGTTCCTCAGTTTAGGGCAGTGGTTCTTAACCGGTGGTCCGCAAGTGCCTCGGGAATGGTCCGCGGGAGAAAAGGGTCCACCAGCACGTATAAAAAAGTAGCCAATACATGGGGATTTCGGAAATGACGTGCGTTGAACGAGAATCGTCCGAATGTATTCGCGCCGATGCTTATCAGGTGTTATTGAGGAAGGTTTACAACTGATAAGGTGCATTGGGGGGAGGGGGTGGTCCGTACATGATTCAATTTTAGGCCGAGTGGTCCTCAGACTTCTACGGGTTCAGATCCACTGGTTTAGGGGCTGCGAGAACGCGGTCATGAAGCCCCGTGTACATTGGGTGTGTGTAGAATTTGTCTGATAACGGCGTTAATTGTGATGGCTGTATTAGTTTGTGTTATCTGTTTTTAATTCATGGAAGGAACGCAGACATTATTTGATTTTTCAAGTAGTTCCAACTTCTGATACCCAACGCCACCGTCAACGAGCAATTAGTTCTGAACTTTGTTACTAGATGTCACCGCAGTCGGCTCTTGGCGACGAACGTTGGAACCTAAGAGCGTTAGTCAAATATAACCTAAAATTTAGCTTCTCACAAGTGCAATTAGTGGATGGTTATTTATCATGCCATAAATCTATAACATGGGACCATCGGCTTTACTTCTTCTCCGAAAGAAGGCATACTGAGAAATTTTTAACACGATGTTGGGCATAGAAGCTCAGCATGCTACCAACTATGCTACCGAAGCCGCTTGTTGTTGTTGTTGTTGTTGTTGTTGTTATTGTTGTTTTAAGGGGCGGAACTACGAGGTCATCTGCCCCTCTTAACACAGATTAAAGAATACAAATTTTGAATTGAATTTAAAATTTTGAAGTGGACATCTAAATTTAAAAAGACCAAAAATTAATAAAACAAAAACAAAAAATTAAATTTAAAAAATTATAAAAATAAACAAAATTTACGGAAAAACAAAACATTATCATTCAAAAACGAACAAGCCGCTTGAAGAGATCTACTTTATAGAAGGCACCGTGAAGCAAGACCAGTATTTATCAGTGCTCCAAAATCAACTATTGCCTCAGTCTTTTCAATGGTGTGCAGGGCCGGATTTAAGAGTATGCCGCCTGTAGGCTAAAGTCCATCTGCCGCCCCCTCTATAGCTCATATTTGCTTAATACATTTGTTTTATACAACAAGAGGATAGAGTTCAATGGCATTTTCATCTTTTTTAAACATAAAGTTCATTTAATTTAGATAAAACTACAAATTTAATGGCTTACATAATAAATGTTATAATGAAACTTGTTTTTTTACTTCTTTTAAGATTCGTTAAAAAATGAAATGGGTTTCGAACTTCATTAATTAATTTGTTCTTGGAGATCAGTGATCACTATTTTACACATATTTTTATATTTTAATGCTAATGACTATCTTTTGCGTAATTGAAGAACTGTGTTCAATTTGAATTAAGTTGTCCTACACGGTGAAATGGAATTACACAAAATGTGGTCAATTACTGGTTTATTTGTTGAAAAATATACAAACTTCTCTAAAACAACTCACCCCAAGTAATCTTGGTGTTCAAATTTACATATCTTTCTTTCGAGATTTCTTAATGGCAACTCGTTAATAATGTCCTCATATGAACGTGTTTCTGTTGTATTTGCCTCAATACAAAGTAATGAAAGTGCGTTTAACCGTATTTCAGAAATACTAGTTCGCAGATGGTTTGTAACTCTTCTAAGGCAGGAAGAACTGTAGAAGGACTAAAACATATTTTTAAGTAACCTGTATTCTTAAATTCGTACGGAAAATATTATTAACGTCTGAAATACTTCATTTTAGCTTTTGAATGAATTGTCAAACTGCCGCCCTTGAAACTTTGCCGCTCTAGGCTGCAGCCTACTTAGCCTATTTAGAAATACGGCCCTGATTGTGTGAAAGCATGGAGTTCATCTTCATACACGATGGGGCATTGTGTCACAAAGCAAGGACTGTGTCCAAGTTTCTCCTAGATATTGAAGTCAGTGTATCCTATGGACTGCTGATTCTCCAGATATGAACTTAATAGAGAACCTATGGGTAACTCAGAGAAAAAAAACCGAAGTAGAAATGATCAACGGAAGCGCAAACTTGTCGAAATGTGGTATAACGACACTGATGCACTGTACGTACATCATGTATAAATCTTGTGGAAAACATGCCTGAAATGCTACAAGGGTTTATTTAAACCAAGGGGATGCATATCAGGTTTTAAAACTCTTAATATTCATCTCTCTTCTCACTCTACTTCCCAGTAGGCCAAAACAAAACAAACTTTGATGCTGAGATAAGAGCAATTTCACATGCACTCCATCAGTTATTAGGCAGAAACATTGATTATCAAAAATGTGTTATCATTACAGATTCAAAAGCAGCCATCCAAGCCATCTCGTCAAATTATAAGCCCCAAAATAAAGAAGTGAAATAATTTTTTTGTATGATAAAAACCCTTCAAAGACTCCACAAACAGATCTCATTTCAGTGGATCCCTTCTCATGTTGGAATAGCAGGTAATGAAGAGGCAGACAGATCAGCATAAAAAGGTACCACACTACAACAACCTGTTAGGCAGACTGATTTTATGTAAGCAAAAAGGATCTTGAAAAATACTATCAAAAACAGGTATGAAGAAATGGGAAAGAAAACAGCAGAAGCCAAATTATGGAAGGACATTGATGCTAAATGGGATCAATATAAATTAACACCAAGAAAGCGGCTTCGGTGGCGTAGACGGAAGCATGCTGAACTGCTGTGCCCAAGATAGCGAGTTCAAACCCGGCCGAAGTCGTCAGATTTTTTAAGAGCGTTAAAATCCTCCAGTATGCCTTCCTTCGGAGGGGAAGTAAAGCCGGCAGTCCCATGTCATAGATTTATGGCATGTAAAAGATCCTTTCACAGACTAAACTTGTGTAAAGCAAAATTGTTAGGTTAGATTTCGTCAGAACGATCTATCAAAGTTCCAACGTTCACCACTAGGTATCATTGATATCTGGTGGCGAAAGTTGGAACTACTTGAAATTGAACGGAATTTATTAGTTAGTTATTGTTGTTTTTAAGGGGGGGGGGGGACTCCGAGGTCATCTGCCCCTCTTAACACAGATTAAAGAATACAGATTTGGAATTGAATTTAAAATTTTGAGGTGGACGCCTAAATTTAAAAAGACCAAAAATTAATAAAACAAAAACAAAAAATTAAATCAAAATTAAAAATTATAAAAATAAACAACAATTACGGAAAAACAAAACATTATCATTCAAAAACGAACAAGTCGTTGAGTCAATTTATACTGGAAAATTTAGATTGCTGGCCCTAACCCACTCTCACTTATAAAGCGGATAACGCGATCAGCAGCCACCGCGTCATCGGCTAATATACGTTTGAGTGTCATCTGCAAACCAAGGTTTCTTCGTAAATCAGCAAGATCCGCACACTCGGAGAAAATGTGGGCCACGGTGAAAACGGCTCCACAGGTACAAAGTGGGGGGTCTTCCCTTCTCATCAGATACGAGTGGGTGGATCTTTTATGACCTATCCTTAGCCTACACAAGATGACGGACTCTCTCCGTGACCGGAAAGAGCTCCGCCAAACGCGAGTAGTTCCCTTGATCGCTCTCAGTTTACTGGGCAGTGGGTCAGCTAGCCACTGACTCTCCCAAAAAGCCAGAACTTGTAGGCGTAACTGAGAGCGAATATCTCTAGCAGGTACCTCCATTGGTCGAGGTGGTAGTGATAACGCCTCTTTTGCAGCTTGATCTGCTAACTCATTTCCCGCAATTCCCATGTGGCTTGGAAGCCACAGAAAGGTGATTCGAGTGTCAGCGTGGCACAGCCCGGCTAGTAGGTCGTGGATACGCTGCACTAGGGGGTGTTGCGGGAAACATGTAGCAATTGACTGCAACGAACTCAAAGTCGGTACATACGAGAAAGTGGATTCGTGCATCCTGTAGTGCAAACTGCAGAGCTTCATAGATGGCAACGAGCTCCGCAGTAAACACACTACAGGCCTCAGGCAAAGAGATCTTGGTATTTGCACTATCAATAACGTAAGCACAACCCACCTTCTCGTCCACCTTCGAACCATCCGTGTAGAGAATGCCAGCGTCCGGAAATTGATGAACTATACTGTGAAACTGCCTCCGATAAACAGAGGCATCCGTGTTCACCTTAGGTCCTCGGTGTAAATCTAAACAAATTTCCGGACGCGGGACTTGCCACGGAGGCACGTCGCTAGGTGTCCGGATCATTCAGGGACCTACAGCCACTCCTATTTCAGTACACGTGCTATCAAGTCTAATACCAACCGGTCGAGTGGCACGAGGCTGGTTGGCGTACCTCTGGTGGTATTGGATACTGAAGAGAGCTTGATAGCTCGGATGTTGCGGCATTTGACGCACATTGGCAGCATATGCTAAAAGCATATGTTGGCGTATATAATTTAAAGGTGGAACACCCGATTCGGCGAGTAGGCTGGGTATCGGGCTGGTCCGGAAGGCACCGGTAGCCAGCCTAACGCCACTATGGTGGATACTGTCCAGCATTTTCAAGGTTGCCGGCCTTGCTGAACCGTATGCCGCAGAACCATAGTCTAGCCGGGACAGGACGAAGGCTTGGTAGAACCGTAGCAGCACCGCACGGTCAGCCCCCCACGTAGTGCCACTAAGAAACTTGAGCATGTTCAGTTTCCTGAGACACGTCATTTTCAGTTGCCGTGTATGGTGCTGCCACGTTAATTTGCTGTCAAAATTGAGCCCCAGGAAGCGATAAGTGTCAACCAACGGCAAAGCAGCATTCCTGAGATGTAGTTCAGGGTGTAAATGTAGCCTCCTGAGCCGACAAAAATGGACGACAGAGGTTTTCGCTGCTAAAAAACGAAAACCCCGGTCGTGAGCCCACCTGTCGACCCGGTTAATTGCTAGCTGCAATTGCCGTTCTACGATTGCCATACTTACAGAGCTGTAATGCAGTGCTAAATCGTCTATATACAACGATGGAACTACCGTGGGCCTGGCGGCGGCAACAATCCCGTTTATGGCAATCGCGAACAAGGTGACACTCAGCACTGAACCCTGAGGAACTCCATTTTCTTTAGTATAGTATTGCGATAATGTCCTTCCGACCCTTACACGGAAGAGTCGGACGGACATGAAATTCGCAATGAAAGTCGGTAGATTACCACGGAGTCCCCACTTGTGAAGAGTGGAAAGGATCCCGTAGCGCCATGTGGTGCCGCAGGCTTTCTCGAGGTCAAAGAAAACCGTGACTAGGTGCTGCTTTCGGAGAAATGCCTCCTGTATGGCGCTCTCAAGACGCACCAGATGGTCGGTGGTGGACCTATGAGAGCGAAATCTACACTGGTACTCAGACAGGAGACCTCTCTCCTCCAAGAACCACACCAGTCGACGGTTCACCATCTTCTCCAGCAGTTTACATAAGCCATTTGTCAGACAAATGGGCCTATAGCTGCTTACGATCTTGGGAGCCTTTCCAGCCTTGGGAATCGGTATCACGATCCCCTCTCGCCATTGAGATGGAAACTCCCCTTCAATCCATATACGATTGAAGAGGATCAACAGTTGTTTTATACTGGCTTCGCACAGATGTTTTAACATTTGATTATGTATGTTATCCGGTCCAGGATCCGTATCCCTGCACAGTGCAAGCGCACTGCGCAGTTCCCATTCAGAGAATGGTACATTGTAGGACTCCGAATCAGCAGTGGCAAAGGACAAGCGGCGAGCCTCTGCCTCCCGCTTCAGAGTCAGAAATGTAGGATCGTAACTCCCAGAGCAGATACATCGCAGAAATACGAGCCAATACTGTTAGCAATGGCGAGATGGTCCGTGATGATGTCTCCATTGATGGATACTCCGGGTATCGACAGTGATGTCGGGAGTCCGGAGATCGGACGAAGCTTAGTCCACACTTGAGATGAAGAAGTATGCGCCGTCATAGACGACACATACTTTTCCCACGTCGTTTTCTTACTCTCCCGAATCAGATATCGGGCTCTAGCACGCATCCTTCTGAAGGTGATAAGGTTAGCCATTGTGTTTTGCCTCCGATAGCATTTGAAAGCACGTCGACGATCTTTAATGGCTGCTGCACTCTCGGCTGTTCACCACGGGACAAGCTTCCGGCGTGAGTTGCCGGATGAGGAAGGTATTGTTTCCTCAGCAGCAGCCAAAATACCATTCGTTATGTGAATGGTATGATCGTCGACACTCTCAAATGTATCTTCGGCAAACACCGCACGTGCCGTGAATGTTGGCCAATCAGTCCGACGGAAAAGCCATCGACTTGGTAACTCGATGGCTCTCTGATTCGGAAGAGGACCGATAATTGGAAAATGGTCACTATTACAAAGGTCGTCGTGAACACCCCACTGTAGCAGGGGAACCAGCGCACGACTGCACAAGGTAATATCGACACTTGAATAAGTGCCGTGTGCAATAGAGAAGTGCGTAGGTTCTCCTGTGTTCAACAAACATAGATCCAGCCGCCTGATCAGCCTCTCAAAATCTCTCCCTTTACCGCTAGTAGTAGCGGAGCCCCAGATAGTGTTGTGGGCATTAACATCTTCCAGAAGGAGAAAAGGAGGGGGTAGCTGAGAGACTAGATCCACCAGCTGGCCGTAATCCGGTTGAGAATCAGGCGGGATGTTCACGTTACATACTGTTGCCATTACTGGCAACGAAGTACGAACTGCAACTGCTTCTAGCTGAGTACGCAACGGCACCTCTCCACTAAAGAGGCTAGAATGGACGAGAGTGCAGACGCCACCGGCGGCCACAGCTCCGTCCACTCGGTCTTTAGAGAAGAGTTTGAAGTGTCGCATTGTTGTCTCATGTCCAGGACGAAACCTGGATTCCTGAAGACAGACAACGGTTGCCGTAAACTGAGAAATTAATTGGCGTACTTCAGCGAGATGTCGAAAATAGCTATTACAGTCCTATTGGACCATTGTAATAGTGCCATAGTGTGGACTTAAGTAGAAAATAGTCATCTACTTATGCGTAACCGTTTGCCAACCATCCCTATCCTTAGGAGGAGGTG
Source organism: Meconema thalassinum (assembly GCA_946902985.2). Lineage (NCBI taxonomy): Eukaryota > Metazoa > Arthropoda > Insecta > Orthoptera > Tettigoniidae > Meconema > Meconema thalassinum. The sequence goes on along the minus strand of OX336394.1, from coordinate 396,877,737 downwards.
ATAGGGTAGGAGAGCACTCCTCAATCTCCACATCTCCTTCGGAGGACGAAGAAAACGGAACGAATGCTCTCTTGGTTGGCGAACGGTTATCGCCGGACTTTCGGGGTCTCGCTCTTGGTGAAGAGCGAGAGCGGTGACGAGGGACCTTCTCCCGGTCCGAAGACTGCGAGTCCGTCCCCAGCAGGTCCCGACTATTTTTTTTGAACCGGCGTTGACGTCTATTTGGGGACGTAGTTGGTCCCTTCCCCCCTGACGTCTCCGTCCTGCCAAACAATGCAGCACTTGCTGGCACTGCTCCTCCGGTGGTCGTGGAAGCAGAATTGCCAGCAGATGTTGGAGCTGCCTTTTCAGCAGGAGGGCAAGAGAGACGGCGATGAACCGTCTCTTTCTTGCCCGCCGTTCCTGTTCCCTGTTTTATTTGGCTGGATATGGGTCCAGCCGTGGCCGGCGAAGATTTCCTCCTCGAATGAGTCGGAGATGGCTTCTTCACTGGCCTTATCGGAGGAGTTACCTTCTCTGATGGCGCCGGTTTAGATGGAGGCACCTGCGCCTTTTGTTGGATGCCAGAAGAAGATTCCGTAACCTTCTTCTGGCTAACAGAGGTGATAATAGGGCTATTTGTAGCCCCCTTAATAGTGGTAACTCGTTTCGAACTTGTTTCCGTTGTCAAATTTTCCGCTTGACTACTGGATTCTTTTGATACCTTTTGTGCATATGATACTGAGAAAATAGGAGAGGCCCTGGAGCGATATTTTCTGCGTGCTTCAGTGTAGGAGAGCTCGTCTAAGGTCTTAATTTCTTGAATTTTCTTCTCCTCTAGGAAGGCAGGACATTCCTTCCAGCGAGGAGAGTGCTCTCCCTTGCAATTTGGACATGCGGGAGGTGGTGTACATTCCGCTCCCTCATGCGTGGCCTTGCCACAGGAAAGACAGATAGGCTTTCCCGAGCAACGAGATGAGGTATGTCCAAATCGCTGACACTGAAAACACCGCAATGGAGATGGAATATACGGTCGCACATCGAGAGTATACATTGACACTTTGATCCTCTTGGGCAGGCTATCCGACTCAAACGATAAGATGAACGCCCCGGTGTCAACTAGTACACCATTCATCTTACGCTTGATTCGTCTCACCTCGACAACGCCATGCTTTCCAGTCCTTTCCAGGATACGCTCGTCGGTAGTGTTCACCAGATCCCTATGAAATATTAAACCTTTCTTCAGGTTTAGGGACTGGTGCTTCACTACCTCGACTGGAATATCACCGAAAGTTGTCGTCCCAAGAAGACCATCCGTCTATCTCTTTCCTTGAGTTTTTATCAATAGTGCACCGTTTCGCAGCTTTTTTACTGTCTACATAGCTTCCCCTCAATTGCATCATGTAAATCAAAAGGATCAACGTTTGTAAAATTATGCCCATCGGTCCTTGTTACCATAAGGTACCGAGGGAAAAACGTTGAATCCTTTTCATCAAGCGGCGATACTAGAGGCATAAACTTCCTCTTCTTAAATTTTAAAGACGGCTTTGTAAGGGAGCCACCCTGTGAAGTAATGGACGCTATGTTTGGTCCCACGAGTAGCTAGGGATCTAAAAGTCAAACCCCGGCAGAGCCCCGCTTGCCCGGGGTAAGGCTAGAGTTCTCCAGAGGTCGCCAGGTATCTGGAGGTGGGTCGCTTGTGACTACTCACCCAGTAGCCATTCATCACCTCGCCACGACCACTCAGCTTGTGATTAGGGGAGGATTCCACCTCCTGTCACGCACACACACATTTACACCAAAGAAAGAAAAGATGAGACAAGGGCCAACTAAGGCGGGAAAGTGAAAGACTCCCTAGGCCTAGGATACCCTAATACCGTCGGGGTCGGAAAAGAACAAGAGTTGACCAAGAGAGGTCGACAGGAAAGAAGACGGAGAGGAGCCCGGCACAAGTAAGTGGAAGCAATGCCGGACTCAGCTGGGGTCCCGTGGTCGCTAACCCACGTCCCACTAGATGTGAGCCCCTGAGGGGGAACGGAACTAGTAGCTCACCCTTTAGGATGCCTGCTGGAAGCAGCTACAGACTCAGGCGAGCCGAACATGTCCTCGGACACTCCCGGCACTAAAAGCCATACGATAAATAAATAAATAAATAAATAAATAAATAAATAACACCAAGAAGAGAAGCTGTAGCCTTCTTCAGACTTAACACTGGCCATGACTGCCTTGCAGCTTATCTGAAAAGAATTAACATCCCGAGATCTGAAGAATGCACACTTTGTCACGAACCTGGAAGTAAAATGGATAAGGGGCACCTGCTACATTGCAACAAACTTGATGTGACTGCTAGAACTTCTGGAAACCTCACACAACTCTATTGGAACGCAAGAAAGCTGATGGATTGGAATCCGGGCTAGCCATAGGAAACAACAACAACAACAACATATGCAACTGTAGTGTGTAATGATCTTATGTAATGTAAAATATGTAAAGATGTCATGATAAGTATAATAATTTGGCCACCTCTATAATGGCATAATAATTAATTAAATAAACAAAATAAATAAATAAATAAATAAATGAACAATACTAAATAAAATAAATAATGTAACATTTCAATATGTTCTTTATAAACTTACCAGTCTTACTCTGAAGTGAACTGGAGCAACTACCAACCATGTTTGAAATGGATGTCCTTCATATTGCAGAGGAGCGTAGTTTTGAGAGAGCCCCAATTGCACCACACATTTATTAGGTTCACGTCCTATACAGGTTTTACCATCAGAATCCAAGAAGTATAGAGGGGGGCATGAGCAAATAGGCATATTTATCAATTCCTTGCAGTGTATCTGGCAACCTCCATTGTCAATTTTGCAGCTCACTAGAAACAATAAAATAACTTCAATATTATACTCTGGAGCAAGACTTGGGATATAGGTACCGGTATCTTTAAACTTATTACTGTATTTACTTTCAAAACTAATAAGCTTTAATTTTCTAACAATGAAACAATGTCAGTTAGTTTTACAATTATCTAAGCTGAGCGTTTGATGGCAGTGGAAATTTGCGAGGCTCTGTAACGAGACTTGTAGTATTACTGTAACTATGATGTTTTTCAATGTGGTCCTTCTGTTTAGCAAATTTTCTTTCACCTTAGATATAATATTGACGCGAATTGTTTTCCGCCCCTATATTCTATTGGAAACGATTTGCCCAAATTTAATTTTGATTTTTAACCAGTTAATATTTTCTCAAATGTTTTCAGTGTTGAAGACTTGGGCCCACAATCTAAAATAGTATCGTAATGCACCCAAAATTTGAATGTTTTAGGACAAAAATGATGATATTTTTTCGAGCCCCATGATATAATTTAACGTGTAGAGATTGGCGCTGGATTCAGACGCAAACGAGGTTTGTTAACAAGCTCAGGCAAGGAGGAGACGAGATCTCGTGATTTGTGATGCTCGAGATGTCTCAGCAAGGTGAAACCTCGCATAGTAACAAGGATTTTACCGCGAAATAATGATATACTCGTATTATTGTTATAAAATATATCATTGGAGGTTAGCTGACAGCCAATGATAAGAGGCTTTATGGAAGAGTATATCACCATGGCCTAGTTAATGTTATTAACTATTGCATTTAAGCCCCAAGAAGGACTTTTTAACAATTGGAATACTGAAGAAAATTACGAGAGGATATTATCAGTACTTTGAAAGTCGATTGTATGGAGAAGTACACACTGTATTGAACTATATTCAGGTACGAGCTCTTTATTTTCGCGGGATCGAAAATGGCGCCGAGTTAATACGAGTTGGAGAAGAGGAGCTCAGAGAGAGCGTTCTTACGCCTACAGAAGTCGCCGAGGGCAGACGTATTGCCAGGAGTGTTCATCCTGAGGAAGTAAAGCCGAGTGCGGGGATTAGACCACTCGAGGAGACAGCGCCGATCCCGGCATAGATGACGGACGACCGCGCTTACTGCAATTCTAGTGCAAGTTAAAGTTGAGTTATAAACGCACATTTCTGAACTATTATACAGTACAATTAATACTGAAGTGTATTCTAGGGATGCTTATGAGTATGGACAAGCAGTTTATCAACTTTGATCGTCGCAGTTTTGAGAATTAAGGCAAATATAGACAATTTAACTTTTCTGATAGAAAAGTAACGCATTTGAACACGAGAAGAATTTTTGTTCTGCGAGTTAACAGCGAACGATCCTTCATGCTACAATACAACGTGAGTAACAGCGTGTTGTATTAACATTGAAGCCTTTGATTATATGAACATTATGATGACTGCAGACATGAATACACAAATATTATTCAACTTTATGAAGATGTTAGTGATTATGGAATAGAAACTTTATGCGACTGGGATATGTTAATGCAGAGTTGTAATTAGACACATGGAGCAACGTTAGTTATCTACAGAACTATGTTCAACATCTAGAATGTCTACAACATTTACTTCATTCCGCTAGGGTATTTGGTATGGACGCACTAACGAAATATGCTGAAGAGCGTCAGAAATATAGAAGTCTACTAAAAGAAAAGAAACCAGAGTACGATTTATACATAGAACAGAGGTTAATAGCCGAGGCGGAAGCGAAAACTTATAAAATCTTAAGGAACTCGAAGAAAAAGGCAGCAACTCCTCTCGTAAACATGACGCAATAGGAGGCACATTTTAGTCATCTTCTCGGAGAAACTAATATAAGGACAAACGGCTTCACACCGCAGCTGGCAAAGATCCAAGACACTCGCCCAATCACAACAGAGGAGGTCATACAACTTACAAGCAATGGGAAAAATAACAAAGCTGCTGGGCCAGGTGGGATTTTTACAGAGCATTTAAAAGACACACTCCATGACCTGTTAGACCCGCTAACATGTCTATTTAACGAATGCCTAAAACGTAAGTCAATCCCAGAACAATGGAGGAAGACACTCATAATTGTGATCTACAAAGGGAAAGGGAAGAAGGAGGATCCAAACGCTTACAGGGGAATTGCCCTGGAAAATGTTATGTTCAAAACCTTCTCTAAACTCCTTCTAATACGGGTGGAACATAGACTACGTGCTAGCATACCATCAAATCAATATGGCTTTACCCCGGGTAGATCAACTCTACAGGCAGTACAGGAACTTGTGCAAGAAATAATAACGACCTTAGCCCAACCCGGTAGACCGCTGTATGCAATCTACATAGACTATTCCAAGGCATTTGACTGAATTAACAGAAGGATACTTATCCACAAACTGCAAAACATATTAGGCACCTCCAATAGTGAATTAGAAACATTGAAATCGATTTTAAACGTGAACTATGTTACAATCCATGGTGGCATCACCACGTCGAGGAGGGGGTTCTACAAGGGGATCCCATGAGTCCAGTCCTCTTCAACGTAATGACCTCAGACATTGGGCAAACATTAGACTCAAGAACAGTCAAATTACTCATGTACGCGGATGACATGGTCATCCTCTCAAGATACCGAAATGACCTACAAACAGCTATGGGGAACATTAGGGTATGGGCGGAAGAAAACTCTATGGAAATTAACAGCTCCAAAACAAAGGCTATGAAATTTAGAAGGGGAGGAAGGATAGCTAAAATGGACCAACTCAAGTGTGGAGAAGAACCTTTAGAATTCGTACCCAACTTTAAATACCTGGGTGTCGTGCTACAAACTACTGGAACTGCTTTCTCCCTGCATGTACAGGAGCGAGCTACGGCAGCAACGAAAGTCTCATACGACATTCCCAAACTCCAAAGCCTATCCCTGTTAACAGCGATAAGGCAATTCAAAATTAATGTTATGCCGACCGCCACATATGGCAAGCAATTAATTTGGCCCTACTTGTCGGTGAATAACCTCAGGAAGCTAGAGAGCGTCACAGTGAGATTTATTATCTATATCAAAATTCTCAAGGAACAGCTACGCCTATAAAATAGCACAGGAATCCTTCTTTATAGAAGACATAAAGCAGTCTTTCGATCTTCCGGAAACTCATACGTATAAAACCATCATCGAGGAAAGACGAAAAAAAGCCGACGAAATACCCCAAGAAATAATGGAGACTGAAGCAATGAAGACAGCTATCTGGAAGGGGCCAAATTTCAAACTTCGACACCTGTATACGTGATTCGCTGTCCAAGGGTTCCATGGAAGGATCTGTCAGAATGAGACATTTCATGAGCCCAAGGAGGACTGCGTCTGCAAGAATTACAATAATCCATGCCCCAAATACCACTTAGTGGAATGTGTAAGCAGGTCTCAATCTCTAATCGCAGAAATGTCAGAGTGGTGAAAAACGTGACTGTACACATTGTGTTTAATAAAATCATATATATATACTTTGATGTGTGATAAGAATTGTTCTACAAGATCATGTAGGATTATTATCTCTACTCATCCATACATGAAAGTTCAACAATTCAGTTTCTGAACTGAAGTTTATTTGTTTGGGAATTTATTTTCCACTTTGGAAAATTTTAAGAAGTTAGTATTCGAGGTTTTTCGATTTTTGAGTTAGGATTTCAGACATTTTGTCTTAGATGTCTAGTAAATTCATTTTGAGTAAAATGAATTGGGCATCTTATTGGGAGAAGAATATTAGTACAGGGGAAGAAATCTACGAGTGATGTATTGTGAAATATCACCCATTACTATGAACTTTTCGTCGATCTGGCAAGTAATATACGTCACGAATATGAAATAAAGTCATGTACTCATGGGCATTCTTTGTATAGAATGAAGATACATTCAGGAGTTGACATACCCACTTATTTGAAGGAAAGCTTTGCACTTGCATTCAATGTAACATTATTTGAGACAAATCTTATTAGAAGATAATTTATCCGACAGCAGGGAATTTCGATAGAGTCTATATAAGTCGTGATTGATTTTTATGAGACACTTAAATAACACTTGTCGTTATTTATACACAAATGTAATGCTACGTTACTTGTGAACGTAATATTGCAACCATGTAACTTTGAAGTTAAATCAGTATGGTGGAACGTAATATTGCAACCGTGTTACTTTGAAGTTAGGTCAGTATGGTGGAACGAATTTATGTATTTTATTACATGTATAGAAACAAGGAATTGATAACAAAGTAACACTGTTTAGTAAACCTACAGGGATCTTTCACGAGTAACTTCTATGCTCGTTTTGAGAACGAAAGTTAAGTCATAAGAACAAGATATTACTGTTGACAATGTAAGCAGTTGGCTGGGCAACGCTAAGATAAATGCTAGTTGAAGTTAATGCAAGTACTACAGGTGTATTGTTGGAAACAAGTACATTGATGTTATAAGAGTTGTTTATTGAATATACGAGGAGGATTTATGCCATATATAGTAGTAGTAGAGTCTGCGAGGAAATATTTGTTGGAATACGAAGGTGTTGCCGTATTATTGCATTGGAGTACTGTTGTGTGGAGATTAAAAGCATTGTTGTATTTTAGTAGAGTTATTGAGAACTCCTATGTGTGTATAGATCCACGATTTAGAAGGAAAGATAGGAGCGGAGTAGGCGGAACGATGTTTGGGAAACGTTATTAATCTTTGTTCACTAAACTTTTATTTAAACTTTATTAAACCTGGAACTATCAAGTAATAATATGAACTTATCTTAGATTATTGGTCATATCAGACCGGAGATGACAATAAACCTAATACAGACTTAATCGGTATAGCATTTTAATATTTTGAAGTAACTAGAGAAGGGGACTATAAACAATAGCTAGTGCTAATAATATTGGCTAGTCTAATTCTACACAAGTAAACGTGTTGTGATATGCGATGATAAACATTGTATGTAATAATTTATAATAATTTAATTAAGGGTTTTATTATTTTTAATAATAATGATATATTTTGCGTGTTTAATATTTTTAGAACGGTTAGTAGTAGACGTTTTTATGATGAGTGTGTGTTTAATGAAAGCCATGAGTGTTTGAAACTACGTCAGTTGCAAATGGCGATAGTACTGAAAATAATTAGTTCGGTATTGTATGAAATTGATTGATAGAGAAACACCAGATGTATAATGGATTTTGGCATGTATAAATGAAAGAGAATGGGATCTGTGTATCGAACGGCAATGTTACAGTCTCGCCGTGTTACGAGAATGAAACGGGATATCGTAGACCAGGTGTTAAACACGTAACCAGTTTTGCTGAATCCCAGGCTGGATTATATAAGCAGCATGCAGGTGTGCATTCTAGCGAATTGAGTTCTGAGTGGATTGTGTCAATGAATCGAGACAGCAATCAGGTGTTGTACTCGACACGCGCTGGAATATTAAATATTTTAAAAGAATGTTATATTCTTCATAACGTTGCCAATATCTGTGTTAGCGATCTGTAAATGGCAGAGACCACCCAAAATGTAACCAGCATATGTGTGTTATCGTATTAATCCAGTGATGTGAATGGAAGGAAGGATATGTGTGTTCATTAATTTATTTAATTAATTAATTTATCTTATTTATTTTTATTTTCGGGAATTTTTGTTAATAAATTTATTGCGTTTTATAAGTTCTGTCTCGTGTGACTTATTTTAATTTATAAGCAGAGATGGTGTTATGGAAGCATCCTAATAAGGCAAGAGACCCTTTTGTCCTACATAGCCCCGAGATGTAAGGTATATTTTTGTTTTATCCATAACACGATCGTAGTCTACTGTGTATAATCCCGAAGACCTTGTTGGTGAGACATTGACGGTTTATCTAGCCGGAAACCTTCATATTCTACAATCCAGCTGTGCTTTGGATTCCCAGCAAGCAACTTCTCGATTTTTACGGGTACAGTACCCTTTAGGCCCTTGGGCATATCCAAGGGTGACTACTGCTCGGCTCATAGATGCAGATTAGCCTATAGGTGTTCCGAGACCGGGACCAGGACGACGACCTCAGCTTGCCGAACACAGTGATAGCTCCTAAGCCCAAACAAATATTCCTTTGACTATCTCTTCAGGAAGTCTCGAGTTTCTACGCTGACAACTTCTACTTGGTCTTGAAGGACGTATTGTAGTACATTTTCTTGTAACTTGGATTTTTCGTAAAGGGTTTCGTTAATGCTCGCTGTCAATTTTGTGTATTACAGTTATTGTCGCCTAAAAGTAGATTTTCTTTCTTAGGGAGAGAGATCATTCTTCTACCATCTTGTATTTTGATAGAATCATGGTAATCCTGAAGAATCCTGGAGTTCTTAATGCTTAGAGACTGTGATCTTGATTCATTGTCTTTGATATCCATGCACTCCAGATCCCAAAACTGGCGACCTTGACTACCAAGAATGGAAGTGTCGTCTACCAGTTAAGGTAACTACACACGTGTCCTCATGAGGCTGAGTAAACTCTATTCTAGCCCTGAATGCCTGCTGGAACCAACAATCAAGCCCAGGACCTGTTAACAGGCAATGGCAATTTCGCATGCGCGCAGCCTTGCTCAGCGGCAATCGAAATTCGAACAGGTAATAAAAGAGAAGCATGTTATTCAGGGTGATTTTTTTGCTGGAGCAGGGCCAACGGGCAGCTACCAGGCGCGCGCATGCCTTTCGCCAGCCAAGCGAACTCGGTTTTCAGACTGCGCGCAGGTAGAATCCGTAACAGAGTACATTAATTAATGGTAAAAAAATACCAGCAAAACATGATTAAAGAACTTACTTTTTCACAGAAGACGCTGAAAATGTTCTCCTTTAGCTGCCCGCAAGTGCTGTACCGTGTAAATAAATTAGCATTTTCACGTTGTAATTCCCTTCTGTTGTGAGGGATATCTGCTGCCGTATATTGTACTCCAGATCCAATAGAGTATGATGATAATTGTTGTTTTAAGGGGCCTAACATCTAGATTATCGGCCCCTATCACTTGAGTACAGGTAATTGATCTGTACACTTTGTATTTTAAATTACCGGTACCCCACAATTAAACATCATACTAGCTTAGGTCCGTGTTTCGATTAATTACAGTAAACACGCAGGGTGGTACAGGAGTAGCTACATAATGTAACGATGTAACTTCCAAAGTTACTGTCTGTTAGCTGAAGAAGAACATTTTCAGCATCTTCTGTGAAAAGGTAAGTTCTAACGTTCAACTGGTGACGTGAGGTCATCCAGACTCTCAACAAATAAAAAACATATGTGCTTCTTCAATTAAATCTTGCAGGAAGCTGTTGTTTATGTTACCTTCTTATCTGTGTGCTGGCACTTCACATCCTCGATGATGAAAGTTAGTGACCCTGGCTAGCTCACCTCGTTAGGTTGAAGTTAATGTACTCTGTTACGGTTTCTAACTCCCCAAAATCTGCGGATCGTGTTGGTTGGCTGACGGAAGGCATGCGCGTGTCTGGTAGCTGGCCGGTGGCCCCGCTCCAGAAAAAAATCACTATGTACCATGGAGCTGATCTTAAAAATGTAATGTACAAGTAGGTGTAGCTAAGTTATTACTGTGATTAACTACATGCAAAAAATGTGAAGTCCTCAATAGCATCTGCAGTGGAGAAGATGGACTTCGGAAGGGGCACCCAGTGCTCAGGTTCTAAGAGCAAAAGGTATATGGTGACCATATACTGTATCCTTGAAAGCTGCCGTCCTGTAGCTAATTGTTGGTTCATCAAGGACTAGGCCCACAGCTTGTGACTGTAATCGGCGACAGATCCGTGTGACAGGCCGGCCGATTTACTTTTGTCACATCATTATGGTTCATTGTCAGTGTATAAGAAATGGAAAAAGGCTAGGGCGTCCCCCGTAGGCGAAGGGTGTCGACCTGGCCCAATCGACTCGAGAAGTGTGCAAGGGTTATCTGCAATACCAGAGCAATTTCCGCTAAACAAGCAAGCTCTAAATACAAGAATAGCTTCCCTAAATGTTGGATCTATGCCAGGAAAATCATATGAATTATCTGAGGCTTTAAGACGACGGGGAATCAATATCTGCATTTACAGGAAACCAGATGGAGCGGTGTAAAATCTAGAGACATTGGCCAAGGTTATAAAATTATCTATAATGGTAGGCCGAAGACCACCAATGGTACTGGAATCGTAGTTAGCAAGAAATTTCGTGACTCCATAGCTGAAGTACAATGTTTTGATGACCGTCTGATGAAGATTGTATTAGTCGTGGATACATGGAAAATTCACATTTTCTCGTGTTAGGCTCCGCAAACTGGCTGCATACAAACGATGAATTTTGGACGAAGCTGGATGAACAGGTTCTGGAAGTACCACTAGATGAAACTCTAATTATCTCTGGGGATCTAAATGGACATGTCGGCTCAAAGGCAGACTGTTACCGATGCCACGGAAATAATGGTGCTGGGCAGAGGAATGAAGACGGGGAGAGAATTTTGAAGTTTTCTGATACACACGGCCTTATTATCACAAATACATATTTCAGGAAGCGAATCTCGCACCTTTGAACACACTATAGTGGTAACAATATGACCCAGATATATTTCATACTTGTAAGTCGAAGAGACATAAAGCTCGTTCTGGATGTGAAGGTTCTTCCTTACGAAACAATTGCAGCACAGCATCGTTCATTAGTAGCTCGATTTCGCATTAAACTTCCTACAGTAAGGAAAGAGGAATGCACTGGTCCAGTTCGTATAAAAAAGGAGATGGAACCTAATATAATTTCGAACATCCCTCTTCCCCCTATTACTGATGTTGAAACGACATGTAATGCTTTGAATAAAAGTGTCACCACAGTTGCTCATGAACATCTAGGTATTACAAAGCCCGGACGACGCAAAATTGATTCTCAAACGTGGCTCTGGACAAGTGAAGTTAAATGTAAGGTGCAGATGAAAAAGAAACTCTACCACCAGTTCCTTGCATCAAAGACAGCAGAAAATTGGAATGCTTATCGATATGCCAGAAGTGAAGCAAAGAAACCCATTGCTAAAACGAAAGCAGTTTACTTCAGTGAATTTTACCAACGCCTTGACACATCAGATGGTGAGCGTGAAATTTACCGTATTGCTAAGCAACGCCACATACAAACAACTGATATTGAGAGGTTTTGCTGTATTAACGATAAGGAAGGCAAACTTGTCCCTGATCGGTAGAAATTTGTAGAGCGCTGGAGGCAGTACTTTGATGAAATTAGAAATGTCAAGTTCCCACATGCTCCTACACCGCATTCCACACCAATACAAGGACCTGTTATCCCAATCACCAGCGAAAAAGTTGCTGAAGCGATTTGAAAGATGAAGTGTGGGAAGGCAACTGGGCCGGATGATATTCCTGCCGAACTCTGGAAATCAAAGCAATGGGACTCAGCTCAATGGCTCGCATGTTTCTTCAATCAGATAATTGAAGAGAGATGGATACCAGCCGAATGGATGTCTAGTACAACAGTCCCAATTTGGAATCAGAAGGGTATTCCAACTGAATGTACCAATTATCGCCCAGTACGCCTCCTGTCTCACACAATGAAGACTTTTGAGCGTATTATTGATCGGAGAATCAGAAAACTCGTCCACCTCACCATCAACCAGTGTGGTTTTGTCCAAAATTGTGGTACAAAAGATGCTATCCATGCTGCTCGCTTGCTCATCGAAAAACATCGTGAAAAATCAAGACACCTCCACATTGCTTTCCTCGACCTTGAAAAGGCATTTGATCGTGTTCCACATGTCTTGATTTGGCATTCCCTCCAAGATCATGGTGTCCCTGAAGCGTTGATAGATTGGATCAAATTGCTATATGACAACCCAAAGAGCCAAGTAAAATCAGTGGCTGGATTATCTAGTGATTTCCCAGTTTCTGTTGACGTCCATCAGGGATCTGTACTTTCACCTCTCCTCTCCATTACAGTCATGGATACTGTTACAAGTGATCTACATAAATCTGTACTTTGGACTTTGATATATGCTGACGATGTGCTTCTGGCTTCTGAGGATAAGACTGATCTGCAATTACAAGTTCAGGCATGGACCAACCACATCGCAGAATTTGGATTATGGCTCAAAATTAAGAAAATTGAGTATTTGACAACGGATCTAAATGATCCGATGACGATTCAAATTAATAGTGTTGACCTTTCTTCATTTAAATATTTTGGCTCGACTATTACTGCAGATGGAACACTCAGACCTGAAATATCACATCGCGTGAGCAGCGCATGGCTGAAGTGGCGCTCTTTGTCCGGTGTCTTATGTGATAAGAAGATTCCAGGCCTGCTAAACTCGAAAGTTTATCGTTCTGTGGTCCATCTCGTTGTGATCCATCTCAGACATGTCATCTCTCTCATGTCTTCTTTAAGTTCTGTGATCCATCTAATATAGTTCTTACTCGTACTCGTCCATAATTTTTCTATTATTTTTCTACTGATTCTATTTTCTGGTGACCGTATTAGATGCCCTACGAATGATATTCGTTTCTTTTTCATTGTGCTTGTCACTGGTTCTATTTCTTTATAAACTGTTTCGTTGGAAGCTAGTCTCCAGACTCCATCTACTTGATAACTTTTATTTAAACAGGTTCTCACTTTTCTCCTTTCTAATTTGAGTACTCTATCTATTGCAACTGTGTTTGTTGTCTTGAATAATGTTTCACATGCATATGTAATTTGTGGTTGGGTGACTGTTTTGTAGTGCTTCAATTTGGTTGCTATCGAGAGACATTTTTTATTATATGTATTCTTGGTAACATGCTGTGCTCTAACCAGTTTATCTATTCTATTTTGCCATGCTGGTTTCTCGTTCAGGTTGTATGTGATTACTTCACCTAAGTATTTAAATTTTTCTTCAATTTTTATTTCTTGGTCTCCCAGCTTAATTTTGTTTGCAAGCGGAGGTTGAGTTAGCATAACTTCTGTTTTTCTTTTTTCAAATGAAATTTTCAAACCAATATTTTGAGCTATTTCCTGTACGGTATAGATTTTATTTGCAGTTTTGTTTCCTGAATATCATTGGCCAGAAGAGCTAGATCATCAGCAAATCCTAGACAGTTCAGATGTATGTTGTCTTTCTGGGTTCCAATTTTTATATTTTTCGAGTTGTTCTTGTACCATTCCCTCATAACGTACTCCAGCGCACAATTAAAAAGAAGAGGTGATAATCCGTCGCCCTGTTTCAAACCAGTTGTTACCAAAAATGGTTCGGAAAGTTCTCCTCTGAACTTAATTTTAGAAATTGTATTCGTTACAGTAAGTTCTATCAATTTGATCAGCTTTGGGTGAAGTCCGAAATGTCTTAAAATTTTTAATAATGATGGTCTGTGGATGGAGTCATAAGCTTTCTTGAATTCTATAAATGTTATTTATTGAAAGGGGCTTGTTTCGTTTTCTGTAATATGCCATGATTAGCTTCAAAGTTGTTCAGCGCAGCTTCTCCGTGGTCTGAAGCCTCCCTGGTATTCACCTAACTCTTGATCTAGTTGATCTTTAATCCGATTATATAGTATCTTAGAAAAAATCTTATAAGTGATATCCAGAATGGAAATACCTCTATAGTTGTCTGGATTACTTCTGTCACCTTTCTTATGAATTGGGTTAATTATAGCTGTGGTCCATTGTTCTGGGAATTTTTCTGATATCCAAATCTTTTGTAATACCATATGGAGGGACGTCTGAGTCGAACTGCCGGCGTATTTCCACATCTCTGCAAAAACCTGGTCTTCACCACACGCTTTGTAGTTCTTCATTTCCTTAAGCGCTGTTTCAACTTCTTTCGCTGTAGGTGGATTTATGTTTTCTGGTTTAGTTTTTATTGGGGTATGTGTATCAATGAATAAAATCTTTTCAGGTTCATCATTGTTCAAGAGCTTGTTAAATGCTTCCGCCATGATTTCTGCATTTTCCTTATTGTGGGCTTGAAATTTCAACCAAGCTTGATGTCTTTCTTCATGCATTCTATCACAATCAGAGTTCCACCAGGCATGTCTTTTCTTTGGATTTAATGGAGCTAGATCTTCTGCGTTCTGTTTAAGTATTGGTATTAGTTCATCTAAATTGTCTGTTAGTCTTGTAGTTCCTGTTCTTTGCCGGTACTGGTCATTCTGGATTAACTGATGAGGGTCGTATGTCCTTTTCCCTCCAACTGTATTTTGTCTTTTTCTTCTTAACGGAGTAAATTTGATCTTGATTTTAATTAAGTAATGATCTGAGCCAGTGTCGGTTCCTCTTAGAACTTTGACATTGTGGATTTCCTTGTGATGGAATTTGTCCATACATACATGGTCTAGCTGAAATTCTCCTTTTGTCCAATCAGGATGTTTCCAAGTTTTGAGTTGGTGTGGTTTTCTTTTAAAATAAGTAGATTTGGAGATTAGTCCATGGGTTCTGAGAATTTCTACGAGTCCTTGGCCATTTCTATTAGTATATTTGTGAGGAGCCCACTTTCCTACTACATCTCGATACTTCTTTTCTTTACCCAGTTGAGCGTTAAAGTCCCCTATAAGGATTTTGATGTTATAAATATTTATTTTATTCATAGTCTGATCCAGGAGATCCCAGAAATTATCGACTTCTTGCAGAGTTTTGGTTAGGAATTCTTTTTCATTTGTAGGGACATGAGCATTAATGATGGTGTAAATTTTGTTTGTGGCTTTTAAAGTTAGAATTGCAATTCTTGGTGAGATGGCTTTAAAATCAATCATGGAATCTATTATTTTCAGACTAACTATAAATCCTGTACCAAATTGGGGCAATGTTTCATGACTCTTTGTCTTGGCTTCCCATTGTACACTCTATAACCCTGAGATTCAAACGGATCATCTGTTAAATTTCTCATTTCTTGGAGTCCTACCAGAAGAATATTCTGCCTATCTAACTCATCTGTGAAGTTCTTGAGCTTTCCGCTTGTTAGTAAAGAGTTTATGTTGTGCGTCGCAATGTAGTTAATATGCTTATGTTTGATTCTTTGTTTCTGTGTTTGGTTGTATGCATTTGAAGGCTTAAATTCATTCTTGTCTTTTAGGTGACTACCCACCGAGTCCGATGTAGTCCCCTCCATCCTTAAGTGGTTGGACGGTGGAATTCCTTTACTACTTAAAGACTTTTCCATATCTGACTGTCGAAGGTTATCAACCTTAAGTGGAGCAAGCTCCGAATTACAACTGCGGTTGTTAGCCGCAGAGGACAACCCCAGATGTTCAGGGTTCTGGATATCTATCAAAGAAAGATCATATAAAATTGGTAATAATTCAAAATGTAGGGATCATCATCTACTACAAGGAGGAAGGATGTGTACATAACCTAAATTTTAATCGTTTATTGGAGGAACTTTTGAACTGAACAGCAGGCGCAGGCTCGTTTTGCAGCTCTAGCAATGTAGGGGTGAGGGATGTCTTCCTCATCGTCAGAATCCTCTAGCTGAAGCGATTGTAGGTTTCGACATATTTTGCCACCACAAAATCGACAAAGGGCTGAGCATTCCAGCCCAACTTTGCGGCAACTGCAACCGCCGCTGTAACCTTTTCTGCAATTATTGCAGGAAATCATGTGCAGTAGGAGCTGAGGTGCAGGATCCATAGGTGTAGTGATAGGGGTAAACCCTTGATCATCAAGCTTCCATCCCCAATCTGTAGGATTTTTGTTGACCCCCAACAACTTTTGAACTTGGTGGCAAGTTCTGTAAGCATGGTGGCATGCTGCATCCTTTGTTGGGGGCAAGCGAGCAAGATTGATTTTGATGTTGGCTGCAGATGTAACAAACAGTTGGTAGCGAAGGCTATTCAGGAAGTCTGTTAGGAAATCACCCCCGTACAAATACACAAAGCACTTCACCCCAGCTTTTGCTATGGTTTCGTTACTGGAGTCTGGCAGCAGGGAAAGTTCTGCCAGTTCTACAAGTTGGGGATTTTTATATTTTTGTATATATTAGTTAACTTGGTTTAACTATGCCCATAGGGGGCTGAAGTGGTGTCACACTCGCTGAACGCATTGATAACAAGTAGTTCCGTGAAGAACTATACAGCCTATTTTCATATATCCTACTTATGTTAATTGCCTCTAACAACATACAAAATTTCAGTTTGATTGCTGTGATGGATTCGTATATATTGAAACAGTCGAAATATATCGGATGGTTGCCATGTTGGATTTGTATATATGTAGGTCTTAGGGTTATGTACTATTACAAGAAGATTATTGTGTAGGTGTAGTATTCAAACTTCAATCGCATGCTTAGGACACAAGAAATAAAAACGAGACCTTGAAATTTCCCACTCTTGCCATCTTTTGCATCTTGTGGTTATGAAAAAAATTGAAATAATTTAGATGACAGTGGATTAAATATTTTATAAGCATTTACCGTACTAAATTTCACTGCGCTCGGATGGTTAAATCGCGAGAAACATCTATTTAAATATTTATAGTTTGCGTCGCCGCCATGGTTTTGTGCTCACCAGGTTATTGAATGATCAATAGGTGAACTTATGTTCATAGCCTCTATCAACATACAAAATTTCAGTTTGATTGCTGTCATAGATTAATAGATATTCAGAAAAAAATGCTCGTTGACCCCCTTAACACCTCTTTAGAACCTGAATATCCAAAAATCCTTCCTTAGTGGACGTTTTCGACATACAACGAACATATCACCAAAATTTCATGTTTCTAACTTCAATAATTTTCGCTGGGCGATGATGAGTGAGTGAGTGAGTCAGGACAATTTCTTTCATACATTTTTCAGAATTTTATCCCTTCCCATGGACCCCTTAAATTGGAATTATGAAAAGAAAAAAGCGGTCGAACACCTATTTACTTATATTTAAGCTGTTTTTTCCCTGAGTTTGATGAGTGGGTGAGTCAGTCAATCAGTTAGGACTCTTTCTTTCCTGTTTTTCTTTCCCCAGTCCCCTCCCTATGTGTTCCGTAAATTGGATTTATGAAAAAACGGTCGAACAGCTATTTACTTATTTTTTAAGCTGATTGTTTTCCGCTAAATTTCAATCAACTCGCCTATATCGTTTAAGAGATACACGCTCCGTTAAGAATCCTTCAAACCCCAGTTTCACCCCTTTCACCTTATAATTTACACCACATCGAAAAACCCTTAGACACATGTCTGGTTATTTTTAATGATTAGTTTATATGCCGAGTATCACATCCCCAAACTCGTGAGATATTGTTATTCAATGAAATGCAGGTTTAATCCCTTTAAGACCCCTTTAGAAAATGAATATCCAAAGATCCATCCTTAGTGGACGTTTTCGACATACAACGAACATATCGTCAAAATTTCATGTTTCTAACTGCAATATGTTTGGCTGGGAGATGATGAGTGAATATCCAAAAATCCTTCCTTAGTGGACGCTTTTTCCCCAGAATTTCACCCCTCCCCATGGATCCCTTAAATTGGATTTATTAAAGAACTGTCGAACACTTATATACTTATTTTTCAAGCTGATTCCCCCCCCCCCCCGAGTTTCATACTTTTTGCCTCTGTCGTTTAAGAGATACTTCCTCCGTTAGGAATCCTTCAATCCCCACATTTCACCCCTTTCACCTCATAACATACACCACATCGAAAAACCCTCAGACACGTGTCTTCTTATTTTTATATGCAGAGTATCACATACCCAAATGAAACAACTCGTGAGATATTGTTATTCAAAGAAATGCAGGTTTAACTCCCTTAACACGAATATCCAAAAATCCATCCTTAGTGGCCGTTTTCATCATACAACGAACATATCCCCAACATTTCATGTTTCTAACTTTCATAGCTTTGGCTGGACGATGATGAGTCAGTGAGTGGGTCAGTCAGTCAGGACACTTTGTTTTATATAATAGACCAGCAGGTACCCGCGGCTTCGCTCGCGACATAGTCGTGTCATATTGTTATTCAATGAAATGCAGCTTTAACCCCATTAACACCCCTTTAGCACCTGAATATCCAAAAATCCCTCCTTAGTAGACGTTTTCGATACACAACAAACATATCACCAAAATCTCATTCTTCTAACTTTAATAATTTTGGTTGGTCGATGAGAGTGAACATCCAAAAAACCTTCCTTCCAGAATTTCACCCCTCCCCATGGGCCCCTTAAATTGGACTTATGAAAAAACGGTCGAACACCTATTTATTTATTTTTAAGCTGATTGTTTTCCTCTGAATTTCAAACTCCTCGCCTATGTCGTTTAAGTGATACACGCTCCTTTAGGAATCTTTCAACCCCCGCTTTTCATCCCTTTCACCTCATAATATACACCACATAGAAAAATCATTCGACACGTTTCAGCTTAGTTTTAATGATTAGTTTATATGCCAAGTATCACATCACCAATTGAAACCACTCGGGAGATATTGTTATTCAATGAAATGCACGTTTACCCCCTAATAATAATAATATCGTATGGCCTCGGGTGCCTGGTGCAAGCTTTGTTAATTGACACCCAGAGGGTAGCTTGCTTGCATGTCGAATTTCGTCGTTCCTTTGAACGCTATGAAAGTCAAGGAGGTTAGATATCTAAACTCCTTGACACTACAGCGCTTTCAAGTAGAGAATGGAGGAACTTTGTGTTGGCGGAAAATCCCGAGATTAATTTTGCCATTGAACACGGCCAACTGATTTCAAATGGGTTCTTTAACATGCCAACAACGTATGACATGGGTGTCGTGATTTTTGTCGCCTTCAAAAATCACTTACCATGGCCAGGGGCGAACCTGCAATCTTGGGGTTGGTAGTCCGACACTATAACCACTCACCCACCGTGGCAAGCACCCCCTGAACACCCCTTTAGAACCTGAATATCCAAAAATATTTCCTTAGTGGACATCATCGACATACAACGAACATATCCCCAAAATTACATGTTTCTAACTTCAATAATTTTGGCTGGGCGATGATGAGTGAGTGAGTCAGTCAGGACATTTTCTTTCAATTATTTTTCAGAATTTCACCCCATGAACCCCTTAAATTGGATTTATGAAAACAACGGTCGAACACCTATTTACTTATTTTAAGATGCTTTTTTCCCCTGAGTTTGATGAGTGAGTGAGTCAATCAGTTAGGACACTTTCTTTCCTGTTTTTTTTTAAGATTTTACCCCTCCCCATTGGCCCCTTAATTTGGATTTATGAAAAAACGGTCAAACACTTATTTACTTATATTTTAAGCTGAATTTTTCTCCGATGAATTTCAAATTTCTCGCCTATGTCGTTTAAGAGATACACGCTCCGTTAAGAATCCTTCAACCCCCAATTTTCACCCCTTTCACCTCATAATATACACCACATCGATAAACTCTTAGACATATGTCTGCTTATTTTTAGTGATTAGTTTATATGCCGAGTATCACATCCACAAATGAAACCACTCGTGAGATATTGTTATTCAATTAAATGCAGGTTTAAGACCCCTTTAGAACCTGAATATCCAAAAATCCTTCCTTAGTGGACATTTTTGACATACAACGAACATATCCCCAAATTGTAATGTTTCTAACTTCAATAATTTTGGCTGGGCGATGATGAGTGAGTGATTGAGTCAGGACATTTTCTTTCATTTATTTTTCAGAATTTTACTCCTCCCCATGAACCCCTAAAATTGTATTTATGAAAAAAACTGTCGAACACCTATTTACTTATTTTTAGCAGTTTTCCCCCCTGAGTTTGATGAGTGGGTGAGTCAGTCAATCAGTTAGGACACTTTCTTTCCTGTTTTTTTTTCCCCAGAATTTCACCCCTCCCCATGGGCCCCTTAAATTGGATTTATGAAGAAACGGTCGAACACCTATTTACTCATTTTTAAAGCTGATTATTTTCCGCTGAGTTTCAAACTCCTCGCTTATGTCGTTTAAGAGATATACGCTCTGTTATGAATCATTCAACCCCCAGTTTTCACCCCTTTCACCTCATAATATACACCACATCGAAAAACCCTCAGACACACGTCTTCTTATTTTTAATGATGAGTCTATATGCCGAGTATCACATCTCCCAATGAAACCAATCGGGAGATATTGTTATTAATGAAATGCAGGTCTACCCCCTTAACACCCCTTTAGAACCTGAATATCCAAAATCCTTCCTTAGTGGGAGTTTTCGACTTACAACGAACATATCCCCAAAATGTCATGTTTCTAACTTTAATAGTTTTGGCTGGGCGATGAAGAGTCAGCGAGTCAGTGAATAAGTCAGTCAGTCAGTCAGTCAGTCAGGACACTTCGTTTTATATAAGAGATTTATGTATAATATATGTATATATATATCACTGCCGTAATTTTGCACCAATCACTTTGAATTTTTTACATAATATGTATCCCTTTAAAATCTCGGTTGAGTTCGTTAATGGGCAAAATCGGTCGAAGGGAGTGAAAATGGGAGGCTTTTTTCTCTCTCGAAAAAGTGAAATTTCGGTATAACTCTCTTAATACATGAAATATCGAATCCAATCAAAGTTCATACTATGTGTCGGATAAGTGCCAAAAAGTTATGTTTAAAACGTTTTTGATAGCACCAACCATTGACCAAAGCGGTGGAAAAAAGTGTTTTTTTTTTTTTTGGGAAACATGAATCATATCTCTCTTAATAGGCACAATATCAAAACCGTACAAAATGGACAATATTCCCCTAGGTACCTAAAACTTTTGTGTGAAAGAATTTTTTACATGACCCACCATTAGCCAAGAGATGAGAAAAATTATTTCGGAATTATAAGAAAATGCCAAGAGCCATCAGAAGTTGCAATGATAACGCTACTAAATTGAAAAGGGATGAGTTATCAGAGGTTCCATTATTTAAATTACTCATGATGGTTCCGTATTGATGTACCTAAATAATTTTTAATAAGAATTATATCATCATCATAATTTTCCATCTCCAGTTTCCCGGGTGTGGCAAACAAGCGCTCTTCATCTTGCCCGACCGTGGTACACCATTTGTTCTTGGACATCGTCCCAGTTAAAACCATTCTTCTCCACCTCTGATCGAACTGTCTCTATCTATCGTCTCTTTGGTCTTCCTCTTGGTCTCTTCCCTCTGACATCCAGATTGAAGTACTTCTTAGCTGTTCTAAAGCTATCCTTCCGCATTACATGTCCATACCACTGAAGTCTGCGTTTCCCCCAGAAAGTTGGTAACAGGGACCCTGATGCCAGCTGTTGCTCTGTGTACCTCAATTCTGATCTTGTCTCTCCTGGTACTTTGGTCCATAGTCCTAATAAATCTCATTTCTGTGGCTTGAATTCTACTGTAATCCTTACTTAGCAATGTACATGTTTGCATACCATAAGTAAGGATTGGAACAAAGTAGGTCTGATACAACGTTACCTTTGCTGCCAAGGGTATATTTTTGTCCCAAAGTGCCGAACTTGGTTATAGAAATGTGATGCTTTCTGTGTCCTATTTAGAATTTCCTGTTTGAGGGTGTTATCCTTGGAGACCATATTTCCAAGATACTGGAAGTGAGAAACGGATTCTAGTTTTGCCCCCTCCAAATATATGTTTGAACTTTTCCTCTCCTTGCTAATATAACCGCCTTAATCAATGCATAAATGAAAAGAATTATTATTGAAGTTGTTCTTGGTTCATGTTTCAGGGATTAATCAACAACATTTTCTATCCCCTTAATCAGCCAATTGTAAAGCATAATTTGAGTGCTACGCTACATCATAATTTTCATTATGCTTTACAATTGGCTGATGAAGGGGATACAAAATATTGTTGAATAATCCCTGAAACATGTACCAAGAACAACATTAATAATTATTATTTTCATTTATGTATTGATTAAGGCGGTTAATTCGTATTAAAAACTATCGGAGGTTGCCATGACAACACCATTGCACGAGATCACATTTAGTTTTCCATCTGACTCTGTGGGAAGCGGCTTCGGTGACGTAACTGACAGCATGCTGAACTTCTATGCCCAAGCTCGCGGGTTCAACGCCGGCCAAAGTCATCGGATTTTCTAAGAGCGCTAAAAATCCCTCAGTATGCTTTCCTTCGGAGGGGAAATTCCAACGTTCGTTGCAAGTTGCTGGTTGCGGTGGCATCTAGTAGCCAAGTTCACAGCTAGGTGCCGTTAACCGTAGTATTTGGTAGCAAAATTAGGAACTACTACTTGAAATTGACCGTCTGCAGTCCTTACCTGAATTACAGACTTATACAACGATCACAATTAACACCGTTTATCAGATAGATTCTACACACACCCAAAGTACACGGGGCTACATGACCGTGTTGTCGCAGCCTGTAAACTGAGGAACCAACCAACATCTCCGCGGGAGATAATTTTTTGCGTAAAAAAGTAACAGACTGTTAGATAGTTACACATCAGTGTCGAAACCTTGCATAAGGACCATGTGACTCCAAATGACAAGAAGGTTCCCGTTTCATAAGACAATAAAATGTTAAAAATATGCATAGAAAGACGAAAAACAAAGTTAATTACGCTCCAATTGTAAAATACTTTCTCGCAATAAATGATGTCTGATCCTTCTACGAAAACCTGCATATTTTGCCTATTATAGCATATCTCCTAGTTTGCCCGGTGAAATCTACCTCCGCCTTCCGGCGTGCCGAGAGGAATTTTTTTGACAACATTTGTCAAATTAGGAGACCAAAACCAACATTTTTTGTTTTTTAGAAAAAAAACATCCAATCTTTAAATAACTGTATCTCGGGAACTACTAAATGTAAAGAGCTCGCTTAGGACTCAAATTGTATACAATTTAATCTGATTGTCACCAGATATTCATGATGTTTTCTCTCAGATATATAATTTAGACGATAATGAGCAAAAACTGACAAAAGTGCAAATATCTGGCTGTTTTTTGGCTATTGTACAGCTAGCGCAGGACTTTCGAAGTTGCATATTTGTTTCTTATTACTATTGGCAGAGGTCCAAACAACATATAAAAAAAATATAACTGCATGACCTTTTGCAAGGTCAGGCCCCTTTTTAAGTCTAATTTGACTCGACTACTATTGAATATAATGCTGTACTTACAACAGGCTCTCAGCTGACAACGATTTCTATTTTGGAATGTCCTTGCTAAATTATAGAAAAATACACTCAGTTTTAGCTGTCAAATGACACTGTTACAGAGATACTCATTTTAGCTATTTGTTTTAGACTTCACTTTCTTACTAATTACCAAAACTTACATCTTTCATTGTTATTAACCGTGCTGGGGCATCCTTTGCAAGATTGAGGTCTAGAGTTTTTGACAACCATGATATCAATGCTGCAACGAAGATCCTTGTGTACAACTCGGTTGTAGTACCCACATTACTTAACGGATCTGAATCCTGGACATGCTACAGACGTCATTTTAAAAAGCTGGAGCAACATCACCAGCGTTGTTTGAGGAGAATTCTTCGTGTGACATGGCAAGACAAACGAACAAACACCAGCATTCTCGAAGAAGCACAGACTACCAGTGTTGAAGCCATGCTTTTAAAACGTCAGCTGCGATGGACAGGACACGTAATCCGCATGCCCAATAATCGCATTCCCAAACAAGTGTTTTGCTCTGAACTAACTGAGGGCAAGCGCTGTGTGGGAGGTCCGAGGAAGCGATTCAAAGACGTACTAAAGGCTAATATGCAAATGTGCCATATTGATATCAACAACTGGGAGACCTTAGCTCTTGATCGCTCATCCTGGAGATCAATTGTTCATCGTGGTGCGATACTTTTTGAAGAAAACCGCCGACGTATGATAGAAGATCGGAGGCAGCGCGGAAAGAACAGAGTGTTCATTAGAAGACAGGGAATGAATGCGGATGTCTCACCTGGACCTGATACTACCTGTCATCACTGCGGGAAACTGTGTCTCTCCCGCATTGGGCTTTTTAGTCACCTCTGGACTCATCGATGAAGAGTCATTCAGCATTGGAAGGCCAACCTACTCGAGACGAGTGTTTGCTATCATCATCATCATCATCTTGTTTGACATCATGTGGCCAAATATTCAAAATCATTCTTTATTTGCTGTTATTGCTACTAGAACTTGTATAATTATATTTCTTGTTAACAATTTCTTTTTATGTATTTATTTATTTATTTATTTATTTATTTATTTATTTATTTCATTTCTATTTTGTATTTCTTATTTTGTATTTTAATGTATTTTTATTTTGTATTTTAATACATATTAATGCATTTTCATGTATTGTCTGTGTGTAAACAATTGAATCGGTCATTTCTAAAAGGCCCTTTATGACATTTTTGGTGAAAATTAGTTAAACATGGATTGGGGTTCTTCAGAGGTAAACACACCATTCCATGCTGAAAAGGCCTCTTTCTGCCTTTTAGTATAGTCACAGGATGACAGTGCTATTTACATTCATTTCTAAAGGGCCCTTTCTGCAGTACAAGGGGCAGTTTAGCAAGGACCAGAGCAAGCTAGGAGCAGATGCAATAGTTCTATTCTTCGAATAAGGACCAAAAACGTCTCAGATAAGTTTTTTGATAGCACCAACCATTGACCAAAGGGGAAAGAAAAATTGAGCTTTGAGAGAAAATCAATATACCTTCCTTAATAGGCATAATATCAAAACAGATTAAAATGGTCAATAGTCCGCTAAAATCTTCTGTCTGAAAGAATTTTTGATATGACCCACACTGATGCCAAGGGATGAGCGAAATGTGTTCTGAATTATAAGAAGATGGGGCTTCATGTTGGCTATACGTGTGGAACTTTTGTGGGTACACAACATTTTTGGCGAATTTAGTGGCCTGTGTATGACGGACGTGTCCCCATTGACCCGAACAAGATAGGAGACATCACAAAAGTTATGACGTACATCCCCCATGAATAGGTGGAGTATTATGAAGATTTATTGAAATGCCCAACAGAGAACATCTAGAGCCATACTCAAGAGGAATACATGATGCTACTTCGTGTTATGAAATACCATTATATGTATAAAATATGAGTACATTAGAGAATGATATCATTACAAAATAAAGTTTTTAGCAAGTTTAATACAATTGATCATTAAAAAACAAATAACCACAACAATATTAAACATTTAGTACATATAAATATTGACTCTTGAGAGTCATTTCTAAAAGGCCCTTATTTTGCAGAATTTGGAAGCTTATTCTGTCCTTTCTAATGAACCAAACCAAACAAATTTTGTGTCAAAACAGCTATTATGGCAGTGGCATGTAATGTACAAAAACAAATTTTTGTGTTTTTCTCAAAACTAGTCTCCATGCACATGGGGCCTTTTAGAAATGACCGATTCAATTGTTTGCTACTGTAATTGGGGCACTGCCCTGTTGTGGCAATAAATAAATAAATATTTTGGTCTCCAGGAGTCTCTAAACCAAGCCAGTTCACAGGAAATACATGATTATTATTAATATCACCATCATCATCATCATCATCCTTGCATGTGTTTGTCCTAGAATAACTGTTACGGTCTACACAAAAGATTTGAATTTTCACGCCATCTTTTCCTGGGGCGACCTAGAGATCTCTTCCCACCGGGGCAGTAGTTGACGACTGCTTTAGGGATCCTGCTTCTGTCCATCCTGTTGAGGTGTCTTAGCCAATTTCTTTGGTATTCATGGATGTATTCCAATATTAATAGGTCTGCTGTTAAGACCAAGCACTTCTGTGTTTCGTTTGTGATCCCACTTAGTGACTCCTGCAGTTCGTCGCATATATTTAATTTCGGCGGTAGTTATTCGTCTCTCATCGCATTTCCTCAGGGTCCACGCTTCGCTACCATAGTCAAGTATTGGTCTTGCTAAGGTTTTGTAAATTCTTTTTCGGATGTTTTTTTAAACTAATGATGGTCTAAAAACTTTATTGATGATTCCTAAACATCTGTTGAATTTAAAGATTTTCTCGGGTATGTCCATTTCTTCAAGGAAATACAGTTTGTAACCAAGGTATTTAAAATCGTTTACTCTTTCCAAAATGTTATTATCCAAGCAGATTTTACTTCTTACTGGTTCCGTGCCACAGAATGCCATTATCTTAGTTTTCTCTAGAGGTAATTCCATTGAGTAGTTTTCTGAGACTAGTTTCAGGTTATACATTGAACACTGTAAATCATCTTCTGAGGTGGCAACCAGCACTAAGTCGTCTGCAAATAATATTGTGTCCAGCTGTAGATTTCTGTTAATGCGGATGGAGCCATGTCTTCTCTACATTCTCGTATAAGAGCATTCATCATCGTAATTTCTAATACGTTAAATAAAATAAAATTTTAACAATGTACAGTATATGGTAGTATTGTATAAGAACTTGAACTCATAGCAAAAAGGTTATTACAAATTTTATTTGAAGAAACATAAATAATGCCAACCTTCAAAGTTACAGCACCAGCTATTCTATTAAACAATAACAAACAAATTAAAATTGTAAATAAGTTTAAATATCTCGGTGGAATTATCACTTGGAACTCCAATGAAGAATTCGTCAATAGAAAGTAGAGCACTTAAATTTGAACAAGTAGTTCCGTGAAGAACTAAATAGCCTGTTTTCATATATCCTACTGATTTTACTTAGGATACGAGAAATGAAAACGAAATGTGTAGGTTCACTATTTTGGATACTTGGTTGTGCCTTTTCATGTAGTCAGTACGGGAGATTGCTTGGCAGCCTCCTGTGATATGTTGGATTATTATTATTATATATATATATACAAGCTGTACCCGGCATGCGTTGCAATGCCAATCAAAGAAAGTGTTGGCGTTGAAATTCTGTTTCTTGAAGTGCTTTTGGATACACAACATGTTAACTGCCTCTAAGCTATCATAAAATGGATTTTCTAATTTAGAACCATTCGTGGGAGCGTGCACAACAACTTTCAAAAAGTTTCATCGCTGTCACTCATTTGTTGAATCTAATCGTACGCTACCTATTGTGAAATGGATTTACTAAGTCGAAACCCTTCCCTGGCGTGTACACAATGACTCATCAATGATTCATCGCAATCGGATGAATGGTATATGCACGTATAGGGGTTTTTGTTTAAACGATTCGTGCGCTGTCACTCATTTGTTGAATCTACTCGTGCGCTACCTATTGAGAAATGTATTACTAAGTCGAAGCCCTTCCCTGGCGTGTACACAATAACTCATTAAGGTTTAATCGCAATCGAAGAATGTTATATGAACGCAATAGGGAAATTTGTTGAAACGCTTCGCGCGTCGTCACCCATTTGTTCCACCTACTCTTGCGCTACTTATTGTGAAATGGATTTACTAAGTCCCCTTCCCTGGCGGGTACAAAATAACTGATCACTGTTTCATCGCAATCGGATGAGTAGTATATGAACGCATACCTGATGTTGTTTAAACGATTCGCACTCCGTCACTCATTTGTTGAATCTACTCGTGCGCTACCTACTGTAAAATGTATTTACTAAGTTAGAAACCGTCACGTAAGTGTCCACAACATCTCACCCAAGTTTCATCGCTATCGTCGTTCATTTGTCGAATCTACTCGTGTGCTACCTACTGTGAAATGTATTTACTAAGCCAGAAACCTTCCTTGGAGTGTCAACCATATTTCACCCAAGTTTTACCGCTAACGGCAGAATGGTATATGACCTTATACGGGACTTTGTTGAAACGCTTCGCGCGTCGTACCTCATTTGTTGAATCAACTTGTGCGCTGCATATTGTATAGGGGATTTACTAAGCCAGAAATTTTCCATGACGTGTACACAACATCTCACCCAAGTTTCATAGGTACGGACGAATGGTACATGTATGCATACGGGACTTGGTTGAAACGCTTCGTGTGTCATCGCTCATTTGTTGAATCTACTGGTGCGCTACCTATTGTAAAATGTATGTACTAAGCCAGAAACCTTCCCTGGAGTGTACACAGCATCTCACCCAAGTTTCATCGCTATCGGATAAATGGTATATGAAATTAAATGGGACTTTGTTGAAACGCTTCGCGCGCCGTTGCTCATTTGTTGATTCTACTCGTGCTCTACCTATTTTTAAAGGGATTTACTAAGCTAGAAACCTTCCCTGGAGTGCACACAAAATCTCAGCCTAGTTTCATCGCTATCGGACGAATGGTATATGAACGCAAACGTGACTTTGTTGAAATGCTTCGCGCGTCGTAGCTCATTTGTTGAATCTAATCGTGCGCTGCCTATTGTAAAGTGGATGTACTAAGCCAGAAAATTTCCCTGCAGTGTACACAACATTTTACGCAAGTTTCATAGCTATCGGACGAATGGTATATGAATGCATTCGGGACTTTGTTGAAATGCTTCGCGCATCGTCGCTCATTTGTTGAATCTACGCGTGCGCTACCTATTGTAAAATGGATTTACTAAGTCAGAAACCTTCCTTGGAGTGTACTCAACATCTCACCCAAGTTTCATCGCAATCGGACGAATGGTATATGAACACATACGGGACTTTGTTGAAATGCTTCGCGCATCGTCGCTCATTTGTTGAATCTACGCGTGCACTACCTATTGTAAAATGGATTTACTAAGTCAGAAACCTTCCTTGGAGTGTACTCAACATCTCACCCAAGTTTCATCGCTATCGGACGAATGGTATATGAACACATACGGGACTTTGTTGAAATGCTTCACGCATCGTCGCTCATTTGTTGAATCTACGCGTGCGCTACCTATTGTAAAATGGATTTACTAAGTCAGAAACCTTCCTTGGAGTGTACTCAACATCTCACCCAAGTTTCATCGCTATCGGACGAATGGTATATGAACACATACGGGACTTTGTCGAAATGCTTCGCGCATCGTCGCTCATTTGTTGAATCTACGCGTGCGCTACCTATTGTAAAATGGATTTACTAAGTCAGAAACCATCCTTGGAGTGTACTCAACATCTCACCCAAGTTTCATCGCAATCGGACGAATGGTATATGAACGCATAGGAGACATACACACCCACAGACAAACTATCACGTTACATTGATTTTTATATATATAGACAAGCTGTACCCGGCATGCGTTGCAATGCCAATCAAAGAAAGTGTTGGCGTTGAAATTCTGTTTCTTGAAGTGCTTTTGGATACACAACATGTTAACTGCCTCTAAGCTATCATAAAATGGATTTTCTAATTTAGAACCATTCGTGGGAGCGTGCACAACAACTTTCAAAAAGTTTCATCGCTGTCACTCATTTGTTGAATCTTATCGTACGCTACCTATTGTGAAATGGATTTACTAAGTCGAAACCCTTCCCTGGCGTGTACACAATGACTCATCAATGATTCATCGCAATCGGATGAATGGTATATGCACGTATAGGGGTTTTTGTTTAAACGATTCGTGCGCTGTCACTCATTTGTTGAATCTACTCGTGCGCTACCTATTGAGAAATGTATTACTAAGTCGAAGCCCTTCCCTGGCGTGTACACAATAACTCATTAAGGTTTAATCGCAATCGAAGAATGTTATATGAACGCAATAGGGAATTTTGTTGAAACGCTTCGCGCGTCGTCACCCATTTGTTCCACCTACTCTTGCGCTACTTATTGTGAAATGGATTTACTAAGTCCCCTTCCCTGGCGGGTACAAAATAACTGATCAATGTTTCATCGCAATCGGATGAGTAGTATATGAACGCATACCTGATGTTGTTTAAACGATTCGCACTCCGTCACTCATTTGTTGAATCTACTCGTGCGCTACCTACTGTAAAATGTATTTACTAAGTTAGAAACCGTCACGTAAGTGTCCACAACATCTCACCCAAGTTTCATCGCTATCGTCGTTCATTTGTCGAATCTACTCGTGTGCTACCTACTGTGAAATGTATTTACTAAGCCAGAAACCTTCCTTGGAGTGTCAACCATATTTCACCCAAGTTTTACCGCTAACGGCAGAATGGTATATGACCTTATACGGGACTTTGTTGAAACGCTTCGCGCGTCGTCCCTCATTTGTTGAATCAACTTGTGCGCTGCATATTGTATAGGGGATTTACTAAGCCAGAAATTTTCCATGACGTGTACACAACATCTCACCCAAGTTTCATAGGTACGGACGAATGGTACATGTATGCATACGGGACTTGGTTGAAACGCTTCGTGTGTCATCGCTCATTTGTTGAATCTACTGGTGCGCTACCTATTGTAAAATGTATGTACTAAGCCAGAAACCTTCCCTGGAGTGTACACAGCATCTCACCCAAGTTTCATCGCTATCGGATAAATGGTATATGAAATTAAATGGGACTTTGTTGAAACGCTTCGCGCGCCGTTGCTCATTTGTTGATTCTACTCGTGCTCTACCTATTTTTAAAGGGATTTACTAAGCTAGAAACCTTCCCTGGAGTGCACACAAAATCTCAGCCTAGTTTCATCGCTATCGGACGAATGGTATATGAACGCAAACGTGACTTTGTTGAAATGCTTCGCGCGTCGTAGCTCATTTGTTGAATCTAATCGTGCGCTGCCTATTGTAAAGTGGATGTACTAAGCCAGAAAATTTCCCTGCAGTGTACACAACATTTTACGCAAGATTCATAGCTATCGGACGAATGGTATATGAATGCATTCGGGACTTTGTTGAAATGCTTCGCGCATCGTCGCTCATTTGTTGAATCTACGCGTGCGCTACCTATTGTAAAATGGATTTACTAAGTCAGAAACCTTCCTTGGAGTGTACTCAACATCTCACCCAAGTTTCATCGCAATCGGACGAATGGTATATGAACACATACGGGACTTTGTTGAAATGCTTCGCGCATCGTCGCTCATTTGTTGAATCTACGCGTGCACTACCTATTGTAAAATGGATTTACTAAGTCAGAAACCTTCCTTGGAGTGTACTCAACATCTCACCCAAGTTTCATCGCTATCGGACGAATGGTATATGAACACATACGGGACTTTGTTGAAATGCTTCACGCATCGTCGCTCATTTGTTGAATCTACGCGTGTGCTACCTATTGTAAAATGGATTTACTAAGTCAGAAACCTTCCTTGGAGTGTACTCAACATCTCACCCAAGTTTCATCGCTATCGGACGAATGGTATATGAACACATACGGGACTTTGTCGAAATGCTTCGCGCATCGTCGCTCATTTGTTGAATCTACGCGTGCGCTACCTATTGTAAAATGGATTTACTAAGTCAGAAACCATCCTTGGAGTGTACTCAACATCTCACCCAAGTTTCATCGCAATCGGACGAATGGTATATGAACGCATAGGAGACATACACACCCACAGACAAACTATCACGTTACATTGATTTTTATATATATAGACAAGCTGTACCCGGCATGCGTTGCAATGCCAATCAAAGAAAGTGTTGGCGTTGAAATTCTGTTTCTTGAAGTGCTTTTGGATACACAACATGTTAACTGCCTCTAAGCTATCATAAAATGGATTTTCTAATTTAGAACCATTCGTGGGAGCGTGCACAACAACTTTCAAAAAGTTTCATCGCTGTCACTCATTTGTTGAATCTAATCGTACGCTACCTATTGTGAAATGGATTTACTAAGTCGAAACCCTTCCCTGGCGTGTACACAATGACTCATCAATGATTCATCGCAATCGGATGAATGGTATATGCACGTATAGGGGTTTTTGTTTAAACGATTCGTGCGCTGTCACTCATTTGTTGAATCTACTCGTGCGCTACCTATTGAGAAATGTATTACTAAGTCGAAGCCCTTCCCTGGCGTGTACACAATAACTCATTAAGGTTTAATCGCAATCGAAGAATGTTACATGAACGCAATAGGGAATTTTGTTGAAACGCTTCGCGCGTCGTCACCCATTTGTTCCACCTACTCTTGCGCTACTTATTGTGAAATGGATTTACTAAGTCCCCTTCCCTGGCGGGTACAAAATAACTGATCAATGTTTCATCGCAATCGGATGAGTAGTATATGAACGCATACCTGATGTTGTTTAAACGATTCGCACTCCGTCACTCATTTGTTGAATCTACTCGTGCGCTACCTACTGTAAAATGTATTTACTAAGTTAGAAACCGTCACGTAAGTGTCCACAACATCTCACCCAAGTTTCATCGCTATCGTCGTTCATTTGTCGAATCTACTCGTGTGCTACCTACTGTGAAATGTATTTACTAAGCCAGAAACCTTCCTTGGAGTGTCAACCATATTTCACCCAAGTTTTACCGCTAACGGCAGAATGGTATATGACCTTATACGGGACTTTGTTGA
Organism: Meconema thalassinum; assembly: GCA_946902985.2. Taxonomy (NCBI): domain Eukaryota; kingdom Metazoa; phylum Arthropoda; class Insecta; order Orthoptera; family Tettigoniidae; genus Meconema; species Meconema thalassinum. The sequence continues at coordinate 396,844,683 of OX336394.1, read as the reverse complement.
AACGCTTCGCGCGTCGTCCCTCATTTGTTGAATCAACTTGTGCGCTGCATATTGTATAGGGGATTTACTAAGCCAGAAATTTTCCATGACGTGTACACAACATCTCACCCAAGTTTCATAGGTACGGACGAATGGTACATGTATGCATACGGGACTTGGTTGAAACACTTCGTGTGTCATCGCTCATTTGTTGAATCTACTGGTGCGCTACCTATTGTAAAATGTATGTACTAAGCCAGAAACCTTCCCTGGAGTGTACACAGCATCTCATCCAAGTTTCATCGCTATCGGATAAATGGTATATGAAATTAAATGGGACTTTGTTGAAACGCTTCGCGCGCCGTTGCTCATTTGTTGATTCTACTCGTGCTCTACCTATTTTTAAAGGGATTTACTAAGCTAGAAACCTTCCCTGGAGTGCACACAAAATCTCAGCCTAGTTTCATCGCTATCGGACGAATGGTATATGAACGCAAACGTGACTTTGTTGAAATGCTTCGCGCGTCGTAGCTCATTTGTTGAATCTAATCGTGCGCTGCCTATTGTAAAGTGGATGTACTAAGCCAGAAAATTTCCCTGCAGTGTACACAACATTTTACGCAAGTTTCATAGCTATCGGACGAATGGTATATGAATGCATTCGGGACTTTGTTGAAATGCTTCGCGCATCGTCGCTCATTTGTTGAATCTACGCGTGCGCTACCTATTGTAAAATGGATTTACTAAGTCAGAAACCTTCCTTGGAGTGTACTCAACATCTCACCCAAGTTTCATCGCAATCGGACGAATGGTATATGAACACATACGGGACTTTGTTGAAATGCTTCGCGCATCGTCGCTCATTTGTTGAATCTACGCGTGCACTACCTATTGTAAAATGGATTTACTAAGTCAGAAACCTTCCTTGGAGTGTACTCAACATCTCACCCAAGTTTCATCGCTATCGGACGAATGGTATATGAACACATACGGGACTTTGTTGAAATGCTTCACGCATCGTCGCTCATTTGTTGAATCTACGCGTGCGCTACCTATTGTAAAATGGATTTACTAAGTCAGAAACCTTCCTTGGAGTGTACTCAACATCTCACCCAAGTTTCATCGCTATCGGACGAATGGTATATGAACACATACGGGACTTTGTCGAAATGCTTCGCGCATCGTCGCTCATTTGTTGAATCTACGCGTGCGCTACCTATTGTAAAATGGATTTACTAAGTCAGAAACCATCCTTGGAGTGTACTCAACATCTCACCCAAGTTTCATCGCAATCGGACGAATGGTATATGAACGCATAGGAGACATACACACCCACAGACAAACTATCACGTTACATTGATTTTTATATATATAGACAAGCTGTACCCGGCATGCGTTGCAATGCCAATCAAAGAAAGTGTTGGCGTTGAAATTCTGTTTCTTGAAGTGCTTTTGGATACACAACATGTTAACTGCCTCTAAGCTATCATAAAATGGATTTTCTAATTTAGAACCATTCGTGGGAGCGTGCACAACAACTTTCAAAAAGTTTCATCGCTGTCACTCATTTGTTGAATCTAATCGTACGCTACCTATTGTGAAATGGATTTACTAAGTCGAAACCCTTCCCTGGCGTGTACACAATGACTCATCAATGATTCATCGCAATCGGATGAATGGTATATGCACGTATAGGGGTTTTTGTTTAAACGATTCGTGCGCTGTCACTCATTTGTTGAATCTACTCGTGCGCTACCTATTGAGAAATGTATTACTAAGTCGAAGCCCTTCCCTGGCGTGTACACAATAACTCATTAAGGTTTAATCGCAATCGAAGAATGTTATATGAACGCAATAGGGAATTTTGTTGAAACGCTTCGCGCGTCGTCACCCATTTGTTCCACCTACTCTTGCGCTACTTATTGTGAAATGGATTTACTAAGTCCCCTTCCCTGGCGGGTACAAAATAACTGATCAATGTTTCATCGCAATCGGATGAGTAGTATATGAACGCATACCTGATGTTGTTTAAACGATTCGCACTCCGTCACTCATTTGTTGAATCTACTCGTGCGCTACCTACTGTAAAATGTATTTACTAAGTTAGAAACCGTCACGTAAGTGTCCACAACATCTTACCCAAGTTTCATCGCTATCGTCGTTCATTTGTCGAATCTACTCGTGTGCTACCTACTGTGAAATGTATTTACTAAGCCAGAAACCTTCCTTGGAGTGTCAACCATATTTCACCCAAGTTTTACCGCTAACGGCAGAATGGTATATGACCTTATACGGGACTTTGTTGAAACGCTTCGCGCGTCGTCCCTCATTTGTTGAATCAACTTGTGCGCTGCATATTGTATAGGGGATTTACTAAGCCAGAAATTTTCCATGACGTGTACACAACATCTCACCCAAGTTTCATAGGTACGGACGAATGGTACATGTATGCATACGGGACTTGGTTGAAACGCTTCGTGTGTCATCGCTCATTTGTTGAATCTACTGGTGCGCTACCTATTGTAAAATGTATGTACTAAGCCAGAAACCTTCCCTGGAGTGTACACAGCATCTCACCCAAGTTTCATCGCTATCGGATGAATGGTATATGAAATTAAATGGGACTTTGTTGAAACGCTTCGCGCGCCGTTGCTCATTTGTTGATTCTACTCGTGCTCTACCTATTTTTAAAGGGATTTACTAAGCTAGAAACCTTCCCTGGAGTGCACACAAAATCTCAGCCTAGTTTCATCGCTATCGGACGAATGGTATATGAACGCAAACGTGACTTTGTTGAAATGCTTCGCGCGTCGTAGCTCATTTGTTGAATCTAATCGTGCGCTGCCTATTGTAAAGTGGATGTACTAAGCCAGAAAATTTCCCTGCAGTGTACACAACATTTTACGCAAGTTTCATAGCTATCGGACGAATGGTATATGAATGCATTCGGGACTTTGTTGAAATGCTTCGCGCATCGTCGCTCATTTGTTGAATCTACGCGTGCGCTACCTATTGTAAAATGGATTTACTAAGTCAGAAACCTTCCTTGGAGTGTACTCAACATCTCACCCAAGTTTCATCGCAATCGGACGAATGGTATATGAACACATACGGGACTTTGTTGAAATGCTTCGCGCATCGTCGCTCATTTGTTGAATCTACGCGTGCACTACCTATTGTAAAATGGATTTACTAAGTCAGAAACCTTCCTTGGAGTGTACTCAACATCTCACCCAAGTTTCATCGCTATCGGACGAATGGTATATGAACACATACGGGACTTTGTTGAAATGCTTCACGCATCGTCGCTCATTTGTTGAATCTACGCGTGCGCTACCTATTGTAAAATGGATTTACTAAGTCAGAAACCTTCCTTGGAGTGTACTCAACATCTCACCCAAGTTTCATCGCTATCGGACGAATGGTATATGAACACATACGGGACTTTGTCGAAATGCTTCGCGCATCGTCGCTCATTTGTTGAATCTACGCGTGCGCTACCTATTGTAAAATGGATTTACTAAGTCAGAAACCATCCTTGGAGTGTACTCAACATCTCACCCAAGTTTCATCGCAATCGGACGAATGGTATATGAACGCATAGGAGACATACACACCCACAGACAAACTATCACGTTACATTGATTTTTATATATATAGATAATGCGTTTGGCCCTCTAAGGAGCACGTAGAACCATTAGTTAACATTGGTCTTCTTGTTCTTCTTATCTTCCCAAAACTTCCTCATCCTTTCGCTATGTGCCTGTCTTCTTTCTTGTGTCCATGCAGCTTTAAGTTTCAAATTCTGTCCCGTAGGGATCTTGGGTGGAAACTTATACGAATTTACTTTTTGTCTATATGCAGTCCGCGTCGTTGTCAGTGGGTCAATATTGATTTCACTGAGGTCCTTTTGGGTGTCTGCTAGCCAGCGTACTTTGGTTTGTCGGTTTCCATTGACTATGAGGAAGATTTTCTTGGTCAGTCGGGAGTTGTCCATTCGAGCTATATGTCCGTAGAATTTCATGTGTCTTTTACGTGCGAGTGAGGCGAATCGTTCAGTCCGTGAATACAGTTCATCTGAGCTTTTCCTCATCCAGATACCGTCCTGAAGCTTTGGTCCAAAGATTTTTCTCAGTATTTGTCGTTCTATCTTCTCAATGTATTTGATGTTGATGGTTAACGATGACGTCTCAATCGCATAGAGTGCCTCTGGAAGGATGACTGTGTGGTAGTGATGGAGTTTGGCTTTAGTGGAAAGTGATTTCTTGTTGTAAATATTCCAAGTGATTGTGTAAGCTTTGCGTAATTTTTCTGCACGTGTTTTGTTAGCCATTCTTTCGTTACCAGTGTTCCCGATAATTTTACCTAGGTACTTGAAGTGCTTAACTTGTGTGATGTCGCCATATTTGGTTGTAATTGATGCCAGGTTTGTGCTCTTGGAATCCATGTACTGTGTTTTCTCGTAAGAGATATGGAGGCCGGTTCTGATTGATATCTCATGAAGCTTCTCGATGGCATGTCTGGCTTCTTCTGGAGTCCGGGTAATTATTGCTAGGTCGTCAGCAAAGGCGAAGCATTTTATGTTGATTCGTTGTTCTTTTGTTCCCATACTTATTCCAGGTATTTCTTTCTCCCATGTTCTGATGATCTTATCTAGTACCAGGTTGAATAGGAGTGGGGACAACCCATCACCCTGTCTTACGCCTGTTCTAATGTGAAAAGGTTCGGACACTTCACCCATAAATTTAACTTTAGAAGTTGTATCTGTCAAGGTCTGTTGGATTAATGTAGTTGTTTTGTTGTCCATACCATATTCACGAAGTATATTAAACAGAGTTGCGCGGTCGATTGAATCATATGCTTTCTTAAAATCTACGAAGATGACAACTGTGCGATTCGACTGGCGATGTTGGAGTACCATCTTGAGGTTCCAGATCTGTTCTGCACACGATCGACGCGGTCGAAATCCCCCCTGATATTCACCGATCATGTGCTCTGTCTGTTGCTCCAATCTGGTGAGGAGGGCACGTGAGAGTACCTTGTAGGCGATTGGCAGGAGTGAAATGCCTCGGTAATTATTCGGATCTGTCTTGTCGCCCTTTTTCTGTAGTGGGTGAATCAAAGCAGTTTTCCAATCAACCGGTATGGTGTCACTCTCCCATATATTAGCAATGATGTTTTGTAGTCTTTCAGTCAAGAGTTCACCTCCAATCTTGAGCACTTCGGCGATTACACCGTCTTCTCCTGGTGCCTTGTTGTTTTTGAGATGTAATATGTTGTTTTGTATCTCATCATATGTTGGTGGTACTGAGTCCTGGTTTGGGGCAGTAAAGTGGAGTTGGAGATTCTCTGCAGGTGGTTCACAATTGTGAAGCTCCTCGAAGAACTGTTTCAGGATATCACAATTGGCCTTTGTGTTTGTCTCAAGTGTGCCATCAGGGCGGCGAAAACAAAGACTGGGCGGCTTGTAGTTCGTCAGTTCTTCCCTAAATGTCCTGTGGAAATTTCGTGTGTTGTTCCTCTTAAAGTCATTATCGATTTCTTCCAATCGTTTGAGGTGGTACATGCGTTTAACTCGTCTGATTGTTTTGGATGTTTGCTTCTGCGTTTCTAAAAAGTTCTGCCAATGTTCTGGTGTTCGGTTGCTATTCCATGTCTTCCAGGCTCGGATTCGGGACTCTAGGGCTTTATCACAGTCTATGCTCCACCATCTGTGTTTTCGTTTCCTTGGTGGTTTGCCGAGTTTTCTTGTTGATTCTTGGATGGCCTTGAGAAGTTCATCCCATGTTTCCGTGTTAGTCGGTAATGATTGTGTAAACTCCTGTGCGTGTTCTTTTAGGTATTCCGGAACTATGCGTGGGAGTTTGGAATGTGGACGCTTTTTACGATTGGGTATGAAGCGGACTTTGATCTGCGAGAGATGATGGTTGGACTCTAGGTAACCTTTGCGTACCCTCACGTTCATGATTTCTGGAGAGAATTGTCTGGTTATTGCTACATGATCTATTTGATACTCCCCGATGTGGTTTATGGGAGATTTCCATGTAGTCATTTTTCGTGGTGGTTTCTTGAAATGTGTGGACATTAGTTGTAGGTTGGCCATTCCACACATGTTGATTAAGCGAAGCCCATTCGCATTCGTCTTTTTGTGTGCCGAAAAATTTCCAATGATATGTCTGTGTTCCCGTTCTCTGCCAATTTGCGCATTGAAATCTCAGAGGAGGATCTTAATGTGGTGTTGAGGAATCTTAGTAAGTGTCCGTTCAAGTTGAGACCAGAACTTCTCAACTTTGTTTTTGTCAGGATCATTGTTAACTGGAGCATGTGAGTTTATCAATGTATAGGCCTTATTGGCGCATTTAACTGTGAGTAGAGAGAGACGATTCGAAGGTGATGTGAAGTATATCACTGAGTTCTGGATACTGTTGTGCACAAGGAATGCTGTTCCGAACACATGTAAATTACTATTTCTTAGCTTAGTTGCTGGTTTTCCCTTATAGATACGGTATCCACCGGAGTCGAAGTGATCACAATCACGGAATCGTGTTTCTTGTACTGCAAGTATGAGAATTCCGAATCTGTCGCTGGTGTCCGTCAGTGTCTTGAGTTTCCCAGTTTTGGTCAGCGTCTGTATGTTTAGTATACCAATGAATTGCGTTCGCTTAGGTTTGAGGAGTTTTGGGTAGCTCCGATCCTTCCCGGCATGACGTCCTGGTCCCCCAGAAGCCGAATGACCAGGTTCGCCTTCGCTCTTCTTAGCTCTGGCCTGAGGTAGTTGCTTTTTTGCTTGTGCTTCCATCATGCTAAGTTCGTGGTTGATTTAAGCTGGTGGGCGTGAGCCCAGGGCGAGTGAATCGCTGATAATCCATAAAATTCACTCTCATCGTAAGGATTGTTAGTTCATACGGCAGCTGATGTTATGCTGTGGTTTACTGGTGCCTCTTGGTGTTCTGGGTTGAATATTATTTTACGGCTTCGAGCCAACCCTCCTCCTTTACCCGGACTTGGGACCGGCAACAGCAACGACTGAGCTACTCAATCCACCCAGTAGTTGCTGCAGGTGGAGTTGGATTATTATTATTATTATTATTATAGCTTGCCACGGTGGGTGAGTGGATAGCGTGTCGGTCTACTAACCCCAAGATTGCAGGTTCGCTCCTGGCCGTGGTAAGTGAAAGGCGGCAAAAATACGACACGCATGTCATACGATGTTGGCATGTCAAAGAACCCATTTGAATTCAGTAGGCCGCGTTCATAATGGCAAAATTAATCTCGGGAGTTTCCGCCAACACGAAGTTCCTCATTTCTCTACTAGAGAGCGCTATGGTGTTCAAGGAGATTAGATATCTAACCTCCTTGACTTTCATAGTGATTCAAGGAACAACGAAATTCGACATGCAAGCTACCCTCTGGGTGTCAAATTACAAAGCTTGCACCCGGCACCCGAGGCCATACGATATTATTATTATTATTATTATTATTATTATTATTATTATTATTATTATTATTATTATTATTATTATGGTTACAAATGTTTTTATTGTTTAACTGCATAGTATTCACATTTCATGAAATGGTTCATTTTTAAGGCTTGAGGTGTGCTACCACACGACGAACGCCAGGTTGTTGTAGCGTTATAGTGATAGTTTTGTTTTGTGATAGTTCATTTTGTTTTATCAGGGAATCTACTATATAAAGCTCAAATACCACTCACTCACTGACTGACTCACTCACTCATTCATCCATCACCAAATCTCAGAAACCACCGAACGAATTGGAATGAAATTTGGTATGCAGCTTCCTAAAGGGCCGCAAACGCCCACTAAAAAAGGATTTTTGGATATTCAGGTTCTAAAGGGGTGTTAAGAGGGTAGACCTGCATTTCATTGAATAGCAATATCTCCCGATTGATTTCATTGGGGGATGTGATACTCGGCATATAAACTCATCATTAAAAATAAGAAGACACATGTCTGAGGGTTTTTCGATGTGGTGTATATTATGAGGTGAAAGGGGTGAAAAGTGGGGGTTGAAGGATTCCTAACGGAGCGTGTATCTCTTAAACGACATAGGCGAGGAGTTTGGAACACAGCCGAAAAAAATCAGCATAAAAAATAACTAAACAGGTGTTTGACCATTTTTTTTCCTAAATCCAATTTAAGGGGCCCACGGGGAGGGGTGAAATTTGGGGGAGGGGGGAAACGTAATATGTCTGAGTGTAAAATTATACATGGCCTATGTTGTAGACAATAACACATTACATCTTTTTTGTCTCTTGCTATTTCATCATACGACTACCGACAATAGTGGCTCAGCTGGCTAAAGCGCAGCATTAGGTCATGGGACCAAGCTCTCTGCTGACTCGGTAGACGCGTGGGTTCGAGCCCCACCGTCGGCCGTCCTTGAAATGGTTTTCCGTGGTTTCCCATTTTCAACACCAGGCAAATGCTGGGACGGTACCTTCTGATAGGCCACGGCCGATTCCTTCCACATCCTTAACCAGTTTCATTCATTCACCTTCCTCCATTCCATCTCTCATCCCGACGCGCAGGTCGCCCACGGGCGTCGAATAGAAAGACCTGCACTCGGCCTCTGAGGAGGCCACATGACAAAAAAAACATACGACGAATACTTAGGGAGTTATTAATGATTTTGTACTTTTTGGCCGGAATTTTCTAAGTCCCAGGAATGACATAAAAATTGATTCGAATGAAATTTCAAAAAATAGTTTTTTTAATACTTTTATTATATTTTTCACGTCTTTTAAGGTCCGAAACCAACATGATATTTTGATGTTTTTTTTTCGTCCCATGCATTTTTGGTTTCAGGTGATAGATTTTTTTTTCCACTAGGACCCATGCTTATCTATCTATTTAACTAATGTTATAACGGGATTCCAAATGTTATTGCGGGCGAAGCCACGGGTAACAGCTAGTGTGTGATAAATTTTCCTTACCCTCGTCTGAAACCTCCAACTCTGATGGAAAATAACCCGTGGCCAATGCCCAGCCAGATCCGGTCCAAGTGCATGTGTCATCCAATGATGATATACAAGGGATGAAAGGCTCAGCAAGATAGGGCTCTGCAAAACAAACAATTACAATGTTCCTCTCTATTAGTATGCAATGTAGTTGCCAGTGCACCAATAAGCAGGCCTTACATACTAAGATTCGTATCGGGAGACTGTCTCATGAAACTTGTTTCTGATTATGTAGCGTTGTCACATACTTGTCTCACATAATATGACGCAATGTGGCAAGCATCAGGTTCCTCGTTTCGGACGAGAACCCTTGAGAAACGAGATACAAGTCTCAACGATTGTATCTGTGTATCACTGTGCTGGTGAATGTTGTTTTATGGGGTGAAACGTCTAGGTTTTCTGCCCCTAATGATAAAGCCGGTCATATACGTTGAGATATGTATCAAGAGACTGTCTCATGATACAAGTCTTTCATCTCCGTGGCGCTATACAAGCCGAGATTTCTTGCTAGTTTTGGCGGAATGAACACGGCTTCCGATCCTCCAACAGACGAAATGCATGTTTAGGGGATAGTTTGTTTGATGAAAAAAACGAAGAATGTGGTCTAAAGAATGGTTAACAAAGAGAGTAAACTACTCACACGTTGTACTTTTAACTAAGTTGGTGGGTATTGCTTCAGTTGATGTCTTGAGTTATTTCAATCATTTTATTCTTTGTTATAATTGATAGGCCCTGAAATTAAAAAAAAAGAAACAAAACGTTAGTTAGTTAGTTATTGTTGTTTTAAGGGGCGGAACTACGTAACCAACATTTCTGGCACTCTATAACTGTCATTTTTGTAATCCCATGGACATGTTTACGTTTGGTAGCAGTTTTAATTGAGTTTGCAGAGAGACAACTGTTAATACTGTACCGTATTATATTATTAACAGGTGTCTCTCCGTAAACTCAATTAACACATACGTTAATACGTCTTTTAAGCACATTTTCCACCATGGTTAATGCTTTTATTTCATGTGGTGAGAGCTTATTAATTCTTCCCAAAATGCACGCTCAGAAATTTCTACGTTCAAGGTCATTTTTTTTTTTTTTTTTTTTTTTTTTTTTTTTTTTTTTTTTTTTAAGAAATAGTCTGTAAAAGCACTCAGATACACGCGATACCTCCCTACTCACGTGTAAACCTGTCGAGACTTGTATGTGTTCCTCGCTGTCGGTCTCAAGATCTCTTGTCCAGGGCGAGAGACGTGATACCCCAGCTCCGTTGCGTCATGATACCACGTGAGACCAGTTGTGACAACCCTACACACTGGTATCAGATACGCGTTTCATGGGACAGTCTCTTGATACATATCTCAGCGTGTATGGTACGCTAATGATGGTTCAAAAAATGGCTTTAAATGAAAAAAGAATACTACGGTACTATTAACTATATTTACATCCAACGTATATACAAGAAGACATAAAAAGGAATAAAGAAAATAAAAGATTAAAAGAAAGTGCCCTCAGCCATCGAAGAATACGGATTAATGGACTATGAAAGAAGTGGAGCCAAGAAAGGCAGATTCATTACAACACATCTGATGGTAAGGCATACATTCACAAAATGTTCAAAGTCTAGGGTTTTTGTGATCACAGTGGAAGTGTTCTGCAGCAGACAATGTCTCTTGAAACCCTATAAATGAGCAGAAACGCTTACAATTTAGGAAGCTAGCACTTCCCCGAAGAGAGTACTAAATGAAGCGTATGCGGGAACAAACGTCTATGTTACATTTCTAACTTATTGAGAAAATCAGGAATAAAGGTGACTGTTGTCCGTGGGACAAGGCTACGCGGTAAGACGTAACATAGACTTGTGTTCCGTAAACCAACACACTACAGTACAGCCCTGTCCCACGGACAACAGCCACCTTTATTCCCGATTTTCTCAATAAGTAAGAAACGTAACATGGACGTTTGTTCCCGCATACGTTTCAAATGTCAACAAAAACTGCATATATAACACCTTTTAACAGTTTATAAAGTATTGAGGAATCAGAAGCCATGTTCATTGTTACCTAAGTAATCGGTGAACACGAATTGTGTCCAATTAGATTGGGTGGCGAATTACAATAATTTTAACCCCCGAAAGCCTGAAAGAATCTATATATTTAAAACACTAAGGCGATTTTTGTTACCACGAGATAGAGAGAACGACAGAACCAATTTACTTCGTAGAGCACTCTAACGAAAGCTCTTGGCCTGTAGATTTGCAGAGTGTCTCTAAAATAAACAAATATATTACGGTATATTTTTAAATAAATATAGAAAATAGCAGAATTCTTGCCCTTCACACATGCGCACAATCCGCCTGGGCTCATGACAAAATGGCGGTGAGAAGTCCATTAAAATGTAAGTTATTTAATAAGCTTCCATGTAATTGAAAACATACATTAACCAAGTTCTGACAATACAATATAATAACAGTATGAACATATACGAATGTATATTGATTTTATTGATAATGAATTGGATTAATTTCTTCAGATAGCGGCTTTTGAAGATAGTGAATGGTTGCGTCTGCATCTAAATTAAATTGCGCGAGTGGCTATTTGGTTAAGGCGATAGACTGTGGATCCAAGGATCGCAGGTTCGATCCCAGCTCTCCCCAGTATTTTTTTTTTTTTTTTGCCACTGAAATATTGTTTTATCAAGGAGTATTAGTAAGGTTTTATGTCAGTTAAAGATACATATTTCTACACATTTTCTTAACACGTTTTATTTCCGTTTTACCATTGCATTACAGCATGTCCTGAATACGTCGTTTGAATATCTGCAATCAGTTCCAGTAACTGACAACAGATGGCAGTACCTCGCCAATATAGTTCCAGTAACTGAGAGCAGATTGCGTCGATATATTTAAAACACAAGGCATGGCCTTGATGGCGAGTTTTCACGTGATAGTTAAATATTGTTTTATCAAGGATTATTAGTAACGTTTTATGTCAGTTAAAGATTCCTACATTCCCTCTCAATAAGTTTTATTTCCGTTTTACCATTGCATTACAGCATGTGGTCAAAAGAGCTAATATCTGCCATCAATTGCAGTAACTGATAACAGATGGCAGTACCTCGCCCATATAGTTTCAGTAACTAACAACAGATGGCAGCACCATTGCATCGATATATTTAAAACACAAAACATGGCGCGTTTTCAAGTGATGGAGAGTTATAGAGGGGAATTTTTAAGAAGGGAAACGTTGAAGAACATTAACTGACAGTTGAGTGTGTAGGCTATGTTATTTATGTACTTTAATATTGCAATTTCTTCCCAATGCTTCGGTGGTCAAGTTGGTAGCATCCTAGACTAAAAGTTATAAATTATGCATCGTCGATATACTCTTAAATTATTAGTGAAAAGGTAGTTTTCCAGGCCCTGGCGCGTGTCCACAATTGCTTTCGCCATGAGAGACACTTGGCAAACATAATTCGTTTGAAGGGCTCCGACATCGTTGTCACTCAGCCCCATGTACTTTGGTGTGTAAGTGTAAAATTTCCTCTGATAACCCGTATTATTGTGATAGCTGCATTACTTTGTGTATTTGTAATTAATGTGGGAAATGGCAAGGTGACGGCCGAGGCCTTAAGTTAGGAACCATCCCGGTATTTGCCTTGAGTGGAAGTGGGAAACCACGGAAAACCACATCTAAGATTGTCGAGGTGGGAATCAAACCTTCCTCTTCTTAGTTATACCTCTAGAGACTGAATGTGCCCCATTTTTGCCCTCAGACCAGAATTAAATTTCTTGGCAGAGCAGGAAATGTAACCCGGGTCTCCGAGGCGATAGCCGAGAATGGGTGGGCTTCCATGTGTTAATACGATTTTTGACATGCACGGGACATAGAATTCTAAAACAGCCTCCATTAGGGTGACTGCCGAAGTGAGTATTGAGTATATGCCTATGCTCATTCCAGTAGTTGGCGAAGTTATTCTATGTTCCCCTGCAAAATGTACTGCCATAAACTATTACAGGTGATGGAAATAGCTTATTTAGAGCAGTTTTGTACTGTTTATATCAAAATGAAGAACGTCATTCTGCGCTGCGTTTTCAAGCTATTGCCAAACATTTCGCTGGCAGGAACAATTATAAGGAATTTATTGTAAGCGATCAGTCTCATCGCATTCTCCTCACCAACCAACTTGAGTATGAGAGTCTCTGGACGGTCATGTTGAACTTCATTGTATAAGACAGTTGTTTAATGATTATTTGTTTAGAGTACTGAATCTAACTACGCAGTTGATTTCGGCAATGGAAGTATTTTTTGCCATTTAATATTTAGCGGCTCCGATGTTGCAGGACACTATAGTGTTATCGAATAATACGAAGCCACATTTAAAATCCAATATAAATAGGCCATTTCAGAAACAATTCCAGATGTTATGCAGTACAGTGTAAGGTCTTTGACGATCAAATGTAAACATTGTTCTACATTGTATTTCTCTTGCGTAAAATCTACGCGCGGTTACTTTGGCCTTTACTGTTGTGATGGTAAAATTGATCAGCTGAAATATAAAATATTTGCCAAGCTGCAACAATGCAATGATATTAATTTTAAAGTCATTGAACTTTTATCCAGTAGTTTAAACACATACATCAGCGTTAACATATTGGCGAACATAATTCATTTGATGGACTCAGACATCGTCGTCACTCAGCCCTGTCTATTTTGGTGTGCGAGTGTAAACTTTTCTCTGATAACCTGTGTTAATGTGATGGCTGTGTTGATGTGTGCATTTGTAATTAATGTGAGGAATGGGGAGTTAACGACCGAGGCTTTAAGTTAGGAACTATCCCGGTATTTGCCTGGAGTGGAAGTGGGAAACCACGGAAAACCAAATCCAAGATTGTTGAGATGGGAATCAAACTTTGCTCTTCTTAGTTTTGCCTCACGAGTGCGCCCCGTTCCAGTCCTCAGACCAGAATTAAATTTCTTGGCAGAGCGGGGATCGAACCTGGAATCCGGGGCAATAGCTCAGAATGTAGCCTTAAGAATGGGCTCCCCTGTGTTAATACGATCTTTGACAAGCACTGAACATATAATTCTAAAACTCCCTCCATTACTGTGGCTGGCGAAGTGAGTCTTTGCTCATTCCAGTAGTGGCGAAGTGATTCTATGCTCCCTTGCATAATTTACTGTCATGGAAATGCAAAGTATTGTACCTTCAACAGGTGATGGAAATTCATTATTTACAGCAATTTCATTCTGTTTATTTCAAAATGAAGATCGTCATCCTGAGTTGCGTTTGCAAGCAAATTGCAAGGATTTTATTATTGGCGATCAGTCTCATCGCATTCTCATCAGCAACCAACTTGAGAATGGAAGTATTCATTGTATATGTGAATATTATTGTTTATTGATTATTTGTTTAGAGTGCATAACAATGGGTCTAACCACGCAGTTGATTTTGGCAATGGAAGTAAGTTATTATTTGCCATTTAATATTTGGCGGCTACGTTGATGCAGGCCACTATAGTGTTATTTAAAATGACGTTAATTTGGGCAGAAATGCTGCTATAAATAAACCCATTTGACGAAATAGAACATTAGCCGCAAAAAAGTGGGAAATCGGAGAAAAATACGAAGCCACTTTTAAAATCCAATATAAATATGGCATTTCAGAAACAATTCCAGATACTATGCCGTTACAGTTTAGGGTCCTTGACGAACAAATGTAAACATTGTTCTGCACTGTATTTCTCTTGCGAGAAATCTACACTTGGTTACTTTGACCATTGCTGTTGTAATGGTAAAATTAATCTGAATAAATATAAAATAATTGACAAGCTTTAACAATTATTTTTCACTGGAGATGATATCTCAAGGAATTTCAGAGGGACTAATCGGCAGTACAATGCTATGTCCTTCGTTTCATGGCGCAGCGGTCAAGCTGTATGCCTCTCACCAAGGCGGATCGGGTTCGATTCCCGGTCAATGCATGTGAGATTTTCGATGTGAAACGCCATGTCCTGTGGTTCGGATTCCACGTTAAACGGAGGTCCCGTGGCTTATGATCGCGAGATTAACGGTCACGTTAAACTGCAAGCTTCCTTCCTTCCTTCGTTTCATTTGGTGCCAATGTTACTGTGCCACACGCACACGGTCCACATTGTTTTAAAATGTATGGAATTGCACATCATCGCATTTCTTCGTTATATTCCAAAAATATAAGCGATGGTTTGCGGCCAGTTGTATTAGACTCATCAGAGTTCTTGAATTCCTTGGAACTAAACGACTGGCCGCCACATACTCCAAACGCTTGGCCCGTTATGCTGCTTAGAAATATGAACGTTTCCCAAGGACTCCTAAATGCAACCATATTGCTTGGATTTGGAAATAATAGGTGCAGTTAAAATTAGGCAGAGATGTCTAATCCTTCGACTTGATTTAACACCATCCGATAAAACACTATCATTTTCTTTTAAGAGGCAATATTTTCCAATTCATTTGGCATACTTTATCACAATCAATAAAGCTCAAGGGGAAACTCTGGAACGTATAGGCCTCAATTTGCCCCAACAATTTTTCAGTCATGGCCAGCAGTATTTTGCAATGTTGAGAGTGCAATCTTTTGACGCCCTCATAGTTTCAATAGAGTCAAAAAATAATCGTACAAAGAATGTACAGTAGGCCTATATAAGAAAATTCTTCAGTAAATATTTTTCTATTGACCGTCATGTTTTGACGGGTTTCAACTAGTATTACATGAATTATGTGATGATGATGATGATGATGATAGGCTATCACTCGCTAACGAGTATGATGTCTTCTTTGGGACTACAAGACTTCAATGTCTGTGGGTCCTCTGATGACTGTGTAGACCAATTCTGAAGCCGCAAACTCTTCCACAATGTTCACAAACATATTTTTCACCCACAACTCGCTGAGGATTGTTCCTTTGAGCAGTCATTCTTTCTTTCCTTGCCTGTCGCATATCCACTGCATGTCTTCGACGTTCGTGTTCGGAGTGTTGTGGGCCTCCGTGAACAAGCCGACGCCATGCTTGTCGGTTAGAAGCTGTGGTCTCCCAGCTTGCCACGGTGGGTGAGTGGACAGCGTGTCGGTCTACTAACACCAAGATTACAGGTTCGCTCCTGGCCGTGGTAAGTGATTTTTGAAACGTGGAAAATATACGACACGCATGTCATACGATGTTGGCATGTCAAAGAACCCATTCGAATTCAGTAGGCCGTGTTCATAATGGCAAAATTAATCTCGGGAGTTTCCGCCAACACAAAGTTCCTCATTTCTGTACTAGAAAGCGCTCTAGTGTTCAAGGAGGTTAGATATCTAACCTCCCTAACCACCTTGACTTTCATAGTGATTCAAGGAACAACGAAATTCGACATGCAAGCTACCCACTTTGTGTCAAATTACAAAGCTTGCACCCGGCACCCGAGGCCATACGATATTATTATGTGGTCTCCCAGTTTTCGGTGTTGATCATACATTTCTGCATGTTAGATTACAGGGCATCTTTGTACCTTTTGCGCTGTCCTCCCTGCGTACGGTGTCCATTCGTAAGTTGAGCATACAAGATTTGCTTAGGGAGACAAGAGTCGGGCATGCGGACAACATCGAAGTTGATGTTTGATTATTGCGACCTCGATGTTTGTAGCATTGGCTTCTTCGAGGATGCTGATGTTGGTACGCCGGTCTTGCCATGTTATTCTCAAGATTCTTCTCCAACAACATTGGTGATATTTCTCCAAGCAGATTATGTGTATCCTCCTCTCCTGTAGGTGGTACAAGTTTCACGGCCATAAGTAAGGCTAGGTATTACGATAGACTGGCGGACCCGTGCGAGAAATCTCGCATGTTCATAAACCACACTTTCCCCAATAGGTTTTGCAAATCGAACACTTCTTACAAAAATTGATATTTAAGAAATTAGGATGCAATTTGTCACTGATAATGTCATTTGTGTGCTGAGTCTGCTGTAACACTCACCGGTTATTCGATATTTACGAAATTATACGATTTGAGTACTCATTCCTTTGATTTACTGTTTCTAAAAGCCATGCAAAACGATAAAGGAAAGACCTCAGAATGTTAAAATGACATGAAATGGGCTTCACAGCGACCAAAATGTGAAGTAGACAGAAATTATGGAGTGTATTTTCATACATCAACAGTATCTGCAAATCGCACACTTCGTACATTTTTTAAAGTAATTTTTTAAAGAAATTATTGATATTTATGGAATTAGAGTGCAATTCGTCACTGCTAATGTATATTCTCTTTCATTTGAATGCTCATTTTCACGATCGGTCGCTTGTGAGTGCCGCAGGAGGGATCTCTACTACTGAAATAATATATATGATTGGTATACGTACAGCTTAGTTCGAGTGCTGATATTATGATTATCGAACACACTTTCTCGTAGACAACCGAAAGCAGTGCTAGCACATTTGAGTCGATGCTGAATTTCAGCATCAATATTTACACTTGAAGACAGGTGGCTTCCAAGATACGGAAAGTGTTCTGTGATCTCCAGGAGCTCACCATTGATTGTTATGGTAGGAGGCATTGCTTAAGCAATACAAACAGGTTGATACAGAATGTGGGTTTTCTTAATGTTGATATCGAGGCCAATGATCTTATAAGCTTCGTCAAAAGCATTCAAAATAATCTGTAGATCATCTTCGGAGTTGGCCTAGACAACATTATCTTCAGCGTATTGAAGTTCAATAACACTAGTTGAAGATATCTTTTCCCTAGCCCTCATCCTTCTTAGGTTGAATAACCCTCCATCAGTTCTGTATTGTATTTCAACACTCGGTGGAAGTTTTCCTCCGACAAGATGTATGATTGAGCCAACGAATAATGTTACGGCTGTGAGTTTGTTTCGACGCCTCGTTGCGTGAGTCACAGCCGCCCCGGGCTATGCTCTGCCTCTGTGTGTTACCTGCGCCTTACCCAACGAGGCTGCGATGACAAAAGGGATGGTCCAGAACATTCGTGACCCAGCGAGTAATGGAAATCTCGAGAAGCCGTGAATCCCGGACGGTTCCAGAAACAATCATTGAATCACCAGCCTGCTATATAAAGCGGTCTCACCAGCGAGGGAGGACAGTGTGTTTTTGAGCGAGTGCGACAATAGTTGGTGACGTGACGTGCGAAACCCAAGTGAGGCTATTGCATGCGGTGAAGTGCTGTGTGGATTGCGAAACCCAGTGAGATTCTTTCGGAGCCTGCGGAGCAGTGTGTAACAGACTCGTAAGTAGCCTAACGGTAGTTTGTGTACTCAAGGAAGTGTACAGGTATTTCCATGAGTGACAGACTGGCTGGACACAGGTCAGCCTAATTAGTGAACGGACAGCTGCTCGAGAGAGTGAAACGTAAGTGTTCCCAGTCAGAGAGGACCTAGAGTGAGATACTAATTGCTTGTATCTGTTTATTGTGTGGTGAACTGTAACTTGCTAAGACCTGCAATAAAACTACTATTTATTTAAAAAGAACAATTCTGTTCTGCTTCTACCCACCGTAATCCAGTTAACGAAAGTGCCACTAGGGGTGGCACGTTACAATGAGAATAAATTATGTATGCACGTATTAACACACTTCTCGAACAAATAGGAGGGGAAATTATTTGGATAACGTGTCTCGTTCGACAGGAGAACGTCATCAGATCCTGTTCACTTAGGCTTAAATTAAAGATTACATATACGGCACCAGACACAACTTCAGAGTAGAGGGCGCCATCGCATCGTAATATGTAGTCCGAGTTAGGCTCACTCTCGTCAGTCCGCAGTGAGGTGTGGTATGGTATGGTACAGACGCAGAAACTGGATTACTCAGGAACCAGCCTAGTTTAGGCATCCATATCTTAAATTATGTTGCATGACTACTGTCGACCAAAATATTATGTGTACTCGAGTTTGAAGGCTGTTTGTGAAGTAACCAATAGACCTATATAAAATCCAATAACATCATCATTTTCGTCGTTCTATTTTACGTTGGTTCATGTAGGTTTAGCATTTTTAATTTATATTTTAATATTTTTTATCGCAGTTGGAATACAAAAAGTGCCCGTTTTTAAGCGTGTTTCAACCATGCGTCACATTTAAGAATTATTATCTCAAAAGCCCGTCATCAGATCGAATCCAAATTTTAACACAATATACATTGGAATGTTGTAAAACTGGTTTATTAATTTCAAAATTGTGTGTGTTCAATAATAAAAGTTGTTATCATTTTTGTAAGGTAACTTTTTCTCGGCTCGGGGTCGTTGGAAAATGTAGTTCTTGGTTGCGTTGTTGTTGTTGTTTGTGTCTTCAGTCTTTTGACTGGTTTGATGCAGCTCTCCATGCCTCCCTGTCCTGAGCTAATCGTTTCATCTCTACATAGCTACCACACCCTACATCTGAGGCAATCTGTTTAACATATTCTAACCTTGGTCTACCCCTACAGTTCTTGTCCTCGACCCTTCCTTCCATAACTAAGCTTGCTATTCCTGGGTGTCTTAGTATGTGTCCTACCAACCTATCTCTTCTCTTCATTAGCAGTCGCCAGAAACATCTCTCCTCTCCCACTCGTCTTAATACCTCTTTGTTTGTAACCCTATCTACCCATCTGATCTTCATCATTCTCCTGTAACACCACATTTCAAATGCTTCAATTCTCCTCTTTTCTGCTGCACCAATAGTCCAAGTTTCACTTCCATAGAGTGCCACGCTCCAGACAAAGGCTTTCAAAAATGACTTCCTAATACCTAAATCTATATTCGATTTCAGCAGATTCCTTTTTTGTAGAAACGCTTGCTTTGCCTGAGCCAACCTACTTTTTATATCCTCTTTGCTTCGTCCATCACTGGTTATTCTGCTACCTAAGTAACAGAAGTCTCCTACTTCCTTCAGCTTTTCACCTGTCAATTTGATCTCCATAGAGGTTTCTGATTTATTTCGGCTGCATTCCAGTATTTTTGTTTTACATTTATTAATTTTCATCATGAATTCTTTCCGTAAGACGGAGTCCATACCATTCAAAAACTCATTCAAATCCTCAGGCTTGTCGGCCAAGATGACGATGTCATCAGCAAATCTCAGAGTTGAAATTATTTCTCCTTGAATCTTCACTCCCACTTTAAATTTTTCTCTAATTTCCTTCATTGCTTGTTCAATGTAAAGATTGAAAAGTATGGGTGATAAGTTGCAGCCTTGCCTTACACCTTTCTGAATACCAGCTTCTCTCTCATGTCCTTCAACTCGAATGACAGCTGTCTGGTTTCTGTATAGATTGTATATCACCCTCCTATCCCTGTACTTTATTCCAATCGATTTCAAAATGTCAAACAATTTAGTCCAATCAACTTTATCAAAAGCCTTTTCTAAGTCTACAAAAGCCATGAACGTTCTCTTATCTTTCCTTATTCTACCTTCCAAAATCAGCCTAAGACTTAGTACAGCTTCCCTTGTTCCTACATTTCTCCTGAAACCAAACTGGTCTTCACCCAACTCCGTTTCTATCTGGCTTTCAATCCTCTTGTAAATTATTCTAGACAGGATCTTTGAAGCATGAGTAATCAAGCTGATTGTACGGTAATCTTCACATCTGTCAGCTCCCACTTTCTTTGGTATAGGGATGATTACATTCTTCTTGAAATCAGGGGGTACCTCACCTGTCTCATAAATCCTACACACCAAGTGAAATAACCTGATCAGACCTTCATCTCCTATGCAGCGTAGCAACTCAATCGGTATATCATCCTATGCCTGGTGTTTTGTTCCTGCTTAAGTCTTCCAAAGCTCTATCAAATTCTGATCTCAATATTAAATCTCCTTTCTCATCCTCATCAATTTCCTCCTCCCTTTCCATTACATGATTCTCAATCTCCTTTCCCTTATACAAACTCTCTATATAAGCTTTCCATCTCTCAACCTTTTCTTCCCTATCTGTTAGAGGCTTTCCATTTGTGTCCTTAATATTACAGCACTTAGTCTTCTTTTCCCCAAAAGTATCCTTAATCCTTCGATAAGCTGTGTCTACTTTTCCTAATTTCAGACAATTTTCTATACCTGCACATTTCTCTTTCAACCATTCTTCTTTCGCTTCCTTGCACTTCTTGTTAACCTCATTTCTCAGACGTCTGTATTCTGCTTTCCCCTTTTCATCTCTTACATTCTTGTGTTTCCGCCTTTCATCCATCAATTCTAGTATATCCTGAGTGATCCACGGTTTTCTACCTATTCTTTCTTTCCTACCAATGTTTTCTTCTGCGGATTTTGTTATTTCATTCTTCAAAAGTGCCCATTCGTCTGCAATTGAAGTTTGTTTAGGGTTTTTCATTAGTCCTTCCTTTATACTCTACTTGAATTTTTCGTTTACATCCTTCTCTTTCAGTCTGTCTATTGCCCACCTTTTTGGCTTTTGACTTTTCTTCAGTTTCTTCAACTTTAATCTGCATTTCATTACAACCAGATTGTGGTCAGAGTTTATGTCAGCACCAGGATATGTTTTACAATCCAAAATCTGGTTTCGAAACCTCTGCTTGACCATAATGAAGTCGATTTGGTAACGCCCTGTATCTCCTGGTCTCATCCATGTGTATATTCGTCTATTGTGGTTATTGAATAAGGTGTTAGCTATGACCAACTCATGTTCGATGCAGAATTCTACCAGCCTGCTTCCTCGATCATTCCTTTCACCTAATCCGAAATCTCCCACTATCTTCCCTTCTCTCCCTTTTCCTACCACAGCATTCCAATCTCCCATTACTATAACATTTTCATCACCCTTGATATACCTCAGAATTTCGTCTATTTCTTCGTAGACCTTTTCAACATCCTCATCATCAGCTTGACTGGTAGGCATATAGACTTGTACCACTGTGGTGCAGGTAGGTTTAGTATTGATTTTTGCTACGATAATCCGTTCACTATATTGTTCATAATATTCCACCCGCTGTCCAAGTTTCCTACTCAATATGAGGCCAACCCCTGCTTGGCCATTGTTTGATTTAGTGCTAATGACCCTATAGTCTCCTGACCAAAAGTCCTGTTCTTCCTGCCAGCGCATTTCACTAATCCCAACCAAATCCAACCTCAACCTATCCATTTCCCTTTCTAAGTTTTCTAATCTTCCACTTCCTAGCAGACTTCTAACATTCCACGCTCCGATCCGTAGAATGTCAGATTTCCTCTTTGTCACTTCTGTGATGTTAACCCCCTCTCGAGTAGTCCCCACCCGGAGATCCGAACGGAGGACTAGTTTACCTCCGGATTGAAATTTTACAAGGGAGGAGGCCATCATCACATGTTATTATGCATAGAGAGGTGCATATCCTCGGGAATAGCATACGGCTGTAGTTTCCCGTTGCTTTCAGCCGTGCAGCAGGACGCAGTGTAGCCATTATTTGGCTTATCTTATCAATATCTTAACCGTGTATAAGACTAGTAAAGAATTGATTTATTCTGAAAGGCTGCTACTCCCTTTCAGAATAAGTAAAGAGCAATTCTACTAATAAAAATACTAACCTTCTACCGTACTAACAATTAAATACCAAAATTCTACTAACGAAAAAATACTAAAGTTCTACCAACAACAAATACTACCACTAAAACAGTCTGTCACCAGGCACACTCTCATGCACCCTCACACATCACAGTCTACTGAAACAATGAACTAGAACTAATAAACAATGCAACTGCTACCAGACACACTCACACACCACAGTCTAATAGAACAATGACATATATCTAATATACAAACTAACTACCTACTTACAACTAAAACTAACTACATACTTACTGTACTGTTATTTGAATTGACAATATTTACAAAATGCAATTTAGATAGAAAATACTTACAAAATGAAATTTAGATTCAAAATAGTCACAAAATGCAATTGAGAATAAAAATACTTACAATATACCCACCCTACACTACCTTACTACACTCCAGTAAACGTGATGATGATGATAATTGTTGTTTTAAGGGGCCTAACATCTAGGTTATCAGCCCCTGATGGTTTGGGTGATCATGAAGATTAAAATGAAAAGCGAACTTAAAACAATAATCTTTTAGCCTGACACATTAATTTTGCATTAATGAAGTGAATTTCAGGATGTAGAGGGGAAGATCATTTTGATACCTGATATTAGGACCTTGAAAGTCTCCATAAATATAATTTTACATCAATTACATTGTTATAAAATATATGCTTAAGACAAGTAGCATGCATTGCTAGGTAATGGTATAGGTTCGGAACAGTATGGTATCCAAAGGTTTATTTAAATCAAAACTTTAATTTAATTTTGCAAATTAATGCCATATTAGTATTGTTAGGCCTACCACAATGGCAATATCATACTGTACATCATGTTTGGAAACTTATTGCTTTTCTTTCTCGTAAGCTGCAATTGATTACTATAACGTTTGCAACATTGTTGGTATGAAACTTCTTAAATATAAGTAGGTAGAATAATGTGCAGCAGCCTATATTACTTAGAAACACTACAAGAATATAAAACACATTGTCCCTACCTGTCAACTAGGGGTATTTATCTGGATCATTACCCTTCCCCTATCCAATAAGGTCAGATGACCTCAAGGTTCCACCCTTTAAAATTATAACCAGCATCTAGAAATAACATTTCTGGGTCCCTCATCTAAAGCAAAGGAAATCATGGTACGAGCCTGTATTATCCTTGTTATACCTAACTTATTTACACCCCAATATTAGTACTTAAAGAGAAAGGCACAACATGAACTGTTGATGGATTACCTTAAATATGAGTCTCTTACTTGGCAGTCCATTCTCCTCCTATCAATACACAACTGGTTTCCATACCATATTCCCTATAGGCTACTGTTCATCTAATGAAAATGAAAAATGTTAGGCTACAGATTTTTGGTTGAAAACAGTTGTCTAAAAGATGCTTTCACAATTGATTTTTCAATAGATCATGTCAACAAATGGTCCAGTAACATAGAAAGAATTAAGGAAAGTAGGGCATTTTAAAATTATTGCAACCCAAGTCTGGACAGTATAGAATGAGGTAGAGGAAACTAGACTGCAAAAATATAAACTGAAAAAAAATAAGATGTAAAAAGCAGGAAAGTACCAGGATGAATGACTCCTAGGAACAAATATAAATGAAGCAGTGCTAAAGAATACATTTTTCTGTGATAATTTGAAGCCATTCTTTTTTTTCAGCGTTGCCTATACAAATTGTCTTTGCTGCTTCTCAGTCGGTCAACATGGGGTACAAAATTATAAATATGTAAACACACTCCTGGAAACAATTACATGTATTAGTTGCCCATTGCCCATTTAGGTGTGATAACTAACTAATACATGTAATTTCCTCCAGGAGAGCGTTTACATATTTATAATTTTGTACCCGAAAAGCAGCGATGACTACATTTCATCTTGAATTTCAGTACATAATCATTACCAGCTGCTTGATGTACGATACTGGTACTTCAATAGGGCTTGGCTAGTGGGCTCGCACAATTGCATACCATTACCGAAGGTAACATTCATGACTCATCACTCTCTTAAAGATATTGATACTTGGTTACTAACAATTCCCTTTGTTGCTCAATATGTGCCTGGTAGATAGATGGTTGGTACGAATCAGCAAACTAAATGTTAAAAGAAGTAATATCTTGTAATCCTTATAAATCAAAAGGTTATGCTGTATGACTGTGAAATACGTAAATTAATTCACTTATTTTATATCGTTTTGTATTTGTACGGGGAATTAAGACATGGTTCACCAGCTAGCCGCTCCGGGAAATGCTGTACAGCGTTGCTGATATGGAGCCGTGCACTTCCGAGCGAGGCGCGCCATGACGCGTGATGGAACCCATCTTGGCAACGCTGTACAGCTTTCACCGGAGCGGCTAACTGGTGAACCACGTCTTAATTCCCCGTACAAATACAAACCGATATAAAATAAGTGAATTAATTTACGTATTCCACAGTCATACAGCATAACTTTTTGATGTATAAGGATTACAGCGCAACCAAGAACTATATTTTCCAACGACCCCGAGCCGAGAAAAAGTTACCTTACAAAAATGATAACAACTTTCGTTCTTGAATACACAAAATGTTGAAATTAATAAACCAGTTATACAACATTCCAATGTATATTGTGTTAAAATTTGGATTCGATCTGATGACGGGTTTGTGAGATAATAATTCTTAAATGTGACGCATGGTTGAAACACGCTTAAAAACGGGCACTTTTTGTGTTTCAACTGCGATAAAAAATATTAAAATATAAATTAAAAATTCCAAACCTACATGAACTAACGTAAAATAGAACTACAAAAATGATGATGTTGTTGGATTTTATGTAGGTCTATTGGTTACTTCACAAACAACCTTCAAACTCGAGTGCACATAATATTTTGGTCGACAGTAGTGTATATTTGCATGCTATGCTAATCTATCTTATAGTACTATTTTATAAAAGATCAGTTAAATAGGAACGCTGAACAGAAATAGACTTTAACCAAAACAATGTGACATCAATAATACCATAAGCTTGCCAAATTAGACATTAACAACTCAATGGTTTGCTAATTTCACACGTCCATATTATGTCCACTTCTGTTGCATGAGTAGTATGCGTATGTGTACTATTCCATCTTTCCATATCATAAGAGATCATTAGTTAAATAGGAACTTTAATCAGACACGGACACCAACAAAACATACGGAAAAGCAATCGCATCACAAGCTTGTCACATTAGACGCTAACGAATTCAAAGGTTAGCTCACTCAACCACATGCAGGCTGTAATAAAGACTGAACATAATAACGCAGCATTTACAAAAGTGCTAGCGGCTTCGGTGGCGTAGTTGGTAGCATGCTGAGCTGCTATGCCCAAGATCACGGGTTCAAACCCAGTCGAAGTCATCGGGCCCATGTCATAGATTGATGCCATGTAAAACAGCCTACAACTACAATTAGTAGCGTGTAGCCAAAATTTGTAGGCTATTGGGTTAGAAACGCTCAATCAAGTTCCAGCGTTCGCCGCTGATTGTCAGTGACAGTGGCGCCTGGTAGCTAAAGTTGGAACTACTTGACACTGAAATTGGGGAACCTACGGGCGTTCATTTGAAATGTCCTGCTATGGCTATTGGCTGCAATTCAATATAAATAGATATGCATTTTGAAAATTAAGACATACTGTAAGTAAACGTAAATGATGTAATCTCAAAAAAGTGCCAATATTTTAATTTTCAGATGTAGAAAATGGGTTTTAATAGTCAAAGAGATGATTTAATGAATAAAGATGTAGACTATTTTGTACAATAATATAAACCATGGTCTAATTATGGAGACAACAAGATTCAAGAGGAGACCACATAAATTAATGACTTGGAAATGTCCTAATATTAAGTTAGGAGAGTTTCAGATAGATCATGTGGCCATAGATCGGAAATTTCACACAGAAAGAAATGTACAATGTAAAAGTCCTTCTTGGTGTTGATGTTGATTCGGATCATTACATTTCCAAGATTAAAATCAAATTGACTCCTAAAAGGAAAAATAAACCACAAAAATGCAATAGCAAAAGATTGTATGATCCTAGTTCAGTTATCAATAATCCAGTATATTTTGAGCAATCCATCACGCTTTAAGTGACAACTTGGGGACCACTGTTAACAAATTAAAAGCGGTAGCAGAAGACGTTGCTCCCATTTAAAAAACGAAAGAAACATGCATGGTGGAATGAGGATTGTGATATAGCAATTCTGCGCCGGCATACAGCTTGGTTGAAGGACCAACAACAAAAAACTGAAAGTTCTAGGGAAGGATTAATCAATGCTAGACGGTTAACGGCCAAAGAAATCAGGAGGGTTAAAAGAGAATATCAGAAGGAAACATTAAAATCTATTGATGAAGCTTTCAATCGACATAAAACAAGAGACTATTATAGGACATTTAAACAATACCAATAAAAATTTACTCCCCCTACTCTTTTGATGAATGATACGAACGGGCAGGTGGCCCATAATGATTATGACAATGCAATAATTTTGGCTGATTACTTCATAAAATTACTTAATAGTGATGAACCTGAAGATTCTTTTGAATTCGATCCCTATCCTAGAAATAAAACACCCCTGGAAAAGAGCATACCGCCGGTTTAGGATGAACTGCTTACAGCGATTGATTCACTTAAGAATTTTAAAGTGGCAGGAGAGAATAAAGTAGTAGCAGAACTTTGGAAGACTGCTAATGTACAGACTACTCATAACCTACATAAACATCTTATTGACATTTGGAATACAGAAAAATTGCCTGAAGAGTGGAATATTGCAATTATACATCCAATACACAAAAAGGGGCATAGATCAGATCCTAGCAATTATCCAGGAATATCGTTGCTGGATGTCACGTATAAGATTGTTTCAAAGATTTTATATTCCAGAATTCACAAACAACTTGATAATGAACTTGGTGAATATCAGGGTGGTTTCCGTCCAGGACGAAGCTGTCCAGATCAAATTATCAGTCTCAAATGGATTATAAAACATCACAGGATTAGGAGCAAAGATTTAGTGATCACATTCGTTGATTTTCAAAAAGCTTATGATAGTATCCATCGCGAATCTCTATTAAATGTCATACTGAATTTGGTTTACATCGAAAACTTGTTAACCTTATTGCGGTCACTCTTAAGAATACTAAACCTAGAGTTAGGTTTAGAAGTGAAACCCCTGAGTCATTTGAAATCCATACTGGTCTTCGGCAGGGAGATGGATTATCTCCATTGTTGTTTAATTGTGTCCTAGAAAAAGTCATGCGTCAATGTGATATGGTTTGTCCACCGAATGTTAAGATTGGATAAAATATTCGACCAAAATGTCTCGCCTTTGCAGATGATCTAGCATTATTAGCAACTAGTGTCGAAGAAGCTAAATTTTAGGTACATGAATTGGAAAGATTAGCAGCAAAGGTTGGGTTGAAAATTTCTTTTGAGAAAACAGAAATGATGCCATCTTTTCAAGTTGACACATCACATATTGTACTGCGTAATGCCCAGAAAAAAAGGATTGTGAAAAAAAAATCTTGGTGAGATCATCACTTGGAATGCCAATGAAAGAGTATCAATAGATAGTAGAACACTAAAATTGCGACGAGCACAACAGATTACCTGGCCAACATATAAGAAACAGTCTCTTTCGATTAATGCTAAACTTCGACATTATTTCTCCGTCGTTCAGCCAGAAGCAACATATGCAAGTGAAACTTTATTTAAACTAAACACCCGATCAACAACTGACAAACCACAGAAGGTTGATAGACGGATTCTTCGGACAATAATCAATAAAAAACACCAGCTTGAGGGCCAGTGGAGACTTTTGCCCAATTCAATACTTTACAAGGAAAATGAATCTATCATTGACACGATGCGAAAACGAAGGATTACTTTTTGGACACATATCCCGCTTGCCAAATACTAGACACCTGAAGCAACTTTTTGACTACTTTTGGAACAGTAAAACAAAAATCACATGGTTTAAAGAAATACAAATGGATTTAGACGAATTGAAAATTACTAAGCATCATATTGAACATAGAGAGGAGAAACGGCTTCTGAATAACAAATACACTCGACTAACATTCAAAATTTCACAGCGTAAGCAATATGTTATATCAGCAGAAGGACGAGCTGCAAGATCTTCCAGAATAAAGAAGTATTGGGAAAGGAAAAAATTATCAAGAATTAAGAACTGAACTTAGTATTTGAAGACTTTGTATTGTACCCATGTGAACAATATCCATGGAAAACATGCTTCTGCCTCCAGCTAGCATCAGTCCTCATGCGTGTACCGTTCACCCACTGAGCAGTTGCATATTTTTGATCTGAGACTAAAAGGTATCAACTCTACAATAATAAGGCACAACTCTATTCTAAAGACTTTAATTGAGCTCTAAATCATGGCTTCACACAGACAAAAACACAATCCCAACAATAAAACACAAAACAATGCAAAACGTATTCCTTCAATCCACTAATTCGCATTTTATCCTCGCAAATCCAAATGATTATTGATTCATTTACCATGAGATTAACATGAAATTCATTCTCAAGTGCGCTGATGCACTGGTAAAATACACATCCAAATGTACTTACAATCTTACGTCACCTATTGTGACCACTTAACTTTCACAATCTAGTTGTTTCTTCTCAAAACATCCTACTTAACATTATGCGTACAAATTATGTTCTGTATTTCTCTTCCCACCAAAATGCTCTACCATGCATTAACCAATTTATGGGTTGCACATCATATTTACTTGCAACTCCACTGTTACTTGTAATTCTACCCTTTTATGCAGTTCCACTGTATGCCGTAATGAGTTCAATTTCATAATGATTCCGTTACCGCTGTGTCGGGTGGGATTTTATGCTACCCTTGCGTGGGCGCAGCGTGTGACATCTGGTATCCACCTTCGGAAATAGGTGACAATGTCAGTACAAAAATGCAACTTTTAACATCTCATAAGTTTGCCAAGTATTAAGTTATCAGAATGATCCTTAAATATCAATGTGTTTCAAACCACACAAATTCGTTATACAATACTACAATGATTCTTTCATAACAAACAGCGTTTCAAAGTCTTTCCACTCTAAACGTCACCCTCCAAGCCTGGGTAGTTTAAAGCCTCTTCCCCTTGGCCCTTCCAGTATACAATGGGTGCGCAGCGGCCTGTAACACAACACTTGTTACCTCCCTCTTCCCCCTTTTCCTTTTCTTTCCAAGCAGTAGCACGTGGCTTCAAATCCAATAGTGCCGTCTCAATGACCTGCACAACACATATGATCTAACTCAACTGTATGCAAGACGGAATGTGGAATTCTTTAAGCATTTATTCCTATCCTTAGGATATTAAGAGCTGGCCTCAACAGGTCAATTTATATTCATATGAAGGAACGAGATTCATAAAACACATGTCGAATTGGAATAGCCGGCACCTTTTGTTAAAGACCACGGTCAGGTACAACTTCCTGCCGTCCAAATTCACTCCCGGGAGCTGAATTTATTCACACAATAGCTAGTTCTCGGTCGATATCAGGTGTCATGCTGAGGTGTCCATTGTTATCCTCCCATGCACCACTGGATTCGAACCCGGAACATTTCATAGCAATACTCAGAGCTAGGGTTTCCTCACTAAATACGCTCTGGCAACAATAATATCTCTCCATATGCCCTTGGCTATACGAGATTTCACACGTCGATTAGACTACCTGGCTCCCATGACCCTTGTGATATGATCCCGTCCTTTAATTAGTAAGATAATCTCTATCAATTACTCTTATAAGCTTATTCATCAAGCTGCGATTCAATCCTTATTAAACCCTTCCAGTTCCTATATTCTTGCATATTTATTTATCCATTATCATACTATACTCTGATATTAAATTCCTTTGCTTAGCCCATCACGTAATACTACTGCTTGGATACAGAAGTATTCAACTTAGCACATATGTTTTGCTTACAAACATTCTCCCTGATGTGTATTCATTTATTCTCATTATTATTATTATTATTATTATTACTGACATAAATTTTCCCTATACCGACACAACGTAACCGTATTTATATAATCAATAACCGAACATCCGTGTTCGTTACGTTAACTTTCTATTTAACTCAATTGCCATTTTTACATTAGTGGTAACGATTTATCCACTCAATGATGTACAAAGACATCTCAACTTGACTACAAATCAACACAACATTAATATCTGAAGGTTCTACCTCCCAAAATTGACTCTTATTGGCATATTGTACAATTTTCACATCACTCAATATACAGTGGACTACATTCACTACAAAATCATGGTTTTGGGTACTTACATTGGCTAATCTGGCGGCTCCGACCATACATTTTCTCCCTTAATGCCTACCATTATTTGCAAATTATCAAGGCATTATTTCACCTTTCACACACATTTCACATAATTTTTGCATTACAAAACACACTGCACTTTGCTTCTCCATGTCGAAGCTGTCGCTTCCTTTTTCACAAAACACGTTATCTCAATTATTACACTGGTAATTTTACATATATTTAAATGGCCATCACTAAAATCACACGATCAATATGTACATTTCTTAATGGTTGACCCTTCCTTGCAGAATTTCAGAAATGCAGATGTTGATGATCTGTCCTTCACGAATATCCCGCATCTCGTTCGAAAGTCTCGATACTCTGCCTGATGATTCCTAGTGGTCCCCAATCTGTCTATCAATTTCTATCCTTAGATAATTTCCCGATATAGCATAGATATGCTTCCACATCGTCCTGAGCATTAATTACAGTGATATCCCTGCGAAATTACATCACTCGTATAAAAAAATTATACCTGCGCAGTTCGACATCCTATTATTATGTCTGACCAATAGCTTATATATTGCGCTCGTCCATTGTACATTGTACTTGTACAATTAACACTTTCAATTGTCCTTCGACTGAACTTACAGTCCCCCTGAATGATCTGCTTATAACAAAGCCTCGGACAGTTCAACTTACATTATTATGATACCACATAATATCTCCTCGTCATGAGGTACGATTTGCCTAATATGACATTGTCTTAACTTGTACATTAAACGGTATCTTCACTGCGCAATCAATGGTAATCACTTGTACTGCCGACTATAAAAGTATGGCACGACTGTCCTTATTACTTGTTCTAACTAGTGCGTTATACTGCATGGTTACTATGTTGAACACTAAATATGTTAAAGTGCGCGCGTCCCCCTCCTGGACCTCGGCAACGTGCGCTTTGCACTAGCGTATGGTTCAACTGACCTCGACTGCTTGCTCCACTGACCTTATATTTGTTTGGAGGCAAAAAGTAGGTCTAAAATTTCCTTGGAGCTTAATCTCCTCTCTCCGTGCTTCTCTGGTCTTGAAAGAACGTTTCCCTGGTCCATTTTGCCTCGCTGATCACATATCCGCCCGTGTGTCCGAGGATCGATCGGCCAATTAATTAATATTAATTGCCTTTGCCAGCGCGTCCCCAAGCCGCGTCATTGGTTTTTCCCCGAAGACATGGTCAGATTATGGCGCTGGCCTCATTTCTACAATGTCCTTGCTTGTTACATTAAATCTGCCTCGATTTCAATGTTTAACGGCTTGATAATTAGCCTCATGGCAATACATTCACTTACGTGCAATCCTCATGTCTCTGAGTTACTCCATTCACGAGTAATCATTAAATTATTCTGGCATCTACTCACCCCACTGGACATCTCCTTATGTGTCGGGGATTCACTTGCCCATATATTACCGTCCTGCCTTGTCTCAGACAGCATAAATAGATCCTAGTGACTGGCATGGCTCCACGAAACCACGCCACTATTCCAGGCTCATTTGCAATCTGTCAAGAGTTCCAACACTCTGCACTAAGTCCAGAATTGTATGCCTTTTACAGCCCAATACTGCCGTATTCTGCTAATATTTTCTACATTATATTAACAAATAATATCAGAATTTGTTCATATCACAACAGTGATTTAATGTGTCCTTTCTCTAGGGGTTTTATAGCTTAAACTCCCTCAAAAGACCTTGTGTTCGTTTATTGCTGGTATCTCTAGTCTGTTCTCATTTATCCCCGAGATCCAGATTCGACACGAGTCAGCCTAATACCGTTGGGTTCATATTCCCCTTGCAAAACTTATAGAAGTCATTAGCAAGTGACCTTCTGTAAGTCACTGGCTGACTGTGTCACGACCGCCGCCGTGTTTACAATAAGCGGTCGTTCAACTCGTCTGCCTGCGAGTGGGTCTGTCTACCTCCCCCTTCTACTCTTAGGTTGGTTCTCAGACGTGCATTGTCCTCACGGAGGGCTTCATTCAAGGCTTCAACCACCCCTGCAAAACCGACCATTTCTTTGTATAGCAGTAGTAGACACTTGCACTCCGTCTGTCTTCTTCCTTCCCTAGGCGAGCTGCTTGGGTTTCTTTCCGTCTCGCTGCGTGAGCCTCCAAGCTCGTCTGCCTGGCTGACTTTGCTGTCCACATGCACTTGGGTGTGCGCTGCTACAGCTTCCTCTTGTTCGTCGAATTCTTCTGGTGAATGATAAATGTTGAGGTTGGCAGCGTTCATAACGACCTCGGTTCCCGTTTCTAAATGCCTTATTATATATGCATTATTCTCAAGTCTCTTATAATTTCGAACGGGCCGTGATATCCAAAATTGAATTTCTTGTATTTACGTGCTTGTGGATCTGAACTGCCTGGTCTCCTAACTAAAACTTTCTCCCCAATGAGAAGCGGTCTATGATATCGCTTGGCACGGTTTCTTCTCTGGCGTCTTTCAGCCTGTGCTTGGAGATATTCGAAGGTTCGCTGGATCCTCAATTCTCGTCCTGGCTGCGCGTCTACAGGTAGTGTAATAACACCAGTCCATGGCCTCTCCGGTCTCTGATCCAGATGTAGAGTCACGGGCACTTGGCCTGTCGCTTCGTGCACAGTAGTATTGATGCAGTACTCTATTTTATCCAAGACGTCGATCCATCTCCAATTCTCTTCTGAACAGTAGATTTTCATGTATTTTTGGATCTCTCTCATAACGCGTTCAACGGGGCTAGCCTCAGGATGGCAAATGGTAGATAGAATCTGCCTAATTCCTAAATTTGCCAATTCCCGACGAAATTCTGCGCCAGTAAAGCAGCTCCCGTGATCTGAGAGTAAGTAATCTCTTTAACACCTGCTTCGAGCTGGTCTTCTGTATGGGACATAATACCACCATTTTTGAAAATACATCCATGGCTACAAAAATATGTCTATTGCCTCTACGTGCCCTAGGCAGTGATCCAAAGTTGTCTACACTCATTAGCTGCCTTGGCTTCTCTGGTAACAACGGAATGGATCGTTGTCTCATTAAAAAGGGATTTGGTTTTACCCTTTGGCACAAACCGCATGTCCTAAGAGCATTTCTTACAGTTTCTCTTAACTTCGGCCAAATGAATGCTTCTTTCAGTAGAGCAGTTACCATATATATGCCAGGGTGTCCAAACGCTCTATGTGCCAGCCACACCAATCTCCTCTGTAGAGATGCAGGAAAAACAATTCTTTGGCGGGTATGCTCTACATACCCCACTTGTGTAGCATCTGATTGTACCACAAGTAGTCTGTTGATAACGCATCTGCCTCTCTGTATATTTCAGTTCCCCTTGCTAAGCGTCCCTCGAAGCAATCATCATCATTTTCAACCACGGATCTTCGCGTTGTAGGTTGGTAAGATTCTTCAAGTCATCTAAGGTATTCTGATCTCGATTTCCTACCTCGACAGCTAGAGTTTCCTCTTCTCTCGGATATCGGCTTAGCATGTTCGGTATTACGTTCTCTTTCCCTGGACAGTATTCTATTTTCACATTGAATTGTTGAATATACAGGGAGCATCTTGTCAACCTCTGGCTGGACAAATCCGTCTTTAACAAAAATGTTAAAGCTTTATGGTCTGTTCTGAGGACGATTTGAAAGCCATACACGAGTTTGCGCCAGTACTGTAACGAGTACAGAATTGCGAGCAACTCTATTTCTGTAATCGTGTAATTTTTCTCGTGGGCCTTCAATCTCCTACTTATAAAGGCAATAAAAACTTTCTCCTCAGGCTTATCAACATTCTCTTGGAATAGCATCGCCCCTATTCCAACAAGTGATGCATCCGTCTGTATTATGAACTTCTGGGTATAATCAGGATATCCCAGCTTCACGTATTCCAAAAGCATTTGTTTCGACCTCACGAATGCTTCTTGACACTGCTCCGTCCAATTCCACCTGCCGCCTTTCTTCAATAGATCTTGCAGGGGTGCCACAGTTGTAATATAGTTTGGGCAGTGGTTAGCAAAGAATCCAATAACTCCCAAATACTGTCGGACGTGCTTAACTTTCGTGGGTCGAGGAAAATTTCGAATTACCTCTAATTTCTCTGGGTTTGGACTTACTCCATTTTCATCGATAACGTGCCCTAGGAATTTAACTTCCCTCTGGCAGAAGTGCGATTTCTTTATATTAACCTTAAAATTAGCTTCTCTAAGGTTATCCAGCAAATTCTTCAGGTCTCTCATGTGCTCCTCCAGAGATTCCGATGTGAGTAGAATGTCATCTTCGTACCTGATGGTACTCTCTTTAACTTCTTCCGATAGATTGCGGTCTAACGCTCTTATCAAAGCTGAACCAGCTGTTTTTAAACCGAAGGGTAGTCTTAAAAATGAGTATGTATGTTGATCAAACATAAATCCTGTCAATAGACTAGTTTTCTTTTCCAATTCAATATGGTGAAAGCTCGACGTGATATCTAAATTTGTAAATATGGTCTTCCCTTTAAACTTTCTGAGGATTTCCTTAATAGGTGGCACTTTGTCAAACTCTGGTATCACCCTCATATTTAAATGTCTCAAGTCCAGGCACACTCTGACAGCCCCGTCTGTCTTGGGTACGATCACCAATGGGCTTACGTAAGGCGTAGATGTCTTCTCAATAACACCGGCCTCCAACATCTCCTGAATTGCTTCTTTGACCTTAGCATAGTGCTTTTCGGCTATTGGGTAGGGTTTCTGCCTAAATGGTGTCCAGTCGTTAACTTGGAATGCATAAGTGAAGTTCTTTATGTGACCAGGTCTCGAGTCAAAGACTTCCTTCTGTTCCAATAACAATTTCTTTAAATTTTCTTTATCACTTGGACCAATTTTCGCTTCTTCTAGTTTTTCCAAAATACATTCTTCCAGTTCGGGTTCCAGATCTATCTCCATGTCTGCGGCTAGTGTTTGGAGTTCGTCTTCTAAATGCTCGATAGCTAACACTTCCTCCTCAGTCATGTCTCTGTATGTATGCCATACTTGTTCATCTGTCCCTGGTTCATTCTGTTTGAGTGAGACCTCTAAGCCTTCGGCTTCCTCGTTCACACGGAACATAACTCTGTCCTGTGATAAGTCTATTACCACTCTGTATTCCCTTATAAACTCTGCCCCAATAATGAGATTAAAAGGCAATTTGATTACTAGTAGAAAACTCTGTGAAAAGATAGAGCCTCCTATCTGTAAGTCTAGGAATACCTGATATTTGCATATCATCGTCTTGTCAGGAATGACACCCTTTATTTTGTCACTTGAGATAGGTATTTTCAAAACGTTTTCTCTTTGCGCTATCTCATTATACAAAGCTTGTGTCATGAGACACACCGTTGATCCTGTGTCCAAAAGACTTCTTATATTAAACCCTGCCACTCTTACTATAATAATGGGCAATTCTCTTTTGACCATGACCTGTGATCCTCCTGTATCCTCGATTAATTCTTCCGGTTTGGCTATCCAATTAATGATGTTGATTGCATTCCATCCATCATTCTCAAAATCTTCTAATTTTGGTGCTTTTTTCTCTACAGCGCCAGTCCCGTTAGAGTTTCTTCTCTCCTGTTCACTGCGCTGTAACTCCAAACTTTTGGCCCCGTCTCCATATCTGTCTGGTGACGTCCTATTTTGAATAGTTTCTTGCCAGCGGACTTGCTGCTTCTTGGGTTCTTCTCCCCTTTCATCGAGGTGTTGCAATGAAGCGTGATAACGTTCCTCTACCTCGTCATCGAAGTTACGCCTTCTTTCCTGGGGTCTCCAATTTCGATTGTTGCCTTCTTGGTCATTGTTACCTCCATTATTCTGGTATGGTCTGCCCCTTGTATTCTGTTGATTCCAAGAATTTCGGCCTCCTCTTCCTCTACCGGCGTTTCCTTTATATTTCGGTTGCCATCTTCTGGGTTCATGTTCCCATTGACTTCCGTTGGAATCTAATGTTTCGTTGCTAGTAGCTTTATTATTTTCCGGAGCTTTGTACTGGTCAGTCTGCGTGTTGGTCACGTGTACCTGTTCCACGGTTCGATTCTGACGCATAGTATTGGATGTTGTGAGGTCCAGTTGCCTAAGATTTGCCTCCATTTCCATTGCTGTTTTTGCATTTGCCGAAATCAGCAGCCTTTGGATATCATAAGGAAGTTGTTTGGCAATAGCATTGCCTAGCTCTAGCTCGCTAGGTGCTTGGTCTAGTTCTTTAAATTTACACACCTGAGATACGAAAAATTCAGCATATTTCGTTGGATTGTTGGTGCTGTATCTTTTCGAGTACAAATCCAGTCGTAAATTCTGCTGGGTACTCGGATTCCAGTATCGCTTCAGAAAAGCTTCCCGGAACTCCTCGAGAGTATCGAAGGTAAAACGGAAACTGCGAAACCATAACGCACATTCTCCCTCCGTTAGTTTCTCCATGGCTCGTAGCCTGCGCTCTTGTGGTATCCGCGCATCATTCAGATATTCGAACACCTCTTTCAACCAATACTTCGGTGTCATATTACAATGGCTATCTGAAAACTTTTTTGGTTTCTCCTCTCTTGCTCTAATTACAGTTATAACTTGGTTGTGAATAGCATTTTCAAGCGGCGTAGAAGCTGCAATCGGTGCACCTGGCGTCAGATATGCACTTTCGCCTGGCCCTGTAGCATTCCTTATTATAGGTTGGGTTTCTAATTCTGCCCACTTGGTTTTCCTCATATCTTCCACGCTGCCTTCACTTGACTTAGGATCATTCATTATAGTTTCCTCCTGTGTTATTATCCTAGTCTCCATTTGATTGTGGCGCATCTCTGCTCTTTCCAATCGAGCGAGTACTTCTTTTTCTATTCTGCTTAACCTATCCCGGTTTTCTTCTGCCACTTGAAATATTTTCTTCTTATCTTCCTTCAGGCTTTGCTTGATATGGGAGATTTCATCTTCTACGTCTTCCTTTATTTCAGCAAGGGTCTTGTCGCTTGCCTCTGTCTTTTGGCCTTCTCTCACTTCGAGTTCTTCTCTAAGCCCTTTAATTTCCTCTTGGATACGTCCATTGACCTTTGATATTTCACTTCTGACCTTGGCGATTTCCCCTCTGTTTTCCTCTTGTCTTTTGTTAACTATAACAATGTCGCTTTGAATTTGGTCCAGTTCTAGATGAACTTTGCTCACCTGACCCTTTATGTTGCCTACCAGCTCTTTACTTTCGTTAGCGATAGCCTCAATTTCTCATATTTCCTGACATTGGTCTAATATGTTCTGATCCTGCTTCTTTAAATCAGCGTTAATCGCTCTAGCATAACTTTTCAACTTTTCATCCCATTTACTGTCGTTCTCTTCTAATCTCTGATCTGCCGTTCTAGTAAATTCGGAAAACTGTTTCGCTTGGCGTTCGAGATTCGCCTCATTTTGGATTTGAATATCCTTAATGTCATTGGACATCGCATCTAACCTGCTGTTCGTTTCATCCTGCGCGTGCTTACATGCCTGCAAATTACTTTCGAGTTTCGCTTCTATCGACTCAAAACGTTCTTCGGTCTTAACCTGCATTTCTGATATAATGCTTACAACGGTTTCAGTTACCTCGGTCTTAATTGTTTCTTGCATTTGACCTAACTTAGCATTTATTTCTGCCTTATTTGCATCCAATCGGTTGTTTATTTCCAACTGATTATTGTGCATTGCAACCTGATTTGCATCAATTGCCACCTGATTGGCATCTAAACGATTACTCAATTCAACCTGATTATTGTTAATTGCCAACTGATTAGCGTCTAATCGGTTATTTATTTCATCCTGGAAAGCCTTGGCTTCCAGCTTATTCTGTTCATTGACAGCGTCAAAATGCTGTCTTAGCTCTGCAATACCTTGCAATATTCCCTCCGTGCCAGCCATTCGTACTACAATTCACTTTGAGATATAGGCAGGCTTCACGGATACATGTATTGATTCGTTTTGAAGAGAAATTCAAGGCACTGTACACATATTGTAAGATTGTACTTAAAATTTGGATTTTGGATAAATTGTGAATTGAGTGTGTAGCGCTCGTACCCTTGGGCACTTCTCTTCTCAATAGAGAGACTCTGCGTTACTTTAAAAGCCTACTAAACACAAAAATCACTCAAACACAGTTTGAGGCAAAAAAAAATATCATTATGGTTTTTCCCATGAAATACCATATAAAATCTATGGGGTTTCCCTAAATCCCATAAGCTCCACAAACTTGGGCACCATGATAAATAAGATAAAGATAGTGCGGTTACCATGTTTCGCCCCACACACGGGCGACATGATAAATAATAGAGATCCTTATCGTAGGTCAGGCTGTGCAATGCCAAGATATACATATTGAACTAATCAGGCGATTCCAAGATAGAATAATACCGCCCCATGTTACCTGGAACATGATAAGTATATGGTGTTTATCAAAATTTATGTTTGTTTGTATCGGAGCTTAGCTAAGGTTAGGTGCGTTCCTTCCCCTAATTCGTTTTATTCGTTACGTTAATAGAGTTGTTTACATCAGATCTTGACCGACTTAAGTTGTACCTTTACTCAAATCACTGTACAGGGCACCAAATCCCATGTACCCATGTGAACAATATCCACGGAAAACATGCTTCTGCCTCCAGCTAGCATCAGTCCTCAGGCGTGTACTGTTCACCCACTGAGCAGTTGCATATTTTTGATCTGAGACTAAAAGGTATCAACTCTACAATAATAAGGCACAACTCTATTCTAAAGACTTTAATTGAGCTCTAAATCATGGCTTCACACAGACAAAAACACAATCCCAACAACAAAACACAAAACAATGCAAAACTATTCCTTCAATCCACTAATTCGCATTTTATCCTCGCAAATCC
Source organism: Meconema thalassinum (assembly GCA_946902985.2). Classification (NCBI taxonomy): domain Eukaryota; kingdom Metazoa; phylum Arthropoda; class Insecta; order Orthoptera; family Tettigoniidae; genus Meconema; species Meconema thalassinum. Next base: position 396,805,019 of record OX336394.1, on the reverse strand, counting down.
AAATGATTTGGATCCAGTATACAATGGGTCCGCAGCGGCCTGTAACACAACACTTGTTACCTCCCTCTTCCCCCTTTTCCTTTTCTTTCCAAGCAGTAGCACGTGGCTTCAAATCCAATAGTGCCGTCTCAATGACCTGCACAACACATATGATCTAACTCAACTGTATGCAAGACGGAATGTGGAATTCTTTAAGCATTTATTCCTATCCTTAGGATATTAAGAGCTGGCCTCAACAGGTCCATTTATATTCATATGAAGGAACGAGATTCATCAAACACATGTTGAATTGGAATAGCCGGCACCTTTGTTAAAGAACACGGTCAGGTACAACTTCCTGCCGTCCAAATTCACTCCCAGGAGCTGAATTTATTCACACAATAGCTAGTTCTCGGTCGATATCAGGTGTCATGCTGAGGTGTCCATTGTTATCCCCAATGCACCACTGGATTCGAACCCGGAATATTTCATAGCAATACTCAGAGCTAGGGATTCCTCACTAAATACGTTCTGGCAACAATAACATCTCTCCATATGCCCTTGGCTATACGAGATTTCACACGTCGATTAGACTACCTGAGTAGTATACATTTTTATACTTTGGATATTGCGTAATCGCGAGGACATATTGCATCATCATGGCGTTATCTGATGTGCACGTGCACATGTTAGCGTGGGAAGAGGTCGACCTTTAACCGCTTGAAGCAGATAACCTTTGGCTTATTTATGCGATAGAGATAAAAATTAATGGGTGTTGACGTCATCTGATACCCGAGCAAGTGTGCAGCTGTGCGAGGGATCTTGTGACATGTCTGCAGTGTTCGCTTGAGACGTGGTTGACCTTTAACAAGTAGTGTTAACTTGGGGGTTCTCTTGCAAGTCGCGTGTGTGCTTGAATACGTATGGCTATGTTGGGAAAAGGTTTGGTGGTGGGCGAGGACTAGGGTTGAGTGAGGGCTCGTTTAAATGCTATTTTTCCCGCTTTTTTGATGGTGAGGTTATTTTTTAAAATGGGTGTTTTTGAAAATGTCGCTATTTTGGAAACGGTGAAGATGAGAGAAAAGTTTGTTTGACGTCAATGAAAGGTCCCTATGCCCTCTAGGCTGACAGCAAGTTTCAAGTGTGTAGGACAAAACAAAATGATAGCCTGCTTTCTGGCGATGATTCGCTAACGCATGGTCGGATTTGAGCATATAGGGTGTCGTAGGACTTGTGGTGAACTACCCCTTGCTATGGTCGGGGTATATCCACCCCAAAATAAAAATTACCCTTACCCGTGGGTTAAGTAGTGTTTTTTGTATGCATGCGCACTTGAGGGCTTTTGTAAGAGAGCGGAACTTTTAAATGATTATTTATAGATGAGTTTTTTTAAATATTTATTAAAAACAAAAAACTAATAGGTCATTCGCTTTTACTATCTCGCTAACCAATAATGCGATTTAAACATATGGGGTGTCGTAGGACTCGTGGTGAATTCTCATTTTGTATGGACGAGGTATGTCAACCCCCAAAATAAAAACTAGCCTTACCCGGGGAGAAAGAGTAATTTTTTGTATGTATGCACGCCGGTGGCTTTTGTCAAAAGGGCCTAACTACACTTTTGTTAATATTTTCTGAACCCTCGATGGGATTTTTCCATAGGCAGTATCCTAGCACTTGGGGTGACGCCTCGTTTTTGAATGTGTGATTCTTTTTTTTTGGCAAAAGGGCCTAACTACACTTTTGTTAATATCTCGCGAACCAATCATGCTAGGGACTTGTATGAGGGGTCCTAGCATTTGGGGCAACGTCCCCCCTTTGGGGGTGAAACTACCCCCCAAAATTGAAAACTCAATATCTTGGAAACTAATAATCCTAAAATTTGGCGTGATAGCTCTAAAAATAGGTGATGACATAGGCTTTTACCTGGATTGGTCATTTCACCCCTAAAACAGTAAATAGTCATGTTATGGGGAAAAACGTCTTAAACACCAAAAAATGATAAATGAAACTAAGATCGTTTGTTTTTGATGAAAAATAGCAGGGGGTGAAAACTACCCCCAAATTAAAAAACCGATACCTTGGAAACTAAGAACCGTAAAATTAGGTGTAATAGCTTAAAAATTGTTTGTGACACAGGCTTTTACGTGGATAGATGATTTCACCCCTAAAACAGTGAATAGTGATTTTACACTGGGGAAAAATGTGTTAAATGGGTAAAAATTATAATCGAACCTAGGATCTTTTGTTTTTCATGAAAAATAGTAGGGGGGTGAAAACTACCCCCAAATTGAAAAAATCGATATCTTGCAAACTAAGAACCCTAAAGTTAGGTGTGATAATTGAAAAATAGTTGAAGACATACGCTTTTACCTCGATAGATTGTTTCACTCATAAAACAGGGAATAGTAATGTTACAGGAGAAAAGGTTATTTAACACTTAAAAGTATAAGAGTTTTGTGAAACCATGCTTTAATGAATGTTTGTATGGAGGATGACAGCTTGCTAATTATTATTATTGTTATTATTATTATTAATATTATTATTAGGTAATTATGGATTAATATGTTTATAGGTAATGAATAAGGCTACATAGTTGTATCAGGTGTTGTACAAATCAGGATGGCCAACCCGTTGGCAAGCCCCATGAATTTACCCAAAAGAGCCAAAACGTTAAGGTTATCGACCTGAGATTTTATAAAACTGATTATCGGAGAGGGTGAAGTAAGGTGTTGTTTTGGACTGAAAATGGCTAACGCTTTCCCATGATTTATGAATTGACCCAAAACGTTTTACCTGACAAGACTGAGTGTACCCTGTTGCAGCCTTTAGGAAATCGAACCCGGACCTCTGTGGTGACAGTTGAGTTATAATAATGATGCTTTTTGAACAAACACACACTTGCATACTATCGCTGGGTTGAATCTGCACAGCGACACTGGCTTTGTTGTGTAATGAGTCATGGTGATAAGAACACGGCGCTCTTGCCAGCAAGTTTCATGTTACTCGTCTGCTTGATAGTGGACGTGCTTCGCACCGTTTTAACGTACATGACTAGATAGTTGTTAGGTAAGGGTTGACAAGGCACAGTGAACCTTATTGCAACCTTAAAATGAAAATTAATTTCTTGGTATAGTCGAGGTTGGAAGCCAAGGCCTTAGGGTAGACAACCAAGTATGATAAACACTACACTGTGAGATGGTAAAATGATAATGTAACAGAACATAGAGAAAAGTTTTCTGTAGTTTAACGAATTGACTAAGAGCCATACCATGAGATGTATAGGTAATTGAAATTGAATCCTTAGCTGTTGACCCTACTACATGTAAGCTATAGCAATGCCCGCCTATAAGCTATCATGTTAGAAAATGAAATTTATGTGTTGTTTTAAACGGAGAATGATTGTGTTTACTGTGAAACACAAATCCGAATTGAAAAATAGTTTATGTCCTACATGATGTTTGAACTCATTTTTATTTATACTTTAGACAAACGCTAACATAGTTGTAATCCAGAAGCCATGGCTGCCTCCTTTCCAATCCTACACCGTACACTGAATTTAAAATTAATAATGATCACGTTACAGACAGCCAGTTTCAAAGCCATGAGAAATAGGTGAACAAAGTATAAAATTCTTGACCCAGTCGGAAATTCAACATGGTGTTGTTTCAAGCAAAAGACAAGCGTTCTATAAACTTAACCGCCAAGCTGTCCTATCGACCCCTAATTGTTTGGCTGATGGTGAAAATAAAATTAAATGTAAACTATAACTAAAACTAACAACACACTTATAACTAGAATAAAGAAATGTAAGACAAAAGGATAACAGGACAAATAAAGGACAGAAGGAATAAAAAATGCCCCTCAACCCTCAAGAATGTGGATTGATGGACTTGAAAGGAAGGAGAGCCATAAAAAGTAGATATGAAAGTAAAAGAGGAGAGGGTCCCGCTCCAGAGGTAATCGATAAAAAGGAGGAAAACTGGACCCAGCTCAGGAATCCCTTGTGATCGCCAACTTCCAAACTGATCAGCCGTAAGCCCCTGAGGGTGTAGCCATATCCAGGGTGCACCACAAGTGGTGGGGCTACATACACCCTACCTTAAGTGTGGCTTCAGCAAAAGGCAGGAAATAACATAAAAATAAAAAGAAGCCTGCCTCCTCACACAAGGAGGGTATCAGAAAAAAAATAAACAAGGGTCAATTGAGTCAGAAAATAAAGAGACTCTCTAAGCCTTGGATAGCCTAATAATGTCGGAGTCGGTAGAGAACAAGTGTTGACCAAGTGTGGTCGACAGGAAAGAAGATAGACAGGAGCCTAGCACAAGTCAGTGGAAGCAATGACGGACTCAGTTGGGGCTCCATGGTCGTCAACCTACATTCCACTAGATGTCAGCCCATGTTTGGGGGTGGTAGAAAATAAAGACATCTTTTGTTTTAAATCACTGGCTTTAAGGACGGTAACATATGGCATGCCTTTATAATGCGATACTGGTCCTATTGGTATGCAAAATTGTATTAGATACTCAGCTAATAATAGTGTACATGACCCCTGATTATTTTCTCTAAGTACATAACATGGGAATGATGACCATGATTTCCAAGCCCCTAAGTAAGACAAAAACAAATTATTTCCATTTCCAAACAGTTGGGGTGAGGTGAGGTGAATTTTTTAAACGTCAAACTCATGTGGTTTTCCACTTGTACTCCAGGTAAATGCCATGTTTGCCCACAGACAAGTGCAAGGAAAATCGAAACATGTTATGTTGGATCAATTCTTACCTACATGACAACATGTACTTGAAATAACAAGTAATGAGCATTCTATGTTAACAATAGTGAGATGGTTGCAAACTGCCAATGCTTAGAGCTCATTAGCGGCTTCTAAGGGAGGCATGGAGTACACTTACTTGAAAAACTAACAAGAGGAGTGTTCGATTTTCCCACAACACACATCCTGAAAGTAAATATAATTGACTATGCACTTAAGTCCATAATCAGCTCCTTACCATTCCTACCCTTCATAGTCGAAGCACACATTAATACAGCCATCACAGTGACAGAGGTTATTTTTAAAATATCTAAATATCTGAGATTTATCTTGAAATTGACCAGAATTTTGTAAAATCCACTAAATTTACCGCTAATTTAGCAAATTCCACCAAATTTCAGCAAAATCCAACAAATGACTAGCAGATTTATTGAAATGCCATTGAATTATTGAAGAATGGTTGAACGTACCTCAATTTTATATAATATTAGCCGAATATTGATGAAAATTCACTAAATTCTACCAAATTTAGCCAAGAGGTCTACAAACCATGAAATTTAACGAATTTTTTAAAGCATTCACAACATATACTCGAAAATTCCATAATATCCCCCTTACTTGTATGCTTTTTTAGTTGTTGTTTCGTTTCCCACACTTCCTGCAGACAAATACCTGAACATGACTTTCTCCTAGACTAGGAGCTCCACATTCGACATGATAGCTGAGTCTCATCTCTCATAAACTCGTCTCTGAGGTGGGTGCCAGAAAAGGCATCAAACGGTAAAAACCACACCCTCACATAGACTTTCATAACATCTTACGTTGAGGTTCATAACACTTACTACATTGAATGATTTAGCGGCTTCCTTTTCACAATTCCTGTCTATACTTTCCTCTTGAAGGCTGCAAGATGCTTGCAAGTTTCCTAAAATGCAATTAAATTTAATAAATACCTTAAGATGGTTTGATTTGTTTAGTGATATGGTGTTAATACTAGTTTTTTAGATCTTGACTGGCTTTGCAATAAGAATTGACTAACCAAACATGAGTTACATATCAAGAAACATTTTGGCCACTATGTTGGTTATTGACCAGTGTGTTTAGCTGTTTATCATTTTTTGAAATCATATACAACAGAGACTTAAACCTACAGACGAACCGTGTGACCATGTTTTTTAAACAAGACATTATACCAGAGACAGTTAGGATACTTATGTAGAGTTTACCAAAAATAACGTTGTGTAACAGTAAATGCTAGTCAACAAACAGTTATACAGTACTAAACAAGTAGTTCCGTGAAGAACTAAATAGCGTATTTTCATATATCCTACTAGTATGAATTGCCTCTATCTACATACAAATTGTCAGTTTGATTGCTGTAATAGATTCGTAGATATTGAGAACCGTCTAAATATTCTGGATGGTCACCATGTTGGATTTTTATATTATAGGCCTAAGATTTATGTACTATTACATGAAGATTATTGTGTAGGTGTTTTATTCAAACTTCAATCGCATGATTAGGAGACAAGAAATAAAAGCGGGATTTTAAAATTTCGCTCAGCCACCATCTTGTGGTTATGAAAATAATTTAATGAATTAGATGCCGGTCGATTAAACTTTGTTTAAGGATATACCGTATCAAGTTTCACTGCGCTCGGATGGTTAAAACGCAAGAAACGTCCATTAGAATATATAAATTTCAAGTCGCCGCCATGTTGGATTTGTGCTCGCCAGGTTATTGAACGTCCCATAGGTGAACTTATGCTTATAGCCTCTATACACTTACAATATTTCAGTTGGATTGCTGTAGTAGATTAATAGATATTGAGAACCGTCTAAATATTTCGGATGGTTGCCATGTTGGATTTTAACATATGTAGGCCATAGAGTTACAGATCTGTTCAAATTATTAGACTCAACAGACAAATTCATGATATTTTGTAGTATATTTAAGATATTTCTTCACAAAAGAAACTTTTCTTGTCAGATTATTGGTGTACATGTGCAACATGTTCCCACACAGCTTATGAATGCACCCAAGATGTTGGTAACTCTGTTTTGACCTTCAGCTGTCTTGTTTTGGAGGTAGAGTCATTATTGCCTGCTCTGTGACTGCAAATAGCAGTTGGATTCTTGCTTCAGACAACAGTGAAAAAGTGTAGTTATGGCCATTGTTGTTGGATGTTACTGTTGCCAGGGAAATGTAGCAATCTCTAACCATTAATTTTGAAGAGATTTCATTCAGTTTTATTCAATCAGTTTTTTCTTTCCATCTTTTAGTGTTGTGCACCGTTTAATCGGATTATTTCTGATAATGGGGAAAGGCAAAGGCATTTCCCCGCGTGAAGTTGTTGTTGTCAACACTCTGTTGAGTGAAGGAAGGTATTCACAAAGGCAATTGCACGTAAAGTGTCTTTAAGCCAAAAATCAGTGAGTAGAATCAGTGTATAATTGAGGAAGAATACCACTTATCATCAAAATAGAGTGGGAAAATGTGGGCAAAAGCCAAATCTTTCCCCACGAAGCATTAGAATACGAAAAAATTTGGCTCTTCTCAATAGAAAATGCACGTTTAGGGAATTGAGCATTAAAATGGCAGGTTACGGAGCAGATGTTCCTCCTGGAAGTGTCCGGAGGATCTTGTGTAGCGAGGGCATCAAATCGTGCAGACGAAGGAAGAAAGCTAAGATCACCCCATCAATGGCACTTTCACGTTTGGGATGGGCAAAAGGACTTCAGCACTGGTCTGAAGAATGGGAGAAAGTGTGTTTTAGTGACGAGTCATATTTCAGCATTTCTGAAGAATGTTCAAGATATGTACGTCGTCGACGAGGAGAGGAATACAAGTTGGAGTGCATACAACAGATTGTGAAACACCCAACCGCAGTGATGGTGTGGGATGTGATGTCCATCTATGGGCCTGGAAGAATTCAAATTGTAGAGGGGACAATGAAACAGGACAATTACAAACGTGTTCTTGAAGAACAACTTCTTCCTCAGGCCGAAGAATGGTTTGACGATGGATCATTCATATTCATGCATTATAGTGCACCCTGTCATAAGGCCAAAAGTGTCACAATTTTTTTAAAGGAGAAGGATATCAGTGTTCTTCCGGACATGAATCCAATAGAAAATGTATGGAGCTTCATGAAACACAAGATGATGAAAAATAACAACCAACAAACATCAGCTGATTGCAGAAATAAACAATCTGTGGTATGCGGATGTGGAACTGAAAGACATGTGCGTAAATCTCGTGAAAAGCATGCCAAAACGGCTAAAGAGTGTCATTCAATGCAAAGGGTACCACACAAAGTACTAAAATACTCAGTTGTATTCAGGGATTTAATTGTAATGAGTAGTAGTAATTTTGTAGGTTGATTAAGTTATACGTATTGTTCCCATTTTCAGACGGGTACAGTATGAAGTTAAGAATTTGGTGTGATGAAGGACAAAAGTGGGCTAGATTAACTGGGAGCCCTCCAAAACGCAAGCAACTTATGCAAGGGACTGATGTTATGCTAAATTACTTGATTTGTTAATATAATAATGTTTTTAAACATGATTTTGGGAAGAGAAATAAAAAGAAGTGCTTGACCTGTCTCTTGAGTCTAATAATTTGAACAGATCTGTATGTACTATTAGGTGATGACTATTGTGTACGTTCATTATGCAAATGTTGATTTCGATTGCATGACTAGAACACAAGAAATAAAAACTTAATTTTCTAAATTCGCACAGCCGTCATGTTGAGGTTATATAAACAATTGAACTAAATTAGACACCAGTGCATTACAATGTGTATAAACATTTGCTGTACGAAGTTGCATTGTGTTTGGATCATTAAATCGAGAGAAAAGTCAATTTAAACCTTTCAACTTCGCTTGCGCCATGTTCGTTTTGTAGTTAACCGGCTTTTGAATGACTCATAGATGAACTTTCAGTAGTGCTCTTTATCTCCATACAAAATTTCATGGTGATACCGGTAATAGTTTACGAGATATAGAATGCCGGTGAAATATTTCGCACAGCTGCCATCTTGAGGTTATATAAACAATTGAACGAAGTTAAATGTCGGTGCATTACAATGCGTATATACATATGCTGTACCAAGTTTTATTGCGTTTGATTGGTTGAATCGCGAGAAACGTCTATTTAAAAGTCGCAACTTCGCTTGGCTGCCATGTTGGTTTTGTAGCTACCAGGTTTTCAAAAGTTACATAGGTGAACTTCTAGTAGTTCCCTTTATCAACATACAGAATTCCAGGGTGATATCGGTAATAGTTTCGGAGATATTGAATGCTGGTGAAATATTTCGCACAGCCGCCATTTTGGATTGGTGAGACGTAGCAAAATTTGAAGGGCACGGTCGGGGTCGCGCGGTATAGCACTATGAACTTACCGAGTTTTATTGAAATCACTCCAGCCGTTTAGATTTTATTAGGGGGGCACACACAAAAATCCTCACACACACGCACACACAGACAGACACACGGACATAAGGTGATCTCATAAGCCTTTTTTTTTTCAAAAATGAAAATAGGCTAAAAAAATCATCATACAATACCTGAGAGCTCTTCTAAAATTATTGATGTGTAACATGTTTTCACTAGCTTGCTATGTATTTTTTTGGCTTGGGGGTGATTTTCAAGAAATAAAATGCAAATGGAACTGAAATGCAATACAAACAATGAGCGCGTGCGGTGGCTGAGATTGATACCACGACGTACTGTCGGTTATGTAGCTATGTGGAATGTATATCAAATATGGTTTACTTCAAGGTTTGGAGATCCCATTAAAGATATTCCTACAATAAATGATCTTGAAATGGTCATTCTATGGTGTGAAAATATTTATTAGGTATATGATATTTAATGAAAACAATTATGATTTATTAAATGCTTATATGTTTACAGTATTGTTATTTAATGTAAGCACTTGAGGCACTACCGACCAAAATACAGCACTATCTGCAATGTATATTGCATACTTGAAGGTTTGGTGGTCCCATTAAAGGTATTCCTACAATAATTGATTTCCAAGTTGTCGTTATATGACGTGAAAATATTTAATATATGATATTTGTTCCAGGATATGCCACTGGAATTATTTTACAAGTAGTTATTTTAATGACCAACAGAGTTCACTGTTAAGAAGGGAGAGCCCTATGTGGAATGTAGAATAACATGTAACATATTATACGTGATATGTCACAACTGTAATGCTTGTGATTTTTTTAAGATGCCTTTATACCTATATTAATCACCCAGTTTATAAGACTGATAACTGTAATGCTACGGAAAAATCAAAACAAATCAAAAATGTGCATTGAAAAACCAAAAGTGGTTGAGCAAATATACAGTCAACATGCAAAAAGAAACAAGAAATATATACAAACTGTGTTAATTAATTTAATTCATATATATATATATATATATATATATATATATATATATATATATATATTATTTATTTACAATAGGTATACACACACACACACACAGAATACAGCTCTTTTTTGTTCGCGTTTGCTTGTTATAGTTTTTAAATATAACACTTGCTGAACATTATTTTAAGGGATGGGGGTGTTGCTACGTTGACGAATTACACTATAATACCAGCTTTACGAAGTTCATCTTCTATTTTTAACAGCTCTTCCTCATAACCAATATGACCAGCCTGTTTACAGGCATGCAAGAGCTGTAGACGTTCGACAATATATTAGGATCGTTCCATTTGCTATTTTTTAAGAATGGTTTTAAATACTCGGGAAGCAGTTCATCATTTTCACCATCATCATCATCATTATCATCCTCATCATTATAATCATCTTCATAATGATGATCATCATCGTCGTCATCTTTACCATCATAATTTCCACCTGTGTCCACACTCTGTTCAATGGTTTGAGTTGCCTTTGATAGTGTTGAAAGCTTCTTTTTAGATGTGCTAGAGTGCTTTAACATTGTTATGTTATTATTATCATCACCATCACCATCCTTTTCACCTTCCCCAACCAACTTCTTGATGGGGTATGTTGTCTCTGATAGAGTTGAGGGCTTTTGAGATGTGGGTGTGTGTCTGATCATGGGTTTTACAGGAGGTGTTAAAGGTTTCTTATTAAACAACTCGCTAACAGCATGAGTGCGTTGTAGTGTATTAGAACTGAGGTTAATATTATCTTGAGCAGCACTATTTTTTCTTGGACTTGGTTTTTTGCTTCGGTTTGAGTTTTCCTTACATTTACACTAGCATGATTATTAAGTTTACAACCATGATTGTTTGAAGAAAGTATGTCCAATTGTTTTGTCTTAAGCATTCCTCGACACTGTTTCGATCGTTGCTTTGAACAGCGCCAAATAACAGTTCCATTTTTATTGCTTCGTTTCACATTATATGAATACCCTTTATAGTATACATAAGGCATACCATACCTAGTCACTGATACTTCCATATCAACAGTCAAGCATAAACTAATTTCTAGTAAAGGCAACTTGGTAATAACAACAATAGATTAATGTGGGAGCATATATAGATGCAAAGAGTGGGAGCAAAAGTGGGGGTAAAAAGCGTCAGCAAAAGTGTGAGCAAATGTGGGATCAAAAACTCAGAGCAAAAAGTGGGAAGCAAAAAGCGGGAGCATATATGGGATGATATGTGGGAGCAAAGCAAATATAAAAAGAGGGAGCAAATATGCTAACAAACATGTCTACAAATATGCCAGCAAAAGTAAATACACAAGTCAAGATAGTTGAAAGTGCAAAGAAAATATGGAAGCAAATATGAGGGCAAAAGTGGTGTTTTTCTAAAACAACTAAACATAACAAACTTAGTCATAACCTAACCTAACCTACCCTAACCTCACCTAACCTAACTTCACCTATCCTAACCAAACCTACCCTAACCTCGTCTAACCTAACCTAACTTCACCTATCCTAACCTAAACTACCCAAACCTCACCTAACCTAACCTCACCTAACTAACCTAACGTAACCCAACTTCACCTAACCTAACCTAACTTGACCCAACTTTACCTAACCTAACACAACCTATCACAACTTCACCTAACCTAAATTTACCTAACCTAACTTCACCTAACCTAGCCTTTCAACTCTCAGATCAAAATTAAATTCTGGGCATAGTTGTGTTGGAACCCAAGACCTCAGGGATAACACCAAAGTATACTAACCACTACACCGCGAGATCGGCAAATTATCACGCAACACAACAACAACAAAAGTATCCTGTAGTGTAACTCATTGGCTGACAACCATAGTCGAGAATTCAAACCCCTTAGGACTTTTGTTTTGAACATTATCAGAAATATTATTCCATTTACATTTTGCTGCTGCTTATAATTATAAGAGTTGGCATTAATATGGGAGTAAAAAATGGGAGCAAAAATTGGGAGCAAATGTGGGAGCCAATATGGGAGCAAAAGTGGGAGCAAAAGTGGGAGCAAATATGGGAGCAAATGTGGGGGCCAATATGGGAGCAAATGTGTGAGCAAATCAGCTCACCTCGGATATCACCAGCGAGTGCTCATATCCACCGCTAGATAGCGGAAACACACTTTGCGTGTTGTATGTAACTATCTTAGAAAGTTTGACTGCATGCAAAACGTGCTTGTATAAGCTGTGCATAAAATTTTAATATACAATTAACACGAAGTGTACAGAACTAACATGTATAGCCTTTTCTTGGGTATATAGAGCATCCTTATCAAGAAAGACTGACTAACCCAGGAGTGTAAAGCCTTGCCATATGCAGTAAGCACCTGTTGGCAGAAAATGGTTCCTGATAATAACGGACTTAATGAATATGAAACGTCTTTTGAGTGTCATCAGTACAAGTGGAAAAACCACATGAGTTTGACGTTTAGAAAACTCACCTCACCTCACCCCAACTGTTTGGAAATGGAAATAATTTGTTTTTGTCTTACTTAGGGGCTTGGAAATCATGGTCATCATTCCCATGTACTGTACGTAGAGAAAATAATAAGGGGTCATGTACACTATTATTAGCTGAGTATCTAACACAATTTTGCATACCAATAGGACCAGTATCGCATTATAAAGGCATGCCATGTGCTCCGTCCTTAAAGCCAGTGATTTAAAACAAAAGAGGTCTTTATTTTCCACCACCCCCAAACATGGGCTTACATCTAGTGGAATGTAGGTTGACGACCATGGAGCCCCAGCTGAGTCCGTCATTGCTTCCACTGACTTGTGCTAGGCTCCTGTATATCTTCTTTCCTGTCGACCACACTTGGTCAACACTTGTTCTCTACCGACTCCGACATTATTAGGCTATCCAAGGCTTAGAGAGTCTCTTTATTTTCTGACTCAATTGACCCTTGTTTATTTTTTTTCTGATACCCTCCTTGTGTGAGGAGGCAGGCTTCTTTTTATTTTTATGTTATTTCCTGCCTTTTGCTGAAGCCACACTTAAGGTAGGGTGTATGTAGCCCCACCACTTGTGGTGCACCCTGGATATGGCTACACCCTCAGGGGCTTACGGCTGATCAGTTTGGAAGTTGGCGATCACAAGGGATTCCTGAGCTGGGTCCAGTTTTCCTCCTTTTTATCGATTACCTCTGGAGCGGGACCCTCTCCTCTTTTACTTTCATATCTACTTTTTATGGCTCTCCTTCCTTTCAAGTCCATCAATCCACATTCTTGAGGGTTGAGGGGCATTTTTTATTCCTTCTGTCCTTTAATTGTCCTGTTATCCTTTTGTCTTACATTTCTTTATTCTAGTTATAAGTGTGTTGTTAGTTTTAGTTATAGTTTACATTTAATTTTATTTTCACCATCAGCCAAACAATTAGGGGTCGATAGGACAGCTTGGCGGTTAAGTTTATAGAACGCTTGTCTTTTGCTTGAAACAACACCATGTTGAATTTCCGACTGGGTCAAGAATTTTATACTTTGTTCACCTATTTCTCATGGCTTTGAAACTGGCTGTCTGTAACGTGATCATTATTAATTTTAAATTCAGTGTACGGTGTAGGATTGGAAAGGAAGCAGCCATGGCTTCTGGATTACAACTATGTTAGCGTTTGTCTGAAGTATAAATAAAAATGAGTTCAAACATCATGTAGGACATAAACTATTTTTAAATTCGGATTTGTGTTTCACAGTAAACACAATCATTCTCCGTTTAAAACAACACATAAATTTCATTTTCTAACATGATAGCTTATAGGCGGGCATTGCTATAGCTTACATGTAGTAGGGTCAACAGCTAAGGATTCAATTTCAATTACCTATACATCTCATGGTATGGCTCTTAGTCAATTCGTTAAACTACAGAAAACGTTTCTATATGTTCTGTTACCTTATCATTTGACCATCTCACAGTGTAGTGTTTATCATACTTGGTTGTCTACCCTAAGGCCTTGGCTTCCAACCTCGACTATACCAAGAAATTAATTTTCATTTTAAGGTTGCAATAAGGTTCACTGTGCCTTGTCAACCCTTACCTAACAACTATCTAGTCATGTACGTTAACACAGTGCGAAGCACGTCCACTATCAAGCAGACGAGTAACATGAAACTTGCTGGCAAGAGCGCTGTGTTCTTATCACCAAGACTCATTACACAAACAAATCCAGTGTCTCTGTGCAGATTCAACCCAGCGATAGTATGCAAGTGTGTGTTTGTTCAAAAAGCATCATTATTATAACTCAACTGTCACCACAGAGGTCCGGGTTCGATTTTCTAAATGCTGCAACAGGGTACACTCAGTCTTGTCAGGTAAAACGTTTTTGATCAATTCATAAATCATGGGAAAGGGTTAGCCATTTTCAGTCCAAAACAACACCTTACTTCACCCTCTCCGATAATTAGTTTTATAAAATCTCAGGTCGATAACCTTAACGTTTTGGCTCTTTTGGGTAAATTCATGGGGCTTGCCAACGGGTTGGCCATCCTGATTTGTACAACACCTGATACAACTATGTAGCCTTATTCATTACCTATAAACATATTAATCCATAATTACCTAATAATAATATTAATAATAATAATAACAATAATAATAATTAGCAAGCTGTCATCCTCCATACAAACATTCATTAAAGCATGGTTTCACAAAACTCTTATACTTTTAAGTGTTAAATAACTTTTTCTCCTGTAACATTACTATTCCCTGTTTTATGAGTGAAACAATCTATCGAGGTAAAAGCGTATGTCTTCACCTATTTTTCAATTATCACACCTAACTTTAGGGTTCTTAGTTTGCAAGATATCGATTTTTTCAATTTGGGGGTAGTTTTCACCCCCCCCCCCCTACTATTTTTCATGAAAAACAAAAGATCCTAGGTTCGATTATAATTTTTACCCGTTTAACACCTTTTCCCCAGTGTAAAATCACTATTCACTGTTTTAGGGGTGAAATCATCTATCCACGTAAAAGCCTGTGTCACAAACAATTCTTAAGCTATTACACCTAATTTTACGGTTCTTAGTTTCCAAGGTATCGATTTTTCAATTTGGGGTAGTTTTCACCCCCCTGCTATTTTTCATCAAAAACAAAAGAACTTAGTTTCATTTATCATTTTAGGTGTTTAAGACGTTTTTTTATAACATGACTATTTACTGTTTTAGGGGTGAAATGACCAATCCAGGTAAAAGCCTATGTCACCTATTTTTAGAGCTATCACGCCAAATTTTAGGATTATTAGTTTCCAAGATATTGAGTTTTCAATTTTGGGGGGTAGTTTCAGCCCCAAAGGGGGGACGTCGCCCCAAGTGCTAGGACCCCTCATACAAGTCCCTAGCATGATTGGTTCGCGATATATTAACAAAAGTGTAGTTAGGCCCTTTTGCCAAAAAAAAAAAGAATCACACATTCAAAAACGAGGCGTCACCCCAAGTGCTAGGATACTGCCTATGGAAAAATCCCATCGAGGGTTCAGAAAATATTAACAAAAGTGTAGTTAGGCCCTTTTGACAAAAGCCACCGGCGTGCATACATACAAAAAATTACTCTTTCTCCCCGGGTAAGGCTAGTTTTTATTTTGGGGGTTGACATACCTCGTCCATACAAAATGCGAATTCACTACGAGTCCTACGACACCCCATATGTTTAAATCGCATTATTGGTTAGCGAGATAGTAAAAAGCGAATGACCTATTAGTTTTTTGTTTTTAATAAATATTTAAAAAAACTCATCTATAAATAATCATTTAAAAGTTCCGCTCTCTTACAAAAGCCCTCAAGTGCGCATGCATACAAAAAACACTACTTAACCCACGGGTAAGGGTAATTTTTATTTTGGGGTGGATATACCCCGACCATAGCAAGGGGTAGTTCACCACAAGTCCTACGACACCCTATATGCTCAAATCCGACCATGCGTTCGCGAATCATCGCCAGAAAGTAGGCTATCATTTTGTTTTATCCTACACACTTGAAACTTGCTGTCAACCTAGAGGGCATAGGTACCTTACATTGACGTCAAACAAACGTTTCTCTCATCTTCACCGTTTCCAAAATAGCGACATTTTCAAAAAACACCCATTTAAAAAAATAACCTTACCATCAAATAGAGCGGGAAAAATAGCATTTAAACGAGCCCTCACTCAACCCTAGTCCTCGCCCACCACCAAACCTTTTCCCAACATAGCCATACGTATTCAAGCACACACGCGACTTGCAAGAGAACCCCCAAGTTAACACTACTTGTTAAAGGTCAACCACGTCTCAAGCGAACACTGCAGACATGTCACATGATCGCTCGCACAGCTGCACACTTGCACGGCTATCAGATGGCGTCAACACCCATTAATTTTTATCTCTATCGCATAAATAAGCCAAAGGTTATCTGCTTCAAGCGGTTAAAGGTTGACCTCTTCCCACGCTAACATGTGCACGTGCACATCAGATGACGTCATGATGATGCAATATGTCCTCGCGATTACGCAATATCCAAAGTATAAGAATGTATACTCCTTACCTGGCTCCCATGACCCTTGTGATATGATCCCGTCCTTTAATTAGTAAGATAATCTCTATCAATTACTCTTATAAGCGTATTCATCAAGCTGCGATTCAATCCTTATTAAACCCTTCCAGTCCTATATTCTTGCATATTTATTTATCCATTATCATACTATACTCTGATATTAAATTCCTTTGCTTAGCCCATCACGTAATACTACTGCTTGGATACACAAGTATTCAACTTAGCACATATATTTTGCTTACAAACATTCTCCCTGATGTGTATTCATTTATTCTCATTATTATTATTATTATTATTATTATTATTATTAATCTTGATTGGTCACATTGGACCACTTGAGTCGTTCCACAATCACTTCTTCTTTGAAGGTAGTACTGCTTGGTTCTTGCGCTCTTTCCAGTACTTTTTCATTCTTTCAGATCGGGATTTTCTCAACTCATCTGAAATCTCCATAGGCTTTCTGTGTGTCATTTCTGCAGAAAATTTGTGAGTTTTAAGAATGGTGTTAATTTTATTTTTCTCCTCGGCATCTGTTATCTTGAGTCCAACTGCTTTGAGATCTTGTTGGATTTCTTGGATCCATTTTCCTCCAGTTTTCTTTCCTAGATTTCTCATCACCAGTTGGCGTACAATTCTGTTTTATTATTATTATTACTGACATAAAATTTTCCCTATACCGACACAACGTAACCGTATTTATATAATCAATAACCGAACATCCGTGTTCGTTACGTTAACTTTCTATTTAACTCAATTGCCATTTTTACATTAGTGGTAACGATTTATCCACTCAATGATATACAAAGACATCTCAACTTGACTAAAAATCAACACAACATTAATATCTGAAGGTTCTACCTCCCAAAATTGATTCTTATTGGCATATTCTACAATTTTTGACATCACTCAATATACAGTGGAATACATTCAGTACAAAATCATGGTTTTGGGTACTTACATTGGCTAATCTGGCGGCTCCGACCATACATTTTCTCCCTTAATGCCTACCATTATTTGCAAATTAGCAAGGCATTATTTCACTTTTCACACACATTTCACATAATTTTTGCATTACAAAACACACTGCACTTTGCTTCTCCATGTCGAAGCTGTCGCTTCCTTTTCCACGAAACACGTTATATCAATTATTACACTGGCAATTTTACATATATTTGAATGGCCATCACTAAAATCACACGATCAATATGTACATTTCTTAATGGTTGACCCTTCCTTGCAGAATTTCAGAAATGCAGGCGTTGAAGATCTGTCCTTCACGAATATCCCGCATCTCGTTCGAAAGTCTCGATACTCTGCCTGATGATTCCTAGTGGTCCCCAATATGTCTATCAATTTCTATCCTTAGATAATTCCCCGATAGAGCATGCATATGCTTCCACATCGTCCTGAATATTAATTACAGTGGTATCCCAGCGAAATTCCATCTCTCGTATAACAAAGTTTATACCTGCGCAGTTCGACATCCTATTATTATGTCTAACCAATAGCTTATATATTGCGCTCGTCCATTGTACATTGTACTTGTACAATTAACACTTTCAATTGTCCTTCGACTGAACTTACAGTCCCCCTGAATGATCTGCTTATAACAAAGCCTCGGACAGTTCCACTTACATTATTATGATACCACATAATATCTCCTCGTCATGAGGTACGATTTGCGTAATATGACATTGTCTTAACTTGTACATTATACGGTACCTTCACTGCGTAATCAATAGTAATCACTTGTACTGCCGACTATAAAAGTATGGCATGACTGTCCTTATTACTTGTTCTAACTAGTGCGTTATACTGCATGGTTACTATGTTGAACACAAAATATGTCAAAGTGCGCGCGTCCCCCTCCTGGACTACGGCAACGTGCGCTTCGCACTAGCGTATGGTTCAACTGACCTCGACTGCTTGCTCCACTGACCTTATATCTGTTTGGAGGCAAAAAAGTAGGTCTAAAATTTCCTTGGAGCTTCATCTCCTCTCTCCGTGCTTCTCTGGTCTTGAAATAACGTTTTCCTGGTCCATTTTGCCTCGCTGATCACATATCCGCCCGTGTGTCCGAGGATCGATTGGCCAATTAATTAATATTAATTGCCTTTGCCAGCGCGTCCCCAAGCCGCGTCATCGGTTTTTCCCCGAAGGCATGGTCAGATTATGGCGCTGGCCTCATTTCTACAATGTCCTTGCGCGTTACATTAAATATGCCTCGATTTCAATGTTTAACGGCTTGATAATTAGCCTCATGGCAATACATTCACTTGCGTACAATCCTCATGTCTCTGAGTTACTCCATTCACGAGTAATCATTAAATTATTCTGGCATCTACTCACCCCACTGGACATCTCCTTATGTGTCGGGGATTCACTTGCCCATATATTACCGTCCTGCCTTGTCTCAGACAGCATAAATAGATCCTAGTGACTGGCATGGCTCCACGAATCCACGCCACTATTCCAGGCTCATTTGCAATCTGTCAAGAGTTCCAACGCTCTGCACTAAATCCAGAATTGTATGCCTCTTACAGCCCAATACTGCCGTATTCTGCTAATATTTTCTACATTATATTAACAAATAATGTCAGAATTTGTTCATATCACAACAGTGATTGAATGTGTCCTTTCTTTAGGGGTTTTTATAGCTTAAACTCCCTCAAAAGACCTTGTGTTCGTTTCTTGCTGGTATCTCTAGTCTGTTCTCATCTATCCCAGAGATCCAGGTTCGACACCAGTCAGCCTAATACCGTTGGGTTCAGTATATAAGGTTTGATTTTGGTGCTCCAATGTGGGCGTAAACAGTGTAAATAATTAAATAAATAATATAAACTTATTCTCGAATCATTTTGAAACAAGCCAATTTATGTCGTCAGGATAATGCTCACAAACTTAGATGTGGTACACTGTTTGTCAATTTTCATATGAAATACCTGGTCTCCCACATGGCTGCTGTGAATGTACGGTACACAATATTGTTATTTCCGAAATTATTGCAAACTTGACATTGCATTATTTTGTCAAATGTAGGAATGAAAGGTTTCAAACCCACAGAAAAAATACGAAGTACCTACAATTGAGCAACTTTAAGATCTTTTTATACTTTTCGTTTCGCAAATCACACTGGTATATTTACTAATTAACTATAATATTACTCAATTTTACGGAATAACTAGCTTTTGATATGGTTATGAATTTGATATTATATTATACCCATGCTAGCAACCCGCCCCGGTATCTTAAAGGGTTTACCCAGCGTAAGCTTAAAAGGCACACGGATGGCAGGTCCCAGCCGACGTGAACAGCGAAACTCCAAACACATATAGTCTACTCTTCTCTGATGTCTTAACTCGACATGACTCGACAGTTGATGCTGGCCGAAGCTGGTGTGATAGGCTTGCTCGCTCCGAAGCTAGTAATTTAAATTTCCACAGAATGGAGGTACACACAATAGCAACTGAATCCCTCGGAATAACGAAGGAGGGAAAACGTTTTATTGATAAACAGACCTGGTGGTGGAGCGAAGACGTTCAAATGACCATCAAAACAAAGAAGCAAGCTTTCAAAACTTGGCGCCAAACAAGTCTGAGTGAAGATCTACAACAGTACAACATGCTGAAATCTGCTGCAAAACACGCTGTTGCCAAATTAAAAAGCCACCATTATCAGGAACTGTATTACCAACTTGATACGTCAGAAGGTGCTAAGAAGATATACCGCCTTGCAAGATCCCGCCATCGAGCAACGGAAGATATTGGACATGTACTCCAGATTAAAGATGCGAGCCACCAGCCTCTTAGGGATCCCACAGCCATACTACATCGATGGCATGACTACTACAAGGAAATGTGTAATGAAGAGTTTCCACATACACCTGAATTGACCAGCGATCCAATTGCAGGACCTATACCTCAAATTACCGAAGAAGAGGTATTAAAGGCTGTAAGTAAAATGAAAAATAGCAAAGCGACAGGACCATATGACATACCATCTGAAATCTGGAAGTTGCTTGGATATCCTGGTGCTAAAATTCTTAGGGCACTTTTCAATCGTATCCTTGAGGATGTCTGCATACATACAACCTGGCAGTCTAGTACTACCATCCCAATTTGGAACGGTAAAAGAGATGTTGGCCAATGCTTCAATTATCGTCCAATTCGATTGCTCTGCCACACAATGAAAGTCATTGAGCGTATTCTTGACAGTCGTCTGCGCTGCATGATCCAGATTTCCCCTAACCAATGTGGCTTTGTCAAAGGGGTTGGTACGCCCGACGCAATCCATGCTGTACGCCTACTTGTGGATAAACATAGAGAAAAGAACCAACCTTTTACATCTCGCACTCTTGGATCACGAGAAGGCACTCGACAGGGTACCACATGAGCTCATCTAGAGATCACTTTGAGCTCACAAAATCCCAGAAGTTTACGTCCGATGTATTCAGTCCCTCTACTGCAACGTCACACGTATGGTACGCTGTCCAGCTGGAATTTCACCTGCTTTCCCTATCACTGTTGGAGTTCATCAGGTATCAGCACTCTCGCCGCTTCTGTTCATTCTGTGCATGGATACGGTGGCAGCTGACATTCAGACACCTCATCCATGGACGATCTTATATGCTGATAATGTGCTTCTCGCAGATCAAACTCGCGAAAATCTAGAAATTCGAACTCTGAGCTGGAAGGAATGTCTGAGCAAAAATGGCTTGAAACTCAATATAGGGAAAACTGAATGCTTGCAATGTGGTATACAGACCAACGGTACCATCAGCATTGAAGAGCATCATCTCACTGAAACTACACACTTTAAATATCTCGGTTCCCTTATCACTTCAGATGGCGAAACGCTTATCGATGCTCGAGCACGAGTTAACACTGCGTGGATGAAGTGGCGCCAAGTCACAGGAGTGCTGTGCGATAAGAAAGTACCTATCCCTTTGAAAGGGATAGTTTACAAGTCCATGATACGACCAGTGGCACTTTACGGCACAGAATGTTGGCCAGCTTCAACCAAGCATGAACAAGCCCTACATGGAATGGAGATGAAAATGTTACGTTGGTCCATGGGTGTTACACGGCTTAACCATGTCAGGAATGAACATATCCGGAAACAGATGGGAGTTGCAGCCATTACCGATAAAATGAGAGAAGCACGGCTTCGGTGGTATGGGCATGTCACTAGAAGTGATGAGAACTCTGTGGCAAGAACAGCTCTCCAATACGATCCAGGAGGAAATCGTCCCCTTGGTAGGTGACAAAAATCTTCGAAAATGATATTTTAGGCATTCAGGGCTAATTGCAATGTAACGCACAGGATCTTGTTGAAAAAACTGAATAAACATAAAAATGAGTATTGTATAACTCATAAATCAACATGATACATCGTGAGAGGACATACCCACTTTTGCTGAGACCTCTGTAAATGTTTTCTCTTGTTCAGAGATACGCAGTCTTCGTGTTGGTAGCACAGATAGATTTGAGTTCATTTTGTTCCTGTCAGGGGAGCAGGAATGTTCTAGATTTACCATTGAGTTGAGACATTTTAGTCAAAATTTACTTAATTTTTTAAAGAACTGTTGTTGTTGTTTTTTTTTTCTTCTTTTTTTTCTTTTTTCTTCTTCTTTTGTGCATACAGTAGGCCTATTGTATTACTCGAAAACTTCGGGATCAAAATAAAAGAAACTTTTCTTGTGCAGTAATATATCATTGAGAAATGGACATACTTGTAGTGTTGTTGTTAATTCATTTCAGGGGCTTGAGACATCTTGGTCATCAACCCCGTGTAGTTGGGAGTGTGTTGAAGCTGTCTGGCAACCTGTATTGCAGTGATGATGGTAGTTGTTTGTGTAAATGTATCTGGGACAGGGATGGAGTAGACGCTCCGGGACTATCCCGGGAATTTCCTGTCGGGAGTGTGGCAAACCCCGGGGGAAAAACTCAGCACTGTCAGCACCGGGATTCGAACCTACGATATCCGTACTTACCCTCGCGACCATGGTGCACGTTTGACGATCGCGGCTACGCCGCGGGAGGAAATGCTTATAGAATTTGGCTTGAGTAACTATAACCTCCTCATTGGCCGATCCTGGCTACGCTACTGACTTCGTAGGCCTACATCCTGCCTCTCACACATTCGGAGAGGCTCGTATCTTAGCAGTGCGTGTAAGTGTGCCTGTATCCTCTGGCTGCAGCAGGTATTTTGTCACGGGTCGAGTCATCGACAAGTGTTACCTCCCCTACTCATTGGAAGTCACTTCAATTACGTCCTCTATCTCCATTTCTCAAGACTTCCCTTGTCAGGCAAGTCTGTAACATTACCTTACAACACTTTCCTTATTTCTCATTCGATTTTATCTTGTCTGTCATATCTCATCTATTAATGACGCTGTCGTCAATTGCTAACAGTAACTCTCTGTTGGTCGTGTGTGTTGGATGCCAATGTTAATGTTTGCAACAGCAGCAAGAAGTAACTTCACTTCTACAGTAATTGATACTTTCATTCTTATCTTCCTTCCTCTTGAAGTTCCTTTTCGAGACCATGCGACTACTATGCGGGTGCTCTGTATTTCCCAATACGCTTGTGTCGACTCCCTATACGTCTTTGTTCACCTTTTAATAACTATACGGTACATGAGTGGTTCTGAATTTATGATCTGCAAGTGTGATTTTCTCTCAGGTAACAACACGTTTAGTCTGTATGGTTTCTCTCGTTCATCGGTGTTTTATTTTTATTTCGAATGTATTTATACAGGGTCATTATTTTTGTGCGCCCCGATAAACACGGCAAGCTAAGCCGGCTTTAACTGGCGCAGATTGCGGGCGCGCGTACACGGTTCAGTCGGTGGTTGGCGCGCACGTTTACACTTTTACCAAACATGTTCAATAATGTGTACTTACATTGCTCATATCCGATTCTGAAAATGTCCTCCCTCTCTTCTAACACACACCTGACGTCTTCTGATGAATAGGGGGCGTGGTGGCTCAGCGGTCTAGCTGTATGCCTCTCACCAAGGCGGTCCGGGTTCGATTCCCGGTCAATGCATGTGAGATTTTCAAAGTGAAATGCCATGTCCTGTGGTTCGGATTCCACGTAAAAAGGAGGTCCCGTGGCTCATAATCACAAGATTCACGGTCACGTAAAACTACAATCTTCCTTCTTCTTCTTCTGATGAAAGAATGGACAACATTCTGAAGTTCCATAGCAGTGATGGCTTCGATTTCATCTCTTATGTACTGTTTGTTCAGTTTACAGTAATCACAATACTAACTACACGTGCAACACTAACGTCTAAGCTTTGCAGATACACGTCCATATGAATGACAAAACACGTGTGAACTAACGATATGAGTCAGCGGAGCGGGGTATTGCGAGGTTCACTCACTGCGCACCTGGCCAGCCAAGTGAGTGGACCATGGAAAACGATTGCGTCATTTGGCTGGCCAGGTGCGGACCTCGCAATACCCCACTCCACTGACTCATATCGTTTAGTGAGTTATCTGAAACAAGACGAAAATTTCGAATAATGTTTCCAGGAAGACCTATGCCTAATGTCAGTACAATTATGAGGCTCGCTAAACGTTTCAAGAAGGTTGGTTGGTTCCTCAGTTTAGGGGCTGCGACAACGCGGTCATGTAGCCCCGTGTACTTTGGGTGAGTGTAGAATCTGTCTGATAACCGGTGTTAATTGTGATGCCTGTATTAGTGTGTGTTATCTGTTTTCAATTCAAGTAAGGACTGCAGACATTGATTTTTTTCAAGTAGTTCCTGCTTTTGCCGCCAATCGCCACCGTCAACGACTACTAGTTCAGAACTTGGTTACCAGACGCCACCGCAGTCAGCTCTTGGCGACGAACGTTGGAACCTAAGAGCGTTAGTCAAATGTTTAACCTATAATTCAGCTTCACATAGGTGTAATTAGTGGAAGGTTCTTTAACATGCCATAAATCTATGACATGGGACCGCCGGCTTTACTTCTCCTCCGAAGGAAGGCATACTGAGGGAATTTAACGCTCTTAAAAAATCCGACGACTTCGGCCGGGTTTGAACCCGCGATGTTGGGCATAGAAGCTCAGCATACTACCAACTACGCCACCGAAGCCACCTCGATCAAGAAAACTGGCTCCGTAAATAATAATAAAAAGTTAACAGGCAACAAAAATTAGAAGAGATCGTTGTCCATTCTTTCATCAGAAGATGTCAGGTGTGTGTTACAAGAGAGGGAGGACATTTTCAGCATCGGCTATGAACACTGTAAGTACACATTATTGAACATGTTTGGTAAAAGTGTAAAAGTGCGTGCAAACCACCAGCTGAACCGTGTACGTGCGCCCGCGATCTGCGCCAGTCAAAGCCGGCTCAGCTTGCGGTGTTTATCGGGGCGCACATAGATAATGAGACCCTGTAGTTCTAAGTAGAATGTCTCCCCTACTTCTCTTTATTTCTATACGTGGTGTTGAATGTATTTTCCATAAATCCCGGTGTTGTGTTGGAACAGAGTAATGAGAGGCTGTGTGAAATTCTGTTTGAGCTTGTTTCGTTACGGAGTAAGCGTGTCCCCACCTCTGTGTTGACTTTACTCAGTTCTGGGATCTTGGTATGTTTGATCTCGTCAACTATATGGGCCCAGCTACGACATCATTCAATCCTTCCACTTCTTTCTCATCTTAAAGAACCCCAAGAAGACTTCTGCGGTATTTATTTGTATATGTTTACTTATGCACCCCATGCCGTACATACAAATGGTATTACGCGAGCACTTCAGAGTGGCACAGAGGGTGCAGTTATCAAGGTAGAAAGAGAAATCTACTTACCCGGAACGATGCAATAAACACAAATTTTATTAAGTCATAATCAGTAATGCGGGGAAGACAAGAGAGTAAACTTCCTAGATTAATTAAGTTGCCAGAATTACATACTTACTAAGAGCAGAACCTTGATTATCTCTCAGAATTTTCCCCAAACTATTGGTCCTCAGATGAACTTCATGAGATGCCGTGATAATATCTGGAAACAAGAATGCATTTTATAGTACCATAATCACATCATCCACGTTAAGTTTCATAAATCCATAGAAAGTTTCTCATTTATAAGAGAAGCACATATTGAGTATTGCTGCTTCCCCACGTCAGAGCCTCTCTGCCCAACTTCTCTTCTGAAGCTTTACACTCCTGTATTGCAGTAGTGTAGGCTATACTGTGCCCGTTAGTCCGGGATATCGTGGGTCTGGGGATCGAGATCAGCCCGCACGAGACCCCTTTCCAACAAGACATACACTGAGACGATCGGATGTGTCCTTAGACCACCTCGACACGAGAATATTATCTCAGGGAGTATCGGGTAGGGAGAGGAGGGGTTAGTAAAACCAGCCCAAAGAACAAACCCGCAGGAAAAACAAATCTAAAATGAATAAGGTCCCAGGCTTACGTAAAAATTCTCTGAATTTATTTTAAAAAAATCAAATCCCAGTCCTAATTATTTAAGGGGTTATATGGCTATTCCGCTCTTAACTAATCTAATCTAACGCTTCTGTGAAAATTTACACCCTAACTAAACCCTAGACAAACCCTCTAGAAGTCCTATCCACAAAAATAATCAGCAAAGCAAGCTACGATAATGACACGTAATTTAGTCCCTAATTAAATACAGTACAATCCAATTTAAAAATATGTAATAATCACATCTGAATCTACTGCAAAAACAATAATAATCGTCGATATGAAATAGTAGTATTAAATTTATTAAATAGCAACAATAAAAATACCTAGGTGTCGATGGTGTCACATCAATCATTTGTTTTTACGTTAATCAGCCATCTAATCATATCTGAAAATACCAAAAAAATCTAAAGAATGCACAGTTGTAATAAAAAATATAACAACACAAATGAATAACGTGAGCCCTCCTAAGTGTGCACAAATATGCCCTACTTATGCATGCTATTTACTGTTTGTTCAAAGCAGTCATCTAAACCAGGGGTGCCCAACCTTTTTTAACTAAGGGCCACATTGTAAATAGTTGGGGGTCATTGCGGGCCAATAACACACCGGGGGGTTTGAGGGGGTATTTTTTCATTTTATTTTTAATATAGGTGCAATATGGTGAGTTTTGTGGCTGTCTGAGCTTAGTTTTCTTAGTATTGTTGCCGTTTTCTATATTTATTTATAGTGGATAAAAAAACAATAAAAAATTATTTTTTATAAATCCTTTTAAAATAGAAGTACGATTATATTCAATGCACTTATACAGCATGAATGACAAAGAGTGAGTATCTATGTTCATTTGAGACAATTATTAAACAAATTATGAAATAAAGTTCATGATAATTTAGTTTAGTGCGACGACCTTTACTTAAAATTTCTCTCCACTTAGGATCGAACTTAGTTGTACCGATCATTAATAAGTATTTAAATGTTCATCAGTGAGTCAATGACCTTGGGTAGGGGTGCGCACGCACTGTTTTGTCCAGTTGGCTATTATTGTTTCAAAGCTTTGGCGACACGGCACGGACGCCGAGCGGCGGGCCGGACAAAATAGTCTCGTGGGCCGTAGGTTGGGTAGTCCTGATCTAAACAATGGTGGAAAATAATTACGTCAGCAATAGCATGAAATACAATTCACGACTTATATTGCATTGTTGTACACGACCGTGATCTACACAAATTTCACGTGAAATGTTGTCAAAATCAGGATAATCTGTCCTAGGTAAGGCGATAAGTAAGTCGAAGAAACACCTTCAACTTTCTAATGGTATTTAAGAATCTTACATTATATATCGGCCAGCTTTTTATTTATGACACTTAAATTATTAAGGATTTAATTAAGACAAAACTATTTCCATTGGTTATTATGTTCACTTTTAGTTTCATGATTATTACTTGTATCGAAGAAAAATTGTAGCGTGAAAAATCCATAAATACTTCCACCACATCACATCTGTGTAGCCCCTGCTTACACAAAAAAATCATCCTCACCTTGAACGGTGGAAAAATACCTTCAAAAATCTTCAATCCAGTGACCTCAGTCTGCTTCTAACATGTGTCCCCAACGGACAATACAAGAACGCTACCCTAATTGATACAACATGGTCAACCTATGAGGGATATTCAATTTATTTTAATCATCATGGGTTCTAGTACCCTCGGGGGAACCTGTAACCTCTAGAGGGCGCGTCCCCAGGTGGCGGATAGGGGGGGCCTACAGCACTAGTAGGGTTGGTTCAAATACCCTCCAATAGAAACCGCGGACCAACAGGTAGCCCAATTCCTGGGGGCTTCACAATGCTGGGACACCCTCTCTCCAGGGGTCATAAATATGGAGGGCCCAGCTCGGGGTTATGAGTGAAGACCACAACGGTGCCTGCAGTGGAGAAGGAGTCCTTCGGTACAGTGCAGTTGGCGGAAGTGGCATCCCAGTGCTCGGGAATTGAGTAAAAGGTATCGCTCTCACTTCAGAGACTGATATCAACCGTAGCGTCTGACCCGGAGCGGGCGGCTACAAACAGCGTCTGTTTCCCATGTGAGGGGCGGCTGATTTACTACCTGGCCGTAGGTATAAAAGGCTTGGCGTCAGCAAGGGCATGCGTCCGGAAAACTATGCCAAAACCAATATGACAGCGAATCTTAGTTTAGCCTCGGAAAATGCTAGGGCGTACCCCAGAAGCGACGTGCAGGGATTTCGCCCGACCCCTGTGAGAAATGGGCTAGGGCTACTGGGTCACGAGCGAACCCGGCCAAAGAGGCTAGCTCAAAAATATGGTGAGTTACGAAGAATAGGCACACTGAATGTAGGAGCAATGACTGGGAAAGGAAGGGAGTTAGTGGATCTCATGGAAAGGAGGAAGGTGAAAATATTGTGTGTGCAAGAGACTAGATGGAGGGGAAATAGGGCTAGAGAGTTGGGTAGTGGCTATAAGCTACTATACAGTGGAGCAGACAAGGATGGGAGGAATGGAGTGGGAATAATCCTCTCCCGAGACATAAAGGAGACCATAGTTCAAGTTAAGAGAAGGAGTGACAGGATAATGAGCATCAAACTGTGTCTTGATGGACAAATGGTAAACATTGTGTGTGTTTATGCTCCGCAAGTGGGTTGCGATGAGGAAGAGAAAATATCCTTCTGGGAAGATATGGATCGGGAGCTTGGAGATATACCAGCGAATGAAAGATTGATAGTGGGTGGCGACTTAAATGGACATGTCGGAAGGAGTCGAGATACAATCGAAAGAGTACATGGAGGCTGGGGAGTAGGAGTGAGGAATGATGAAGGACATAGAATCGTGGATTGTGCGATGGCATATGATTTGGCGATTGTGAATACATGGTTCGAAAAAAACACAGGTCAATATATGACTTACAAGAGTGGGACCAGAGAAAGCCAGATTGACTTCTTAATGCGTAAAAGGTCTCAATTAAGGGAAATACAAAACTGTAAAGTTTTTAATGGTGAAGCAGTGTCAGCACAGCATAGGACGGTAGTCATGGACTGGAAAATGAAGATTAGGAAGAAAGGCAGACCTGTGCCAGTCTTAACAAAAATTAAGTGGTGGAGATTAAATGAAGAGGCGTTGAAGGACCAGTTTAAGGAGAAAGTACTCAATGGAGTGGTTCTTTGCAATGATGTGCATGAGTGGTGGGCGCACAACAGCAGTTTGATAAGGAGGGTAGGAACTGAAGTGCTAGGGAGAACTTCTGGCAAGAAACCACTAGCTGACAAAGAAACATGGTGGTGGAATGAGGAGGTACAGAAGATCGTGAAAGACAAAAGTGATGCAAAGAAGTTATGGGATATGTCAGGTAGACAAGAGGATAAAGAGAACTACACGAGATGTAATAAGGAGGCAAAGAAGGTAGTAGCACAGTCAAAGGCACAAATGATGGATCGGCTGTACGAAGAGTTGGAAACTATAGAAGGTGAAAGAAAATTTTTCAGAATAGCGCAGGCGAGGGATATACACCCAAATAAAGCAGATCAAAGATGAAAATGGTCTAGTATTAACGGACCATTCCGACATCAAGTGCAGATGGAGAAACTACTATGGAAAACTTCTCAATGAAGAGAACCCAAGGGTATATTTAGGAGAAGGAGAAAAACACCAGGGTCTGACAATGGATATTAGAAAAGAAGAAGTAACATTAGCACTTAGGAAAATGAAAAACGGAAAGGCAACAGGACCCGATGAAATACCAGTTGAAGTGTGGAAGTATCTAGAGAAAGATGGAATCGACATGTTGCTGGATTTAATGCAAAAAATGTACTCACAGGAAACAATACCTGATGAATGGAGAGAAAGTATTTTAGTGTCTATATATAAAGAGAAGGGGGATATTCAGGACTGTGCTAACTACAGGGGCATTAAGTTAATGTCCCATACCCTGAAAATCTGGGAAAGAGTGATAGACAAGAGGATCCGGGAGGAGACTAGCATTGGCGAGCAACAATTCGGCTTCATGCCAGGAAAAGGGACCACAGACGCAGTGTTTGCCCTGAGACAAGTAATGGAAAAGTATCGTGAAAGACAGAAGGGATTACACTTTGCATTCATGGACCTAGAGAAAGCATATGACCGGGTGCCCCGAGGAGAAGTCTGGAGATGTTTACGAGCGAAGGGAGTCCCAGAGAAGTACGTGCAATTGGTTCATGAAATGTACAAAGACGCAAGAACACAGGTTAGAAGCAGCGTTGGACTTACAGATTGGATTCCGGTTCGAGTAGGTTTACACCAAGGTTCGGCTTTAAGTCCATATCTGATTGACCTAATTCTGGACGAAATGTCTTGTGGATTACGAGACCAAGCCCCCTGGTGCATGATGTTTGCGGACGATATTGTGTTGTGTAGTACCACCAAAGATGTCATAGAAGAAAAACTGGAACAGTGGAGGGCAGCCTTGGAAGACAGAGGACTCAGGATTAGCAGGAAGAAGACAGAGTATATGAGGTTCAATACAGACCAAGACTGTGAGATCCGAATGCAAGGGGAAACGTTAAATAGAGTGGATGAGTTCAAATACCTGGGTTCGGTGGTGACTGGAGATGGAAATCTGGATCTGGAAGTGTCACACAGGATTCAGGTAGGATGGATGAACTGGAGGAAAATGTCAGGAGTGCTCTGTGACCGCAGGATCAAGCCTAAGGTTAAGGGGAAAATATATAAAACTGTCGTAAGACCTGCATTGCTGTATTGCTCTGAAACATGGCCTGCACGCAAAACGCACACACACAGGCTTGACGTCACGGAAATGAAAATGCTCAGGTGGATGAGTGGAGTGACTAAGCGTGATAGAGTGGAAAACGTCAAAATAAGAGGAACATTGAAGGTTGGAGAAATATCTAAGAAGATACAAGAAAAGCGACGTCAATGGTACGGGCATGTGAGAAGAAGGGAGGAATCCTACGTGGGGAGGAAGATGCTAGACATGCAAATACAGGGAGCGAGAATGCGAGGCAGACCTAAACGAAGATGGATGGATTGTGTACAGGAGGACCTCAGAGAAAAACAGTTGTCAGAAGAGGATGTGCATGACCGGGTTAAATGGAGGAGAGCTGTCAGAAACATCGACCCCACATAGGAGTGGGAATGATGTAAAGAGAAAGAAGAAGATCATGGGTTCTAGTACCTCAAGTCTATCTCAGATACAGCCTAAACAATCTCCAGGTCTCAATAACAATAGAAGAATAAAAACTTTGCGCTTGACCAAGTCGCTTCAAATGATACCATAAAAATTCACACAAGTAAAATAAACATTAATCATTGCCTGCCTAGACTGTGCTTCCTACGTTCGTTCCCCTACACTAGATCTTTTCATCTCTCACATTACAACAAATACTAAAAGAATGTCAAAGCATTAACTCACAGATCAGTTGATATTACTCAGGTTCATGGCTCGGTTAATGTCATCCCTTCGCCTTTTCCCGTGCATTTTCGTGCAACCTCGTTCCATCTCTATGGGTCTCAAATTAGCTCTCCCAATCTATGGTAAAGCCTTTAGCCCATATCATCCTCACTCTAGTTGGTTTAATTTCGTTTCATGACCATGCGGTGGTGTGCTCATTCAGCTTCCATTCCTAACAATTTTTGTAGCAATGATTTTACGTTAATTAGACGTAGAAAAATACAAACACTGATTCTACACGTGCGGATTGATTTCAAATAAAAAGGCCATACACTTATCCGCCTTTCACAGAATTTACAGAACGGTAGTTGCTAGTGCAACCTCCTAACACTTGCCCAGCGTGCAACCATGTGCGGAGTTGTAAATCGAGTAATACCGTACCGTATCTCGTTAATCTCACATGTGAAAAATATACCAAATATATTCGTAGACGTAATTCAGACTGTAGATTATTATTTCACATTCAAAAATCACATCTATCTATCTATATATATAAAGCTCAATGTTTGTCTGTCTGTCTGTCTGTCTGTCTGTCTGTCTGTCTGTTATGTATACAAATCCACACCGTTTCACCGATCTGAACCAAAATTTGTATACATACCCTTCGGAACCCTGCGGGTAACCCTGTCCACTTGAAATTTCCGACAGACCACCCCATTCCCTGCATTTAGGCCCTTTGTCCCAAATCTACACCGTATGTCCGATCTCAACCAAAATTTGTATACTTACCCTATGTAACCCTGTGAATAACACTGTCCACTTAAAATTTCGGACAGACCACCCCATTTCCTGCATTTAGGCCCTTTGGCAAACTTCTACACCGTTTCACCGATCCGAACCAAAATTTGTATACCTACCCTTTGCAACCCTGCGGGTAACCCTGTCCACTTGAAATTTCGGACAGACCACCCCATTCTCTGGATTTAGGCCCTTTGTCCCAAATCTACACCGTTTCACCGATCAGAACCAAACTTTGTATACTCACCCTTTGGTACTCTGCGAGTAACACTGTCTGCTTGAAATTGCGGACAGACCACTCCATTCCCTGCATTTAGGCCCTTTGGCCCAAATCTACACCGTTTCACAGATCTCAACCTAAAGTTGTTATTTACCGTCTGGAACCCTGCGAGTAACACTGTCTGCTTGAAATTTCGGACAGACCACTCCATTCCCTGCATTTAGGCCCTTTGGCACAAATCTACACCGTTTCACCGATCAGAACCAAAATTTGTATACTTACCCTTTGGTACCCTGCGAGTAACACTGTTTGCTTGAAATTGCGGACAGACCACTCCATTCCCTGCATTTAGGCCTCTTGGCTCAAATCTACACCGTTTCACAGATCTGAAACAAAATGTGTATACTTACCCTTTGTAAAACTGTGAATATCACTGTCCACCTAAAATTTCGTACAGACCACCCCATTTCCTGCATTTAGACCCTTTGCCAAAAATCTATATAGTTTCACCGATCCGGACCAAAATTTACATACTTACCCTTTCGAACCCTGCGGGTAACCCTGTCCACTTGAAATTGCGGACAGATCACCCCATTCCCTGCATTTAGGCCCTTTGGCACAAATCTACACCGTTTCACCGATCAGAACCATTATGTGTATACTTACCCTTTGGTACCCTGCGAGTAACACTGTCTGCTTGAAATTGCGGACAGACCACTCCATTCCCGGAAAGAGGACAGGGTCCGTCCCAAAGGCAATGGAAAAAAGGGGTAAAACCGGACCCGTTCAGGAAACCCTCAGGGTTGCCAGCTCCCGAACTCACCAGCCATGAGCCCTTGAGGATGTAGCACTATCCAGGGTGCACCAGAAGTGGTGGGGCTACACACACCCTGCCTCCTTGAGGGTCTTGAGCAGAAGACATGAGATATAAAGAAAAGAAAAAGAAGGCTGACACCTCGAAGAATGAGGCTATCAGGAGTGATTAGACAAGGGCCAATTAAGGCGGGAAAGTGAAAGAGTCGCTAGGCCTCGGATACCCTGATACCATCGGGGTCGGAAGAGAACAAGAGTTTGACCAAGGGAGACTGACAGGAAAGAGAACTGAAAGGAGCCCGGTACCAGTTGCTGATTCATCGCGAGGTGACATGAGAGAAATGTCCAGACCCCGCCGTGTTACCTGGTATTGCTGACTATGCTGATGTTCATATTGCGTCTTTACTCACACCACTGTAGTGTTACGAAAGAATGAGTGTTTCACCGGTCAATGTGAATAGGACCGGGAACCCCCACCCGAACGTCTGTCATCATAATATATCGTCATCATCTGCGATATTCTCAGGTTCGTGCAGCTTGGACCCGAGCAGTACTCGATAAGCTCTTTCACTACACGCATCGAGTATAGGCCTAAGCCAGAAAATAACGTTCAAACATTGGACGACAACGAAGGTAGAAATCTGAATTACCTACAGTATATCAGATTTAAAATTACACCATGTTCGTTTAGCAGTCATTTTTCATTACCTTATTATTATCATAAGGGCAAATGACCTAGATGTTAGGCCCATTATACCACTAATCACCACACACAATAACTCTTCAACGCCTGTGAATTTTGAAATATTTCTTTCTACCACGGTAGTTTGCAAGTTTGTCGTGTCAATTCAACAGTAGTTTTCATTACCAACCTCATCAAAAGGGCAAATGACCTAGATGTTACGTCCATTATACTACTAAGTAACACCACAGTCTTCATCGCCTGCGATTTTTAAAATGTGTATTTCCATTAGTTTGTAAGTTTGATATACCCGTTCAGTAGTAGTCGTATTGACAGGCCATGCCAAAGGAGAAGATATCTTCATTCCCCGAATTCCTATAATCCCTACTGATATGCCTCTTGATTTCAAGCGACTGCAATTCCCTGCACGTCTTGCATTTGCAATGACCATAAACAAGGCCCAAGGACAGTCGCTCAAGCTAGCAGGCCTTAATCTGGAAAGTCCATGCTTCTCTCATGACCAGTTATACGTAGCTTGCTCAAGAGTGGGCACACCTAAACATTTATTTATTTATTCACCAGAGGGAAAAACAAGGAATATCGTTTATCCTAACGCACTCCATTAATTTCAATGTTAGCTACAAACATGTTAGTATTTATTAAATAACTACTGCGAAGTGAGATGAAACATTTCTCTGAAGTTCAACCATTACATCGTATATTAGGCCGTGTTACTTTGCGTGTCATCTGTCTAGGATACTATTTAATATACTGTTACTGTATTCATTTATGCCAATGATCTGGTTCCTCTTCTTGAGAACCTGTACCGAAACATGTAAGCCGGTCACGTAGAAAATTCACAGCGAGTGTTATGGTATATCGTACATCTCTTTTCTATTTTATTCCTTTCATTCCTTTAAAGTATCAATTTTTCCCATTCGTTGATAAGTTATATGTGCCAGTAGTCGCTTCTATGTTCATCATCACTATGTAGAAGATGTTTTACGTCAGAAGAAAAGACAACTGGATGCTCAGGAACGTTAACGATATATCGACTGAGAAATCTGGAAGCTTCTCTTGGAGGAATTGCTACAGACATTTATCGTACAGTTTAAACCTTAACAAGACGAAACTTTCAACCAGATAGCGATCTAAGTGGGAGCTCTTTGGCAAAAAATAATCAAGTCTTTACCGAAATGTGAGCCTAAAAATAACTTTTTCTATTATTCTCTAAGTTCCATATGTCAGTTATGTAGTAATTTTCAATATCATCCTGATCAGTAGGGCAAATTACTTAGATGTTACGCCCTCAACGTCATTGGGGGCAAATGACATAGATTTTAAGTCCATTATATTTCTAATCACCACCACATATAGTCTTCTACGACTGAGATGTCATGAATTCTGGGACCGCTAACGACATATCTCGACTCGGACTGAAGACAAATATCACGAGAATGATCATTATTTTACAGAGCCTTCCCATAGTGACTTAAGTATACACATGGTCACTGGGTTTGATAATGTAAGAAATGAATACATAAATAAATATAATTTATGACGTTGAGTGTTAAGGAGACTGAAATATTGTCATCATTCCACCGGGCGAAGCCGGGTACTACTGCTAGTATTATCATAAATCTTGCCTGATGCAGTTTTACAATGACGCCATTGCGTCCTCGTGTTAAAGTCTTTGGTTCGACTTCCTCAAAAGTTACCCAAAATTAGTAAAATGTTACAAAATCCACAATACTCACAGATTAAACGTTCACAGCGTTATAGTAACTCACAAAATTCACTAAAACGTGATATTTCTCTCAGATTCAACAGAATATCGTTGGCCACGTGTTCAAATAACGAAGTTGCACATCTGTGCGAAGCAAAAGCTCCCAAACGTGTGATGATGATGATGATGATGATGATGATAATTGTTGTTTTAAGGGGCCTAACATCTAGGTTATCGGCCCCTAATGATCTGGGTGATAGCGAAAATGTTAATGAAATGGAAACCAGAACGAAAATTAAGTGAGACGAAAAATACTTACAAACAGGAACTCAGATTGAAACAACTCACAAAATGTTCTTAAAAAAGGGAATTTAGAACGAAAAGATTCACAAAAAGAATAGATTGAAAAATACCCACAAAAGGTAGGCTAGGTTCAAAATAAGTACAACATGCAATGTAGAGTCGAAATACTTACAAAATGCAATGGAAATTCAAAATACTTACAAAATGCAAATGTGATCGAAAATGCGTACAAAATGCAATTGAGGTTCAAAATACTTACAAAATGCAATTGAAATTGAGAATACACAATGCAATTCAGATTGAAATATCCCAGTTCCATACCAAATTATTCACAAAGTGCAATTGAAATTCAAAATACTTACAAAATGCAATTGAAATTGAAAATGCTTACAAAATGTACGGTAGATTCAAACGACTCGTGTGGATTGACAATACGTACAAAATGCAATTTAGATTGAAAATACTTGACAAAATGTAATTTAGATTCAAAATACCCACAAAATGCAATTGAGAATCAAAATGCGCACAAGTAAGTGGAAGCGATGCCGGACTCAGCTGGGGTCCAGTGGTCGCTAACCACGTCCCACTAGATGTGAGCCCCTGGGGGACCAAACGTGTGATACATCATAACCGTCGTCTCCGCTCAGGCGGGGTTTGACTCTGGAGTCAAGTTAACTGCATAACATATTATTTCGCCTCTCTGCGAAGTAATTCCAATATAAAATTATTCACAAAAAATATTTCTCGATTTTTTCAACGGCTTAATTTCTTACAAATATTCACAAAAAAATACAAATAATTTCATTAAAAATAATCCAAGGCCTTCTAAATAACTCAAACCCTGTGCATCAAATCCACTAACATTTGTAACATGCCAAAAAGTGTGCTAGTACTAGTTAGTTAGTTATTGTTTTTTAAGGGGCGGAACTACGAGGTCATCTGCCCCTCTTAACACAGATTAAAGAATACAAATTTAGAATTGAATTTAAAATTTTACGGTGGACACCTACATTTGAAAAGACCTAAAATTAATAAAACACAAAATTAAATAAAAATAATAATTATAAAAATAAACAAAAATTACGGAAAAACAAAAACTTATCATTCAAAAACGACCAAGACGTTGAGCCAATGTACACTGGAAAATTTAGATTGCTGGCCCTAACCCAATCTCACTTATAAAGCGGATAACGCGATCAGCAGCCACCGCGTCATCGGCTAATATAAGTTTGAGTGTCATCTGCAAACCAAGGTTTCTTCGTAAATCGGCAAGACCCACACACTCGGTTAAAATGTGGGCCACGGGGAAAACGGCTCCACAGGTACAAAGTGGGGGGGGGGTCTTCCCTTCTCATTAGGTACGAGTGGGTGGATCTTGTATGACCTACCCTTGGACTACAACAAGAATGGTATTTGAATTGGACAATATATGCGATGGAAGGCTTTAGTAAATAGCAAGTAATTTGGAGAGAAAATACGAATGAACAATTTTCTACAGAATTTGAGGAGAAAGAATTCCTAAGTTAGAAATGTTATAACAACACGGGGCGCACTGTAATTTCAGTTTCAGTTTATTTCCTTTCGCTCCGTGCGGAGCATAGGGCATCCAAGAATGATTTCCATCGGACTCTGTTTGCTGCCAAGTTCTTCAATTCTCTCGAAGTCTTTCCAGCTTTCCTGGCCTCCTCTTCAATGGTGCGTTTCCAGGTCTTCCTCGTCTCCAAGCCCCTTGAGGATTCCGGTCCAGAGCTCCCCTTTCTTCCGCAGAGTATGCCCAATCCAGTCCCATTTCCTCCGTTTAGTTTGGACTTCTATGGGTTGTTGGTTAGCCCTTTGCCACAGATCTTCGCTTGGGATTATATCTGGCCAACGTATACCCAGAATTCGACGCAGACAACGATTGATGAATACTTGAAGTTGGTGGCTAATAGGATTGGCATGTTTCACATGCTGCATTGTAATTTCACCATGACTAAAATCATTGAGATTGCTACCAATGTTGCCAACTGTTATCTGGCATGTAGGAGACTAGTTCCTGGAACTTCTGTAATAGTGCAGTAACAATTAGTAGATTTAAAGTCAGGGTTCCCTTCTGCCCCTTGGTTCCATTCTGCCTCACGTTCTCCTACTGAAGAGAGCTCGATAGCTCGGATGTTGCGGCATTTGACGCACATTGGCGTCTATAATATTGAGAGGTGGAACACCCGATTCAGTGAGTAGGCTGGGTATCGGGCTGGTCCGGAAGGCACCGGTAGCCAGCCTAACGCCTATTGTATCGCACTAGTCACGATTTTCTTTGACCTCGAGAAAGCCTATGACACCACCTCCTTTCCATCCACCACGAGTGGGGACACGTGGTAATTTACCAACTTTTATTGCGAATTTTATGTCCGTCCGACTCTTCCGTGTAAGAGTCGGTAGGGCATTATCGCAACACACACTAGATGGTCGGTGGTGGACCAATTAAAGCGAAACCCACATTGGAACTCAGACGGGAGGCCTCTCTCCTCCAAGAACCACACAAGTCGACGGTTCACCATCTTCTCCAGCAGCTTACATAAGCCATTTGTTAGACAAATGGGCCTGTAGCTGCTGACCAGTGTTGTATGCTGGGCCAAAAGTATGGGTGTGCTATTACAAAATAAGCCGGCCCCGTGGTGTTGGGGTAGCGCGCCTGCCTCTCGCCCGGAGGCCCCGGGTTCGATCCCCGGCTCCGTCAGGGATTTTAAAACTGACGTGAGGGTTGGAACGGGGTGCACTCAGCCTCGTGAGGACAATTGAGTAGCTGTCTGACAGTGAGACAGCGCCCCGATCACGAATACCAAGATTAACGGCCGAGGGGACCCGACGCGCTGATCACGCGTCACCCCAATATCTGCAGGCCAAATGGCTGGGCAGCGGTCGCTTGGTCGGCCTTAGCCCGTCATGGGCTGGATAGTGCCAGGGGTTGACTTTTTTTTGTTGACTATTACAAAATATACAGTTGATATATGGCCTCACAGAACTCTTACAAGTGAAATATCGGGTACATTTCATAAATTTAGAAATTAAAATCACGTACCGGTACCTCTTTCATTTAAACATAAACTGTATTCTTCTTTCTTGAGAAGAGAACTTCTCAATCACAGCATTATAAAATGAGTCTGTGTCCTTCATTTTGTGTACTAACTCCTTTTCGATTGATAACAAACTTAACTTACTCAGTCTTTCTTGTGTTTGAGTACTTCGTAAGTAAGTCTTGATTCTCCTTAATGCAGAAAATGAACGTTCCACAGAGCTTGTGGTACAAGGAATGGACAGTATTAATTTAGCAAGTTTATAAACTTCACCAAATCAAGAAGCGAGGTTATTTTCATGCATAAAACTAACAAGTTCATGAACATCTTTTCCATGAAATTCAGCTGATGTGTAGAGAACAATCCATTCTTCAATCCAATGTGGTCAAATACATTTCCGTATTGAGCCAAAAGTTTTTGTAGCAGTGGTTCGGGAAATGTTTTCCTATATTCAATATACCTATGGTGATGTAGCAAATGAAAATATTCCAATTTCTCAAGTTGAGAGAACCTACATTCAATTTGATTAATTAAACAATCGACAATTTCCACATATACCGTAGGCGGCGATAACCATTTTCAGGTTCATTATTATCTAGACGGTGCCGCTTTGGTTTGATCTGAGAATGTTCGTCCTTCTTTGAAATTGTTTGTTCCAAACTGATGAATAAGAATGTTCACTATCATACTGAAGTTTATCTTTGATGTCTTTTACCTTCTTGCAACAGTAAAGAATATCGAAATCCTTCGTTTGTAGAAGATTGTACAATATGTGTGTATAAGCAAGCAACATAAAAAATACTTCCAATTGAAATATAGTTTCAACGTCTTGAAGAAAAGCCAAAAATCCTCGTGATTTTATGACTGTCTCACTATCCCAGTCACCAGAATGTTCTGTGTTATTTTCGAAGAACTCACAAATGGCTCTATTTTTCGTTACCTCTTCGTTATGTTTCCTGGTATCAATTCTACGTTGATCATCAATTAAAGTATCAATTCGCTGTCTGCCGAAAAGTGTTGATTTCATAAAACATTGGGCATTGGTTTGAGATTTTGAATGTTTCTGTTGTGCACTAGACAAGTGATTTAAGTCAGCAAACCCATGCTTACTCCAAACATCATTTTTGTTAGAAAACAATAAGCATGGCCAGCAAAATAATCTGTTAGAAGTTTTACAACCCGCTAACCAGTCTACATTTTCATACTGTGAAATAGAGAAAATATATAGGCCTAATGTATTGTTCACTTGTTGTTTTATATTGTTGCACTAAAATCGGAAGTGACGGGGTAGGCCTACCCTTACTCACAATATCTAATTTCTCTTCTAATGTACGAAGAGGGAATGGTTTTTGGAACAGATCTAAAACAGTATACATTTCCAAGCACAGG
This sequence comes from Meconema thalassinum, assembly GCA_946902985.2. Classification (NCBI taxonomy): domain Eukaryota; kingdom Metazoa; phylum Arthropoda; class Insecta; order Orthoptera; family Tettigoniidae; genus Meconema; species Meconema thalassinum. The sequence continues at coordinate 396,764,472 of OX336394.1, read as the reverse complement.
TGTCAACTCGGAAGATCCGCATTAGGCCTATCTAGTGTACCGTATGTAAGTTGTTTACTTGCACTGACACACAACTAAAACCACCAATCAAACCTAAACACAGTACCGGTACCATACTTATGGTATAATGGTATACGAGCATGAGCTGATCTACTGGCGTGCTGGACGACCTGGCCGCTTGTGAGGCGCGAGTATCCCCTCACCGCCAGTTGCGCGCGCAGGCAAGAACAGCGGTGTTTTGAAGCAAAGATGTCCGGAGGCAGGGACAGCACAGCCGACTAGATCTATGCAGAACACAGGCCGGGAGCAGGTGGCCGCAGCAGCCAATTGACTACCGTAGCTTCCTCGTCATTCTGGCGATGATGTGCTCATCCAGCCAGCAGGCATTTGAGATTTAAATGGTAATAAATTATAGTCTTGAATCATATACAGTTAACTTCTAATGAGGGAGAGTGAAAATAATATATAGGGTGTCCAGTGGACACCTTGAATACCCGCAATATACGCCTCTACTGCTGACAAGCTTGGGATCCTTTCCAGCCTTGGGAATCGGTATCACGATCCCCTCTCGCCATTGAGATGGAAACTCCCCTACAATCCATATTCGATTGAAGAAAATCAACAGTTATATTATACTGGAATCGCACAGATGTTTCAACATTTCGTTATGGATGTTATCTGGACCAGGAAATTTATCCATGCACAGTGCAAGCGCACTGCGCAGTTCCCATCAGAGAATGGTACATTGTAGAACTCCGAAGCAGCAGTGGCAAAGGACAAGGGGCGAGCCTCTGCCTCCCGCTTCAGAGCCACAAATAATGTAGGATCTTAAATCCCAGAGCAGGATACATCGGAAAAGTGCAATCCAATAATGTTGGCAATGGCAAGATGGTCCATGATGATGCCCCCGTTGATGCACACTCCGGGTATTGACAATGATGTCGGGAGTCCGGAGATCCGACGAAGCTTAATCCACACTTGAGATGAAGGAGTATGTACCGTCATAGACGGTACATTCTTTTCCCACGTAGCTTTCTTACTGTCCCGAATCAGATATCGGGCTCTGGCACTCAGCCTTTTGAAGGTAATAAGGTAGGCCATGGTGTTTTGCCTCCGATAGTATTTGAAAGCACGTCGACGATCTTTACTGCCTGCTGCAATCTCGACTGTCCAGCATGGGACAAGCTTCCGGCGGGAGTTGCTGGATGAGGAAGGTATTGTTTCCTATGCTGCATCCAAAATACCATTTTTATGTGAATGGTATGTTAGTTATTGTTGTTTTAAGGGGCGGAACTACTAGGTCATCTGCCCCTCTTAACACAGATTAAAGAATACAAATTTGGAATTGAATTTAAAAATTTGAGGTGGACGCCCAAAATTTAAAAAAGACCAAAAATTAATAAAACAAAAACAAAAACATTAAATTAAAAAATTAAAAATTATAAAAATGAACAAAAATTACGGAAAAACAAAACATTATCATTCAAAAACGAACAAGTCGTTGAGTCAATGTTCACTGGAAAATTTAGATTGCTGGCCCTAACCCACTCTCACTTATAAAGCGGATAACGCGATCAGCAGCCACCGCGTCATCGGCTAATATAAGTTTGAGTGTCATCTGCAAGCCAAGGTTTCTTCGTAAGTCAGCAAGATCCACACACTCGGTGAAAATGTGGGCCACGGTGAAAATGGCTCCACAGGTACAAAGTGGGGGGTTTTCCCTTCTCATCAGATACGAGTGGGTGGATCTTGTATGACCTATCCTTAGCCTACACAAAATGACGGACTCTCTCCGTGACCGGAAAGAGCTCCGCCACACGCGAGTAGTTTCCTTGATCGCTCTCAGTTTACTGGGCAGTGGGTCAGCTAGCCACTGACTCTCCCAAAAAAAACAGAACTTGTAGGCGTAACTGAGAGCGAATATCTCTAGCAGGTACCTCCATTGGTCGAGGTGGTAGTGATACCGCCTCTTTTGCAGCTTGATCAGCTAACTCATTTCCCGCAATTCCCATGTGGCTTGGAAGCCTCAGGTGATTCGAGTGTCAGCGTGGCACAGCCCGGCTAGTAGGTCGTGGATTCGCTGCACTAGGGGGTGTTGCGGGAAACATGTAGCAATTGACTGCAACGAACTCAAAGAGTCGGTACACACGAGAAAGTGGATTCGTGCATCCTGCAGTGCAAACTGCAGAGCTTCATAGATGGCAACGAGCTCCGCAGTAAACACACTACAGGCCTCAGGCAAAGAGATCGTGGTATTTGACCATCAATAACGTAAGCACAACCCACCTTCTCGTCCACCTTCGAACCATCCGTGTAGAGAATGCCAGCGTCCGGAAATTGGTGAACTATGCTGTGGAACTGACTCCGGTAAACAGAGGCATCCGTGTTCACCTTAGGACCTCGGTGAAGATCTAACCGAATTTTCGGACGCGGAACTTGCCACGGAGGCACCTCGCTAGATGTCCGGATCATACAGGGACCTACAGCCACTCCTATTTCAGTACACGAGCTATCAAGTCTAATACCAACCGGCCGAGTGGCACGAGGCCGGTTGGCGTACCCCTGGTGGTTTTGGGTACCGAAGAGAGCTTGATAGGTCGGGTGTTGCGGCATTTGACGCACATTGGCAGCATATGCTAAAAGCATATGTTGGCGTTTATAATTTAAAGGTGGAACACCCGATTCGGCGAGTAGGCTGGGTATCGGGCTGATCCGGAAGGCACCGGTAGCCAGCCTAACGCCACTATGGTGGATACTGTCCAGCATTTTCAAGGTTGCCGGCCTTGCTGAACCGTATGCTGCAGAACCATAGTCTAGCCGGGACAGGACGAGGGCTTGGTAGAACCGTAGCAGCACCGCACGGTCAGCCCCCCACGTAGTGCCACTAAAAAACTTGAGCAAGTTCAGTTTCCTGAGACATGTCATTTTTAATTGCCGTATATGGGGCTGCCACGTTAATTTGCTATCAAAATGGAGCCCCAGGAAGCGATAAGTGTCAACCAACGGCAACGCAGCATCCCTGAGATGTAGTTCAGGGTGTAAATGTAGCCTCCGGGGCCGACAAAAATGGACGACGGAGGTTTTCGCTGCTGAAAAACGAAAACCCCGGTCGTGAGCCCACCTGTCGACCCGGTTGATAGCTAGCTGCAATTGCCGTTCCACGACTGCCATTCTTCCAGAGCTGTAATGCAGAGCTAAAACGTCTACATACAGCGATGGAACTACCGCAGACCCGGCGGCGGCAACAATGCCATTTATGGCACTCGCGAACAAGGTGACACTCAGCACTGAACCCTGAGGAACTCCATTTTCCTGAGTATAGTGTTGCGATAATATCCTACCGACCCTTACACGGAAGAGTCGGATGGACATGAAATTCGCAATGAAAGTCGGTAGGTTACCACGGAGTCCCCACTTGTGAAGGGTGGAAAGGATCCCGTAGCGCCATGTGGTGTCGTAGGCTTTCTCGAGGTCAAAGAAAACCGTGACTAGGTGCTGCTTCCGGAAAAATGCCTCCTGTATGCCGCTCTCAAGTCGCACCAGATGGTCAGTGGTGGACCTATGAGAGCGAAATCCACATTGGTACTCAGACAGGAGACCTTTCTCCTCCAAGAACCTCACCAGTCGACGGTTCACCATCTTTTCGAGCAGCTTACATAGGCCATTTGCCAAACAAATGGGCCTATAGCTGCTTACAAACTTGGGATCCTTTCCAGCCTTAGGAATCGGTATCACGATCCCCTCTATCCATTGAGATGGAAACTCCCCTTTAATCCATATACGATTGAAGAGGATCAACAGTTTTTTATACTGGATTCGCACAGATGTTTTAACATTTGATTATGTATGTTATCCGGTCCAGGAGCCGTATCCCTGCACAGTGCAAGCGAACTGCGCAGTTCCCATTCAGAGAATGGTACTGTGCCCGATAATCTGGCTTTGGATTGGGTGGCCCGACACACACGTCAACCCTCACCCAGAATTCGGTACAACTCGAAAAGAAAAAGAAATCTTGAATGTCCGAATCAATTTTGGCCTTAAAAAAACTATGTCGGGAACGAGATTCAAGCAATCCCGGGGTCTTTATAATGATGGGTACAACTGGGGTAAAATCTCAAAATTGATCCGGTGGACACACAAGTATGACAACGAACAAGAATGACAAAAAACTCCGCTGTTAAAATAAAACTCATCCACTATTTATTACAGAACCACACCACTAAATACATAAAATCAAACACAGAAGCCTACCTTCGCTCGGAGACTTCTCAAAATTACTCTTGATGTGCAAATAAATAAATGACGCAGAAGCAAAATTCAAATTAATGAGGACAAAAATCTCCGGGCGTCCTAATCTTTGGATACAAAATAACTTACGGAGATCAGAGCTATATCACCCTAGTATTACAACCATTACTTCAAAATGCTATGTCACCTCTCCGTTGAATAGTCCATAAATGAGCAGGTGCATAAATCTGAGAAAATATTCAAAGATTTTTTTTTTGCCTCATTCGATCTCCTTCTAACTAAATGTAATCACCAAAATAGAAAAAAATATTTTTATATATATGGATGTCACTGGCGTTAAAGAATTGATTTTCAGACCTTTTATTCATGGATTAAATACTTTCATTATTATTTTCACTGGTTTTCGTTCAGCTGTGCCTCACTCAGAAAAAATGACTGGTTGTTGGCTTTTACATTTATTACATTACATTGTAACATCTTTATGATTCCAGATATTTATTTATTTATTTGTTAATCACTGCATGCTCTTCACATATTTATAAATACACCATAAACATTTAAGTAGATGGCCTCTGCCTATCTGTATTATTTTTCAACTGACAATTGCCTCAAAATTTTCATATACTTGAACCTATCACGTAACATTAATTATAATCATTTATTTTATTCACCTCGCTATAGCGAGAACCTTTAGTTTCATCATAACTTCGTATTAGGCAACCCTGCTATTTTATCAATGCAGTTTCATTATTTACACAACCTTGTATCAGTTTACTACCAAACGCATCTCCTCATATTAGCATGTAAAGGGAAACCTCAGTGACGTGTGAGTGTTTAGTATAAATATCATGATGTGCGCACAAAAAGTGGCCCCTTAAGTGTAAATGAATCCCCTGTAATTTAAGCCTGTTCAAACCATAAATTGTCATCCAGGTTGCACCAATTCAAAGAACACAGCGACGAAACACGCAGAAAGATCCCTGTATTCAGATTATATTTTAAAGCATCCATATATATATTTTATTTTAAACCCTAAATATGACCGCATTAATCTCTCAAAAGAAAACTTAAAATTTACTATCCTAATAATCTTGTCATGATATCGCATTTTATCTTTTTGATTAACTTCTATTTCGATTTAAGCCCATCTGTCCAAATCTTAGTAACCACTACCCATTAACCACTACTTAAAAATTAACATGGTTTTCAGTACCTTTCGACCACCTCAGTCTTGGTTCCGCTGACACGTTTCCTGGGGGTTTGGGTCCACGTTCTTCCCATTGAACATCCTCCCCTCTCGTCCTGGATCCAGCTCGCGACCCTCGGGGTGTCCATGGTCCTGGCTCGCCTTCGTTTCCACGTCATCATAACAGCTTCCACATTTCTAGACTTAGCTGGTCATCTCTTCGCTCGTAAAGTTACTGACACAAAACTCGCACTGGTCTGTACTGATAGCCTTTATGTCCGTCCAATACATCGCTGCAATCTTCATGTCGAATATGCCAAGTAATATCAACTTATGGCCGTGATAATAACTCTATAACGGCACAGGTTATATCGTACGCATCTACACCAGCCTGCACTCATAAGAGATTACGTCCGTCCTTGGCCTTGAATGTCGCTCTATATTTGGACTACACTCAGTTTATCTCTCATAGTTCACTGACCCTGGATACTCATTTGTCTGCTCGTCAAACAAAAGCACATCGCTTCGTTCATATGTTCTGGGCGTCAATTATATCACGCACGGCCCATGCAGTCCCGTACCTAGTAAAAGCTTGAGACACCACGTGTGTCTGCTCGCACTTCGCCGTACTAATGACTAGTGTCCCACAACATAATGCATTATGATCTGCGTTATAATATCACCTCGCCACATTCGGCTTTAGTATTCGTTAATACAGAGCTGTCCACGCAAGAAATAATACTGAGCCTTTCAGCTATGTCCCAAAAACTGTCGGAATACCGCACTGGTTCCAAGCTGCCACGGTACGACTGCTACTACACACTTGTTTGGAACTTCAGCGTGCGGCGACACAAAAATAAAGATGAACTTCGGCGTACGGCGACACAAAAGAAAGTGAACTTCGTTGTACGGCGATGCAAAATAAAGTGACCCGCTTCTCCGGCGTGACCTTCCCACCTTGACTTTTCCTGGAGCTCATCAGCGCCCTCTACGCTTCTGGAACCTTCGCCTAGTCATGCTGTCGACTATGTCCATGACGTAAAAACATCAACCTCAGATTACTTCCGCTTGCTTTCTTCCTCCTGCTATGCGACGTTGCCAGAGCTCTCAAAACCATGCGATATCGGTCACAGTACATTATAGGACTCCGAAGCAGCAGTGGCAAAGGACAAGGGGTGAGTCTTGTCTCCCGCTTCAGAGTCAGAAATGTAGGATCGTAACTCCCGGAGCAGGATATATCGGAGAAGTGCGAGCCAGTACTGTTGGCAATGGCGAGATGGTCCGTGATGATGTCTCCATTGATGGACACTCCGGGTATCGACAGTGATGTCGGGAGTCCGGAGATCCGACGAAGCTTAGTCCACACTTGAGATGAAGTAGTATGCGCCGTCATAGACGACACATACTTTTCCCACGTCGTTTTCTTACTCTCCCGAATCAGATATCGGGCTCTAGCACGCATCCTTCTGAAGGTGATAAGGTTGGCCATAGTGTTTTGCCTCCGATATCATTTGAAAGCACGTCGACGATCTTAAATGGCTGCTGCAATCTCGGCTGTCCACCAAGGGACAAGCTTCCGGCGTGAGTTGCCGGATGAGGAAGGTTTTGTTTCCTCAGCAGCAGCCAAAATATCATTCGTTATGTGAATGGTATGATCGTCGACACTCTCAAAGGTATCTTCGGCAAACACCGCACGTGCCGTGAAAGTTGGCCAATCAGCCCGACGGAGAAGCCGTCGACTTGGTAACTCGATGGCTCTCTGGTTCGGAAGAGTAACGATAATTGGAAAATGGTCACTATTACAAAGGTCATCGTGTACACCCCACTGTAGCAGGGAAACCAACGCACGACTGCACAAGGTAATATCGATACTTGAATAAGTATCGTGCGCAATAGAGAAGTGCGTAGGTTCCCCTGTGTTCAACAAACACAGGTCCAGCCGCCTGATCAGCCTCTCAAAATCTCTCCCTTTACCGCTAGTGGTAGCGGAGCTCCAGATGGTGTTGTGGGCATTAACATCTCCCAGAAGGAGAAAAGGAGGGGGGAGCTGAGAGACTAGATCCACCAGCTGGTTGTAATCCGGTTGAGAATCAGGCGGGATGTACACGTTACATACTGTTGCCATTACTGGCAACGAAGTACGAACTGCAACTGCCTCTAGCTGAGTACGCAACGGCACCTTTTCACCAAAGAGGCTAGAGTGGACGAGAGTGCAGACGCCACCAGCGGCCACAGCGCCGTCCACCCGGTCTTTAGAGAAGAGTTTGAAGTGACGCATTGTTGTCTCATGTCCAGGACGAAACCTGGATTCCTGAAGACAGACAATGGTTGCCGAAAACGAAGATATTAATTGACGTAACTTAGCGAGATGAACAGAATAGCTATTACAGTTCCATTGTAATAGTGCCATGGTGTGGACTTAAGTAGAAGTGGGTCTTCTATTTATGCTTGACCGCTTGCCACCCATCCCCATCTCTAGTTGGAGATGATGGGGCAGGAGAGCACACCTCAATCTCCACATCTCCGTCCGAAGACGAAGAAAATGGAGCGGGCGCTCTCTTGGGTTGCGCGCGGTCGTCGTCGGACCTCACGAGTCTCGCTCTTGGGGAAGAGCGAGAGCGCTGTCGAGGGACTTTCTCCCGGTCCGAAGACTGGGTGTCTGTCCCCGACACGCCCCGAAGTGATTTCTTCTTGGATCGGCGCCGACGACTGTTTGGGGAAGTAGATGGTCCCTTCCCCACAGACGCCGGGTCCTTATAAAACAAGGTCGCTCCTGCTGGCACCGCTCCACTAGTAGTGGTGGGAGCGGGATGGCCAGCAGATACGCGAGCAGCCCTGCCTTTAGGAGAGGAAGAGAAACGGCGCTGAACCGTTCCCCTCTCCTCCGTCGATCTATTTTCTTTTCTATAGGGGAGTTCCTCCATACGGACGGGCTTGGCTTCAGCAGGCTTCGCTCCCTTGGTGGTCGTGGGAGCGGAAAGGCCAGCAGAGACAGTAGCCACCCCGTCAGCAGGAGGGCGAGAGAGACGGCGACGAACCATCTCCCTCTTCTCCACTATCTTTGTCTTATCAGGTGGGCTGGATGACGAAATCTTGTTTGCCTCGTTGGCAGGGGAAGACTTCTTCTCCGACCGTTTCGGAGAGGAAGATGACTTCTTCTCCGATTGCGCCGGTTTAGATGGTATAACCGGCGGCTTTTTCACAATGGCCGAAGAAGGTTTTGTGACCTTCTTCGGGCTGACAGGTCTCGCTTGGACAGCGAGGAGACTTTACGATATCAGAGTAGTTCGTCGTCGAGGGTACAGCACGGGGAACGAAAGTGGCAGGGGTGATAGGTGGCGTCACCTTAGCCGCGAAAGATACCGGAAATTCGGGTGCAGTCATATCACGGTATCTCTTTCGAGCGTCGTGATATGAAAGCTGATCCTATGTTCTGATTTCTTGGATCTTTGCTTCCTTGCAGAACTCAGGGCACTGCTTCGACCGCGGAGAGTGATTTCCTTGACAGTTAGGACACGTCGGGGGAGGCGTACACCCCACACCGTCATGTGTCCCCTTGCCACACTCTCTACACACCGCCTTGGCAGTGCACCTGGCAGAAACATGGCCGAATTTCTGGCAATTGTAGCAGCGCATAGGTGGAGAGATGTACGGTCTAACGTCGCAATGGTACGACGTGACCTTCACCTGCCTAGGCACTACTTCACCCTCAAAATTGAGAATGAAAGCGCCAGTATCGACGCTATCATTTCCAATTTTCCGGGTGATGCGCCTAATCCTGGTGACGCCTTGCTTCCCCAGATCCCGCATCAATTCCGCGTCGCTGTTTTAAATGAGGTCGCGATGGAATATAACTCCATGGACCTCATTTAGCGTATCGTGCTTCTCAACCTTAACGGGAATTTCGCCGAAATGCGTGCATTCCAGCAACGCTTCGGTTTGCTGCCGGTCAACGGTATGCAGCAGGAGCTGCCCGTCCCGGAGCTTGGAAATCCCGTTAAGGTCGCGATATTTCCCCTCGATTTCCTCTGAAAATAGGATCGATTTTACCTGTTTAAAATCTCCCCCGTTTGTCCTGGTAGCTACCAGGTAGCGAGGAGACCTGTCAACACGGAACTTCTTATTAAATGCCTCATCCCAAGGCGTATACACCTTGGGATTCGGTCTACACTCCAGAGACGGCTTTTTAAGGGTGCCACCCTGTACAGGTGTCCGTGATCGTTTAGTACGCATCCCGGACGAAATCCTCTCCGAATACTGCCCACTCCGAACGGGAGCCATCACTGTAGGCGCCACCCAGCCAATGCAATTCTTACCTGGCATAGCAGGTATTGCCCGTGGTCCCAGTGCCTCGAACAGGAACTTCCCCCTCGGCATGCACAGTGATTTATGCAGCTCCAGTATTCGGCCATGCAGGGACCTTCGTTCTAAGGCGGATACTACTGTAGGGTACATGGCGCACCCACCTGACGGGATGGGGCATACCGTCCAGGCTTTCTGGCCAGATGGCCAAGCTGGTGGTCCTTCCCCTAACAGCATGCATGTTTATTTCTATAGGTCAAACCAGAACTGGGACCAGAAATCCGAAATCGACCTTTATAAGGCCCCCTCTAAGTCGCCTTTTACGACAGGCAGGGGATACCGTGGATGAATTCTGCCCTCCCCATCCACAGGGGGTCTGATCAAATCAATAACTGGCAAGTTATTCGGCCGTGTCGGCCCTATTAGTCGCCTCCTACGACAGGAAGGGCATACCGTGGGTGTATTCTATCCCGCGCCCACACGGGGGTATGTGAATGGTATGATCATCGACACTCTCAAAGGTATCCACGGCAAAATCCACACGTCCTGGCCAATCAGCCCGACGGAGAAGCCATCGATTTGGTAACTCGATTGCTCTCTGGTTCGGGAGAGTAAAGATAATCGGGAAATTGTCACTCTTACAAAGGTATTGTGCACACCCCTGTAGCAGGGGGCCAGAGCACGACTGTACAAGGTGATGTCAACACTCGAAAAAGTGCCGTGTGCATTAGTGAATATAGTAGATTCCCCTGTATTCAACCAAGTCCAGCAGCCTGATCAGTCTATCAAAATCTCTCCCTCTACCACTAGTGGTAGCAGAGCCCCAGATGGTGTTGTGGGCATTAACATCTCCCAGAAGGAGAAAAGGAGGGGGAAGCGAGAGACTAGATCCACCAGCTGGTTGCAGTCCAGTTGAGAATTAGGTGGGATGTACACATTACATACTGTTGCCATTACTGGCAACGAAGTACGAACTGCAACCAGTGGCGTACCGACGGGGGTGGTTTTAGGGTTTAACCCCCCCCCCAGAGACATTAGTTTACATGGCTCCTTATATTGTCCCATCTATCACCTGGAAAATGTTTTGAATTGCTGCCAGTGAGGCTTCTTTAGGCTACTCCTTTGTAATATATTTTTAATGTGAACACGTTCTTCACGTGGTAAATGACCTCCACTCAACTCGCAACGAGACTTCTCCAGCTTTGGCGCTAGCTACTGGTTATGGCTTGGGATAAACACCCTTAAACTTCATGTTAAACGGAGCAAGAGGGGCAGATGACCTCGCTGTTCTTCCACTTAAAGCAATAATAACTAACTACACTAGGCGAAATATCAAAATTATCGTTTTACTGTTAAAGTGTGCGATTGGTAACTATCGTAACGCAGCTTCGTGCTGCTTTAAACGTGCATATCTGTGAACCGCCAGATCGTGAGTCGCACTTTTTTTTTCCGAATTTATTTGTAATGCATAATGGATCGATTTATTATTTAAAAAAAACAACAGTAGATGTTACATGCAACACTGCCATTGCAAGTAGTTCATCTTTAAGAATTGAAAATGAACTTGAAGAATTACCGGCTACTACCAAGCCGGCTACCGACCAAATACACCGAACAGACTTAGGAGGTTATGCTGGCCAACAGGTGTGTTTACAATATGATTCATGATAATCGCTATTTCTGTAACTGATTTGCATTTCGATGCTTTACCTATTATGTTATACCGGTATTTGTATGGCCTTGGCCTACTTATGTGTCGGTACATGTTAATTATTTCAATGTTGTGATTTACTTTTTTCTTTAGATTGATGATTATCTGAAAAATGAACTGTTGGAAAATGCCTGGACACCTGGAAGCAATTTTAATTTCCCTTTATCGGGTCCAAGGAATCTGAAATTTCAGTTGAACTGGTTATCAGAGTGGAAATAACTAGTTTATTCTCCTTCAAAGAACGGAGCCTTTTGTAAATATTGTTCGTTGTTGGGAAACAATCTTCATCGCCAGGTAAACTAGTAAAATTTCCTTACATGAACTGGAAAAATGCGAAGGAGGATTTCAAAAAACACCAAGAAACCAAGTATCATATGGCATGTACGGAAAAGGCTGCGAACTTTCTCGCCATATACAAAGGTACAAAACCTGCTGTTGACGTAAGCTTGGATAGGGGTGTTCAATCCAACATATTATGCAACAGGGAGAAACTCATATCAATAATTAAATCTGTGATTTTCCTTGCTCGAATGGGCATTGCTTTCCGTGGTCACAGGGATTCGGGACCTGTAAATTTAGATGAGCCTCTCAAGAAAGTGGAGGGAAATTTCAGGTCTCTTCTCAAGTTTCGAGCAGAAGCTGGTGATACAATACTAAAGGAACATTTGATGACAGCATCCTTAAATGCAACATACGTAAGCCCACAGATTCAGAATGAAATTATTTCATCTTTGAATGACATTATATTGAAAAGGTTAGTCGATCAGGTGAAAAAAGCCAAATACTTTTCTGTTCTTGCTGACGAGATCACAGACATCAGCGGTGTGCAGCAAATGTCACTATGTGTCCGTTTCGTTCAAGATAATTCCTTACATGAGGAGTTTCTGCAATTTATTGCTATCAATGATGCTTCTGGGTTAGGCCTTGCGAATAGCATATTGTCTGGTTTGAAAAGTAAGGGACTGGATGCAGAATATCTCGTAGGCCAAGGTTATGATGGAGCTAGTGCCATGAGTGGATCCTACAGAGGTGCTCGGGCCATTGTACGAAAACAGTTTCCCAAAGCCCAGTATGTTCACTGTAGTGCTCACTGTTTAAACCTGGTCATTTCTGAAGGGTGTAGTGTTGCAGAGATTAGGAACTGTATGGGTACAATTGAAAGAGCTTATGCCTTTTTTAGTACTTCACCAAAGAGGCAGGCTGTGTTGACAAATGAAGTTGAAAGTATGGAAGAGAAACCCCGAGTGAGTAAACTCAAGAAGTTATGTGCAACGAGATGGATTGAAAAGCACGAGTCTGTTCGTTCATTCATTGAACTTCTGAAACCGTTATTGTTGGCATTAGAAAAAATAGCAGCATGGGTTGATGAGAAGGCAGCTACAGATGCGCAACTTCTTCTGTGCGCTATCAGCAAATTTGAGTTCTTGATAAGTGTATTTGTCATTCATGAAGCATTTCAAATCACACTTCCTCTCAGCAAATACCTTCAAACTGAAAATTTGGATCTCAGTCAAGCGAAAATTTGGATCTCAGTCAAGCAATCAACGCCTCCATGAATGATAAGAGGTCTCTTGAAGAAATGAGGGCAGATGCAGACGCAAGGTTTTTGTGTGCATATAATTCGGTTTTAGAGTTCTGCAAAGAATTTGGAGTGCCTGTAGTTCAGCCTCGAACCGCTGTTCGACAAACGATGAGGAACAACGTTTCATCTAACGATCCGGAAGAATATTATAGGCGGGTTATTTTCATCCCATTTCTTGAAGAAACTATTTCATCACTTGATGATAAATTTGTCTCCCATAAAGAAACTCTTCAGCCATTGCAAACGCTAGTTACCACAACTGAAGACGAACTATCCAACCAAAGCATAGCTGAAGTAGAAAATGTAGCTGAATTTTATGGACTTCCCCTTAATATTAGAGGCGAGCTACTTCTCTGGAAACAAACTCTGAAATCTATTGAAAAGAAGCCCAAGAGTGCTATAGATGCAATAAGAACATGTTTCCAGTTGTATATAACCTGCTTGTCATCATGGCTACCTTACCTGTCGCAACCTGCTCGTGTGAAAGATCGTTTTCGTCCTTAAAATTCTTGAAGAACTATTTAAGGAATTCAACTAGTGAAGAACGCCTTAATGGATTAGCTTTGATGTTCATTCATGATACTGTTGATGTTTCAATTGAGGAAGTACTGAATGACTTGTCTGTCAAACCTAGAAGGCTTGATATACGATTGAAGTAGACTTGTCTAAGTCCTTCAACAAATTCCAGGGCAAATATCTACTTAATCAGATTCTTTGGTTTAGCCCGATTGACAATTTAGACATTTCTTTTTGTCCGTTTGTATCTAGTGCAATATCTATATTGGGCTAAACTCTTTTCCCTATTGTTTATTAATCTTTTATGTTTTCAATTGTGTTTGTAATATTGTTTGAAGTGCTGAAAAATATAGTTAAAATAGTTTTCATGCAAAGAGAATCATCATATACCGTATATATTCTTTCATTAGTATAGATCCCTCCTGTGGCGCTCACAAGCGACCGATCGTGCCAAATGAGCATTCAAATGAAAGAGAATAGACATTAGCAGTGACGAATTGCACTCTAATTTCATAAATATCAATAATTTCTTTTAAAAAATGACTTTTAAAAATGTACGAAGTGTGAGATTTGTCGATACTGTTGCTGTAGGAAAATATGTTCCGTAATTGCTGTCCACTTCACATTCTGGACGCTGTGACGCCTGTTTCGTGTCATTTTAACATTATAAGGTCTTTCCTTTATCATTTTGCATGGATTTCAGAAACAGTAAGACAAATTAATGAGTACTCAAATCGTATAATTTCAAAAATATCGAATAACTGGTGAGTGTTACAGCTAAGATAAATCAATGGACTCAGCACACAAATGACATTAGCAGTGACGAATTCCATTCTAATTTCATAAATATCAATTTTTGTCAGAAGTGTGCGATTTGCAAATACTGGAGCTCTAACATGCTGCAATGAATTCTCTCGTTATAAACCTATCGGGAAAGGGTGGTTTATGAACATGCGAGATTTCTCGCTTGGGTCCGGTAGTGTTTATTTAACTGAGTTGTTGCTTTTTATAAATTATATTCTAATTATCATTTTTATTATAGGACATTACTATTAATTAACCCCCCCCCCCCCCCCCAGAAGGAAATCCTGCGTACGCCACTGACTGCAACAGCTTCTTGCTGAGTACGCAGTGACACCTCTTCAAAAAAGTCTATAGAGGACAAGAGTGCAGATGCCACCAGCGGCCACAGCTCCATCCACCCTGTTTTTGGAGAATAGTTTGTAGTTATGCATTGTTGTCCTATCTCAAGGATGGGATCTGGATTCCTGAGGACAGACAATGGTGGCCGAAAACGAAGACATTAACTGACGTAACTCAGCGAGTTGTCGAAAGTAGCTATTACAGTTCCATTGAAATAGTGCTATAGTGTGGACTTAAGTAGATTGTGGTCTTCTACTTACGCTTAATCGTTTGCCACCCATCCCCATCATTAGGTGGACATGATGCGGGAGGAGAGCACACATCGATATCCACATTACCATCCGAAGACAAAGGAGATGGAGGGAGCGCTCTCTTAAGTGGCGCGCGGTCGTCATCGGACTTAACCTGTCTCGCTCTTGGGGAAGAGCTGATTGTAAAGCTGCCTTGTTTACAGGAGAGGAAGAGTGACGGCTCTGAACCGTTGCTCTCCTCTCCGCCGTTGCACGTTCCTTTCCGTAGGGGAGTTCCTCGGGAGTTCCGCCGGTTTCGCTCCCTTGATGGTCATGGGAGTGGAAGCGCCAGCAGATATAGGAGCCACCCCATCAGCAGAAAGACGAGAGAGTCGGTAGCACAACTTCTTATTCTTCTCCACTACCTACTGTCTTTTCAATTTGAGGTTGGCCGAATGAAGTTACAGCTCGGGTCGGCGAAGTCTTCTTTCCCCCTTTCGCTGGGGAAGAGTAGTGTATTTGTGGAGGTTCTATACCCTCCACCTCTATATTCCTACTCCTCCAAAATGGCGGCCGTAGCTTAACTTAACCTAGCATAACCTAACAAGATGACGGCCATAGCTTAAATTAACCAAACCTTACCTACGAGGTGTGATCAAAAGGTTTTAAAATTATTATCTATAGCTTAACTTAACCTAACATAGCCTAAGCTAACCTAACCTAAGCTAACCTATTCTAACCTAACCTAGCCCAACCTAACCTAACCTACGAGGTGTAATCAAAAAGTTACAACAAGGTTGTCAATAGCTTAGCTTAACCTAATCTAGCCTAAGTTAACTTAACCTCACCTCAGCTTACCTAACCCAACACATACGAGGGGTAATCAAAATGAACCAAGATGGTGGCTATAGCTTAACATAACATAACCTAACCAAACCTACGAGGTGTGAACAAAAAGTTCCAACATGGTTGCCAATAGCTTAGAACGTCTGCCTGAAATATCCGAAAATATCTGATATTTCGCGAACCAAAAATCATAGAAAGTTGTGTGAAAGCTCATATGAAAGGTCTCTATTCCCATTATCCCTAGAATTCATCATTTCTGCCCGAAGATAAAAATTCACCCCACCCCGGGGTGAATTAGTGTTTTAGTACGCATGCGAATTCGCGGCTCTTGTAAGTCGGTGAGCTTTATGAAATGATTATCGATTATTTACTATCGATTATTGATCAACTACTAGGTCATTGAACCGAGATTTCTCAAACCAATAATCGGGAAAAGTTGTACGACTACACAAACGAAAGGGATTACACTCTTTAGTAAACCAAACCGAAACTCAACCGAACCGAAACCAAACAAAAAGTTCCAAGATGGTGGCCATAGCTTAACCTAACCTAACCTAAGCAAACCTAACTTGTGGGGGATTATAATGCCAACCACCACTGCTCTACTGCTGGAGTAGTTTTAACTGAACTTTAGGGGCAGATGACCTCGTAGTTCCGCTCATTAAAACAACAATAACTAACTAACTGTTCTGGTTTTGATATTTTAGTAAATTGATTCAGTCTGCTTTCTCTAATTTATAGTATTTTAGGTTTCACTACACTCAATGATTCACACACCATTTTCACTTGCAAGGCAGAGCAGTGTACTACTCTTTTATTTTTCTTGAAAAACAAACAACATACATAATAAGTACCAACATAACAGAAAAAAATGTTTTAACACACTCCCTCAAGGGTGTAATCAAATAGTTTTTTTTGTCGTTTTTGTTTTTTGTTTTCCACCTACATAATGGAAATGACACTGATAAGATAATCTCTAAAAAAATCACACTTAAAACATAACACGGTTTTTGAGATTTGTAAATTTACCTGGAAGCAGAGGTTTAGTTAAAATGTCTGCACATTTTGATCACTAGGACAATACAGGATCTTGAACCATCCTTTCTTGTATTCATCTTTAACCAGATGAAATTTAACATCAATATAGATACACTTTCTGGTCAACTGGTTTGCTTGAATCATTTTTATGCAACTGGTATTGTCCACATGCAAGTTTACGTTGATAGTTTCTTCCAGTAGCTCCTCAAGTACAGATTTCACATATTTCATTTCCTTGCAGCATTGGGCGGCTGAAATATACTCAGCTTCAGTTGATGATTGAGCTACAATAGACTGTTTACGAGAGCACGAAGCAATTGGACCATTGGCATAGTGCATTATGTAACCTGATGTACTCTTGCATCCCTTTCTGTCCCGTGCATGGTCAGAGTCGCAGAATACTTCTAGAGTATGTATATTCTTGACATTGTTTGAGTAGTGAATACCTTTTAGGTATCTTAGTGTCTTCTTGATATTGACAACGTCTTGCTTCGTAGGATTTCTCGTGTATCTGCTGGCATAGTTGACAGCATAGCTGATATCTGGTCTTGTCTTGCAGGATAGGTACAGCAGGCTTCCCACTGCTTCTTGAAATGGAAAGCTGGTTAGGGATGTTTTGGCATATTCTTCGTTGACTACATCCCAAGTTTCATTTTTCTTGAGACAGTCCTTTTCCTTTTGTATGGCCTTCTTCCATTTTTCTCTATCTTGACTCTGCATGCAGTCTTCATATGTAAGAGGTGAGTCATCTGTAAGCAATGCATAATCTTAATATTTCATTGGCATTTTTATGTCTCTTTGTGGTCTTTTGTTTGGTTTTGGATTTATTGGTGCATCATCTTCATCACTTGAGGGTTCATAATCCGATCCAGTATCTTCTTCTTTTGCTTCCTCACTATCTGTTTCATCATGACTTTCATGGTTCATTTCATTTTCCTGCTTGTCTTCATCTTCAAGTAAATTTTCAATGGTGATACTTTGGTTTTGTAATGCAGGCTTCTTGTCATTTTCAGTGTCAAAGAACTTCACATTTCTGGATGCATAGATCACCCGATCTTCCTTGTCCCAGATTCTGTATCCATTATTGGAGTAGCCGACAAAATAACCCTTCTTACCTCTAGGACCTAGTTTCTTCAGATGCCCGAGACTCTTGGTGTAGACCACAGAACCATACTGTTGAAGGCAAGAGAGATCTGGATTTTTGTGGTACCATTTTTCGGCAGGAGTGGTGTCAACTGTAACCGTTGGACTCCTGTTTTGAAGATAGGCGGCAGTTTCCACTGCAGTTCCCCACATTTCATTGGGAAAATTTGCATCATACAGTAGCGCTCTCATTTTGTTTCCTAGAGTCAGATTCATCCTTTCAGCAGTGCCATTCAAGTGAGGTGTATGAGGTATGGTATAGTCTAATTTGATACCTTTACCCTTACACCAGTTCTTGAAGTCATTAGACCGATATTCTCCACCATTATCAACTCTTATTTTAGACACTTTTAGGTTATGATGGTTTTCTGCTTCAGCAATATAGTCCTTTAAAAAACCTTCAGCTTTGTCTTTGGTTTCTAGCAAATACACTTGTACAAAATGGGTGAAATCATCTATACTGAGCCCAATTGACTTTTGGCACAAGTCCAACCAAGAATCACTTAGTACAAACTTGAAAGGAAATCATAGCTAGCAAGGAGGGATTGCACAAGATTGGACTGTAAGAAGAAAGTCAAGAGCATGCAGGTGTGGTATTAGAAAATGGACCGGAAACATAAGTTCACATTACGGTGACAGTTTTTAATCAAATTGGGGCCAGAAGCCATTAACAAACCTATTAACCCTTTATAGGTCCTTGGGATACTATCTTCCCACCATGTATTTATGGAACTGTGTTAGGGAGAGAATCTTCCCACCCATTTCATTTCAAGCAGTTCCACATGCATCCACAAGCTAGATGCAGAGAAATATTGAAAACCCATTAATTTGATGTATACTGTCATCAGAAACCAAAGGTGGGAAGCATATATCCCAGTGGTCTCCACAGTGCACGTGCTCGCCTGTTCGGTTGTGTTGAGTGAAAGAAATGCATTGTTTTACAGAAGAAGGTGTTTTTATTGAAGATAACAGATTTGTAAACGCTGGTATATATCTGAAATACAATGTTAATAATGGTTTTGATCACTTGAGTAAATATATTTCAGCTAGAATGGAAATTATTATTGATTTATTATGGAATAGAAGATTTTTAAAATTAATTTTCTGAGATTTAATAAATGCCATTTTGAAATTAATGAATTATATTCGAATATACTAACTTTTAACATTCCAAAATCACTTTTATATTTTTTGTGCAGTTTTCGGCAAAGTTGATATAGGTCACTGACCTTGTTTTGCGTGGGAGTTAGGGGTTTTTCTTAAATTATAGAGCGTGATGGGTGTTTTTATATATTATATCCTGTTAAATAAACCTCATTATTGAGTGATAAACAGAGTATCATCATAATTTGGCGGTGGGGGATTATTACCCCTTTTGCTCATTTAAGAAAACATACTGTCGGGTGTGGGCAGTGGGATAATAATTTCCCACCCCATATTTCATAAAATAGAATCCACACCCATAAAATTGTTGCATATTCCTGCTCACCTATCACCCCCAATTACAAATGAGCAACAAAAAGCAAATATTTTATACCCGCAGTCTTTTGCCCTATAAAGGGTTAAGACACCCACAGTTGAAGATATGGGAAGCATAAATAGCCACTCAGCATTCTGCAATAAAGCAGTCCTTAGAAAATGGATTACCAATTAAGTGTGACACTAATGGAGGGACTACATGTTAACGGTTATGGTTATTATAGCTATAAAACTACCCCAGAAAATGCAAGCTACACAGAAATTTTAATATAAAGAGAAGGGAACCCCCATACAAGAGAAATGAGTTAATGGATGATAACTTGATGAAGGAAAAACACTACTGTCAAACGCAAAGTTCTGAGGCGAGCAAGTAGAGACAAGATTGTTTCATAGGTTGGCAGCACGTAATGCTTATTCGAATTTAAAACGCCGATTAGGCATGGCGTCATCGGTGAAGAACACGCATGGATCTGCGGACCAGCACAGTAAAATTATAGGCCCATGAAGAGGAATAATAATGTTTTTAATTTATTTAAATTTAATCAGCGATCAGAATTAAATCAGCTAAGAATGGATCTGAGATTTAGCATGTTTTACACTTGCAAATAAAGTTTTAGACAGATTGGAACAGAGACATAGGATATGAGCTCCGGAGGCACTGAGGAACTATGTTTTGTGCCAAAGTGAATAAATAGGCTCTGAGCTCAGCCAGAATATACACAGTTCGACAAGCCTCGGGGAGGCGACGTTACATCACAAGTTCGACAAGCCTCAGGGAGGCGCCACGCTATTAACAGATCACAGTTTGATCGATACATCGGCGTAGATCACGCCAAGTAACAGTTCGACACAAACTACTTAGGGGAGATTATATTTCATAACACCGTTTATTCAGACCTCGGTGAGGCGTGTTACGCTGTAGGACAGTTATCATCTGGGACTCCTGATGGAGGCCGCGCTTTAAGAAAAGTTCATCTAGACCTCATGTAGGCTAGCTATAATACAAGTTGTACCACGAATACTGTAGGCAACTTCCGCTACATATTACAAGTTGCGATAGATCAATGGTTGAGACTTAAAGAAGTCAGAAGATTATACAACGAACCGTTTGTAAGACAAGTACAAAGAAATACGTGAAGCGAGAGCGATCATTAAGGAACTTGAGTTCCGAAGGAACATTGGTTCAAAACCATTAACCGGAATCCTATGGACCCGAAATACAGATAACAGTGCGTCAAATAAAGACAGTTATAAAGCATCGAATCCTAGAAAGGAATAGTAGAAACACGTATTGATCGCGAAGTGCAAACCGAATGAGTAGGAACCTAGGAGACTGCGGGTTCGAGACTGAAGATATAAAGCGTCAGGAATACGAGCTAGACACGTTAAGGTTCTCGAATTGGAGACCAAGCTAGGAAATAGATCAGTTACGCGAAGTAATAGTGAGAGAACGAGTGAAGGCAAGTACGAGGAACATTTATAACCAGGATCGAGTAGGAGCGAGTGAGCAGGGACGTGGAGTTCGAGACTTTCACGGAGAGCAGAAAACCAGGTGTTTTCAAGGAACGAGGAAGAAGCAAATTTGCACGTTCAAAGCAGAGACGTAGGGTATCGTCAGGGACCATCCAGCACGGAATACAATTGCCGAAGCGCTGAGATATGGTCATGTATTGAGAAGAGAAAATGCTATAGTGTTAAAAGTGTTATAATATGTTTTTATGTGTCAGTGTAATAATGTGTAAGTGTAATATAAAAATGTTAAGGGAAAGTGTTGCGATGAAGTGCTAGAAGTGTATTTATGATGGGTGAACCTGTCAAAAGATTTGGTCATCCGCCTGAAGGAGGAAAATATCCGCCTGATGGAGGAAAATGGGGTGAGTACTGATATTTCATTATCGCATGCCATGTTGCGCATTGACTAAATTAAAGAATGATGAAGTTAATGAATGATCAAGTAAATGAAAGTATTGCCATAATGTAAAGTAATGTGTAACTGTTAAAGCCAGTGAAAACCCGTAATAATGAAAGGATCATAATAAGTGAATCTTAAGAGAAGGAAATCGCTAATAGTATTGGACCAATGGCAGGTCAACATGTCCTAATAATAATAAAAATTGAGTGTATCATTCCAGATGAAAATATTAACTGAATGATAATTGTGGCAATACTAACTCGCCTCGACCGTAAGTACACTTGATTTTGACAGCTGCATGCAAATTCTTGGGAGTTGAGATGTGGTAGTGCTCTTTATCTACGCTAGAGTGCAGTAGCGCCTTGGTGAAGGTTTCAACTGGGTCGTGTTCGCCTGGTGGTGAAAGCGGTAAGCTTATCTGCGTGTAGAATGATAGTCTTCCTTGCCAAGTTAAGATGGTTCTCTTCGTAACAACTGTTAGTTTTTTTTTCGATGCAATGAAGAGTGTGTGTGGAGACATGATCTAAAAAGGATATAACATCATGTAGTCTACAGATATTGAGTAGCTTTTAGCTACTCAATCGGATGTCTTGCTTCGTAAACCTCGTCATAACTGGCTCTACCAAAATATGAATCGATATGGAATAGTTTGCCTTTAAATTAATTTATTTTTCATGTAAAAATGTGGCAGAAAGATGAGGTTGGTTCTCGTGTACACCTGGGGTGTGTGATGGTCTGTACTTCGGTTTGAAACGGATACCTAAGTGGTCATGTCGACAAGAAAAATATTAGTTGCTCCTTATTTACTGTTTATATTTGTTGTTGAGGCAACTTTAAGGGAAGCAAACCTATATGTCGTGGATTTCCATAAGAGGCCAAATGTGATTAAATGGAGTTGTGAAGATGTGGTAAAAGGTATTATGTTCCAAAAGAGAAGTAAGTAGATTATTATATATTTCTGGGGTGCATGTGTATCTGCCTGGTGCATGCTATTTATAAACTAATTGTCACCACCGTGATTGGCTCACGTAGTTGAGAGGCTTTCAACTTGCTGTGTGGATAAAGCTTTTAAATATTCGTTTCTGGTTTGTTAATATAATTTTTCTCTTTATCCACGTTTAGTTTGCCTAATAGAGGTCCGTGTTAATTATGTAAAGCTTTATTTTATTTGAGTTGGGGTTCGTATTTGCTGGCATTGCGTTCGTCTTCTGTTTTTGGTAATCGGTTGTTGTGTTCTGGATAACCTTGTTATAATTGTCAGCTGTTAGATGACAAATGTAAATCGAGGCACCATGTTTAAAAGGGTTTGACGAATTGAGATCTTGTTCCGAGTTTGCTCAGGTTTAGAAAGGAAATATCCAAGATTACCTATTGACATTACCTATTGATTGACGGGTATTAAATATTATTGAAGATTGTTTTCCTACTATAACTGAAAGTTGTATAATTAAGCATATGCGGAATTTTGTTGGTTAGGCCTCCTTCCTTATGTTATCGAGTCAACTGATAATTTTTTAATGTGAATGAATATTTGGCCTAAGAGAAATATTTTGGGAGCCAATGCAAGTAAGTTATATCCTACGTCAGGTACCACACCTTTTCCTTTATTTATACTGCATGTAATTGTTTATGTTATGTTTATTGTAAAATTTGTTTTATGAATAGAAGTGTTATCTTAAAATGTGAATCGTATCATTTCTGGGTCTGGGATTCTGTAGACGGCTCTCAAGGTAGACACCTCGGGTTGTGGTTGAAAATGTCCCAGTCGCTTCCCTTCCACAGTTCGTATTTGTTGTTGTTGTTGTCGTGTGAGCTGTTCAATAATAATGATAATTGAATCATGATGATAATTGAGTCATCATACTCCAGAATAATAATAATAATAATAATAATAATAATAATAATAATAATTGAATTTAAATGCTCCAGAGTGATAATAATAATAATAATAATTCAGTGTTATACTCTAAAATAGTAAACGAATAATGCGTTGTGATTAATGAATAATAATTGAATAATGAACTAATAATTGAGCAGTAATCGAACAAAGGACCAGTAATTATTGAAGTATTGAAGGAATAGAGTTTGTCGTGAATAATAATAAATAATAATAATATCGTATGGCCTCGGGTGCCTGGTGCAAGCTTTGCTATTTGACTCCCAGAGGGTAGCTTGCATGTCGAATTTCGTAGTTCATTGACTATGAAAGTCAAGGGGTTAGATGTTAGATATCTAATCTCCTTGAACACAATAGCGCTCTCTAGTAGAGAAATGAAGAACTTTGTGCTGGCGGAAACTCCCGAGATTAATTTTGCCATTATGAACTCGGCCTACTGAATTCAAATGGGTTCTTTGACATGCCAACATCGTATGACAGGCGTATCGTATTTTTGCCGCCTTTCAAAAATCACTCACCACGGTCAGGGGCGAACCTGCAATCTTGGGGTTAGTAGACCGACACGCTATCCACTCACCCACCGTGGAAAGCTATAATAATAAATGAAGTATTGATTGAAGTAAAGTAATTGAATATTGAAGTATAGGCCGTGTTGCCGTGTGTTAAGGAAGGTAAATACCGATCGGAATATAATTGAAGTTATTGCAGTTGTTGAAGTTACGATAGTAATTGAAGTTATTGAAGTTGATAGTTATTGAAGTTGAAGTTATTGAAGGCAAGTTACGATAGTATAGAAGTAAATAGGAATGAGTATCCAAGTGCAGTTGTTGTGCCGATTAATCGGCAAAGTAAACTCAAGCTAAAGAGTAATTAAATGTATGCGCGGTTAATTCTTACTCATTCTTCGAGAGATAATCTACGAAGTCGGTCATCGTGGTGTTGTGAAATGTATTGTTGTGTTGTATAATAGCCGAAGCGGGCGAAGTACGCTATATATTGTTGTGTTGTATTGTTGCTGAAGGCCGGGCTAGGTAAGGGACCTCCCCGAGTCATTCAAGCCATTGTTGCTAAATATGCATGATAAGACTGGATGTAGGCCTATGTATTAATGGGCGACGAGCATGGCGTCTCAGGTCGTGCCAAATTCTTCGTTGTATTCCCAGCAGTACCCAATTATTATAGCCGGAGCAGGCGAGATATGCTAAATATATAAATGTGTGTGTGAGCAGGTGCTCTTAAATACCGACAAATCAAATAAAATCTCCGAACAAATGTAGGATGGATTAACGTGCAAAGTAAAGTTATATTTAAATGAGAAGTGAAATAATTAAAGTGGTAGGAATAGTGTGATGATGATCTTGGATAATCATGGTCACGCGAAACGAAATTGTGGTTAAAGGAATGGAGCGCCTTCAAAGTAGCAGACAGTGTTTTGGTAATAAATTTTGTTTAAACGAGCCGGCTAAGGATGGGTGCGCAGCCTTGCCCAAGGTCGTGGCTAAGAGGGAGAACGAGGGTTCTTTGTGACGGTAGGCAGACCTCAGTGTGAGTCTGACCAGTAATTAGTGGAGTATATTGAATTTGTTAATGAATAGAGCTATAAGGCTCAAAGTTATATTTTTTGAATTTCTGAAGACTTAACTAGCGTTCTCAGCTAAAATTAAAGTGGATTATTCCAAATTTGAGAATGATAATCAATGTTTTTATGAAATGAAATATGCGATTCCCTTACTCTTAAGAAATGTTTTGCAGACGGGTAAACTAATTTGTTGAATTGAGTTCAGGTGAAAATTAAGCCCACTGATAAAGAATGGCAAACAATGCGTAACATGACATGGCATGTCATACCTTACTCTATTGGCATGAGAAGATGAAAGGAGTGTGAAGGACGGGATTCGATCCTGACATGTGTGTAATATAAAATAAAGTGTTTTGAATGTATTGTATTGAATCCTAAGGCTTGTTGGTAGTGAAAGTTGCTGAATATAAAGGTGCTAAAGGAATCAATGAATTAAATTATTAAAGTTGACACCCAAAAGGGGAAACAAAGAAGATAAATGTTCACAAGCCTTAGAGAAATGTGTTAACCCGTGCGAAAGGCACGTTCCACAACTTAAAGAATAAATATTCCAAGTTAATGACAATTTATAGGAATTTTCAAGAGTATAACGTAGAACGATTTTGGGTTTTTATGAGTTTATTTGTAATGGATTGTTATTCCATTTGTAATTGTAATGTGAGATTTGATTATTTGGTTTTTCTTGAGATTAATAAATGTGTTTTGAGTTAAAATGTTAGTTGTTTGTGTAGTCTTGTTAACCTATAGTGTATCATATCCGAATGTGAGGTCATTTCGTGGGCTAAACGTTACATACCCAGAAGCCATGAGCGAAGCCAGGTGGTGACCAATCATTCTCCGCTTGTAAGCGGGTACAAGGGGAATCTATTATGATGAACTGGATATGAGCGCTAGGTTACAAGGAGAGTCGGTCAATATTAAGTCCATGAGTAAAGGTAAATAGTAAACGGTAGGATGACCGCAAACCCGCGATACCATTACACAAATTTAAGAGAAGCAAGCACCCCTTATTCTTCTTTTTGGCGCCCAAGTTAGGGGAGGATTTTTCGAAGAAAAACCAGGAAGAACTCGAGTTTTCCACGTTTTTTTTAGGAAAACTCGAGATTTTCAAAATTGTATTTTTCAATATCTTGTTCAATGTTGGTTTGATATTTTGGGAGGAGAGATGCAGACGGGTAGGTCATGAACACACCCGCTAGCAACTTTACCTCATGTTGAGAGGAAAACAATATTACACAGGTCGATCGATGACCAGTAAATATCTCATGTGCATGGCCGTGTTTTTTTGATGGTAGTAGCCCATCTTTTTCTCAAATTGTATTTTGGTAAGAGTAATGGCTCTAGATAAGGAGCAGGAGAGGAGACGGGAACGTCTAGAATACCTGAGAGGAAGGGACAGAGCACTAGAAGACTTAGACGAACTAGAAACACGAAGTCGAGTCAAGGGAACTGCAGATGACCTATTCTTATGTTTACTCACATACACAAGGGAAACAATTCAGGAAAGTAGAGCAAAATGGCTCGCCAAATGGAATTTAGATCATCCACAAATACCAATAAGTGAGGATGATATTAATGAGATTGTAACACCTGTTCAGGTACAGATAGAGGAAAAAGTAAATGAGAGCATCCCAAAAATGCAGGAAAATAGTAATGAAAGTCTAGAGACTCAAATGGGGTCCATGCATGGAAATAATAATGTGGAGATAAATAAAGGAGTATTTGAAGTTGCAGAGTCAAAGGAAATTGTTGAGATTGTAGAACCAATGGATAGTGTAAAGCCAATTGAAAATAATGATAATGTCAAGTCAATTGAAAATAATGATAATGTCAAGCCAATTGAAAATAATGATAGTGTAATGCCAAGTGAAAATATTGAGATTTTAAAGTTAGTTGAAAACAATGATATTATAGAGCCAATTGAAATTGTAGAGGAAGAAGTAATGGAAATTGTAGAGTCATTAGAAAACAAAGAGATTAAAGTTGTAGAAATAGATGTACAAAATGAGAGTGTACCGGTATCAATTAATTAATGTGAAACGCATGTTGATAATTGTCAGGATGAAAACATTGTTTTGTCTAGTGTTAAGGAAATTGAACTCATAAATCATGTCAATGAATGTGAAATTGTAACAGAAAGATTTGTGAACCATATCTCAGACATTTCGGAAGAAAATTTTCCAGAGCTGATAGATAGGGTAACAGGAGAGGAACCTGAAACTAACAATGAATTCATAAATGAGGATCAAATTGATGTGCAACTTCGGGCAAAAGTAAGTTTCTTTAACGGAGAAACACAATCGGAATTTCACCCACTAATTATTGAAGGGATTTTAGGAATGAACGATATCTTTACGCCCGGAACGTTAGAAATCAACCCTGAATTTAGTAGCGAAGGGAGTATGGATTGGGTTACAGAAATTAAAGAAATAGGAACAGAATATAATGAAATATACAGGAATGAATTCGGATGTAGAGAAATGGAAGGAGAGACGCCGACGGCTACGAGTAAGCCGAGACCGTTTAAGAGATGGAAACTAAAGACGAGAGAAAGAAAGAGTAGGAGGACTTTCAAAAGGAAGACCAGACTATGGGAGGGAGTGAAGAAGAAACTGAAATTTAAGCTGACGGAAGGAGACGTGCGGAAATAGGGAAAAAGAATCCCAAGAGGAAGAATCAAAAGACCCAGAAGACAAAAGGGAACACAGGAGGAAATCAATTATGACAGCATGGAACCTGTGCAGACAATAATATATTATCAGAGAGCTCTAGAAAGATGTAGAGGCATAGATGGAACGATGATCTATTGTCTAAACATTCTAAATCACTTTCCGATGAATATAAAATACCTAGGAGAGACTATGCTAGGAAAGACAGTTAATGGACTTAGGAAATATGGAGGAGAAGCGGAAAGAAAAGCCAGAGAGCTAGTAGCGAAATGGAAGGAAATTGTAAAGCAAGAAATGGAAACTGAGGAAGAGAATGGAGATGAAAGAGTGGTATATGATCCTGGAGGAGATGGAGAAGAAGGTGGAGAATATGAGGAGACAGACAAAGAGGGAGAAGAAGAACATGGAAATAATTTTGAAGAAGATATGGAGGAAGAGTACGAGACAGGAGAGGTAGACGGATATGGAGAAGTGGAAGGAGAGGATGACGAATTTGAGGAGATGGATGAAGAATAAAATGACACGGAGGAAGAGAAAGACGGTGAAACAGAGGACGAAGAAGGAGATGGTGAATTTTAAGAAATGGAAGAAGATGAATAGATGGAAGAAGACATTGACAGGATCATAGAAAGGAGAAGACATCGTTAGAAATCGAGATGGAAGAAATGAATAAACAGAGGGAAGGCTCAATACAATTAAGGTATGTAAATAAGAATGAACCAGATTTGATTGAAATAGAACAAGGAATAATATATTATAAGATTGTATTTGTTAGATATAAGAAGAATAGGATAAGTAAAATTAATATTGGGTGAAGATGATGAGGAAGAGAAAGAACGAACCCAGCACTAGACAGTGGATGGAATAGTGGACGAACAATATACCCGTATAGCAGAGGAAGATCGCCAGGAAGAAAGACAGCTCAGAATGCTTGAAAACCAGAAAGGTTAGAGCCGACATATCTGCAGATGTTTGGCTGGTACTTTAAATGGAACCGAGAAGGGTGAAGTGTGAGTTGGAGACGTCCAGACAAGCACGAGCACTTAACGAGGTCATAAAACAAGCAACCAAGAGGGGAGATCCTCTAGAAAGAATGAGCGAGCACGTGCTAAAAGGAACTCCAGGGTAAAGGAATATCCAGCCGAGCATGTTGAATAATTTAAGAAAGAACACTATAAAGGTTGTTCACGGTATTAATTCGGAAAATTGAGGTTGAAACGGGTAAAGACAGGCCGAGCCCATATGATGATTTTATAATGAAGTGAACCAGGAATAAAAGAGGTTCGACATGTTAACCCTTTATAGGTCCTTGGGATACTATCTTCCCACCAAATATTTATAGAACGGTGTTAAGGTGAGAATCTTCTCGCCCCTTTCATTTCAAGCAGTTCCACATGCTTCCACAAGCTGGATGCAGAGAAATATTGAAAACCCATTAATTTGATGTATACTGTCATCAGAAACCAAAGGTGGGAAGCATATATCCCAGTGGTCTCCACAGTGCACGTGCTCGCCAGTTCGGTTGTGTTGAGTGAAAGAAATGCATTGCATGTTTTACAGAAGAAGGTGTTCTTATTGAAGATACGAGATTTGTAAACGTTGGTATATAACTGAAATACAATGTTAATAATGGTTTTGGTCACTTGAGTAAATATATTTCAGCTAGAATGGAAATAATTATCCTGCTCAGGGTGTTTGCCATAGAATAGAAGGTTTTTAAAATTAATTTTCTGTGCTTTTAGTAAATACTATTTTGAAATTATTGAATTATATTTGAATATAATAACTTTTTACATTCGAAAATCACTTTTATATTTTTTGTGCAGTTTTCGGCAAAGATGATATAGGTCACTGACCTTGTTTGCGTGGGAGTTTCAGTTTTTTTTTTAATTATAGAGATTGATGGGCGTTTTATATATTATATCCTGTTAAACAAACCTCATTATTGATTGATAAACACAGTAACATCATAATTTGGAGGTGGGGGATTATTACCCCATTGCTCATTTAAGAAAACATACTGTCGAGTGTGGGCAGTGGGATAATAATTTCACACCCCATATTTCATAGAATAGAATCCACACCCATAAAATTGGTACATATTCCTTCTCATCTATCATCCCCAATAACAAATGTGCAAAAAAATATATACCCCCAGTCTTTTGCCCTATAAAGGGTTAAGGAACCGCAGAGATGCAAGAGACTGTTTGATAAATAAATTTCCTCAAGATTTCTCAGCAATTTATTTATTTTGGAAGGTGTGATTTGTGCCCAATTGGCCTTTGGCACAAGTCCAACCAAGAATCACTTAGTACAAACTTGAAAGGAAATCATAGCTAGCAAGAAGGGATTGCACAAGATTGGACTGTAAGAAGAAAGTCAAGAGCATGCAGGTGTGGTATTAGAAAATGGACCGGAAACATAAGTTCACATTACGGTGACAGTTTTTAATCAAATTGGGGCCAGAAGCCATTAACAAACCTATTAACCATTTATAGGTCCTTGGGATACTATCTTCCCACCATGTATTTATAGAACTGTGTTAGGGAGAGAATCTTCCCACCCATTTCATTTCAAGCAGTTCCACATGCATCCACAAGCTAGATGCAGAGACATATTGAAAACCCATTAATTTGATGTATACTGTCATCAGAAACCAAAGGTGGGAAGCATATATCCCAGTGGTCTCCACAGTGCACGTGCTCGCCTGTTCGGTTGTGTTGAGTGAAAGAAATGCATTGTTTTACAGAAGAAGGTGTTTTTATTGAAGACAAGAGATTTGTAAAAGCTGGTATATATCTGAAATACAATGTTAATAATGGTTTTGGTCACTTGAGTAAATATATTTCAGCTAGAATGGAAATTATTATAGAATTATTATAGAATAGAAGATTGTTAAAATTAATTTTCTGAGATTTAATAAATGCCATTTTGAAATTATTGAATTAATTCGAATATACTAACTTTTAACATTCCAAAATCACTTTTATATTTTTTATGCAGTTTTCGGCAATGTTGATATAGGTCACTGACCTTGTTTTGCGTGGGAGTTAGGGGGTTTTCTTAAATTATAGAGCGTGATGGGTGTTTTTATACATTATATCCAGTTAAACAAACCTCATTATTGAGTGATAAACACAGTAACATCATAATTTGGAGGTGGGGGATTATTACCCCATTGCTCATTTAAGAAAACATACTGTCGAGTGTGGGCAGTGGGATAATAATTTCCCACCCCATATTTCATAGAATTGGATCCACACCCATAAAATTGTTGCATATTCCTACTCATCTATCATCCCCAATTACAAATATGCAAAAAAAAATATACCCCCAGTCTTTTGCCCTATAAAGGTTTAAGGAACCTCAGAGATGCAAGAGACTGTTTGATAAATAAATTTCCTCAAGATTTCTCAGCAATTTATTTACTTCGGAAGGAGAGATTTGTGCCCAATTGACCTTTGGCACAAGTCCAACCAAGAATCACTTAGTACAAACTTGAAAGGAAATCATATCTAGCAAGAAGGCATTGCACAAGATTGGACTGTAAGATGAAAGTCAAGAGCATGCAGGTGTGGTATTAGAAAATGGACCGGAAACATAAGTTCACATTATGGTGACAGTTTTTAATCAATAAGAGGGCCAGAAGCCATTAACAAACCTATTAAGACACCCACAGTTGAAGATATGGGAAGCATAAATAGCCACTCAGCATTCTGCAATACAGCAATCGTTAGAAAATGGATTACCAATTAAGTGTGACACTAATAGAGGGACTACTTCTTAACGGTTATGGTTATTATAGCTATAAAAACGAGCCCCAGAAAATGTAAGCTAAACAGAAATTTGAATATTAAAAAGAAGGGAACCCCCATACAAGAGAAATGAGTTAAAGGATGATATCTTGATGAAGGAGAAACACTACTGACAAACGCAAAGTTCTGAGGCGAGCAAGTAGAGAAAAGATTGTTTCATAGGTTGGCAGCACGTAATGCTTATTCGAATTTAAAACGCTGATTAGGCATGGCGCCATCGGTGAAGAACACGCATGGATCTGCGGACAAACACGTAAAATTATAGGCCCCTGAAGAGGAATAATAATGTTTTAATTAATTTAAATTTAATCAGCGATCAGAATTAAATCCACTAGGAATGGATCTGAGATTTAGCATGTTTCACACTTGCAAATAAAGTTTAAGACAGATTGGAGCAGAGACATAGAATATGAGCTCCGGAGGCACTGAGGAACTATGTTTTGTGTCAGATTGAATAAATAAGCACTGAGCTCAGCCAGAATATACACAGTTCGACAAGCTTCGGACGGGCGACGTTACATCAGAAGTTCGACAAGCCTCGGGGAGGCGACTTGCTACATAACAGATCACAGTTTGATCCAGATATCGGCGTAGATCACGCCAAGTAACAGTTCGACAGAGACTCCTTAGGGGAGATTATACTTCATAACACCGTTTATTCAGACCTCGGTGAGGCGTGTTACGCTGTAGGACAGTTATCATCAGGGACTCCTGATTGAGGCAGCGCTTTAAGACAAGTCCATCTAGACCTCAGTGTAGGCTAGCTACAATACAAGTTGTACCACGAATACTGTAGGCCAGTTGCGCTACATATTACAAGTTACGATAGATCAATGGTTGAGGCTTAAAGAAATCAGAAGATTATACAACGAACAGTTTGTAAGACAAGTATAAAGAAATACGTGAAGCGAGAACGATCATTAAGGAACTTGGAGTTCCGAAGGAACATTGGTTCAAAACCATTAACCGGAGTCTTAGGGACCCGAAATACAGATAACAGTGCGTCAAATAAAGACAGTTATAAAGCATCGAATCCTAGAAAGGAATAGTAGAAACAAGTATTGATTGCGAAGTGCAAACCGAATGAGTAGGAACCTAGGAGACTGCGGGTTCGAGACTGATGATATAAAGCGTCAGGAATACGAGCTAGACAAGTTAAGGTTCTCGAATTGGAGACCAAACTAGGAAATAGATAAGTTACGCGAAGTAATAGTGAGAGAACGAGTGAAGTACGAGGAACATTTATAACCAGGAGCGAGTGAGCAGGGACGTGGAGTTCGAGACTTTCCCGGAGAGCAGAAAACCAGGAGTTTTCAAGGAACGAGGAAGGAGCAAATTTGCACGTTCAAAGCAGAGACGTAGGGTATTGTCAGGGACTATCCAGCACGGTATACAATTGCCGATGCGCTGAGATATGGTCGTGTATTGAGAAGAGAAAATGCTATAGTGTTAAAAGTGTTATAATATGTTTTTATGTTTCAGTGTAATAATGTGTAAGTGTAATATAAAAATGTTAAGGGAAAGTGTTGCGATGAAATGCTAGAAGTGTATTTATGATGGGTGAACCTGTCAAAAGATTTGGTCATCCGCCTGATGGAGGAAAATATCCGCCTGATGCAGGAAAATGGGGTGAGTAGTGATATTTCATTATCGCATGCCATGTTGCGCATTGACTAAATTAAAGAATGATGAAGTTAATGAATGATCAAGTAAATGAAAGTATTGCCTTAATGTAAAGTAATGTGTAACTGTTAAAGCCAGTGAAAACCCGTAATAATGAAAGGATCATAATAAGTGAATCTTAGAGAAGGAAATCGCTAATAGTATCGGACTCATGGCAGGTCAACATGTCCTAATAATAATAAAAATTGAGTGTATTACTCCAGATGAAAATATTAACTGTATGATAATAATGATAAATGAATCATGATGATAATTGAGTCATCATACTCCAGAATAATAATAAAAATAATAATTGAATTGAAATGCTCCAGAGTGATAATAATAATAATAATTGAGTGTTATACTCAAAAATAGTAAACGAATAATGCGTTGTGATTAATGAATAATAATTGAATAATGGACTAATAATTTGAGCAGTAATCGAACAAAGGACCAGTAATTATTGAAGTATTGAAGGAATAGTGTTTGTCGTGAATAATAATAAATGAAGTATTGATTGAAGTAAAGTAATTGAATATTGAAGTATAGGCCGTGTTGCCGTGTGTTAAGGAAGGTAAATACCGATCGGAATATAATTGAAGTTATTGCAGTTGTTGAAGTTACGATAGTAATTGAAGTTATTGAAGTTGATAGTTATTGACGTTGAAGTTATTGAAGGCAAGTTATGATAGAATAGAAGTAAATAGGAATGAGTATCCAAGTGCAGTTGTTGTGCCGATTAATCGGCAAAGTAAACTCAAGCTAAAGAGTAATTAAATGTATGCGCGGTTAATTCTTACTCATTCTTCGAGAGATAATCTACGAAGTCGGTCATCGTGGTGTTGTGAAATGTATTGTTGTGTTGTATAATAGCCGAAGCGGGCGAAGTACGCTATATATTGTTGTGTTGTATTGTTGCTGAAGGCCGGGCTAGGTAAGGGACCTCCCCGAGTCATTCAAGCCATTGTTGCTAAATATGCATGATAAAACTGGATGTAGGCCTATGTATTAATGGGCGACGAGCATGGCGTCTCAGGTCGTGCCAAATTCTTCGTTGTATTCCCAGCAGTACCCAATTATTATAGCCGGAGCAGGCGAGATATGCTAAATATATAAATGTGTGTATGAGCAGGTGCTCTTAAATACCGACAAATCAAATAAAATCTCCGAACAAATGTAGGATGGATTAACGTGCAAAGTAAAGTTATATTTAAATGAGAAGTGAAATAATTAAAGTGGTAGGAATAGTGTGATGATGATCTTGGATAATCATGGTCACGCGAAACGAAATTGTGGTTAAAGGTATGGAGCGCCTTCAAAGTAGCAGACAGTGTTTTGGTAATAAATTTTGTTTAAACGAGCCGGCTAAGGATGGGTGCGCAGCCTTGCCCAAGGTCGTGGCTAAGAGGGAGAACGAGGGTTCTTTGTGACGGTAGGCAGACCTCAGTGTGAGTCTGACCAGTAATTAGTGGAGTATATTGAATTTGTTAATGAAGAGAGCTATAAGGCTCAAAGTTATATTTTTGAATTGCTGATGGCTTAACTAGCGTTCTCAGCTAAAATTAAAGTGGATTACTCCAAATTTGAGAATGATAATCAATGTTTTTATGAAATGAAATATGCGATTCCCTTACTCTTAAGAAATGTTTTGCAGACGGGTAAACTAATTTGTTGAATTGAGTTCAGGTGGAAATTAAGCTCACTGATAAAGAATGGCAAACAATGCGTAACATGACATGGCATGTCATACCTTACTCTATTGGCATGAGAAGATGAAAGGAGTGTGAAGGACGGGATTCGATCCTGACATGTGTGTAATATAAAATAAAGTGTTTTGAATGTATTGTGTTGAATCCTAAGGCTTGTTGGTAGTGAAAGTTGCTGAATATAAAGGTGCTAAGGGAAACAATGAATTAAATTATTAAAGTTGACACCCAAAAGCGGAAACAAATAAGATAAATGTTCACAAGCCTTAGAGAAATGTGTTAACCCGTGCGAAAGGCACGTTCCATAACTTAAAGAATAAATATTCCAAGTTAATGACAATTTATAGGAATTTTCAAGAGTATAATGTAGAACGATTTTGGGTTTTTATGAGTTTATTTGTAATGGATTTTTATTCCATTTGTAATTGTAATGTGAGATTTGATTATTTGATTTTTCTTGAGATTAATAAATGTGTTTTGAGTTAAAATGTTAGTTGTTTGTGTAGTCTTGTTAACCTATAGTGTATCATATACGAATGTGAGGTCATTTCGTGGGCTGAACGTTACAAACCCCGAAGCCATGAGCGAAGCCAGGTGGTGACCAATCATTCTCCGCTTGTAAGCGGTTACAATACATAACATGGCCTAATTTCTTGTGCCATACCATGTGTTCTTCAGTTTGGGTTAGGAGTCTTTCTTCTTGATGTTGAGCGATTAAGTCCACAACAAACAATCCACCTGGAGTTTTCTTTCCTGTAAGCACAACTTTATCATATTTCAAAAACAAAACTTCTTTAATTTTGAATCTTACTTCTCCATTGTTTTCAGTGATGGCATTGACAGAGAGTAAGTTTCTAGTAAGTTGTGGCACATAAGACACATCTTTAAACAACACGTTGTCAGTTTCAATGTCTCTTGACAACACAACGTTCATTGTTTCATCTTTCTTTGCACTGTATATTTTAGCTTCTGATGACTCAGTATTTGATAAAATGTCACGCTTATTTGTCAGATGTGATGTAGAACCACTGTCTACCACAAACATATTTTCATTTATTTTTCACAGAATAGTACTTCACCATACTGTTCAGATTCTGCAAAGAAGGATACTTTGTCTTTCTTCTTTTCATGTTCTTCTTTGAACCAGCAGTTGTCAGACACATGAATAGATTTCTTACAGTAAATGCATTTCTTACCGTCAACCACATTGTTTCTTTTCTTGAAGCATTCTTCTTCATTGTGAGTGTCACGTTTACAGATCTTGCAATATTTCTTCTTTGGACATCTTGTTTTAATATGCCCTTCTCCCCCACATTTATAACACTTCACTTGAGACCCTGTTGATCCCTTGTATTTATTTTGTGCACCAAAAGCAACACTTGTCTCTTGTGACTTACAAGGGAACTGTCCATACGGTCATATCGAAGCCGACAATGAAATTTCGTAGAGTTGATGAAACCATAAATTGGCGATGTACAAAAAATTAGCTGCCATTTCGAACTGTAAGGTATCGAAATCTTGATACAAAATCCGCGTGACAACATAACTACTGGATAACCCTAGCATCTTGCTGGCTCCTGCGGCGCACAGCGGACTGGAGTTGCAGTTGTGCTGGAGAGAGAGAGAACGAACTGGCTACCACGCGCTAAGGACACTTCATTGTTAGGGAACGAATGTGAAACAGAAATGAGTTTCGTTATTCGCATGATAAAAACAGAAATATT
Source organism: Meconema thalassinum (assembly GCA_946902985.2). Lineage (NCBI taxonomy): Eukaryota > Metazoa > Arthropoda > Insecta > Orthoptera > Tettigoniidae > Meconema > Meconema thalassinum. Next base: position 396,728,084 of record OX336394.1, on the reverse strand, counting down.
TTTGGCACCATGCACAACGAATTTGCACTTTGAGGCCACATTGTTCTTCACAGTTTTCCTTACTTATTTGAAGGCAATATTTCGCAGGTACTTCGAACTCGGGAGGTCTCTCAGTTGTGTAATTGGTTGCGAACCACGATTATTTAACCATCTCCGTGAACCGTGGGGAAGAAAATTGAAAATGAATGAAGTATTGCATTTTTAGTACGCTGTTTCTCTGATATAGGCCTACATCAAACTGAGCGTCTTCACAATCCGACACAATGTCTGTTAAACGACGATACAAAGCTTTCCATTGCCGGAAGAAAAACTTATCCAAGGGCTGTATTTTCCCTGTAGTTCCGGAAGGAATCTGAAGAATGTCTATACTGTAGCCGGGAGGATTGTCTTCCAGACGGCTTTTATCACTATAAGTAGTCCAGGAATCTAATAGTAGCAAATACTTCTCTTCCGCAAATGGGAAAAGGGATTCTTTAAACCAATATTTTAATTCCTTTTTCCCCCCTTTTCCTGATTTTGTGGCTGTTACCGGCATGAAACATTTCTTTGGAAACTCTCCGATCGAAAGTTCCAGTTCCCTCTTGTAGTACAATGAATAATTTCGGGAAAAGGGTACCGGCCATACTAATTGTAGGCATAATTGTGTACGAATGGGTGAGTGCATTAACTGATTGAGAAACTGTTTATCGTTTGTTAGTGAGAAACATACAGAGAGTCCTTTTCGCTTTCATTTCGCGCACGAAACCACTCTGATCTGTATTGTATATTGAAGAAGGGGTGTAGTCTAAAAATCGCTCTGTAGCTGCTTCTACAAATTTCTTTGCGACTTGATCTTTTTCGTCTTCTTCTTGCACTTGCGTACGGGATATATATATATGACCACGATGTCGCAGCACCTAAAATAAGCGACAACAACATCATAGTTTCTCCCTCCCCTGTTTCCTTGTCACCATACATTATCACATCACTACCATTGAGGTATCTGAATAACATGTACTGTATTAACCCTTTATTTATTGAAGGAAATGCGCATAAACATGCCTAGTAGTACATACATGAATAGAATTGTCAATTTGTATTACTGTATTCCTTTAAGGATTTCAATCGCTTTTGGCATGCAAGTATATGGTAGGCTACCTGTCACAAAACGCATCACATAGTGTGCAAACACAGTCATCATCAGGGGTGTGATATTGTATCTTCCTGCAAATCTTGTGATGGTAGCCATGGTCAGTTAAGCTTGTTAGCAGGTGTCTTAGTTCTTGATTCGGTTTAGTCCATCCTCTGTCGATCATTGCTTCTGTGCTATAGAACTCAGGCCATATGTCTTCTTGCATTTCCTTCCTCTCTGCCATAACGTGGACCCATTATGGAGTCGATGGAAGGGTCATTTTCAATCTTAGGTCTTCCAGAAGGAAAGATTCTCTGGCTAGAGTATATGCAAGTCGGGAGGGCGCGTATTTTGAAATTCCGAGGGTTGCCTTCAGAAATCTCGCTTTTATTTTCTCTATTGATCTTAAGTCTTTAAGACTTAGCTTATCCCAGATTAACTCCAGTCCATAGGTGAGTAATGTGATTATTTTCGCTTGAAACAGGAATAAAGCAGTTTCTAGTGACAGCGCAGTGACGTTCTTGATGGTGTATATGGCTCTAATTGCTGCTGATGTTCTGTCTTGAATGTGTATTCTGAAGGATCTCGCAGATGTTTGCAGTGTGATTCCTAGGTGCTTGAAGAAATTCACGATTTGTAATAGCTCACCTTTGAAGGTTAATGTGTGCTTTGGCCTGAGTTTCCCTCCTTTATAGGGCAGAACTATTGTTAATATATTTTATTTGTATTTTTTTATTTTATCCTAATTTTAATTTATACATTTTATTTGTGTTATCTTTTTAATGTTTATGTTTATATATGTTTAGGCCTATAATTTAATTTGTGTATAATTTTTATGATCTATTTTTATAATTCTAATTTTGAAAGCTTATTTTTTTAATTGTAAAAGCTTTCTTAATTTTTATTATAATTTTAGTTTTTGCAAGCACATTTATTTTCAATTTTAATTTTTTCATCATATTTAAATGTTTACGTTTGAATTTTAATTGTTTCTGTAATAGGAATTAAATTTCATCAAGCATCTTTTTCACGGAATAATAACGTAATGCATACTCTAGTAGAACACTAGCCGGATTCATGACTGCTCTCTCAAAGGAACAAACAGCATGTAAACTGCCTAGCACAGAGCGCTCAGGGTTCCGCTTCAGCCGGTCACCAGGGCTGTCCACGTCGAGCTATATGCTAGCGCGTGCAATCCTATTAGAAATCTCGTGCCGATTTCAGGACCTTCCGGTTCGAAATGGCAGCTAATTGTTTGTACATCGCTAATTTATGGGTTTCTCATCATCTCTACGAAATGTCATTGTCGGTTTCGATATGACCGTATGGACAGTTCCCTTGTTAGGCCTACTTGCCAACTTGTAGTCTTCTTCAACACAAAGTCTAGCCACAAGATTTTCAATGGATCTATCTGAAGTAGGTGTAGATTCCCATGCACTTGAAAAATAGTGATATTGCTCAGGCAGTGAAAAAAGGATTTTTGCCATAACCATCTCTTCAGATATTTCTTGTTTGAATTGTTGTAGTTTGAAGACAATATTTCTTAGATGGCTGATGTTCATCATCATTCCTTTAGTTTTATCAAACTTAAAACCATGGAAGTCCATGAGCAGCTGTTGTTTTTGTTGACTGGTATCTCTTCTGAATACACCTCTGAGTGCTTCATACATTTCATTGGAAGTAGCACACGTCAAAATAAGACCTTGTCAATTGTTCTCAGAATATAATACTGAGCTTTTAAGTTAGCATCCTTGGCCAACCATGCCTTCCTTCTTTGAGCTGCATCTTGTGGTATTTCCGTGAGAGGTTCTTGTCCATTAACAACATCCCATACTTGCTTGGCTTTAAATAGAATTTGAATTTCAAAATCCCACAGTTGAAATGTGTCAGGGCTGCTGAGATTTTGTATGCTGTGTAGTTCACTGATGTCATTGTCTTAGTCTTTTTTTTTTTTTCAACACACTGCACAGTTCTTGAATATTTATCTTGTTTTACAGTTTACCCGTTTGTATTTGGCGCATCTGGGCCCATAACCTGTTCTGGTTTTGATATTTTAGTAAACTGATTCAGTCTGCTTTCTCTAATTTATAGTATTTTAGGTTTCACTACACTCAATGATTCACACACCATTTTCACTTGTAAGGCAGAGCAGTGTACTACTCTTTTATTTTTCTTGAAAAACAAACAACATTCATAATAAGTACCAACATAACAGAAAAACATTTGGTTATAACCCTTGCCAACCTAACATGTTTTAACACTAACTAACTAGCTTTAACTTATTACCGAGCACAGGTGTGAGAAACGTGATTCCTGCCGAAACCAAACCAAATCAACCCGAAACCAAACCGAATCAGAACCGAACCTAGCCTATGTTTAACGGTCTAAACGAAAGGGGGGGAGCGTGCTCTTTTTCTAGGACAGGTCATTTTTCATTTTGGGCCAAGTGTCTATTTGATATTTAGTGCATATACGAGAAAGTATAACACAATGCATCAAGTTTTCTACTGCTTTATTCTACAGTACACCCAACACATTTACACATTGTAGCAGTTTTGCTAGCCCACAGGTTGAGCGACAAGTGTAGCGGTTATTAATGCCCCATGTTGGTAGCGACAATTGTAACGGTTTGACTGCCCCTAACTGTTGGGAGATAAATGTAACTGTTTACCTTTGCCTAAGCTATGTTGTTTTAATGGGCGCCAAGATCTCAACGCAATGTTGAAATCTAAATTTGTATTTAACAACGTCTAGCTCTGGCAGAACACCTTCAAGACTCTATTCACTCAGATCGTGGTATGATTTGATCATTAACCCAACAAACAATTGTATCAGGAGAAGGAATTGGTCTATATCTAATGCTACCTACTGAAAGCAAAGATTGCATTGTAAAAGAAATGAATTTATTATATAAAACAAGAATAGCAAAATTAATAATAATAATAATAAGTTTAAAATTTAAATTGGAGCGTTGCGATTTTAATATTACCGATAGAAAATTACGTGAAAACGGAGTCGGATAAATTACTGATTTTACTCTTATTCCCAAGCTATGAATTTACTGAATTACTGAATATGAAACAAAGAAAGACGAGAGATTGCGTTGTTATGTGTCATTCGCGCTTACCACTGGAAATTGCCGAAACATTTCCCTCGTACTGGATGTTGAAGTGAGCTTCCCATAGCCTCCTGGATGTCGTCATCTCCGTCGATATTTGATGATATACTTGTAGATTTTGTTACTTTATGGTCCTAACAACGGAGCCATACCCTCGTACAACCACACTGGTTAAGTTTTAAACAGATAGTTCTCCACTCCACGGAACATCGGAGCGACACACACTTGCAACCGAACTAGTCAAGTCTTTCACAGATTGTCCCCCACTCCACGGAACATCGGAGCGACTCCCGCGTGCAAACATACTCGGCAAGTTCTACACAGATTGTCCTCGTTCCACGGCGCGTCGAACGATATATGCACCTGTCGGCTCCCCCACTCTTTAGCCGACTTCTAGCTTACGTGGTCTCCACTGATTGGCTGCTCCCCACTACTTCCCCTTCTCAGGCTCATTACACACGGCGCGCGAATGATGAAGACGATTTCCGTTCCAACCATCCGCCTTTTCTTGACGCTGCAACCCAAGCTTGCGTAATACTTCTTGACAAGAGTCAGCATGTATCTGAATTTCCAGTGAGTCATGTCTCTCATATTATCCTGACGAAACTCCGTAAAATTCCGTAATCACATAATTTTCTATGATATTGTCGTTCGTAATAATTTGCTTGATAGTGTTTTCTAAGACATAGAAAACCTATCTGTATGCTTATAATTTGTATAAAATGCTCCGAAAATATCTTAATAATAATTATAATAAATTAATAATAATAACAAATTAACATGAAAATTTCTCTTGGTTGAACAATTTGCCGCGTAAATAAATATAGAATGGCTTCCTACTGACTTATGCCAGTGGCATAAAAAAAACTCGAAAAACACGTTACATATTCGCCTCGGATCATCGGATGATTTACCGTGACGACGGTCCATTATCCGATTATCCCAGACACGTTAATAAACCCCATCCAAAATACATATTACATAAATGAAATCACCCTAAATTACAGATATATACACTCATAATTTTTCTTCACGCACTTTGCGTCAAAGTTTGTTGTCACTATGGATTGCACTTTGCAACCAGTCCAATGTTTTACATATAGAATAGTGTTCCACGGAGATTTCCGCCTCTCAAATTTCTCTATGATGGAGAAATAGACATAATTAATGTGTGAGCACAATGTATTTATGATGTCATATCACATGCATTGAAGATGTTCTGATATATGTATATCTCCCTAGAACTTCCTAATTTCACTGGAGGTTCCTTCCTTATTGTGAAATTAATCCCATTTATCACTGAGCACACGATCACACTATTGTGGCAGCGCCTCGTGACCATAATACTTGATCTCTCTTTATAAAAGATGAAATTAATATTGACTTCTGAAAAAAAAAACAGTAAATGCGCATTACATATAACACCAAATATTTCTGTGCCGTAATCGCCCTGTCTTGTTAAGTTCCCGTAGACCATATTCTAGTTAATACTAGTTCTCAACACAGACCAGTTCTCCTCCCACAAATAATACCTTTGTACAAATTACCTTAAATTACACACTTACAAATCTTACATGGCGAGGCCGTAAACAGAAATCACGTGTGCTGTTATGTATGAGTTTCATGAAGGACTGTCTCGCCTTCTGATGGCCCATCCTTTGCCTCGTGGACGCCTTAAGCAAAAATACCCTGTCCAAGCGCTCACCCATCTCTTGGAGGCAAATGGGAATTCACCAGCGCTACCAAATTCTGGCCTTGGTGTATCGAGACATTTTAGTGCTCAAGAGCATCCGACAATCCCGTCATATTTCCCTGTACCTTAAAAACTCTCATTTACTTACATACTACCCCCCTGTGTGACTTCTGATACGCCTGCCTGGAAGACCATCTCCTCCCACGCACCAAATACCACACTTACTCATTTGATAGGCTGGCTCGCCAGCTAAACACACTCGCTTTATGACACATCTTTTTACGTAGACTATGTATATTATACGTCCCGTATAATCTGTTTCCCTCACTATTCTCCAGCACATATGCTGTTTTGCCAATACGTTTGGAAACTATAAATGTTACTCCGTCACCTGCTTCCAACCTTGCCAGTGGCTCCCTTAAATGAACGTCATCACGTTGCTCTACCTACCTATTTCTCAGTATCTGTAACGATGCCCTGTTGCTACTGTCCACACATGCTAACCCTACTTTCCTCTGGTGTCTCACCTCTACTCGACACTCAATGACCTAAAAATGTCACTTCTGACTGACAGAATGACGACTTAGACAGCTTCAAAGTGAACCCTGCCTGATCTAACTTCTGAAAAACGATATTTAAATGACGCAAATGCTCCTCAAAACTGCGTGAACTAATTACCATATCATCAATGTAAATGGTTACAAACTCGCCTGTGTCATCCCCTAATGCGATGTTTAAAGCCCTAATTAAAGCTGCTGAACTACTCTTTAACCCATAAGGTGTTCTACAAAATTGATAAAGGTTATATTTATGACTAAAAGCTGTAAATGGTCTATCTTCGTACATAAGTGGCACTTGCCAAATACTGGAACTCAAATCTACACAAGTGAAATACTTCTTCCCCTCAAATGTTTGCATTAATTCTTCTATTGACATAGATTTCAGCTGATCTGAACTAATTCTACTGTTAACCAAACGAGCGTCTAAACAAATACGAACCGTGCCGTCGGTCTTGGGTACCGTGATCAAAGAATTAACATATGGACTGTTAGAGTGCTCAATAATCCCATCTTCAAGCATCTGATTAATTTGTGCCTCAACTGCACTCTGATAAGCGAAAGGTACAGGATATCTATGTCCTGTGAATACTGACCTATCAATAACGTTCAATGAATGTGTATAGCAATTGGCCATACCAATGAGATCCTCAAAAACTCTCCTATTACACCATAACACATCATAGAGCCGAACACATTGTTCCACCTCTATATTACCCTGAAATGCAGCATCACGTAACGAGTCCTCTAGACTTCCGTTCGTAATCACACTGCCCACTAAACATAGAGAACCCCGCTCTACGGCTGGCGATATCTCATTTAAAGTACAAATCACACCTACAATACCACTCCTCTGAATATGACAAGAGTCAGCATGTATCTGAATTTCCAGTGAGTCATGTCTCTCATATTATCCTAACTGACGAAACTCCGTAAAATTCCGTAATCACATAATTTTCTATGATATTGTCGTTCGTAATAATTTGCTTGATAGTGTTTTCTAAGACATAGAAAACCTATCTGTATGCTTATAATTTTTATAAAATGCTCCGAAAATATCTTAATAATAATTATAATAAATTAATAATAATAATAAATTAACATGAAAAATTCTCTTGGTTGAACAATTTGCCGCGTAAATAAATATAGAATGGCTTCCTACTGACTTATGCCAGTGGCATAAAAACCCCTCGAAAAACACGTTACAACATATGGCGCTCCCTCACGGACATCGCGCTAGGCTTTGTACAGTGCTAGTACTACGTGAGTTAAAAATTGTTTAGTTACAACTACCATAACCAAAAACACTTTTAACACTCCTCCTTAACTTAACAATTTTATAAACATTTTTTCTAAACGAAATAACTTTACATTCCTTTTTTACTTTAAACCAACTCCATTTTACCCACTAAGGTGGTGTCTTAACACCTCCCAATGGTTTGGTAAATACATCTGCAATGTTATCTGCCGACTTTACATACCTGAACACAACTTCTTTTCTCTTAACGAGCTGTTCAACAAAGCAATATCTTATGTCTATATGTTTAGAATTTTCCGAATCAAGGCCATTTTCTGCAAACATTATGGCACTTTGGTTATCGCTATAAATTACAGTAGGTCCTTCTACAAGTTCAAACAAGTTTAGTTCCTTTAGAAACATTCTCAACCATAGTACTTCTTTCGCTACCTCACACATACCATAATATTCTGCTTCGGCAGTAGACAAAGCTGTCACAGTTTTTTTTTTGTAAACCAAGATACTGGTCCACCTGCCAGTTTAACAACATAGCCAGATCTAGACAATCTCTCTCCTTCCACCTTATTGTAGTCAGCATCGCAATATACCTCAATCTTAGGTTCAATATTTTGGTAGATGATTTTTAGATCTTTGGTACCCTTCAGATATCTTACTATATGAGTAACATCATTCCATTTTCTAATTTTTGGGTCTTTATTGAATTGACTTACTACACTCAGTGCTTAACTAATGTCAGGTCTGGTACATGTAGACATGTACACGAGTCTCAGGATGTCACAATCTCTTACACTCCCACAACTTTATTCGACAAGATTGATATATAGCTAGGAATCTAAGTGGTGGATAGCTGAATACTGGTTAGATTTGTTGGTTCCCCAACCCCCACCTGATTTACAAAATACACAAACAGCAACAGACACCACAGTGACATAGGTAACAAGACAGATTCCACAAACATCATGTACATGGGTTTTAATGGTCACGATATCGTATAAGCTCCTGAAGTCCGACCCTGTGGCTAATTGGCTAGCATGCTAGACTTTGGCCGTAAGGGACCTGGGTTTCACTCTTAGGGATTTTAATCTGTTATGGGAATAGGAAACATACAGTAGTTATGGAAAGAAGGGTCGAGGCTAAGAACTGAAGAGTAAGTCAAGGTTCGAATAAGCTAAACAGATTATCTTAGACACCTAGCGACCCTCAAGCATCTGCAATGTGCGATCATCACATTGAATGAGGAATAGTAGGGGGTTGAACAAATAGAAGTGAGGTGTAGAGTTACAGAAAGCAAGTGTAAAAACATGATTCTAGCGGAGACAAGCTAAATCTTGTCATGAGGCAGCATATGACGTCATAACAGGAAGCGAGGTGTAAAGTTACAGAAAGCATGTGCAGAGACAAGCTGAACTTTGTTGCTAGATGCACCGCAGTCGGAACCTAAGAGCGTTAGTTAAATATAACCTATAATTTAGCTTCACACAAGTGTAATTAGTGGAAGGTTCTTTATCATGCCATAAATCTATGACATGGGACCGCCGGCTTTACTGATAAAAAAAACCAACAACTCCGGCCGGGTTTGAACCCGCAATCTTGGGCATAGAAGCTCTGCATGCTTTTGTAGTCAGAAGGAGGAGTTTATGCTACACTTTCAGTTAATGAACTTGCATTACTACGGCAAAGTCCTGAAGGAAAATTAACTTAGCATGCAATATCTCTTTAGTTAGATCTCTCATCCCACTGTTTGTCAATATTTAAAATACGATACTGCTATTCCTTTTATTTGTGGCTTGTCGGTTTCCGCTATCGACTAGATACAAAATAATTAATTAATAAACTGCATACAAATCACCAATATAGCAAAGTTTCACTAGGCACAGTAAGCAAACAAAAATATAAATTTTACTAATAAACTCTGCTAAAGTCACTGAACAACATAAACAAAGCCACATGGTCTCCTCATGTATTCGATAAATAATCATCAATATATATTTATTGGCGTATAGTTAACAAGTTTTGAGAACTCGATCAATACGAATATGACAAATACTATGCAAATATGGCAAATGTCTTTGATCCTCATGTATCCAGTCATTCATTACCTTACTACCAAAAACACAATACTTGTGTTTGATGTTAAATATGTGCATGATTATAGTTGTTGTTAGAGTCTTCAGTCTTTTGACTGTCCTGAACTAATCGTTTCATCTCTACATAGCTACCACACCCTCTATCCGGGGCAATCTGTTTAACATATTCTAACCTTGGTCAACCCCTACAATTCTTGTCCTCGATTCTTCCTCCGATAACTAATGTAAGTTTCATATTCCTGAGTTTCTTAGTACCGGTTTGTGTCCTACCAGCCTCATCATCATCTTGCACAGTTTCCAGCCACTGGCCGGGTCTGTTTGGAACACAAGGCTCTCCAACGTCTTCTGTCTTCCCACCATCTCTCAGCCTCCACCCTTGTCGTCTTCTCCTCTCTTCTTCACGCTTTCTTCCACCCCCTTCAGCCACCTGTCTCTCGTTCTTCCTCTCTGTCGCTTTCCTTCCCACTTCGTCTCGTGTATCCTCCTGGGTATCCTCTTCTCCATTCGTTTTACATGTCCATACCATCTAAGTCTAGATTTCTCTATACCATCCTGCAATGGTTCCTCCTTCATTAATTCTCTGGTCCTCCCATTTCTTATTCTGTCCATCTTTGTAGCTCCAATACTGCTTCTCAAGAACCTCATCTCACTGGCCTGTATTTTGCTCTTCTCCCATAAGTCCACACCCTCGTCCACGTCGTGGAAGACGGGCAACGGCACAAAGTAGGGGATTGTCTGTAGGGGCGAAGTACAGTGGGGACTTCGTGTGCCCCGGGACCGTTACGATAGCTGTGAAGGTCCTACAGGAACCCTGAAAAGTGACGGCTAACGGGGCTCTGATGAAGCTACGAAAGGCCCAGCAAGCCAGTAGTGGATAAGACTTTTGCTTTCAAGAAGGGAACAGGCCTCCTACCAGCCTATCGTCTTTTAATTAGCAGTCGCCAGAAACATCCCTTCTCTCTCACTCATCTTAATACCTCTTCATTTGTTTCTCTATCTACTCATCTGATCTGCATCATTTCCTGCAACACCACATTTCAAATGCTTCTATTCTCCCCTTTTCTGCTGCACCAACAGTCCAAGTTTCACTTCCATAGAGCTCCACGCTCCAGACAAAGGCTTTCAAAAATGACTTTCTAATACCAAAATGTATATTTGTTGGAATCTCCAAACTTGCTCCCATTGTAGTCTTGGTGGACAATTTAACATGTGCGGCTTTGCAGCAGGGTGAAAGTTCAGAATCCAAGCTGCTTTGTATGAATTCATAACCATTTGCACCAAATGAGTATCTCATAAGTAGGGCCCGGATTCTTAGGTTTTTACCTATTCTTTCCCTGGCTATGTAATTCACAAATTTCAACATATATAGTTCGTTTCACACTTCCTACACGAGAATATGTGAATTTCATTTCACCTAAAAAAAACTAAATGAGTGGTTGACACCTAAAATAACCTAAATAGCCTTTTTGCCTTTTTCAAATAAAGAATGTTATTTCCCCATTGAAAAGCATCGTAAAATTATTTCTACCGCAAATACAAGCAGTAGGACGGAGATAGTTCAGGTTACTACCGTTAAATACAGGACGAGTAAGATAATTGTTGTTTTAAGGGGCCTAAGATCTAGGTTATCGGCCCCTAATGGTTTGGGTGATAGTGAAACATGAGATGAGAATGAAAACTATAATTAATACTAACTACAGACTTACATACTAGAAGAAGAAATGGTAAACAAATAAAGGATAAGGCAAATAAAATACAGTAAGAACTGAAGTGCCCTAAACCCTCCGAGAATGAAGATTGAGGGACTTGGAAGGAAGGAAAGCTATGAAAGGCAGATGGGAAAGGGAAATAGGAGAGGGCCTGCCCCAAAGTCAGTAGAAAAAGGGGAAAAAACGGACCCAGCTCAGGAATCCCTCGGGATCGGCAACTCCCGAACTCACCAGCCATGAGCCCCTGAGGGTGTAGAAATATCCAGGGTGCACCAGAAGTGGTGGGGCTACACACACCCTGCCTCCTTGAGGGCCTTGACCAGAAGTCAGGAGATAACATGAAAAGAAAAAGAAGGCTGACCCCTCGCAGAAGGAGGGAATCAGGAAAGATGAGACAAGAGCCAATTAAGGCGGGAAAGGAAGAGACTCCCTAGGCCTTGGATACCCTAATACCGTCGGTGTCGGAAGAGGACGAGAGTTGACCAAGAGAGGCCGACAGAGGTGTATTCTTTGGAATACACGATAAGACAGAGTTAGCCTTCGCTGCTCTTTGCTTAACTTCTTTCTTCCCTTTTTTTTTCTTCAAACACCAACAGTGATTTCTTACTTGTTCTTTTATTTGAGCACCTTGCTTACTCTCTTTGTAAGTTTGTTGTAGATATAACTTCCATGATTAACCTAGCAGTATCTAGCAGCTAACTGCTGAAGTTCCTCAACATCTCTATGCTCAAGAGGACTTCCTTTCCAATCCAGCCACAAGATGTCGCCGCTATCTTCAGCTAACATCTCCTTGCTCAAGAGGACTTCTACAACATTCCCTTCCACCAGGCTTCGCTATTGACGCCTACTATCAACTCCTTGAAGATTACTATTAGTTTTATTTCTAAAGTTGGTAATTTTTATGTATGTTCCTTTGTCTGTTTCCCCCACCCTCCTCCCTCCTTGGTACCTTCGTGCTTCGTCGAGCAGCTCTCACTTCTGGGCCAGTTATCAAACCATACAGTTGGAGCCTACTTCAGGCTTGTCTCCTGTCTACTTGAGACACTTTTAAATCAAGACGCCATGTCTTAATTTTAATGTCAACCGTCATCCAGATCATCATGGTTCTTCAAAATGAGCTAAGTACTACTTCAATGGGTCTCACCAAGTTTTAAATGTTTTAAATTGCTTATAGCATTTCATTTGATTTTATAGACAGCGTGAAATTGATAAATGTGATGCAATATCTGCCTTCAAAAGATCTTCCTGATCTAGTTGTGGCTACTTCAGCTAACTTTTCAAAATGAAAAAGTACTTCTTGTACTGATTATCTGAGATACTATCTCACACCGAGGGATAATTTAAAGTGCCCACTGTCTATAGAATTCAGATTTCCGCCGGGGGACTTGTTTTTCCCAATTCAACCGATATCAACGCTCTAGAACTTTCTACGTCAAGTTATCCTTCAACAAGTGAAATAGCCTGGCATTTCTTTAAATATGCGAACACATTTTCCTCATTGAGAAATTCATGTTGTACAACCTCTAATCAACATAATTTGTCTTCCTTCGTGGGCTTTTCCGTTGCATTCAGCTACAATCTACGGATTTCTAAAGAAATAAACTTTCTCCAACTAAAACTCAACTAGTGATCTCCACAATTACAATAGCTTTTCATTTAATAAACTTTTCGTGTTGCAATAGTGAACTATTCAACGGACTACAGTACATAACAGTGCCCATCCAACAAACATCCGTGTCGCGTTCGACCGAAAGCAATAAACATGGCCAAGACATTTTCCTAAACCTCCTATTTTCCTCCTCTCAAATTCCTTACGAACACATTCTAATTAAGTTATAAAATTTGGATCTACTACCCTATGAGGTGTCACTCTATGGCAGTGCCCTCCCATCTTTGTGCTATTTATCACGTTAATGTCTGCGTAATACGTGTCTAGTACACACCTTAAATTATATTGTTTTTCCTCTTTTATTAGGGAATTCAATTATTTCTACTCACAAGTGAGTTTTCTAGCTTTCCTTTTTCCAGGTTTCACGAAAGGGTAACTGGCACCTTTTTTTTTTTTTTTTTTTCAATACAAGAAGTTATAGAAACTTCTTCTTAATTCTTCCTTTTCTTGTTATAATTTCAAATTTAATATTTGTTCATACTTTAAGATTTCCACATAGGAATTCTCAAAGTACATATATTGTACCTGATTCTTTGTCATAGCTTTAATTATTCATAATCATCGTTATAAACTTTAAAGTTTGCTATTTTTAGCACTATTTTAAAATCTTATGCAGATTTGGCGCTTTCAAGAGGTTACAAACCAAATTTTGTTAGTATATTGCCTAGTGCAAACTTTAAATAATTTAAGAGGTCTGAGACCTCAATGGTTTAAAAATCCAATTGTACATTTATATTGGTTAAATTTATCGCATTCCTATGCATTGTTAAATAAATCAAACTATATCCTTTTGCTTCATCATTTTCTATAAAATAACGATTAGGCAGGATCCTTTTTTACCTGACTCTACCCAAAAGCTCATGCCCGAGTTAAGACAATTGAGCATCAAATTATAAAAGGTTCCACTATTTGTTGCATTTCAACAAAAACTCTCCGCAAAAACTTTTTCAAAGTCGTTATTAGCTTTTTTAGCTAATTCTAACTAGCCAGTAAGGCAAGTATAGCTAGCTCCGCCAGCTTCCTGCTTGTTGAGATTTTCTCTATAACTTATGGTTGGTTTTCCAAATTTAAGTTTTTCTTCTTGTCTAAACTTTTAGTCGGCGCCTTGCTGGGTAAAAGCTTAGCCTTTCTTGAATGCAACCATTGGTGTTCTTACCAAAATTGAAAACCAAAAATTTTCAAAACCAATCAAATTGTTCCTAAAAGCACTATAACTGCTTCATCGCTACCCTTCCTGGAAGCATTTGGTCGCTCCTTGGAAATTCTACAATTCCAAGAACTAAAAACATCACGGCGAATTTAAATTATTTGCGCCTTTCAAAACCGTCGATTAAACCTGACTCCTTTGAAAGGATATACAATAAATCTGTCATTCTTTGTCTTGTCAGACTACCACCCTTCCCCATATTACCCAATTTTAAGCTGGGAAGGGAAAGCACAAACGCTGCTTACTTGTAAATCGCTCAAGCTTCAGCCGCATTTCCCGTTAGCTACGGCTACGTCCATACCCACTTTAGGTGTTTCACGTGCTTTGCAGTGACCCTTGTCACTAACTCATTCAAATTTATTTGTTTGCTTAGTGTTGGACTCGTCCTATTTACCCACACTTGTTCTTCATTCCGAAACCCACTTCCCTTTCCTTTTGTCTTCATCTTCCCTTGGCGATAAGGTTAATTCCTAGCAAAAACCTACCCAGACAGGAAATAAGACGGCGAGGAGCTCGGCACAAGTAAGTGACAATGTAAACTTTTGTGAAATAAGTTCATAAATAAATTTCACAGAAATAAGAAAAACCTAAAATACGGTAGGCCTAACCTATTTTTAGAATACAAGAAACCTAAAGTGAAGGTTTATGCCACCTAAAAATCCGGGCCCTACTCACAAGAGAAAACAAAGATGTTTATAGTGTTGGAAGCCTCAGTGTTGCCGTGGGAAACCAAATTTATGCTTTTCAGTCGGTCAACATGAGTGTGCCCTATTGTTGTTGTTGTTGTTGTTGTTGTTTCCTATGGCTAGCCCTGATTCCAATCCATCCGCTTTCTTGCGTTCCAATAGAGTTGTGTGAGGTTTCCTGAAGTTCTAGCAGTCACATCAAGTTTGTTGCAATGTAGCAGGCGCCCCTTATCCATTTTACTTCCAGGTTCGTGACAAAGTGTGCATTCTTCAGATCTCAGGATATTGATTCGTTTCAGATGAGCTGCAAGGCAGTCATGGCCAGTGTTAAGTCTGAAGAAGGCTACAGCTTCTCTTCTTGGTGTTAATTTATATTGATCCCATTTAGCATCAATGTCCTTCCATAATTTGGTTTCTGCTATTTTCTTTGTCATTTCTTCATACCTGTTTTTGATAGTATTTTTCAAGATCCTTTTTGCTGACATAAAATCAGTCTGACTGACAGGTTGTTGTAGTGTGCCCTATTGTAACGGACATCATCGTTTTGACCGAGTGAAAAGCATATATTTCTTTAACAAAGAAATTTTAAGGGATGTATTTCTTACCTCCATTACTCTCCTCACTTATTCGATAAATTGTAGTTAAGTCTTCGATGTCTGAAATAGATAGAACCCAGAGTTAGTGGCTCCAAGTGACTGAAACCTCACCAGACAAACAATTTCACATTTCAAACATAAAATATCCTGCATAATTTCAAACAGTTCAGCTGATCACAATAATATCTCAACAGCCAAGTGATTATTACCTAAAGCATACAATACAGTAGCTATTTTTAATTCATCAAGCAGTAATAATGAAACCAACTTGTATACAATATTCACTTGTTATACGAACCTGCAACCTAGGGCCCAGCAAGCGAGAACGTTACCGCTGAGCCACGCAGCCAGTCCTATTTAGAAAGGGTATTAAGTATGAAAGGATTCCAAGGAAGATTGCCAAAGAAACCTGGTGCGAAGTTGTCCGAGGACAGAAAGAAGCAGCATAGTGAACGGATGAAGGAGTACTGGAGGGAACGGAAGAGAAAACAACAAAGTGTGAAGAATTGAAATTGGCACGTGGTCCCTAGCAGGCCTCATCGGAAAGAAGAAGAAGAAGAAGAAGAAGAAGAAGAATAACCGATCTTTATATAATAAATAGGCTGACACACTTACGGTTCGCAGACGATATTGCACTGCTAGCAAAATCGGCAACAGACTTGGAACAAATCCTAGCGGACCTGGACACTGTCAGTAAAAAAGTAGGTCTATCTATGAACCCCCTAAAAACAAAACTGATGACCAACTCACCGGAAGTACAAATCCTCATCAATGGCAAACCACTAGCGTACACACATCAATACGTCTACCTTGGACAAAACCTGTCATTTGATTGCTCCCAGGAGAAGGAAATCAAGAGATGAGTTGGACAAGCATGGAAGAAGTTCTGGTCCTTAAAATTTATATTGATGGACAAATCCCAGAAAATAAGTCCAAGTCAGAAGTGCTAGAAAAGTGTGTAATGCCGGTACTGCTATACGGCTGTCAAACCTGGGCGTTAACAGAGAAGCAAAGGCAAACAATCCGGGTATGTCAACGCAAAATGGAACGGAAGATCCTTCAAGTTTCCTTGAGGGACAGATTACGAAACGAGGAGATAAGAAGAAGAACTGCCATGAAAGATGCCGTGACAACAGCTGACAGGCTAAAATGAAAGTGGGGAGGCCACGTGGCCAGAATGAAAGACGATCGATGGACGCACAAACTAACGGTATGGGACCCCAGGACAGGAAGAAGGAACGTGGGTAGACAGAGGACCCGCTGGGATGACTCAATCGTAAGGAAGACAGGCAAACACTGGACGAGGATAGCACGGGAGAGACAAGAATGGAGACGTATGGAACTATAAGAAGGGAAGAGAAGGAGAGCTTCAACAATGAAAGATCCTGGTAGACAGCATACCTATGACATGAAAGATACACTTCTGCAACCTGTAACAAGCCAAACAACGAAAGTAAAGCGAAGTGAAATGTAGTGTTTGTGAAGTGAACAACAGTGAAGTGTAGCAAGTGGAGTAAAAACGTGAACACAACTCCTTAGGACTTGCTCGCCTAACAAGTTTAAACCAGAGCACGTCCCTGTTCGCAGGAGGCCTTTGCCCTTATGGGATTATCTAGGCTATATTTATTTATTTATTTATTTATTTATATAATAAATTGTAATGTGGGCCCTAGGAATCAACCTGGGGAGGTCTATAAATATGTAGATCTGGACAAAGGGAGTGTGATGTGATGATACTAACCAACAAAATCAGTAATACAAGAATTCAGCAGAAGAGAATCCTCATAACCTCTCCACTCCAACTCCAAACACTGACCTGCACGTGGTGTCCCCTGCTAAGCTGAGCAACCCAGTGGAAGGTTGGGTAATCAATCCCAGCGGGAAACTGGGTCAGTGAACAGACTAGTGTTGGGGGGGACTGAGAATTATTTTCTCAGTTCTTTCACCTTTCTGAATAACATTCAGGATTGTAATTCGAGGATTTATCCTCAAGGTGAAACCTTAGATAGTCGACCATGAAAAGTCATTTGAAGAATAATTCCGCCGTCTGTAATGATAGATTACAGAAAAGACAGCATTCGGATACAGTGGGCTGTCATGCGGAAGATAATGACGAATCGGAGCGTCTGAAAACTCATCAAGTAGCAAACAAACAAATACTACGGAAAATCAAACCTAAACAAGTCTCATTCTTTTCTACACATAATGTTAACTCTCTGGTTCAAACTGGAAAATTGAAGATCATCACGGATATCATGAGAAGTCATAAAATTCTAATTATGGCCCTTCAGGAAATTAGAAATAGTGATCAAGGCCATCTGGAATCACAAGGATATAGACTATATAAAGGAATTCCAGGAAAACGAGTTATGAAAAATTGTCCACAATTTGGTAACGGATTCTTAATAGATCTCAGAATCATTGACTCGATAACAGAATTTAAATCTCAATCCTCCAGACTTACGACCCTAACTTTGAAATCGGCAAATAAAAAATATACAATTATTAATGCACATGCTCCTACTAATCAAAAAAACACCACCATTAAGGACAGAGAAGAAGTACAAAAATTCTGGGATCTTTTGGATCAAACTTTAATAAACATCCCTTCATCAAACATCAAAATTCTCCTTGGTGATTTCAATGCGCAACTTGGACAAGAAAGATGATATAGAGATATAATTGGAAAATGGACAGCACATAAACGAACCAATAAAAATGGTCAAAGATTAGTCGAAATTTGTAGAAACCACAAATTAATCTCTAAATCAACATGTTTTAAAAGACAGCCCCATAAATTGAAAACTTGGAAACATCCTGACTTCAGAAGGGGTGAATGGCAGTTGGATCATGTCTGCATGGATAAATTTCACCATCGCGAAATTCACAATGTCAAGGTTCTGTAACGTGTTTTTCGAGGGGTTTTTATGCAACTGGCATAAGTCAGTAGGAAGCCATTCTATATTTATTTACGCAGCAAATTGTTCAGCCAAGTGAATTTTTCATGTTAATTTATTATTATTATTAATTTATTATAATTATTATTTAGGTATTTTCGGAGCATTTTATAAAAATTATTAGCATTCAGATAGGTTTTCTATGTCTTAGAAAACGCTATCAAGCAAATTATTACGAACGACAATATCATAGAAAATTATGTGATTGCGGAATTTTACGGAGTTTTCGTCAGTTAGGATATTTTGAGAGACATGAGTCACGGGGAATTCAAATACAAGCTGATTCCTGTCGAGAAGTATTACGCAAGCGGAGTTGCAGCGTCAAGAAAAGGCGAATAGTTGGAACGGAACCCTCCCGCCGAGTGTAATGAGCCAGAGGAGGGGAGTATAGCGCGTGGGGTGCAGCCAATCAGTGGAGACCACGCAAGCTAGGAAGTCAGTACCATGGTGGGGGAGCCAACGTGTGCATATATCGTTCGGCGCGGCGTGGAACGAGGACTATCTGTGTAGAACTTGCCGAGTATGGTTCACGCGGGAGTCGCTCCGATGTTCCGTGGAGTGGAGGACTAACTTTTGTAAAACCTAACCAGTGTGGTTGTACGAGTGTTTGGGTCCGATGTACGGACCATAGAATTATCTAATCTACCAGAATATCATCAAATAACGAAGAAGATGGCGACGTCCAGGAGACTGTGGGAAGCACACAGCATCATCCAGTACGAGGGAAATGCTTTAGCAATTTCCAGTGGTAAGCGCAAATGACGCAGAAATACGCAATCTCTCATTTTCTTTGTTTTATATTTCATATTTCAGTACCTTCATAGCTTGGGAATAAGAGTAAAATCAATAATTTATCACACTCCGTTTTCACGTAATTTTCTATCGGTAATATTAAAATCGCAACGCACCAATTTAAATTTTATACTTATTATTATTATTAATTTTGCTATACTTGTTTTATATAATAAATTCATTTCTTTTACAATGCAATCTTTGCTTTCAGTAGGTAGCATTAGATATAGACCAATTCCTTCTCCTGATACAATTGTTTTTTTGGGTTAATGATCAAATCATACCACGATCTGAGTGAATAGATTCTTGAAGGTGTTCTACCAGAGCTAGACGTTGTTAGATACAAATTTAGATTTCAGCATTGCATTGAGGTCTTGGCGCCCATTAAAACAACATAGCTTAGGCAAAGGTAAACAGTTACATTTATCACCCAACAGTTAGGGGCAGCCAAACTGTTACACTTGTTGCTACCAACATGGGGCACTAATTGACGTTACAATTGTCGCTCAACGTGTGGGCGAGTCAAACCATTACACTTGTCGCTCAACGTGTGGGCTAGCAAAACTGCTACATTTGTCGCCGACAACTTGGGGCTGAAAACCTAATAGCATTTGTGGAAGGAGAAGGGTATATATTTCTGTGCCTGTATTTTGGGGGTTATTTGTCTGTATCAGTGTATATCATTATGGGGGATGAGAAAGAAAGACAGATGAGGTTACCTAGTGGTCATCAACTGGAGAGTGATGATACGAGCAGTATGTCGAGTGAGGGTAATACCGGGGTAGCAGAGGTAAATCCCGATACTGAAACAGGGAGTGTAGGCGGCCAACCAGAATTAAAAACTTTACTTCTCGAGTTCATGTATCAGAACAAAGTTAGTAGTGATGCCTTAAGTGCAAAATTAGAACAGAATAATGCAAAATTAGAACAAAACAGTAGGGAAAATAAAGAAAGTACAGAAGCCTTAAATGCAAAATTAGAACAGAATAATGCAAAATTAGAACAGAATAATGCAAAATTAGAACAAAACAGTAGCGAAAATAAAGAAAGTACAGAAGCTTTAAATGCAAAATTAGAACAGAATAATGCAAAATTAGAACAGAATAATGCAAAATTAGAACAAAACAGTAGGAAAAATAAAGAAAGTACAGAAGCTTTAAATAAAAAATTAGAACAGAATAATGCAAAATTAGATAATAACAACAAGGAAATTAGTGTGAAAATGGAGCAGATTAGAGGAGAAATCAGAGGAGTAATGGAAGAGAAGGTTAAAGAGATCATTGCAGATGTAGACAAGAAATTAGGAAAAGTACAGGAGGAGTTAGAAATTAGAATCAGTACACAGGCTGAAAATTTAAAAAAACTAGTGCAACTGGAAACACAGCAGGTCAAAAAGCAATTGGGGGGAGAAATTGACAAAATTCAGGTAGCAACTAAAGAGGTTAAGGAACAGCTGGGGGGTAGAATTGAGAAAGTCCACTCGCAAATAGTTGCAGAAGTAAATGATTTAAGAGAGAGTAATAGAGAGAGCATTAGCAAGATTGAGGAGAAACAAACAAAGCTATATGATAAAGTAGAAGAATCAGAAGGAAACATTAAATTAACAGTAAACAGTATTGAGAGGAAGGCTGAGGAGAAAATAGCAGAATTAGAATTAAAATTAAAAGCTAGGATCAGGCAAGAAAATAGTCAGAATAGGCCAGTTTTTGTGAATAGCACACACAGGGAGGTAGAACTGGGTAAGTTCAGCAATCGACAGGGGTGCCCAATGGAGTTCATGAACACTATAGAAAATAAATTCGGGGAGAGGTTGGAAAATGGTAGTATTGAGTGGTGCCAGGTAGTTGAAATTTTAGAACAAGTGTTTGTGGGGGAAACGAGGAATTGGTTTGCTGTCTACAGAGACAAGTTTACTGATATTAATGATTTTAAAATGAAATTCTGTGAAAAGTTCTGGAATGAGGTTATTCAGTCGCAGCATCGTGAGGGAGTAGTGTGTGGTAAATATAACCCTAAAGGAAGCTCCACCATGACCGAATACTTTTTAGGGCAGGTATTAGTGTGTAAATATCTGGATGGCTTGAAGGAGGAAAGTGATGTGGTAAGGTTGCTACTTAGGCACTTTCCCTATAGGATCAAGGAGGCTGCTTGTATCCAGAATGTAAAGACTATATCACAAGTAGAAAATTTGTTAAGCACATTTGATGCACTAGGGAGAGGGGGTTATGAGGACAATTTCAATCGGAACCAGGGTAATAATAATAACAGACCTAATGAAGCCAGGCATCAAGAAGTTCAAGGGAACGGTGGCGAAGGAGCCAACGCTCAAAATAGAAATAATAATAATCAGCTAAATCAGAACAGAGGAAATGGCTATGGTAATCAGTATCAAGGGAGGAACAATGATTTCAGGGGAAATCTAGGGAGGAACAATGATTACAGGGGAAATCAAGGGAGAAACAATGATTTCAGGGGAAATCAAGGGAGAAATTATAATGACAATAATTACAACCAGAATAGGGGTCAAGGAAGAGGACAGCCTAGTGGTAGTAATATACAGCCAAACAATGACAACACAGCCCAGAACAACCAGACCAGTTCAGTAGTTAGTAGTACTACGGCCAGCTGTAGGGGTTCTTTAAACTCGAACCAGGCTGCGAAGTAAGGTCAGAATCTCAGTCTGTAGCATGCCCTGTCCATACAATTATACAGGAACCCTATGACCTAAATGTAAGAAACGAATTATTACATGAACTAAATGATGAAGGTATTATTCAGGAAGTGGTTAGTAAGAGCCCCATAGTTAAATTTAACGTGTCCGAGGCGTACACAGATGTTTTAATTGATAGTGGTTGTATGAAGAGTTGCATAAGTAGTGCATTTTATGATAAAATGAAAGGAACTGGAGTAAATTTTGAGGAGATGCCAATTAAAAGCACTTTTGTTATCACAGCTGTTGGGAAGAGGTCTAAAGTAATTTCTAAGCAAGTTTTAGTAGACATTAAAATTAATAATCATGTAGAGAAGCAGATTTGCCTTGTAATTCCAAATTCAGTATTCAGTGTTATCTTGGGTTCAGAGTGGCTAAGTAGAGTGTCTGGTAACTTATGTTATGATGTAGGGAGTTTGAAATTTAAATGGGGAGATTCTGAAGTAGAAGTAGCGTTCAATGACCAAATTCAGAGAAGTAGTATTGTAGGTGTGATTTGTACTTTAAATGAGATATCGCCAGCCGTAGAGCGGGGTTCTCCATGTTTAGTGGGCAGTGTGATTACGAACGGAAGTCTAGAGGACTCGTTACGTGATGCTGCATTTCAGGGAGATATAGAGGTGGAACAATGTGTTCGGCTCTATGATGTGTTATGGTGTAATAGGAGAGTGTTTGAGGATCGCATTGGTATGGCCAATTGCTATACCCATTCATTGAACGTTATTGTTAGGTCAGTATTCACAGGACATAGATATCCTGTACCTTTCGCTTATCAGAGTGCAGTTGAGGCACAAATTAACCAGATGCTTGAAGATGGGATTATTGAGCACTCTAACAGTCCATATGTTAATTCTTTGATCACGGTACCCAAGACCGACGGCACTGTTCGTATTTGTTTAGACGCTCGTTTGGTTAACAGTAGAATTAGTTCAGATCAGCTGAAATCTATGTCAATAGAGGAATTAATGCAAATATTTGAGGGGAAGAAGTATTTCACTTGTGTAGATTTGAGTTCCAGTTTTTGGCAAGTGCCACTTATGTACGAAGATAGACCATTTACAGCTTTTAGTCATAAATATAACCTTTATCAATTTTGTAGAACACCTTATGGGTTAAAGAGTAGTTCAGCAGCTTTAATTAGGGCTTTAAACATCGCATTAGGGGATGACACAGGAGAGTTTGTAACCTTTTACATAGATGATATGGTAATTAGTTCACGCAGTTTTGAGGAGCATCTACGTCATTTAAATATAGTTTTTCAGAAGTTAGATCAGGCAGGGTTCACTTTGAAGCTGTCTAAGTCGTCATTCTGTCAGTCAGAAGTGACATTTTTAGGTCATAGAGTGTCGAGTAGAGGTGTAACACCAGAAGAAAGTAGGGTTAGTAAGATACTTAACGCAGAGGTGCCACAGACTGTTAAACAGTTAACAACTTACCTGGGAATTTGCAACTTTTTCAGGAGGTTCGTTCTTAAATACTCAGGGTTGGTAGAACCATTCAGGGAATTGCTTAAAAGTGGGACTCGGTGGAGATGGGAGTCCAAGCATGATCAGGCTTTTAGAGCGCTGAAGGAAGGTTTTGAGAAAGCTGTAGTGCTGAAATATCCGTTAAAAGATAAGGAATAATTATGTGGTTATGACAGATGCTTCACATAGGCATTGCTGGAGTATTATGTCAGAAAGATGATGAGGGTAATCTGTGCATTGTATCTTTAGCCTCGCGAGGACTGACTGCAGCAGAGAAAAGATACACGATTACTGAGTTAGAGCTTTTAGGTATTGTTTTCAGTTTAGGGAAATTTAGAATGTATTTAGTAGGGGGGAAATTTGAGATCCACACAGATCACCATGCATTATTGTATATGAGGACGGTATTTTAATATGTGCATGTGTGGACAGTAGCAACAGGGCATCGTTACAGACACTGAGAAATATGCTAGTGGAGCAACGTGAGGACGTTAAGTTAAAGGAGCCACTGGCTAGGTTGGAAATAGGTGAAGAAGAGTATGTGAAAGTAGGACGGTTCACGTACAAGATGCAGGATGGGCTTCTTGCAAGGAAATGTAGGAATAATCGGTGGGCAATATGTGTTCCTGCCACTTTGCGGGAGGAACTAATTTGGTTCATTCATAGGGAATTAGGACACTTTGGTGCTGCCAAGGTCTTCTATGAAATTGGTCGTGACTTCATTTGGAGTAAAATGGAAAGGGATGTTAGGAGGATTTTAGCTAAGTGTGACACCTGTCAAAGGAGTAAATATCCAGTTAAATATTTAGTGGGGGAGAGATCTGCAGTTCTCACCAGTAGTCCCGGCGAACTACTGTGTGTGGATTTATTTGGCCCGATCGTTAAAGGACAGTACGGTTACGAGTACATTTTTATAGTTATTGACGCTTTTAGTAAGTATGTCAAGCTATATCCGCTAATGAAAGCCACGGGACTAGCGTGTAGCCGTCTGATCATTAATAAGTATGTACCTGAGTTTGGCCTTCCTCTCAGGATACTATCTGACAGTGGACCACAGTTTACTGCAAAGAAATGGAGAACCAGTATGCAGGAAGCTGGTATAACACACGTTCATTCCTCTGTAAGGTACCCTCAGGGTAATTCTGCAGAGCGTCCATTAATGGAAGTGGCTCGTCTTTTTCGGACTCTAGTGCATGACAAGCATGCGGCCTGAGTTGGACATCTTCCCAAGGTCGAGACTTGGCTGAATTCTGTCCAGCATGAGAGCACGAAATTGACGCCATACGAAGTTCACTTCGGAAAAAGACCACAAAATGAACTAGCGAGGGTGTTGGGATTAAATGAGGGTAAGCAACCGGGGATGGATTACATTGTCCAGTTGGCGAAACAGAATTTATCTAAGTCAGCAGAAAAGAGAATTCGCCAACAAAAAGAAACTAAATTTGACCTATTCGAGCCGGGAGACAGAGTCTTACTTAGAGTGCCGAAACAGTCAAATAAGCTAGAGAAAGTCATGTCCAAGTTCTTTTATCTCTACGAGGGCCCATTTATAGTTTCCAAACGTATTGGGAAAACAGCATATGTGCTGGAGAATAGTGAGGGAAACAGATTATACGGGACGTATAATATACATAGTCTACGAAAATATGTGTCATAAAGTGAGTGTGTTTAGCTGGCGAGCCAGCCTATCAAATGAGTAAGTGTGGTATTTGGTGCGTGGGAGGAGATGGTCTTCCAGGCAGGCGTATCAGAAGTCACACAGGGGGGTAGTATGTAAGTAAATGAGAGTTTTTAAGGTACAGGGAAATATGACGGGATTGTCGGATGCTCTTGAGCACTAAAATGTCTCGATACACCAAGGCCAGAATTTGGTAGCGCTGGTGAATTCCCATTTGCCTCCTAGAGATGGGTGAGCGCTTGGACAGGGTATTTTTGCTTAAGGCGTCCACGAGGCAAAAGATGGGCCATCAGAATGCGAGACAGTCCTTCATGAAACTCATACATAACAGCACACGTGATTTCTGTTTACGGCCTCGCCATGTAAGATTTGTAAGTGTGTAATTTAAGGCAATTTGTATAATGGTATTATTTGTGTGAGGAGAACGGGTCTGTGTTGAGAACTAGTATTAAGTAGAATATGGTCTACGGGAACTTAACAAGACAGGGCGATTACGGCACAAAAATATTTGGTGTTATATGTAATGCGCATTTACTGTTTTTTTTTTTCAGAAGTCAATATTAATTTAATCTACTTTAAAGACAGATTAAGTATTATGGTCACGAGGCGCTGCCACAATAGTGTGATCGTGTGCTCAGTGATAAGTGAGATTAAATTTCACAATAAGGAAGGAACCTCCAGTGAAATTAGGAAGTTCTAGGGAGATATACATATATCAGAACACCTTGAGGCGTGTGATGTGACATCTCATATACATAGTGCTCACACAGTAATTATGTCTATTTTTCCAACATAGAGAAATTTGAGAGGCGGAAATATCCGTGGAACACTATTCTATATGTAAAACACTGGACTGGTTGCAAAGTGCAATCCATAGTGACAACAAACTTTGACGCAAAGTGCGTGAAGAAAAATTTAGAGTGTATATATCTGTAATTTAGGGTGATTTCATTTATGTAATATGTATTTTGGATGGGGTTTATTAACGTGTCTGGGATAATCGGATAATGGACCGTCCTCACGGTAAATCATCCGATGACCCGAGGCGAATATGTAACGTGTTTTTCGAGGGGTTTTTATGCAACTGGCATAAGTCAGTAGGAAGCTATTCTATATTTATTTACGCGGCAAATTGTTCAGCCAAGTGAAATTTTCATGTTAATTTGTTATTATTATTAATTTATTATAATTATTATTTAGGTATTTTCGGAGCATTTTATAAAAATTATTAGCATTCAGATAGGTTTTCTATGTCTTAGAAAACGCTATCAAGCAAATTATTACGAACGACAATATCATAGAAAATTATGTGATTGCGGAATTTTACGGAGTTTTCGTCAGTTAGGATATTTTGAGAGACATGAGTCACGGGGAATTCAAATACAAGCTGATTCCTGTCGAGAAGTATTACGCAAGCGGAGTTGCAGCGTCAAGAAAAGGCGAATAGTTGGAACGGAACCCTCCCGCCGAGTGTAATAGCCAGAGGAGGGGAGTATAGCGCGTGGGGTGCAGCCAATCAGTGGAGACCACGCAAGCTAGGAAGTCGGTACCATGGTGGGGGAGCCAACGTGTGCATATATCGTTCGGCGCGGCGTGGAACGAGGACTATCTGTGTAGAACGTGCCGAGTATGGTTCACGCGGGAGTCGCTCCGATGTTCCGTGGAGTGGAGGACTAACTTTTGTAAAACCTAACCAGTGTGGTTGTACGAGTGTTTGGGTCCGATGTACGGACCATAGAATTATCTAATCTACCAGAATATCATCAAATAACGAAGAAGATGGCGACGTCCAGGAGACTGTGGGAAGCACACAGCATCATCCAGTACGAGGGAAATGCTTTAGCAATTTCCAGTGGTAAGCGCAAATGACGCAGAAATACGCAATCTCTCATTTTCTTTGTTTTATATTTCATATTTCAGTACCTTCATAGCTTGGGAATAAGAGTAAAATCAATAATTTATCACACTCCGTTTTCACGTAATTTTCTATCGGTAATATTAAAATCGCAACGCACCAATTTAAATTTTATACTTATTATTATTATTAATTTTGCTATACTTGTTTTATATAATAAATTCATTTCTTTTACAATGCAATCTTTGCTTTCAGTAGGTAGCATTAGATATAGACCAATTCCTTCTCCTGATACAATTGTTTTTTTGGGTTAATGATCAAATCATACCACGATCTGAGTGAATAGATTCTTGAAGGTGTTCTACCAGAGCTAGACGTTGTTAAATACAAATTTAGATTTCAGCATTGCATTGAGGTCTTGGCGCCCATTAAAACAACATAGCTTAGGCAAAGGTAAACAGTTACATTTATCACCCAACAGTTAGGGGCAGCCAAACTGTTACACTTGTTGCTACCAACATGGGGCACTAATTGACGTTACAATTGTCGCTCAACGTGTGGGCGAGTCAAACCATTACACTTGTCGCTCAACGTGTGGGCTAGCAAAACTGCTACAGTTCTAAGGGGAGTTGACTCAGGATCAGACCACTATGTGGTAAAGATAAAAATAAAATTAACTCCAATGGCCAAGAAAAAAACTAATAATAACAATAGGAGGAAATTTGATCCATCTACCTTAATAAAAAAATACAGAGTACTGTGAAAGAACAGGAGAAGAATCTCTCAACACTAAAACATTGGACGAATTAATCACTAAATTAAAATCAATAGCAGAGGAGTTAGCACCAATAAATCCAAGGAAAAAACATGAATGGTGGAATGTAGATTGTGATCAAGCAATAGAGAAAAGACACCAAGCATGGATAAAACATCAAGCTCTAAAGTCAGAAGAATCAAATTTAGAACTAACTATACAAAGAAAATTAACCCATAAAATAATCAGACAAACGAAACGTAATCATCTTAAAAATACACTGGAAAAGATAGAAGACGATTTCAAGAAAAAGCAATCTCGAGATTATTACAAAACATTTGGTAAATATCTAAAAAAATTTGAAGCTCCAACATTAATGTTGAAAAATCAAACAGGAAAGTTAGCACATTCTAACCAAGAAAATACAGAGATCCTTGCAGAAGCATTCGAGAAACTGTTAAATTGTGATGATCCACTGGAAACCCTGCAAGTAAACACTGATACACCTATTTTAACTTCACCTGATTTAATAAATCCTCCAAACATTAATGAAGTAGAACTCGCAATTAAAGAACAAAAAAATTACAAAACTTGTGGCGAAGACTTAGTCTTTGCTGAAATCTGGAAAAATGCTGGTAAACCTGCGATTATAAATCTTCATCAACATCTAGTTAAAATGTGGATTACTGAAGAAATTCCTGCACACTGGACCACAGGAATAATCCATCCATTATTTAAGAAAGGAGACAAAACGAACCCAGATAACTACAGAGGAATTACCCTTCTGGACTGCACATATAAAATTTTCTCTCGTATAATTTACAACAGGATCAAAAACATTCTGGAACCACAACTTGGAGAATATCAAGGAGGATTTCGCCCTTACAGAAGTTGTCCAGACCAAATCCTTAGCCTGAACTTAATAATGGAATATTACAAAAACAGAAATAAGCAACTCTTTATCTCTTTTACAGATTTCAAGAAAGCCTATGATAGTATTCATAGACTGACACTGCTAAAAATCCTCAGATCATACGGTCTCCATCCTAAATTGATAAAAATCATTCAATTAACATTAACAAACACAAATTCGAAAGTTAAATTTAGGGGAGAAATATCAACAGCTTTCACAGTAAAAACTGGTCTCAGACAAGGTGATGGATTATCCCCTCTGCTTTTCAATGTGGCTCTTGATTATATCATGAAGGTTTGGCAAAAGGAAAACCCTCCTAAGATCAAAATTGGAACAAAACCATCAATAAAAATAAACTGCTTAGGATTTGCAGATGACTTGGCTCTTTTAGCACTAGACAAGGAAGAGGTTTGTACTCAGATCACTAGTCTCCAAGAAATTGCTCAAGGGATAGGATTACAGATATCCTTTGAAAAAAACTGAGATCATGCCTATGAAACCCTTAGATATAAATGAAGTCTATATAAATGATCATAAAATTAACCTAGTTCCTCAATTTAAGTATCTTGGAGAAATTATAACACATAACTTAAACGAAAAAGTAACTTGGATAAATAGAACAAATAAAATGAAAAAGGCACAATCTCTAACCTGGTCAACATATAATAAAAAATGCCTATCAATAGCTACTAAGATCCAACATTATAAAACTGTAACTCTCCCTGAAGCCACTTATGCTTGTGAAACACTGTTCCAAATTAAAAACGAACAAAGAACTGATCAGCTCCTCAAAACGGAATGAAGAATCATTAGAACGTGCATAAATAAAAAGTATCAGGTTGAGGGAGTCTGGAGGATTCTCCCAAATGAAACTGTCTATCGTGAGATTGATCCAATCACCAGCACAATGAAGAAGAAAAGAATTTCATATTTTTTTCACATCTTACGGCTTCCAGAAAACAGAATTGTACGCCAACTGGTGATGAGAAATCTAGGAAAGAAAACTGGAGGAAAATGGATCCAAGAAATCCAACAAGATCTCAAAGCAGTTGGACTCAAGATAACAGATGCCGAGGAGAAAAATAAAATTAACACCATTCTTAAAACTCACAAATTTTCTGCAGAAATGACACACAGAAAGCCTATGGAGATTTCAGATGAGTTGAGAAAATCCCGATCTGAAAGAATGAAAAAGTACTGGAAAGAGCGCAAGAACCAAGCAGTACTACCTTCAAAGAAGAAGTGATTGTGGAACGACTCAAGTGGTCCAATGTGACCAATCAAGATTAATAATAATAATAATAAATTGTAATGTATTACCTAGGTATATCCCATATGATTGGCCAATAGCGAAGTCAGGAATTACAGTGCACTCCCGATAATTCACGTGTGGATAATTCGTTTTGCGGTTAATTCGCGTGTCTCCATGAGAATTTTTTGAAATGGGAATTCTCACAGCAACTAATCATCATGCTAAGTTAAGCAATCTCTCTGTCGTTTAAAAGAATTTTGATGCGACGCAATGCGTAAAGACAAAATCATTGAGATTCGAGAAGACTGAACTGCGTTTCTCTGCTATGTAACAGTAGGCCTACTTGCGCAATCTTCAAAACTGACGCGCATGTTGCCGCGAGTGGTATAGCACAGATTTCCTTTGTCTTCGGAAGCCCCTCCCTTTCCCAACAGCCACGCTCCAAGGTCGCTGATCTGTAAGTTGTGAAGGGTGGATGCACGGACAGCGTATTGTAAACAGCGATTATTGCGTAATGGGGCAAACGTGCACGACACTGAGAGCGTGTTTGTTCGATGCTCTTCATGCAGTCAACTATATCGGGAGGAAAGTACCGCTACTCCGCTCGCACAAAAGCAAGCGCGCGCCGACTTTTGTAACGACGATAATTCGAACGGGCAAGTTAGACGTCGATAAAGACGATTATGATTCACTACAGAAAAGCAAAGAAGAAGAAAGAAGAAATATAGGAAAATATGTTTGTTGTTGTTTTATTTACCCCTGTGAACTTGGGTGAGTATGGAATTTTGTCTGATTACCTGTGTTATTTTGTGTGTATTTGTAATTCAGGTGAGGAAGAAGGCAGCCATGGCCTTGAATTAGGAACCATTCTGGTATTCGCCTGGAGTAGAAGTGGGATACCATGGAAAACCACTTCCAAGATGGCTGAGGTGAGAATCGATCCCACCTCTTCTCAGTTTTGTGTAGGGGCAGATGACTTTGTAATTCAGCCCCTTAAAACAACATACAGTAATATAATGTTATTGGTTTTACGTCCCTTATAACTGCTCTAGCTTTTAGAGACACCGGGGTGCCAACATTTTGCCCCAAAGGTGATCTTTAACGAGCCAGTAAGTTGTTGTTTGAGTCTTCAGTCTTTCGACTGGTTTGATGCAGCCATCTATGCTTCCCTGTCCTGAGCTAATCGTTTCATCTCTACATACCTACCACACCCTACATCCAAGGCAATCTGTTTAACATATTCTAATATTGGTCTACCCCTCCAGTTCTTATCCTCGACCCTTCCTTCTATAATTATGTTTGCTATTCCGAGGTGTCTATGTGTCCTACCAACCTATCTCTTCTCTTCATTAGCAGTCACAAGAAACATCTCTCCCCTCCCTCTCGTCTTAATACCTCTTCATTCGTAACCCTATCTACCCATCTGATCTTCATCATTCTCCTCTAACATCACATTTCAAATCCTTCAATTGTCCTCTTTTTTGCTGCTCCAACATTCCAAGTTTCACTTCTATGGAGTGCCACGCTCCAAAAAAGACTTCCTAATACCTAAATCTATATTCAATGTCAACAGATTCCTTTTCTGGAGAAATGATTTCATTGCCTGTGCTAACCTACTTTTTATATCCTATTTGCTTCGTCCATCACTAGCTTAAGTAACAGAAGTCTCCTACTTCCTTTAGCTTTTCACCTGCCAATTCGACATCCATATGGGTTTCTGATTTCTTTCAACTGCATTCCAATATTTTTGTTTTACATTTATTAATTTTCATCATGAATTCTTTCCTCAAGACGGAGTCCATACCATACAAAAACTCATTCTACTCCTCTGGTGTATCGGCCAACATGACGATGTCATCAGTAAATCTCCGAGATGAAATTATTTCTCCTTGAATCTTTACTCCTACTTTGATTTTTTCTCCAATTTCCTTCATTGCTTGTTCAATGTATAGATTGAAAAGTATGGATGATAAGTTGCAGCTTTGCCTATACCTTTCTGAATACCAGCTTCTCTCTCATGTCATTAGGCTCGAATAACTGCTGTCTGGTTTCTGTATAGATTGTAGATCACCCTCCTATCCCTGTACCGTACTTTATTCCAATCATTTTCAAAATGTCAAACAACTTACTCCAATCAACGTTATTAAAAGCCTTCTCTAAGTCTACAATTGCCCTGAATGTTCTCTTATCATTCCTCATTCTAGCTTCCAAAATCAGCCTAAGACTTAAAACAGCTTCCCTTGTTCCTACGTTTCTCCTTAAGCCAAACTGGTCTTCACCCAACTCCGCTTCTATCTGGCTTTCCATCCTCTTGTAAATTATTCTAGTCAGGATTTTTGAAGCATTAATGATCAAGCTGATTGTACGGTAATCTTCACATCTGTCAGCTCCTATCTTCTTCGGCATAGGGATGATAACATTCTTCTTGAAATCAGACGTTACCTTACTTGTCTCATAAATGCTACACACCAAGTGAAATAACCTGATCAGACCATCATCACCTATGCAGCGTAGCAACTCAATCAGTAAATCATCTATGCCTGGTGCTTTGTTCCTGTTTGAGTCTTCCAATGCTCTGTCAAATTCTGATCTCAATATTAAATCTCCTTTTTCATCCTCATCAATTTCCTCTTCCCTTTCCATTACATGATTCTCAATCTCCTTTCCCTTATACAAACACACTATCTAAGCTTTTCATCTCTCAACCATTTCTTCCCTATCTGTTAAGAGGTTTTCCATCCGAGTCCTTAATTTACAGCACTTAGTCTTCCTTTCCTCAAAAGTACTTTTAATCCTTCGATAAGCTGTATCTACTTTACCTCATTTCAGACTATTTTCTATACCTGCACATTTCTCTCTGAATCATTGTTATTTTGTTTCCTTGCACTTCTTGCTAACCTCATTTCTCAGGTGTCTGTATTCTGCTTTTCCCCTTTCTTCTCTTACATTCTTGTGCTTCCACCTTCCGTCCATTAAAATAAATAATAAAAATAACCCCTGGCACTACAGCCCGTGACGGGCCTAGGCCTACCAAGCGACCGCTGCCCAGCCATTTGGCATGCAGATATTGGGGTTACGCGAGATCAGCGCATCGGGTCCCCTCGGCCGTTAATCTTGATTTTCGTGATAGGGGCGCTGCTTCACTGTCCGGCAGCTACTCGATTGTCCTCACGAGGCTGAGTGCACCCCGTTCCAGCCCCCACAACAGTTTCTAAAATCCCTCTCGGAGCCGGGAATCGAACCCGGGGCCTTCGGGTGAGAGGCAGGCGCGCTACCCTACACCATTGGGCCGGCCCCTTTCGTCCATTAATTCTAGTATACCCTGGGTGATCCATGGTTCTACCTATTCCTTTTTCTTCCCAATGTTTTCTTCTGTGGATTTTGTTATTTCATTCTTCAAAAGTGCCCATTCCTCTGCAATTGTAGCTTGTTCATTCCTTTATACTCGTCTTGATTTTGCCCACATTTTTGGCTTTTGACTTTTCATCAATTTCTTCAACTGAAGTTAGTCTGTATTTCATAACAACCAGATTGTGGTCAGAGTAAGTATGCTGCTTAAAACAACAATAACTAACTCAGTTTTGTGTCACGAGGCTGAGTGTACCCCATTCCAGCCCTCAGAATTACATTTCTTGGCAGGGCTGGGAATCGAACCCGGACCACCCTGACAGCCAAACAGCCAAGAATGCTAGCCGCTACACCACTAGGTGGTCTAAAAAGATGTTTAAATGTTACGAGGGCTATTCCAAAACTAAGGTCCGGTTAAAAAATAAACATCCAAAATCAAAATTGATTCCAAAACAATTGTTTTATTGACATTCCTTACGTCTTTCTCTATTTTTCTACATAATTTCCATACTTATTTACACATTTGTCACATCATTCCACAAGCTTTTGAACGCCTAAGTCGTAGAACTCGGCCGCCTGCGAAGCTAACCAGTCTTTAACAGCTTCTTTCACTTCATCATCTGTGTCAAAGGGCTTGCCGCCAAGAAACTCCTTTAGGTAGCGGAACAGGTGGAAATCACTTGGCGCCAAGTCCGGACTGTACGGTGGGTGGTCCATCTGTTCCCATCCAAATTTCTTGATTAGAGTTTGCGTGTCATTCACAGTATGGGGTCTGGCATTGTCATGCAACAACAACACTCCAGACGACAAAAGACCACGTCGCTTATTCTGGATTGCACGTCGAAGTTTAGTCAGGGTAGCGCAGTAGGCGGCTTTATTGATCGTTGTCCCTGAAACAGTGAATCATCGATCTTCACGAATTTTGTCGTTAACCGCATGAACCAACTCGTCTGAAATCACTGATGGTCTGCCAGAGCGGGGTTCATTGTGCACATTTTCCCATCCTTCATTAAAGACTCGCACCCACTTGCGCACTTTACTGCCACTCATTATGTTAGGACCGTACACTTCAGTAATCTGCCGATGAATTTCTGCCACAGAAATGTTTCTTGCAGACAGAAACCGTATCACTGCCCTTACTTCACAATCGGCGGGCTGATTAATTGTCTTAAACATTGTGAACTGACACTATCAACAGCACACAGCAACAGTAACAACGCTACTGGCGGCTTTTGCCGCGAAAGGCATGCCAGGAGTCGGGGCGCATGCGTGTTTTGCCCTTGGCGCCGCTTTCAAATATTTACGGCGAATCGGACCTTACTTTTGGAATTACCCTCGTAGTAGATGTCCAGTATGAATGAATCGATTGTAATACTGCCTGGGAATGAGTTTCTAGATATTCAGATCCCACCTTAAGAGGTAATATTACTATTTCCCCTTACCTGAATTCACAGTTGACATCAAAGCCAACAACAGGATCACTGCCGTTGCCACCATTGCAAGCTTTCTAGAACGGAAAGAAAAACATTATTAGGCTTCAATAAAAGTGAAATTTACAGAAATAAGCTCGTGGCCATAAGTTAAGGAATATTCGAGAACCATGAAAATACATGGGGTGCTGCAATCATTTGTGTAATATAAGGTGCTCTGGCAAGGTGAAGATCCGTGATATAGAAGTTATACGGTACAGGAAAACTGGGAATGGGCACTAGGTATGTAGATCATGCTCTGTGTGGTCAGACATTAGCATCCATGAGACAGAACCCAGGTCCATATGACACACATGCCATACTGTTATAGGATGTCATCCTGTCACAATACCCCCACTGCATCCTACTGCTGGACAAGCATACTTCAAGGTTCAATGGTCCATGGTGTTAATCAGTCGACCTAGAGTATCTCATGCATCTGACCACTCATGCTGCAGATACTCATTCATCAGGGAGATCAAGCATTATCATCCATTAGACAGAACCCAAGACCATATGCACCATGGAAAAGTCCCAATCACTGTTGCAAGATATATTCCCAATAGAGCACACCTGCCACAACACCCTCTGAAAACAGCATATGTGCCAGGGGCAGATGACCTCGTAGTTCCGCCCCTTAAAACATTAAATTAAGTTGTCCACTTGTCCTTTTATTGCCTCGGGCCCCTCAGCGATTCCGGGCCCCGGGGTTACAGGCCTGCTTGCCCCTCCCTCTCGTCGGGCCTGGTGGACGGGACCAAGACTACCCCAATGTAAAACTCGGCCTTATGAAATTACACTCATAGTGAATAAAATCAAAATTTTGTATTGATTGACGGAATTTTATAATATATACTCGTTGATATATCGTTCTCTTTTCGGTTTCATATATTCCCGAAGTTTCCATTTGAGCGGATTTAATATCAAGGTTATTACCAAGGTAAGGTTAATTGTTTTTGTGAAAGGGAGTTTGACTCCCGTTGCCCATTGGCATTACTCGAGATGTCAATACTACATGTATTTTGTGTCTTGTAATGGTCTTCTCAGTCTGTGCCAGCCACGCGTCTTGGTGAGGTGTACCATACCAACTGACGAGCCCAATGGTACACTGGGGCGAAACGCTGGCAATTATAATTTGAGCTAACCGGACCATTTTATCATATTATTTGATATATAGTTCTCTAACGAGCGACTCGCTTCTGAAACCTAGGTGCGGCCATGTTTACATTATGTTTGCATGGAGTCAGAGCAGGAATATCCGATACCTTCCAAATCACTGTTGGTGTCCATCAAGGATCAGCCTTGTCCCCCTTGCTCTTCATACTCTGCATGAACGCCATCACAAATGACATCCAAACCAGGCATCCATGGACATTATTATATGCGGATGATGTCATGTTAGCTAACAAGACCCGTGGGCGCCTCGAACAGCAAATACTAGAGTGGAAGATGCGTCTGGAAGAATTTGGGACGAAATTGAATCTGATGAAGACGGAATACCTCGAATGCGGTGACCAAACTGATGGCACGATCACTGTTGGTCAGGTTCAACTTAATAAAGTGACCCAATTCAAATACCTTGGATCATGCATCACCTCAGACTGCAGCATGATTCCTGACGTCAAAACAAGAGTCACTGCCACATGGATGAAATGGCGCCAAGTTACTGGAGTCCTCTGAGATAAGAAAATTCCATTGCATTTAAAATCTAAAGTATATCGCACAGTGATTAGACCGTCGGGCCTTTATGGATCTGAATGCTGGCCTACAACGTCGAAGCACGAACGGGCGCTTCATGTAATGAAAATGAAGATGTTGCGGTGGTCCAATGGTTTGACTCGACTGGACCATATTAGGAATGATGCCGTGCGGAAGGATTTCAAGGTTGCCCCAGTCACAGAGAAAATGCGTGAATCACGTCTGCGGTGGTATGGACATGTGCTCCGTAGCAGTGAAACCTCAGTTGCTAAGACTGCCCTTCAACTAAATGTGGAGGGTCGTCGACCTCGAGGGTGACCTCAAACACGCTGGTTGGATAGGATGAGAGATGACATGCGGCTCGCTAAACTCCGCCCCCGGGACGCTATAGATCGATTGAAGTGGAGGAAACATTGCAGGAAGGCAGACCCCACTTAAATGGGAAAATGCAAAGAAGATGATGAGAGCTTTCTCAACTCGAGGCACAGAGTTTTCAACGCTCCGCCGTAGTCACTGAGAGCAAGCCGTGAAACTGGACAGAACTGCATGCAAATATGCAACACTGGAGACCTGACAAGCGAGCAGGACTCTGGACTCCACATGGACTAACAGAGGAAGCAACAGTGAACAGTCACGACTACCCCAACTGTGCGTGACAAAATCCAGGGGTGTTTATATTAGCTAACGCGGCCAACCAAGCCACGCTACCTAACAATTATTGGTTTAGGCAAAAACCATTGGTCTGCCGGATGCGATATAAGTTAGTACCAAA
This sequence comes from Meconema thalassinum, assembly GCA_946902985.2. Lineage (NCBI taxonomy): Eukaryota > Metazoa > Arthropoda > Insecta > Orthoptera > Tettigoniidae > Meconema > Meconema thalassinum. Next base: position 396,690,729 of record OX336394.1, on the reverse strand, counting down.
TGCGTGGGGTTGGCAATACTGTACATGATGTTAAAAATGGCTGAGTCAGCTGGAATTTCATCTATATAAGTCGTGATCCTATTTAGGATGGCTGGATGGGTTACAGACAGCGGAGAAGTCAACATCTATTACTATATCATCTCCAGAAAACATTACTACAGGTATTTTGCCAAATTTCATCAGTTTAAGATATTTTTTACTTCAGTTCAGGTAAACTCCACTCTTACCGAGATAACTATATTGTAGGTGAGAAGGAGGGAATGGCAGAATGTGGTAGGATTGGGGAACTACCGGACGGCATTCAAGGTCAGTGTCAATAAGCACCTCACCCAAATTCAACTTTCATACACTAAAACTGATGAAATGTTGTTAATTCAAATTTTGCAACTCGGATTTATGGGAATATTCAGCTATCAAGACTCGAAATATTGAAACTCTACTGTATAACCCAAGACTTTGCTCATGGGGGAGGGATTCCATTAAGAACACTGTACAGAATAATAATTATTGATGAACTGTCCTTCAGATAGGTTATTATGATCCACAAGATATAGAAACAGTTCAGTGGAAGATTACCCAACTGTAAACACTGATGACAAAACTATTGATTAATTCTCAATGTAAGGTTATGATCTCAATAAAATAAAAAAATACATTGTATTCAAAACATGCTTAATTATTGTGACTGACACGAACTTCAAACTCGGTCATCTCTCCAAATAACAAAATATGAATTAATAGGATTGAAAGCTAAACGAGGAGCAAATAATCAAAAAGAGCATTCACTTCAAGAAATTCAAGACAGGGTGGACCTTAACTGTTTTCTCAAATTTAAATATTTCATAGTATTCTTTCTCACAGAAGGTTTGTATATACTGTATCTGTTGGAAATTTAAAAATTATCCACTAAAATAATTAATTTCTATAGATCACATACCAGAAAATGCAGCATCCAACTTTGTCAAAGCCACCTGAACAATTACAGCATATTACAGGACATAGAGAAAATAAAGGCTGACTCAATGCCATCTAGATCATAAAGCAAGCACATAATACACAGATTTCACATCTTGCAGGTATGCATGGAACTACTATAGAACTCTATATCCAATATCATGTATTTTGATTACCATCAGGGGATTGTGCTTACTCTTCCTGTTCTTGTCACACTGAAGTGACTTTAAGCACATAAAAGCACTTCCTGCAGCTAAATTCTGTAACAAGACCATTATTTAGCCTTAAAAAAGATGACCTTGTCAAGGCCTTTGTAATCTAGTAGACCAAGCGTTTTCAAACTTTCCAAGACCTTTATGAAATACCAAACCCGAGCACCATTAAATCAAATATAACAATAATAATGCAACAAGAAAGAAAGAAAGAAAGAAAGAAAGAAAGAAAGAAAGAAAGATACTTTGAAAAATTTTGGGCTCCCAGAAGAATAAAGATATTTAAACGAAGAGGAAAAAAGGAAGACCTTTACATTGAGCAAGAAATGAAGGAAATTGGAGAAAAGTTTAAAGTGGGAGTGAAGATTCAAGGAGAAATAATTTCAACACTGAGATTTGCCGATGACATCGTCATCTTGGCCGACACGCCTGAGGATTTGAATGAGTTTTTGAACGGTATGGACTCCGTCTTGAGGAAAGAATTCATGATGAAAATTAATAAATGTAAAACAAAAATACTGGAATGCAGCCGAAATAAATCAGAAACCTCTATGGACATCAAATTGGCAGACGAAAAATTAAAGGAAGTAGGAGACTTCTGTTACTTAGGAAACAAAATAACCAGTGATGGACGAAGCAAAGAGGATATAAAAGTATGTCAGCTCAGGCAAGGAAAGCATTTCTACAGAAAAGGAATCTGTTGACATCAAATATACATTTTGGTATTAGGAAGACATTTTTGAAAGCCTTTGTCTGGAGTGTGGCACTTTATGGAAGTGAAACTTGGACTATTGGTGCAGCAGAAAAGAGGAGAATTGAAGCAATTGAAATGTGTTGTTACAGGAGAATGATGAAGATCAGATGGATAGATAGGGTTACAAACGAAGAGGTATTAAGACTAGTGGGAGAGGAGAGATGTTTCTGGAGACTGCCAATGAAGAGAAGAGATAGGTTGGTAGGACACATACTAAGACACCCAGGAATAGCAAGCTTAGTTATGGAAGGAAGGGTAGAGGGCAAGAACTATAGGGGTAGACCAAGGTTAGAATATGTTAAACAGATTGCCTCAGATGTAGGGTGTGGTAGCTATGTAGAGATGAAATGATTAGCTCAGGACAGGGAGCCATGGAAAGCTGCATCAAACCAGTCAAAAGACTGAAGACTCGAACAACAACAACCGAAATATAGAGGAAATTGGTTTAAATTAAAAGGAGAAGACTACAATTTTATGGACACCTTTAGTGAGAATCCTCACTAAGAGGATTTTTGATTAAATCTCTAAATTAAATTTAAAAAAACACCACAGGATGGCTGGAAGAGATAAATTGAGAACTACAAAGACTGCAGATCACAGTTTTGTTTGGTCCATGGTAAAAACTTTCATGTTTCTGTAGTCTTTAAAATCATTTTCCATCAATACAGATCTGATCAATTATGTTATGAAACTTTGCTCTGCACACCAAAATTGCTACCGGTAATGTTCCGTTAGTGTGGCTTAGAGAATTGACATCGTATATCTTTGTCTTAGATTCTGCGAGAAGCTATTGATTTTGCCATATCCAAAGCATAAGCCATAGATATGATATTTATTCTTTCCTTCAATGGAAATTCCAGAAGTTTGAAACGTTAAAAGCCATTTTTCAGAGTTGTCTGTATAATAATAATCAATCAATAGAATGGCTCTTCACAAGAGTGCCCACATATATTGGGCGTAAAGTGACACCTTCTTACATTAGTTAGTGGAGGGAGACCGTTTGGTAGTGTTTTGTAGAGCTATATTGTTTTGTATACGGTATGTGGATCTGATGATGCTTACTTGACAAGCAAAATGTGTTATCCAGTTGAACTCCCACTGTTTGTTAGAGAAGTGTGTTAATGTATAAATAATTCATGGAGCATTTCTTTCAGATAATCGAGTGATAAAATAATCCTCACTCCTTCCACCCAATCTACTTGGGCACTCTATGGGAAAGCACCAGGAGTGGATGAAGTGACTACAGAGATGATAAAGGCAGCTGGACCAGTAGGGTTACATTGGATGTATAGACTATTTCGTGTGATATGGAAGGAGAAACAAGTACCAGAAGATTGGAGGAAGGGTCTGATAATTCTAATATTCAAGAAGGGTGATAAGAAAGAATGTAACAATTATCAGGGAATCACACTTATTTCCCATGCTACAAAGATCTTTGAGAGGATATTAGAGAAAAGAGTGAGAAAAAAGTTGAGGCAGAAATGGAGGAAGAACAACATGGATTTCTAAGAGATAGATCAACCTTCGATCAAATCTTTGCTCTAAAAAACAAGATGGAGAAAAGATAGGAGTTCAAAAAGGATTTGGTGATGACATTTTTTTAGATATTGAGAAGGCATACGACAGTGTCCCACGAAGATTGGTCTGGGACGCATTGATAAAAACCAGGGTAGGCAGAGCAGAAATACAAATGATCATAGCCATGTATGAAAAGTGTGTAAGTAGTGTAAAGACCAAGCTAGGACAAACAAACTGGTTCAGTGTTGAAACAGGACTTCGACATGGAAGTGCGTTATCCCCTATACTGTTTAAAACTGTCATGGATGAAATCTACAAGATTGTGAAACGCAGAATGGGAAGCAAGGAGACTAAGGCCTCACTATTTGCAGACGACATAGTAATATGGGAAGAAAATGAAATAGAAGTGCAAGAACAAGTCTCTGTATGGAATTGAGAGATAGAGAAATATGGAATGAAAATAAGTGTGGAGAAGAGTAAGACTGTAGTGATGACAAGAAACAAGAGAGAAGGAAGACAGAATATTGAAGTCAATGGAAATCCATTGGAAATGGTAAAAAGCTTTAAGTATTTGGGGAGCATACACACAGAAGATCATGCAATAAATGAAGAAATTGGAAAGAGAATCCAACAAGCTAATGGGTTTTACCAGTGTGTAGGAGGTTTAGTATGGAACCAGGAAGTCCCAGAGAAATGCAAGAAAGTTCTATTCTCAATGTATTACACACCAATTTTGACATATGCAGCAGGTACTTGGTCCACAACAAAAAGCGATGAAAGCCGAATCCAAGCAGCCGAGATGAAGTTCCTTAGAGGAATAATTGGGAAGACACGGAGGGATAAAGTCAGAAATGTGGACATTAGGTAGAGAACTGGGTTTCCAAAACTGCAAGACAAGATAGAAACCAGTAAGCCGAAGTGGTACGGACATATGATGAGAATGGAAGAATATTGAGTACCAAAAATAATATTTATGGAGAAAATACCAGGAAGAAGACCACGAGGAAGGCCCAGAAAGAGGTGGATAGAGACAGTGAAGGATGGCATAGAGAAAAGAGGAGTAAAAGAAAAAGAAGTACTGAAAGAAGGAAATGAATGGTGGAGGGATAGACAACTGTGGAGGTCCTTGATTCGCAACCCGACCCAAGGAACTGGAAACGGGAAATGAAGAAGAAGAAGTGTTGACCAACTGAAGATAAATTCTGTTCATTGATTAATTTCAGAAGTCTTTCCTGATCTATGGATATTTTCTTTCTGCCAACTATCCCTTTCATTTTGTAAGAAACATCAGCAACATACAGAGTTTTCACTTTGTCTCCATAAGTGCTCTATGAACCTCCAATTTCACAGAGATTTCCTTTATGGAACTTCTTTTCTGACATGAAGCAGGTGTTCATAATCGCTCGTCACTGATCACTCTTTATGGGGCATGGTGGTGCAGCGGTCAAGCCGTTTGCCCAGTCAATGCATGTGAGATTTTCAAAGTAAAATACCATGTCCTGTGGTTCAGATTCCACGTTAACAAAAAGGAGGTCCTTGGCTAATGATCACAATATTATAATGGTCTCATAAAATTACAAGCATGCTTCCTTCATCTCACTCTTTCCATTGTTGCACTGCTACTTAGAAACCTAAAGCAAGAGATTTGCTTTGTAAACACTTGACACATGGCCATAGCTTTCTTTGTAGTGAACACCCCAGTTGATGCGACACCTTACCAAGGTCAAGCTTATCACCCAGCTTTCTAAGCACTACTCATAATCTGCTCTGTGATAGTCCTAAAATAATGGTGTTTATCTTCTTCTTCTTCTTTCTCTCCTCAACCTGGCGGTTGGTGGGTAGCATGAATGTCTTCGTCCAAAGGTCGTCTATCCTGAGTCCGCTGTTTGATCAGGTGGTACGGACATCATCCTCCGATGTCATCAAAGAACTCTGCTCTTGGTCGTCCTCTTCCTGCCTTGCCTTCCCTTTGCCCTTCAACCAGTGTGATGCACCAAGGTGAATGCCGGAGTAGGTCGCCTATCCAATTATTCCTTCTTTTTTTTGATTGTTTCTGTCCGATTGATGGTTTCTTCTGCTCTTCTTAGAACCTCTTCATTAGTTAGCCTTAGGGTCCAAGGTATCCATAGCATTCGTCGCCAGCAACACATTTCAAATGCACATAATAAAATGGTGTTTATAATGTTCTTAAATTTGTTTTTTAGAGCAGAAAAGCCTTAAGAGAACTGAGACTATGATGTTGAGACAGAGGGATTATTTTTCAAAAGATTGTAAGGCTACCGGTATCAGTTATTATTTTCTTCAACCTGCAGCTTCAGCCACAGTCGACAGTACATAGTGGTACTATTATATAGTATGGAAACTCAGCTGGACAAGCACATGCATACACATGGCATTACAAAAGGCAAAGAAGTAGCACTAAACATGAAACATTCATGTGATTTCAATGATCAGAAATGAGAGTCTCGAGAGGACCTTGTTGTCCTGCAATAAATTGCAATAATAAGAGAAAAGATCTGAAATTGCACTTCTTTATTTTCCCAAAGAACCAGAAAGGTGAAGATGAAACGTCCATGCCTAAAGAACTTCCAGTCTTTGTTTTGAGGTTAATTTTGATATGATTAACTTCTATTCTATCGCTGTATCCTATTAATTTACATCCCCTACTCTATCAATTATTCAAGGCGTAAACCATGGATTATCAATAGTAAGTAGCGGCTTCGGTGGCGTAGTTGGTAGCATGCTGAACTTCTGTGCTCAAGATAGCGAGTTCAAACCCGGCCGAAGTCGTCGGATTTTTTAAGAGCGTTAAAAATCCTTCAGTATGCCTTCCTTCGGAGGGGAAGTAAATCGGCGGTCCCATGTCATAGATTTATGGCATGTAAAAGATCCTTCCACAGACTAAACATGTGTGAGGCTAAATTGTTGGGTTAGATTTCGTCGGAACGCTCTATCAAAGTTCCAACGTTCACCACTAGGTATCATTGATATCTGGCAGCGAAAGTTGGAACTACTTGAAATTGAACGGAACTTGCAGCTCACCCTAAGAGTGTCTGCTGGAAGCAACTACACTTGTCCTCGGACACTCCCGGCACTAAAAGCCATACGATAAATAAATAAATAAATAATAAATAATCAATAGTGAGAAGATCTGCTATTTATTTATTTATCGTATGGTTTTTAGTTCCGGGAGTGCCACAAGTGTACGGCGAACACTGCATGTCCCTTGCAAGGGTCAAGGCGTGGCACAAGCGCTTCAGGGAAGGACGGGTGTCGTTAGCCGATGATGCCCGGTCTGGGGCACCCCTCTGCATTACCGATGACAACGTCCAGCTGGTTGATGCACTCATTACCCAGGACCACCGAGTGACAGTGAACGCCATAGCCGCCGTGGTCGCTCCACGACAATGCACGACCTCATACGGCCAACACAGTCGCGGCACTCCTGCAGAAATTCAAATGGGAGGTTCTCGGCCACCCTCCATACAGTCCAGACCTCTCTCCCTGTGATTATGCCATGTTTGGTCCCCTGAAAAGGGCTCTGCGGGACCAACGATTCACCTCGGACGCCGACGTCCAACTGTACTTGCGGAACTGGTTCACATCGCAGCCCAGGGAATTTTATGAGACAGCCATTCACTGCCTCGTGTCACAGTGGGACAAGTGCCTCAACAGCCAGAGCCAATACTTCTAACATACAGGTACTGGTTTCTGTAATTATGCCTCCGGCTCGTTACTTTTTGAACGCACCTTATACATCCTCTGATTTCCCAACTTAGAACTTCAAGATCATTTGCCTCATAAGAGGCTGTTGATATCACCTGTATATCTGATTGGACAAATATAGCACTTCCGCATTTGAAATGAGGTCTTTCGAGAGCCAATTGCATTCCACTTATTTTCGGTCGGCGCATTTCACAGCTTGTTTGAGTCTTCTGTATGCACAGTTCATCGCACTTGCCTACACAGATCTTGTAGCAGCTCTTCTTTTGGCAACGATATACCCTCTATATTCACTGATATGATGGTCAACTGTGGTCCGGAAGAGGACCTAGATGATGTTTCCAGTGTGAAAGGATTAGCCAGTGTTTTCGCCGTTGCCCAGGCAACTCATAACTCTAGGTCACAATCTTCAGGGAGGCACCTTTCTTGTTCCCCAAAGGGATTTTGCAAGAAAAGCATGAATTGTCTTCTTGTAATGTTGGGATTGCGATGCACTTAATTTAATATACTGCAACTAACACTAGTCGTTGTGCAAGTTGAATAAACACAAATAATACTGAACGAGATAGACAACATCAACTATTCCTAGTTTTGGGTTAACTGACCCTAGAATAGAAAATAACCAGAATAAGGTAACTAAAAGTTAGTGATAACTATTAACATAGAATTCAGCATGGAGACAGTATTTATATTTTACGCCAATGATTATAGCATTTGAAAGTCTCGGGTTCAAACTTGTGAGATGTTGCCATTGTACCAATTGGTCCAAGTTATCCACATTTTGATGAGTATCTCTTATGTTAAGACACCATGTGTCATACAGGGTCTTCTATTTTGCTTGGCAAGGACATTCTCGCCCACGCACTCCACCAGTGACTGCTCAGTTGCCGGCTGCTTCGTACACAAATGTACGGCAGAGTACGGTGCTTAAAATCAGTAATACTCATTTTAACTCACCATGTTTACAGTAGATGCTGAAAATGTTCCCCATCCGCTGCCAAACACAATCAGCATCTCCTTATGAAGTTTCCGGTTAATTTAGCTTCAGTAAGGAAATAAGAGAATTAATGAAGGAGGAACCATTACAGGATGGTATAGAGAAATCTAGACTTAGATGGTATTGACATGTTAAATGAATGGAGGAGAAGAGGATACCCAGGAGGATACACGAGACGAAGTGGGAAGGAAAGAGACCGAGAGGAAAACCGAGAGACAGGTGGCTGAAGGGGGTGGAAGAAAGCGTGAAGAAGAGAGGAGAAGACTGGGCAAGGGTGGAGGCTGAGAGATGGTGGGAAGACAGAAGACGTTGGAGAGGCTTGTATTCCAAACAGACCCGGCCAGTGGCTGGAAACTGTTTATTTTTATTCTTTACTGAACCTGTACGTTTGAATCTTTTAGCCCGTTTTTTAGTGTGACTGTGTATGCCTTATGTGAAATATTCGTTACGTAAACATGTATATCTGCACAATACATACATAAAGTGCAGGAAAGTGTGTGCCAGAACAAGACAAAAGTTTCGAGAGAAATTTCCAGGGAGACCCATTTATATAAATCAGACAATAAAACAACGTACAGGTTCAGTAAACAATAAAAATAAACATAAAGGTAATTATTTCCTTACTGAAGCTAAATTAACCAGAGTAACCAAAACTTCATAAGGAGTTTGGCAGCGGATGGGGAATATCTTCAGCATCTACTGTAAACATGGTGAGTAAAAATGCACGATACTGATTTTAAGCACCATATTCTGCCAGCGCGGCAGCCGGCAACTGAGGCGTCACTGGCAGAGCACATGAGCAAGAATGTCCTTGCCAAGCGAAATAGAAGACCCTGTAGTTTCACGTCTCGTCACGTTATGTTATGTTAAGTGCATCGTAAACCCAGCTTAAGAGAAATTTTTGTAAGAAAGCATGACAAGTATTTGAAGGGGAACAAAGAGCAGATAAGTAACTAGAACAGAAATATTTATTGCTTTACAAATAATATTACAAATTAAAACAATAATACTAGCAACATCATTGTATTCAAGTACAGAACAGTAGCAGGTAAGGTTATTGCACAATGCTCTTCTGCCTCTCCCTCGTGACAAACAAGACTGGCTGTAAAGGGGCCAATAGGCTTCCGAGAGGAGAGAGACAGGCTTAACAAATCACTTTCCTCCAAGGTCGTAACAAGAACAGCACCAGGGTCCAAACAGAACAATCAATATACCAAGAGAGGCCATAGAGGAGGGAAGTTTAACACTGCCAAACTCGCTCAGCTCAGGATCCCTGATGAGAGAACCTGGGACTTAATGCACTATAATGTATGCATGCATATGAAGCGACACCAGCTTCTGGTAAGCATACACCTATATTTAACAAGCACAGTAAATAGTTGGTTTTGGCATTACAGACTGATCAACTTACAACCTAGACTTTAAAAAATATATTTTCCATTGTCTCCAGAGTTCAGTGTAGGGTCAGAAGTATACAAAAGTGCAAAATAAATACATTCCAAGATTTGTCACTACCTTCAAAATGGAATATCTACTAAACTAAAGGTGAGCTTAATTCACACTTATTTAAAGTCCTCTCTATTCACACACAAATTATAGTGCAACAGAAGATTCTACAAGATGTTGGCCGATTTTCATATCTCTGCAGCCGTATCTGTAGTAATGGCATGGTGGCCACTCAAATCGGTCAACGATTTTCCAGGAATTTTCCAGCAGTAATTCTCATTTTTACAGAGTTAAAAATAAGCACCAGTCCTGGGGTGGGGGGCTTTATCGGTTGCCTACTTCAACACCAAAATAAAGCAGTTTTGTTTGGTTTACTTATACAGATGTTGACAAAAATCCATCCAGATTGATACACAAGCCTACACACAAATGATTTAATTGTTGTTTTAAAAAAAGCCTTTGTGACTAAAATATCCGTATAAAAAAAAGAGAAAAGAATGTCGCCTGCAGTTTTATTGCGGTGAAGTTTTCTATACTCAATATGTTTTACAAAAACACTATCGCGTGCTCTCCCACACAGAAATTTATTTCCGTTAACGATAGAGTGCTCACCCAAAACTGCAGCGGGAGTATGATTTAAGATGGAAAGAATTTTATAATTAATTAACAGTGGCTATTTTCCAGGAGTTTACAAATTTTTCATCATTTTCCAGGAGTAGTGGCCACCATGTAATGGGGACGTAGATGCAGACATCAGCAGCAGAATTGGGAAAGCTTCAGCAGTCTTTCAACGAATGCGATCCATATGGAAATTAGACACTATAGGTATGTACACAAAGATTCGGCTATATTCCTCTATCATCTTACCGATCGCCATATAGGCATGTGAGACCTGGAAAAATATCAGTAAAATCAGCGCACAAGCTTAACGTTTTTCATCAACGATGCTTGAGGCGAATTTTGAAAATCAGTTATCGTGACCACAAAACAAATGATGAAGTACTGAGAAGAACTGGTCTACGCAGCCTGCACAAAATCGTTGCTCAAAGAAGAATGAAGTTCCCAGGACATGTTCTACGTATGAATGATAGAAGGATACCGAAGTAGAGGAAAACCTCATAACACCTGGAAACGAACTTTTACAAAGGATCTTGAATGCATGGATATGACCTGGGAGGAAGCTGAAAACCTGGCAGCTGATAGAGTTCGCTGGAGGAACTAAGTCTAAGTAAGTCTATGCACTGGGCTAGGCCCTTGCATAAGCTGCAAAAATAAGCACAAGGTAGCGGGCTGAGGATCAAGGAATCTTAATTACCCTCCACCATGTACATTTCTCCCCTCTCCATCCAGATCGAGCACTCTCCTCCTCCATGTCTCGCTACTCAAACCTTCCGAACGCTTTGACCGATTCGCTTATGGTTGTTATTTGCGTATCCATTAATCATGGAACTTTTTGAACGCACCTTATACATCCTCTGATTTCCCAACTTAGAACTTCAAGATCATTTGCCTCATAAGAGGCTGTTGATATCACCTGTATATCTGATTGGACAAATATAGCACTTCCGTATTTGAAATGAGGTCTTTCGAGAGCCAATTGCATTCCACTTATTTTCGGTCGGCGCATTTCACAGCTTGTTTGAGTCTTCTGTATGCACAGTTCATCGCACTTGCCTACACAGATCTTGTAGCAGCTCTTCTTTTGGCAACGATATACCCTCTATATTCACTGATATGATGGTCAACTGTGGTCCGGAAGAGGACCTAGATGATGTTTCCAGTGTGAAAGGATTAGCCAGTGTTTTCGCCGTTGCCCAGGCAACTCATAACTCTAGGTCACAATCTTCAGGGAGGCACCTTTCTTGTTCCCCAAAGGGATTTTGCAAGAAAAGCATGAATTGTCTTCTTGTAATGTTGGGATTGCGATGCACTTAATTTAATATACTGCAACTAACACTAGTCGTTGTGCAAGTTGAATAAACACAAATAATACTGAACGAGATAGACAACATCAACTATTCCTAGTTTTGGGTTAACTGACCCTAGAATAGAAAATAACCAGAATAAGGTAACTAAAAGTTAGTGATAACTATTAACATAGAATTCAGCATGGAGACAGTATTTATATTTTACGCCAATGATTATAGCATTTGAAAGTCTCGGGTTCAAACTTGTGAGATGTTGCCATTGTACCAATTGGTCCAAGTTATCCACATTTTGATGAGTATCTCTTATGTTAAGACACCATGTGTCATACAGGGTCTTCTATTTTGCTTGGCAAGGACATTCTCGCCCACGCACTCCACCAGTGACTGCTCAGTTGCCGGCTGCTTCGTACACAAATGTACGGCAGAGTACGGTGCTTAAAATCAGTAATACGCATTTTAACTCACCATGTTTACAGTAGATGCTGAAAATGTTCCCCATCCGCTGCCAAACACAATCAGCATCTCCTTATGAAGTTTCCGGTTAATTTAGCTTCAGTAAGGAAATAAGAGAATTAATGAAGGAGGAACCATTACAGGATGGTATAGAGAAATCTAGACTTAGATGGTATTGACATGTTAAATGAATGGAGGAGAAGAGGATACCCAGGAGGATACACGAGACGAAGTGGGAAGGAAAGAGACCGAGAGGAAAACCGAGAGACAGGTGGCTGAAGGGGGTGGAAGAAAGCGTGAAGAAGAGAGGAGAAGACTGGGCAAGGGTGGAGGCTGAGAGATGGTGGGAAGACAGAAGACGTTGGAGAGGCTTGTATTCCAAACAGACCCGGCCAGTGGCTGGAAACTGTTTATTTTTATTCTTTACTGAACCTGTACGTTTGAATCTTTTAGCCCGTTTTTTAGTGTGACTGTGTATGCCTTATGTGAAATATTCGTTACGTAAACATGTATATCTGCACAATACATACATAAAGTGCAGGAAAGTGTGTGCCAGAACAAGACAAAAGTTTCGAGTGAAATTTCCAGGGAGACCCATTTATATAAATCAGACAATAAAACAACGTACAGGTTCAGTAAACAATAAAAATAAACATAAAGGTAATTATTTCCTTACTGAAGCTAAATTAACCAGAGTAACCAAAACTTCATAAGGAGTTTGGCAGCGGATGGGGAATATCTTCAGCATCTACTGTAAACATGGTGAGTAAAAATGCACGATACTGATTTTAAGCACCATATTCTGCCAGCGCGGCAGCCGGCAACTGAGGCGTCACTGGCAGAGCACATGAGCAAGAATGTCCTTGCCAAGCGAAATAGAAGACCCTGTAGTTTCACGTCTCGTCACGTTATGTTATGTTAAGTGCATCGTAAACCCAGCTTAAGAGAAATTTTTGTAAGAAAGCATGACAAGTATTTGAAGGGGAACAAAGAGCAGATAAGTAACTAGAACAGAAATATTTATTGCTTTACAAATAATATTACAAATTAAAACAATAATACTAGCAACATCATTGTATTCAAGTACAGAACAGTAGCAGGTAAGGTTATTGCACAATGCTCTTCTGCCTCTCCCTCGTGACAAACAAGACTGGCTGTAAAGGGGCCAATAGGCTTCCGAGAGGAGAGAGACAGGCTTAACAAATCACTTTCCTCCAAGGTCGTAACAAGAACAGCACCAGGGTCCAAACAGAACAATCAATATACCAAGAGAGGCCATAGAGGAGGGAAGTTTAACACTGCCAAACTCGCTCAGCTCAGGATCCCTGATGAGAGAACCTGGGACTTAATGCACTATAATGTATGCATGCATATGAAGCGACACCAGCTTCTGGTAAGCATACACCTATATTTAACAAGCACAGTAAATAGTTGGTTTTGGCATTACAGACTGATCAACTTACAACCTAGACTTTAAAAAATATATTTTCCATTGTCTCCAGAGTTCAGTGTAGGGTCAGAAGTATACAAAAGTGCAAAATAAATACATTCCAAGATTTGTCACTACCTTCAAAATGGAATATCTACTAAACTAAAGGTGAGCTTAATTCACACTTATTTAAAGTCCTCTCTATTCACACACAAATTATAGTGCAACAGAAGATTCTACAAGATGTTGGCCGATTTTCATATCTCTGCAGCCGTATCTGTAGTAATGGCATGGTGGCCACTCAAATCGGTCAACGATTTTCCAGGAATTTTCCAGCAGTAATTCTCATTTTTACAGAGTTAAAAATAAGCACCAGTCCTGGGGTGGGGGGCTTTATCGGTTGCCTACTTCAACACCAAAATAAAGCAGTTTTGTTTGGTTTACTTATACAGATGTTGACAAAAATCCATCCAGATTGATACACAAGCCTACACACAAATGATTTAATTGTTGTTTTAAAAAAAGCCTTTGTGACTAAAATATCCGTATAAAAAAAAGAGAAAAGAATGTCGCCTGCAGTTTTATTGCGGTGAAGTTTTCTATACTCAATATGTTTTACAAAAACACTATCGCGTGCTCTCCCACACAGAAATTTATTTCCGTTAACGATAGAGTGCTCACCCAAAACTGCAGCGGGAGTATGATTTAAGATGGAAAGAATTTTATAATTAATTAACAGTGGCTATTTTCCAGGAGTTTACAAATTTTTCATCATTTTCCAGGAGTAGTGGCCACCATGTAATGGGGACGTAGATGCAGACATCAGCAGCAGAATTGGGAAAGCTTCAGCAGTCTTTCAACGAATGCGATCCATATGGAAATTAGACACTATAGGTATGTACACAAAGATTCGGCTATATTCCTCTATCATCTTACCGATCGCCATATAGGCATGTGAGACCTGGAAAAATATCAGTAAAATCAGCGCACAAGCTTAACGTTTTTCATCAACGATGCTTGAGGCGAATTTTGAAAATCAGTTATCGTGACCACAAAACAAATGATGAAGTACTGAGAAGAACTGGTCTACGCAGCCTGCACAAAATCGTTGCTCAAAGAAGAATGAAGTTCCCAGGACATGTTCTACGTATGAATGATAGAAGGATACCGAAGTAGAGGAAAACCTCATAACACCTGGAAACGAACTTTTACAAAGGATCTTGAATGCATGGATATGACCTGGGAGGAAGCTGAAAACCTGGCAGCTGATAGAGTTCGCTGGAGGAACTAAGTCTAAGTAAGTCTATGCACTGGGCTAGGCCCTTGCATAAGCTGCAAAAATAAGCACAAGGTAGCGGGCTGAGGATCAAGGAATCTTAATTACCCTCCACCATGTACATTTCTCCCCTCTCCATCCAGATCGAGCACTCTCCTCCTCCATGTCTCGCTACTCAAACCTTCCGAACGCTTTGACCGATTCGCTTATGGTTGTTATTTGCGTATCCATTAATCATGGAACTTTTTGAACGCACCTTATACATCCTCTGATTTCCCAACTTAGAACTTCAAGATCATTTGCCTCATAAGAGGCTGTTGATATCACCTGTATATCTGATTGGACAAATATAGCACTTCCGTATTTGAAATGAGGTCTTTCGAGAGCCAATTGCATTCCACTTATTTTCGGTCGGCGCATTTCACAGCTTGTTTGAGTCTTCTGTATGCACAGTTCATCGCACTTGCCTACACAGATCTTGTAGCAGCTCTTCTTTTGGCAACGATATACCCTCTATATTCACTGATATGATGGTCAACTGTGGTCCGGAAGAGGACCTAGATGATGTTTCCAGTGTGAAAGGATTAGCCAGTGTTTTCGCCGTTGCCCAGGCAACTCATAACTCTAGGTCACAATCTTCAGGGAGGCACCTTTCTTGTTCCCCAAAGGGATTTTGCAAGAAAAGCATGAATTGTCTTCTTGTAATGTTGGGATTGCGATGCACTTAATTTAATATACTGCAACTAACACTAGTCGTTGTGCAAGTTGAATAAACACAAATAATACTGAACGAGATAGACAACATCAACTATTCCTAGTTTTGGGTTAACTGACCCTAGAATAGAAAATAACCAGAATAAGGTAACTAAAAGTTAGTGATAACTATTAACATAGAATTCAGCATGGAGACAGTATTTATATTTTACGCCAATGATTATAGCATTTGAAAGTCTCGGGTTCAAACTTGTGAGATGTTGCCATTGTACCAATTGGTCCAAGTTATCCACATTTTGATGAGTATCTCTTATGTTAAGACACCATGTGTCATACAGGGTCTTCTATTTTGCTTGGCAAGGACATTCTCGCCCACGCACTCCACCAGTGACTGCTCAGTTGCCGGCTGCTTCGTACACAAATGTACGGCAGAGTACGGTGCTTAAAATCAGTAATACGCATTTTAACTCACCATGTTTACAGTAGATGCTGAAAATGTTCCCCATCCGCTGCCAAACACAATCAGCATCTCCTTATGAAGTTTCCGGTTAATTTAGCTTCAGTAAGGAAATAAGAGAATTAATGAAGGAGGAACCATTACAGGATGGTATAGAGAAATCTAGACTTAGATGGTATTGACATGTTAAATGAATGGAGGAGAAGAGGATACCCAGGAGGATACACGAGACGAAGTGGGAAGGAAAGAGACCGAGAGGAAAACCGAGAGACAGGTGGCTGAAGGGGGTGGAAGAAAGCGTGAAGAAGAGAGGAGAAGACTGGGCAAGGGTGGAGGCTGAGAGATGGTGGGAAGACAGAAGACGTTGGAGAGGCTTGTATTCCAAACAGACCCGGCCAGTGGCTGGAAACTGTTTATTTTTATTCTTTACTGAACCTGTACGTTTGAATCTTTTAGCCCGTTTTTTAGTGTGACTGTGTATGCCTTATGTGAAATATTCGTTACGTAAACATGTATATCTGCACAATACATACATAAAGTGCAGGAAAGTGTGTGCCAGAACAAGACAAAAGTTTCGAGTGAAATTTCCAGGGAGACCCATTTATATAAATCAGACAATAAAACAACGTACAGGTTCAGTAAACAATAAAAATAAACATAAAGGTAATTATTTCCTTACTGAAGCTAAATTAACCAGAGTAACCAAAACTTCATAAGGAGTTTGGCAGCGGATGGGGAATATCTTCAGCATCTACTGTAAACATGGTGAGTAAAAATGCACGATACTGATTTTAAGCACCATATTCTGCCAGCGCGGCAGCCGGCAACTGAGGCGTCACTGGCAGAGCACATGAGCAAGAATGTCCTTGCCAAGCGAAATAGAAGACCCTGTAGTTTCACGTCTCGTCACGTTATGTTATGTTAAGTGCATCGTAAACCCAGCTTAAGAGAAATTTTTGTAAGAAAGCATGACAAGTATTTGAAGGGGAACAAAGAGCAGATAAGTAACTAGAACAGAAATATTTATTGCTTTACAAATAATATTACAAATTAAAACAATAATACTAGCAACATCATTGTATTCAAGTACAGAACAGTAGCAGGTAAGGTTATTGCACAATGCTCTTCTGCCTCTCCCTCGTGACAAACAAGACTGGCTGTAAAGGGGCCAATAGGCTTCCGAGAGGAGAGAGACAGGCTTAACAAATCACTTTCCTCCAAGGTCGTAACAAGAACAGCACCAGGGTCCAAACAGAACAATCAATATACCAAGAGAGGCCATAGAGGAGGGAAGTTTAACACTGCCAAACTCGCTCAGCTCAGGATCCCTGATGAGAGAACCTGGGACTTAATGCACTATAATGTATGCATGCATATGAAGCGACACCAGCTTCTGGTAAGCATACACCTATATTTAACAAGCACAGTAAATAGTTGGTTTTGGCATTACAGACTGATCAACTTACAACCTAGACTTTAAAAAATATATTTTCCATTGTCTCCAGAGTTCAGTGTAGGGTCAGAAGTATACAAAAGTGCAAAATAAATACATTCCAAGATTTGTCACTACCTTCAAAATGGAATATCTACTAAACTAAAGGTGAGCTTAATTCACACTTATTTAAAGTCCTCTCTATTCACACACAAATTATAGTGCAACAGAAGATTCTACAAGATGTTGGCCGATTTTCATATCTCTGCAGCCGTATCTGTAGTAATGGCATGGTGGCCACTCAAATCGGTCAACGATTTTCCAGGAATTTTCCAGCAGTAATTCTCATTTTTACAGAGTTAAAAATAAGCACCAGTCCTGGGGTGGGGGGCTTTATCGGTTGCCTACTTCAACACCAAAATAAAGCAGTTTTGTTTGGTTTACTTATACAGATGTTGACAAAAATCCATCCAGATTGATACACAAGCCTACACACAAATGATTTAATTGTTGTTTTAAAAAAAGCCTTTGTGACTAAAATATCCGTATAAAAAAAAGAGAAAAGAATGTCGCCTGCAGTTTTATTGCGGTGAAGTTTTCTATACTCAATATGTTTTACAAAAACACTATCGCGTGCTCTCCCACACAGAAATTTATTTCCGTTAACGATAGAGTGCTCACCCAAAACTGCAGCGGGAGTATGATTTAAGATGGAAAGAATTTTATAATTAATTAACAGTGGCTATTTTCCAGGAGTTTACAAATTTTTCATCATTTTCCAGGAGTAGTGGCCACCATGTAATGGGGACGTAGATGCAGACATCAGCAGCAGAATTGGGAAAGCTTCAGCAGTCTTTCAACGAATGCGATCCATATGGAAATTAGACACTATAGGTATGTACACAAAGATTCGGCTATATTCCTCTATCATCTTACCGATCGCCATATAGGCATGTGAGACCTGGAAAAATATCAGTAAAATCAGCGCACAAGCTTAACGTTTTTCATCAACGATGCTTGAGGCGAATTTTGAAAATCAGTTATCGTGACCACAAAACAAATGATGAAGTACTGAGAAGAACTGGTCTACGCAGCCTGCACAAAATCGTTGCTCAAAGAAGAATGAAGTTCCCAGGACATGTTCTACGTATGAATGATAGAAGGATACCGAAGTAGAGGAAAACCTCATAACACCTGGAAACGAACTTTTACAAAGGATCTTGAATGCATGGATATGACCTGGGAGGAAGCTGAAAACCTGGCAGCTGATAGAGTTCGCTGGAGGAACTAAGTCTAAGTAAGTCTATGCACTGGGCTAGGCCCTTGCATAAGCTGCAAAAATAAGCACAAGGTAGCGGGCTGAGGATCAAGGAATCTTAATTACCCTCCACCATGTACATTTCTCCCCTCTCCATCCAGATCGAGCACTCTCCTCCTCCATGTCTCGCTACTCAAACCTTCCGAACGCTTTGACCGATTCGCTTATGGTTGTTATTTGCGTATCCATTAATCATGGAACTTTTTGAACGCACCTTATACATCCTCTGATTTCCCAACTTAGAACTTCAAGATCATTTGCCTCATAAGAGGCTGTTGATATCACCTGTATATCTGATTGGACAAATATAGCACTTCCGTATTTGAAATGAGGTCTTTCGAGAGCCAATTGCATTCCACTTATTTTCGGTCGGCGCATTTCACAGCTTGTTTGAGTCTTCTGTATGCACAGTTCATCGCACTTGCCTACACAGATCTTGTAGCAGCTCTTCTTTTGGCAACGATATACCCTCTATATTCACTGATATGATGGTCAACTGTGGTCCGGAAGAGGACCTAGATGATGTTTCCAGTGTGAAAGGATTAGCCAGTGTTTTCGCCGTTGCCCAGGCAACTCATAACTCTAGGTCACAATCTTCAGGGAGGCACCTTTCTTGTTCCCCAAAGGGATTTTGCAAGAAAAGCATGAATTGTCTTCTTGTAATGTTGGGATTGCGATGCACTTAATTTAATATACTGCAACTAACACTAGTCGTTGTGCAAGTTGAATAAACACAAATAATACTGAACGAGATAGACAACATCAACTATTCCTAGTTTTGGGTTAACTGACCCTAGAATAGAAAATAACCAGAATAAGGTAACTAAAAGTTAGTGATAACTATTAACATAGAATTCAGCATGGAGACAGTATTTATATTTTACGCCAATGATTATAGCATTTGAAAGTCTCGGGTTCAAACTTGTGAGATGTTGCCATTGTACCAATTGGTCCAAGTTATCCACATTTTGATGAGTATCTCTTATGTTAAGACACCATGTGTCATACAGGGTCTTCTATTTTGCTTGGCAAGGACATTCTCGCCCACGCACTCCACCAGTGACTGCTCAGTTGCCGGCTGCTTCGTACACAAATGTACGGCAGAGTACGGTGCTTAAAATCAGTAATACGCATTTTAACTCACCATGTTTACAGTAGATGCTGAAAATGTTCCCCATCCGCTGCCAAACACAATCAGCATCTCCTTATGAAGTTTCCGGTTAATTTAGCTTCAGTAAGGAAATAAGAGAATTAATGAAGGAGGAACCATTACAGGATGGTATAGAGAAATCTAGACTTAGATGGTATTGACATGTTAAATGAATGGAGGAGAAGAGGATACCCAGGAGGATACACGAGACGAAGTGGGAAGGAAAGAGACCGAGAGGAAAACCGAGAGACAGGTGGCTGAAGGGGGTGGAAGAAAGCGTGAAGAAGAGAGGAGAAGACTGGGCAAGGGTGGAGGCTGAGAGATGGTGGGAAGACAGAAGACGTTGGAGAGGCTTGTATTCCAAACAGACCCGGCCAGTGGCTGGAAACTGTTTATTTTTATTCTTTACTGAACCTGTACGTTTGAATCTTTTAGCCCGTTTTTTAGTGTGACTGTGTATGCCTTATGTGAAATATTCGTTACGTAAACATGTATATCTGCACAATACATACATAAAGTGCAGGAAAGTGTGTGCCAGAACAAGACAAAAGTTTCGAGTGAAATTTCCAGGGAGACCCATTTATATAAATCAGACAATAAAACAACGTACAGGTTCAGTAAACAATAAAAATAAACATAAAGGTAATTATTTCCTTACTGAAGCTAAATTAACCAGAGTAACCAAAACTTCATAAGGAGTTTGGCAGCGGATGGGGAATATCTTCAGCATCTACTGTAAACATGGTGAGTAAAAATGCACGATACTGATTTTAAGCACCATATTCTGCCAGCGCGGCAGCCGGCAACTGAGGCGTCACTGGCAGAGCACATGAGCAAGAATGTCCTTGCCAAGCGAAATAGAAGACCCTGTAGTTTCACGTCTCGTCACGTTATGTTATGTTAAGTGCATCGTAAACCCAGCTTAAGAGAAATTTTTGTAAGAAAGCATGACAAGTATTTGAAGGGGAACAAAGAGCAGATAAGTAACTAGAACAGAAATATTTATTGCTTTACAAATAATATTACAAATTAAAACAATAATACTAGCAACATCATTGTATTCAAGTACAGAACAGTAGCAGGTAAGGTTATTGCACAATGCTCTTCTGCCTCTCCCTCGTGACAAACAAGACTGGCTGTAAAGGGGCCAATAGGCTTCCGAGAGGAGAGAGACAGGCTTAACAAATCACTTTCCTCCAAGGTCGTAACAAGAACAGCACCAGGGTCCAAACAGAACAATCAATATACCAAGAGAGGCCATAGAGGAGGGAAGTTTAACACTGCCAAACTCGCTCAGCTCAGGATCCCTGATGAGAGAACCTGGGACTTAATGCACTATAATGTATGCATGCATATGAAGCGACACCAGCTTCTGGTAAGCATACACCTATATTTAACAAGCACAGTAAATAGTTGGTTTTGGCATTACAGACTGATCAACTTACAACCTAGACTTTAAAAAATATATTTTCCATTGTCTCCAGAGTTCAGTGTAGGGTCAGAAGTATACAAAAGTGCAAAATAAATACATTCCAAGATTTGTCACTACCTTCAAAATGGAATATCTACTAAACTAAAGGTGAGCTTAATTCACACTTATTTAAAGTCCTCTCTATTCACACACAAATTATAGTGCAACAGAAGATTCTACAAGATGTTGGCCGATTTTCATATCTCTGCAGCCGTATCTGTAGTAATGGCATGGTGGCCACTCAAATCGGTCAACGATTTTCCAGGAGTTTTCCAGGAATTTTCCAGCAGTAATTCTCATTTTTACAGAGTTAAAAATAAGCACCAGTCCTGGGGTGGGGGGCTTTATCGGTTGCCTACTTCAACACCAAAATAAAGCAGTTTTGTTTGGTTTACTTATACAGATGTTGACAAAAATCCATCCAGATTGATACACAAGCCTACACACAAATGATTTAATTGTTGTTTTAAAAAAAGCCTTTGTGACTAAAATATCCGTATAAAAAAAAGAGAAAAGAATGTCGCCTGCAGTTTTATTGCGGTGAAGTTTTCTATACTCAATATGTTTTACAAAAACACTATCGCGTGCTCTCCCACACAGAAATTTATTTCCGTTAACGATAGAGTGCTCACCCAAAACTGCAGCGGGAGTATGATTTAAGATGGAAAGAATTTTATAATTAATTAACAGTGGCTATTTTCCAGGAGTTTACAAATTTTTCATCATTTTCCAGGAGTAGTGGCCACCATGTAATGGGGACGTAGATGCAGACATCAGCAGCAGAATTGGGAAAGCTTCAGCAGTCTTTCAACGAATGCGATCCATATGGAAATTAGACACTATAGGTATGTACACAAAGATTCGGCTATATTCCTCTATCATCTTACCGATCGCCATATAGGCATGTGAGACCTGGAAAAATATCAGTAAAATCAGCGCACAAGCTTAACGTTTTTCATCAACGATGCTTGAGGCGAATTTTGAAAATCAGTTATCGTGACCACAAAACAAATGATGAAGTACTGAGAAGAACTGGTCTACGCAGCCTGCACAAAATCGTTGCTCAAAGAAGAATGAAGTTCCCAGGACATGTTCTACGTATGAATGATAGAAGGATACCGAAGTAGAGGAAAACCTCATAACACCTGGAAACGAACTTTTACAAAGGATCTTGAATGCATGGATATGACCTGGGAGGAAGCTGAAAACCTGGCAGCTGATAGAGTTCGCTGGAGGAACTAAGTCTAAGTAAGTCTATGCACTGGGCTAGGCCCTTGCATAAGCTGCAAAAATAAGCACAAGGTAGCGGGCTGAGGATCAAGGAATCTTAATTACCCTCCACCATGTACATTTCTCCCCTCTCCATCCAGATCGAGCACTCTCCTCCTCCATGTCTCGCTACTCAAACCTTCCGAACGCTTTGACCGATTCGCTTATGGTTGTTATTTGCGTATCCATTAATCATGGAAATTGTTAATCAAGCAACCTTAGTTTCATAAAAAAGTATTATTGTGTAGGCTTTGAGGATGGAGTCGCTTTGTATGTCGGTGATTATTTCCCAACGTTTCGGCTGTCGTTACACCGGCCTTCATCCTGGGTACGATCTAAATTTAGTCCAAGAAATGTAAGTACGGTAAGTTAAAAAAAAAAGTCATCTGTAAAAGTATAAGTGCTGAAATGACCAAATTTTTTATAATTTAGCAGCACATACTGAAGTAATCGCACTACAAGGAGAAAGTGACTACCCTAGCAAAATCAAAACGTGAACACTTACGACAATGATAACCATGTGGACTCGACTGTTTCTTCTAACCTCACAACGACTACAACTATAAAATGCCACAAAGAAAACCATATTGGTTTTATGTTAAGGTTCCGTACGGACTTACATTCAAATAACTTTTGATATCTACACCCAGTTGATACTTTATTATTATTATTATTATTAACACTCCTGTGGATATATTCCAAGTCAAAATCAACTCTTCCTCAGCACATACTAACTACCAAATATTAAAAGAAACAAAATAACACCAAATTATGGATAAATGCATTTTTACACAATTTTGTCAACTTGCTGTTAAAATGTCTCATACATGTTGCACTGTTGTTGAGTTAACAATGCATGTTAATTATGTTGAAATATTTATTCCATAGGTTAGAGTTGGTTTGAGTTCCATTAAAATAGTAAAACTTGCTTGGAACTTAATAAAATTATTTATTCCATAGGTTAGAGTTGGTTTGAGTTCCATTAAAATAGTAAAACTTGCTTGGAACTTAATAAAATTGGATTACAGTACTATCTTTTTTTGTTGTGTTGGAATGTTATTCTTTGTTATTACTTCTATTGATGGGTGTCACGAGATATTTTCCTTAGGTGTCAAAGATTCCTTTAAAATAATGGTATGACCAGTTCTTAAGTCAATATGGATCTTAACAGCTGGAATTATGCAAGGTTATCTTCAAGCAACACTAAAATTTGCTTGCCACAGTGGGTGAGTGGATAGCGTGTCGTCTACTAACCCCAAGATTGCAGGTTCGCTCCTGGCCGTGGCAAGTGATTTTTGAAAGGCGGCAAAAATACGACACGCATGTCATACGATGTTGACGTGTCAAAGAATCCATTAGAATTCAGTAGGCTGAGGCAAAATTAATCTCGGGAGTTTCCGCCAATACAAAGTTCCTCATTTCTCTACTAGAAAGCGCTATAGTGTTCAAGGAGCTTAGATATCTAACCTCCTTGACTTGCATAGTGATTCAAGGAACAACGAAATTCGACATGCAAGCTACCCTCTGGGTGTCAAATTACAAAGCTTGCACCCGGCACCCGAGGCCATATGATATTATATTATATAACACTAAAATTAAAAGAGAAAAAGTTTTAGAAAATGATTTGAGTTATTAAATTGAAAAATCATAAAATTTCATTTGAAGAATGCGTAGTTGTTAAGATAGCTTACCCATTTAAAGGCCATTTCCACCGATGCCAATTATCTGTTAATTCATCATTAAAGTCTATTTGACTTTGCACGAGCATTTCATCAAACAGAAACGCTCGTTAACTTACCACTAAGAAGCGATTACATTAAATGGCCAAATCTGACCACTCAACTCTCCAAAGCACTCTACCTTGCGCATCTTGCATGGTAAAAATATTGGTTTGTTTCCGAGCTGCTCATGAACTTTCACCCATATGAATATAAAATAATGTTTATGACAATAAAATTATAAAAGACCCGACATGTTACTAAACCAGGAAAGAAAAATACGGAAATTAAAAGAAAACCTATCTGAAGTGGGATTCGAACTCCTTCTAGCTCTGCATATGAAGTCAGAGTGTGCAACACAACCACTTACACTACGAAGACAATGGGTAGAGCTTGTCCTACATAACTAAGGGCCGGTTCAACCATCTCCGGGCAAAGGACCAGGTAACTTGCCCGCGGAATACACTGAGATTTCCGTTCGACCATCAGCAGGTAGTGCTGCCTGCGGGATAGATATTGTTTATCGGGTGGTGTAAACTGTCAGCCGCTCCGAGAAGCTGATAAGTTTCGCCAGCCGGGTAACGCTCCAAAATGGCCAATGAACGTTTGCCTTATGCGTAATTTAGATGATTTGCGGTCTTCTGTTTAATACAGCCTCAAAAGCAATGAACGTTCCATGTTAGAAATAGTATCTTGCATCTTCAAATGACTTATTAATATTTGAAGCATTCATCTGGTTATCATTTGGTTGTATAAAACTTGTAAACACTGCAGTGAAGGCATGTCAGCAGGGTCTAGTGGTCAGCATTGGTCTCTGTGGATCTTAACATAACAGGTTCGATTCCCACCTTCGGCATTGACTTTTTCCTGCCGCTCCCTTATTATTAATTGTTACAGCATGAGCCAGATAACACCACTCAGAATAGGTATAGTGCGTACTTTCTTTACAAGCATATGTTTTAATTCAACATTAAAAAAATGAAAGTTCGCCTTATTATGGATGGTTTTGTGGGCATTTTAGATACTATCCCTGTAGACGAAGATGAATATGTGATTGTCAGTATCATTGTATCTCTGCCGTGACCCAGGTCAACAACGAGGTGGTGAAATATCTGGCTACACGATCTCACCTATTTATATCTTGGCTTACACCTCCTACATCCTTTTTTTACTTCGCACAATATAATAATCCTATTAACATAACAGTACATTAATGTGCCAATGACTTGAACCAGATGTGAAACGGAAGGGTTCCGTTCCGTATGCAATAAAACAATGGTTTGGAAATGTTAACTTGCTGAATTATAACATTGTATATAGGTATATCTCAGTCTTACTGAAACATTCACTATGAATGATTTTAACTGACAATATTTGAATAATAATGCACTGGTAACAAATAAGAATGGAGGCTTGATAGAAACACTTTCCTATTAGAGGAATCGAACTTCAAATATCATGCTCCGAAGCAATCGACTGTAAACGCGTAGCCACTCTTATCATTACGTCTGTATCCTATTAAGCTCTATGAACAAGATGAACTCCTTTTTATGTTACAGTAGTTCGTTAATATTATAATACTGTGATGTGACGAATCCACCACATTAGGTTACGACAAAGATCTTTGTTATGGAAGTAATAGGACACATCTCAACTCGGACTAAAGAGAGAAATGATCTTACTGTTCATGAGATTTCATATCCTATACATTTGAAATACGGTATATTTGGCGGTCTTAATGCAATCGAAAATAGGGGACACACCATTGGCTCTGAGACTCCGCTGCACAAAAGCAGGCCTGCCATCTTTAATATTTCATTGTCTACTTCAGGGTAGCTGCCTGCCGCTCATACGGACGTGGTAGAACGCAATTAAAGTTGCCAGGGATTTTATGCTGGCAGATAGTTTATCTCCCTTGCAGTTACCAGCAGGTGTACCCGGAGATGGTAGAACCGGCCCTAAGTAAGCAATGTTTATTCTGAACTGTCAGTTCTCCTCAATACTTTGTTCATATCATTTTAAGCTTTTGCCATGATTAAGGTCTTCTGTATTTCCCTTCCTTTATAATTATGTTCCAGAAAACCTGAAGGAAGCATTGCAAACAATGGCTTCTTGATCTGTCCGCCATGTTTCTCTAGGGTGAAACCGTGTCTACGGATGCTCGAGAGCCGTAAAGCATATTTAAGTAATTAGTTAATTACGAACTCGAATGGCCTCATGAAATGCATCGAAGATAACCATGCATTAACTCTCGTATTTAAGTTAACTAACTAATCGTTGGTAAAGAGTTGGTGCAACGGCCCTAAGATGTGTATACGGTTTAACAGGCTGTTGGTTGGAATGCAACTGGGCTGGCCAATGTTCTGCTGCGTGTGTGTAGTGTGTGTGTGTGTGTGTGGGGGGGGGGTGGGGGGGGGGGGTGGCAAGCCATAACTCATGTAATAACTGAGAAATGAAATGGATAATGTTGTGTCACTGTAAAATAATCATACTAAACTTAATATAAAAACCTCAAAGTTGGTCGAGTTGTGATTCTTTTATGCAAAAACTACTTATTAATAGAAATACTTTTCAGTCGGTCAACACGAGTGTATCCAATTAGATTAGGTGGGGAGTAACAATTTGAATAATCTAGTGTTTAAAAAAATACATGAATTATTTATACACATAATACAGTGGAATCTCGTTAGTACATTTTTCAAGGGACTGAAAAATTTGGACGTCATATGCGGGAAAACGTACTACCGAAAAACGCCTTACTGCATTTACAACGTATAAGAAAGAACGCGGCGTATATATGGACGTTAAATCGCCGACCTTAGTAAGTGATTGTATGCATTACTAGTCATGACATAAACATAGGTTATCAGTAACTTACACGGAATAAATAACATACAAGTGAATTACTGTACCTCTACACTACAGTATAATACAGGGTCTTTAGCAAGGACATTCTCGCTCTCGGGCTCTGCCAGTGACGGCTCAGTTGCCGGCGACCGCGCACGTATATGTAGGCCTACGGCAGAATACGTGCTTAAAATCAGTAGCCTACCATGCAGTTTTACTGGCCCTGATTTACAGTAGATGCTGAAAATGTTCCCCATCCGCTTCCAAACACATATAATACAGGGTCTTTCTTTATATTTGATCAGCAAGGACATTCTCGCTCTCGCGCTCCGCCAGTGACGGCTCTGTTGCCGGCGACCGCACACGCATATGTTTGAAGCACAGGCTTGCTTGAACCACTTCAATAAAGCGCTTTCTAGTTCAGGAGGAAACTGTCCCTCTCGCACAAGTTTCCTTTTGCCGCTCACCCTGTCTTCAAATGCACATTCGATTTCCTTCCTTTTGCCGAGAATCGTGTTCAGTGTAAACGGAGGAATGTTCCACTTTCGCGCTATATCCACACGCTTCATGTGAGGATTGCAGTCCACGTCTCGAATGTATTTCATCTTCTCATCATTAGTTATCTGCCGTACTTTCTTCTTATCCATTATGAAACACGCAATAAAATAGGTCATAACTGGACGTGAACACTAAGAACTAGAAGACAATAGTGCGGAACACGAAGACAATAATGCGACTACGTGAGAAATAAACAAAGGGAAGGGGGTAAAGGGCAGCGGGAGAGAGACACGTCACCTGTGTTGCGTCATAGCCACTTCTACGCCGTCAAACACAATAAAATCGTCTACACTGTCAATAACTATCAGAGAATATGAGACAATATCGCGTCGTGTTTTCCAGAAGCCGAATTTTATAATGAAATAAGAATAAAATACGGTTCACCAACAAATAGTTCAACGGAAATTTGATCGTTGTAAGCGGGAATAGAGAACGTATTAAGGGGATATATCAACATGAATTTAGTAAGCTAGGGACTTGAGAAAGGAGAGAAAGGGCAGCGGGAGAGAGACACGTCACCTGTGTTGCGTCATAGCTATAGCCACTTCTACGCCATCAAACACAATGAAATCATCTACACTGTCAATAACTATCAGAGAATATGAGGCAATATCGCGTCGTGTTTTCCATAAGCCAAATTTTATAATGAAATAAGAATAAAATACGGTTCGCTTACAAATAGTACAACGGAAATTTGATCGTCGTAAGCGGGAATAGAGAACGTATTAAGGGAATATATAAACATGTATTTTGTAGAATTGGGACTGGGACTTGAGAAAATCATCGCGCTAAATGGGAAAACGTCGTAACCGAGAACATGCTAACGAGATTCCACTGTATAACATTTCTCACACAAATGGGGGGCTTAACTGGACGATAGTTTTTTTTGGTCAAACAAACATCATCCGATGCTGTTCACTTAGGCTTCATTTCTAGGGATGAATATGGGGGTTGAGAAGTTACTTAGCACTGTGCACAAGATATACTGTAATAGTGAAATTTCACAGATGACTTCTATTACTCAAAAATGACTTACAAAAAATAAGCCTTCCAAAATTGCAGCTAGCAGGGAAAAATACACATTTTAAAAATGTAATTCATTGATGAAACAATTGTTCCAATGGGAAATGCGGGCATGGAGCACATCTGAATAATCCCTGATCTCCTACATACACAGGTGTATTATACTTCTAACAACTATAGTTGGAGAAGGTGGAATGTCTGTGCTGTAAACCGTAATGAATGCTATGGGATATTAATTGAATATCTATACAATTAAGGGGTTCACTACTAATGACATACCCATAGCGAAGCCATGTAACATATACTTCAAACACCTTTGGGGCCCTGCTCCTTGAAATATAGTGGTGGTATCTGCTGTAAGAGTATTTTTGGATGTTCCAGAATTTTGAGATGGCATCTGTACTTACAATTTACAGTCATCCTTAAAAGCTAACTTTGGGATCGGTCATTCATAAAGAATGAATACCAGCAATAAACAATGGAATCCCATTAGTACGTCCCTCAGTAACACATTTTCCCGCTAATCACGTCGAATTATAAAAGTCCCGGTCCCAAAGCACTAAATTGTATGTAAAATATTGCTTTAGCACATTTTCACGCTCCCGCTTACTACGTTCAAATTTTTAGGTTTTTCCATTCAATATTTTGGCCAGCCCTTGTCAGTTCAGTTTGACTTTGGCCAAGGTTAAGTGACTGGGTAAGCTTGGCGCGGTAGCGGTCAAGAATTGAGCTCAGTTTAGCAGCAAGTGTGCTTCCTGAGTGTCATCTATTCATTCAGTGACGATAGCTTGTCGTAAAGTGATATAGTGTTCTTGGCTATTTTTATCTGAGCCTTATTTACATGTTTGCAATGGAGAAGAAGAAAGTGAGGCAAATTAACAGTGAAGAACTACAAATCCTTGAAGAAATGGATTCCAATCCAAATATGAAGCTTGTGGATGTAGCGCAGAAGTTCTACATTCCTCCATCAACTTTAAATACAATTGTTAGCAAACGTAAACTGATTAAGACTGCTTTTGAAGAAGGGAAAAGTGCTCAAAGAAAACATAATTGCCAGGGTTAGTTTCCAGAATTAGAAGAAGCTGTTCTAAAGTGGTTTGTGCAAGCGCGAGCTTCAAATGTGCAGGTAGACGGTTCTGTGGTTCGAGCTCAGGCAACACTTATTGCACAGAAGATGGGACTTGATGATTATAAAGTATCTAATGGCTGGATTGATAGATTCTAAAATCGACACGACCTAGTTTATAGATGTGCGCGAGGCGAAGCTGCTGACCTGGATAATGACACTACACTGTGCAAAACTATTGAAACATGGAAAACTACAATGCTTCCTGCAATTTTGAAAGACTATACTCCTGACGATATTTTTAATGCAGATGAAAGGAGGCTGCTCTTCAATCTTCTTCCAGATAAAACCCTGAATTTTAAAGGCGCGAATTGTCACGGTTGCAAACCTAACAAGGAAAGGCTTACAGTTCTCCTGTGCTGTAATGAAAGTGGAACTGAGAAGTTGGTACCGCTGGTTATTGGAAAAGCATGCAATCAGCGATGTTTCAAGAATGTGCGATCTTTTCAATGCAAGTACACTTCTAACATGAAAGCGCGGATAACTTCCACAGTATTCGAAAATTTCTTACGAGCATGGGATGCAAGGCTTAGCGTAAGTAACAGGAAAATTGCACTCTTCATTGATCAGTGCCCCGCTCATCCCTCAAATGTTCCTAATTTGAGAAACATCAAGATAATTTTCCTCCCAGCAAACTGCACGAGTAAGTTACAGCTGTTAGATTAGGCAATAATACGGTGCATGTAGCAGAAGTATCGTAAGAGGCTGGTACGAGAGATTGGCTGCAGTGGAATATATGACGAGAAAAATCACCGTCTTAGATGCCATGCATTTCATTAAGGATGCCTGGGATTCTGTGGAGCAAAACACTATTCAGAACTGCTTCAATGCAGCCGGCTTTTGTCATGTTGGCGCTGATGTCGTCACGCTAGATGATTTTTCTCAGAGTGAAGAATGGCGCCGAATAACAGGTGAGGTCACTTTCGAAACGTACGTTAATGTTGCTGGCGATGTTCCAGTGTGTGAAACTATGACAATAGATGACATTCTTGAAGAACAAAAGATGGAAAAAGCGTCAGTGCAGGATGAAAGTGACTACGAGCCAGATCCAACGGTGTCAAAAGTGATGGAGGCAATGGACATATATAATGGCTCAACGGGCAATACATAATTTTCATTTGAAAATTGTATATTCAATGCCAAGGTAAGGTTATAATTGCTTTGGAGTGGAGTTTCGACTCCCATAGTGCACTGGCTTTGCTCGTGACGCGGATACACATGTATCAAATACGTCTTGCAGTGGCCTTCCCAGTGTGTACTTGACAGTGTCTTGGTGAGGTGTGCTTTAACCAACTGAAGAGCCCAATAGCACACCGGGGCGAAACGCTGTCATTTTGTCGAGTTATGCCGGAACATTTAGCACTATTTGTGTTTAAATAGTGAAGCTATACGTGTGTAGTTTCGAAGTTGATGACGAAGTAATGACTTAATTAAACAGGATGGACAGTACAATTTTAAAATTAAAACCAAGAAAGCAATCAACCATACAAATGTATTTAAAACCAGTGTAAATATTCGTGTTCGACTGTGAGGTAAGATGTATTACTAGGATTAAAGTTCATATACTGTACTGTAATTCATTTTTACGTAGTTATTTATTCCCTCTGTTACTTACTGACAAACCCATGTTTATGTTGTGACTGTAGTAGCGCATTAACTGATTCTTAAGGTCGGCAATTCACGCGCATATCTAAGACACGCTTTTTAAAAATTATTGTTACACGTTAATATAGTGATATCGGTAGTACGTTTTCCTGCTTTTGACATCCAATTACTTCAGTCCCTTCAAAAACATACTAACGAAGTTCCACTGTATGCTAAATTGTAGGGCACTATATGAAATAGTGAGCAGACATGTGCTGTATCTTAAACTTTCTGGGGAGGAATCTCTGGTTACCTGTAACTTTTAGCCTAGGAATGAAAATATCCACCTGTTTTAAGAAGTGATATTGTAATTATGATAATACAACATCAATTCTTAAAACAGGTGAATATTTTAGCCAATATCAGCAGCAGAAGAGCCTTATTAGTCTCACTGTCGCTATTACAAGTTACCAGTTAACATTGTTTCGGTTGTTATGCCCAGAAATGTCCTGTTGTATAATAAAAGTTCTCTGCTTGCCACGGTGGGTGAGTGGTTATCGTGTCAGACTGCCAACCCCAAGCTTGCAGGTTCGCTCCTGGCCGTGGTAAGTGATTTTTGAAAGGCGACAAAACTCACGGCACGCATGTAATATGTTGTTGGCATGTTAAAGAACCCATTTGAATTCAGTAGGCCGTGTTCATAATGGCAAAATTAATCTCGGGATTTTCCGCCAACACAAAAGTTCTTCATTTCTCTACTAGAAAGCGCTCTAGTGTCAAGGAGCTTAGATATCTAACCTCCTAGACTTTCATAGCGTTCCAAGGAACAACAAAAAATTCGACATGCAAGCTGCCCTTTGGGCTTCAAATAACAAAGCTTGCACCCGGCACCCGAGGCCATACGATATTATTATTATTATTATAGAGTTCTCTAGCAAAGATGGAGGAGTACTGCATAAAGGAGGATACGCACTGGCCTTGTTGGCCAAAACAACATGAGATCTGAATAAGAATATACAATGTTCACCTCAATATTCTGCATTAACATTCTTAATATAGCACGTTAATAATGCATACCTGCCAACTTCCAAAAATAGAAATCCAGAAGATCCCAAAGAGCAAAAATTTAACACGTACAGGCCGGACGTTTGTTTTAGAGGAGCGAAAATTCTTAATGGAAGCCTGGAGGCGAGTTACTACACAGTACCTGTGTTGTTATCAGCTGCCCCAAGTGGTCCGATGATTGACAAAGCTGTTTCACACTATGCTGAAGTACAGTCATTGGCAAATATAATGGCGTTCTGTTCGTAACTACGTAACGCGTACTT
Source organism: Meconema thalassinum (assembly GCA_946902985.2). Classification (NCBI taxonomy): domain Eukaryota; kingdom Metazoa; phylum Arthropoda; class Insecta; order Orthoptera; family Tettigoniidae; genus Meconema; species Meconema thalassinum. Next base: position 396,658,044 of record OX336394.1, on the reverse strand, counting down.
CCGTGTCACACAATACTTCGACGTGGACTGTACTGTCAGCGGGAAGGTGTCACCTTATGTTCAAGTCTGAAATTCCATTACATCAGATCGGTGGTGACAAGTTTGAAGCGATAGGGTGAGAGAGCGACTGTGTGCAGGCTCACCCGCAGGCTACAAGGTCAAGGGCAATCGTCTAAAACAAACGTCCGGCCTGTACATACGTCGGAAGGTCTTAAAACTTAGCGAGAAAAGACTAGAGGAAAAGAGATTACTAACTCTTGGTGACGTGAGACTATGTAACTTGTTGTGCCAGTTCCCAAAAATATTTCAATAATTACATCAAGAACACATATGATTGGGAACAGTTCACATACTACACAAGTGTTTAACAGATTTAATGTGATTTGTTAATTCAGTTCTTCCTCCGTAAGCAATGTTTATATCACACAAACACATGGAACAGAATGCGAATGTTTTACCTTTCCATGATGGCTTAATTCAAGGAAATTCTGAAGAATTCATCATGAAAACACTAAATCACACAAAAATTTGTCACACATTTGCACAAATACCAGAACTACAGCAAACAACGCTTAAAACCAAGCTTTCCCACTAACAAACAGTCGAAGCACAAAGTGTAATATAAATGCAGCAATAATCTGCGAGACGGGATTATCGATAAACTTATCGGTCGACTTTCAGTCGAATTTCAAACACTCTCATTTCAGAATACAGTAGCAGCTATTATCGAAACTCAAAAATGAAATGTGATTCAGATGCAGAGAACGGACACAAGCCAGGGAGTTGAAAATCCGGAAAAAAACTATGTTAATCCGGACAACCGGAAAACACCCCAACAATCCGGAAATCTTCCAGGAAAACTGGAAAACTTGGCAGGTGTGTAACATTTTCCAATTTAGGACTACACAATTAAAAAACTGTAAAGAAAACAGTTGAAGGAAGCGTTGTACTAATACAGTATGTAGGATGCACCCTTGAAATAGAATTGTCTCTCTCACAAATGTCGGGACCTTTTGGGTGTGTTTGTTCGAGTTCATCAACAGGCAGCTGAGCCATAATGGCGAGTACCCAGACAACAATCACAGAATCCTGGGCTGAATAAGGTACTTCCAAACAGTAGACACTCAATTGAAATAACCTGCTGGTTCGAGGTGTAAACCAACAGCTAACACAGCTGACTCAATGCATTGCTCCACTCGGCCAAACGAAAGGAAGTTATGGACCTTATTTGTACCAAACAAATAATTATTCTCAATAATACTGTGCGGATCAAATGGGTTCTTGTTATTTAAACACCTATCACTTTGTATTGTAAAAGCAAATTAAAATTTACCAATAATTGGGTATTTGCATACTTAATTTACCATTTTACTGATGAGCAATATAATACATGCTGTTTTCATTCAGTAATTTGTAGTTATTTCAGCTACATACAGCATAAATGCATCCTCTTTCGACTATATTTGTTGTTTATATTATGATTGTGATCTCGTTCAAGGTGTTTGCTAGTGTACACCTCGAACCATCAGGTGCTTGGCCCCAGTGTCCACTATCTGTGTTACTCCCATGGTACAGTGTCCAGCACTGAACAACTGGTACTGGAAGCTGATTGTTGGCTAGCTAATCCAGGAATTAACTTGGAGGCTATTTTACAGCTTTCAACCTTTCCAACTGAAACATTATCACAATAAATCACTGAAGCATATTAAATATACAGTAATTCGTATGTCTTCACAACATTGCTATGAGCACACTCACAATTACTGTATTTCCATTAAAATACTGTACATGAAATGTCCCTTTCATAAAGATAATTCATATCTTGCCATCAAGGAGGAGCTGGATGGAGAGCATAGCAGATCAATAGCAGAGATACAGTATGGCCTCAAAGCTATCTTCATTTAGTACGGTATAAAGCCGGTTATCCAAGTTAATCTGGACTGAGGTTACTTCAGATAGCAAAAAACTTGGATAAGACGGAATGTGTAGTAAATCGTGATTTTAGGTCATATTTACCTATTCATATTCATTTTTAATTTTCTTTAGCAAAAGACAGGAGGCGAGTTTAAAGGCTGGTTCATCATTGGCCCAGAAACAAAAATGAGGACAAAACCTGATGGCCTCGTAATATAACAGACGATGGGTTGACTGCCTTTATATTCCTATAGCCTCAAGTTCCCCAGCTGAGAAAGGAATTAAGCCTAACGTTGTTTATAATTACCCAGGAAATGGTTTTGTACTCTTTTCCAACTCGTTTATCCTTAATGTGGTTAGCCGACAATAGCGTAGTAATCCGATTCATTATTTCTTGTAATTTACAATCTATGCTTGTCGATTATATAGTTTAAACAGTTTATGCTAGATGTAATGTACAGCCAGGCGTGGATCTAGAGTTTGGCTGGGGGGGGGGGGGGGGGTCACAGAATCGAAATTGTTAAGAAAAATGGTATCACTAACAACGCAATCACAAAATAACCAAACGTACAAAACCAGACCAATTTTTTTGCAAGCTACATGGATAGAAATTTGATGCGTTTAGCGCACCAAAAATATTCGTACAAATTGCAACGGCGTGTTTTGCAACTTTTACATCGAGCTTCGAGAAAAGTACCAAGGTACGTTACAGATTCGGCAAGTCGAGTTGGTACCGACAAAGGGAGAAAGTCACAGCTTAAATTGCCAACCAAGCTTGCAGTTTGGATGTCGGCAAAATTTTTTGAGTGGAAAAAAAAAAAAAAAAAAAAAAAAAAACCAAATTTCTATCCGTGCAATGCTGCACATTCACCGTGACATCACTATAAACATCGATTCGGTAATCACAAGGTTTGCTAAACAAAATAGACGAGTTGATTTTGTTATATAAATAATCGTTTTTATATAACAGGTTTGAAGTTGTAAATATGTACAGTTGTAACAGAACATAATAATTGCAATAAAGATATTTTCAGTATTGAATAAAATGAAAAGAAAAAACTGTTTTTCAGTTAATATTCGGTAAGTTTTATTTGTCTGGTTATTGTGTTTTCGTTTTTTGAGTTTGCAAAAAAATTTGGTCTCCGTTTGGGGGTGGGTCATGACCCCCGTGAGCCCCCCCCCTTTGAATCCGCGCCTGTGTACAGCCATCCACATGTTCAACTAAGCCTGCTATGGTGCAAATGATGCATGGTAATCATAATGATATACAGTATGCAAATATCAAAAAAACATCCTACTTGATCACATGCAACTTTTGAGGTTCACTTAGAACAAGTATGCTACTGCAAAATATTTAAACAGAATGTATCTACCTCATGTTCCATTTGCAAATGTATCTATCTAAAATATACAGTACATGACTCCCAGATGAAAAGAATATACTGTATATATTCACAGGCAACATGTAGAGCAAGTTTAGGTTTCCCTTAATCTAACCTGAGGAGGATATACATCATTTTTCCCTCTTTGGTTATTTATGAAAGGATATAACCTAAGTCAAATAAGTCAACTTTTGGGATTTGGAAAAACTTACATCTTAGCAAGCATTTTTTAATGAAAACTGCAAAATAGCAAAAACTGAATAATGCAGAACTGAACTTTCCAACAATTAACACACTAATGTGATTATTCATGAAAGGGTTTAAGTCTGCTGACTTATATAATATAAATGGCACAAAGGCCGGATAAATGTGTACACATCCAGGGGTCAGACTTACATTCTTTCGTGACTAAAAGATGCGACTACACCCAAAGAACCGTTTACCACCATAAATTCATTTTCGCCAAAAAAGTGACTGATGACCTTTCATAAATAACCAATTCATATGTATGCACCACTTTAATTACAGTATAATACCCACATTCTTTCAAATTTGATTCAACAATGACATCATCAAGCTAGGAAGGAAAAAATAGTATGTTAACCAGTTTTTTAACTTTTTATAACGATCTTTTGTTTAAACAATGATACTGTATATGTAAGGTGAAGTCCATAAGCTACCAACATCACAGTTTCAGAAGGGCTGAATTCGAAAGAAGTTCATTACACTGAAATGCTTTCCATCAAACTCCTTACCTCTGAGGACAGATGAACACTGTAATGTACTTGTATGCTACAACCTTAACAAATAACAAACAATACTTACGTACATGGAATGTATGTTACCACAGTCACTTACGAGAGTATGCCCAGTAGGTCACAATTTCTGTTAGATGCAGTAGCTTTACCTCGGTCAAGCATGTAAACCATCCATGCTAGAGTAGCTCTTACTTTCAACTGTCCTTGTTATGCTGTTCTGTTTCTTTCTTCATAAAATTATAAACTATGAGCATAACTTCTTATGTTAGTCCTCTTTTTGTAGTTAACTTCTGTTAAGAATGTACAGGAATTTGCACCAACAACAAACCGATCTGTTGAAGCTACTGATAGTACCTATCTGACTACTCTATCACAACAAGCACCCTCTTCATCCTCATTACATTCCACTATGATTGCAAGCTTTAATTTCTTTCTCAGGGGCCAAACTGATGTTTTGGGTGAAAGAGTAATAAGAGAGCATAGCACGACTCTACATGCTAAGACTGTGGTAAAGCTACTGAGTCTAATATCCGCTTTAGGCCTCATAATACAATGCTAATTTAGTCCTCTTATAGGCCTTAATTGCGTCCAAAACTCCATACTTCTCCTCTCTAACTGAGCTCTGGAAGTCGTTCCAACTTGAAGGTTCAATATTGAGTTGTCTGTACTGGCACGAGTATTAACAATAGGGGAATCAAGTAGCCATGGCTTTGAGGAAAACACCATATCTATTTTTACCTGGATGTGAAATGAGAAAACCAAAGAAACACCATTCAAGGATGTATTCAAACCTTCCCACCAGTCTCCATGATATTCGGCCAAACTAAAAAAATCAATGTCTAAGTTTTGGTTGGTTCCTCAGTTTAGGGGCTGTGACAACGCGGTTATGTAGCCCCGTGTAGTTTGGGTGTGTGTAGAATCTGTCTGATAACCGGTGTTAATTGTGATGGATGTATTAGTGTGTGTTATCTGTGATTTAGGTAAGGACTGCAGACGATCAATTTCAAGTAGTTCCCACTTTAGCTACCAAATGCTACTGACGACACCTAGCTGTGAACTTGGCTACTAGATTCCGCCACAATCGGCACCTGGCGGCGAACGTTGAACTAATAGTGTGTTAATCAAATCTAAACTACAAATTTAGCTTCACACAATTTTAGTTGAAGTTTCCTTCACATTCCATAAATCTATGACATGGGCCCACCAGCTTTACTTCCCCTCCAAAGGTAAGCATAATGAGGGATTTTTAACGCTCTTAAAAAAAAAATCCGACAATTACGGCCGGGTGTGAACCCTCGTTTAAGTTTCAACCAGGAGTTTATATAGGATGGAGTTATAGGCCTGAACCCTGCCCACACCCTCTCTTCTACCTAAAATAATAACTGTGGATGATAAAGAGTCTAGTATTTGAATTTAAAAAGAGTTTTATGTACCGTCTTTGCTCGCATATAACTCACACTGTTTTTACAGAAAATAAGAGTGAAAATTTTGGGTGCGTGATATACGGGGGGATTTATGTCCGAAAGACAAGAAACAAGACAACTGGCATTGTCACTGCCGTCACTGCTGCTAATCTCTGAGCTACTCTCGCGTGTATCAGCCCGACTTCAGTCCAACGCATTTGCGAAGCCCGTTGTCAAGACACTCTTCATAACAACATCTGTCGTCATCATAACCCATAACTCAATCATGCAGGAGTGTAAATGATGGTCTTATTTATTTTGTCACCTGTCGCCAGCTTATCGTAACGAACAGTACCAGATCTCGACGTGTTCTGTACTTATTTAGCATGTGGAGCACCACCAAGAAGCTGACGATCACGCCCCACGTGTTGTTTTACTGTGTTGCTACTTTTGAAAACACCTCACGTGTTTGGTTAGTGGTTTCTAGCGCATCTTTCTGTATACGCGAGTAGCAAATATTAAATTCAATCACATTGAATTCTGGACCAGTAGCTCTAAGAGTACGAGGTTATATTACCAATGTCATCTGCGTAATTTATTCCTAGCCTTATAACTTCCGCATTTTTATATAACTTGGAGATCTACCGCTACAAGAAAACAATCACACTTAACTGTGAAACAACAATGGAACATAAAGACAGAATACTGGTTCTTATTAACAATGCAACTGACAGGCAACAAACACCGTAAAAGAAAGGAAAGCACCGCCACCAAAACTAACAGAAACATCGCGGGCAAGACGTGCGATGTTCAGTGGGTTAAAATTGCTACGATCATCTTTACGACGGCGTCAGAAATTAATGCGAGGATTTGTTTTTCCTGCAATTTAAAATGGGATGCAAGATATACGCGATGGCGAGTTATATGCGAGCAAATACAATAATTTGAGCAATTAAAAACTATGATAACCCAAATCCAAACACCAATGTAGTGTAGGTGTGTATGAGAAGTGCGAGTGAACATGATGTGGACTGTTATCTGCCTCTCAAGTGAGGAGAAGGGGACTGTCATCAAGGAGAATGTGCTCATTGTGCTGAGAATTGAGAGATTTGCAGCCATCTCCTATAACTGTAACCACCTTTCTCCCTTATTTTTCGCAATATATCAGCAAAGATTTTCTCTATCGAAAGCTTAACATCTTCATAATTACTTTCGTTCTGTACATCTACAAGATTAGACCAAGTATTTGAAGAAAAGTTGGAAGGTTTCCTTGCAGCCTAGCTTTACTGCAGTAGTTTTGATGCCAACCCATAAGGCCATAACAAACGACAAATAGATAAAAATTAAACTGACAGTATATTTGGTCATTTTCAAAAACTGCGTTTTTCTTGAATTTAGTATATTGTCTTTTCTTTGAGGAAATATGAAGAGTACAGCTCCATAATTTTTTGACCTTTGGTACAGAAGGTGAGGGCAGTGTGATCCACCTCGATTAGTCATACCCCAAAGAGAATTCACCAATGGAGAAATTCCCTCCTCTGCTCATTGGCCGAGTCAAACAGAAGCCACCTGGAAAAGTGGGGAGGTGCAGTTATAAAATCCCTGCTGCTACCAGCAATCCAATGTGGCCCTTCTGGTTGGGAAGCCAACACCTTGCCCATTGAACCACTGTGACTCTTCTTTATGAGAGAATAAACAATATTCATGAGAAATTAACAAACATACCGTACCGTATACTCCAGTTACAACTTTCATATTTTACCCAAGGATTCTTGATGGTGTTGCTCAAGAATCTCAACTGTTTCTATTAATGTCCTGGGCATACCCTTGTAAAGGTTTACTACACTCATACTGTATTTAAACAAGATATGTAATGCCACAATACTCTGTTAACACAAACAAACAGTTTGAACTATGTACAAATATAAAAATACTTCCTTTAATATACTCTGAACTGAAGGGAAGAAATACGTAGCAAGTAACAATAGCAGTGAAGGAGGACACATGAAAAAAGTACCAACTCCCATACCTTCTTTAATAAACTTCCCATGTCACCGACGGTTTTGATCCTCACAAATGTCTGTTACATGGAATTGTATCTCAAAGGATGATTTACCACAAATTCAATACAATTTAAAAATTAGCAGTTAACTTGGTAGCTTCATAATCAATGGTCAATACTTCAATCAACAAAATTGCAACACAAGTGTGCCCAAGTAGATTGGGCAGGAAGTAGCAATTTGCCACATCATTTATTAGAGAACTGTGTACATCTCTACATAGTATAAGATAATGTCCCCGATTCTTGGATGTAACAGGTAATCTCGAGAACCACTGCACACTGGGTCAAAATCGAAATCTAGGGGGACAAAATTATTTTTACGTTTTAATCATGAATTTAGAGTGAAAGCAACGTATATAATTTGTTTACTTCATAATAAACATCAGTTAAGACCTTCTTTAAGCTACGTCTACACATGCAAGAAATTGTCCATGACTAGGAGTTGGATAGAGCATTCAGTTATCTCTTCAGAACAATTTTCTACCCCTAATTTACTTTGAACAAAGTCACAAAGTTCCACTTCAGACATAATCGTCGAACCCAGTGCTTCAAACAGTTGTAAACGTGTGAGAACTGGTTGCGCGGTATCTTCTAAAACGTAAAATAACTAAGTAAGTTGCAATAAATCTTATAACAGGCGTTAACTACAAGACTTTATCTACATTTTAACATTAAGTAGAAAGTGACGCGACACACTAAAAATCTAAGTGAAAATATAATTTTAAAAATAATAGTTAAATATTATATAATGCAAATATATAGCTAAAATTACGTAACAATTACGCCAATTAATAACTGAAACACGTTACAAAGATCATACCTTCAGGTACATGTTCCATCTTAAAGCATCACACTAACCACAAAGACAACCAAACCACAGCCACTTACATTCACCCTCCAATTCAGACTACTTGAACAGTGGTGATAGATTTACAATAAGATGCGTTTATATCCCAGAATAGTGAGTGGCAATTGTATGAGAATGCTGTAGAAGTAATACATTTTGATTTTTTAATTATGAAAATAAATAATTTTGTCCTCCTAGATTTCGATTTTGACCCACTGTGCACTGGATAGATTTTGAGGTAGTTTCCAACATTCTGTAAAGGAATTCTCAAGGAAAGTTTCTGTAGAAAAACATTCATTTATGACCAAAGGAAGCCACGCAGTAACGATTTCAGTGAATCGAGTCGAAGAAAAACCTGCTGTCAGTGCGCCTCACGCTGTGCAAACCGTTAAAGATACCGGGTGTATAAATAATTCAGGTAACATAATTGTTACTTTCCATGCAATCTACTTGGGCACTCTTGTTATGACTGACTGAAGAACAATTCTGTTGATTGATTACACAGGAAATATTGAAAAAATCGCTTCTAACTTTACAACAAAAATAACTAAACCCATAAAATCATGACCAAAAAAAAATTTGTTAGTTTTGCTTTTCAAAACCTCAATTCTGTCATATCTTTCTGCTGATTCTGCTTTCCAGTGTCCTGATGGCGCTCATTACCAGTTCCATCCCCATTTCATTAGAAGCTATTTATTATCGAGTTATTTTATTGTTAAATAAATAAAACATTTTCAGTTAACTTCAATCAGCATAAAACAATGAAATCATATGGCAAACATGAATTTTAACCTTTCATTCAGAACTATATTGAATTGGATTTATACAAAACTTTCCCCGACAGAAATAAAACTGAACCATAAGATAAGCAATTCATTTGAAATCAAATCAAAATAGGACTCGACTCGAAAATACCCCTTTACTTATTAATTATTATTCATAGGATGCATTTTGAATGATTTAGCTGAACCTCAATTCTTTTATTATTCACTAATTTTCCTAATTAGCATTGTGAATTGTATGTTGCTGTTTGAGTCTTCAGTCTTTCGACTGGTTTGATGCAGCCCTCCATGACTCCCCGTCCTGAGCATCTCTAAGCTACCACACCCTAGATCCGAGGCAATCTGTTATTCTAACCTTGGTCTACCCCTACAGTTCTTATCCTCGACCCTTCCTTCTATAACTAAGTTTACTATTCCTGGGTGTCTTAGGATGTGTGCTGTTGTACTGATATCGCGCCAGGAGTTGGCAGTTGAGTTTGAACTGCAGGTGTCTTCCCGCTCACTGTGTATCGCGCATTCCAAAAACATTCAGTTGGTCACTACTTGCTTCACTCACTCAGCACATTCCTTCTTTCACTGGCTGCGTGACGTGTGCTGCAATAACAGCGAATGGCATGCGCGAAGGCGATATATTTAAGTTTGGAATATGCGCGCCACGCATGCGTACTGCAAGACCCTCCGCACCCCGTCACAGCGTGTTGAACTGCCATCTCCTGACGTGATGACATTACTGTCGGCTCTCTTATATGGCTGTGAGTTGTGGACAACCTACAGGCGTCACAAAATAATGCTTGAGAAATTCCACCAAAGGTGCCTCAGACATATCTTGAAAGTCCTTGGAGAGATAAATGCACAAATACTAGCGGCATTACGAGCACAGAAGCAATGCTAGCCCAACACCAACTCCAATTGGTGGGTCACGTGATCCGCATGCCAAATCATGGCATTCCAAAACAAGTACTATACTCTGAACTTCATGAGAGCGTTCGGCTCCCTGGAGGGCAGAGAAAGAAGTATACACATTGCCTCAAATCCACCCTGAAGAAATGTAACATCAATGATGGTAACTGGGCAATGCACGCGCTGGATCGTCCCAACATGGAGAAGCACCATTCATCAAGGGATTGCTGTTTAGGAAGAGCAGAGGCGTAGCACTGCAGCAGAACTGCGCACGAGGAGAGAACAGTGCGAGATCTTGAGGCGGAGTGGTCATTTGCCAGCTGGCTGCTCAATATGTGTGTGTCATCACTGCAGTAGAGTGTGTAGCTCACGGATTGGACTGATCAGTCATCTGAGGAAGCATCAGTAGGAAGACTAATTCATACTCGCTCGTGAGTGAATGCCAATAATAATAAGTATGTGTCCTACCGAGAAAGAGGAGTCCTTGCAAGGTAGGATTGAGACATCAAGACTGAGGTGGTATGGACACTTGAAGAGAATGGATGAGAAGAAGATTCCCAAGAGGATACATGAGATGCAGATGCAGAAGAAACGACCAAGGGGAAGACCAAGAGATAGATGGCTGAAAGGAGTGGAGGAATGTGTCAAGAAGAGAGGCGAGGACTGGACCAGAGTGACAGCGGAGAGGTGGTGGGAAGAAAGGACTAAGTGGCGAGGCTTATGTTCCAAACAGACCCAGCCTGGGGCTGGAAACTGTACAAGATGATTATGATGATGTCCTACCGACTTATCTCTTCTCTTCATTTACAGTCACCAGAAACATCTTTCCTCTCCCACTCGTCTTAATACCTCTTCATTTGTAACCCTATCTGCCCATCTGATCTTCATCATTCTCTTGTAACACCACATTTCAAACGCTTCAATTCTCCTTTTTTCTGCTGCTCCAACAGTCCAAGTTTCACTTCCATATAGTGCCACGCTCCAGACAAAGGCCTTCAAAAATGACATCATAATACCTAAATCTATATTCGATGTCAACAGATTCCTTTCCTGGAGAAATACTTTCCTTGCCTGTGCTAACCTACTTTTTATATCCTATTTGCTTCGTCCATCACTAGCTTAAGTAACAGAAGTCTCCTACTTCCTTTAGCTTTTCACCTGCCAATTTGACATCCATATGGGTTTCTGATTTCTTTCGACTGCATTCCAATATTTTTGTTTTACATTTATTAATTTTCATCATGAATTCTTTCCTCAAGACAGAATCCATACCATTTAAAAACTCATTCAAATCCTCTGGTGTATCGGCTAAGATGACGATGTCATCAGCTAATCTCAGAGTTTAAATTATTTCTCCTTGAATCTTTACTCCTACTTTGAATTTTTCTCCAATTTCCTTCATTGCTTGTTCAATGTATAGATTGAAAAGTATGGATGATAAGTTGCAGCTTTGCTTTACACCTTTCTGAATACCAGCTTCTCTCTCACATCTTTCCACTCTAATAACTGCTGTCTGGTTTCTGTATAGATTGTAGGGCACTCTCCTATCCCTGTACTTTATTCCAATCTATTTCAAAATGTATAACAACTTACTCCATCAACATTATCGAAAGCCTTTCCTGCAATCAACGTTATGAAAAGCCTTTTCTAAGTCTACAAATGCCATGAACGTTCTTTTATCATTCCTTATTCTACCTTCCAAAATCAGCCTAAGACTTAGTACAGCTTCCCTTGTTCCTACGTTTCTCCTGAAGCCAAACTTGTTGCTACTGTAACCCTCGCCATTCTAGATCTTGCTTTATTTGGTTGGGGCCATCTATTACTTGACAGACCCCTCGGTCTTCTGCCTTCAATGTCTTACCCAAACCACACTCTAGCTGTTCTTTGTGGATCCATTCTCTTCTGATGACCAAACCAACTTAGTCGAGATACAACATAGGTCTCACCGAGTGATTGTTTTACCTCAACTTGATGTTGTATCTCCACATTCTCCATTCATTAACATTAGTAGCAAAACTATGATGGAGGTAGAGGGGAGGTGATTGCGCACTGGTCAATCTGCTTGACTCCCACCAACGCGGATTGGGTTTATTCCCAGTTAAGGTACGAGAGATTTTGGAAATGAAATGTCACGTCCTGTGGTTTTGATTCCATATAGAAAGAAAGTCAAGAGGCTCATGATTGCAAGATTCACAGTCATGTAAAACAACTACAAGCTTCCTTTCAAAACTACAATGATTTGAAATCTAGCATAATTTAGACCGTAGGTTAGCATAATTGCTATCTTTGAGTCCAGCAATGCTGCTCACCAGTACCCTCTTCATCTAAGATTTGAAAATGCATCATGGTTGGGAGCAGGTCATGGTAGCATAGTTGGAAAGCGCACCTACCCAGTATGCAGGAGATTCAGGCTAGAATTTAAATCTTAACTGCAGCCCCTTATTTTAAGTCTTGCTCAACAGATATAAACGCTCCAAGGAATTCTATTTTCTGAAGTCTCTTCTATGGTACTACTCTGCCAGGGAATTGTTACCACTAGACGTGGAGCGGGGCTGTTGTGTATACATTATGTCATCACGCCAAGTTATCACTGCCGCGGGCAGGTGCGGAGCAAGAGGGGGAACGCATGTACAGTCATACAATGAAACACACCGCACAGTGCACAACCCAGCATTAATTCTGCACACACACGACGTACGATGAGGTTTCGCTGGCAACGAATGCACGTCTATCCCACGCGTGTGGCTGGGCGGAGCGCATTAGTTCCGATTTCCGCCACCAGCAACAATTCACTGGCAGGGTAGTACCTTCTAATTTTTTTTTTTGTTCAAATATGTTACAGGTATGGAATATTTACAAGTGCGATGTGTCCTCCTTCCACATTTTTACTGTGTAGTGGTGACCATTACTCATTCTCAAGCTACAACTCATTATTCTGAGGTTCTTGATGACATGACTAAAGAGGGGTAACACTAAGGATCCAAGTGCAAGAAAACTATTTTCTGTAGTTCCCCACTCCTACGTAACTGAAGGCCACAACCAACTGCTTCCCAATACTATCCATAAATGCTCATACTAGTACAGACACAATATTAACAAAGGTTATCAAACAACTTCTGCACACACACGATCATGTCGTCACAAGCCCCTAAATGAATTAAAAACAACATAATTCCGTAGTTTCTATGTCACAAACATTAAATTATAATTTGTTCACCCACACAGCCTGCAGCTTGAGAATGGGTAAAGAGTCCCTGCATTAAGTAGTCTAGCCAAATCACATAATTATAAATATAGCAAAAACATGTAAAGAATATAACAAAAGTTGCTAATGTCCCGCACCAAGATATGCACTAGAGAGAGAGAGAGATCATTCGCTCCTGTCCTTGAACTTGGGTACTTCGTAGACACGCTCCACCAGGGCCCGCAGGATGCTACCCGGCAGCCGCTGGTGCTTCAGGATGAGCTCCTCCAACGCGCTCGCCACCTGTAACACAGAATGCTCAGTCAATGGTAATCCGACCTGTAAACTTTTATATCTGGTTGCTCCTATACATCTCTCAACCCAACGAACAGTCAAATCTCTTTGAATGAAATGGATGCTATTGGAACATATATTGTACATCGACTCATAAAACTCTGCATGTGCTATTTCACGCAAAATTTATCAATGAAAAGTCATAAAAATTGCTTCTGGATTAGAACTACTGGGAGAATTTACAGTAAATCAAAATTATGAATTTTTACTGATGATTGGAAAAATAATAACGAAGCCCACGTGGCTTCGGAGGCAGCACGCCGGCCTCTCACCGCTAGGTCCGTGGTTCAAATCCCGGTCACTCCATGTGAGATCTGTGCTGGACAAAACGGAGGCAGACAGGTTTTTCTCCGGGTACTTCGGTTTTCCCTGTCAAAATTTCATTCCAGCAACACTCTCCACTATCATTTTATTTCATCTGTCATTCATTTAATCATTGCCCCAGAGGAGTGCGTCAGGCCTCGGCAGCCGGCACAGTTCATATCCTCACCCCTAGATGGGGGCTTCATTCATTCCTTTCCTGACCCAGTCGGAGACTGGAAGCAGGCTGTGGATTTTCATTTTCATTGGAAAAATAACATATTTTCTTACATAATGTTGCTTTTTTTTTTTCAGTCTAAATTTTGTGAAAGAAAAACAGGGTGCTATGATTATGCAAAGAATATTAAAGAAAATAAGAAAAACAACAAAAATATTTATAAATATACTGTATCATTATTTGCTGCACGAGTGTGTGCTTCCTTAATATTATTATTTGCTTAATTATTTTGTAATCCCGTGTATTCCACTTTCATCAAGATCACCGTACAATTCTTGTTTTTTTTTTTTTTTTTTTGAGTCGTTTCGGCCATCAATGGACCACGATGTTCTTCACTCATATGATCACTGTAAAGCTTGTTTTCTTGTCTGCCAGTAGATCTTCATTCTTGACGAATGTTCAGCTCTCCTTTCTTCCGTCCACTTGCAGTGAGGGCGAGGCATCACAGATGTTAAAGGGTGTAGATTACTGGTTGATTTAACCGCCTTTCTGAACAGGTTCCTATCCCAAACCAGAGTTTGATTGATTCGAGCTTCTGTTAGGTCCTTTTTAACTTGCATCGACCATTTACAATAGGAATTTTTTTTAGAGATTGATGAGTGGATTCGATATGAAAGTCGATGATGCTCCATCCGCTCCAAATGTCCAAAGAAAGACATTCTCCTTTTTCTCATCGCACTCACCAAATCTTCTATATGTTCAAATAATTCATTGTTATGTCTTCTTCTGTAAGTACCATTATCATTAACAGGTCCTAATATTTTCCTTAGAATTTTCCGATCCTTAAGTTCTAATTTTCTCAATGGGCCTTTGTTTGTCATCTGTAAGCATTCTGCAGCATACAGTGCTGACGGCCTAATTACTGTATTATAATGACAAAGTTTGACATTCCGGGACAAGCTTTTACTTTTGTAAATGTTTTTGCAGGTTTGAAAGGCACCTTCCAATTTGTTACATCTGCTCTCAATAGCAGCTATTTCTGAATTATTAGGGGTAATCCATTCGCCTAGGTATTTAAATTTTCGGACTTTTTTGATTTTTTGCAGACCAATCGTGATGAATTTTGAGGCATCTTTGACATTTGTGATAAAATTAGTTTTATGGAAGGCCACTTTAAGTCCAGTTTTAGCAGCTATGATTTGTAGTTTATTAAGTTGGTCAGTGGCCTCTTCCATTGAATTAGCGAACAAAGCAATGTCATCTGCAAAAGCGAGACAGTTTATATTCAGGTCTTCTTTTTTATAACCAATTCGAATACCATAATTATTTGGTAAGATTGTTAACCATTCTCTTATAATTTTTTCCAAGACACAGTTGAACAGCATCGGTGATCCCAGATCACCTTGTCTACAGCCAGTCTTGATTGCAAAGGCTTCGGACAATTCACCACGAAATTTGACCTTAGAAATGGTGTTTTCTAAGCTTGCTTTGAACAAATTAATTGATTTATTGTCTAGGCCAAACTCACGTAAGGTGTTAATTATTGTGTCTCTATGAATGCAATCATAAGCCTTTTGAAAGTCCACAAAAATCACAACATAAGGTTTAGATCGTACCGTACAGTAGGAAATTATGGTCTTAATGTTATGAATTTGTTCAGGACAGGATCTTGATTTCCTGAACCCAGCTTGATATTCCCCTAACTGACGGTCTAATATCGGTTCTGCTCTGTTCAGAAGAGCCCTTGCAAATATTTTGTACGTTACCGATACCAGTGAAATACCTCTATAATTATTTGGGTCGGATTTATCCCCTTTCTTATGTATAGGATGAATGATGGCAGAAGTCCAATCCTCCGGCAACTTTTCACTATGCCATATTTCTTCAATGGTTTTCTGGAGACAAATGATGGAGTCATTATCTGCATATTTCCATAATTCAGCCACAATACTATCCTCCCCAGAGGCTTTATTATTTTTTAGCGCCTTGATGATTTGTGTTATTTCTTCGACGGAGGGTGGTGAACTGTCGTGGTATGCAACGCTAGGATAGAAAGCAAGTTGTTCAGTAGGTATGTCCGTGTTCAAAAGGGTTTCAAAATATTCTCCAAAAGCTTTAGCGCAGTCTTTATTATTGAGATTAAGTTTACCATCAGATCCTCGGATGTGAAGAGTAGGGGCGACGTATTTGGACAGTTGGTGTTTAAAAGTTTGATAGAAATCCCTTGTTTTGTGCCTTTGAAAATCATCTTCAATTTGAATAATTTGAGATTTGTGGAAATTTCTTTTTGCCAATTTTAAAATTTTACAAGTTTCTTTCCTGATGCAGAGAAAGTTCTCAAGGTTCACATCGTCTTTCTTGTTATTCCACTTGATCCAAGCTTTTCTTCTTTCCTCTATTGCGTGATCACATTGACCGTTCCACCATGGATGCTTGCACGTTCTATCAAGAGGAATGGATTCCGAAGCCGCAGTAACAATGGCGTTCCTTAAAGTAAACCATGTTCCATCTTTTGGTTTGTTGTGGAGTGTTTCCGCAAAAGTGTTGTTATTTGACTTCAGACCACCGATGTTGTACTTTTGCGTTTTCATTCCCTTTTCAATATTCACTCTATTGTTCCTAAACGGAATACCTTTCATTTTAATAAGGGACAGATAATGATCTGAGTCTATATTCGCATTACGCAGGACCTTCACATTTTGGATTTCACGATCTGATTTTTTTGATATTGCCACATGATCCAGTTGAAATTCACCCATAAGTGGATTTGGATGTCTCCATGTCTTTGCTTTCCGAGGAAGATGTTTAAACGCAGTAGATTTCAAAACTAGGTTGTTATTTTTGCAGGTGTCAATCAGCCGTTCGCCATTTTTGTTTGTTCGTTTATGTGCAGGATAGTTTCCAACTATATTCCTAAACTTTTTCTCTCTTCCTACTTGGGCGTTAAAATCACCGAGAAGGATGGTGGTGTGATGCGCTGGAATATTGTCAATCACGTCTTCTAATTGTTCCCATATTATATTAGTTTGCTCTCGGTCTTTCTTGTTTGACACGTTCGTCGGTGCATGAAAATTGACCACGGTGTAGGCTTTATTAAGTGATCTAAATGACAACTAGTTGAAACCCGTCAAAACATGACGGTCAATAGAAAAATATTTACTGAAGAATTTTCTTATATAGGCCTACTGTACATTCTTTGTACGATTATTTTTTGACTCTATTGAAACTATGAGGGCGTCAAAAGATTGCACTCTCAACATTGCAAAATACTGCTGGCCATGACTGAAAAATTGTTGGGGCAAATTGAGGCCTATACGTTCCAGAGTTTCCCCTTGAGCTTTATTGATTGTGATAAAGTATGCCAAATGAATTGGAAAATATTGCCTCTTAAAAGAAAATGATAGTGTTTTATCGGATGGTGTTAAATCAAGTCGAAGGATTAGACATCTCTGCCTAATTTTAACTGCACCTATTATTTCCAAATCCAAGCAATATGGTTGCATTTAGGAGTCCTTGGGAAACGTTCATATTTCTAAGCAGCATAACGGGCCAAGCGTTTGGAGTATGTGGCGGCCAGTCGTTTAGTTCCAAGGAATTCAAGAACTCTGATGAGTCTAATACAACTGGCCGCAAACCATCGCTTATATTTTTGGAATATAACGAAGAAATGCGATGATGTGCAATTCCATACATTTTAAAACAATGTGGACCGTGTGCGTGTGGCACAGTAACATTGGCACCAAATGAAACGAAGGAAGGAAGGAAGCTTGCAGTTTAACGTGACCGTTAATCTCGCGATCATAAGCCACGGGACCTCCGTTTAACGTGGAATCCGAACCACAGGACATGGCGTTTCACATCGAAAATCTCACATGCATTGACCGGGAATCGAACCCGATCCGCCTTGGTGAGAGGCATACAGCTTGACCGCTGCGCCATGAAACGAGGGACATAGCATTGTACTGCCGATTAGTCCCTCTGAAATTCCTTGAGATATCATCTCCAGTGAAAAATAATTGTTAAAGCTTGTCAATTATTTTATATTTATTCAGATTAATTTTACCATTACAACAGCAAAGGTCAAAGTAACCAAGTGTAGATTTCTCGCAAGAGAAATACAGTGCAGAACAATGTTTACATTTGTTCGTCAAGGACCCTAAACTGTAACGGCATAGTATCTGGAATTGTTTCTGAAATGCCATATTTATATTGGATTTTAAAAGTGGCTTCGTATTTTTCTCCGATTTCCCACTTTTTTGCGGCTAATGTTCTATTTCGTCAAATGGGTTTATTTATAGCAGCATTTCTGCCCAAATTAACGTCATTTTAAATAACACTATAGTGGCCTGCATCAACGTAGCCGCCAAATATTAAATGGCAAATAATAACTTACTTCCATTGCCAAAATCAACTGCGTGGTTAGACCCATTGTTATGCACTCTAAACAAATAATCAATAAACAATAATATTCACATATACAATGAATACTTCCATTCTCAAGTTGGTTGCTGATGAGAATGCGATGAGACTGATCGCCAATAATAAAATCCTTGCAATTTTTGCAATTTGCTTGCAAACGCAACTCAGGATGACGATCTTCATTTTGAAATAAACAGAATGAAATTGCTGTAAATAATGAATTTCCATCACCTGTTGAAGGTACAATACTTTGCATTTCCATGACAGTAAATTATGCAAGGGAGCATAGAATCACTTCGCCACTACTGGAATGAGCAAAGACTCACTTCGCCAGCCACAGTAATGGAGGGAGTTTTAGAATTATATGTTCAGTGCTTGTCAAAGATCGTATTAACACAGGGGAGCCCATTCTTAAGGCTACATTCTGAGCTATTGCCCCGGATTCCAGGTTCGATCCCCGCTCTGCCAAGAAATTTAATTCTGGTCTGAGGACTGGAACGGGGCGCACTCGTGAGGCAAAACTAAGAAGAGCAAAGTTTGATTCCCATCTCAACAATCTTGGATTTGGTTTTCCGTGGTTTCCCACTTCCACTCCAGGCAAATACCGGGATAGTTCCTAACTTAAAGCCTCGGTCGTTAACTCCCCATTCCTCACATTAATTACAAATGCACACATCAACACAGCCATCACATTAACACAGGTTATCAGAGAAAAGTTTACACTCGCACACCAAAATAGACAGGGCTGAGTGACGACGATGTCTGAGTCCATCAAATGAATTATGTTCGCCAATATGTTAACGCTGATGTATGTGTTTAAACTACTGGATAAAAGTTCAATGACTTTAAAATTAATATCATTGCATTGTTGCAGCTTGGCAAATATTTTATATTTCAGCTGATCAATTTTACCATCACAACAGTAAAGGCCAAAGTAACCGCGCGTAGATTTTACGCAAGAGAAATACAATGTAGAACAATGTTTACATTTGATCGTCAAAGACCTTACACTGTACTGCATAACATCTGGAATTGTTTCTGAAATGGCCTATTTATATTGGATTTTAAATGTGGCTTCGTATTATTCGATAACACTATAGTGTCCTGCAACATCGGAGCCGCTAAATATTAAATGGCAAAAAATACTTCCATTGCCGAAATCAACTGCGTAGTTAGATTCAGTACTCTAAACAAATAATCATTAAACAACTGTCTTATACAATGAAGTTCAACATGACCGTCCAGAGACTCTCATACTCAAGTTGGTTGGTGAGGAGAATGCGATGAGACTGATCGCTTACAATAAATTCCTTATAATTGTTCCTGCCAGCGAAATGTTTGGCAATAGCTTGAAAACGCAGCGCAGAATGACGTTCTTCATTTTGATATAAACAGTACAAAACTGCTCTAAATAAGCTATTTCCATCACCTGTAATAGTTTATGGCAGTACATTTTGCAGGGGAACATAGAATAACTTCGCCAACTACTGGAATGAGCATAGGCATATACTCAATACTCACTTCGGCAGTCACCCTAATGGAGGCTGTTTTAGAATTCTATGTCCCGTGCATGTCAAAAATCGTATTAACACATGGAAGCCCACCCATTCTCGGCTATCGCCTCGGAGACCCGGGTTACATTTCCTGCTCTGCCAAGAAATTTAATTCTGGTCTGAGGGCAAAAATGGGGCACATTCAGTCTCTAGAGGTATAACTAAGAAGAGGAAGGTTTGATTCCCACCTCGACAATCTTAGATGTGGTTTTCCGTGGTTTCCCACTTCCACTCAAGGCAAATACCGGGATGGTTCCTAACTTAAGGCCTCGGCCGTCACCTTGCCATTTCCCACATTAATTACAAATACACAAAGTAATGCAGCTATCACAATAATACGGGTTATCAGAGGAAATTTTACACTTACACACCAAAGTACATGGGGCTGAGTGACAACGATGTCGGAGCCCTTCAAACGAATTATGTTTGCCAAGTGTCTCTCATGGCGAAAGCAATTGTGGACACGCGCCAGGGCCTGGAAAACTACCTTTTCACTAATAATTTAAGAGTATATCGACGATGCATAATTTATAACTTTTAGTCTAGGATGCTACCAACTTGACCACCGAAGCATTGGGAAGAAATTGCAATATTAAAGTACATAAATAACATAGCCTACACACTCAACTGTCAGTTAATGTTCTTCAACGTTTCCCTTCTTAAAAATTCCCCTCTATAACTCTCCATCACTTGAAAACGCGCCATGTTTTGTGTTTTAAATATATCGATGCAATGGTGCTGCCATCTGTTGTTAGTTACTGAAACTATATGGGCGAGGTACTGCCATCTGTTATCAGTTACTGCAATTGATGGCAGATATTAGCTCTTTTGACCACATGCTGTAATGCAATGGTAAAACGGAAATAAAACTTATTGAGAGGGAATGTAGGAATCTTTAACTGACATAAAACGTTACTAATAATCCTTGATAAAACAATATTTAACTATCACGTGAAAACTCGCCATCAAGGCCATGCCTTGTGTTTTAAATATATCGACGCAATCTGCTCTCAGTTACTGGAACTATATTGGCGAGGTACTGCCATCTGTTGTCAGTTACTGGAACTGATTGCAGATATTCAAACGACGTATTCAGGACATGCTGTAATGCAATGGTAAAACGGAAATAAAACGTGTTGAGAAAATGTGTAGAAATATGTATCTTTAACTGACATAAAACCTTACTAATACTCCTTGATAAAACAATATTTCAGTGGCAAAAAAAAAAAAAAATACTGGGGAGAGCTGGGATCGAACCTGCGATCCTTGGATCCACAGTCTATCGCCTTAACCAAATAGCCACTCGCGCAATTTAATTTAGATGCAGACGCAACCATTCACTATCTTCAAAAGCCGCTATCTGAAGAAATTAATCCAATTCATTATCAATAAAATCAATATACATTCGTATATGTTCATACTGTTATTATATTGTATTGTCAGAACTTGGTTAATGTATGTTTTCAATTACATGGAAGCTTATTAAATAACTTACATTTTAATGGACTTCTCACCGCCATTTTGTCATGAGCCCAGGCGGATTGTGCGCATGTGTGAAGGGCAAGAATTCTGCTATTTTCTATATTTATTTAAAAATATACCGTAATATATTTGTTTATTTTAGAGACACTCTGCAAATCTACAGGCCAAGAGCTTTCGTTAGAGTGCTCTACGAAGTAAATTGGTTCTGTCGTTCTCTCTATCTCGTGGTAACAAAAATCGCCTTAGTGTTTTAAATATATAGATAGATGTGGATAGTCTTCCATTGAATGATGTAAAATCCAGCACTGAATCAACAGCTTTCTTGTGGACTATAAAACCTGTACCAAGATGAGGGATGTTCGGTGTAACTCTTGTGCCAGGTATTCCTTTATAAATTCTGAATCCTTGAGACTCAAAAGCTTCTTCATCACAAAATCGTGTTTCTTGCAATGCAGCGATGACAATGTTATGTTTCTCAAGAACATCCAATGTTTGCTTTAGTTTTCCTATCTGAAGGAGTGAGTTTATGTTAATTGTTGCTAAGTACATAATATATTTCTTCTTACATGACATTGCAGGCTCCCCAGACTCCGCAGGCCTACTAACTCCACAATACGTGGAGGTGGATTTATTACCACTTGGGTAATTACCACCTGGGGTAGATAATCCAATACTTTGTGTTTCCATCATGAGTGAAGAAAATACAATACAATTCTTGTATTTATTTATTTATTTATCAATATGAAGGAACACAGGCACCAGCCCAAATACATTCCTTCTTGACATTATCTGATTAAATAACAACATGTATCAGTGGAAAATAGAGAAAACAGATTACACAAATTACACAAATGAAGAACAGAACATAAATACTACAAAGGAGATCGTGAAAATATAAACCAAAAAATGAAAACAAAACTGTACAAAGTAGAAAAAAAAGAACATACAAAAATAAAGGAGAAAAGAGTACCCAGTATTCAAGGAACAGCTGTTTTTACTTGTTTATTGAATAAGTTAGCGCCAGCGAATATATCTACTTGAACATCAATTGAATTATAAAATGATAATATTTTAACTAAAGGCGAATTAGAATGGTGAACACTTTTAGATCTTGGGATGTGAAAGAGTGCTTGCTGTCGAGATCTTACTTGTGGTACATGAAAAGTGATGAATTGAAATAATTCTTGGCAGTCAACTTTTCCAGTTAAAATTTTCCTCAGCAGTTGCAAAGAACTTAACGACCTTCTACTTTTCAAGGACTTGAAATTGAACAAATTTCGTAAAAACTGAGTCGAAGTATCAAATGGACAAAATACATTGAACGTCTTATAATACATGTATCTTAGAAATTTATTTTGCACAATCTCAATGTGATGAATTTGATCTTTATAAAAGGGATCCCAGATTACTGCTGAATATTCTAACTTGCTTCGAACTAAACTTTCATACAACTTAACAATTACTCCAGTTTTAGTAAATAATTTGGAGTTTCTAATGACAAAACCAAGCATCTTGTTGGCCGAACTAATTATATTTGCAATATGGTTATTAAAGGTTAATTTGCTGTCATAAATAATTCCTAAATCATTTATCGACGGTACAATTTCGAGTGCTGTTTCTCCAATACAATATTTAGGATTTATATACTCCTTCTTCCTTGTAAATACCATGACTTTACATTTTTTTACATTAAGGACTAAATTATTACTAACACACCAAGCTACAATATTATTAACATCCCTCTGAAGGTCATTCTCGTCTCTCAAGTTGTATATGGTCTTATATAGCTTTACATCGTCAGCAAACAATAAGCAGTCAGAGTAACATAGAATATTAGGCAAATCATTCTCTCATTGTGAACACCACGTGCGTAACATCATGCACGAGAGTCTGTCGAGATGTTTCCACGGAAGTGGCTGATGCAAGACTGGCTCGGGGTGTCCCTTGCGTAAGTTTCGGCCAAGAGCAGTCAGGCCTGTTTTCACTAGGGCGAACTGGAGCTAACAACACTTTGTACAGATGGTTATTGAAGCTCGTCAAACCAAGGCCAAGTCGCGGAAACGATGGGTCCATACAAGTTTCACTGTCCTGGACTGGCACTGAGCGTGGTCTAGCGTGCCAGCCACTCGCAGAGTGTGAGTCATAGCTTGCAGGCAGAGAGACAGATTCCTTTGTTCTGGCAAGGTCACGCTAGGCAGGGTTATATACTTGTGGCAGCATATGCAATCAGTGCATAAATACGAATGTACTATGCGACGATTATGCCATGAAATTTTATAAACCAAATTTTTTGTATTGGAAAAGTAGGGTGCAAGAATTATGCGCTGGTTACACGCTGGTGTACTTCTCACGCGGACGGCCTTGCAGCTATGGTGGGGGAAGACTGTATGTCTGTTTCTCTTGCTCACATTCCCATCTCACCCCCACCCATACTGCCTTCACTGTGTTGTGGTTGATCGGTCGAACGTCAAATGGTATTCAGTATATTGTAAACATGAAAACATGCAAATCTTTAAATTCAACAGATGTTTAGGAATCACCAACAAAGTTTTTAGACCATCATTAGTTCAAAAACACACCCGAACAAGAATCTAGAAAACCTTAGCAAGACCAGTACTTTGCTATGGTAGCGAAGCGTGGACCCTGAGGAAATGCGATGAGAGACGAATAACTACCGCCGAAATGAAATATATGCAACGAACAGCAGGAGTCACTAAGTGGGATCACAAACGAAACACAGAAGTGCTGAATGGTCTTAACAGCAGACCTATATTGGAATACATCCATGAATACCAAAGAAAGTGGCTAAGACACCTCAACAGGATGGACAGAAGCAGGATCCCTAAAGCAGTCGTCAACTACTGCCCCGGTGGGGAGATATCTCTAGGTCACCCCAGGAAAAGATGGCGTGAAAATTCAAATCTTTTGTGTAGACCGTAACAGTTCTTCTAGGACTAACACTTGAAAGGATGATGATGATGATGATTATGTAAACAAATTGAAACAAAACTAAAAGAAGGAGAAAAAAAACAACAACAATAATTTGGCCGAAACTGCAATGCCTTAAAAGAGTTCCATGATATCTTAACAGTATTTCTGACGGTTTTAATGCTAAGCACGTAATCTGCAAGTACTGGTAAACGGAGAAATGCGTGAAACACAATGTAGAGTGTCGGCCAACCAACGCATTGGACAAACTGATTTATTTTGTTTGTTTACATTATGTCCGTTGTGCTAGCGATCCCAACTTGACTCAGTCAGACGTGCCAGCAGTCAGGGCAGGTAGTCCAGCCAAGAGAGGCAGGAGCCAGCCTACCAGCGTGCGGTGCATCATAGCTAGCATGCCGGGCTATATATTAATATATATTAACCAATCAACAATGAATACAAATTTGGTTATCTTAATAAAATTGTAGTCATAATTAGGGCCCGGATGTTGATGCCGTAAAAAAGTTTAAAAAATGCACTTAAAATTTTTCAAAATGACTAATACATGACGTAAAAATTCGAAAAATGCACAATAAAATGGAGAAAATGTTCTTATAATAATAAACTCACCAATATTTCAAAAATAACATCTTAAGCTCAAAGTGAAAAGTCAATCAAAATAGATTTCTAGCACGTAAAAAAAGGTTATGTTCACTTTAGTCTGAGTTGCGCTACACTACGAATAACATTCTGATGTTGTCAAATGTAAATGTTCTGCGGTTATCAGCCAACAAGTTTTTATATCTCGAAAAGCTGCTTTCAACATCAACTGAAGTGATCGGAGCGTACTTGAAGTGAGGAAGGTCGTTTGCTGCTAAATGCTCCTCCATCCCATCCATGCAGTAGTCTTAACCAGAAAGAATGTCTGAGATCTTATGTAATGTTTTATACCCGGTGTTTTTGTCCAGCACTTTTTTCAGTTTTGATGCAATTCACGCAGCAATTTCGCCACGATTGTTGCTAAGACTAGTTTCCACCCGGTTAATTAATGAAATGGAATCAATCAATATTTCAATATTTTAAATTATCTTGTACCAGATACTAGAGTCTTCTTAACCCAGACAGACGTAACTCCCTCATATAACGCTGTGACATGACTGAATTGGAAGAAAAATCACCTTAGAAGACATATTTCCATAAAATAAGACCCAAAAATTCTACCAAACTTAAAAATTGCTCTTAAAATGGAAAAATAGCACACAAAAAATGGCGGTGGCCCATCCGGAGTTTCTATGTACTTCAGCATTGTTTTAGACAGCTCAGTAAAAAGATGACATGTCATCAACATCCAGGCCCTAGTCATAATGGTAGAGTCCCCTTTCCATGGCTCAAGCAATTAAGACATTGGCCATTCTTCGTCGCATCCCTGATTCAAATCTTGGTCTGTGCATGAAAAATGCGTGCTGATCAAAGCAGAGATGGGGCAATTTTCACCAGTTTCTGCTGTCAGTTTCATTACAGTAACACTCCACAATCATTCCTTATCCCAAAGGAGAGCACCTTCCTCAGTGCTTGATAAGAGCATCATTCCTAATGTGGCACTTGGCTGGAAAATTCAA
Source organism: Meconema thalassinum (assembly GCA_946902985.2). NCBI lineage: Eukaryota > Metazoa > Arthropoda > Insecta > Orthoptera > Tettigoniidae > Meconema > Meconema thalassinum. The sequence continues at coordinate 396,631,979 of OX336394.1, read as the reverse complement.
TGACAGCTTACCTTCCGCTGCAGCTGCTCCGGAGTGAGGTCTGCACTGTAAGGAATGGGCTCCCCGACGTGTGTACGCAGTTTGACTGGGAAGCCACCATATATGGGAACGATGGGGAGCCTCGTGATACTGTACAGCCTGAGCCACAATCTGTGGCCTAAGCTAACGCTACGAAATGCTTCTCTCAAATTCTGCGTGAACATTGGGATTATGGGCTGCAACAAGGAAGTAAACATGTTCACAACTCTCTTACAAATACTGTATGCATTAAAGTTTCATTATAGAAAATATCCTATTTACAGTTGCTAAAATGAAAATTTATACAAAAAACATTTATAGCGGTTCTTAATTTCTCATGCCAGTCAGGGGCATATTGATTTTGCTGTAAGCAAAAACCTCACCATGTGGGACCATGTTTCCACATAAGAACATCCATAAAGGGAGCCACAGTCAACCAGATAGACCCTGTGCTTATTCAGAAAAGGCATGGCTCAGACATTAGGGATGTCAGTGTGTGTAGGGGGACAGGTGTAGACTCGGACCACTATACGGTGATGGTTAAGTAGAGACAGTATAAACAACAACCTATCACCATATAGAAAGGGATAGATATTGGACTCAATAATCACAAACGAAAAGGAAGAGTAGAATTCCAAAAAGAAATGGATGAAGCAATGAGAGTGATGGCTATAGATGATGAGCCTAGCCCTGAAGCACATTGGCAAGGAATAATAAAGAAAGCTTTCCAGCCAGTCAACACAAATTTGTGCCCAATAGAGATGTATAGAACTAGCACCGATAGAGCGCACTGCTGTTGTACTGGGTAAGCGCAAGGCGTTCTTCATTTGTCTCCTGTGTTCTCATGCCGCTAATATCCACGAATTTGTAGTTGTTTAAATTGTTATTTTAGTGACTCTGCTGAGCTATTGCAGTGTTACTCTTTGCAAAAATCAGGGAAGCCCATTTTCGTTTCACCAATTTCCACAAAATAAAGAAATGAGGAAGAAATGGTTACATGGTATTAGAAGGAAAAATTTCGGTGAGAAAAATCTGAAATCAGAATTAATCGTCAACTTCCATCTGCCCGACGGACATGTGGTAACGACTGACTGACTTTTTTTTTTAAATAGTACCCCTAAGTCGTTTCCAAGGCGCACGGGAACGATTCTTATTGAGAAATTGACATAAGAACCAAACGTTGAGATGAATTTTCGAGGTATACAATACCGGTATCAACTTTCTTTGATTATGTTTACCTTAAAACATGACAGTTTCATGTACGCTATCAACCTAAAAAAAAGGGACATTAATCGAAGTCTATAAGCAAGGGGAGCAAGTGCATATTTAAATCTCTATTTATGATTTAAGTCTTATGGAGATATATTAAATCAATATATGCCTACAATACTCAAGTAATTGTAATCTTTAGGAGAAAGCATGCTGACTCCTATTCATTATTTGAATAGCATGTTAGAATTTTGTTATTACCGCTGTAACCTATTAATTCTTCCTTCCTCCCACTAGTTTTAGCGCCGCTACTCCGTAGCTCATTTTGCAGCTGTTTAACGCTTCAACGCTGAAAGTCATCCATAATATATTAAGGGATATACCTATAGAATTAATTAATAGTTTTAGAGTAAAATTAGAGAAGATATAATTTACTTCAGCTTAGAAAACTTGGTCACAATATATACATTCCTCGCGGCTGACTGGGGGAAACAGAGGATGATCGCCTTGCACTTATCCAGTACTACACGGGCGCTATTTGGCGCGAACTTTCTCCGGCTACATCCCTATTACATTAGGGGGGAAAACAACCATTTATATGCCCTAACCTGAAAAACATTACTTAACCCTCTCAGTGCCGCGTGTATTTCTAAGGTACTAGCCAAGAGTGCCACCCACTTCTTGTCAGATTTGTAGCTCTCTAGAAAAAAAAAAACTCTCCCAATTTATATCCGTTTTCAGTGAAAACTTTTTTTGTTATATAAAAGGGACGGCTCCTTGAATTAATGTCACTTTATATCAAAAAATATGTATAGTTAAAATGAAATAAATCATGAATTTAATATTTTAAAATTCAATTAATAAAAATCCACATTTTAAAGCTAATATGTAGGTCTAAAAATCATTGTAACTCACCAACTGTTGATATTTATTGTAGTACACCCTCTTGACTGTTGTTTTGGAAAATATTAAGTTATTTGGAATGATAATATGTCAAATGTTCAAAATATAAAATTTACTAATCACGACAATTGGCGGTGTTCCACTTATAAAATCACTTTCAGAATCGCTCTCACTGACTAGAACCTCACAAGAAGAGTCTTCAACACTATTATGAAGTTCCAGTTCACATTATGACTCCACAATAGTCATCATCATTCCCTAAACTGTTGATATAATCCACTAAATCATCGTTTGTAAACACGTCGTCGCGTAAGCCCGCCATTACTTGTCGACATGTAATATGCGGATACGACCTTCGCTTTTTTTTAAATTCGTCACACGAAAACAAATAATTTTATGCGGCTCCTAGTGGTAAATGCGGAGACTACGTACCTTCCTTGATAAAAAATATACTGATTTGTGCTGCCATCTACCATAAAAGGAAGAACTATGACAGTTTCTAATCACATCTGCATGAGGGATGAAATATTATTCCTGGCACTTTAGGCGAGTTCACGGAGGAATGATAAATCATCCCTTAAACACAAATAGTGCTAAACGTTCCGGCATAACTCAACAAGATGACAGTGTTTCGCCCCGGTGTGCTATTGGGCTCTTCAGTTGGTTAAAGCACACCTCACCAAGACACTGTCTAGTGCACACTGGGAAGGCCATTTTGTGACGCGGATACACATGTATCAAATACGTCTTGCAATGGCCTTCCCAGTGTGCACTAGACAGTGTCTTGGTGAGGTGTGCTTTAACCAACTGAAGAGCCCAATAGCACACCGGGGCGAAACACTCATCTTGTTGAGTTATGCCGGAACATTTAGCACTATTTGTGTTTAAATATATTATGGCTCAACGGACAATGCATATATTTTCTTATGAAAATTGTATAAAATCATCCCTTGGCGCTCAAAGAGTTAAGATATTTATCACAAATGACACGTATTTACGTACAAAAATAGGGGGTACTGGAAAGCTTTCTTTATTAGAACTAGGCAACACTGAAACACTTCAACTGGCGAGGAATGGAAAGGACAATACGACAGACGATGGGATCCAAGCTGGAGCTGGAAAATAGAGTGGTGGTATGATGACTGTGAGAAGGCTATTGAAGAATGGCATAGTGCAAGGAGGAAGATGCTCCAGAGAGAAACACGGACCAGAATTATGAAGTAGAGGCATAAAGCCAAAACCATATACAGAAGGAAAAAGCAGGAATGTAAGATAAACAGTTTGAAAGACCTTGATGAATGTATGAATGGTAAGGATGTTAAAAGAATGTTTCAGGGAATAAAGGAGATAAAACAAGGATGGCAGCATCCTACAACGTATTGCAAAGATACAGAAGGGAATCTGATTGGAGACGAATACAGTAGTTTAGAAAGCTGGGAAGAATATTTCAAGGAACTATTAAAATTGGGGGAACTCCAGGAAACAGATGAAGAGGAACAGGAGCAGCAATGATGACGAAGAACTTTGAAAGAAATGACTGAAGCTATTAATATCAATGACTTTAGTCATGATCATATTTTTGCCGTATTGAATTCAAGATCTTTAATTCTACTTTTTCCCAATTCAATACTTTTACATTATAGATACATGTTTCCGCATATGTTTTCCTTCTTCAGTCTTGATGAAATATCTTGATATATAACATACGTTTTTTTACTTAAAAACATAAATTTTTACTGGATAAAACTGTGTGAGAAAGTGTGTCAAATGACTCTCTATAGAAAGCACTGGATACAATCCAGACAACAATCCTTTGTCAACTTTAGGTTTCATAAACTTCTTGAATAAAACTTGGAAGAACGCTTTTCAACTAACTCTTGAGTGCATTTGTCGTATCCCATTAAATCTTGTTAGGGACCATAATTTCCCTTCCCCCCGCACTAGCCATGACTCGACATTTAAACAGAGGAGAAAGCACTCACTTCAAAACGACAAAAACTCATCAGACGAGAAATATTAGAACTTCCTCGCTGGATGAACGGTAGAATCTCCACCTACTGATCCCATGATCTCTGGTTCGATTCCAAGCCAAGGTTGTTGGAATTTTGAAAGGCACATAACATCCACGGACAATTTTAGTTATTAAAAGATCTCTCATATGTTCATACACTAGATTTATATAATCTAACATGATTCTTTTCTCCTTCCATGCTTTTACAGTGTATTCCTACTTGACTCACCATGTTGTGTTCTTTTTACTTTCCCAATCTTTCTATCTAGTGTTTCCAGTTTTCACTCCACACTAATCCCTCCACTTCATGACAGAAGAACTGGTTGCTTCCCACCTTCCTGATGACACTGGGAGATCGCAATGTGAGTAAGTATAGTGATTACCCCTGTCCTTCTTATGCCACTCTCTACTCATCTCGCCCTCCGCCTGTACCAGCCTGCAATTGTTTTTGTCCTTAATCCTAATTTTCCTGTCCATTGATTGACGGCATGTCCTCTTTGTTGTATTTTCCAATATAGATCTGAATCATATTTCATAACTAGCAAAAGTGCCCGTTCTTCGAAGAGTCCTTGGCATTAATAGCCAGATGTTATCAATTGAGCTACTGTTGCAATGGTTAGGGGCTTGTCATTCCTTCAACAGTTTACCACAGCGAATTTAGTTTCCCGGGAATGTCACAGACACTGTTAAATTTATTTGGTATCATGCTGAGCTTCTATGCCGAAGATCGCGGGTTCAAACCTGGCCAAAGTCGTCGGATTTTTTAAGAGCATTAAAAATCCCTCAGTATGCCTTCCTTCGGAGGGGAAGAAAAGCCTGCAGTCCCATGTCACAGATTTATGGCATGTTAAAGAACCTTCCACTAACTACACTTGTGTGAAGCTAAATTTGCAGGTTAGAATTGTGTAACTGTTCCAGGTTACAATAGTACACTCCAACCCGCAACTCTGAGACTTGGGTACAAGTCAAGTTAGGCTATCATGTTTCATATCATTTTATTTTGTGTCCATCATTCATCCCCATCATTTTAGTTTATAGGGTTGTAGTTATTAAGTATATAATTGTGTATTACAAGGATTCCGTCTAGGGACTTTTATTTCATTGAAAGAAAATGTCATCACATGTACAAGCTTTGTGTCTGCCAGTACCAGCATATGTGGCAATACGGAAGTTCCAATCCGAATTTAGGATCTCTTTGGATAGTGAGGCTTTGCTCTTGGCCAAGATCAGTGACAGAGGTCATATTGCAAGTTTATTTCATGGATTTGTTGAGAGTTCGAGATTGTTCTCAAGTTATTGTCTGGATTGGAGGTTATAATTCTTAGATGACGCGGGTGATGGCAAGCGAGTAGAGACTTCACTTGATTATGAGTTCCTGAAGTGAACGATTGTATTCTTTGGTTGTATTACGAAGTCATCCGGACTAGCTTAGAATATACTTGATTTCGTGGTTCTGAATTGAACGGTTGTGAGATAACGTCATTAGGACTAGCTGAGAGTGAATTAGATATGATGGAAGTACCATTGTGCTCGCGGTATAAGTAATTCCTGTATCAAACCAGTAATTATATTCGTTTCTACGAAGTTTTGTAACCACACATACCTTTGTTAGGTTACGGCATGCGGTCAGCAACAAGCAGTATTATTACCGCGGTAGTATGTGTACCACTGGTAAATACTGTATATAACTAATATTGGACGGACACGTGTAAGGATTTTACGGTTATGTTATATAAAGTATCTGTACTAAATGCATTTGGAGACGCTGCTAGACATATATCCGTGTGAGCATAGTATGCAATAACAGTCAGAAATTGAAAGCTACACGAAATTATAATCCTTCGAGAAAAGCAAAGACGATCTACAAGAATCTTCTGTTACGTGAGTAGCCTAGACCTGTCGCCAACACCCAGTTATTCTATACCGGTCACATGTCTCGTCAATACCAAAGGAAAATGATAGCCAGTGTAAATAGTTTGTGTAAGGCGAGAATCCTTGTCAGTTCATATCTAATACAATCTTTTCTTACAATCAATCATAAGTTTATTCAGAGTTACTGATGGTAGTTAGATTCCCATATTAATATCTGTTGTGCTAACTTAGTGTGCTAACACCCTACCACCCTCCATAGGAGAGAAGTTACTGTATTTGTCCAAGTGGACAAGGTAAGTTACAAATGGTTGTCCAAGTGGGACAGATAACTTACATTTTTTTTTTATTTATTATTATTTTTTTTTAAAGAATTGATAACACACTATTAGTTCCAACGTTCGCCGCCAGGTGCTGACTGCGATGCCATCTGGTAGGCAAGTCCGCAAGCTAGGTGTCGTCGATGGTAGCTTTGGTAGCAAAAGTAGGAACAACTTGAAATTACTGTCTGCAGTACCTACTTGAATTAAATATAATAATAATATCGTATGGCCTCGGGTGCTGGGTGCAAGCTTTGTTATTTGACACCCAAAGGGTAGCTTGCATATCGAATTTCATTGTTCCTTGAAGCACTATGAAAGTCAAGGAGGTTAGATACCTAAGCACCTTGAGCACGATGCCGCTTTCTAGTAGAGAAATGAGGAGTGTTGCCGGAACCCCCGAGATTAATTTTACCATTATGAACACGGCCTAGTGAATTCAACTGGATTCTTTGACATGCCAACATCGTATGACATGGTGTCGTAATTTTTGCCGCCTTTCAAAAATCACTTACCACGGCCAGGAGCGAACCTACAAGCTTGGGGTTAGTAGACCGACACGTTGACCGCTCACCCACCGTGGCAATTAAAAACAGATAACACACACTGATACAGTCATCACAATTAACACCGGTTAACAGACAGATTCTACACAGACCCAAAGTGCACGGGGCTACATGACCGCGTTGTCGCAACTCCTAAACTAAGGAACCAACCAAAATGTGGAGGCGGGAAGTGAAGGGCCTGTCAACAGCCGGCCGTGTTATCTGGAATTCCTGTCTATTCCAATACTGCTAACATAGGGTCATTGCCTAAACCAGTGTGGTATAACGTGTTGCGAATGAGTGAGTGGGTGACCGACCAATGTATTTGGTTCTGTTACGACGCCCGTGGGGGTTTGCCTGTTCCTCTATCGGGCGCGTCCCAGGTGGCGGATAGGGGGGCTCGCCGGACTTGTCCGGAGGGTTTGAGGGAAATAAAATACCTCTCGCGGACCAAAAACAGGCCCCTTGCCAGGGTTATGGTGAAGCTACGTTAGGCCTAGCAAGCCAGTAGTGGATATGAAACTGCTTTTAAAACGGGAACGGGCCTCGGAAAGGACAGATCTAAAGGAAGCAGACCTGGCTATGGAAATGGAATACGAATCGGAACTTTGCTATATAACTACATTGACGGGAAGAGTGGAGGAGGTTGTGGATATGATGGAGAGTAGAAAACTGGATGTACTCGGACTGGCAGAGACCAGATGGAGAGGGGAAGGAAGAAAAGAACTGAGAAATGGCTTGCAGCTATACTGGATAGGAAATGAGGAGGGGAAGAGAAATGGAGTGGGAATGGTGGTGAGAGAAGGGCTGAGGGAGGAAGTAAAGAGGGTAAGTGATAGAATAATTAGAGCCAGAATCACTGTGAAAGGTAGAAACCTGGACATTCTGCAAGTCTATGCACCACTGGTGGGATGCACAGAAGGCGAGAAGGACAAGTTTGAAGAGGAGTTGCAGAAGCAGTTAGTGGGGAGAGATCTGATAGTCATGGGAGACCTAAATGCCCATGTCGGAACTGATAGAAGAGGTTTTGAGGAAGTGATTGGTGGTGAAGGATGGGGAAACAGGAATAAGGAAGGAGAGAGATTGTTGGAACTGTGCAAGATAAATGGGCTAATGGTTGGAAACACGTGGTACAAGAAGAGAGAGAGCCATAAAATTACTTGGTACAGCAGGGATTTGACTAGGAAATCAGTGGTGGACTATATTCTATGCGGGAAGGAGACAAAGAAGAGTATCACGGATATAAGGGTAATACCTTCAGAAGCCCTGGACAGTGACCACCGTCTGCTGGTCGCCAAGGTGAGAGGACTGAAGGAAAAGAGAACTGAGAACCAAGAAAGAAGAATAAGGACATGGAAGCTGAAGGAGGATGGAAATAAGGAGAAGTTCCAGATATTAGTGAGGAACAAATTACCGAAGGATGATCCGAAAACAGGTGAAGAAGAATGGAATAGGTTCAAGGACGTGTTGGTAGAAGCAGCGGAAGTCGTGTGTGGCAGAACTAGTGGAAAGAAAAGGTGGAAGGAAACACCATGGTGGAACCCCAGAACTAAGGAAGCAGTGAAAAAGAAAAATGAAGCATTCAGGAAATGGTTCCAACAGAGGACAGACAGAACAAGAGAAGAATACCAAAAGCGGAAGAAAGAAGCAGGAGATGTAGTGAAGGAAGAGAAAAAGAAATGGCTGGAGAAATGGACAGAAATGATGGAGGAGGACTGTGATGGCAGTAAGAAAGTGTTGTATGGAATGATAAAGGCAAAGAGAAGAGATACAGGGGAAAATGTCAGAATGGTGGACAGGAATGGAAAGGAGGTCGAAAATATGGAAGAAGTAAAGGTTATCTGGAGAGAATACTTCAAGGAACTCCTAAATCCAACTAAAACCAGCGTAGTGGACATTGTGGAGGAAGAAACAGACAGCGACCAAGACATTTCAGAGAAGGAATTGACATGGAAAGAAGTGGAGGAAGCATTAAAGAAGATTAAAGGGGGAAAGGCACCGGGAATAGACGAAGTGAGTGTGGAGATGGTGAGAGCAGCAGGGGTGATAGGAACACAGTGGCTCTTTCGAGTAATGAAAGTGATATGGAGGGAGAAGAAAATACCAGAGGACTGGAAAAGAGGGATAATAATACCCATATTTAAAAAGGGAAGTAGGAGGGAATGCAAGAACTACAGGGGAATTACACTCATGTGCCACTGCGCCAAAATATTTGAGAAGGTACTGGAGAGAAGAATTCGGACAGAAGTTGAAGATGGGCTGAGGGAAGAACAGTATGGATTCAGGCCAGGAAGGTCAACAGTTGACCTCATCTTTGCAGTAAGACAGCTACAAGAACACCATTATGAATATGGGAAAGATCTGGTGATGACCTTCTTGGATATTGAGAAAGCATATGATAGTATTAATAGAAACAAGGTATGGGAAGCAATGAGAGCAAAAGCAGTGAACAAGGAGACAGTGGCAAGAGTGAAAGCAATGTACGAGGGAAGCAAAAGCTGTGTAGAGGTGGGAAGAGAGAGAACGGAATGGTTTCAACTGGAGAGTGGACTGAAACAGGGAAGTGCCCTCTCACCCCTGTTATTTATAGTGGTGATGGATGAAATCATACGAAAAGTGGTAAATAGCATTGGGGAAAGGAAAATGAAGGCAATGTTGTTTGCTGATGACCTTCTGGCATGGGGAGAGGATGAGGAAGAAGTACAAGAGCAATTAGATGAGTGGGAGAAGGTAGTGTTATCATATGGGATGAAGTTCTCAGCACAAAAGAGTGAAGTGGTCATCACAACGAGGAAGAAGAACAGACTGGATATGGGCATAACACTTGGAGGACAGCAGTTGCAGAAAGTAGAATGCTTCAAGTACTTGGGAAGCATAATTGAAGAAAAGGGAGGCAATAGGATGGAAATAAATGAGAGGGGAAGGTGCGCAGATGGATTTTTCAAGAGTGTTAGGGGGATGATATGGAATAAAGATGTACCACAAAAATGTAAAGGAATCATCTACAAGACCTACTTTGTGCCAATTTTGACATATGGTTCAGAAACATGGGTGATGAAGGAAAGGGACAAGAATAAAATACGAGCAGTGGAGATGAAGTTCCAGAGGAGTAGGGTAGGAGTGACAAGAATGGACAGAGTAAGGAATGAGAGAGTCAGGGAGATGGTAAGAGAGGAACCATTGCAAAATAGAATAGAGCGATCTAGGCTACAATGGTATGGACATGTGAGGAGGATGCAAGAGGAGAGGATACCGAAGAAGATGTTTGGAATGGAAATGATGGGAAGGAGGCCAAGGGGAAGACCAAGGGACAGATGGACAAAAGGAGTTAAGAAGAGTGTGGAGGAAAGAGGAGTGTGCTGGGACACAGTAAATGACGAGAGATGGTGGATGGACAGGAAACGATGGAGAGGCTTATGTTCCAAGCAGACCCGACCAGCGGTTGGAAACTGCTCAAGATGATGATGATGACGACGCATGGACTGGGAACCCTCCCCCCCCACATCTCTCCTCATTGTCCGCGGACCACGATCCACACTTCTCCCAGGTTCACAGAGCTTGGAATCGAGCACTGCTTGGCCTAAGAGTGGAGTATTTCACTCACCTTATCGCTCTTTCTGTGTATCCTTCATACAAGTATTTTGTCAGCCATCAGCTTGTGCTGCCTGTCAGTGTCTACTGTCTACACATTATGCAACGAATCAAGTTAAAGTGAAAGGTAGTGGAAATATTTCCTATCTTGCAGCTCCCTTGTGTGTGAAACTCACTCGTCTATCACCAAGTCCCGTTATGAAGTGTGAACGAATGACGGTAGTGCGAGCTGGTTGGTTGGTTCCTTGGTTTAGGGGCTGCGACAACGCGGTCATGTAGCCCCGTGTGCTTTGGGTGTTTGTAGAATCTGTCTGATGACCTGTGTTAATTGTGATGACTGTATTAGTGTGTGTATCTGTTTTAATTCAAGTAAGGACTGCAGACATTCAATTTTTCCAAATAGTTCCTACTTTTGGCGCCAAACGCCGTCAACGACCAACTAGTTCAGAACTTAGTTACCAGATGCCACCGCAGTCGGTTCTCGACAACGAACGTAGGAACCCAAGAACGTTAGTCAAATGTTTAACCTATATATAATTTAGCTTCACACGGGTGTAATTAGTGGAAGGTTCTTTAACATGCCATAAATCTATGACATGGGACCGCCGGCTTTACTTCCCCGGGTTTGAACCCACGATCTTGGGCATAGAAGCTCAGTATGCTACCAACTACGCCACCAAAAGTGAGAGCTGATGAGGGCTTGTATTCCGTCAGTTTCTTAAATGAAATTAGTTTTCTGGGAATAACTCAGAAACTGATTTTAGGTCCTTAGAAAGTGTTGAGTTTTGTTTCTCACATTGAGGGGCTAACTGGCTCCTCTTTTATGAGAGGTATGAGAAGAGTTACATCAATGATTAGTGTCATGCCTCTGATGGGTATGTGTACCAAATTTTACGTCGATCCACCCAGCTGTTCTTGAGTTAAAAGCATACAAAGTTGTACACAGACAAAAACATTTTTGCACGCAATGGTCATAAAACAGTCTGAAACGTGTTAATAACGCAAGTTTCTGTGAAAATTCAGAAGAAAAAAAAACATACTTTCATTTTTATATATGAGATTTAATTTAATCTCAGGCACAGGTCAGTTTTGCTACTAGATAGAAGTGTAATGCAACATATTGAAATCGGAGAGTGGATCACCCACACTCATACGAGTTTTATTTTAGACATTTAAAGGGCCATATCTCAGCTGCCAAGAGTGCTCAAACTGACAACCCTTGCATGTTGTGTTGAATTCATTATGCTACTTACACATTTAGCGTCGAGAGCAACTTTGGCAAAGCCAAGTCTTTTCTTCCACATGAGCCTGTAGTAAGCGTTCCCAAACTGGGCCTCGTGGACACCTCCTGGAGATATGGCCAGCATGTTGTTCTCCTTGAGGATGTTGGCACACGTCTGAACAGTGCCGGGGATCACGTTCAACACCTCCGATACTATCGAGAACCCTACGCACCAACATACACTGCTGTTCTAAGTCAACTCAAAATGCTATATTTTAATATTGGTACTGTAAATTGTTGGCCAACACAAAATAATTCCAATTACTGGAATATGCAAAAAAAATAACCTGAAAAAAATTGCATGTGAATGTATATGGTATTTGTTATGGACTATAGAAGAGGGAGAAAACTATTCAATTACAGTTACGTAATTCGGAGATCGGACTGGATGGAACAGAGAAACGGCCTGAAACTAGGAAGTGCACTGTCACAGTTACTTTTCACTGTGGTGATGGATGACATAATGACCCGAGTGGCACAAGTAATTGGGGAAGGAAAGATGAAAGCAATGGTGTTTGCAAATGATTTGATGATTTGGGGAAACAAGGAGGAGGTACAGGAACAGTTGGACGTATGGGAAGGAATAATACAAGGATATGGGATGAAATTTAGCATAAATAAGAGTGAGATGGTGATCACAACAAGGAAGAAGGAAAGAACCACAACGGGAATAACAATTGGTGGGGAACAGCTGAAGAAAGTGGAGAGTTTCAAATATCTGGGAAGCCTGATACAAGATAATGGAAGAAACGATAGAGAAATAAATGAGAAGGGGGAGACAAGCAGAAGCATTCCGGAGGAGTGTGAGAAGCATGATATGGAGCAAGGATGTCCCTCAAAACAGCAGAAAGATCATATATCGGACGTACACTGTCCCTATCCTGACGTATGCCTCGGAGACCTGGGTTATGAAAGGAAGGGAGAAGAGCAAAATACAGGCCAGTGAGATGAGGTTCTTGAGAAGCAGTATTGGAGCTACAAAGATGGACAGAATAAGAAATGACAGGACCAGAGAATTAATGAAGGAGGAACCATTACAGGATGGTATAGAGAAATCTAGACTTAGAGGTATGGACATGTAAAACGAATGGAGGAGAAGAGGATACACAGGAGGATACACACGAAGTGGGAAGGAAAGAGACCAAGTGGGAGACCGAGAGACAGGTGGCTGAAGGGGGTGGAAGAAAGCGTGAAGAAGAGAGGAGAAGACTGGACAAGGGTGGAGGCTGAGAGATGGTGGGAAGACAGAAGACGTTGGAGAGGCTTGTGTTCTAAACAGACCCGGCCAGTGGCTGGAAACTGGGCAAGATGATGATGATGATGATGATTTTTAGCACCCCATTCAATGGGCATCATTTGCAGAAAACCTTCACGATACAGTGAGGCAATCAGGAAACACAAATCATTAAAAAATAAATTGAACAATCTAGCAAAGGACAATAGACAATCTTCACTGGGGAATCTAACACCAAATGCACTAAATTTCACAATAGGCTACACATTGGAACAAACGTGAAGTTCTCTTAGGAAAAAGTACCAATGTTGGAAAAAAGATTCAAATTCAATTGCGAAGATAAACACATGGCCCACAATATAAAACAACTTATAACGGATGTAGAAATGGCGTGCAGCAAACTACCAGAACAAGAAAGAGAAATAACGAAGAATCTGGCTATCGAATGGGGTTGTTGATTCTCCGCCCAATCAATAAATTGTATTGATTGGGCGGAGAATCAACAACCCCATTCGATAGTTGTAAACGTCAATACGGACCTCAAATATGGAAAATTTTCCAAATCTTTAAGAATCTGGCGACGAATGAAACTAGGAAGATCATAAAACAAGAAAACAACAGCAATAAAAACAAAAAAATGCAAAGCATAATACAGTAGTCAGGTCTTGAAAAAAAAAAAAAAAGAGGACCTAATCGTAACTAAAGCGGACAAAGGAAACGCAACAGTAATCATGAATAAGATTCAATACGTAAATAAAGCCGTTGAAATGAGAATGGGATAAAGGAAATAGAGAGAAAGATCATACAAACAAATTTCAAAACCAGATCAAAAGTGCATTAAATAGAGTAGAGTACATTTTCACAAACTTAGAGAAAACTAAGCTAACAGACATGAATCCACAGCTATCATCACTCAGAGCACTACCTAAGATTCATAAGGACACTTGCTCGATTAGACCAATAATAATAATAATAATAATAATTCATTCATTCAATTTCGCTAATCGGCCAACTAGGGACCACGATAAGCCTCATTTTACAATAATAATAATATCGTATGGCCTTGGTGCCGGGTGCAAGCTTTGTAATATGACACCCAGAGGGTAGCTTACATGTTGAATTTTGTTGTTCTTTGAATCACTATGAAAATCAAGGAGTCTAAGCTCCTTGAACACTATAGCGCTTTCTAGTAGAGAAATGAGGAACTTTGTATTGGCGGAAACTCCCGAGATTAATTTTGCCATTATGAACACGGCCTACTGAATTCAAATGGGTTCTTTGACATGCCATCATCGTATGACATGCGTGTCGTATTTTTGCCGCCTTTCAAAAATCACTTACCACGGCCAGGAGCGAACCTGCAATCTTGGGGTTAGTAGATCGACACGATATCCACTCACCCACCATGGCAATTGTAAATTGTAGAGGCACACCAAGTTACAAATTAACAGGGTGGCCACTCAAATCGGTCCAGGAGTTTTCCAGGAATTTTCCAGGAGTAATTCTCATGTTTAAAAATAAGCGCGCGTCCCGGGGGGGCTGTTTTATCGGTGACCTACTTCAAGACCAAAATAAAGCAGTTGTGTTTGGTTTACTTATACAGTTGTTGACAAAAATTAGTGGTAATTGCGTTGATACGCAAGCCTACACACAAATGATTGAATTGTAGTATTAAAAAAGCCTTTGCTACTGAAATATCCGCTTTAAAAAAAAGAGAAAAGAATGCCGCCTGCAATTTTACTGCGGTGAAGTTGTCTATACTCAATATGTTTTACAAAAATACTATCGCGTGTTCTCACACACAGAAACAGGTAGCCTTTCTTTCGTTAACGATAGAGTGCTTACCCAAAACCGCAGCGGGAGTATGATTTAAGATGGAAAGATTTTTGTAATTAATTAACCGTGGCTATTTTCCAGGAGTTTTCAAATTTTTTGTCCATTTTCCAGGAGTTTTCCAGACCTAATAAAAATCCAGGATTTCCAGGTTTTTCAGGAGTAGTGGCCACCATGAATTAAGTAAATAATTATTTAAAAAAACAACAACTGAGGAATAGGCTAATATCAAGAATGGCATTTCTGTTAAAAACACAACCGAACTAATCAATGAACTAGGGTTCACAAAAAGTACACCAAGCATGAAATGTAAAGTTCTGAAGCCATTTTTTCAATGTTGCCTGTACAAACTGTCAGTTGCAACTCTTCAGTCGGTAAACACCAATTTGCCCAATGACTGGGCGGGTGCAATGTATACAATATATAAATGTATGTCTACCCCTCATTATTCTAGTTTTCAACGGGGTCGGGGATGGGATGCAATGAAAGTCTGTGGTGGGTGGTTTTTATGGCCGGAGCCCTTCCAGATGCCAACCTCATGAGAGGAGTTGATGAGAGATGAAATGAATGAAGGTGAATGAAACTGGGCAAGGATGTGGAAGGAAGCGGCCGTGGTCTGTCAGAAGGTACTGTCCCAGCATATGTCTAGAATTGAAAATGGGGGAAACAGGAACGAACTCACATTCACGAACAGCATTATACACTCGTCTTTTCATCTCTGCCCTGAAGAAGATTCTACTGGAAGCTCCGAACCGTGTTGTTGCCTACAGGGAAACCACTTGCCTGCTCCTTCCAAATTTCCAGGTCATTACTCGCTGGGGATCGTGGATTGAGTGTGCTGCTATGTTGTGTGAGAATTTTGACAAAATTAGAGAGTTTGTGCTTTCTTTGGATCCAGCTAACGCAGGTTCAATTTCCAAGGCACAGGAACTTTTGTTACCAGAGAAAATACATAATTTGCAGACAGAACTACTATATATTGTGTCCATAGTTACAAGTACCTGACTGCAGTTATTAAACGATTAGAAGAACAAGGTCTGGAAAAGGAAAAACAATGGGATTTTTACTTCCGTGAGGGAGCAGTTAGATTGCCTTGCCAAAGACAAACTTGAGTATAGTCTACAGAAGAATCCAGACATTGTGGAATTCGCCACATCTGTCGAGTTGCCTTTCTGAGTGAATACATGGTTTGCCCCACTGGTTTCTGTGGATGTCGAAAGAAGCTTCAGCATCTACAAAGACATTCTATCTCCTAATAGAAACAGACTTACTTTTAGAAACGTAGAGATGCTTAATGGCTTGAAGGACAACTGCTTCAAGTTTTTTCCTTCTTTTGATGAGTGATTTGATGTACTTTTTTGTAATTCAATCAACTTGAACAGAGGAAAGAGAAAATTAGTCGAATAAACCAGCACCTTTTGGCCCCCTTTTTTTTAAACCTTATTTGAGCACCTTTTCCCTTCCTATTTTCATCTGAAATTTGCACCTAAAAATCCTAACCCTGATGATGAAACCGTTCACTATCATCATCATTATCATTTCCCCTTATCCAGCTCCTGCTGGGTCGGGGTATTTATGGCACTTCTCCACTTTCCTCTTTCCTTCCACAATTCTTCTTCCACGCTCTTGTCCCAGTCCAGATTTCTTTTTCTAACGCTGTTCTTCACTGAATCGATCCACCTTGTTCTAGGTCTTCCCCTTGTTCTCTTACCCTTGCACTTTGCCTCCAGCATCTGTCTTGGTATTCTATTTTCCTCGCTCTTGTCCCAGTCCAGATTTCTTTTTCTAACGCTGTTCTTCACTGAATCGATCCACCTTGTTCTAGGTCTTCCCCTTGTTCTCTTACCCTTGCACTTTGCCTCCAGCATCTGTCTTGGTATTCTATTTCCCTCCATCCTCTTTACATGTCCAAACCACCTTAGTTTATTCTTCTCAATTCTCTCATCTAGTTTTCCCATCCCAACTTCTTTCCTAACATCTTCATTTCTCACTCTGTCTTTCCTATCATACTTCTTAGGAATTTCATTTCACTGGCTTGGATTCTACTCTCTTGCCTGCTTGTCAGGGTCCAAGTCTCAGCTTCATAAGTTGATATGGGTACATTACCTCTTTGCTTTTCCTTGGTACTTCCTTATCCCAAACAAGTTTTCTTACACTTTGATAGAATGCATTGCTCTGCTGTACCCTCCTGCTAATCTCCATGTCCAACCTACCAGTTTGCATCAATTCACTTCCCAGGTATTTGAACGTGTCCACAATTTCCAATTTACACAGTGCCCTTTCCTTGTCTTTTCCCTCTTGTCATCACCAGGGTCTTGCTTTTCTCTATACTGATTTTCAGGCCGTTCTTCTGAATATTTTTGTTCAGTGCATCTAGTTGTTTTTGCACTTCTTCGGTGTTCTGTTCACTATATTGCTCATAATATTCCGCCCGCCGTCCAAGTTTCCTACTTAATGAGACCTACCCCCGCATAGCCATTGTTTGATTTAGTCCAAATGACTCTACAGCGCATTTCACTAATCCCAACCTATCCATTTCCCTTTCTTTAGGGGCAGATGACTTCGTAGTTCTGCTCCTTAAAACCTCAATAACTAACAATTCCTTTCTAAGTTTTCTAACTTTCCACTGCCTAGCAGACTCCTAACATTCCACGCTCCTATCCTTAGCCGTAGAATGTCAGAATGTAACCATGGATGCGGTATATCACATGAATTAATTTTCAATGCACACTTTCCTGATTGATTATTGGATCATGATGTTTTTCACGTCAATTAATTCTTCTGTAACATGTTTGTTTTAGTACGTTTAACCCTTAGAGGATTTTTAATGTGTATTTTGTGAATTTTCATTCATTTGGCCAGTTTTATGCATGCATATCATAATCCTTAATTTTCTTATTTTAATGCTTTTATTGTATTTTAGGATCATTTTTGTCGATACACTTTTGTATGATCGCCCACACTATTAAAAAGGCTAATGAAGGGGCCAATTTTATGAAGTTGCCTTGAAACATGTACCTGATGATTGTTTAAATATAGACATTATAGTTTGACTAGGCAGAAATTTCTCAATTTTCTTTGAAAATTAATTCATAAAATTGTTCGTCAATAAGGATCCAAAATGATCAACAATCCAATAATACGGTATATCATTTTTAAATAATCTGAAAACTTTTTCAATAGCTAACCAGTAACTGCTTTTATAAAAGCTCCTCATATTCAAAGAATTAATCTTGAGACTAATAATAAATTTGAAGTGTTTCTACATATAGATCTTATTTTCATCAGAAAAGTGGTTGTCTGAGCAGCCTGTAGACATTCCACAATTTCAGATAAGTCTCCAAATTAACATATTAATAGCAGACAAACGCTGCTTTTGTATGTTGCAGTTCTGGCTTTTTATCATCATCTCAGCAGAATACTCGTAGGTCATTTCTGCATTAATTCACAATATTCTACAGTAGTTCAGGGCTTATTGCTTAAGTATATCACGGCAATAGTAACTACACCTTCATAGATTAGTTGGTGAAGCGAAACTGTTCGTTGATGGGATTGTCATTTCTCAGTCTGGCAACATAGTAGGTACCCATATTTCATTTTTTGGATGCTTAATGCATAAGTATTTTACCAGCAATAGTTGCCACACTTTCTAATTGATGTTTTTGTTCTTGGAGGGCAGTGACCATTAGTGGGTGTCATTGTAGGTTTTGTAGTGATTTGTAGAGTTATTTTGTCTGCATGATGTTCGCTTGACGAACGAAACATGTTATCCCTTAGATTTCTCCCACTTCTATGGTCCATAACAAATATATATATTATCACATGTAAATTTTTGCAGACAGGCAGAAGCATTAGGAGCTTAGTGTGGAATAAAGATGTCCCACAAAAAAGCAAGGAAGTGTTGCTACTATATCCCGATACTGACCTGTGCATCAGAAACGTGGATAATGAAGAAAAGAGACATAAGCAGAATGCAGGCAAGTGAAATGAAGTTCCTACGAAGTAGGATCGGAGTAACAAGAAGAGACAGGGTGAGGAATGAAAAGGTCAGGGAAATAGTGAAAGAGGAGCCCTTGCAGGGTAGGATTGAGACATCAAGACTGAGGTGGTATGGACACTTAAAGAGAATGGAAGAGAAGAAGATTCCCAAGAGGATACATGAGATGCAGATGCAGAAGAAATGACCAAGGGGAAGACCAAGAGATAGATGGCTGAAAGGAGTGGAGGAATGTGTCAAGAAGAGAGGCGAGGACTGGACTAGAGTGACAGCGGAGAGGTGGTGGGAAGAAAGGACTAAGTGGCGAGGCTTATGTTCCAAACAGACCCAGCCTGGGGCTGGAAACTGTACAAGATGATGTTGATGATGATGAAATTTTTTCAGGTTATTTTTTCACATATTTCAGTAATTGGAATTGTGTTGATTAACATAAAATATACAATATCAATTATTGTCAATAAGGCAACCCTGAAAAATTACTTCAAAGCTATCTATATATATATATTTTAATACACCATAACAATATATACATTTTTGCTACAAACAATCAATGTACAAGAAAATTATGTAAGATGGACAAATACAATTAATGACAAGGAGGTGCAGTTAGAGATAGGAGTGAAGAAATGAGTTATGGTGTTGCAGAACCAAAGCAAAAAATCATGGATATGTCTCTATTCGTCTTTTATTAACCCTCTTAGTGCCACGCACTGATTAAATCGGCTCTCGCTGCTTGCGCCAAAAGTGCCAAAGCCAATTCAATCGGCCTGTTTATCTTGCATTTGTAGATTTCTGCAGGAGTATGTCCGTGATTATTTCATACTGTTGGAAAGGTGAGGTTTAAGTTTGAGTTTGTATTCACGCCCTCCCTTTGCGCTCCCACAATCGCGCGCGTTCCCGCCAAAATTGCGGTGCAGTTTTTTCCTTCTTGTTGAAGTTTTCTGCCTACAGATGTATCTAAGAACTTTCTACAGCTGGAAACATAGTGTTTCTTCGAATATGACTCTTAGTTGTCCTTAATTTAGGCTCGAAACTGATTTTTTTTTAACTAACAATTATCAGAATAACCTCAATTAAAAAGGTTTAGATGCCGTATTTACTTTTATGGGCTTAATGTATAAAATAATGAAGTATTGGTTATAGAGCAAAGCAAAAATAATGATTCTATCGTTGGAAATGTGGTATTTATGAATTTTTTTCGAATAGCCTGCATGACCATTGAAAATGGCTTGGCATTCTTGGCAAGTATTTCAGTAAATGGCTTGGCACTAAGAGGGTTAAGTACTGCCTTCAACTTGTGTATGGTGATCGCCAGGGATAGGAAAAATTCGCAAACGCGAATTTCCGCGAATTATTAAATGAATTCATAATGTCGATTATTCAGGTCCGTATTGACGTAACTATAACTTTGAAAGAATAATAGATTTTCCGCCTTCAATACTGTTTAAATCTATTATTCTTTCAAAGTTATAGTTACGTCAATACGGACCTGAATAATCGACATTATGAATCAAACGGCATGCCAAGCAAAGAGGTTACGCTTCAAATACAAAGATCTCGAACTGAAGCTTTCCAATGTAATTAAGGACATAGATTTCATGAAGAAATGTAGGAATAATAAATTAGCACCGAGACATCTAGCAACTTTTCAACGTAAAAAGTTCAACAATGATTACGAACGTAGGACTCAAGAAATTGTCAATCACAGTATCATTCAGCGAGAATTAAAATTCCTCTACATCAAAAAGAATCAAACAGTATTGAAGGCGGAAAATCTATTATTCTTTCAAAGTTATTAAATGAAGTAAACGTAAGTGGTAATCTGTTTTAATAACCCAAAAATTGCCAAAAGAATGTTTTTTAAACTCGCGAAAATTTCGTTAATTCTGAATGAAACATCGAATTTTAGCTTTTTTCTTTTGTTTTCTTCTTTACTATAGTTGAAAATCCTCTCTTTCAGGGACAGGAAAGGGAAGTAACAGTTGATGAATTTTACGAAATGTCTTCAAACAAAGTGCGGGTGTTGATTACAACTTTTCATTAACAGACGACTGATAAACTATATTAAAAACTCTATTATTTTGAGTTTCCTCTCGACGTAGGCAGTGCGTACAATATGATGAATCGATCGTGTTCGCGGCTGATCATACTCCTTACGGAAAGATCAAAAACTTAACGGTAGATAGCAGGCCTTGCTTTCTGGATACAGCGATCTCTATCTGGATGGTCATCCTAGTAACTACTCGATCCGTGGTATCGTATCTTTGCGTCATATAGCGCAACTTTCATACGTGAATATCTAGATGGCAAGTATCCAGATTAAAATTTGCCACTGTTTTCTGAATCAGTCTTTACCAGGTGATCTTCTTGGTTTCATTCGGGAGTGTAGAGTTTTTGAAAGACATTGGGCAATTTATGAATGAAGTAGTGGGGACTGATAACTCTGGTGTTGATTTTCTCATGTTTCACACGACGAAATACTTGAGATCGAAGTACAGACTATGT
Source organism: Meconema thalassinum (assembly GCA_946902985.2). Classification (NCBI taxonomy): domain Eukaryota; kingdom Metazoa; phylum Arthropoda; class Insecta; order Orthoptera; family Tettigoniidae; genus Meconema; species Meconema thalassinum. Next base: position 396,610,662 of record OX336394.1, on the reverse strand, counting down.
TCATCAAAGAATTTGGCACAGACATCACTGAACTCATCCCTTTATTAGAAGGCCAGTCTTATCCACCCGTTCACCTTTTAGATGGACATCTACGGAAAATTCAGCAAGCCCTTAAACTTGCCGTTTCTGGAAATTACGGTACCAACATTAAGGAGTTGTTGGAGGGTTGTGGAAATGTGTCAAAAAGAGGGAAAACACATTCAGTTTTAGTCAAAGCTGGGTCCCATGCTCTTACAAAATTCAGCTTGAGATTCATAGACCCTGGGAACAAGTTTTACAAATGTGTGTGTTTGATCCAAGAGAAATAGTGCCGATGAACATCAATAAGGATCTGTATTACAGCCTGTCCATGGGCTGAGAGATGGCATCCCCATTAATGGACTTACTTTCTTCAGGCTAGCAACCCGTTGGAAGGACATTTTCATTGCTTTCAAGTCTTGTAAAGGAAAAAACCGGACGGATTCTACAGTTGACAAACTTGGCAAAGGAAAGGACACGAATTGGAAAAGGAAGGATATTATTAGATGTGCTACCTGGAATGTTCAGGGTATTGGACACAAAGATGATCAATTAGACGATATTCTATCTAAAAAAGCTATTTCAATTGCAGTTATTTCTGAAACAAAGAAAAAGCTTCAGGGATCCAAGGAGACAAGAAATTATTTACAGTTTTATAGTGGTGTTCAACGAAATGTTAGAGCACAGGCAGGGGTTATGTTTATGGTTCACAAGAGATTTCGATCAAATATTGATAGCTATACTTTTTGGAATGAAAGGATCATTCAAGTAAGAATAAAACTATCCAGAGGGTATTTGACAGTTATAGGGGTATATGCACCGGTTGAAGGATACTCGAAAGAAAGTGATATTTTGTATAATGATCTACAGAAGATAATCAATATTACTAATAGACAAGATATGATACTGTTAATGGGAGACTTTAATGGCAGAGTTGGTAATGAGAAAATTCAGAATAACATTGGTATTCATGGAGAGGTAACCTGCAATAATAATGGAACAAAATTAATAGATTTCACTATCTTCAATCAGTTTCGGATTATGAACACACTATTTCCACACAAGGACAGTCATAAATATACGTGGTCCGCAAGAAATCAGAAATCAATTATTGATTATATCATTTGTAATGGAAAATTGGCAGATTTAGTTTTGGATACAAGAGTTTATCGAGGACCTGAATTGGAAACAGACCACTATTTATTAGTTGCTCCTATTGGTTTAAATCCACGGTGGTTCAAGAAAAAGAAACAAAGAACACAGGAAAACGAAACTTTATATAAGGTTAACCTTTTAAATGATCCCAGTATAAAATGGCTATACCAAGACAGGCTTGATAATCACATTCAGATGATTCCACTTTCTGACGATGTGGAAGGCGAGTGGTCCAATTTGAGTTCAGCTCTAAAACAGTCAGCATTTGAAAGTTTGGGAGAAAAAAGAAGATGGAAAAAGAAAAAGGGTTTAAGAATTTGGGACAAAGAAATTAAAAAAGTAATCTCCGAAAAAAGAAATTCATATAAAAAGTTTCTGTCAACTGGTAAATTAGAAGATAAAATTGAATACCATCATAAGAGAGCAATAGCAAAAAGAGAAGTTCGAAAGAAACACAGGGAAAGTTGGGAAAACTTTGTCTCGTACCTGGAGACTGACATAACAAGACCACAACCACAAACCTATAAAATTTTGGAAAAAACTAAATAGGGAAGTAAAAGAAGATGTAAAAATTAATGCAATATCCCACAAAGAATGGCTTGAGTATTTTCAGAGCCTTTGGTCGAGTCCAAATATTGAACAACTTGTTTTACAAGCATCTAACAACAAGTCATCGGAAAATATTACACTCGAAGAATTAGAACGGGTCTTGAGGAAACTTCGAAATGGGAAAACACCTGGAGAAGATTCGATAAATGCAGAAATGTTTAAATATTCAGGCGATGCCTTCAAGAAAAGATTTCTCAGATTATTGAATTTAATCTGGATGGGTAACAGGCCTCCAGAAGATTGGCAAAAGGCAATAGTAGTTCCTCTTCATAAGAAGGGAAATATGAAAGTTTTGGAAAATTATAGAGGAATAAGTATACTTAACTCTGGATACAAAATTTTTGCAAACATTGTTAAAGAAAAATTACTGAAACATTACTCTGAGTTAATAGGGAATGAACAACATGGGTTTAGAAAAGGTCACACATGTGCAGATGCCTACTTCACCTTAAAAATTTTGATCGAAAAACGCAGGGAGTTCAATTTGGAAACACACATATCATTTGCTGATTTTAAGAAAGCCTTTGATTTTGTTGACAGAAACAGACTTACTGACATATTGGCCAGAGATGGTGTCCCCCAACAGTTAATTGATAACATTTCCAACATGTATAGTGGTACTCTTATTTCAGTAAGGTTAAGTAATCATAAATCCGAGTGGAAGCCAATCAGCAGAGGGGTAAGACAAGGCTGTGGACTCGCTCCATTGCTATTCATAATCTACATGAATGCTATAATAAAGGAATGGAGGTGTGAAAGACATGGTTCAATACCTATCAGCAGGCATCTACAAAATTTAGATGCTATACTATTTGCTGATGATGTTGCATTGGTAGCAGCTTCTGAAGATGATCTGCAGTGGTCAGTTTTCAACCTCCAGAAAGTGGCATCAAAATTCAGCATGTGCATTTCTACTGAAAAGACTAAAGTAATGGCCTTTAAGGGTAAGGACCCTATCCCCAGTAAAATTTGTCTGGATGGTAAAATTTTAGAAAGAGTTAACGAATTCAAGTATTTAGGTTATCATTTATCATTTCAAGAAGAACGAGACATAACTGCAAAAATAACTAATTATACCAGAACAACAGGAATCATCAATCATGTCATGAAGCCATCTCTTGTCCAAAGGCATACACGCTTGCGTTTGTATAACACATTAGCCAGACCAACCCTATGCTATGGCAGCGAGGCATGGACAATAAGATGTCAGGACATCTCCAGACTCACAGCACACGAAATGACCTTTATGCGCCGAACAGCAGGCTATACTAAATGGGATCATAAGAGAAACGAGGATGTGCTGAAGGAACTAAAAGTGAAACCAATAACTGCATACATTTGTGACTACCAAGAGAACTGGAAGCATCATGTCCAAAGGATGGAACCTGGAAGATTTCCAAAGGAGATCCTTCGCTACCAGCCACGGGGAAATAGATCGATAGGACGTCCGATGAAGAGATGGAGGGAAAGTGCAAGACCGTAACGGGACATTTGGCCCAATACTTGGAAGGAAGATGATGATGATGATGATGCAAAGAAAATTAAGTAGCTGCCATTCTGTGGAAAGTGAGCTGATAAGAGGATACAACAAACTGCAAACATCAAGAAGCAGATACACGTCAGCACAGACATTGTTGGAGTTTAGCACGAAATAGCATTTGCATTTCCAAACTTCTCAGAATCTGGGTTGACTATTTCGATACTCTGTTCAAACCCTGACTGTGAACGTCTTTTTTCACCTTACACTTAAGTGATATAAGTCACCATTTTGTCACAAGAGAATTAGGATCTTTTCACTGAATATTCTTTGAAGGATGACTGTGAAATGTGTCGTTAATGTACAGTATTTTAATATTTCATCATCGTCAGTGTTCTGCCCTAGGACAGGCCCTCACATGGCAGCTCTCCTGCTACTCTCTTTGTTGTTTCATACTTTGTGTCGATCCTTATACTGTCAACCATTTGGAATCTTCTCCGTCGTAACAGTCTTCTACCATTCACCGTTCCTTCCATTGCATCCATAAGTAAACAATTTCTTCTCAATTTTATTTGGTTGGTTCCTCAGTTTAGGGGCAGCGACAACACGGTCATGTAGCCATGGGTACTTTGGGTGTGTGTAGAATCTGTCTGATAACCGTTGTTAATTGTGATGACTGTATTAGTGTGTGTATGTGTTTTAATTCAAGTAAGCACTGCAGATGATCAATTTTCAAGTAGTTCCTACTTTTGCCGCCATACGCCACCGTCAACGACCAACTAGTCCAGAAATTAGTTACCAGATGCCACCGCAGTCGGCTCCTGACGACGAACGTAGGAACCTAAGAACGTTAGTCAAATGTTTAACCAATATTAATTTAGCTTCACACAGGTGTAATTAATGGAAGGTTCTTTAACATGCCATAAATCTATGACATGTGACCGCCGGCTTTACTTCCCCGCCGAAGGAAGACATACTGAGGGACTTTTAACGTTCTTAAAAAATCCGACGACTTCGGCCGGGTTTGAACCCAGGTTTGAACCTCAATTTTGATTCCTCATCCTGATTACCTTTAATATATTTTTCTCCTCCCCAACTCTTTTCAGCACATCTTCATTTTGTACCTCTCCACCCGTTTTATCCCTTCCATTCTCCTCCATATCCACATCTCAAACACGTCCAATCCTTTTTCTTCCTCTTTTCTCAATGTCCACGTCTCAGCTCGATAGGCCTAAAGTGCCACACTCCAAATAAAGCATTTCGCCATTCTCTTAATCAGGCCTTTGTCCATTCCCCCACAAAGCAGCCTCCGTTTCTTATTAAATGCCTCCTTGGCAATTGCAATGCGTGTTTTCACCTCCTGTTTGCATCTCATGTTTTCAGTTATTATGCATCCCAAGTATTTGAATGCTCTTATATTTCATGCTGTCCTAACTTTAAAATTGTCCTTACGTTTCTTGAACTGTTTTAGTGCACGCTATCCATGATATGAAAAAAATCCCACCTAAAACTTATCATTGCAGCTTAGGTGGCCTAGATGGTATTATGCTGAGCTTCTATGCCCGAGATCATGGGGTCAAACCTGGCTGAAGTCGTCAAATTTTTTAAGAACGTTAAAAATCCCTCAGTATGCCTTCCTTTGGAGGGGAAGTAAAGCCGGCGGTCCCATGTCATAGATGTATGGCATGTTAAAGAACCTTCCACTAATTACACCTGTGTGAAGCTAAATTAGGTTAAAATGTAAACAACGCTCATGTTCTTACGTTCGTCGCCAGGAGCTGACATCGGTGGCGTCTAGTAGCCAAGTTCTGAACTAGTAGTTCTTGACGGTGGCGTTTGGTGGCAAAATTAGGAACTACTTGAAAAATTCAATGTATGCAGTCCTCACTTGAATTAAGGAACAGAAACACAAACTAATACAGTCATCACAATTAACACCGGTTATCAGACAGATTCTACACGCACCCAAACTACACGGGTAAAGTCAGCAGGCCCATGTCATACATTTAGTCAGTTATTGTTGTTTTAAGGGGTGGAACTATGAGGTCATCTGTCCCTCTTAACACAGATTAAAGTATATAAATTTGGAATGGAAATTAAAATTTAGACGTGGACAACTAAATTTGTAAAGACTGAAAATTAATGCAACAAAACAATTAAATAAAAGTAATAATTATAATTATAATAAAATTCATATAACTATAAGTCAATATATCGACGGTCCCAAGTAGTAACATTGTAACTCACTTTTTTAGGGTTTTGAGTTAAGTTAACCAATGAACTAACATCGAAATTATCTATCATTTATGCCATAAAAAATTGTATGTTTGCAATTGAAAAAAAAAAAAGTTATTTCCAAAAATATTTATATTGTAACAGTAACCAGATCCTATGTTACAGGTATTAACATTGTATCTTGAGTTACAATTATACTACTCGAAGCTTTTCATTGTTGTGTAACATTGTTGAATTTTAAATTATATTGTTAGTTTTGTTTTATCGTGTTTCCTACACTGCTACAACATACGAATAGCGCTTCTATTGTTTTGCCGCCAATTCACAGCTGATGGTCTGCAAATGGATGCTAAAGAAGCTTGCATTGCATCCTCTTTGTCATTATTTCTAAGTGTTCTTTAAGTGAAACCATGAGTGATTTTAGTTCCCGCACAAGAAAAATGGTGCAAATGACACTGAATATCGTCGAAAATAAGGAAATAATTAGTTTAGGTAAGTGTTTTTGGTATTATAATAATAACAACCACAATTACTGTTGTTGTTATTAACAGCTTCATTCTTTAAATTTTAATGAGAGGAAATATTATTTGACTGAATTGCCTACAGAGTCATTGCTTGTGTAAGTTTTATCTGCAGTCGTTACTCTATGTTATTAATAATCCTTTTTTTATTTTAACATCTCAATCACAGTATCATCGGACTTTCTCAATGAGGATACTACAGTGGGAAGTTCTGTCCCTTCTACAAGCAATAATGATGCCCCCATGACATATAATGAAGGTGTGTTGATTACTTCTATGCTGTAAGATGGACTTTAGTGAAGTAGGAAAAATGATTTGAATTTAATATACCGAATGTATATTTATGAAGTCCTTATCTATTTTTCTTTACAGGTCAATACCACGTAATTTCCAACGTAAACCCGTAGTCAGATATTTACAGTGAGGACCGGACTATAGTCTCCTTCCCTCCTACAGTTAATGTTGTATCGAGAAAGCCATCTGAAGGTAAATTTCATTGTACATATTCACTAATTAGAGCGTTAAGCTATGAAGTGAATGTTATTTCTTACCATGAGGCACTGAGATCACTAGAAATTTATTTCAGCGAATTTTATTATTCACAGACGCAGGAGAAAGCCCTAACCCATTACCAGATACCTTGAAGAACACTTCCATACAAGACAGTGAGCCGAGTGACCAGAGTACATCTTTAGATGTAAGTACGTCTTCGAATACAACCTTTGATAACAATGAAAATAAAATAAGAAAGAGTAGAAAAGTTCCAAAGAAAGACACCCCAGGAAGGAAACGTCCAAGGAATGTGAATAATTGGAAGGTAGAACAATGCAAAAAAGCTAGAGGTATGGGACAGTCGTATGTAAGTCGCAATACTGGTAAAACTGTACCAGCCAGAGAACTAGGACCAGGTTGTGGTGTGACATGTCGTTACAGCTGTAAAGTTAGGATTAATAATGAAGAGAGATTGCAATTATTCGGTAAATTCTGGAGTATTGAAAGTCATACACGTAAATGGGATTTCATTGCTCGATGTGTTACAAAACTAGACAAAAAGCAACAAACCGTGAAAGGGAATTCTAGAAGAAAATGTAGCTTACTATACTCATTTGAAGTCAACGGAAAATTTGTGAAAGTATGCAAAACAATGTTTCTTCATACTTTAGGCATAAACGATATGTGGGTCATGTCCGCTCAAAATAAGGTCGATAGTTCTGGATCTGGTGCTATTTCCCCCGACAAAGAGGAAAACATGTCAATAGAGGTAGGCAAATTATAAAACATTCTATAAAAGAAAGTGTAAGAGCCCACGTTGCTTCCATTCCTGTTGTTGAATCCCACTATTTGAGGAAAGAAACTAATCGTAAATATTTTGAAGAAGGGCTGTCTATAGGGAAACTCTTTAAGTTGTATGAAGAATGGGCAAAGAAAATGGGATACCAGGAACTTGCAACTGCCCGCCAATATAGAGACATATTTGTATCAGAATTCAATATAGGTTTTTTTATACCTAAGAAGGTTCAATGTGAGTTATGCAACCTTTACAGAAATTCAGATCAAGAACAGAAGAACGACCTACAAACAGCATATGAAACTCACCGTACAGTCACAGAATTTCTCAGGGAAGTTAAGGAAAAAGAGAAAATGAGAGTGATTGATGATCCTACTGTATGTGTAGCTTGTTTTGATTTACAAAAAGTTGTAGTAACACCACAAAGTGAAGGAAGTTTGTTTTATTGCAAACGAAAATATTCGACTTACAACTTCACTGTATATGACTTGTCTAAGCATGAAGGTTACTGTTACGTTTGGCATGAATCGATAGGGCAAAAGGGAAGCAATGAAATTGGAAGTTTTTTAATGAGTTTTATGGAAACTAAAATTGAAAAAGGTGTTAAGGAATTCGTATTATTTTCAGATAACTGCAGCGGTCAAAATCGTAACCGAAATGTGTATGCTATGTTTTCGTTGATTGCTGATAAATATAAAGTAAACATCACCCAGAGGTTCCTTCAGAAAGGACACACGCAAAATGAAGGCCATTCTATGCATGCCCGAATTGAAAGGGCAAAGAAGGGCATCACTGTCTACACTCCCGATCAATGGATTATGCTAATTAAAACTGCAAATCTTAACGGTAAGGCATATAATATAATGGGAATACTAATTGCCATTTCTGGTCCGTATTGACGTATATAAATAGTTTAATCAGTTGAAATTTTCCGTCAAATCAATACAAAATATTTTGCTCTATTATTGCGCTAAGTTAGGTACATGTTTCGAACCTTGCAAGGCGGTCCTTCATCAGCCTCTCACACAAATGGCAACACATCAAAAAAAACACTGAACAATATCCAAAAATGCATGCACACTAATAAAACACATATTAAAAACATTCCATTAAAATTTGTACGAAACATATTAAAAAACACATGTTAAAAGTTCTGAGAGTCCATTTATCTTGTTCATTGCCAACGTTTAAACACGTGTCGTTCTGATAGGAGATCTTGTCCTGTTCTGTTATCTGCTTCTTGTCATGTGGGGAACGGAAATAGAGTAGTATTCCCATTTGAATGGTCCAAATGCAACAGACTTTTAGGTACTCCCAGACTAAACAAGTAGTCCTCTCCCAGTGTATGCAGTGAACCTGTGCGCTTGAAACAGCTGTTGCAACTGTTTCAAGCGCACAGGTTCACTGCATACACTGGGAGAGGACTACTTGTTTAGTCTGGGAGTACCTAAAAGTCTGTTGCATTTGGACCATTCAAATGGGAATACTACTCTATTTCCGTTCCCCACATGACAAGAAGCAGATAACAGAACAGGACAAGATCTCCTATCAGAACGACACGTGTTTAAACGTTGGCAATGAACAAGATAAATGGACTCTCAGAACTTTTAACATGTGTTTTTTAATATGTTTCGTACAAATTTTAATGGAATGTTTTTAATATGTGTTTTATTAGTGTGCATGCATTTTTGGATATTGTTCAGTGTTTTTTTTTTATGTGTTGCCATTTGTGTGAGAGGCTGATGAAGGACCGCCTTGCAAGGTTCGAAACATGTACCTAACTTAGCGCAATAATAGCGCAAAATATTTTGTATTGATTTGACGGAAAATTTCAACTGATTAAACTAATTAAAGGCATATATAGTAAATTATCAATTAATATGATAAAAATGGTCCGGCCAGATCAAACCTAAAATGCCAGCGTTTCGCCCCAGTGTGCCGTTGGGCTCGTCAGTTGGTACAGACACACCTCACCAATACGCATGGCCAGCACATACTGAGAAGGCCATCACAAGACACAAAATACAAGCAGTATTGACGTCACGAGCGATGCCAATGTGCCACGGAAGACAAGCTCCCTTTCATAAAACAAAAACCTTACCTTGGCAATCCAAATAGGTTATGAATATTCCCAAATGAGAATATGATGTAATTTCCGTTTCATCAGATAAATTATCAATTAATATAAAGTAAACATCACCCAGAGGTTCCTTCAGAAAGGACACACGCAAAATGAAGGCCATTCTATGCTCGAACCCACGCGTCTACCGAGTCAGCAGAGAGCTTGGCCCCATGAGCTAACACTGCGCTTTAGCCAGCGTAGCCACTACTGTCGGTATTTAGGTCATGTAAATGTGCAAGAACGTACCCTTAATATAAATTTTGCCATAACAGAGGATTCTAAAAATATTCTTGTTCCAAAAGCTCACAAATTAAAATTAATTGATAATTTATCTGATCAAACGGAAATTACATCATATTCTCATTTGGGAATATTCATAACCTATATATGGTAAAAGAAATAACTCAAGACGATATTTTTGATCTGAAGGCACTTTTAAAATTAGATAATAGGAACTGGTCGCATTATGCAGATGGTGAACAAGTTCAGTGGAATAAGGTCAAAGAAGTTCAGATAAATGCAGAAAATCCTACATTACTCCGCGTAAAAACTGACCACCTAAGTCCAGAAGTAAAAACAATGGATTTGTATAGTAAACATCGTGGTAGAAGAACAACATGCTATAATCTAAAATGTGCATTTTCAAAACCATTGCCCATTACAAAAGATAAGTACCGTGACTTAATGTCACTTTGTACTTCTGGACATATCCCAGCATGCTACAGACCCTTCTATGAAAACCTAAGCTACAAATAGAAAAGAAAGAGAAAATGAATATTTTGTTAGGTTTAATCACTATTAAATGATTAATTGTTGCAATTATCTTTTATCATTGTTTGTTTTATTTCAGGTCAAAATTTTTATCTTTCTTACTGTGTACAGTAGTTCTGTATCTTAAAAATTCCATGAGCATCTGCTATTTCATGTGTTTGTTGAAATTGTACCAGTCAGTTTTTATTCAATTGTAGTTATCATTATGTGTAATTTGTAATTTCATTTTTCATTTAAATCCATTTATTACCTTTGTATTATGCTTAAAATAATAGAATGTCAAATAATTAAGTATTGAATATTCAATAATTTTAAATGTATGTTAGAGAAGAATAATTAAATAATGATACCTATGTTGAAACAGAATGTACAATGAAACATATTTAAATAATTGTCAAATTTTTATACATTTTACTAGTATTATCATTGTAACTCAACATACAATGTTCATATTTTGAATCATTTAGGATCTGATTATTGTATCTCATGTAATTCTGTAATAAACAATTAAAATATATCAAAAATTGTATATATTGTTGTCCTTCTGTCCAACATCAACAATAAATTGTAAAATCAACAATAAGTAGTTTCCCTGATTTGCAAGGAACGTGCAAATATTTAAAGTGCCATATCTCAAAACATTGAGTTTTGAGATACAATGTTACTACTTGGGACCGTCGATATGTTGAACATTAAAACCGTACCGGTTTCAGTCATATTGTGACCTTCCTCAGCGTAATTTAGGTCTTTTTTTTTTTCCGTGTGGTCTCCTCAGAGACCTAGTGCAGGTCTTTCTATTCGACGCCCGTGGGCGACCTGCGCGTCGGGATGAGAGATGGAATTGATTAAGGTGAATGAAATTGGAGAAGGATGTGGAAGTAAGCGGCCGTGGCCTGTCAGAAGGTACCGTCCCAGCATTTGCCTGGTGTTGAAAATGGGAAACCACGGAAAACCATTTCAAGGACGGCCGACGGTGGGGCTCGAACCCACGCGTCTACCGAGTCAGCAGAGAGCTTGGCCCCATGACCTAACACTGCGCTTTACCAGCGTAGCCACTACTGTTGGTATTTAGGTCATGTAAATGTGCAAGAACGTACCCTTAATATAAATTTTGCCATAACAGAGGATTCTAAAAATATTCTTGTTCCAAAAGCTCACAAATTAAAATTTTAAAAACAAGATCTATTACAAAATGTGTTAAAAAAAACATGAAAAAGTCTTGATTCTTGCCTATGAATGGGATGGTGTGATCATTCACCATACTGTTCCCCGAGGGCAAACCGTTAATGCGGCGTACTATTGTTCGTTTCTGCAAGACCATCTCCGAGGAGCTCTGAGAAGGAAACGGCGCCACCACATGGTTACACCGCCCATCGTTCTGCATGACAATGCTAGGGCTCACACAGCAGGCGTTGTGTCTGCATTGTTGGATCGCTGGGGCTGGGAGGTCCTCTATCACCCCCCATATTCTCCCGACATCAGTCCCTGCGACTATGATCTCATCCCGAAGATGAAGATGACAATGCGCGGGGAGCGCTTCCGTACCATTGAAGACGTTAAGCAGGCTGCCGAGCGCTCTCTTCGTACCATCAATAGATTGTTCAGTGCCAACGGGATCCAACGACTTCCGCATCACTGGGAACACGTTGTTCGCAACGGTGGGGACTACATCGAGGGCCTGTGAAACTTGGAACCACCTAAGTGAGTTATTAATCCAGTTATATCGAAGGTGCCAAAACTAAAAAACCAACCCATGTATTTTGAGTGACAGAAGAACTGTTTGTAGCCCGAGACAAGCTTGTCGGGGACCATAACATTGAAGAGCAATTAATTGGATTGATGGCGTGAATACCCACCTTTGGAGATGGTCCTTGTCCATATTTCCTTGTTTTACCTTTCATCTCTTCCTCGGCCCATACCTGCCAGCCCTATTCTCCACCTAGGAGCTAAATGAACAAAGCAAGTCACTGGATCTTTGCACATTTTGGATTTGATTCAACATAATAGACTTTCTACTGCATAAAATGGGAAGTTTTCTAGCATAAAAATACTGACCCTGGTGATGGTGGTGGTCACAACAAATAAACTTACCAGGTATTCTGAAGAGGAAACGGTCAGCCACCGTGTGGATCAGACGGTTCCTATACAGGTACGTTTTAGCTATGAAGTAGTACATGTCTATGGGTATGGCTCCGTGGTAGTAAACGAAGAGAGCAGATGAATTCTCTGGAATGTTTTCCCAACCACTGACGTCGTAGCCTGCAAGCAGAACACACAGTAGGGAGCTGCTAGACAGATAGCAACACAACACATGCAGACTATGGCAAGTTAGCATCAGTACCGTGCCACAGCCAGCCGTGGGCGTCCCAAAAGGCAGCAATCGTCTTGCGTGCACCATCCCAGATGTCTGTCTCGTATGCATGGCGCAACCGCTCTCTGAAAGGGCAAGCATGCTAACAGCATGATTAGAGTTAGGATATCAACCGAAGATGAAGGAAGAGTTTTGAGTGCCACACCAATCACAGCAAGAAAAGGTGAAATGGATCTTGTAACAGTTATGATTTTCATGCAATAGTCACAATTCATTATAGATTGCTATGCCTTTCAGCCTTTAGTATGTGAATCTTAGTGCACAGGCACCATCTTGGTGGGGTGGGGGGAGGGCACAAGGCTATTTCAGTTCCCTGACTCTCCAATTAATTCCAGGATGAGTTTCTCATTCCTAAATGAGGATTAACTCGGTCATATGAAGCTGAAAACAGTTAATTTGAGTGTTAGTCATTAACAGATATAAGTTAAGGTGCAAAACATTTTACCAATAAGGAAAGGCACAACTGATCCAGCATGATTATTTACAACTTCTCTATTACTTCAATTACTAGTAACAAAAGCATCTAGAGTGTGCTAATAATAGCAAATATTACTAAAAATGTATCTCTGCCCACCCTAATATTTAAGTCGACACCTTTGTCTCTTCAACAAGCCATAAAGTAAAATCATGTTGGTTTCTGTTGAAGTTCTGTATTGACTTACAAATATATTTAAAACAAGAGACTGTTAACTATCCCGTAAGCAATACTGTATTATCACATAAATAAGTTCAGTGTGATAATAAAGCATTGACTAGGAGATAGCTAACAGAGTCTTGTTTATAACTACATTAGTCTCTGTTAACAATCTACAATGATGTGGCCTCCCCCAATTAGGGTGACCACCCGCCCCGCATTTTAAGGTATTTTGGCATTTGTCCCGCAGTTGCTTTGTTTTCTATCTGTCCAAATTTTCGGCTTACTGTCATCGATACGAATTTTCACAAAAGGCAACCGTCCTACCATCTAGCTTCAACTAAACATAGCGTAACCGTTGCCAACAGTATAATCTTTGAAAGTGCAAAGAAGCAGGTTATAATGATAGTATCTTTGGAGAAACGTTCCAGATGAGCCTTTTAACTTCCAAGTTATCATCAGTCCATGGCGAGTCCGTGGCGTGGCTGGCCATTCGGTAGCACGATGTGCATCAGCATAAACATGTTGTATTAACTGGTGTTTTACTGGTGTTTTTAAAATTACAGCTAAAAATGTAGCTGTCCCCCAAAATTGTGGAATGTCCCCCATTTTTGACTGGCTTGTCCCTCATTCCTCCCTTCAACGGGTGGTCACCCTACCCCCAATTCTTCATATTACCATATATCTTGAAATAGTTACTACAGCTTCTAATCACTGTCACTGACAAGTCAAACCATTAATCAGTGTCACTGTGATTATTTTCACATGGTATACACAATCTAGGTAGACACTTCTGCACAGCTATATCTCATGTAGCCTATTCATTCATAACTTGATTAGTTTTTTCATTATAGATTCTCTCCTGCCCTTCTTACAGCATATGAGGGCTGTAAAAATAAGAAATGGCAACATATATATATCTACTAAACCATTTATTGTAGAATTATCTTACCTCTATGCCGGCCCCGTGGTGTTGGGGTAGCGCGCCTGCCTCTCACCCGGAGGCCCCGGGTTCGATCCCCGGCTCCGTCAGGGATTTTAAAACTGGCGTGAGGGTTGGAACGGGGTGCACTCAGCCTCGTGAGGACAATTGAGTAGCTGTCTGACAGTGAGACGGCACCCCGATCACGAAAACCAAGGTTAACGGCCGAGAGGACCCGACGCGCTGATCACGCGTCACCCCAATATCTGCAGGCCGAATGGCTGGGCAGCGGTCGCTTGGTCGGCCTTAGCCCGTCATGGGCTGTATAGTGCCAGGGATTTGACCTTACCTCTACAGGTCTTCAATGTAATCTACTGCAATATGTGTGGGAGGCACACATATCAGTAGCAGTGCCACCATTGTTGATGTCTGGAACAGAGCTTCCTAGAGATATGGTGGCTCTACAAGAAATAGTTTGGTTAATATGCATATGTTGCAGGAGATTACAGTGAAGATCAGTAAAGGTATGGTGGTTCTGCAATAAATAGTTAAGTTTATATGCTCATTGTGACAGATCCACCAGCTGGCAAAACAGTCAACAGAGTTTGCTGACAGCAGGGCTGCCCTAGCCTCGTTAATAAAAACCTCTGTGAGTCACGCAGGGCATTGACGCACTGGGTACTGCTATATTGTTCCGTTTCTGGAAGCGGCTGGGCGAAAGCGTGAATCCAGATAGTTTGAGGGCAAAGGAGTTCAGGTCAGTACAAGACTCGAGTGCGAGCAGTGACTGACAGCTGTGGCAAGTGAAAGTTCTTTACGGTGTGTGCAGTGGAGTAAAGAGGAAGCCAGTATGCTTGTGTGAGAGTGTGTGCCAACGGACGACAGTAGGATGGCACTGGAGGTCCTGGCTTCTACGTGGTGCATGGATCAATGCAGGGACTACGAATAGGACTCTGGCGGGAACTTCACAGCGGTGCGCCACCGAACAGAGGCGAACTATGGACTTGCTAGCCTGCTGCATCAGAATTGTACAGTGTGTGTAGATAATAATTATGTACAGTATCCATAATAAATCTAGGATTTATCAATGCATCGTACCTATCATGTTGTGATTTAGTGAGTGAAACCTGATCCCTGTCACATTCAAGAGCTGTAGAGATATGGTGGTTCTACAATAAATAGCTAAGTTTATATGCATATGTTGCCACTACTTTCTATACAGCCCTCATTTTTATGCCAGCTATCATTTTGCCAACTTTCAGGTCCACTATTGTCATGAAGCTCAGACTATTGAAATTCCCCGACATTCAAAACACTGTCCTTCATCGACATGGTAATGTGATAGCAGTAATATGAAGCTGGTTTACATACCTGTGTAGTTTATAAATGTATAAAATGACAGCATTCATGTAGAACATAAAGAATATTATGAGAGGTAAGATGAATGTCAACAGTAATGGAGCCAGCAGCCACCATATTGTGAAGTTGGATGCCACGTAGTCTACTGTAAACAGGGAACACACATTATTATTACTATCACCTCAGCCAGAAGCAACAATAACAGTGCATAAACCATACGATTGAATGACTAACTTATGGTGTGTAGTTAGGTCTGTATTGACAATCAACAATGTTGTAAAATTATATAGTAAAATTTAACTTTTTTGTACCCAATTTTATAAAAATTTATATACACCACGTGGAATGTAAGCATGTTAAATTTTCCGGGCTGCAAGGTAAGACTATTAATTCTGAACGACAAGTCACTCGTACCTTTTTCACTTGCATTTCGACACTATATGATTTTCAAACTATGTTTCAATTTCTGAGGGACATTACCAATTGAAATTATTAACCCTGGTCACTACTGCACTGGAAATATGCGCCAAATTACATAAATATGGTTTTATCTATTGCTCATTCGATGGCAGCCATGTTTGACAGCGCATAAGGTCTCTTCAACTGTTACCAAGGCGTACACACCGAGGTGCACACATTGACGTCACTACAGTTGCCAACATGTGGGATACCGTATGAAATATAACACGCAGGTCTGGTCTGGATAAAAATTATTGATGCGCGAGTACCCCACTGCGTATGACAAAAACCAAAGGTGTATAGCCTATATGGCTAACGAGACAAAAGCCATTGGTCTGGATTTAACAAATTTTACAGTAGTACCGTAAGCACGGGGTTGGCAATACTGTATTTGACGATAATTCGCGAGGGCAGACACAGCTACAATTTTACTGTATAAGTCGTGATCTAAGAAGGGGAAGGTGGGCTGGTTATGGACAACGGAGGAGTTAACATCTATTACTACATAATTTCCTGATTTATTTTCCATCATTACAAAAGGTACTGAATTTTGACTAATTTACGAGCGATGTCTGATTCAGCGTTACTAATTACTAGGGCCCGGATGTTGATGCCGTAAAAATGTTTAAAAAATGCACTTAAACTTTTCAAAAATGACTGTAATAAATTAAGTTACCTAAAATTTCGAAAAATGCACTATAAGATGGAGAAAATGAAAAGCACGAATGTGTTTATCACGAACGATATATTGCGTTACAGCAAATCTTCTTTCAGCAGCTACTTTAGTTCCACAGTTTGCAAAACAATATGCTTTCATCGGCAGAAAACACATTTTCACCAAATTTAGATACTAGTTGTTTTAAATGCACTGACACAGTCAGTTTTATTTTATGCATCTTGAAAGCGGCAATGAACGATATCTCTCGTCGTGAACTATGCGGAACTGAGACGAGAATATACACCCCTTCCCCTTTCTACCCCGCCACTGCTGACCTTGGTCAACAGAGCAGGTAACATTCAATTCCGCAAATAACTGGCTTGCGACGAAAACAAGAACATCTGTATACCCACGGCACCGTTCTTCTGCATCCAAGATAAGGTTATATATTTTTCTACTGAAAACTTTAAATTATCTTGTATCAGCTACGAGCTTCTTCTTAACTCTGAGAGGCGCAACTCCCTCATATAAAGCTGTGACATGTCTAAATTCAAAATAAATGACCTTAAAAGGCCGATTTCTCTAAAATATGACTAAAAAATCTACCAAACTTGAATAAATGCTCTTAAAATGGAAAAAAATAGCAAAAAATGCAAAAAGATGCAAAATAAAAATGACATTCTTGAAGACGGGGTGGCCCGTCCGGAGTTTCTATGTATTTCAGCATTGTTTTTGACAGCTCATTAAAAAGATGACATGTCATCAACATCCGGGCCCTACTAATTACTTTTGACTTGTGGTAACCTTACCATAACCGTAACATCTATAGGCTTAGAAAAGCACACAAATAGTATTTGCCCTTGTTAAAATGAAGTCCTTGAGCACACATACTCACCACAATGGCCACGTCTTATAAAGTAGCCTCTAAAAGGTTTCATGATAATGGTATATAGGCTATTATATTTGCACTAATGCAGCTGGCCTGATTGCACCAGAGGGTTGTTGCATTATATTCAGCATAAACTGCATAATCAGGGGCAGGTGACCTCACTGTTCCAACCCTTAAACAACAATAACTAACTAAACTGCATATACTCTGTGAGCTGCCTGAATAGGATTGACAGTTCTTGTCTCGCCATGTGGTCTGAGAACGAGATTGCCAAACTGTACAAGCGAGAGATTCGGCTGACCAGGCACTGAAGCACGTGGGCTGTAATATTGCAACGCAGAGTATTATGACATCAACTATGCGAACATAGATTGGTCAAGGCGCTGAGGGGTGATGACTGACGTGGAATTTCCGGCGAAATGTCAATCCTATTCAGGCAGCTCACAGAGTATAATCAATTAGTTCAGCATAAAATGTAGGCCTACAGGTATAAACTACAAGTTCAGCATTCGTAAAAATGATGTAATGAGTAGCTTTTCTAGGAGCGGTCACATCTGCTGAATAAGTTTTGAAAATGTGACCCAATTACCACAACAGTACTGTACCTCTCCTCGTAAGACTTAAAAACGTGACTTATTCGTGACATGGCATGGCATGGCCAGCAGTGGTGCAAGAACTTAATGCACCTGCACGGACATTGTACAAACAATGTGGATAATATAGGTTGTTTAACTATAAGAAATGTATATTCTTATGACAAAAATTACTTCCAAGATTTCTCCAGCCCTGAAACCCATACAGAAGAACCAGGGGCGTATACAACTTTTCTTCGGGGTGGGCTGACTATCATGGAAAATTGTGAGTATTCTCAGGGGATTGTCACCGCAAAATACCCAGGAATATCAACCAATATATCTTAGAGCATATAACTGTGTAATTATTTTAGATAAGATTCAAAGTTTTTATAGACTACGATTAGTGGCAATACAAAAGAACTTATAAAATACAACACAACACACAAATACAATTTTATACTTAATGAATTTTCTATTATGGCCTATGGAGTATGAATGGCAAATATATAAATACTAGCTGAAGTACCCGTGCTTCGCTACGCGTCATAAATAAATTAAAATGTGAAGGTGACAGTTAAAACAGGGGATAGGCGAGGTGCTGCGCAGAGGGAGATTAAGGATGGAACATTTTGTCCAACTACACCACTCGGCGTTGACCGTGTTTTATAGCACAAATTTAGCTTTTACTCGCTAACCGTTGGAGATACCTTTCGGATAGAAAATGTAATTTTAAACCTCGTGTATGCCATCAAAAGTTTGCTATTTCTTAGCGTTCTCTTTTTATTTGAAATGGAAATATGAAAGTTTGAAACCAAAGGTTGTAGTGACGTCACTAAAATGGTCGCCATCCTTAAATAGTGCAAAGTATTGAAATCAAAAGTAACCTATAAGTTAACCAGGTAAATCAGCTACGTCCATGTAAAATTCATGTAAATCGGACCAGTGGTACTTGCATGATTGAGTAATGCACAGACACACACTGTCTTATTTTTAGCCTCGCTTCGCTCGCGTCATAGTCGTGTCATATTGTTATTCAATGAAATGCAGGTTTAACCCCGTTAACACCCATTTAGAACCTGAATATCCAATAATCCCTCCTTAGTAGACGTTTTCGACACACAACAAACATATCCCCAAAATATCATTCTTCGAACTTAAATAGTTTTGTTTGGTCAATGAGAGAGAACATCCATAAATCCTTCCTTAGTGGACGTTTTTCTTCCAGAATTTCACCCCTCCCCATAGGCCCCTTAAATTGCATTTATGAAAAAACGGTCGAACACCTATTTATTTTATTTTATTTATTTATTTTTAAGCTGATTGATTTCCTCCGAGTTTCAAACTCCTCGCCTATGTCGTTGAAGACATACACGCTCCGTTAGGAATCTTTCAACCCCCACTTTTCATCCCTTTCACCTCATAATATACACTATATCGAAAAACAATTAGACATGTGTCAGCTTATTTTTAATGATTAGTATATATGCCAAGTAAAAAAAAAAAAAAATGCCAAGTATCACATCCCCAATTGAAACCACTCGTGAGATCTTGTTATTCAATGAAATGCACGTTTACCCCCTTAACACCTCTTTAGAACCTGAATATCCAAAACTCTTTCCTTAGTGGACGTTTTCGACATACAACGAACATATCCCCAAAATTTCATGTTTCTAACTTCAATAATTTTGGCTGGGCGATGATGAGTGAGTGAGTCAGTCAGGACATTTTCTTTCATTTATTTTTGATAATTTCACCCCTCACCAAGAAACCCTTAAATTGGATTTATGAAACAAACGGTCGAACACCTATTTACTTATTTAAAGCTGTGTTCCCCCTAAGTTTGATGAGTGAATAAGTGAGTCAATCAGTTAGGACACTTTCTTTCCTGTTTCCCCCCCGAATTTCACCCCTCTCCATGGGCCCCATAAATTGGATTGATGAAAAAACGCTTGAACACCTATTAACTTATTTTTTAAGCTGTCTTTTTCCCCTGAGTTTGATGAGTGAGTTAGTCAGTTAGGACACTTTCTCTCCTTTTCCCCCCAGAATTTCACCCCACCCCATTGGCCCCTTAAATTAATTTATGAAAAAACGGTCGAACACCGATTTACTTACTTTTTAAGCTGATATTTTTTTCGCTGAGTATCAAATTTCTCGCCTATATCGTTTAAGAGAGAGGCCTACACGCTCCGTTTGGAATCCTTCAACCCCCACATTTTACCCCTTTCACCTCATAATAATACACCACATCGAAAAACCCTTAGACACATGTCTGCTTATTTTTAATGATTAGTTTATATGCTGAGTATCACATCCACAAATGAACCCACTCTTGAGATATTGTTATTCAATGAAATGCAGGTTTAACCCCCTCAAGACCCCTTTAGAACATGAATATCCGAAAATCCTCCCTTAGTGTACGGTTTTGACATACAACGAACATATCCCCGAAATGCCATGTTTCCAACTTCAATATTTTTGGCTGGGCGATGATGAGTGAGTGAATGAGTCGGGACATTTTCTTTAAATTTCTTTTCTTCAGAATTTCACCCCTCCCGATGAACCCCTTTAATTTGATTGATCAAAAAAAAAACTGTCAAAAAGGTATTTACTTACTTTAAAGCAGTTTTCCCCCCTGAGTTTGATGATTGAGTCAGTCAGTCGATCAGTTAGGACACTTTCTTTCCTGTACCCCCCCCCCCCCCGCCCCCCAGAATTTTACCTCTCCCCATGGGCCCCTTAAATTGGATTTATGAAAAGACGGTCAAACACATATGTACTTCTTTTTTATGTTGATTTCTTTTTCGCTGAGTTTCAAACTCCTCGCCTATGTCGTTTAAGAGGTACACGCTCCGTTAGGAATCTTTCAATCCCCACTTTTCACCCCTTTCACCTCATAATATACACCACATCGAAAAACCCTCAGACATGTGTCTTCTTACTTTTTAATGATGAGTTTATACGCCGTGTATCACATCCCCCAATGAAACCAATCGGGAGATATTGTTATTCAATGAAATGCAGGTTTCTAAGACCCCATTAGAACATGAATATCCGAAAATCCTCCCTTAGTAGACGGTTTTGACATACAATGAACATATCCCCAAACTGTCATGTTTCAAACTTCAATAATTTTGTCTGGGCGATGATGAGTGAGTGAGTGAGTGAGTGAGTGAGGACATTTTCTTTCAATTTTCTTTTCTCAGAATTTCACCCCTCCCCATGAACCCCTTAAATTTTATTTATGAAAAAAAAAAAACTGTCGAACAGCTATTTACTTACTTTAAAGCAGTTTTTCCCCCTGAGTTTGATGAGTGAGTCAGTCAGTCAATCAGTTAGGACATGTTCGTTCCTGTTTTTTCCCCGCAGAATTTCACCCCTCCCCATGGGCCCCATAAATTGGATTTATGAAAAAACGGTCAAACACATATTTACTTCTTTTTTATGTTGATTTTTTTTCGCTGAGTTTCAAACTCCTCGCCTGTGTCGTTTAAGAGATACACGCTCCGTTAGGAATCTTTCAATCCCCACTTTACACCCCTTTCACCTCATAATATACACCACATCGAAAAACCCTCAGACACGTGTCTTCTTATTTTTAATGATGAGTTTATATGCTGAGTATCACATCCCCCAATGAAACCAATCGGGAGATATTGCTATTGAATGAAATGCAGGTCTACCCCCTTAACACCCCTTTAAAACCGGAATATCCAAAAATCCTCCCTTCGTGGGCATTTGCGGCCCTTGAGGAAGCTGCATGCCAAATTTCATTCCAATCCGTTCGGTGGTTTCTGAGATTTCGTGATGAATGAGTGAGTGGTATTTGACAAATATATAGTAAATAGTGTCAAGCCTTTCTTATGCTAAACTCGGTTGACAGTGCTGTGTGAGTAGTTGAGTAACTAACGGGATTTCAAGTAAAGATCCTCTTTTTCTATACCGGTAGTGCAGAGCAGAACTGGCATCCAGTCGGCCGTGTCTCGACTTGAGCTATGTTGCCATGGAAACTATCTGCCTTGCCATTCCTTCATGAGTATATTTTATGATTTGATTAGCCTGTGCTTGAGTGCAAAAGGGCCGAAATCAGAAGAATGAGAAAGACTATCGAAAATTCATGTAGCCAGCGGTTCCTTCTGGGTCCTAAACTATGTGTATGCAAAATATGGTTGAGATTGGTGGAACGGTGTAGATTTGTATACGGAACAGACCCACCCACATACCCACCTACAGACTTTCACTTTTATATATAAGATTTGTCAATTTATTACGCAGAAATGTAAACCTTATTTCTTTTTCTTACAAATTGATAATTTATTTCTAAAAAGTACCATACTGTGAATTTCTCAGTTTTGCCTCACAAGGCTGAGTGTACCCCGTTCCAGCCCTCAGACTAGAATTAAAATTTCTTGGCAGAGCGGGGAATCGAATTAGGACCTCCGGGGCGGCAGCCAAGAATGCTAGCCACTACACCATGAGATAGTCTAATTTAAATCTTAATATTGTTCGTACCTTAGCCAATAAGTTAAGATTAGGGTACAATCAATTTTACAATTATTTTATGCTTTTATCAAAGCAACACATTCTTAATTTTTATTGAATTTTTCGGGGGTGCTGGAGCCCCCACAGCACCTCCCTTATATATGCCCCTGAGAAGAACCAATAATCGTTCAGACAAGATGTTTATTAATTCTTTACGAGAGGGTTTCACGACATGAAATAAAAGGCAAAACTATTGGCCTGGATAAAGATTATTGATGCGCGACTTCCCCCACTGTGCGTGACAAAAACCAGGGGTGTTATCTATTAGCTAACGCGGCCCACACGGCCGCGCTGTCAATCCACCATTGGTCTGGACGAAAATATTGGTCTAGGTAGGCCTAAAACCATTGTGAAACCCTCTTGTGAAGTTTTACCATATATTTGTTCAGAGAGAACAGTGTAGCTGGAAAAGCACCCACTCTTTACTTATAAAGCCACAGATTATCTGGCTCAATAGGTCTAAATGCCTCTTCTCAGTGTCCTATGCAATACAGTACAACATAAAGAGTGGATATTGGTTCGCACTGCCGATGGCTGCAACCAATATTTTACCCAACTAAATATCAACTCTACAAATAGCCTAGTAAATATTAAACCCAAGGGCTTGTTAGAACAAGTAAATTAAAATTATTCATTAAACTAAAAATAAACCTTAATCAATAAATTGAGAAGTTAATCTCTTACTAAACATCCATACGATCCTAAAACTAAAATTATGCCATCAAGAAGACCGAAGGTAAACAAACATAATCAGTGTAATGAAAACCAAACACCAATTCGTAATGTTTTGAAATGTTACGAACAGATCTATTGCTGTCTGAAGATAAATAATGATTTTATAACTTGACCACTAGGTCATATTTTACATGACATTAACTTCCCAATGTATTGCTTAATGTTGAATATTACGTCTCATAACCTCTTACCCATGAAAGATTCCATGTAGTTCAATATTGCGCTAAAATATTGCTGCATTGTCGGATAAATTATTCTAAATTACTTAATTTAGGCCTATCTGTAATACCACTTGCTACTAAATGCGAGTGCCAGACGTCTAAAATCATAGCAAGATAAAAAATATATGTATTAACCACTGGATTTATGACATCGTACGCGAGTTCGGCCAAAAGAGCATTAAAAAAATAACCATAACTCGATGCGCAAACAAAGATGTGCGCGTAGATCTCACTTGGTCAAAAACTGCCGGCTAATTTGCAGTTCACAGAATCAGAACGTACATCAGCTGGTACAAAAGTTGACATTTAAAATACAGTATTCATATTAGACTATAAATGTAATACAATATGTTGATCTTAAAGGATAAGACGACGTGTCGTAATTGGATGCCCTTGGAAGCAGCAGTAGTTTTCCATAATTTCACTAGAAGTATGTTGATGCCCGAAGGCTATCTCCGTGGACTGGCTCTTATCTGTTGCATTAACTTTACCTGTTCTGTAATAGACCACCTCGTAGTGTAGCGGCTGTCGCCCCAAAAGTCCGCGTTCGATTCCCAACTCTGCCAAGAAATTTAATTCCCATCTGAGGGCTGGAAAGGGGTATATTCAGCCTCGCGAGGCAAAACTGAGAAAAGGTGGGTTTGATTCCCACCTCGGCCATCCTAGAAATGGTTTTCCGTGGTTTCCCTATTATACTCACGGCAAATGCTTGGATGGTTCCTTATCTAGGCCATGGCTGCCTCCATCCCAATCCTTGCCTCAATTACAAATACAGATACAGTCCACAATAACACAGGTTATCAGACCATAGGGGCAGATGACCTCGTTGTTCCGCCCCTTATAATCTCAATAACTAACTGTTCTGTAGTGTTTCTTAAGCCTCGAACAAAGTTAAGGATGTTGACACTATAGTGCGTTTCTACCTTAAAAGACACATTAAATGGGGCTCGCTGATGCCAGATCTAGTGCGATAACTTATGCTATCTGATACTGAGCTGTGGTTTGTTTTAAAAACTATTTTTTTCAAACATTACAGTAATAAACATTTCTTCTCGCTTAGTCACCGACGTAAAGTCAACAGCAAAAAGGTTTCTTGCTAGCTAACTTTTCTGCGATACCGACCTATAATTTTCAATTAACGTTTAAGAAAAAAATACATAACTTTCTTATTATGAAACAAATTATTGCCCTCAGAAATAGGATATCTTCTACCAACATCAGGCAATACAAAAATAAATTCTTAATCTGTTGTGATCATTATTTCATTAGCTATGGCGTGAAGTTTTATATGTGCATAAAAATAGAATCGCACTAAAATATCGTAATTGTGAAAATTGGGCCATTTGTTAATTACTTATGGCTTTTAATTTTACATCATAAAGAGCGGAAAATTCTCAATAAGACCACGCAAACATATTCTTAGATTTATCACTTTGCATTATTGGGAAATGGCAACATCGCCGGGGTATAAGAGGATGAAGCTTAATTGCAGGACATATGAGTGCGAGTTGAGAGGCAAATACTACAATTAATCCCATACAGTCTTTTAAGGTAAGAGACGCTCTCTAGTACAATAACAGTTAAATGGGCAAAGCAGGTACCGGTATGCACCCGGGATCTTCTTTTAGAGGGGCCCTCAGAAAGATTTATTGGAGAGGATTCACATCAATCCTAAGGATACTGTACGTCCGTCGAACTGGATAATTTAAGATACGGTACCGTCTATACATGTATTAATAATATTTCCGTAATTTATATAAAAATATCAATACAACATTAAGAGGCTATAGCCTAGCGTTGTTGAAATGAAACATACTGTAAACTGACGTCTAGAAACTAATACAATATGATGATGATTAAGGGGCCTACTATGTTACGGTACCGGCCACTAAAATACAATACCGTATGTATTAGGCAACATATTTGTGCACTATGTTATAACCTTCGGATGATACGTTTGAGGGAATCTACTGAAATTCACCTCCACTGTTCCAAAATCTGTTTCAAATCCAAACGATGGTTCTTCAATGTTATAGCCCCTTAAGTTGTTTTGATCTACCAGTCTCGTCAAGAGGGTGGGTATCGGACAGTTATTCTGGCATCCTACATATTTCATAGAGTGGGCAACTTCTATCTTGAAATGGATGGAGTCAAAGCCTAACACAGTGCTGTTTCTTCCTATATCGTATAGATTTCTAGGCTATAATCTCAACATGGTTCTCTTCTCCTTCTGCGTTTCTCCCATTTGTTCCTCCTTTATTGAATGTTGTCTATTTTACTTTCTCAGTCTCCTCCTGTGTTGGCCTAAATTCGCTCCAACTTCAAAACAGAAGATCTCATTGAAGAATGCCCCTCGCTCTACACTACTTTGAACAACAGGAACTGTTTTTCGCCCACACTACTGAGGAGACCAGTAGGTCAAAGTGAGCTCTACGGGGGCTATAGCATCGAAGAGCTATTATTGATTGGATTGATGGTGTAATGCCATGTGGTGTGCCTGGCCGTGGAGATTGTCCTTGTCATTTATTATATTTGTCCTTTATTTTTTACCCTTGATATATCCCTCTGCCCAAGCCCGATGAGAGAGGGTCAAGCAGGGCTGGCGCCCCTGGGCCCGCCATCCAGGAGGAGTTAGGAGTTTGATTTATCATTGTCTTTATGTAACTTGAATTTGCTATTGTCTTTAAGTAACTTGAATTTGCTACTGGCTATCATTTGGTGAATGCAATGAACTGTCTGTGTGCAATGTTACAAGGATTGAAAACATATTCTGTCAAGCTGGCACTTTCACTTGTGGGAAGAACAACTGTCTCAGAACGGTCAACATAGGCGATGGGACTTACCTGTATATTGTTCTCAGAATATACCTGAAGACAGAGCATTCCATTATTCTAAATATAGCTTATTCGGCTTATGCACTAAACCTTTTAATAACTTTCTCATCCCTTCATTTCAATTTTGCCAAGACCACAGGAGCCTGGGCTATGCTGGTGTTGGTTGGTTCCTCAGTTTAGGGGCTGCGACAACGCGGTCATGTAGCACCATGTACTTTGGGTGTATGTAGAATGTCTGATAACCGGTGTTAATTGTGATGACTGTATTAGTGTGTGTTAACCGTTTTCAATTCAAGTGCGGATGGCAGACATTGAATTTTTTCAAGTAGTTCCTACTTTTGCCGCCAAACGCTGTAACGTGTTTTTCGAGGGGTTTTTATGCCACTGGCATAAGTCAGTAGGAAGCCATTCTATATTTATTTACGCGGCAAATTGTTCAGCCAAGAGAATTTTTCATGTTAATTTTTTATTATTATTATTATTAAGGTATTTTTTGGAGCATTTTTATAAAATTATAAGCATACAGATAGGTTTTCTATGTCATAGAAAACACTATCAAGCAAATTATTACGAACAACATTATCATAGAAAATTATATGATTACGGAATTTTATCAGTTAGGGTATTATGAGAGAGATGACTCATTGGGAAGTCAGATACAGGCTTAGTCTTGTCAAGAAGTATGTCGCAAGCCTGAGTTATAATAAGATCTAAATGATTATATATTATTCGCAGTATTTAATATGCGTGAAGAAAAGGTGAAATAATCTGGAACGGCAAACGACATCATCCGCGCGCCGTGTGTATTGAGCCTAAGGAGGGGTGTAGCGGGGTGGCACAGCCAATCAGTGGAGACCACGTAAGGTGGAAGTCGGGGAGCCGAGGTGTGGATATATCGTTTGGCGCGCCGGGGAGTAGAGGACTTTTTTGTGTAAGACATGACCAGTATGGTTGCGCGTTTGTGTGGCTCCGATGTTCAGTGGAGTGGAGGACTATCTTTGTAAAACTTAACCAGTGTGGTTGTACGAGTGTATGGCTCCGATGTTCGGACCATAAAGTCACCAAATCTACAAGTATATCATCTACTAACGACGTCCAGGAAACAGTGGGAAGCTCTCTTCATCATCCAGTACGAGGGAAATGCTTCGGCAATTTCCAGTGGTAAGCGCGAATGACGCAGAACTACTCAATCTCTCGTTTCTCTTTGTTTTATATTCAGTATTCAGTAACTTCATAGCTTGGGAATAAGAGTAAAATCAGTAATTTATCCGAATCTGTTTTCACGTAATTTTCTAGCGGTAATATTCAAATCGCAAAGCTCCAATTTCAATTTCAAACTTATTATTATTATTAATTTTGCAAAACTTGTTTTATATAATAAATTAATTTCTTTTAACCATGCAATCTTTGCTTTCAGTAGGTAGCATTAGATATAGACCAACTCCTTCTCCTGATACAATTGTTTGTTGGGTTAATGATCAAATCATACCACGATCTGAGTGAATAGATTCTTGAAGGTGTTCTACCGGAGCTAGGTGTTGTTAAATACAAATTTAGATTTCAACATTGCGTCGAGGTTTTGGCGCCCATTAAAACAACATATCTTAGGCAGAGCAAATATATCAAAGTGCAGTAAGGGCCAGTCAAACTGTTACACTTGTACGCTCAACGTGGAGCAAAGGAAATAACGTTTCAACGCCACCGTCAACGACTAATAGTCCAGAACTGGCTATCGTTTGGTGAAGGCAATGAACTGTCTGTGTGCAATGTTACAAGGATTGAAAACACATTCTATCAAGTTGGCACTTGTGGGAAGAACAACTGTCTCAGAACGGTCAACATAGGCGATGGGACTTACCTGTATAGTCCAGATGCCACTGCAGCCGGCTCCTGGCGACAAACGTCGGAACCTAAGAGCGTTTGTCGAATGTTTAACCTATATTATAATTTAGCTTCACACAGCTGTAATTAGTGGAAGGTTCTTTAACATGCCATAAATTTATGGCATGGGACCGCCAGCTTTACTTCCTCTCCGAAGAAAGGCATACTGAGGGATTTTTAATGCTCTTAAAAAATCCGACGACTTCGGCCGGGTTTGAACCCACGATCTTGGGCATAGAAGCTAAGTATGCTACCATCTACGCCAGTTTCAAGTTTGGTGAGTCACGTAGAGTTTAGGCCTAGATATTTAGAGGTGAAAGTGTCTGAAATGAATATAACGAGATTATTATCTAGCTAGACGTATTGTATGCAGGCAAGTAAAATAATGTTTAAAGTAGCATCTACACAGTAATTCATGGTTCGACGGTATGTTTGCGATCGCCGTTCCTCGGAAAGCGCTTACACGCGGTACAGAAGACTGACCACTGGCCCCGCACCGCTGTTAGTTTCGAGTGTGCCTCAGACAGAAGAATCTTCTAGACTTCCATCATTGGCACAAAAGCTTCGGGTAATTTCACGATCCGTCATGAAACACGGATCAAGGAGTCTAAGATGTGCCAGTCATTGGGTTGAATGAAAGTAAAGGTCCCGCCTTGAGGGGGGAAGATGGGCCGCGCTTCTGCATGTCTTCCGCATTCCCGGGGCACCAAGTTCTCATTACGAGTTGAGGCGCACCTAGAGCACGTTAGGACCCGAAACATGGTGAACTACGTCTGGCCAGGACGAAGTCATGGGAAACGCTGATGGCGGTCCGTGGCGATTCTGATGTGAAAATCGGCAGTCTATTCAAACCAACTAGTAGCTGGTTCCCTTAGGATAGCTGGTGCTCAAACGAGTCTCATCCGGTCAAGCGAATGATTCGAGGCCTTGGGGCCGAAACGACCTCAACCTATTCTCAAACTTGAAATGGGTGAGGTCTCCGGCTTGCTTAAAGCAATGAAGCTGCGTGATTAAACATTGGCTCGGGAGTGCCTAGTGGGCCCCTTTAGGTAAGCAGAACTGATGCAGTGGGATGAACCAAACGCAGAGTTAAGGCACCCGAATACACATTCGGGGGAAACCATGAAAGTCGTTGCAGGACGGTAGCCATGGAAGTCAGAATCCACTAAGGAATGTGTAACTACTCACCTGCCAAAGCAACTAGGCCTGAAAAGTCTTGCCTATACTCTGCCGTCAGCATGGCAAAGAGGGGTGCGTGGCTTTCACTTCAGCGAGACCCACCCCGTGAGGCCCTGACGAGTAGGAAGCGCAAAAGTGCCTAGGTGTGAGCCTGCCTGGAGCAGCCGTCTGTGCAGATCTTGGTGGTAGTAGCAAATACTCCAGCGAGGCCATGGAGGACTGACATGAAGGGTTTCGTGTCAACAGCTGTTGAAAATAAGTTAAGTCGATCCGATAATAATGATAATCTCATCTTATCATCAATTTCAGTTTTTCAGCCTAAGCCAGGTTGGAGCACTTGACTCAGTCTGTCCACCTTCTTTCCTCAATCACTGAACTCCACTCCAGGTTCCGTTCTCTCACATTGTCCTTCATCAAATCCATCCACTGTACTCTAGGTCTTCCTCGTCCTCTTTTTCCAGTCATCCGTCTCTCCATCACTTGTGACGGCATTCTTTCATCATTCATTCTTTTCACATGTCCACACCATCTCAATCTGTTCTGCTCCAGCTCATCGTTCAGCTTCTGTACATTCGCTTCATTTCAAATGTCTTCATTTCTCACTCTATCTCTCCTAGTTTTCTGTACCATGCTCCTCAAGAATTTCATTTCGGCTGCCTGTATTATACTTTCATCTCTCCTCGTCTACAACCAAGTTTCTGCTCCATACGTCATTACTGGTAAGTGATAGGTCTTGTGCATCACTTCTTTAGCCTTCAGTGGTATGTCTGTATCCCAAATTGAACTCCAAACCTGATGATAGAAAACACTCCCACTCCCTTCTTGTTGATATCCATATTCGATCCAAGGATAATCTGTTGCAGCAAAAATGTCCGGCCTTTATCTATTAGGCTGCAATGCGCTTGCCAGAAATGCCTACATGCAGATGTAATATGAGTATTGTTTCCGACTCTACAACCATAGCGGCACTTACCATCTTAATAATAATAATAATAATAATCATCATCAACAGTTACCTGTTTGGGAACAATGTTGGATCACTGAAGGATATAATACAATATACAGTACACTGATTAGTTTTGGCGGTATAATTTGCTTTATAAACTGCCAGTATGAGATAAGTTCATAATTTATTTAATTTCTATAGTAAATATTGATTTGTACACCAGTTCAGTAAAATACTTAAATCCCCCCCGATAGCATGTCTGGAGAAAGTATTTAACTTCAGAAGAAAAAAAAATATCTCATTCATTCATCTTCATTTCCCCTTTTCCAGCTGACACTGGGTGGGGGCAAATATGGTTCCTCTCCACTTTGTTCTATCATTCCACCATTCCTCTTCCAACACTGTGTTCCAATCCAGGTTCCGTTTTCTAATGCTATACTTCACCGAGTCCATCCAACGCATTCTTGGTCTTCCTCGTCCTCTCTTCCCTGTCATCCGTCGTTCCAGTGCTCGTCTTGGTAGCCTTACTTCATTCATCCGTTTCACATGTCCAAACCATCTGTTTTGCTCCAGTTTGTCATATAGTTTCTGTACTCCCAGTTTTTTCCGTATATCTTCATTTCTCACTCAGTCTCTCCTCGTTTTCTGGACTATACTTCTCAAGGAATCTCATCTCAGCTACCTGTACTCTGCTCTCATCCCTCTTAAGGCTTGGTTTCCTCCAGTAGCGGTACAGCTTTCTAGCGGCCGTAATGTGACGGCGAATGACGTATAGAAACTGGGGACCGTCTTGACGGTGAACAATGGTGTAAAGCTAGAGCTAATTATCAGTGTGATGAAGCGACCCGAATACCCACGACCACTGCCGATCATCCATCCATCCCCAGTCAGCAGTTCCCCGTTGAGGCAGACTAGCGCAGCGGGGCAATAAGAACGTTGAATAAGAAATGGATGATCTTGACATTGCACTCGTAATAATTTTGGAAGAAGAAGAGTCATCCGAAGACGATAGGGAACGTTCGGGTGCGAGTGATATTTTTAAAAGGCGTCCTTCAGAAGGTGCATATGAAATGTTAGTGCGTCGTCATTTGCACAGCAATGAAGATAAATTCAGAGAATATTTTCGGTTGACACCTGTGTTATTTGACTATGTTCTGAATTACATAAAGGATGCCATCACTTCAGTACCATGCAACAGAAACAAAAGACCAATATCTCCTGAACAGAAACTCTGTGTATTTTTAAGGTTAGTTTAGTATATTAATTAACAACAATATATTATAATATTTCGTTTTTTCATATACCATATCTATAAACTGACTATTGTTATTTTAAATCACATCGGTTATATCATTTAACAACAATATCGAGTGTGTTAGTTCGCTTGGCTCATTTTCTGTAAATGTCAACTGTCCGGTTGGTACAGGAGACATTACATCTCCTATACTTTCACTGTGACTGCTGCTAGGCCTAGATGTTCTTGATGTTGGGTCGTTAGATAAATGCCGTAATTCAGCATTACCAACCAGCGTGGATATTTGCATCCTCAGTTGTACTTGTACATGTCGAGGAAGTTCTTTTACACTTTTCGCTATAGACATGAAAAAATGATCGGTTTCGTCTAATTGTGCGGTGGAATTTACGTTCCGCTCGGCTATTGGTTTCAGTAGCTGCAGCCGTTCCTCAAACGTTCTCCGCTTCATCTTCCTCCAAGTTTATCAAGTCACTTCCTTCTTTGTAGACCTGTGTATCCTCCTCTACAGCAGGAGTTCCGTTGATATCTACATCTTCACAGCCCTTATCTCCAACAACATTGGTAATCGTGCTGAAATACGGAATAATATGATCATTAGTAAAATAAACACTAAAGCCCACGAATAGTGATCTGTTCTACTGAAAATGTATTAGCCCTATTTAGTTTTGTGACAGCATATAATTTACGATTAAACGTTCCTTTTCTTTACCGTCTTTTCAATGAACTGAAGTCATCTAAGAATGACAAAAGCACAGTTCTCTTCTTTGCTGCGTCAACAGCGGAGCCAGTTATTGGTTTTCCTCTGCGTCTAATATAATAATCTCTTATGTAGGCCCACCTCTTGCTGCAGTCAACATCTGTAGAAGACATGAGCAGGGAGAAACAATTACATTTAAATTTCAAAAACACCTCATGTTTTTCTTTCTTTCTTTTTTTTTTTTTTTTTTTTTTTTTTTTTTTAGGTATTTGGCTACAGGAAAGTCATTTAGATCACTAGCTTTCCAATTTCGAATATCCCATTCTTGGATAAGTGTCATAATAAAGGAAGTTGCTCGCAGCATCACCACAACTATGTTCGGTTTAGAACTGCCATCACCAACAGAAGAACAACTACGAAGAACTGCTAACGCATATTTATCAAGATGGAATTTCCCGAACTGTGTGGGGGCGATTGACGGGAAACACATAAGGATAAGGGCTCCCAAAAATAGTGGATCGGCATTCTTTGACTACAAGGAGTTTTATTCAATCGTTATGCTAGCAGTTGTCGATGCTGATTGCAAATTCATTGCAATTGATGTCGGATCTTATGGCAGAGATGGAGACGCAGGTATCTACTTAAAAAGCAAACTAGGACAAAACATTCAAGGCAATTAGTTTAATATACCCCCACCGAAAACATTGCCCGGAACAGATAATGCTGTACGTCATGTGATAGTTGGAGATGAAGCTTTTGCTTTACACGAACATTTGATGAAACCCTACCCCAGACAGCAATATTTGAGTGATCCGTCGAAAGCTGTATATAACTATCGACTATCACGAGCTAGGAGAACGACTGAAAATACTTTTGGAATTTTATGCGCCTATTTTCGATTTTTTTTTCAGCCAATCGCTACTGCCCCTGAAACTGCTGATAAGTTGATGCATGTGCCTGTATTTTACATAACATTTTACGAGAAGCAAAAGTACCCCCTCCTGCTCACGTGCATGTTGATGATGCACTTCCACTTTCTGCAGAAAACTTGTTCCCACTAGCAGCAAATAACGTTCGCATACGAAATTCA
Source organism: Meconema thalassinum (assembly GCA_946902985.2). Taxonomy (NCBI): domain Eukaryota; kingdom Metazoa; phylum Arthropoda; class Insecta; order Orthoptera; family Tettigoniidae; genus Meconema; species Meconema thalassinum. The sequence goes on along the minus strand of OX336394.1, from coordinate 396,577,219 downwards.
CCCATGAAAATCCGAGAAATATTTAAAAATTATTTCAATGGTCCTGGTGCTGTTGAATGGCAGAATAATTATGCAGCACATTACTGAAATCTTAATTGTTACTCACTGCAAACGATTTAACCTGGTGATGTTGAGTGACCAAAGTTTATTTTATTCTGTTAAAACATTACTAAACACCCTATAATCCAATTAATTAATTAATTAATGTTTAACATGGTATACAATGCAGGCCAGTCATTTTGTTGGACGATGTAATTATACGATAAATAAGGTATATGTTGTGATTTTTAGAAGATGCCAATTATAATTACAATGTATCAACATAACCCTAAAAATGAGATATATATCATACCTGTTTTCTTAAGTATACCGCCAATTTCACGCCAAAGATGTTGCTTCATTTGGGCTTGTCTGTAATCTTTACTCTTCACATTATACAATGCCTCAGGATTCTTTACGAAATCTATTAATATTTCCTCTTCTTCCATACTCCAATATATCATTTTATTAGTCATGACTACTTTCAGCACGCACCGTACAAAAATGTTGACGAACTGTTTGCTACCGCACTCACGACCGTCATATGAATGACGCCACCGCAACTTTATGTGACGGTGGTAGTCAACGCTTCCTAGAAAACCACTCGCCTTTGTTTCTATGTGGAACGTTTTCGTGACGTCGTTCGACGTCACATTGCGGCCGCTAGAAAGCGGTACCGCTACTGGAGGAAACCAAGCCTTTAGTCAATGTCCAAGTTTCTGCTGCATATGTCATTATAGAACATAATATGCTTCGTACATAACTTCTTTAGCCTTACTTGGTATATCCTTACTCCATACTAGTCCCCGTACCTGTTGGTAGAAAGCATTCCCAAATTGTATTCTTCTGCCAATTTCCAAATCTAGTCTTCCATCTTCAGTCAGTTCACTTCCCAAATATTTGAAGTATTTGGGAGTGGCGACCCCATCTTAATAATAGCCTAAAATTATAGCAAATATGGTTCAGCCTCGGAAAGAAAAAAAAATTCTACTGTACAAAATCACCAAAATCAAATGATATTTTGGCAGAGCAAACTGCCCAACAAGTGGAAGTTATTCTTCCTTCTCTGTGCCTAATGCACCCAGGTGATGATTATTTTCCCACGATATTAGAGCAGGAGGTGTAGTGCACAGTCAACTCTCGCTGGAAAGGTCTCTGTGACCAGTTAGCATTTAAGTGTATAATACCATACTCATTAAACAGCTATATACATGGATAAAAGAACTTTCTATACAATAGTTAAGGCATAATATTACCCTTGTGGTATACATATCAGCTGCTGTAAAATTAACACTTGAAGACTAATCTTCTCCAAAAATAAGTTTTTAAAATTTGTAGGATTAAAGAATATTGCGGTTAAAAACCTTCAATTTATAAATGAAACTTTGAACTAGCTGTACAGTATACAAAGGCCTTCCATCCACTCACTCATCCAAAAATAGTGAGTGGTTTTATTTCAAAAAAGTGGAAAAAAAAAGGTGAGTTTTTGTATGAAAAAGTGAGTAAAGAGTGAGTAAATTCATAGCATTATTCGCATTTATGGCCATAGGCCTATATCTGGTTCATAATTTTGACTCTTTTATATCTGTAGGCGCAATTATTAGGGGGGGGGGGGGGAGGGTCTTGGGTGGCTAAGCTCCCCAAAACAAACCATAGCCCCCGAAAATGTGAAAACTGTATTGAAATAGACAAAATTTTTAAGAATGTGTATCTGAAAAACAAATTAGCCCCCCAAAAATGTCAACCAAATTGCGCATATGTTATTAATATCTCCGAGTACTGTTTGTGATTTTTTTCGTCGATCGCTGCACGGCACTGGCTGTGGTATTGCACCATGGAAGCTTTTCATGCTTTCTGGCCGCCTGGCTCGTTGCCGGCAGCGGTGGCAGTAAAACGAACTACCCATTCATGGGTATATTTTGGGTCATTTCTAACAATCTGATTGTGCACGAGACCATTAATGTGACCAGTTTTGAAAAAAAAAAGTGTGAATAGTGAGTAATTTTATCAACTAGTGAGAAAAGTGAGGATGTTTGAAAATAGTGAATAATAGTGAGAAAAGTGAGTCGCTGGAAGCCCTGAATACGGTATTAATGCGCCAGATTGTTAGGGCCTTGGGTGGGTTTGAACCCCCATAGGATTGCCATGGTTTGCCATTTATAACTCCTGAATGCAGATACTTTCTAAGTCAATGGCTCCCTCCTTCCAAGTTTTCATCCAGGAGAAGCTGGTGCAGGAAGGGCACTCATCCCCAACCCTAATGAGGAGCACAAATACAAATCATTCCCATGCATATAGAGGATTTTTGAAACATGTAAGTTGATTTCGGAAGTCCATGCAAAAATAAAAATAAATTGTGTGAATATCGACGGCTAATAAGTGAAACCTCATATCACACATTGACAAGGTGGAAATGTTCCCTATGCAAGAGCGAGTTGTGGAAATTTAACGAATAACTGTTGAATGTGAGGTATGAGGTATCAATTCTTAGCCAGGGATATACCGTATTTCCTCGCATAATCGTCGCACTTCTTTTTTTGCCAAAATTTCGTGAAAAAAAGCAGGGTGCGACGATTATGCGAAGAATATTTAATTTCAAAGAATATACTGTATCATTATTTGCTGCATGGGCCAGTCATTTGCGTGAGTCATAGCCCGCAGTCAGAGACAGGGTTCTTTCTTCTAACAAGGTCACGACAGGTTAACGCTCGCGGAATGTGCTGACGAAGCTGGCCATTCACGTCGTGGTTCATAGCCCGCAGGCATAAAGACGAGATTACTTTCTCCTGACAAGATCACGCCAGATTAGGCCTATAAACTCGCGGAATGTGCGCTGGCCGTTCGCGTCACAGTTCATAGCCCGCAGGCATAAAGACGAATTACTTTCTGCTGTCAAGATCTCGCCAGATTAGGCCTATAAACTCGCGGAATGTGCGCTGGCCGTTCGCGTCGCGGTTCATAGCCGGCAGGCATAAATACGATATTACTTTCTCCTGGCAGGATCACGCCAAATTAGGCCTATAAGCTCGCGGAATGTGCGCTGGTCGTTCGCGTCACAGTTCATAGCCCGCAGGCATAAAGACGATATTACTTTCTCCTGACAAGATCACGCCAGATTAGGCCTATACGCTCGTGGAATGTGCGCTGGCCGCTCGCGTCTCAGTTCATAGGCCGCAGGTCTAAAGATGAGATTACTTTTTGCTGACATGATCACGCCAGATTAGGCCTATAAGCTCGCGAAATGTGCGCTGACCATTCGCGTCGTGGTTCATAGCCCGCAGGCATAAATACGATATTACTTTCTCCTGACAAGATCACGCCAGATTAGGCCTATACGCTCGCAGAATGTGCGCTGGCCGCTCGCGTCACAGTTCATAGGCCGCAGGTCTAAAGATGAGATTACTCTTTGCTGACATGATCACGCCAGATTAGACCTATCAGCTCGTGGAATGTGCGTTGGCCGTTCGCGTCTCGGTTCATAGCCGGCAGGTTTAAAGATGAGGTTACTTTCTCCTGACAAGACCACGCCAGATTAGGCCTATACGCTCGCGGAATGAAGGCTGGCCGTTTGCGTCGCGGTTCATAGCCGGCAGGCATAAAGACAAGATTACTTTCTCCTGACAAGATCACGCCAGATTATACGCTCGCGGAATGTGCTAAGTGACGAAGCTTGCCGCTCGCGTCACAGTTCATTGCCCGCAAGCATGAAGACGAGATATTTTTCGTGTGACAAAGTCGCACCAGCTTATAAAGTCGCGGCAGCGTGTGCAACTTACTGGCGCACAAATACGAACATGCTATGCGACGATTATGCGATGAAATTTTATAAACCTATTTTAGTGTTTGAAAAGTGGGGTGCGACGATTATGCGAGGAAATACGGTACTTACAACACTAAAAATGAAATATTATGTACGATAAAATATAAAATAATTCAATTTGAAGTAAATATCAACTCTGATTATTATACTTTGTACACATTTTTTTCAATCATTAAAATCAAAGTGAAAATACAGTATGTGTGTGTACATGAGTGAGAATTATAAACTGTTGTCCTGAACTGTTTTCCCACCACAGGCCATGGTTGTAGAAACATAACTGGAACACAACTATGCACTCAAGTGCATGTGTCTGATGACCATGATGACCCATGATCCCAAATGAAACAGCAACAATACTGATGTTCCTATTGACAACACTCTGACTTGAGCTTTTAAATACTTTCACTATGATTCCACACAAGCGCTCCAGTAACTTCTGATGCTTAATATCTGATGTTCACGAGAAGGGAGGATAGCATGGTAGTACCCGCTAACTGAAACTTATTTATGCTGAGTAATACACGAAATATTCTCTCATTACATCATGTCAGTGAACATCTACATAGCAAGCAAACTCTGAGATAATCCTTTTTACAAAGAGAAAATGGGCTGAAAAGAGACTATACCTAAAGTCTGTTCGCCGAGTCAAGATAGTGCAAGTAAATTCAGTTGTACACGTGATTGCAGGGCTGCCCGCAAGGGGTGCATAGAGCTGTGCCTGTTGAACGTACACCAACTTCAGTGCAGTGTATAGCCTACATGTGAAGCGGGCCGACTTATCGGTTACTTGCTACAGCGCGGTTTATTTATTGTTCGTTTATGCATTTAATTAAATAATTAATAAGTTCTTAACTGCTTATGGCAGGCAGCAGTATACAGTGCAGCAAGTCTTGTCTTTTCTAGGGCTACGGCATGACTAATGATCTCAGCTTCTTGGCTACCCCTGACCGGCAGAGCCGATGACGTTGTAACCGAAATTATTCAATTACATAGCTCACCCTCGGGTTTTCGCCTGGTGCGGTTAATATTATTATATTGAGGACAGAAATAATTATTGTATAAAGTCACTATTTTATTTTAGATATGGGTTTCAATTTTATTTATTTAATAATTCTGTAACTATGTATTAGTGCCGTGGTGTGTGATGTGAGAAAATGAGGTTACCAAAATGGCCACCTTATTGCCTGGGCTAAACATTTATATAGTAGCCTTGGTAGGTGACAAATCTCCTAACAATGGAACTGATAGAAAGCTTGAGGAAGATCGGAGTAATATGTAGAAAGCTAGGGGAATATGCAATAACAAGAATAGAAGAGTATCAAGATTGTGATTTGGTTTGTCCATGCAGACAGACAAGTATTGAGGGTTGTGTTTCCCAGAGAAGATGGAGTAATAAGAATAAGGAAAGACTTTTCTGGTGGTAGTGCCAACAAGTCAGGAGGAAGGCTTCGAGTTGTGTTTGCAATTGCCAGAGTGGATCATCGAATATTGAGGAAGATTATACGAGAAGGAATTTAAAATTTGACTGTCACCACAGTCGGAGGAAATTTATGTGTATGGAGAGATGGGAATTGAGTTGCCAGAAATTATGGAAGGAACAAGATGAAAAGAGGCATCCTAAAAACAGAAGCGATTAGGATCGAGAAGATGATATTCGTTGTGACATAACAACCAGAAAGGAAGGATCTGAAAGTGGAGAAGAACAATTATTATAATTATTTTGATGATGAAGAGACATTGTGTAGATCATGAATACAACCTTTCCCCCTCCCAGGATTTTCCCAAACTAGAGCCGTGTTCCCAGGCAGTGAGTGTTGGGTGCTATATACAGGGTCATCGAAAAATAATGCCAACATTTCAAAAAATTATAGCACCTAAACCCTTATGTCAAACGTGTAATTCTTTCACTGAACGCCAGCTGGTTAAAGTAAGTTTTGTTTTGGAGGGGACGTGACCTTGCTATGCGCACACTAGATGCGCAGTAGCCAAGGTCGGCCGGGGGCGCGCGTGCCAACAAAGTCCTGACCTAACCCCTTTGGATTTTTTTTCTGGGGGTACATTAAAAACATTGTGTATGCAGAAAAAATTCGGGATTTGGAGCACCTGGGGGAGTGAATTTTTGCTGCCATCTTGACAGTTACTCCTGAAATGATTGCACGTACCAATCCAGCCATTGGGAAAGCGTGCGTTCAATGCTGATGTTGGTAGTCGGCCTGGCCTAGATTTTTTCTCTACAGTCCCTGTTTCCTTAAACTGATTAAACCATCGAATGACAAGCTATGTAATCAGGTGCAGTTTGACAGGCGGTGCAGTCATTGGCGCGCCCCCGGCCGACCTTGGCTACTGCGCATCTATTGTGCGCATAGCAAGGTCACATCCCCTCCAAAACAAAACTTAATTTAACCAGCTGGCGTTCAGTGAAAGAATTACGCGTTTAACATAAATGGTTTCGGTGCTATAATTTTTTGAAATGTTGGCATTATTTTTCGATGACCCTGTATATATTGAATGTACGGTATTACTTGTACCTCATACATGTCGGAGATAAAGATCTTTTCTCAATGTTAAGGTATTCATAAATCAGTGTATATTTTAGTGAAGTTACTTTACTTTCGTGTGATTCATTTAGCGAGTACATCGCCCTGCTACCCTGAGGTGGCAAGCTAGGTTATAAATAAATTACAACGTGAACTGGGTGAGTTTCCCTGTCCGGGTAGCCAGGCGCACTGTCTCGACTTGGCGAATAGACTTTAGTGCCTACTTTCCAACACCGGAACTCTTGCAGTACCCGTTGCCCGCCGCCATTGAAATCCGAAAAAATTTCTATAGAAATGTTACTAATATACAGGAGTTAAATATTTTATCGCTAAAGGGTGTTACTGAATTTTTTCAGAGAGCCAACATTATTGTTTTGAAACACTCTCAACTCCTCGCTGGAGTTGATTTACAATTAACTACCCTCATTACCACAAACCTACAGAATTTACTGCCTTTAAATACAGGCCACAAGTGATTTTAACATTACTCCCGACTTTGAATGGGCGCCAAGGTTGACCATATGGGTCTTTCTGAATAAAATAGGATAAAATACGGTACATAACTGTTGCCCCGACTATGAAACTCCATATCCCAGGTGTAGGGCATTTGGCATCAGTTTGCTGATGTACCAGGTTCATGCAAGACAGGAATATAAACACACATGAATTTTAAAGAGATAATCTATTGGCTGTACTATACACATATATACATAATATACAACACAAAATACCCTTCATACACTCGTGATTAATACAGTACCTTGCCACTGAATTTAGGCTCTGAGAGCAGGAAAACACTTACGGCCATATCAGACCCAGGCATAACAGCCCCCTACGTATATACACTGTACCGTCGTACACAAAATATCTACACACATTTGACTGGTTCACTCTACTTTCTTTCTTCTCGAACTGCACGTTCACGTCTCCATTCTCGCATGACTTCGATGAAATGTTTACGACTGAATTATCCTTTTAGGCATGGTAAGTTATTACCGACAGCCCATGGTATGGATGGACCCATGAAATGCACGTAGCCTCCAATAGCCCGTAAGAGCTCAGTGGATAGCTAAAAATTAGTCACTGCTCGTTCGTATTACGATACCATGATCGAGTAATAACGACACTAAATTGCAAGTAGACAACGGACTTTCGCTGTAAAAGCAAGAAGACGATCTCTAACTGTTCGTTACGAAAACCATGTCACGTAAAACGACCCTGGGCGTTAGTAGATCAGTGTTCTGCCGATAAAGCAATAAGACGAGCTCAGAACGCCAGACACGCCATTATATGCACTGGCGTAAGGCTACATAACCCCAAAGTTTCTGCCGGAACTAATTTGTGCGTGGCCGGCCCGCTCCTAGCGGAACATCCGTGTCAACACATGAACATCAGACAGTCGAAATCCACACTGACGTCACACAGTAGTATTCCACACGAAGTTCATGGGAGTTCATGCCATAAATAGCCTAGGTATTTCCACACAGGCCGAATTACTGCCTGTCTTTTCCGGGTATGTCACATTTCCAGCACTCGAAAATACCAATTCATTGTACCTTTATAGTACAGCCACAAATCTAACATTTAACATTACTAGGTCAAAATAAAGCCATTAACCCCAAATCAAAATGAAATAATGCTTCTACTTAATCCAGTCTTATATCCTTATTCCCAAAACGTAATAAATCGCAAAACCCCGTATTTTATAATATCAAATATCCAAAAACCGATAATTAATAAACAGTGATCCTAGTTGGTGCGGACCATCCAAAGATGAATCCGTCCACAAAAACACACACAGGCACAATAAAAATCACCTCAGCAACCCCACGTTAACCCAATATAATAAGATACGAATAAAATACCCCAAACTAACTGCACAAGGCAGAAAACCCCAGGGTGAGCTACTGTAACTGAATAAATTCCTTTACAGTTTCCAGACCAATGGTTTTCGCCTAGACCAATAAAGGTTAGGTTTATGCTAATATAAACACCCCTGGTTTTTGTCACGCACAGTGGGGGTAGTCACGCATCAATAATCTTTATCCAGGCCAATGGTTACAATCAGTAAGTCGGCAGCAAACATGGCGGCATGCCTTTTGATAAGTTTATTACTTGAAAGTTAATGTTGACAATTTCCTTATTTTGGAAGTGCTTACGCGGTGTTTGTGAATAGCAAATGGCTTTAATAACGTGGCAGAGTAATTACAAACCATTTTCAGAGCGCTACTAAGTAAAATAACACACTTTCGAAACTGGCAACAGATACTACACGAGAGCCCCAACACCTTTAAAACGAACAATATTCTGCTTTAAAAGTAAAATCATTTTTAATAGTCACTAGAAAACATAAATAACACACTCATTCAAAATAAATATATACAGTATGTACATTATTGACATGAATTAAAATAAAGATACTGTATGTGAATTATTGACATGAATCATCAAAATATGCTGAGTAAACCAAATATTGTCAATGTCAATACTGCGAGATAAGGTACAAAGATATATCTACACTGACCGGCAAAAAAAAGTGGAACAGTTAAAAAATGTAATATAAATAGTATAAAATTAGCCATGAAAAAGATTTAATCACATTTTAAAAGCTTTTCACGCATTAGAACTAACATCTGAAACATCCGTGAATAGAAATTGATAATATGACATTTCTTAGGGTGGTTTATTACCACCAATTACCCCCAATCTTCGATGAGCCTATCTTAATGGTTTTATGGCGGGAAGCGCACTGTAAGCGTTTACAGTTTATGAGTGTTGCCGCTCGCTTATTGTTGTTCTAGGGATAACAACTGGCATTTGTTGAACACTTGTGAACATTTTAGCAAGTTATCCATGTGCAGTTCACACTAAAACATGCCTCTTAGCCGTGAAGGAGCTGCACAGGCAGTTGCATTGGTGGAGGATGGCTGCAGCTTCCGTTATGTTGCTGAGGTCAATGGATCATCTCTCTGTAGCATTCACTGTGCAGTGCAACGATACAGAGAACTCCAAACTTACGACAGGAGACGAGGGTCAGGCCGTAGAATATGCACAAGTGCCGGGGATGACAGATTTCTCACCCTGCAAGTTCTGCGTGATCGCCATACCACAGCAGTCCAGGCACGAAATCAACTGGAAAATGCCAGAAATGTGAGAGTGAGTGAGCGAACAGTAAGAAGAAGGTTTGAAGAAGCTCATCTTTCGTCCAGGAGACCTGTACGTGGACCCACACTCGAACGACATCACAGAGAGGCGCGTCATCGCTTCGCAAGGCAGCATCTGGGATGGACCCACGAGCAGTGGGCTCTGTTCTCTTCACTGACGTGAGTCGCTTTAATCTTACAGTAGATCACCTGATGGAAGAGAAAGAGTGTGGAGAAGGCACGGGGAGAGGTACAGCCCTGTTGCTTTCTCCTCCAGGACTGCATTTGGAGGTGGCTCGGTTATGGTGTGGGGTGGCATCAACGTTATGGCCCGCACTGAGTTGGTGTGCATCGATCACGCGACGCTCGATTCCCAAAGGTACATCGAAGAGATCCTGATGAACCATGTGATGCCCTTTGCGCCTTTAATAGGTCAGAATTCCATGCTGATGTAGGATAATGCCCGCCCTCATACTGCTCGCTGTGTTGTACAATATCTGCAGAAACTGGGGATTCAAACCGTGGACTGGCCAGCTCGTAGTCCTGACTTGAACCCCATCGAACATGTGTGGGATATGCTTGGAAGGAACGTCAGACAGCGTGACCACACCACCTTGACACAACTGAGAACATCGCTGCTAGAGGAATGGGATCGCATCCCGGCAGATGCCATTCGACGAGTTGTGAACAGTATGCCTGAGCGTTTTCAAGCTGTCATAGACGCTAAGGGTGGAAACACTCGTTTTTAGTGACCAGTGTTCTCGTGCAGTGCAGTGCAAACATTAATACTGTTTTGTTTGGCAATACGTTTGATAAAAAAACAGCCCAAAAGAACATTACTAAAAAATAGAAAATTGTAAGATTTGCAAAATGTAACGAAATTTGTGAGTTAAAGCGTGTTGTAAAACATGTTTTGGTATTTTCTGTAGCCAACCATCTAAAATTTACATGAATAATGCAAATATTGGAAAACCGATACATTTTAGTGGAATAAATGAAGAAATTACATAAAAAAATTAAGTGTTCCACTTTTTTTGCCGGTCAGTGTATAAATAGAAAAGGTCTAGCGATGATTAAGGCACTATTTAGCAGCTCAGATTTGAGAAACAATAGAAAAGGATTTCTGGATCATAAAATTGATGAATTATTTAGATTCCATAATTAAAAATAAACATACAGTAAAATGGTCACAGCATAAAAGAGTTACAGTACATATTAAAAGGTTAAACTTAACTTGGATAAGACATTTTTACCTAGGTATAGCCTACTATAATATTTCACACTTAATACATTTTAAATCACAAATCACATGAAATGAATGAAAATCCACAGCCTGCTTCCAGTCTCCGACCGGGTCAGGAATGGAATGAATGAAGCCCCCATCTAGCGGCGAGGATATGACCTGTGCCGGCTGCCGAGGCCTGACGCACTCCTCTGGGGCAATGATTTAATGCATGACAGATGAAATGAAATGACAGTGGAGAGTGTTGCTGGAATGAAATTTTGACAGGGAAAACCGGAGTACCCGGAGAAAAACCTGTCTGCCTCCGTTTTGTCCAGCACAGATCTCACATGGAGTGACCGGGATTTGAACCACGGACCCAGCGGTGAGAGGCCGGCGTGCTGCCGCCTAAGCCACGGAGGCTTTTACAAATCACATAATACACTTATTATTTTACACAAGACAAAAGGGGGTAGAAAGAGACACTCTAATGCCTATTTTCCAACACATTTAAAACATTATGTAAAAATCTAAAAAGATATACTGTAGGCTAATGCCTACTTTCCAACGCCTTTAAAAAGTAATGGAAAAGTCTAAATAATTGTGCAAAATATGAATTTTTCTTAAAAGTTCAATGAAAAATGTTAAAATATAATTTTACCAGTCTCTATTTGTATCACAATCTGACAGCAAGTTAAAATTTCTCTTTGATATCGAAGCCTCGAATGAAGAGTTGGTAATATTTGTCCGACACTCTCTGGAAGGTGCGCAGCACAGGATCGTCTTCATCTCCTATGCCAAGTTCCTGCAGACAGGTGAGCACAGCGCGTAACATGAGATTGAAGTCTGTCAGCAGTTTGTAGGCATCACCTGCCCTGATTCCATTATCCTTGATTAACGACGGCAGAATCCCGTGATTGTAAAAGTCCCAGGCATAACCATTAAGTTGGATGGTGTAATCTAATAAAGGAATCACCTTTACATCAGTAAATACCTGTAACATTCAAAGAGTACAAAACAAAAATGTTATTTTGGGAAGGATGTGCAATGTACCAAAATTTTCCACAAATCAAGGCCTAACCAAGGAAGTATTACACAGTCAAAATCACATTCAATAGTCGGGTCGACTTCAGTTTAGGCCATGGTGAATGATACGAGAGTGGTCTATAATAATTGAGAAGGCTCCAAGAACCATTCCGTTAGCATACAGTTAAAGTTCAGTGGTGAGTAGGGTGCTTATGTTACAAGCATACATACATGCTGAGAGTTTCTAAGAAGCAACAATAGAAAGTGCCCTTGTTGTAACCAGAATATGCATTAGTACCCATCTGACGAGTCCTTGCCGGTGGTAGATGTATGAACTACGAAGTTGAAAGTCGCGTGACAATCTGTTTTCCCGGAGATGTCTGTACAGTCAGCACTGTTATCAATGAATCATTGTGGTACGAGCTTTGCGTTCAATCAGTTGCGTATTTTAATTTTGCGGTAACCCATTAGTTCCCGGTGATGCGTTTTTGCAACATCATACAGGGGTCTATATTTTGTTAAATAAAGTTGGCAGCAGCTACTGTTAACTCTTTGGATTCAGTCATACAGTACTGGTCTTAAGATATTTCTGAGAATTCTCATATCTGACCTCACAATTTATCAATCGAGCCTCTTTTGTTCATTGACGGACACACTATGGCATACAGTGTTTCCAGTGTAGTGCATTTGTTTAAGATTGCACGATAGGCATTTCTTGTTCTAGATAATCTGAGTCAGTCTATAGGCCATTTCCTGCTTATTTAATCTACCATAGAACACTGCCGGTTCAATCCATTGTTTTCCCTGTTCTAGTGACATCTCTTTGATGTTGGTGAAGAACTATTTTCTCCAGTGACACTTGCAGCCCCACTTTGGCTGCCTGTCTTCTGAGACAGTTTAGCCTGGATTGCTGCTGTTTCCAGAACTTCAGCAGTCAGCACCATATTGTCTGCGAAAGCCACACAATCCACTCTTACGACTCAGATTATTATTATTACAAGTTTGCTGTTTTTAAGAGAGTTTAATTGAGCAGAGGTCCTCCGTCATCGAATATCAACTAGCCCCATTCAAGAATGATACAGCTCAACTTTCTAAGCTCAATTACAAATTCGAGCTCACTGTTATATGTAACAATAATTTTGTGAAGTTTATTTTTAAGAACATTCCAAGTCATCAAATATGACATTACTGAATTCATAAGGAGTTTTATAATGTTATTTTTAAGTGTTTTTAGCATGTGTTCGTTTAGTTTTAGTGTTTTATATGATGTTGATATGTTGTTGACATTGCATGATTGTTTTGACATGAGAAGGCTGAGGAAGGGCTATTTATAGCTCGGATCATGTACCCTGATTGGTAAACTTTTGTAATTATATAGTATTGATTGGCGGAGTTCCTTAATATTTGTCTTAGTAATTTAAGTGAGCGAGTATACATTTGTCCATCGCCACATCAGGACTAGTTAGAGGGAAGGAATTCATGCTACTCATCAATGGTTCGACACTAGGAGATAGCGTGCTGTTCTGCTTCTGATACTAATGTACACTGCCGGATAGAAAAATTAGGTCACCCTTTTTAGAGGTTACCAATTCACTCAAGATTTATTGTGACAACAGTGCATATGGATTACATGAAATGATTAAATATACAGATCAATAGGTCAAGCGGTTCAGAGGTACCAGGTATCGACCCATGCTGAAACACCCATATTAGTACGAGGTGTAGCCTCCACGGGCAGCAATGCAAGCACTGACAATTGCATCCAGTTGATTATTCAGATGGCGAGTACTGTCTTGGGATACGTTATTCCATGCCTGCTCGACCTGTTCACACAGTTCTGTACGAGTTGTGGGTGGACGAGTCACTCGTCGGCCCATCATGTCCCACACGTGCTCAATTGGCGACAAGTCCGGCGATCGTGCTGGCCAAGGAAGTTGCTGCACGTCGAGTTGCTCGGGCAGTGTGTGGGCGAGCATTATCCTGTTGGAACAACACATCCCCTTCCTGTTGCAAGAACGGCAAAAGAACGGGTCTAACAACATCCTGCACGTACCGAGCGCTGGTTAGCGTTCCCTCCACGAACACCAAAGGTGAACGAGAGTTGTAGCTTATCACACCCCAGACCATAAGGCCTGGGGTGGGGCCGGTGTATCTTGGACGAATGCACTCTACAAGACCGAGCTCAGCAGGTCTGCGTGGAATGCGCCAACGACCATCACTTGCATGCAGGCAGAATCTGTTTTCATTGGTGAAGACCACAGCGCGCCATTCCATCTTCCAAGTGATCCTCTGACGGCACCAGTCGAGCCGTGCACGTCGATGCTGTGTCGTGAGTGGAAGACGGGCTAGAGGTGTGCATGCCCGTAGTCCCACTGCTAGTAACCAGTTCGCAACAGTTCGTGTTGACACTTCTGGGCTCACAAACCCTCGTATCTGTGCTGTGGTAACTGTACGATCTGCCACTGCTGCCCTTACACTATGACGAACCTGGCGGACGTCTGTGCTGCGTGGACGTCCAGAACCTTGTCTACGGGTGTGAGAATGTTCATGTGACCACTGATACCAGCATCGTTGCACAACGGACACAGCGTCCAACTTGTGTGGCAATTCTCCGAAAGGACCATCCCGCCACTCGGAAGGTCACAATTTGACCCCTTTCAAGCTCGCTCAGTTGGCTGTAGGAATCACGAGTGCGTCTCCGTGGCATTGTACCTGCTTGCTTCACACATTTGCACCACAATGAGCCATATGGCTGAGAGCTTTCCCTATTAAATAGTAGACACAGGTGGCGCTCTAGTAGCTATGCCACTACGCTATCTGTTGGCGGACGATGTTGAAACCCTTATCAGTACATCTACTATCCCCCACATGGCATCTGCCGTCATCGGATAAAAATCGATGTCTTCTTTTCAGGTGGCCTATTTTTTATTTTTTTCCGGCAATGTATTAATAATACTGTACTTCTTCTTCTTCATTTCCCGGTTCCAGTGATCTGGGTCAGGGCGTGAATCAAGGACCTCCATCCGAGGCCTCGACTCACACATTATCATATTTAGGCTATTTGTACGATGGGTTCGCCACACCCAAAGGTAATAATACTGTACTAATAATTCTAATTGACTTTTGGGGGATCGCTCATAATACTATTGTGTAATTAGTATATTTGTCAATAGTGACCAATATTGAATCAAATATGATTAATTTCATATCAATACATAATAAAATGTTACAGAAAACCATTTTGTAGCACACATCTAATTTTTGTTCTATTTGTAGCTTCTTGCGTCGATTTGAATCATTGTAAGAATGGGAGTCTTTTTCAGCTTGACAGAAGTTGAGATGTTTAATGGGATATATTCAGGTGTTTGTCACAGACCTGTTCGGCTGCCTGCTTCCGATAATCGGAAATCAGAGAATATGTAATACTTGGGGTGGGGCCTCATTGTGCAATCTGCATCCAGGGTTTGACAAGGCAAGGTCAGTGTGACAATGCTGGTGACTCATTGCTACTGCTAATTTGGAACCCAGATAAACTCTGTCCCAGCTCCTCTTTTGCAGCACAAATTTCATACGCACTGACCAATATTTGAACCCAAGACGCAACAATGCAACCATTTGAGTCACATGAATAAAAAAACAATATACCAGTATTTAAAAAAGAACAAACTGCCTAGGGTTTGCAGATGATTTAGCTCTCTTAGCCCTTGACATGGAAGAAGTTAGTGCTCAGATCACCAGTCTCCAGAAAATTGCATTAAAAATAGGATTGCAAATATCTTCTGAGAAAACTGAGATCATGCCAATGAAACCTCTTGACATAAAGGAAGTCATCATAAATGATCAAAAAATTAGCATATTTCTACAATTTAAATACCTTGGAGAAATTATTATGCATAACTTAAGCGAAAAAACAACATGGATAAATGGAACAAAAAAATTAATGAAAATAGCACAATTTCTAACCTGGTCAACTTATAACAAAAAATGCTTGTCAATAGGCACTAAGATCCAACACTACAAAACTGTAACTTTGCCCGAGGCCACTTATGCTTGTGAAACCTTGTTCCAAATTAAAAATGAAAGAAGAACTGATCAGCTCCTCAAAACTGAAAGAAGAATTATCAGAACCTGCATAAATAAAAAGTACCAGGTTGAAGGAGTCTGGAGAATCCTCTCCAATGAAACAGTCTATCGAGAGATTGACCCAGTTACCAGCACGATGAAGAAGAAAAGAATTTCTTTTATTTCTTTCACATCCTACGATTGCCAGAAAACAGGATTTTATGACAACTAGTGATGAGAAATCTGGGAAAGAAGACTGGAGGGCATTGAATCAAAGAAATTCAAGAGGATCTCAAAACAGTTGGACTCTAAATTACAGATGCAGAGAACAAGAATAAAAATACCACCCTTCTTAAGAATCACAAATTTTCAGCAGAAATGATGCACAGACGGCCTGTAGAGATTTCAGACGAATTAAGAACACTGCGATCAGTACGAATGAAGAAGTACTGGGCAGATAAGAAGAATCAATCAATACAACCTTCAAAGAAAAAGTGTACATGGAAGACTCAAGTGGTCCAATGTGGCCAACAAAGTTAATAATAATAAATAAATAAATGCTAGTGGGCCCGTGCAAGCTTTCGCAATGTGAATGTAGGTTTATGGGATAGTAAAGAGGAAGTGAGTGCATTTCGGGCATATATGGGGCTATGCGGAACCTGTAGGTACCCTATATGTGGGTTACGAATTTTATACTACCCAGCTTCCTAGCTCAGTTGGCTTCTTAGGTAACATGACAATCTTGGCGAGACCACACCGGAGCCATCTGCTGAGAGACTCCTCAGCTAGCAGTACGCCGCGCTTCCACCAGATGGCTGCCGCCGCCACACTGCCCTGCGCTCTAGCGGCAGGCTCACCTAGCAGCACGCCGTGCCAGGTTATGTTGCTCCCATTGTAAATGTACATTTTTAAGGTATTTATTTAATTGTGAGGCATTTAAAGAGGAAGTGAGTGCGTTTCGGGCACACATGGGGTTATGCGGAACCTGTAGGTACCCTATATGTGTAGGTTGGTGTTAACAGGACCTTATTTTCGGTACAAAACCGGAATGGGACCTTAGCAGAATAATATAGGGAGGATGCTAACACAAAAATGGGATATGGCAGACATTGCCTTCAAATGGTTCTAGTTGCACTGATTTTACATTCTCTAAAGACTTGGAAGTTTTATGGCAGATTATTTAAAATTTTAATTAAACAATGTAGCCCAACTTTGCACCATCAAGTCCCTGTCCACTTAACAGAATGCTAATAGAACAAATGTGTTAGGAGCATGATTGCCTACCTTTTAAGATGGAGATCATCCCTGTCCATTATCACCCTATTTCTTATGTATTTATCCCTGTTATATCCCTTATATTTTTCCTCCACTCATACCTGCCTGTTTGTAATTTCCATCTCTCTTTATATTCAAGAATTCCCCTGTAAATTACCCAAGTATTTTTGATAAGGCAACTCATAAGAATTTTGATTACCACCGATGCCTATGACAGAATGAAGTTACCGTAATTTAGCATAACTGTCAAACTTCTCTGTGGCATATGGCAAGCTTAAGACTAACATTCACTCACCTGATGCCTGATGTTTGATATCACGTTTGTTTGTGAATACAGGTTTTCATCACGGTGCCCAGACAGGGCCACAAATCGTGAGCAAATGGTCCGGGGCTCATTCTCTGCCATGATGGAAGCTTCGAGGTTGGAGGCTGGAAGTACAATCAAATTCAAGATGTCATAATTGAAAATGACATGCTGCTTTTAATAGCATGTCCACACTGAAATTTCTGTACGGTACTTTGATTAAACCATTGCTTACAATATACATATAAACTGGAATATAGCTGCCGAAATGCACCTGAAGACTAGTCTGTGCAATGCCAAGTTTCACCACTGGGGCTGTTTTGTTTGCTTAAAAAGTGTTGGCAATTCTGTCAGCTGTTAAGGACAAAAGGAGAGCTATAAAAAGTGAGGATGAGAAAACTGTATCATGGTGTCGAGTGGTGACCTGTTTTTAAATTCCCGTATATTTCCCGAATTCCCCGAACGCAAATCAACCAAATTTCCGTGAGGCTTAAGAGTTCACATACCAAATGGATGAAGAATGAACCTTAAAGCGTGAATCAAGTTATTCTAGCATATATGTAATTGCATAGCGACAGTGTGTCATGATGAGACGTCTAAACACGTACTAGAGACAAATGAAGTCAATCGGGATTGGTCATTATTCAGATCACGACGAAGTATAACGTGTGATCGTGAAAGTTACGGAATCTTGTCGTACACGATCAAAAGTGCCCATTCGTCTGCAATTGAAGTTTGTTTAGGGTTTTTCATTAGTCCTTCCATTATACTCTTCTTGAATCTTTCGTTTACATCCTTCTCTTTCAGTCTGTCTATTGGCCATCTTTTTGGCTTTTGACTGTTCTTCAGATTCTTCAACGTAAGTCTGCTTTCATAACAACCAAATTGTGGTCGGAGTTTATGGCAGCACCGGGATATGTTTTGCAATCCAAAATCTGGTTTCGAAATCTCTGCTTGACCATAATGAAGTCGATATGGTAACGCCCAGTATCTCCTGGTCTCATCCATGTGTATATTTTCCTATTGTGGTTATTAAATAAGGTGTTAGCTGTGACCAACTCATGCTCGATGCAAAATTCCATTAGCCTGCTTCTTTGGATCATTCCTTTCATCTAATCCGAAATCTCCTGCTATCTTGCCTTCTCTTCCTTTTCCTACCACAGCATTCCAATCTCTCATTACTATAACATTTTCATCACCCTTGAAATACCTCAGAATTTCATCTATTTCTTCGTAGACCTTTTCAACATCTTCATCAACAGCTTGACTGGTAGGCATATAGACTTGTACCACTGTGGTGAACTTAGGTTTTGTATTGACTTTTGCTACAATCATCCGTTCACTATATTGCTCATAATAGTCCACCCGCTGTTCAAGTTATCTACTTAATACGAGACCTACCACCACAAACCCGTTGTTTTAGTACTAATGACACTAGTCTCCTGACCAAAAGTCCTGATCTTCCTGCCATCGCATTTCACTAATCCCAACCAAATCCAACCTCAACCTACCCATTTCCCTTTCTAAGTTTTCTAACCTTCCACTACCTTCCACGCTCCGATCCGTAGAATGTCAGATTTCCTCTTTGTCACTTCTGTGATGATAATCCTCTCTCGAGTAGTCCCCACCTGGAGATCCGAACAGGGGACTAGTTTACCTCCGGATAGGCATTCTACAAGAGAGTAGGCTGGTTATGTGAAGAACAGCCCACGTTCGTTCTCATAAACGGGAGAAAGCATCAGGCAATGCCTGGACAAAATAACTACTGTGAAAGAAGCTATTAGACTGAATATTTTGGGCTAGGGGAGTGCGGCCTGGTTCTTTATACTCAACTTTAAGTTTAAATTTAACACTGAACATTTAAGCATTAACATAATATAAACTTTATTTGTTTTTTGACACAAGTGATAAATTCTATACATTACTGGAAACCCTTTGGGTTTAAAAATTAGTAGGTTGGCACAACTTGGTGCTATTTACAAGAGTTCATTTTAAAGACACACTATTTTGAAAACAATTGCACTTGCAAGCAATATTAAAACCATTAAAACATATAAGATTATTGATAAAAAATAGAGAATAAAAGAACGTAACTTATCTTCCGTTGCTATTCATGCTGACTAGAGAGGTTCATTGCTGCAGGTCGGCCGTGGCCAGAACTTGCTGGTTTGCTGTTGTAGTTTATAGTTTACGAACACTATACTTTGTGATTTCGATGTCCAGCATCTCGAAATAAAGTATCGGCTTGAAGAAAGGTTCTTCCTTAGAACCAAAGTACACTGAAGAGCGAAAGTAACAAGCAAGCTTTCATCTTGCGTAGCGGTGAGAACTGTGATCTGAGCCTGGCAACAGCTCATCTAGGTGTGGCTTTGATGCGTAGTAATCTCCAGCGTAGCGGTGTGACGTGCTGAGTACACCGTCTTATGTTGTAGCATGCCGTTAGGTATTTGCCCCATGGAACGAAGCTTTGGAAGACTCCATGAAGTGATGCGGTACTGTCGTGCTGGATCTGGCGTGCTGGTTCTGTCGTGCTGGTTCTGAATCTTGAAGAGGAGAACCGCTTCTTAAATAGGGCGTAGAACAATCGAGAAATCAGCACTGGCTGGCGGCGACTGATTGGCTAAAGCGGAGATGTGACGACAGTCCTTCACGTAGCGGCTAGCAAGGAGCAACACCTGGCAGTAGTGCACTTGTGGCTCGGAGAGTCAACATCTATGAACAGGCTGAGGTATGTGTCTTAGAAATTTTGTTTGTTACGAGTAATCACTCGAAAATTACATTATATATTATAAACATAAATGTGATTAAATACATTAATAGTTCGGTGGTCCCAAAGCATTTGACCGACAAATGCGGCATAAGAAATAAACACACATTAAAAACATCACGAAAGTGATCATGCTCCGAGACCCCCGAAAGAAAACAATCAAAGAATCATCTGGAAAAAACATGAACAACAATGAAAGAGGATGACACTAAGCCTCAACAGGCAAAATAGCAACCATAGAAATTGGTCTAGTATAGACTCCCTTACTAGTGAGAACATCTACAACTCTCACATGATTATCACGACCCAAATGGCAGTGAGTTACCCTACCAATATTCCATACGAGGGGGGGACTTGGATCTCGCAAAAGAACCATATCTCCCACTCGCACATCAGGCCGGGAAAGCCGCCACCTCTCTCTCCTGTTAAGTGAGCCGAGATACTCCAGCTTCCAACGGCGCCAAAAGGAGTTTCGCAAAGATTCTAACTTTCTCCAGAAAATAGGCAACCCGAGATCACAGCGTCGACTCAGCAAAGGAGGCGTAGAAGCTAAAGAACAGCCTATTAAAAAATGACCAGGTGTTAAGGGAAGAAGATCCTTAGGATCGTTAGACAAAGGCGTGAGCGGCCTAGAATTTACGATACCCTCAACCTGAATAATTAAAGAATTGAATTCCTCATAGGAAAGGATGGCTGAACCAAGGGTTTTCTTCAGCTGTCTCTTCGTGAGCTTTATGCAAGATTCCCAACGACCACCATGATGGGGGGCGTAAGGGGGAGTGAAATGCCATTTGAATCCCTTAGCATGAGAAAAATTAGAAAACTGTTCCTTAGCAGAAGGGGAGGTAAGCGCAGTTTTCCAAAGATCAAAAGTACTAACAAAAATTTTTGCGTTATCTGAGAAAACCTCGGAGGGAACACCCCTTCTAGCGGCAAATCTAGAAAAGGCTGCTATAAAATAAGGAGTAGAAGCACTTGTAACCAACTCAAGGTGAATGGCTCCTGTCACCATGCACACAAATAAAGAAATATAAAGTTTACCTAACAACTTTCGCTTAGATAAAGGGGAATTAACTTGATAGACATAAGGCCCAGCATAATCGATACCCGTAAGGGCGAAAGGCTTACTAGGTTCGGAACGAAAAGATGGCAAGTTTCCCATAATTTGCGTGATTGGCGGGGGCTTAGATTTGAAACAAGGTATACATTTCCGAATAACAGAAGAAACTTCATGAACACCGTTAATGAGCCAATATTGCTCGCGAATTAAACAAAGCAAAGTGCGGGTGCCAGCGTGCAAATTCTGATAATGAAATTTCTTTACGATGAGAGTAGTAATAGGATGTCTAGAAGGGAGAATAATGGGATGTTTTTTCTCATCTGAGTAACTAGAATATTCTAGCCTGCCCCCCACTCTTATTAATCCATCTTGGTCCAAAAAAGGGGTGAGAGGTAACAGCCTACTAGACTTTGGTAAAGCTTTTTTGCTTAAAAGCGTCTGATACTCAAGAAAGAATACTTCTTGTTGCATAAGAAACAAGATTCTACGAGTAGCAAATTCCAATTCCATTTTAGTGAGAAAGGGTTGCGGCTTCACAGGCTCATCAAGAACAAGAAATTTCCATCGAAATAAATATGCTACCACACGAATTAATTTATTAAATGAAGAGTAACGCTGAAAAAGACTAGTAGCAATAGAAGTTAGAAAAAGGGAAGCGGTAACAATGCGAGCATCAGGAACATCTTCTGCGAGCAGATTAGATGAACGAGGCCAACAAGAAAAATCCTGACTGAGCCACGCCGGACCATTCCAGTATAATTTAAAAGAAATTAATTTCTTGGGCAAGCAGCCACGTGAAATTATATCAGCGGGGTTTTCCTTCCCCGGAACATGATTCCATTGGTCAAAATGAGACAACTCTTGTATTTTAGAAACGCGATTAGCCACAAAAGTGGTCCAATGTGAAGAAGGTTTTGAAAGCCAAGCTAACACGATGGAAGAATCACTCCAAAACCATGTGCTCGAAAATTTCAAATTTAAACTGATTTTTAATTTACTGGCTAATTCCACAGCCATTACAGCAGAACATAATTCCAATCTAGGCAAAGATATGGATTTGAGTGGGGCTACCTTTGATTTTGCACAAATTAAATTGGAAAATCCGGGTAAAGTATTGGAAGGGCAGCCTACTAAGTAGGCGCAGCAACCATATGCCTTTTCAGAACTATCTGCAAATATGTGCAAATCGAAATGCTGACATGAAATGTCGGAAATTAAAGTGCGGGGAATAGAAATTTGAGAAAGATCTAACAAACTCTTGCGGTATTTCAACCACTCATCCAAAAGGGGGGAGGGTACCTGTTCATCCCAACCAATTTTCAATAACCAAAGTTTTTGCAAGAAAATTTTTGCAGTAATAACCACCGGAGCAATGTACTGCAATGGATCAAAAACTTTTGCTATTTCTGATAATAATTGCCTTTTCGTTCGAGGGTGAAACTCAGATAAGTGTACCTGATAGGAAAAGGTATCTGAAGAAGGAGACCAAAAAACACCCAAGGTTTTAATAGCTGATTCCTCAGTAGGAAGCGCAACACATTTATCAACAGGAGTTACTTGTGAAAAGTTAGATAAAAATTCGGTTGAGTTCGAGTTCCACTTATGAAGGGTAAACCCACCACCGGAAAGAAGAGAGTTTAAATCTTCACAAACACGAAGTGCTTCAGAAATACTAGAAAAGGAATACAGAAAATCATCTACATAAAATGCAGTTTTCAAAACTTCAGAAGCTAGAGGATGAAAAAGATGACCATCTTGTTCGGCCAACATGTGAAGAGATCGTATTGCGAGAAACGCAGACGGCTTAAGACCGTATGTCACTGTTCTTAAACGAAATATTTTTATAGGTTTTGCATTGTCATCTCGCCACAAAATTCTTTGCAAATCACGTTGTTCTGAATTTACTAGAATTTGCCTATACATTTGCTTGATGTCAGCAAGAACAGCAATGGGGAATAGACGAAAGTTAAGTAAAACTGAAGTAAGATCTGTCTGAATAGCGGGTCCAGAATGCAGAGTGTCATTGAGAGAAACACCATTAGCATCTGGAGATGACCCATTAAAAACTACTCTTATCTGTTCTCGGGTGGAAGAATTTTTCCAAACCGGATGATGATTAAGATATACTATTTCTTTAGGAGGATTACTAATTTCTTCAGATTTTGGAACTACTTCCATGTGATTCGCTGATTCGTATTCTTCCATGAAGGAAGTATACTGAGTTTTTAAGAGAGCATCCTTTTTAAAGCGATTTTCAATTGCGAATAAAGCTTTAAGAGCTCTGGAATGTGATTCTGTAATAACAGGGGGGTTACAAATGCGAGGAAGAGTAACCACGAATCTGCCTTCAGTAGTGCGAACAGTGGTTTCTACGTAGTGTGTTTCACAGATCTCATTATTGCGAGAATGAGGTGAGGTAACTTTAATATCCTCAATGTCCCAGAACTTAATTAATTCTTGATTTAAATCAGCACCAACAAAATAACAATGAGATTTTTGTTGAACTGGGTTGCGGTATATTTGCCCAGTGGCAATCCAACCAAAATCAGTTCTACGAAAGAAAACATCACGGGCAACTTTAACCTTTTCTGGATGTAAACATTGCCAAAAAATGCTGGCACTTAAAAGAATTTCTACAGATGAAGCTCTGTTGAAATTCGGATCTGCAAGTTGCAAATGATGCGGAATATTCCAACCCTGGACTTGAAAAGAAGTAATGGGGGTGTCATTACCTATGGAATTGATAATTAAAAAATCTAAATTTAAATGAATGCCGAGATTATTGGAATCTTTTACATCCACTTTAGCATAACTCAGAGATTGCGATTTGGAACCATTAATTCCTGTAACTTCTATAGAAGTAGGGCATATTTGTAGACCTAACTTGCGAACTAGCGATTCACTGATAAAATTGTTAGTTGCAGCATTATCTAACAATCCCCTTACAGAAACCCATTTTCCGTGAACATTCTTCACTAGAATTTGGACAGTGGACAATAAAACTTGAGTTTTACTGAACGAAATAGAGCTTTGAGTAAAAGACTGAGCGTTATTCGGCGAAGTCTCAGAATTAGATTTAGCGGGTGAACTATTGGTTGCTGATGACCGCGATCTTTCATGTCTATGCAGGAGAGTATGATGCTTTGCTTTACAGTGAAAACATAACCGTTCAGAATGACAATTGCTTATCATATGTGTCCCTGATAGGCAATTAAAGCAGTGCTTGTGGGTGGTAATTAATTTGCGTCTTTCATCCACAGATAAAGATTTAAATTGAGCGCACTGGTACAAGTTATGCGGTTGTTGACACAAAACACAAGCTTGTGCTTGATTGGAAGACCGAATATTTGTAGAAAAGGCATGTGATCTTAGCACTCTATGAGTGGGGCTGATGTCCTTACTATTAGAGGGAGGTTTGAAGGTAGAGCTACTCTTTTGGCTGGCTACAGCAGAGAGAATTTGGCATTTCGCCTTTAAGAATTTAATAATAGCTTCATAGGTACACAATGAATGTTGCGACAGATCTGCTTCCCAATCTTTTAAAGTTTTAGTGTCTAATTTAACAGAAATAAGATGAATCAAAAATAGATCCCAATGGTCAACTGGTTGGTCCAAATTGGCAAGCGCACGAATATGAAGTTCTGCAGCATCGATCAAATTACGAAGCGAGGCAAGATTATCAGCTTGAACCAAAGGTAAATTGAATAAACCCTGTATGTGACGTTGAGTTTTTAAACGAGTGTTCCCAAACCGATCTCTGAGAAGTGCCAAAGCTACTTCATAATTTTCATTTGTCAACGTAAGCTCTTGGATGAGTTTGAGTGCGTTGCCTTGCAAGGACAAACGCAAATAATGAAACTTCTGTATTGAAGGAAGAGAATCGTTTTCGTGAATCAATGAATTGAATAATTCAAAAAATGGTTCCCATGTAGCTTCATCTCCGGTAAATTTAGGTAATTCTATTTTCGGTAATATAACACGGGAAGGAAAAGAAGAAGATTCTGAAGGAGTTTTCTCCTGCTTTTCCCGCAATGTTAAACTTCTTAAAAGCTGCTTTGCGTCTGCAAACCCCTTATAATATAAATTTTCAACCTCAGCGCGGTCACTTTGCTGGTCGGGATATTGTGTCTCAATATTACTTTGGATCTCGTCATACTTTTCAAAGGCCTGTTCATAACCTTTCAGTCTTTGAGAAATTATGTCACTAATACGTTCTTTTTCCGTAAGCTCATATAGAAAAGTGCGAAAACGCGTGAGTTTGCCCTTGACCGAAGCCCTCGCATTAATGAGTTTTTCGTCCATTGGCATTGTGAAAGTTTGTTGTGAAAGTACTCACGACTTCCCTGTGAACTCGTACAACAGCCTGCCAGAAGAGAGAGAAAGCAGCCTTTCCAACGGTTAAATGTGGAACTTGTTTTTGTGTTTCCTCTTCCAGTGCCAAACATGAACTCCGAGCTGAAACTTTCCAAAAGAATTAGAAATCACAATTTTTGAACAATTTATACACTTAATGTTCAGTATGAGAGAAAAATTTTGTTAATTAGTTTAAATATTAATTTCTGAGAAAGGTTCAATCTACAGACTTGCTTCAACAAATGTTTACAAAACGCATTCCCGGGTTTCGGCACCATATGGTTATGTGAAGAACAGCCCACGTTCGTTCTCATAAACGGGAGAAAGCATCAGGCAATGCCTGGACAAAATAACTACTGTGAAAGAAGCTATTAGACTGAATATTTTGGGCTAGGGGAGTGCGGCCTGGTTCTTTATACTCAACTTTAAGTTTAAATTTAACACTGAACATTTAAGCATTAACATAATATAAACTTTATTTGTTTTTTGACACAAGTGATAAATTCTATACATTACTGGAAACCCTTTGGGTTTAAAAATTAGTAGGTTGGCACAACTTGGTGCTATTTACAAGAGTTCATTTTAAAGACACACTATTTTGAAAACAATTGCACTTGCAAGCAATATTAAAACCATTAAAACATATAAGATTATTGATAAAAAATAGAGAATAAAAGAACGTAACTTATCTTCCGTTGCTATTCATGCTGACTAGAGAGGTTCATTGCTGCAGGTCGGCCGTGGCCAGAACTTGCTGGTTTGCTGTTGTAGTTTATAGTTTACGAACACTATACTTTGTGATTTCGATGTCCAGCATCTCGAAATAAAGTATCGGCTTGAAGAAAGGTTCTTCCTTAGAACCAAAGTACACTGAAGAGCGAAAGTAACAAGCAAGCTTTCATCTTGCGTAGCGGTGAGAACTGTGATCTGAGCCTGGCAACAGCTCATCTAGGTGTGGCTTTGATGCGTAGTAATCTCCAGCGTAGCGGTGTGACGTGCTGAGTACACCGTCTTATGTTGTAGCATGCCGTTAGGTATTTGCCCCATGGAACGAAGCTTTGGAAGACTCCATGAAGTGATGCGGTACTGTCGTGCTGGATCTGGCGTGCTGGTTCTGTCGTGCTGGTTCTGAATCTTGAAGAGGAGAACCGCTTCTTAAATAGGGCGTAGAACAATCGAGAAATCAGCACTGGCTGGCGGCGACTGATTGGCTAAAGCGGAGATGTGACGACAGTCCTTCACGTAGCGGCTAGCAAGGAGCAACACCTGGCAGTAGTGCACTTGTGGCTCGGAGAGTCAACATCTATGAACAGGCTGAGGTATGTGTCTTAGAAATTTTGTTTGTTACGAGTAATCACTCGAAAATTACATTATATATTATAAACATAAATGTGATTAAATACATTAATAGTTCGGTGGTCCCAAAGCATTTGACCGACAAATGCGGCATAAGAAATAAACACACATTAAAAACATCACGAAAGTGATCATAGGCCGTCATCACATGTAATAATGCATAGAGAGGTGCATATCCTCGGGATTAGCATTACGGCTGTAGTATCCTGTAGCTTTCAGCCGTGCAGCAGAACGCAGTGTAGCCATTAGTTGGCTAATGTTATCAATATCTTAACCGTCTATAAGACAAGTAAAGAATTGATTCATTCTGAAAGGATAAAGTAATAGAACAATTCTACTAAAAAGGAAAAAGGGGAAAAAATCGATGCCCGGAAATGAGCCGCATCCGGATTAAAGGAAGACATTTATTTTCTTGTACTTACCAACATGTAAACATTTTTTTCCGACATCCGTATTTTATTGGTTGTGCTTTTGGCATAACGCACATCTGCAAGTTTGAAGGCTGCATCAAAAGCATGCCGAATTCCTTTGCTTGATGAAGCTTTTTGCTCTACCAGTAAATGATCGCTCATTTATGCGTTAAACAGGCTTTCTTACAGATCTTTTCGAGACTGAGCTACTGTAGATTATTCAAGCTTACGAAACAATACCGTGTTACCGAATAACAATGCCATCACCAAAACAAAATTTTGCATTGTTGTCATTAAATGCCGCTAGTTTCTCTTACAAACTGTATTGTTGCTTCGTTCCTGTGTCCTTGCTAATAGAGATGGGACTGTCGACTACTTTTACCCATCGACTGACCAGTCGATCGTCGGAAGAAACTATCGACTAGCTAGTCGACTACTTTCAGATGAAAGATTTATTGCATTCTCTTTAGCCACTAAACGTGCTGTATAATGTATTCGACTGAAAGTAGTCGCATTCTAAACCGCGTAGTTCACTCCTACCAAGAGATGAATAACACATTTCTATTTCAGAATTTATTTTGCAGACATTAGTGGGCCTTAGATATTGAAAATGAAAATCCACAGCCTGCTTCCAGTCTCCGACCAGGTCAGGAATGGAATGAATGAAGCCCCCATCTAGCGGCGAGGATATGAAATGTGCCGGCTGCCGAGGCCTGACGCACTCCTCGGGGCAATGATTAAATGAATGACAGATGAAATGAAATGATAGTGGAGAGTGTTGCTGGAATGAAATTTTGACAGGGAAAACCGGAGTACCCGGAGAAAAACCTGTCTGCCTCCGTTTTGTCCAGCACAGATCTCACATGGAGTGACCGGGATTTGAACCACGGATAGTGGGCCTTAGATATTAAATATTTATAAAATATTAGGTATTAAAATGTTATCGAGTGTATTTTTATCCATCTCTAATTTCTTCTTCTTCGTCGCGAATGGGTCTCTTAGGACGACGCGGAATCAACAATGGTTAGCCTTTCTTGCAGCCCAGTACTCCTTCATACGCAACGAATGGGTTTGCTTCCGTTGTGCAGACCAGATATGGTGGTATGGCCGTCTTTCTTCCTCCTCGAAACCCCGTGTGAGTGCAAGTGTTCTGATGACATTTCGGTCTCGTCAAATAATAAATACGCATTGGGCACTATTCAGGTACATGAATCATAGAATATCCAAATGATCGCCTATCTACAACATTTGCTAAGACTTATAATCTACAGGGAGTCCTTTTCAAGACTGCAGGCCGCTGACGGGTGACACATCTGCAGACGGAAGCGATTACTCAATAACGTCCGCTCACATTTGCTGACTCTTGCTGTCACTGGGCTCACTGTCTCCGGTTCCATGCGCTCTAATCCTCGTAACTCCGCTACGAAGTTTTTAAAGGGACTCCCTGTATTATGTAAAACAAAGTGTCCTGACTGACTCATCATTGCCTAGCCAACACTACTGAAATCACGAAATTTTGGGGATATGTTCGTTGTGTGTCAAAAACATCTACTAAGGAAGGATTTTGGATATTCAGGTTCTAAAGGGGTCTTAAGGGGATGAACCTGCATTTTACTGAATAACAATATCCCACGAGCGGTTTCATTTGGAGATGTGATGCTCGGCTTATAAACAAATCATTAAAAATAAGCAGACATGTGTAAGGGTTTTTCGATGTGGTGTATATTATAAGGTGAAAGGGGTGAGAAGTGGGGGTTGAAGGATTCCTAACGGAGTGAGTATCTCTTAAATGACATAGGCGAGAAGTTTGAAACTCGGGGGGGACACAGCCTAAAAATAAGTAAATAGGTGTTTGACAGCGTTTCTCATAAATCCAATTTAAGGGGCCCATGGGGAGAGGTGAAAAAATGGAAAGAAAGTGACCTACCTGACTCAATCATCACCGCCCAGCCAAAACTATTGAAGTTAGAATCATGAAATTTTGGGGATATGTTCATTGCATGTCGAAAACGTCCACCAAGGAAGGTTTTTTGGATATTCAGGTTCTAAGGGGGTTAAAACTGCATTTCATTGGAGGTGCAGTTCTTATATTACACGCCAAATCCATCTGACGCCAGTCTACATACTGCCACATTTTCAGGAATGGTAATATTTGACGACCAATGGTACACAACAGAGCAATCAAAAATTTCTTTGATATATTTGAAAATCAATTTATTATTTATTATTCAAAATGTAATGATAAATAAGTCAAAAGCATTCATTATTGAAACGTTACTACAGTAAGTGTACTCTTTACAACTACAATATTCGTGGGCGAATACACACACAAGAAAATCCAGCATCTTAGCAGAACAAAGAGAGCGGACTTTAAGTCTGAGATGTTGGCTGTCAACACACAATGCTTCTTCAGCGTGAGCGCTATCTACATGTTGAAACAATTGACTACCAGAACGCAGAACTATTCAAGGTTTAAAATCAGTCACTAATTAAATGATAATACAGGCCAAAATTACGGCACCACAATATGTATTGTGTGTTTGAAATAAATAATTTCAGTGCAATTTTAAACAGCATGGCCAACTCGGAACTAGATAGTTGACTATCAGTGGCCTCTAGTAATGGACGATGCAAATCAATTTGAGTGTACGCACCAACCAACTTTTTTACAACCTCCCTATGTAGGCTTCCAAAACGATGGTATATTGGCTTTCACAGCCGGGCGGGGGCACCAAGAGCCCGCCGATGAGCCAGCTTGGTGTCCTAGGCGAAACCCCACACAAGATACGGCACAAACCTAGAAGAGTTGCCGAGT
Source organism: Meconema thalassinum (assembly GCA_946902985.2). Lineage (NCBI taxonomy): Eukaryota > Metazoa > Arthropoda > Insecta > Orthoptera > Tettigoniidae > Meconema > Meconema thalassinum. The sequence continues at coordinate 396,547,030 of OX336394.1, read as the reverse complement.
TTTAAATTGTAGTTAGCCTAGAAAGATTATGGCCTGAAGTAGTTGATTAATTGGAACGACTACCTCAATTCGTTGACGTTGGAGAGGCTTGTGTTCCAAACAGACCCGGCCAGTGGCTGGAAACTGTGCAAGATGATGATGACCTCAATTCGAATGATTCCAACGATTGGTTTGGATTTAGCAGTTTGTACATGACTTGTTTAATACGAATGTTTCAAACGATCTGTTTGGAATCAGTCGTTTGCAAACGACTTAATTATGATACGGTGAGTAGATAGTTTTCACAATTGAATAGTTCGACTACTTTCAGTCGACTAATGCCCATCTCTACTTGCTAATGAGCATTCCTTTTTAAACAGTACATGACATATAAAAGTGTAAGTAGCAAATATAAGCCGCACCCAGATTTTTTACCCAAATAATTTTAATAAAAAGTGCGGCTTATATTTGGGCCAATACGGTCAGTGGTCTTTTCCATGTAGACCTCCTAAACTAGTTAAGTTTTATGAGAGTCAAAAGCTGTCACAGTTTGAGAAACTTACATAATTTGTTTTCATTCTTTCTTAGCAATACATTTGCAGGTTTTATATAGTAGCCTTTAATAGATTGTAATGGTTGCACATAAAGATCTCTTAAAGATATGATTTTTAAGAGACGTTCAATGATTTATAACTATGCTGAAGTACACTACGTTTTAATATATAAATAAATACAAATATTGACAAAGTGGAGCAAACAAAATCAAAAAAACTAAGGCACTTAGGATTGATTGAGGAAGAACCTGTCTAATGTAAGCAATGGTTTGAACCACTTACCTGCAGCCAGAGGTACTACCATGTAGTTAAGTGAGAAGAAAACCTACCATTGGCCACATTGATAGTTGGTGTAGTGGGTTCAAAGCGGACTCCTGACAGGGGCAAGGTGTCGTCATCACCAAACTTGCGTGCTACGTGATTGGCCACACATTGGAAGTAGTGGTCATACATATACTCCACCTCTCCATTATAATGCATCATATCCTGTAAGACACCAAACAGACCCGTTACAGGTAACCAAGAACATATTATATATTATTTGTTTTAGGTCCCTAGTAACTACTGCAGGTTTTAGACATGCCAGGGTGCCAGAATATTGCCCCGAAATAACAATGATTAAGTGCCCAATTGTACACACCATGCAATTATTTCAATAATTTTAGATTTAACAAGGAATGATTATAAAAAAAAAAACCTCATTAACAACCTGTCTTAGTTTTTAAGAAAAAAAAAAAAAAAAAAATGGCGGATATGTAAAAGGTTTATATTCTAAACGTAAGCAAAATTAAGAAATTACGCAGGTTTACCGAGGATTACGCGAGTGACTAAAGTGTTAAATATTGTGTGAACAGTGTAGATAAAATACGCAATAGAAATACAATACATAACTTGTTAAAAGAGAAGATTATAACATTTAATATCATGACGGTCAACTGTGCTCCATGCGGCAAAAAGATCAAGAACAATCAGCAGGCTGTAGGATGTGATGGTGGACGCTGGTTTCATGTAACATGCATGAAAATGAGTAAAGACACGTACCAACAATTCCGGAAAGATGATACTTTTAAATGGTCATGCAATCGTGAAGACTGCCTCCCACAACCTAACCTCAAAGAGGTTATGGCATCTTTCTCCCAGAAACTTGAGGAATCCCTTTCGGCGATGAGAGAAGAAAACCACGAGGTAAGAAAACTAGCAACTTTCTTATCAGAAAAGTATGATGAACTCCACCGGGAAATTGAAATTCTGAAGAAAGAGAGAAAAACCGTCAAGGACGCAGAAATGGCTGCATCTAGAGCTATCAACGAATTGGAGGAACTAAAACAGTACCAGCGCAAGAACAACTTGATAGTGTATGGAATACCCACTGAAAGAGAGGAGGATGTATTTCACAAAATCTCGGACATTGGCAAGACGTTAGGAGTTGAAATCACCAGGGCAAACATAGACGCAGCTCACCGCCTCCCGTCAACAAAGCCTGGGCCTCAACCGATAATTGTGAAATTAAATAATAGGTGGAAGAAGGAAGAGATTCTCAGTAGCAGAAGACAAAAGAAGACCCTGAAGACTAGTGAAATTGGTTACAGTGATGGTGGTAATATATATATCAATGAACACCTGACCCCAAGAAATGAAACCATCGCCAAAAAGTGCCGTGAATTGAGACAAAAGGGAAAAATCTTTGCAACTTGGGTCAGAGACTGCAAAATATACATTCGGAAAAATCAAAATGGACCCTCAAAGCTTATATCAAGTGCTGAAATACTGGATGAACTCGCCCTCTCAAACTAAAATCTATGTAATAGTAAGATATCTACTAAGTATTATCCCATATGGAACCAGAATTACAGAAATTAAATTTTTTAGGTGATGCAAATAATAATACACTAGAATTAACCGAGTGTAACTGTAATACACTTTGCGATTATTATAAAATTAAGGACAGTAAACAGATAATAACCGATACCAGTACACTAAAATGCGTACACATAAATGCACATAGCATAAAAAACAAGTTCGATGATATCCAAATAATGTTAGACAGAATCAAAGGTGTAGATGTCCTAGCAATCTCAGAAAATTGGTTAACAGAACAAACAAAAATGTTTTTCAATATTAAGAAATATGTTGCATATCACATAGTTAGAAAGCAAACTGGAGGGGGAGTATCTTTGTATATTTCAAACAAATGTAGCAGTACCCTTGTAAAGGAAATAAATTCCACCCACAGCATACTGCACATTACTGTGAGAAAAGGCCATCAAGAATACAATATAATCACTGCTTATAACCCTCATAAAAGCAACATTCCACACTTTCTAACTGATCTCGAAGTAATTATTAGTTCTTACTCAACGAATCCTGTTATAATACTAGGTGATATGAATATCGATCTATTATTTGGGGACAGATATACTAGTAGTTATATTAACCTAGTCAAATCATATGGTCTAGTCTTATGTAATACAAAATATCCAACTCGTGTAACACAAACTAGCTCTACTCTAATTGATCATGTATTGGTGAACGACTGTGACAAAATATGTAATGTCTATAATATTGATAATGATTTGAGTGATCACCATTTACTAATCTGTGAAATGAGAAACAAAAAGATAAACAGGAATTCAATATGTGATGATTGGCCAATAGAAAAGGATAAAATAAACTACAAAAAACTTAATGAATATTTAATAACTCAAGAATTTGTATGCAATGAAACTAACATCAATGACTACTACAATAAATTCTGTGATTTTATTAATAAAGGAATAGAAGCCTGTACTATGAAATATACGAATAAGCAGTCAAGTGCCCCACCAATAAAACCCTGGATCACACAAGATATTTTAGCACTAATACACAGGAAAGATAAGATATATACAAAAACCAAAGTTAAAAATCCATCTGCAGAAATTTTAGAAGAATATAAAATTATTAGCAACCAAGTAACAAAACTTAAGAGAAACCTACAAAGAGACTACTTTGACCAAAAAATTCAAAATGCAAATAATCAGAGGGAAGTGTGGAGTGTTGTTAATGAGATGTTAAATAGGCCAAAGAAAGGGAAAAATGAAATTGTCAAACTTATAGTCGACGGCACAAATGTCGAAAAAAAGGAAAATATATGTGATGAAATTAATAAATATTATGTCAATATTGCTAACAGTATATGGGAAAATCAAGGAAACGGTTCTACCTCGGACATTACAAGCTATAAAAATACTACTAGCACTAAGACAATCTTTATGTTACCTACTGATGCTAATGAAATACAATCAATTATAAACTCCCTAAAACACAAAAACAATATAAGTGAGGACAACACTACTAATGTCATGCTACAATTGTGTCTTGAGGGCATTACACCATATCTTGTCAAAATAATAAATCTTTCACTGATGACTGGTATATTCCCCGATGCCTGTAAAGTCTCTAGGGTGGTCCCGATCTACAAAAAAGGAGACAAAACCCACCCATCAAATTACAGACCCATTAATATTATATCTGCCATCAGCAAGGTTCTAGAAAGCGTTGTTAAACGAAGACTTATGAATTTCTTCATGAAAAATGATTACTTTGCAAACTGCCAATATGGATTTATTCCAAATAGAGGAGCGGATAGTGCTATATTTGAAGTAGTAACTGATGTAGAAAAGGCATTAGATGAAAACAAACTAGCTGCTGGTGTACTAATTGACCTTCAAAAAGCCTTCGATCTGGTTAACCATAAGATTCTCCTTAATAAACTAGAATTTGCAGGCATCAGAGGAGTGGCACATGATTGGTTCAAGAACTACCTCACAAACAGAAAACAATATGTTGCAATCGATAATGTAAAAGGAACTCAAATGAGAATTGACACAGGAGTACCTCAAGGTTCTGTCTTAGGACCAATTCTTTTCTTGGCCTATATTAATGATATAGTATTATTAGAATTGAAAGGCAAGCTTAAACTATTTGCAGATGATATTTTTATACTCTATCTGGGAACATCTGAACAGGAAATTATGCTAAATATTAGTTGGTTGGTTGGTTCTTAAGTTTAGGGGCTGCGACAACGCGGTCATGTAGCCCCGTGTACTTTGGGTGTGTGTAGAATCTGTCTGATAACCGGTGTTAATTGTGATGACTGTATTAGTGTGTGTATCTGTTTTTTAATTTTAAGTACTGCAACTTATAATTTTTCAAATAGTTCCTACTTTTGCCGCCAAGCGCCACCGTCAACGACTACTAGGTCTAATTCAGAACTTAGCTACTAGACGCCACCGCAGTCAGCGCTTGGCAACGAACGTAGAAACCTAAGAGCGTTGTTTACATTCTTAACCTATCCAATTTAGCTTCACACAGGTGCAATTAGTGGAAGGATCTTTAACATGCCATAAATCTATGACATGGGACCGCCGGCTTTACTTCCCCTCCGAAGGAAGGCATACTGAGGGATTTTTAACGCTCTTAAAAAATCCGACGGCTTCGGCCGGGTTTGAACCCGCTATCTTGGGCATAGAAGCTCAGCATGCTACCAACTACGCCACCGAAGCCGCTTGCTAAATATTAATTATGATCTCAATAAGCTGGTGGATTGGTTGAGAGCACACAAAATGGTTATCAATATCACTAAAACAAAATATTTATTCTTCCATAAACCATCATACAAGATTGAGACCACAAACATAGTCAACATAGCCAACAAAGAAATAGAAAGGGTTAAATCGGCAACTTACTTAGGTATCACACTAGATAGTACACTAACCTGGGAAAATCATGTAGAAAATGTGAAACATAAAATCAGCCCTATAATTGGTATTATTTTCAGATTAAGATATAGCTGTCTTACTAGCCAACAATTGAAAAATATATACTTTGCTCTGATACATTCACATCTAATGTACATGAATTTCATATGGGGATATTGTAAGAAGGAGCTGATAAAAGAACTTGAGATACTCCAGAAACGTGCTATAAAATCTATCTTTGGATTTCCTTGGCTAACACCCTCAAATGAATTATACTCAAGAACTAAAATTATGCCACTGCAAAAACAAATAGCTATGTCAGCAACAGTATTTGTATACAAATTAGAAAACAAATTGATACACACACACATCCATTTTACCCATGCAAATGACATTCATCATTATGCAACAAGAGGAGTAAATCAAATATTCACCAGCCATTCCCAATCCATTAAATTTGGAACTAAAGGAATTATGTCCTCTATAATAAAAGAATACAACTCGCTACCATTAGGCATAAGGGAAAGTTTCTCTATAAAAACATTTAAGAGGAAAACAAAAGACTTCCTATTAAGGAATGAATAGCCCATGTACAATAGCCTTAAGCAATGCAATGTATCATACCGAATTATCTCTGTAAAGTTAGTCACTAGCAATCTAATATAAGTTAGCCTACTATTAAACTAAACAATAATGTTACAAAAATTATATATATGCCATGCTGTAACTATGTTACTTGATTGTCCCTAACACGAGCTCAGGCTCATTGGGACCTATGTAAATAAATAAATAAATAAATAAATGTTAAAATTCATAAAAGAGTTGTATTATTATTAACTTTATTGGCCACATTGGACCACTTGAGTCTTCCATGTACACTTTTTCTTTGAAGGTTGTATTGTTTGATTCTTATTATCTGCCCAGTACTTCTTCATTCCTTCTCATCGCAGTGTTCTTAATTAGTCTGAAATCTCTGCAGGCCGTCTGTGCATCATTTATGCTGAAAATTTGTGATTCTTAAGAAGGGTGGTAATTTTATCCTTGTTCCCTGCATCTGTAATGTAGAGTCCAACTGTTTTGAGATCCTCTTGAATTTCTTTCATCCAATGCCCTCCAGTCTTCTTTCCCAGATTTCTCATCACTAGTTCTCATAAAATCCTGTTTTCTGGTAACCGTAGGATGTGAAAGAAATAAGAGATTATTTTCTTCTTCATCGTGCTGGTAACTGGATCAATCTCTCGATAGACTATTTCATTGGAGAGGATTCTCCAGACTCCTTCAACCTGGTACTTTTTATTTATGCAGGTTCTGATAATTCTTCTTTTAGTTTTGTGGAGCTGATCAGTTCTACTTTCATTCTTAATTTGGAACAAGGATTCACAAGCATAAGTGGCGGGCAAAGTTACAGTTTTGTAGTGTTGGATCTTAGTGCCTATTGACAAGCATTTTTTGTTATAAGTTGACCAGGTTAGAAATTGTGCTCTTTTCATTTTGTTGGTTCTATTTATCCACGTAGTTTTTTCGCTTAAGTTATGCATAATGATTTCTCCAAGGTATTTAAATTGTAGAACTATGATAACTTTTTGATCATTTATGATGACTTTCTTTATTTCAAGAGGTTTCATTGGCATGATCTCAAGATTTCTCAGAATATATTTACAATCCTATTTTTAATTCAATTTTCTGGAGAAGCACCAACTTCTCCCATGTCAAGGGCTAAGAGAGCCAGATCATCTGCAAACCCTAGGCAGGGTTTTGCTCCAATTTTGATTTTAGGTGGGTTTTCTCTTTGCCAAATTTTCACGATTTAATCGAGAGCAACATTGAAAAGTAGTGGGGATAATCCGTCACTCTTTCTAAGGCCTGTCTTTATTGGAAAAGCACTTGACATTTCTCCCCTGAACTTGACCTTTGAAATTGTGTTGGTTAAAGTTAGTTCAATAATTTTTGTTAATTTAGGATGAAGGCCATATGATCTGAGAATTTTTAAAAGTGTAGGTCTGTGTATACTATCAAAGCCTTTTTGAAATCTATGAATGAAATAAACAGTTGTTTATTTCTGTTTATTTCCATTTCTGTATTTGTAATATTCCATTATTAATTTCAGGCTGAGAATTTGGTCCAAGCAACTTCTGTATGGGCAAAATCCTGCTTGGTATTCTCCAAGTTGTGGTTCCAGAATGTTTTTTATCCTATTGTAAATTATGCGGGAGAAAATTTTGTTAAGTGCAGTCCAGAAGACTCTTATATAATAAAATAATTTAACCCTTTAACGTCGTGCGTGTCCATATGATCATGACCTGAGCCATTTCGTTTAAATTGCTTGTATTGCTTTGTTCAGGCCTTTAATTGATTTCCAACTGCATAGATCAATGAAGGAAACATGTGGCAACAGTGTGCGAGCACATTGCTTCATAATATATTCCGACTCATTGTTTAGGCACTCTTTCATTTGATGGCATTGTCGCAGTGGTTGAATAATGATGGCGCACTACAAGTACGTTTGATATTTTACGAATGTTTATACAGTATTTAGAATAACATAGCTCATATGCTAAACGAGTTCAAGAATGATCTATTTCATTTATAATGCATAGAATTCACATATCATTACAAATATCACTCGTATGAACATTTAAAACGATCACGCTAGGAGCTTGAGTTAGCTTTTCACTCTGTACACGTTTTCATATTTCTATGATGTTAGAGATTATAATTCCTGTTACGATTTATAGTTTTTATTGAAGTTATCGAATTTAATGTTCAACTACATAGTCGTATTATTTCTTTTAACAGAGACATAACGCTCCAAGAAGTGTTAAGACATTCTTGAGTCCGATGAACCACTTGGGGATGTTGACAGCATTTTTATTGAACCTCCGGAGGCTAATATTCACTCCCACGAGGATTCAGGAGACGAGGATGCTGGTGGTCATGTTGACAACCTTACACGTCACCAGCTTTCTAGTACGTCAGAAATTGTACTCGCTAATAACGAACGTTCAGGAGGTGCAGACAATGATCCAGTTTCAGGAGATTTCTTACATCACAAGAAGACCAAAACTCAAAAAAAGAAATCTGTGTGGAGTAAGGTTGATTATCAAGATCAGTCGGCATGTACCCCGAGGCCGATTATTCCTCCATAACCGGCAAATCTCCTACATAGTGCTTCAAACTCATATTTGATAGTGAAGTGATGGAGTTTATAATTAAGAACAAGTTTTTCGGGCTTGTAGGCCGTGGTCCAGACAGGATATCTCCCGAAGTTTCACCTAGCGCGATTCAAGAATTTGCATTGTTTAAGAACTGTGACGACCCAAAAATATCTGAAGTCGAATTAAAAGTATTTCTCGCAGTACTTATTCTTTCTGGTTACAACAATGTGCCTAGCAAACGATCATCTGGGAAGCAATGTTCTCTACATTTTTCTTGTAGCTGTCTCACACAGAAAATCAAGTCAATTGTGCTTCTGGAAGGTCTAAATCCACATTGTGACTCTGGGAGGATCTTCTCAGAGATAACCTTGAGGCGGTTAAGTAGAATTCTTGCAAGAATCTTCCCCACAATTGATAGCAGGTTGTTGCGGCAGATCACAGAGGAATTCTTCAGCAGCTGCTGATAAGACAATTTAGGAGATTGGAGAAATGCTCCTTCCAGCGTTCCAAGATTTCTTGACTGTCAGGAAAGGTAGTAGAATTATCAGCGTTTTTCAGTGTACCTGATGATGAGCGAGATGGTCCATATATTTCCTTGAGTACTGCATAGAAGTTCCTCAAGTCTCGAACATCCGATAGTGTCTGCAATTCCTGAGCCTTCTGTTGCCACCAAGTATTTTTAATCTGCCTTATCTGCATCTGGCATTTACTCTTCAGTTCCAGTAGTTTATCTCTCTTTGTGTTGGAAGTTGGGTCTTGAAGATGTCCTACCAACCTATCTCTTCTCTTCATTAGCAGTCGCTGGAGACATCTCTCCTCTCCCACTAGTCTTAATACCTCTTCGTTTGTAACCCTATCTACCCATCTGATCATCATTCTCCTGTAACACCACATTTCAAACGCTTCAATTCTCCTCTTTACTGCTGCACCAATAGTCCAAGTTTCACTTCCTTAGAGCGCCACGCTCCAAACAAAGGCCTTCAAAAATGAACTTTAAGTATTTTAAGGTGGACTTTTTGTTTTATTTTTAATGATATTTGAAGAGTGATGAAGAAGGGTCAACATGATCCAAAACATGTACACCGTGTGATCTCTACTTAGTATAAAACAAAGTCCCCGATTCTTGGATGTTACGGGTAAACTCGAGAACCACTGAATGGATTTTGATGCAGTTTTCACCATTCTGTAAAGGATATCTCCAGGATGATTTCTGTAGAAAATTATTTATTATGATCAAAGGAAGCCGAGCAGTATTTGTAACGATTTCAGTGGAAGAGTCGCAAAAGAAACTGGCATCCGAGCGCTTTGTAAGGTTACGCTGGGCAAACCGTTAAAAATATCTAAATACTTTGAGTAAGAATTGTTCAGTATGAAAAGTTCTACAAAAAAAGTCCGCGAGAGCATATGTCTATAAATCAATTTAAGAGGAAAACTCCGTCAATCAATACTTAATGTATTGATTGACGGAGTTTTCCTCTTAGATTGATTTATTAGTTATTTGTCAATACGGACCTAACAAAATCCATTATGGATTTGAATGAAACAAAGCATATGTCTATCTTCAACACATCGCCCACTATAAGTGTTTTTACGTTTTAATTTCTTCCAACCATGTCCATTCAACTTCTGAGGAGACAGTTTACGAGCTAGCTAAGGGCGAGTCTATCATCCTCGTTACAACCTAGCCAGTGGGCGAACCTATTGCCCCAGATACAGCCAGCAGCAAACCGTCGAGTCTTGTTGAGTTGAGACTTCTGAGAAGGGTGGTTGTGTTTGGAGTTTCCCTGGAAGTGCAACTCGGGTTTTCTTCATTTCGCCTGTGAACTTTTCGTTCCGCAAAATTCACAATCAAGTTAAGATTGGACGGAAGGGGGATTTGTGTTTCATGCACCTCGCCATTCTTAAATTACGTCTGACAAACATTTGTTGAACATGCATCTCAATGATAATATAATTAATAGTCCAGTCAGTGATTTTAACCCATCATGCAGAGACGTAAAACGAATATTGGTCGTTGTTCATTGACATTGGAAAAAAAAGCACTCATAACTGTTCCCGGGCGAAGCCGGGTCGGGTTGTTAGTGATTATATAAAAACATACAAGTACTGACCAGGTGGAAAATTAATAAAATTCTTAATTAGATGACCATCACAAGGGTAGCACAATAGAGCTTCCACGAGTTAAAATGGCACCGAAGCTTATGCATAGCGAACTTCCGGTCCGTGAATCTCCATTTGATTTTCATTGGCAATGAATCGTCCGTGATTATTTTCATTATTATTTCGAATTGTGGTTTTGTTTTTAGGTGTTCAACTTATGAAATATACACTAGAGGGTTAGCATTTCTTGAATATTCCAAGAACAAGTGTCTCCTAAAAGAGTAATTAGTAAAAATTCGCAACAGAAACGACCATAACAAACAGCTTGGTTACAAAGTGTGCGATCTGCATATGTCAAACGGCAGTAGTGTAACATATCTTAGACTACAATCGTATTAAATTGGTGCCAATGAAATATGTTATATGTGAGAATATTATAATAATTTGCTATCCGGTTGTTATATTGGTATATTATGTATTAACTTGACCCGATTAAATGTTAAAACGTGACGAAACTAGTGATGGGCTATTCACCGTACCGGTAGGCCTAATATTTACTAACAACTCGTTTCTTCTTTAACATTTATTTAATCATTATAATTATAATAGCCTACCCATTAACACTTATTTAACCAATAATCATTTTATAATTACAGTACATACATATTCTACGTACTTAGGCCTATTGCAAGAAAGCGATATTTGATAGCACATTCGGTTGCACCTTAAAATCCAACTGTGCCTAGTTTGCAATATTATGGAAAATATTACTGTAAGTTAATAGAGCAAACAACTGGCGACAAACGTTTTAAAGAAATGTCTACGTAAAGTACGGAACGGTACCAAACGGTAATCATTGTAAGGGTCAATTTCACGAACGAATGAACTTCAATTTGCATGAATTATTCAACCCTAAACCTTCGAATGGAGGCATGGATTGTCTGTCTTTAGAAATAGTTTAGTCAATAATTTAAAACAAGTTGCCAGAAAACTAAATACAAGGAGCTACGTGCCTACTACAATGTAAAGTTGCTCTGTGAGAAAAACAACCTTGCCAAGAGTATACGACGTGCATACAGTTAAATATAATCATTCAATTGGAGAGACACTTTCTTCGTCAAGATCTTAACAAAAAAATCAAACATAATCTGTTGTAAATTGACGGGAAAATGTGCAACATTTAGAGACTGCGAGTGTCGTAAGCGGCACAATGTTAGCCGACATTTCGCATCATTAATACATGAGAAATAAACACATGCAGAGCTTTCTCATTGCACACAGCGGAAGATCATTTCGCTCTTGATGCATTTTACAACTTTTATTTCTCCTAACAACAATAATTTGCTTAGATACTTAAAGGAAAATTGTAGTACACAGTTCCCATTGCTTCCATTACCTGACTACTAAACCGGAAGCTGGTAATGCATAACCATACGCCGGTGGCGCGTCCTATGGCAAGTGAAAGAACGAAAGAAAGTGTAAGCTCTATACCATGGCATGCATGATCCTCAGATTTGTCCCCAATCAGACACCACCTTGAATACCAAGGAATGTACAAGGTCTCAAAAACCAGTTGCAGTAATTATAAACAGATATGCCTGCATGCTTGTATGCTCACCCATATTGCAGCCAGTATCCAAGCAACTAGAGCCTCCATGCAGGTGATCAGTGTTCCACAGTACGAGTGTTCGTTTATCTTCAACAACGTAAAAATCGTTCTTAGTCTGTCTCATGCAATTCTCACATTTCCTTCTTGGTGGGTATATTCTTTTGTTAACCAGGATAGGCCTACATCTATTGTTTGTTTTTCATAATTTATAAATGCAACATTATGCCATTTCCTAGGAAATGACTTCCCCTAACTTATGACTGATTGATGCAATCTTGGTAAAACTTGGTACAGTGGATTTTGATGTTGCAATCTCTGGCACATCTTTGGAACAAGTCGGTCACTTCTCATACCTCAGATGTAGTCAATGTGCAATGTACCATTGAGAAAGACGTGTATAATAGAACTCGTGCTGCTTATGTGGCGTTTGGACATATCTCACATCGTGTATTCCAGAATCAAGATATAAGGATTGGTACAAAACTAATGGTATACCAAGCTGTTGTTACTTTACTCGACGGATGTGAGACCTGGACCCTATACCGCTGGGCCATCAAGAAACTGGAACACTTTCACCAGCAGAAACTCCAGCACATCAAATGGGACGACTATAATTATAACGAATGCTGCAGTTCTCGAGAGAGCAAAGCTGAAGAGTATAGAGGCCATCATGATAAGTCATCAGCTTAGATGGATCAGTCATGTCCAACATATGAATTGAGTACAGCAAACTCAGCACGGGCAAGAGACCTCTAGGTGCACTTCCGAAACGTTACCAAGACCAGCTCAAGGAAACCTTGAGGAGTGTAGTCATTCGTCCAGATACTTGCCCTACTCTTGCAGAAGATCGTGCGCATTAGCGTGGACCACTTCAGCTGCTATTTTACATTTTGAACGAGAACGTCGAAGGCAGGAAATGGAAACTTGCCAGAGAAGGAAGTTACGCCAAATACTACCATCAGATGCAACATGTGTGGCCGCATGTTCTATGCAAGAATTGGTCTGTCGAGTCACTAACAACATATGCATTGAGTGGACACAAATTATTAGATTTGCGGGGAAGAAATGTACACTGTGATACGAGTATCGGCCGATGACAATGGAAAGAAGTGCATGTCAATTCCTCACACATGAATTCTTACAACTCGTCAGGGAATGACCCAATCACCATGAATGAAGCCATCTGGCTTAGATTTTTCTAGTGTAGTCGTTCTCAATTATAGATACCAATCATGCTATCTAAAAGAGCTAACCATTAACATGCGTGGTGCTTTGTTGTCAAAATACAGCTCTTCAATTGGCTGATTTCAATTAAATTCTTACACACTATTGATCCAAATCGAGAGTGTGTGTTATGAGTGGAGCCAGACAAATTCACCACACACCCAAGTATATGGTGAAGATTACGAAGATGATCCAAGAAAATTTTCTACTGTACAGAAATGAAATGAACTCAAAGCTTTCTACTGCATACTGTATTACTGAGACAACAGACTTGGTCTACTCACCGTCACTACAGTCTCAGGCAGCGGAGGTAGTATCACGATGGAATTTTTGTAACTTTGCCCTAGGCAGGATGGGTGGAGAGGTAGTCTCGCAAAGAGATGACTCAACAGCAGGACAAGATTCAGCTCTGCCTCTTTGGATTCCTGCTCCTCGCAGAGGCGTCTCAGAGCTCCAGAACGCAGAAGGTATATCAGCACTAGGTTCCCTGGTTCGTGATAGTGAAGGTGTGTGGCAATGCCACATATCTTCAAAGGCTTGCCCTTACTGTCCAACATACCCTGCAAATAACAAGAATATTCTATCAAAATAGAAAAGTCTACCTTACAATGGTGGTTATGACAAAAATTATGATAACAGATATCAAGGTGGTTAATTCAAACCCTTTAACCCCTCAAGCCAGTTCGCCGTACACTGTACGTCCGCTGGACTCGACTCGTTCAGCCGGTTCGACGTACCACCAACGTCCGGTGCAGGCGGAAGATAGATGCCTATTACGCATGAAACACTGCTGCTTCGCGGGATCTTCTTTCACGTTATGAACCGTGAAGTTATGTACTTTCATGCCATCTCTGTTTCATAATTAGAACTAATACGAAGTTGATCGATATCCGTTGCTTTTGACGACTCATATCGATCAGGGAAGGAACATGAAACGTGCTCTATTGAGTTTCAGGTTAGTTGCTCAAGAAGGTACCACATCCTTTCCTGCCATCTCGAGATTATTTTGTGAACTATATCTAACTTGACAATTTATGTCACTTATGAAGGGGAAGCACCGATGGCAATTACTTAGTAGATAATTTTTGCTTCGCAAGCTAGAAGCTGCTCAGTCGCAGATGAATAATTGCTGGGCTGTTTCATTCTCTTACGAGTGCAGATATTATTGGTTTGATAGATGACAGTAGTTGAAGTGATGTCTAGGGAAGCGATATTTTCGGTAGTGATACGGACTATGCACAGCATGATGTCATTGGAGAAACGGCGGACAGCCCAGATGAAGAAAATATAACTACAGCTGTAATAACAACGACTGCTGTTCAGTGTTTGTGGCTAGAGGTAGACCTCGTCACGAGTACTCAAAAGATCTCATTCACGGGTATGCCGGGTACAAGAAAGCATTTCACATCTGTTTTTTGCCGTTTTCGACAAAGTGATTGAACTAATTGTTTGAGAAACAGATATATACGCGGCAGACTGAAGAGTGGCGCCCCCTTGAAACCAAGGTCGCGCGACAGGAAGTGAGAGTCAGTGACAGGGGACAACATTTATATGTTCAGAGCTTCTATTGTTGATGGGGATAATGCAGAAACCTACCCCAATGAGCTATTTCACTCCTATATTACCTCAAACAATGCCAAGGGACAGGTTAGAATTAATATTGCGATATTTACATTGTGTTGACAATTCTACACGGGATACGTATACGGGGCCTAAAAAGCTTTTCAAAATTCAGCTTTTCCTGGAAATTATACCCGACAATTATGTACACACATCAAAAAAAGTTTTGCATCACCTCGGTTCCAAGAGTTCCGGAACCGTTAAATACAAAGGGAATAGAGATCAACACAAACAACATTTCAGCTCGTTTTATTGCTCATGAGACCCACACATTGCATGTTGTACCATCATACAGCTAGACTTTCAGCATTTGTGGTCCAGATTGCAGTACACACCACTACCTCTAATACCCAGTAGCACGTCCTCTTGCATTGATGCATGCCTGTATTCGCCGTGGCATACTATCCACAAGTTCATCAAGACACTGTTGGTCCAAATTGTCCCACTCCTCAACGACAATTCGGCGTAAATCTCTCAGAGTGGTTGGTGGGTCAAGACGTCCATAAACAGCCCTTTTCAACATATCCCAGGCATGTTCGATAGGGTTCATGTCTGGCGAACATGCTGGCCACTGTAGTCGAGCGATGTCGTTATCATGAAGGAACGCATTCACAAGATGTGCACGATGAGGTCGAGAATTGTCGTCCATGAAGACAAATGCCTCTCCAATATTCTGCCGATATGGTTGCACTATGGGTCGGAGGATGTCATTCAGGTATCGTAAAGCCGTTTCGGAGCCTTCCATGACCACCAGTGGCGTACGTCGGCCCCACATAATGCCACCCCAAAACATCAGGGAACCACTACCTTGCTGCACTCGCTGGACAGTGTGTCTAAGACGTTCAGCCTGACCAGGGTGCCTCCAAACACGTATCCGACGATTGTCTGGTTGAAGGCATATGCGACACTCATCGGTGAAGAGAACGTGATGCCAATTCCGTGGGGTCCATTCAGCATGTTGTTGGGCCCATCTATACCGCGCTGCATGGTGTCGGGGTTGCAAAGCTGGACCTCGCCATGAACGTCGGGAGTGAAGTTGCGCATCATGCAGCCTATTGCGCACAGTTTGAGTTGAAACACGACGTCCTGTGGCTGAACGAAACGCATTATTCAACATGGTGGCATTGCTGTCAGGGTTCCTCCGAGCGGCAATCCGTAAGTAGCGGTCATCCACTACAGTAGTAGCCCTTGGGCGGCCTGAGCGAGGCCTGTCATCGACAGTTCCTGTATCTCTGTACCTCCTCCATGTCCGAACAACATCGCTTTGGTTCACTCTGAGACGCCTGGAAACTTCCCTTGTTGAGAGCCCTTCTTGACACAAAGTAACAATGCGGACGCGATCGAACTGCGGTATTGACCTTCTAGGCATGGTAGAACTACAGACAACATGAGCAGCGTACCTTCGTCATGGTGGAATGAATGGAACTGATCGGCTGTCGTACCCCCTCCGTCTAATAGGCCCTGCTCATGCATGGTTGTTTACATCTTTGAGCAGTTTTAGTGACATCTATGAACAGTCAAAGGGACTGTATCTTGGATACAATATACACAGTCAACGTCTATATGCCGGAGATCTGGGAACCGAGGTGATGCAAAACTTTTTTTGATGTGTGTATATATGTAGATTGAACATTATCATGTGAATATCTTGCTTTCATTGTAAATATACCAGAAACAAATACCAAAAGTGGAACTTATCAAATTATTATAATTTTGTAAATATTGCGCGTGATTATGGACAACCCTGAAAAGCAGTTGTCACATATATTACTGAGAAACATTGGACATGATTTCGGTAAGTAATCCTAAAAATGTCATTACGTTATATTTTGTAGATTTAACATTATTAATTTTATACCTTGTTGGTGTCCAAACCTCTATTGAGCTTAAATTTAAATACCGCCGGAAAAGTAAACACCTCCGGATTAAATAGCCGGCCTGAGGGGTTAATAATATATTTTTTTTTTGTGCAGTTAATTTAAATACCCATGCAATGCAATAAACTAGACTAATTAAATTCACTGTGAACACCTGTTAATACTTAAAATGTTAGCTTGCCACGGTGGGTGAGTGGATATCATGTCGGTCTACTAACCCCAAGATTGCAGGTTCGCTCCTGGCCGTGGTAAGTGATTTTTGAAAGGCGGAAAAAATACGATACGCATGTCATACGATGTTGGCATGTCAAAGAACCCATTTGAATTCAGAAGCCGAGTTCATAATGGCAGAATTAATCTCGGGAGTTTCCGCCAACACAAAGTTCCTCATTTCTCTACTAGAAAGCGGTATAGTGTTCAAGGAGCTTAGATATCTAACATCTGACCTCCTTGACTTTCATAGTCAAGGAACAACGAAATTCGACATGCAAGCTAACCTCTGGGTGTCAAATAGCAAAGCTTGCACCAGGCACCCGAGGCCATACGATATTATACTTAAAATGTTTTCTACTTTATTGTTTAAACATGTTTTCGGCCCTTTAGTGGGGCCCTTCGTCAGCTTGGTTAATTAGCTTAACACAACATTAGGGATTCGGTTAACATAATTACAATACAACTGAACATAATTTTGAATGGATGTCCTAACAATTTAAATTAGGAAATATTTCCAGGTACAGTCATCCCTCGTTATACGCATTCTCACTTTACACGTTTTTGCTGTAACGAGATTTTTAAAAATCGGATTCGAGCATATTTGCATATTTTTTTCCTGAATAGTACACATTGAATGAAGCCTTTCGGTGGTATTTTCACCTCTCTGGGACCAACAGAGTTGAAATTTATCGAGCATATAAATGCATAAAGCATTGAAGGTAAGGTTATAATTGCTTTGGAATGGAGTTTCGACTCCCATAGAGCACTGGCTTTGCTCGTGACGCGGATACACATGTATCAAATACGTCTTGCAATGGCCTTCCCAGTGTGCACTAGACAGTGTCTTGGCGAGGTGTGCTTTAACCAACTGAAGAGCCCAATTGCACACCGGGGCGAAACACTGTCATTTTGTGGAGTTACGCCGGAACATTTAGCACAATTTGTGTTTAAATATGTGGTCATTATTAAAGAGAGCATTGAGTTAACTAGCTGTGTTTTATTGTTTCTAAAAACGTTATGGAGACAAAGCGTGATCAAAAGGCTTCCAATAACAAAAAGGAAATCAATAACACTGGAAGAAAAGCTGAAAGTTATAAAGCGATATGAATGCAATGAGCACACTGTGGACATTGTCAGAGCTACAGGAATCTCAGAATCAACTCTGTGAACCATAATAATGTTCCTACCCGGCTCGCTGGAAAGATATTCTGATGATGATTTTACAAATCACAAGAACAACTATTCTTCACAGGAAACATTAGAACAGTCCCAGGACCCTTTCCATTAGTGCTTTCCTTGAAAGATTTCACTTGCTATTCAATTACAAAATGTATTACAATACTTCCCCAAATCATCAAATCATCTGCAAACACCATTGCTTTCATCTTTCCTTCCCCAATTACTTGTGCCACTCGGGTCATTATGTCATCCATCACCACAATGAAAAGTAACGGTGACAAGGCACTTCCTTGTTTCAGGCCGTTTCTCTGTTCCAACCAGTCTGATCTCTCTCCTCCCACTTTCACACAGCTCACGCTTCCCTTGTACATCTCCTTTATCCTCTTTATAGTCCATTTCTCTACTCCTCTATCCTCCAGGGACTTCCACACTTTGTTTCTGCATACACTGTCATATGCTTTCTCAATATCCAGGAAGGCCATCAGTAGATCTGTTCCATACTCATAGTGCTGTTCTTGTAACTGCCTTACAGCAAAAATCAAATCCACTGTACAGGAACAGTTGGACGTGTGGGAAGGAATAATACAAGGATATGGGATGAAATTTAGCATAAATAAGAGTGAGATGGTGATCACAACGAGGAAGAAGGAAAGAACCACAACGGGAATAAAAATTGGTGGGGAACAGCTGAAGAAAGTGGAGAGTTTCAAGTATCTAGGAAGCCTGATACAAGAGAATGGAAGAAACGATAGAGAAATAAATGAGCGGGGGAGGCAGGCAGAAGCATTTCGGAGGAGTGTGAGAAGCATGTTATGGAGCAAGGATGTCCCTCAGAACAGCAAAAAAATCATATATCGGACGTACTATGTCCCTATCCTGACGTATGCCTCGGAGACCTGGGTTATGAAAGGAAGGGAGAAGAGCAAAATACAAGCCAGTGAGATGAGGTTCTTGAGAAGCAGTATTGGAGCTACAAAGATGGACAGAATAAGAAATGAGAGGACCAGAGAATTAATGAAGGAGGAACCATTACAGGATGGTATAGAGAAGTCTAGACTTAGATGGTATGGACATGTAAAACGAATGGAGGAGAAGAGGATACCCAGGAGGATACACGAGACGAAGTGGGAAGGAAAGAGACCGAGAGGAAGACCGAGAGACAGGTGGCTGAAGGGGGTGGAAGAAAGCGTGAAGAAGAGAGGAGAAGACTGGACAAGGGTGGAGGCTGAGAGATGGTGGGAAGACAGAAGACGTTGGAGAGGCTTGTGTTCCAAACAGACCCGGCCAGTGGCTGGAAACTGTGCAAGATGATGATGATGATTACAATACTTTGTTGTCCGTCAAATCAATACTTCAAAATTAAGTGAAAACTTATTGGTACATGTTTCCAATTATATTACAATCCTTCATCAGCCAAACAATACACTAAAAGATTGAATAACATCATGCACACAATAACATTGAATATAAGATCTCAGGTATCGTGCAATAGGGCAAATAAAAGCAACAACAAATCAGCCCTATTCTGTCTCAAATGCACGGTTGCATGCAGCCCATTTAAAATGTTAAAAACTTTTTAAAACACAGTATAAATATCTCATTTAATGTTCATGTGTTTATTGACACTGTGGTGACCGTTTCCAATGATTCCTGCTACTTCTTTTCCGTATCAAATGGTTCAATTAATCGACTCATTAATGCTTTATGAAATCACTGTCAATGGTGATGACTAGGGCCCGAATGTTGAGGACATGTCATCATCTTAATGAGCTGTCTAAAATAACTAAAGTACATAGGAACTCCGAACGGGCCACCCCGTCTTCAAATATGTCTTTTTTATTTTGCATATTTTTGCATTTTTTGTGCTATTTTTCCATTTTAAGAGCATTTTTTAAAATTTGATTATACTTTCTTTGGTCATATTTAAGAGAAATCAGCCTTTTAAGGTCTTTTTTTATCCAATTTAGTCATGTCACAGCTTTATATGAGGGAGTTACGTCTCTCAGAGTTAAGAAGAAGCTAGTAGCGTTATTGACAGCAACAATCGCATCGTTGGAGAAATGGTTGATTCCATTTCCTAACTGGGTGGAAACTAGTCTTAGCAACAATCTTGGCGAAATTGCTGCGGGTATTGCATCAAAACTGAAAAGAGTGCTGTACAAAAACCCCAGGTATAAAAAATTATGCGAAATCTCAAGACATTCTTTCTGGTGAAAACTAATGTATGGATAGGATTGAGGAGGATTTCGCAGCCAACGACCTTCCACGCTTCAAGTACGCTCCGATCACATCAGTTGATGTTGAATGCAGCTTTTCGAGATATAAAAACTGGTTGGCTGATAACCACAGATCATTTATATTTGACATCAGAATGACATTCGTAGTGCAGTGCAACTCAGACTTAAGTGAACATAAACCTTTGGTTAAGCGCTTGAAATCTATTTTAATTGACTTTTCAGTTTGAGCTTAAGATGTCATTTTTGAAACATTGGTGAGTTTATAAGATCATTGTCTCCATTTTATAATGCATTTTTCGAATTTATGAAATATTGGCGATTTTTTTACTATAAGATCATTTTCACCATTTTATAGTGCATTTTTCGAATTTACAGTCATTTATTAAAGTCTTTTTTGAAAATTTTAAGTGCATTTTTTAAACTTTAGAACGACATCAACATCCGGGCCCTAGTGATGACAGTTGGAAATTCCTTGAACTGTATACAAATGACTCCTGTTGCTTCTTTTGCAAATCAAGACGCTCAAACAATGGAAATGGTATCCCCGGTTGTGCAGGCTATGGAATAAAATAAAATAAAAGAAAGGAAGGAAGGAAGGAAGTAGTTTAACGTGACCGTTAATCTCTAGATCATGAGCCACGGGACCGCCTTTCTACGTGGAATCCGAACCACAGGACTTGGCATTTCACTTCGGAAATCTCACATGCATTGACTGGGAATCGAACCCGGTCCGCCTTGGTGAGAGGCCAACAGCTTGACCGCTGAGCCACCACGCCCTTCAAAAAAATAAAAGAAAATGACTAGTATGTTGACGAATTAAAAACCTTACTGAACAAATTAAGAACTGACAACTTACTGAAAGCTGGATAAAAACATTACTCTTGTTCTCCAGAGCTGCTTGAAAACTCTCTACGAACAGGAAATGAAAAACACACCAAATGAGACGTGGAGTGCAGGAACTGTACTGTCTCAAGCCAGCCTTCACACTGCGAAGCAAGGTCAAGGACTAGGCCGGGGTAGGGGGAAGAAGACACTATCCGGTCTGCCGCTGTAGCATAATTATAGGTCAACCTAAATAACTTACGGAGGTTTTTTAAGTTTGATATTCATGATGTGATCCGTCAATGGATCATATAAAATGTTATTCTCAAGGTTAATTTTGTTCAGGTTGTATAATGGATTAGTTTTTTGGACATTGTTTATTTCTATCTGTTATAATATGTATAACATAGTGCCTTTGCTGCAGTAATGCAAGATTTCAAGATCTTCTTCGATTTTAGAAAAATTGTGCTTGCAATCTATCATGTGATTATTAATAGCTGAAAACTTTTTATGCTTTGCCACGTTAATATGTTCAAGGTATCTTGTGTTAAAATTGCGTCCTGTTTGACCGACGTAGAAGGCATTGCATTCCTTGCATTTTATTTTGTAAATGCCCGATTTTAGAAATTTATCCTGTTTGTTGATTGATTTGGAGTTGAACAGATGTTTCATTGTTGTGCTGGAAGTCCTGTAGGCTATTTTGACATTGTGCTTCTTTAAGACATTAGTGATATTATGCGTCAACTGATTAGCGTACGTAAACACTGCAAAGGAAGATTTATCCTTGGGGATGGGTTGTAATTTTGTGACTGGTTCATTTTTCATTTTGTTTAA
This sequence comes from Meconema thalassinum, assembly GCA_946902985.2. Taxonomy (NCBI): domain Eukaryota; kingdom Metazoa; phylum Arthropoda; class Insecta; order Orthoptera; family Tettigoniidae; genus Meconema; species Meconema thalassinum. The sequence continues at coordinate 396,524,888 of OX336394.1, read as the reverse complement.
CAAATTGTTGACATATGTTTTGTCAAATCCATTAGCTTTGGCAATCTGATGTATCATGGAGATCTCTTTTTACAATTTGTATTCAGAAAGGGGTATGCTCTGTTAATGAGAGCGCTGAAGGCAGCTCTCTTGTGGCTTGCTGGGTGGTTAGAATCTTTTCTAATAGTAGAGTGCGTTTGAGAAGGTTTTTTGTATATGTCATACTTAAGACGCTTGTTGGTTCTTGTGACAAATCTAGAAAATTTATGGACAAATTAGTTTCAGACGTGGTGGTAAATTTAATGTTGCTATCAATCTGATTGAGTTCTGTTGAAATATGGTTGATGTTATTGATTTCATTATCTACTATTAAAAATATATCGTCCACTTATCATTTCCAAAAACTTATCCCCCTTATCTGACGATGTTATGGTTTACCAAGTGATCTATGTAAATGTTGGCTAGAACTCCTAAAAGTGGGGATCCCATGGCCAATCCTTCCAATTGTTTGTATATTTTTTGATTTAAACTGAAACAATTATTTTGTAAAGCAAATTTTTGTAAACCCATGAACTCTTTGATTTCATCAAGGGAAAGCCCACTATGAGTCTTTAAATTATTCTGTATTAAGTCGATGGTCGGGCCTACCAGAATATTCGTGTAAATATCAGCAGTATGTAGCATCTCGGAATCTTTAATGTCAAGATCCTTGGATATTCCGCAGGGTAATTCCCAAGGACCATTATTTCCACTGCATGTACTTTCTTCATTATGGTCTTAATAATTGGCCATGGTGCTACAGGTCTCACGACAGTTTTATACACCTTGTGGACTTGAGTTTTGCTGGAATTATCTTATCGAAGAATACCCATGTTGGATCTTGCCACTTTGACCATGCATTCCCGCATCAAGACATCTTCCTCCAGATATCGCACTGGATTTTAGATAGCCAAGTATCAGAACGTGCATACATACTCTATCTCCCCAATTCTTAACTTTCTCTTCAAGTTGCTTGAAACTCTCACACCTCCTCGCTGGAGTTTATTTAACTTGAACTACCCTCATTTACCACAAACCTACAGAATTTACTGCCTTTAAATACAGGCCACAAGTGATTTTAACGTTACTTCCCGACTTTGAATGGGCGCCAAGGTCGACCATATGGCTCTTCCTGAATAAAATAGGATAAAATACGATACATAACTGTTGCCCAGACTATGAAACTCCATATCCCGGGCGTAGGGCATTTGGCATGCGTTTGCTGATGTACCAGGTTCATGCAAGACAGGAATATAAACACATATGAATTTAAAGAGATAATCTATTTGCTGTACTATACACATATATACACAATATACACACATCAAAAAAAGTTTTGCATCACCTCGGTTCCCAGATCTCCGGCATATAGACGTTGACTGTGTATATTGTATCAAAGATACAGTCCCTTTGACTGTTCATAGATGTCACTAAAACTGCTCAAAGATGTAAACAACCATGCATGAGCAGGGCCTATTAGACGGAGGGGGTACGACAGCCGATCAGTTCCAGTCATTCCACCAGGACGAAGGTACGCTGCTCATGTTGTCTGTAGTTCTACCATGCCTAGAAGGTCAATACCGCAGTTCGATCGCGTCCGCATTGTTACTTTGTGTCAAGAAGGGCTCTCAACAAGGGAAGTTTCCAGGCGTCTCAGAGTGAACCAAAGCGATGTTGTTCGGACATGGAGGAGGTACAGAGATACAGGAACTGTCGATGACAGGCCTCGCTCAGGCCGCCCAAGGGCTACTACTGTAGTGGATGACCGCTACTTACGGATTGCCGCTCGGAGGAACCCTGACAGCAATGCCACCATGTTGAATAATGCGTTTCGTTCAGCCACAGGACGTCGTGTTTCAACTCAAACTGTGCGCAATAGGCTGCATGATGCGCAACTTCACTCCCGACGTCCATGGCGAGGTCCAGCTTTGCAACCCCGACACCATGCAGCGCGGTACAGATGGGCCCAACAACATGCTGAATGGACCCCACAGAATTGGCATCACGTTCTCTTCACCGATGAGTGTCGCATATGCCTTCAACCAGACAATCGTCGGAGACGTGTTTGGAGGCACCCTGGTTAGGCTGAACGTCTTAGACACACTGTCCAGCGAGTGCAGCAAGGTGGTGGTTCCCTGATGTTTTGGGGTGGCATTATGTGGGGCCAACGTACGCCACTGGTGGTCATGGAAGGCTCCGAAACGGCTTTACGATACCTGAATGACATCCTCCGACCCATAGTGCAACCATATCGGCAGAATATTGGAGAGGCATTTGTCTTCATGGACGACAATTCTCGACCTCATCGTGCACATCTTGTGAATGCGTTCCTTCAAGATAACGACATCGCTCGACTACAGTGGCCAGCATGTTCGCCAGACATGAACCCTATCGAACATGCCTGGGATATGTTGAAAAGGGCTGTTTATGGACGTCTTGACCCACCAACCACTCTGAGAGATTTACGCCGAATTGTCGTTGAGGAGTGGGACAATTTGGACCAACAGTGTCTTGATGAACTTGTGGATAGTATGCCACGACGAATACAGGCATGCATCAATGCAAGAGGACGTGCTACTGGGTATTAGAGGTAGTGGTGTGTACTGCAATCTGGACCACAAATGCTGAAAGTCTAGCTGTATGATGGTACAACATGCAATGTGTGGGTCTCATGAGCAATAAAACGAGCTGAAATGTTGTTTGTGTTGATCTCTATTCCCTTTGTATTTAAAGGTTCCGGAACTCTTGGAACCGAGGTGATGCAAAACTTTTTTTGATGTGTGTACAACACAAAATACCCTTCATACACTCGTGCTAAAACTTGATACAGTACCTTGCCACTGAATTTAGGCTCTGAGAGCAAGAAAAACACTACGTTCATATCAGACCCAGGCATAACAGCCACCTATGTATATACACTGTACCGTCCGTACACAAAATATCTACACACGTTACGACTGGTTCATTCTACTTTCTTCTGTTACGGCACGTTCACCTCTCCATTCTCGCATGACTTCGATGAAATGTTTACGACTGGATTATCCTTTAGGCGTGGTAAGTTATTACCGACAGCCCATGGTATGGATGGACCCATGAAAAATCGTAGCCTGCAATAGCCCGTAAGAGCTCAGTGGATAGCTAAACATTAGTCACCGCTCGTTCGTATTACGATACCATGATCGAGTAATAACGACACTAATTGCAAGTTGACAAACGGACCTTCGTAGTACAAGCAAGAAGACGATCTCTAACTGTTCGTTACGGAAACCATGTCACGTAAAACGACCCTGGGCGTTAGTAGATCAGTGTTCTGCCGATAAAACAATAAGACAAGCTCTGAACGCCAGACACGCCATTATATGCACTCGCGTAAGGATCCAATAACCCCAAAGTTTCTGCCGGAACTAACTTGTGCGTAGCCCGCTCCTAGCGGAACATCCGCGTCAACACATAAACATCAGACAGTCAAAATCCACACTGACGTCACACAGTTGTTTCTTCACGCGAAGTTCATGGGAGTTCATGCCATAAATAGCCTAGGTAATCCCACACAAGCCGAATTACTGCCTGTCTTTTCCGGGTATGTCACAAATCCAGCACTCGAAAATATCAATTCTTTGTACCTTTATAGTACAGCCACAAATCTAACCTTTAACATTACTAGGTCAAAATAAAGCAATTAACCCCAAACCAAAATAAAATAATGCTTCTACTTAATCCAGTCTTATATATCCTTATTCCCAAAACGTAATAAATCGCAAAACCCCGTATTTTATAATATCAAATATCCAAAAACCGATAATTAATAAACAGTGATCCTAGGTTGTCCGGACCATCCAAATATGAATCCGTCCACAAAAACACACAGGCACAATAAAAATCACCTCTGCAACCCCACGTTAACCCAATATAATAAGATACGAATAAAATACACCAAACTAACTGCACAAGGCACAAAACCCGAGGGTGAGCTACTGTAACTGAATAAATTCGGTTACAAACGCCCCCACAAGGATCATTCTCTAAACTACAAGGCTATAGATTTATCCTTGTCCCTCACACAAATACACTAGTACTCCTGTCTTGTCATCGTGAGCAAGATCTCTAGGTGACATATAGCTTGAGGTAAGCAACGTTATGTGTACCTAGGACCTTGTCATCGTTGGTAATCAAACTGTAGGCACATGCACCTACCCTGCGGTCTATAGCAAATGGACCCGAATGAAAAACCTCAAGAATGCAACTCTGCTCTATCGACAGCAGATGCTCAGCTCGCAACAACACCAGATCACCTATCTTAATTTTTACCCCCTCCCTTCCCTGCTGTCTCAAAACCATCTTACCTACAATTACATTTATCCTCAATTTATTTAATCTCTTAGGGTACAGCTTCCCCTGTTGAAAATCCCAAAATCCTTCGAGACACACAAAAATAAATCCTTCCTGCAAACTACTAACTGCCACGACCTCCAAACATAACCTACTGGTACCATCCCACATGGTCACCACCACAAGAAGACTAACAGACTGACTGTTACTAATCTCAAATATAACCTCATACAGCATCTGACCAATCACCTCAACAACAACCTCCATGTGAGAATGAGCTATAGGGTACCTAGGACCGCTCAAGCCAGACCTATCTGTGATGTCAAAACTCTGCCCGTAGCCGTGAGTACATCCAGGTTTCTCCGAGAACACCACACTGTGTTCCCTCAGAACGTCAAGCACCTCTGACTTCTGACCCTCGTCCAACATGGTATCTTTAACAACAGCCTCCACACAGTGATCATCATCACTCAACTCACGATCATCTCCCATGACCCAGAAACAACAGTGATCAACATCACTCACCACACGATCATCTCCCATGATCCAGAAACAACAGTGATCAACATCACTCATCACACGATCATCTCTCATGACCAAAATACAACTTGATACCATGCCGACACCTAATTCTTTCTCCACAGAAACCTCTTTAATCACCTGAATGCATCCAACGACACTAACAAAATCTCTACCACCAACCTGATAATCTAACCTAGCCCAATCCTGTTGCTCACTCCACCCAAACTTCACTTGCGCCTTACTGTAATCTAATTTACAGCTCTGGTCTCCTAACCTATCAGATCCTACATTGACATTATACTCTACATTATGTTTCTCTTCCAGAGCAAGAGCAGGAATACTATGCAAGGACTCTCCCCCTGCTCCATATAGTGAGTCCTGGCGAAGTTTAAACTTCCTAGCCTATTGCTTCTCTCAACCTGCCTTTCCATCCACGCCCCCTATTTGCCTGCTCTACCTCACGTGGTCTGTTCCCCGGTTGATTGTTTTTCCCGTACCCCTGACACTCATTGTTATTTCTTCCTCTCCCATGATCTTCATACCAAATGTACCTATCCCCTCTACCTGAATCCCAATTCCTCTCTCTCCTCTGATTATAATTTCCTTCCCTTCGATTACCCTCATTTCTCTGACGTTGCCTACCTGTTTTTCTCAAGGTACCTAACCTTCCAAGTGACCTCTCTATGCCAGTAACAGCGACTATCTCCTGCACGCACACTGCAGTCCTAATGTCATCAGAGAAATTACATACTAACTTCGTAACAAGATTTTCACTCCCTCCTAGTTCCAAATGTTGACCACGTAGAATTCTACCTACAGTATCTTCCTCCATACTAGTCACTATCTCGCTAACCTGGCTAATATTCTCATCTACCTTCTTCATATCATTCCCTAGCAAACTAATCTCGACTCGCTCATCCATCTCCACTACCTCACCGCTCTCCTCACTAAATTCAGCACTCTCAAGCATCTCCACTCTCCCAGCACTCTCCCCCACTAACTTCAGCACTCTCATTCTTCTCCACTCTCCCAGCACTCTCATCACTAACCACAACGTTCTCTTCCACGATACCTACAATTTCCACTTTCTGCTCTCCCAACTTACTATCTACCCTGGGAAATGTCTGGCTAGAAATCTCCCCTGCCAACATCACTTGTTGAGCATCCAACTTATCTACTTTAGAGTCTACGCTCTCTTCCTGAACAGCAATCTTATTACCTAGCTTAGTTTCCAGATTAGTGACTTCTACACTGACTTCACTAATCTGGCTACTAACATGGCTGTCGGGGATAATTTCTGACAATCTTTCCTTCACCTCATCAAGCTTCTCTAACAAATGCTCCGTCAAACTATTCAGCTGACTAGTTATCCTCTCCTCGGAACTGTTACTACGAAACAGGAGCTTCTCCAACATGTCCATCATACTTAATTCATTCCCCCCCTGCCCTGGCAAATCTCCCCTGACTCTACTGTTTTCCTCCATCCCTACAGCAAATTGCCTATCAGCCCCTGCCTGATTCTGCCGCTCACCAGCACTGTCCCCCAACAAAGCAGAATTGCATCCTGGCTCTAACGTAGCCATCCCTAATTGAAATACGTGAAATTATGCAAATATGCCTACAGTTTAATTCCTGTGTCCTGGTACACATCAGCATGTCTAAGGCCTCACGTTGGTTTCGCCACTGAAACACTCTCTCACCTCCTCGCTGGAGTTTATTTAACTTTAACTACCCTCATTTACCACAAACCTACAGAATTTACTGCCTTTAACAGGCCACAAGTGATTTTAACGTTACTTCCCGACTTTGAATGGGCGCCAAGGTCGACCATATGGGTCTTCCTGAATAAAATAGGATAAAATACGATACATAACTGTTGCCCCAACTATGAAACTCCATATCCCGGGCGTAGGGCATTTGGCATGCGTTTACTGATGTACCAGGTTCATGCAAGACAGGAATATAAACACATATGAATTTAAAGAGATAATCTATTTGCTGTACTATACACATATATACACAATATACAACACAAAATACCCTTCATACACTCGTGCTAAAACTTTATACAGTACCTTGCCACTGAATTTAGGCTCTGAGAGCAAGAAAAACACTACGGTCATATCAGACCCAGGCATAACAGCCACCTATGTATATACACTGTACCGTCCGTACACAAAATATCTACACACGTTACGACTGGTTCATTCTACTTTCTTCTGTTACGGCACGTTCACCTCTCCATTCTCGCATGACTTCGATGAAATGTTTACGACTGGATTATCCTTTAGGCGTGGTAAGTTATTACCGACAGCCCATGGTATGGATGGACCCATGAAAAATCGTAGCCTGCAATAGCCCGTAAGAGCTCAGTGGATAGCTAAACATTAGTCACCGCTCGTTCGTATTACGATACCATGATCGAGTAATAACGACACTAATTGCAAGTTGACAAACGGACCTTCGTAGTACAAGCAAGAAGACGATCTCTAACTGTTCGTTACGGAAACCATGTCACGTAAAACGACCCTGGGCGTTAGTAGATCAGTGTTCTGCCGATAAAACAATAAGACAAGCTCTGAACGCCAGACACGCCATTATATGCACTCGCGTAAGGATCCAATAACCCCAAAGTTTCTGCCGGAACTAACTTGTGCGTAGCCCGCTCCTAGCGGAACATCCGCGTCAACACATAAACATCAGACAGTCAAAATCCACACTGACGTCACACAGTTGTTTCTTCACGCGAAGTTCATGGGAGTTCATGCCATAAATAGCCTAGGTAATCCCACACAAGCCGAATTACTGCCTGTCTTTTCCGGGTATGTCACAAATCCAGCACTCGAAAATATCAATTCTTTGTACCTTTATAGTACAGCCACAAATCTAACCTTTAACATTACTAGGTCAAAATAAAGCCATTAACCCCAAACCAAAATGAAATAATGCTTCTACTTAATCCAGTCTTATATATCCTTATTCCCAAAACGTAATAAATCGCAAAACCCCGTATTTTATAATATCAAATATCCAAAAACCGATAATTAATAAACAGTGATCCTAGGTTGTCCGGACCATCCAAATATGAATCCGTCCACAAAAACACACAGGCACAATAAAAATCACCTCTGCAACCCCACGTTAACCCAATATAATAAGATACGAATAAAATACCCCAAACTAACTGCACAAGGCACAAAACCCGAGGGTGAGCTACTGTAACTGAATAAATTCGGTTACATGCTATTTAATGGATATTCCAATCTTATAAGTCAATTTTAAAAAGTCCTTTTGGCTTTAAGTTTGTTGAACCATTTAGCCAGCTAGTGTTTACTAATCTTACTACTGCTTTCTCATTTCTCTGCAAGTATTCGCTGAGTATTATCTACCCAGCTGCCACATTTTAACCCATTCCCATGCAATTATTTTTCTTGACAAATGTACCTTGGAATGCTATTATTTTATTTACATTTAAATTATGGATGTTAAAATGGTTACAAAAGCATACTGCATCAAACTAATAACATTTTTGGTTACGGTTTAACTTCCTAAAATTAACTGTAGTCTTTTAAGGTATGGTACACCTTGAAACATCCAACCACGTGGAGGGAAACTTTGCATTTGTTACAGTCAAAACAAGATTCGTTCCGGATTCCACGCTCAAAACAGACTTTACATCTCCTTGATGGGGCTATAGGAACAACTTTCTCAGGAAAATGACCCCAGTGCCTTCCCTGTAGTCTCACTGGCGTGTTCCCTTGAGATGGTCGTCGTCTAGTGGTGTAATCAGGAAGGGTGACATCCTCCAGAATTTGCTCGGCAACGTTGACTCGGAATGATGAGCTCATTCTCTTTCTTCTCGTACTCAGCATGTCATGTATGTAGCTAAGTACAATTTATTGTACCCTTTTACATATCTTCGCATGAGAGGGTAAGATGCTAACCACTGGTCATGCAAATCCACACCAACCTTTCCTGAATTGTAGTCTACTACCATGTTTGGCTTCAGTTCCTTTTTATCTTTGCCATACTTTCTTTCAACCTCCACAAAGTGTGGTGTAGCATGTATTGTTGACATCATATGCACAGGCTTGTCGTTTCATTTCATAGCTAAGATACCATTGGATGAGGAGAATGTGAGTTCACATTTCTTCAAACTTGTGGGCTTGAAGGTAGGTGGTATAAACTTTGTTTGGTCGCACTGTTCCAAATGCATTGGTGTCGCTCTCCAACAATAGCCTGAATAATGTTGGAGAACTGTACAAATTGTCCATGTATATTGTTCTCCAAACACCAAGTAATTATTTGCAGAGTTCAAGCACTACCTTTTCACTTGTTAGCAGCTGGATTCCAACCCCTGCCCCACCCACATCCCCCTCTTCTCTTCCTGTGTAAATCTTGAAGTTCCAACAATATGTAGTCTTAGGTTCACATACTTGGTAGATTTTCAGTCCAAATCGTGCCCTTTTTGAGGGATTGTATTGAACATAACCTAATCTACCTCGGAATATCACAAGGCTTTCATCAATAGCTACACTTTCACCAGGAGTGTAAACTTTCTGGAATCCGTCCAAGAGATGGTCAATTACTGGTCTTAGTTTTCTCAATTTATCCCTTACCATTTCCTGAGAATCTGTGGCAAAATGCAGATATCTTGATATTGCTGCAAATCTTCTGTAGGACATTGTTTCTCCAGAACCGTTCGTTTAGTCCAGTAACTTTGCTGTGTTGAATTCTTTGACTGTTACATCAATATACAGGGTGTTCGCATCAAGCCCTACTTTGTGCTGTAACTCGTTTGTTTTTCAAGATATTTTAATTTTGACACTTGCTTTGGAAAGTACTTACCAAGCTCTAAAACTTTTGTTTCGTTGGGTTTTGTGTGAAGTTCGTGCATAACGCGTAAATCAACTTTTTGTGGCACGGTTTTGGCACATTTTTGCTCAAATCGGTTTTTTGGCATCACCTATTGAAAGAGCGACATCGAATTTGTTGAATTAGCCACCAAAATATCAGTTTTTGCCCAAATCAAACTCGCAAAAAGAGAGTTTGTTTTAGGTTTTCGTCCGCTTATAGCATGCGACCTGCCTCTGCACGGCGTCCCGGTCGAACCAATGTAAACACTTGCGAGTTTGATTTGGACAAAAACTGATATATTGGTGGCCTATTCGACTAATTCGATGTCTCTCTTTCGATAGGTGATGTAAAAAAAAACGATTTGGGCAAAAAAGTGCCAAACCCGAGGCACAAAAAGTTGATTTGCACATTATGCGTGAACTTCACACAAAAATCAACGCAACAAAAGTTTTAGAGCTTGAAAAGTACTTTCCAAAGCAAGTGTCAAAATTAAAATATCTTGAAAAACGAACGAGTTACAGCACAAAGTAGGGCTAGCTGCGAACACCCGGTATAAGGTGCATTCAAAAAGTAACGAGCCTGAGGCTGTAATGCGCAAAATCGGTGACGACATCGGCTAATCGTGGCGTGTGTAACGAGGTGAGGTTCCGACCAAAGCGTGGAAAGTCACAGCCCGTCGCTAGAGGGCACACGTGCACGTCACGTGACGATACAAAGCGAGCAGCAACATGCATCAATCGTCCAACCAAGACCAAGACCGTAGGTCATTCGACATGCTTCCTGGTGTGGTTGAAGACTGTGGGGCACCCATTGGGCACTCACTTTCCGCAAGTGCAGTCATTCCTTCATGATGGTGTGCACACTTCCGACGCTCAATCCGACCACAGCGGCTATGGCGTTCTCTGTCACTCGGCATACCTGGGTAATGAGTGCATCAACCAGCTGGACGTTGTCATCAGTAATGCAGGGGGGTGCCCCAGACCGGGCATCAACGGCTAACAACACCCATCCTTCCCTGATGCCCTTGTGCCACGCCTTGACCCTTGCAAGGGACATGCAGTGTTCGCCGTAAACTTGTGACATTCGGCGATGAATGTCCGTTCCCCCTACTCCTTTCACTGTCAGAAACCGAACAACACCTCTTTGCTCTTCGTTTGACGCCTCCATGTCACTGTCTGCAATGCGACTGTCAGTGTTGGACGATTGATGCATGTTGCTGCTCGCTTTGTATCGTCAAGTGAAGTGCACGCGTGCCCTCTAGCGACGGGCTGCGACCTTCCATGCTCTGGTCGGAACCACACCTCGTTACACACGCCACGATCAGCCGATGTCGTCACCGGTTTGCGCATTACAGCCTCCGGCTCGTTACTTTTTGAACGCACCTTATACAAAGAGCAAACTATGCTTAGTGACTGGGAACCAGCGAGCTTCGTTATAAGACTTCTTTTTCATTGGGTTGTTTTCAATAGAATCAAGGATTTTTCTTCCATACTTGCTTGAAAATTGCATCCTAAAAAGTTGTCAGTAAGGAACCAATTCACAACTTCATATTCTGTAGGATTATCCCCTCCAGACACCTCCTGACTATAGTATTCAGCTCCTCAGCAACTGCACATGCATTGTCTTCAGTGGCGTACCAAAGGGGGTGCGAACAGGGCGCTCGCCCCGGGCGCCAAAATCCAAAATCTTTTATTTTTATTAGTTTAAGATTTTTCTTTTTCCAGGAAAAATATACGGTTTCAATGGTCGAATGTTCTTTATTAATTTGTTAAATAACGCAGTGATTATTTAGAAATTAAATAAATGTTTCGTTTTAAACTATTTATGGACAACACGAAATACTGTAGTTCGTGGGCGCCGAGCCCACAGGAAATTATTACGATGTACGGGTGAAAAGAGCACCTGAGCCAGAATCAGAGCAGTGATGGAGAGGGGATGCGTGGTTGATGACGGTGACGGCCGGCACGGGGCGGGGGCATCAAGTCACAACAGAATTGACGATTGCTAGTTTGCTAGTCATGAAGTGTATTGCTTAACCTTAATCCTTAGTTTACTTCATTCATTTGAGGAGATGAGTTGCGTTTTTTACGCAGTAGTTTTGTATCAATGAATTGTGAATATAGTGTGTTTACACGTTTAGTTGAAAAGTACGAGTAATTCCTGTTCATGCACAACTAGGAAACAGGTAAGTGCAATTAGCACTAGCAAAAATATTAGGTTAAATTCTCTAAAACAATTTAAAACTGGAAAAAAATACAGTGTTTGGGTTCCTCTCTATTTCGTTTGCTATTGGCTGAAGCAATTTTAACCTAGAATCATTATTGATCAACACCAAGAATCATAATTGATAATAGCTTGCCACGGTGGGAGAGTGGTTATAGTGTCGGACTACCAACCCCAAGATTGCAGGTTCGCCCCTGGCCGTGGTAAGTGATTTTTGTAAGGCGACAAAAATAATGACACTGATGTCATATGTTGTTGGCATGTTAAAGAACCCATTTGAATTCAGTAGGCCGTGTTCAATAGCAAAATTAATCTCGGGATTTTCCGCCAACACAAAGTTCCTCCATTCTCTATTTGAAAGCGCTGTAGTGTCAAGGAGTTTAGATATCTAACCTCCTTGACTTTCATAGCATTCAAAGGAACGACGAAATTCGACATGCAAGCTACCCTCTGGGTGTCAATTAACAAAGCTTGCACCAGGCACCCGAGGCCATACGATATTATTATTATAATTGATAATAGTAAAAGGTAATTTGTTTCATTGTATTTCAGTTTCCATTATGAAAAGACACAAGGCAAGTGGGGCTCAAAATAGACAACTGAAACAGCAACGTACCAAAGCACTCGATAGTTCGAAATCGTTTATGGCAGCTTTCATAAAAGGATCACTGAAGTCTGAAAACAATGAAACTCAGAAAGAATGTGAATTTGACAGTATCAACTTAAGCCTTGATATTAATGAATCAAATATTACAGCAGCTAATATTTTGGCTAAACACGTTGATATTGATGGTACGATTCAAAACTCTCAATCCAACTCTTGGAATCAAGTACAAATTTTTGAACAGTTCAACAAGTGTATGCATTTTTCTCTAGTTCGACTCACAGGTGGAGTAACCTCAAGGAGCATGTCAGCTTATTGGTCAAGGGCTACTCAGATACAAGATGGAGTTCTAAAGCAGAAGCCGTGAACGCCTTATCATCTCAGTTAGATGGAGCGCTTCATGCTCTAGAAAAATTGACAGAAACTATAACTGAAACCGTCGATACTAGACATAGTGCAGCGCTGTTAATTAATGAAATAGAAAGACTTGACTTTGTAACTATGCTATTTTTCTGCAAATCGAAGGCATTTCGTTCACTTATGTAATAACTTGTCTACAAGCTTTCCAAGATCAGCTTAATATGTGGAGAGAAACCCTTCCAGTTGATGTTATATCAAAAGCTACTAAGGAGTGTGAGGAATGGGGAGAACCCACGGAATGAAGACAGAGTGAAGCAGAAAATGATGTTGAAGTAAAGCGGAGCACATTAGATATCTTAGATAAACTTATTCGTGAGTTAAGTGAACTGTTCGCCAATATCAAGGAACTGGATGAAAGTTTTGGCTTCCCCTGTTATTTAGATGGATACATTCATAACAAAACCCAAAATGAAAACGTTCTAAACACTCTAAAGAGGAAATGTTTCGAACTTGCAGAGAAGTACCCTGAAGATTTGGACGGAGAAGACCTCTTTGAAGATATTAAAGATGTTATAGTTTTATTACGAAGATCAAAGAAAAATAATGAAAAGATCGACCTGAAACCCAAAGATATTTTGTTATATTTAGGTCTTGTTTGGGGTTAGAGGCATACAATAACTTGATCATCACTTTTCAAACTACTTTTAACGATTCCAGTGTCTGTGGCATCTTGTGAACAATCTTTTAGTAAGCTGATGCTTATTAAAAATTTCGTAAGATCCACAATGACACAAGAAATAATTTAGCAATTGTATCAATTGAACGTGATGTGGCTGCTACTATAGACTTCAACTCTATTATCCATCCATCAAGGGTAGGAAGGCACATTTCTAAATTTTTGTTATGGCTCTGAAACTTCTTTTCTCTCTATTGTTATTTTTTATTATTTTTCAAACAAACCAACCTTTCAATAATTACCGATTTATTTTATTCATATTTTTCTCTTTTTAATGTGTTTAAGTAAAATATCGGTACTACTTATTAAAATACATATTTATGAACATTAAACTATGTTTAAATTAAACTTATTGTTCCTTGAACCTTCTAATGTTAGGGGGCGACTACCATCTAGTTGGCCCCGGGCGCCAAGTAGCTTTGGTACGCCACTGATTGCCTTTCAGAATATTACTGACCAAATTCCAATTCCAAATGCTCGATGTGGTGAGGTTACGCACGGAGTTATCTTCATCCTCACTAACGCTTTCGTGAGCAGAGCCACTGATCTCAGACGTACTATCACTGCTAAAATTACTATCAGATAATTCTGAGTTATCTTCATCACCACTATCAAGAAGAAACTGCCGAATTCTTTCCTCCTCCTCGCATTGTTTAAATCACATCTTGCTCAGAAGTATTCATTTCATGAACAATATGACCAACTTAAAAAGCAAAAAATACATTGACAAAATGGTCTTCGGCTAATAACATTGATATGTAAACACACCGCCGCCATCTAGGAAGGCAATTCTAAAGTAAATCACAATCGAAGTAAATCGATGGTCAGACAGACTTATTTTCGACTTGCATACATGGTGACAGTTGTACCCCGTCATTGCATGTTAATATATGCAAAGTTCATGACAGTTGTACCAGTCATTGCAGCGGAATGGGTTAACAGGCAGTAGGTGTCAGCTTCACACAAGCAATTCTTCCGGATTGGTGAGCTGGGATGTTTCCACGTCATTGGAGCGGCCTTGGTCTCCGAGGGAAAGTGGTGCACCTATGTCTCATCCACTGTGATGATCCTGAACAGAAGGTTAAGAGGTCTCGCGCATATTCTGCCATAAGTGTTTGAGGCTTATTACTAGGGCTCGGATCGATATGCTCGATAAAATATCCAGATATGCTCGAAAACCATGTGTTTTATGCTCGATAGATATGCTCGAAAAACCCATTATATGCTCGAGAAAAAAAACCAATATATGCGGTTAAATATGCAGAATATGCCCGAAAAAAAAACGTTAAAAACTATAGAAAGGAAAGTGAAACGAAAAAACCAATAACATATCTTTATGATGATGATGATTGTTTTTAAGGGGCCTAACATCTAGGTTATCGGCCTCCTAACATATCTTTATATACGGGCTTTATTTTCTAATTGTATGTATGATACACTGCGATATACTCGCATTCAAGTTTCAAGTATATATGTGGGAAAGGATTTTGGCAAGCGAATAAACCGAACAAGTCTTGAAGTAGTTTTAAGTATAAAAACTGTATTTAAACGTAAGATTACATAAGATGAGATTTAACAGAACTTGACGTGACATGACTCGACACAAAAACTGTAACTGATCGTCTTAGTTTCTCACGACTTCCACTTGACTCCTCTACGCGGCGCCACCGGGCAGTGTCGAAGCTGGCGAAAAGCCAAAAGCGTTCATTATTTTCAGATTCCCACATATATATAAGAGAAGTTTTCTTATAAAAGTTACAGTTTAAAAGTTCATTTACAAAATGTTCAAAATTAGGCGAGTCAATGAAGTAGATCTGCATTGGTCTGTACAACGAGAATTTTTTCTATGTTTTCAGTTTTGAATGATTTTCTTAAATCAGTCAATAAAAGTTTCAATGACGAGAACGACCTCACTAAAGGTTAAAAACCTGCGGTTTTATTACTCGCACCAGATGGGCTTTTCAATAATTATTTCTGTTTTCGAACCTTAAGGATGGTCAGGGCCCGAATTCGGGGAAGGGGATGGAGCGATTCGATGGAAAACAAACTATTTAGACAAAAACCACAAGAATATGCATTTATATGCTTCTATTCTGAATACCGTGGTTTTATGCATTTATATGCTCAATAAATTTCAATTCTGTTGGTCCCAGAGAGGTGAAAATACCACCGAAAGGCTTCTTTCAATGTGTACTATTGAGGAAAAAAATATGCAAATATGCTCAATTCCGAGCCATACTTATTACCATTCTTGCAGTCTTGCGGGCTGTCATGGCACCCATCTTGCCGACACCTTCAGATATCCCAACATTTTGTGAATCATGTTTGAGCCCACCCAACGTGGATGCGTCATCATACAAAGTTACGCAACGCCATTTCCTGTACCCTGTAATGGATGTGGAGGGGGGCCACACACTACCTTCCTTCATTAGCACTGAATACCAGCTCACTAGACACTCTGCAGGTGGCAACACTAGTCCCACAGCACACATGACTTTCTGCCATACTGGTATGCACTCCAGTAAGCTCTGCTCTCGCTTTGCCCGTCCAGAATTCAGTAAAGTTGTCCTTTGTCATGGCGATGTGTTTGTAACACACCTTCCTTCAGAAATAAAACAAACACATTCGGAACGCCCCTCGTAAAGGAGCTCCCATCAACTCAATCTAATCCTTAGTGATTTTTCTACTGCTAAGGAAGGTGTGACATAGTTAAGCAGGTATTTTAGAAATAAAATTCATAAAACTTGATTTACTTCCAAAAACTTATTTTTATTTGCCAAAGGCTTCCAAATAATTTCACCAACTGCTAGATAAGGTGTTTGCATACCAATTACACAGCACAGTGAGCAGTGTGCACAGGCCCTCACAGAATAAACACAGGCATTGGAGCGCAATGAAACTCAAAACATTTCCACAAAGTGAAACATGCAGGGTTTGTCAATAAAGGGTGCTTTTTGTATTGGTAAGACTGTTTTTCCACCTATTAACTTTTCGAGTGCTATTGACGATAGTTTGTCGCTATGCGCGCGCCTTTTTAGTTTCACTTTCCAGCTGTTTGAGACGATGCTATTTGAAAGTAGACTTACTTGCTCTTTTGTGATTGTCCATAGAAACAGTTACTTCGAATTTCAATTTCTCTGGTGATGCAAATTACGCTATTCATTTGTTCAGAGTTGGCGAAGTTTGACTTATGTACACTGTAATGGCTGACAGCAGAGCAAGTAGTAGTGGCACTTCTAGGAGGGAAGATAAGGGATATATTCCACCTTTATTTTTTAACATTCAAGACAATAAGATTTGAAAATGAAAATCCACAGCCTGCCTCCAGTCTCCGACCGGGTCAGGAATGGAATGAATGAAGCCCCCATCTAGCGGCGAGGATATGAACTGTGCCGGCTGCCGAGGCCTGACGCACTCCTCTGGGGCAATGACGACATGAATGACAGATGAAATGAAATGATAGTGGAGAGTGTTGCTGGAATGAAATGTTGACAGGGAAAACCGGAGTACCCGGAGAAAAACCTGTCTGCCTCCGTTTTGTCCAGCACAGATCTCACATGGAGTGACCGGGATTTGAACCACGGACCCAGCGGTGAGAGGCCGGCATGCTGCCGCCTAAGCCACGGAGGCTTTTTACAATAAGATTTAATTCAATTAATTCCAAAGAGCCACAGGCTTGTACAGAGGAATTGTCTGAAAGTCTGATTTGTCACCCCTAGTGATAGGCTGTTTGACCAGTCACCACATAAGGCAGTCTATACCTATATCCAGATCCACTATCCCCCCTGAAATTATTTTCCAGGTATGTCCCAGAAGTTTCATATGTGTGTAAAATGTAACCAAAAGTAATATGTGGAACCAAAAGAATATCTTAAATTGATTTAGGCCCTTGATGTAGAACTTGTGAAATTAACTCTGCAAATTGGGGTTGGTTCATCTGGAAATATATAGCAGTTTAAAGGTATTCTGTATTCTCGTTCGGGGCTGATGACCCAAGATGCCCCTAGCTCTTAACTAAAGCAATGACAATATGTTTACATACAACAAATCAAACTTGTTACCAATACAAGCATCCTTCCCAATTGCTTTTATTTCTAAACCCTTTGTTGGCAGTGCAGTGTGCAAGATGTGGTTTTTTTAAAGTCGTTTTCTTCTTCTTTTTATCTTTTTCAAGCATTGTATTCTGTTGGATCCTCTTTCTGTGGTTAACAGCTGAGAGGCTGGTTGGCAGCAGCTCGCCATTCTTCCCGTCTATCCGCCTTCCTCTTCAGTTCACAGTATGAGCCACAACTCATATCTTCCAGTATTTGACTCATGTACCCCAGTCTGGGTTTTCCTCTATGATTCTTGCCGTCTATTGTTCCCTCGATTATAAGTTTAAGCAGTCCATTGTGTCGCAGTATGTGACCCACGAGGTGATTCCGTCTTCTTAAATATTTAAGGAAGCATCTTCTCTCTCCCACTCTTCTATATATTTCCTCATTTGTGACCATTTCTTTCCAGCTGATTTTCATAATCCTTCTATAGCACCAGGTTTCAAATGCTAGTAGTCTTTTCCTCTCCCTCTCTATTGTTCGTACAGATCTTAAAACTACTTCGCCACGGTGTCCTCCTTGTGAGCCTTCATCGTAGAATGACGTATGCATATGATGAAAGCCACGCCTGTACTTAATCTTTAAATTCAATATAATCTTCAGAAAGTTCAGGCGCGGATTCAAGGGGGGGGTCACGGGGGTCATGACCCCGACCCCCCCCCCCCCCCAAAAGGAGACCAAATTTTTTTGCAAACTCAAAAAACGAAAACACAATTACCAGACAAATAAAACTTACCGAATTTTAACTGAAAAATAGTTTTCTTTTTTCATTTTATTCAATACTGAAGTATCTTTATTGGAATTATTATGTTCTGATAAAACTGTACATATTTACAACTTCTAACCTCTTGTATAAAAACTATTAGTTATACAACAAAATCAACTCTTCTATTTTGTTTAGCAAACCTTGCGATTACCGAATCGATGTTTATAGTGATGTCACGATGAATGTGCAGCAATGCACGGATAGGAAACTGGGGCTTTTTTCGCACCAAAAATTTTTGCCGATAAATATAGTCCAACTTACAAATTGGCAAAATACATACAGAAGTTTCTAAAATTCCATTACCAATTCAAAGCGAATACTTCTTACATTAATTCCCAAGATTTCATTATAAAAACAAAAGACTTCTCACTTAATAGCAAAAACACTATGCATTCCCTTGACATCACAAATATGTACACCAACATACCCGTAAAAGCAAATATCAAAATAATAAAGGATAATTTAACACAAAACAGTGGTTTAAGTCTAGTTGAGATTGAAGAATTCATTTCAATTCTAACATTCATCTTAAATAACAACTACTTCACGTTTAATGGATCTATATATCAACAAATAGATGGTTTAGGCATGGGTTCCCCAGCTTCAGGGATTTTAGCCAATATTTACATCGACTATTTAGAACATCATTTCATTATCAATAAATTTCCTAGTCTTGAAATTTGGGGAAGATATGTAGATGATATATTTATCGTTATTAATAAAGATATCATTAATATCGATACTTTTCTCACTCATATGAATTCTTTAGACCCTAACATTAAGTTCACTTTAGAATCTGAAAATAATAAAACCTTGAACTATCTGGACATATCAATTACGCGGGAAAATAACCGTTTCACATACAGCATATTCCGTAAACCTACGATGACTTCTAATATCATACGAAATGATTCTGTGCACCCAGGATCTCATAAAAAATCAACATTCTATAGTCTTATTACAAGGGCATTAAATACACCCATGAAATCAGAGAAATACATACAAGAAATACACACAATTTATACCATTGCTGAACTTAATGGATACAATAAACTATTCGTTAATAATATCTTAAAACAGATTAAGAATAAAATAAGTTCAACACTAAATAATGAAGATGTAAATAAGACATTGCTAACATTCACATACACCAACAATAAAATTTACAGTATAACAAATATATTTAAAAAGAAAAATTGTAAAATTGCATTTAAAACACATAATACTACATCCAAAATGATTTACAATCACAACAAAATAAATACAGAAAACATGTTCAATAAATCAGGAGTATATAAACTTGAATGTAACACTTGCAAACTCACATATATTGGCCAAACTGGGAGAACTTTTAATAAACGTTACATCGAACACGTTAATGCTGTCAAATATAAGAAATATTCAAGTATGGGAGAACACATAAATAATATGAACCATGCTTTTACATCTATTAACACAGACTTAACAATTTTACATTTATCCGATAAAGGCAAACTATTAAACATCCTTGAAAAAATAGAAATATACATCAACCAAAAATTATACCCAGACCTCAACATAAATGAAATAAATAACGAAAGTAACCCCTTGTTCATCACAATCTTGAACCATATAAAAAACAAGAAACAAACAATCCTACCTCCATAAACATCTTTAACAACCATAAATCAAAATTTTATACAATTTTTCATCACCATTCATAACATCAATCCAATTTAAAGAACTGAATTAACTGACAATTAAAGATACAATATTACCAATATCAACATTTTTCATCGATTTATAAAACTAGTCACAGCAAATCTTATTATTAAATAAATATATACAGTACAAGACAAACATTAAGCATTCAAATACATTTACACTACATTCACTTATATTTTCTCAATCTTATGAGTCTTAGCAAGTCTGTATTTTTGTCTCAGTTTAATTTTAATTTTCATATGTTGAAATGAAATACCAAATCACTTAGGCTTTCAGAAAGATCATATACACATGTTTCGTTTCAGCTCATTGAAGTATCCCCCTTTTTGCACAATTCCGTGGATTTTCATGAGATGCCCAAGTATTTCACAATGTGGCGCTTTTCTGATTTATTTATATATATGATTTATTTGCCATGACCTCTGTTTAAATAGATTTTCGGACTGTTTATCGTGTTTGATATTTAACTCCTTATTTATACATCCGATATTTAGTAACTTAACAGATTGAACTTACAATCATATTAATGTAAAGAACATAATAACATTTCCACAATAACAAATATTGTTATATTCCTTAATGAAATATCAGCGGCATCACCTTACCTTCATTTCCCACATTTGCTTGTTAAATTGTCAATATATTTGATTAAAAAAGAAATAGATTACACTTAAAAACAGACACTTAGCTTAACATAGAGGTAAATCTAATCCTACCCTTCGACAATTGCAGCATTAGAACATATTAATTCCTAGTATTCATCTAATAATTGTTAAAACAAGGATTTAATACACATTATTGGTGACCTATTTGATATTTGGTAGGTTGATTCGGTCATATACATAGCAACGCTACAACGGCAAATTTGTTAAATTGCATCTTCATATCTTCTTTGAAACTACCCATTGCATTTGGTTTCCTATGAGATGCAATATACCTAAACGTTCATCTCAATGAAGTGTATATATTTAAACCAGGATAAGAGCCAAATGAAAATTAATATACTTTTTTAGGATATAACATACTATACTATTTTCCTATTATAATTAAATACTTACGACAAAAGTTTATATTTATGACAACATTTCGAACTATGAAGCAAATATGAGCGGGTATTTTATGCATAGCAACGCTACAACGGCACTTTTATTAAACTTCACTCCCATATCTCCTTGGAAACTATATTTTACACTTAGGTAGCCTAAAGAATGCAATACATCCAAACCTTAAAGCTCGTTGACATATATTTATTCACCTAGATTACTAATAATGACATTTTTGAATGATATTTATTCAATTAATTCCAAAGAGCCATAGGCTCGTACAGAGGAATTGTACAGTAATATGTGTGTTTACACACCAGGAAGAAAATTCTGAAGGTAACACAAATTGATGAATAAGGGCATAGGCCTATTAGTAAAGTTGATACTATATCTAAGATTGTTTAGACCAAGGTCTCTTAAAATGATAAGCACAGGATTTTTGAGCTTATTTGATGTATTACGATGCATCGAATTTTTCCCACAATACTTTCGTAGTTTTCCTCTTAAATACTGACAAAGTTGGTGCACTTTTTACTTCATCGGGAAGTTTATTATATAACTGTGATGCAGAGAACTTGAAACTATTTCTACCGTATTTAGAAGAGTGAATGATATATAAGGCTACGTCCTTCGCATGCCTAGTTCCATAAGAATGATTGTCCGAGTTCAAGATGTAGGGAGAGCTATAGAGTATTGTGTTGTGTTTAATTTTGTATATTAGCATAGCTGCTCGGAGATCTGCACTTATGCTGAGGGGTAGAATTTTACTTCTGATGTACAGATCTTTTACTGGAGTGCAGTAAGGAAGGTTAAATATGTTTCTAATAGCCCTATTCTGAATAGTCATTAAATCATTCAGTGTGGATTTCCTGCAGTGAGCCCAAATAACATTTAAATATTGGAGCTTGCTATGTACAAGTGAATAGTAGATTTGTTTTACAAGGTTTAGGGGAATAAGATACCGAAGTTTCCTTAGGATCCCTACTATAGGTGAGAGTTTCTTAGCAATTCGTTCAACGTGTTCAATCCAGGTCAGGTGTTTGTCGATGATTAGACCTAAATACTTTGCCTGATTAACCTCTTTTATTTCAATATTATTTATATATATTTTGTCATGTGTGATTTCTTTCATGCTTTGCTTTGAAATTACCATGTAATTGGTCTTCTGTAGGTTCATTGTTAATTTATTGGCCTGGAACCATTGTGAGAGAGTATTTATATCTTGTTGCACATTTTGTATGATTTCAATTATGTCTTTCCCAGTGTAGAAGATATTTGTATCATCTGCATACAATTTGATATGCCCTCTCAAATTACATTCCACAATATCATTTATATAAATTAAGAATAATGTAGGTCCAAGTATAGATCCTTGTGGAACTCCATGAGTTATATATTTTCCTGAACTTATGCATTTATTCAAAGCTACATGCTGCTTTCTTCCAATAAGGTAGCTTTGGAACCATTTTAGTGCTATACCTCGGACACCAGCATTTTCTAATTTTGATAACAGTATTTTATGATCTACTGTATCAAAGGCTTTTGTGAGATCAATAAATAACCCAACTGCCATATTATTTTTGTCAATAGTTTCTTGTAGCATTGTTATTAGGTCAATAGTTGCTGCCTCAGTACTAGAATTTTCCCTGAATCCATATTGCATATTATGAAAGAATGTATTCTTGTTCAGAAATGAAAGCAATCTTGTTTTTACCACTTCTTCCAGAATTTTTGAAACTACCGATAAAATAGAAACAGGTCTATAATTATTTGGATTTCTTTTGTCACAACCCTTAAATATAGGAACTACTTTGGCCACTTTTAAGTCATCTGGTATCATGCCAGTAACTAAGGACTCATTAATCATTTCAACCAAGATTTTAATAAATGATTGTATATTGTTTTTAATGAAATTTGTCTTGATCCTATCTAATCCACAGCTCTTTTTATTCTTTAAATTTGTGATGATGGACTTGACCTCTGCTTCATCTGTCGGATATAAGTAGAGAGAATTTGACTGATTGTGGTCCTTACTGAGGATTTCCTTCTGTTCAGGAATAGCTTTTGCTAGACTTCCAGCAATGTTTGTGAAGAACAAGTTAAATGATTCACATAGTTCTTGATTGTCTGTGATAATTTTGTTGTCTATTTCAAGTGAAGTGCATGTCTCAACTGTTGGTTTTTTGTTGTGTATGATTTCTTTGATAGTCTCCCAAGTTTTATTAGAATTGTTTCCATATGTTCTGAATTTATCTGAGTAGTAATTTGACTTTAGTCTTCTTTTTAAGTTTGTTACATTATTCCGGCATCTACAGTATTCTTGGTTCATATCATTATTATTTCTGTGAAGGGGATTTTTGAGCTTTGCATGCAGAGTGTCTCGTTGTTTTATAAGTGTAAGGAGTTCAGCTGTGACCCATGGTAAGTTAGTAGTCTGTCTGTTATTGTTAGAATTGTTTGTTATTTTTCTTTGGCTATGCCTGTTCCTTAGATTCAATTGTTTGATGAAAGAGTTATATAGAGAGTTAACAGTACTATCTGCATCATTATGGGAATCTGCATTTATAGATATATTAGTTTCAGGAGTGTGTTGCCTATCCCAAGAGTCCTCGTGTGTTGTTGATTTTGTCGGCTTATGTGACAGAGTGTACGACATGCCTCCTATAATTCATGGATTGATAAATACTTAATGTATGCAGTACATATGGTACTACGGGAGAATTTTCAACACGGTAAGATTACTTAATAGTATAACCAATACACTTAATACCTCCTTTAAATCAAGACTGATTACTATACTTATTCATTTCTTTCTCCGTAGACGGTTGCATTAAATCAGCATATACATAACCTAACACTGTTTGGCAAAATTTAAAGTGGAACTTCTGATACTGCAATTCCATCTCAAGAATCCCGGTTTCTCTTCTAAACGTTTTGGACATTTATTTGAATTGCCACACATCCATATTGGGCATTTCAACTCAAATTCTTGTACGAATTTCCCTATTTCTACATCCCCTACAACGAGGTAGGTGATAATAAATAATTTAAAGTAGATTTTTATCAGTTTCATATGCTGGCTAATTATGTTTCGTTTATTTATATACATTTTTCTGACATGTTTATTTTCCTATCTGTTAGGTTATTTCATGTCATCATAATACTGGTTGGCACCTTTTAAAAAATCGTTAATAGTCTCCGTATTGAAGAGGATTCAAGTTATTTAACTCAAGGGCCGAGCTGAATTATTTTATTGATTTTCTAAATTATTTTGTGTATATTTTGATAAAAATTGAAAGCTTAACATTCTTACACTCACCGTCTAATAGTTCTTATTTCAAACTACTTTTTTAAAATTATTGTTAAAATACCAATCTTATATTTATTTAATTAATACTACTTTGTAAGGATATCCATTTTTATTACTATATTTTATTTATTACAATTATTATCTTTAATTTTCATTTTCATTTAGATTTAAGGTGCATATGCCATTTTAGTTTTCCAATTCTTAATTGATTTTCTTTCTAGGCTGAGGATGACCCCACTGTGGGTCGAAACATGTACTAATATATAAAATATATATTTGTTTATGTATTGATTTGGCGTATAATTTAAACGTTTAAACCATTTTTCTTAACAATTTCGATTCTCTGACCCTCCCCCAAAGCCAAACTCTAGATCGATTCTCTGACCCCACCCCCCCAAAACCAAACTCTAGATCCGCGCCTGAGAAAGTTCCAGAAAACTGTGCATGTGATCTTAAGGGTGGAGTGTGTTTTCTTCACTGGTGATGTTAAATGCCTCCACTCCATGGATTGCTATGTCTGATTTACTGCCACAATGTGGTTTCACCATACACGTCACACACTTGCCAATGAATGTCAACTGGTTTAATGCTTTGGGCATTCCAAAAATGATTGAGAGAATTTCTTTCCCAGTTGGTCAACAAGAATGTGCCCAATTAGATTGGGTGGGGCGAAAATTATTTTATTACCCTACTACCTGAATTATATAAACAACTTATAAACACACTTCTCAAACAAATTAACTTAAGTAAATTCTCACAAAGGCTGAAAAAGCAAAAACACTGAACATTAAATCCAAAATTACCTTCACTAAGAGCATTCATAAGGAGTGCCCAATAAGACCAACTGTTTACTGCAGAAATGAACCATATTGTAACATGTTTTTCGAGGGGATTTTACACCACTGGCATAAGTCAGTAGGAAGCCATTCTATATTTATTTACGCGGCAAATTGTTCAGCCAAGAGAAGTTTTCATGTAACTTATTATTATTATTATTAACTTATTATTATCATCAACTTATTATTATTAATTGATTTTTTGGAGCATTTTCTTATAAAATTATAAGCATACAGATAGGTTTTCTATGTTATAGAAAACACTATCAAGCAAATTATTACGATCAACATTAGCGTAGAAAATTATATGATTACGGAATTTTACGGAGTTTTATCAGTTAGTTTATTATGAGAGAGATGACTCATTGGGAATTCGGCTACAGGCTTTATCTTGTCGAGAAGCGTGACGCAATCCTGTGTTGCAGCGTCAGGAAAAGGCGAATTGGCCTGGACCGGCAAACGACATCTTCCTCCCGCCGAGTGTAATGAGCCAGAGGAGGGGAGTAGCGCGTGAGGGGTCAGCCGATCAGTGGTGAGCGAGCGTGAAGAAGTCGGCTGCAGAGTGGGGATGCGGCGGGTGCATATAGTGTTTGCGCGCCGTGGAAACGAGGACTATCTTTGGAAAATTTAACCAGTATGTTTGCACGAGTGAGTGGCTCCGATGTTCCGTAGAGGCAGAGGACTATCTTTGTGTGCACTAGACAGTGTCTTGGTGAGGTGTGCTTTAACCAACTGAAGAGCCCAATTGCACACCGGGGCGAAACACTGTCATTTTGTTGAGTTATGCCGGAACATTTAGCACAATTTGTGTTTAAATATACAATGGCTCAACGGACAATACATATTTTTCTTTTGAAAATTATATATTCAATGCCAAGGTAAGGTTATAATTGCTTTGGAGTGGAGTTTCGACTCCCATAGTGCACTGGCTTTGCTCGTGACGTGGATACACATGTATCAAATACGTCTTGCAATGGCCTTCCCAGTGTGCACTAGACAGTGTCTTGGTGAGGTGTGCTTTAACCAACTGAAGAGCCCAATTGCACACCGGGGCGAAACACTGTCATTTTGTTGAGTTATGCCGGAACATTTAGCACAATTTGTGTTTAAATATATAATGGCTCAATGGACAATACATATTTTTCTTTTGAAAATTATATATTCAATGCCAAGGTATGGTTGTAATTGCTTTGGAGTGGGGTTTCGACTCCCATAGTGCACTGGCTTTGCTCGTGACGTGGATACACATGTATCAAATACGTCTTGCAATGGCCTTCCCAGTGTGCACTAGACAGTGTCTTGGTGAGGTGTGCTTTAACCTACTGAAGAGCCCAATTGCACACCGGGGCGAAACACTGTCATTTTGTTGAGTTATGCCCGAACATTTAGCACAATTTGTGTTTAAATATATAATGGCTCAACGGACAATACATATTTTTCTTTTGAAAATTATATATTCAATGCCAAGGTAAGGTTATAATTGCTTTGGAGTGGAGTTTCGACTCCCATAGTGCACTGGCTTTGCTCGTGACGTGGATACACATGTATCAAATACGTCTTGCAATGGCCTTCCCAGTGTGCACTAGACAGTGTCTTGGTGAGGTGTGCTTTAACCAACTGAAGAGCCCAATTGCACACCGGGGCGAAACACTGTCATTTTGTTGAGTTATGCCGGAACATTTAGCACAATTTGTGTTTAAATATATAATGGCTCAACGGACAATACATATTTTCCTTTTGAAAATTATATAGAGAAGGCTAAAGAAATTATTGCAGATGTAGACAGAAAATTAGGAAAAGTACAGGAGGAGTTAGAAATTAGAATCAGTACACAGGCTGAAAATTTAAAAGAACTAGTGCAACTGGAAACACAGCAGGTCAAAAAACAATTGGGGGGAGAAATTGACAAAATTCAGGTAGCAACTAACGAGGTTAAGGAACAGCTGGGGGGTAGAATTGAGAAAGTCCACTCCCAAATAGTTGCAGAAGTAAATGATTTAAGAGAGAGTAATAGAGAGAGCATTAGCAAGATTGAGGAGAAACAAGCAAAGCTATATGATAAAGTAGAAGAATCAGAAGGAAACATTAAATTAACAGTAAACAATATTGAGAGGAAGGCTGAGGAGAAAATTGCAGAATTAGAATTAAAATTAAAATTAAAAGCTAGGATCAGGCAAGAAAATAGTCAGAATAGGCCAGTTTTAGTGAATAGCACACACAGGGAGGTAGAACTGGGTAAGTTCAGCAATCGACAGGGGTGCCCAATGGAGTTCATGAATACTATAGAAAATAAATTCGGGGAGAGGTTGGAAAATGGTGGTATTGAGTGGTGCCAGGTAGTTGAAATTTTAGAACAAGTGTTTGTGGGGGAAACGAGGAATTGGTTTGCTGTCTACAGAGACAAGTTTACTGATATTAATGATTTTAAATGAAATTTTGTGAAAAGTTCTGGAATGAGGTTATTCAGTCGCAGCATCGTGAGGGAGTAGTGTGTGGTAAATATAACCCTAAAGGAAGCTCCACCATGACCGAATACTTTTTAGGGCAGGTATTAGTGTGTAAATATCTGGATGTCTTGAAGGAGGAAAGTGATGTGGTGAGGTTGCTACTTAGGCACTTTCCCTATAGGATCAAGGAGGCTGCTTGTATCCAGAATGTAAAGACAATATCACAAGTAGAAAATTTGTTGAGCACATTTGATGCACTAGGGAGAGGGGGTTATGAGGACAATTTCAATAGAAACCAGGGTAATAATAATAGTAGGCCTAATGAAGCCAGGCATCAGGAAGTTCAAGGGAACGGTGGCGAAGGAGCCAACGCTCAAAATAGAAATAATAATAATCAGCAAAATCAGAACAGAGGAAATGGCTATGGTAATCAGTACCAAGGTAGGAACAATGATTTCAGGGGAAATCAAGGGAGGAACAATGATTTCAGGGGAAATCAAGGGAGAAATTATAATGACAATAATTACAACCAGAATAGGGGTCAAGGAAGAGGACAGCCTAGTGGTAGTAATATACAGCCAAACAATGACAACACAGCCCAGTGCAGTAGTTAGTAGTACTACAGCCAGCTGTAGCGGTTCTTTAAACGCGAAACAGGCTGCGAAGTAAGGTCAGAATCTCAGTCTGTAACATGCCCTGTCCATACAATTATACAGGAACACTATGACCTAAATGTAAGAAATGAATTATGAACTAAATGATGAAGGTATTATTCAGGAAGTGGTTAGTAAGAGCCCCAAAGTTAAATTTAACGTGTCCGAGGCGTACACAGATGTTTTAATTGATAGTGGTTGTATGAAGAGTTGCATAAGTATTCTCTGGGAGCTGCCTGAATAGGATTGACATTTGGCCGGATGTTTCACCTCAGTCATCACCTCTCTGCCTCTTGACCAATCCATGATCACATAGTTGATGTCATAATTCTCTGCGTTGCAATATCACAGCCCACGTGCGTCAGTGCATGGTTAGCTGTGTCTCTGACTTGTACAGTGTGAACGCTTGTTATTCTAACCGTGTGTTGGTGCTTTAATGATAATAATAGTGCTTTAATAATTGTTTGTGTAGTACTGTAGAGTAGAACAGCAGTAGTTAAAAGTAATTAGAAACTTATATTTGTGACTTTATTCAGTTTTCATTGACATTAACAGTCTATTTTCTTATTATTTTGCTATGTCGGAGGCGGGTACGTTGGCTAAGGGAAAGGGTAAACTGAAAACCACTGGGCGAGGAATCGTTCTGCGAGGTCAGTCTCGTGAATTGGTATGTACTTTACGGGAATATTTTGAGAAGGAGAGAGATAACAGCGGTCCTTTAGTGCCTTTTAGTAAAGTTATCGAGAGAACTTCTGATGCCCAAAAAAACAATAAGAATACAGTAGTGAAGATCTGCAAGGAGAGATTCCAGCTCGAGGAAAGTCAAAATAAATGTGTCAAACTCCAATAACTACCTACCTGAACCTTCGTTTAAAATGACTAGTTGGAAATAAATCTACGGATACACCTGCAACGAGAATTTCCAGTAATGTCAGTCTTAGTGGGTCACCCATCATCTCGCTACCAGTGTGAAGGTCCTTGATGCTATCCTTCAAATGGTAAGTTTCCTTTTTTTAAATCTCTGAACTGACAGTTCACTTTGTGTGTGTGTGTTTTCTTAAACATGATTTTGCTTTGAGTAACAAATTCATCTCTCCAAAGTTAAGCTAAGTAGCCGACTTGATGAATGTTAATGATGCAACAAGATTACTGACAGCGTTATGACTGGTGCGTATAGCAATAATGGTAGTGAGAGCTGATGAAATGCCGAGACCTTCTACTCGAACTGTAACGTGTTTTTCGAGGGGTTTTATGCAACTGGCATAAGTCAGTAGGAAGCCATTCTATATTTATTTACGCGGCAAATTGTTCAGCCAAGAGAATTTTTCATGGTAATTTATTATTATTATTAATTTATTATAATTATTATTTAGGTATTTTCGGAGCATTTTATAAAAATTATTAGCATTCAGATAGGTTTTCTATGTCTTAGAAAACGCTATCAAGCAAATTATTACGAACGACAATATTATAGAAAATTATGTGATTACGGAATTTTACGGAGTTTTGTCAGTTAGGGTATTTGAGAGACATGACTCACTGGGAATTCGAATACAAGCTGATTCCTGTCGAGAAGTATTACGCAAGGCTGGGTCGCAAGGACTAGCAAAGGCGAATTGTTGGAACGGAAATCGACTTCTCCCTCTCGCGCACCGAGTGTAATGAGGCAGAGGAGGGGAACTGGCGGTGGGTCAACCAATCAGTGAGGACCACGCAAGCTGAAGCCGGCTGAAGAGTGGGGGAGCCAACGTGTGGAGATATCGTTCGACGCGCCGTGAAACGAGGACTATCTGTGAAATACTTGCGGAGTATGGTTATACGCGGGAGTCGCTCCGATGTTCCGTGGGACGAGGACTATCTGTGTAGAACTTGCGGAGTACGGTTGCAAGTGCGTGTCGCTCCGATGTTCAGTGGAGTTGAAGACTAACTTTTGCAAAACTTAACCAGTGCGGTTGTACGAGTGTTTGGGGTCCGAGGTACGGACCATAGAATTATCTAATCTACCAGAATATCATCAAATTCCGACGGAGATGACGACGTCCAGGAGACTGTGGGAAGCTCACAGCATCAGCAAGTACGAGGGAAATGCCTTGGCAATTTCCAATGGTAAGCGCAAATGACGCAGAAATACGCAATCTCTCATTTTTCTTTGTTTTACATTTCACATTTCAGTAACTTCATAGCTTGGAAATAAGAGTAAAATCAATTTATCAGACTCCGTTTTCACGTAATTTTCTATCGGTAATATTCAAATCACAACGCTCCAATTTAAATTTTGTCCTTATTATTATTATTAATTTTGCTATACTTGTTTTATATAATAAATTCATTTCTTTTACAATGCAATCTTTGCTTTCAGTAGGTAGCATTAGATATAGACCAATTCCTTCTCCTGATACAATTGTTTGTTGGGTTAATGATCAAATCATACCACGATCTGAGTGAATAGTGTCTTGAAGGTGTTCTGCCAGAGCTAGACGTTGTTAAATACAAATTTAGATTTCAACATTGCATTGAGGTCTTGGCGCCCATTAAAACAACATAGCTTAGGCAAAGGTAAACAGTTACATTTATCTCCCAACAGTGTGGGCTAGCCAAACGTTACACTTGTCGCTCAACGTGAGGGCGAAAGAAACCATTACATTTGTCGCTACCAACATGGGGCAGAACATACGGTACTTAATAAGCTGTAAGAAAAACACGTTGAAAGCATGTGAATAAATATTTCCCGGGTTTAAGTGCAAACCTGGCCTAACTATTTCGTTCGCAATATAGGAGCAAAATCCTCTTAAGCCTGAAGCAGTAGATTGTCACAGAAAAAATGCAGGCTAACATTATTGTAAGTTATTGAACTCAGCGTTTACTTAAAGCAGTTACTATTATCGCAAAAAATAAGGAGATAATGTATATCCTACATCTGTAGCAACTATTCTAGATTCTAAATAATTCTGTAGCTTATCACTGAAATAATAATATTAAATATATTATAGAGAGTTGAATGTACTGCAGTAACTCATTTGCCCACGCGTGCGCGGTAGGAGCGAGCAGTTTGGCAACCTCGTTCTCAGACCACATGGCGAGGCGATAAATGTCAATCCCTTTCTGGTAGCTCACAGAGTATAGTGCATTTTATGATAAAATGAAAGGAACTGGAGTAAATTTTGAGGAGATGCCAATTAAAAGCACTTTTGTTATCACAGCTGTTGGGAAGAGGTCTAAAGTAATTTCTAAGCAAGTTTTAGTAGACATAAAAATTAATAATCATGTAGAGAAGCAGATTTGCCTTGTAATTCCAAATTTAGTATTCAGTGTTATCTTGGGATCAGAGTGGTTAAGTACGGTGTCTGGTAACTTATGTTATGATGTAGGGAGTTTGAAATTTAAATGGGGAGATTCTGAAGTAGAAATAGCGTTCAATGACCATATTCAGAGAAGTAGTGTTGTAGGTGTGATTTGTTCTTTAAATGAGATATCGCCAGCCGTAGAGCGGGGTTCTCCATGTTTTGTGGGCAGTGTGATTACGAACGGTAGTCTAGAGGACTCGTTACGTGATGCTGCATTTCAGGGAAATATAGAGGATGAACAATGTGTTCGGCTCTATGATGTGTTATTGTGTAACAGGAGAGTTTTTGAGGATCGCATTGGTATGGCCAATTGCTATACACATTCATTGAACGTTATTGATAGGTCAGTATTCACAGGACATAGATATCCTGTACCTTTCGCTTATCAGAATGCAGTTGAGGCACAAATTAACCAGATGCTTGAAGATGGGATTATTGAGCACTCTAACAGTCCATATGTTAATTCTTTGATCACGGTACCCAAGACCGACGGCACGGTTCGTATTTGTTTAGACGCTCGTTTGGTTAACAGTAGAATTAGTTCAGATCAGCTGAAATCTATGTCAATAGAGGAATTAATGCAAACATTTGAGGGGAAGAAGTATTTCACTTGTGTAGATTTGAGTTCCAGTTTTTGGCAAGTGCCACTTATGTACGAAGATAGACCATTTACAGCTTTTAGTCATAAATATAACCTTTATCAATTTTGCAGGGTACCTTATGGGTTAAAGAGTAGTTCAGCAGCTTTAATTAGGGCTTAAAACATCGAATTAGGGGATGACACAGTGTAGCAGTTTAGCTAGCCCCTAACTGTTGGGTGATAAATGTAACTGTTTACCTTTGCCTAAGCTATGTTGTTTTAATGGGCGCCAAGACTTCAACGCAATGCTGAAATCTAAATTTGTATTTAACAACGTCTAGCTCTGGTAGAACACCTTCAAGAATCTATTCACTCAGATCGTGGTATGATTTGATCATTAACCCAACAAACAATTGTATCAGGAGAAGGAATTGGTCTATATCTAATGCTACCTACTGAAAGCAAAGATTGCATTGTAAAAGAATTGAATTATATAAAACAAGTATAGCAAAATTAATAATAATAATAAGTTTAAAATTTAAATTGGAGCGTTGCGATTTTAATATTACCGATAGAAAATTACGTGAAAACGGAGTCTGATAAATTGATTTTACTCTTATTTCCAAGCTATGAAGTTACTGAAAAATGAAATATAAAACAAAGAGAAATGAGAGATTGCGTATTTCTGCGTCATTCGCGCTTACCACTGGAAATTGCCAAAGCATTTCCCTCTTACTTGATGATGCTGTGTGCTTCCCACAGTCTCCTGGACGTCGTCATCTCCGTCAAAATTTGATGATATTCTGGTAGATTAGATAATTCTATGGTCCGTACATCGGACCCAAACACTCGTACAACCACACTGGTTAAGTTTTACAAAAGTTAGTCCTCCACCCCACGAAACATCGGAACGACACCCGCGTTAACCATACTCGGCAAGTTCTACACAGATTCTTCTCAGTTCCACGGCGCGTCGAACGATATATCCACACGTTGGATCCCCCACCACGGTACCGTCTTCCAGCTTACGTGGTCTCCACTGATTGGCTGAGCACGCCGCTACTTCCCCTCCTCTGGCTCATTACACACGGCGCGCGAATGAAGAAGTCGATTTCCGTTCCATATATTCGCCTTTCCTTGACGCTGCGACCCAGCCTTGCGTAATACTTCCTGACAAGATTAAGCTTGTATTTGAATTCCCCGTGACTCATCTCTCTCAAATACCCTAACTGACAAAACTCTGTAAAATTCCGTAATCAGAAATTTTCTATGATATCGTCGTTCGTAATAATTTGCTTGATAGTGTTTTCTAAGACATAGAAAACCTATCTGTATGCTTACAATTTTTATAAAATGCTCCGAAATATCTTAATAATAATTATAATAAATTAATAATAATAATAATAAATTAACATGAAAAATTCTCTTGGCTGAACAATTTGGCGCGTAAATAATTATAGAATGGCTTCCTACTGACTTATGCCAGTGGCATAAAAACCCCACGAAAAACACGTTACATATTCGCCTCGGATCATCGGATGATTTACCGTGACGACGGTCCATTATCCGATTAACCCAGACACGTTAATAAACC
This sequence comes from Meconema thalassinum, assembly GCA_946902985.2. NCBI lineage: Eukaryota > Metazoa > Arthropoda > Insecta > Orthoptera > Tettigoniidae > Meconema > Meconema thalassinum. The sequence continues at coordinate 396,490,868 of OX336394.1, read as the reverse complement.
CCATCCAAAATACATATTACATAAATGAAATCACCCTAAATTACAGATATATACACTCATAATTTTTCTTCACGCACTTTGCGTCAAAGTTTGTTGTCACTATGGATTGCACTTTGCAATCAGTCCAATGTTTTACATATAGAATAGTGTTCCACGGATATTTCCGCCTCTCAAATTTCTCTATGTTGGAAAAATAGACATAATTAATGTGTGAGCACTATGTATTTATGATGTCATATCACACGCATTGAAGGTGTTCTGATATATTATATCACCATAGATCTTCCTAATTTCACTGGAGGTTCCTTCCTTATTGTGAAATAAATTCCACTTATCACTGAGCACACGATCACACTATTGTGGCAGCGCCTCGTGACCATAATACTTGATCTCTCTTTATAAAAGATGAAATTAATATTGACTTCTGAAAAAAAAAACAGTAAATGCGCATTACATATAACACCAAATATTTCTGTGCCGTAATCGCCCTGTCTTGTTAAGTTCCCGTAGACCATATTTTACTTAATACTAGTTCTCAACACAGAAATAATACCATTGTACAAATTACCTTAAATTACACACTTACAAATCTTACATGGCGAGGCCGTAAACAGAAATCACGTGTGCTGTTATGTATGAGTTTCATGAAGGACTGTCTCGCCTTCTGATGGCCCATCTTTTGCCTCGTGGACGCCTTAAGCAAAAATACCCTGTTCAAGCGCTCACCCATCTCTTGGAGGCAAATGGGAATTCACCAGCGCTACCAAATTCTGGCCTTGGTGTATCGAGACATTTTAGTGCTCAAGAGCATCCGACAATCCTGTCATATTTCCCTGTACCTTAAAAACTCTCATTTACTTACATACTACCCCCCTGTGTGACTTCTGATACGCCTGCCTGGAAGACCAGATCCTCCCACGCACCAAATACCACACTTACTCATTTGATAGGCTGGCTCGCCAGCTAAACACACTCACTTTATGACACATATTTTCGTAGACTATGTATATTATACGTCCCGTATAATCTGTTTCCCTCACTATTCTCCAGCACATATGCTGTTTTCCCAATACGTTTGGAAACTATAAATGGGCCCTCGTAGAGATAAAAAGAACTTGGACATGACTTTCTCTAGCTTATTTGACTGTTTCGGCACTCTAAGTAAGACTCTGTCTCCCGGCTCGAATAGGTCAAATTTAGTTTCTTTTTGTTGGCGAATTCTCTTTTGTGCTGACTTAGATAAATTCTGTTTCGTCAACTGGACAATGTAATCCATCCCCGGTTGCTTACCCTCATTTAATCCCAACACCCTCGCTAGTTCATTTTGTGGTCTTTTTCCGAAGTGAACTTCGTATGGCGTCAATTTCGTGCTCTCATGCTGGACAGAATTCAGCCAAGTCTCGACCTTGGGAAGATGTCCAACCCAGGCCGCATGCTTGTCATGCACTAGAGTCCAAAAAAGACGAGCCACTTCCCTTAATGGACGCTCTGCAGAATTACCCTGAGGGTACCTTACAGAGGAATGAACGTGTGTTATACCAGCTTCCTGCATACTGGTTCTCCATTTCTTTGCAGTAAACTGTGGTCCACTGTCAGATAGTATCCTCCCGAGAGGAAGGCCAAACTCAGGTACATACTTATTAATGATCAGACGGCTACACGCTAGTCCCGTGGCTTTCCTTAGCGGATATAGCTTGACATACTTACTAAAAGCGTCAATAACTATAAAATGTACTCGTAGCCGTACTGTCCTTTAACGATCGGGCCAAATAAATCCACACACAGTAGTTCGCCGGGACTACTGGTGAGAACTGCCGATCTCTCCCCCACTAAATATTTAACTGGATATTTACTCCTTTGACAGGTGTCACACTTAGCTAAAATCCTCCTAACATCCCTTCCCATTTTACTCCAAATGAAGTCACGACCAATTTCATAGAAGACCTTGGCAGCACCAAAGTGTCCTAATTCCCTATGAATGAACCAAATTAGCTCCTCCCGCAAAGTGGCAGGAACACATATTGCCCACCGATTATTCCTACATTTCCTTGCAAGAAGCCCATCCTGCATCTTGTACGTGAACCGTCCTACTTTCACATACTCTTCTTCACCTATTTCCAACCTAGCCAGTGGCTCCTTTAACTTAACGTCATCACGTTGCTCCACTAGCATATTACTCAGTGTCTGTAACGATGCCCTGTTGCTACTGTCCACACATGCACATATTAAAATACCGTCCTCTGCTTTAACCACAGGATAATCCCTACATAAATTAGTGTCCCTCGATAGCATGTCTGCAAGAATGTTATCTTTACCTTTAATATATTTTACTGTGAATTCGTATTCCTGCAGAGCAAGAATCCACCTACTAACTCTGTTAGAACTGAGTTTACAAGTTCTCATATACAGTAATGCATGGTGATCTGTGTGGATCTCAAATTTCCCCCCTACTAAATACATTCTAAATTTCCCTAAACAGAAAACAATACCTAAAAGCTCTATCTCAGTAATCGTGTATCTTTTCTCTGCTGCTGTCAGTCCTCGCGAGGCTAAAGATACAATGCCCAGATTACCCTCATCTTTCTGACATAATACTCTAGCAATGCCTATATGTGAAGCATCTGTCATAACCACATATTCCTTATCTTTTAAAGGATATTTCAGCACTACAGCTTTCCCAAAACCTTCCTTTAGCGCTCTAAAAGCCTGATCATGCTTGGACTCCCATCTCCACCGAGTCCCACTTTTAAGCAATTCCCTGAATGGTTCTACCAACCCTGAGTATTTAAGAACGAACATCCTGAAAAAGTTGCAAATTCCCAGGTAAGTTTTTAACTGTTTAACATTCTGTGGCACCTCTGCGTTAAGTATCATATTAACCCTACTTTCTTCTGGTGTTACACCTCTACTCGACACTCTATGACCTAAAAATGTCACTTCTGACTGACAGAATAACGACTTAGACAGCTTCAAAGTGAACCCTGCCCGATCTAACTTCTGAAAAACTATATCTAAATGACGTAGATGCTCCTCAAAACTGCGTGAACTAATTACCATATCATCTATGTAAATGGTTACAAACTCTCCTGTGTCATCCCCTAATGCGATGTTTAAAGCCCTAATTAAAGCTGCTGAACTACTCTTTAACCCATAAGGTGTTCTACAAAATTGATAAAGGTTATATTTATGACTAAAAGCTATAAAGGGTCTATCTTCGTACATAAGTGACACTTGCCAAAAACTGGAACTCAAATCTACACAAGTGAAATACTTCTTTCCCTCAAATGTTTGCATTAATTCCTCTATTGACATAGATTTAAGCTGATCTGAACTAATTCTACTGTTAACCAAACGAGCGTCTAAACAAATACGAACTGTGCCGTCGGTCTTGGGTACCGTGATCAAAGAATTAACATATGGACTGTTAGAGTGCTCAATAATCCCATCTTCAAGCATCTGGTTAATTTGTGCCTCAACTGCACTCTGATAAGCGAAAGGTACAGGATATCTATGTCCTGTGAATACTGACCTATCAATAACGTTCAATGAATGTGTATAGCAATTGGCCATACCAATCCGATCCTCAAAAACTCTCCTATTACACCATAACACATCATAGAGCCGAACACACTGTTCATCCTCTATATTTCCCTGAAATGCAGCCTCACGTAACGAGTCCTCTAGACTTCCGTTCGTAATCACACTGCCCACAAAACATGGAGAACCCCGCTCTACGGCTGGCGATATCTCATTTAAAGTACAAATCACACCTACAATACTACTCCTCTGAATATGGTCATTGAACGCTACTTCTACTTCAGAATCTCCCCATTTAAATTTCAAACTCCCTACATCATAACATAAGTTACCAGACACTCTACTTAGCCACTCTGAACCCAAGATAACACTGAATACTAAATTTGGAATTACAAGGCAAATCTGCTTCTCTACATGATTATTAATTTAAATGTCTACTAAAACTTGCTTAGAAATTACTTTAGACCTCTTCCCAACAGCTGTGATAACAAAAGTGCTTTTAATTGGCATCTCCTCAAAATTTATTCCAGTTCCTTTCATTTTATCATAAAATGCACTACTTATGCAACTCTTCATACAACCACTATCAATTAAAACATCTGTGTACGCCTCGGACACGTTAAATTTAACTATGGGGCTCTTACTAACCACTTCCTGAATAATACCTTCATCGTTTAGTTCATGTCAAAATTCATTTCTTACATTTAGGTCATAGGGTTCCTGTATAATTGTATGGACAGGGCATGCTACAGACTGAGATTCTGACCTTACTTCGCAGCCTGATTCGCGTTTAAAGAACCGCTACAGCTGGTCGTAGTACTACTAACTACTGAACTGGTCTGGTTGTTCTGGGCTGTGTTGTCATTGTTTGGCTGTATATTACTACCACTAGGCTGTCCTCTTCCTTGACCCCTATTCTGGTTGTAATTATTGTCATTATTATTTCTCCCTTGATTTCCCCTGAAATCATCGTTTCTCCCTTGATTTCCCCTGTAATCATTGTTCATCCCTTGATTTCCCCCAAAAACATTGTTCCTCCCTTGATACTGATTACCATAGCCATTTCCTCTGTTCTGATTTAGCTGAAATGAAAATCCACAGCCTGCTTCCAGTCTCCGACCGGGTCAGGAATGGAATGAATGAAGCCCCCATCTAGCGGCGAGGATATGAAATGTGCCGGCTGCCGAGGCCTGACGCACTCCTCTGGGGCAATGATTAGATGAATGACAGATGAAATGAAATGATAGTGGAGAGTGTTGCTGGAATGGAATTTTGACAGGGAAAACCGGAGTACCCGGAGAAAAACCTGTCTGCCTCCGTTTTGTCCAGCACAGATCTCACATGGAGTGACCGGGATTTGAACCACGGATCCAGCGGTGAGAGGCCGACGTGCTGCCGCCTAAGCCACGGAGGCTTCTGATTTAGCTAATTATTATTATTTCTATTTTGAGCGTTGGCCCCTTCGCCACCGTTCCCTTGAACTTCCTGATGCCTGGCTTCGTTAGGTCTATTATTATTATTACCCTGGTTCCGATTGGAATTGTCCTCATAACCCCCTCTCCCTAGTGAATCAAATGTGCTTAACAAATTTTCTACTTGTGATATAGTCTTTACATTCTGGATACAAGCAGCCTCCTTGATCCTATAGGGAAAGTGCCTAAGTAGCACCCTCACCACATCACTTTCCTCCTTCAAGCCATCCAGATATTTACACACTAATACCTGCCCTAAAAAGTATTCGGTCATGGTGGAGCTTCCTTTAGGGTTATATTTACCACACACTACTCCCTCACGATGCTGCGACTGAATAACCTCATTCCAGAACTTTTCACAGAATTTCATTTTAAAATCATTAATATCAGTAAACTTGTCTCTGTAGACAGCAAACCAATTCCTCGTTTCCCCCCACAAACACTTGTTCTAAAATTTCAACTACCTGGCACCACTCAATACTAACATTTTCCAACCTCTCCCCGAATTTATTTTCTATAGTGTTCATGAACTCCATTGGGCACCCCTGTCGATTGCTGAACTTTCCCAGTTCTACCTTCCTGTGTGTGCTATTCACAAAAACTGGCCTATTCTGACTATTTTCTTGCCTGATCCTAGCTTTTAATTTTAATTCTAATTCTGCGATTTTCTCCTCAGCCTTCCTCTCAATACTGTTTACTGTTAATTTAATGTTTCCTTCTGATTCTTCTACTTTATCATATAGCTTTGCTTGTTTCTCCTCAATCTTGCTAATGCTCTCTCTATTACTCTCTCTTAAATCATTTACTTCTGCAACTATTTGCGAGTGGACTTTCTCAATTCTACCCCCCAGCTGTTCCTTAACCTCTTTAGTAGCTACCTGAATTTTGTCAATTTCTCCCCCCAATTGCTTTTTGACCTGCTGCGTTTCCAGTTGCACTAGTTCTTTTACATTTTCAGCCTGTGTACTGATTCTAATTTCCAACTCCTCCTGTACTTTTCCTAATTTTCTGTCTACATCTGCAATAATCTCTTTAGCCTTTTCTTCCATCACCCCCCTGATCACACCTCTAATCAGTTCGAATTTGTCACTCATTTCCCTACTGTTTTGTTCTAATTTAACATTTAAAGTTTCAGTACTCTCTCTATTTTCCTTACTGTTTTGTTCTAATCTGGCGTTTAAAGTTTCATTACTCTCTCTATTTTCCCTACTGATTTGTTCTAATCTGGCGTTTAATGTTTCATTACTCTCTCTATTTTCCCTACTGTTTTGTTCTAATTTAGCATTTAAGGCATCTGTACTTTCTTTATTTTCCCTACTGTTTTGTTCTAATTTAGCGTTGTTTTGTTCCAGTTTTGCGTTGTTTTGTTCTAATTTAGCATTTAAGGCATCACTACTAACTTTGTTCTGATACATGAACTCGAGAAGTAAAGTTTTTAATTCTGGTTGGCCGCCTACACTCCCTGTTTCAGTATCGGGATTTACCTCCGCTACCCCGGTACTACCATCACTCGACATACTGCTCGTATCATCACTCTCCCGTTGATGACCACTACGTAACCTCATCTGTCTTTCTTTCTCATCCCCCATAATGATATACACTGATACAGACAAATAACCCCCAAAATACAGGCACAGAAATATATACCCTTCTCCTTCCACAAATGTTATTAGGTTTTCAGCCCCAAGTTGTCGGCGACAAGTGTAGCAGTTTAGCTAGCCCCTAACTGTTGGGTGATAAATGTAACTGTTTACCTTTGCCTAAGCTATGTTGTTTTAATGGGGCCAAGACTTCAACGCAATGCTGAAATCTAAATTTGTATTTAACAACGTCTAGCTCTGGCAGAACACCTTCAAGAATCTATTCACTCATATCGTGGTATGATTTGATCATTAACCCAACAAACAATTGTATCAGGAGAAGGAATTGGTCTATATCTAATGCTACCTACTGAAAGCAAAGATTGCATTGTAAAAGAATTGAATTTATTATATAAAACAAGTATAGCAAAATTAATAATAATAATAAGTTTAAAATTAAAATTGGAGCGTTGCGATTTTAATATTACCGATAGAAAATTACGTGAAAACTGAGTCTGATAAATTGATTTTACTCTTATTTCCAAGCTATGAAGTTACTGAAATATGAAATATAAAACAAAGAGAAATGAGAGATTGTGTATTTCTGCGTCATTCGCGCTTACCACTGGAAATTGCCAAAGCATTTCCCTCGTACTTGATGATGCTGTGTGCTTCCCACAGTCTCCTGGACGTCATCATCTCAGTCGAAATTTGATGATATTCTGGTAGATTAGATAATTCTATGGTCCGTACATCGGACCCAAACACTCGTACAACCACACTGGTTAAGTTTTACAAAAGTTAGTCCTCCACTCCACGGAACATCGGAGCGACTCCCGGGTGAACCATACTCGGCAAGTTCTACACAGATTCTTCTCCGTTCCACGGCGCGTCGAACGATATATGCACACGTCGGCTCCCCCACCACGGTACCGTCTTCCAGCTTACGTGGTCTCCACTGATTGGCTGAGCACGCCGCTACTTCCCCTCCTCTGGCTCATTACACACGGCGCGCGAATGAAGAAGTCTATTTCCGTTCCATATATTCGCCTTTTCTTGACGCTGCGACCCAGCTTTGCGTAATACTTCCTGACAAGATTAAGCTTGTATTTGAATTCCCCGTGACTCATCTCTCTCAAATACCCTAACTGACAAAACTCCGTAAAATTCCGTAATCAGATAATTTTCTATGATATCGTCGTTCGTAATAATTTGCTTGATAGTGTTTTCTAAGACATAGAAAACCTATCTGTATGCTTATGATTTTTATAAAATGCTCCGAAATATCCTAATAATAATTATAATAAATTAATAATAATAATAAATTAACATGAAAAATTCTCTTGGCTGAACAATTTGCCGCGTAAATAATTATAGAATGGCTTCTTACTGACTCATGCCAGTGGCATAAAAACCCCACGAAAAACACGTTACAACAGGAGAGTTTGTAACTATTTACATAGATGATATGGTAATTAGTTCACGCAGTTTTGAGGAGCATCTACGCCATTTAGATATAGTTTTTCAGAAGTTAGATCAGGCAGGGTTCACTTTGAAGCTGTCTAAGTCGTCATTCTGTCAGTCAGAAGTGACATTTTTAGGTCATAGAGTGTCGAGTAGAGGTGTGACGCCAGATGAAAGTAGGGTTAGCATGTGTGGACAGTAGCAACAGGGCATCATTACAGATACTGAGAAATAGGTAGGTAGAGTAACGTGATGACGTTCATTTAAGGGAGCCACTTGCAAGGTTGGAAGCAGGTGACACGGAAACATTTATAGTTTCCAAACGTATTGGCAAAACAGCATATGTGCTGGAGGATAGTGAGGGAAACATTATACGGGACGTATAATATACATAGTCTACGAAAGTATGTGTCATAAAGTAAGTGTGTTTAGCTGGCGAGCCAGCCTATAAAATAAGTAAGTGTGGTATTTGGTGCGAGGAAGATCTGGTCTTCCAGGCAGGCGTATCAGAAGTCACACAGGGGGGTGGTATGTAAGTAATTGAGAGTTTTTAAGGTACAGGGAAATATGACGGGATTGTCGGATGCTCTTGAGCACTAAAATGTCTCGATACACCAAGGCCAGAATTTGGTAGCGCTGGTGAATTCCCATTTGTCTCCTCGAGATGGGTGAGCGCTTGTATAGGGCTTGTTAGCTTAAGGCGTCCACGAGATAAAAGATAGGCCATCAGAAGGCGAGACAGTCCTTCATGAAACTCATACATATCAGCACACATGATTTCTGTTTACGGCCTCGCCATGTAAGATTTGTAAGTGTGTAATTTAAGGTAATTTGTACAATGGTATTATTTGTGTGAGGAGAACTGGTCTGTGTTGAAAACTAGTATATGGTAGAATATGGTCTACGGAAACTTAAGAAGACAGCCTGATTACGGCACAGAAATATTTGGTATTATATGTAATGTGCATTTACTGTTTTTTTTTTTTCAGAAGTCATTATTAATTTCGTCTATTATAAAGAGAGATTAAGTATTATGGTCACGAGGCCCTGCCACAATAGTGTGATCGTGTGCTCAGTGATGAGTGAGATTAAATTTCACCATAAGGAGGGACCTCCAGTGAAATTAGGAAGTTCTGTGGTGATACACAAATATCAGAACACCTTCAATGCGTGTGATGTGACATCATAAGTACATAGTGCTCACACATTATTTATGTCTATTTTCCCCACATAGAGAAATTTGAGAGGCGGAAATATCCGTGGAACATTATTCTATATGAAAAACATTGGACTGGTTGCAAAGTGCAATCCATAGTGACAACAAACTTTGACGCAAAGTGCGTAAAGAAAAATTATGAGTGTATATATATGTAATTTAGGGTGATTTCATTTATGTAATATATATTTTGGATGGGGTCTTAATAACGTGTCTGGGATAATCACATGATGGACCGTCGTCACGGTAAATCATCCGCTGATCCGAGGCGAATATGTAACGTGTTTTTCGAGGGGATTTTACACCACTGGCATAAGTCAGTAGGAAGCCATTCTATATTTATTTACGCGGCAAATTGTTCAGCCAAGAGAAGTTTTCATGTAACTTATTATTATTATTAACTTATTATTATCATCAACTTATTATTATTATTATTAATTGATTTTTTGGAGCATTTTCTTATAAAATTATAAGCATACAGATAGGTTTTCTATGTTATAGAAAACACTATCAAGCAAATTATTACGATCAACATTAGCGTAGAAAATTATATGATTACGGAATTTTACGGAGTTTTGTCAGTTAGGGTATTATGAGAGAGATGACTCATTGGGAATTTGGCTACAGGCTTTATCTTGTCGAGAAGCGTGACGCAATCCTGGGTTGCAGCGTCAGGAAAAGGCGAATTGGCCAGGACCGGCAAACGACATCTTCCTCCCGCCGAGTGTAATGAGCCAGAGGAGGGGAGTAGCGCGTGAGGGGTCAGCCAATCAGTGGTGAGCGAGCGTGAAGAAGTCGGCTGCAGAGTGGGGATGCGGCGGGTGCATATAGTGTTTGCGCGCCGTGGAAACGAGGACTATCTTTGGAAAATTTAACCAGTATGGTTGCACGAGTGAGTGGCTCCGATGTTCCGTAGAGGCAGAGGACTATCTTTGTGAAACTTAACCGTTGTGGTTGTACGTGTTGGTTCCGATGTTCGGACCATAAATCTTCATATCTACAAATATATCATCAACTAACGAAGAAGATGACTACATCCAGGAGGCTGTGGGAAGCTCACTTCAACATCCAGTACGAGGGAAATGCTTCGGCAATTTCCAGTGGTAAGCGCGAATGACTCATAACTACGCAATCTCTCGTTTCTCTTTCTTTGTATTCAGTATTTCAGTAACTTCATAGCTTGGGAATAAGAGTAAAATCAGTAATTCATCCGACTCCTTTTTCACGTAATTTTCTAGCGGTAATATTCAAATCGCAACGCTCCAACATACATTTTAAATTCATTACTATTATTATTAATTTTGCATACTTGTTTGATATAATAAATTCATTTCTTTTAACCATGCAATCTTTGCTTTCAGTAGGTAGCATTAGATATAGACCAATTCCTTCTCCTGATACAATTGTTTGTTGGGTTGAAACGTTAATTAATGCCCCATGTTGGTAGCGACAAATGAAACATTATGGCTGCCCCTACTGTTGGGTGAGAAATGTAACTGTTTACCTTTGCCTAAGCTATGTTGTTTTAATGGGCGCCAAGACCTCAATGCAATGTTGAAATCTAAATTTGTATTTAACAACGTCTAGCTCTGGCAGAACACCTTCAAGACTCTATTCACTCAGATCGTGGTATGATTTGATCATTAACCCAACAAACAATTGTATCAGGAGAAGGAATTGGTCTATATCTAATGCTACCTACTGAAAGCAAAGATTGCATTGTAAAAGAAATGAATTTATTATATAAAACTAGTATAGCAAAATTAATAATAATAATAACTATAAAATTTAAATTGGAGCGTTGTGATTTGAATATTACCGATAGAAAATTACGTGAAAACGGAGTCTGATAAATTGATTTTACTCTTATTTCCAAGCTATGAAGTTACTGAATCATGAAATATAAAACAAAGAAAAATGAGAGATTGCGTATTTCCGCGTCATTTGCGCTTACCACTGGAAATTGCCAAAGCATTTCCCTCGTTCTTGATGATGTTGTGAGCTTCCCACAGTCTCCTGGACGTCGTCATCTCCGTCGGAAATTGATGATATTCTGGTAGATTAGATAATTCTATGGTCCGTACCTCGGACCCAAACACTCGTACAACCAAGTTTTACAAAAGTTCGTCGCTAACTCCACTGAACATCGGAGCGACACGCACTTGCGACCGTACTCTGCAAGTTCTACACAGATTGTCCCTAACTCCACTGAACATCGGAGCGACTCGCACGCGCATCCATACTCCTCAAGTATTTCACAGATAGTCCTTAACTCCACCGAACATCGGAGCCACTCGCACGCGCATCCATACTCGTCAAGTATTTCACAGATTGTCCACGTTCCACGGAACATCGGAGCGACTCCTGCGTATAACTACACTCGGCAAGAACTATACAGATTGTTCTCGTTCCACGGCGCGTCGAACGATATATTCACCTGTCGGCTCCCCCACTCCGGAGCTGTCTACTAGCTTACGTCGTCGCCACTGATTGGCTGCACCCTACGCGCTAGATCCCCACTCCTTCCTCATTACACTCGGCGGGAGGGTTCCGTTCCAACAATTCGCCTTTCCTGGACGATGCGACCCAGGATTGCGTCATGCTTTCCGACAAGATTAAGCGTGTACCTGAAATCCCAGTGAGTCACGTCTCTCGATATACCCTAACTGACGAAAACTCCGTAAAATTCCGTAATCAGATAATTTTCTATGATATCGTCGTTCGTAATAATTTGCTTGATAGCGTTTTCTAAGACATAGAAAACCTATCTGAATGCTAATAATTTTTATAAAATGCTCCGAAAATACCTTAATAATAATTATAATAAATTAATAATAATAATAAATTAACATGAAAAATTCTCTTGGCTGAACAATTTGCCGCGTAAATAAATATAGAATGGCTTCCTACTGACTTATGCCAGTTGCATAAAACCCCTCGAAAAACACGTTACATATTCGCCTCGGATCATCGGATGATTTACCGTGACGACGGTCCATTATCCGATTATCCCAGACACGTTAATAAACCCCATCCAAAATACATATTACATAAATGAAATCACCCTAAATTACAGATATATACACTCATATTTTTTCTTCACGCACTTTGCGTCAAAGTTTGTTGTCACTATGGATTGCACTTTGCAACCAGTCCAATGTTTTACATATAGAGTAGTGTTCCACGGATATTTCCGCCTCTCAAATTTCTCTATGTTGGAGAAATAGACATAATTAATGTGTGAGCACTATGTATTTATGATGTCATATCACACGCATTGAAGGTGTTCTGATATATTTATATCACCATAGAACTTCCTAATTTCACTGGAGGTCCCCTCCTTATGGTGACATTTAATTCCACTTATCACTGAGCACACGATCACACTATTGTGGCAGCGCCTCGTGACCATAATACTTAATCTCTCTTTAAAGTAGATTAAATATTGTGGCAGCGCCTCGTGACCATAATACTTAATCTCTCTTTAAAGTAGATTAAATTAATATTGACTTCTGAAAAAAAAAAACAGTAAATGTGCATTACATATAACACCAAATATTTCTGTGCCGTAATCGCCCTGTCTTGTTAAGTTCCCGTTAACCATATTCTACTTAATACTAGTTCTCAACACAGACCATTTCTCCTCACACAAATAATACCATTGTACAAATTATCTTAAATTACACACTAACAAATCTTACATGGCGAGGCCGTAAACAGAAATCACGTGTGCTGATATGTATGAGTTTCATGAAGGACTGTCTCGCATTCTGATGGCCCATCTTTTATCTCGTGGACGCCTTAAGCTAACAAGCCCTATACAAGCGCTCCCCCATCTCTTGGAGATAAATGGGAACCCATCAGCGCTGCCAAAATAGCCTTGGTGCATCGAGACCATTTAGTGCTCAACAGCATCCGACAATCCCGTCATATTTCCCTGTACCTTAAAAACTCTCATTTACTTACATACTACCCCCCTGTGTGACTTCTGATACGCCTGCCTTAAGACCAGATCTTCCACGCACCAGACACCACACTTACTCTTTTGATAGGCTGGCTCGCCAGCTAAACACACTCACTTTATGACACATATTTTCGTAGACTATGTATATTATACGTCCCGTATAATCTGTTTCACTCACTATTCTCCAGCACATATGCTGTTTTTCCAATACGTTTGGAAACTATAAATGTTACTGCGTCACCTGCTTCCAACCTTGCAAGTGGCTCCCTTAAATGAACGTCATCACGTTGCTCTACCTAGCTATTTCTCAGTGTCTGTAACGATGCCCTGTTGCTACTGTCCACACATGCTAACCCTACCTTCCTATGGTGTTACACCTCTACTCGACACTCTATGACCTAAAAATGTCACTTCTGACTGACAGAATGACGACTTAGACAGCTTCAAAGTGAACCCTGCCTGATCTAACTTCTGAAAAACTATATCTAAATGACGTAGATGCTCCTCAAAACTGCGTGAACTAATTACCATATCATCTATGTAAATGATTACAAACTCTCCTGTGTCATCCCCTAATGCGATGTTTAAAGCCCTAATTAAAGCTGCTGAACTACTCTTTAACCCATAAGGTGTTCTACAAAATTGATAAAGGTTATATTTATGACTAAAAGCTGTAAACGGTCTATCTTCGTACATAAGTTGTAGCAGTCCTTAGTTAGTGCCCCATGTTGGTAGCGACAAATGTAATGGTTTTGCTAGCCCACACTGTTGGGTGAAAAATGTAACTGTTTACCTTTGCCTAAGCTATGTTGTTTTAATGGGCGCCAAGACCTCAATGCAATGCTGAAATCTAAATTTGTATTTAACAACGTCTAGCTCTGGTAGAACACCGTCAAGAATCTATTCACTCAGATCGTGGTATGATTTGATCATTAACCCAACAAACAATTGTATCAGGAGAAGGAATTGGTCTATATCTAATGCTACCTACTGAAAGCAAAGATTGCATTGTAAAAGAAATGAATTTATTATATAAAACAAGTATAGCAAAATAAATAATAATAATAAGTTTAAAATTTAAATTGGAGCGTTGTGATTTGAATATTACCGATAGAAAATTACGTGAAAACGGAGTCTGATAAATTGATTTTACTCTTATTTCCAAGCTATGAAGTTACTGAATTATGAAATATAAAACAAAGAAAAATGAGAGATTGCGTATTTCTGCGTCATTAGCGCTTACCCCTGGAAATTGCCGAAGCATTTCCCTCGTTCTTGATGATGCTGTGTGCTTCCCACAGTCTCCTGGACGTCGCCATCTTCTTCGTTATATGTTGATATTCTGGTAGATTAGATAATTCTATGGTCCGTACATCGGACCCAAACTCTCGTAAAACCGCACTGGTTACGTTTTACAAAAGTTCGTCGCTAACTCCACTGAACATCGGAGCGACACGCACTTGCGACCGTACACTGCAAGTTCTACACAGATTGTCCTCGTCTCACGGCGCGTCGAACGATATATTCACCTGTCGGCTCCCCCACTCTTCAGTCCCAACTAGCTTACGTCGTCTCCGCTGATTGGCTGAGCACGCCGCGATCTTCCCCTCCTCTGGGTCATTACACTCGGCGGGAGGGTTCCGTTTCAACAATTCGCCTTTCCTTGACGATGCGACCCAAGATTGCGTCATGCTTCTCGACAGGAATCAGCTTGTATTTGAAATCCCAGAGAGTCACGTCTCTCGATATACCCTAACTGACGAAAACTCCGTAAAATTCCGTAATCAGCTAATTTTCTATGATATCGTCGTTCGTAATAATTTGCATGATAGCGTTTTCTAAGACACAGAAAACCTATCTGTATGCTTATAATTTTTATAAAATGCTCCGAAAATATCTAAATAATAATTATAATAAATTAATAATAATAATAATAAATTAACATGAAAAATTCTCTTGGCTGAACAATTTGCCGCGTAAATAAATATAGAATGGCTTCCTACTGACTTATGCCAGTTGCATAAAACCCCTCGAAAAACACGTTACAAAGTGGCACTTGCCAAAAACTGGAACTCAAATCTACACAAGTGAAATACTTCTTCCCCTCAAATGTTTGCATTAATTCTTCTATTGACATAGATTTCAGCTGATCTGAACTAATTCTATTGTTAACCAAACGAGCGTCTAAACAAATACGAACAGTGCCGTCGGTCTTGGGTACCGTTATCAAAGAATTAACATACGGACTGTTAGAGTGCTCAATAATCCCATCTTCAAGCATCTGATTAATTTGTGCCTCAACTGCACTCTGATAAGCGAAAGGTACAGGATATCTATGTCCTGTGAATACTGACCTATCAATAACGTTCAATGAATGTGTATAGCAATTGGCCATACCAATGCGATCCTCAAAAACTCTCCTATTACACCATAACACATCATAGAGCTGAACACACTGTTCATCCTCTATATTTCCCTGAAATGCACCCTCACGTAACGAGTCCTCTAGACTTCCGTTCGTAATCACACTGCCCACAAAACATGGAGAACCCCGCTCTACGGCTGGCGATATCTCATTTAAAGTACATATCACACCTACAATACTACTTCTCTGAATATGGTCATTGAACGCTACTTCTACTTCAGAATCTCCCCATTTAAATTTCAAACTCCCTACATCATAACATAAGTTACCAGACACTCTACTTAGCCACTCTGAACCCAAGATAACACTGAATACTAAATTTGGAATTACAAGACAAATCTGCTTCTCTACATGATTATTAATTTTAATGTCTACTAAAACTTGCTTAGAAATTACTTTAGACCTCTTCCCAACAGCTGTGATAACAAAAGTGCTTTTAATTGGCATCTCCTCAAAATTTACTCCAGTTCCTTTCATTTTATCATAAAATGCACTACTTATGCAACTCTTCATACAACCACTATCAATTAAAACATCTGTGTACGCCTCGGACACGTTAAATTTAACTATGGGGCTCTTACTAACCACTTCCTGAATAATACCTTCATCATTTAGTTCATGTAATAATTCATTTCTCACATTTAGGTCATAGGGTTCCTGTATAATTGTATGGACAGGGCATGCTACAGACTGAGATTCTGACCTTACTTCGCAGCCTGGTTCGCGTTTAAAGAAGCGCTACAGCTGGCGGTAGTACTACTAACTACTAAACTGGTCTGGTTGTTCTGAGCTGTGTTATTGTTTGGCTGTATATTACTACCACTAGGCTGTCCTCTTCCTTGACCCCTATTCTGGTTGTAATTATTGTCATTATAATTTCTCCCTTGATTTCCCCTGAAATCATTGTTTCTCCCTTGATTTCCCCTGTAATCATTGTTCCTCCCTTGATTTCCCCTGAAATCATTGTTCCTCCCTTGATACTGATTACCATAGCCATTTCCTCTGTTCTGATATAGCTGATTATTATTATTTCTATTTTGAGCGTTGGCCCCTTCGCCACCGTTCCCTTGAACTTCTTGATGCCTGGCTTCATTAGGTCTATTATTATTATTACCCTGGTTCCGATTGAAATTGTCCTCATAACCCCCTCTCCCTAGTGCATCAAATGTGCTTAACAAATTTTCTACTTGTGATATAGTCTTTACATTCTGGATACAAGCAGCCTCCTTGATCCTATAGGGAAAGTGCCTAAGTAGCAACCTCACCACATCACTTTACTCCTTCAAGCCATCCAGATATTTACACACTAATACCTGCCCTAAAAAGTATTCGGTCATGGTGGAGCTCCCTTTAGGGTTATATTTACCACACACTACTCCCTCACGATGCTGCGACTGAATAACCTCATTCCAGAACTTTTCACAGAATTTCATTTTAAAATCATTCATATCAGTAAACTTGTCTCTGTAGACAGCAAACCAATTCCTCGTTTCCCCCACAAACACTTGTTCTAAAATTTCAACTACCTGGCACCACTCAATACTACCATTTTCCAACCTCTCCCCGAATTTATTTTCTATAGTGTTCATGAACTCCATTGGGCACCCCTGTCGATTGCTGAACTTACCCAGTTCTACCTCCCTGTGTGTGCTATTCACAAAAACTGGCCTATTCTGACTATTTTCTTGCCTGATCCTAGCTTTTAATTTTAATTCTAATTCTGCGATTTTCTCCTCAGCCTTCCTCTCAATACTGTTTACTGTTAATTTAATGTTTCCTTCTGATTCTTCTACTTTATCATATAGCTTTGCTTGTTTCTCCTCAATCTTGCTAATGCTCTCTTTATTACTCTCTCTTAAATCATTTACTTCTGCAACTATTTGTGAGTGGACTTTCTCAATTCTACCCCCCAGCTGTTTCTTAACCTCTTTAGTAGCTACCTGAATTTTGTCAGTTTCTCCCCCCAATTGCTTTTTGACCTGCTGTGTTTCCAGTTGCACTAGTTCTTTTAAATTTTCAGCCTGTGTACTGATTCTAATTTCCAACTCCTCCTGTACTTTTCCTAATTTTCTGTCTACATCTGCAATAATCTCTTTAGCCTTTTCTTCCATCACCCCCCTGATCTCACCTCTAATCAGTTCGAATTTGTCACTCATTTCCCTACTGTTTTGTTCTAATTTAGCATTTAAAGTTTCAGTACTCTCTCTATTTTCCTTACTGTTTTGTTCTAATCTGGCGTTTAAACTATCGCTCAATTCCCTATTACTCTCTTTATTTTCCCTACTGTTTTGTTCTAGTTTAGCGTTATTCTGTTCTAACTTTGCATTTAAAGCTTCTGTACTTTCTTTATTTTCCCTACTGTTTTGTTCTAATTTAGCGTTATTCTGTTCTAACTTTGCATTTAAGGCATCACTACTAACTTTGTTCTGATACATAAACTCGAGAAGTAAAGTTTTTAATTCTGGTTGGCCGCCTACACTCCCTGTTTCAGTATCGGGATTTACCTCCGCTACCCCGGTACTACCATCACTCAACATACTGCTCGTATCATCACTCTCCCGTTGATGACCACTACGTAACCTCATCTGTCTTTCTTTCTCATCCCCCATAATGATATACACTGATACAGACAAATAACCCCCAAAATACAGGCACAGAAATATATACCCTTCTCCTTCCACAAATGTTATTAGGTTTTCAGCCCCAAGTTGTCGGCGACAAATGAAACGTTAATTAATGTCCCATGTTGGTAGCGACAAATGAAACGTTATGGCTGCCCCTACTGTTGGGTGAGAAATGTAACTGTTTACCTTTGCCTAAGCTATGTTGTTTTAATGGGCGCCAAGACCTCAATGCAATGTTGAAATCTAAATTTGTATTTAACAACGTCTAGCTCTGGCAGAACACCTTCAAGACTCTATTCACTCAGATCGTGGTATGATTTGATCATTAACCCAACAAACAATTGTATCAGGAGAAGGAATTGGTCTATATCTAATGCTACCTACTGAAAGCAAAGATTGCATTGTAGAAGAAATGAATTTATTATATAAAACTAGTATAGCAAAATTAATAATAATAATAATAACTATAAAATTTAAATTGGAGCGTTGTGATTTGAATATTACCGATAGAAAATTACGTGAAAACGGAGTCTGATAAATTGATTTTACTCTTATTTCCAAGCTATGAAGTTACTGAATTATGAAATATAAAACAAAGAAAAATGAGAGATTGCGTATTTCCACGTCATTTGCGCTTACCACTGGAAATTGCCAAAGCATTTCCCTCGTTCTTGATGATGTTGTGAGCTTCCCACAGTCTCCTGGACGTCGTCATCTCCGTCGGAATTTGATGATATTCTGGTAGATTAGATAATTCTATGGTCCGTACCTCGGACCCAAACACTCGTACAACCAAGTTTTACAAAAGTTCGTTGCTAACTCCACTGAACATCGGAGCGACACGCACTTGCGACCGTACTCTGCAAGTTCTACACAGATTGTCCCTAACTCCACTGAACATCGGAGCGACTCGCACGCGCATCCATACTCGTCAAGTATTTCACAGATTGTCCACGTTCCACGGAACATCGGAGCGACTCCTGCGTATAACTACACTCGGCAAGAACTATACAGATTGTTCTCGTTCCACGGCGCGTCGAACGATATATTCACCTGTCGGCTCCCCCACTCCGGAGCTGTCTACTAGCTTACGTCGTCGCCACTGATTGGCTGCACCCTACGCGCTAGATCCCCACTCCTTCCTCATTACACTCGGCGGGAGGGTTCCGTTCCAACAATTTGCCTTTCCTGGACGATGCGACCCAGGATTGCGTCATGCTTTCCGACAAGATTAAGCGTGTACCTGAAATCCCAGTGAGTCACGTCTCTCGATATACCCTAACTGACGAAAACTCCGTAAAATTCCGTAATCAGATAATTTTCTATGATATCGTCGTTCGTAATAATTTGCTTGATAGCGTTTTCTAAGACATAGAAAACCTATCTGAATGCTAATAATTTTTATAAAATGCTCCGAAAATACCTTAATAATAATTATAATAAATTAATAATAATAATAAATTAACATGAAAAATTCTCTTGGCTGAACAATTTGCCGCGTAAATAAATATAGAATGGCTTCCTACTGACTTATGCCAGTTGCATAAAACCCCTCGAAAAACACGTTACAGGGTTAATGATCCAATCATACCACGATCTGAGAGTAAAGATTCTTGAAGGTGTTCTACCAGAGCTAGGTGTTGTTAAATACAAATTTAGATTTCAACATAGCGTTGAGGTCTTGGCGCCCACTAAAACAACATATCTTAGTAGAAAACATTACATTTGTCACGCAACAGTGAGGGCAAGAGAAGCCATTTCATTTGTACGCTCAACATGGAGCAAAGCAAAACCGTTTCAATATTACAAACTCAGCAAAGAACTACTCAAAATATTAAAGCACAGTGTGGTTATCAATCAAGACGATTTACCGTAGTCAAAAACACAACAGAGTTAACCAATAAGCTAAGTTTCTTACAAATAAAACCTAGACCGAAATTAGTGTTGTTTGATATAACTAACATGTACATGAACATACCGATAAAAGAACCAATCAAAGTAATAGAAGACAACTTAAAGATTAGCAACTCTCGCAGAGAGAATAAAATTGTAGAAGTTCTTGCTCAACCAAAATGTTTTTCGTTCAGCCATAAAAATGTGCAGACAAATGGTTCAGCTATGGGATCACCCGCAGTGGAATAGTTGGCAATATCTTCATAAACAGCCTAGAAAACTATTTACTAACAGAGGAGACCACCTCGTGGTGTAAGAGCTGTCAGTCCATAGGTCCGGGTTCCATTCCAGGCTCTGTCAAGAAATTCAATTCTGGTCTGAGGGCTCGAATGAGGTACAGTCAGCCTCATGACGCTGGCTTAGGACCAAAATAGCGTATCTACAATGGTAATCCTATTAAGATACGCTATTCTGGTACTAAGCCAGCGATGAGGAAGAACTGAGAAGAGGTGGGTTCGAATCCCACCTCAGCCATCGTGGAAGTGATTTTCTGTGGTTTCCCCACTTCTATTCCAGGCAAATGCCGGATAGTTCCTAAATTAAGACCACGACTGCCTCCATCCCAATCCTCACCTGAATTACAAATACACACACCCTCAAGTACTTGGGGCCAAATATCCAAGACCCTCAAATGAAACAACAAAACAACTACTCAGAGGATAGGCAAAAGGAATCATACAGTGGAGCAGATACATGGATGATATTTTATATACCAGTAATCATCATCAATTTATGTTTTCCAGCCTGGGCCGGGTCGGAGAAATTTGACACACCTCCACTTTACTCTGTCCACCATCCTTCCTCAACCACTGAACTCCACTCCAGGTTCTGTTCTCTCACACTGTCCTTCACCAATTCCATCCACCGTACTCTAAGTCTTCCTCGTCCTCTCTTTCCAGTCATCCGTCTCTCCATCACTTTTTTTTGGCATTCTTTCATCATTCATCCTGTTCACATGTCCATACCATCTCAATCTGTTCTGCTCCAGCTTATCATTCAGCTTCTGTACATTCACTTCCATTCATATGTCTTCATTCATCACTCTCTCTCTCTCTCTCTCTTTGTCTTCTGCACCATACTCCTCAGGAATTTCTCCTCTCCTCGTCATCGGCCAAGTTTCTGCTCTATATGTCATTATTGGCAAGTAATAGGTATTGTACACCACTTCTTTAGCCATCAGTGGCATGTCCTCATCCCAAATTAAATTTTATGTATATACAACACTAAAATAACAAATAAAGAAACGCTACTCCAAGCAAGCAACCAACAGCTTACACCATTTAATCAAATTCACAACGAACCAGAAACTGAGCTAAAAATAAATTATCTCGACATAATAATGAAACGATCAGCCAGGCACACTACTGAATTGTTCAAACCATGTATAAACTAATAGGTTTCAACTCAAATGGTACATAAGGACTTAAGCATATCTATGACAACAGAAAACCACAACAAAAAAAGCAATAAAGCAAATAGCCAAAAACATTAAAAATTCCACACCCAATAAGATAGAATAAAGGTAGATCAAATGACACCCTAAAATGAGAGCTTTGCACGTTAAATTTCGTGAACACATACAAAATTACCACAAAAAAACAAGGAATCAAAATAACATTCCAAACAACAAACACAGTCGGTAAACGCTTGCATAATAGTAACTTAAACAAGTAGACCCTTTATTTTAAATTGGGGGTGCCGGTATATTTGACAATGTGCCAAGATATAGGTGTCAAGCAAATTAAGTAGGACAGAATGGTAAGAGGATGGATACACGTTATTAAGAGCACAGAAATGTATTAAACACAGAAAACACTCTGTAGTATGAGTGTACATGTGCAACACCAGGGAGAATTTCAATAAAATACAGACCTAAAAAACATGCACTATGAAACAAAGGGTAGAGAACTAGACTTTAAATAAGCCACAGAGATCCATTTAGCCAAGGTAAACAAACCCATTCAATTTAAACAAACACCTTTTTTGGAGAGCTCACCCCTATCCACACTTTTATGCAACTCCCAACAATAAACTGGAAGAAACATAAATGAAGCATGGCTATGATTAAAGAAGACAACCAATGATGAGGGAAAAGTCAAGCAGGAAGGATGTACTGTGCAATGTATCAAATTCTCAAGCAAGGCAGTATTATTGAGTCCAAAATCACATTCAAAACCAGATGCCAGAAATGTCCATGAAATAGAACACGAGTAAAGCCCTGCACGGATGTGGATATCCGCAAACTTTTCGCCATGCAGATATAGTTTGCATGGCTGTGCGGATAGCGGATAAGCTGTGGATGTTCGGAGTAAATTTGCGGATAGTTTTTAGAATACAATCCTACTTGTTGAATATCATTACTAGAGCTCGGATCGATATGCTCGATAAAATCTCCAGATATGCTCGAAAACCATGTGTTTTATGCTCGATAGATATGCTCAAAAAAACATTATATGCTTGATAGATATGCTCGAAAACCCAATTATATGCTGTTAAATATGCAGAATATGCTCGAAAATAAAAACTATAGAAAGGAAAGTGAAACAAAAAAAACAATAAAATACCTTTATATACGAGCTTTATTTTCTAATTGTATGTATGATACACTGCAATATACTCGCATTCCAGTTTTTCAAGTATATAGAAGAGAAGTTTTCTTATAAAAGTTACAGTTTGAAAGTTCCTTTACAAAATGTTCAGAATTAGGCGAGTCATTGAAGTAGATCTGCATTGGTCTGTACAGTAACATTGTTTTCTATGTTTTCAGCTTTGAATGATTTTCTTAAATCAGTCAATAAAATTTTCAATGACAAAAACGACCTCACTAAAGGTTAAAAACCTGCGGTTCTATTATTCGCACCAGATGGGCTTTTCAATAATTTTATTATTTCTGTTTTCGAACCTTAAGGATGGTCAGGGCCCGAGTCCGGGGTGGGGAATTTGAAGAAAAGCATTCTATTTGGACGAAAACCACAAGAATATGCATTTATATGCTTCTATTCTGAAACCGCAGTTTTATGCATTTATATGCTCGATAAATTTCAATTCTGTTGGTCCCCGAGAGGTGAAAATAACACCGAAAGGCTTCTTTCAATGTGTACTATTCAGGAAAAAAATATGCAAATATGCTCGAATCCGAGCCTTAATCATTACCAAGATCCGGATATTTATGACATATCATATTATCCGTTATGTTTCTTTTTTCATGACGAATATAAGATGTTGATTTACACTAACCTCATTCAAATTATGTCACTAAGCACAATTAATTAACACTCCGAACTGAAAAGGGTTGCAATTCTGGCTGTGTAACATTCATTTTCTCCTCAAATGTCTAAATGTGTTGCTTTAATACTTTATATTATTGTAATACCAGAAGATTCGGATAACAAACGTGCAGTTGCGCGGCGGAAGCGGATTACAGTCGTGCGGATGTGGATAACGTTTTGTTTATCCGCGCAGGGCTCTAAACATAAGAACAATAGAGATTGGTCTATAATAGTTGAAAAGGTCCTAGAACCATAAACATACAGTACACCACTATTAAGCTATATAACTCAGGTATACCTTGGATCAGTGGTAGAGCGCGATAATAACACTTGAAACGAGAAGCCCTAGATGAGGCCTAGGGAGTGGTATACTAATAAATACTTTACACACAAAATGGTGGCATCCATGACATCATGGAAGACACTAAAGATTTAAACGATGCATACATGTTAAATTCTACGTACAAACACAAACCTAACCAGGGGTAACGGCCCAGACCCCCTTGCTTGTAATGCAAGCAGATAATTTTCATGCAGATGGTCAACAAACCCAGTAGCAGCCAAGGGTTTTCCCCGACCGTTATCTAACCAAGTAGCGACCAACGGATTTGTCA
Source organism: Meconema thalassinum (assembly GCA_946902985.2). Taxonomy (NCBI): domain Eukaryota; kingdom Metazoa; phylum Arthropoda; class Insecta; order Orthoptera; family Tettigoniidae; genus Meconema; species Meconema thalassinum. The sequence continues at coordinate 396,466,750 of OX336394.1, read as the reverse complement.
GCATGGCTTTAGAAGAGTACAGTTGAACGTTTCAATTAAATTGAACTAAAAGTAATTTATGAATATTCATAACACACCACCACACCTCGCACTTGAACACATGTCACTATATCGGCAAGTAACGATGCGATACAATGTTTAAAACCTCATACAGCTGACAAAATGGCAGCAATTTAAGTCAAAGCATCAAACGAACATCAATGTTCGCAAGTCATTCGACTACAGTAAAAGTATCCCCTAGACACATACATAACGCAGTATATACTTGAACCGAGGCCCATACTCATTAGTCTGCGGTGTATAGTGAAGTGAAGGCTCTCCCCCGCCAGTTCTCCCTATTTGGACATGCTCATTCTTCGAGGAGTCTCAATATTCCCCCCGCCCCCTTTACCTTCTCCTTGCATACTACTCTGTCCACCGTTCTAATTAATATGGAGAGTTTTTCTACCAAGGTCCATACAGTACTTTCTAGCGGCTGCTCTCAGGCGCAGATTCAATGGGGGGGGGGCTCACAGGGGTCATGATCCCCCTCCCCCCCAAACGGAGACCAAATTTTTTTGCAAACTCAAAAAACGCGAAAACACAATAACCAGACAAATAAAACTTAAGGAATTTTAACTGAAAAACAGTTTTTTTTTCATTTTATCAAATACTGAAAATATCTTTATTGCAATTATTATGTTCGGTTACAACTGTACATATTTACAACTTCATACCTGTTATATAAAACCGATTATTTATATAACAAAATCAACTTGTCTATTTTGTTTAGCAAACCTTGTGATCTAATAAACCTATCAATTCTCCGTCTTTTCAATACAATATTAATAGTATTATTATTCTCTCAGATTTGTTTCGCTGTTTATTCGGGTTAACATCATATTAGGAGATAACACACAACATTTTCAAAATTAATATAATCAGGCATAGAACTACAAGCATTTTTACACTCATATGGCCTTTGGTGTAATTTTACAACATAATATTATTTATTCTTTGGATATCGCAAACAATTGTACTGTTTCATCTATGGAATATTTAGAACGTGATTTTGTTTCTTCTTTGGATGTCACAAACTATTGTACTGTTACATCTATGGAATATTTAGAACATGATTTTATTTCTTCTTCTTTGGATGTCACAAACTATTGCATTGTTTTATCTATGGAATGTTTTCATTGTATGTATTTGATAAGTGCGCAATATTTGTTTATGTCTTAATGTATATTTGGGCTGAGGAAGCACTAACGTTTGTGTGAAACATGTACCCAATTGTATAAATAGACTATTAATATTGTATTGAAAAGACTGAGAATTGATAGTTTTATTAGTAAACATATTTAATATGGACCTGAAAATGGATAATATTATTCTGATTAAAAACCTTGGGATTACCGAATCGATGTCTATAGTGATGTTACGATGAATGTGCAGCAATGCACGGATAGGAATTTGGGGATATTTTCGCACCAAAAAATTTTGCTGACGTCCAAACTGCAAGCTTGATTGGCAATTTAAGCTGTGGCTTTCTCCCTTTGTCGGTACCAACTCGACTTGCCGAAACTGTAACGTACCTTGATACTTTTCTCGAAGCTCGATGTAAAAGTCGCAAAACACGCCGTCGCAATTTGTACGAATATTTTTGGTGCGCTAAACGCATCAAATTTCGATCCATGTAGCTTGCAAAAAAATTGGTCTGGTTTTGTACGTTTGTTTATTTTGTGATTGCATTTTTAGTGATACCATTTTTCTTAACAATTTCGATTCTCTGACCCCCCCCAAAGCCAAACTCGGGCAGCTCTCTGGTGACGAACAGAGGAATTTCTTTAGATTTTTGTAATCTCATTGATACACTTTCTTTGGTCACATTGTTTTAATTCCATTGAAAAAGGAGGCAAGGTTCCTTCGAAACGTCTGGTGGTATTTAATTTTATTTTCACATGGCAATAGCCCAAAAAACATGAATAATTTGAATAGTAATCCGGGCCATGAAAGCCTTAATCTACATAATTGAAAATGTATTATTTATTTATTGTGTGGCGAAGTTAGGGCTCTAGGCCCTCTCTTACACTTAACCACGCACAACACAACTTACATGAATGCTCATATATGTTATTCTTAACCTACCAAACTTAAATACTAAAATTAAAGTGGCAACTGTGTGATAATAACTAAGCTATATAAGGGCCGTTTTCACAAACTCTTCACTGACGATTATTTAGTTAATTCCCATTTAACTTAAATACGAGATTTAATGCGTGATTATCTTTGATGCATTTCACGAGGCCATTCGGGTTTGCAATTACTTAAATAAGATTTACGGCTCTCGCGCATGCGTAGACTCGGTTTCATCTTGGAGAGCATGGCGGACAGAACAAGAAGCGTCTAGCACTGACTGTTGTTTGCGAAGCTTCCTTGAGACTTTCTGGAACATAATTATAAGGGAAGAGAAATATAGAAGACCTTATTCGTGGCAAAAGCTTAAAATGATATGAACAAAGTATTTAGGAGAACTGGCAGTTGTGTGAATAGATAAGATTAAAATGACTCGTCTACTCAGTTGTCTTCCTAGCGTAAGCGGTTGAGGTGCAGACTCAGAGTTTATTAAGCAGCGCTGGAAGGAGTTAGAATCCCCTTTCGGATATTTTTTTAAAAATTTCTATACTCGTCTTTCTTGGTATTAAAACTTAGTAATGTGTGTGATCATTTATAATTTAATTGTCATAAACATATTTTATATTCATATGGATGAAAGTACGTATGAAACTCTGAAACAAACCGCCATTGTGGAATGCTCAAGCCACAGTTCAGCTGTTTCCCGCCACTTTAAAGATGCTTTAGAGAGTTGAGAGGTCAGATTTGGCCATTTAATGTAATTCCTTGTTAGTGGTAAGTTAACGAGCGTTTCTGTTTGGTGAAATGCTCGTGCAAAGTTAAATATCCTATAATGATGAATTAGGAGATAATTGACGTTGGTGAAAATGGCCCTAAATTACATCGAGCAATAACAATACATGGAGTTTTAACAAAGTTTTACTATGGTCATTCACTCACACATTCATACACAAATTGCTATAGTTGGCCTATGAACTCAAGAGGAAATCTTTACATGCACATTTGAAAGTAGTTAGGGATGTACAATTTCTAATGTCACGAAGACAATTATTCCAAATTCTAGTTCCCGACACAAGGAAAGAGTTACTGTAGAATGCAGAGGAATTGCAATTTTAGATCCAGATCGTGTATGACCATCATGAAAGGAAGAAAGAAAACGAAAATTACAAGAGAGATAGTGAGGTGTACTTTCATTGAGAAGTCGATAGATGACGGTACATATGTGCAGGTTTCTTTGTGGTTCTACATTTAACCAGGAAAGTAGAGCATAAAAACGAGATACGAAGGAAAATTTTTAGGAGAAAAATAAACCTAATGCAGGAATTTAAAGCTCTGTATTTTCTTGTTTTGTTCGCCGGTAGCATCTACTAATACAACATCGCAGTAGTTAAATATAGGGAGTATCAAGGTTTGGACGAGTCTTATTTTTCAAGTTACGGGGTAGAACGGACTGGTGAATCTTAGGTGGATGAAGAGATGAGTAAACTTTCCTGCATGTATTAGTAACGTGCTCATCCCAATTCAATGTTTCATTTAGTGTGACTCCAAGACTCTTGACCGATTTAGAGAACGGGATAGCAACACCATTAAGTTGAATTAAGGAAAGTGGTCTACTGTGTAAATGGAAAAGCAATTTAGTCTGTTCTATTACGATAGCTTGTGTTTTAATTGGGTTGATGGCAAGAGAATTTTTAGCTTCATAACGGCCGATCCGCTTTAAATTTAGATTCATATTTTCAATTGCCAGATATATTTCATTTACTTTTGTGTGGCAATATATCTGAAGGTTGTCTGCATATGGTAGTTGCAGTTTTCCAGTTTCGATGAGATGTCGTTCAGATATAAAGTGAATATAAGGGGACCGAGAATTGAACCCTTAGGTATTCCATTTATTTTGAACTTCCACTCAGTTCTGTTTTCATTAAGGAGTGCACGTTGTTTTCGGTTATGAAGATAGGAGGCGAATAATTTGAGATGCTGATATGGGATTGTCCAGGAACTGGATAAGTGTTACTCACGCATACTTTCAAATCTGTTTGATGTACTAGTGTTTGCATATCTTATTAGCTCGACTAACAATGTTATAAAAACTCATCAGTTAAACACTCACTATGAGATGGGAATACTCAAATGTACCTGCAGCCTGAGCAGCTGAGTGGAGAAGGCAAAGAAGTGCTTCATCTGGTCCTTCAGTTCCGGGATGTTCTGGTACACCAAGCTGCAGTTCAAAAATGTCAGGGCCCTGCATCACATCAAACACAATCTCACCACTTATATCTTTCAACTGGCATCCAAAATAGGATACTTCAGCCACAACCCATTCATAATACTTCAAAATTCCTGTCATCATCTATAAACCAGACTATCCCACAAATTTTGTGGTCATAGACTCTTCACAATACCAGAACAAAGATTTTAAAAAATGCAACAAATACCAGGGGAGACCCAAAACCATTTTTAAAATGCAATCTACCTACAAATACAGAATTTATTTTTTGAATCACAAACGTTTTTATACATACATATCAACAGGAGTTGGAAACCGTAAATGAGACTGGAGAGGGTGAAACACATTAGGACACAAGAAGCTTCACCTTTACAAATGAGGATATTTTTAGAGAAATCAAACTGCTTCAGCAAGGAAAAGCAGCAGGGTGTGATCAAATTACTGGGGAATTAATAAAGGCAATGGGGTGGTACATAGTGCCTTATTTAAAGTTTCTTTTCGACTATGTCTTACTTACTTACTTACTTACTTATTTATTTATTTACATAGGTCCCAATGAGCCTGAGCTCGTGTTGTCATGAACAATAGTAGAATACCAAAGGAATGGAAGGAATCTATAATAATACCAATTTATAAAGGAAAAGGAGATAGAAATAAACCTGAGAACTACAGACCAGTAAGTCTGACCAGTGTAGTTTGTAAAATCTTGGGGAGTTTAATAGTAAAATATATTAGAGGGGTATGTGAAGATAAAAATTGGTTCCTTAGGAGCCAGTATGGATTTAGAAAGAAATTTTCTTGTGAGGCACAACTGGTGGGATTTCAGCAGGACATATCAGATCGGTTGGATCTAGGGGGACAGTTGGACTGCATAGCTATAGACCTTTCCAAAGCTTTTGACAGAGTGGAACATGGAGTATTATTAAAGAAAGTGGAGAGAATTGGATTGGACTCGAGGGTTGTACGTTGGATAGGAACATTTCTACATTCAAGGGTTCAGAGAGTCAGAGTAGGGAATTACGTATCACAGGAAGAGAAAGTTAAGAAGGGAATTCCACAGGGTAGTAAAATTGGTCCATTGCTTTTCCTAATATATGCAAATGATTTAGGGAACAATATAGCATCAAAAATAAGACTGTATGCAGATGACATTATCATCTATAGGGAAATAAATAATATAGAGGATTGTAAAATATTACAAAGGGACCTCGACAGTATCCAACATTGGGTTGAAGAGAACCACATGAAGGTTAACGGAGGTAAATCAACTGTCACAATATTCACAAACAAGAGATTAAAAACTGAATTTCAATATACATTGGATGGGGTAATCGTACCAAAAGATGACAAGTGCAAATACTTAGGTGTGAGATTTGATAGTAAATTGCACTGGAAGGGTCATGTTGGAGACATTGTTGGGAAAGCATACAGATCGTTGCATGTCATTATGCGACTACTTAGAGGATGCAACAAAGAAATAAGAGAGAAAAGTTACCTAAGTTTGGTTCGTCCAATATTGGAATATGCAAGCAGTGTATGGGATCCGCACCAGGAATACCTAATAAAAGAAATTGAGAGTGTTTAAAGGAAAGCAGCAAGATTTGTGATAGGGGATTTTAGGAGAAGAAGCAGTGTATCAGATATGTTAGAGAAGCTTGGGTGGGAAACATTAAGTAAGAGAAGGGAGAAAAACAGACTTGTAGGGTTATATAGAGCATATACAGGAGAGGAAGCATGGGGGGAAATCCGTGAGAGGCTCCAATTGGAAAGTAATTATATTGGCAGGGCAGACCACAAATTCAAAATTGGACGGCACTTTAGCAGAAGCGATTGGGGTAAATTTTCATTCATTGGGAAGGGTGTGAAGGAATGGAACAGTTTACCAAGGGCGGTGTTTGATCCCTTTCCAAAATCAGTCCAGTTATTCAAGAGCAGAATAGACAAAACCAGGGAAAAGAAAGAAGTGGTATAACTTAGTGCTGTATTCCTAGAAACATTATACGTGCTATGTAATTCCTACAGCAGTTGTGAGAGGGGAGTTCAATCAATGTGTGAATAGTACATTAAGTTACTGTATTCTTTTAATATTGTGTAGTGTTTGTTACTGTATTCTTTTGGGTGTTTGTTACTTTATTCTTTTAATATTGTGTAGTGTTTGTACATTAAGTTACCGTATTCTTTTAATATTGTGTAGTGTTTGTAAATTATGTACCTCATTTGCCACCGAGGTTGACACCTCATTGCAAATAAAGTGATTTTGATCTTGTCATTATTGGCATACATAGAATTGTGTTGATAAGGTGGATTAAATAAAAATAATTTTCTTTAAAATGTTTTGTCACCTTCGAAGTACTAACCATTAACACTAATACATTGGTTCAAACGTTTTTCCCACTATGCAGAACCTTGTCAAATGGGCAAGTGCAGCATCAATTGTGTAAATCATTTTCTCTGTGTTCTACTGTAAGATATAATTTTGTGTTATCAATTTGGTATTTGTTGGCCTGCTGCTCGGATTTGACGTGGAACTAGTGACTGCTCACCTCAGTAACCGGTACTGCTCTGTCATAACACCTGACAAAGGAAATGGATTATGAGAACATACAATCGGTTGAAGTTGTGACGATTCGGATGCATTTGCTGACACTGCACAGCAATGTCGCCAATCCTGACTAAACGAGCTGCGTAATAATGTATAAATTTGAAGCCCTTCTTTTTCAGTGTTGCCAATACAAAATTGTCATTTGTAGCTCTTCAGTCAGTCAACACAATTGTGCCCAATGAATGGGCGGGGTACAAGATAGAAATATGCAACCACACTCTTGGAAAAACTTACATGTATTAATTAGATTCTCACAAATAATGGGGGCCTTGGGGGCTAAATTAATAATAGTCTCCTTAACCCGTTCCATGAGACTATGTGTCTACCATGGACAAATCTCATCAGGCACGTGCCCGTCGTGGGGGTGGGCAACGGTATTATAGTAGGAGCTATAATAGCGGCGAAGTTCTGGTGGGGAGCCAGTCCTGTGAGGTATAACACAGCCCCATGCACAGGGTTGTGCAAAGACCTCAACGGCATATACAGTGGAGAAGATGGACTTCGGGGCAGATGACCTCGTAGTTCTGCCCCTTTAAACAACAATAACTAACTAAGATGAACTTCAGTACAGTGTATGTGGCGGCTAGCTCAGTCGGTAGAGCATGAGACTCTTAATCTCTGGGTCGTGGGTTCGAGCCCCACGTTGTGCGCCACTGAAACACTCTCCCCTCCTCGCTGGAGTTGATTTAACTTTAACTACCCTCATTTACCACAAACCTACAGAATTTACTGCCTTTAAATACAGGCCACAAGTGATTTTAACGTTACTTCCCGACTTTGAATGGGCGCCAAGGTCGACCATATGGGTCTTCCTGAATAAAATAGGATAAAATACGATACATAACTGTTGCCCCGACTATGAAACTCCATATCCCAGGCGTAGGGCATTTGGCATGCGTTTGCTGATGTACCAGGTTCATGCAAGACAGGAATATAACCACACATGGATTATAAAAAGATAATCTATAGGCTGTACTAAACACATATATACAAAATATACAACACAAAATACCCTTCAATACACTTGTAATAATTTCTGTACAGTACCTTTGTTCACTGAATTTAGGCTCTGAGAGCAAGAAAAACACTACGGTCATATCAGACCCAGGCATAACAGCCACCTATGTATATACACTGTACCGTCCGTACACAAAATATCTACACACGTTACGACTGGTTCATTCTACTTTCTTCTGTTACGGCACGTTCACCTCTCCATTCTCGCATGACTTCGATGAAATGTTTATGACTGGATTATCCTTTAGGCGTGGTAAGTTATTACCGACAGCCCATGGTATGGATGGATCCATGAAAAATCGTAGCCTCCAATAGCCCGTAAGAGCTCAGTGGATAGCTAAACATTAGTCACCGCTCGTTCGTATTACGATACCATGATCGAGTAATAACGACACTAATTGCAAGTTGACAAACGGACTTTCGTAGTACAAGCAAGAAGACGATCTCTAACTGTTTGTTACGGAAACCATGTCACGTAAAACGACCCTGGGCGTTAGTAGATCAGTGTTCTGCCGATAAAACAATAAGACAAGCTCTGAACGCCAGACACGCCATTATATGCACTCGCGTAAGGATCCAATAACCCCAAAGTTTCTGCCGGAACTAACTTGTGCGTAGCCCGCTCCTAGCGGAACATCCGCGTCAACACATAAACATCAGACAGTCAAAATCCACACTGACGTCACACAGTTGTTTCTTCACGCGAAGTTCATGGGAGTTCATGCCATAAATAGCCTAGGTAATCCCACACAAGCCGAATTACTGCCTGTCTTTTCCGGGTATGTCACAAATCCAGCACTCGAAAATATCAATTCTTTGTACCTTTATAGTACAGCCACAAATCTAACCTTTAACATTACTAGGTCAAAATAAAGCAATTAACCCCAAACCAAAATGAAATAATGCTTCTACTTAATACAGTCTTATATATTCTTATTCCCAAAACGTAATAAATCGCAAAACCCCGTATTTTATAATATCAAATATCCAAAAACCGATAATTAATAAACCGTGATCCTAGGTTGTCCAGACCATCCAAAATATGAATCCGTCCACAAAAACACACAGGCACAATAAAAATCACCTCTGCAACCCCACGTTAACCCAATATAATAAGATACGAATAAAATACCCCAAACTAACTGCACAAGGCAGAAAACCCGAGGGAGTAGCTACTGTAACTGAATAAATTCGGTTACAACACAGCCCCATGCACAGGGTTGTGCAAAGACCTCAACGGCTTATACAGTGGAGAAGATGGACTTCGGGGCAGATGATCTCGTAGTTCTGCCCCTTTAAACAACAATAACTAACTAAGATGAACTTCAGTACAGTGTATGTGGCGGAAGGGGCAGCCCAGTGATCGCCTATTACAATTCTGTCAGGAAGAAAACATGATAGTCACTAATACTTCGTTCAAATTACCAGCTCAACAGCTGTATACATGGAAATCTCCTGCAGACAACCAAGAAAATATAGTCCGTAATCAGATATACTATATTTTAACCAACAGACATTTTGAAACTTCCATAACAAGTGCATCAACTTATCCTGGGGCAGATGTACCATCAGATCATATACTACTTGTAGCTACTATAAAAGTAAAACTTGTAAAACACATAAAAACAAACCAACAAAAGGAGATAGCTTATGACTCAGGCAGCCTGAATTGCGCAGTGACATGGCCATGGCTATCAACAGTCAAATAGTGACAACAATGACACCACTGATTGTTCAAGAAAATTGTACCCATGATATGGGAAGAGATGAAAAATGTTATGATACCCACTGCTCAAGATAAACTAGGTTATAAAACAAGAGATAAAAAAGAAAAATGGATGACAGATGAAATTCTCTCATTAATGGATGAGCGCCGAGAGTATAGAGCACAATCAAATTTACAAAATTATAATAATATTCAGACATTAAAAGGACAAAGATCAGGGTAGCAAAAAATGAATGGTTACAACGTGAATGTGAAGAACGCTTACAAACTTCACATGACAATTTTAATTTACATAAAAAATTAAAGGACACTGCTGGGATATATAGAATAAAAACATCTTAACAGTAAACAAAGATGATAAAATTGTTCTTGATGTTGCGGAGAAGAAAAGTATATGGGAAGACTACATTAGAACCCTCTTCTCAGATGATAGACCAAATGTTGAAATTTCTCGGAATGATAATCTTAACAGGATCTTCAATTATGAAAGAAGAAATCGAGAAAGCCATAAGTAACTAAAAAACTGATAAAAGCCACAGGACCTGATGAAATTCCAGTGGAACTCATTAAACTTCTTGATGAAGAAGTAATCAGCGTCTTATACAAACTATTTAACAAAATTTATGACACAGATCAATACCCTGCCCAATGGCTTGTTATCAACCTTCATTCCATTACCTAAGAAGAATGCGCGGAAATGTGAAGATCATCAACTCATTAGTCTTACGAGTCATTCCTTAAAAATATTTCTGAAAGTCATCCATCAAAGGTTGTATGAAAAATGTGAGCCCTTCATGGGTGAGGGACAGTTTGGGTTTCGGAAAGGTTTTGGTACAAGAGAGGCAATAGTTGCTCTACAGGTTCTGGTGCAAAAATGCTACGATCAGAATACAGATGTAGGTCTTTGTTTCATTGATTATGAAAAGGCCTTTGATAGGGTACAACATATGTCTGAAGAATGTTCTCGAATGAGAAACATGTTGTTGAAGGGTACAACATCACAAACTTCTGGAAATTCTAAGACGATTGAATATAGATGAGAAAGATATCCGTTGTATAGAAAATTTATATTGGAATCAGACGGCACAAGTTTGATAATGAGATCACTGACTTGGTTAACATTGTAACGTGTTTTTCGAAGGGTTTTTATGCAACTGGCATAAGTCAGTAGGAAGCCATTCTATATTTATTTACGCGGCAAATTGTTCAGCCAAGAGAATTTTTCATGTTAATTTATTATTATTATTAATTTATTATAATTATTATTTAGATATTTTCGGAGCATTTTATAAAAATTATTAGCATTCAGATAGGTTTTCTATGTCTTAGAAAACGCTATCATGCAAATTATTACGAACGACGATATCATAGAAAATTATCTGATTACGGAATTTTACGGAGTTTTTGTCAGTTAGGGTATTTGAGAGAGATGACTCACTGGGAATTCAAATACAAGCTGATTCCTGTCGAGAAGAATTACGCAAGTGGGCTCGCATCGTCCAGGAAAGGCGAATTGTTGAAACGGAACCCTCCCGCCGAGTGTAATGACCCAGAGGAGGGGAAGATAGCGCGGCGTGCTCAGCCAATCAATGAGGACTACGTAAGCTAGTAGACGGCTCCGGAGTGGGGAGCCAACGTGTGCATATATCGTTCGACGCGCCGTCGAAGGAGGACAATCTGTGAAATACTTGAGGAGTATGGGTGCGCGTGCGAGTCGCTCCGATGTTCAGTGGAGTTAGTGACAATCTGTGAAATACTTGAGGAGTATGTGTGCGCGTGCGAGTCGCTCCGATGTTCAGTGGAGTTAGTGACAATCTGTCAAATACTTGACGAGTATGTTGTACGCGGGAATCGCTCCGATGTTCCGTGGATTGGAGGACTAACTTTTGTATAACTTAACCAGTGCGGTTGTACGAGTGTTTGGGTCCGAGGTACGGACCAAAGAATTATCTAATCTACCAGGATCTCATCAAACATCGACGGAGATGACGACATCCAGGAGACTGTGGGAAGCTCACAGCATCATCCTGTACGAGGGAAAGGCTTCGGGCATTTCCAGTGGTAAGCGCCAATGACGCAGAAATACGCAATCTCTCATTTCTCTTGGTTTTATATTTCATATTTCAGTAACTTCATAGCTTCCGAATAAGTGTAAAATCAATAATTTATCAGACTCCGTTTTCATGTAATTTTCTATCGGTAATATTAAAATCGCAACGCTCCAATTTAAATTTTAAACTTATTATTATTATTAATTTAGCTATACTTGTTTTATATAATACATTCATTTCTTTTACAATGCAATCTTTGCTTTCAGTAGGTAGCATTAGATATAGACCAATTCCTTCTCCTGATACAATTGTTTGTTGGGTTAATGATCAAATCATACCACGATCTGAGTGAATAGAGTCTTGAATGTGTTCTGCCAGAGCTAGACGTTGTTAAATACAAATTTAGATTTCAACATTGCGTTGAGGTCTTGGCGCCCATTAAAACAACATAGCTTAGGCAAAGGTAAACAGTTACATTTCTCACCCAACAGTTAGGGGCTAGCAAGAAGTTTCATTTGTCGCTACCAACATGGGGCATTAATTACCGTTTCATTTGTCGCTCAACATGAGGGCCAAAAAACGTTTCATTTGGCGCCGACAACTTGGGGATGAAAACCTAATAACATTTGTGGAAGGAGAAGGGTATATATTTCTGTGCCTGTATTTTGGGTGTTATTTGTCTTTATCAGTGTATATCATTATGGGGGATGAGAAAGAAAGACAGATGAGGTTATGTAGTGGTCATCAACGGGAGAGTGATGATACGAGCAGTATGTCGAGTGATGGTAGTACCGGGGTAGCGGAGGTAAATCCCGATACTGAAACAGGGAGTGTAGGCGGCCAACCAGAATTAAAAACTTTACTTCTCGAGTTCATGTATCAGAACAAAGTTAGTAGTGATGCCTTAAATGCAAAATTAGAACAGAATAATGCAAAATTAGAACAAAACAGTAGGGAAAATAAAGAAAGTACAGATGCCTTAAATGCTAAATTAGAACAAAACAGTAGGGAAAATAGAGAGAGTAATGAAACTTTAAATGCCAGATTAGAACAAAACAGTAAGGAAAATAGAGAGAGTACTGAAACTTTAAATGCTAAATTAGAACAAAACAGTAGGGAAATGAGTGACAAATTCGAACTGATTAGAGGTGAGATCAGGGGGGTGATGGAAGAAAAGGCTAAAGAGATTATTGCAGATGTAGACAAGAAATTAGGAAAAGTACAGGAGGAGTTGGAAATTAGAATCAGTACACAAGCTGAAAATTTAAAAGAACTAGTGCAACTGGAAACACAGCAGGTCAAAAAGCAATTTGTGGGAGAAATTGACAAAATTCAGGTAGCAACTAAAGAGGTTAAGGAACAGCTGGGGGGTAGAATTGAGAAAGTCCACTCGCAAATAGTTGCAGAAGTAAATGATTTAAGAGAGAGTAATAGAGAGAGCATTAGCAAGATTGAGGAGAAACAAGCAAAGCTATATGATAAAGTAGAAGAATCAGAAGGAAACATTAAATTAACAGTAAACAGTATTGAGAGGAAGGCTGAGGAGAAAATCGCAGAATTAGAGTTAAAATTAAAAGCTAGGATCAGGCAAGAAAATAGTCAGAATAGGCCAGTTTTTGTGAATAGCACACACAGGGAGGTAGAACTGGGTAAGTTCAGCAATCGACAGGGGTGCCCAATGGAGTTCATGAACACTATAGAAAATAAATTCGGGGAGAGGTTGGAAAATGGTAGTATTGAGTGGTGCCAGGTAGTTGAAATTTTAGAACAAGTGTTTGTGGGGGAAACGAGGAATTGGTTTGCTGTCTACAGAGACAAGTTTACTGATATGAATGATTTTAAAATGAAATTCTGTGAAAAGTTCTGGAATGAGGTTATTCAGTCGCAGCATCGTGAGGGAGTAGTGTGTGGTAAATATAACCCTAAAGGAAGCTCCACCATGACCGAATACTCTTTAGGGCAGGTATTAGTGTGTAAATATCTGGATGGCTTGAAGGAGGAAAGTGATGTGGTGAGATTGCTACTTAGGCACTTTCCCTATAGGATCAAGGAGGCTGCTTGTATCCAGAATGTAAAGACTATATCACAAGTAGAAAATTTGTTAAGCACATTTGATGCACTAGGGAGAGGGGGTTATGAGGACAATTTCAATAGGAACCAGGGTAATAATAATAATAGACCTAATGAAGCCAGGCATCAGGACGTTCAAGGGAACGGTGGCGAAGGGGCCAACACTCAAAATAGGAATAATAATAATCAGCTAAATCAGAACAGAGGAAATGGCTATGGTAATCAGTATCAAGGGAGGAACAATGATTTCAGGGGAAATCAAGGGCAGAACAATGATTACAGGGGAAATCAAGGGAGAAACAATGATTTCAGGGGAAATCAAGGGAGAAATTATAATGACAATAATTACAACCAGAATAGGGGTCAAGGAAGAGGACAGCCTAGTGGTAGTAATATACAGCCAAACAATGACAACATAGCCCAGAACAACCAGACCAGTTTAGTAGTTAGTAGTACTACGGCCAGCTGTAGCGGTTCTTTAAACGCGAACCAGGCTGCGAAGTAAGGTCAGAATCTCAGTCTGTAGCATGCCCTGTCCATACAATTATACAGGAACCCTATGACCTAAATGTGAGAAATGAATTATTACATGAACTAAATGATGAAGGTATTATTCAGGAAGTGGTTAGTAAGAGCCCCATAGTTAAATTTAACGTGTCCGAGGCGTACACAGATGTTTTAATTGATAGTGGTTGTATGAAGAGTTGCATAAGTAGTGCATTTTATGATAAAATGAAAGGAACTGGAGTAAATTTTGAGGAGATGCCAATTAAAAGCACTTTTGTTATCACAGCTGTTGGGAAGAGGTCTAAAGTAATTTCTAAGCAAGTTTTAGTAGACATTAAAATTAATAATCATGTAGAGAAGCAGATTTGTCTTGTAATTCCAAATTTAGTATTCAGTGTTATCTTGGGTTCAGAGTGGCTAAGTAGAGTGTCTGGTAACTTATGTTATGATGTAGGGAGTTTGAAATTTAAATGGGGAGATTCTGAAGTAGAAGTAGCGTTCAATGACCATATTCAGAGGAGTAGTATTGTAGGTGTGATTTGTACTTCAAATGAGATATCGCCAGCCGTAGAGCGGGGTTCTCCATGTTTTGTGGGCAGTGTGATTACGAACGGAAGTCTAGAGGACTCGTTACGTGAGGCTGCATTTCAGGGAAATATAGAGGATGAACAGTGTGTTCGGCTCTATGATGTGTTATGGTGTAATAGGAGAGTTTTTGAGGATCGCATTGGTATGGCCAATTGCTATACACATTCATTGAACGTTATTGATAGGTCAGTATTCACAGGACATAGATATCCTGTACCTTTCGCTTATCAGAGTGCAGTTGAGGCACAAATTAACCAGATGCTTGAAGATGGGATTATTGAGCACTCGAACAGTCCATATGTTAATTCTTTGATCACGGTACCCAAGGCCGACGACACTGTTCGTATTTGTTTAGACGCTCGTTTGGTTAACAGTAGAATTAGTTCAGATCAGCTGAAATCTATGTCAATAGAGGAATTAATGCAAACATTTGAGGGGAAGAAGTATTTCACTTGTGTAGATTTGAGTTCCAGTTTTTGGCAGGTGCCACTTATGTACGAAGATAGACCATTTACAGCTTTTAGTCATAAATATAACCTTTATCAATTTTGTAGAACACCTTATGGGTTAAAGAGTAGTTCAGCAGCTTTAATTAGGGCTTTAAACATCGCATTAGGGGATGACACAGGAGAGTTTGTAACCATTTACATTGATGATATGGTAATTAGTTCACGCAGTTTTGAGGAGCATCTATGTCATTTACATATAGTTTTTCAGAAGTTAGATCAGGCAGGGTTCACTTTGAAGCTGTCTAAGTCGTCATTCTGTCAGTCAGAAGTGACATTTTTAGGTCATAGAGTGTCGAGTAGAGGTGTAACACCAGAAGAAAGTAGGGTTAATAAGATACTTAATGCAGAGGTGCCACAGAATGTTAAACAGTTAAAAACTTACCTGGGAATTTGCAACTTTTTCAGGAGGTTCGTTCTTAAATACTCAGGGTTGGTAGAACCATTCAGGGAATTGCTTAAAAGTGGGACTCGGTGGAGATGGGAGTCCAAGCATGATCAGGCTTTTAGAGCGCTGAAGGAAGGTTTTGAGAAAGCTGTAGTGCTGAAATATCCTTTAAAAGATAAGGAATATGTGGTTATGACAGATGCTTCACATATAGGCATTGCTGGAGTATTATGTCAGAAAGATGATGAGGGTAATCTGTGCATTGTATCTTTAGCCTCGCGAGGACTGACAGCAGCAGAGAAAAGATACACGATTACTGAGTTAGAGCTTTTAGGTATTGTTTTCAGTTTAGGGAAATTTAGAATGTATTTAGTAGGGGGGAAATTTGAGATCCACACAGATCACCATGCATTACTGTATATGAGGACTTGTAAACTCAGTTCTAACAGAGTTAGTAGGTGGATTCTTGCTCTGCAGGAATACGAATTCACAGTAAAATATATTAAAGGTAAAGATAACATTCTTGCAGACATGCTATCGAGGGACACTAATTTATGTAGGGATTATCCTGTGGTTAAAGCAGAGGATGGTATTTTAATATGTGCATGTGTGGACAGTAGCAACAGGGCATCGTTACAGACACTGAGAAATATGCTAGTGGAGCAACGTGATGACGTTAAGTTAAAGGAGCCACTGGCTAGGTTGGAAATAGGTGAAGAAGAGTATGTGAAAGTAGGACGGTTCACGTACAAGATGCAGGATGGGCTTCTTGCAAGGAAATGTAGGAATAATCGGTGGGCAATATGTGTTCCTGCCACTTTGCGGGTGGAGCTAATTTGGTTCATTCATAGGGAATTAGGACACTTTGGTGCTGCCAAGGTCTTCTATGAAATTGGTCGTGACTTCATTTGGAGTAAAATGGGAAGGGATGTTAGGAGGATTTTAGCTAAGTGTGACACCTGTCAAAGGAGTAAATATCCAGTTAAATATTTAGTGGGGGAGAGATCTGCAGTTCTCACCAGTAGTCCCGGCGAACTACTGTGTGTGGATTTATTTGGCCCGATCGTTAAAGGACAGTACGGCTACGAGTACATTTTTATAGTTATTGACGCTTTTAGTAAGTATGTCAAGCTATATCCGCTAAGGAAAGCCACGGGACTAGCGTGTAGCCGTCTGATCATTAATAAGTATGTACCTGAGTTTGGCATTCCTCCCAGGATACTATCTGACAGTGGACCACAGTTTACTGCAAAGAAATGGAGAACCAGTATGCAGGAAGCTGGTATAACACACGTTCATTCCTCTGTAAGGTACCCTCAGGGTAATTCTGCAGAGCGTCCATTAAGGGAAGTGGCTCGTCTTTTTCGGACTCTAGTGCATGACAAGCATGCGGCCTGGGTTGGACATCTTCCCAAGGTCGAGACTTGGCTGAATTCTGTCCAGCATGAGAGCACGAAATTGACGCCATACGAAGTTCACTTCGGAAAAAGACCACAAAATGAACTAGCGAGGGTGTTGGGATTAAATGAGGGTAAACAACCGGGGATGGATTACATTGTCCAGTTGGCGAAACAGAATTTATCTAAGTCAGCACAAAAGAGAATTCGCCAACAAAAAGAAACTAAATTTGACCTATTCGAGCCGGGAGACAGAGTCTTACTTAGAGTGCCGAAACAGTCAAATAAGCTAGAGAAAGTCATGTCCAAGTTCTTTTATCTCTACGAGGGCCCATTTATAGTTTCCAAACGTATTGGGAAAGCAGCATATGTGCTGGAGAATAGTGAGGGAAACAGATTATACGGGACGTATAATATACATAGTCTCCGAAAGTTGTGTCATAAAGTGAGGATGTTTAGCTGGCGAGCCAGCCTATCAAATGAGTAAGTGTGGTATTTGGTGCGTGGGAGGAGTTGGTCTTCCAGGCAGGCGTATCAGAAGTCACACAGGGGGGTAGTATGTAAGTAAATGAGAGTTTTTAAGGTACAGGGAAATATGACGGGATTGTCGGATGCTCTTGAGCTCTAAAATGTCTCGATACACCAAGGCCAGAATTTGGTAGCGCTGGTGAATTCCCATTTGCCTCCAAGAGATGGGTGAGCGCTTGAACAGGGTATTTTTGCTTAAGGCGTCCACGAGGCAAAAGATGGGCCATCAGAATGCGAGACAGTCCTTCATGAAACTCATACATATCAGCACACGTGATTTCTGTTTACGGCCTCGCCATGTAAGATTTGTAAGTGTGTAATTTAAGATAATTTGTACAAAGGTATTATTTGTGTGAGAAGAACTGATCTGTGTTGAGAACTAGTATTAAGTAGAATATGGTCTACGGGAACTTAACAAGACAGGGCGATTACGGCACAGAAATATTTGGTGTTATATGTAATGCGCATTTACTGTTTTTTTTTCAGAAGTCAATATTAATTTCATCTACTTTAAAGAGAGATTAAGTATTATGGTCACGAGGCGCTGCCACAATAGTGTGATCGTGTGCTCAGTGATAAGTGAGATTAAATTTCACCATAAGGAAGGGACCTCCAGTGAAATTAGGAAGTTCTATGGAGATATAAATATATCAGAACACCTTCAATGCGTGTGATATGACATCATAAATACATAGTGCTCACACATTAATTATGTCTATTTCTCCAACATAGAGAAATTTGAGAGGTGGAAATATCCGTGGAACACTACTCTATATGTAAAACATTGGACTGGTTGCAAAGTGCAATCCATAGTGACAACAAACTTTGACGCAAAGTGCGTGAAGAAAAATTATGAGTGTATATATCTGTAATTTAGGGTGATTTCATTAATGTAATATGTATTTTGGATGGGGTTTATTAACGTGTCTGGGATAATCGGATAATGGACCGTCGTCACGGTAAATCATCCGATGATCCGAGGCGAATATGTAACGTGTTTTTCGAGGGGTTTTTATGCAACTGGCATAAGTCAGTAGGAAGCCATTCTATATTTATTTACGCGGCAAATTGTTCAGCCAAGAGAATTTTTCATGTTAATTTATTATTATTATTAATTTATAATAATTATTATTTAGATATTTTCGGAGCATTTTATAAAAATTATAAGCATACAGATAGGTTTTCTATGTCTCAGAAAACGCTATCAAGCAAATTATTACGAACGACAATATCATAGAAAATTATGTGATTGCGGAATTTTACGGAGTTTTCGTCAGTTAGGATATATTGAGAGACATGACTCACTGGGAATTCAAATACAAGCTGATTCCTGTCGAGAAGTATTACGCAAGCGGAGTCGCATCGTCAAGAAGAGGCGAATTGTTGGAACGGAAAACGACTTCTCCCTCTCGTGCGCCGTGTGTAATGAACCAGAGGAGGGGAAGTGGCGGCGTGCTCAGCCAATCAGCGGAGACAACGTAAGCTGGAAGACGGTACCATGGTGGGGGAGCCAACGTGTGGATATATCGTTCGACGCGCCGTGAAACGAGGACTATCTGTGTAGAACTTGCGGAGTGTGGTTGCAAGTGCGTGTAGCTCCGATGTTCAGTGGAGTTAGTGACAATCTGTATAGTTCTTGCCGAGTGTGGTTATACGCGGGGAGTCGCTCCGAGGTTCCGTGGATTGGAGGACTAACTTTTGTAAAACTTAACCAGTGTGGTTGGACGAGCGTTTGGGTCCGATGTACGGACCATAGAATTATCGAATCTACCAGAATATCATCAAATTTCGACGGAGATGACGACGTCCAGGAGACTGTGGGAAGCACACAGCATCAGCAAGTACGAGGGAAATGCCTTGGCAATTTCCAGTGGTAAGCGCAAATGACGCAGAAATACGCAATCTCTCATTTTTCTTTGTTTTACATTTCATATTTCAGTAACTTCATAGCTTGGAAATAAGAGTAAAATCAATTTATCAGACTCCGTTTTCACGTAATTTTCTATCGGTAATATTAAAATCGCAACGCTCCAATTTAAATTTTAAACTTATTATGATTATTAATTTTGCTATACTTGTTTTATATAACAAATTCATTTCTTTTACAATGCAATCTTTGCTTTCAGTAGGTAGCATTAGATATAGACCAATTCCTTCTCCTGATACAATTGTTTGTTGGGTTAATGATCAAATCATACCACGATCTGAGTGAATAGATTCTTGAAGGTGTTCTCCCAGAGCTAGACGTTGTTAAATACAAATTTAGATTTCAGCATTGCATTGAGGTCTTGGCGCCCATTAAAACAACATAGCTTAGGCAAAGGTCAACAGTAACATTTATCACCCAACAGTGTGGGCTAGCAAAACGTTTCATTTGTCGCTACCAACATGGGGCACTAACTAATTAACGTTTCAACATTTGTAGAGGAGTCCGACAAAGAGTGCATTCTGTCACCTCTGTTATTCAATTTGTACTCAGGAGAGTATCTTTCAAGAAGCACTTGTTGATGTAGCAATAGGAATAAAAGTTAATGGAGTCTTCATCAACAACATTTGCTATGCAGATGATACAGTCTTGATTGCAAATAATTTAGATGATCTTCAGCATCTAGTTAACATGGTAGGGGAATACAGCAACATGCTAGGTCTGAACATCAATACAAAAAAGACGCATTTCATGACTCACACGTCAGGCTGAATTTTTTGAAAATGCACATCTCCAATTTAATGGCTCCTCATTACAGAGTAGATAAATTCAAATACCTTGGAACATGGTTATGTGAGGATTGGAGATAAAATGTTGTATAGAGAATGCTTCCGTGAAATTCAGAAAATCCTTACAAGTACGGACTTAAATCCAACCCTTAAGACTTCGGTTTGTAAGCTGCTACATTTCTATATGGATCTGAAGGATGGACAACAAATGCGGCAACAACAAAGAAGATAGAGCCCTTTGAAATGTGGATATACCGCAGAATGCTGAAGATACCATGGACTGCACGAATAACTAATATTGAAGTACTGCATAGAATGAACAGACAACTAAACTTATTACGCACCTTTAAGAGACAAAAACTGTATACCTGGGACATATCTTGCGGAACACCAAATATCGACTTCTCAAGTTGATACTGGAAGGAAAGATCGAAGGTCAAAGAGGAAGGGGCCGAAGAAGAAATAATTCCTGGGTGGATAACATAAAACAGTGGACAGGATTACCCAGCATCGATAAATTATTCCACATCGCAGTTCATAAACAAGAGTCGCTAATATCCATTAATGGATGGGCATCCGAAGAAGAAATAATGAGGCAATTTAGGATTACGCGTTTCGACATTCAAGTGGCCATCATCAGATCCTGATCACTGTGTAGCGGTTAAAGTTTACACTAAATAATTAATTAATTTTATTTAATTTAAGTTGCTACTACAGTATTGTAGTAGTGGCTAGTGACCGGCCCAGCAGTAAGTCAACACCGTGAAACTTCACAAGTCGAGTAAGTACAGTGCAAATGTATGCATGTTTGTTTGTTGACTTACTACTACCGTGTATTGTTTTTATTTGTACAGACGAGTCGTCGTCATTGGCGGCTGCAGCTCGTTTCCGAGTATACAATTTTCTGACAATACACATCCAAAATCAGGGCATTTTATGAATGAATTTCTGGTGACTAAACAGGCCGATTCTTGCATGGAACATGCGGCCACATACTAAGCATCTTATAGTTGGAGGAGAGCGTGGACGGGTTTGACCAAGCTTGCGTTGGAAATGCTTCATTCCTGCCAGTCAGCGACGTTCCTGTTCAAAATGATTTACTGAAGCAGATATAGTTTGCCTCCAAAGTACATGATCTTCAGCCAGTGGCTCTCATGTTAGAGGGTTAATTTCTGTCAACTTGAAGGTTTGTTTCAGCTGGTCTTTGAATCGCCTTAAAGGTGCACCCTGTGGCCTTTTACCAGTTCAAGTTCACCGTAGAGGAATTGACGTGACAACCTAGTGTCATTCATGCGGCGGACATGTCCTGTCCATCTTAGTCGATGACCAAAGATGATAGCTTCTACACTCTTGGTATATTCATGATCGAACAGAGCTTTTGCGACGATATAAGGTCCACGTTTCACATCAGTAAAGTCGAGATGACCACTGCCTGATATGCCATGAGTTTCGTGCGAATTGTAAGATCTTTGTTTCTAAAGACACGGTGTAATAATTGACCAAATGCCACATGAGCAGCTCGAAGCCTGTTTTCTATATCTTGGTCACAAGTACAGTTCTTAGATAAGATGCTGCCTAGGTATGAAAAATGGTCCACTTGTTCCAAATTTGTGTTGGCGATGGAGATGTTGAATTCTGCAATGCTAGACCCAGGAGCAGGCTGAGCAAGTACCTTTGTTTTGCCTGAATTGATGGTGAGGCCAAAACGATCACATGCATTCTTGTAGCTATTAACTGATTGTTGTAAGTCCTCAGGTGTAAGGGCAGGTGATGCAGTGTCATCCGCATACAGCAGTTCAGTTATCTTAGCGACACTTGTAAGACGAGACTGAAGCCTAGCCAAGTTGAAGAGGTCTCCATCATAGAGATATCCGATATCTACTCCTGGTTTGCTCGATGTCTCATTCAGCATGGCAGCAAAGTACAAGGCAAAGGGAGTTGAGCGAGGACACACCCCTGTTTCAAACCATGGGTGATTGGGAATGCTTCTGAGATGTTATTTTGATGGAGAACCTTTCCAGTCATACCATCATGAAGTGCTCACAACAGTTCCACAAACTGATCGGGACAACCAAAGCATCTCGAAACCTCCCACATCGCAGGTCTTGGGACGTAATCCAAAAACGAGATTCACTTTTGAATTAATACAACCAAGACGAACTACTACAATACTGTAGTAGCAACTTAAATTTAATTAATTAATTAATTAATTATTTAGTGTAAACTTTAACCGAAACACAGTGATAAGGATCTGATTATGGCCACTTGAGTGTCGAAACGCGTAATCCTAAATTGCCCCATTATTTGTGAGAATCTAAAAAAACATGTAATAATAAATGTGGAGATGATCCATAATACATTTCTAATAATTTCTGTGAGGGATATTTATTTTAAATTTGGACTTACGAGGTAATTCAGTAAAATAATGTTTCTATATACTGTATTACAATTTGCAACATATTTGTGCGATAGGAATGTGGGAGAAAGACTTTATGACAAGCATGTGCCGTGTACAACAATTTTCTGATCAGATTAGGGTAGGTGCTTTTGCATAATGAACAGTGGACGATTTTAAGATAAAGTTTTTAATAATAATAATGTTATTGGTTTTACGTCCTTTTTAACTACTGCGGCTTTTAGAGACGCCGGAGTGACGGAATTTCCCACCCCCACCCTTGAAAGAGATCTTTAATTAATCTGAGATTCGTTTCGTGTTTCTCAAGCGAACAACTCAAGTGTACCATTATTTTAACCTCTCAAGCCGGTTCGCCGTACACTGCACGTCTGCTGGACTACTAGTTCATGTACCCCAAACGGCTGGTGCAGGCTGAAGTTAGAATGCCTATTACTATTATACATCAAACACTGCTGCTTCGCAGGATCTATTTTCACCTTATGCATGTTTAAGTGGTTATGACATCCAGATTCAATTTCAGTAAACACCATTTCCCGTTCGGTAAGTTGAGGATGATTGCACACCTACAGCTGCCATCAAACTACCGAAATATAACGTTCTTACCAAAAATTGCTCAAAATATGGCCTAAACAGTAAAAAATGTTCGAAATATGCATTTATATGACAAATAAAAACCACTGTATTGTGACGATAATCACTTGATTTGCATCAGAAACCAATCGGGCATGAAAATACAGGCAAAGAAAAAATATGACCTTTCCTAAACATCCGAGGTAAAGTTAATGGGTAAGGAATTTCCACCCAATCAACACCTTTTAAACTTGAAGTTTAATATTGCTTATTCACGTTAGGGACATGTTTCGAGTATCTATGTACTCCTCTTCAGCCTAATACAATAAATCAACTCCAGTTGAACCTGCCCTAACGGACACCCTTATTCAGCGGACACCTGCCTATATGGACATTTTTCCTTGGAACCGATTTTATTTTACATAAGACAAGTGTTAAATTAGCCTAATTTCAGCAGACACCTTGAAGTCCGGACAGCGGACATCGCCATCTGTCCCGTCCACTTGACTTAAGCGGACACTTCACACGCTGCAGGACATTTTTTACACCGGACCATGTCATCCTTTCTTTTAAAACCATTCTGCAGACATACGGAAATCCCTCTTGAATGTCTGTACTACACCTATTTCGAGTCAAAGGGGAGAGAGAGTGAAATGCAGGCTACATGGCAACGCTGTAGTAGCCGTAAAGTTAATTCTTCTATACATTCCTCTTTCCAAACCTTTTGTTATGGTGTTCTACCTACTGGTGTACATTCCGAGAATTCTAATTGTCCAGGATTGCTGCCAGTGACTGTTTGATTTTCTTCCCTGCTTAGAAGGAAAAGACTTGCAGTACATGCGCTAATTAGTGAGACAGAAATACCGTAGCATTTCAGTCGTCAAGTAAACATAAGTAACAAGGGACGAACGTGTTTAGACCTCGAAACAAGAAGAAATGTGATTGTAGAAAGTGACAAGGGACTTTCAGTGAGAAAGCTTGTCGAAAAATTCAAATGCGGGAAAACTCAAATAAACAAATAATCAAAATAAAGATGTGTATGTTTATGTTTAAGGTGGATGTACTTTGCCGTTAAAATGTTCGATTATTTTTACAAACTTGTTTCGCGGACACCTCTCATAACGGACATTTTCCCTCGGAACCGACGGTGTCCGCAGAAGGGAGATTCAACTGTATATACCTATCCAAGACATTCTTAATTAAGTACAGTAAAACATACAGCATAATGATCTTATTCTTTGCAAACACCATAACTTAAATTATAAATTAAAAAAAAAACACTTGGATTAAAACAATAAAACATTTTTATGGAACTTTTGTTCCCATTTTGTACTGTGACTCAGGTCTGTGTGGCCATGCCTTAATGGCTTATTCTGATGATAATAAGCTGTAGAGCGGTGAAGGGTTCTGGGTTCATCCCCGTCTTAACTTTTACATGCTAGGTGATGTTGTTGAAATTTGAATGGATCTTTGCTGCATAAAATAATTTCTTGCATCATACGGAATGCTTGGTTCTTAGACGTGGTAAGGTGATCCTGCCATAGATTGCGTATTTATGGAGTTAACTGTAAAAGATATAAAAGTTATTTGTATATATAAAAAAAAAAAAAAAAAAAGGTATATGCGTTTAAGAAGAAGATTAAATTGAGTAAAATGGCTAAAGGGGAACTAACTTACTAAGTGACGATGTTGAATTTGGCCTTTCAAGGTCTACGGGGGAACTCTCCTGCCTGGTTGCTGCAATTTGTAAAAAACCTAACTCAGTGTGTATATATAAAAATTGGATCGATTACCGGGTGGTAACACAGTGTTTGGCTTTCGAGGGAGTGTTGTGTTGAGCTGTGCTGCACTGAGTGTGCTACTATGCGGCTGGATCCGAGTCGAGTGCCTGTGATAGTGTGTGGCGGGAGGGAGGGTAACGGAGGGGAACTGGGCATGGCAGGAGTGGAACAGGTGTGTGGTGCGGCGTGTGATGTCATGTGTTTTGTTTTTGTAGTTTCATGGGGGGTGGAGGGTTAGCGCGGGGTCGGGAGGGTGATTGGTTTGCGTATTTATTGTGAATGATTGTTTTTGCCGTTGTGAGTTAGGGAAGAATTTATTGATGTTCTCATATAGTATGTTTACTTCGAAATTAATCTCATTGAGATAATGTGTTGGGTTATTGTGTTGAACATTGTCAATTTCTATTTGCTCGAGTGTGTTCATTATGGCACCTTTTTTGGCATAGTGGATGATCTCCATGTCCTCCTGGATATTTGTAAATTTATGTTTAGTGTCCTGCATATGATGGAAAACACTCCAAATAATCTTAAACATCAGAGCCCTAGTAATGACCTATTTACTTAAAAGTATATTTAAGCAAATAGGCAGATGATATTTGATCCCTTCAACTGAGCATGAAGCATGTAGGGAGAATGTGACTTGCCTGGACATAGCGTCATCCTCCGCAACACCACCCTCGGACACGTCACCCACCAGCAAGAGTAGGCGCATGATGAGCGTCACAGTCAATGGAAAGTTCCCAATCATTTCTGGTAACTTCCCCGTCAGAAGGGCTCGTACCTTCCTTTCCCCCAGGCCGAAGAAGATAACATTCCCCTCTGTATCGAATCCTCTGCGTCCTGCTCGTCCTGACATCTGGTGGTAACTCAGGGAATTTAGGAAGATACTGTCCCCACCAATGACCACTGTCTTGCATGGCATGTGAATGCCGAGAGCCAGTGTACCAGTAGTGACCACTAGATTGAGGACTTTCATCCTGAACAACATTTCCACAGCACTCTTCTCCTTGGCGGTCATTGCTGAGTGGTGTTTTCCAATCCCCACACGTAAACCACTGGGAAACAGGTCGCTCCACTTGTAACCGGCCTGAACAAGCCGTTGCTCTACAAACTCCACATCCTTTGCATCTGCAAAACCTTCGTTCCTTATGGAACCTCGAGAGGTGTCCTCGAGTAACCCCAAGCGTTTGTCATCCCTGAGCATTCTTCTCCTCAGTGAGAAGTCGCCAACTCCAGCAACATTCGTCATCACATCTGCAGCTCGACCACCTGATTTACACAGCACTTTCATTTGCTTATCCTTATCATCACTCACATCATTGCGCTTACGAGATTTATCAGAAATGTTATTTTTGATCTCCAATGATTTACAGTGTTGAACAAAACTACCAAACAGATGATCAATGTCGCTTTTATCATAGCGGAAAAAGATGGTCGGGAACATCCTTTTCTTCTTTAGTTCCTGTATAAACTTCATAAAATTAGAAGCTATGAATTCATAGCCAGTTTCATTCAAATTGGCCTCTTCCAATGGTACTCTCAATTGATTGATAACAGCATAGAAGGTTTCCTCTGTCTGAGAGGCCCAATTACACATAATGGAACTCAAGCCATTCTCATACTGCCTCACTTCAGCTCGAGACAAGAAACTCTTAGTTCCAAAGTAAGTTTCTGGTTTGTAAGGGAGAACAGACTCATTCGTCTGAGATGCCTTATCCATGGCAATATAAAGCTGCAAAGCCTCTTCAGGGGACAAAGAAACATGATTTGGGATACAGCCATGTTCTCTGATCACTACCTCATCTATAGTGCTGTAAGGGTGAATGTGCACTAAGTCTCCATCGTCCGAGTACATATACTTCTTGAGATCACTGTGCCGCTCCGAGTAGACCACCAAGCTCACCTTGTAAGAGGACCTTTCGCAGCCGTCCAGTTTATCTCTCTCTCGTTTGAAGTTTTCAGCACTTTGCAGCCACTTGTGAAACTTCTCGGGACATCCGATGGTTGCCGAGAGGGCTAAAAAAGGACATCTCGTCATGAGGAGACATGTCTCCCAAGAGATTCCTCCTGCCTGCCCTGCAAGGCAATGGATTTCATCAAAAATGATATACCTCAGTTTGCGAACCCAAGCCTGTCGACGAGGAGAAAGCAGGAGCAACTCTAGGCACTGGGGAACAGTCACTAAAATCTGACAGTTCATATCGTCTGTGCGGTAATCTCGAGTGAACACTCCATACACAGACTTTCCTTCTGGCATGCTCTTGCCTTTGAACCGAGAATAGACGGTTGCAGCAACTTGGTTCACTAGGGCTTTGGTAGGTGAAACATAGACCACCACACCATCATCATCCTCCGTCAAAACAGACTCCATGCAATAATAACAGGCATATGTTTTGCCTGATGAAGTGGGGGCAACTATTACTGCTGACCTGCGCTGGTCTATTATATCGAACAGGTCCTTCTGCCAAGCATCTGGAACAAAGTCCACTCGGGGATCTTTCGTTCCACCACTATCTCTCTTGAGATCTGCACCAAGGTGCAACATCTGGAAGGTAATCCAGGAAAGACCCACTTCAAAAGTTGTATCCCTGTTAGCTGGACGTGGCAATTCCCAAAGCCTAGCCACTTCCCCAAAGCCAAGACACCAAAGCCATTTCCCAAGTTTTGCCTTATCAGTGTCGGAAAGGGGAATCTCCTTCTCTTTTGACCTTGTGAGTATCTCTCTGATAACCAGGAACAACTCCTTGACAAAACTAAAATCTCGGTCAGCTTTCTTAGTCCTCAATCTACATTCGTCACCCCATAACCGCATGCAGCACTGCGCTATATACATCAAGATGCTCTGAACAGACCTTTCACTAGTTAAACTCTCCTTTAAAATCTTGGCTCTATCTAAAGCTGCTGCATAATCTCCCTTTTGCATCCAAGTCTTAAAACATTCATTGTATTTATTCAGTCGAGCTTCTTCCTCTTTATAAGTTTTTTTCTGCTTTTCCATTAAATTTCTTTCTATTATTTTTAGACCATTTTTACTGATCTTTTTCTCCTTGAGCACCTTCTTGGGATTAATCCTACTTTTGCACAAAATTGTTTTAGATGTGATCTGCCTCCCTTCTATGCTAGCTCCATATGTTTGCATAAACTTGGCCATCTTGTTCCGCATTCTTTCAAACTTCTCCTTTGCTCGGTAATCAGTAGAGA
The DNA here is from genome assembly GCA_946902985.2 of Meconema thalassinum. Classification (NCBI taxonomy): domain Eukaryota; kingdom Metazoa; phylum Arthropoda; class Insecta; order Orthoptera; family Tettigoniidae; genus Meconema; species Meconema thalassinum. The sequence continues at coordinate 396,438,345 of OX336394.1, read as the reverse complement.
CCACTTTCCAAGTTTTTATACGATCTTGTTCATCTGTTAGAGGTTTCAAGGAGTGCCAATGATTTACCTCAGAAAAACTTGCTTCTCTTGTTATGAAGTCCTCCATTCTGACATCATATTTAGAAACTTGTTGACTTACTTCATCCAAGAGATCACCACAGAACTTATCACTGAGAAGGCTGGACATTGGTAAAAGTCCCTCCATATTTATCCTGAATGGAGGACGTTCTGCCTCCAGCACAACCCCTCTCTCCAGGGCAATGTTCAGCTCATTCCACTCCAAGTTCTCTGTAATGATTGGAAACTCTTTGAATGTTCTCCCTGAAGCTATGTGGACCTGCTCTGTTAACCTCAGGTAGTGTTCAGCAGTAAGAGGTCCCAGATCATGAGAACTCGTGGGAGAAGGATTCAAATGGCATAGGATCCTCACAAAAAGATTTCCATGCCACATATCCGACACTTTGTCCCACTTATATGTTACATCAAGCTGATCAAGAGCCAAGTGCATGTAAAACTGGATCTTCCTTACAAATTCAATGAGACGAGCTGAAGGTGTCTCTCTAGGAGGCATACAGCCTCGGTTTGCAAGGGGCAGTACTTCCATCATGGCTGAATAAACTAAGAATGCCCGGACCCAGTCTTCAGAGTTGCCCTTCTTTTCTTCCAGGAGATACCACGAAGCAGCCATAACTGTTACTGCATGCCTGACATCAACCCCAACTCCAAAGTCCACAGAATTCAGTTCTTTTGTACACCGCATCTTCTTGTTTCTTGCAGCCATCTGTCTTAGCTGTTCAAGGGCAGGGAATCTACACTTTTTAAAGAATGACCTTGTCTCCACCCCAAAAGCATTCATCACAGATACATCTAGATCCACCTTCTCCATGCTGACACACGGAAGATTTAAGCTGAGAGTAAATAGAACCTGGCAGTAGACAATGGTCTCAACCATTTGGACATTAACATCGCTGTGAAGACTGGCAACGATAGCAGGCAAGCCAATATCCACAACAAGGAAGCTTGGCTTGCGCACGTTGATAAATGCCCTGAATGCAGGGTCCCACACTGCGGTGTAATGATGGACATTCATCTGAATGTTTTTGTTGTGAGTTTTTAGATGAGATATGAGTACGGACCTAGCAAGAATCACAGACTGGTCCACCAAAATCTCTTTCCATACGTCAAAAAACACTATTTCTAAAGAACCACCTTTGCTTTGTAACAACTGGAGCAATCTTTCACACAAATACATGAGGTGCAAAAGCTGTCCGCCATTTTGTACTTGATAATCATTTCTCATGGCACTGAGGAGGAGAGAGTCTCCGCACACAAGTGAAACGTTTCCATCTACGATCATGTCCGTGATGTCTTTGTATCGCACAATGGCAAAATCTTCGAACATACTCTTGTAGTAGTCTGTTATTTTCTCCTCAGTCCATTTCTTTCCTGGAGTGAGCTCCGATTCATTCTCCACCTACAAAGATAAGAAGAAAAGACCTTCAAAATCAGAGACTGGGCTGCTTTTGCTGATGGTACACAAGGGGTGGAAAAATATGATGGTGATTTTAGTTTCAACTTAGCACTCGTGCAATTGGGGAACCTTGACAAATAGAACTTACTATCAAAGGTGAACAAGCTAGGGTATTCACCAGGGTGCAGTGCCACTCTTACAGCAAGCCATCATTGATATGGTCGCAGATCAACCTGGCCTAAATAAGGTTTACATAAGCCTGTATATTGCATAATATGTACTCATACCTGCCAACCTTCGGAAGTCAAAAATAGGAAGATTTTTAAAATTATAGATTTTATCATGCGCAGTATACAGTGGCGTGGGCGAAAGACCTTCTCCCCAGGAGCCAGATTTTCTACACAACTAGATGTTGTTGAATCAATTACCAAATCATCATCAGCTTTCTGATTCTCTCGTGTGATAGACCACTTCTAAAATTGTGCATTATTTCTTTAATGGCCACTGGCTTAACAAACCTACAGAGAATTTCCATCAGCAAATCAATCAGTATGGATCTTAGGATATGGATGTGAGGTGCTTGCGATTGAAGAACTTTGTTATATTTTTCAAATGTAGGGATGGTAAATGCCAGAAACAAGCAAAATGCCTCATTTAACTTAGATGACAGAAAAAGAAAGTCTCTCCTGTCTTGAAATACTAACAGTTTGACTTGGTTCCGTCACTTTTTTCCTTACAGACAGAGAAGAAGAACTGCTCTCCAACTTCCCTTTGCCAATGATAACATGTGCTTTATCTAACACCAAATTACACTTCATGTGCCTTTATTTTAGGAATTTGGAAATACTTGAGAGATGTGTTTATGCCAGTGGACTGGTTCACCTCATCCTTAAAAAAACTCAGCAGTGGCTTCCACTGTGAAATCAGTCTTTCTAAGCATTTACCCAAGGACAACCAACGCGTGCACACATGCTTCAGTTGGTAAAGAGCTTGATATAACTTCAGATGATCTTTCGTCTTGCAGCTTTTGTTTAAATAATAATAATAAATATCAATCATTATCTCATAAATTTTCACAGGAGGGGAATCAGCACCTTTCTCAGCAGCCAGATGAATTAAACGGCATGTGCATCCTACAACAATGATGTTTTTACACTGCTCTTTTAATTTCGCAGCAACACCATTTTTCCTCCCTATCATAAGAGGGGCATTGTCTCCGCTAAAAGCTATACAGTTTGCCATTGGAATGGCATGTCTTTCCAGAAGACGCAGAAGCAAATTAACAATGTTAGCACCAGTCGAGTCACCTTCCAAATTTTCTATGGATAGCAAACGATTTTCAATCATCTTCGATTCTTTGTTGAAAAATGACACGACGACAGGATACAGCTTACTATCTCTATCATTGCTACCATCAGTGGAGATCGCGAAGGGCCGATATTTTAAAATATTAATAATTTTTGAATCGGCGTCAGTGCCATTTCATGAACAATGGTGGATGTTTTTTACCTGCCACAGGCATATTTCTTTGCAATTTCCGAATCCAGGAACATTTTTCTAAACAATTGTCCCACATGATCGGAACATGATAACGAGAGGTTATGTTCTACGATGAATGCCGTGAACAAACATTCTGCTTGAATGGCAGCATTGTCATCATTCCCGTGAACAAAAAACGTACCTAATTTTTTATTCTTCTGTAAACAACTAGCACTGTCCTTGTGTTTAGAGTGTTTCTGTTAGTTACAATGTCAGTTTTTCCACCATGAGAAATATATCGCAACGACACACGGAACAAAGAGCAAAATGGTTTCCTCTACTAGATTGTAAAATGAATGGAAATTCAGTTTTATAGCTTTCTTTGAACACTTGTAGATAACGTTTCTGAGGTTTTGTCGCCATAACGTAACGATAGAAACTTAAAACACACGACACGAAACAATCATCGACACAACTTGTTGAAATAATTATCTACCGACACACACATTAATACCTCAATTAAATGCACTAAACGTGACGCTAGCAGAGTATAAACACGTGGCGTCAAACGGAGTAAATCACAATCGCCGCGCGTAGCATACAACGTTTCACCCATTCTTCACAGTCACGTGGCCAGCCTCGACTAATCATCGTAGGCTTGACACCTGTTTGTCCGTAAAATACCACCAATCAGTATGCGGTACGCCGATCAGCTGACTCACCATTCCGAGATCGCAGCTATGGAGCTCACTGCCAAGCAAGGAACTTACAAATACACCAAAAAAAAAAGGATCACAAAAGCAATTACGACTTACGAGAGAATCTCCTTGAAAATAGAAATTATTTGCAGTTCCTTTTTCTTTTACATTATATCACTGGGGCCCGAAATTCGGAAGAAATAATATTAATTAAGAAGATCGGATGACGAGGTGAAAATTCTGAAAGTTTTCGAATAAATCGGAAGGGTTGGCAAGTATGTGTACTGTACTGGACAATATCTGTGAATAATGTATCATTTCTGTCTGAACTCGTATTGTGTTAGTTTGAAATTGATCTTGGTTCTCCTGGGGTAAGTGCTTACTAGTTTCTTACAGTCTTTCATTTTTTCATTTTTGCGTAAAGTTTCTTTCACCAACACTTTTCTTTGCCCACAGGATAATGTTATTCATTTAATTGTCAAGAATTGGATATGGAACAAGTCCCCTTCGACACCACAAACCTTGTAAGCAATTTCATACTGAAGACCTTCAGTTACTAAATTTATAAATTTCGATTTCTAACAAGCGATTTCCTTCTTATCCTAGATCTTTGGGCTGCCTTTTACATACAAAACCAAGTATCGATTTGACATATACATTTTCCACTCTTAAAATGAAGTTCTCAATAAGGTGCTATACAAGAGCAGTGATGTAAAATACCCAGGTATTTATAAATCGGGGTAAATACCCAGGGTATATGCTCGGGTAAATACCCAATTTGGGTAAATACCTGGGTATTTTAGATTTTCATTAAAACTCCTGTGTCCTGGTAAGTTGAACCTTAAAAAGGGTACCGTACCGGTAAGCAAACTATTCTACATTATTTTTTTAGAACTGTAACAACACTGGTAGTCAATAAAATTAAATTTAATTAGAATTGGGACTTAAAAACAAAATTAGAATTGGGGATTAGATCAGGAGATAAAATTCAATAGTTATAACCTGAAAAACTCAGGGTTAGAAATGAACTAGGCCTTTTTGCAAACATTGAGATCAAAGTTGGGGGAAATTTATTCAGGCATTGGCCAAGTTCTACAAAAGGTGTAATATACAGTTTTCAACACACTGTATATGTTTTTCAGAACAGTTTGTAATATCATTTGTATATAAAATAAATAATCAAATAACCAAAAAGACTAGTAAATAGAAAACAGTTACACTAAAAGTTCCAAAAAAATAGAGGCCTTACTTTATTTAGTTTTAATGAAGCTTATCAAAGATGTTCATACATAATGAATCTCTCTAGGCTTGGGCCTATATTCCAATTTACAATGAAAAATATCAATTGAGTATTACAAGTAGCAGAGTTGGGCAGTATTTGAAATACGTATTTTCGATACTTTTGTATCTTGTATTTTGTATCGAAAATACATTTTTGAACATGTATTTTGTATCTGTATCGAAAATACTTTTCATGAGTATTTTGTATTTTCAAAATACATAACATACAATCAAAATACAATCACTGCATTGGGTAATTTTCAGTTTTATCTTCCATTATCTTCTCTTTTCATAATTTAAGTCAATTGGTAGACATTAAGTTTGAGATCAATACAACTTTGCCAGCAATAAAGCAACCTAGTAAGACCAGGTACAATGCTATTTATTTAGGATGCATTTAGAACAAAATCTCGGAAGATTGTCTCCCGGATGTTCTGTTATCAGTGTGGTTAATCTTGGAAACCCTTCCACAAGCACTAGCCTCAAGCTACGTAGTATGAAATTCCCAAATGCAAGAGGTTGTCTGAACCTGTTAACTAGTATTGTTCGAAAATTCCTGGAAATGCTCACATAAGGGCTGTACAAAATGCGGCAATTGTCTTCCGTAAGAGTAGTGTAACAGTTGTATAAAATTTTGAAGTGTATTTATATTTAATTTGGGGAAGGAGACAGCCGTGGTCTTAAGTTAGGAACCATCCCGGCATTTCCCTGAAGTAAAAGAGGAAAACCACTTCCGCTCTTCGCAGGTTTCCTAGCCACTGCACCACGAGGCAGACGAAAATAAATATGGTGGTTGTTGTTAGTAAATCTTGATCATCACCCCGATGTATTTGGAATCTGAGTCACTGGACATGGCATTTCACATGCATAGACCGGGAATCGAACCCACTCCGCCGTGGTGAGAGCCCAACAACTTGACCGCTGCTCCACCACGCCCTCTACGTTAAAGATGATTTATGTATGTCTACCCCTTATGTTTACCGATTTAACGGGATCGGGGATGAAATGCGATGAAACGCTATGTGGCGGATATTTTTACGACCTGATGCCCTTCCTGACACCAACATGAGAGGAGTTAATGAGAGATCTAGATGAATGAAGCTGGGCAAGGATGTGGAAGGAAGCGGCCGTGGCCTGTCAGAAGGTACCGTCCCAGCATTTTCCTAGGGTTGAAAGTGAGGAAACCACGGTAAACCATTTCAAGGACGGCCGACGGTGGAGTTCAAACCCACGTCTACCAAGTTTGCATGGAGCATGGCCACATTGCCTAGCGCTGTGCGTTAGTGAGTGTAGCTACCGCTGTCGGTAGTGTTAGATGATAATAATAATACGGTAATAATAACTATAATGCGTATTATTCCCGTTTCAACTGGGACGGAAATGAGTTAATATATTTTTTCGCGTCCTTATTGTGGATAGTTTATACAGTCCTGTCGCCAACCTCGTGAGAGGAGCTAATGAGAGGTGATATGAATGAAGGTGAATGAAACTATGCATGGACTTGGAAGGGAGCGGCCGTGGCACATTCGAAGGTGCCGTCGCAGCATTTGTCTGTAGTTGAAAATGGGAAACCACGGAAAACTATTTCACGAACGGCAGGAGAACCCACGTCTACCGAGACCACAGATATCTGGGCACCAGCTACCGTTGTTGGTTGGCGGTAATAATTATAAATGACCCAACTTTATTAATTTTTTTTTTTGTCGCATACCGGTAAACTTAAGGTATTACGGAGAATTTATAACCGAATGTACAAATTAAACATGTGGGGTCAATTGACTGTAGTGTCCAGTGGTCCTGATTTCTTACGTCACCATTTTAGGATTTCAGAGAGTAGTCTGAATGAAATGCCTCACTGTTTGCCTCACAGCGCTATAAAGAAAATATGAACAGACGGATATACGAGGCACGTCAAGAAAGTAAGTTCCGTTTGGTAATAAAATTAAGTTGTGTACAGATACAGAAAATTTATTTATTGCACAACATCCTACACCTCTTAAACTACTTTTCCACATAACTGCTGAACTTTTGCAGGCATTTGTCATAGCGTGGCACACGTTTTTGGATACCTTTTTCATAGAAGTTTGCCGCCTGTGTCTTCAACCAGTTGGAAACATCATTTTCCGAGGTGTCAAGATTTGTTTCGGCTTAACCTTTGCTGGGGATGAAGTGTGCCTCCATTCCATTGATTGCCGCTTACTTTCAGGGGTGTCGTAAGAAACCCAAGTTTCATCTCCTGTGACTATCTGTGTCAGAAATTCTTCGCCGCCTTCATTGTAACGGGTCAAAAACTGAAGTACACTACCCATCCTGTTTGTTTTGTGTTGCTCCGTAATAATCTTTGGTACCCAACGTCGGTAAAGTTTACGAAAGTTCAGTGTTTCGGTAACAATTTCATGAATTAGTGATCGTGTGATTTGGGGAAATTCCATAGCGAGAGCACTAATTGTAAACCTGCAGTTTTCCCGGATCTTGTCATCAATCGTGTGAACCAGTTCTTCTGTAACCGCTGCAGCGGAACGTACAACAAGTTGAAGACACAGGCGGCATACGTCTATGAAGAAGGTATACAAAAACTCTTGCCACACTACGACAAATGCCTGCAACATTTCGGCAGTAGTTTAAGGGTTGTAGAATGTTGTGCAATAAATAATTTTTCTGTATCTGTACACAATTTAATGTTATTACCAAACGGGCCGATAACCTTGATGTTAGGCCCCTTAAAACAACAATTATCATCATCATCTTATTACCAAACGGAACTTACTTTCTGGACGTACCTCGTATAACTACTCCTTTTTTAGCCTACTTTCGATTTTTGCAAAAAATGAAAGTAGACTTATGAGATCTACACAGGGACAAAAAATTGTGTGTGTGTCTGTCTGTGTGTGTGTGTGTGTCTGTGTGTGAGTGTGTGTGTGTGTGTGTGTGTGAGTGTGTGTGTGTGTACTCTGAATGTCCGTCCCCCCCCCCCCTATCAATTCTAACACGGTGAAATCGAATTGAACAAAATTTGGTACAGAGGTAGAACTAGCAAAGGGCACCTCAGTGTCATGTTTTATATCGCCTCCATCTTGACGGAAACGTAATGGCGGCCACCCAAATGTTCAAAGCTTAAATCAAATTACGACTTACCTAATCATCCGATCTCTACCAAATATTGCAAGAACATATATTTATATGACGGGCGTCTTTTGATTAAACCGCAAGGTCATCAGCCCAATAGTTTGCAAATGGCGGCCATGTATGTGTGCAAATCGATTCCCCCTATCAATTCGAACACGGTGAAACCGAATTGAACAAAATTTGGTACAGAGGTAGCACTAGCAAAGGGCACCTCAGTGTCATGTTTTATATCACCGCCATCTTGTCGGAAACGTAATCGCGGCCACCCAAATGTTAAAAGCTTAAATCTAATTACTATCAACCTAATAATCTAGTCTCTACCAAATTTTGCAACAACATACCTTAATGTGGGAAGCACATTCTGACCAAGCTGCAAGATCATCAGCCCATTAGTTTGCAGATGGTGGCCAAGTATGTGTGCAAATCGATTCCCCCTATCAATTCAAACACGGTGAAACCGAATTGAACGAAATTTGTTACAGAGGTAGCACTAGCAAAGGGTACCTCAGTGTCATGTTTTATATCGCCACCATCTTGACGAAAACGTAATGGCGGCCACCCAAATGTTAAAAGCTTCAATCAAATTACGACCAACTTAATCATCTGATCTCTACCAAATTTTGCAACATTATATCTTTATGTATGGAGAAATTTCTGACCAAACTACAAGGTCATCAACCCAAAGCTTTGCGAATGGCGGCCATGTATGTGTGCAAATCGATTCCCCCTATCTTTTCAAACACGTTGAAACCGAATTGAACGAAATTTGGTACAGAGGTAGCACTAGCAAAGGGCACATAAGTGTCATGTTTTATATTGCCACCATCTTGACGGAAACGTAATGGCGGCCTCCCAAATGTTCAAAGCTTAAATCAAATTAAGACTAACCTAATCAGCCGATCTCTACCAAATTTTGCCACAACATATATTCATATGGTGAGTGTGTTTTGACTAAACTACAGGGTCATCAGCCCAATAGTTTTCAGATGGCGGCCATGTATGTGTGCAAATCAATTCCCCCTATCTTTTCAAACACGGTGAAACCGAATTGAACAAAATTTGGTACAGAGGTAGCACTAGCAAAGGGCACCTCAGTGTTATGTTTTATATCACCGCCATCTTGACGGAAACGGATTGGCGGCCACCCAAATGTTAAAATCTTAAATCAAATTAGGCTACGACCAATCTAATCATTTGATCTCTACCAAATTTTGCAACAACAAACCATTTTGTGGGAAGCATCTTTTAACTGAACTACAGAAAAATCAGCCCAATAGTTTGCAGATAGCGGCCATGCATGTGTGCAAATCGATTCCCCATATCAATTCACACACGGGGATACCGAATTGAATGGATGTTTTTACAGAGGTAGCACTTGCAAAGGGCACCTCATATTCATGTTTAATATCCGTATAGCATGTTGTATTTCAACAAGCTACTACAACCAACATTCAATTATACTCCTTGAAAAGGCCAAAGAGTTATAACAATACCCAAACATTTAGGAGAAAGTAGGCTATATGTTCTTTACTGAACATCTTGTTTTAATATCTCAACTGAGAAACCTAAATTGTAGGAAATATTATTTTATGGATCCTCAAGCAGTGTTGACCATCAATAACTAATTTATTTTGTATACAATTATAATAGCCATTGATTCAAAAATGAAAATAATTTTACAATATTTACATAGTGAATGCAGAATAAAAATAATTGATATTAACTTGCAAAAGGGACTGGAACGTACTAGGTATTAAAATAATTTCAGTATTTTCCTGTGATAGTCTCCTGAAATTTCTTCTCACTAACAAGGGCTGAATTGATGTGGGTTTTTTTTTTTTACGACATTTCGCTTATGTTTGGCGGTTTCCAAATGTTGAGCCACTGAAAAATTTCTAGAAACTCCCTATATGTGTCTCACAAATTGTACAATAAAGGACACTATCGTCCATAGAAAATAATTCACTTCCAAATGTTTTCACAAAATTTCGCAACTTAACAACGTCGTTAGCTTTTATTGGAGTCATAACTCCTTGCTTGCTGTGGTTGACAGTAAACAGCTTGGTATTTCACTGAAGGTTGGAATTAAGGAATTTGAGATAATAGGTCCAGGTAATATTTGTGGAAATTCCTGGTCATTCATAAGGTGAACCCCTATTGTGATCCGGTAATAAAGTGAAAGGAACGAAGGTATTTCAGTTGTCGAAGAATCCGGTTTTTCGTTACAGGCATTGCAAACTACTAATTATCAGATGATACAAATACTCGGGGTGATTTAAGGGAGGTGAAAGCAACTTTATCATTAACAAGGAAAAGTTCAGGTTTGACTAACCAACCATGAGACTCTTGGAGTCCGAATAGAAATATAGGACTGAACATGAAGTAACAAACAGCGCTTCAAAACCATAGGAATTAGAATATACGCCATTCTCCAGCATAGATATGCACTTAAACAGGCAAAGGAGAGAAATATGATCCATTGTGCCAAAATAACCAAAATATGCAAAAATATGATTTTGCATGAACTTCCGGACTTTAGTTATTAAGCTGTACATTATTATCTTGGCACGAGAGCTATTTATCCGACTACGTAGTGGTGCAGTGGCTAGTATTCTTGGCTGTTACTCCAGAAGTCCGGTTTCGATTCCCGAATCTGTCAAAAATATAATTCTGGTCTGACGCAACAAAATTATCCTGCAAGTGGTTTCCCATTTCTACTTCAGGCAAATGCCGGGATGGTATAAATTAAGGGCATGGCCACCTCCTTCCCAATCTTCATCTGAAATACAAATAGGCTACACACACTAATATAGCTATCACAATAACACAATTCATCAGACAAATTCCCCACACGCCCAAGTACACAGGGTACATGAACACAATATCGCAACAACAACTAACTCTTTATCCACACTGGTGCGGAGTATTCAGTGACAGATTATACGAAGTCAACAGTTGAACAACAGAGAGTATTGGTGTTGGACGCTAAGTGGAAACACAAACCTTCCACAAAATGTCATTCCACGCCTTGCGGTTGTCAGCAGTCTTTGTTAGATAATCTATGAAAGATAACGTTCTCTCAATAGTTTCAGCCAGTGTAAACAGTACACATATACATTATATATATATAAGTCCGCCTTGTTGCATAGTGGCTAGCGCTCTTGACTGTCACCACAGAGGACCAGTTCGATTCCCGACTCTGGCAAGGAATTTAATTCTTGTTTGAGGGCTGGAACGGGATATAATCAGCCTCGTGAGGCAAAACTGAGGAGAGGTGGTTTCCAATCCCATCTCAGCCATCCTGGAAGTGATTTTCCGTGGTTTCCCACTAATACCCCAGGTGAATGCCGGGATGGCGTCTGAATTACAAATACACACACTAATATAGCCATTGCAGTAACACTGTTTATCAGACAAATTCCACACACACCCAAGCACACGGGCTACGTGACCACGATGTCGCAAAGCCACTTAATTAATCAACATACCGTATATAAAAAGAAAGCCTCACATTTATACAAAATAGTATTGTACCACTCTGGTGGATTAATGGTAGTTTGATTCATGCCCGATGAAGTCGGATGATGGTACCAGCTGAAAAGATCTCCACGAGGTAGTTTAGGCCGTACGATAATAATAATAATAATAATAATAATAATAATAATAACAATTTCTATAACGTATATATATCCCATTTTGCGGGTTCGGGGACAAAGTGAGGTAAATTTCGATGTGGCAGTGGTTTTCACGGCTGGATGACCCTCCTGACGCCATCCTCAACACAGAGCTGGATGGGAAACGACATGACAACAGGGCAAGGGTTGGGAAGAAAGCGACCAAGGCCTATCAGGAAGTACCATTTCATGGAGGCTGCCGGTGGGATTTGAACCCGTTGGCCTTGCACGTTAATGCACGCACCTGTCTAGATCACTGATAATAATAATATAATAATATTAATAATAATAATAATAATAATAATAATACGGCAATAATAATATTATTTTGAAAAGTTTGAATGGAAGAGAAGCATATTTCACAAAAAGTATTTTGTATTTTGTATCTAAAATACAATTTTGTGAGTATTTTGTATTTTGTATCGAAAATACATTTGGGTCGATCAAATTGAATTATTATTATAGTTATAGTTATTAAAAATTTAAACACAAAACAACCAAAAGGTTTTATCCAATATTTAACTTTAATTTAATTTAAGGGAAAAACACACTTGAATACAACGTTACCGTGCCAAAACCTATAAATATCCAAAAATACCTGGACGTCCATTTTCCTTTTTTTTTTGTTTTTGTTTTGAAGGATCAATTTTGTTCCTGATTTCAATTTAAGGCAACAAATACCTGTGTTTCAGTCCTTGTTTGTCCAACACTTCATCAACACATCAAAAAGTGTTGTACAAAGCTCAAAAAACTGAAAATACCCTCATTTTGAGTATTTAAACGACCACTGGGTATATACCTGGGTAAATACCCAATTTATATTTACCTTCCCACTGGGTATTTACCTGGCCCACATCACTACACAAGAGAGAAGATAATTATTCACTACATGCAGTACCATGCATTTTTAACAAGGACATTTAATTTGTCTGAACAGAAGAGAAAAAATATTTCTAACATTTAATGTGGTTTAATTGAGAAAAGTCTTTTTAAAGTGTGCATGTCTTAGAAATGTTTTACATCATTGTGTGAAGTGCTGAAGATGAGTTCTAATTGACTCGAAACATACGTACACGGTTTAAAAATAAATTTTAATTCTTAAGTATTGACTAGGTGGAACTACATGGGTTGTTTTTTTAGTTTAGGCACCTTAGTTATAACTGGATTGATAACTCACTTAGATGGTTCCAAGTTTCACAGGCCCTCGATGTAGTCCCCACCGTTGCGTACAACGTGTTCCCAGCGATGCGGAAGTCGTTGGATCCCGTTGGCACTGCCCACTCTATTGATGGTACGAAGAGAGCGCTCGGCAGCCTGCTTAACGTCATTGTCATCTTCATCTTCGGGATGAGATCATAGTTGCAGGGACTGATGTCGGGAGAATATGGGCGGGGGGTTATGATAGAAGACTTCCCAGCCCCAGCGATCCAACAATGCCGACAACGCCTGCTGGGTGTGCCCTAGCATTGTCATGCAGAACGATGGGCGGTGTAACCATGTGGTGGCCCCGTTTCCTTCTCAGAGCTCCTCGGAGATGGTCTTGCAGAAACGAACAATAGTACGCCGCATTAACGGTTTGTCCTCGGGGAGCAGTATAGCAGCGCTTCCGTACCATTGAAGATGTTAATCAGGCTGCCGAGCGCTCTCTTCGTACCATCAACAGATTGGGCAGTGCCAACGGGATCCAACGACTTCCGCATCGCTGGGAACACGTTGTAAGGAACGGTGGGGACTACATAGAGGGCCTCTGAAACTTGGAACCATCTAAGCGAGTTATTAATCCAGTTATAACTAAGGTGCCGAAACTAAAAAACCAACCCATGAATATAGATCAATTTCAAATTAATTTTATGTCAATACGGAACAAAACAATATTTAAAACAACACAATTATGATTTCTTTTAAAGCTCATCTCTTATTGTGTTGTCACTTAACTATTTACAAGTGCATAATATTCATATGTAGACGCAAACCTATAGAATAGGCTAACCTATCATTTTTAAATAAAGAGATTCACTGTGAATCATAAATACTGACAAGTTAAACAAAGTATAACAAAACCCAAATTCTAAATTTTGTATATAAATCTTAACTTCAAACCTAGGAAGCCATAACTTACACCTGTCTTCATAGGAGAAAAGTCATAGTCTGAGGAGATTTAAGCATGTTTACACGACTTAACTACCGTTCTTGTATAGGCATATGAAAAATGCATGAATGACCAGTGACATTTTCGTGTAGTGGTTCCATGAGGAGTTTGTTCCAGCAGTGAGGAAACATTTGCCTCACTTAAACTACAAAAGAGAGCTGTCCTTATTCTTGAACACTGTCCAGCGCATCCAACTGCTGATATCCTAGTCATGAGATAGAAAAAACAGATTTATGCTCTTGTCTAAAAACACTAAGACATGGATCCAGCCATTGGACCGAGGTTGAGGGCATTTAAAGTGCATTATCGCCATCAACTGTTCAGTGCTCTAGTGAACAGTGACGAGGAAATTGCAATTTTCCATCAATCTGAAAACCGTTGCGTAATCAGTTTGCCATCTCTTGATGAATGCAGTACATTTGCATTCGTCTGTTGGCACAGGCTAGAGTAAAATGTGGCTTTTCACCGATGACTCAGTCTCACTCATGGCTGTGATTATATGGAAGCTACTGAGGTATGGGTGGTGCTTAGTAATGACATTCAGGGCACAGTCAGTGCCTGTGGATGCTGTGAAAGGTTCTACTCATAGGGTTAGTACTGCTGTTCTAACTCAGTGAGGAAAGCAATGGCAAACTTCCTCACTCCTCATCTTGCCTAGTACGCCTCCACATAGCGCTGCCTTGGGTTTTTGTGGGTATCCACCCACATAACCTAACGGCTGTACTTTTTGAGGATCAAACCAGCCTTCGGGTTGACTACCTAACAGACAGAATCAGTAAGCCTTTATGGGGAACTACACTTCAGAACTGTTGGAAGAAATGTTCCAGGGAAAAACTGTCACCAGGACAAATTGTTCAGTTGTGGAATTCGCAATCAGTAATATCCAATCTGCAGTAGTGTTCTGCATTGGGAAATCACAAACAATTAGGATGACTGGGTAGATAATGACAACAGTGAGCCAATTTCAGATTCACATCTGATCAAGATATAATCAATGCAGTCCAACATAAAAACGAAATTAAGAGAAAGATGATGAAAATGACATGGAGGCGTAAGAAGACATTGCGTATGTTTCTGAAGTAATGACTCAAACAGGATGATTTTGTTGATGGAGAGACAAAATTAACCAAACAGCAGTCGTCTCCTTCAACTTGCTACAGTCAAACAATACTTGGGGAAGAAATGTAGTGCATTAGTCTGTTAAACAGAACTTGCTGATATTTTTATGACATTGCAAAATTAGTTCAGTGTTAATTGTACACAGTGCAATGTAAATTTTGTACTGGAATAAATAGCTATTGAGTAATTTTTAAAAATTCTATCCATACTAAACCAATGTTATATTGTTGTATAGCACAGTATTACAATGTATTATTGTACGAATGATTTCCCCCCTTCAACTCCGTCGGATCTATTTATTTCACTTGTTAGGTCACACTTCAATAAACCCGAGGTTACACTGGGGTGAAGCATGTCCCCTGACATCGAGCTACCACTGTACTTTTATTGATTACAAATAAAACATACAAAAAACATATATAAGAACAAACCAACTACATTATATTATATAATTGGCACAATCAACTAGGAGTTATAGGTCAAGATTGTTCAGCAACTCTTATCACTTAGTGTGACTCACAGGTCCAAATGAATGCTGAATTTGTACATGCTGTAAGTATGAACTAAGAATTAGCTTCCATTTAGGTACATTTTAGCTACCTTTTCGTTTAAGATATCTCAGCAGTCTGCAAGCATAGTGCGATGAAAACAAAAACGACAATGAACTGTGTTTAAAGAGGTAAATTCATTTACAGTGTTATAATGCACAAAAATATTATATGTTAAATGATTAAGCTAATTTCAGGAAACCTCACACAACTCTATTGAAATGGAAGAAAGCTGATGGATTGGAATCCGGGCCAGCCATAGGAATCATCATCATCATCATCATCATCAACAAATGATTAAGCTTGAAAATGCACTTTATTCTGTACATAGTTAAAAAAGAGAACTTTTTATGGACAATTTTAGATCTGTGTATACATAAATAACAAGTTAATATTTATTGATGTCTTAAGGAATGGAACAGCAAGGTCATTTGCCCCTTTAAATAATCTATATATATATATATATATATAAAAATCAATGTACGAGACAGTATGTATGTGGGTGTGTATGTCTCCTATGCGTTCATACACCACCCATCCGATTGCACTGAAAATTGGATGAGATGTTGATTACTCTCCAAGGAAGGTTTCTGGCTTAGTAAATCCATTTTGCAATAGGCAGCGCACGAGCAGATTCAACAAATGAGTGACGACGCGCGAAGCATTTCGACACAGTCCCGTATTTGTTCGTAAACCTTTCATCCGATTGCGATGAAACTTGGGTGAGAAGTTGTTTCCACTCCAGGGAAGGTTTCTAACTTAGTAAATACATTTCACAGTAGATAGTGCACGAGTAGATTCAACAAATGAGTGACAACACGCAAAGCGTTTCAACAAAGTCCCGTATGCATTCACATACAGTACCATTCGTCCGATAGCTATGAAACTTGGGTTAGATGTTGTGTACACTTCAGGGAAGGTTTCTGCCTTAGTAAATCCACTTTAAAATAGGCAGCGCGCGAGTAGATTCAACAAATGAGCTACGACGCACGAAGCGTTTCAACAAAGTCACGTATGCGTTCATATAGTCTACCATTAGTCCGATAGGGATGAAACTTGGGTGAGATGTTGTGTACACTCCAGGAAAGGTGTCTGGCTTAGTAAATCTATTTTACAATAGGCAGCGCACGGTTAGATTCAACAAATGAGCTACGACGTGCGAAACGTTTCAACAAAGTCCCATATAAGGTCATATACCATTCGTCCGATTGCGATTAAACTTGGGTGAGATGATGTGTACACTCGAGGGAAGGTGTCTGGCTTAGTAAATCTACTTTACAATAGGCAGCACACAATAATTAGATTCACCAAATGAGCTACGATGCGCGAAGCGTTTCAACAAAGTCCCGTATGCATTCATATACCATTCGTCCGATAGCAATGAAACTTTGGTGAGATGTTGTGTACACTCCAGGGAAGGTTTCTGGCTTAGTAAATCCATTTAACAATTGATAGCGCACGAGTAGATTCAACAAATGAGCGACGACGTGCGAAGCGTTTCAACAAAGTCCCGTATGCGTTCATATACCATTCGGCCGATAGCGATGAAACTTGGGTGAGATATTGAGTATATTCTAAGGAAGGATTCTGGCTTAGTATATCCACTTTACAATTGGTAGCGCACGAGTAGATGCAACAAATGAGCGACGACGCGCGAAGCGTTTCAACAAGGTCCCGTATGTGTTCATATACCATTCGTACGATAGCAATGAAACTTGGGTGAGATATTGAGAACACTCTAAGGAAGGATTCTGGCTTAGTATATCCACTTTACAAAAGGTAGCGCACGAGTAGATTCAACAAACGAGCGACGACGCGCACACCGTTTCAACAAAGTCCCGTATGTGTTCATACACCATTCGTCCGATAGCAATGACACTTGGGTGAGTAAATACATTTCACAGTAGATAGCGCACGAGTAGATTCAACAAATGAGTGACGACACGCAAAACGTTTCAAGAAAGTCCCGTATACATTCATATACCATTCGTCCGATAGCTATGAAACTTGGGTTAGATGTTGTGTACACTTTTGGGAATGTTTATGGCTGAGTAAATCCACTTTACAATAGGCAGCGCACGTGTAGATTCAACAAATGAGCTATGACGCGCGAAGCATTTCAACAAAGTCACGTATGCGTTCATATACCATTCGTCCGATAGCGATGACGCTTGGGTGAGATATTGAGTACATTCTAGGGAAGGATTCTGGCTTAGCAAATATACTTTACAATAGGTAGCGCACGAGTAGATTCAACAAATGAACGACGACGTGCGAAGCATTTCAACAAAGTACCGTACGCGTTCATATAGGCCTACCATTCGTCCGATAGCGATGAAACTTGGCTGAGATGTGGTGCACAGTCCAGGGAAGGTTTTTGACTTAGAAAATCCATTGCACAATAGGTAGCGCATGAGTAGATTCAACTAATGAGCGAAGG
Source organism: Meconema thalassinum (assembly GCA_946902985.2). NCBI lineage: Eukaryota > Metazoa > Arthropoda > Insecta > Orthoptera > Tettigoniidae > Meconema > Meconema thalassinum. The sequence continues at coordinate 396,420,360 of OX336394.1, read as the reverse complement.
CACGCGAATCGCTTCAACAAAGTCCCGTATGCGTTCATATAGGCCTACTATTCATCCAATTGCGATGAAACTTGGGTGAGTTGTTATGCACACTGCAGGGAACGTTTCTGATTTAGTAAGTCCATTGTATAATGGGTTGCGCACGAGTAGTTTCAACAAATGAGTGACGGCGCACAAACCGTTTCAACAAAGTTCCATCTGCGTTCATATACCATTCATCCGATTGTGATGAAACTAGGGTGAGTTGTTGTGCACACTGCAGGGAAGGTTTCTGACTTAGTAAATCCATTTTACAATTGGTAGCGCGCGAGTTGATTCAACAAATGAGTGATGGCGCGCGAATCGTTTAAACAAAATCCCGTAAGCGTTCATATGCCATTCATCCGATTGCAATGAATCTTTGATGATTTGTTGCGTATACGCCAGGGAAGGTTTTCGACTTAGTAAATCCATTAGGTAGCGCACGAGTTGATGCAACAAATGAGTGACAACGCGTGAAGTGTTTCAGCAAAGTTCCATCTGCGTTCATATACCATTCATCCGATTGAGATTATACTTTGGTGAGTTGTTGCGCACTCTCCCACAAATGTTTCAAAATTAGTAAATCCATTTTACGATAGCTTAGAGGCAGTTAACGGAAATTGAAGAAAAAATTGTGTATCCAAAAGCACTTCAAGAAACCAAATTACAATGCCAACACTTTCTTTGATTGGCATTGCAACGCATGCCAGGTACAGTTTGTAAACAATAAAAGTAAGAAATTATTAGGTAAATTATAAACAATAAATAATTATAACGACATAAAAATTGAAATAATATTCTATATTTCATATGAAATAGTTGTTTCAGTTATTATGTTGTCTCGTGTAGAAGAAGTTGTTATGATCACCCAGAGGTTTCTCTGTGCTTGGCTGTTATACGATATTTTGTTGTCCCCGCGGTAGGGCACCAAGAAATATAGCGACGTTATGCGACTGTTACCGAATTCTGTATCTTGAATTGAAGTCATTTTTGCAGTGTTGCCTGAAATAACTAGGTCTGTATCGGCGGATAAGTACGGAGAAATATTGAGATGTTACACGATCGGCGCTGCTCTCAGCCATACTGTAGATTCCTGCAGTCTTCATGGGAGAACATGGAGAAACACCACGATTCACACAACCTGTTCCAGTCTTAGTAGTTTGATGAGATTTCCATTGTCCTTGAGGTTGGGAGCAGGAAAAACAGCTTTATTAAGCAATCAGTGCCACTCTCGGCCGTTTTAAGAGGTCACATTGACCTCACGGTTGGACACTGAGAAATTACTAGATTAATTGGCACCGCGCCAGGAAGTTCAATGTATGTCTGCCAATCTGTTTGTCCTAGCAGACTGGCGGTTACAAGTTCGAGGTTGTGCATTGTAAAAACCATCGCCTATGTTATAAGACAAGGCCTGACAATGAGGCGCCAGACAACATTGTGAGTGATGGTTCAAACTCGTTATGAATTTTGCCGCTAGGTTCGCTTTCCAGCGCCCTCAATTGAATCGTTTGCATTAAGTACAATGTGCTAAGTGTCTCTGTATTTGGCGGTAAATAAGATGTCTTTATGAGTGAGAAAGCTTAGGAGAGTTTAAAATTAACTGGTGAAGCGGTCGTATTATATAGGGCGATTTTTTGCTGGAGCAGAGCCAGCGCGCACACCTTCCGCCAGCCAAATGAACTCTGGCCGCAGATTGTGCGGAGGTAGATACCGTATCAGAGTACGTTAATTAAATGGTAAATTCACCAGCAAATCACGATTAAAGAACTAACTTTTCTCAGAAGATTCTGAAAATGTTCTTCAGCTGACGGACAAGCGTTGTACTGTGTAAATAAATTAGAGTATACACGTAATTCTCTTCTATTGTGAGGGACATCTGCTGTCGTATATTGTTCTCCAGCTACTCTCGAGTACGGGGATTAGACTGATACACTTGGCCATTTACGCTACCCAACAATTAAACATCAAACGGGCTTAGGACCGTGCTTCGATTAATTACAGTAAACACGCAGGGTGGTACAGGAGTAGCTACATAATATAACTTAAAATTCAAGTATAGAGGAATGTTGCCTATTGTCATTTGTCAGCCGAGAATCTAGGCCTTATTTTTATTTTGTGCATTTTGTTTGAGCGCACCCAATTAGTCCGGCCGCCTGGAGTGGCAAGCGACGACAGATACAGACTAGTAAGTGTGCTTGCTGCAACAGCTGCGAAGTTCACAGAACAAAGAATTTTCATTTGCTGTACTTTTATTAAGAACGAGTCTGTTGTTACTCGCGGAGCATTTCAACAGGAATTTCCTGTGTTAATGGTATCTTCTGAGTTAGTCCAGAATTATGTGATGAAGTTTAAGTCCACGGGGTCAGTTTTAAATTAAAAAATTAAACGGAGACGTCACGTTTTGACAGAATGAAAATTAGAGGACATTGCTGCTCGATTATTACGGTCACCGAGAAAATCTATGCGAAAACTTTCTCAACAAGCCAGTGTCATATTCAACAACTCAAAGGGCCACAAAACTAATTATCGACCATACACAACTGCTCAGGTTCAAACCATAAGTTCAAGAGACCCAGTGGCAAGAACCTGCTACTGTAATTGCTTTTTCCAGTGCGTACATGACGGAATTTTAGATCCACAAGTAGTGTTTTTCAGTAATGAGGCATGGTTTTATCTACAAGGACGTGTGAATTCACGAAACAATTGATACTGGTCACCTGTGAACCCAAGACTGATACACCAAAACGCCCTGCGAAAACCAAAAATCGGTGTGTGGAGCACAGTAACAGCAAAAAGATTTATAGGCCCAATTTTTTTCCCGTGAAACTATAAATTCTGCTCGATACGTTCAGGTTATTTTGAATAATCTCCTTGTCCAGCAAGACTGTACTCTAGAGGAGCTGGAGAACAATATACCTCAGCAGATATCCCTCACAACAGAAGGGAATTACGTGTTAACGCTAATTTATTTGCACGGTACAACGCCTGTCTGTCAGCTGAAGGAGAACATTTTCAGCATCTTCTGTGAAAAGGTAAGTTCTTTAATCATGATTTGCTGGTGAATTTACCATTAATTAATGTACTCTGTTACGGTTGTAACGTGTTTTTCGAGGGTTTTTTATGCAACTGGCATAAGTCAGTCGGAAGCCATTCTATATTTATTTACGCGGAAAATTGTTCAGCCAAGAGAATTTTTCATGTTAATTTATTATTATTATTAATTTATTATAATTATTATTAAGATATTTTCGGAGCATTTTATAAAAATTATAAGCATACAGATAGGTTTTCTATGTCTTAGAAAACGCTATCAAGCAAATTATTACGAACGACGATATCATAGAAAATTATCTGATTACGGAATTTTACGGAGTTTTCGTCAGTTAGGGTATATCGAGAGACGTGACTCACTGGGATTTCAAATACAAGCTTAATCCTGTCGGGAAGTATTACGCAAGCGGGCTCGCATCGTCCAGGAAAGGCGAATTGTTGAAACGGAACCCTCCCGCCGAGTGTAATGACCCAGAGGAGGGGAAGATCGCGTGGTGGGTCAGCCAATCAGTAGAGGACCACGCAAGCTGAAGCCGGCGGAAGAGTGGGGGGGCCGACGTGTGCATATATCGTTCAGCGCGCCGTCGAACGAAGACTATCTGTGAAATAATTGAGGAGTATGGGTGCGCGTACGTGTCGCTCCGATGTTCAGTGGAGTTAGTAACTATCTGTGAAATACTTGAGGAGTATGGGTGCGCGTGCGTGTCGCTCCGATGTTCAGTGGAGTTAGTAACTATCTGTGTTGATCTTAACGAGTACGGATGCACGCGGGAGTCGCTCCGATGTTCCGTGGAGTGGACGACTAACTTTAGTAAAACTTAACCAGTGTGGTTATACGTGTGTTTGGGTCCGATGTACGGACCATAGAATTATCTAATCTACCAGAATATCATCAAATTTCGACGGAGATGGCGACGTCCAGGAGACTGTGGGAAACACACAGCATCATCCAGTACGAGGGAAATGCTTTAGCAATTTCCAGTGGTAAGCGCAAATGACGCAGAAATACGCAATCTCTCATTTCTCTTTGTTTTACACTTCATATTTCAGTAACTTCATAGCTTGGAAATAAGAGTAAAATCAATTTATCAAACTCCGTTTTCACGTAATTTTCTATCGGTAATATTAAAATCGCAACGCTCCAATTTAAATTTTATACTTATTATTATTAATTTTGCTATACTTGTTTTATATAATAAATTCATTTCTTTTACAATGCAATCTTTGCTTTCAGTAGGTAGCATTAGATATAGACCAATTCCTTCTCCTGATACAATTGTTTGTTGGGTTAATGATCAAATCATACCACGATCTGAGTGAATAGAGTCTTGAATGTGTTCTGCCAGAGCTAGACGTTGTTAAATACAAATTTAGATTTCAACATTGCGTTGACGTCTTGGCGCCCATTAAAACAACATAGCTTAGGCAAAGGTAAACAGTTACATTTCTCACCCAACAGTTAGGGGCAGTCAAACCATTACACGGTTTCTACCTCCGTGCAACCTGCGGACAGCGTTCGGTTGGCTGGCGGAAGGCGTACGTGGCCCTGGTAGCTGGCCCCGCTCCAGCAAAAAAAAAAAAATCACCCTCTAGATGTACCATGACGTAAAGAATACATAGTGTAATCACTAACCGAGTTCAAGAACTCCCTGCAGAGCGGTGCTAGTGAGGCAATACACCATCACAGCATGATTAGCTGCTTAAAACCAGATTAGTCTGATTACAACACAACACCCAATTGTTTATTTCGACTAGTGAATAATATGAAATGAAGATATATAAGACAATGATAAGACCAGTAGTGACCTATGGCTCTGAAGCTTGGACATTAACTATGGATGATGAGAATACTGTGAAGTGTTTTGAAAGGAAAATACTGCGAAGAATATATGGCCCTGTTAGAGAGGAAGATGGATGAAGAATACGATATAACCATGAACTAAATGAATTGATTGGAAAACAAGATATCGTAAAGTTTATAAAGGCACAGAGAATCCAATGGTTCGGACATATAGAGAGGATGCCGGAGAGCCAGATGCCCAAGAGAATGTTGAAAGGGAGGCTATTCTCCAGGAGGAAAGGACATCCTAAGAAGAGATGGTTGGATGGTGTGACTGCAGACCTCGTCGCAATGGGAGTGAGAGGATGGAGGAGCAAGGCGATGGATAGACCAACATGGAGAGCAGTTGTCCAAGAGGCCAAAACCCACACCGGGTTGTAGCGCCATGGAGTAAGTAAGTGAATAATATGAATAATACAGAGAGCGAAGTCGATTTGGTAACGCCCTGTATCTCCTGGTCTCATCCATGTGTATATTCTTCTATTGTGGTTATTGAATAACGTGTTCGCTATGACCTGTTAGAAATACGTAACCCATCAACTGATCTTTGGTTTAAATTAAGCGCCAAGAAGTGCAACGCCCTTGGTGGCGGTTTTAGTTAATATAATCTTCTTGTTGATTCTTTTGTCTTCCTTTTTATATTACGCCTGTATGTGACCTAGTAAGTTAGTTCATATTAAAAGTTTATCCTGCATATACGCCCAGTCATTCTACTGCCATTTACTTCAACAGGATATGAGCCCAGGATCATTGACAAGTGAATAGTTTTCTGACTAGTGTGATTCTAGTTGAATGGACAAAACTGTGATCGTGTGCAATAAGTGTGTGCATCATGGCGGAATCCAGCTCCGGTTCTCTTTATAACTTCGAGAAACTGAAGGGGAGAGAAAACTACATTGACTGGCGTTTCCAGATGAAGAATTATCTTATGCACGATGATCTTTGGAAGTGCATATCTGGTTATGCAGAAGCTGATAATGTAACGTGTTTTTCGAGGGGTTTTATGCAACTGGCATAAGTCAGTAGGAAGCCATTCTATATTTATTTACGCGGCAAATTGTTCAGCCAAGAGAATTTTTCATGGTAATTTATTATTATTATTAAATTATTATAATTATTATTAAGGTATTTTCGGAGCATTTTATAAAAATTATTAGCATTCAGATAGGTTTTCCATGTCTTAGAAAACGCTATCAAGCAAATTATTACGAACGACAATATTATAGAAAATTATGTGATTACGGAATTTTACGGAGTTTTGTCAGTTAGGGTATTTGAGAGACATGACTCACTGGGAATTCGAGGACAAGCTGATTCCTGTCGAGAAGTATTACGCAAGGCTGGGTCGCAAGGTCTAGAAAAGGCGAATTGTTGGGACGGAAATCGACTTCTCCCTCTCGCGCGCCGAGTGTAATGAGTCAGAGGAGGGGAACTAGCGGCGTGCTCAGCCAATCAGTGAGGACGACGTAAGCTAGATGTCGGTACCATGATGGGGGAGCCAACGTGTGGATATATCGTTCGACGCGCCGTGGAACGGGGTCTATCTGTGAAATACTTGCGGAGTATGGTTATACGCGGGGGACGCTCCGATGTTCCGTGGAACGAACAATCTGTGTAGAACTTGCAGAGTACGGTCGCAAGTGCGTGTCGCTCCGATGTTCAGTGGAGTTAGCGACGAACTTTTGTAAAACTTGGTTGTACGAGTGTTTGGGTCCGAGGTACGGACCATAGAATTATCTAATCTACCAGAATATCATCAAATTCCGACGGAGATGACGACGTCCAGGAGACTGTGGGAAGCTCACAGCATCAGCAAGTACGAGGGAAATGCCTTGGCGATTTCCAATGGTAAGCGCAAATGACGCAGAAATACGCAATCTCTCATTTTTCTTTGTTTTATATTTCATAATTCAGTAACTTCATAGCTTGGAAATAAGAGTAAAATCAATTTATCAGACTCCGTTTTCACGTAATTTTCTATCGGTAATATTCAAATCACAACGCTCCAATTTAAATTTTATAGTTATTATTATTATTAATTTTGCTATACTTGTTTTATATAATAAATTCATTTCTTTTACAATGCAATCTTTGCTTTCAGTAGGTAGCATTAGATATAGACCAATTCCTTCTCCTGATACAATTGTTTGTTGGGTTAATGATCAAATCATACCACGATCTGAGTGAATAGAGTCTTGAATGTGTTCTGCCAGAGCTAGACGTTGTTAAATACAAATTTAGATTTCAACATTGCATTGAGATCTTGGCGCCCATTAAAACAACATAGCTTAGGCAAAGGTAAACAATTACATTTTCTCCCAACAGTGTGGGCTAGCGAAACTGTTACATTTGTCGCTACCAACATGGGGCATTAAAAACCGTTACAATAAAACGGGCGCAGAGGTTAAGGTATGTCACGACGAACGTGTGCAAGATTAACCTTAAGGTGGAAAAGTGTTTTTCCGTACGTCATGGAAGCAAAAACTGCGAAAGCAGCATGGAATTCACTCGAGATGGCATATGAAGATCAAGGTGCCAACAGGCACACAAGCATTCTTCGCCAACTGTGTTCCGCCAAGCTTGAACAAATTCAAGACTATGGAAGAATATGTCACCACAGTTTTGGGGCTCTCCCAGCGGCTAGCAGCAGTTAAAAAAAACACTTGATGAATTTCTAGGTGCCTTGCTCTTACAGGGACTACCTGATGACGGCGACCCTAAGATTATGGCATTAGAAAATTCAGGCGCAGAGTTGTCTAGTGACTTTGTGAAATGTCAACTGCTACAGGAAGACAAACGCAGCTCCAGCAAAGAAACAGCACTCTACACTAACAGGAGTGGATTCAAGAATAATAAACCCCAAGAAACCGTTCTGTTGGAACTGCCGCAAACCTGGCCACTGGAAACAAGATTGCAAACACCAAAACAAGACAGCAGCACATCAAGCAGATGCCAAGCCACTAGAGAAGAAAGAAGAAACTAAGAAGGGTAGGGCTCTGCTCACAGCACTTGGAGTTGATACCCACTCAGCAGACAACTGGTACATGGACTCCACAGTCTCCACATGACTGGTAGAGTAGATTGGGTGTCAAAGTTTGATAATAAAAGTGAGATTGGATATGAAGTCACCGTAGCAAATCATTGTAAACTGTGTAGTGGCGGCATAGGTGATGTTCCAGTACAAGGAAATGTTTTTACAAAGGTGAGCGATGTTATGTATGTACCAAACCCTACAGCAAACTTGCTCTCTGTGAACAGTATTGTTAAAAAGGGTCATGTTGTTACTTTTGATGAAGGTTGTAAAGTGTTTCAAAACAATGACTATCAAGTTACAGGTGATGTGCAATTATTGATTTTAAGTCCTTATAATTAATGTACTTAAAAATAAAACCTTTGAAGGATTTTTTAAATTAAAAAAGAGGCAGTTCAGCTCTAACAGACACTCCCATGGTACCAGGGGATACAATAATACCCCTAACCACTGAAGTCAGTAAACCACTATTGACTGAATGTGATAGGGATGTTCCAGGTCCAGCTCCACTGCGTGATGAACAAGAAGTTCCGTGACGAACTAAAGAGCCTACTTTTCTTAAAATTTAAGATTCATGCCAATGATTAATCTATATGGATCTATCTAGAATAATGACGAAATCAAGTTGGTAATATCGACATTTCTAATTAGTTCGAAATACTGTATACCTGGCATAATGTATCCTAATAGAGAACTACAGTTGGCAGCCCTGGTGACTGAATATATTCTTAGTTCCATCTCTTAAGGTACAGAATACAAAATTTGGTTGATGTCCAATGGATAGCATGGACGTTACATGCAGTTAAACGTTGGATCTAACAGCGCGCGTAAAATCATGTTGGCAACAATGACATACATGTATTGGTCAGAAATAATCTGAAATAATATGATCTATTGTTGTGTCAAATTTGAATGAAATCCATTAGTTATTATAGAAGTTACATGCATTTTAAAATTGGACCTATCAGCAGGCTTAGAATCATGTTGGCAGCACGACGTATATTAGTTACTCCAAATTAATCTAGAATGCCAGGTACAATACGTGTGCAAAGTTTAGAGCTATTGGCTTGCATACTTTCTGATATATTGATATTAGGGAAACAAAAATAGAGACAGTATTTATTAACAGTTGGCAGCCCTGGTTACTCTTAAGAATCGGCATAGACATATCTGTTATGGTACACATAGCACACACGAAATTTGCTTGAAATCCAAATGATAGTATAGAAGTTACATGTATTTAAAGTTGGACCTCTCAGCAGGCTTAGAGTCATGTTGGTAGCACTGACGTATATAAGTTACTCCAAATTAATATAGAATGTCAGGTACTATACGTGTGCATAGTTTAAAGCTGTCGGCTTGCATACTTTCTGATATATTGGTATTTGGATAAAATAAATTGAGAGCATTTATTAACAGTTGGCAGCCCCGGTGGATCTTAAGAATACGTTCAGTCATCTGTTTATGTACACATAGCACATACGAAATTTGGTTGAAATCCAATTGATAGTGTAGAAGTTATAAGCATTTAAAATTTGGACCTATCAGCAGGCTTATAATCATTTTGGCAACACTGCGATGTATGGCCTCCTGGAAATTAAACTGCAATATCATTATCTATACGTGTGCCAATTTTGAAATAGCTCCCCTGCATACCTTCCAAGATATCCAACATGGAGCTCAAATTTAAATCACGATTTTTCAGCAGTTGGTAGTACTGACATCATTTTCAAATATGGCCGTGAGATATTCAGGTATAGAACTTTAATCCTACCAAATTTTGTTTCGATTGCTGCAGCCATTTAGGAGTTGATAGGGGGGGACACACACACAGCCAGCCAGCCAGCCAGCCAGCCAGCCAGACAGACAGAAGGACAGAGACAGACAGACAGACATTTGCCCGATCTCATAAGTCTACTTTTTCCTCATTTTTGCAAAGTGTGAAAAGTAGACTAACAAGTGGAAGTTGAGCCTGATCATCGAGACAATCCGTCATAGCAAATGAGGAAGCGCGTCGCTACCACCAGCGAGAAAGAAGACCAAGACAAAATCCTGATTACATTCTGCATTACTCTCATTGTTCTGATCCAAATGAACCATGTACAGAAGTGAAGCCTTGTCATCACCTTACTGTAAGGAATGGCATAAAGCCATGAAGTGCGAAATGTATTCCATGATGGTTAAGAAGGCCTGGGTTTTAGTTCCTAAGCCAGAAGGTAAAAATATTGTACAGAATAAGTGGGTGTTCAAAACTAAGCGTAATACAAATGGTGATGTTGTAAAATATAAAGCATGGTTGGTCCCAAAGGGCTTTACACAGCAATATGGCGCTGATTTTGTAGAGACATTCTCACCAGTGCGGCATGACACACTCAGAATGTTGTTGCTTCAGCGGTTGAATTACATTTACAGATTGATCATCTAGACATTGAGACTGCTTTTCTCAATGGCGAGTTTCAGGAGGAAATATGTGTCAGCCAGAGGGCTTCCAGGTGAGGGGAAAGGAGAACCAGGTTTGTTTGTTCAAGAACTAAAGCAGGCTGCTTATATGTGGCACAGAAAGGCTCATACAGTTCTGTCTGCTTTGGGCTACACAAACAATCATAATGAGGCATGTGGTATGAAAATAGTAAGGGACACAGATAACATTATACTCAATTTCTCAGACACAGTTCATAAAGCTCTGCTCAATAAGCTTGAGATGACTGATGTTAATCCCATCGGTACTCCTATGGATGTAAATATGAAATTGTCTAAAGCCAAAAATGTGGATGATAAACCCTATCAGCAGCTGATAGGTTCACTTATGTACTTGAGTGTGTGTACTAGACCAGATATTGCCTATGCATTGTCATATTTAAGTCAGTTTAATTCTTGCCACAGTGAGGAGCATTGGCTTGCAGCCAAAAGGGTACTTCGGTATCTTCAAGGTAAGATAAACCAAGGGCTCATTTTTAAGAGCACTGGTTTAGATTTGGTAGGATTTGCAGATGCCAGATAGAGTAAGTCATATACTGGTTATCTTTTCAAGCTTGCTAATGCTGCCATATCATGGGAAGCTCGCAAGCAGAGCTCAGTTGCTACCTCATCAACAGAGACCGAGTATGTAGCTATGTCCGAGGCTGCGAAGGAAGCAGTCTGATGTTTGATTTGATTGGTTCTAATCGAGGTCCAATAAAAATTGAATTTGTTTAAGGTAAATGTGATTTGCAGAGTGTGTTGATGGATTGTAATCGAGAAATTAAATTGTATAATGACAGTCAAAGTGCACAGAAAATTGCACCAAAAAAAACAACCTGTTTTTCATAGATGCACTAAACACATCAACACCAAACATCATTTCATTAGGGAAAAGGTTCAAGAGATAATCATTTCATTGCACTATTTGTCCACACAAGAAATGATTGCAGATATTCTCACCAAACCTTTGCCTAAAACAAAACATGTATTGTACCCAAGGAATGGGGTTTAATTGTTAATTAGCACTTAAAGTATACATAGTGTTCAAAAATGTTTTCAAAAATTGTATTATGTTTGTTAGTAGAATTGCTCTATTACTTTATTTTGAAAGGCAACGCCCTTGGTGGCTATTTTAGTTACTATAATGTTCTTGTCGATTCTTTTGTCTTCCTTTTTATATTACGCCTGTATGTGACCAAGTAAGTTAATTCGTATTAAAAGTTTATCCTGCATATATGCCCAGTCGTCATTCTCCAGCCATTTACTTCAACATGACCAACTCATGCTCGGTGCAGAATTCCATCAACCTGCTTCCTCGATCATTCCTTTCACCTAATCCAAAATATCCTATCTTCCCTTCTCTTCCTTTTCCTACCACAGCATTCCAATCTCCTATTACTATAACATTTCCATCACCCTTGACATACCTCAGAATTTCATCTATTTCTTCATAGACCTTTTCAACATCTTCATCAGCAGCTTGACTGGTAGGCATATAGACTTGTACCTCTGTAGTGCACGTAGGTTTTGAATTGATTTTAGCTACAATAATCCGTTCACTATATTGCTCATAATATTCCACCCGCTGTCCATGTTTCCTACTTAATATGAGACTACCCCCCCATAGCCGTTGTTTGATTTAGTGCTAATGATCCTATAGTGTCCTGACCTTCAGTCCTGTTCTTCTTGCCAGCGCATTTCACTAATCCCAACCAAATCCAACCTCAACCTATCCATTTCTCTTTCCAAGTTTTCTAATCTTCCACTTCCTAACAGACTTCTTCTGTGATGTTAACCCCCTCTAGAGTAGTCACCACCCGGAGATCCGAACGGAGGACTAGTTTACCTCCGGATTGGAATTTTACAAAGGAGGAGGCCATCATCACATAATTATAATTGTGCATAGAGAGGTGCATACCCTCAGGAATAGCATTACGGTTGTAGTTTCTCGTTGCTTTCAGCCGTGCAGCAGAACGCAGTGTAGCCATTAGTTGGCTAATGGTATCAATATCTTAACCCTCCATAAGACAAGTAAAGAATTGATTCATTCTGAAAGGCTGCTACTCCCTTTCAAAATAAAGTAATAGAGCAATTCTACTAACAAAATACTAACCTACTACTAACAACTAAATACAAAAATTCTACTAATGAAAAAATCTAAAGTTCGACCAACAACAAAATACTAACAGTCTGTAACCAGGCACACTCACATGGACCCTCACACATCACAGTCTAATGAAACAATGAACTATATCTAATAAACAATATAACTGTCACCAGACACACTCACATGGACGCTCACACATCACAGTCTAATGAAACAATGAACTATATCTAATAAACAATGTAGCTGTCCCTAGACACTGGCCATTAGTTAACTGTCAAAATCTATTGACTGGTAATAGCCAAGTCCTGTTGTAACCAGTAGCTTTGGGCCTACTTAAAAATATGTTTCAATATTCATAACATCATATTTACAATGTAAGTTACTATAGTGTTTATTTGCAAGAAAAACATTAGTGCAATATTTAGACTCATACAACATGTTATCAAAGAAGTGCTCTCGTCAATAATTCAAGATAACTCTCTGACCTACTTCATTCTCAATACTGCTACTTTCACAGATTTCTCTAACAGCAACTTTCCCAGAAAATGCAGAAACTACTTCATTCTCAATACTGCTACTTTCACTGATTTCTCCAACAGCATCTTTCCCAGAAAATGCAGAAACTACTTAATTCTCAATACTGCTACTTTCACCGATTTCTCCAACAGCAGCTTTCCCAGAAAATGCAGAAACTCTGACATTACGGCGAGGTGCTGACATAAGTTCCCGCTGCCATTGCTCTCGAAAGGTTGACAAAGCCTTTTCTAAGCTTAAGTTCTTCTGCAAGGAAACGAAAGGGAAGGTATCTAAATAACACACAACCAGATCAGCCTTGCATGTTACTGTAAGGATTGAACAGAATACCGTAAAACGGGGTAATACCGATCATTTTCCGGTGTTTTTTATTGATATTTCCCATAACAATAAAACCATACTTACGCAATGTTATATTTAAAATGTATGACTCTTTCTCGTCCATTTGATAACAATAGAAAATCGAAGCAATGGAGTATAACACCAGTAATGGAAAGAAATCGCTGATCGGAATTACCCCATGGAGTGGGGTAATTCCGATCATAGGTTTATTTCGCTTGATTATTGGTGTTACATTATTTCAGGGGTTATAACGATCAAAATTTTACTTAAAAAAAAAAAAAAAAAAAACACAGAAACTACTGTAATTACGAAATAAAAAGATGCACATAAAAAAAAACGAATAAGAAAAATGAAAACTGTTTCACGCCTCTTTCGGCCAGCACCTTCACCTGTCCCGGGTCGTACCGGTATTTCCCCATTCTACGGTACTGCAACAATTACTTTTGAGTCATTCCACTCTACATGACCAATTTTAGGGGAGAGGGGGAATACTGCCAGACGACACAGTTTGAAAGTCACTTGTCGACTTGTGGTGTTCAAAAGAAAGGAAACACCTACAATATATTCAAATATATTCACTCTTCACAACAGTATAAATAAAAGTAGGCTAACAATATCCTGCTTTATTTTAGGTTTTTTTTTCACAAGAACAAAAACGATTGATCTAAAAGGAGAGCACAAAAATTGAAGAATATATTCATTTACGAAAGAAGGGATAATTTAGCCACAATTTTAACAAAAGATTATTATAAAGGAACAAAGACATATTTCAATTGTATTGAGAAAAATCCAACCATCATAGAACACCGAGAATATTTTTTTATTAATAAATAATAATATTCTCTTTTAGGTAGATTTAATTTGAAAGAAATGTTGGTACCGTCAGAAAATAGCATTATTCTCGGAGACTTCAACAGCCACCACACGCTATGGGGATACGATGAGTGCGATGTAAATGGAGACATGCTATTTGAATGGATGGATGGAAGAGATCTTAAGCTAGTGCACGATGCCAAGGACAAAGGAACTTTCCACTCTGGTCGTTGGAAGCAAGACTATTCGCCAGATCTTTGTTTTGCCTCCCATAACCTCATGTCAACTACCTCAATACACAGACAAGTACTGAACTTCTGAAATCTCTAGATAATGCTAGAAGAGAGAAGTGGATAACAGCAGTACAAGATCTCAACTTCACACACTCTAGCAGAAAAGCATGGTCACTCATCCGTAAACTAGATCCAACTTCCACACCACTGAGGATGCAGACCTCCATTAATGTGGAAACTATAGCAAACCACCTGGCTCCGGGCAATAAGAAATTCACAAAGCAAGTTAAGTCGGAACTAAGACAGAGAAAACAAGAAATCCAACCAAATGACCAATATTCATGTCCATTTTCCTCAGAAGAAATACAAAATGGTCTCGACTCCCTTCGTAGTGGTAAAGCTGCCGGACTTCATGGCATTTTTCCAGAACTTTTAAAGAACTGTGGTCCAGCAACCAAGCGCTGGCTTGCTTCTTTCTTTCTTTCTTTCTTTCTTTAGTAATGTTCTGCAGTCAGGCCGACTGCCTCCCTTGTTTAAGAAAACTAAAATTATTGCTATCTTGAAACCAGGCAAAGATCCCAAATTACCCCAAAGCTACAGACCAATAGCCCTACTGAGCATAACTTACAAGCTTCTGGAAAGACTGATTCTCAACAGGATAGCACCTACGATTGATTGCCTCATTCCGATTGAGCAAGCTGGTTTTCGTCATGGTCGTGACTGTAGCGATCAGTTGCTCGCTTACTTCCTATATAGAAAGTGGATTTGAGAGGAAGAAGAAAAGTGTCTCTGTGTTCCTCGATCTTACCGCTGCCTATGACACAGTCTGGAAAGAAGGTCTCCTCCTGAAACTCAGAAGAGCAATACCATGTCTCAAGATCTTCACTCTGATAAAAAATATGTTGGGAAACAGATTTTTCCAGGTTCATACAGAACATGTCCGCAGTCGTTTTCACTAAGTCAACAATGGTTTGCCACAGGGTTCAGTGCTGTCTCCAATTCTCTTCAACTTATACATTCACGACCTTCCAGAAACCACATCTCGCTAGTTCATCTAAGGAGATGACATCAACCTCACCATACAGAGAGCCGACTTCAGTGAAGCTGAAGAAATCCTATCCCAGGATCTTGAGAAGATGGACGATTATTTCACAAAGTGGCGATTGACACCTAGCCCTCTAAAAATAGAAGTAGCTTTGTTTCACCTCAGTAACAGGAATGCAAACTACCAACCGACAGTCAGGTTCAGAAATCACACACTGCGATATAATGCTACCCCCAAAAGCCTTGGTGTAACTGTAGATAGATCTCTAACCTATCGCAATCACCTTCAGAAACTGGCAACAAAACTGAAAAGTCGTAACAACCTTCTGGGAAGACTAGCTGGAACATCATGGGGTGTGTGTGCGTGTAAGTGTGTGCATGCGTGCGTGCCTCCTAGTTAGTCTGTAAAACAGTGAAACCCCTCAAATCCAAACCCGGGAAATCCGAATGAGCTTTTTGTTGACAAATTTAAGTTTGATAAACACATGCAAAAAGAGAAACTTATTTAGTTAGTCATCTCTTGATGAATGCAGTACATTTGCATTTGTCAGTTGGCACAGGCTAGAGTAAAATATGGCTTTTCACCGCTGTCTCAGTCTCACTCATGGCTGTGATTATTTGGAAGCTACCGAGGTATGGGTGGTTGCTTAGTAATGACTAGGGCACAGATGTTGATGCCGTAAAAAAGATTAAAAAATGCACTTTAAACATTCAAAAATGACTGGATAAATGACCTAAAAATTCGAAAAATGCACTATAAAATGGCGAAAATGTTCTTATAATAATAAACTCTCCAATATTTCAAAAATGACATCCTAAGCTCTAACTGAAAAGTCAATCAAAATAGATTTCTAGCCCTTAACAAAAGGTTTATGTTCACTTTAGTCTGAGTTGCACTGCAGTACAAATGTCATTCTGATGTTGTCAAATGTAAATGATCTGCGGTTGTCAGCCAACAAGTTTTTATATCTCGAAAGTCTGCGATCATCAACTGATGTGGAGCGTACCTGAAGTGAGGAAGGTGGTTTGCTGCTAAATCCTCCTCAATCCCATCCATGCAGTAGTTTTCATCAGAAAGAATGTCTGATATTTTGCATAATGTTTTATACCCGGTGTTTTTGTCCAGCACTTTTTTCAGTTTTAATGCAATACCCGATTCAACCATTTCTTCGCCCTTTTCTCCAACGATGTGATTGTTGCTGTCAATAACGCGAAATTTGATGTTATGAATGCCAAACTATCTTCACTGTTTGGTTCAGTCCTGGGCAATTTTTATTGCTGCAGCTTCTTCACTGTCAAAACTCTGCGCTATTTCCTTCACTAACTTGAAGTTTTCGCAATAATACATACACGCGTTTAACCATGTGCCCCAGAGTGTTATAGGTTGTGGAGGTACGGTAATGCAATGTCTGGAGCTTTCGCTCTGAAACGTGCGATTCGCGAAGGTTCTATTAGGAAAACTTTCTTAACGCTTGCTATAAGCCTGTCTACACTGGGATAAAGAGCCCTTACTTCTTCACAAACTCTGTGCAGTCCATGGGCAAGACATGTAACATGGACCATTTTAAAATAGAGTGCCTTCAATGAATTAGCTGCTCGTACCATATACGGTTCAGCATCAGTTAAAAGTACATCGTCATGTTTGATGCCCTCAGGCCACAGGAGAAACATACCACTATCAAACTGTCTTGGTATGGTAAAATAATTGGTCTTTTCTAACACTTCAGCATTCAATAAAATATTTCGCCTGGTGTATGCACTTCTAACGTTCCGATTACAACGTTGGCTATATGACGCCCGATAGCATCTAAAGTTTCGTCGATTGACACCCATATCTTCTTCCCGAGAGTTTCAGGTCTTATTTCGTTTAATGTGCCTACGAAACACTGCGGCAAATAATTCTTACGTAAAGTTGATTCGTCTGGTATTTTTTTGATTCGTATGTTTCTCCAAAAATCCACGTACTTTCGGGCTGTTGAGTATATATAGCGGAATATTTGCAGATACAAATCCATCACACAATTCTTTACTGAACTGTGAGGACTTGCCGGAAGTCGAAGCAACTGAAGGCAGTAAGCACTGAGTTTCAGGTTTATTCGAAACACGCTAAAGAGCATGAATGTGTTTATCGCGACCGATATGTTGCGTTACTGTAAATCTTCTTCAAGCAGCTACTTTAGTTCCACACAGTTTGCAAAACAATATGCTTCCATTGGTAGAAAACATACTGTCACCAAATTCAGAAACTAGTTGTTTTAAATGCACTGACGCACTCTGTTTCATTTTATGCATTTTGAAAGCGGCAATGAACGATATTTCTCGCCTTGAACTACGCGTAACTGAGACGAATATACACCCTTCCAATTTCTACCCCGTCACAGCTAACCTTGGTCAACAGGCAAGTAATATTCCATTCCGCTAATAACTGGTTTGCGACGAAAACAAGAGCATCTGTATACCTACGGCACCGTTCATCTGCATCCAAGATTTTTTTTCTACTAATAGCAATACTGAAATATTTTATTTCAATATGTTAAATTATCTTGTATCAGCTGCTAGCTTCTTCTTAACTCTGAGAGACGTAACTCCCTCATATAAAGCTGCGACATGACTAAATTGGAAAAAGAACACCTTAAAAGGCCGATTTGTCTAAAATATGACCACAAAATTCTACCAAACTTAAAAAATGCTCTTAAAAGGGAAAAATAGCCAAAAATGCAAAAAGATGCAAAATAAAAATGACATATTTGAAGACGGGGTGGCCCGAGCAGAGTTTCTATGTACTTCAGCATTGTTTTGGACAGCTCTGTAAAAAGATGACATGTCAACATCCGGGCCCTAGTAATGACATTCAGAGCACAGTCAGTGCCTGTGGATGCTGTGAAAGGTTCTACTCATAGGGTTAGTATTGCCGTTCTGACTCGGTGAGGAAAGCAATGGCAAACTACCTCACTCCTCATCTTGCCTAGTATGCCTCAATATAGCTCTGCCTTGGGTTTTTGTGGTTATCCACCCACATAACCTAACAGTGGTACTTTTTGAGGATCCAACCAGCCTTCTGGCTGACGACCTAACAGACCGACATTATAATCTTATTTTACATAATTAGTTGAAAAATTAACAAAGAAGTTCAGTTAGCATACCTAAAAAAGTGTAAATGTGTCTACATACTTGTCATCCAGGATTGAAAAATGTAAAAAGTTGGTTATTGAAATTCTTTAGGTAGCAAAAACAATGAAATAACAATAGAAACACACAAAATATCACTTAAATCTTTCACTTGAAATCAGTTATCTTCAATTGTCGAAGTTACGAAAACCTTCCCGCGGAGACAATTGCGTGCCAGCGTCGCATGAACATGACGTCGTTTGGCGTGGCTGCTGCGTGTTGTGCTATGAATCGCAAAGCGATGTCAAGAGCAGAGGCAGCATCAGTATAAGTCACATTGGCTGTCGAAGTTTCTTCTTCCTCACTGTCACTATATTCTGACTTACCAATAATGCTCGCTGACAGCTGTCAAAGCTAGCATGTGGGGAAATGCTGCGTTGCCACTGAGGCAGATCATGACTCATAACATTCCAAGAGGCTTGTAGGAATACACAATACTGCGGAAGTTAGCCCCCCTGCCTGGCGGTCTAATGACCGTGACGAGTCAAGACACAGTAGAACACCGAGTCAAACCATGTGCTCACCGCTGTGTCAGCATACATTGCAACATTGCTGGTTGTTGCTATGGAGACCGTTACCCTGCTTGTCTCCACTCCTCACCTCACCCTTCAAGCAACTGACAGCTTTCACCCAGCATCTTTTGTAATCATTGCCGTCATGTTGACTTTGGACCAGGCTCACTGTTTCATGTTCGCTGCATTCTTCATTGACGTCAACTCTTGCCCACTCCTCTAGAAAACCTTCTCCAGCATCCTCACAACCTGGTACTTGCAGAACAAAATGAAGGAGCTCCGTGTTAAAGTCTTGTGAGACAGGTGTAGGGGTAGGTGTTTTCTCGAACTCGAGGCTAGGCCAAAGCTTCTTCTAAGATCTCCGCATTAAGTGCGCTCTAGTATTTTGCCACGATTCTGCAACTCAGTAAATAACGTCTTTTGTTGTAACTTTCTTCAGCTTCTCAATAATAGAAAGAGAACCATTTTCTTCAATAAGATATCGTAAGAGCATTTTTCGGTAGCTTAGTTTTATATTTTGTAGAACACCCTCCTGATCCGTAGGCTGCAGTAGCGATGTCACATTGGGAAGCAGATAAACTGCTTTTATGTCCCCACATATCAGCTGCATGTCTGATGGGTGAGAAGGGGCATTGTCTATCAGAAGTAGAGCTTAAGGTGGTAGTCCATTTTCTTCATTAAACTTTTTCACTGAAGGAACAAATTGCTTGTCAAACCACTCCTTAAAAGGAGAACTAGTCATCCATGCCTTGTTTTGATTCCTGTAATACACAGGGAGAGAATTCATATTCATGTTTGTGCCACCCTAAAGACTGGCACACGTTTCTGCCCCTGCCCTCAGCTCTCCCGGCGGCCTTTTCTACGAGACTTTGTGTACCTTTCCACGGCATATTTGAATGTCCCGCCGCTGACTCCCGTCCTCCCCTTTCCCGGCGAGTGGACTGTTTTAAATGGACCAATGGTGTGCTCCCGCATCAATGACTTGCATATTGAACAAGCCTAGCCCAGGCCTGCCAACTGAAATGTCCTTCTGGTTAGGCCAGCGAGGTGCTATCTGTGACTGTGGGGACCTGCTGATGTTGGCAGCGTCCACTTCCCAATGTCTCCGCAAGGCGCGCGCGACGCTACTCGTCGCCCGCCAAGCTGCATGCTGTGATAGGGCGTCTCTTCCCACTAGCTCCTGAACGATGCAGCGAATAAGAGTGACTGCGCCCGAGCTCTCGGAGCCCGGCATTTCTAGGCCTCATGGCCTGTCTTCAGACTGAGGTAACGTTCTGCTCTGATCCTAAATGCTACTATAAGTGTCTTAATTCTTTCAAGTGACTAGAGAATTTTAAATATCCTCATGGTGTCATCATGAGAAAGCTGTGTTCTATGTATATTTCACATCAGTCTCCGAACAATAACTTTGAACTAACCGTTAGACTCCATTCTTAATGTACTTGCCTTATGGAAGGCCAATAACTTTTGCTATGCAATCGAGTTTCATTATTTTGCGTGTGAATGCTATTTAAATTGCTGATCTTATATTAAGTTTTGTTTGTCATGTATTTTGGTGCGGTTGCTAACGGCTTGCCTCGTGGTGGGCAGTCGGCAGCAATTAAAACTCGTGTTTTGGCAGCGGTCATGCGGGGTTATGTTTTAAATGAGCTTCGCTCTAAGGCATTGTTCTGCCTTTTGATATGTTCTTTTCATTTTTAAGTTTATGTTACTGAGTTCTTGTTTTTTTCTCCTTCTGAGTTCTTTATGTTTTCGAACCTTCTCGAAGCCTCATGGCTTCAGTTCATGTTACGGTAGGGCATTTTCTGCCATTTTATTGTTTTCGTCTTTATCTCAGCCCATGGCTGGGCAACCTATATTCCATGTTGCCAAGGAATATACCTTGTGTTAAATTATTTTAAATGCTGGCCAAACGTGACCATTGACATTTCCACTCACCATGCGGGATACAGATAGAGTAGGAGTGTTGTTCTTTTTTTACGATATGTTTTGTGTTCCCACATTGTATTTCCATTTTTATACAATACATTATTTTTCTTTAGTTGTTTAACCATGGACCTTTTCTTTAGTTTTGTGGCATGCCAACTGGTAGCATTAACCTGTTGTAACCAAATTTATTCAGTTACAGTAGCTCACCCTCGGGTTTTCTGCCTTGTGCAGTTAGTTTGGGGTATTTTATTCATATCTTATTATATTGGGTTAACGTGGGGTTGCAGAGGTGATTTTTATTGTGCCTGTGTGTGTTTTTGTGGACGGATTCATCTTTGGATGGTCCGGACCACCTAGGATCATTGTTTATTAATTATCGGTTTTTGGATATTGGATATTATAAAATACGGGGTTTTGCGATTTGTTACGTTTTGGGAATAAGGATATAAGACTGTATTAAGTAGAAGCATTATTTCATTTTGGTTTGGGGGTTAATGGCTTTATTTTGACCTAGTAATGTTAAATGTTAGATTCGTGGCTGTACTATAAAGGTACAATGAAGTGGTATTTTCAAATGCTGGATATGTGACATACCCGGAAAAGACAGGCAGTAATTCGGCTTGTGTGGGATTACCTAGGCTATTTATGGCATGAACTCCCATGAACTTCGCGTAAAAGAAAAAACTACTGTGTGACGTCAGTGTGGATTTCGACTGTCTGAAGTTCATGTGTTGACACGGATGTTCCGCCAGGAGCAGGCCACACACAAATTAGTTCCGGCAGAAACATTGGGATTATGTAGCCTTACGCCAGTGCATATAATGGCGTGTCTGGCGTTCAGAGCTCGTCTTATTGCTTTATCGGCAGGACACTGATCTACTAACGCCCAGGGTCGTTTTACGTGACATGGTTTCCGTAACGAACAGTTCAGAGATCGTCTTCTTGCTTTTACAGCAAAAGTCCGTTGTCCACTTGCAATTTTAGTGTCGTTATTACTCGATCATGGTATCGTAATACGAACGAGCAGTGACTAATTTTTAGCTATCCACTGAGCTCTTACGGGCTATTGGAGGCTACGTACATTTCATGGGTCCATCCATACCATGGGCTGTCGGTAATAACTTACCACGCCTAAAAGGATAATTCTGTCGTAAACATTTCATCGAAGTCATGCGAGAATGGAGACGTGAACGTGCAGTTCGAGAAGCGAGAAAGTAGAGTGAACCAGTCTAACGTGTGTAGATATTGTGTACGGACGGTACAGTGTATATACGTAGGTGGCTGTTATGCCTGGGTCTGATATGGCCGTAAGTGTTTTCCTGCTCTCAGAGCCTAAATTCAGTGGCAAGGTACTGTATTATTTCACGAGTGTATGAAGGGTATTTTGTGTTGTATATTATGTATATATGTGTATAGTACAGCCAATTAAAATTCATATGTGTTTATATTCCTGTCTTGCATGAACCTGGTACATCAGCAAACACATGCCAAATGCCCCACACCTGGGATAAGGAGTTTCATAGTCGGGGCAACAGTTATGTACCGTATTTTATTCTATTTTATTCAGGAACACCCATATGGTCGACCTTGGCGCCCATTCAAAGTCGGGAGTAATGTTAAAATCACTTGTGGCCTGTATTTAAAGGCAGTAAATTCTGTAGGTTTGTGGTAATGAGGGTAGTTAAAGTTAAATCAACTCCAGCGAGGAGGGTGAGAGTGTTTCAGTAGCAGCCCAACGTGAGGCCTTAGACATGCTGATGTGTACCAGGACACAGGAATTAAACTGTAGGCATATTTTCACAATTTTACATATTTCAATTAGGGATGACTACGTTAGAGCCAGGATGCAATTCTGCTTTGTTGGGGGACGGTGTTGGTGAGCAGCAAAACCAGACGGGTTCCGATAGGCAATTTGTTACAGGGATGGGGGAAAACAGTAGAATCATGGGAGATTTATTAGGGCAGGGGGGAGATGAATTAAACATGGGATTAGGATGTCAGAGCACAAGCTCTGAAGGTAGTGGTAGTTCAGAGGTGAAGGATGGCGATACTTCTGTGGCAGTGAGTGGTGATGATTCAGGTTCGATGAGAGCCATGTTGGAGAAGCTCCTGTTTCTTAGTAACAGTTCCGAGGAGAGGATAACCAGTCAGATGGCCTCCCAGATTAAGGAAATGTCAGCAAAGATAGATGAGGTCAAAGAGCAGGTGACTATCCTAGACAGCAGTGTTACTCGCCAGTTTAGTATAGTCAGAGTAGAAATCACTAATCTGGAAATTAAGCTAGGTGGTCGGATTGCTGCTCAGAAACAAAGGTTAGAATCTGAGTTAGAGAAGCTAGGTGCCAAGCAAGAGAAGTTGGCAAAGGAGGTTTCAAGCCAAGCACTGAAGACTAGCGAGAAATTTTCCAGAGCAGATAGGAAGTTGGAAGAAGAGAGAGTGGAGATAATAAGCATCGTAGAAGAGAAAATTGAGGTAGTTACGAAGGAAAGTAGCAGGAAAGTAGAAGAGGTTAGGGATAAGCAGGCTATAGTAGAGCAGAAGCTAGGAGCAAATAGTGGTGAGTTTGTTTTATTAGGGAAGAAGGTTGATGAGAATATCAGTGAGGTCAGAGAAAGAGTGACTAGGATAGAGGAAGAAACTGAACGTGAAGTGAAGAAGTTGAAGGCAGGTAGGGGTCATCCGATTCAGTTTTTAGGGAACTGTAGCCAGAGTCGAGATTACGAGGTTCCTAAGTTCAATGGTAGGACGTTCAATCCTATGGAATTTGTGAAGTTAGTCGAAAAGAAGTTTGCAAAGGGGTTAGATGAAGGATACTTAGAATGGGATCGGGTGGAAGAACTGATTTCAGCTGCATTTGTTGGGGAAGCTAGGTCTTGGTACCAGGTATTCAGGGAAGGGTTCAGTGGCTTACAGGATTTCAGGGAAAAGTTTATGGATAAGTACTGGGATGATAATATCAAGGCGAGGGAAAGAGACAGGATTTTATTTGGAAAATTTCAAGGAAACGAAGGGGGTCACTTTGACCGAGTATTTCTTGAACCATGTCCTTATTGGTCAAAATTTAGAGCTAGGCGGTAGTGAAGAGGATCTTGTAAGGAAATTAGCACGTCACTTTTCAGATGACATTAGGACTGCAGTATGCATGCAGAATATAATCTCAATTAAGGGCATGGAAAAGTTGCTTGGGAGGTCAATGCTTTGAGAAAGACAGGTAGGCAACGTCAGGGAAATATGGGTAACCAGAGGGAAGGAAATTTCAATAGGGGCAATCAAAGGGAAGGAAAATATAATCAAGGGAGAGAGAGGAACTGGAATCAAGGTAGAGGAGACAGGGACGGAAGGCAGGAGGATCATGCGAGAGGAAGAAATAGGAATGAGAATCAGGGGTACAGGGAAAACAATCAGGGAACGGGCCACGTGAGGTAGAGCAGGGAAATAGGGGGCGTGGTAATGAAAGGCAAGTTGAGAGGAACAATAGGCCAGGAGGTTTAAACTCCGACGGGACTCACTAAATAGGGCAGGGGGAGAGTCCTTGCATAGCATTCCTGCTCACGCTATGGAGGTAAAATATAACTTGGATGTCAAAGAGGACTTATTGGAGGAGGAATTAGGTGTAGAAAAGGAGGGAAGCGAGCACATGTTTGTCCATCCTGTCATCAAGGTAGAGATTTGGGGCCAGGAAGTCGAGGCGTTACTAGATTCACGCAGTATGTGCAGTTGTGTGAGTAGGGAGTTCTACGATGAAGTGAAATTGAAGGAGATACACATGAAACATATCCCAATTTCAAATGTGCACATTGTATCAGCTGTAGGTACAAAGTCGCAGAGGATTAGGACTCAGGTTTGTGCACCCATTAGGATCAACGGGTGGAGTAAAAATCATGTGCTGTTAGTTGTGCCTAATTTAGTGCACAAAGTCATCTTAGGATCCGATTGGCTAGGGGACCAGAGCTGTAAGTTAGATTACAGCAAGGCGCAAGTGAAGTTCAAGTGGGGTGAGCAACAGGATTGGGTTAGGTTAGATTATCAGGTTGATGGTAGAGATTCTGTTAGTGTCGCTGGATGCATTCAGGTCAGTAAGGAGGTTTCTGAGGAGGAAGAGTTAGGTGTCAGCATGGTGTCCAGTCCTTTTCCTGTGTGTAATTTGGTCATGAGAGATGATCGTGAGTTGAGTAACGTTGGTCACACTGTTGACGAGTTTGAGGCGGTTGTGAAAGACACCATGTTGGACGAGGGTCAGAAGTCTGAGTTGCTTGACATTCTGAGGGAACACAGGGTGGTGTTCTCGGAGAAACCTGGATGTACTCACGTGTACGTGCATAGTTTCGACATCACAGATAGGTCAAGCTTTAGTGGTCCTAGGTACCCGATAGCTCACTCTCGCATGAAGGCAGTTGGTGAGGTGATAGATCAAATGCTTAATGACGGCATAATCGAGAACAGCAACAGTCAATACGTAAATCCTTTGGTGGTGGTAACCAAGAAGGATGGTTCCATCAGGCTGTGCTTGGATGCGAGACAGGCCAATAAGAGGATTGCACCAGACCATCAGCGTCCTGAATTCACTGAAGATCTAGTGCAAAGATTCAGGGGTAGGAAGTTTTTGTCCACTATAGATCTGAGGTCTTCGTTTTGGCAGATACCGCTACGCAAGGAGGACAGGCCTTTCACTGCTTTTTGTTATAAGAATAGTTTTTATCAGTTTCGTAGGGTGCCTTTCGGTATGAGGACTTCGAGTCAGGGGTTAATTAAGGGGCTTAACATTGCACTTGGACCTGAAATAAGGGAATACACTACAGCTTACATTGACGATCTTGTGATTGCCTCTCTCACATTCAGGGAACACTTGCAACACCTTAGTACAGTTTTTGGGAAGCTCATTCATGCCGGTTTCACACTTAAACTTAAGAAATCCACTTTCTTCACGCAACAGATTACATTTCTAGGTCACACTATTTCACCACAAGGGGTTAGACCAGAACAATCGAGATTAGACACTATTGGGAACACAAAGGCACCACGCAATGTTAAGCAGCTTAGATCTTTTCTGGGGGTTTGTGGGTATTTTAAGAGATTTGTATTGAGGTATTCATATCTTACTGGGGCTTTCAGGGATTTGTTACAGAAAGGGGCTAAATGGGTTTGGGGAAAGGAAATGGACGAGGCTTTCATCAAATTAAAGGAAGGGTTTAGAGAGGCTATTACTCTGAGTTATCCGAGTCCTGATAGGGAGTACATTGTAATGACTGACGCCAGTGACGTGGGGATTGCTGGTGCGTTATGTCAGCATGATGATGATGGTCACCTGGGTATCGTGTCGCTTGCTAGTAGAGGTCTGAATCCCGCGGAAAAGAGATACGCTACTAGTGAGAAAGAACTGCTAGCTATTGTATATGCGCTGGGGAAGTTCCGGACGTATGTACTTAGCTACCGGTTCAAAATCTACACTGACCATAATGCGCTGACATTCATTTTATCATGTAGAATCACCTCAAATAGGATTTCTAGATGGATATTGGCAATTCAGGAGTATTCTTTTGACATATTTCATGTAAATGGCTCGGAGAATATACTTGCTGATTTTGTCAGTCGCCATCCAGAAATCGCAGGTGATGGGGTGGGGGTAGATAGTGTAGGGGACATTCTGGTGTGCGCTGCCAAGACAAGTGATAGGTCTGAAGAGGGTGCTCGTGTGAGGAAGATACGCGAGGAACAGAGAAGGGACAAGCAGCTGGGAAGTATTGTTGAAGAGCTGGAGGCTCGTGGTGATGACATTGTGGTCAGGGGCACCAAGCAGTTCAAATGGGTGAACCGCATGGTAGCCATGAAGTGTCATGGGGACGTGTGGTGTGTGTGGGTTCCTCGTGTGTTTGTGGAAGACATCACGTGGTACACTCACAAGGAGCTTGGGCACTTTGGTGCGGAGAAGGTTCAGGCCGCTCTGAAGCGACACTTCTATTGGAAGGATATGCAACGCATGGTAAGGAAGATTCTAGCTACGTGTGAGCTTTGCCAAAAATGTAAACATCCTACACGCTACTTGGAGGGACCCAGGCAGGCTGTGTTGGCACAGGGGCCGGGGGATCTGGTCTGTGTCGACCTCTATGGTCCTCTGGTGAGCTCTAGGTTCGGGTTCCAATACGTGTTTGTGGTGGTGGATGCATTTTCGAAGTATGTCAGGCTTTACCCTCTGAGGAAAGCTACCGCCAGAGCTTGTGTGAACTGCATGATACTGAAGTACATACCGGAGTTTGGAAGACCACTCCGGATACTCTCTGATCACGGGACCCAATTCACAGCAAAAATATGGAGTACCAAGCTTAGTGAAGTTGGCACCCAGTGTGTATATTCCTCTATTAGGTATCCGCAAGGGAATATGTCGGAGAGAATTATGCGGGAACTGGGTCGCATGTTCAGGACCTATGTGAGTGACAGTCATAATTCATGGTTTTCAGTGCTTGGGGATATTGAGCGATGGATCAATGTCACCAAACACGATTGCACGGGGCTCACTCCCATAGAAGTCCAGCTGGGAAAGAAGCGTACCAGTGAACTAGCTAGGATTTTGGGTTTGTCTACAGGGGAAGCTGTACCCAGGGATTTAACAATAAAGCTAGTAAAGGATAATTTAATAGCGGCAGGAAAGAAACGTTTGAAACAGCAGAGAAGGGAGGGGGATAAGTTAAAGGTAGGTGATCTGGTGTTGTTGCGAGTGCCACATCTCTCATCGGCAGAGCAGAGGTGCATGCAGAAGTTCTTCCAACTGTATTCCGGTCCATTTGTTATAGACCGCAGGGTAGGTGCATGTGCCTACAGGTTGAGGACCAACGATGACAAGGTCCTACGTACATATAACATTGCTAACCTCAAGCTATATGTCACCTAGAGATCTTGCTCACGATGACAAGACAGGAGTACTTGTGTATTTGTGTGAGGGACAAGGATAAATCTATAGCCTTGTAGTTTAGAGATTGATCCTTGTGGGGGCGTTTGTAACCGAATTTATTCAGTTACAGTAGCTCACCCTCGGGTTTTC
Organism: Meconema thalassinum; assembly: GCA_946902985.2. Classification (NCBI taxonomy): domain Eukaryota; kingdom Metazoa; phylum Arthropoda; class Insecta; order Orthoptera; family Tettigoniidae; genus Meconema; species Meconema thalassinum. The sequence continues at coordinate 396,392,239 of OX336394.1, read as the reverse complement.
TGCCTTGTGCAGTTAGTTTGGGGTATTTTATTCATATCTTACTATATTGGGTTAACGTGGGGTTGCAGAGGTGATTTTTATTGTGCCTGTGTGTGTTTTTGTGGACGGATTCATCTTTGGATGGTCCGGACCACCTAGGATCATTGTTTATAAATTATCGGTTTTTGGATATTGGATATTATAAAATACGGGGTTTTGCGATTTATTACGTTTTGGGAACAAGGATATAAGACTGTATTAAGTAGAAGCATTATTTCATTTTGGTTTGGGGTTAATGGCTTTATTTTGACCTAGTAATGTTAAATGTTAGATTCGTGGCTGTACTATAAAGGTACAATGAAGTGGTATTTTCGAGTGCTGGATATGTGACATAGCCGGAAAAGACAGGCAGTAATTCGGCTTGTGTGGGATTACCTAGGCTATTTATGGCATGAACTCCCATGAACTTCGCGTAAAAAAAAAACTACTGTGTGACGTCAGTGTGGATTTCGACTGTCTGATGTTCATGTGTTGACACGGATGTTCCGCCAGGAGCGGGCCACACACAAATTAGTTCCGGCAGAAACATTGGGATTATGTAGCCTTACGCCAGTGCATATAATGGCGTGTCTGGCGTTCAGAGCTCGTCTTATTGCTTTATCGGCAGAACACTGATCTACTAACGCCCAGGGTCTTTTTACGTGACATGGTTTCCGTAACGAACAGTTCAGAGATCGTCTTCTTGCTTTTACAGCAAAAGTCCGTTGTCCACTTGCAATTTTAGTGTCGTTATTACTCGATCATGGTATCGTAATACGAACGAGCAGTGACTAATTTTTAGCTATCCACTGAGCTCTTACGGGCTATTGGAGGCTACGTACATTTCATGGGTCCATCCATACCATGGGCTGTCGGTAATAACTTACCACGCCTAAAAGGATAATTCTGTCGTAAACATTTCATCGAAGTCATGCGAGAATGGAGACGTGAACGTGCAGTTCGAGAAGCGAGAAAGTAGAGTGAACCAGTCTAACGTGTGTAGATATTGTGTACGGACGGTACAGTGTATATACGTAGGTGGCTGTTATGCCTGGGTCTGATATGGCCGTAAGTGTTTTCCTGCTCTCAGAGCCTAAATTCAGTGGCAAGGTACTGTATTATTTCACGAGTGTATGAAGGGTATTTTGTGTTGTATATTATGTATATATGTGTATAGTACAGCCAATTAAAATTCATATGTGTTTATATTCCTGTCTTGCATGAACCTGGTTCATCAGCAAACGCATGCCAAATGCCTCACACCTGGGATAAGGAGTTTCATAGTCGGGGCAACAGTTATGTACCGTATTTTATTCTATTTTATTCAGGAACACCCATATGGTCGACCTTGGCGTCCATTCAAAGTCGGGAGTGATGTTAAAATCACTTGTGGCCTGTATTTAAAGGCAGTAAATTCTGTAGGTTTGTGGTAATGAGGGTAGTTAAAGTTAAATCAACTCCAGCGAGGAGGGTGGGAGTGTTTCACCGTCCCACGCCTTTGTAACACGAGGCCCAAATCCACACCCCAAGTATTAACTTGCCTGGTTAGCCATTCGTGGTAATGGTTGCCAGAGTCGCGCGCCGATGAGAGCCAGTTTGGTTTTCGGAAGAGGCCGCGACAGTAAGGGTAGCAGAGCATGGTTGTCGATTTTGTCTGGTTTTGCTACTAATGGTGGTAGATGGAAGCCACGTGGCAACATTGTACACTCTGCCCTGATATTTATCAGGATAAGAATACTGAGGATTGGAATATGTTTTTTGTAATTGTAACTTCCTACCATGGGCAAATAAGTTAAATTTGAGTTAAAGTCTTATGTGGAAAATTAAACCGTTAAGAGTTAAGGTGCTGTGAAATTTTATTGTCTAATATTTTTGGTTTTTTCCTTTCATGCTACTGTGATGGAGCGTCACGTACCGGATCCAAGGTATTTGGATCATGAAGAAGTTCAGTACGAATTGGACATAAGGGGTTTGGAGGTTCCCATGATCACTGAGGTGGCTCGAGATGTTTTAAAGCCTGCCCTTCAGGATCCTGTATTGTTGCCTGTGCTGTCCGAAGCAGAATTTGCAATTGGTGAGTCACAGATTTTCCAAAAAGTAGAAGTTTGTGCTAACCTTATTAATTTGTTTTTGCTTGATGATTATGGTACATCTGCCCAATATAAGAAGTTGCGCGCTCGTTTACAGTATTTGTTCACTCGTTGTGAAGATGTTTTATCTGTTTCATCCCATCGTTCTGATGATGAATTAGCGAATATTTTTGAAATTCAGCGCACGATAGCCGATTGTGCTAATAAAGTTTTTGATGAAAATTCTGGTGGTTGTGATGGTGTAGAGGCACTCCGCGCAGTCAGTGTAGACAGTTCTGAAATAGGCTTCCCTACCAGTGAAGGTGATAAGCAGCCTAATGTTCCGACATGTGCTGCTAACCTGTTAAATGCAGTTCGGTCGAGTTGGGAAGGTTCTAATAATGCAAGTATGTCTCAATCTGTTGGTCGCAACAATGATGTCCTTCCGGTTTCTACTAACAATAGTGCTACAGTAGATAGTAGTAGTACCGAGTTGCCAGTAGTTTCTTTTGCTGAAGTAAATCCTGGATCTTATTATTCTCCTCCTTCTGTGAGAATTTTGTCGAAGGTGTATGGGGATATCGCTTCTGCAGCCAGGTCCCGTACTAGATCAAGGTTGCCAGCCAGTAGTGTCGATACTGGTGGTAACGCAAGTGTTGTTAAATTGTCTACGCAATACCTCCAGGTCACTGAGAGGAAACCAGTCGATAGTGTTTTAGCGACTGAGTTTAGCCGGTTAAATTTTAACCAAGGGTTATCGTCCGACGCGAATTTGGTTGAAGTGTCAAACGCTTCACGGATGAATAATGCGGGTACCAATTCTAGTTTTCATGTACCAGTGTCCGTTCATTCTGTTTCTGCTGTAAACAATTCTAATGGTGATGTAAATTGTAATTCTTCCGTTTCCGAAATTTTGCAACCAAGTGCTAGAGAGTTGTTCATGTCAACTGAAATGCCTCGTTCCATGTGTAGCACAACTCCTGTGTACACCACAAGTAACTCCAATGGTGGAGTAACGTATTCTTATTCTAGGGCCTTTTCTCGTCCTACTTGTTCTGTTCTTACGCCCAGTGCAAGGGGTGTTCAAGAAGTAAATATCCGCAGTCGGGGTATGTATCCTACTCCGAGACGAAGTGCCCCTCAAGACGTTTCTAGTGGTAACTATCCTCCTTCGTTAGGTATTAAGCCTCTTAATTTCCGTTGACCTAAAGATAAAGTTTGGTGCAACAAGAACAGAGTTTCTTCTCGTGTAGAACCTCAAGGTTGGGATTTGAATGGCCCGAGTGATGATAGTGGACCTGTTCGTGGTGAACAGAGAGGTCCAGGTTCTGGTCATTCAGTTTTTTCTAACCGTAATTTTGGGAATCTCGCCCACCCGTTATCTGATTGTGTAGCTAAGTTGAACCACATGAATACCGATACCACTGATGGTATTATTCATTTTCTGCGTGAGTTGGTGGAAATTTATGAGTATGCTGCTGTATTTGGTGCGAGTTACACTCAGGTGTACCAACTTATGTTCCCGTTCACTTCTGGTATGATGAGAAGTATGGTTGTTGAGGCTATGTCCCGTAACACAGGTATCGAAGTGTTCTGTGAGCAAGTAATGTCAAATTTCATTCCGTATAGGAAGATGGGCACCGTAATTCAACGTCATTTGTATCGTGTACAGAAGTATGGTGAGTCGTTGGATGTGTACATGCAAGATATGTTAAAGCTAGCTAAGATGTTTTCTGTTAACTTCACCGAGCAAGAGATGGTGGAACACATTTTGGGTGGTGTGACGCCAGACTATCGTTCATTTTTATGCTTAGGGTCTCGCCCGAGCACTATTGCTCAATTGTGTGCTTTTGCCGTACGTGGAGAGTCCGTACGCCAGTCTGATTATGGTAGAGGTTCTGTTGATCAACCCTCACAATTTAATTCATACAAACCGCAGGGTTCTTCTAATCGTTGGAACAATGCTCGTTCCCAGGGTAAACAAGGTAATTGGGGAAATCGTAAGCCTCAAGTTACAGGAGGTCGATGGTCGAGTAATCAGCCTCAGAGTGGTCCTGTTCGTAATGAAGAAGTTAGGAACTCTGGTAATATTAATTCTGGAAGGAATGTCCGTTTCCAAGGTCCTTCAAATAGTAGAGGTGATGTCAGACACCAAGAAGCTACTAACCGTGGTGAAAATTCAAATCGTCAAGAAGCTCAAGGTCGAGCAAATAGTAGTTCTGTGAAATGTAACGCTTGTGGTCGTTTCGGTCATTCAGACCGCACGTGTAATTCTCTTCCGCAATGACATCAGGAGACCTGGCATCTTGATGTGGAACCGATGTCATCAGTCGTCAATGTGAGCGACAACAGTATGGGAGGCTGTTCGAAGGTTTCTGCGAGTTCCTTATTACCTGCACCTATTGTAGGCATTTTGATCAATGATGCCAACGTCAAAGCTTTGTTAGATTCTGGCAGTGCTGCGTCACTGATGAGTGAGGAATGGTATAGGGCCATGAAAGGCATTTGCAGTTTGTATCGGCCGAGCGGGACTCAGTTTCACATCGCTGCACATTGAACAACATCCTTAGAAATGAACAGTGGCGTAAGCAGGATTTCTTTTTGGAGGGGGGGGGGGTTAATTTATACATTACGATATTTCGATTCTTATTCATAAAAAGCAGTAATTAAATAAAAGAGTGACAGTCAGTCTGAAAGACTAAATTTCCCCCTCTCTCTAAGGTCGATGTTCGTTTAGTTTCAGCTAATAATTCTCAACTAATAGTTCTAGGTGTTGTCAAGTTAAAGGTTAAGATTCATAATTTCGCGTGGAAGTTCCCGTTTTGGATTGTGTTAAATTTATCTTGCCCTGTGATTTTAGGCGCTAATTTCTTCTCGCATTCCGGTTTGTCGCTGGACATTAAAAGAGAAACCTTCTGGTTTAATTTCTGTCCAGAGTTGAAATTGAAATTTTCTGCTACTGAGAGGTACGATGTTGGCACCAGTGTGGTGGACATCGATGGTGAAGACGTTCCCGAGTTGTCAAGTAGTGTCAACGACCTGGATCTTAGTAATCTTTCTGACGGTCAAGCAACGATTATACATGATTTGTGTTCTCGTTTTCCGGAAGTTTTTACCGAGAAGTTAGGAGTCACTGATTTGATTTCTTACAAGATTGTCATGTCAGACAATATTCCAGTTAGGCATCCTCCGTACCGACTTAGTCCGCCTAAAATGAAAGAACTTAAGAAGATAATTGATCAGATGTCAGATGGTGTTATTCGCCCCTCTATTTCTTCATATTCATCGCCTATGTTCCTAGTGCCGAAGCCTAATGGTGGTTTTAGACCTGTTGTTGATTACCGAAGGCTCAATAAGAAGGTGGCGATGGAATCTATCCCCCTTCCTGATCTTCACTCATGCTTTTCGTGGTTCAAGGATGCTAAGTACTACAGTCTCATAGATCTGAACCAGGCTTACTCTATCAGGTTCCCTTAGCCGAGGAAAGTAAGCATCTCACCGCCTTCGCGACGGATTGGAATCTCTTTGAATTTAATAGACTTCCCTTTGGCCTCACTACTGGAGGAGCTGTGTTAAGCAGATTGTTAGATAAGGTCTTCGCTGGAATTAAGTTTGAGTACCTGTACCACTATTTGGACGATGTCGTAGTGTACAGTAAGACATTTGAAGATCATGTTCGTCATCTTCGTGAAGTGTTCGAGCGTTTGAAGAACGCTGGGCTAACTGTGAAGCTTTCTAAAGTATTTTTCGCTAAACCTCAAATCTCGTTTCTGGGGCATGTTATTTCCGCCGCAGGTGTGTCGATCGACAGCTCTCGCACCCAGTGTATTCGAGATTTCAAAAGACCCGTCAATGTCAAAGGCGTGGCTCGCTTTGTTGGCATGGCCAATTTCTTTCGGAAATTTATCCCTGATTTCGCTCGTAAGGCTATGCCCTTAAATAAGCTACGTCAGAAGAAGGTTCTGTTCGAGTGGGGTGAGTCTCAACAGGCCGCTTTCGATGAGTTAAAAGAAGCTTTGTGTAATGCTCCTGTTCTCGCTGTTCCTGATTTTAGCAAGAAATTTATTGTGCAGACTGATGCCTCTTTAGGCGCCGTTGCAGCTGTTCTTTTACAGGAGTGTGAAGAAGGTCGTCGTCCTATCGCTTTTGCTTCGAGAACCCTAACTGTTGCCGAGTCTCGTTATTCTGTATATGAGCTCGAAGGTCTCGCTGTCATGTTCGGTTTGGAAAAGTTTAGGATGTATGTCGAACACGTACCGTTCGAGTTGGAGACCGATAACCAAGCCCTGAGCTGGGTCTTGGCCAGACCGAGGAACACTGGGCGTATCGCTCGGTGGGCTACTCGTATTTCATCTTTCAATTTCACCGTTCGTCACATAAAGGGGACAGACAATGTCATTGCAGATTCGCTTAGTAGGATGTACGAGGAATCTCCCCTTAAGAAACCGAAAACTGTTCCTGTGGAGTCTGATGTTGTTGGTGTTTGTTCCGCCCAGCATATGTTAAACAATTCTCCTCCTTTGTTTAAAGATATAGTCATTCATCAGAAAGAAGATCAAGAGTTAAAGTTAATTATTTCGAAATTAGATGCTGGTGAGGTTGTAAAACCTTATTTTCTTAGGTCAGGCGTGTTATGCTGCGTTGCCAGGCATGACAAGAAGCCGAAAGTCGTCTTGCCTGTCCAGCTAGTGGATGCAATGTTAAGATATTTTCATGAGTCACCAGTGGGGGGTCATTTAGGAGTCTTCAAAACTCGTCAAAAGGTAAAGCAATCCTTTACTTGGAAGTATATGGACCGGGATATTAAATGATTTGTTTTAGGTTGTCGTAGTTGCAACGTGAGCAAACCTGCTGTCAATAGTAGAGTGGGATTTCTGTCTTCAGAACCCGTGTTGCGTCCTATGGAGAGATTGTATATAGATTTCGTTGGACCTTTTCCGAAATCCAGGTTATGTAACCGTTTCGCGCTAGTCTGTGTCGATGGATTCTCGAGATTTTGCTGGATTTTTCCCACCAAGATGAGCAACACTGCTGCTGTCATTAAGTGTTTGAAGGTCATTTTTACTTCATTTGGTCCCTGTCAGTACCTCATTTCTGACAATGCCCGTACCTTTACTTCTAATCAGTTCCGTAACTTCTGTTTCGAGTACTCAATTTCCCATGTTACAACTACTCCGTATTATCCTAACCCTAGTGTGGCCGAGAGGGTCAACAGGAATTTGAGAGCTGCGTTAATCGCTTATCATCGAGACAATCATGCTAAATGGGATTCCTCATTGCATTGGTTGGCCTATGCTTTCAATACTGCTGAGCACGAAAGTCATGGTAAAACCCCATTTTCTTTGATGCACGCGTTTGTGCCAAATTCTCCGTTGTCAAACCTTTGGTCTCTTAATGAACTTCTTCCCGATCAGCCTAGTCCTGAGCTCGTTCGTGAAATTTGGAAGGAAGCTCAGCGTGCTATCATGATATCTCACGACAAGTTGGCCCAGAGGTACAATCAAGGTCGTGGTCAGAACAAATTTAAAGTTGACGATCTTGTTTATGTCAAAAACTTTTGGAGGAAAACTCCTGGTCATCAAGTGGCAAGCTCATGCCAAAATTCCGTGGTCCGTGCCGGATTTTATCCTTTCCTACCGATGTTACGGTCCTGTTGGAGGACAATGAAAGAAGGCGCATTTTTCGAACTCACTTGTCATATTGTAAACGTGCTGGTGAACGTGAGGCAGAAGAAGTCGAGGAAGCAGAGAACGCAGGATGTGAAGCGTAGTGTGAGTTGTAGAATTTTTCCTGTGCAGTGATTTGGTAACAGTGATCTCTCTTATTGTATTTTGGTACCGTGTAATGTTCTTGGAGTCGTGTGTGTGGTGCCGTCTTGGTATGACGCTGTGTCGACAGACGTGAAGTTGTTGTTGTGCTTCTGTCGTGTACAATTTGCAGTGATAGTGCAATATTTCCACAAGTATTTCGTGAGTCAGTTCTTCGATCCCTTTTCGTCGATGGATAAGCACAAAGGTTCCTTTGGATAGTATAATCTCATCCAATGATAGACTTAATGGGTCTTCTAATTTTCCTTTCAAGTTTTCATTCTTGTCAGTGGGACCTGCTTGAGGTCTTTCTACGCCCCTTGTGGCCTATTTCTTCGTTCTGTGTTGGATACCGTTGTAGTGAACATCGATATGTTCTGAGTCGTGGTACTCTTGTTCTGGTGTGTATGTGGATATCAGGGATTACTGCATTTGCTCGCAGCCCTGGTGTCGGGCCTTCCTCGTTGAATTTTGTCTGTGCGCTGTGTATAGCATAGAGTTGTCAAGGACTGTTGATCCGTTTCTTATGCGTGATGCACATTGTGAAGTAGTGACTGTACCTGGTTACGTTGTTGAGGTGATGAAAGTTGCCCTGCATTTGCTCGCAGGCGCCTTGGTGTCGCAGGAGATGACCCGTTTGGTGGAATTGGTAAATGTTCTGTTTTTAGAGTCCCTGTTCCTGTCATCGTGTAGGTAAGTTGTGAAGGTGTTCGAGGAGTGTGTGTTCCTGTTCCTTCTCTGCGTTCCGTCTAGGTGTGTTTTCTGTTCTGTGTTCCGTGTTCTAGAGGGCATTTGATGTGTAAGTGATGTAATGTAAAAGGTAAATTGTAAATGTTGGAAATTTGTTGACACCAGTTGTAGTCTGTGTGGTGACGAGGTAACTGTTTCATGTTTTTCCCCTGTATTAAGAGAGCTGAGCCATTCCTGTGGTCGTGGGTCCCCTAGATTTCTTTCGTGTGGCCCCATCTCAGTATTTTCTCACTAAAGTGAAATGATGTTTAAAGTTTTCTATTTATTCAGTTTAGTATTGTAAACTTAGGCTTTTGGTTGGGTACCAGTTCTAGTAGTTTATTACTCCAGTGAAGTGGAGGTGATCCAAAGTTCAAGAGGACACTGTTCAGTGCTTCTTCTCATTTTAAATGACATAGCATTAACGTAATTCTGTAAAGCCCTAAGGTCTGCGTGTGCGTCGTGTGTGCATCGACCTTATTATTGTGAATGTGATCTCGTATCACTAAGGCAAGTGAATTGCCGAGTCAAAGCTCACTCAGTGAAAAGTCCTAACATGTGCTACGGAAGTTACTCAAGCTCTCGCCCTGGTCTCGTGTCAGACCAGTGGCATTCTTCGACCCTGCTGGTGAAGAAACCGACCCAACCTTGTGTTGCGGCTATCTGCGTGCTGTGTCTGCTCTTGTCCTTGGCTGTTTCAGGGGTGGTCCAGTGTGAGGGTGGCGCCCCTCACACCTGGAGATGGTGGTAGCCTGCGCCAAGGTCACTGTCATGACGTCGTCCTCCATCTGATGGTGAACCTGATGCCTGCTGGTCGGAGCGGATGGTGATCTCTTCCCTGATGTCGTCCCCGGATGCTGAACGGCTGGAATGGTGACATGGTGGTGCTGGAGCCGTGATATGGTGGTCATCTGGTATGGTGTTATGGTGATGTTGGCGTTCCTTCTTGCCAACCCCTGTGATCTTCACGACATCATTAGTTGGGCACTATCGACTTCCTGGTGCAGTGAGTGACGCATGAGTAAACAATATGTTGCCTGCCTGTTCGGCAAGCTGAGTTGTCTTCAAGAGAACTTGCGGGGGAGCCTTCTTCCTGTCGGCTCACCCCTACTGTTGGCTTTATGAGGGGGAGGCTGTGCCACCCTAAAGACTGGCACACGTTTCTGCCCCTGCCCACAGATCCCCCGGCGGCCTTTTCTACGAGACTTTGTGTACCTTTCCACGGCATATTTGAATGTCCCGCCGCTGACGCCCGTCCTCCCCTTTCCCGGCGAGTGGACTGTTCCGGCCAGGCGAAAGTTACGATCATCGGCCAGGCGAGACTAAGTCTTGGTGTCTTTCTCGGACGCTATTGGCCGGCTGGTTTTAAATGGACCAATGGTGTGCTCCCGCGTCAATGACTTGCATATTGAACAAGCCTCGCCCAGGCCTGCCAACTGAAATGTCCTTCTGGTGTAGCAGTTTCGCTAGTCCACACGTTGAGCGACAAGTGTAGCGGTTATTAATGCCCCATGTTGGTAGCGACAAGTGTAACGGTTTGACTGCCCCTAACTGTTGGGAGATAAATGTAACTGTTTACCTTTGCCTAAGCTATGTTGTTTTAATGGGCGCCAAGACCTCAACGCAATGTTGAAATCTAAATTTGTATTTAACAACGTCTAGCTCTGGCAGAACACATTCAAGACTCTATTCACTCAGATCGTGGTATGATTTGATCATTAACCCAACAAACAATTGTATCAGGAGAAGGAATCTTTGTCGATATTTGATGATATTCTGGTAGATTAGATAATTCTATGGTCCGTACATCGGACCCAAACACTCGTACAACCACACTGGTTAAGTTTTACAAAAGTTAGTCCTCCACTCCACGGAACATCGGAGCGACTCCCGCGTACAACCGTACTCGTTACAGATAGTCCTCGTTCCACGGCACGTCGAACGATATATCCACACGTCGGCTCCCCACTCTTCATCCGACTTCTAGCTTACGTGGTCTCCACTGATTGGCTGCACCCCACGCGCTATACTCCCCTCCTCTGGCTCATTACACTCGGCGGGAGGGTTCCGTTCCAACTATCCGCCTTTTCTTGACGCTGCAACCCCGCTTGCGTAATACTTCCCGACAAGATTAAGCGTGTACTTGAATTCCCAGTGAGTCACGTCTCTCGATATACCCTAACTGACGAAACTCCGTTAAATTCCGTAATCACATAACTTTCTATGATATTGTCGTTCGTAATAATTTACTTGATAGCGTTTTCTAAGACATAGAAAACCTATCTGTATGCTTATAATTTTTATAAAATGCTCCGAAAATATCTTAATAATAATTATAATAAATTAATAATAATAATAAATTAACATGAAAATTCACTTGGCTGAACAATTTGCCGCGTAAATAAATATAGAATGGCTTCCTACTGACTTATGCCAGTGGCATAAAAACCCCTCGAAAAACACGTTACATATTCGCCTCGGATCATCGGATGATTTACCGTGACGACGGTCCATTATCCGATTATCCCAGACACGTTAATAAACCCCATCCAAAATACATATTACATAAATGAAATCACCCTAAATTACAGATATATACACTCATAATTTTTCTTCACGCACTTTGCGTCAAAGTTTGTTATCACTATGGATTGCACTTTGCAACCAGTCCAATGTTTTACATATAGAATAGTGTTCCACGGATATTTCCGCCTCTCAAATTTCTCTATGTTGGAGAAATAGACATAATTAATGTGTGAGCACTATGTATTTATGATGTCATATCACACGCATTGAAGGTGTTCTATGGAGATATAAATATATCAGAACTTCCTAATTTCACTGGAGGTCCCTTCCTTATGGTGAAATTTAATCTCACTTATCACTGAGCACACGATCACACTATTGTGGCAGCGCCTCGTGACCATAATACTTAATCTCTCTTTAAAGTAGATTAAATTAATATTGACTTCTGAAAAAAAAAACAGTAAATGCGCATTACATATAACACCAAATATTTCTGTGCCGTAATCGCCCTGTCTTGTTAAGTTCCCGTAGACCATATTCTACTTAATATTAGTTCTCAACACAGACCAGTTCTCCTCCCACAAATAATACCTTTGTACAAATTACCTTAAATTACACACTTACAAATCTTACATGGCGAGGCCGTAAACAGAAATCACGTGTGCTGATATGTATGAGTTTCATGAAGGACTGTCTCGCCTTCTGATGGCCCATCTTTTGCCTCGTGGACGCCTTAAGCAAAAATACCCTGTCCAAGCGCTCACCCATCTCTAGGAGGCAAATGGGAATTCACCAGCGCTACCAAATTCTGGCCTTGGTGTATCGAGACATTTTAGTGCTCAAGAGCATCCGACAATCCCGTCATATTTCCCTGTACCTTAAAAACTCTCATTTACTTACATACTACCCCCCTGTGTGACTTCTGATACGCCTGCCTGGAAGACCATCTCCTCCCACGCACCAAATACCACACTTACTCATATGATAGGCTGGCTCGCCAGCTAAACACACTCGCTTTATGACACATATTTTCGTAGACTATGTATATTATACGTCCCGTATAATCTGTTTCCCTCACTATTCTCCAGCACATATGCTGTTTTGCCAATACGTTTGGAAACTATAAATGGGCCCTCGTAGAGATAAAAGAACTTGGACATGACTTTCTCTAGCTTATTTGACTGTTTCGGCACTCTAAGTAAGACTGTCTCCCGGCTCGAATAGGTCAAATTTAGTTTCTTTTTGTTGGCGAATTCTCTTTTGTGCTGATTTAGATAAATTCTGTTTCGCCAACTGGACAATGTAATCCATCCCCGGTTGCTTACCCTCATTTAATCCCAACACCCTCGCTAGTTCATTTTGTGGTCTTTTTCCGAAGTGAACTTCGTACGGCGTCAATTTCGTGCTCTCATGCTGGACAGAATTCAGCCAAGTCTCGACCTTGGGAAGATGTCCAACCCAGGCCGCATGCTTGTCATGCACTGGAGTCCGAAAAAGACGAGCCACTTCCCTTAATGGACGCTCTGCAGAATTACCCTGAGGGTACCTTACAGAGGAATGAACGTGTGTTATACCAGCTTCCTGCATACTGGTTCTCCATTTCTTTGCAGTAAACTGTGGTCCACTGTCAGATAGTATCCTGAGAGGAATGCCAAACTCAGGTACATACTTATTAATGATCAGACGGCTACACGCTAGTCCCGTGGCTTTCCTTAGCGGATATAGCTTGACATACTTACTAAAAGCGTCAATAACTATAAAAATGTACTCGTAGCCGTACTGTCCTTTAACGATCGGGCCAAATAAATCCACACACAGTAGTTCGCCGGGACTACTGGTGAGAACTGCAGATCTCTCCCCCACTAAATATTTAACTGGATATTTACTCCTTTGACAGGTGTCACACTTAGCTAAAATCCTCCTAACATCCCTTCCTATTTTACTCCAAATGAAGTCACGACCAATTTCATAGAAGACCTTGGCAGCACCAAAGTGTCCTAATTCCCTATGAATGAACCAAATTAGCTCCTCCCGCAAAGTGGCAGGAACACATATTGCCCACCGATTATTCCTACATTTCCTTGCAAAAAGCCCATCCTGCATCTTGTACGTGAACCGTCCTACTTTCACATACTCTTCTTCACCTATTTCCAACCTAGCCAGTGGCTCCTTTAACTTAACGTCATCACGTTGCTCCACTAGCATATTTCTCAGTGTCTGTAACGATGCCCTGTTGCTACTGTCCACACATGCACATATTAAAATACCGTTCTCTGCTTTAACCACAGGATAATCCCTATATAAATTAGTATCCCTCGATAGCATGTCTGCAAGAATGTTATCTTTACCTTTAATATATTTTACTGTGAATTCGTATTCCTGCAGAGCAAGAATCCACCTACTAACTCTGTTAGCACCGAGTTTACAAGTTCTCATATACAGTAATGCATGGTGATCTGTGTGGATCTCAAATTTCCCCCCTACTAAATACATTCTAAATTTCCCTAAACTGAAAACAATACCTAAAAGCTCTAACTCAGTAATCGTCTATCTTTTCTCTGCTGCTGTCAGTCCTCGCGAGGCTAAAGATACAATGCACAGATTACCCTCATCATCTTTCTGACATAATACTCAAGCAATGCTTATATGTGAAGCATCTGTCATAACCACATATTCCTGATCTTTTAACGGATATTTCAGCACTACAGCTTTCTCAAAACCTTCCTTCAGCGCTCTAAAAGCCTGATCATGCTTGGACTCCCATCTCCACCGAGTCCCACTTTTAAGCAATTCCCTGAATGGTTCTACCAACCCTGAGTATTTAAGAACGAACCTCCTGAAAAAGTTGCAAATTCCCAGGTAAGTTTTTAACTGTTTAACATTCTGTGGCACCTCTGCGTGAAGTATCTTATTAACCCTACTTTCTTCTGGTGTTACACCTCTACTCGACACTCTATGACCTAAAAATGTCACTTCTGACTGACAGAATGACGACTTAGACAGCTTCAAAGTGAACCCTGCCTGATCTAACTTCTGAAAAACTATATCTAAATGACGTAGATGCTCCTCAAAACTGCGTGAACTAATTACCATATCATCTATGTAAATGGTTACAAACTCTCCTGTGTCATCCCCTAATGCGATGTTTAAAGCCCTAATTAAAGCTGCTGAACTACTCTTTAACCCATAAGGTGTTCTACAAAATTGATAAAGGTTATATTTATGACTAAAAGCTGTAAATGGTCTATATTCGTACATAAGTGGCACTTGCCAAAAACTGGAACTCAAATCTACACAAGTTAAATACTTCTTCCCCTCAAATGTTTGCATTAATTCCTCTATTGACATAGATTACAGCTGATCTGAACTAATTCTACTGTTAACCAAACGAGCGTCTAAACAAATACGAACTGTGCCGTCGGTCTTGGGTACCGTGATCAAAGAATTAACATATGGACTGTTAGAGTGCTCAATAATGCCATCTTCAAGCATCTGGTTAATTTGTGCCTCAACTGCACTCTGATAAGCGAAAGGTACAGGATATCTATGTCCTGTGAATACTGACCTATCAATAACGTTCAATGAATGTGTATAGCAATTGGCCATACCAATGCGATCCTCAAAAACTCTCCTATTACACAATAACACATCATAGAGCCGAACACATTGTTCCACCTCTATATTTCCCTGAAATGCAGCATCACGTAGCGAGTCCTCTAGACTTCCGTTCGTAATCACACTGCCCACAAAACATGGAGAACCCCGCTCTACGGCTGGCGATATCTCATTTAAAGTACAAATCACACCTACAATACTACTCCTCTGAATATGGTCATTGAACGCTACTTCTACTTCAGAATTTCCCCCTTTAAATTTCAAACTCCCTACATCATAACATAAGTTACCAGACACTCTACTTAGCCACTCTGAACCCAAGATAACACTGAATACTAAATTTGGAATTACAAGACAAATCTGCTTCTCTACATGATTATTAATTTTAATGTCTACTAAAACTTGCTTAGAAATTACTGTAGACCTTTTCCCAACAGCTGTGATAACAAATGTGCTTTTAATTGGCATCTCCTCAAAATTTACTCCAGTTCCTTTCATTTTATCATAAAATGCACTACTTATGCAACTCTTCATACAACCACTATCAATTAAAACATCTGTGTACGCCTCGGACACGTTAAATTTAACTATGGGGCTCTTACTAACCACTTCCTGAATAATACCTTCATCATTTAGTTCAAGTAATAATTCATTTCTTACATTTAGGTCATAGGGTTCCTGTATAATTGTATGGACAGGGCATGCTACAGACTGAGATTCTGACCTTACTTCGCAGCCTGGTTCGCGTTTAAAGAACCGCTACAGCTGGCCGTAGTACTACTAACTACTGAACTGGTCTGGTTGTTCTGGGCTGTGTTGTCATTGTTTGGCTGTATATTACTACCACTAGGCTGTCAACTGGTCTGGTTGTTCTGGGCTGTGTTGTCATTGTTAGGCTGTATATTACTACCACTAGGCTGTCCCCTTCCTTGACCCCTATTCTGGTTGTAATTATTGTCATTATAATTTCTCCCTTGATTTCCCCTGAAATCATTGTTTCTCCCTTGATTTCCCCTGTAATCATTGTTCCTCCCTTGATTTCCCCTGTAATCATTGTTCCTCCCTTGATACTGATTACCATAGCCATTTCCTCTGTTCTGATTTAGCTGATTATTGTTATTTCTATTTTGAGCGTTGGCTCCTTCGCCACCGTTCCCTTGAACTTCTTGATGCCTGGCTTCGTTAGGTCTATTATTATTATTACCCTGGTTCCGATTGAAATTGTCCTCATAACCCCCTCTCCCTAGTGCATCAAATGTGCTTAACAAATTTTCTACATGTGATATAGTCTTTACATTCTGGATACAAGCAGCCTCCTTGATCCTATAGGGAAAGTGCCTAAGTAGCAACCTCACCACATCACTTTCCTCCTTCAAGCCATCCAGATATTTACACACTAATACCTGCCCTAAAAAGTATTCGGTCATGGTGGAGCTTCCTTTAGGGTTATATTTACCACACACTACTCCCTCACGATGCTGCGACCGAATAACCTCATTCCAGAACTTTTCACAGAATTTCATTTTAAAATCATTGATATCAGTAAACTTGTCTCTGTAGACAGCAAACCAATTCCTCGTTTCCCCCACAAACACTTGTTCTAAAATTTCAACTACCTGGCACCACTCAATACTACCATTTTCCAACCTCTCCCCGAATTTATTTTCTATAGTGTTCATGAACTCCATTGGCACCCCTGTCGATTGCTGAACTTACCCAGTTCTACCTCCCTGTGTGTGCTATTCACAAAAACTGGCCTATTCTGACTATTTTCTTGCCTGATCCTAGCTTCTAATTTTAACTCTAATTCTGCGATTTTCTCCTCAGCCTTCCTCTCAATACTGTTTACTGTTAATTTAATGTTTCCTTCTGATTCTACTACTTTATCATATAGCTTTGCTTGTTTCTCCTCAATCTTGCTAATGCTCTCTCTATTACTCTCTCTTAAATCATTTACTTCTGCAACTATTTGCGAGTGGACTTTCTCAATTCTACCCCCCAGCTGTTCCTTAACCTCTTTAGTTGCTACCTGAATTTTGCCAATTTCTCCCCCCAATTGCTATTTGACCTGCTGTGTTTCCAGTTGCACTAGTTCTTTTAAATTTTCAGCCTGTGTACTGATTCTAATTTCTAACTCCTCCTGTACTTTTCCTAATTTCTTGTCTACATCTGCAATGATCTCTTTAACCTTCTCTTCCATTACTCCTCTGATTTCTCCTCTAATCTGCTCCATTTTCACACTAATTTCCTTGTTGTTCTTATCTAATTTTTCATTATTCTGTTCTAATTTTTTATTTAAAGCTTCTGTACTTTCTTTATTTTCCCTACTGTTTTGTTCTAATTTTGCATTATTCTGTTCTAATTTTGCATTATTCTGTTCTAATTTTGCATTTAAAGCTTCTGTACTTACTTTATTTTCCCTACTCTTTTGTTCTAATTTTGCATTATTCTGTTCTAATTTTGCATTTAAGGCTTCTGTACTTTCTTTATTTTCCCTACTGTTTTGTTCTAATTTTGCATTCAAGGCATCACTACTAACTTTGTTCTGATACATGAACTCGAGAAGTAAAGTTTTTAATTCTGGTTGGCCGCCTACACTCCCTGTTTCAGTATCGGGATTTACCTCCGCTACCCCGGTACTACCATCACTCAACATACTGCTCGTATCATCACTCTCCAGTTGATGACCACTACGTAACCTCATCTGTCTTTCTTTCTCATCCCCCATAATGATATACACTGATAAAGACAAATAACCCCCAAAATACAGGCACAGAAATATATACCCTTCTCCTTCCACAAATGTTATTAGGTTTTCATCCCCAAGTTGTCGGCGACAAGTGTAGCAGTTTCGCTTGTCCACACGTTGAGCGACAAGTGTAGCGGTTATTAATGCCCCATGTTGGTAGCGACAAGTGTAACGGTTTGACTGCCCCTAACTGTTGGGAGATAAATGTAACTGTTTACCTTTGCCTAAGGTATGTTGTTTTAATGGGCGCCAAGACCTCAACGCAATGTTGAAATCTAAATTTGTATTTAACAACGTCTAGCTCTGGCAGAACACATTCAAGACTCTATTCACTCAGATCGTGGTATGATTTGATCATTAACCCAACAAACAATTGTATCAGGAGAAGGAATTTGTCTATATCTAATGCTACCTACTGAAAGCAAAGATTGCATTGTAAAAGAAATGAATTTATTATACAAAACAAGTATAGCAAAATTAATAATAATAATAAGTATAAAATTTAAATTGGAGCGTTGAGATTTGAATATTACCGATAGAAAATTACATGAAAACGGAGTCTGATGAATTATTGATTTTACTCTTATTCCCAAGCTATGAAGTTACTGAAATATGAAATATAAGACAAAGAGAAATGAGAGATTGCGTATTTCTGCGTCATTCGCGCTTACCACTGGAAATGGCCGAAACCTTTCCCTCATACTGGATGATGCTGTGAGCTTCCCACAGTCTCCTGGACGTCGTCATCTTTGTCGATATTTGATGATATTCTGGTAGATTAGATAATTCTATGGTCCGTACATCGGACCCAAACACTCGTACAACCACACTGGTTAAGTTTTACAAAAGTTAGTCCTCCACTCCACGGAACATCGGAGCGACTCCCGCGTACAACCGTACTCGTTAAGTTCTATACAGATAGTCCTCGTTCCACGGCGCGTCGAACGATATATCCACACGTCGGCTCCCCACTCTTCATCCGACTTCTAGCTTACGTGGTCTCCACTGATTGGCTGCACCCCACGCGCTATACTCCCCTCCTCTGGCTCATTACACTCGGCGGGAGGGTTCAGTTCCAACTATCTGCCTTTTCTTGACGCTGCAACCCCGCTTGCGTAATACTTCCCGACAAGATTAAGCGTGTACTTGAATTCCCAGTGAGTCACGTCTCTCGATATACCCTAACTGACGAAACTCCGTTAAATTCCGTAATCACATAACTTTCTATGATATTGTCGTTCGTAATAATTTGCTTGATAGCGTTTTCTAAGACATAGAAAACCTATCTGTATGCTTATAATTTTTATAAAATGCTCCGAAAATATCTTAATAATAATTATAATAAATTAATAATCATAATAAATTAACATGAAAATTCACTTGGCTGAACAATTTGCCGGGTAAATAAATATAGAATGGCTTCCTACTGACTTATGCCAGTGGCATAAAAATCCCTCGAAAAACACGTTACACTGGTTAGGCCAGCGAGGTGCTATCTGTGACTGTGGGGACCTGCTGATGTTGGCAGCGTCCACTTCCCAATGTCTCCTCAAGGCGCGCGCGACACTACTCGTCGCCCGCCAAGCTGCGTGCTGTGATAGCGCGTCTCTTCCCACTAGCTCCTGAACGATGCAGCGAATAAGAGTGACTGCGCCCGAGCTCTCGGAGCCCGGCATTTCTAGGCCTCATGGCCTGTCTTCAGACTGAGGTAACGTCCCGCTCTGATCCTAAATGCTACTATAAGTGTCTTAATTCTTTCAAGTGACTAGAGAATTCTAAATATCCTCATGGTGTCGTCATGAGGAAGCTGTGTTCTACGTATATTTCACATCAGTCTCCGAACAATAACTTTGAACTAACTGTTAGACTCCATTCTTAATGTACTTGCCTTATGGAAGACCAATAACTTTTGCTATGCAATCGAGTTTCATTACTTTGCGTGTGAATGCTATTTAAATTGCTGATCTTATATTAAGTTTTGTTTATGTATTTTGGAGGGTATCTAAGTGAGGAAGACAATGCTCTGCATTGTCTTGAACATGGTGCGGTTGCTAACGGCTTGCCTCGTGGTGGGCAGTCGGCAGCAATTAAAACTCGTGTTTTGGCAGCGGTCATGCGGGGTTATGTTTTAAATGAGCTTCGCTCTAAGGCATTGTTCTGCCTTTTGATATGTTCTTTTCATTTTTAAGTTTATGTTACTGAGTTCTTGTTTTTTTCTCCTTCTGAGTTCTTTATGTTTTCGAACCTTCTCGAAGCCTCATGGCTTCAGTTCATGTTACGGTAGGGCATTTTCTGCCATTTTATTGTTTTCGTCTTTATCTCAGCCCATGGCTGGGCAACCTATATTCCATGTTGCCAAGGAATATACCTTGTGTTAAATTATTTTAAATGCTGGCCAAACGTGACCATTGACATTTCCACTCACCATGCGGGATACAGATAGAGTAGGAGTGTTGTTCTTTTTTTTTTTACGATATGTTTTGTGTTCCCACATTGTATTTCCATTTTTATACAATACATTATTTTTCTTTAGTTGTTTAACCATGGACCTTTTCTTTAGTTTTGTGGCATGCCACCTGGTAGCATTAACCCGTCCCACGCCTTTGTAACACGAGGCCCAAATCCACACCCCAAGTATTAACTTGCCTGGTTAGCCATTCGTGGTAATGGTTGCCAGAGTCGCGCGCCGATGAGAGCCAGATTGGTTTTCGGAAGAGGCCGCGACAATGTTCTTAGGGGCTCATGGTTTGGCAGATTTACCTATCACCATCAATGAAAACTTGTTTGACCCCGCTGCGTTACTGCAGGCTAAAACCATAAGACGCTGTTTGTTCATTTTAAAACCCGGCGCAGAAGATTCCTCTGGAGAAGCAAGACTTTTATAGGGAAGGGCTTTAAAAGTTCAACCCAGTCTCGCCTGCATTGTATATTTGTTGTGGTGAGTAGTTTTCTGAGGAAATCAAATCACCAAATTTGCTTAGGTATTCTTCTGCAGAAGCTGTGTCAGCTGATAGCTTCTCTCCGCTTATCGACAATTGTTTGACCCCATGCCTTTTCTTCCATCGATCCAACCATCCGTTGCTAGCAGTGAAGGCCGAATCACCGTTCATTAGTTCGTTAAGCCGTAATGCCTTCTCTTGAATCACTAATAGGCACTCCTTTATGTCGCTCTTGTGAAAACCCAAAAAAAACTGCTTCATCAATTTTTTCATTTACGGAAACTGTTAGGTGATGGTGTTCTTTTAAGGTTTTATCACTTGTTACATTGCAAAACTGTTCAATTTTGACACGATTTTTTTCCCAGTCACTGATAGTTGCTTTACCAACTCCAAACTCGCCAGCTAGCTTTGTCAAACTTTCCCCAGCGTCCAGACGCTTTCAAGCTTTCAGTTTTTGTTCTACGGTACAAGAACTGTGTTTTCGTTTGCTTGCCATTATTTAAAATCAAAACATTAATCAACACCTTTCACTTAATTAAAAACTCAACAATAACAACGCAACTCTAACAGAAAAGAAAACAACAGCACACAAATTAAGCAGTGCAGTGACAGAAGACACGCACAGAACAACAGATGGGAGCTGACTAACTATGTTACGGTGTTGTAGGTCGTAGGGCGATTGTTAGGGTAGTGTTCTATTTTTAGCGCAGGCCTGCTGAACGACAATACAGTCCGCTACTTTCCTGCCCCCCGCTCACCAGTCAAAGTCACTAACCTCGCTAGTCGCGCGCCAGAACCAGCCTGCCACGCTCAATGTACAGTCCTATACCGTAATGAGGGCTCGTTATTATACTATGGATATTTTTCGGCTAATCCGAACAAATTGAAATCCTAACAGGCTTCAGCCCCAATTAGTTCGGATTTGAGGGGTTTCACTGTACTTTATATCCATGTATATAAATATGTTTTGTTTTTCAAACGATTGTCAAATGCACAGGGTTACTTGCGAAGACCTCAACGGAATCTGCAGCGGAGAAGATGGACTTCGGAACGGTGGAGATTGCGGAAGAGGCAACCCAGTACTCAGGGAATAGTATGAGTACTGCATCAATCGGCAGCGTCTGTTTCCCAGATTAGGGGCGGCTGCAAGGGCGTCTGTTTCCCATGTTAGGGGCGGCCTGTATAACAGCTGGCAGTAGCTTCATAAAATGCCTTTGGGAGTGGCGACCCCATCGTAATAATAGCCTAAAATGGAAATGGCACTTCAAATGATTCGGAGAAGGTTAGGGCGTACCCTGCAGGCGACGCGCAGTTCTTTTGGTACTGGGGGAACTGTGAGAAATGGGCGACCAGTAACCGAGATGAAAGTGAGAATCATGAATGTCATGACCCTGACAGGCAAGGTGGAGGAGGTGGTGGACTTCATGGAGAGGGAGAATGTTGGATTGATGGGGCTGAGCCAAGTGAAGTGGAAGGGTAAAGGAAGGAAGAAATTGAGGAAAGGATATACATTATACTGGAGTGGTGGCCAAGTGGCAAAAAATGACGTGGGACTGATAACCTCGAAACAACTGGAGGAGTATGTTGAAGTGGTAGAGTGTGTGAGTGACAGAATAATGAAAATAAGAAAGAAGATGAAAAATGACGTGATGGACTTCATACAAGTGTATGCACCACAGACTGGAAACAGAGAAGAAGATATTGAAGTATTCCTGGAGGATGTAGAAAGAGCAATTTCAGATGTAGAAGTGGTGATCATGGGAGATATGAATGCACAAGTCGGAAACGAGAGACAAGGAAAGGAGGAAGTCATTGGATCATATGGATATGGGAAAAAGAACCGGGAAGGAGAGGAACTTGTAAACTTTTGTGAAAGGAATGGTCTGATAGTGGGTAATTCATGGTTTCGGAAGAAAAACAGCAGGAAAATTACGAGATATGGTTGGGGCGATAGAAGAACAAAATCAGTAATTGACTACTTTCTGGTGGAAAGGACTAATCGCAGAAAGCTGATAGATGTGACAGCTTTACCAGGAGAAGCATTTGATGGGCACCATAGAGCTGTGGCGGCAAAATTTAGATGGGAAAAATTGGAAAACCTAAAGGAGATCAGAGAAAGTAAAATAAAAGTATGGAATTTGAAAGACAAAACTGTACAGGAAGATTTTCAGGAGAGATTGAAGCAACAAATCCCAGTTACTGAAGTGGAAAAAATAGAAGAGGAATGGTCCCACTTTAAAAAGGCATTTGTTGGTGCAGCAGAGAGTGCTTGTGGTAGGATGTCAACAAGAGTGAAAGAGAACGAGACACCGTGGTGGAATGAGGAAGTGAAGAAAGCAGTGAAAGAAAAGAAGTCTGCATGGAAAGAATGGAACAGAGATGAAACAGAAGAAAGCAAAAGGAAGTATCACGACAGCAAACGGAGGTGTAAGAAAGTGGTAGGAGAAGAAAAGAAGAAAAGTTGGGAAGAATTTACACGAAGAATGGAAACAGATGTAAGTGGCAGTAAAAGGATGCTGTATGGGCTTCTAAGAAGAGGAAAGAAAGAGTTACCACAAAGCTGGTGAAAAAGGAAGATGGAGAGTTGTTAACACACCCAGAAGAGATAAAGGGACGATGGAAGGAGTATTTCGATAAGTTATTGAATGTGAGCAATTGTACTGGTGAGATGGAAGTGACACAACCTGACGACTCTATAACAGAAGATGATATAACAATGCTGGAGGTGGAATTAGCAGTACAGAAAATGAAGATGGGAAAAGCAACAGGGGTGGATGAAATCAGTGTAGAAATGATAAAGGCTGCTGGACCTGTTGGTATGCAATGGTTGTATCGACTGCTAAAGTGTGTGTGGAAATGGAAATGTGTACCAGAAGACTGGGAGAAAGGGCTAATAATACCAGTGTTTAAGAAGGGGGACAAGAAGGTGTGTGATAACTATAGAGAGATCACCCTCTTATCACAGATAGTAAAAATACTAGAAAGGATATTAGAAAGAAGAATGAGAAGAAAGGGGGAAGGAGAGTTTCAAGAGGAACAGTATGGCTTCAGGAGTGGAAGATCCACAGTGGACCCAATCTTTAGCTTGAGGCAGGTGATGGAAAAGAACTGGGAATATGGAGAGGATTTGATCATGACTTTCATAGATCTAGAAAATGCATATGATAGTGTCCCCAGAGAGAAGGTATGGGAAACCATGGTTAAGAAGAGACTGGGAAGAGAAATGTTGGAAATGGTGCAAGCAATGTACAACTGTGTTAGCAGGGTACTGACCCCAGTTGGAAAGACAGATTGGTTTAGGAACAAGACTGGACTAAGACAGGGGAGTGTGCTGTCACCTCTCTTGTTCATAATGGTGATGGATGAAATTGTAAAGGAAACAAAGGAAGCATATGGACAGAAAGAAATGAAGTTACTGTTATTTGCAGATGATATTGTGGTCTGGGGAAGGAATACCGAAGAAGTGCAAAAACAACTAGATGCTCTGAACGAAAATATTCAGAAGTACGGCCTGAAAATCAGTATAGAGAAAAGCAAGACCATGGTGATGACAAGAGGGGAAAGACAAGGAAAGGGCACTGTGAAAATTGGAAGTCAGAGTTTGGAAATTGTGGACACGTTCAAATACCTAGGAAGTGAATTGATGCAAACTGGTAGTTTGGACATGGAGATTGGCAGGAGGGTACAGCAGAGCAATGCATTCTATCAAAGTGTAAGAAAACTTGTTTGGGATAAGGAAGTACCAAGGAAAAGCAAGGAGGTAATGTATAAAGTGTACTATGTTCCCATATTAACTTATGCAGCTGAGACTTGGACCCTGACAAGCAGGCAAGAGAGTAGAATCCAAGCCAGTGAAATGAAATTCCTAAGTATGATAGGAAAGACAAGGAAAGACAGAGTGAGGAATGAAGATGTTAGGAAGGAAGTTGGGATGGGAAAACTAAATGAGAGAATTGAGAAGAATAAACTAAGGTGGTTTGGACATGTAAAGAGGATGGAGGAAAATAGAATACCAAGACAGATGCTGGAGGCGAAGTGCAAGGGTAAGAGAGCAAGAGGAAGACCTAGAACAAGGTGGATTGATTCAGTGAAGAACAGCGTAAGAAAAAGAAATCTGGACTGGGACAAGATCATGGAAGAAGAATGGTGGAAGGAAAGAGGAAAGTGGAGAAGTGCCATAAATACCCCGACCCGGCAGGAGCTGGATAAGGGGAAATGATGATTATGATGAAGATGTCAAATGAAGCATCATACACTAAATAAAATAATTTGAGAGGCTACCTATTGCAATGGGTACCATGTTTTTTTAATCCCCTGTTATGTGCTTTCCATTTACAAACCTACACAGATCATCATCATCATCTTGTACAGTTTCCAGCCCCAGGCTGGGTCTGTTTGGAACATAAGCCTCGCCACTTAGTTCTTTCTTCCCACCACCTCTCCGCTGTCACTCTGGTCCAGTCCTCGCCTCTCTTCTTGACACATTTCTCCACTCCTTTCAGCCATCTATCTCTTGGTCTTCCCCTTGGTCGTTTCTTCTGCATCTGCATCTCATGTATCCTCTTGGGAATCTTCTTCTCATCCATTCTCTTTAAGTGTCCATACCACCTCAGTCTTGATGTCTCAATCCTACCTTGCAAGGGCTCCTCTTTCACCATTTCCCTGACCTTTTCATTCCTCACCCTGTCTCTTCTTGTTACTCCGATCCTACTTCGCAGGAACTTCATTTCACCTGCCTGTATTCTGCTTATGTCTCTTTTCTTCATTGTCCACGTTTCTGAAGCATAGGTCAGTATCGGGATATAGTAGCTTCTGTATAACACTTCCTTGCTTTTTTGTGGGACATCTTTATTCCACACTAAGCTCCTAATGCTTCTCAGAAATGCTTCTGCCTGTCTGCCACGTTCCGTAATCTCTTTGTCATTTCTCCCATTTTCCTCCACTATACTTCCCAAGTACTTGAGACTTTCCACCTTCTTCAGCTGTCCACCTCCAAGTGTTATCCCACTCATTGGTCTGTCCTTTGTCCTGGTCGTTAACAGGATCTCACATTTACTGATGTTGAACTTCCATTCGTACTCTCCCACTGTTTCTTCCCAAGCCTTCAGTTGCTCCTGAATTTCCTCCTCCTTGTTTCCCCAGACCATGAGATCATCTGCAAACACCATTGCTTTCATCTTATCTTCTCCTATCTTTCCTGCTACCCGTATCATTACCTCGTCCATAACCACAATAAAGAGAAGGGGTGACAGCGCACTACCCTGTTTCAGGCCACTCATTTGTCTGAACCAGTCTGTTCTTTCCCCTCCAACTTTCACACAACTCACACTTCCACAATACATCTCCTTCACTCTGCCTACAGTCTCTTTTTCCACTCCCATGTTTTCCATTGCTTTCCAAACCTTCTCCCTACACACACTATCATAGGCCTTTTCGATGTCCAGGAAGGCCATCAACAGATCCTCTCCAAATTCGTAGTGGTGTTCCTGGAGCTGTCTCACTGAAAATATGAGATCCACTGTTGATCTCCCAGGTCTGAATCCATACTGCTCCTCTCTCAATTTTCTCTCCACTTTGGCTCGTATTCTACTTTCTAATATCTTTTCATATATCTTGGCACAGTGAGGTATGAGTGTAACTCCCCTGTAATTTCTGCACTCCTTTCTGCTTCCTTTCTTAAATATTGGGACAATTAATCCTTTCTTCCAATCTTCTGGGGTCTTTTTCTCCTTCCATATCACCCTCATCACACGGTACAGCCACTGTTTCCCAACCTCCCCTGCTGCCTTCACCATTTCAACACTCACTTCATCCACACCTGGTGCCCTTCCTCCTTTCATCTTGTCTATAGCCATTTCCAGTTCTCTCCAAGTCAGGTCCTTTTCCATTCCTGTGTTGTCTTCTCCATCTTCCAATACATTGTCTTCCTCCCTATGACCATTTGGATTCAGCAAATCCTCAAAGTACTTTTTCCACACTGTCTTGAGTGCCTCTTTGTTGTGTACCTCATTTCCGTTTTTGTCCATCATTACCACATCCTCTCGCAGACCTCTTCTCTTACTTTTGACCATCCCATAAAGTACTTTCTTATTTCCTCTGCTGTCTTCCTCCATCATCTCTGTCCACTTTACCATCCACTTCTTCCTCTCCTCTGCGACAATCTTGTTTGCTTCTTTCTTCTTTATCTTATAATCTTCCCTTGTCAGATCAGTTCTTTCCTGGAACCACACTCTGAAAGCCTTGTTCTTCCTTCCCACAGCTTCTTTTACTCTCTCATTCCACCATGGTGTCTCTTTACACCGCTTTCTGTTGCTTGTTCTTCCACATACTGCCACTGCAGCTTCCACCATTGTGTTTTTGAATTGCTTCCATTCCTCTTCCCCTGCTTTAGGATTGTCTGTTGGCATCCTTTCCCTTATTATCTTCTGGAATTCTTCCTTGACTTCCTTTTCCTTGAGTTTCCATACTTTGATTCTCCTTTCCTGGTACTCTGTCCTCTTGCTATCCTTAACAACTCCCAGGTTCATTACAAGTATTCTGTGGTCGCTATCTAAGGCCTCTGATGGTATTACCTTTATATCTCTGACACTTCTCTTCATTTCCCAGTCGTACAGCATGTAATCTACCAAAGATTTCTTTGTTAAATCACTGCTGTACCACGTTACCTTGTACAAACCTACACAGATCACATTTTAAAATTGCATTCTTAGCTTGGTAGTGTGCCCTTATAAGACGGAGTGGAAATGCTGGCGTGATTTGAATTGAGCACGCTGAGGCGAGACCAAGATTGCGACGTGCTGTTGGCTCCCCATGTTTTGAAGCAAGCACGTGGTCTAAGTACCGCCAGGGAATGACAGAGCACAATATACTTGTTTGTATTTAGATAAGGAAGAGGAAGGCATCAGCACCTCTGAATTCAATTTGGAATTATTCTCCTGTTTAATATATGAAGTTTCAATTGATATGAGAAACCTTCCAGTATATTCCACAGTGGGAACCAATAGGAGCGAAGGCATCACATTACGTAATGCAACTACAGGTATCGATATTTGACCTTGATATGGTATAAAAGCCAGGTCTTGGAAGGCCAAAGCAGCATTCTATCAGTGTTGATCAGCTTTGATCAGTGCCACTTACCTGTTGTGGTTCGTGTGACGTTACGCAGTTGTAATACTGCAGAAATACTCCGAGAGGCTAGGCCTCTATTATAAAATACATCAAGTAACATCTCCACGTTACTCTGCTCGTATGTCGGATGACATAGTGTCATTTTCATACCAGTGCGTGGAAGGTAAAGTGCCGTTGTGCTTCACAACTTATTATTATCATCCATGTGCTTGTGAAAATTCATCATTTCGGGAATATTGGAGGAATGAAAGATACGTGGATATGGGCTTGTTTACACGCAACTGACTGATAATTTGACAGTCTGTTAACTTCCACCCAATGCGTGATATTTATGAACTGGAATTATGTCAAACTGTGAAGTGATTGTGAGCGACCATAAGAACTTATTCAATGTCATATTTTGGAAAACTTCATGCTTGAACAGGACAGGCATATCTTGAGATATTATGTCACATGGATATTATTATTATTATTATCATCAAGCCACATAATATTTCCCTGGTTATAATTGAGACAGTCAGAACAATTGGATATTCAAAAACTGTGGACTACAATATCGAAATGCTGAGTGTGCGTTTGCGGAGGAGTCCAGGACAACCCCATAGGATTATGACGTCACTACCTAACTGTTCCAACATGATGGTCGGCTAGAGAGGCACTATGTGAGGCGAGCGATACCAGGATTGCTGGATGGGGTACCAGAAGTGATGCCTGTTATGGGCATATTCCTGTGGATGTGAAGGCAGCACGAGGCAAAAGCTGGGGTACAACTCTTCCCTAGTGTGCAGCCATCACGGGTCCGTGGTGCCAGGGTCTGACCTGCACCGAGGGATGATCCTCTGCCACAGAACATCTAAGGTAGCCTTCCGACTTATGTGAATCTTATTTTTGGGCAATGAATTTCCATTATATCCGTTAAAACCCGTTAACTTCCCTGGTCGTCATTAATCTTCGTTATATTATATTGGTTGCATATTATGCCATGCGAATACTTTGATTTATTGCTTACTAGCAGTAGTACCCGGCTTCGCCCGGTGGAATGATGATAATATTTCAGTCTCCTTAACACTCAACGTCATAAATTATATTTATTTATGTATTCATTTCTTACATTATCAAACCCAGTGACAATGTGTATACTTAACACAATGCGGACGGGACCCGAGTTGACTCGTGTTTCGCTAGCCGAACGTTGGTGGCGGGACCCGAGTGAACTCGTGTTCACAGAATACGTACATTCTATGACATCTAACGGAACGTTCTGGAACTAATTATTGCTCAAGGTTGTTTGAACTTCCGTGCTGGATGGTTTGGGTATTCTTTGCTGCTATTTCCCGCTATTTTGCGGTTCATTTGTTTCGTTTCCCAACCTCTTGTTTACATGGTATAATGAGCCATGTGGTGGGTAACATGGCGCTTCCCAGACTGGCCGTGAGTTTAGATGCAGACGAGATTTTTAACGAATTATATACGGATAAGTATTCAGATTGCCCCTGTGACGTTGAAGATCGCGAGTTCGATTTTGAAAGCTCATCAGACGAAAGTGTCTCGGGTGACAATGATGATATACGCCCTCCAAAACAACGTGATTAGCGGTGGTCGAGAGTGAGGCTGAAAGTGATATAGTGAGTGTAAATGTAAGTGATATTTCTATTTCTACTAATGAATGGGTTGAAAATAGTAGTGCACCGACTTTAGAAGATTCCCTGGAGTTCCTGGCATAACGGTAAGACCCGATAATCCTCAAAACATTGACAAAGTAGTAGGCCTAATTTTCGGAGATGATTTTTTTGAACATGTTGCCGAGCATACGAACTTGTATCACCAGCAAACAGCTTCATCACACAAATTGTCCCCTAAAAGCTTGAAGGGGACTGATGTAACCAGTAGTAAAATGCGCAAATTTTTTGCATTGTTTATATTGATGGCACAGGTACGAAAGTCATGTTGGAAAGACTACTGGTCAAGTGATCCTCTAATTGAAACTCCCATATACACCAAATAAATGAGCAGAAATAGATTCGAGCAGATCCTCACATTCCTTCGTTTCAGTGACAACAGTCAGGCCACAATCAGTACAAGGTTAGTAAAGCTAGGCCCATTTGTTTATGTGCATGCGCTGTAGCACTAAGTTACTCAGAAAATGGCCGGCCACAGGGGTTGAGCAGCGTGATGAGCACCCGGTCAGCAATGTGTTAAGTCACTATGGGAAGGCTCTGTAAAATAATGATCATTCTCGTGATATTTGTCTTCAGTCCGAGTCGAGATATGTCGTTAGCGGTCCCAGAATTCGTGACATCTCAGTCATAGAAGACTATATGTGGTGGTGATTAGAAATATATTGGACTTAAAATCCATGTAATTTGCCCCCAATGACGTTGAGGGCGTAACATCTAGGTAATTTGCCCTACTGATCAGGTTGATATTGAAAATTACTACATAACTGACATATGAAACTTAGAAAAATAATAGAAAAAGTTATTCTTAGGACTCACATTTCGGGAAAGACTTGATTATTTTTTGCCAAAGAGCTCCCACTTAGATCGCTATCTGGTTAAAAGTTTCGTCTTGTTAAGGTTTAAACTGTACGATAAATGTCTGAAGCAATTCCTCCAAGAGAAGCTTCCAGATTCCGCAGTCGATATATCGTTAACGTTCCTGAGCATCCAGTTGTCTTTTCTTCTGACGCAAAACATCTTCTACATAGTGATGATGAACAAAGAAGCGACTACTGGCACATATAACTTATCAACGAATGGGAAAAATTGATACTTTAAAGGAATGAAAGGAATAAAATAGAAAAGAGATGTACGATATACCATAACACTCGCTGTGAATTTTCTACGTGACTGGCTTACATGTTTCGGTACAGGTTCTCAAGAAGAGGAACCAGATCATTGACATAAATGAATACAGTAACAGTAGATTAAATAGTATCCTAGACAGATGACACGCAAAGTAACACGGCCTAATATACGATGTAATGGTTGAACTTCAGAGAAATGTTTCATCTCACTTCGCAGTTGTTATTTAATAAATACTAACATGTTTGTAGCTAACATTGAAATTAATGGAGTGCGTTAGGATAAACGATATTCCTTGTTTTTCCCTCTGGTGTATAAATAAATAAATGTTTAGGTGTGCCCACTCTCGAGCAAGCTACGTATAACTGATCATGAGAGAAGCATGGACTTTCCAGATTAAGGCCTGCTACCTTGAGCGACTGTCCTTGGGCCTTGTTTATGGTCATTGCAAATGCAAGACGTGCAGGGAATTTCAGTCGCTTGAAATCAAAAGGCATATCAGTAGGGATCATAGGAATTCAGGGAATGAAGATATCTTCTCCTTTGGCATGGCCTGTCAATACGACTACTACTGAACGGGTATATCAAACTTACAAACTAATGGAAATACACATTTTAAAAATCGCAGGCGATGAAGACTGTGGTGTTACTTAGTAGTATAATGGACGTAACATCTAGGTCATTTGCCGATTTGATGAGGATGGTAATGAAAACTACTGTTGAATTGACACGACAAACTTGCAAACTACCGTGGTAGAAAGAAATATTTCAAAATTCACAGGCGATGAAGAGTTGTGTGTGGTGATTAGTGGTATAATGGGCGTAACATCTAGGTCATTTGCCCTTATGATAATAATAAGGTAATGAAAAATGACTACTAAACGAACATGGTGTAATTTTAAATCTGATATAGGTAATTCAGATTTCTACCTTCGATGTCTTCCAATGTCTGAACGTTATTTTCTGGCTTAGGCCTATACTCGATGCGTGTAGTGAAAGAGCTTATCGAGTACTGCTCGGGTCCAAGCTGCACGAACCTAAGAATATCGCAGATAATGACGATATATGATGACAGACATTCGGGGGGGGGTCCCGGTCCTATTCACATTGACCGGTGAATCACTCATTCTTTCGTAACACTACAGTGGTTTGAGCAAAGACCCAGTATGAACATCAGCATAGTCAGCAATACCAGGTAACACCGCGGGGTCTGGACATTTCTCTCATGTCACCTCGCGATGAATCAGCAAGCTATTCTCACACCTGCCCCCCCTCCACCCACCAGGGTCTCACAACTTGTAGGACGTGGGTTTGCGACCACGGGACCCCAGCTGAGTCCGGCATTGCTTCTACTTACTGGTGCCGGGCTCATTTCAGTTCTCTTTCCTGTCAGCCTCCCTTGGTCAAACTCTTGTTCTCTTATGACCCCGATGGTATCAGGGTATCCGAGGCCTAGCGACTCTTTCACTTTCCCGCCTTAATTGGCCCTTGTCTAATCATTCCTGATAGCCTCATTCTTCGAGGTGTCAGCCTTCTTTTTCTTTTATTAATATCTCAGGTCTTCTGCTCAAGACCCTCAAGGAGGCAGGGTGTGTGTAGCCCCACCACTTCTGGTGCACCCTGGATAGTGCTACATCCTCAAGGGCTCATGGCTGGTGAGTTCGGGAGCTGGCAACCCTGAGGGTATCCTGAGTGGGTCCGGTTTTACCCCTTTTTTTCCATTGCCTTTGGGACGGACCCTGTCCTCTTTCCGGAAATGGAGTGGTCTGTCCGCAATTTCAAGCAGACAGTGTTACTCGCAGGGTACCAAAGGGTAAGTATACACATTTTGGTTCTGATCGGTGAAACGGTGTAGATTTGTGCCAAAGGGCCTAAATGCAGGGAATGGAGTGGTCTGTCCGAAATTTCAAGCAGACAGTGTTACTTGCAGGGTTCCTGACAGTAAATAACAAATTTTGGTTGAGATCTGTGAAACGGTGTAGATTTGGGCCAAAGGGCCTAAATGCAGGGAATGGGGTGATCTGTCCGTAATTTCAAGTGGACAGGGTTACCCGCAGGGTTCGAAAGGGTAAGTATAAAAATTTTGGTCCGGATCGGGGAAACGATATAGATTTTTGGCAAAGGGCCTAAATGCAGGAAATGGGGTGGTCTGTACGAAATTTTAGGTGGACAGTGATATTCACAGGGTTACAAAGGGTAACTATACACATTTTGGTTCAGATCGGTGAAACGGTGTAGATTTGAGCCAAGGGGCCTAAATGCAGGGAATGGAGGGGTCTGTCCGCAATTTCAAGCAAACAGTGTTACTCGCAGGGTACCAAAGGGTAAGTATACAAATTTTGGTTGAGATCGGACATACGGTGTAGATTTGTGCCAAAGGGCCTAAATGCAGGGAATGGAGTGGTCTGTCCGAAATTTCAAGCGGACAGTGTTACTCGCAGGGTTCCAGACGGTAAATAACAAATTTTGGTTGAGATCTGTGAAACGGTGTGGATTTGGGCCAAAGGGCCTAAATGCAGGGAATGGAATGGTCTGTCCGAAATTTCAAGCAGACAGTGTTACTCGCAGGGTTCCAGACGGTAAATAACAAATTTTGGTTGAGATCTGTGAAACGGTGTAGATTTGGGCCAAAGGGCCTAAATCCAGAGAATGGGGTGGTCTGTCCGAAATTTCAAGTGGACAGGGTTACCCGCAGGGTTGCAAAGGGTAGATATACAAATTTTGGTTCGGATCGGTGAAACGGTGTAGAAGTTTGCCAAAGGGCCTAAATGCAGGAAATGGGGTGGTCTGTCCGAAATTTTAAGTGGACAGTGTTATTCACAGGGCTACATAGGGTAAGTATACAAACATTGGTTGAGATCGGTGAAACGGTGTAGATTTGGGACAAAGGGCCTAAATGCAGGGAATGGGGTGGTCTGTCAGAAATTTCAAGTGGACAGGGTTACCCGCAGGGTTCCGAAGGGTAAGTATACAAATTTTGGTTCAGATCGGTGAAACGGTGTGGATTTGTATACATAACAGACTGACAGACAGACAGACAGACAAACATTGAGCTTTATATATATAGAAGATACTTGTAGGTGAGGTGGATCCTCAATATTTCATTCTTTAATAATAATAATAATAATAATAATAATAATAATAATAATAATAATAACAATAATAATAATAATAATAGTCCTACCCCATTTGCATAAAAGGCAGCAGGGTTATCACACATTGAAAGCATTTACACTATTTTTGAACACGTCTTGATGATCATAAAATATTTTCTAATTCCATAATAATAATAAAATCTCGACAAATTTATGTTGGAAGAACACTGAATATCAATAAATAATAATGAGTGTAATATGCCATGAGGAAAATAATTGATAAATGATCAAAGATGATAAATTATGATATGATTATAAACCAATTGTTTAATAGTTTAAGAGTATGGGATCTCATGATTTTAGATAGTATTGGACATTCTTGAAACGAAGCCTAATAATTCTACTTCTAAGTGGAATAATGTTGCATCCGGGGGATGCACCCACATCCCCAAATATCTCTGATATATCTATTCCCACATTATAAAATTATAACATACATCTGAGCCTAAAGGCATAGTAACAACCTTCAGTAACCCTGCCGCTTGGACTCCAATAACCCCGGCCAACGCCACACATCCTGTAGAAAGTGCAATTCTGCACACGCGGCACTCAGGAGCCTATAAAACTGGAGAGGTGAGGTACCTCGAGGTCATTCTACCATTCTGCCAGTCATTCCGTCAGTCTGCCTCAGTGCTACTTTGTGCCAGACCGACGCCGAGAGCCACGCCGACGCCGAAGGGTAAGTGTCTCAGCGATCCACACTCCTCTAACAGACATTTACACTCTCACCCATTTGTGCTTGGTTTATAAATAGCATCTGGTTCATTAACTGCATTGCTACTGCAAGGAGTACTTAAAGTCTGAAGTATCCCATTAAACTCAGTCATAGTAGAAATCACTGGTCATTCAGTTTATTGTGTTAATTGTTAAGATCCTGTCCTTCATCCCCGTCCCCGGTAGGATTCAGGTAACACACTTAGGTAAGTGCTCCGTGACGCCAGCAGCTAGCCACGCATCTACGTCACAGTGTGTATCTCGCTCATAACAGCGCACACGTTAGCGGTATCCCAAGCCCAGCTCAGCTGTTCCGAGCTCCCAGCACCTAATCCGTTAATTGCATCCCCGAACTACCCGGGAGCTCTCCTTTTGAGTGCTCAAACGCCCTCGAACCAGCCCTTAGTTAATACCTCTTACACTCCAGATCCAAGTAGCCCCCAGCTCTTCTTATTTCATTCCCCCGAACAGTACCTTGTAGAGGGCACCCTCTCAGGACCCCTACAATAGTGTTGGAATACTTGACTTGCCCCGATTCACTTATGTGTTTTCTGAGTTTAGCTCAGGTGGTTTGAGGTTTTGGTCCTCTGATGAATAGGATTTATGCGGGAGTGATATCCTGTCCCATAATATTACTATTTGCTTCGATAATAAAATGAAATTTATGCGGGAGTGATATCCTGTCCCATAATGGTATTAATTGCTTCGAATGTCAGTCCAATAACATAGAATTTCCATACGATAAATTAATATTGGTCATCGGTTTGTTTAAGAATATAATGATGTCACGTCAAATGTTATGCCGATTCTTGTGACGGCTAATGTTCAGTGTTATCTATCTTCTAATTAAAGCATGGAATTATGAAAAGTACAACCAGATATTACAGGCCACATTAGATGAAGCCTACAGATTATTATTATTATTATTATTATTATTATTATTATTATTATTGTCACATAAAAATAATTTTTGAGTATAAATCATTTGGTAATATCATTGTGAAGTTCATGCAATCTGATATGCTGTGCCGTTACATGCTATTCTAAATGGTGTATTCCAAACCCATAATATTTGTCATAAAAGAACACTGAAAAGCATGTGTGAAATATCGTAGAAATTCTGTAAATGAAAAATGTCAATAATATATTTGAGTATAGGACAATTATGAACTGCATCATTTAAGTCAGGTTTAGATATTTTTGTGTGTGGTATGGGAGGTTATGCAACTCGCTTGTATAGGGTAAAAATGATGGTTATAAATCAACCATAGTCAAACCCATGAACTATATCGAGAAGAGACTATGTCTTTTCTAGTTTGAGATGCATAATCGAAGGCTAATTGCTGGCACCACTTTGCAGTTATTTAGTCATCAAGGCAAGTGATGATTATTGCTTTTTTTTCTCTTGTTGCTTTCAGGCAGTTTCTTTTGAAATAAAATTTGGTGAATTGGTTTTATCTTAATATCTGTGTTCTCACTTTAAGTTGTGTTGTGTGTCATTCCTCATCCTTTACGGGGAGCATGGGTGCAGTGTGCAGTAAATACCTAGCCCAGCCCAGGACGCCCTGAGATCAGATCTCGTGCTCACACTGTGCTCATGCTGCCTCGCATGTGGTCGCCTGTCCATCCCAGGTGGACAGACAGGCACAGTATAACATTATAACGATTAATACAATACTTCAATGGTCCACCCAGTCAATACAGGTATGCTTTCTGTAGGCACCCATATGGCACAGCAAAGGGACACTGCAGACCTATCTACTGATCATCAACAAATATCCAAAATCTTCTTTGGTCAAACAGGTACTAGTCCAGTCACTAAGTAATTTTACCCTACAAATTCTGGGGTAGTTTTGATTATTGGCTCCCTTATGTTCATGGGGGTCTTATTATGAATCTGAAATTTGTCAACAAAACATTTTGTTGAAATTTGAGTTACCGTTCTAGCTACCAAAAAAAAAACACAAACAAACCAAGAAGAAACTTTTGCATCCTAACACAAAAATTGACAAATTTTGGTAAAACATTAACCAAATACAAAAATAAACTTGGCAAAATATCCTACAATTTAAGTCCCTACACCTTTTTTTACCATGTGACCAGTTTAGGCACAAATGTGTTAGCTTATTTATGTGTTTAGGGATCACAAATCTGAGGTTTGGCAACAAACTTCTTGCTGGGATTTGAATTAGCAAAAACGTTATGGTGCTGCATAACCACAACATAGAATCATGGATATGTTATGGCAATCAAGCATACTTCAATGAGTGTGCTTGTACGTGCTGCCAAAATAACTACGTGCCAGAAATTGGTTGACACAAAACTGTCCATACTAATCTCAGACAGTCTTGACAGGCTGCGTGGCGCAGCTATAACGTTTTTGCCCGGTGTGCCCAAGGTCGCAGGATCAAATCCTGGCGTAGTCAGCTGGCATTTGAGGGCGGGTCAATACAAGGGAGCCGTGTCAAATGGCATGTTAAATATCCCCTTCCGGGCAAAATTTTGGCACCCTGGTGACTAAACGCCTCAGCAGTTAAAAAAGATGTAAAACCAATAATATTATTATTATTACAATCTCAAATAGACCCCAGTCTAGAAACATATCTGTGTTAAAAATTTTAAAAAATATGAAGAAGTGGCTTCTGCAGTTATTTGCTTCTAACTCAAAGACTATCAAGTTTTACTAATGCATCACACTATATAGCTTTTGCCACCACATGAACAGTTTAAGCATAAATGTGTGTAGAAGTTAGTGTTTTATTTCTTACAAGTTTCAACATTTGGGCATCAGTGACTCAAGAGTTCAGCGAGATAATGTTTGCAGGAAAACATTGGTTCAAACAGGATAATCCATTCCCAGAATCTCTCTCGATTTCAATAAGCTGTGGTGTAATATCAATTGCCACATGGCTCTAGAGAAAGGTTCTTTAAATTTTGAAAGAATTGAAGTTGAATTCAAATGAAGTGACAGAAGCAGTGCAACTATGGTACAAAGTGAAACAATCCCCATTAATACAACACTTTTCCAGTGAATCAGCATCACAAAAAAATCAGACCAGGAACTGGAGGATTTTTCCATCACCGCTCTTTGAGTGGGTGGAAATTGAAAAAGTGCAAAATCCACTTTATACAAAGCTTTTCATCCTTGTTCACTGGAGGTTAATATTGAAGTGACATACTTTAATTATGTTATTAATGGAGGAGACTTGCTGCACTGTATCGTCTGGAGCAGGGGTTCAATGTTTTCATCAATTTGTGATAGTTACGTGGCATACATTCAAAGTATTTTATAAGGTGGTTATTAATGAGTATCCAAAATAATACATGGTATGGTCTTGGTCCACTGGTTTTAGTTCCATGAACCATGCCAAAGTCTATCAGGAAATATAGGATAATTCTATTCTACCCACCATGTATTTTTCTTTTATTAAATTACAAATTTCTTCTGGGAGTGAAGGTGTTTTTCATGTTGTTTTTGGCAGTGTGCTGGCTCTTGGTGCTGTGATCATTGTGTTGGTATATTGTTTGATTTCTGTTTCTAGTTGTTTGGTGGAGTTTATTTATGGTAATGCCTTTGGTCAGTGTCCACTTGACACTTGGAGATGTTTTGTAAATTGAAACCAGCTATTTGCCTGGATTATGATGACATCAGACTTCCTTGGACGCAGACATTCTTGTCGCAGTTTCCTGAACGGATTCCATCAGTAGTTCAAAGCAATCTATTCAAGAATATTTTTTCTCAAATACAGTATCGACTGTTCTCGATTTAAAATTCCATCTTGTGGCTCCAGCAGCAGGCATCCGTTTAGCCACACAAGAATCTAAAACATACTCTTCGGGGTGATCGGGAAAAGAACGCCGGTATTGAAGAAAAATTTGCAAAAAATATTCTTGCTTTCGTGTTTTGCTTAGCAGCTCTCTCCATTATCAAATTAAGTTGGTGTGCAAAGCAATGTATAAAATGGGCATTCGGGTACACTTCTCTAACTCTAGTCTGCACGCCACTGACTGCACCACTCTTAACAGACGCGCCATCGCACGTCTGGGCAATGAGTTTATTCTTCTTATCTTACAGAATAACGCTAAGCTAGGAAAGAATACATTCTGAAATAGCCTCTGCATTTTGACCAGAAGGACCATTCTGCAGCATTACCATGCGAATCACAGTACCTTAGCACAAGAACAAGCTGAAATCCATCCGACACATCCGTCGTCTCGTCTGCCATGATTGCTACAAATTCAGACTCGTGATACCTCTTCCATACCTCTAGCATACACTGCAACAATTCTTCCTGGATCATTTTCGATGTTCCTTTGAAACACGAAGCACTCTAGATGTGACTTAAAAACAGAGTCTGGTTTACTTGTGTATTTAATTAAATTCAGAAATATACCAGGATTCTCGGAGTCTGGCCTCTCGTCATGTCCTCTCAATGCCAGTTTGTTTGACCCACAAAACTTAATACAGTTTATTATTCTGGATAGCACTTGCCGATTTTTGCTTACTTCATTGTTATGACGCTGAGCAGCTTCCTCATAGGCCTTACTTAAACCCTGGCGCACATCTACGGAACCTAGAAGTGCTAAGTCTGGCACACTTCACATGTTTTTCGGATTTTTCATGTATTTTATCACTAAGTCTCTTCAGATCATGAACTCCTGTATCAACCCACGCACTGTTTGCTCCTTCACTGGCACTTCCAAAAATAAGGCACGGGAAACAAAAACGTGCATTTTGAACTTCGCACCCACATAACCATTCATGTTTACTATATACATCTGGATTGAAAATTATTGTGTAGTCTGTCATGGCTCTTACCAGTCTAGATTTTCAATTCTGGGGTAGAGCTTTAATATCACACTTTTCATTTAGGGTTAAACTGTTAAGTTTGATAGTTTAAAAAAACTGCACTGAGTTAGCAATACTCATGTTGTGGTTATAAGGCAACTATCGCGATTGGTGGACAACAAATAAGACACACTGGTCCCGCTAGAACGGGGTTGGCAGGTGCCTTAGTAGCACACACGGAGGGGGAAGCGGATTCAAAGCCTTATGGCCAGATAACAGTGCGATGTCCTGGCAGTCACAAGAGAGGGACGTGGAATTATACGAAATTATCATGTGAAGAGAAGCATTCAATTATTGCACTATTCCGGAGTTGAACCCAATTGAATATGTAATGTTGCTTCGTGTAAATTACGTACGTGTGAAGAACCGGGGGGGGGGGACCACCCACTAAATCCGCTACTGCCTTTGGTACGAGTAGATTTTGTTGTAAAGTGAAAAGTTCCCAGTTTATGCGTCTAGAGTTGATTAGTTTCCGTATGTTGATATAGCCAATGTTAGTACCAACTTCGTTAAGTGTAAGTGGTCAGTCTAGTTTGATGCTAGTGCTTGTCCGTATGTTTTTGGTGAGTACTATGTCGCTTGTGTCTGGGTAGAGTATCCCGTTGTATTTGTAGTAAAATGTAGGTGTGTCCGGAGCGTGAATAAAGTAGTCTTTCTTTGCTTGGTGTTTAAATAATTTCTTTCCATTTTCATTTCCGGTAACTGAACCCCAACTGTGGTGTTTAGAATTGAGGTCCCCTGCAATAATAACGCGGTCGTAATTTAATAGTGTGTTAATGTCTGCGTCGAGTATGTGTTTTTGGGGTGGATTGTATGCCGATATTAGTGTGTATGATATGTTTTTTATGTGTATTTCTATAGCGTTTGCTTCAATGTTAGAAGTTGGTTGTAAGTGTATTTCGTTATGTGAGAGACGTCTTTTAATTGCTTTTATTGTTCCTCCTCGGTCATTGGGTCTGTCTTTTCGGCATATGATATATCCAGGGAGCGAGAATTTACTTTTGTCAGTAAACTTAGTCTCTTGGAGTAGCAGTACGTCCGTGTCGTTATCGTGCAGTAGTTGAATTAGCTTAGTCTTTTCGAGGTGGTTGCTAAGCCATTACTGTTCCAAGTTATTATTTTTAGTGGTTTATTAGCCATTTAAAGTTCAGTCAGTGTTGTCATAAGTTGTTGCAGTAAGTAGTCAAGGTGTGTAATTGCTGTTTTGTAATGGTGGCGACTTGACCTTGCGGGCTTTGGAGGACTATTTGAATTCTCATAGGCAAGTGGGTGGGGACCAGGTTTTTAGTGGATTTTAGCAGAGGCTGGCCTGGATTGTAGTATGGAGGTGTGGGCAAGAGTGTTCGGTGGGGGTATCTATTGGCTCCTTAGGGGGGGGAGTATAAGAAGGGGAGATGGGGGGGGCATTAGGTATGGCCGTACTTGTGGAAAGTTGGGAAGATTTTGAGGTGCATGTGGTAGGTACTCTAGTGAGGCGGGTTCTCTATTGTTGTTGTGATTTAGGCTGTGGACTATTTTTGCGACTTGGGGGGGGGAGGGCTCGCTGTTGAGCATGATCCTTCAGATCTGGGTTCTTCTTCCGAGGTTTCCAGTGAGCTGAATTTGTTGAATGTGGGGACAGGTTGTAGGGATTTTTTGCCAGCTATGGGAAGGCAGACTTATATGCTCTAGTCCAGTGGTTTAGTTCGGGCGGATGGGGGGAGCATAGTGTTCTGTGGGGGGTCGTCTGCTAGTGCCAGGTGAATTGCCTTTGCCTCCTCAAGCTTGCCTTTAGCTGCCTTGTAGCTAGGGCACCGAGTGTATGAGGCCACATGCTCACCTGAGCAGTTAGCACAAGTTGGTAGCTCTTCCGGGGTTAGGCTACAATCTTGAGTGGGATGGGGTTCGGTGCACTTAAGGCATTTGGTGGGTAGATGACAGTTAAGGCTTTGTGTGGCCGAAATCCTGGCATTGTGACACTGTGTCACTCTGACTGTGTTGCCCTTACGGTATTTGCTGATTGTGCCCGAGTTGTTCAATATGTTGGTTATTTCAAGTATTGTCTTATTTGCTTCACATGACTCGAACCCTATGATGAACAGAGGGAGGGGGGTGCGGGTCGGCTGATTGTCTTCGGATTTTGTGCGAACCATTTGTTGGTAATGATCTATCTTGTGTCCCATGGCTGCAAACTCCTCTTTGAGCTCATTAGCTGTGGTGTCCAGAGGCAATGGCCTGATCACTACTTTTTTCATGGGTTTGCTGGCTAAAGCGTGAGTGAAGAAGTTGATTTTTAGGGTGTGCAGTTTTTCTGTGAGAAGGGCGTGGTCCTTGTTTGTAATTACATTAACTCTTGCTCCTTTTAGTGTTGGCCGTATGGTAAATTTCTGGTTGGTAACTGTTGGTAACTGCTTGATGGACCGTATCTCGATAGGGGTGTGGGGGTGAGGGCGAGGTGGGGGGGATCGACTTTAGGCATGCTGTTTTATTTCTATTGCCCCGAGGGAGGAATAGGGATATGTGTAAGTGAGAGTATGTGCGTGTAGTTTGCAGCAGCTTAGATTTGAAAAATGCCAAGCAGCTCACAGTAGCTCGCCACAGGTTAACATAAGTATTTTATGAGGTGTCTCCTCGACAAGTGGCGAGTCTATCACAAAGCCGGGTACTGTTAACTGATGAATATTAATTTATCAGTTGAGTAGTATTAATTTAAGTGCCCTCCAATAGCTCCAAGTCGTAGAATCGAACCAAGAAACAGGGCAGATCTCCGACCAGTCAATAACACGGTTCTCGGCCAACGACCAAATGGCAGAGGGCCAGATTGGTCGGGTGGAGGGAGGCACAGATAGAAATACTGTGCGCAACTGTGTCTTGGTTTAGTTCAGTTGAAGTTGACACCTAACCCAGGCGCGCGCGCAGTATCTATTGTAGAGGGGAGAAAGCGAAGCGCAGCGAGAACTGTACAGACCTATTCAGCCAAGCCTCGACATGTCTAGCACGGGCGAGTCTCACCCCAATCCTTCCCAGTATCCCGCTAGATAAGCGAGCCGAAATCAACCGAAGAACCGCGTCCCTCCAAGAAACCCTGCTGCTATTCCTAACTGCCAATTACAACCAGTCGCATCAAACAATGCTGGCCCTCAGCATCCAACAATGACTGGCACGGCCGGAGTTGCCGTTGGCGCCTTGATGGGTGGCGGCCTGTAACACAGGCTGGCTCTGGGAACTCGCGGCTGATTCCTTCCCTTATTGGCAATAATCAACTAATACAGCCTAGTCCCACTATACCAGACCGGTATTCTCCACCAAGAAAGCTAGCTGGTGCTACCTACAATAAACCCAAGCATCAATTTCCCCAAGCAGAATGCGAGCTGTGGACTACACATGTCTGCTTGCGGCGAGCTCCAAGGAGAAAAAGTTACCATGACACCTTTTTTCGTAACCCAATTTATATGCAGGAACGAAACCGTAGGCCTACGAAATTTTCTCGAAACTAAAGAAAACTAATTGATTGCACACACAAAGTACAATACTAGAGCCATCTTTACTTCCGACTTGAAGTTTCAATGCTACGTCACAGCTATACTCTCAACCAGCCAATCACAGGCTGCCATTCAAATTGATGTATCGAGATAAAGCGAGTTTCGCTGACGATGTTGCCAGCTAATATCTTGCGTTCACATGTTGTTAGCTGTGCTGGGTTAGTTTCATTGGCAGTCTTTTGTGTATTCTCGTATATTTTTTCTTTTTGATATTAATCTAGTCTGTTATTTAATAGCTTAGTATTTGTTTGTCGTTTGACATAGTGTAGTATAATTACGTGTAGTTGTAGGTTAGCTTTAGGTCAGTGAGTGTGTGTTATTTCTGCCATGCGTGTGTGCAATAGTGTCATGCCGGGGTCTACCACGAGGAAGCCACGCGCCAAGAGAGGAAAGGCCTTAGGAGTCAAACCCGGGAAATGATTAGTAATGTGCGAGCACAATTGTTATGGACATTGCCCCGTATTATAGTGTCATTCACGACAAAGCTCTAACAATGGCAGCAAGAAAGAATGCGCTCATTGAGTGGGGTCAAACGGCAATAGCGACTCTGAAATGAGTGGTGTGTTCCCTTTATAGGTTTTATAATACATTTTCTCGAACTCCGAACATCTTCGACTCCAGATGAGAGACGGTAATGGCGAGTAATTTATTTGTTACAATTTTTTTCTGCTTCATTATCAGAAATATTCTGTTAACCGTAGTATATTTGTAATTTCTACTACTATGTACTTATTCATGAGTATGATGCGTGTAAACATGTCTGTTCACATTACGAGTGTTTTGTTAACTTTACGGCTATAATCATGTACGTCAGTTGATTCGAGTTAGTGGACTGGCAACACTGTATCGCCAGCCGGTGAACTGTCAAGTCGGAAGTAACGATGGCGGCATTATAGTGAAGTCTTAAGCTACAGTGCACTCTCGATAATCCGCGGTAATTAATTCACAAACTTCCGCGAATTATCCACAGTTATTCTTTTAAGGCAAGTAAAAACAAAACTATTGATTAAAATATTAAAATGCATTTTATGAACATGCAAAAAAAAATTATAAACCTTTGTTACTAGAAGTGTGTGGATTATGCCAACATTATTATCTAACAAAAAAGACTGTCACTACTTTTTGTTTCTTAGATCGTTTATTTTTTCTAATTTTAGAATGTATATTTCTGAAGTAAAAAATATGAGAACAAATATTCATCTCAATTTTTTATAAAAAAGATAAGTGTAATGGTGTGGACTCCGTCTTAAGGAAACAATTCATGATGAAAATTAATAAATGTAAAACAAAAATATTGGAATGCAGCCGAAATCAGAAATCTCTATGGAGATCAAGTTGGCAGGTGAAAAACTCAAGGAAGTAGGAGAATTCTGTTACTTAGGAAGCAAAATAACCAGTGATGGACGAAGCAAAGAGGATATAAAAAGTAGGTTAGCTCAGGCAAGGAAAGCATTTCTACAGAAAAGGAATGTGTTGACATCGAATATAGATTTAGGTATTAGGAAGAAATTTTTGAAGGCCTTTGTCTGGAGCGTGGCGCTCTATGGAAGTGAAACTTGGACTATTGGTGCAGCAGAAAAGAGGAGAATTCAAGCGTTTGAAATGTGGTGTTACAGGAGAATGATGAAGATCAGATAGGTAGATAGGATTACAAACGAAGAGGTATTGAGACTAGTGGGAGAGATGTTTCTGGCGACTGCTAATGAAGAGAAGAGATAGGTTGGTAGGACACATACTAAGACACCCAGGAATAGCAAGCTTAGTTATGGAAGGAAGGGTTGAGGACAAGAACTGTAGGGGTAGACCAAGGTTAGAATATGTTAAAC
Organism: Meconema thalassinum; assembly: GCA_946902985.2. Lineage (NCBI taxonomy): Eukaryota > Metazoa > Arthropoda > Insecta > Orthoptera > Tettigoniidae > Meconema > Meconema thalassinum. Next base: position 396,347,790 of record OX336394.1, on the reverse strand, counting down.
AGATTGCCTCAGATGTAGGGTATGGTAGCTATGTAGAGATGAAACGATTAGCTCAGGACAGGGAGGCATGGAGAGCTGCATCAAACCAGTCAAAAGACTGAGGACTCAAACAACAACAACAACAACAACAACAACAAGTTTAAACACGCTAGCTTGACTGTGGGAAACTTTCGAGATTTCCGTTGGACCACTCCTACACTAGATCACTGTTGAATTGTGTACAATATTCTCCTCGCTATCAAGTCTGAAACCATAATCATCTTTATCGAGGTCTAACTACTCAATTACAGCATTTCACTTTCTTCTGCATCTTGACATTCATCCCGAGTTTGCCTTAAAGGCATCGAACTGAGACCACCTTGCCCGTTCGAAATATCACCGTCACAGAAGCCGGCAAATGCTTGCTTTTGTGCGAGTGTAGTAGCTTGTTGACTGCATGAAGTTCATCCAACAAATACGCACATGGCGCGGCATCGCGTATGTTTGCACCATCGGGCAATAATCGCTACCCTTCACAACTCATAGGCCAGCGACCTTGGGGTGTGGCTGTTGGAAAGACAGGGTAGGTTCTGACTGAAAGTGCATTCCATTTTGCACTTTCTCAGCATTGAAGATAAAAGAAATCCCTTTCGGTGACATGCTCGTATGTTTCCAAGATTGCAACATTCTGGTAGCAGGCCTAAGTTTACATCGCTGAGGAATGCAGTTCAGTCTTCTCAAATCTCAATGATCTTGTCTCCATGAATCTTATCGCGTTAAAATTCTTTTAAACGACGGAGAGATTATTTTATTTAGCAGAATGATTAGTTGCTGTAAGAATTACTACTATAAATAATACTCATGGAGACCCGCGAATTGACCGCAGAGCAAATTATCGGGAATACACTGTATTTAAAAAAAAAATTCCCTCGTGTAAGTTTTAAAATCATGACCATAATCACTACCCTCGAGGTCTCCTTGTCACAAATGCTTGCAGCGCCACACACTGGTGGGGCCACCAACGACAATGCTTAAAGAGCAGAGTGATGACACAGTTTATTCTATTCATCATGGATGTACTTTTATTGAGGGAAGTAGACTGCTGTTTGACTGATATTGGGATGGGTGCTAAGTGGTCTTAATAAACAAGAAGTAGTGAAAGCAAATTTGATTCCAGTTAACTATCGTAAATGTGGCATGCATATGGTGTAAACACCTCAGATATCAATGAATAATTTTTGTAGAGTAACGTGTGAATAGTAGTGTAATGATTGTGTTACGTCAAAAATTGTGTATTTTAGCATGCCGTATTGTAAATCTCTTAAAAGTTAAAAGCAATGGACAGTCGTTTCATCAATTTCCATTGAACGATGACATACGGAGGGAATGGTTTCTATCCGTTTCACGTGAGGGGGATAAACCAGGGTCTTTGCGGACACCAAAACAGTCTTCTACAATTTGTAGCAAGAATTTAAGGATTCTGAGTATACTATGAGGATTCTGGTTATAGTATGAGTAGGCCCCTAGAAAGAGTATGCTCTCACCAAACGCATTTCCGACGGTTTTTCAGGATTACCCCGTACAAAAACAAGTACAAATAAGGAGAAATACGTGCTAAAGAGCTTGTGTTGATAGAGAGAAACTTATCAACAATAAAAGGAAATGTTTAGGCAAATTAAATTTTATGGAAGACTATTATGACGAATGAATTGGAGAAAACTATGATCAATCATGCAATGCTCTACAATCAAGCCAACAAAAATAAAATTAAAATTAAGGAGGGCATAAGAAAAAATGCAGAATACAGAACTAATTAAGTCATTGAATTGGAAGATAATTTCATTAAAACAAAACTTACATTCACTGCAAGATCAGGACGAACTTTATGTTCAAATATTGAAGCTCAGGAGTGAAGCAGATCATGGAGACTTGATGGCTAATTTCTTACTTGAACAAATTAGAACTCTCACAAAACGAAAGTGTAAATACAAACGACAACCTAAATCGAATGAATCACCGTCGGCTTACCGCTTACTGAGATATATATAAATAATTACAACTTCCTCATCCATGAACGCTGAAAACTTACATTGGATACACGAACGGAGACACAGCTGTCGCATCTCTGGGTTGACAGCTGAAGAAAAATAACTTTGACGCACGACAATGAAAAGGTTGGTTCTTTAATAATTGATGAAAATGCCATAAAGTCTAGATTATTGTATGACAAGAATTTAGACATATTTCTCGGCATTAGTGAAATTAAGAAAGATGCAATTGAAATCGAACATAAATCTGCTAATAAATTATTATGCATACTGTTCAAGGGCCTGCATCCTTCTACAGGATACCTGTTTTGTTCTATTTTACATGTGGACTCACATGACAAGAGTTATCTAGGATAACACCGATTATGGTTGAGGAATGCGGTTTCAAGGTCATCAGAATTGTGACTGACAACTGTCAGGTCAATGTGTCTATGTTTGAGGCACTGTGAGGCGGATGTGTCACTCATTAAATTAGTCACCAGAAAGACAAGCAGAGGCCACTTTTTCTTAGTTTCGATCCCAGTCACATCATTAAGGATGAATGATCACAATATTTGATAAATAATAATAATAATAATAATAGTGTTACAGTATTTGTTTTATGTCCCTTTTAACTACTGCGACTTTTAGAGATGCCTGGGTGCCAGAATTTTGCGCCGAAAGAGATCTATAACATACCAGTAAATCTACCGACATGGCTCCCTCGCATTTTAAGCACCCTCAAATGCCAGCTGATTGCGATCCTGGAGCCTAGGGCACAGCAAGCGAGAACGTTACCACTGAGACATGCAGCTAGCCACAATATTTGAATAGCTACTTCTATGTACTGTAGATGACAATTTAATAACTAGTGATCATCTGAAGAATCTATACCACTTACAGAAAAAGCTAGTAGTGAAGCCTGTTCAACAATTAAGCAAGAAGGTTGTATATTCCATCAATTTAGAAAAAATGAATGTGGCAAGAGACAAATTGATGTTCACTCCGTTACTGTGGGCTACCGTGTGGTGGTGGGAGAGGAGTGGGCTTCATGGAATATTAAATATAGAGTTCTCAAAACGATATTTTTACGCTTTTCTGAACACCTTTAAAAATTAATCAGTGGACAAAATAGTAATCGAATTTTGATTGCAGTTTTAAATTAAATTGAGACTGCTGTATCAACATTTTTCTTACCATAGCCGTTGGCCTATATTAAATGTTAATGTAGGCCAACTAGGCTACCCTTCAAACAATGTACATTATTTCAATTGAATTTTTTTACGTAATTTAAAAAAATAAATACATTCGGTTTGAGAATACACACATGTTCACCAACAATCTTTTATTTCTTGTTTTATAATTTTGTCTTTACAGTTTTCTGAAATAATTATTTATTATAAAAGGTACTGTATTTAAACCTGTTTCACCGCACAGTTTATAAAATTGTCCAAAGTTTAGAAAAGTTTTCGTTGTATGTGCCTCCTCTCTCTCACCTTGCTGTTAGTATCCAGAGTGGAGTTCCGTCCCCAAAGCAGACAAGATTCCACGTACTTTGAAGTACAGTCCAGTCAAAGACCAAGTTGACCTCGACTTACAACTAACGTTCCACAGTTCTAAAAATTATGTTATATATTCGACTATTCACCCATACGGAGGTTTCGGTACGGCGTATCGGTGCGTACCGTCACAAATCTAGCCCTGCTAGAAACAATAGCAGGGCTTAAGAGCATGGAAGTCATATACCGAGAGTAGTGATGTAAAATGTCTAGGCATTTATAAGTTGGGGCAAATGTCCAGGATAAATGCCCGGGCAAATGCCCAAAACCCATAAATGCCCAGGCATTTTGGTCATTTATCTATTTTAAAATCATATTCATAATGCAACGCTTATATAAATATTGTTTTAGCCATATATGTATCTACATATAGGCCTATGTACTCTATATATTTATCCATAAAAAACAGGAGTTGAGGCCAAAATAGGCTGCAGAAGTTGTTGCAGGAATTCACTGAAAGAACTTGATTTTGGTTCTGAGGCTGAGCTTGTGCTTGGTACTGCAGACTTGTTGAAATCATCCACTTCAATTAGTCAAGGTTCATAAGTGGGTTTTCTTTCGAAAAGGTTTTTCAACCACTGTAATTGTACCTGAAGCACTTTTTTTAAGATCCTGAGGGCACTTTTTTATGTGCTTTTCCATTTTATTACAATGTGACTGTTAATAGTCCTTATTACAATATTTGCAAGATACTCCTTTCCCTTTCAAATTAAAAAAGTTCCAAATAGGCCTTTTTTCCTAAGCATTTTGTAATTATTTAATCTAACACTTAAAAATATAAATAGCCTAAGAAAGAAGTGAGGTTATCTCAGAATCAACCACTCAACAGACAGCTCTACTTCACAACTAACTGGGCTGGGCTGCTGGTGTAGCAGTTTTCCTTAGGCTGGGATGACAAGTGAAACGGTATTTACTTTGCTCCACGTTGGGCGTACAATTGTAGCAGTTTTGCTAGCCCTATGTTGGTAGCGACAAATGTAGCAGTTTGACTGGCCCTAACTGTTGGGAGAAAAATGTAACTGTTTACCTTTGCCTAAGCTATGTTGTTTTAATGGGCGCCAAGACCTCAACGCAATGGTGAAATCTAAATTTGTATTTAACAACGTCTAGCTCTGGCAGAACACATTCAAGACTCTATTCACTCAGATCGTGGTATGATTTGATCATTAACCCAACAAACAATTGTATCAGGAGAAGGAATTGGTCTATATCTAATGCTACCTACTGAAAGCAAAGATTGCATTGTAAAAGAAATGAATTTATTATATAAAACAAGTATAGCAAAATTAATAATAATAAATTCATTTCTTTTACAATGCAATCTTTGCTTTCAGTAGGTAGCATTAGATATAGACCAATTCCTTCTCCTGATACAATTGTTTGTTGGGTTAATGATCAAATCATACCACGATCTGAGTGAATAGAGTCTTGAATGTGTTCTGCCAGAGCTAGACGTTGTTAAATACAAATTTAGATTTCACCATTGCGTTGAGGTCTTGGCGCCCATTAAAACAACATAGCTTAGGCAAAGGTAAACAGTTACATTTTTCTCCCAACAGTTAGGGCCAGTCAAACTGCTACATTTGTCGCTACCAACATAGGGCTAGCAAAACTGCTACAATTGTACGCTCAACGAGGAGCAAAGTAAATACCGTTTCACTAGTCATCCCAGCCTAAGGAAAACTGCTACAATTGGCGCCCAACGTGGGGAAAAGTAAATACCGTTTCACTTGTCATCCCAGCCTAAGCAAAACTGCTACAATTGACGCCCAACGTGGGGCTGAAAACCTAATAACATTTGTGGAAGGAGAAGGGTATATATTTCTGTGCCTGTATTTCGGGGGTTATTTGTCTTTATCAGTGTATATCATTATGGGGGATGAGAAAGAAAGACAGATGAGGTTACGTAGTGGTCATCAACTGGAGAGTGATGATACGAGCAGTATGTCGAGTGATGGTAGTACCGGGGTAGCGGAGGTAAATCCTGATACTGAAACAGGGAGTGTAGGCGGCCAACCAGAATTAAAAACTTTACTTCTCGAGTTCATGTATCAGAACAAAGTTAGTAGTGATGCCTTAAATGCAAAATTAGAACAAAACAGTAGGGAAAATAAAGAACTGCTTTAAATGCAAAATTAGAACAGAATAATGCAAAATTAGAACAGAATAATGCAAAATTAGAACAAAACAGTAGGGAAAATAAAGAAAGTACAGAAGCTTTAAATGCAAAATTAGAACAGAATAATGCAAAATTAGAACAAAAAAGTAGGGAAAATAAAGAAAGTACAGAAGCTTTAAATAAAAAATTAGAACAGAATAATGCAAAATTAGATAAGAACAACAAGGAAATTAGTGTGAAAATGGAGCAGATTAGAGGAGAAATCAGAGGAGTAATGGAAGAGAAGGTTAAAGAGATCATTGCAGATGTAGACAAGAAATTAGGAAAAGTACAGGAGGAGTTGGAAATTAGAATCAGTACACAGGCTGAAAATTTAAAAGAACTAGTGCAACTGGAAACACAGCAGGTCAAAAAGCAATTGGGGGGAGAAATTGACAAAATTCAGGTAGCTACTAAAGAGGTTAAGGAACAGCTGGGGGGTAGAATTGAGAAAGTCCACTCACAAATAGTTGCAGAAGTAAATGATTTAAGAGAGAGTAATAGAGAGAGCATTAGCAAGAATAAGGAGAAACAAGCAAAGCTATATGATAAAGTAGAAGAATCAGAAGGAAACATTAAATTAACAGTAAACAGTATTGAGAGGAAGGCTGAGGAGAAAATCGCAGAATTAGAGTTAAAATTAAAAGCTAGGATCAGGCAAGAAAATAGTCAGAATAGGCCAGTTTTTGTGAATAGCACACACAGGGAGGTAGAACTGGGTAAGTTCAGCAATCGACAGGGGTGCCCAATGGAGTTCATGGACACTATAGAAAATAAATTCGGGGAGAGGTTGGAAAATGGTAGTATTGAGTGGTGCCAGGTAGTTGAAATTTTAGAACAAGTGTTTGTGGGGGAAACGAGGAATTGGTTTGCTGTCTATAGAGACAAGTTTACTGATATTAATGACTTTAAAATGAAATTCTGTGAAAAGTTCTGGAATGAGGTTATTCAGTCGCAGCATCGTGAGGGAGTAGTGTGTGGTAAATATAACCCTAAAGGAAGCTCCACCATGACCGAATACTTTTTAGGGCAGGTATTAGTGTGTAAATATCTGGATGGCTTGAAGGAGGAAAGTGATGTGGTGAGGTTGCTACTTAGGCACTTTCCCTATAGGATCAAGGAGGCTGCTTGTATCCAGAATGTAAAGACTATATCACAAGTAGAAAATTTGTTAAGCACATTTGATGCACTAGGGAGAGGGGGTTATGAGGCCAATTTCAATACGAACCAGGGTAATAATAATAATAGACCTAATGAAGCCAGGCATCAAGGAGTTCAAGGGAACGGTGGCGAAGGGGCCAACGCTCAAAATAGAAATAATAATAATCAGCTAAATCAGAACAGAGGAAATGGCTATGGTAATCAGTATCAAGGAAGGAACAATGATTTCAGGGGAAATCAAGTGAGGAACAATGATTACAGGGGAAATCAAGGGAGAAACAATGATTTCAGGGGAAATCAAGGGAGAAATTATAATGACAATAATTACAATTTATGATAAGATGAAAGGAACTGGAGTAAATTTTGAGGAGATGCCAATTAAAAGCACTTTTGTTATCACAGCTGTTGGGAAGAGGTCTAAAGTAATTTCTAAGCAAGTTTTAGTAGACATTAAAATTAATAATCATGTAGATAAGCAGATTTGCCTTGTAATTCCAAATTTAGTATTCAGTGTTATCTTGGGTTCAGAGTGGCTACGTAGAGTGTCTGATAACTTATGTTATGATGTAGTGTACCTGATACCTAGTTTAGGCTATCGGCTACGCCAGCAGACATTAAGCCGTAGTTGAGGTTTTGGGAAGAGTTAGGAAAAGATAGCGCACCGATCGAGTCAAGAAGAATGTCAAGATGACGTAGGAGGTCTAGGATCAAGGAGGCACTGACATCTGTAAGGAGATGGAATTATGGATAGAGATGTGAAACTTTATTAAGATATGTATGGACTATGGTAATTAAACATCTTAGAAGAGGATATATAACATGCATTATAAGTGGAAATAATTGTAAGGAAGTTAGATAACCTTTAAGTTATTTTATAACGGAATAGCCGAGATGATGAGGGTTCGAGACTATGATCGTGACGCGAGAGCACTGTGGTGGGGGACTACACCACGTGTCTGCGCCAGGCAGATAAGTGAGAAGACAGTGCCAGCACATTCAGTGGAGCTCTGTCAGTCGAGCAAGTAGGGTCGAGCTCTGTAGCGCTAGCCAGACGCACGGTGAAGGTCGCGTAGCATACCGAAACTGTCACGGCAGAGTGTAGGCGACAGTTTCAGCATCGCCGAGCAGCGAACGCCAAGCAGGTCATTGATCCAGGCGGACTTGCCGAGCAAGCAATCACAGACGGCCGGGATATGTTAGAACAGCACTGCAAGTAGTTGGAGACTTTATTACAAGCTACATTTCAACGCAGTTTGAACACAGCTTTTATGAATAACTTTATGACTATGCTTTTCTATAACGCATTCAAAGTTACTTTAACAATTTCAAGCAACGGAATGTTGTTAGCATAGGCACTGATGAACATTAGATCGTGCATTAGTGAAATTTATTTCTTATGCAGTTTCATGAATTACCAAATACAGACAACTACAGGGTGTTTCGTAAACTTGGACACTCTCATGTAAAATTTTATTTTACGAAAGTGAGACTTAACAGTTATTGGAGATTGGTCTTTCAATACTCAAACTGAACATTTAATGGAACAGTGGCGTAACTTAGAAGAGGAATAGGGGGTCCGCTGTTTCCATGAACATTTTCGAGAGGAGTTGGACAATATCCGCTATGGGTAATCCGAAGTTCAACATGTCAGAGTAGAAGCAGATAGGACAAGATGGCACCGCAGAGCGATGGATTCGATTCCTGACGAGAGGAGGTCCACCAGCTGATTCACTTGGGATTTCGAATGCAATCGTCATTTCATGGATGGAATGATATTCACGCCGATCTTTCGAGAAATTCATTATGTAGGGAAAATCGACGATCTTTCGAGAAATTCATTATGTAGGGAAAATCGGCGATCTTGGAAATTTAATCACAGCTGATTATGAAAGGTACTGTAAGAGTCATAACTACCTGATACGATTATTTTCATGAATACTGGGCACACATGTATATTTTTCTAATAGGAGTGATACGATTAAGACATGGTTTGACTTTATATGCTTCGAATTTGCTAGAATATGGAGTGACCATATGATATGGCAGGCATCATTATACGATATTCTCACCATTGATTGGCTTTATTAAGCAGATGTTTGGTCTTTTAGACATTTTTCCAGCTAGGATATTCTTTTCATGAATAGTTTTTTTTTGTGTAACGAGTATTTCGAACTCGTGATCTGCAATTGATTATCTAAAATTACTTCGTCAGTTCATTGCATACTAGCGAGTGTGTATTATTCATCAGTAGGGATTTTTTCCATTGGATTGTTTGGAGATATTAAGAAGTTATTCACTTTAGTGAATGAACATCGCTTTTATATGACAACTAGAAACTTGTTGATTCCTATCTGGTACATTCACTCATATAGTCTACGAGATGGGGTCTTTCGTATTTATACGATTGTATGGTGGTACTCATCTTACCCATCGTTCAGGGCAATATCATCCAAGTCGACGGGGCGAGGTCTTTCGTATTTATACGATTGTACGGTGGTTACACATCTCACTCGCCATTGAGGGACTCATTTTTATCATCCGAGTGTACACGAGATTGTAAGTGAATCAAACAAGGAACTAATAGTCACATATCAGTTGAAATTTTGTTAAATAAAGTAACGATAAATGTCAGCAGGATTGCATTTAGTAATTCTTGTTTGCCAATCCAATATTTTGTTGCTATACTCTTTTGAGAGTAATTTCAGTTTAACAGCTGTTATAGCTGATGCTTTTGATGAGTTTTATAATTGTGTTTGATACCTTTTGAGAAGGATTTAAAGTAATTGAATCTTGTAAGATTAATCATTAATGGTCAGAATTATTTTAAGGCAGATCAGTATTGCAGATTTTGATATGAGAAATTATAGCACATTGGTGTTTTTCTGTGATGTGAGTTATGAAAATGGTAAGAGAGTTTATGCTATTTGAAAGCAGATCTGAAATTACTGAGGTAATATTTTTCCAATTGTTTAAGAAGTTGTCTAGATGTGATCAGATTAATTACAGTTATTGGAGATTGTGTGCGTTGATAATTTGAAGCCAGTTATATATTTTTTGTAGATCATGCAACATGGTTAAGTGGAGTTTATGATAGGCATTTTGTGGAAGTTGCCATGTGATAGTTGCAACGTTGATAATGTATTTTGAAGCAGACATGAGGTCGTCGTACCCAGTCTAGCATATTTGTTGAGATTCATGCTGTATGTGCTGAATATTTATGGAGTTTTGTGGAATAATTGTTGTATTCAAATGTGATATTTGAAGTATTGAGGAAATGTAATGTCGTTGTGGATAGTTAGATCCAACGTGATGTCGTGGAGACAATAATATTTTTTTGGCATGAAAATTAAATACGAGATATAACTTGGAAGTGATAAAACTGTAAGACAACGTTCTGTAAACCATATTAAACAATTTGTTAGGAAATTAAACAAATAAATAAAGTTGATAATACAAGATTTTCTAAAAATAATAATTAATGAAATAATAATCTGAGATTTAAGCATATTAACGATCTGACCTAATGAAATAAAAAATCAGAATGACTAGATGAAATAATGAAAATCTAAATAACCAGAAGATTGAAATTTAAATAATTTGATAAATTAAATTTTGGAATAAATCGATGAATTAAATAAGTGGATGAATTAAAGATTGGATAAATTAAACTGATTGAAATAAATTAATAGACGATTGTAATGATGATGAATAACCGAATTAGAAGGTGATAATTAACTAAAGAAGCTGATGATTAAGGAATTTATATGGAATTAAATAAATTTAATTGAGATAATTTGAAGGAATTGCAACTTGAGTTGAGAATTTAAATGATGTAATGGTGATGAATTAATGATTCTGACAGGAATATGTAGAATTTTGAAGTGAAAATTAATATGAGAAATATTTAATTTTGATGATGACGATAATGATGACCAATTAGCCATGAATTTTCTGTAATTCACAGATAAGTGATTATGAATGACAATGTAAATAGTGTAAATTAATTATTCAATGTTTAGGAGCATTTGACTAACATGTTCAACATTCAAATTATGCCATGCAAGCCATAAAATACTTGATATTTAATATATGTGATTATAATATGTGTATGTTTAGACAGATTAATAACTTTTTATAAATCCACATTTATGATGTTAAATTAAAGAGAAATTAGGTCTCAGGTTTCACAAATGTCAGTGACGAAAGACATAGTGCTACAGTGATCCTGAGAACCCAAGAGAACTTTAGAGATTTTTCTTGTTATGTGGATGAAATAATTTTGGATTAGAAAAGAGATGGTTCGATTTTTGGACAATGACAATTTAACTTTGGCATTCGACCATACTCTTAGGTAGGAGTTATATTTAAAATGTCTGTCTGACTATCAAAGTAAAATAAATTTGTTTTTATCTTAGTTGTGATCTGATGATGGTGTGATGTTCCCTTTTCTTTCCTTGTCTTGAGTAAGGCTTATCCGGAAAGGAAGTGGTTTGCTAGGAATTCAGTTGATGGCGCCCATTTATATTTGCATTATTTCTATTAAACTTAAGCCCGTAACGACCCTAGAGATACTTTGTCTCGTGATACCCACTTCTTTTTCGAGAACTCAGCTGAATTTCCGACACATTCCTTATTTGACTAGAGGTTCATTTAACTCTGCTCTGTCCCGGAACTCCAGGAATGCGATGCTATAGCAGATGGGTCATCGCATACCCAGGACGAACGGGTACAGAGAGAGAGAGGGAGAATTGGCTTTATCCAACTAGTGGGGCTTCGATTTTGTTTATTCTATGGAATCACATCAGATTTAGATTACTGAGAGATTGATCTCAAGTTCATTTAAGTGTGTTACAAAATTTATTAAACTTAGTCAGACAATGTACTTGTGTGCCCATTCCAGTGTTCATGTTAATCGTATTAGTAATATCATGTTAGTTATAAGACATTTTTTTCCTATACCCAAGTGAATGCAGGAATTGAGACATTGTGATGTGTTGTTGTCTAACGTCTCTATATAAAACGTATATTGAAAATATAATTATGTTGCCAGAAGATTTAGCTAAGGTGTTAGGAGAGTTACAGACGGGTATGTCTGGTATTGCAGAAACTATTTCTAAGATGGAAACGGAAGTTAAAGAACAGATTAATAATTCAGAAGCTAGGTTAGAAGCTAAATGTAAAGAGAATGTGCAATCATTGCAAACTAGTACTGAAGAAAATTTAAAATCATTACAGATTAATAGTGAAGACAATTTTAAGTCCTTTGAAGAAAGATTACAGTCAACTAGTGAAGATAATTTAAAGTCATTAGAGACTAGGTTACAGTCAAATAGCAAAGATGAGTTGATGTTATTAGAGACTAGGCTACAGTCAAATAGTGAAGCTAACTTAAAAGATAACTTTAAGTCATTGGAAGAGAAATTACAAGCTCGTAGTGAAGAAACTAACACTGAATTAGAAAACAAGTTAACCAGATTAGAGAATAGCTTAACTTTAAAGAATAATGAAATGCTGAAGACTTTACAATTAGACATAATTGCAGTAAATATGAAAGGAGAGGAAAATGTTCAAATATTAAGAAAAAATATTATTGAATTAGAAAGTAGAGGAGAAGAAAATATTTTTACTTTAAGAACTGACGTTATGTCCATACAGAAAGACATTAAATCAGATGTATCGAAGTTGAGATTCGACATCGATGGTTTAGTGGCAGATGTAGGCAAAATTCAAGAGTGGTCTACCGAAGTATCTTTCGAGACTAAAATTAAAGGTCTAGAAATGAATCTAGGTAATGAGATTAAAGATTTAAAGACAGTAATTGGGACCATTAAAGAGGAAGTCTTAGGAGAGGTTAATTCTAATTTAAAATCATTAGAAAATCAATTGCAGAAAGATATTAGGAAGATAGACGACGATATAGAGCAAAAGGTTAATGAAAACTTAGCTTTGTTCAAAAATAGAGTCGGTGCAATTGTGGAAGAACGGTATAGTGAGGTCGATGCCGAAGCAAAAGAGAAACGTGAAGGGTTAGATGAAAAATTAATCGCAGTTATGGCCAACTTAGAAGCGAGGTTTACGGAGAACAAGGAAGCGATGAAGATAGATTCAACTCTATTTAGAACAGATGTTGATCTGTTAAAGGAACAAGTCGCGTCAGTAAAGAACACGTGCGAAGGCATTATTGACAAGTTAAGAAACGACTTAGACGAGAGTAACAAAACGCAGGATGTTACGTCGCTAGATGAGTTGAAGACTCAGGTCAAGAAATTAGCAGAAGACAGGATAACTAAACTAGAATCCATGTTTAACAGTTTCACCAGTCAGAATATAACATCAGGGGAAACATTGATAAATCAGACAGCGATAGACCGCAGTATGACTAATCAAGAAGTTAGCATGGGAGAAGACCGTCAAATGCAACCGAATGTGACATTCGAAAGGGCCAGTTCAACCCCTCAGGATAATCCAAGTTCGAATAGGAGTACGTTGGGTCCAAGCGAACGATACTCAGGTCCAGTCACCATTATTAGGAATCTGGATGACAAGCCGAGGAAGTTTTCGGGAAATACAGGAGTCACACCAGTCGAATTTCTGCGAGATATTCGAGACTACATGGCGGAACATAGGGTAGCCAAAGAAAGAGAGCTAAGGATAGTCGAACGCGCCTTAGATGGGTCTGCGCTTACTTGGTTTAGAGCGTTCAGAAGCAATTTTGCGAACATGGAGCAATTTGCAATAGCTTTCTTGAGGAGATTTTGGAGTGCCGAGGATCAACTTAACGTAAGAGCGGAAATGTACTCAAAGCGCTATTCTACGTCACATCCGACGCATTATGCCAATTATTTCACGTCACAGCTGGCTAAATTACAGTTTCTGATTCCTCCATTGCCAGAAGAAGAGCTTTTGCAAGCTATAGCGAGACAGTTACCGATTGAGGTACAGCGATCACTAATAGCGTCGGGAGCCAATACACTTGAGCATTATGACGACATTTTACGGCGATTGGACTATACAAGCGCTCAAGTTACGCCTATAAATACCAGAAACGACAATAGAAACACGCAAGAAGTGAATGCGGTAGTCGTAGACAATGCAGCTCAAACGGAGAGAAGAGATTCCTGGGAAAACCGACGGAACGAAGGGAATCGAGGAAACATCCGTAACGCTCGAGGAAATGATCGATATAGAGGACCATATGAGAGGCCATACGATCAAGAAGCAAGAGATAGCCGATATAGGAATTATAACCAGAATTCCAGATATCAAGACAGGAATCGATAGATATCGGGGCAGAAATAACTGGAACCAAGGTCAACAGTATAATGGGAACGACAGGCAGGATGGCCGAAGAAACGATCCTAACGACAGACGAGATAATCGTGGACATGAGAGGTCGAGGCAAGAAGATAGACAGCCTAGTGCACCACTCGAGGAGACAGTGAGAGATGTCAATCAAGCAAGCACGAGTGGCGAAGAAAAAAAAAAAACGTCAAATTAACTCTAGAGAAAAATGCTAATCATTGGGAATCGATCATCATTGTGGAAACGTATCAGGTCAAGGACGAGGATTTAATCGAGGAGGAAGACATAGTACATCGGGAAAATAGACATGAATTGCCAGTTATTAGTGTGGAAGTCATGGGAAAAGAAATAAAGACACTTGTAGACATGGGGGCTATGGTGAGCTTGATATCCATAGGTTGCCTGGATGAATTGAAATTATTAGGAGAAATTACAATGTTGCCAACTGTTGTTAGCAAAATTCAAGGGGTGATCCCAGACAGGAGTATGAAATGTAAAAGTCAGGTACTTTTAGATGTTGGGATTGGAACCAGAAGTTTTGAACAGATGTTCCTAGTAGTGGGTCAACTACATTTTGACATGATCCTAGGAGTGGATTTCTTAAGTGAGAGTGGCCTGATCATAGATATGCAGAGTAGGCGCATGTACTTTCAAGAAGGGGTCATGGAAAATCAGGAATCGGAGATGACATTCTTTAGAGAGGATATATTGGATGAGATTGTATGCAGCGTTGAAAGGTCTATAGAAGATAAAATTGGCATGACAAGTAAAATAAATCCAGAAATTAAGGAGCAGTTTGATCAAGTAATTTCAGAATATGAGGACATATTCAATGACAAACCAGGTCTCATAGAAAATTTTACCTACAGCATCAAGTTGATGGATGATAAACCATACCATAAAAATTTATATCCCATTCCGGATAAATGGAAGGAGGAAGTTAGCATAATGATAAGCGATATGGAGAAAGATGGAATAATTAAGAAAATGCCAACTGCTTATTTGAATCCTTTAGCTGTTGTCAAGAAACCTAACGGTAAGCTGAGGATATGTCTAGATGCCAGAGCCCTTAATGAAAGAGTTCTTCCTGAACATGACAGACCACCTGTTATTCGTGAATTGTTACGCAGATTCAGAGGAAAGAATTTCTTTTCGACAATCGATCTGACTAGTTCTTATTATCATGTTGAGCTAGCAGAAGACTGCAAACAATACACAGGGTTCTTGTTTGACCATAAAACATGTATTCAATAGGTTACCTTTTGGAGTGAAAAATAGTGGTCCGGTGATGATCCGAGCACTAGATGAAAATTTGTCAGATGCAGTTAAGGAGCATGTGGTAAGCTATATTGATGACCTGATTATAGCGTCTGAGACAGCGGAAGAACATATCAGGCACCTTCAAATGCTTTTTGAAGATCTTAGGAGGACGAACTTCAAGATGAATTTCAATAAATGTCAGTTCTTTCATGAAGAAATTGAATTTCTTGGACATAGAATTGATGGAGATGGTTATAGGCCCAATCCAAAGAAGATCATGGCAATTTCAGAGTTTCCAACCCCACGAAAGATTAAAGAGGTACGGCAGTTTTTAGGCATGTGTCAGTTCTTTTCAACACATTGTCCTGAATATACTGAGATGATGGCACCTCTGCAGGATTTACTAAGAAAGGGAAATCGATGGAAATGGGACGATAGATGCAATCAAGCGTTTTTAGCGGCCAAGAAAATGTTGATCCAAAATATCAAGCTTGAGTACCCTGATTTTACAAGAAGATTTTTTGTAGAGACAGACGCATCCAAAATAGGTATTAGTGGGATCCTATATCAGTTGGATGATGACAAGAAACATAGGTATTTAGCTTTCACCAGTCGCAAGCTTAGGAATTGTGAGAAGAATTACTATGCAACTGAGTTAGAGGCATTAGCAGTGGTTCATGCTCTTAAAACGTGGAAGAAGGTGTTGTTTGGACATGACATAACAGTGATCACAGATCATAAAGCCCTCCAATTTATTATGAAGACAGACTTGGCGAGTGACCGCATCACCAGATGGGCTCTGTTCTTACAGCAATTTAACCCAACTGTTGTACATAGACCTGGGAAGTTAAATCTGTTAGCAGATGTGTTGAGCAGAAACCCTTGTGAGGAAGTAATTGTCAACCATATAAATTTGATTCAAGAGGATAATGGTACTCTAGAAAAGTTGAAGTTGTTAGCGCAAACTCAGAAGAGATATGCACCTTTGCGAAGAATTTACCGTTTTTTGACACGCAGAATGGACAACGCTGATCCGGATTTTCAAAGAACTGAGATAGAGGCTAGAAAATATCATATTATGGGAGGTGTTATATGCCAATATATCGACCAAGATCATACTAAACTTAGAGTAGTGATCCCACCCAAGCTTGTCAAACCAGTTATTTGGATGATACACCGAACTGCAGCTCATGTAGGTGTAGACAAGACTTTGGCTCTCGCTCAAGAAACTTTCGTTTGGAGACAAATGGGACAAACGATTCGCGACGTCATAAAGACCTGTGACAATTGTCAGCGAAGTAAATACTCATCTAAGTTAATGAAAGAAGTTCCTAGATCAATATTACCCAGCAAGCCAAGAGAACTTTTCGCGACGGACATTTTCGGTCCGATTCCTCGTTCGACGAAAGGAAATCAGTTCGTTTTGGTAACAGTTGACGTATTTTCGAAATACGTATCTCTATGCCCTATACAGAAAGCTACATCCAAGTACGTAATAAACAGACTTGAGAAAACAGTTATTCCGAGCATGGGGAAACCTGAAGTTTTGTTGAGTGACCATGGATCGCAATTTACTAGTATGGAACTTTCTACTGCTATGGAACGTTTAGGAATAAGGCATGTGTTTAATTCTGTACGGTATCCAGAGGGAAATCCAGCCGAAAGAATTATGCCGGAGATCAGTAAGATGTGTCACTTATATGTGTCAAGGCAACACCATAGATGGATGGAAGTGATACCCATCATTAGCCAATGCTTGAATTCCACAGTACATGAAAGCACAGGACAGATTCCGTCCATGCTTCATCATGGATTGAAACCGGATAGACCATGGGACCGAGTCGTGAGGGCACCAGTAGATCCTCAACCCACACAAGAAAGAAGAGTCGAGATGGCAGGAGAGAGACTCAGAAGACAGGCGGAGAAGAGAGCCAGGAGACAGGCAGGAAGGATGTTCCACGAGCCATTTCAAGAAAATGATGAGGTGCTGATTAGGAAGCCAGTCACTTCGAACCTTCAACTGAAGATCTACCAAAAATTTGCTCCATTGTACGCTGGTCCGTTCCGTATTGAACAAACATACCAGAATAATAGCTACAAGATTGTCAGAATGGATACTGATGAAGTTGTAGGAACTTTTAATGCAGCTAGCATCAGGAAATACCATCATGCTGAGTAAGGGAATTGTAGAGCTATCGTGTACATGTATTATATAGAATGCCTGAGAGTGTATTTTTTTTTTCTCAATCCTGATAAAAAAAAAGGAGATGTACGGGAGAGATGTACCCGATACCTAGTTTGGGCTATCGGCTACGCCAGCAGACATTAAGCCGTAGTTGAGGTTTTGGGAAGAGTTAGGAAAAGATAGCGCACCGATCGAGTCAAGAAGAATGTCAAGATGACGTAGGAGGTCCAGGATCAAGGAGGCACTGACATCTGTAAGGAGATGGAATTATGGATAGAGATGTGAAACTTTATTAAGATATGTATGGAATATGGTAATTAAACATCTTAGAAGAGGATATATAACATGCATTATAAGTGGAAATAATTGTAAGGAAGTTAGATAACCCTTAAGTTATTTTATAACGGAATAGCCGAGATGATGAGGGTTCGAGACTATGATCGTGACGCGAGAGCACTGTGGTGGGGGACTACACCACGTGTCTGCGCCAGGCAGATAAGTGAGAAGACAGTGCCAGCACATTCAGTGGAGCTCTGTCAGTCGAGCAAGTAGGGTCGAGCTCTGTAGCGCTAGCCAGACGCACGGTGAAGGTCGCGTAGCATACCGAAACTGTCACGGCAGAGTGTAGGCGACAGTTTCAGCATCGCCGAGCAGCGAACGCCAAGCAGGTCATTGATCCAGGCGGACTTGCCGAGCAAGCAATCACAGACGGCCGGGATATGTTAGAACAGCACTGCAAGTAGTTGGAGACTTTATTACAAGCTACATTTCAACGCAGTTTGAACACAGCTTTTATGAATAACTTTATGACTATGCTTTTCTATAACGCATTCAAAGTTACTTTAACAATTTCAAGCAACGGAATGTTGTTAGCATAGGCACTGATGAACATTAGATCGTGCATTAGTGAAATTTATTTCTTATGCAGTTTCATGAATTACCAAATACAGACAACTACAGGGTGTTTCGTAAACTTGGACACTCTCATGTAAAATTTTATTTTACGAAAGTGAGACTTAACAGTTATTGGAGATTGGTCTTTCAATACTCAAACTGAACATTTAATGGAACAGTGGCGTAACTTAGAAGAGGAATAGGGGGTCCGCTGTTTCCATGAACATTTTCGAGAGGAGTTGGACAATATCCGCTATGGGTAATCCGAAGTTCAACATGTCAGAGTAGACGCAGATAGAGACAAGATGGCACCGCAGAGCGATGGATTCGATTCCTGACGAGAGGAGGTCCACCAGCTGATTCACTTGGGATTTCGAATGCAATCGTCATTTCATGGATGGAATGATATTCACGCCGATCTTTCGAGAAATTCATTATGTAGGGAAAATCGACGATCTTTCGAGAAATTCATTATGTAGGGAAAATCGGCGATCTTGGAAATTTAATCACAGCTGATTATGAAAGGTACTGTAAGAGTCATAACTACCTGATACGATTATTTTCATGAATACTGGGCACACATGTATATTTTTCTAATAGGAGTGATACGATTATTAAGACATGGTTTGACTTTATATGCTTCGAATTTGCTAGAATATGGAGTGACCATATGATATGGCAGGCATCATTATACGATATTCTCACCATTGATTGGCTTTATTAAGCAGATGTTTGGTCTTTTAGACATTTTTCCAGCTAGGATATTCTTTTCATGAATAGTTTTTTTTGTGTAACGAGTATTTCGAACTCGTGATCTGCAATTGATTATCTAAAATTACTTTGTCAGTTCATTGCATACTAGCGAGTGTGTATTATTCATCAGTAGGGATTTTTTCCATTGGATTGTTTGGAGATATTAAGAAGTTATTCACTTTAGTGAATGAACATCGCTTTTATATGACAACTAGAAACTTGTTGATTCCTATCTGGTACATTCACTCATATAGTCTACGAGATGGGGTCTTTCGTATTTATACGATTGTATGGTGGTACTCATCTTACCCATCGTTCAGGGCAATATCATCCAAGTCGACGGGGCGAGGTCTTTCGTATTTATACGATTGTACGGTGGTTACACATCTCACTCGCCATTGAGGGACTCATTTTTATCATCCGAGTGTACACGAGATTGTAAGTGAATCAAACAAGGAACTACTAGTCACATATCAGTCGAAATTTTGTTAAATAAAGTAACGATAAATGTCAGCAGGATTGCATTTAGTAATTCTTGTTTGCCAATCCAATATTTTGTTGCTATACTCTTTTGAGAGTAATTTCAGTTTAACAGCTGTTATAGCTGATGCTTTTGATGAGTTTTATAATTGTGTTTGATACCTTTTGAGAAGGATTTAAAGTAATTGAATCTTGTAAGATTAATCATTAATGGTCAGAATTATTTTAAGGCAGATCAGTATTGCAGATTTTGATATGAGAAATTATAGCACATTGGTGTTTTTCTGTGATGTGAGTTATGAAAATTGTAAGAGAGTTTATGCTATTTGAAAGCAGATCTGAAATTACTGAGGTAATATTTTTCCAATTGTTTAAGAAGTTGTCTAGATGTGATCAGATTAATTACAGTTATTGGAGATTGTGTGCGTTGATAATTTGAAGCCAGTTATATATTTTTTGTAGATCATGCAACATGGTTAAGTGGAGTTTATGATAGGCATTTTGTGGAAGTTGCCATGTGATAGTTGCAACGTTGATAATGTATTTTGAAGCAGACATGAGGTCGTCGTACCCAGTCTAGCATATTTGTTGAGATTCATGCTGTATGTGCTGAATATTTATGGAGTTTTGTGGAATAATTGTTGTATTCAAATGTGATATTTGAAGTATTGAGGAAATGTAATGTCGTTGTGGATAGTTAGATCCAACGTGATGTCGTGGAGACAATAATATTTTTTTGGCATGAAAATTAAATACGAGATATAACTTGGAAGTGATAAAACTGTAAGACAACGCTCTATAAACCATATTAAACAATTTGTTAGGAAATTAAACAAATAAATAAAGTTGATAATACAAGATTTTCTAAAAATAATAATTAATGAAATAATAATCTGAGATTTAAGCATATTAACGAACTGACCTAATGAAATAAAAATCAGAATGACTAGATGAAATAATGAAAATCTAAATAACCAGAAGATTGAAATTTAAATAATTTGATAAATTAAATTTTGGAATAAATCGATGAATTAAATAAGTGGATGAATTAAAGATTGGATAAATTAAACTGATTGAAATAAATTAATAGACGATTGTAATGATGATGAATAACCGAATTAGAAGGTGATAATTAACTAAAGAAGCTGATGATTAAGGAATTTATATGGAATTAAATAAATATAATTGAGATAATTTGAAGGAATTGCAACTTGAGTTGAGAATTTAAATGATGTAATGGTGATGAATTAATGATTCTGACAGGAATATGTAGAATTTTGAAGTGAAAATTAATATGAGAAATATTTAATTTTGATGATGACGATAACGAAGACCAATTAGCCATGAATTTTCTGTAATTCACAGATAAGTGATTATGAATGACAATGTAAATAGTGTAAATTAATTATTCAATGTTTAGGAGCATTTGACTAACATGTTCAACATTCAAATTATGCCATGCAAGCCATAAAATACTTGATATTTAATATATGTGATTATAATATGTGTATGTTTAGACAGATTAATAACTTTTTACAAATCCACATTTATGATGTTAAATTAAAGAGAAATTAGGTCTCAGGTTTCACAAATGTCAGTGACGAAAGACATAGTGCTACAGTGATCCTGAGAACCCAAGAGAACTTTAGAGATTTTTCTTGTTATGTGGATGAAATAATTTTGGATTAGAAAAGAGATGGTTCGATTTTTGGACAATGACAATTTAACTTTGGCATTCGACCATACTCTTAGGTAGGAGTTATATTTAAAATGTCTGTCTGACTATCAAAGTAAAATAAATTTGTTTTTATCTTAGTTGTGATCTGATGATGGTGTGATGTTCCCTTTTCTTTCCTTGTCTTGAGTAAGGCTTATCCGGAAAGGAAGTGGTTTGCTAGGAATTCAGTTGATGGCGCCCATTTATATTTGCATTATTTCTATTAAACTTAAGCCCGTAACGACCCTAGAGATACTTTGTCTCGTGATACCCACTGCTTTTTCGAGAACTCAGCTGAATTTCCGACACATTCCTTATTTGACTAGAGGTTCATTTAACTCTGCTCTGTCCCGGAACTCCAGGAATGCGATGCTATAGCAGATGGGTCATCGCATACCCAGGACGAATGGGTACAGTAGGGAGTTTGAAATTTAAATGGGGAGATTCTGAAGTAGAAGTAGCGTTCAATGACCATATTCAGAGGAGTAGTATTGTAGGTGTGATTTGTACTTTAAATGAGATATCGCCAGCCGTAGAGCGGGGTTCTCCATGTTTTGTGGGCAGTGTGATTACGAACGTAAGTCTAGAGGACTCGTTACGTGATGCTGCATTTCAGGGTAATATAGAGGTGGAACAATGTGTTCGGCTCTATGATGTGTTATTGTGTAATAGGAGAGTTTTTGAGGATCGCATTGGTATGGCCAATTGCTATACACATTCATTGAACGTTATTGATAGGTCAGTATTCACAGGACATAGATATCCTGTACCTTTCGCTTATCAAAGTGCAGTTGAGGCACAAATTAACCAGATGCTTGAAGATGGGATTATTGAGCACTCTAACAGTCCATATGTTAATTCTTTGATCACAGTACCCAAAACCGACGGCACGGTTCGTATTTGTTTAGACGCTCGTTTGGTTAACAGTAGAATTAGTTCAGATCAGCTGAAATCTATGTCAATAGAGGAATTAATGCAAACATTTGAGGGGAAGAAGTATTTCACTTGTGTAGATTCGAGTTCCAGTTTTTGGCAAGTGCCACTTATGTACGAAGATAGACCATTTACAGCTTTTAGTCATAAATATAACCTTTATCAATTTTGTAGAACACCTTATGGGTTAAAGAGTAGTTCAGCAGCTTTAATTAGGGCTTTAAACATCGCATTAGCGGATGACACAGGAGAGTTTGTAACCATTTACATAGATGATATGGTAATTAGTTCACGCAGTTTTGAGGAGCATCTACGTCATTTAGATATAGTTTTTCAGAAGTTAGATCAGGCAGGGTTCACTTTGAAGCTGTCTAAGTCGTCATTCTGTCAGTCAGAAGTGACATTTTCAGGTCATAGAGTGTCGAGTAGAGGTGTAACACCAGAAGAAAGTAGGGTTAATAAGATACTTAACGCAGAGGTGCCACAGAATGTTAAACAGTTAAAAACTTACCTGGGAATTTGTAACTTTTTCAGGAGGTTCGTTCTTAAATACTCTGGGTTGGTAGAACCATTCAGGGAATTGCTTAAAAGTGGGACTCGGTGGAGATGGGAGTCCAAGCATGATCAGGCTTTTAGAGCGCTGAAGGAAGGTTTTGAGAAAGCTGTAGTGCTGAAATATCCGTTAAAAGATAAGGAATATGTGGTTATGACAGATGCTTCACATATAGGCATTGCTGGAGTATTATGTCAGAAAGATGATGAGGGTAATCTGTGCATTGTATCTTTAGCCTCGCGAGGACTGACAGCAGCAGAGAAAAGATAAAAGATTACTGAGTTAGAGCTTTTAGGTATTGTTTTCAGTTTAGGGAAATTTAGAATGAATTTAGTAGGGGGGAAATTTGAGATCCACACAGATCACCATGCATTACTGTATATGAGGACTTGTAAACTCAGTTCTAACAGAGTTAGTAGGTGGATTCTTGCTCTGCAGGAATACGAATTCACAGTAAAATATATTAAAGGTAAAGATAACATTCTTGCAGACATGCTATCGAGGGACACTAATTTATGTAGGGATTATCCTGTGGTTAAAGCAGAGGACGGTATTTTAATATGTGCATGTGTGGACAGTAGCAACAGGGCATCGTTACAGACACTGAGAAATATGCTAGTGGAGCAACGTGAGGACGTTAAGTTAAGGGAGCCACTGGCTAGGTTGGAAATAGGTGAAGAAGAGTATGTGAAAGTAGGACGGTTCACGTACAAGATGCAGGATGGGCTTCTTGCAAGGAAATGTAGGAATAATCGGTGGGCAATATGTGTTCCTGCCACTTTGCGGGAGGAGCTAATTTGGTTCATTCATAGGGAATTAGGACACTTTGGTGCTGCCAAGGTCTTCTATGAAATTGGTCGTGACTTCATTTGGAGTAAAATGGGAAGGGATGTTAGGAGGATTTTAGCTAAGTGTGACACCTGTCAAAGGAGTAAATATCCAGTTAAATATTTAGTGGGGGAGAGATCTGCAGTTCTCACCAGTAGTCCCGGCGAACTACTGTGTGTGGATTTATTTGGCCCGATCGTTAAAGGACAGTACGGCTACGAGTACATTTTTATAGTTATTGACGCTTTTAGTAAGAATGTCAAGCTATATCCGCTAAGGAAAGCCACGGGACTAGCGTGTAGCCGTCTGATCATTAATAAGTATGTACCTGAGTTTGGCATTCCTCTCAGGATACTATCTGACAGTGGACCACAGTTTACTGCAAAGAAATGGAGAACCAGTATGCAGGAAGCTGGTATAACACACGTTCAATCCTCTGTAAGGTACCCTCAGGGTAATTCTGCAGAGCGTCCATTAAGGGAAGTGGCTCGTCTTTTTCGGACTCTAGTGCATGACAAGCATGCGGCCTGGGTTGGACATCTTCCCAAGGTCGAGACTTGGCTGAATTCTGTCCAGCATGAGAGCACGAAATTGACGCCATACGAAGTTCACTTCGGAAAAAGACCACAAAATGAACTAGCGAGGGTGTTGGGATTAAATGAGGGTAAGCAACCGGGGATGGATTACATTGTCCAGTTGGCGAAACAGAATTTATCTAAGTCAGCACAAAAGAGAATTCGCCAACAAAAAGAAACTAAATTTGACCTATTCGAGCCGGGAGACAGAGTCTTACTTAGAGTGCCGAAACAGTCAAATAAGCTAGAGAAAGTCATGTCCAAGTTCTTTTATCTCTACGAGGGCCCATTTATAGTTTCCAAACGTATTTCAAAAACAGCATATGTGCTGGAGGATAGTAAGGGAAACAGATTATACGGGACGTATAATATACATAGTCTACGAAAATATGTGTCATAAAGCGAGTATGTTTAGCTGGCGAGCCAGCCTATCAAATGAGTAAGTGTGGTATTTGGTGCGTGGAAGATCTGGTCTTCCAGGCAGGCGTATCAGAAGTCACACAGGGGGGTAGTATGTAAGTAAATGAGAGTTTTTAAGGTACAGGGAAATATGACGGGATTGTCGGATGCTCTTGAGCACTAAAATGTCTCGATACACCAAGGCCAGAATTTGGTAGCGCTGGTGAATTCCCATTTGCCTCCAAGAGATGGGTGAGCGCTTGAACAGGGTATTTTTGCTTAAGGCGTCCACGAGGCAAAAGGTGGGCCATCAGAAGGCGAGACAGTCCTTCATGAAACTCATACATATCAGCACACGTGATTTCTGTTTACGGCCTCGCCATGTAAGATTTGTAAGTGTGTAATTTAAGGTAATTTGTACAAAGGTATTATTTGTGTCAGGAGAACTGGTCTGTGTTGAGAACTAGTATTAAGTATGGTCTACGGGACCTTAACAAGACAGGGCGATTACGGCACAGAAATATTTGGTGTTATATGCAATGCGCATTTACTGTTTTTTTTTCAGTAGTCAATATTAATTTAATCTACTTTAAAGAGAGATTAAGTATTATGGTCACGAGGCGCTGCCACAATAGTGTGATCGTGTGCTCAGTGATAAGTGAGATTAAATTTCACCATAAGGGACCTCCAGTGAAATTAGGAAGTTCTATGGTGATATAAATATATCAGAACACCTTCAATGCATGTGATATGACATCATAAATACATAGTGCTCACACATTAATTATGTCTATTTCTCCAACATAGAGAAATTTGAGAGGCGGAAATATCCGTGGAACACTATTCCATATGTAAAACATTGGACTGGTTGCAAAGTGCAATCCATAGTGACAACAAACTTTGACGCAAAGTGCGTGAAGAAAAATTATGAGTGTATATATCTGTAATTTAGGGTGATTTCATTTATGTAATATGTTTTTTGGATGGGGTTTATTAACGTGTCTGGGATAATCGGATAATGGACCGTCGTCACGGTAAATCATCCGATGATCCGAGGCGAATATGTAACGTGTTTTTCGAGGGGTTTTTATGCAACTGGCATAAGTCAGTAGGAAGCCATTCTATATTTATTTACGCGGCAAATTGTTCAGCCAAGAGAATTTTCATGTTAATTTATTATTATTATTAATTTATTATAATTAAGGTTTTCTATGTCTTAGAAAACGCTATCAAGCAAATTATTACGAACGACAATATCATAGGAAATTATGTGATTGCGGAATTTTACGGAGTTTTCGACAGTTAGGGTATATCGAGAGACGTGACTCACTGGGAATTCAAGTACACGCTTAATCTTGTCGGAAAGCATGACGCAATCCTGGGTCGCAGCGTCCAGGAAAGGCGAATAGTTGGAACGGAAATCGACTTCATCATCGCCGCGCCGAGTGTAATGAACTAGAGGAGGGGAAGTAGCGGGGTGCAGCCAATCAGTGGAGACCACGTAAGCTGAAGTCGGATGAAGAGTGGGGGCACCGACAGGTGCATATATCGTTCGACGCGCCGTGGAACGAGGACAATCTGTGAAATACTAGACGAGTATGGGTGCGCGTGCGAGTGGCTCCGATGTTCGGTGGAGTTAGCGACTATCAGTGTAGAACTTGCGGAGTGTGGTTGCACGCGGGAGTCGCTCCGATGTTCCGTGGATTGGAGGACTAACTTTTGTAAAACTTAACCAGTGCGGTTGTACGAGTGTTTGGGTCCGAGGTACGGACCATAGAATTATCTAATCTACCAGAATCTCATCAAATATCGACGAAGATGTCGACGTCCAGGAGACTGTGGGAAGCTCACAGCATCATTCAGTACGAGGGAAAGGCTTCGGCTATTTCCAGTGGTAAGCGCGAATGACGCAGAAATACGCAATCTCTCATTTTTCTTTGTTTTATATTTCATATTTCAGTAACTTCATAGCTTGGGAATAAGAGTAAAATCAATAATTTATCAGACTCCGTTTTAACGTAATTTTCTATCGGTAATATTCAAATCACAACGCTCCAATTTATATTTTATACTTATTATTATTATTAATTTTGCTATACTTGTTTTATATAATAAATTCATTTCTTTTACAATGCAATCTTTGCTTTCAGTAGGTAGCATTAGATATAGACCAATTCCTTCTCCTGATACAATTGTTTGTTGGGTTAATGATCAAATCATACCACGATCTGAGTGAATAGAGTCTTGAATGTGTTCTGCCAGAGCTAGACGTTGTTAAATACAAATTTAGATTTCAACATTGCGTTGAGGTCTTGGCGCCCATTAAAACAACATAGCTTAGGCAAAGGTAAACAGTTACATTTTTCTCCCAACAGTTAGGGCCAGTCAAACTGCTACATTTGTCGCTACCAACAAAGGGCTAGCAAAACAGCAACATTTGTACGCTCAACGTGGAGCAAAGTAAATACCGTTTCACTTGTCATCCCAGCCTAAGCAAAACTGCTACACTGGTGGTAGAATGCCTTGCCAATCTCAAGGCCACAACCACCCTACCCCATTCCAAGATCATAGCACAATAGCTGCCCAGGGCCTAGCCCATCCACCCTCCTCCCAAAGCCATAATCAAACTCCTACCTAATTTTCCTAAATATAAATGAGTAGGCCTGCAGGCCTAACTCAGTAATACAATGTTTTATTCAAACCAGATATACATAATTCCCATTTAGATGTTATTGACAACATTGACACAGGATGATTAAATTATTATTAGCAATATTCAGGCATTACTAGTTTATCCATGAAATGTACCTTTGATTAATGTTTTTAATTATGTTTTAGATGCTCTAGTAACAATCACAAGTAGTAAAAGGTAAAAAAAAAGAAGTTTTCTTAAATGCCCAGATTTTGGGCGCTTAAAACTGCTTTGGGCAAATGCCCTTGCAAATGTCCATTTATAGATGTCCTGCCCACTGGGCATTTGCCCGGCCCACATCACTAACCGAGAGAAAGTTGAAGGACAGCCTACACGAAACAACAAAATTCTTGGCAATTTTCAGAAAATGGTTTGCTATCCATGATATCCGCAATACCACACATGGACTTCATTCCAGAAACTCTGCCAAGTTTATTTTCAGTGAAGTTAATGAGAGCCTTTCATGGCCGACCAATGAATTTCTGCCCTACCTGTCACAGATTCGAAGTTATCCCGATAAAGAATATGAGACTTACAAAGGAAATTTATCAATCTTTGGTGCTAACAATTTCATCAACTGTGTCCTGCATACGATTTCTCATCAATCGGCTTCCACTATGTGCTTACGCGGTACCGGTATCTCTCAAGTGACGATTTAGAACTGTTCTTCAGCCACCTGAGAAATAAGGGAGGTAATAATGACATGATGAATGTGAGATCATGCCATTGAGTCAACACTTAGCATAGGAATTATCACATCTTCTAGAAGTGGGAATGTGGCGTTAAGGGAAGATGCAGTCGTAACAGGTGCCTTGACCAAGTTTTTGAAGACTTAAAGAATCGCAGAAGGTGCAAAACCCAGCCAGTGCTACAGAAACACCCCAGCTTCCGGCACTTGTCTTGGAGATTCTTGAAAGCCCTGTTTAAGGTAAGAATATAGTGCATATAGCCCATAATAAGTTGATTGATATTTTAAGAGGCTGTGAACACAAATTAATTCCAATTATTGGAATATGTTCACATATGGAATTATTTTGTATTGACTGACTGAAAGTACAATATTAATTGTTAATAAGGCAACAATGAAAAATGGCTTCAAAGCTTTCTTTTGTAAGTTAGTTATTGTTGCATTCAGGGGCATAACAGCGAGGTCATCTGCCCCTACCCTATAATAATTGCAAATGATCAAAGACATGTATGAAAAGTGTGTAAGTAGTGTGAAGACCAAGCTAGGACAAACAAACTGGTTCAGTGTTGAAACAAGACATCGACAAGGAAGTGTGTTATCCCCTATACTGTTTATAACTGTCATGGATGAAATCCACAAGAGCGTGAAACGAAGAATGGGAAGCAAGGAGACTAAGGCCTTACTCTTTGCAGACGACATAGTAATGTGGGGAGAAAATGAAATAGAAGTGTAAAAACAAGTTACTGTATGGAATCAAGAGATAGAGACATATATGAATGAAAATAAGTGTGGAGAAGGGTATGACTGTAGTGATGACAAGAAACAAGAGAGCAGGAAGACAGAATATTGAAGTCAATGGAAATCCATTGGAAATGGTAAAAAGCTTTAAGTATTTGGGGAGCATACACACAGAAGATGGTACAATAAATGAAGAAATTGTAAAGAGAATCAAACAAGCTAATGGGTTTTACCAGTGTGTAGGAGGTATAGTATGGAACCAGGAAGTCCCAGAGAAATGCAGCAGGTACTTGGGCAACAAAACGCGATGAAAGCCAAATCCAAGCAGCCGAGAAGTTCCTTAGAGGAATAATTGGGAAGACACGGAGGGATAAAATCAGAAATGTGGGCATTAGGGAGAGAACTGGGTTCTCAAAACTGCAAGACACCAGTAAGCTGAAGTGATACGGACATATGAGGAGAATGGAAGAATATAGAATACCAAAAAGAATATTTATGGAGAAAATACCAGGAAGAAGACCACGAGGAAGGCCCAGAAAGAGGTGGATAGATACGGTGAGAAAGCATAGAGAAGAGAGGAATAAAAGAAAAAGAAAGAAATGAATGGTGGAGGGATAGACAACTGTGGAGGTCCTTAATTCGCAATCCAACCCAGGGAACTGGAAACGGGAAATGAAGATGATTTACACTAACCATATTTTAGCATTAAAATCTCTATTTCTTTTGGTGGCTTCGGTGGCGTAGTCGGTAGCATGCTGAGCTTCTATGCCCAAGATAGCGGATTCAAACCCGGCCGAAGTCGTCGGATTTTTTAAGAGCGTTAAACATCCCTCAGTATGCCTTCCTTCGGAGGGGAAGTAAAGCCGGCGGTCCCATGTCATAGATTTATGGCATGTTAAAGAACCTTCCACTAATTGCACCTGTGTGAAGCTAAATTGGATAGGTTAAGAATGTAAACAACGCTCTTCGGTTTCTACGTTCGTTGCCAAGAGCCAACTGCGGTGGCGTCTAGTAGCTAAGTTCTGAACTTGGCCTAGTAGTCGTTGATGGTGGCGCTTGGTGGCAAAAGTAGGAGCAATTTGAAAAATTCCAAGTTGCAGTACTTAAATTAAAAAACAGATAACACACACTAATACAGTCATCACAATTAACACCGGTTATCAGACAGATTCTACACACACCCAAAGTACACGGGCTACATGACCGCGTTGTCGCAGCCCCTAAACTTAAGAACCAACCAACCAAAATCTCTAATGTTTTCAGAAAAGCTGACTTCTCTATCTTCCATTTCGATTGCAAAGGTAGCGGGGTTTCTTGTAAGAGTGGCGGAAGAGAGAACAGACTGTGAAGGTTGCTTAGAGAAAATATTAGCTCCAGCAAGTTCAAGACCGCCATTAAGTTAAATACGTTTTCTAGACAGAGGGTGATTAAGATATACAGACGCTTCTTTAATTATCTGTTGGAAACCATTTCTCACTTTGTCACAACGGCCATAAATTTCATGTCTCGAAAATATTTAGTGACAAATTTCACAAATACAGTATTTTAACTGACACCTTTATCAGCATACAAAATGTGAAGTATGTATTGACATAGTTCTTCTGCAAAAGTTCTTAAGGCCACTATTGGTGTGAACCACACGATAAGGGTTGCAGAGTTTCTGATTTTAAGGAGTAAGCCACTCGACAGAAAAAGCCATATTCATTATTTGGGGGGAAACTGCAGAAAAACAGGTAAGAAATGCTAAGAAAACATGTATTATGTGTATTTGAGTTGCATGTAATGCATAGTAAACAGCAGACAACTAGGGTGCCGAACCGTGATCCTAGTGGCGTAAAGTGATACTACCAGTTTGGCGCACCAAGTCTCTGCTCTATTTCCAGGCCTTGAGTAATAACGTAGGCTACGATATAATGGATCCTACCATTATGTGTGTGGTCAATTCCAGTCATCCAGGAGAGGACAAAGCAGACAAACAAGCCATATGTAATACAACCATCAATTACTTGAAAGAAAAAATACAGCATGTCCAGTACAAGGGTTTGGAACTTTTCATCGGAGTTGGTGGAACTATTAAAAAATCCTGGTTGAGTTCTCTAAAGTGCATGCATTCCCAGGAATATACTGTACATTCTGGTGTACTATTTTGGCCATCAGAGAAGATCCATTTGGAGGGTACGATGAATCAACTTTGGCTATTGTCGATTGTATTCAATTTCCTTCGTTTCCAAATTTCCTTCATCCTTCTAGAGTGCCGATCTTTCCCCTCTCGAGTCCACTTTCTGTGAGTTGTTTGTTTGTTTGTTTGTTTGTTTCTTTCTTTCTTTCTTTCTTTCTTGAAATTCAGCCTTTTGAATAGCTTCTCTGAAGAGTGATCCGTTTGCTATTGTGTGTCTGAATTCTGGTGTTTGTCATTTTCAATGAACCATGTGGGTTTGGATTTGTAACTATTCAGTAAGTTGAAGATCTGTTTAGTTAGTCTATTATTTTCCATTCTATAAATGTGCCCGCAGGGCTTCCATCCACTCACTCGCCCAATAATAGTGAAATAGTGAGTGTTTTATTTCAAAAAAGTGAAAAAAAGGTGAGTTTTTGTATGAAAAAGTGAGAAAATAGTGAGTACATTCATGGCATTATTCGCATTTATCGCCTTAGGCCTACATCTGGTTCATAATTTTAACTTCTGTTGATATCTGTAGGCGCAATTAGGGGAGGGGGCTCTTGGGTGGCTAAGCTCCCCAAAAATGTGACAAAACGGTATTGAAATAGACAATTTTTTAAAGAATGTGTATCTCAAAAACAAATTAGCCCTTCAAATATGTCAACCAAATTGTGCCTATGTTAATATCTCTGAGTACCGTTTGCGATTTTTTTCGTCGAGCGTTGAAAGACTCCGGCTGTGGTATTGCACCAAGGAAGCGTTTTATGCTTTCTGGCCGCCTGGCTCGCTGCCGGCAGCGGTGGCAGAAAAACGAACTACCCATTGATGGGTAGGCTATATTTTGGGTCATTTCTAACAATCTGATTGTGCACGAGACCATTTTTAACGCAGAATGTGACCAGCTTTAAAAAAAAAGTGAGATTAGTGAGTAATTTTATCAAATAGTGAGAAAAGTGAGGCTGCTTTGAAAATAGTGAATAATAGTGAGGAAAGCGAGTCGCTGGAAGCCCTGATGTGCCCGAAAAACTGTAATCTTAATATTTTAATATTCAAACTGCCATGGTATAGTTCTGTCACTTGTAACGTGTTTTTCGAGGGGTTTTATGCAACTGGCATAAGTCAGTAGGAAGCCATTCTATATTTCGCGGCAAATTGTTCAGCCAAGAGAATTTTTCATGGTAATTTATTATTATTATTAATTTATTATAATTATTATTAAGGTATTTTCGGAGCATTTTATAAAAATTATTAGCATTCAGATAGGTTTTCTATGTCTTAGAAAACGCTATCAAGCAAATTATTACGAACGACAATATTATAGAAAATTATGTGATTACGGAATTTTACGGAGTTTTGTCAGTTAGGGTATTTGAGAGACATGACTCACTGGGAATTCGAATACAAGCTGATTCCTGTCGAGAAGTATTACGCAAGGCTGGGTCGCAAGGTCTAGAAAAGGCGAATTGTTGAAATGGAAAACGACTTCTCCCTCTCGCGCACCGAGTGTAATGAGGCAGAGGAGGGGAACTGGAGGCGTGCTCAGCCAATCAGGGGAGACAACGTAAGCTGGAAGACGGTACCGTGGTGGGGGAGCCAACAGGTGCATATATCTTTCGACGCGCCGTGAAACGAGGACTATCTGTGTAGAACTTGCGGAGTACGGTTGGAAGTGCGTGTCGCTCCGATGTTCAGTGGAGTTGAAGACTAACTTTTGCAAAACTTAACCAGTGCGGTTGTACGAGTGTTTGGGTCCGAGGTACGGACCATAGAATTCTCTAATCTACCAGAATATCATCAAATTCCGACGGAGATGACGACGTCCAGGAGACTGTGGGAAGCTCACGGCATCAGCAAGTACGAGGGAAATGCCTTGGCAATTTCCAATGGTAAGCGCAAATGACGCAGAAATACGCAATCTCTCATTTATCTTTGTTTTACATTTCATATTTCAGTAACTTCATAGCTTGGAAATAAGAGTAAAATCAATTTATCAGACTCCGTTTTCACGTAATTTTCTATCGGTAATATTCAAATCACAACGCTCCAATTTAAATTTTATAGTTATTATTATTATTAATTTTGCTATACTTGTTTTATATAATAAATTCATTTCTTTTACAATGCAATCTTTGCTTTCAGTAGGTAGCATTAGATATAGACCAATTCCTTCTCCTGATACAATTGTTTGTTGGGTTAATGATCAAATCATACCACGATCTGAGTGAATAGAGTCTTGAAGGTGTTCTGCCAGAGCTAGACGTTGTTAAATACAAATTTAGATTTCAACATTGCATTGAGGTCTTGGCGCCCATTAAAACAACATAGCTTAGGCAAAGGTAAACAGTTACATTTATCACCCAACAGTGTGGGCTAGCAAAACTGCTACAATTGTCGCCGACAACGTGGGACTGAAAACCTAATAACATTTGTGGAAGGAGAAGGGTATATATTTCTGTGCCTGTATTTTGGGGGTTATTTGTCTCTATCAGTGTATATCATTATGGGGGATGAGAAAGAAAGACAGATGAGGTTACGTAGTGGTCATCAACTGGAGAGTGATGATACGAGCAGTATGTCGAGTGATGGTAGTACCGGGGTAGCGGAGGTAAATCCCGATACTGAAACAGGGAGTGTAGGCGGCCAACCAGAATTAAAAACTTTACTTCTCGAGTTCATGTATCAGAACAAAGTTAGTAGTGATGCCTTAAATGCAAAATTAGAACAAAACAGTAAGGAAAATAAAGAAAGTACAGACGCTTTAAATGCTAAACTGGAACAAAACAACGCTAAATTAGAACAAAACAGTAGTGAAAATAAAGAAAGTACAGACGCTTTAAATGCTAAACTGGAACAAAACAACGCTAAATTAGAACAAAACAGTAGGGAAAATAAAGAAAGTACAGAAGCTTTAAATGCAAAATTAGAACAGAATAATGCAAAATTAGATAAGAACAACAAGGAAATTAGTGTGAAAATGGAGCAGATTAGAGGAGAAATCAGAGGAGTAATGGAAGAGAAGGTTAAAGAGATCATTGCAGATGTAGACAAGAAATTAGGAAAAGTACAGGAGGAGTTAGAAATTAGAATCAGTACACAGGCTGAAAATTTAAAAGAACTAGGGCAACTGGAAACACAGCAGGTCAAAAAGCAATTGGGGGGAGAAATTGACAAAATTCAGGTAGCAACTAAAGAGGTTAAGGAACAGCTGGGGGGTAGAATTGAGAAAGTCCACTCGCAAATATTTGCAGAAGTAAATGATTTAAGAGAGAGTAATAGAGAGAGCATTAGCAAGATTGAGGAGAAACAAGCAAAGCTATATGATAAAGTAGAAGAATCAGAAGGAAACATTAAATTAACAGTAAACAGTATTGAGAGGAAGGCTGAGGAGAAAATTGCAGAATTAGAATTAAAATTAAAAGCTAGGATCAGGCAAGAAAATAGTCAGAATACGCCAGTTTTTGTGAATAGCACACACAGGGAGGTAGAACTGGGTAAGTTCAGCAATCGACAGGGGTGCCCAATGGAGTTCATGAACACTATAGAAAATAAATTCGGGGAGAGGTTGGAAAATGGTAGTATTGAGTGGTGCCAGGTAGTTGAAATTTTAGAACAAGTGTTTGTGGGGGAAACGAGGAATTGGTTTGCTGTCTACAGAGACAAGTTTACTGATATTAATGATTTTAAAATGAAATTCTGTGAAAAGTTCTGGAATGAGGTTATTCAGTCGCAGCATCGTGAGGGAGTAGTGTGTGGTAAATATAACCCTAAAGGAAGCTCCACCATGACCGAATACTTTTTAGGGCAGGTATTAGTGTGTAAATATCTGGATGGCTTGAAGGAGGAAAGTGATGTGGTAAGGTTGCTACTTAGGCACTTTTCCTATAGGATCAAGGAGGCTGCTTGTATCCAGAATGTAAAGACTATACCACAAGTAGAAAATTTGTTAAGCACATTTGATGCACTAGGGAAAGGGGGTTATGAGGACAATTTCAATCGGAACCAGGGTAATAATAATAATAGACCTAATGAAGCCAGGCATCAAGAAGTTCAAGGGAACGGTGGCGAAGGGGCCAACGCTCAAAATAGAAATAATAATAATCAGCTATATCAGAACAGAGGAAATGGCTATGGTAATCAGTATCAAGGGAGGAACAATGATTTCAGGGGAAATCAAGGGAGGAACAATGATTACAGGGGAAATCAAGGGAGAAACAATGATTTCAGGGGAAATCAAGGGAGAAATTATAATGACAATAATTACAACCAGAATAGGGGTCAAGGAAGAGGACAGCCTAGTGGTAGTAATATACAGCCAAACAATGACAACACAGCCCAGAACAACCAGACCAGTTTAGTAGTTAGTAGTACTACGGCCAGCTGTAGCGGTTCTTTAAACGCGAACCAGGCTGCGAAGTAAGGTCAGAATCTCAGTCTGTAGCATGCCCTGTCCATACAATTATACAGGAACCCTATGACCTAAATGTGAGAAATGAATTATTACATGAACTAAATGATGAAGGTATTATTCAGGAAGTGGTTAGTAAGAGCCCCATAGTTAAATTTAACGTGTCCGAGGCGTACACAGATGTTTTAATTGATAGTGGTTGTATGAAGAGTTGCATAAGTAGTGCATTTTATGATAAAATGAAAGGAACTGGAGTAAATTTTGAGGAGATGCCAATTAAAAGCACTTTTGTTATCACAGCTGTTGGGAAGAGGTCTAAAGTAATTTCTAAGCAAATTTTAGTAGACATTAAAATTAATAATCATGTAGAGAAGCAGATTTGCCTTGTAATTCCAAATTTAGTATTCAGTGTTATCTTGGGTTCAGAGTGGCTAAGTAGAGTGTCTGGTAACTTATGTTATGATGTAGGGAGTTTGAAATTTAAATGGGGAGATTCTGAAGTAGAAGTAGCGTTCAATGACCATATTCAGAGAAGTAGTATTGTAGGTGTGATTTGTACTTTAAATGAGATATCGCCAGCCGTAGAGCGGGGTTCTCCATGTTTTGTGGGCAGTGTG
This sequence comes from Meconema thalassinum, assembly GCA_946902985.2. NCBI lineage: Eukaryota > Metazoa > Arthropoda > Insecta > Orthoptera > Tettigoniidae > Meconema > Meconema thalassinum. Next base: position 396,311,726 of record OX336394.1, on the reverse strand, counting down.
ATTACGAACGGAAGTCTAGAGGACTCGTTACGTGAGGCTGCATTTCAGGGAAATATAGAGGATGAACAGTGTGTTCGGCTCTATGATGTGTTATTGTGTAATAGGAGAGTGTTTGAGGATCGCATTGGTATGGCCAATTGCTATACCCATTCATTGAACGTTATTGATAGGTCAGTATTCACAGGACATAGATATCCTGTACCTTTCGCTTATCAGAGTGCAGTTGAGGCACAAATTAATCAGATGCTTGAAGATGGGATTATTGAGCACTCTAACAGTCCGTATGTTAATTCTTTGATAACGGTACCCAAGACCGACGGCACTGTTCGTATTTGTTTAGACGCTCGTTTGGTTAACAATAGAATTAGTTCAGATCAGCTGAAATCTATGTCAATAGAAGAATTAATGCAAACATTTGAGGGGAAGAAGTATTTCACTTGTGTAGATTTGAGTTCCAGTTTTTGGCAAGTGCCACTTATGTACGAAGATAGACCATTTACAGCTTTTAGTCATAAATATAACCTTTATCAATTTTGTAGAACACCTTATGGGTTAAAGAGTAGTTCAGCAGCTTTAATTAGGGCTTTAAACATCGCATTAGGGGATGACACAGGAGAGTTTGTAACCATTTACATAGATGATATGGTAATTAGTTCACGCAGTTTTGAGGAGCATCTACGTCATTTAAATATAGTTTTTCAGAAGTTAGATCAGGCAGGGTTCACTTTGAAGCTGTCTAAGTCGTCATTCTGTCAGTCAGAAGTGACATTTTTAGGTCATAGAGTGTCGAGTAGAGGTGTAACACCAGAAGAAAGTAGGGTTAATAAGATACTTAACGCAGAGGTGCCACAGAATGTTAAACAGTTAAAAACTTACCTGGGAATTTGCAACTTTTTCAGGAGGTTCGTTCTTAAATACTCAGGGTTGGTAGAACCATTCAGGGAACTGCTTAAAAGTGGGACTCGGTGGAGATGGGAGTCCAAGCATGAACAGGCTTTTAGAGCGCTGAAGGAAGGTTTTGAGAAAGCTGTAGTGCTGAAATATCCGTTAAAAGATAAGGAATATGTGGTTATGACAGATGCTTCACATATAGGCATTGCTGGAGTATTATGTCAGAAAGATGATGAGGGTAATCTGTGCATTGTATCTTTAGCCTCGCGAGGACTGACTGCAGCAGAGAAAAGATACACGATTACTGAGTTAGAGCTTTTAGGTATTGTTTTCAGTTTAGGGAAATTTAGAATGTATTTAGTAGGGGGGAAATTTGAGATCCACACAGATCACCACGCATTACTGTATATGAGGACTTGTAAACTCAGTTCTAACAGAGTTAGTAGGTGGATTCTTGCTCTGCAGGAATACGAATTCACAGTAAAATATATTAAAGGTAAAGATAACATTCTTGCAGACATGCTATCGAGGGACACTAATTTATGTAGGGATTATCCTGTGGTTAAAGCAGAGGACGGTATTTTAATATGTGCATGTGTGGACAGTAGCAACAGGGCATCGTTACAGACACTGAGAAATATGCTAGTGGAGCAACGTGATGACGTTAAGTTAAAGGAGCCACTGGCTAGGTTGGAAATAGGTGAAGAAGAGTATGTGAAAGTAGGACGGTTCACGTACAAGATGCAGGATGGGCTTCTTGCAAGGAAATGTAGGAATAATCGGTGGGCAATATGTGTTCCTGCCACGTTGCGGGAGGAGCTAATTTGGTTCATTCATAGGGAATTAGGACACTTTGGTGCTGCCAAGTTCTTTTATCTCTACGAGGGCCCATTTATAGTTTCCAAACGTATTGGGAAAACAGCATATGTGCTGGAGAATAGTGAGGGAAACAGATTATACGGAACGTATAATATACATAGTCTACGAAAATATGTGTCATAAAGTGAGTGTGTTTAGCTGGCGAGCCGGCCTATCAAATGAGTAAGTGTGGTGTCTGGTGCGTGGAAGATCTGGTCTTAAGGCAGGCGTATCAGAAGTCACACAGGGGGGTAGTATGTAAGTAAATGAGAGTTTTTAAGGTACAGGGAAATATGACGGGATTGTCGGATGCTGTTGAGCACTAAATTGTCTCGATGCACCAAGGCCATTTTTGGCAGCGCTGATGGGTTCCCATTTATCTCCAAGAGATGGGGGAGCGCTTGAATAGGGCTTGTTAGCTTAAGGCGTCCACGAGATAAAAGATGGGCCATCAGAATGCGAGACAGTCCTTCATGAAACTCATACATATCAGCACACGTGATTTCTGTTTACGGCCTCGCCATGTAAGATTTGTAAGTGTGTAATTTAAGATAATTTGTACAATGGTATTATTTGTGTGAGGAGAAATGGTCTGTGTTGAGAACTAGTATTAAGTAGAATATGGTTAACGGGAACTTAACAAGACAAGGCGATTACGGCACAGAAATATTTGGTGTTATATGTAATGCGCATTTACTGTTTTTTTTTCAGAAGTCAATATTAATTTAATCTACTTTAAAGAGAGATTAAGTATTATGGTCACGAGGCGCTGCCACAGTAGTGTGATCGTGTGCTCAGTGATAAGTGAGATTAAATTTCACCATAAGGAGGGGACCTCCAGTGAAATTAGGGAGTTCTATGGTGATATAAATATATCAGAACACCTTCAATGCGTGTGATATGACATCATAAATACATAGTGCTCACACATTAATTATGTCTATTTCTCCAACATAGAGAAATTTGAGAGGCGGAAATATCCGTGGAACACTATTCCATATGTAAAACATTGGACTGGTTGCAAAGTGCAATCCATAGTGACAACAAACTTTGACGCAAAGTGCGTGAAGAAAAAATATGAGTGTATATATCTGTAATTTAGGGTGATTTCGTTTATGTAATATGTATTTTGGATGGGGTTTATTAACGTGTCTGGGATAATCGGATAATGGACCGTCGTCACGGTAAATCATCCGATGATCCGAGGCGAATATGTAACGTGTTTTTCGAGGGGTTTTATGCAACTGGCATAAGTCAGTAGGAAGCCATTCTATATTTATTTACGCGGCAAATTGTTCAGCCAAGAGAATTTTTCATGGTAATTTATTATTATTATTAATTTATTATAATTATTATTAAGGTATTTTCGGAGCATTTTATAAAAATTATTAGCATTCAGATAGGTTTTCTATGTCTTAGAAAACGCTATCAAGCAAATTATTACGAACGACAATATTATAGAAAATTATGTGATTACGGAATTTTACGGAGTTTTGTCAGTTAGGGTATTTGAGAGACATGACTCACTGGGAATTCGAATACAAGCTGATTCCTGTCGAGAAGTATTACGCAAGGCTGGGTCGCAAGGTCTAGAAAAGGCGAATTGTTGGAACGGAAAACGACTTCTCCCTCTCGCGCACCGAGTGTAATGAGGCAGAGGAGGGGAACTGGAGGCGTGCTCAGCCAATCAGGGGAGACAACGTAAGCTGGAAGACGGTACCGTGGTGGGGGAGCCAACAGGTGTATATATCGTTCGACGCGCCGTGAAACGAGGACTATCTGTGTAGAACTTGCGGAGTACGGTTGGAAGTGCGTGTCGCTCCGATGTTCAGTGGAGTTGAAGACTAACTTTTGCAAAACTTAACCAGTGCGGTTGTACGAGTGTTTGGGTCCGAGGTACGGACCATAGAATTCTCTAATCTACCAGAATATCATCAAATTCCGACGGAGATGACGACGTCCAGGAGACTGTGGGAAGCTCACGGCATCAGCAAGTACGAGGGAAATGCCTTGGCAATTTCCAATGGTAAGCGCAAATGACGCAGAAATACGCAATCTCTCATTTTTCTTTGTTTTACATTTCATATTTCAGTAACTTCATAGCTTGGAAATAAGAGTAAAATCAATTTATCAGACTCCGTTTTCACGTAATTTTCTATCGGTAATATTCAAATCACAACGCTCCAATTTAAATTTTATAGTTATTATTATTATTAATTTTGCTATACTTGTTTTATATAATAAATTCATTTCTTTTACAATGCAATCTTTGCTTTCAGTAGGTAGCATTAGATATAGACCAATTCCTTCTCCTGATACAATTGTTTGTTGGGTTAATGATCAAATCATACCACGATCTGAGTGAATAGAGTCTTGAAGGTGTTCTGCCAGAGCTAGACGTTGTTAAATACAAATTTAGATTTCAACATTGCATTGAGGTCTTGGCGCCCATTAAAACAACATAGCTTAGGCAAAGGTAAACAGTTACATTTATCACCCAACAGTGTGGGCTAGCAAAACTGCTCAAAAATGTGACAAAACTGTATTGAAATAGACAATTTTTTAAAGAATGTGTATCTCAAAAACAAATTAGCCCTTCAAATATGTCAACCAAATTGTGCCTATGTTAATATCTCTGAGTACCGTTTGCGATTTTTTTCGTCGAGCGTTGAAAGACTCCGGCTGTGGTATTGCACCAAGGAAGAGTTTTATGCTTTCTGGCCGCCTGGCTCGCTGCCGGCAGCGGTGGCAGAAAAACGAACTACCCATTGATGGGTAGGCTATATTTTGGGTCATTTCTAACAATCTGATTGTGCACGAGACCATTTTTAACGCAGAATGTGACCAGCTTTAAAAAAAAGTGAGATTAGTGAGTAATTTTATCAAATAGTGAGAAAAGTGAGGCTGCTTTGAAAATAGTGAATAATAGTGAGGAAAGCGAGTCGCTGGAAGCCCTGATGTGCCCGAAAAACTGTAATCTTAATATTTTAATATTCAAACTGCCATGGTATAGTTCTGTCACTTAACGAGTGGCGACTCAAACATTCCGCAGTGCCACGCACCGACAATAACCATTGTTCACTACTGACCAATAGCATGCTTCCTCTCTCCACATGGACTCCAGAGTCCAGTCCTGGCTGCAGCTCATTTTCATGCCTCCAGTGCTACACAGTCTCGCTTCTTACTTTCAGTAGCTACAGTGGATAGTTGACAACACAACCTTGAGATGGGAAAGCCTTGACTCCCCACACACATAGTGGAATGTCAACATATCAGTCCAGCTAGATTTCAAAGGCTTGTTAACAAGTAAAGTGAGACATCTATATAATTTGTCAGGTTTATGTGGAAGTTCAAACAAATAATACAACATGATAGGTAACAAAACTCAGAGTAGAAAAGTTTCCGTATTAAGTACTGCTCGGTTCCAAGATCTGTGAACTTGCGGGATGAAGGGCAGAGGCAGAGTAGGAGCAGGCGTGAATTGAGAAGCCTGTCGACAGCCCGTGTTACCTGACATTCTCGTCTATTCCAATACTGCTAACATAGGGTCTTTTCTGAAACCAGTGTGGCGTTGGGAATGAGAGACTGAGTCACCGACTAATGTATTTGGTGGATGTTTTGCACCAGAGGGAGACGACAATAAATGCCAAGACTTGTTGCAAGATCTTATGTAAACTCTGTTGTGTGCAATCCAAAACAAATGGCATGGCAAGCTCAAAAAAGCGGATTCTTTTACTTCATGACATTGCCAGTGTCCTTGCACAGCAAATCGAACCAGGGACCTCATTGTTTTATTTGGGTGGGAACAATTTTATCAACCTCCGTATAGTCCTGATCTCTCACCTAGTGACAACCACTTGTTCCTGCACTTGAAAAAGCGTTTAGGTCAGTGCCACAATGATGATTATGATGGGTGACCTGGGTGACCTAATGACCATGCTGCTGCAGCTGGCACAGCAGACAGAATTCAGAAGCTAGTTCAGGATATGACAAGTGCCTTAATACACATGAAAATCATGTTGGGAAATAGTTTGAGGTAAAGGCTTACATGTAAAAAATAAAATTTACAAAATTGCATCATCAGATTTTTATACATAGGTTATATAGGCTATATCAAAATAGCACTTGCTTAAGAAACATGGCTCATAAAACCCAATGACCCAAAGTCCTTTCTCAAAACTGGATGCCCTATAGCAAGACCTCAGCCGAGTATTGCACATCGACTCTAGCAGAGCCAAAGTTGTAGTCAAACTAAATCTCCAGGACTAACTCCATCCAAACTCGCATTTACCTCTAAAACCACTTCTAATGCAGGTCCCACAGCTTCGCCTACGCTCCCATCCGAGAACACTATGTCTTCATCCTCAGAGGACCATTCGGCAGACTGGGCATCACTGCAGTCATTGTCTGACTCAAAATCCATCATCAGCAGACTGTAATAACAAAGAAAACTAATTACTTGCCTTTATCCTTGTAAGACATGATTACTTATAACTTAACAGCAGCCATTGGCAACATATAAATGTGGAAGCAATAACTTTAAACAGCTAAATAGCATATAGTAGCAACATATGGTATCCATAACAATCTCTCTGAAGCAAACTTAAAATGACTAAAAAACATAAAAGACAGTGTGACTGTACAGGTCACAATAACATTCCCAAACCCTCACTTGGTGGACGTGGTGATAAGACAGGTTAGGGTACTTTGTTTCACACCATTCCTTTTCTAAGTTCATCATCATTTTAGGTTATAGGATTTCATTTTATTGAGTGTATATTGTATATATATATCTCTCTCGGGGACTCAGTCAGGGAATATTTTATTAAATATAAGACAGAGGATTGTGTCAGCCAAGGTTCAGCTGATGTTGCAACAACGGAAATCGCCGGGCCAAATTTAGATCGGGCCGAGAATAACATTCCTGTTTGGAGTAAGCCTTTGTGTGTTGTGAAAGGTTAGTGACATCAGAAGGAGGTTAATGCCATGAATTGTAAGTAAATTGTATGGGTTCGAGATTATTGGGGTATATCGTCTGGGTCCGAGAGTATGTTTCAACCTGGTGGCAAAACAGCAGAAACATGTGATTGCAAGATGGAAGGAGGTTTTTACGTTAGCCAGTGAGGCATCACTGGGATCCTATATTTTGGAAGAAAAGGTTGTGTTTAGCTAGTTGGCTCAGGCCTAGGAGATAAAAGATTCGTTGTCGCCATTATGGTGAACTTGTGTTGTCTAGGAATCAGGTACAAATGAGAACTATGTTCTATTTGCTATCACATTACATATTTTGTATTAAGGTATACATATAAGACAATGTGAATCGGTTTGGTTAATCTCAGTAGTGAGAAGTGGATCCAATGGTTTTCGCAAAGATGTGGTATTGTAAATGATTATAACCTGTAGACACATGTGTATTTATTATGCATCATGTTGTATATACAAATGTATAGTTGCAAACTGTGAAGTAGGCTTTTAGCCTCTGTATATATTTGAACTGTATGTAAGTCTGCGAGTGCAGAAAATACAGAAAGCAATCATCTCTAGCGGAATGTAACGGAAGTCATAGCCTTTCAGGAGAATTAACAACAGTAGGAGAAACCATGTCTGAAACAGCATCTTGTGAAGTTAGATCTGATCTATCGAGCATGTCTCCTACATCCGTAGAGAATCTACAAGACCCACATTGATTGAATATCGGCACATATTTTATTTACTTCAATCCATCTGCAAGTCACATGTTTTGGTCATTGTCAAGGGAAGAGAATCGGGGTATAGTTTGCTCGACCTGAGTCCACGCCAGCAATTCATATATTTTAAATGTTCTCATTAGTTATTTTTTATAGAGAATTACCCCTGGTAGTTGAACGCCTGATGATAATGGTTAGGTTTACCCAATGTGTGTTGTTGAACACCCCACCACCCTATCATATCAAACGTATTAAATTTCAACGGGTCACCAGTAGGGTGATGTAGGAAAGTTAGAATGTAGCTCAAGCTGGGTTGGAAGATTACAAATGGTCACCCAATTGAGGCAAGTAAATTATAACAGGATCTTAAAACGCATTATACAAATCTCCCAGATTTTCGGAAAATCAAACAGCATAGAATACAAACACATTTGCCATTGATAGCACAAATGTTTGTAGATATCCGTATTGATAGATGAATCCAAAGTTTAAATTATACGCCAATCAATACTTACGGATTGGCGTATAGTTTAAACTTTGAAATCAAATAGCAGTGAAACAATCTTTCTGGAAGATATCAAATCGCTATTCAACACAGCAAATTTTTGTACATCCACTGTAATTCATCCTCACTGATATTTAGAGGAAGACACACAGTGTTCACTTTTCAGTGAAATTTACAAAGTTCACTTTTTTTCTTTATTATAACATAACCTCTCACCTGTCATGTCATTCCATTTTTCTTCAATCTGTTCTTGCTAGCACGTGTTCCATGACACTGTAATGATTTCCGGAACTAATGTTGGTCACGAGGTTCATTTTCAGTTGGCCCCTTGCTCTGATTGGCCTCAGCAGTTTTCGAGAATTTTCCATGCTCTCGGATTGGCCGACGCCACCTGTCCGCATCACGCATTCCGCGTGATCTCCGGTATAAAACCTGAACGCTGCCTACATCAATCTCACATTTTCTTCGCCATTTCATCGCCATTCACTTGTCTCGGCTGTCTTCTCCAACTACGAGAAACTTCGAGAAACTACGTGCAGAAATTGGGCCATGCCAGTCAAGGAATGACTCGGCACCTGTCGCTTTCTTCAAACATAACAACTTACTCCAAGAACTTCTAAAGATAAGGGTCATGAAGATCGTCTCTGCACAAACTATACAAAATTACTTCTCTACTGAAGTACTGGCACATTGCCTTAAATCGCTAGTGCAACTCAATTCATCATCGCTAGCGAATTCTTCTCAATCGACAACGTGTTGATATTTGGCCTACTGCAATCATCGATTTTGACAGCATCTACTCAAGGTGGAATTTATCTCCAATGCCAAACAATTTACAACATTTCGAAAGTGATCCACAAGTGTTCCTGGAAATCTCTCAAAGAACCGCCCTAATCAAGTTAAGTGCTATCTCTAACCTCCAAGTTGCAAAGTGTATCTGCAGTGTTCAACCTAACTTATTTGTTTAATGTGGCCGCAAGTACTTTGCCCTTTTAAAGTGAAAACTACGGTATGTTAAAACAATTGCATTTTATTTTCTTGCATGTTCATTATAACTCATTTCAACAAATTCTCTTGTCTGAAACGACTTGCGGGATGTAAATTACTCCCTTGGTGCTTGTCGATCTTACTGATTGACGAAATTGTTTCATTCAAACCAAAGCATGCCAAACAAGCATATTTCTATTTTCTAGTCACTCTTTGAGGCTCATCTGGAGCAATGAAGGTATTCTCATATGACTTTGGCCCTGCATTTGCAAGCAGCCTTAATTTTGTAAATTTTTGCTAGGATTATGCTACCTAGCAACCTTAGACCATAAAATGGTTAACTAATCTTTATCTTTTGTTATCTTATACTTCATTAGAATTTATAGGCTATGCATTGTTTTTCAAGTGTTGTTGGCTGGCGCCTAGTGTTTCTATTGTCTGTTTATAAGGTTGTTGTTATTGATCTTTATGCAAATTATAAATAAAGATCATTGTTATTGGCAAACTGTTTCTATTAGCTATTTTCTTTTTTGATGTCCCATTTTTCTCCACATAGTAAAGTTCACTTGTATATTAAGCTAGAGGCTTCACCTCTAGTTCTATCCGAAAGGGGAGGTCTATCATCGACGGATCCTAACCATGTTTGGTGCCGGAACCCGGGAACTTTAAATAACCTTTATAATTGTTTATCGTATGAAACAGGTTGCCAAGCAATTCGATAAGCTATTGCAGCTTTCCACTTCTGTTATTAATGCTAATTGTATTTTTCAGCTATCGCTATGAAAGCTGTGTTGGGGTGAGCGGAGATGTCCCTTGTTACCACCTCTACCAGTACAAATACTACTACTACCACTTCAGACGCTCGGCAGTCTAGCAGATCGGTGAGTGAAAGTACTCAAAGTTCCATGTCTCTTCCTAAGGAGCTTGTAGCCAAAAGAACCGCCTGTAAAAACAAACTTACTCGTTTTCAGCAATTTTTGGCTTCCAAATCTTTTGATGATCACAATTATGACGTTCTAGTTCAACGTTTTAATGTTTATCAGCAACATTTTCAAGAGTATGATGTGTTGCAAACCGAAATTGAAACAATCGAACCTGATCAAGAACAGGATCGCAGTTCTGTTGAAGAACTGTATTACAATATGTATGGCGAAGCTAAGGATTTAATTAAGCAACTAGCAACCCATCAAAACCCCGAAGTTAGCAAACCATTTCTTCCTAAAATCCAACTTCCTACCTTTTCAGGGGAGGAAAAACAGTGGGATTCCTTTTTTGAACTTTTTTCTTCTCTAATACATGATAATAGATCATTCCCTGATATTCAAAAATTTTATTATTTAAAGTCTGTTCTTCAGGGTCCTCCTTTAAAGTTAATTGAAGCTTTACCTCTCACAACCGAAAATTACTCGGTAGCTATTGACCTCATCCAACAGCGATATGGCAATGCCAAACTTAGAATTCAACGCCATATGAACGCCTTGTTTAATTTACCAGCCTCACGCCCTGATAATTTATCATCCCTTAGAAGTCTGGGAGACACCGTTGAACTTCATGTAAGAGCACTAGAACATCTTAAACAACCTGTTGAACATTGGGATCTTTTTCTTATACATCTCACCACCTCCAAATTTGACCTTAATACTCGTTGTTGTTTGAGTCTTCAGTCTTTTGACTGGTTTGATGCAGCACTCCATGCCTCCCTGTCCTGAGCTAATCATTTCATCTCTACATAGCTACCACACCCTACATCCGAGGCAATCTGTTTAACATATTCTAACCTTGGTCTACCCCTACAGTTCTTGTCCTCGACCCTTCCTTCCATAACTAAGCTTGCTATTCCTGGGTATCTTAGTATGTGTCCTACCAACCTATCTCTTCTCTTCATTAGCAGTCGCCAGAAACATCTCTCCTCTCCCACTCGCCTTAATACCTCTTCGTTTGTAACCCTCTCTACCCATCTGATCTTCATCATTCTCCTGTAACACCACATTTCAAATGCCTCAATTCTCCTCTTTTCTGCTGCACCAATAGTTTCACTTCCATAGAGCGCCACGCTCCAGACAAAGGCTTTCAAAAATGACTTCCTAATACCTAAATCTATATTCGATGTCAACAGATTCCTTTTTTGTAGAAAGGCTTTCCTTGCCTGAGCCAACCTACTTTTTATATCCTCTTTGCTTCGTCCATCACTGGTTATTCTGCTTCCTAAGTAACAGAAGTCTCCTACTTCCTTCAGCTTTTCACCTGCCAATTTGATCTCCATAAAGGTTTCTGATTTATTTCGGCTGCATTCCAGTATTTTTTAATACTCGTAAAGCATAGGAATCCGATTTAGTGGACAAACCTGAACCCACATTTAAAGTTTTGATCTCTTTCATAAAGAAACGTTGTCAAATTCGTTCTGCTTTAATCAATAAAGCTGAAGGTTCCACCGATGTCAGTAAAAGTAAACCCACCAAGCATTTCTCGGAAAAGTCTTCACATTCTCATGTTTTCTCTATACAAGGTAATAACACCTCGTGTATTCTTTGCAAAAATCCTCACCCTTTATATTTCTGCAATACCTTCAAAGGCCTTTCAGGTGACGATCGTAGAAAAGCTGTGTCGCAAAACAAATGTTGTTTTAACTGCCTCTCTTCAAGGCATATCTTAGCGGACTGCCCTTCGAAAGGAGTTTGCATGCATTGCAAGCTAAGACATCATTCTACCTTACACCGCTTCGAAAAGCCACGGTCTATTCCTGGAACAGTTTCAAATCCTAGTACCCAACCTGCGCTGAGCCTCACTAGTGATGCTTCTCCACCTAGCTCTTCTGTTTCTACTGTAAATACCGTTGCCCAATCCTACAATCAAACAACCCCCTCATGGCGTAGTGCTCAAGTTTTGTTATCTACGATCCAGGTCCAAGTTAAAGATTCTTCCGGCAATTGGCACTCAGTACGAGCCTTGCTCGACAATGCGGCAACTCATGACTTCATAACCTCATCATTAGTTGAAAGGTTAGGTCTCAAACCTCTCTCCACCAATATTGAAATATCTGGTATCAACAACAGCAAGTCTACTTCCTTAAATTATGTCAAGCTGCAGGTGAAAGATTCAGTCCAATATGGCACTAACTTTCATCTAAACTGTCTGTCCATTCCGAGTATTGGCAGTCCTACTCCAAGTCGCTCTTTTTCCATTGACGAATGGAAATTTCCCTCTGATCTAAAACTGGCTGACCCTCAATTCTATAAAAGCTCTCACGTTGACATTCTTTTTGGCGCTAACACATTTTGGCAAAATCTTCTTCCGTCAAGGGTTAATATTTCATCTGGTATCTACGCCCACCATACAAAATTTGGCTGGCTTATCACAGGTTATATTCCTCTTCAAACTGTTCAAGGTTCCTCTCAATGCCATTTCACTAATGCAGATCTTCATCAGCGTCTGGAAAAATTTTGGCAAATCGAGTCCATTGAATCTGCTCCTTCTCTTTCATCAGAAGATGAATTTTGTGAACAACATTTTTTAGAAACCACTGTTCGTAACCCAGATGGCAGATTCATTGTCACAATGCCACGCATTTCTTCTCCTCCTCCTTTATGTGATTCCTATCCGAAAGCTCTTAAAGCTTTATTTGCAGTTGAGAATCAACTCAAGCAAGATCCTTCCACTCGCAGACAATACCTTGAATTCATGGAGGATTATGAAGCTTCAAACCATATGGAGACTGTTCAAGATTTCGACTCTTCTTTAGATTCAGTGTATTTAAATCACCATCCCGTTTGGAAGAATCCCTCCACCAAAGAAAAGATAAGAGTTGTTTTTAATGGTTCTGCCCCTGATGCCAATGGCATTTCTTTAAATGACACTCTCCTATCTGGACCTGCCATTCAGTCTGATCTCCCGTCTATTCTTTTAAATTTCCGTCTATTTCCAATTGGAATCATAGCCGACATACAACAAATGTATAGACAAATTCTGATTAATTCCGAACAACAAAATCTTCAACGAATTCTCTGGCGTGATGCTCCTACCAAAACCATCAAGATCTTTAAATTAAAAACCGTAACGTATGGGCTCAAACCATCGGCTTTTCTTGCCATTCGTACTTTGAAACATCTTGCCGACCAAGATGGTCACTTGTTTACTTCTGAAACTCCTATTTTGTTGAAAAATTCCTTCTACGTTGATGACTTTCTTTTTTCTTTCAAGAATGTATCTGAGGCTATCGAACTCTCTCAAAGTTTAAAAACTTGACTTAGCAGAGGAGGATTCTTACTTCATCGTTGGAACTCAAATTCTGAGGAACTTCTATCCAATCTCTTGCCACATTGTCCTGTTGATACTCCAGTAGAGCTCTGTAAATTGGAGGATGCTACTAAAGTTTTGGGAATACACTGGTATCCTAAAGCTGACTCATTCTTTTATGAAGTAAATTTGTCTTCCTCACCTCCACAAACCAAAAGACAAGTGCTATCAGAAATAGCTAAGATATATGACCCGCTTCAGTTCATTGCACCCGTAATTGTTCTAGCTAAAATCTTTATGCAAGAGCTATGGTCATTGAACTCAGATTGGGATGATCCCATTCCTCCTTCGCTTTTACAAAAGTGGCTTACCTTTCGGCACAGTCTTTGTGATCTCTCATTAATAGACATTCCTAGAGTGCTAGTTCCGTTCTCTTGCTCTCTTGTCCTGGATTTGCACCTTTTTGCTGACAGTTCGACCAAAGCATACGGATGTTGTGCTTACATTGTAAGCCGCTCCCCCTTTTTCTCCAATTTGATATGTGCTAAATCTAAGGTTGCGCCTTTGAAACCCGTTTCATTACCTCGTCTTGAACTCTGTGCCGCACTACTTGCTGCCGAATTAGCTAACAAACTCAAACAAACACTCAACTGTAAGTTCTCGCACACATATTTTTGGACAGATTCCTCTATTGCTTTGGCATGGATTTCTAAACCTCCTTCTAATTGGCAAACTTTTGTAGCTAACAGAGTTGAGAAAATTCAAACTGTTTCTAAACCAGAACAATGGAACCATGTTTCTAGCAAAGACAACCCCTCCGACCTCATTTCTCGTGGTTGTTCACCTAAGTCACTATCTCAATCCTGTTTGTACTGGCACGGCCCTTCATGGCTTTCTGAAAGAATTCAAAACCGACCTTCCAACTCTAATTTCCCGTTAGAGGATATTCCTGAAATCAGCAAAAAAGCTTCTGCCTTTGTAACTGCCAACACTCCTTCCTTGTTGGAACGTTACTCTTCTTTTCAAAAACTAGTGCGCATCACTGCTTATGTGCTCAGATGGAAATTTTTAGTACTAGATCAACCTCTATTCCCTCAGCCTTTTCTTTCGGCTGTTGAACTGCAAATTGCCACCATCAAAGTTCTTTGGCTCACCCAGAGAGAGGCATTCTCAGTCGAAATAAACATATTGGCTAAAGGTAAAACTCTCAAGAAACACAGCAGGCTTATTGCCTTATGCCCTTTTCTAGATGACGATGGTTTGTTAAGAGTGGGCGGCAGACTTTCTCTTTCTGACTTCTCCGATGAAAAAAAGCACCCTATTATCCTTCCGTCTAAACATCATGTCACTCGGATAATCATTCGTCAGTTTCATTATCAAAACTTACATGTTGGTTCTAGAACCCTTCTATGCTTGATACGGGAAAAATACTGGCCTATTAATGGTTTACACGAAGTCACTTCTGTTATACATAAATGTATTACTTGTTTCAAAGCTAAGCCTAAACCTAATCAGCAACTCATGGCTGACCTTCCCCCATTTCGTTCAGCTCCCTGCAGGCCTTTTTCCTTCACCGGCATTGATTACGCCGGTCCGTTTGTGTATCAACAAAATCACCCCAGTGCTAAAAGGAAAATCCTTGGAAAACTATACGTTTCTCTATTTGTCTGTATGGTCACTGGCTCTATTCATCTTGAGCTCGTAACTAGTGCCTCCACCTCATACTTTCTTTCCGCTTTCTCTAGATTCATTTCACGAAGAGGCATTCCTTCAGAAGTCTTCTCTGATAATGCCAAAACCTTTGTTGGAGCTTCGCAGCAATGGTATAAAGCCCTTTGTTCCCCTCGTGCGAAAGAACAAATCTCCAATTACTCGCACTTAAACCAATTCAAATGGCATTTCATCCCTCCTTATGCTCCCCATCATGGCGGACGATGGGAATCTTGTGTGAAACTCACAAAAAATCATTTAAAGAAAACTCTTGGCTCTAGTATTGTAACTTACGAAGAATTCAATTCTTTAATTATACTCATTGAGGGAATTGTCAACTCACGACCTCTTTCTCCTCTTTCCAACGATCCTTGTGATTTCCTTCCTTTGACTCCAGGTCATTTTCTGGTGGGCAGTTCCTTAGCTGCGTCTCCTCCATTGCTTGATCGTAAACTTGATCTGTCTTTGCCTATCTTGTGGAGAAAGATAGAATCCCTTAAGGCTCAATTTTGGAAGAGATGGAGACTTGAGTATTTTCACTCGCTCCAAAGGAGGAACAAGTGGCAGCTCTCTCAGCCTAACCTTCAGGAGGGTGATTTGGTTCTTCTCAAAGACCCAAGTCCTCCTCTTGTATGGAAAACTGGTCGTGTTATAAAATGCTATTATGGCAGAGATGCTAGAGTTCGAGTGGTCAAACTTAAAACTTCATCAGGACACTGTGTTCGTCCTATTTCTGTCATTTGCCCTCTGCCACTCTAGCTCTTCTCTCTCATGTTATTTTTGTTTTGTTTTTGTTCTCTGATGCCCCTCTGGCAGTATGTTCACTTTTCAGTGAAATTTACAAAGTTCACTTTTTTTCTTTATTATAACATAACCTCTCACCTGTCATGTCATTCCATTTTTCTTCAATCTGTTCTTGCTAGCACGTGTTCCATGACACTGTAATGATTTCCGGAACTAATGTTGGTCACGAGGTTCATTTTCAGTTGGCCCCTTGCTCTGATTGGCCTCAGCAGTTTTCGAGAATTTTCCATGCTCTCGGATTGGCCGACGCCACCTGTCCGCATCACGCATTCCGCGTGATCTCCGGTATAAAACCTGAACGCTGCCTACATCAATCTCACATTTTCTTCGCCATTTCATCGCCATTCACTTGTCTCGGCTGTCTTCTCCAACTACGAGAAACTTCGAGAAACTACGTGCAGGAATTGGGCCATGCCAGTCAAGGAATGACTCGGCACCTGTCGCTTTCTTCAAACATGACAACTTACTCCAAGAACTTCTAAAGATAAGGGTCATGAAGATCGTCTCTGCACAAACTATACAAAATTACTTCTCTACTGAAGTACTGGCACATTGCCTTAAATCGCTAGTACAACTCAATTCATCATCGCTAGCGAATTCTTCTCAATCGACAACGTGTTGATATTTGGCCTACTGCAATCATCGATTTTGACAGCATCTACTCAAGGTGGAATTTATCTCCAATGCCAAACAATTTACAACATTTCGAAAGTGATCCACAAGTGTTCCCGGAAATCTCTCAAAGAACCGCCCTAATCAAGTTAAGTGCTATCAAGTTAAGTGCTATCTCTAACCTCCAAGTTGCAAAGTGTATCTGCAGTGTTCAACCTAACCTAACTTATTTGTTTAATGTGGCCGCAAGTACTTTGCCTTTTTAAAGTGAAAACTACGGTATGTTAAAACAATTGCATTTTATTTTCTTGCATGTTCATTATAACTCATTTCAACAAATTCTCTTGTCTGAAACGACTTGCGGGATGTAAATTACTCCCTTGGTGCTTGTCGATCTTACTGATTGACGAAATTGTTTCATTCAAACCAAAGCATGCCAAACAAGCATATTTCTATTTTCTAGTCACTCTTTGAAGCTCATCTGGAGCAATGAAGGTATTTTCATATGACTTTGGCCCTGCATTTGCAAGCAGCCTTAATTTTGTAAATTTTTGCTAGGATTATGCTACCTAGCAACCTTAGACCATAAAATGGTTAACTAATCTTTATCTTTTGTTATCTTATACTTCATTAGAATTTATAGGCTATGCATTGTTTTTCAAGTGTTGTTGGCTGGCGCCTAGTGTTTCTATTGTCTGTTTATAAGGTTGTTGTTATTGATCTTTATGCGAATTATAAATAAAGATCATTGTTATTGGCAAACTGTTTCTATTAGCTATTTTCTTTTTTGATGTCCCATTTTTCTCCACATAGTAAAGTTCACTTGTATATTAAGCTAGAGGCTTCACCTCTAGTTCTATCCGAAAGGGGAGGTCTATCATCGACGGATCCTAACCACACAGTGTTAAGTTATAGCATTCATTAAAATATACAATATTTTACAGATGTTTCCGATTGAACTTCTGCCTCATACTGACGACATTCTTTATAATGTGTTGTGATTTGACAAATTTACAGTCCCTTGTTATCCAAGAATAATAATTTAAAAAACGAAGGCAAATAGAATATCTTGGCAATAACTAAATATTTTGATTGACAATACGACAGACACTTACCTTTAATTTTAACAAATATTGTAATAAACTCTATATACATAATACTGAATGTACATTCACAACTAGTATTCTGTCAGTTTAATATTTTTAAAGTACATGTAGTGGCGAGAATTCAATTTCCAGCTCTGTGAAGAAGTTTAATTCTGGTCTGATGGCTGGGACAGGCTACGCTTAACCTTGTGAGGCAAAACCGAGTACAAGTGGGTTCGATTCCCATCTCAGCCATCCTGGAAGTAGTTTTCCGTAATTTCCCACTTCTACCCCCAGGCAAATGCCGGGATGATACCTAACATGAGGCCAAGGCCACCTCCTTCCTAATCACCCGAAGTACAAATGCACACTACTACAGGCACCACAATAACATAGGTTATCAGACAAATTATATATATACAGAGAGTCCAGTTTGTATGTATCGGAGACCCTCGCTAGCCCGTTCGCCCGAGCGCGGCATTGAATCATGAGTATAGGAATTTGTACTTAAATTTGTACTTCAATGGATCCTTGACAAATTTTTTTGACGAAATGACTTACGGAGAGCGATTGTCAACTTACTTTCAACAAGATTCTGCCACTGCTCACAATGACGGAAGCATCCATGACAGAATTGCGTCGCATTTTTGGTACGAGGATTGCGTCGCATTTTTGGTACGAGGATTATAAGTCGGAACGTGTGGCCTTCGCGAAGCCCAGACTTATCACCATGTGACTTTTATTTGTGGGGAACGCTTAAAAAAAGAGTGTATGCGAGAAACCCTCACACTATAAATGAGCTTAAAGACTACATTACAGCTGAAATACAGTCAATCGGTGCTGAGGAACTTCAGAGAGTAAATGCGAGTTTCATAAAAAGGTGCCAGCGATGTGTAGCAGTGAATGGCGAATATTTTCAGCACCAGCTGTGAACTAGGTAAGTACAAATTCCTATACTCAATGACTCAGTGCGTCGCAGGCGCCGGATAACGGCAAAGTGTGTGGCGGGAGACAGGCTCGTGCCGCGGCCAAGCGGGCTAGCGAGGGTCTCCGATGCATACAAACTGGACTCTCTGTATATACATACACACACACCTAAGCACACGGGGCTGAATGACCACGATGCCCAAGCCCTTCAAATGAAACAACAACCAGGATACATTAAACATTTGTCAAATGTGAGGGGCCCTAATTTTAATAGAATGTTCATAAGCTACCCTGTAAGTTTGGATAGATACGGTAATACATGAAATAAAACTGTTCAATTTATTACGCACATATCTGGAGTCCTTCTCTAAGGTTACACACAGTTGATTATTCTTAGCGATATAAACAGGTCACATAAACTGAGTCCTGTTAGGTGCATTAGTAATTACCTGGCACTGAGTGAAGTACATACCGGTACGAGTTATTTTTAATCTATTTATCATTTGTCTCGTCTAACGTAATTTTTACTTCTCTTGTGTCTTCTACTATTCCCCCATCCTTGCAATATGTTGGACATTTCACTTCCAACAGACTCTGTGTCCTACCACCTTTCACAACGATTCTATCTGGGCTTCCACAAAGGCGCGGTTGCAATTTATGGACAATTAAACCACAACACACTCCTTTCACATTAATCATTACCTGATGGAATGTAATAGCCTGTGGTTCCATTTCATACCCATATGCAACCTCGCATAGTGAATGCCCCTGAGGTTAGAGTCAGTTATCATAGAAGCTAAATTTTCAAAGTTTTCCCTGCTGGTTTCGATGCAATGAGCCATACTACTCGCCGATATTCTAAGTTTTTCTTGGTATTGGTACCAATACCAATCTGGGGACTCGCCCTATTGCCGAGTAGTCACAATTTTGTATTGCCGAGTAGTCACAATTGTGAAGCGCTTTGTCACTGTTAACATAATTTCCAAAACCCCACTGTTCCCTCTCATTCTGAAAAATATTTCTCCACGTATGTCGCACTGATTCTCTAGCAATTCCAAAGTAACTCTGTTGCACTCCTCTTTCAAAATGAAATTTTCAGCAGAATTGACTACAAAAAATTACAGTACTCGTACAAGTGCGTTTGTTTTCTGCCTGGGGCATTCTCCGTCAAGGACGAAGGTATTTTTTAAAGATGAACATCAGTCGGATTGAAAGTTGCTACAGAGTTTAGTAAATTTTTTCACGGATATAATTCTTAAATGTGCTTCCTTCTTTGAATATTTTTCTTTCGCAGCACATACTGAACTGGGTTTTCCCCAGGCTTGGGGCACATCAGTTTTAGAAACATAATAATAATATAATAATATAATAAACTAACTAAAAATGTCTACAAGAAGAAATCACCATCCATTAACGCCAAGATACCACATTACTGCACAGTAATATGACCGTAGGCTTTATATGGTGCCGAATGCCTTGCTATGAGTAGAAAGGGTATGATCAAGAAGCTAGAAAAAAAAAGAAAGGCAGATCTTGAGAAAAATCCTAGGTCCAATCATAGAAAATGGTGAATTCAGAAGACGACACAATCATGAACTCTATTCTCATGTAGAAATGATCACGGACACCTTTCATAAGAGAAGGATAGTTTTCTATGGCCACATTGCTCGTAGGAGTTCTACAAGGTTGAGCAATAGGATCTTCAGTTTTCTTCTTAAGAAAACCAAGGCGGCGTGGTTCACCGAGGTAGAAAAAGACCTCCGTGAATTGGGAATAACCCAGGAGGATATCCAGAAACGTGTTCCACAAAAGTCAAAACTCCAAGAACATCATGGATTCCAAGAAAAGCCAAAACTAAAAACTGGCAAGACATGGACTGAAGCGAGAAAGG
The DNA here is from genome assembly GCA_946902985.2 of Meconema thalassinum. Classification (NCBI taxonomy): domain Eukaryota; kingdom Metazoa; phylum Arthropoda; class Insecta; order Orthoptera; family Tettigoniidae; genus Meconema; species Meconema thalassinum. The sequence goes on along the minus strand of OX336394.1, from coordinate 396,291,536 downwards.
AACAGCATAGGAAACTATTGCGGGAATATTGGGCGAAGGTTAAGGCCCAGGCGCAAAGACATGGAAAAGGGCAGTTGAAATAGTGTGGTTCGTAGATGGCCGAAACGACAGCAAGAAGAAGAAGAATATAATAATAATGAGAAGGATCCAATTCACAGGGTATTTGGACAGAATAGATCCAACTAAATTAAAACATAAAATCTAAAAGTTTTTGCAGAAAAAGGAAAAAGGACCAATTGGTACAAACAAGCAGAAAAGGACTTGGCTGAATTAGGTTCTCGATCTCAAGGATCGAGAGGAAATTAGGAAAATCACTCATACACGAGATTTTGAGGGAGAAGAGAGAAGACTCGCTCAATCGTTGCACATGAAGAGTTATTGGGAAAACATCAAGGTCAATAAGTGTTGATTCCTCATGGTCCTAGGAGATCCATTTGCGAAGAAAAGGAGAAGAATATAATAATTAAAAATCACCGCAGCTCACAAGTATTTCCAGGTATTTTCTGGACAAGGGCAAAGAGCGGCAACAACATTTCGCTCATTGTCATTCTGTGAAATAAAGGTGTAAATATACTGTGTAAACGCCATTTGAAACAAGACGTTTGCCTAATCACTTCTGATTTCAGAAAGCACTCATCATCTCGCTTCAATTCCTCCACTTTATTAACATGCCCACTTATGTGGAGATCTCTACCTCTACCAACAGTTGATTCCCAAAAATTCGGGTGTCTAATCGGTAAAAAGCTGCAATTAAATCTACTCTTGCACATGGCTTTTAAACGACTGGCATGGCTTGACTTCCACCGGCCCACTTCCCTTGTTTTGCAACCCAGCGCGGTGCGGCGCCACTAGTACGATTTCAAGGCTCATGCATGGTGCCTAACAGGGAAGGCTCTCACAGTAGAAAAAGGCCTTCAAGAAATTGGCATCATAGACGAAATTTTACAAGATAGAATCCAATTTAAAAAATCACAGTCAGTCTGAAAGACTAGACGTTGTATCATTTCAAATGACGCATGCTACACATGTTAGAAAGGCTCAGGAGGGCTTCTCGCTTTGCTCGAAGCCCCAGGACTCTTTCAACAGACTGCATTACCCATTAACTTAGGCTTCCCGCGCGGGCACCTCTTTAAGGGTCACGGGAAGAAATGTGTTTCTTGTACTTGTATTACAGATGTGTTTGGTTGAATAAAGCGTAAATTGTGTACTTTTTGATAGCTGTTTTGTGGCCCATCATCCCAGGCAAACTGGCGGAAACCTTTGCCTCCCTGTCAGAAGGATCATTTGGCCGTAAATTTGAATTAGTGTAAGGATGTAGTATGAGTGTCCAGATTTAGACAATAGCCTACTCCATGAAGGGGTCATGACTATGCCATATATGTTTCTTCAATGAATAGTGTATCTGAAATAAGGGATATCCCGTGGCTTATGATCGCGAGATTAACTGTCATGTTAAACTACAAGCTTCCTTTTTGAAATAAGGGAAGAATACTGATTTACAGATTTGTGGAGTGAGTTTCTGATTTTTAAAAGGTCGCTCGACACCAGGCCTCTTTCAACAGACTCCAATAATCATTAGCGTCTGGTTCTCGCTCCCCGCGTGAGCATGACGTCACGTTCCCGCGCAGCTGCATGACGTCACGTCCGTCACCGTGTCGTAATGCATAACGATGGACCCCAACCATAACGACGAAGTCGACAAGATCATTTGAAATGACAAAAAACAGTATTCAGGACCAATAAATCATGAACTGAAGAACACAGGAAAATTTCAGTGCTCATCAGCTAAACAAGTTCTTAAGATTGATTGGAATATTTTCCATGTTAGGGCCATATTGACGCTTCCAAATGCAAAACATAGTGGGATAAATTTACCGCATAATCAATATTGTTTGCCAGTATTCATTAGGCGGTAAATTGATCCCACTAAGTTTTGCATAAATAAGTTCTGTCGCACTCCTCAAATGGGCGTAACGATGCGACACTTTAAAACAAGGACACCTCATAGTGTACAACAATTCATGCAGCACGTATTATATTGCAGGTATCTCAAATATGACTAGCAAACTATACTAGGGCCATCCTTACTTCCGACTTGAAGTTTCAGTGCTACGTCACAACAGCATCTGTCTTGGTATTCTATTTTCCTCCATCCTCTTTAAATGTCCAAACCACCTTAGTTTATTCTTCTCAATTCTCTCATTTAGTTTTCCCATCCCAACTTCCTTCCTAACATCTTCATTCCTCACTCTGTCTTTCCTTGTCTTTCCTATCATACTACTTAGGAATTTCATTTCACTGGCTTGGATTCTACTCTCTTGCCTGCAAGTCTCAGCTGCATAAGTTAATATGGGAACATAGTACACTTTATACATTACCTCCTTGCTTTTCCTTGGTACTTCCTTATCCCAAACAAGTTTTCTTACACTTTGATAGAATGCATTGCTCTGCTGTACCCTCCTGCCAATCTCCATGTCCAACCTACCAGTTTGCATCAATTCACTTCCTAGGTACTTGAACATGTCCACAATTTCCAAACTCTGACTTCCAATTTTCACAGTGTCCTTTCCTTGTCTTTCCCCTCTTGTCATCACCATGGTCTTGCTTTTCTCTATACTGATTTTCGGGCCGTACTTCTGAATATTTTCGTTCAGTGCATCTAGTTGTTTTTGCACTTCTTCGGTGTTCCTTCCCCAGACCACAATTGCTTGCACCATTTCCAACATTTCTCTTCCCAGTCTCTTCTTAATCATGGTTTCCCATACCTTCTCTCTGGGGACACTATCATATGCCTTTTCTAGATCTATGAAAGCCATGATCAAATCCTCTCCATATTCCCAGTTCTTTTCCATCACCTGCCTCAAGCTAAAGATTGGGTCCACTGTGGATCTTCCACTCCTGAAGCCATACTGTTCCTCTTGCAACTTTCCTTCCACCTTTCTTCTTTCTAATATCCTTTCCAGTATTTTTACTATCTGTGATATGAGGGTGATCCCTCTATAGTTATCACACACCTTCTTGTCCCCCTTCTTAAACACTGGTATTATTAGCCCTTTCTCCCAGTCTTCTGGTACACATTTCCGTTTCCACACACACTTTAGCAGTCGATACAACCATTGCATACCAACAGGTCCAGCAGCCTTTATCATTTCTACACTGATTTCATCCACCCCTGTTGCTTTTCCCATCTTCATTTTCTGTACTGCTAATTCCACCTCCAGCATTGTTATACCATCTTCTGTTATAGAGTCGTCAGGTAGTGTCACTTCCATCTCACCAGTACAATTGCTCACGTTCAATAGCATATCGAAATACTCCTTCCATCGTCCCTTTATCTCTTCTGGGTGTGTTAACAACTCTCCATCTTCCTTTTTCACTAGCTTTGTAGTAACTCTTTCTTTCCTCTTACTTCTTAGAAGCCCATACAGCATCCTTTTACTGCCACTTACATCTGTTTCCATTCTTCGTGTAAATTCTTCCCAACTTTTCTTCTTTTCTTCTCCTACCACTTTCTTACACCTCCGTTTGCTGTCGTGATACTTCCTTTTGCTTTCTTCTGTTTGATCTCGGTTCCATTCTTTCCATGCAGACTTCTTTTCTTTCACTGCTTTCCTCACTTCCTCATTCCACCACGGTGTCTCCTTCTCTTTTACTCTTGTTGACGTCCTACCACAAGCACTCTCTGCTGCACCAACAAATGCCTTTTTAAAGTGGGACCATTCCTCTTCTATGTTTTCCACTTCAGTAACTGGGATTTGTTGCTTCAATCTCTCCTGAAAATCTTCCTGTACAGTTTTGTCTTTCAATTTCCATACTTTTATTTTACTTTCTCTTATCTCCTTTAGGTTTTCCAATTTTTCCCATCTAAATTTTGCCGCCACAGCTCTATGGTGCCCATCAAATGCTTCTCCTGGTAAAGCTGTCACATCTATCAGCTTTCTGCGATTAGTCCTTTCCACCAGAAAGTAGTCAATTACTGATTTTGTTCTTCTATCGCCCCAACCATATCTCGTAATTTTCCTGCTGTTTTTCTTCCGAAACCATGAATTACCCACTATCAGTCCATTCCTTTCACAAAAGTTTACAAGTTCCTCTCCTTCCCGATTCTTTTTCCCATATCCATATGATCCAATGACTTCTTCCTTTCCTTGTCTCTCGTTTCCGACTTGTGCATTCATATCTCCCATGATCACCACTTCTACATCTGAAATTACTCTTTCTACATCCTCCAGGAATACTTCAATATCTTCTTCTCTGTTTCCAGTCTGTGGTGCATACACTTGTATGAAGTCCATCACGTCATTTTTCATCTTCATTCTAATTTTCATTTTTCTGTCACTCACACACTCGACCACTTCAACATACTCCTCCAGTTGTTTCGAGGTTATCAGTCCCACGCCATTTTTTGCCACTTGGCCACCACTCCAGTATAATGTATATCCTTTCCTCAATTTCTTCCTTCCTTTACCTTTCCATTTCACTTCACTCAGCCCCATCAATCCAACATTCTCCCTCTCCATGAAGTCTACCACCTCCTCCACCTTGCCTGTCAGGGTCATAACATTCATGATTCCCACTTTCATTTCGGTTACTGGTCGCCCATTTCTCACAGTTCCCCCAGTACCAAAAGAACTGCGCGTCGCCTGCAGGGTACGCCCTAACCTTCTCCGAATCATTTGAAGTGCCATTTCCATTTTAGGCTATTATTACGATGGGGTCGCCACTCCCAAAGGCATTTTATGAAGCTACTGCCAGCTATTATACAGGCCGCCCCTAACATGGGAAACAGACGCCCTTGCAGCCGCCCCTAACCTGGGAAACAGACGCTGCCGATTGATGCTGTACTCATACTATTCCCTGAGTACTGGGTTGCCTCTTCCGCAATCTCCACCGTTCCGAAGTCCATCTTCTCCGATGCAGATTCCGTTGAGGTCTTCGCACGTAACCCTGTGCACGGGGCTCCAACAATGGCAGCAAAACAGAATGTGCTCATTGAGTGGGGTCAAATGGCAATAGTGACTCCAAAATGAGTGGTGTGTTCCCTTTATAGGTTTATAATATATTTTCTCGAACTCTGAACATCTTTGACTCCGGAAGCGAGACGGTAATGGTGAGTAATTTGTGTGTTACAATAGTTTTCTGCTTCATTATCAGAAATATTCTGTTAGAGCAGACGCAAGAAAAGCTTGCCGAAAAATGATTCGCAGATCTTCGGCCATGTTCGGGTGTTCGTGAGTGTTCGGTAGTGGCATACAACGCCCCTCCCACTTCCCGGCAGTAGCTGGCTAGCAGCAGTTCTGAACGGATCGTCTGCCCAGGCTTGGCAGGCTGACTGTGACTGGGGTTCAAGTGAGATCACAGCGCGTGTATGTAATTTCTTACACAGTAATAGCCTAAAAATACTGTTGAAGATGCAGGAAACAACAAAGAGATTATTGATGATGATTGTAGTTTTACGTGACCGTGAATCTTGTGATTATGAGCCACGGGACCTCCTTTTTACGTGGAATCCGAACCACAGGACATGGCATTTCACTTCGAAAATCTCACATGCATTGACCGGGAATCGAACCCGGACCGCCTTGGTGAGAGGCATACAGCTAGACCGCTGAGCCACCACACCCCTACACAGAGATTAAGAATGATCTAATCGTAAAATAGCAGTAAACTTACCTAATGGCCTATTCCTAGTGCACGTCTTCTGAAAGATTTTGAAAGCCACTCATATCTCCTTCACTGTCATCTGTGCTATTGGTGCTGGAGTCACTAACACGCTCTCTGTCACTGTTACTATCGTACAAGAGTCGAGTGCTTTACTCATTCCGCCAACTAGACACTTGTTTGCTGTGCTTGGTTACAGGTAGACAGATTTTGGTCTTCTCTTTCCAGGCGTTGAAAATGAATCCACTTCACCACTTTCAATTCTTTTGGCGCCTTGTATTATATTCCGCACCGACCTTTCTGACACACCTGTTGCTTCAGCCACTTTATTTTGAATTGCGCATATGTTTCCAGCGAGACGTGTTTCGTTTTTCATGAATGTATACACATTATAAATAACTTCCCTAGTTTGACTGTGGAAAGTTTTGGCACTCCCTAATTTAGAGCGAAACGGTGGCATTGCTAAGTACACTGAATATTATACACAATTTTCAAGGCTTTAAGTATTCAACTAACGCACTTTCAGCTACGAAATATACATAAAATAGTAATAATACACACACACACGTGATACTTCCTGCTCTCTACGTTTGGTTTAGAGCTGTAGACCGTCTCGGAGCGAGCTGCGTTCTTGAAGAGTTGAGTGAGCAGTGCGCCCGGTAATCAGCATTACAGGAGCCCCGCAATGAGCATTAAAATACGCCGATTGATATTGGTATCTGCGCATCGTTGAGTTTCGGCAAGCTTTTCTTGCGTCTGCTCTAACCGCAGTATTCGTGTAATTTCTGCTACTATGTACTTATTCACGAGTATGATGATGTGTGTAAACATGTCTGTTCACATTACGAGTGTTTTGTTAACTTTAAGGCTATATTCATGTACGTCAGCTGATTCGCGTTAGTGGACTGGCAACACTGTATCGCCAGCCGGTGAACTGTCAAGTCAGAAGTAACGATGGCGGCACTGTAATTGTGAAATTTCCTGAACTAAATACAATGCGGTGGTCCAAGTGGCCCCTATAGTTAAAGTCCTGTGCGGACGTGGATATCCATGGATAAACCCACGGATATCCAATAACATAGTTTGCATGACTGTGAGGATAGCGGATAAGCTGCGCATGTTTAGAGTACATTTGCAGATAGTTTTTAGAAAACAATGTTGAAGTGGATTTGTTTTTAATAAATGTAGTTTTTGCTTCAAGTTTCTTGTTTTTTCCTTATTTGCTTTCCCTTCGATTGTATGAGCATAATAGAGAAGTGAGAGAAGCCAGTCATGGAAATCCCTCATTTAGCATCTACTTATGCCCAAAAAAAGTCCATTAATTGTTCGAAAGAGGTACTTTTCCCTTTTCACAACTTTTACAAGGCAGATTATTGGAAATGTATTATTTATACCATTCTGGGAGTCATTAGAAGTTTATTCAAACTGCTGCTCCAGAAATACAGAGAGTTTAGTTTGTATGTAACCGAGACCCTCGCCTGCCCGTGGCGCGAGCCTGTATCCCGCCATGCACTTTGTCGTTATGTGGCGCTTGCGCGGCACTGAGTCATTAAGTATAGGAATTTGTACTTTCCTAGTTCACAGCTGGTGCTGAAAATGTTCGCCATTCTCTGCTACACATCGCTGGCACCTTTTTATGAAACTGGCATTTACTCTCTGAAGTTCCTCAGCACCGATTGACTGTATTTCAGCTGTAATATATTCTTTAAGCTCATTTATAGTGTGAGGGTTTCTCGCATACACACTATTCTTAAGCGTCCCCCACAAATAAAAGTCACATGGTGATAAGTCTGGGATTCACAGGGCCACACGTTCCGACTTACAATCCTCGTACCGAAAATGCGGCGCAATTCTGTCATGGATGCTTCGTCATTGTGAGCAGTGGCAGAATCTTGTTGAAAGTAATTTGACAATCCCTCTCCGTAAGTCAGTTCGTCAAAAAATTGGTCAAGGATCACATTGAAGTACAAATTTAAGTACAAATTCCTATACTCAATGACTCAGTGCCGGGCTAGTGCCGCATAACGGCAAAGTGCGTGGCGGGAGGCGCGCAACGCGGGCGAGCGGGCAAGCGAGGTCACCGTTACATACAAACTAAACTCTCTGTATTTGTTTTATTATGTAAATAAATGATTTTACTTCTTGCTCATTCGACGACTGCGGCCACGATACATTCTCGTCCTACACTACATCATAGCCGTTGCCAACAGGTCTGATACTAAATACACCACACGACACGTGAATAAAGAAATAAAAGGCAAAACCATTTGCCTGGATAAAGATTATTGATGCGTGACTACCGCCACTGTGTGTGACAAAAACCAGGGGTGTTTATATTAGCTAACCACCAACCCGCTCTAATAGGAGCAAGACTTATATAGTTGAAATTGGAGCTCTGACGTGAATCTTTGTGAATGAGTCAATAATGTCAACCCCACGCATTCGGTACTATATCGCATCCGACCTAGGCCAATATTTTCGTCCAGACCAATGGTGGTTGTGTAGTCACGCATCAATCTTTATGCAGGCCATTGGTTTTGCCTTTTATTTCATTATTCAATTTGGCAACGTATCACGTGGGTATGACGTAGTGTCCGATGTCATTGTAAAATGGCAGACGTTGTTCAAATGAACACGACCAAAAATGCTTGCTTTACGTAAAAAGCAATTATATTTCCGGTGTAGGCAGTGGTATTCAAACAAATGAACTCGCTAGGACTCCCAGAAAGGTATGTATGTAAATCATAAATGATTATAAAAATTATAAAACTTAAGATACAGCCAGCTTGGTTTCAACAGACCTTGAATGACCTTAAAGAAGCCAATATACAAATTGAAGACATACCTAATAGACAACTCTTTCGGAACAAAATTAAAAGTCACCTTCAAGGAGGAACTAGAGCAAAGCAGAAAACAGCCACACAACATTAAGGATCTCCGGCGACAACAATCTGAAAGAATGAAGCAATTTTGGGTGACCAAGAAGAAATCTTACAGCAAAACTTGATGTATTGATTTAACATGCTCTATTAAGGGCTATTCGATTAAATAAATAATAAATTATATATTTTCAATAAGCTATCTTGTTAAAAGTTACGAAAAGGGAGTATGGGGTACTCTGACTGAGGACAAGATGGCGTCACAGTGAAAGTGCAGTGAAATAGCAGCTAGTGTAAATATTTGATAAAAGTGGTAAAATATTATAACAGAGGCTTAAAATCTATAAAGTTACTTTCCTCAGATCAAGTGTAATACGGAATATTGATAGTATTTAGAAATTCTTGTTGATAATTTAATAAACTTAAACTAAGTTGTGGGAACGTGTATCCAAAGATTCGGTGACTTCTTCAATCACTGTTTGAACCAAGTAGAGCAGTGGTGCTTTTACGAGACTTCACCCGATTGGAAGATATACGTATTTCACATTCTTCTTTATTGGTAGGTTATTAGATTAATTCTACTAGGTAGTAATAATTAAATTAAATTTAGTGTAATTTGGTGTAAACATCTAGGCTCACTTAGATCTCTAGTATGACGACAGTAAACAGTGTTAGTATCTCGTCAGGTTGTGTAACCGTAACGGATTTATGCTCGTCGTGCAAAATAAAAGTAAAAAATGCAAATAAAATCATCACAAGATCTCAGGTAAAATTGAATGAGGAGAAAAGTGAAACTGATTGTCGTAATGTAGGCCTACCGCTACCGTCATGCGAATGTCATAACCTAAGAAACGAACTGTCCTCAAAAGACGAAATTATAAAGCTGCTAAAGGAAGATATTGCTAAGTTAATGGAAGAGTTGAATAAATTAAAAGGAAACAGAGAGGAAAGCAAGGAAACTTGGTCGACAGTGATTGCTGGTAAGGTAAGATTGAATAAGCCTAGGCCTATAAATGGAGTACATGTAACTGAAATTCCCGTCTCAAATTCATTTGGAGTGCTTGTCGAAGAAAATGATGACTTTCCTCAAGAAGAAAAGAAGAAAGTGATAAAGAGAAAATCCAGGAAGATGCGGATATTTGCGGATAGCCACGGGCGAGATGTAGCAGCAAGCGTTTTGGAGAGAAGCCGAGAAATGGAGGTCACTTCGACAGTGAAGCCAGGAGCTCAGATTGCAGAAGTCACGAACGGGATGATAGGAGAGTGTGCGTCCCTTACTGCAAAGGACTACGCAGTGATCATCGCTGGAGCAAACGACGTTTATAGAAATGAGAGTAAAAAGGTAATCAAAGATTTAAAGGGTACATTGCCATCCATGCAAAAAACAAATGTCATTATTGTAAATATTCCGCAGAGACACGATTTAATTCCCAAGTCATGTGTAAATGTAGAAATAGAGGCTACAAATGGAAAAATTCATAAAATTTGTAAGAGTTTTCCAAATGTCCAAATTGTAGATGTAAGTAAATTAGACAGGAAGTTCCACACTCGGCATGGCCTACACTTAAATAGATTAGGAAAAGAGTATCTTAGTGATGAAATCTGCAAAATTGTAAATTCAAATGGTAAGAATAATTCAACAGTAATATCATTAGAGTGGAAGCAGGGAAACTGGTAGAAGAAGCCAAACGTGAGGTTTGGCATTCACATCTTTTGAAGTCAAATTTAACGGAGTGCAACAATGGTATTTCGGATTTGTCTAGCAACAATAATAATAACAATTATGATAATAATAATGTAAATAAATCACCAACACAAGCTTGCAAAAGTAACAAATTTAAAATTTACCACCAGAATGTCCAGTCTCTTTATAATAAAATTGATTACATAAATCTAATGCTTAAAAATGAACTTAAAGACATCTCAGCACTATGTATTTCAGAACATTGGCTGAAAGAGGAACAACTCGAATTAATTCAATTCCCAGGGTTTATACAAGCTAGTAAATACTCTAGATCTAATATTAGCCATGGTGGTACTTGCATCTTCTTAAGAAATAATTTAGATCATGAACAGATAACAGCTTATGATTATCTAATTATGGAACAGGATTTTGAATTCTCTGCCGTAAAAATTCAGCAGTTTAAGTTAATAATTGTATGCGTATACCGTTCTCCGTCAGGAAAGTTTCCTCTATTTATAGATAAACTAGAATTGTTACTCAATAACATGAGCAAAGTAAATTTCGATATAATAATTTGTGGGGATGTAAATGTGGATTTCTTAAAACTTGATAGAAATTGTGAATTATTAAACCAGTTACTAATTTCCTATGGACTGAAACCTACAGTAAATACACCAACAAGAATAACAAAATTTAGTAAAACCACTCCTGATCAAATTTTTATAAATACAGATAAATATCACCATTCAATAGAAGTCTATTGTCCGGGTTTTAGTGACCACCATGGACAAATACTGAGTTTTGAAGTATCCGAAGTAATCAATAATAATGATAATGGAGTAAAATCAAAGTGCAGGTCATTCACTGAATCAAATGTTACATATTTCAATGACTTATTAAATAAGGAAACATGGTCAGAAATTTATGAACTAGAAAATGTAAATGATAAATTTAATGTATTTAACAGTACCCTAAAACACTATTTTGAAATAGCATTCCCCTTTAAACGAAGAACTGTTCAAAATAACAAAACTAGCAATTGGATAACAACAGGGATTATAAATTCATGTCAAAGAAAGAAATTTCTACACAAATTATATAAACAATACCACACAACACCTGAATTCAATTTATACTACAAAAAATACACTGGCATATTAAATAAGGTAATAAGACTAGCAAAGAAAATGCATAATGATAATTTTATTTCCCAATCATCTAATAAAAACAGGGCTATGTGGTCTGTAATAAAGAAAGAAACTGGAAAATCTGCTAAAATACAAAGGAACATTACACTGACCAGAAATAATAAAGTGATTAATAATCCAGAGGAAATAGCAAACACTTTTAATGACTATTTTTTGGAAATTCCGCAAAAATTATTAAATAAATCACAGGTAAATACACTAAATTCTAATAATAAAATAAATATATGCAGTGATTCTTTATTTATAAATCATGTCACAAGTGAAGAGGTAAGAATAGTTATAAAAGAGCTAAAAAATAAATTCTGTGCTGGCATTGATGGCATCCCTGATGCAATTTTAAAGAAATGTGCAGAAAATATAATAAATCCACTTACGCACTTAATAAACAGTTCAATTCTCTCAGGAACTTACCCGGATATTTTGAAGTTATCAAAAGTAATTCCAGTGCACAAAAATGGTTCAAAAGATGAATTAGATAACTATCGTCCTATTACCTTACCAACTGGTATTGCAAAAATTGTGGAAAAAATTATGTATAAGAGACTGATAAGTTTCATAGAAAAAAATAAAATATTATCAAACTCACAACATGGATTTAGAACGGAAAAATCTACACAGACAGCAATTTACGAATGTAGTAATAGTATACTGAAATTAATTGACAATAAGGAACATGTAACTGGCCTATTCTTGGATTTATCGAAAGCATTTGATGTAGTTGACCATAAAATCCTCCTTACCAAACTAAATCAATATGGTGTTAGAGGTCTAGCTAATAAATGGATAGAGTCTTACTTAACAAGGCGTAAACAAATAGTAAGCTTGAGACACAAGGATGATGGAACCAAATTACTTAATGAAACATTGTCCAATGAGGGAATTATTGAATTTGGAGTACCCCAGGGATCGGTTTTGGGCCCACTACTCTTTCTTCTATATATCAATGATATAACACAGAACGTTCATTCACATAAGGAAATTTTGTTTGCGGACGATACAACACTCGTAATAAAAGGTGAAACTAAACAGGTCATACAGCAGTCTGCTGACTCCGTTACAGGAGAGTTAACCAAATGGTCACAAGATAATCGCCTCATAATAAACTATAAAAAGACAGTATGTCTAAATTTCCACACTATACAGAATAGGAATCCTGCGATGCCCAATATAACATTAAATGGTCATCAAATAGAAAATAAATCAGAAACAAAGTTTTTAGGACTATGGATACAACAAGACTTGAAATGGAATAAACATATACAATATCTGAATACTAAACTGAACTCGATGTGCTTTGCGTTACGTATTTTGAAAACCTGCACTAGCATGCACACATTAAGAAATACTTATTTTGCTTATTTCCATTCATACTTAAGATATGGGATCATTTTTTGGGGTATGTCGCCAGATGTACTAAGCACGTTTAGGATACAAAAGAGAGCGATTAGAATTATGGCAAATGTACACTCTAGAGAATCATGTAGACCTCTGTTTAAAGATTTAAACATTCTCCCACTGCCCTGCATATATATCTTTGAAAGTATTATGTTTTTTAAAAAGAATTTAATGAATAAAGATGTTTTTCTTAAAACAAACAATGATGTTCATAGGCATAACACAAGACAAAATCAAAACATTCATATTTCACACACACACACAAGCATATATCAAAAAGGAACTTTTCACACTGGAGTTAAATTATACAATAAACTACCCCAGTATATAAAACTGGCCCCAAAAATAAAAACCTTTGATAGAATGTTGAAAGCTTATCTGCAGTGCCATTGTTTTTACTCAGTAGTTGAATATTTTAGCGTATAGGAGTGATGGAATCTATAACTATATTTTACTTTTTTAATTTAATTTTAATACCTAGCTGTATGTTGTTGTATTTATAGAATTAAGTTTTCATATTATGATAATAGAGTGAGGTGTAAATAGTTGTGCAATAAGATTGTATCTATTAAGATTTGCTATTATAATAAGTTATAAATAGTTTTAATCTTAGTAATATATACCTGTTAGTTCTTTTATTTTATGCATGTAAATTCTGACGTGTCCTATATCAAAAATGTATTGAATGCATGTATTTGATCAAATGGAATTAATAAAAATCTATCTATCTATCTATCTATCAAGTTTTAATAATTTCAGTACGGTACTTTAAGAATTTTGTACCAAAAAGTACCTCTTCTGAATTTTTACTAAAAGTCCTATATACTTGCGCTTGCCTACGTGGGAATTTCCGACGACTGAGTTAGTGTTATAATTAGCCACCCGCTGTCACTTCCCGTTACTCAGAGGGATATAACTCAGTCAACATTGTCTCGCGATTCACACAGCCTAGGGGAACGACTTTCTTCTCAAATGTCTAAATATGTTGCTTTAATACTTTATCTCATAAATTTAAAATATTATTGTACTGTCAGCGGATTTGGATAACAAATGTACAGATGCAGATAACAGTAGTGCAGGTGCAGAGAACGTTTTGTTTATCCACGCCTATGGTCTGTATTACGGAAGAACACTGACAGCTGTCGAAACCAGCACATTGAGAAAATGCTGTGTTGCCACTGTGATCTGGAGGTCTCAACGACTTTTGCTGGTAGTATGGATGCATGTACATGTAACACGAGAACCACTGGACCAATTTTTATCCAGTTTTTGCTGTTATTTATGAGATCTATCTTTTGAAAGAATAAAATTTCAATCCGGAGGTAAACTAGTCCCCCGTTCGGATCTCCGGGTGGGGACTACTCGAGAGGGGGTTAACATCACAGAAGTGACAAAGAGGAAATCTGACATTCTACGGATCGGAGCGTGGAATGTTAGAAGTCTGCTAGGAAGTGGAAGGTTAGAAAACTTAGAAAGGGAAATGGATAGGTTGAGGTTGGATTTGGTTGGGATTAGTGAAATGCGCTGGCAGGAAGAACAGGACTTTTGGTCAGGAGACTATAGGGTCATTAGCATCATGGTGTAACTACAATGGTGAGGCGGATCGCTCCCTCTCTCTCGTGCGGATGACGTCACAACGGGAGCGTTGCGTTCGGTGACACAGCACTCTGTAATGCGGCTCTGGTCATAATAATATAACTTGAAGGCATTAATAAAAGCATTTATTATAACACTGTACATACTTTGTATTGTAAATACTGATAATAATGTTGGTAATTATGAATACGGCGTACCTCTAAACAATAGTAATGGCCCTTTAACGAGATCCACTATTTTTTTCATATTGGTGAATGTACACAGTTTGCGATTCAATTTTCTCTGTGAATTGCCGAAACTTATTTTTCTGTTTAAGTCACGCAACCTAATATATGTTCGGGTTCGAGCTAAACAGTGAATAACCTCATATGCAATATTAACATGAGGCAATTTTCTCAAGGTCCTGCTGGTTAATTCATTGAATATAAACTTATCAGTTGATAATGAATTGCCATGAAATTTATGAAACTCAGCGTCCATTGTCTTTGCAACTTCCATAAGTTCATTAGAGGGATACAAAAGATTTCCCCTTGAAATAAACTGGATCCAATCTTGGCCTTCTTTACTGGGTTCAAGTTCTTGAGATAATGTTCCCAAGTTTTTGTACTTATCCCTGAATCTGTGTGCTACATATCCTGCAATGTATTTTAAACCTTCGTGGTTCATTTCATCTTTAAAATCCGAGAGATCAAATTCATCGAACAATTCATTCTGATGATCGGTCATTTCAAACAAACTCATGTTCATTTCCTCAGTTTCGTAATTTGATTCAACAAATAAAGTAGAAACTAGTTTTTCTTCGTCAGGAGCATCCACGATATCAGGAATACGTTTGGCAACATTCACTAACGCAGTCTGCGAGAAACAGGTGTCAGTTTCTGTTTCCATTGGTTTAATCAGACACTTTTCGTCAATATCCTCCTCTGTATTTCTATTTACAGTAAAAATTGAAGCAGAGTGCTTGCCCAAAATGTACCATTTCAATCTATATTTAATGTCCAGAGGAGATGGGTGATCATTGGAGCCTCCCATTCCTCTAATATACGAGAAAAGGTTCTCCAAAATATCTTGATTTAGACGATAAGTTATTATGTACTCGACTTGGTATATCGGCTTCAAATATTTAAAAAGGTTTACTAGAGACGTGTTGCTTAGTAGAATTCCTTTTTGAAATGGGAGTAAGGCTTTATGTCGGCCAACTCT
Source organism: Meconema thalassinum (assembly GCA_946902985.2). Lineage (NCBI taxonomy): Eukaryota > Metazoa > Arthropoda > Insecta > Orthoptera > Tettigoniidae > Meconema > Meconema thalassinum. The sequence continues at coordinate 396,275,910 of OX336394.1, read as the reverse complement.
CATGGACGTTATCAATTCATTAACATTATTTAGCAAACTGATTTGTTTGTCTAAATCAGTACCAAATGCATTTCTTTCAGAATGACTCCCAAACTTGTTCTTAGCATTAAATAAGTCAAACCAGTCATTTATTAATTTTATACATCTAGCCGCTTCTTCCCAGTCAATGTTTTTCATCAACCCTTTCCCTCCACACCATTCAAGAGCCTTTGATACCTGGTTTGAAATTACTTGAGCTGCAGGCCGAACTTTTTGTCTCTCTGATCCCTTTATATCTAAATGATATCTGCTAATTTTGTGCGCAATAGTGAGTTCAGAAGAAGACATAGAAATTAGTAGTTCCAAACATTCCTTGTTCACTTTTTTCCCATTGAGCAGCACAAATCCCTGATCTAACAAATGATTTCTCACAAGTTTCAATAAATGAGGAATGTCTGCAAACACAAACACTTTTAAGGAATCGTTGCTTGGATGATTGAAGAAACATTCCTTATTATGTCCAATATTAAGCTCTGGCCACAAGCCCATATTCCCAGACCCCATATCACTTGTAATGGCTACAACAGTGAAGCCTGCAGAATGTAGATTCGATACTATTCCAAGAATAATATCTTTTTTCATTCTTTGGTCAAAGGCATAATAAAGAGGCTGCTTCCACTGACCAATCAAACCTCGTGCCATGACAACTTGGCAAGTTTTGTGAGGGCCAATTTTCTGCTGGTTGCTTCTGTCGATACACATGCGATTTGAAATATAAATTTCGTCAAATGTCAATACAGTCAAGCGTTCCAATTCGGTCAGTCCTGCTGATTTATATTTAATTAGTTTCACAACATCTTGCAAATCACCCTGCTCTAAATTCAAACATTTAGCCCAATCACGTAACGTCGTCAGTCCTGGCAAGGGATAGTTATTAGCCCTTAAAAACCGGTAGGCTTTAGGGCTCACACTTCTGAGTGATATAGCCGCCGCTATATCGTCAGAACACCAATTAATTTTCTTACGTTTCTCTGTACTTAATAAATGTTTTATTTGACCTGGAGTGAAGACTTTACCCAGTATCGTCTGAATTTCTTTGCAACGACTGTTCCTCAGATCGGCGATTTCTTTCTTCAACGCCGAATGGTCTGCACATAAATCATCGTACTTTTGTTTCCAAGCTTCGGATTCCTCACGTACCTCCTCAACTAATTTCTTCAAAGTGTTGACCTCATCTTCATGAGAACGAGTGCTTAAAAGGAAAGACATTCGTTGAATTATCAGGTTTATTTTTTGAACTTATATTGGAACTAGAGTAGCCTACGTTTCTATTCACAAGAGCAATATTTCTTTCATATGACCACTAAACTACGGCTGCATGAAGGTCAAGATTAGATTAATAATTACTATAGCTACACCTGGCTTTAATTAAACTCATGATATCAATGTCTCAACGATCTGGTGAAAGCAGTGCTTTACTCCGCTAGTTACCTCTCTTTCAAGTATCATAATGAACCTTAGTTGTATTGTGCGTGTAAAATAAACAAATTCACCTTTTATTATTAAATGAGACTTCAATGTTCAAAAACAAAAAGAAGCTTACCTTATTAACTCCTTCGCATTCAAGCAGGTATGTTTAGATTGTATTCCTTCGGTGAGTGTTTCATTGTTATGTATAATTTAACTTATAACACTTTTACGACGCCTCCTTTCCAGCCTTATCGACCGACTTTCTGCTTCTTCCAGAGATCTTTTCCTTTTCCTTTGTGTAATTTGAGTGGATTTTGGTAGATTTTCAGTCGGAATGGCATCTAATTTTAAAGTTCTACAATGCACTGGAGTATAGTTCAACAATTGCTGTCGAAGTGGAATAGCAAAACTGTCTTTAGTGAAATGAAGAGAACATACTCGAGCTGAAATCATAATAATAATAATGTTAATAATAATAATAATAATAATGCTAATAATAATAGACCCTAATAATCTCCACTCGTAATAGTTATTTGGTTTGCCTATTCATTTCTATAATATTGTTTAATATCTCAGTTTGAAAATGTGTCCAGAGCTATTGCAATGTTTTAATTTTAGAGAGAAATAATTTAAAGAATGATTTACTGTTCTGTTCACAACAGACAGATTAGTTTTAGAAATCATAACTTACCATGCTTTAAATTTAAAATGTCCTCCCTCCTGCAAGCTCTGACCCATGAGCTCGCTACATCTTTGTCTTGTGGAAATACAAAGTATTTTATATTAGACCCTTTTGTTTTCCTGGAGTAGTTGTAGCAACCATACATAGCACAATTCGGCATTGCATCCCACTTTCCGTCGACAGAGATTAAGAAATACAATACTTTCACTAGCAACGCACACACTTGTCAACATTAGCATGTTTCAATCGACTGCTGATCACGCGCTTGACTCCCGCCTATAGCCACAACTCGCAGTTGCCCCCGTTCTGACGTCATCCGCATGAGAGAGAGGGAGCGATCCGCCTCACCATTGTAGTTGCACCATGATTAGCATACCTGCCAACTTTCAAAAAGGACTTTCAGTAAAACTCGCTTGTGCCAAAAAAATCTAACGAATTTCTACATACCCCGGTTTGAAACAATAATCCTCCTGGGCAACAAAATAGAGTAATTCATGCTTTGAACAGGATATTTCAATGAAACCTTATCTATTTACATCATACGCCAATTATTTGTAGACTCTCAAGAAGCAGGTGTGGTGAATTTTTGTTTGGAGCATAGATATAACAGGACTTCCTTGAAATAATATACCTAGGTAATACACTTATCACTCACTGGAAATTACTTGCATTTTTAAATGCATAGCCGTGGCTTTTTTTTAGCTTCCTGCAAAACGTCTGGAGAAATAAGTGTTGGCATAACAGGGACCAGAACTCCCTGGTCTTCTAACTAGAAATAGCCTTCAGAGATTCATTCAGGACAAAATTCATGTATTTTCTTCACTTCAAAAAATTACGAGTTCAACAGAATTCATATAAAATACTACAGTAACCGATGACATTATAAGGGTCTGATTTAATAGTTTAAGATGTGTGTTGCTTTGCTTTCTTTAGAAAGTCAATATTATATGTGTTTGTATTGCTTCTGAACTACTGGTCTTCAAAATGGAAATGGCTTCCAGAGTTCCATTGGAGATCAATAACTTGAACAGTATCCTGTTCATCTTTATCAGGCTAAAAATTCGTTCACATTCTGTCTTCGCAGTCAAGTACGGAGAAATATAGAGATGTTACACGATCGGCGCTGGTCTCAGCCGTTGGACGAGATTCCCGTAGTTTTCACGATAGAACACTGAGAAAAATCGCAAACCGTGATTTATATAATCGGTGTCACTTTTAGTCGTACGACGAGATTTCCATTGTCCTTGAGAGCGGGCAAGGGAAAATATTGCATTATTGCGCAATCAGCGCCGCTTGCTGTCCGTTTGACAAGAATCCAGTTGACCTCGTCATCGAATCCGGCGAAATATCGCGATGTATCGCAATCGCTGCCGCTCTCGACCGTTTTACGAGATTCACGTGTCCTCGCGGCTGGCCACCGAGAACGCGTTAATATGGTTAATATGCAATCGTCGCCGCACCCAGCCGTCCTCGTGATCACAAGTTCGCGATCGGGCACGGGTTTTATGATTTTACGCAACTTGTGTCGATCTCGGTCCGTTTGAAGAGATTCCCGCAAGCAAGTCGTGTGGTCAGGCGGCCATCTTGAAAATGTGATTTTGAAGAATGAACGTTCGAAGTAGGTATCGAATTTTACGAATTAATCTGCGAGAGGATTGCACGAATAATACAAGAGGGCACATTTTCTTTCGAATTCGAAGAAAACAGCGACATTTAACGGAATTTCGAATTAACCATAAGTTACTGGATGTCGAATTTACGAGACGGTTCGATTTTTAAAATAAATGTATTTTGAATCCTTTTTGTGATATTTATTTTTGAAACGGTATCATTTCGTAAGATTGCGACATTAACTTATTTCCGCGTCATTTCTGGATTTATATTTGATATAGTCTCCAAATTTAGAGGCCACTAACAGAAATGAGAGGTTTCTGTATTGTTTCGAAAGCTTTCGCGAATAAACGTGCCGCGAAAAGTCAGGTTTTCTAATAAAAAAGAAATATACTTCACACAAAACTAAAAACTTTTCTTGATGCCTAAAATATACGTTAAACCGATGTATACGGTAGGATACCATTCAAGGTATCCTCAGTAGTCAGTATGCATTTCCTTAAAGGCAGGCACGAGGAAATATAGCTTACGCAATCGGCGCCGCTTGCGTGAAATTTGCTCCATCGCAATCTGTAAGCCTACCGGCGCGAGTTTAAATGATTTAAACTGACCTCAGCGAATTGTTGTTACCTCCAAATATCCAGACAAAAAGCAACTATTTTTCGCTACTTTCCGTTACCGGTAGACGCCCTGATAACGATCGGATGAATGTTCAGAGCGATGTATTGAATGTACGCTGGTCACTCAGGAATGTATCGGCGGCATGCGGAAGCTTGTTCTGGCGCGAATTAAAAAAAATTGGTACAGTACGTAAATCCGTAAAATTTAATAGTTCATCCGTAAAACCGTAAAACACACTGCCTTTCCGTAAATTTTACGGACAAACCGTAAAAGTTGGCAGGTATGCATTAGCACTAAATCAAACAATGGCCAAGCAGGGGTTGGCCTCATATTGAGTAGGAAACTTGGACAGCGGGTGGAATATTATGAGCAATATAGTGAACGGATTATTGTAGCAAAAATCAATACAAAACCTACCTGCACTACAGTGGTACAAGTCTATATGCCTACCAGTCAAGCTGATGATGAGGATGTTGAAAAGGTCTACGAAGAAATAGACGAAATTCTGAGGTATATCAAGGGTGATGAAAATGTTATAGTAATGGGAGATTGGAATGCTGTGGTAGGAAAAGGGAGAGAAGGGAAGATAGTAGGAGATTTCGGATTAGGTGAAAGGAATGATCGAGGAAGCAGGCTGGTAGAATTCTGCACCGAGCATGAATTGGTCATAGCTAACACCTTATTCAATAACCACAATAGAAGAATATACACATGGATGAGACCAGGAGATACAGGGCGTTACCAAATCGACTTCATTATGGTCAAGCAGAGGTTTCGAAACCAGATTTTGGATTGTAAAACATATCCTGGTGCTGACATAAACTCTGATCACAATCTGGTTGTAATGAAATGCAGATATTAAGTTGAAGAAACTGAAGAAAAGTCAAAAGCCAAAAAGGTGGGCAATAGACAGACTGAAAGAGAAGGATGTAAACGAAAGATTCAAGAAGAGTATAAAGGAAGGACTAATGAAAAACCCTAAACAAACTTCAATTGCAGACGAATGGGCACTTTTGAAGAATGAAATAACAAAATCCGCAGAAGAAAACATTGGTAGGAAAGAAAGAATAGGTAGAAAACCGTGGATCACTCAGAATATACTAGAATTGATGGATGAAAGGCGGAAACACAAGAATCTAAGAGATGAAAAGGGGAAAGCAGAATACAGACGTCTGAGAAATGAGGTTAACAAGAAGTGCAAGGAAGCGAAAGAAGAATGGTTGAAAGAGAAATGTGCAGGTATAGAAAATTGTCTGAAATTAGGAAAAGTAGACACAGCTTATCGAAGGATTAAGAATACTTTTGGGGAAAAGAAGACTAAGTGCTGTCAAGCCTCCGTGGCTTAGGCGGCAGCACGCCGGCCTCTCACCGCTGAGTCCGTGGTTCAAATCCCGGTCACTCCATGTGAGATCTGTGCTGGACAAAACGGAGGCAGACAGGTTTTTCTCCGGGTACTCCGGTTTTCCCTGTCAACATTTCATTCCAGCAACACTCGCCACTATCATTTCATTTCATCTGTCATTCATTTAATCATTGCCCCAGAGGAGTGCGTCAGGCCTCGGCAGCCGGCACAGTTCATATCCTCGCCGCTAGATGGGGGCTTCATTCATTCCATTCCTGACCCGGTCGGAGACTGGAAGCAGGTTGTGGATTTTCAAGACTAAGTGCTGTAATATTAAGGACACAAAAGGAAAGCCTCTAACAGATAAGGAAGAAAAGGTTGACAGATGGAAAGCTTACATAGAGAGTTTGTATAAGGGAAAGGAGATTGAGAATCATGTAATGGAAAGGGAGGAGGAAATTGATGAGGATGCGAAAGGAGATTTAATATTGAGATCAGAATTTGATAGAGCTTTGGAAGACTTAAGCAGGAACAAAGCACCAGGCATAGATGATATACCGATTGAGTTGCTACGCTGCATAGGAGATGAAGGTCTGATCAGGTTATTTCACTTGGTGTGTAGGATTTATGAGACAGGTGAGGTACCCCCTGATTTCAAGAAGAATGTAATCATCCCTATACCAAAGAAAGTGGGAGCTGACAGATGTGAAGATTACCGTACAATCAGCTTGATTACTCATGCTTCAAAGATCCTGTCTAGAATAATTTACAAGAGGATTGAAAGCCAGATAGAAACGGAGTTGGGTGAAGACCAGTTTGGTTTCAGGAGAAATGTAGGAACAAGGGAAGCTGTACTAAGTCTTAGGCTGATTTTAGAAGGTAGAATAAGGAAAGATAAGAGAACGTTCATGGCTTTTGTAGACTTAGAAAAGGCTTTTGATAACGTTGATTGGACTAAATTGTTTGACATTTTGAAATCAATTGGAATAAAGTACAGGGATAGGAGGGTGATATACAATCTATACAGAAACCAGACAGCAGTCATTCGAGTTGAAGGACATGAGAGAGAAGCTGGTATTCAGAAAGGTGTAAGGCAAGGCTGCAACTTATCACCCATACTTTTCAATCTTTACATTGAACAAGCAATGAAGGAAATTAGAGAGAAATTTAAAGTGGGAGTGAAGATTCAAGGAGAAATAATTTCAACTCTGAGATTTGCTGATGACATCGTCATCTTGGCCGACAAGCCTGAGGATTTGAATGAGTTTTTGAATGGTATGGACTCCGTCTTACGGAAAGAATTCATGATGAAAATAAATAAATGTAAAACAAAAATACTGGAATGCAGCCGAAATAAATCAGAAACCTCTATGGAGATCAAATTGGCAGGTGAAAAGCTGAAGGAAGTAGGAGACTTCTGTTACTTAGGAAGCAGAATAACCAGTAATGGACGAAGCAAAGAGGATATTAAAAGTAGGTTGGCTCAGGCAAAGAAAGCATTTCTACAAAAAAGGAATCTGCTGACATCGAATATAGATTTAGGTATTAGGAAGTCATTTTTGAAAGCCTTTGTCCGGAGCGTGGCGCTCTATGGAAGTGAAACTTGGACTATTGGTGCAGCAGAAAAGAGGAGAATTGAAGCATTTGAAATGTGGTGTTACAGGAGAATGATGAAGATCAGATGGGTAGATAGGGTTACAAACAAAGAGGTATTAAGACGAGTGGGAGAGGAGAGATGTTTCTGGCGACTGCTAATGAAGAGAAGAGATAGGTTGGTAGGACACTTACTAAGACACCCAGGAATAGCAAGCTTAGTTATGGAAGGAAGGGTCGAGGACAAAAACTGTAGGGGTAGACCAAGGTTAGAATATGTTAAACAGATTGCCTCCGATGTAGGGTGTTGGAGCTATGTAGAGATGAAACGATTAGCTCAGGACAGGGAGGCATGGAGAGCTGCATCAAACCAGTCAAAAGACTGAAGACTCAAACGACGACGAAAACGACAAGCAAATACACTTCAAAATGTAAACAAAGTAATATCGACAGTGAGTGATGAGGTAATGTACTTACCACTGGCCACAAGTACAATGCAACATGTTGCTATGAAAACCATTAGGGCCTACCCCCGTTCACCTTCTCAACATGAGGGAGCAGTCAAATTATTATTATTATTTATTTGGCGTATAGCTTTTACTGCCGGGAGTTGATGATAATTGTTTTAAGTTTGCCACTGTGGGTGAGTGGATAGCGTGTCTGTCTACTAACCCCAAGATTGCAGGTTCGCTTCTGGCCGTGGTATGTGATTTTTTTAAGGCGGCAAACATACGACACGCATGTCATACGATGTTGGCATGTCAAAGAACCCATTTGAATTCAGTATGCCGTGTTCATAGTGGCAATATTAATCTTGGGAGTTTCCGCCAACACAAAGTTCCTCATTTCTCTACTAGAAAGCGCTATAGTGTTCAAGGAGCTTAGATAGCTAACCTAATGATTCAAGGAACAACGAAATTCGACATGCAAGCTATCCTTTGGGTGTCAAATTACAAAGCTTGCACCCAGCACCCGAGGCCATACGATATTATTATTATTATTATTATTATTAGGGGCCCAACATCTAGGTTATCAGCCCTTAATGGTCTGGGTGATAGCAAAAATGACAATGAAATGGGAACCATAACAAAAATCAAGCTGTACTGAAAATACTTACAAAATGGAACTCAGATTGAAATAGCTCACAAAATGAAGAATGGAAATACTTATAAAAGAGGAAGGTAATTTAGAAGGAAAATACTCATTAAAGGAATTTAGATTGAAAAATACACATAAAATGTAGTTTAGGTTCAAATTACTTACAAAATGCAATTGAAATTGAAAATACACAATGCAAGTGAGATTGAAAAAGGCCGGTTCAGATTCAAAATACTCACAAAGTGCAATCGAGATTCAAAATACTCACAATATGTGGAAGCCCGCGATTCAAAATACTGTACTTAGAAAATGTATTTGAGATTGAATATACTTACAAAATGGAGTTTAGATCGAAAATACTTAGAAAGTGCAATGTAGACTGAAAAAACTTACAAAATGTAATTAAGAGACATCGGGAGCCAATTCATAAAAACAGGGCGGGAATCTTAAAGAGAAAAGGAACTATAATGAAAAGAAGGCTGATAGAGGCCGGACGTTTGTTTTAGACGATTGCCCTTGACCTTGAAGCCTGCGGGTGAGCCTACACACCCCCACTCTCTCACTATCGCTTCACACTTGTCACCGCCGATCTGATGTAATGGAATTCCTGACTTGAGCAGACAGTACAGTCCACATCGAAGTATTGTATGTCGCGGAAGTACACGTTACATAGTTACAAACAGAATGTCATTATATTTGCCAATGACTGTACTCCTAGCAGAAGTGTGAAACAGCTTTGTCAATCATCGGACGGCTTGGGGCAGCTGATAACAATACAGGTACTGTAGTAACTCGCCTCCAGGCTTCCATTAGGATTTTTCACTCGTCTAAAACTAACGCCCGGCCTGTACCAAGAATGAGGGATCAGGAAAAATGAGAGAAGGGCCAATTAAGGCGGGAAAGGAAAAGACTCCAGAGGCCTCGGATACCCTAAAACTGTCGGGGTCGGAAGAGAACAAGAGATGACCAAGAGAGGTCGACAGGAGAGAAGACAGAGAGGAGCCCGGCACAAGTAAGTGGAAACAATGCCGGACTCAGCTGGGGTCCCGTGGTCGCCAACCCACGTCCCACTAGTTGTGAGTCCCTGGGGGAACTGCCGGGAGTGTCTGAGGACATGTTCAGCTCGCCAGAGGCTGTAGCTGCTTCAATGCGGAAAACCAAACACTTGCCATAACACACATTTCATGCGAAAGGTGGAAACACTGTTGTTACTTATCAATTTAGCCAGCAATGTGGTAGAGGAACTGCAGAGTGACAAACAATATCTGTGTGCACCTGAGAGTTGTCGAAACGCATATTGACGCTCCAGGCGTCCATGTCAAGAAATGTTCAAATTCCTTCAAGCCACATTGATATCAGTAAAAAATGAACAGTGACTGGCTGACTTAAAGTAGTGACAATATTCCATGTGAACTTACTCACTTTTCCACGAACTCATGGGCCGGAGAGCCTTTCTAGTGATTTTTTAACGATGTGTACATAAGCTACATTTTATTCTATGTTGTTGACTGTTTCTACCAAGTTTTATGCATGTTTTTAATGTTGTTACAGTGTCTTTGATTTGATGAGATTGTTTCTTTAGATTCGATAAATTGTGGCTGAGGAAGGGCTATTTAATAGCCCGAAACATGTACCACTGTTGAATTATATGTAACTTGATGTATTGATTGACGGACTAACATATTTGCAATAAATGATCAAAGTCAATACGGACCAAAAATGGAGGAAGTAAATCCGACAAGCTGTAGAAATGGAGGCAAGCAAAGAAGAGCAGAGAAGTGTGGTTTGTTTTCATGTGGCCGAGGGTGCTGGAACACGCAAAACTCATCGTCTCATGTCTGCTGTGAATGGCGAACACTGCACATCCTTGACGAGTGTGTCATACGTAATTCTGGTGAAGGGCGCACATCACTGCAAGACGATGTGCGCCCAGGCCAGGCCATTACTCCTGATGTGATAGCGCAGATTAATGGTCTTATCCGGGACAACCAACAAATCATGGAGGAAGAAATTCGTGTTGAGGTCGGCATTAGCCATGTCATTATCAAAATCGCTTGCATTTTAGTAAAATTTGCGCACAGTGGGTTCCGCATCAACTGACAGAGGCAGACGGACGAAATCATCCTGTTTTATGAAAATGTCTACCCCCATACTGCCAATCTGGTGAAGGCTAAACTGCAGCGATTTTGCTGGGAAACGCTTCAACATCCTCCATACAGACCGAATCTTTCCCCTTTGATTTTCACATTTTTGAAAACCTGAAGAAAGACATTCGTGGACGTCCGTTTCATTCGGACAAGGAAGTGCAAGAGTGGGGGCGGTTGTGAATCCATCAGTAACGTACCTCTTTCTACAAAATTGAAATTGATAGTCTCATCTAACATTGGGACAAATGTTTTAACACTTGTGGTGATTACATTTGAATGAAACCAACCCAGGGTCACGTTGGAGCGGGTGTTCGGTTTTCATTTGACTGCCCTTCATACTTCAATTAGCGAGCAGGGTTCTACTTTCATAACACAGACTATAGGCCAACTGTATATAGTATTTCAAGTCATACCCTTTTGGTCTGTTCGGAACATCACGGCAGCTGCAACATAGGCCACGGTATCGTATTATCTGTGCTCTAAACACAGCCATAAACTGTTCCACTATGGAAGTATAAGATTGGGTGTCTCTGCGAGGTCGCCGTCTTGTGAACTCAGAGCCAGGTGTTGTGGAGACGTGGTAGTCAATGCTTGCATTTGCACATTATACTCTTACAACTCCTCCCAAAACTTGTTACATTGGTGCAATGTGTGTTTAGAAAATTATTTCCAGCAACTACTCCGAAATTCATGTAATGATTATTAAATACGTTAAAAAGTGTGGAACTCGTGTAGTATACGTTGCCCGGCGCCATTAAAATTCGAAAAAATTTCTATAGAAATGGCCATGTTACTAATATACAGGAGTTGAATATTCTATCTCTAGAGAGTGTTATTGTATTTTTTTAGAGTGCCAACATTATTGTTTCCACACCAATATTTTCATCCAGCCCAATGGTTTTCGTCTAGGCCAATAAAGGTTAGGTAGCGCGGCCCGGTCAGCCTCCTTTTAAAGATTGGTACCATACCGGTAGGCAAGGTGCAATTTTTACATTTTCAGGTTTTCAGGTTCTATTCTGTAGAGAAGGCTCTCACTGTACAAAGCCAGTTAGCCACTCTGTTTCTGAAGTTTGGCATATTAAACTGCCGGTATGTCATAAGAAATAATGCATACAAACAAATGTTGGCTACTAGTGCAGTACCAGTTCCTCTAGAAATGTGAATATCGGCACATTAACCTTACTTTAGTTGTGAAAGGAAAGGAAAGGAAGGAAGCTTGTAGTTTAACGTGACCGTTAATCTCGCGATCGTAAGCCACGGGACCTCAGTTTTACGTGGAATCCGAACCACAGGACATGGCATTTCACATCGAAAATCTCACATGCATCGACCGGGAATCGAACCCGGTCCGCCTTGGTGAGAGGCATACAGCTTGACCGCTGCGCCACCACGCCCCGAGTTGTGAAAGGCTAGGTACCGGTAGTCTATGCATGAAGGGTCACAATGTGGCTGATAGATCCCAGATCCCATGTGCCTATATTTATTTTGAGGCCTATTTATACAGCTATGAATCATTTATCACATATTCTAGATACAATGAAGTCCAATGAATGTACATTATGAAATCTTCTTAACTCAACATTACTGTACCAATTAAAATGAACGGTTAATTAGCCTGTTTAATGCATGGGCCTTTTTGCCAGTACAAAAACATCCCGCGAGATGCAAAAATTGACGAAAGTGTTGAAAGAGACAATGGACAGGTTATGAACCAAGAGTTGAACTTGCATTGGTACAGCGGTCCCCACTTTCACTAGGCTAAACAAATCGCAGCATAACCTTGCTCAACTGCAATTGTATATCAGCCGTGTAATAACACTTGTAATAAGGCATAGGAAATGTATAAAATAAAATTTTGCAAAAATTTAGGAAAGCACTACATTTCCAAACTAAGAAATGCCAAATAGAATTTCACGGACCAAAGAAGCTTTCAACTATTAGATTGAGCACTGTACATTGAGTACAAGCCATTGGCAGCCAAAATGCCCCGATACTTGTGGGGATCGAACTCATATCTTTTGGCGTTGTAATCTGTGTATACCTCACTACAATAGCAATATAACGGGAAAAGTCGCAATGATCTACCAGATCAGAGGAGTGGATTCTAGTTCGGTACTTAGATGATCGAACAATAGTCAACCGCCATGTGGTTGAAGGACACCCTATAGTAGGAAGGTAATGATAACAGACGTAGCTTGCGGTACCGTAATTTAACTTACCTACGGTACTGGAGAGAAAGCAGCTTGCTCTCAGGCCTGTGCCTAATTAGATCGGTTGCAACCCACGGAAGGTTCCTCTATTCAAAATTCGAACATCAAGAGGTTTAGATCAGACATGCTCCGTAGAATAGACGACCGCACAATAAATACACAACATTCATATCTAAGGCAAGATATGGATTGTAGAAAAGTAATACATCAACAGGTATGTGTTGAGCTTACCGTAGTCGTTACCACGAAGAGTATGAATAACCTGCATCACACGATGATTTCCCTCAATGTACAACACGATCCGATCACAGCAAAGACTATGACTATACAAGCGATAAGCGAGGGAAAGAACACCATTTAAAAAAAAATTACAATTACGTAACCAACTATCATACAAGCTGACCAACAGTATTCAACTTCAGATTAGTAAGCGCGCTCAGTGGCTGGAAAGCCCGTTTTGTTGGCTGCCTTGTACGCTATCTTATGATACTAATTAGAGCTAAATTACATATATCGTACGTTGTTTATTATCCTTGCATTAATTCAACAACTAGTGTGATAAAAATAATAATATTAAATGAATTACGATCGTTTATATCTTACATAATCAAGCTACCATGGCGGGGAAGTCCCGCGCCTCCCACACTGACTCAACGCTGATACAAGTGGTTATCTGCAGACTGCTAATACACCAGCAGCGTCACCACGAACTGTATGACCTTGATCGTACACTGTTGGTGAGCTACGTCACTACTTTCAGAAAAGGTATATCAACTGTACTAGCCTCAACAAAACATTTCTCAAATCGGCATAACTAGGCCTACATACCGGTACGGTACCGTATTGTACACACATCAAAAAAAGTTTTGCATCACCTCGGTTCCCAGATCTCCGGCATATAGACGTTGACTGTGTATATTGTATCAAAGATACAGTCCCTTTGACTGTTCATAGATGTCACTAAAACTGCTCAAAGATGTAAACAACCATGCATGAGCAGGGCCTATTAGACGGAGGGGGTACGACAGCCGATCAGTTCCAGTCATTCCACCAGGACGAAGGTACGCTGCTCATGTTGTCTGTAGTTCTACCATGCCTAGAAGGTCAATACCGCAGTTCGATCGCGTCCGCATTGTTACTTTGTGTCAAGAAGGGCTCTCAACAAGGGAAGTTTCCAGGCGTCTCAGAGTGAACCAAAGCGATGTTGTTCGGACATGGAGGAGGTACAGAGATACAGGAACTGTCGATGACAGGCCTCGCTCAGGCCGCCCAAGGGCTACTACTGTAGTGGATGACCGCTACTTACGGATTGCCGCTCGGAGGAACCCTGACAGCAATGCCACCATGTTGAATAATGCGTTTCGTTCAGCCACAGGACGTCGTGTTTCAACTCAAACTGTGCGCAATAGGCTGCATGATGCGCAACTTCACTCCCGACGTCCATGGCGAGGTCCAGCTTTGCAACCCCGACACCATGCAGCGCGGTACAGATGGGCCCAACAACATGCTGAATGGACCCCACGGAATTGGCATCACGTTCTCTTCACCGATGAGTGTCGCATATGCCTTCAACCAGACAATCGTCGGAGACGTGTTTGGAGGCACCCTGGTCAGGCTGAACGTCTTAGACACACTGTCCAGCGAGTGCAGCAAGGTGGTGGTTCCCTGATGTTTTGGGGTGGCATTATGTGGGGCCGACGTACGCCACTGGTGGTCATGGAAGGCTCCGAAACGGCTTTACGATACCTGAATGACATCCTCCGACCCATAGTGCACCCATATCGGCAGAATATTGGAGAGGCATTTGTCTTCATGGACGACAATTCTCGACCTCATCGTGCACATCTTGTGAATGCGTTCCTTCAAGATAACGACATCGCTCGACTACAGTGGCCAGCATGTTCGCCAGACATGAACCCTATCGAACATGCCTGGGATATGTTGAAAAGGGCTGTTTATGGACGTCTTGACCCACCAACCACTCTGAGAGATTTACGCCGAATTGTCGTTGAGGAGTGGGACAATTTGGACCAACAGTGTCTTGATGAACTTGTGGATAGTATGCCACGACGAATACAGGCATGCATCAATGCAAGAGGACGTGCTACTGGGTATTAGAGGTAGTGGTGTGTACTGCAATCTGGACCACAAATGCTGAAAGTCTAGCTGTATGATGGTACAACATGCAATGTGTGGGTCTCATGAGCAATAAAACGAGCTGAAATGTTGTTTGTGTTGATCTCTATTCCCTTTGTATTTAAAGGTTCCGGAACTCTTGGAACCGAGGTGATGCAAAACTTTTTTTGATGTGTGTATTATACTGACAATAGTGTGGCCTAGTGCATTAGGCTATAAGTCGGTCCCGAGCCCCATCATGTGGGGTAATGGCACGTTAATAGGAGTAGATAAGTTGACTGCTCGGTGACATTTCACATTCTCAGAAATGCAACGATCGCTCAGCGGCAGATTGTCTACAATCCTCATTCTCATGTAGAGTATCTTATTTTTATTATAATCATTTTACAACTGGAGAACCGAACCTACATTTCTTAAAATTGCTAAGGAGGTCCCAGCAGTGCTGGATTACCCATTAGGCCGGACCAGAAGTAAAAAATAGTATGATTTGTTAAATTGTTCATCAAATCATCTGAAATGTTTTCAAATAACGATGCTCGTTTCAATTGAAATGTGCAGTATGTTTATATCTATACTAATTACTAATATTACTAATCTATACTAATAATATAATAAAGCTGAAGAGTTTGTGTGTTTGTTTATGTGTTTAAACGCGCTAATCTCTGGAACTACCAGTCGGATTCGAAAAATTATTTTGTATATGATAGCCAGATTCGAGAGGAATAATTTAGGCTATGTAGCATTATGCTACACCTCTCAGATAACTATAAAGATTGATTTTTGTTCAGTAAGTCGGAAGAACAAGCGCTCCCGGATAGCTCCAATAATACCTAAGTCTATTGTTGCCTGGTAATGCGGGCTGCATTACGTCGCCTGGTGTTCTGGTGCAGAATTGCGAGCTGCTTATAAATTGCAGTCACGGGGAGTAATTCGTGCAAAAAGATTTCTTAGGCCCTTTAAAACAGTTATCATCATGACAATAGTATGCCTCTGTATAAGGGTGATGGTGTTGGTGCAGTATACTGGGGTTATCAGCTGCAATAAGCGTTGGTGCTTTACGATCCTTATCCTTGAGCGCTCCAGTTCTGTAGTAGTACTCATTATCATCCATAAAACAAATAAATCCACCAGGCGAAGCCGGGCACTACTGCTATGATTTAATAAAAAGTGAATTATTCAACTTGAGAAATAAAACTCTTGTATATACTTTATTAAATGTACAGGTGCTTAAAAAATATTTGAAAAAAATAAAGGGGCCCCAAAAATCTGAGGGACTTGGGTCTCACTTTACCTTAATCCGGCACTGGGACCCAGTTTCTTACATCGAGAGCTTGATTCCCATGGTCCCACATACAGTACGGTATTTCTCGCAAGCATATTTATTTATTACGCACAAGTCTAGTCACAGTCATAGGAAGTATTTCCCGGCTTCTTCTTAATCACTCTGTTGCGCGGCTTTCCGGTTCCTAATTGTGACGGTAGAAGATTGCATGGGCAATTTATTTAAACAAATAAATATACAGAAACCGCGCACAAGTTAGTGTGTATGCTTTTTTATATTATTATTATTATTATTATTGTTATTATAAAATTTAGACTTTTGTGCTCAACTCTATCACAGTTCTTGTGTTTTCCTTGCAATGCAGGACGTGGTATTTGCTACACTTGGCTCCACAGAGTTTGCAGATGCAATCTTCAGTCACTGAATGATATGATACACAGTTTCTTCTCATCTTTTGGTTCGGCTTCATCCAACTTCTGTCGGTAATTAACTTATGCTTGCTTTTGTAATTGAGTCCAGGAAACTCACCTCTTTCTCAGTTTTACCTCACTGGTGCAGACGAACTCTTCTTCTATATTTTCCCTCTTCTGGGTGTTTTCATTTAGCATCGGTTGATGGCAGAGATAGGATGTTGCGGAGATTTTCTATGAAGAATGGTTCCCTCGCGAGCAGGTAAACGAGTCTTGATTTTGTGTATTTTGAAACCCTAAGGAATTTTTTGAAATATGTTGCTTTTACATTTTGCAAGGTTTTGAGGTCCCTTTTTTCAGATGCTATGTGTATTCCATATGTAGTCTAATGATAGGGGTTATTTTTTTCTTGAAGAGTTTCATGGCTGTAGCGAGTGAAAGCGATTGTATGCTAACTGACATAATTCATTGATAGTCTAATATTGCTGCTACGGTACTGCTCTTTTGTTTAATATGTTTATTGAATGTGGTTCCTGACGTCTAAAATGTAACTCCAAGGCATTTGAAAGTGTTAACCTGTTGTAATATTTCCTGTCCGATTTGTAAGTTTTCGTTCTTTCCTACTTTTCCACTTTTCCTGAAAATCATGTGTGCGCTTTTCTCATTATTTATCGTCAGTCCATTTTCTTCGGCCCAAGACGACCGACAAGTTGTTCAAGCTTTCCTGCAGATCTACTATTTTTTCTTAGGCCAACACCATTATCATCGGCATACTGTACTGCTCGAGTCTAAGCTGCGTGAGCCTGAGAGGAATGTGGATCGCGGACTATGACACTATGAGCAGTGGTGGTGACGAGTGATGAGGTTTCCCGGTGCGTGCGTAGTAACAGAACTGTACATTGGTCGGTGACTCACTCACTCATTCGCAACACCACAGTGGTTTGAGCAACAGCCGTATGTTAACAGTACTGGAATAGAAAGGAATACCACCTATCACGGCGGGCTGTTGACAGATCCTTCTCTTCTCGCCTGACCCTTCCCTGCCCCTTACCCTCACCCCGCAAGTTCACAGAGCTTGGACCCGAGCAGTATATATAACTTATATCTTCATGGACTTGGTTACTTCTACTGTGTCAGCGGTTGCTATGTTGAAGAGGAGTGGGCATAAAGGATCTCCTTGTAAGATTCCATTTGTCTGCGTGATGGATCCTGATTGTTCAATGTGATTATCTTATCTATTGTTATGTTGTTTGTGATAATGGCTGTAAGGTAGTTGGTACATCCAGAGGCGGCCCTAGCAATATTTTCAGGTGGTACGAGATCTCATTGTGGTGTCCCCTCCCCTGTAGAGACTAAATATAACAAACATTTTTTTACATTATTAATAACTATTATTTGAATATTAAAAATAATATTCCTAGAACGCTCCTAAAATATTATGTAATATTAAACAATATTGTTCGCTTAGACCAGGCTAGGTATTATCTACACAAAAAGAAAAATGTCTAATATTAGTATGTTACTAATATATTACATTACATAACAACACTTAGTATAGTAGTAACGTTCTAACAGTAAGTAAAGTTTCAATTTCACTCGTATGCAACACAGACACAAATCACAATGCACATGCACCCGCACGCGATCGAACGCCAAGAAAACAGGTGGCGAACAGAACCCTAGATGTATAGATATTGGTTTCAACTCGTTAATATTTATACAACGCTAAGGGCGAATTTCACGTTATAGATCTGTACATTTCAAATGCTCACTTATAACTATAGAATTAATGTTGACGGGTAGGATTGAGTAGTAGGCTAATAAGGTGATTGGTTTATATTTTTTTGCGCTGTCAAACTATTGTTGCATTTTCTGCGCCCCCATATCACAGCGCCCGGTGCGGTCGCACCGTTCGCACCGCCCTAGGCGTACGTCCTATCATTTCTGCCAGTTTTCCTATAACGACTTTTCTTTGCAGCAAGTCAAATGCTTTGACTGCTTGCTGACACTTCACATTCTCAGAAATGCAACGATCGCTCAGCGGCAGGTTGTCTACAATCCTCACTCTCAGGGGCGGTGCGTCATTAAGGGCCGAAAGGGTCATAGCGAGGGCCGCTCTACAGAAAGTCCCATGTAATGGCTTGATGGGCCGGGTGAGAAAACAGTGGACATAGCACTGTCTTGCACGCGAATTCTACTGTGCTATGAAGGGTTTTTACTTTCTCTTCAAGGGCCTGGGGAATTGGCCCATAGCATTGCTTTGAAGTGAAATAGAAGATCTCTCCATTTCACTTCCTGCTTCTATCACTGAGGGTCAAACCGGTCCACCCCAGTATTAAACAAGTATTCAGTCATTGTTCGCAGCTGGATGGCATTAGACAAAAATATATTTATACATTTTCAGTTGTGGTTTGGTGTTCCAAGTACAGTACAAGAGTCTTAGTGAGTTCTGTGGATGAAATTAATTTCTATAAATTAATGTGTTTATAACTTTTGTATTACAGTATGTAGTTATCTTAATATGCTGGTTGTGTGCGACATAGGAGAATGAAAGTGGAATGTTTATTTACACATCCATTTCCTTCTATACCGCTTAACACAAAGTTAGAAATTAAAATAATAGGACCTCATGAACCAAGCTGATAGATAAATTTGCTTCATTCAAGCACATGAGTGGAGAAAATACAAGGTCTTCATATTTGCTTGGCAAGGACATTCTCGCTCACGCGCTCCGTCAGTGACGGCTCAGTTGCCGGCTGCCGCGCGCGCTTTCGGCCGAGTACCGTGCTTAAAATCATTATCATACATTTTATCATTTTAAATGATCTTGTCGACTTCGTCGTTACGCTGGGGTCTGGCGTTACGTTACGGTGACGGGACGAAATGTATCCAGATGCACTGAGGTGTGTGACGTCATAGTACCGCTTGGTGCATGTGCCCCCGACAATCTCTACTTCGTTAGTAGGCTATAAGACAAAAATCCCTGATTCTTGGATCTCGAGAACCACTGGATGGATTTTGATGCAGTTTTCACCATTCTGTAAAAGATATCTCGAGGAAAGATTCTGTAGAAAATAATTTATGTATGATCAAAGGAGGCCAAGCAGTAACGATTTCAGTGAAAAAGTCGAAAACAAACTTGGCGTCCGTGCGCTTCTTAAGCTTACGCTGGGCAAAACGTTAAACATATCAATATACTATGAGCGTAAGAATTGATCAGTATGAAAAGTTCTACAAAAAAGTCCGCGAGAGTATATCTCTATCTTCAATACATCGCCCACTATAAGTGTTTTTAGACTGGATGGAAGGGGCACGTCCCCGAGCGCTCTGGTGAGCGTGGCGGCATCCAGCGCGCTTGACCTTGCTTTGCCCTTGGTTTGCACTTGCCATTCGCGAGTAATTTGAAATAAGGTAAAGTATTATAAAGCAAGATAAGTATTATGCAGATAATTTTCTAATATGTAAAGAGTCTTTAGCTTCGAGCGAAGCGAGAAGCCTCCAGCCTTTCTAGCATTTTTCAGCATTTGTAGCATTTAAAATGATACAAAGTCTAGTCTTTCAGACTGACTGTCACTTTTTACTCACCATGTTTACAGTAGATGCTGAAAATGTTCCCCATCCGCTGCCAGACATAATCGGCATCTCCTTATGAAGTTTCCAGTTACTCCGGTTAATTGAGCTTCAGTAAGGAAATAACGACCTTTACCTCTATTTTTATTGTTTACTGAACCTGTACGTTTGAATCTCTTAGGTTGGTTGGTTGGTTCCTTAGCTTAGGGGCAGCGACAACGCGGTCATGTAGCACCGTGTACTTTGGGTGTGTGTACAATCTGTCTGATAACCGGTGTTATTACTGTGCCCAAATCCAGTGGCCTAGATTTGAGGGTACAGGCCACAATGTTAAGTCCAGAATTGAAAGTTTGAATAGCACGCGCCAAACCTTCTTAGAAGGAATTGGAAGCTTTCGACAGCCAAGAAGTGGTTAAGTGACGTAGGCCGAGAGCGTCATAGTCGAGGCTAAAATGTCATTAAATATTTCCCGATGGAGTAGAATCTTGAGACTAATATCAGATTACTGGGAGGAAGAATGTGCTTTAGTTCGAGGAAATTGATTGAGCGGAAGCTGAGATATGAGATGTTTTAGTTCCAGCATTTTTTTCCGCAGTGACCTCGTGTAGCCCACTGAGGAATATATAAGGCACGCCTGCCCGAGCTAAGTATGTTCACTTCTCCATAAGCACTCCGTTGCTATGGATGTGCAGTACTTCGTAAGCGCTCTAGCCGCTAAACACTCTACGTAACTCCGAACGCTGTTATAATCTTCGTGCACATGGTTGCAAATTCTTCGTTATTTACAGCACAGTTGCTGGGACAGTGTTTCGACAGTACATGGTTACTGGTATGAGGAAAGTGTTAAACATTTTAGTGATCTTCGAACTTTTCAAATGTTATCACAGAAGTGATAAAAATTTGTGGCACTGGTAATTATTTACTGCTACAACTAGACATATGGTAGACTTTGTCTACATTTCTTTCTTCTGTCCACAATTATTCAAAGCTGGATTATTTAATCCAACAGTCTGATGACAAGCTTTTGTCTTATTATTGGACCAGCCAAGATAAATCAGTACTTTTATTACCATTCTTGCACAGTACAATTCTTTAGCCGATATTGGGAATACAGTTTTGCCTTGCGCAATCTGGAGAGTGAGAAACTCTGCCCAGCAAACTCGACAGAATTTGCACTAGTGCTGAACAAGATTATAAGCGTATTAGGAGTACTGAACACATCAGAGTTGGGTCATGTTAATAATTTTCATCATGGATCACTTTGATCAGACCCCTGTCAACTTTTCTTCAGCTTTTGAAGCTGGTAACATTTTTCATCGAGATATTCAGGCTTCAAGTATGAATACCGCTATGTCTGTGTAAGACCATTGCGGGTATAAAATGGAGGCCGATACAAGATTATAAATACGTGTCCTAATGGGGACAAGAAGACTGAATAATCTGGTTCAGACCAGATTACAAGTATCAAGATCTACAAGAATGTAAGCTACAATTTGCATTATTTTTATGCGTAGTTAGCTGGATTTTTCATATTTTTCTACAGTCTTACCAACACATATTTTCTATTCATCGATATGTTTTTTGCTGTTGCAAATATTTTCTTTTGCAATAGAAGCTTTGATCTGAGTAGTTTTTTCACTCAGAAGTCAATGATTCGAAATTTATGGACGAGCAGAACGAGCATTTATTTAATTTTGATATTTTTCTAATCGCGGTCATCAGCCGTCGTAACTGAAGATTTAATAATAAATTTAAGTTGAGGAATGGATATTTATCCATTATTTAGAAGTCGAGGGTGATATTCCCCGAACAGTTTAACAACGTTAAATCCTTTTGTTGAGGAAATAATAATAATAATAATGTTGATTTAATAATAATAATAATAATAATAATAATTTTTCTATTTTTTGAAATAATAATAATAATAATAATAATAAATATTTGTGATTTCTAATAATCATTTTCATGTAGTGTGATTTATACATTTGACATTTAAAACAATATTCTAAGTTCGGATACTTGTTGATTCCGAAGGTTAGTGGTTAAGGCATGCCCACAAATAAATAACATATTAATTCAGTGGAATTATTTCAAGCTTGCATTATGCATTTAAATATTTGAGAAGACACGGAAAGTAATGATACGGGAAGCTAAAAGCATGTATAAAACAGGGTTTTTGCTAGAGTTTGTATAAAAATAAAATCATTATGGAGCAACGTCTTTCAAAACGTTTGGCTAAGAATAGACACGGTGTGGAGTTATTCATGTTTTAAACTGATGGTAAAATTATTATTATTATTATTATTATTATTATTGTAAATTCATTGGTGGAGTTTGCCAATTTATAAATCTTCCAGTTGTCGTAATAAGCAAAGGCTTGATTATTCTGTATAATTTAGGAAGAAATAATTGTTGTGTGTGCAGAGAGTTAAATATGCCATTCTGAGTGCGCAATTAAGTCGCAGGAATGAGGTTGTGTGAAATGAAGCACCAATCATATTGTAGGTTGGATGTCTTTGAATTTAGTAGAGGAGTCGATTTTAGCCACACTTTCGTCGAGATATAACCAAAGGTTATTTTGTTGAGCCATCATTGTCAATTCACAGTTTACCCACGTGTTCTAGAAGTATTCCTAGTAATTGCTTGCCCGATAATTGTTATTGTTAAACTTGTACCTTTCATTGCGAAAAGACTTTACCGTTGTCTAGATGCTAATTATGATTATGTGATTTTGGACGCATTTAAATCGAATGGGCCGATGGTGTTAATTATTTAAAACTGTTACTTCTTAACAACCACTACAAACTGAGAGGATTTTGTGATCCTATGAAAATATATAAACATTTTGCAAATAAGTTTGATGATTAACATATTTTACATTTTGTCAAATTATTGTAATTTTGATACTAACAAACGAAATTGTTTCATGATAAATTTTCTAAATAATATTTCCAAATGATAATTAATTGATTAAATGGTTGAATTCATATGGAATGGAATTTATATTGTGTTGATAATAATATGTTGACAATTATATTTATGATTGAGTCAAAAGCTCTGAATAGACTTTGGATCGAGAACAGATGATTCAATAAATATTTTCTGTTTATCGAAGTTCGTCGAATCCAAATGCTCGAAAGTCCATGTAAATGATATTGTGTTGTATTTCTTATTAATAACTTTGTATTTGAACAAATCTTGAAATAACTGAATCCTGAAGTGTTAGTTAATTTGCTACGATATCTTTTTGAAAAAGTGAACTGTGAGATATTTTTCAACGAGTGATAATTTTTTTTTCATTTCAATATGTCAATACTCAAATAATATAGGGATCAGTAAAGACAATTAAATTTGCACTGACAAAACCCTACTATAAATAATTCTTTTGAGCGAAGTCAACAGGACTATTAATTTGACCTTCGTCTCAATTGTTAAGTGTTCATGTGTTGGTGAAATTGTACACACACAAAAAAAGTTTTGCATCACCTCGGTTCCCAGATCTCCGGCATATAGACGTTGACTGTGTATATTGTATCAAAGATACAGTCCCTTTGACTGTTCATAGATGTCACTAAAACTGCTCAAAGATGTAAACAACCATGCTTGAGCAGGGCCTATTAGACGGAGGGGGTACGACAGCCGATCAGTTCCAGTCATTCCACCAGGACGAAGGTACGCTGCTCATGTTGTCTGTAGTTCTACCATGCCTAGAAGGTCAATACCGCAGTTCGATCGCGTCCGCATTGTTACTTTGTGTCAAGAAGGGCTCTCAACAAGGGAAGTTTCCAGGCGTCTCAGAGTGAACCAAAGCGATGTTGTTCGGACATGGAGGAGGTACAGAGATACAGGAACTGTCGATGACAGGCCTCGCTCAGGCCGCCCAAGGGCTACTACTGTAGTGGATGACCGCTACTTACGGATTGCCGTTCGGAGGAACCCTGACAGCAATGCCACCATGTTGAATAATGCGTTTCGTTCAGCCACAGGACGTCGTGTTTCAACTCAAACTGTGCGCAATAGGCTGCATGATGCGCAACTTCACTCCCGACGTCCATGGCGAGGTCCAGCTTTGCAACCCCGACACCATGCAGCGCGGTACAGATGGGCCCAACAACATGCTGAATGGACCCCACGGAATTGGCATCACGTTCTCTTCACCGATGAGTGTCGCATATGCCTTCAACCAGACAATCGTCGGAGACGTGTTTGGAGGCACCCTGGTCAGGCTGAACGTCTTAGACACACTGTCCAGCGAGTGCAGCAAGGTGGTGGTTCCCTGATGTTTTGGGGTGGCATTATGTGGGGCCGACGTACGCCACTGGTGGTCATGGAAGGCTCCGAAACGGCTTTACGATACCTGAATGACATCCTCCGACCCATAGTGCAACCATATCGGCAGAATATTGGAGAGGCATTTGTCTTCATGGACGACAATTCTCGACCTCATCGTGCACATCTTGTGAATGCGTTCCTTCAAGATAACGACATCGCTCGACTACAGTGGCCAGCATGTTCGCCAGACATGAACCCTATCGAACATGCCTGGGATATGTTGAAAAGGGCTGTTTATGGACGTCTTGACCCACCAACCACTCTGAGAGATTTACGCCGAATTGTCGTTGAGGAGTGGGACAATTTGGACCAACAGTGCCTTGATGAACTTGTGGATAGTATGCCACGACGAATACAGGCATGCATCAATGCAAGAGGACGTGCTACTGGGTATTAGAGGTAGTGGTGTGTACTGCAATCTGGACCACAAATGCTGAAAGTCTAGCTGTATGATGGTACAACATGCAATGTGTGGGTCTCATGAGCAATAAAACGAGCTGAAATGTTGTTTGTGTTGATCTCTATTCCCTTTGTATTTAAAGGTTCCGGAACTCTTGGAACCGAGGTGATGCAAAACTTTTTTTGATGTGTGCATATCTTGTACATAACATATGATTCGTCATTCATCTTTTATGCCATTTTGGCATACTTTCAGTCATTTTTAAAGTTTTAAATAAAATGAGATTAATTTTATCGGATGCATGCATTTCAGAAAATCTCCATCTATCCTTATTGTTACATCGAGTCGAAAATCAGTAAAGCATTTTTTTTTTTTTTTTTGGTTGAGTTATTGTAGTCACTTTAACCCATCTGGCGCCCCGGGATATTTTGATTCTCGTGCTGACTGATTTTTGATGAAATGCATATGTGGTCGTCCGGACTTCGGTCTGAACGGACATATTACCCATTTAACATTTGATTGCCGCTGAGCATGGCTGCGCCAGTGCTTGTTGATTATTGTAGCAGGAGCCCCGCGCGGTACAGCTGAGGACACAGTGATGACAGAATGAGTTCTGCACATAAGTCAAGCAGCAATGCATCAGATAAGCATCACAGGAGCTCCTGTCACCACGGACAGTTGTTAAACGATGACCAGGGTACTGGAGTTGAGTCATATCCTACTCGCGCAACTGTACCTGTCAACGAAGCAGGCTGACGTGTGACACAAATAAATAAAAATAGTTCCCATCGCGACCGCCGGCAATCAATTCGTGAAAGGGTAATAATTGTTTTTAATTCAAGTAAGGACTGCAGACATTGAATTTCAAGTAGTTCCTACTTTTGCCGCCAAACGCCACCGTCAACAACTACTAGTTCGGAACTTGGCTACTAGACGCCACCGCAGTCAGCGCTTGGCGACGAACGTATGAACCCTAAGAGCGCTGTTTAACCTATAATTAATTTAGCTTCACAAAGGTGTAATTAGTGGAAGGTTCTTTAACATGCCACAAATCTATGACATGGGACCGCCGGCTTTACTTCCCCTCCGAAGGAAGGCATACTGAGGGATTTTTAACTCTCTTAAAAATCCGACGACTTCGGCCGGGTTTGAACTCGCGATCTTGGGCATAGAAGCTCAGCATGCTACCAACTACGCCACCGAAGCCGCTTTGAATCTTTTGGCCTGTTGCAATGCTCTAAAGCTTGAGGCCACCCAACACACTGATAATACTTTAGGTATGGTGACGTATTACAGTTAATTACGGTATTATATTAATATCATATGGCCTCGGATGCCGGGTGCAAGCTTTGTAGTTTGACACACAGAGGGTAGCTTGCATGTCGAATTTCGTTGTTACTTGAATCACTATGAAAGTCAAGGAGGTTAGATGTTAGATATCTAAGCTCCTTGAACACTATAGCGCTTTCTAGTAGAGAAATGAGGAACTTTGTGTTGGCGGAAACTCCCGAGATTAATTTTGCCATTATGAACTCGGCCTACTGAATCCAAATGGGTTCTTTGACATGCGTGTCGTATTTTTGCCGCCTTTCAAAAATCACTTACCACGGCCAGGAGCGAACCTGCAATCTTGGGGTTAGTGGACCGACACGCTATCCACTCACCCACCGTGGCAAGCACGTATTACAGTGAAAGCCTTCCCTATAGAACCGAGCCTTGCTTGGGCCGTGTGACGGGTCGAGAGCCAGACGGTGGCGGATCCAGGCCTTGCGGGGCCCTGGGCGATATGATAAGGTGGGGCCCACAACAATAGGAAATATCAAATCAAATGGAAAATAGTTTGGTAATAATAATAAAATAAAGAATAGTTACAATATTTTGAATACACAACAGTACATTATTTTAATCATATGAAAGAAACCTTTTAAGTCCCCTTGAAGTAGATTATATAAACTATGCAATATTACTTTGTGACTTATTTCCCGGCTGAAGTCTTCTATTATTTCACTGAAATCTAAACTTGCTAAACGGTCACGAGAGGTCATAGCTGCACTGAAAAAGTAATATGAATTATAAATTAGTTTGAAAAGTATAATTAATCAATTCAATTTAAAACAATCCGTGGCGCGGGACCCTGGGCGGTCGCCCTCCTCGGCCTGCCCTAGATCCGCCCCTGCGCGCCAGTTGACTAGCATCTACCGTTACACAACAGCGGGTCGAGAATCACCACATGCGATCATAGCTAGATTAAATTCCCAATTGGCAAGAGACCTTAGTTCAGAGAGTTAAGACTTCTGGTGGAGTAGTTTACCGAAGCCTATCTCGTATCCTGTGAATATGGTTAGGTTGCAACAAAAAATATATTTTTCTCTAGTGAAAACTTATCTTCTTAAGAAGAAATATTCCAGTAAATGTGTTCGTACGTTTCAGCGCCGTGCAATTTTTACTTATGGGGGGAACCACAAACAAAAGGTATACAAATACCAAACCGCGTACTCTGGAGGCTCTCGAGAACGAAATAACTGCACCGATACGAAATATCAGTGAGGATGAATTACAGCGAGTGTAACAAATCTTCCTACGTTGTTGCAATGTGTGTTTAGAAAATAAAGGACATCATTTCCAACTACTCTGAAATTCCTGTAAGTAGTGATGATTATTAAATACTGTACCTTAAAAAGTTGGGTGCTACGCTGCTGCTAGCACCAGTGCCTTGCTGACAGGGGCTACACACAATGCCCCGGCCGTCACGCGGTGACTGTGAGGCTCCGTTCTGTAAGGAAGACTCCCACGGTTGAATTACATTACGCGGGAATCAAGTATTTAAGCGCCCTAACCTGAAAGAAATATTTAATTAGGCACAATATGCTTTGATCGACTGAAACGTTTTCTATAATACCTTCCTATCTTCTTCAGTTCTGCGCCTAACTCGTGCGCAACAGCTCATGTTGACTCTTTGGAGATTGATGGTACAATGCAAACACTTTGTGACAAAAAAAAGAGTCGCACCGGAAACCCCTTCAATTCAATTCGGTGGTACAAACAATAGTTTATTGTACTTGTTCTTAAGTCGTTCTAAAACACCTGCATTTCATGTACCGGTAGTTGAACAGCAGAAATACATTTTTGAAAGTACAAGGAAAGTGTCTTGTACAGCATATTTTGTAGCAGAAAAATAACAAACCGTATTTAGTCTAACTTATCATAAGCTTGTGGATATGCAAATTGAAAATGGTCATCACATGGCAAAACACTGCATAGTAAACCCAGTTGTGCCCAGTAGCGTATCCAAGATCGACCAATGGGAGGGTTTATAGTAACTGGGAGATAATCATTAGGGCTCGGATTTTTAGGTAAATAATTTTTTTTATGTAAATACATATTTTAAGCATTTTTTATAAATACATAAATTCCTGCTTTTCACTTATGAACACATAAAAAAACATCATATTTACATTTTTAAATCAGTATGCTAGATCTTTCAGTTTATTGTATTTTTGTTCTGTGTTACTTCAATGGGGAAGAACCTGTGAGCTATCTAATCTTCATGCAGAGCGTATACCAGCTTGCAACTGTGTTATTCCTCACTTGTCACTCCGTGCCACTCACTGTGGAAGCCGGGGATTTCCTTATCCTTAGCCATATTGCACCACCTCCCCTCCCCCCAGCTACCTGGAACCAGTGCCACTCACATGCAGTTCATTTCTGGCACTGTGAAGTGTAAGACAGTTCTACGATGCCTAAAGTAAAAACAACTACAAGTTACCGTCTGCAGCAGTATGTTGCAGAATTTAAAAATAATTTTACTTCTGATAGATGCGTTCTGTTCTGCCAACCATGTTGGAAAGCAATCATGGCTGAACAGCGATCTCAGTTACATAACACCTCAAGGGAAAGAAACATATTGCCGCAGTTTCGCACCTTCAGAAGAAGTGTTTCGCTATAATCGTCGGTCATTTGTGATGTACAACCTGACGATGTATCTCGTTGTGTATTGTAACGCTTCAGCAGTCAGTGAGACAGCATAAATTACATTCATGAGTACTGCATATTGTTTATATTCACTTAATTATAATTAAATATTTTTACTTTTTTGTCACATATTTCAGGTACCGTATTTTTAATACATAAAAAATAAATATTTTCCCGATTTTTAGCACCTAAAAATCCGAGCCCTAATAATCATACTCGGGGAATTGCAGGACATAGTAATATGAATCAAGTCGGCTATGATAACTCCAAATTAGTGTTAATGTATCCACAGGTCAATATAAAACATTTTATGTTTATTAAAATTAGATTAATGTATAGCCTATACAACTTCCCTCCCACTAAGAAAAGAAAAAAAAAGAGCTAATTGCCCCGCTAGACGGCATTTTAAATTATCTGCAGCTAGGCTGTTTGAAAAAAGCTATATTTAGTGGGGGAAAGGCGAGATTGGCAACCCTGGGAAGACGGAGTTATACACATTGCCATGAAGACGTGTGTAGCCGGACCGTAAGGCAACAACAAGCAGACACAAATCACAACCAAACCTATTTGCCACAAAGCATGAGTTATGTAGAATCATCAGCAAGTGTAACTAAGTTCAAGTTGTCAGCAAGTGCCATTATTTCATTTGAGAAAAGTTTATTTACCGGCAGTTTATTAATTATTATCAATTCCAAAGGAGAGGGGTTCTAACACCCCCAGTAACAACCCCCTGGCTACGCTACCGGTTGTGCCAACATCACAGACTGCTTTGGGGCCCAATGAGGAAAAAGCTCTGTGCTTACAAAATAGCGAAAAATTATAATTAGTATGTAGTTATGGTTAGGGTGGAGCCTCCGTGGCTTAGGCGGCAGCACGCCGGCCTCTCACCGCTGAGTCCGTGGTTCAAATCCCGGTCACTCCATGTGAGATCTGTGCTGGACAGAACGGAGGCAGACAGGTTTTTCTCCGGGTACTCCGGTTTTCCCTGTCAAAATTTCATTCCAGCAACACTCTCCACTATCACTTCATTTCATCTGTCATTCATTTAAACATTGCCCCAGAGGAGTGCGTCAGGCCTCGGCAGCCGGCACAGTCCATATCCTCGCCGCTAGATAGGGGCTTTATTCATTCCATTCCTGACCCGGTCGGAGACTGGAAGCACGCTGTGGATTTTTTCATGTAGTTATGGTTAGGGCGTTAGTTCAACACATTTACACTCTTTTACGTATTTAATCATTACTTACATAAAATTTGAGAGTAGTTGCTGGAAATGATGACCTTTATCTTCTAAACACACATTGCACCAACGTAGGAAGGTTTGGTACACTCACTGCAATTCATCCTCACTCACGGTGCACCTTGTAACTCTTTCTTGTTGACGGGCTGCGTGGCTCAGCGGTAACTTTCTCGCTTACTAAGTCCAAAATTGCAGGATTGAATCCTGACGCTGCCAGTCATCATTTGAGGGTGCGCCAATGCGAGGGAACCATGTCAGTATATTTAATGGCACGTTAAATATTCCCTTCAAGGCCAAATTCCGGCACCCCGGTGTCTCTAAAAGCCGCAGTAGTTAAAAGGGACGTAAAACCAATAACATTGTAAAAAGCTTCAGTTTTGTGAAACATACACTTTATATGATTTGTCTTGTTTTTGCTGGTCTGCAGGCAGTTTAATGGGCTTCGGAATTTCTATGTTTATGAGTCTTATTTCTCAATTATGTTCACTGAGCTTGTTTACTTCCACAAACTGGACCCACCGAAATACTGCTCCAATCTTTATAAATGTAGTCTACTCTCAATGTAATTTATTCACTGTTATATTCTGAAATTTCTGCACTTCTTTACACACTGAGCCTTCCCTACACATGACCACTCGTATTTTGTCTTAACCCTCGAGAACTGGCGTGAAATATGCACGAGGACTGGCGCTGGGTCAATTTGACCCATAGTGTGTCGCTCCCTGTTATCATTTTAAATGATTATGTCGACTTTATCACGGCCGACTGAATGCGCTCATACCGGCCTAGCCTAGACAATGAGACCTTTTTCATGAAATCAGGACCTTCTATACTACCGGACCTGACACTGCAATCCAAGATGGCCGCCGTAGTTGGTGGTCGGACATTAAACGCATGACGTGGGTCAGAATCCAACACAACAGAAAATAACATCATGACGTGATTTTGTCTGCTGTTAATCCATTTTATGGGCTTGGGACATCTTGGTCATCAGCCCCGTGCAGTTGGGTTTGGGTTGAATTCCTCCAATTACGTGATTATTGTAGTAGTGTGTGTAGCTGTGTAAGGGACAGGCATGGGGAGGTGCCCCGGGAGTTAAAATAAGGTACTACCGGAGTTCCATCAGGAAAGGAATAAAATAAAATAATGTTGAGGCCCACAGGAGAGATCTGTAGAATATCTTGGCTGAGTGAACAGGGAAAGTTGTAAATGATGATGTTGATGATAATTGTTGTCTTAAGGGGCCTAACAGTTAGGTTATCGGCCCTTAATAGTTTGGGTGATGGTGAAGCTGATAATGAAATGTAAACTATAACTAAAACTACTGACTTATATACTGTACTAGAAGAAGAAATGGAAAACAAAAGGAGAACAAGGCAAATAAAGGACAGGAGGAAAAGAAATGCCCTCGACCCTCGAGGAATGCGGATTGAGGGACTTGGAAGGAAGGAGAGCCATAAAAGGCAGATAGGAAAGTGAAAGAGGAGAGGGTCCGCCCCACAGGTAATGGATAAAAGAGAGAAAACCGGACCCAGCTCAGGAATCCCTCGGGGTCGCCAACTCTCGAACTCACCAGCCGTGAGCCCCTGAGGGTGTAGCAATATCTAGGGTGCACCAGAAGTGGTGGGGCTACATACATCCTACCTCCTTGAGGGCCTTGAGCAGAAGGCAGGAGATAACAGGAAAAGAAAAAGAAGGCTGACCCCTCACAGAAGGAGGGTATCAGAAAAGATGGGACAAGGGCCAATTAAGGCGGGAAAGGAAGAGACTCCCTAGGCCTCGGATACCCTAATACCGTCGGGGTCGGGAGAGAGCAAGAGTTGACCAAGTGAAGTCGACAGGAAAGAAGACGGAGAGGAGCCCGGCAAAAGTAAGTGGAAGCAATGCCGGACTCAGCTGGGGCCCCGTGGTCGCCAACCCACGTCCCACTAGATGTGAGCCCCTGGGGGGAGTTGTATATGTTCCTGTAGGAATTTCAATCTCTTTTTAGTAAGTTACCTATTATTCTGGGCCTGTTTGCCATCTCTTGATGAATGCAGTACATTTGCATTTTTCTGTTGGCACAGGCTAGAGTAAAATGAGGCTTTTCACCGACGTCTCAGTCTCACTCTTGACTGTGATTATATGGAAACTACTGAGGTATAGGTGGTGCTTAGTAATGACATTCAGGGCACAGTCAGTGTCTGTTGGCACAGGCTAGAGTATCACCAATGTCTCAGTCTCACTCATGGCTGTGATTGTATGGAAGCTACTGAGATATGGGTGGTGCTTAGTAATGACTTTCAGGGCACAGTCAGTGTGTGTTGGCACAGGCTAGAGTATCACCGATGTCTCAGTCTCACTCTTGGCTGTGATTATATGGAAGCTACTGAGGTATGGGTGGTGCTTAGTAATGACATTCAGGGCACAGTCAGTGTCTGTTGGCACAGGCTAGAGTATGACCAATGTCTCAGTCTCACTCATGGCTGTGATTGTATGGAAGCTACTGAGGTATGGGTGGAGCTTAGTAATGACTTTCAGGGCACAGTCAGTGTGTGTTGGCACAGGCTAGAGTATCACCGATGTCTCAGTCTCACTCTTGGCTGTGATTATATGGAAGCTACTGAGGTATGGGTGGTGCTTAGCAATGACATTCAGGGCACAGTAAGTGCCTGTGGATGCTGTGAAAGGTTCTACTCATAGGGTTAGTACTGCTGTACTGACTCAATGAGGAAAGCAATGATAATCTACCTCACTCCTCTTCTTGCTTAGTACGCCTCAATATAGCTCTGCCTTGGGTTTTTGTGGGTATCTACCCACATAACCTAACGGCAGTGCCTTTTGAGGATCCAACCAGCCTTCGGGCTGACTACCTAACAGACAGACATATTATCCTTAAAAATAAATGTGACCAACCAGGTGGTGTAGTTCTTGGTTATCACTTCTGGGGTCCAAGTTTGATTCCTGACTGTCAAAAAATCTTAATTCTAGTCTAAGGGTATGAACGGGGTACACACAGCCTTTGAGGTAAACCGGTAAATGTTGGGTTCGATTCTCCGCGTAGCCACCCAGCAAGTGGTTTACCAAGTGGTCCCACACATACTGAAGATAAATGCCTAGGTAATTCCTATCATAAGGTCACGACTGCCTTCTGTAAATCCGTCAACAAGTAGGCTAGTCGTATTCATTCATTCCTATTCATGAGATTAAATGGCACTCTGTCAAACACATGACGTGTGTCAGAATCCAACCCAACACAAAAAATAACATCATGACGTGATTTTGTCTGCTGTTAATTCATTTTATGGGCTTGTGACTTCTTGGTCATCAGCTCCGTGAAGTTGGGTGTGGGTTGAATTCCCCTGATAGGAAATTAGAAAATAGGCACCAATGGCTTATCTTTATAATAATTAGATTTGCAACCAGTCACACAACAGTTTCAAGGCATATCACCACAATTTTAGCATAGCCTATGCATGAGTAAGCCTACTGGTAGTTTATTAAAACGGGATCCACACCAAGTACGTGATAAGATTGATATCCTTGAACTAGCAGGCGTATAATTGGATGAGAGAACACTGCAGTCAATTTAAAAAGTAGGTTATGTTCATACGTACGGTAATCAATTTTCAGAACTTCTTAGGACTTAAATTGGAATACGTTAATTATTACTATGCTTGCTCATAATGAATTACCATTACTAATAATTTATAAACCCTAAATAGAATAATATATAGGCCAAACTTACCCTTTGATTGGCAATAGTGATGGTATCACAAGCGTAACAGAAGTCACCGGTATCTCGTATTTATGAAGTACTAATGCAGACATTTACTTACACGAACGTGTAATATCATTAAGCAATAATCAATAAGCACATATAATCAAAGGAGACGATTGCTAACCGAAATTCATACCACTATCACATCGTAAACAAAACGACTCAACTTATAAACAAAGCATGTAATCACCAACAGCGACAGCCATCTTTCATCTGTCCCGCCGCTAGTGTCAGGTCCGGTATTATAGAAGGTCCTGATGAAATCTTGTTAGTTACTCAACTGCTCACACAGCGCTGTTCACCAAGCATTGCACGACTAAGACTTATCTCTACTAGTGTAAAACAAAGTCCCCGATTCTTGGATATCACGGGTAATCTCGAGAACCACTAGATGGATTTTGATGCGGCTTTCACCATTCTGTACAGGTAATATCGAGGAAGATTTCTGTAGAAAATAATTTATTTATGATCAAAGGGAGCCAAGCAGTAACGATTTTAGATTTCAGTGAATAGGTCGAAGAAAGAACTCGACGTCCGTGCGCTTTTTAAGCTTACGCTGGACAAACCGTTAAAAATATCAATATACTATGAGTGTAAGAATTGTTCAGCATGAAAAATTGTACAAAAAAGTCCGCGTGAGCATATCTCTATCTTCGATACATCGCCCACTATAAGTGTTTTTAGTTTGGACGGGAGGGGGATTTGGCTTGCACCTCGCCATTCTTAAATTACGTCTGACAGGAATTCCTTGCACATTCATAACTGTTCCCGGGCGAAGCCGGGGCGGGTTGCTAGTGACACTATTATATTATCATTATAATTCCCACAATATCAAAATGCAAATTACATCACAAAATAAAATAGCGTGCTAATAATTCTAAGAGAAATTAGACATACCTTGCACCTCGTTACAGTTGAATTCGATCAGAATCACTCGGTTTTCATTTAAGTTTATGCATTTTTCTGCTGAACGGTTTGGAAGTTCGGCAACAGGAAACTAGGACTGTTATTTACTTAAAATATTCATTTTTGTATTTTTGTACTATTTGTGTTCATGATTTCATTACATTGTCAGAATTACCGACAGTAGTGGCTACGCTGGCTAAAGCGCAGCGTTAGGCCATGGGGCCAAGCTCTCTGCTGACTCGGTAGACGCGTGTGTTCGAGCCCCACCATCGGCCGTCCTTGAAATGATTTTTCGTGGTTTCCCATTTTTCAACACCAGGCAAATGCTGGGACGGTACCTTCTAACAGGCCACGGCCGGTTCCTTCCACATCCTTGCCCAGTTTCATTCATCTTCATCCATTCCATCTCTCATCCTGACGCGCAGGTCGCCCACGGGCGTCGACTAGAAAGACCTGCACTCGGCCTCTCAGGAGGCCACACGGAAAAAAATGTCAGAATTAATGCTTTAATTAGTAGGGTATACTATTCAGTGTACCTATTATAAATAAAAACCGTGAGGTTTCTCACCTCCCCATATTACGAAACCCGGTTGCCTAATACGAGGAAAGTGCACTTTTAAAGTTAACAATAATATCAGAGGGTATTACAACACCAAACGTGCCCATATTTGTAATATACATAGTATATCGCCTGAGGTTAACATTGGTGAGAAAACCAAAATTATTCCGTTCCTTCTTATGTCTAATGTGAGCCCTATAAAAAAACTCCCCATATTTGGGGACTTTCCTCTACCCATTTTTAGAAGATACCTTATGCACTGGACAGCTGAATCCGTGATTAATTGTATAGGTAGCTTCGTAAGTCTCAGAACTCAGGAAGTCCTTTCTAGCAGCGTTACTAGCAGCTTTCAAAGTTTCAAGGTAAGAAAGAAAATATTCCTCTAGCCAGTTTAGGCGACTGACATTTAATGAGAAAAAATGCCCTTTATCTGGATTTCTAGACTGAATATGATGATATGTGATGTTTACGTCATGCATAGCGAACCATTTATTAACGTTTTTCAAAAAAAATGGTTGCTTCTGCGTCCATGAATGTGTACGCTTCCGGGTGCATGCCTATATTTTCTTTTAGTGTACTAATGGCACCAATAACTTCTGACGAGAACACTTCCTTGGCATGCCGAACATTCATTTTTTCAAATTTAGTGGGTTCGATGTGTTTTTTAGTGAGGTGTCTGACCGGTTTGACGATCTCACCCTTTTGCATTGTGTATAGTAATGACAAGTATTTCCCTGAAATTATTCCAGTACCATCAGTCATCTCTCGTTACAGAAACTGCGTTCTAATGTTTCTTTTTAGAATGTGACAATGATCAAAACTAGGGAATACATTCCTAGACTCGTCGTATGGGTGATTGACCATTGGTTGCAAATTCCCTCCCCCTAAATGCCTCATCATTGTAGTGTTAGTTTTGTGATTATCAGAACAGTTATTATAATTATGAAACCGCATTGTTCAACCTAGAGAATAACGTCCTGCAGCAGTTTATGTAAGTCCCGTCCTGACAGCTGCTTCGTGAAAAAGAAGGCGGCACACGGTATCTGATAATTTGTCGAAAGATCTCTTAGCACAAAACACAACACACGATTAGCTGCTACTTGTTCCCGGCTGTAATTTTGA
Source organism: Meconema thalassinum (assembly GCA_946902985.2). Lineage (NCBI taxonomy): Eukaryota > Metazoa > Arthropoda > Insecta > Orthoptera > Tettigoniidae > Meconema > Meconema thalassinum. The sequence goes on along the minus strand of OX336394.1, from coordinate 396,239,471 downwards.
TCCTCTCTTTCCTTTTAATGAGACGGTGTTGGAGTAGTGTCCTTGTACCCGAAGAAGGTGCAAGGTATGTCTAATTTCTCTTAGATTTATTAGCACGCTATTTTATTTTGTGATATAATTTTAATTTTGATAATGCGGAAATTATAATGATAATAATTATATAGTGTCACTAGCAACCCGCCCCGGCTTCGCCCGGGAACAGTTATGAATGTGCAAGGAATTCCTGTCAGACGTAATTTAAGAATGGCGAGGTGCAAGCCAAATGCCCCTCCCGTCCAAACTAAAAACACTTATAGTGGGCGATGTATCGAAGATAGAGATATGCTCTCGCGGACTTTTTTGTAGAATTTCTCACGCTGAACAATTCGTACACTCATAATATAATGATATTTTTAACGGTTCGCCCAGCGTAAGCTTAAAAAGCGCACGGACGCCAGGCTATTTTTTCGACCTTTTCACTGAAATCGTTACTGCTTGGCTCCCTTTGGTCATAAATAAATTATTTTCTACACAAATCTTCCTCGAGATCACCTTTACAGAATGGTGAAAGCAGCATCAAAATCCATCCAGTGGTTCTTGAGATTACACATTTAATATACGTACTGTTCAGCTTATTCCTTATCGCGCCTATAATGGGAGGGGAGTGCGCTCTACCGGCAACGAGTAGAAACTTTCCAATTACATGTTATACATGGGTTCTGACTGGGAATGTCAAGGCCGGTATAGAGCGCAGCTCGTATTCAGTCGGCCGTGACTTTATCTGGGGTCTGGCGTTACCTTACGGTGACGGGACGAAATGTACCGAGAATGCACTAAGGTGTGAGACGTCATAAGATGATGTAGGAGCCGAGTTCCAAGAACAAGAAGGCAGTGCGAGAACAATCAAGTAGGCAGTGAAGAAACAGAATATAATCTTGAAACTCTGTTCGTGCACTGCCTTCTTGGTACTCGGCTACTAGCATTTAAAATGATATAAAGTCTAGTCTTTCAGACTGACTATCTGTGTCTTTTTGTCGTAGTCGTATGCATTTTAATGAAGTAATTTTACACCTGGTGTCTTCCTATGAACTATTCCCAATATAAAATGAGGTTTATTTATATTTTTCAGATTTAAAATGCGGAGAAATTACAATAATTTTGTAACAGTATAATTGACCTTGATAGTGGCGGCAAAGCAGTGATCTCAATTTTTTTAACAAAGGAACTGATGACCAAGGTGTCCCTAGACCGTAAACATGGATAAACAAGAACGTGAGCTATGTGACTGTGCTGCACCGAAATAGGTGGATTCCCCTATTTTTTACATATTGTTCCGACTAACGTAAGTCGAAAATTGTCACGCGAAGACTGGCGCCATGGGTAGATCTGACCCACCGTAAATAATATAGAAATAACTTGAGTGTTCCGAAAGCTATGGGCATGTTAATTTTGCAGGGTGAAGTTCAAGGCTAGGAAGGAAGGTACAGTAAGCGACAGGAAATTAGGGCTGACCGAACCGAAAATATAAAGCATTATTTAAGCCTCGGGTCAAAAATCCCCTTGCCAGTCCTCGGCGATTAAATGTTCTGACGTTCCAACAAACTGGGTACCGGTAGTCAAATGTGTTTTGGAACTCCAAATAACAAGGAATTACTTCACATGATTGGCTTTTATCTTCAACAATACGAGGTCTACCTGTTCAAGTGCTACTATCAGAGCCGCCGGAAGGATTTAAGGGCCCCTTTGCAATTCCCCTCCCCCCCCCCCCCTCCCTTGAGATACGTTCAATTATTATTACTACCTATTCTGTGCCTTCCTTCGGAGGGGAAGTAAAGCCGGCGGTCCCATGTCATAGATTTATGGCATGTTAAAGAACCTTCCACTAATTACACCTGTGTGAAGCTAAATTGGATAGGTTACGAATGTAAACAACGCTCTTAGGTTTCTACGTTCGTTGCCAAGAGCCGACTGCGGTGACGTCTAGTAGCTAAGTTCTGAACTTGGCCTAGTAGTCGTTGACGGTGGCGCTTGGCGGCAAAAGTAGGAACTATTTGAAAAATTCTAAGTTGCAGTCTGTACTTAAATTAAAAAAAAAAACAGATAACACACACTAATACAGTCATCACAATTAACACCGGTTATCAGACAGATTCTACACACACCCAAAGTACTGCTCGCGTCTAAGCTCTATGAACTTGCGGGGTGAAGAGCAGAGGCAAGGAAGGAGCAGGCGAGAAGTGAGAAGCTTGTCAACAGCCCGCCGCTTTACCTGGTATTCCCGTCTATTCCAATACTGCTAACATAGGATCTTTGCTCACACCACTGTGATGTAGCGAACGAGTGAGTGAGTCACCGACCTATGTATTTGAAAAATTCTAAGTTGCGAGTGAGTGAGTCACCGACCTATGTATTTGGTTCTGTTACTGCGCAAGGATCGGACTGGGAAGCCGGCTCATCTATCATCATAAACGTCAACGCTCCACATTCTTGTCAGGTCCACGGAGGTTTGAACCGAGCAGTACACGGGGCTACATGACCGCGTTGTCGCAGCCCCTAAACTTAAGAACCAACCAACCAACCAACCTATTCTGGAAAAACAATTCCATTCTCAGAAGAGCACCTGATGCTCAGTCATAATTTTATAAAACAGGTTATCATACAAAATTCCACACATACCCAAGTACACGGAGCTTAATGACCACGATGTCCAAGCCTCTCAAATGAAACAACATATAAGCTTAGACCTATATACACCGTAGCGTAGTTTGTGACTGGCACTCATTTAATGAACTGGCAGCTTACGCCAAGAACGATCTTTTTGCCATCCTTCGTCAGTAACTAAAACTGTCAGGGTTGTGACCAAGTAATCTGCAACGTAAAGAATTTATATTGATTGATTTGTATCACCAGGCCTACATACTAACTAGCCTCTACGAACACATTTTCCATTCTGCAGTTTTGAAAATCAAACTGTTCTCAGGAAGGTTCTCGTTCCGTCACTTGGAAGGTTATTATGCAATGAAGGGGGACCTCTTCGAACGATATCTTCAATAACACTTACATTTGTCCTACCAGGTTTTAATAAAAATACATTTAAAATAATAGAACAGTATTCGCAAGTAAATGTAAAGAATCACTAACGGGCCATCATGGGCCGTTATCAGTTTCACGTTCTTTCGAAGATCTTCTGTAGTTGGACTAAGAACGCCGGAACTAGATTTACTGAAATAATCTATTACGGTATAGCCTACTGCATTTCATAATAAAACATTACACTTTTCTAATACTTACACAATACAATTACCACTTTAAAAAAAGTAATATGCCGGGCTCTAAAACAGCTGAGTAATACGTAGAACCGTCGAATTCAACAGAACTGTCCACTACAACGGCTATAACTTTAAGCAAAAGAATATTGAACCGCAATGACCCGCAGCCGAGCGTGTCAAACTTTAAAAGCTGTCGGATTGTTAACGCTCAGACGAAAGGCACGATAATGGCTGAAAATGACTGCCTATTGTTTCAGAGGGTCAAGAGGCGACATTCGGTATTGTTGTTGAATCGTTGAAGAATGCAATATCAGCATAAGTAAGCGGGAATTTTTTAATATCGTATCTTATCTTACAGCTTAGATGAGAGAAGTATGAGTCAGGTTTGGTTGCATCATAATGCAACATCTGCGTGAAGAAGAAGGGAGTCATCATTTCGCTGCTGTGACAAACATGATAGCAATATATCGCAAGTTTTTAGCCGATATCCAATACCGTCTGTACAAAGTACAAACCTTCAAATTAATGTACCGTATGTCTCCCTAATGCTGTGTTTTAGTCTTCAGTCTTTTGACTGGTGTGATGCAGCCCTTCATGCTTCCCTGTCCTGAGCTAATCTTCAGTTCTACAAAGCTACCAAAATGGGGTGCTCACCCCACCACTAGCTTGCCATGGTGGGTGAGTTGATAGCGTGTCGGTTTAATAACCACCAAGATTGCAGGTTCGCTCTTGGCCGTGGTAAGTGATTTTTGAAAGGCGGCAAAAATACGACACGCATGTCATACGATGTTGGCATGTCAAAGAACCTATTTGAATTCAGTAGGCCGTGTTCATAATGGCAAAATTAATCTCGGGAGTTTCCGCCAGCACAAAGTTCCTCATTTCTCTACTAGAAAGCTCTATAGTGTTCAAGGAGCTTAGATATCTAACCTCCTTGACTTTCATAGTGATTCAAGGAACAACGAAATTCGACATGCAATCTACCTCTGGGTGTCAAATTACAAAGCTTGCACCCGGCACCCGAGGCCATGCGATATTATTATTATTATTATTATTATTATTATTATTATTATTATTGAAGCATTTGAAATGTGGTGTTACAGGAGAATGATGAAGATCAGATAGGTACATAGGGTTACAAACAAAGAGGTAATAATAATATCGTATGGCCTCGGGTGCCTGGTGCAAGCTTTGCTATTTGACACCCAGAGGGTAGCTTGCATGTCGAATTTCGTAGTTCCTTGACTATGAAAGTCAAGGAGGTTAGATGTTAGATATCTAATCTCCTTGAACACAATAGCGCTTTCTAGTAGAGAAATGAGAAACTTTGTGCTGGCGGAAACTCCCGAGATTAATTTTGCCATTATGAACTCGGCCTACTGAATTCAAATGGGTTCTTTGACATGCCAACATCGTATGACATGCGTATCGAATTTTTGCCGCCTTTCAAAAATCACTTACCACGGTCAGGGGCGAACCTGTAATCTTGGGGTTAGTAGACCGACACGCTATCCACTCACCCACCGTGGCAAGCTAACAAAGAGGTATTAAGACGAGTGGGAGAGGAGAGATGTTTCTGGCGACTGTTAATGAAGAGAAGAGATAGGTTGGTAGGACACATACTAAGACACCCAGGAATAGCAAGCTTAGTTAGTTATGGAAGGAAGGGTCGAGGACAAAAACTGTAGGGGTAGACCAAGGTTAGAATATGTTAAACAGATTGCCTCGGATGTAGGGTGTCGGAGCTATGTAGAGATGAAACGATTAGCTCAGGACAGGGAGGCATGGAGAGCTGCATCAAACCAGTCAAAAGACTGAAGACTCAAACAACAACCCCACCACTCTCAGAACTTCAGCCCTTGGACTGAGTTTCTCAGCTGCTGAATATGCAGCACCAGTTTGGCTTTCTTCTCCACATTCCAAAGAGGTGGATATAGCTCTGAATGAGACTTCCAGGATTGTATCTGGGTGTCTTAGACCAACACCACTTCAGAAGATCTACCCTCTTATTGGAATTTCTCCACCTCATGTCCGAAGAATGGTAGCAGCAGCATCTGAGAAGAAACGGCAAGAAGTCGATTCAAGGCATCCACTTTTTGGCCAACAACCTGCCCGACAGAGACTTAAGTCCAGAAACAGCTTTTTGAGGGGAATAACAGCCCTCGAAGGCTCACAAGAAGCTGCCCGTGTGAAGATATGGAAGACAGAGATCACAGACCCAACTATTCCTCTATCAGAAAAAATGGCACCTGGTCACAACTTGCCATATGGAATTTGGAAATTATTGAACAGGCTGAGGACGGGGGTTTCACGCTGTAAGAACAATCTCAAGAAATGGAACATGCTCGTCAACAATGATGAGTTCTATGACTGCAGCATGTAACAAGATCCAGAACACCTGCTGATCTGCCACTAGATGGAGGACATTTTATGTTCAAAAGACGATCTTTTGGCTGCAAATGCTAATGCTATAACTGTTACTACTTACTGGCTAAATCTAATTTGATTCGGACACGGAAAAAAATAAAAAAAATAAAAATAACCTTGGTCTACCCCTACAGTTCTGATCCTCGACCCTTCCATAACTAACTTTGCTACTCCTGGGTGTCTTAGTAAGTGGCATACCAACCTATCTCTTCTCTTCATTAGCAGTCGCCAGAAACATCTCTCTTACGAGTTGAATAGTGATCTTGTTAATAATGTTATTGGGTTTACGTCCCTTTCAACTACTGTGGCTTTTAGAGACGCCAGGGTGCCGTAATTTTGCCCCGACGGGGATCTTTAACGTGCCAGTAAATCTACTGACACGGTTCCCTCACATTTGCGCACCGTCAACTGCCAACTGACTGCGCCGGGATTCGATCCTGCAACCTTGTGAACAGCAGGCGAGAACGTTACTGCTGAGCTACAATAGTGATCTTGTCCGCCTCGTTGCGTAGTGGCTAGCATTCTTGACTGTCACCGCGAAGGCCCGGGTTTGATTCCCGGCTCTGACAAGAAATTTAAATTAGAAAGAAAATAAAGGGATTCTGCCTTTCCAATACTTGTATTGAACCTACTCACAGGTACATGTCTCGAAGGTAAAACTCCTTCTTCCTCAGCCTGTACATAAAAATACCAAAGATAAATTACCTTTATAAGAACATACGTTACATTCTAAGGCACAGATTAGGCCTAAATATGCAAGTTTCGATTTTTATGGTTATTGATGATCAGATATCTTTTTGAATTTGTTGAAGTACCGCACCCCTTTCAAAATGCTGGTTGTTACGATTAAGTATCAAGTCTGCGCGGTTATGGAACACGCTACCAAGGGATGCCAAGATCTTGCATCTTCAGAAATTCAGGCCGTACATAAAAAGGTACATTGTATAAATAAACGTCGGTATGAGTGATTGATTGTCTTGCTGAATGAATATCTGAATGGAATGAATTAATGAATGTATAGAGTGATTGCAGTTATGAACGTGCGTGCGTGAGAGAGTGAGTGAACAGGAAAAATGTACTATGTCAATATTCTAAATATGTAAATATTGTAAAAACAAATTTAGATGTAAATTGTGCCTGTGAAGCATGAAATATGTATGTGGGGCTTGCCCTTGATCACCAGGCCTTCCGTAGCCTACTTGTTATAAGATTTATGGTAAATAAATGATTATCTTTATTCTGTGAATAATACGCTGTCTAACCAATCTAATGCAAATACTTTTGAGTTTTTAAAATTTATTTATCCAAAATTGACTGCCTTGCAAGAGGGTTCCATTGAAATCATATACAACATTAAGAAGTCTATCACCATTGCATTCACCATTTTGTCTATATTGGATTGAGACTGCGAATCTTAGTCGGTTTGATTACGGCACAAACATTGCAGGACAATTTAACTACTGTATTATAAATTGTTTGGATTGTAGAAAATGTAACACTGCAGGTTAAGAATCTACAACTACAATGGTAGATTGCTGTTCATTCGTAGCAATAATCGCTTTGTTCTCAAGAATTGAGCCACTGTACAGTTGCACACCGTGTTGTTTGAGTCTTCAGTCTTTTGACTGGTTTTATGCAGCACTCCATGCCTCCCTGTCCTGAGCTAATCGTTTCATCTCTACATAGCTACCACACCCTACGTCCAAGGCAATCTGTTTAACTTATTCTAACCTTGTTCTACCCCTACATTTCTTGCCCTCGACCCTTACTTCCAAAACTAAGCTTGCTATTCCTGGGTGTCTTAGTATGTGTCCTACCAACCTATCTCTTCTCTTCATTAGCAGTTGCCAGAAGCATCTCCCCTCTCCCACTAGTATTAATACTTCTTCGTTTGTAACCCTATCTACCCATCTGATCTTCATTCTTCTCCTGTAACACCACATTTCAAACGCTTCAATTCTCCTTTTTCTGCTGTACCAATAGCCCAAGTTTCACTTCCATAGAGTGCCACACTCCAGACAAAGGCTTTCAAAAATGGCTTCCTAATTCCTAAATCTATATTCCATGTAAACAGATTCCTTTTCTGTAGAAATTTTTTCCTTGCCTGAGCTACCCTACTTTTAATATCCTCTTTGCTTCGTCCATCACTGGTTATTTTGCTTCCTAAGTAACAGAAGTCTCCTACTTCCTTCAGTTTTTCACCTGCCAATTTGATGTACATAGAGGTTTCTGATTTATTTCGGCTGCATTCCAATATTTTTGTTTTACATTTATTATTCATCATGAATTCTTTTATCAAGACGGAGTACATACCATTCAAAAACTCATTCAAATTCTCAGGCGTGTCGGCCAAGATGACTATGTCATTGGCAAATCTCATACGGTAGTTGAAATCATTTCTCCTTGAATCTTCACTCCCACTTTAAATTTTTCTCCAATTTCCTTCATTGCTGGTTCAATGTAAAGATTGAAAAGTATGGGTGATAAGTTGCAGCCTTGCCTTACACCTTTCTGAATACCAGCTTCTCTCGCATGTCCTTCAGCTCGAATGACTGCTGCCTGGTTTCTGTATAGATTGTAGATCACCCTCCTATCCCTGTACTTTATTCCAATCGTTTTCAAAATGTCTAACAATTTAGTCCAATCAACGTTATCAAAAGCCTTTATAAGTCTACAAAACCATGAACGTTCTCTTATCTTTCCTTATTCAACCTTCCAAAATCAGCCTAAGACTTAGTACAGCTTCCCTTGTTCCTACATTTCTCCTGAAACCAAACTGGTCTTCACCCAACTCCGTTTCTATCTGGCTTTCCATCCTCTTGTAAATTATTCTAGACAGGATCTTTGAAGCATGAGTAATCAAGCTGATTATACGGTAATCTTCACATCTGTCAGCTCCCACTTTCTTTGGTATAGGGATGATAACATCCTTCTTGAAATCAGAGGGTACCTCACCTGTCTCATAAATCCTACACACCAAGTGAAATAACCTGACCAGACCTTCATCTCCTATGCAGCGTAGCAACTCAATCGGTATATCATCTATGCCTGGTGCTTTGTTCTTGCTTAAGTCTTCCAATGCTCTGTCAAATTCTGATCTCAATATTAAATCTCCTTTTGCATCCTCATCAAATTCCTCCTCCCTTTCCATTACATGATTCTCAATCTCCTTTCCCTTATACAAACACTCTATGTAATTTATCCATCGCTCAACCTTTTCTTCCCTATCTGTTAGAGGCTTTCCATTTGTGTCCTTAATATTACGGCACTTAGTCTTCTTTCCCCCAAAAGTATTCTTAATCCTTCGATAGGCTGTGTCTACTTTTCCTAATTTCAGACAATTTTCTATACCAGCACATTTCTCTTTCGCTTCCTTGCACTTCTTGTTAACCTCATTTCTCAGACGTCTGTATTCTGCTTTCTCCTTTTCATCTCTTACATTCTTGTGTTTCCGCCTTTCATCCGTCAATTCTAGTATATCCTGAGTGATCCACGGTTTTCTACTTATTCTTTCTTTCCTACCAATGTTTTCTTCTGCGGATTTTGTTTTTTCATTCTTCAAAAGTGCCCATTCGTCTGCAATTGAAGTTTGTTTAGGGTTTTTCATTAGTCCTTCCTTTATACTCTTCTTGAATCTTTCGTTTACATCCTTCTCTTTCAGTCTGTCTATTGCCCACCTTTTTGGCTTTTGACTTTTCTTCAGTTTTTTCAGCTTTAATCTGCATTTCATAACAACCAGATTGTGGTCAGAGTTTATGTCAGCACCGGGATATGTTTTACAATCCAAAATCTGGTTTCGAAACCTTTGCTTGACCATAATGAAGTCGATTTGGTAACCCCCTGTATCTCCTGGTCTCATCCCTGTGTATATTCTTCTATTGTGGTTATTGAATAGGGTGTTAGCTATGACCAACTCATGCTCGGTGCAGAATTCCATCAGCCTGCTTCCTCGATCATTCCTTTCACCTAATCCGAAATCTCCTACTATCTTCCCTTCTCTTCCTTTTCCTACCACAGCATTCCAATCTCCCATTACTATAACATTTTCATCACCCTTGATATACCTCAGAATTTCATCTATTTCTTCGTAGACCTTTTCAACATCTTCATCAGCTTGACTGGTAGGCATATAGACTTGTACCACTGTGGTGCATGTAGGTTTTGTAATGATTTTTGCTACAATAATCCGTTCACTATATTGCTCATAATATTCCACCCACTGTCCAAGTTTCCTACTCAATATGATACCAACCCCTGCTTTGCCAATGTTTGATTTAGTGCTAATGACCCTATAGTCCCCTGACCAAAAGTCCTGTTCTTCCTGCCAGCGCATTTCACTAATCCCAACCAAATCCATCCTCAACCTATCCATTTCCCTTTAGTAGATGTTTTTGGATGTTTCTACAGCCTCCTCCTCCTCACCCTCCACACAAGATGGCGGCTGTAGGTTAACTTAACCTAGTCCAACCTAACAAGTTGGTGGCTGTAGGTCAACTTAACCTTTGACAAAGGGTATAACTACCCTTTTGTTGATATTTCCTGAACCCATAGTCGGATTTTGACAAATGAGGTGTTGTAGGTCTCGGGCTAACGCCCTTTTTCCTCTGGACAACTTATTTACACCCCAAAATAAAACCTACCCCTACTAGGGGGTGAAATAGTAATTTTTAGATAAATGTTGTTATTTTTGTAAGAGGGCGGGCTTTTCAAATAAAAGCTGGTGAGCATGGCTTAATCTAGCCTATTCTAGTCAAGCAAGCCTAGTCTGGTCTACCTAACTGGTACCGAACCGGAACCGAACCGAACCCGAACCGAACCGAACCGAACCCGAACCGAACCAAACCGGAACCGAACCGGAACCGGAACCGAACCAAACCAAACCAAACCGGAACCGAACTGGAACTGAACTAAACCGAACCGGAACCGAACCAAACCAAACTGGAACCGAACCGAAACCGAACCGAATCGAACTAAACCGAACCCAACTAAACCGAACCGGAACCAAACCGAACTAAACTAAACCGGAACTTAACCAAATTGAACTGAACCACAACTAACCCGAACCGAAACTGAAAATAAAACTGGAACCAAACTAAACCAAATGTGTGGGTGAATGTGTTTTAGAGCAGAGGCTAATGTGCACACCCAAGTACATGGGGGGCAGAGTCAATGGATTACAGTGGATAGACCTTGCCTCCGACCTTGCTTGATAAGAATACACCATACCTTGCAATAAGTGTTCCGTTACACTTCCTGCAACCTTTGACAATGCTTACTATGTGTGAACGCGTAACACTCACACAAAAATTAGAGTGAAAGTATCTTTAGTTGGGCAACCAAAGCCAGTGGTGACTAGCAGGGGGGAGGGGGGTGGGGGTGGGTGGGGGGAGGGGGGTGAGGGTAGTATTATTTTTCATTTATTTATTTATTTATTTATTTATTTCTCAGGTGACTGAGCAGGGAGATTTTTTAATTGCTGAGGAAAGATGGTTAGAAAATGGCGGTAGAGAGAAGCAAAGCAGATTATCTTGCGCAAAATGACCACTATGCACAACAAGCTTAGAATTATAAAACACCTGTAATTTAACTATAAATGATATACATAAACTCTTATTGCAGGTGTTGAAACGTGTTTTTCGAGGGGTTTTTATGCAACTGGCATAAGTCAGTAGGAAGCCATTCTATATTTATTTACGCGGCAAATTGTTCAGCCAAGAGAATTTTTCATGTTAATTTATTATTATTATTAATTTATTATAATTATTATTAAGATATTTTCGGAGCATTTTATAAAAATTATAAGCATACAGATAGGTTTTCTATGTCTTAGAAAACGCTATCAAGCAAATTATTACGAACGACGATATCATAGAAAATTATCTGATTACGGAATTTTACGGAGTTTTCGTCAGTTAGGGTATATCGAGAGACGTGACTCACTGGGATTTCAAATACAAGCTTAATCCTGTCGGGAAGTATTACACAAGCGGGCTCGCATCGTCCAGGAAAGGCGAATTGTTGAAACGGAACCCTCCCGCCGAGTGTAATGACCCAGAGGAGGGGAAGATCGCGTGGTGGGTCAGCCAATCAGTAGAGGACCACGCAAGCTGAAGCCGGCGGAAGAGTGGGGGGGCCGACGTGTGCATATATCGTTCAGCGCGCCGTCGAACGAGGACTATCTGTGAAATACTTGAGGAGTATGGGTGCGCGTGCGTGTCGCTCCGATGTTCAGTGGAGTTAGTAACTATCTATGTAGAACTTGCCGAGTACGGTTGCAAGTGCGTGTCGCTCCGATGTTCCGTGGAGTGGAAGACTAACTTTGGTAAAACTTAACCAGTGTGGTTATACGAGTGTTTGGGTCCGATGTACGGACCATAGAATTATCTAATCTACCAGAATATCATCAAATTTCGACGGAGATGACGACGTCCAGGAGACTGTGGGAAGCACACAGCATCATCAAGTACGAGGGAAATGCTTTGGCAATTTCCAGTGGTAAGCGCAAATGACGCAGAAATACGCAATCTCTCATTTCTCGTTGTTTTACATTTCATATTTCAGTAACTTCATAGCTTGGAAATAAGAGTAAAATCAATTTATCAAACTCCGTTTTCACGTAATTTTCTATCGGTAATATTAAAATCGCAACGCTCCAATTTAAATTTTATACTTATTATTAATTTTGCTATACTTATTATTAATTTTGCTATACTTGTTTTATATAATAAATTCATTTCTTTTACAATGCAATCTTTGCTTTCAGTAGGTAGCATTAGATATAGACCAATTCCTTCTCCTGATACAATTGTTTGTTGGGTTAATGATCAAATCATACCACGATCTGAGTGAATAGAGTCTTGAATGTGTTCTGCCAGAGCTAGACGTTGTTAAATACAAATTTAGATTTCAACATTGCGTTGAGGTCTTGGCGCCCATTAAAACAACATAGCTTAGGCAAAGGTAAACAGTTACATTTCTCACCCAACAGTTAGGGGCAGTCAAACCATTACATTTGGCGCCGACAACTTGGGGATGAAAACCTAATAACATTTGTGGAAGGAGAAGGGTATATATTTATGTGCCTGTATTTTGGGGGTTATTTGTCTGTATCAGTGTATATCATTATGGGGGATGAGAAAGAAAGACAGATGAGGTTACGTAGTGGTCATCAACGGGAGAGTGATGATACGAGCAGTATGTCGAGTGATGGTAGTACCGGGGTAGCGGAGGTAAATCCCGATACTGAAACAGGGAGTGTAGGCGGCCAACCAGAATTAAAAACTTTACTTCTCGAGTTCATGTATCAGAACAAAGTTAGTAGTGATGCCTTAAATGCAAAATTAGAACAAAACAGTAGGGAAAATAAAGAGAGTAATAGGGAATTGAGCGATAGTTTAAACGCCAAATTAGAACAAAACAGTAGGGAAAATAAAGAAAGTACAGACGCTTTAAATGCAAAACTGGTACAAAACAACGCTAAACTAGAACAAAACAGTAAGGAAAATAGAGAGAGTACTGAAACTTTAAATGCAAAACTGGTCAAAACAACGCCAGATTAGAACAAAACAGTAAGGAAAATAGAGAGAGTACTGAAACTTTAAATGCTAAATTAGAACAAAACAGTAGGGAAATGAGTGACAAATTCGAACTGATTAGAGGTGAGATCAGGGGGGTGATGGAAGAAAAGGCTAAAGAGATTATTGCAGATGTAGACAGAAAATTAGGAAAAGTACAGGAGGAGTTGGAAATTAGAATCAGTACACAGGCTGAAAATTTAAAAGAACTAGTGCAACTGGAAACACAGCAGGTCAAAAAGCAATTAGGGGGAGAAATTGACAAAATTCAGGTAGCTACTAAAGAGGTTAAGGAACAGCTGGGGGGTAGAATTGAGAAAGTCCACTCACAAATAGTTGCAGAAGTAAATGATTTAAGAGAGAGTAATAGAGAGAGCATTAGCAAGATTGAGGAGAAACAAGCAAAGCTATATGATAAAGTAGAAGAATCAGAAGGAAACATTAAATTAACAGTAAACAGTATTGAGAGGAAGGCTGAGGAGAAAATCGCAGAGTTAGAATTGAAATTAAAAGCTAGGATCAGGCAAGAAAATAGTCAGAATAGGCCAGTTTTTGTGAATAGCACACACAGGGAGGTAGAACTGGGTAAGTTCAGCAATCGACAGGGGTGCCCAATGGAGTTCATGAACACTATAGAAAATAAATTTGGGGAGAGGTTGGAAAATGGTAGTATTGAGTGGTGCCAGGTAGTTGAAATTTTAGAACAAGTGTTTGTGGGGGAAACGAGGAATTGGTTTGCTGTCTACAGAGACAAGTTTACTGATATCAATGATTTTAAAATGAAATTCTGTGAAAAGTTCTGGAATGAGGTAATTCAGTCGCAGCATCGTGAGGGAGTAGTGTGTGGTAAATATAACCCTAAAGGAAGCTCCACCATGACCGAATACGTTTTAGGGCAGGTATTAGTGTGTAAATATCTGGATGGCTTGAAGGAGGAAAGTGATGTGGTAAGGTTGCTAATTAGGCACTTTCCCTATAGGATCAAGGAGGCTGCTTGTATCCAGAATGTAAAGACTATATCACAAGTAGAAAATTTGTTAAGCACATTTGATGCACTAGGGAGAGGGGGTTATGAGGACAATTTCAATCGGAACCAGGGTAATAATAATAATAGACCTAACGAGGCCAGGCATCAGGAAGTTCAAGGGAACGGTGGCGAAGGGGCCAACGCTCAAAATAGAAATAATAATAATCAGCTAAATCAGAACAGAGGAAATGGCTATGGTAATCAGTATCAAGGGAGGAACAATGATTTCAGGGGAAATCAAGGGAGGAACAATGATTACAGGGGAAATCAAGGGAGAAACAATGATTTCAGGGGAAATCAAGGGAGAAATTATAATGACAATAATTACAACCAGAATAGGGGTCAAGGAAGAGGACAACCTAGTGGTAGTAATATACAGCCAAACAATGACAACACAGCCCAGAACAACCAGACCAGTTCAGTAGTAACTAGTACTACGGCCAGCTGTAGCGGTTCTTTAAACGCGAACCAGGCTGCGAAGTAAGGTCAGAATCTCAGTCTGTAGCATGCCCTGTCCATACAATTATACAGGAACCCTATGACCTAAATGTGAGAAATGAATTATTACATGAACTAAATGATGAAGGTATTATTCAGGAAGTGGTTAGTAAGAGTCCCATAGTTAAATTTAACGTGTCCGAGGCATACACAGATGTTTTAATTGATAGTGGTTGTATGAAGAGTTGCATAAGTAGTGCATTTTATGATAAAATGAAAGGAACTGGAGTAAATTTTGAGGAGATGCCAATTAAAAGCACTTTTGTTATCACAGCTGTTGGGAAGAGGTCTAAAGTAATTTCTAAGCAAGTTTTAGTAGACATTAAAATTAATAATCATGTAGAGAAGCAGATTTGCCTTGTAATTCCAAATTTAGTATTCAGTGTTATCTTGGGTTCAGAGTGGCTAAGTAGAGTGTCTGGTAACTTATGTTATGATGTAGGGAGTTTGAAATTTAAATGGGGAGATTCTGAAGTAGAAGTAGCGTTCAATGACCATATTCAGAGGAGTAGTATTGCAGGTGTGATTTGTACTTTAAATGAGATATCGCCAGCCGTAGAGCGGGGTTCTCCATGTTTTGTGGGCAGTGTGATTACGAACGGAAGTCTAGAGGACTCGTTACGTGAAGCTGCATTTCAGGGTAATATAGAGGTGGAACAATGTGTTCGGCTATATGATGTGTTATTGTGTAATAGGAGAGTTTTTGAGGATCGCATTGGTATGGCCAATTGCTATACCCATTCATTTTTTTTTTTTAGCGTATGGCTTTTAGTGTCGGGAGTGTCCGAGGACATGTTCGGCTCGCCAGTTTTGTAGCTGCTTCGAGACGGACATCCAATGGGTGAGCTACAAGTACCGTTGGGGAGGGAAGGAGGGAAGTTGGAATGTAAGGACGAGGAGTTGGAAGGTAGCGGCTGTGGCCTATAGTTAGGGACCAACCCCGGCATTTGCCTGGAAGGAAGATGGGAAACCACAGAAGACCATCTTCAAGGTTGCCGGCGGGGGGATTCGAACCTCCTCGCCTCCCGGATGTGAGCGACTGCCATCAGTCATGCCGTAACCACCACGGCTAACTCACCCGGTACCCATTCATTGAACGTTATTGATAGGTCAGTATTCACAGGACATAGATATCCTGTACCTTTCGCTTATCAGAGTGTAGTTGAGGCACAAATTAATCCGATGCTTGAAGATGGGATTATTGAGCACTCTAACAGTCCATATGTTAATTCTTTGATCACGGTACCCAAGACCGACGGCACTGTTCGTATTTGTTTAGACGCTCGTTTGGTTAACAGTAGAATTAGTTCAGATCAGCTGAAATCTATGTCAATAGAAAAATTAATGCAAACATTTGAGGGGAAGAAGTATTTCACTTGTGTAGATTTGAGTTCCAGTTTTTGGCAAGTGCCACTTATGTACGAAGATAGACCATTTACAGCTTTTAGTCATAAATATAACCTTTATCAATTTTGTAGAACACCTTATGGGTTAAAGAGTAGTTCAGCAGCTTTAATTAGGGCTTTAAACATCGCATTAGGGAATGACACAGGAGAGTTTGTAACCATTTACATAGATGATATGGTAATTAGTTCACGCAGTTTTGAGGAGCATCTACGTCATTTAAATATAGTTTTTCAGAAGTTAGATCAGGCAGGGTTCACTTTGAAGCTATCTAAGTCGTCATTCTGTCAGTCAGAAGTGACATTTTAGGTCATAGAGTGTCGAGTAGAGGTGTTACACCAGAGGAAAGTAGGGTTAGCATGTGTGGACAGTAGCAACAGGGCATCGTTACAGACACTGAGAAATACGCTAGGTAGAGCAACGTGATGACGTTCATTTAAGGGAGCCACTTGCAAGGCTGGAAGCAGGTGACGCAGAAACATTTATAGTTTCCAAACGTATTGGGAAAACAGTATATGTGCTGGAGAATAGTGAGGGAAACAGATTATACGGGACGTATAATATACATAGTCTACGAAAATATGTGTCTTAAAGTGAGTGTGTTTAGCTGGCGAGCCAGCCTATCAAATGAGTAAGTGTGGTGTCTGGTGCGTGGAAGATCTGGTCTTCAAGGCAGGCGTATCAGAAGTCGCACAGGGGGGTAGTATGTAAGTAAATGAGAGTTTTTAAGGTACAGGGAAATATGACGGGATTGTCGGATGCTCTTGAGCACTAAAATGTCTCGATACACCAAGGCCAGAATTTGGTAGCGCTGGTGAATTCCCATTTGCCTCCAAGAGATGGGTGGGCGCTTGTACATGGTATTTTTGCTTAAGGCGTCCACGAGGCAAAAGATGGGCCATCAGAATGCGAGACAGTCCTTCATGAAACTCATACATAACGGCACACGTGATTTCTGTTTACGGCCTCGCCATGTAAGAATTTTAAGTGAGTAATTTAAGGTAATTTGTACAATGGTTTCATTTGTGTGAGGAGAACTGGTCTGTGTTGAGAACTAGTATTAAGTAGAATATGGTCTACTTGAACTTAAGAAGACAGGGCGATTACGGCACAGAAATATTTGGTGTTATATGTAATGCGCATTTACTGTTTTTTTTTTTTCAGAAGTCAATATTAATTTCATCTTTTATAAAGAGAGATCAAGTATTATGGTCACGAGGCGCTGCCACAATAGTGTGATCGTGTGCTCAGTGATAAGTGAGATTAAATTTCACCATAAGGAAGGGACCTCCAGTGAAATTAGGAAGTTCTATGGTGATATAAATATATCAGAACACCTTCAACGCGTGTGTGTTATGACATCATAAATACATAGTGCTCACACATTAATTATGTCTATTTCTCCAACATAGAGGAATTTGAGAGGCGGAAATATCCGTGGAACACTATTTTATATGAGAAACATTGGACTGGTTGCAAAGTGCAATCCATAGTGACAACAAACTTTGACGCAAAGTGCGTGAAGAAAAATTATGAGTGTATATATCTGTAATTTAGGGTGATCTCATTTATGTAATATGTATTTTGGATGGGGTTTATTAACGTGTCTGGGATAATCGGATAATGGACCGTCGTCACGGTAAATCATCCGATGATCCGAGGCGAATATGTAACGTGTTTTTCGAGGGGTTTTTATGCAACTGGCATAAGACAGTAGGAAGCCATTCTATATTTATTTACGCGGCAAATTGTTCAGCCAAGAGAATTTTTCATGTTAATTTATTATTATTATTAATTTATTATAATTATTATTAAGATATTTTCGGAGCATTTGATAAAAATTATAAGCATACAGATAGGTTTTCTATGTCTTAGAAAACGCTATCAAGCAAATTATTACGAACGACGATATCATAGAAAATTATCTGATTACGGAATTTTACGGAGTTTTCGTCAGTTAGGGTATATCGAGAGACGTGACTCACTGGGATTTCAAATACAAGCTTAATCCTGTCGGGAAGTATTACGCAAGCGGGCTCGCATCGTCCAGGAAAGGCGAATTGTTGAAACGGAACCCTCCCGCCGAGTGTAATGACCCAGAGGAGGGGAAGATCGCGTGGTGGGTCAGCCAATCAGTAGAGGACCACGCAAGCTGAAGCCGGCGGAAGAGTGGGGGGGCCGACGTGTGCATATATCGTTCAGCGCGCCGTCGAACGAGGACTATCTGTGAAATACTTGAGGAGTATGGGTGCGCGTGCGTGTCGCTCCGATGTTCAGTGGAGTTAGTAACTATCTATGTAGAACTTGCCGAGTACGGTTGCAAGTGCGTGTCGCTCCGATGTTCCGTGGAGTGGAAGACTAACTTTGGTAAAACTTAACCAGTGTGGTTATACGAGTGTTTGGGTCCGATGTACGGACCATAGAATTATCTAATCTACCAGAATATCATCAAATTTCGACGGAGATGACGACGTCCAGGAGACTGTGGGAAGCACACAGCATCATCAAGTACGAGGGAAATGCTTTGGCAATTTCCAGTGGTAAGCGCAAATGACGCAGAAATACGCAATCTCTCATTTCTCGTTGTTTTACATTTCATATTTCAGTAACTTCATAGCTTGGAAATAAGAGTAAAATCAATTTATCAAACTCCGTTTTCACGTAATTTTCTATCGGTAATATTAAAATCGCAACGCTCCAATTTAAATTTTATACTTATTATTAATTTTGCTATACTTATTATTATTAATTTTGCTATACTTGTTTTATATAATAAATTCATTTCTTTTACAATGCAATCTTTGCTTTCAGTAGGTAGCATTAGATATAGACCAATTCCTTCTCCTGATACAATTGTTTGTTGGGTTAATGATCAAATCATACCACGATCTGAGTGAATAGAGTCTTGAATGTGTTCTGCCAGAGCTAGACGTTGTTAAATACAAATTTAGATTTCAACATTGCGTTGAGGTCTTGGCGCCCATTAAAACAACATAGCTTAGGCAAAGGTAAACAGTTACATTTCTCACCCAACAGTTAGGGGCAGTCAAACCATTACAGTGTATTAACAAGCTTTGCAAACCTGAATGACAAATACACCTTAAAGGGTACCATACTTAATACTTACTTAATTCCTGCCGCTCCTTCCGGAGCATAGGGCCTTGGCGAAATTTCTCCACGCAGTACAGTTCCTGGCTATTCTCTTCACTTGACTCCAGTTCTTGTCCTACTCTGCAATTTCATTTTCGATCGTCCTCTTCCAGGTCTTCTTAGGTCGACCTCGCTTCCTGGCACCTTGAGGATTCCAGTCTAGCGCCGCCCTCTCAACAGCTCCGTCCGGCTTCCTTAGTGTGTGACCGATCCAGCGCCATTTCCTCTCCTTGATCTGGATGCTAATCGGTTGTTGATTGGTGATGGTCCAAAGATCTTCGTTTGAGATTATGTCCGGCCACCTCACATTCATGATGCGACGCAGACATCTGTTAATGAACACCTGTAGCTGGTTGTCGATCGGTTTTGTGACTTTCCATGTTTCACAGCCATAGAGAAGAATCGACTTTACGTTGCTATTGAAAAGGCGGAGCTTGTTCTTCCTGGAAATGTTTCTATTTCTCCAGATGGGGTAGAGCTGGACAAAGGCACCATTTGCCTTCCTGATACGGCTTCGAACATCTTCCTCTGCTCCCCCATCATTTGTGACTATACTCCCAAGGTAGAGGAAGGACTCAACTCGCTCAATTTCCTTTCCGTTGACTGTCAAGCTAGTCGTGACGTCAGAATTTATCCTCATCTCTTTGGTCTTGTTGGTGTTAATCATCAGTCCTGCACGTTCTGCTTCTCTCTGCAACCTCCCCAGCTTATCTTCTATGTCTCGGTACCGTTGTGCCATAAGACAAATGTCGTCCGCGAAATCCAGATCTTCAAGCCTGTCATTTATACCCCATTGAATACCCCTCTTCCGTCCTCCCATTACCTTCTTCATCACACTATCCAGGACCAACAGGAACAAAGTGGGGGAAAGGACACACCCCTGTCTCACTCCGGAACTGACCTTTATCTTTTCTGTTAATTTGCCTTCGTGTAGAACCTGGCACTCATACCCTTCGTACATCTCTTCCATGATTCTGATGATCTTTGTTGGAATTTTATATTCCTCGAGGGTCTTCCACATGATTCTTTGATTTACGGAGTCGAAAGCTTTCTCGAAGTCAACAAATGTGAGGTAAAGGGTATTCCGCCACTCCACACTCTGCTCCAGGATGATTCGGAGGGTGTTGATGAGATCCACACAGCTGCGATGTTGTCGAAATCCAGCCTGTTCCTTCCGAAGCCTTTTTTCTACGATTCAGGATGACTCTCGCCAGTACTTTGCTTGGAATGGACAGCAAGGTGATTCCCCTCCAGTTATTACTGTTTGTCGTGTCCTCTTTCTTCGGTAACTTGACGATCAACCCCTTCTTCCAGTCGGTTGGTATTTTCTCCTCCTTCCAGATCTTCTCCAACAGCGGGTGCAGCAGATTGATCGTGAGGGTACCATACATTATAGTTAAGTTTAAAAAAAGTAAAAAGCTTTTCTGCTCTCTCAAAATGCTATACGTAAACAAAACCCTATGGGCATACAGGTAGCGAGTTTGCTATATAATTTAAAACAATAAAATTCATATTATATGTTGTTATAGGTACTGCTCGGGTCTAAGCTCTGTGAACTTGCGGGATGAAGGGCAGAGGCAGGGAAGGAGCAGGCGAGAATTGAGAAGTCCGTCGACAGCCCGCCGTGTTACTGGCTGCGTGGCTCAGCGGTAACGTTCTCGCTTGCTGGGCCCTATGTTGCAGGTTCGTATCCTGGCGCAGTCAGCTGGCATTTGAGGGTGTACAAATGCGAGGGAGCCGTGTTAGTAGATTTACTGGCACGTTAAAGATCCCCTTCGGGAAAAATTCCGGCACCCCGGCGTCTCTAAATGCAACAGTAGTTAAAAGGGACGTAAAACCAATAACATTATTATTATTATTATTATTATTATTATTATTATTATTATTATTATTATTATTATTATTATTATTATTATTATTATTATTATTACATAATCGGCCTGACGCGGGCAACATTCAACTTTGAGTTGAGGCATGTCTTTACACGTCTGGCTGTGCATGGCTTTCACAACCCTAATTGAATTAACAAATCTTTCCATGATCCTACAGAGACGTGTGTATACCAACTATGTGGATATTATCGATTGCTATTTGGCTGCAATAAAAGTATCAATTAATATCCTGAACTAGCACCAACGGCTAGAGTTCAGATACTATGTGAAATCGTTTTGTTCTTTACTTCAATTAACATTTTCAAATAACGCACAATAGGCTGTTACAAACCCTTTAAAATAAAAAGTAAACTGTATCGTAGTATCATCTAGTCATTCTTCAAATTCGATGCTCATAGAATGCCGATGGTATACTAATAAATGGAGTCCCATGTAGACCAGTCGTGACATCTAATGTAGAAGTATCGAACAAGATAATCCTAACAGGGGGAGTGCATTCTAGCGGCCATAAACATAAACTTTCAATACAATCTGTAAGTTAATCTCAGTAGGTAATCTGTGGTTAATCTGTTGGCCGGCGTGCAGTTCGCCATGATAATTCACTTTTTTGTTCCTAGATGTCTCGTGCAAATCTGCTGGCGAATTTTGTTTTAATTATATATTTTCCATCGTACTATGCACAACATAACAATTAATTTTAAAACCTCTGAGTCATTACAAAACAATAAATATAAAGAAATTCAAGCAAAAAAACCTAACTCTGATAGGGTTTGAACCATAGCCATAAGATAGATAGGCTAACGCTTTACCACGGAGCGAAACGTGCGAACGGACATTAAACGATATCAAATGAGTTACATAGAACGAGTTAGCAATTAATTATTTACACTAAACGATTTAATCAGTGGAGTATATTATTTATATATGAAGCATTTCATACAAAGTTTATTTATTTTGTATCCGTACGCTATATTGCATGCAATACGGTACTCAAATTAGTGAAATATAAGTCAGGCACAAGATATCCGCTGCCATCTTGCCTTGTACTGTGACGGTTCAGTTTTTTAAAATCACTTCTGCACTATATTATTACAAAATAAACTTTTAATTTCGAACGTGCCTCTTCCTTTAGAACAGTTAAAACGATTCTCGGCTCGATAATCGGAACTGGTGGGTCCCATTATAAGGATTATAATGTTTGCATAATTCACACGGCCGCCACCCTGAAATAGTACGGCGGATGACCCTGTAGTTTGGTCACAAGACGCGTCCTATATGTAGGTATGTTGTTACCAAATTTGGTAGAGATCGGATGATTTGGTTAGTCGTTATTTGATGTTACGTTTTGAACGTTTGAGTGGCCGCCATTCAGTTTTGGTAAAGATGGCGGCGATATAAAACATGACACTGAGGTGCCCTTTGCTAGTTCTACCTATGTACCAAATTTCGTTCAATTCGGTTTCACCGTGTTTGAATTGATAGGGGAGGGGGCAGACATTCAGAGTACACACACTCACACGCACACAGACTCTCTCTCTCACACACACACATACACACACACAGACACACAATTTTTCGCCCTGTGTAGATCTCATAAGTCTACTTTCATTTTTTGCAAAAATCGAAAGCAGGCTAATAAGAAGACATGTCTGAGGGTTTTTCGATGTAGTGTATATTATGAGTGAAAGGGGTGAAAAGTGGGGGGTTGAAGGATTCCTAACGGAGCGTGTATCTCTTAAACGATATAGGCGAGGAGTTTGAAACTCAGCGGAAAAAAATCAGCTTAAAAATAAGTAAATAGGTGTTTGACCGTTTTTTCATAAATCCAATTTAATGGGCGCATGGGGAGGGGGTGAAATTCGGGGGGGGGGGGAATAACAGGAAAGAGTCATAACTGATTGACTGACAGACTCACTCTTCAAACTCAGGCAGAGAAAACTGCTTAAAAATAAGTAAATACCGGTAAATGTTCGACAGTTTTTTCTTTTATAAATCAAATTTAAGGGGTTCATGGGGAGGGGTGATATTCTGAAGAAAAAAAATGAAAGAAAATGTCCTGACTCACTCATCACTCACTCACTCACCATCGCCCAGCCAAAATTATTGAATTTAGAAACATGACAGTTTGGGGATATGTTCGTTGTATGTCGAAACCTCACACTAAGGGAGGATTTTCGGATATTCAGGTTCTAAAGGGGTCTTAAGGGGGTTAAACCTGCATTTTATTGAATAACAATATCTCACGAGTGGTTTCATTTGTGGATGTGATACTCGGCATATAAACTAATGATTACAAATAAGCAGACATGTGTCTAAGGGTTTTTCGATGTGGTGTATATTATAAGGTGAAAGGGGTGAAAAGTTGGGGTTGAAGAATTCCTAACGGAGCGTGAATCTCTTAAACGACATAGGCGAGAAGTTTTAAACTCAGCGGAAAAAATCAGCTTAAAAAATAAGTAAATCGGTGTTCGACAGTTTTTTCATAAATTCAATTTAAGGGGCCAATGGGGTGGGGTGAATTTCTGGGGGGAAAAGGAGAGAAAGTGTCCTAACTGATTGACTAACTCACTTACTCAACAAACTCAGGGGAAAAAAACAGCTTAAAAATAAGTTAATAGGTGTTCGAGCGTTTCTTAATAAATCCAATTTAAGGGGCCCATGGGGAGGGGTAACATTCTGGTAAAAATAATTGAAAGAAAATGACCTGTCTGACTCACTCACTCATTATCACCCAACGAAAACTATTGAAGTTGGAGACATTACATTTTGGGAATATGTTCGCTGTATGTCGAAAACGTCAACTAAGGAAGGATTTTTGTTTATGCGGATTCCGAAGAGGTGTTAACGGGGTAAACGTGCATTTCATAGAATAACGATATATCATAAGTTGTTTCTTTGGGGATGTGATATTCGGCATATAAACTATTCATTCAAAATAAGCAGACATATATCTAAGGGTTTATCGATGTGGTGTATATTATGAGGTGAAAGGGGTGACAATTGGGGGTTAAAGGATTCTTAACGGAGCGTGTATCTCTTAAACGACCTAGGGAGAAGTTTGAAATTCAGCGAAAAAAAAAAACAGCTTAAAATGTAAGTAAATACAGTAGGTTTTCGACCGTTTTTTTTTCATAAATCCAATTTAAGGGGCCCTTGGAGAGGGGTGGAATTCTGGTGAAAAAAAAAACAGGAAAGAAAGTGTTCTAATTGATTAACTCACTCACTCATGAAACTCAGGGGGGAAGAACAGCTTAAAAATAAGTAAATAGGTGTTCGACCGTTTTTCTTTCATAAATCCAATTTAAGGGGTTCATGAGAGGGGTGAAATTCTGAAAAATAAATGAAAGAAAATGTCCTGACTTACTCACTTACTCATCATCGCCCAGCCAAAATGATTGAAGTTAAAAACATGAAATTTTGGGGTTATGTTCGTTGTATGTCGAAAACATCCTCTAAGGAAGGATTTTTGGATATTCAGTTCAAAAGTGGTGTTAAGGGGGTAGACCTGCATTTAATTGAATAACAATATCTCCCGATTGGTTTCCTTGGGGGATGCGATACTCGGCATATAAATTCATCATTAAGAATAAGAAGACACATGTCTGAGGGAAAAAATCTGCTTGAAAAATAAGTTAATAGGTGGTCGACCGTTTTTTCATAAATCCAATTTAAGGGGCCATTGGGGAGGGGTGAAATTCTGGGGAAAGAAGTCCAGTAAGGTAGGATTTTTGGATATTCACTCATCATCCCCCAGCCAAACCCATTGCAGTTAGAAACTTGAAATTTTGGGGAAATGTTCGTGGTATGTCGAAAGCGTCCACTAAGGATGGATTTTTGGATATTCATGTTCTGAAGGGGTGTTAAGGGGGTTAAACTTGCATTTCATTGATTAACAATATCTCACGAGTTGTTTCATTTGGGGATGTGATACTTGGCATATAAACTAATCATTACAAATAAGCAGACATATGTCTGAGGGTTTATCGATATGGTGTATATTATGAGGTGAAAGGGGTGAAAATTGGGGGTTGAAGGATTCTTAACGGAGCGTGTATCTCTTAAACGACATTAGTGAAAAGTTTGAAATTCAGCGGAAAAAAATCAGCTTAAAAATAAATAAATAAATACATAGGTGTTCGACCGTCTTTTCATAAATCCCATTTCAGGTGTTCATGGGGAGGAGTGAAATGTCCTGACTGACTCACTCACCCAGCCAAAATTATTGAAGTTAGAAACATGAAATTTTGGGGATATGTTCGTTGTATGTCGAAAACGACCACTAAGGAAAGATTTTTGGATATTCAGGTTCTAAAGGGGTGTTAAGGGGGTAAACATGCTTTCCATTGAATAACAATATCTCACGAGTGGTTTCATTTGGGGATGTGATACTTGGCATATAAACTAATCATTAAAATAAGCTGACACATGTCTAATTGTTAGGTAGATTTCATTAGGAAGCTAACTATTGCAATGGGTACCATGTTTCGACTTCCGGAAAATTTCGACATATCTTCGCGTTTCACATCCCCTAGACCCCAAAACCACCGTCAGTTCAAAAGTTTTTATATAATTTATGTATGTATTGAACCCTTATTAATTTATCGACGAATAAGCCTTCATGATTTTATTATTATTACTGATGCCCAGGCAGTACATGTTGAAATTGACAAAGGGAAGGCAAGGTAGTGTGTTGTAACTATTACAACAGAAGCAAGCTTGGTAGTTATTCCTGAAGACGACCGGTTAAGCCGAGTTCAAGGACAAATTCTGTACCAACGCGCACCTAAATTGGAGTCATTATGGGAGTGTCATGAGTAAAGTTTCAACCGATCCAGGATTGAATCAGCCAATCAGAAGAGACCACGCCAAAGCCACGCGGTGAATTGCGTACCCTGGAAAAAGGCGCGGAAACGCATATCTAAAGAACCGCCGATCCGAATTAATTCCGCATAAGTGCATTGAGACGTTTGGATAACATAATGAAGATCGATACTAGTCCCAAGTTTGTGAGATGAAAACTCCAGATTATTTTTATAAATTCTCCCCACCCTACCCCATTCTGTCAGTTTCCAATAAATTGATCGGTGATGAGCTGTTTAGGACACAACTTTATTGAGCTCTGGTGAGCAACGTTCACGTCAGTCTGCGTCACAATTTTTCAAGCTCTAATGAGCATACTTTACTAACATTTCATTTTGTGCTCGAGGGAGCGGAGTTCACGTTTAGCAGTGGAGATCTCTAGGCGAGATAAGAGCTGCGGGATAGACATGTTTAAGACTTGTTTTCAAGCCAGTTGCGTTGAGTTTGAACTGTGTAATTTTATGTAAATTTTGTATTATATTTTTGAGTGATATTTGTGCGTGTGTTAAGCAAATGCTGAGTTAGGGCAAGTCTACGATCAGTAATCGCATAGGACATTATTGTGAGTGAAAGTAGTAGCTCACAGCGATTATAGCTAGGCAATATTATTAACATTGAACATTTTCTGTCCAAGAAGCTACGCCAAGATGTCGAATGTATGGTCGTGTGATGGAATGATGTGCATCGCCTCTACAACTACGTCGACGATGGAGGGCTAGATTTCCCGTAGGGAAATGCACCGAGATGGAGGTTAAGTTCTGCAAGCTGAAACGGTGATGTACAAACATTGATTTACTCAATATGTAGTTAGATAAGACGCGGGAACGTTGTAAATATTTTCATTCTTGTTTTTCTTGTGTTTAGATTTTTTGTGTGTGCCGACACTATTATCTTTAAATGTACGTTGGCGCGTGGCCAAATTTGTTTGTTGTATATTTTTCTTTGGAGTCATATTTAGTGTACACGGCGTGTGTATTTGATTTTATCCATGCGAATGTGAAACTCGTTACATTCTATAAATGGTGCTTTATTAAAGTTCATTTTTTTTATAGGAAAGGGGGTAATTATTGTAAGATGTTTTATGAACAGGCTTTTATTCATACTAGGGTTGCCGAGCGCAACAATTTAAGATGTAACTGTAGAACACCTTAGTTCTAAATTTTTAGTTTTTTTTAGTCCTTTTCAGGTTCTTTAGTCACGGACTAGATTGGAAGCGCAAGCTGGTGGAAAATATTTTATGTCATTTATTTCAGGTTTCTGTCAAACCCATACGTGTGATTCTGTGTGTGTTCTTGTGTCAGGTGTGTGTATTGATTCTTCGTGATGAGGGGTAGGTGGTGCTACCACCCTCAATTGTTGTTGTTGTATTTTTGATGGAAAGGCAGAGCGCTCTTGGAGGCTACTGTACCTTGTCCAGTGTTGATTCTTGGATTTCCTAGGGGAAATGCTGAGATATTTTATTCTCACACACACGTATTTTATGTGCTTTGGGAGCACGCTTTTTCGAGACTCGAACCCATGCCACGGCAGGTCGAGGTTATTGACACGTGGGTTGACAGATGTGCAGATTTCCACTTAGCGCCCGTCTAGGTCTGGTGACTCATCTTTTAGGCAGTCCAGCTGACCGACTGACCCCTATGAGCTATCATTAGCAAACCTGTTCTTTTGTGATGGTCATTGGACCATAATTAATTGGGGAGTTCGCCATGTCTGTTACGAATTATCGCATATCGTATGAATGGAATATTGCTTTAATGATGTAAATGTTGGCTTTGAGCCTAGTGATTTTCTATGACTCATTTCATGTTAGTTTGTCTGTGTGACACCTGTGTGGTGTAGTTGTATTTACTTGTAAAAATGGCAAGCGGTCATATGTGTTTTCCTTTGTTGGTCAAGTGTTAATTTACTTGTGTTGATTTTGAAAAGTCCTAATTTTAGGCATTAATGTTTTGCTACGGCAGTTCCTTGATTCCAATTTCATGCGGAAATTATTTGTTGTTTTATTTAGTGTAGGAAGTGTCGGATTAATTTAAGTAGTGTATAGTTGGTTCCCCGCGTCTGTCTAGCCCTAGACAATGCAGATTCGTCCTCTGAAGGTTTACCGGACGGTGACGAATCTCGCATTTATTTGTACTCATCGTTAAGCATGTAGAACAGCCGCACACGTACACAATGTCATTGAAGTATTTTGAGACATTTGGTCCAATTTATAATCTCTCCTGAGATTAGGCCTAGTTTTGGCAAGTAATTAATTCAAGTGGGAGTGATTTGGGAGATCTTGTTTGTTTATTTTTTGTAAATAGTTGATCTGTTATTAAATTCATTTGTTTTAACCCTGGTATTCACTTCTTCCTGCATGTTCGTTAATGGACTAAATCGCTCGAAGGGGGTGAAAATGGGGGGCTTTTTTCGAAAAAGTGAAATATCGCTATAACTCTCTTAATACGAGAAATATAGAATCCATTCAATGTTCATAATATGTGTCAGATAAGTGCCAAAAATTTATGTTTGAAATGTTTTTTGATAGTACCAGCCATTGACCAAAGGGGTGGAAAAAAGTGGGGTTTTCGGGAATCATTAATCATATCTCTCTTAATAGGCACAATATCAAAACCGTACAAAATGGAAAATGTTCCCCTAACAATTACCTAAAACTTTTGTCTGAAAGGATTTTTGATAAGACCCACCATTACGCCAAGAGATGAGCAAAATGATTTCGGAATTAAAGAAAATGCCAAGTGCTATCAGAGGTTACCATGACAACGCTTCTAAATTGATGAGGGATGAGCCATCAGCAGTTGTTATGACAACGCCACTGCACGAGATCACATTCAGTTTTCAATCTGTCTGTAGGAAGCGACTTCGGTATCGGAACTGGTAGCATGCTGAACTTCTATGCCCAAGGTCACGGGTTCAAACCCGGCTGAAGTCGTCGGATTTTCTAAGAGCGCTAAAAATCCCTGAGTATGCTTTCCTTCGGAGGGGAAGTTCCAACGTTCGTTGCGAGTTGCTGGTTCCGGTGGAATCTAGTAGCCAAGTTCACAGCTAAGTGTCGTTGATGGTCGTATTTTTTAATTATGTAGCCTATTTTAGGTAGATTTCATTAGAAAGCTAACTATTGCAATGGGTACCATGTTTCGACTTCCGGAAAATTTCGACATATCTTCGCGTTTTACATACCCCGACCCCAAAACCACCGTCAGTTCAAAAGTTTATATATAATTTATGTATATATATCAGTTTCTTATGGACACGATAACTGCCGTAATTTTGCACCAATCACTTTGAAATTTTTACCGAATATGTATACCTATAAAATCTCGGTCGAGTTCGTTACTGGGCTAAATCAGTCGAGGGGGGTGAAAATGGGGGGCTTTTTTCGAAAAAGCGAAATATTGCTATAACTCTCTTAATGTGTGAAATATTGAATCCGTTCACAGTTCATACTATGTGTCGGATAAAGCCCAAATATTTATGTTTGAAGAGTTTTTTTATAGCACCAACCATTGACCCAAGGGGTGGGAAAAAGTGTTTTTTTTCGGCAAACATTAATCATATATCTGTTAATAGGCACAATATCAAAACCGTACAAAATGGACAATATTCCCCTAATAATTACCTAAAACGTTTGTCTGAAAGAATTTTTGATATGACCCACCATTACGCCAAGGGATGAGAAAAATGATTTCGGAATTATAAGAAAATGCCAAGAGCTACCAGAGGTTGCCATGGCAACACTACTAAATTGATGAGGGATGAGCCATCAGACGTTGCCATGACAACGCACTTGCACGAGATCATATTCAGATTTCCATCTGACTAAGTGAGAAGCGGCTTCGGTGACGTAACTAGTAGCATGCTGAACTTCTATGCCCAAGGTCGCGGGTTCAAAGCCGGCCGAAGTCGTCGGATTTTCTAAGAGCGCTAAAAATCCCTCAGTATGCTTTCCTTTGGAGGGGATGTTCCAACGTTCGTTGCGAGTTGCTGGTTGCGGTGGCATCTAGTAGCCAAGTTCACAGCTAGGTGTCGTTGACGGCAGTATCTGGTAGCGACGTTAGGAACTACTGCTTGAAATTGACCGTCTGCAGTCCTTACCTGAATTACAGACTAATACAGCCATCACAATTCACGCCGTTTATAAGACAGATTCTACACTCACCTAAAGTGCACGGGGTTACATGACCGCGTTGTCGCTGCCCCTAAACTGAGGAACCAACCAAAATCTCTGCGGGAGATATAATTTTGCGTGAAGAAGTAACAGACCGTTACATAGTTACACATCAGTGTCGAAACCTTGCATAAGGGCAGTGTGACCTCAAGTATAAAAATGGACCCCAAATGACAAGAAGGTTATCGTCCCCATAAGACAATAAAATGTTTAAAATATGCATAAAATGACGAAAAACATAGTTAATTAAGTTCCAATTATAAAATACTTTCTCGCAATAAATGAGGTCTGATCCTTCTACGAAAACCTGCAT
Organism: Meconema thalassinum; assembly: GCA_946902985.2. NCBI lineage: Eukaryota > Metazoa > Arthropoda > Insecta > Orthoptera > Tettigoniidae > Meconema > Meconema thalassinum. The sequence goes on along the minus strand of OX336394.1, from coordinate 396,208,910 downwards.
ATTCTGCCTATTTTCGCCTATCCCCAAGTTTGTCCGGTGAAATCTACCTCCGCCTTCCGGCGTGCCGAGAGGACTTTTTTTCGATGTGGTGTGTATTATGAGTGAAAGGGGTGAAAAGTGGGGGTTGAAGGATTCCTAACGGAGCGTGCATCTCTTAAACGACATAGGCGAGGAGTTTGAAACTCAGAGGAAAACAATTAGCTTAATAATAAATAAATAAATAAATAAATAAATAGGTGTTCAACCGTTTTTTATAAATCCAATTTAAGGGGCCCATGGAGAGGGGTGAAATTCTGGAAGAAAAACGTCCACTATGGAAGAATTTTTGGATATTCACTCTCATCGACCAACCAAAACTATTAAAGTTAGGAGAATGATATTTTGGGGATATGTTTGTTGTGTGTCGAAAACGTATAAAAGGAGGGATTTTTGGATATTCAGGTTCTAAAGGGTTGTTAACGGGGTTAAACCTGCATTTCATTGAATAACAATATGACGCGAGCGAAGCCGCGGGTACTTGCTAGTTATATATAAAATAAGTAGGTCTACTTACTTGTTTATAAGATTCTATACCTATTACACTGTGTTAATGGGCTTGATAACATGTACATATTACCTATATATCAACGAAATCACAAAGCACTGAAATACACGTGATTAAATAATTCATATGTTCCTTTCTTAGTAAACGAACTAACTACACTAACATTTTTCACAGACAAAAGGCCAGAGAGTGTTTATCAGCTGCAATTCAGTACTTGCATGTCAGCATTTACTTCAGATAACGTGTTGCTCTGTCAGAGGCTATGGTGTGATTCACTTTGTATGTCAACATGTGGACTACCGTACTGCTCGGGTCTAAGCTGCGTGAACCTGAGAGGAATGTGCATCGCGGACTATTAGAAGTGATGGTGACGAGTGATGAGGTTTCTCTATCCTTGCGTAGTAACAGAAGCAAATACTGCTCGAGTCTAAGCTGCGTGAACCTGAGAGGAATGTGCATCGCGGACTATGAGAAATGGAGTTGACGAGTGATGAGGTTTCTCGGTCTGTGCATAGTACCGAACCAAATACATTGGTCGGTGACTCACTGACTTAGGCTATTCGTAACACCATACTGGTTTCAGGAAAGACCCTATGTTAGCAGTATTGGAATAGACGAGAATGTCAGGTAACACAGCGGGCTGTCGACAGGCTTCTCAATTCTCGCCTGCTCCTTCCCTGCCTCTGCCCTTCATCCCGCAAGTTCACAGAGCTTGGAACCAAGCAGTACATTAGTCGGTGACTCACTCACTTATTCGCAATGCCACACTGGTTTCAGAAAAGACCCTATGTTAGCAGTATTGGAATAGACGAGAATGTCAGGTAACACAGCGGGCTGTCGACAGGCTTCTCAATTCTCGCCTGCTCCTTCCCTGCCTCTGCCCTTCATCCCGCAAGTTCACAGAGCTTAGAACCGAGCAGTGCTCGAGTCTAAGCTGCGTGGACCTGAGAGGAATTTGCATCGCAGACTATTAGTAGTGGAGGTGACGAGTGATGCGGTTTCTCGATCCTTGCGTAGTAACAGAAGCAAATACATTAGTCGGTGACTCACTCACTTATTCGCAATGTCACACTGGTTTCAGAAAAGACCCTATGTTAGCAATATTGGAATAGACGAGAATGTCAGGTAACACGGCAGGCTGTCGACAGACTTCTCAATTCTCGCCTGCTCCTTCCCTGCCTCTGCTCTTCATCCCGCAAGTTCACAGAGCTTGCAACCGAGCAGTAAATAAAGACCTACACGTTCTAGACTTTTCCCTTAAGCTTTATTGATTGTGATAAAGTATGCCAAGCGAATTGGAAAGTGGCGCCTCTAAGAAAATGGAAGTGTTTTATCGGATGATGTTCAATCGACTCGGGGGATTAGAGCTCTCTGCCCAATGTTATCTCCACTTATTATTTCCAAATCCAAGCAATTTCATACCTATTTCTTACAATTAATCTGATTCTGTTTAGGAGCCCGGGGGAAACGTTCAGATTTCTGAGGATCATAACTCATAACTATCGCTCCAACTATTAGAGGAAGGCTACGGGGAGGCAAACCACTTAATTCAAAGGAATTCAAGAATTCTGTAGGAAATTGAAGTTGCTGGCTTTTAACTTGAGTAATTAATCTTTTTACACTATAGTATGTTTTTGAACTATCGGGTTTAAGTTCAATGACTTTCAAATGAACTGCATTACAATGTTCATTTTATGATGTAAGAATGCAAACATTCGAGAAGTTGATTATATCTGTGAGATAAACACACATTTATTTCGGTTATTTGGTTCTTCGTTTCAGGGGCTGCGACAACGCGGTCATGTAGCCCCGTGCACTTAGGGTGTGTGTAGAATCTGTCTGATAACCTGTGTTAATTATGATGGCTGTATTAGTGTGTGTTTTCAGTTATTAATTCAAGTAAGTACCGTACTGCAGACATTCAATTTTCAAGTAGTTCATACTTGTGTAACCAAATGCCACCGTCAACGACAACTAGTTCTGAACTTGGTTACTAGATGCCACCGCAGTCGGCTTCTGGCGACAAACGTTGGAACCTAAGAGCGTTAATCAAATCTAACCTATAATTTAGCTTCACACAACTGTAATTAGTGGAATGTTCTTTTACATGCCATAAATCTATGACATGGGACTGCCATGGGACTTCCCCTCCGAAGGAAGGCATACTGAGGGATTTTAACGCTCTTAAAAATCCGATGACTTCAGCCGAGTTTGAACCCGTGACCTTGGGAATAAAACACTTTTCAAGAACAACAATTTATTACAGTCACATGTACAAAGAACAGATAGGCTAGTCTAGTGGTGACAGGGTGTTGAAGTGTGATGCTGCGTTTAGGAGTGGTCAAGTAGTTTCCTCGCCATTCAGAAGGGAGGCGGGTTTCACTCGGTCTAAGCTGACACGAACGGGTTTGCCGTTCCTCTGTTTGTTCTTATGTGTGAAGTCATACAGTTTCTGACTCGAATAAACTGATATCTCACCAGGGGATGGCAGTCGGGTTTGAACTGCAGTTGTCTTCCCGCTCACTGCATATCGCGCATTCCAAAAACATTAAGTTGGTCACTGTTTCCATTACTGTACATGGTACTGCCATACTGTTAAAAGTAAACACAAAGGCTTGTAAGAATATCGACAGTAGAAAGGAAGGTAACAATGAGCGGCTTCGGTGGCGTAGTCGGTAGCATGCTGAGCTTCTATGCCCAAGATAACTGGTTCAAACCCAGCCGAAGCCGTCGGATTTTTTAAGAGCGTTAAAAATCCCTCAGTATGCCTTCCTTCGGAGGGGAAGTAAAGCCGGCGGTCCCATGTCATAGATTTATGGCATGTTAAAGAACCTTCCACTAATTGCACCTGTGTGAAGCTAAATTGGATAGGTTAATGTAAACAATGCTCTTAGGTTCCTACGTTCGTTGCCAAGAGCCGACTGCGGTGGCGTCTAGTAGCTAAGTTCTGAATTTGGCCTAGTAGTCGTTGACGGTGGCGCTTGGCGGCAAAAGTAGGAACTATTTGAAAAATTCTAAGTTGCAGTACTAAAATTAAAAAACAGATAACACACACTAATACAGTCATCACAATTAACACCGGTTATCAGACAGATTCTACACACACCCAAAGTACACGGGGCTACATGACCGCGTTGTCGCAGCCCCTAAACTTAAGAACCAACCAACCAACCAAGGTAACAATGCACACACACGTGAAGCCCGATAACAAATTGTCATGCAGGAAGTAGCAGCAACTCACTGCCAGCCGATATATTTAGGTTTGGAATAGGCGGGTTGCGCATGCGTACTGCAACACCCCCTCCTCCCCCCCCCCCTCCCCTTACCCCGTCGCAGCGTGTGCAACTGCCATCTCCTGGCATGATGACATTACCTTAGATGCAGTGACGGATTAAGGTAAAATGAGGCCCAAGTCCCTCAGATTTTGGGGGCCCCTTTATTTTTTTCAAATAATTTTTATTTTTTAGCACCTGTACATTTAATAAAGTATATACAAGAGTTCTTTTTCTCAAAATGAATAATACACTTTTTATTAAATCATACAGGTCTATACATATATACATACATTTCAATTGATACGATCATCGTTATTTGAAAACATTTCAGATGATTTGATGAACAATTTAATAAATCATACTATTTTTTACTTCTGTAAAATGTAATCAAAAAATTTTCCCCCTGTTTTTTCGGTCAATGAAATCTTCTACAATGTCATCAAAATCAATTTCCCACAGAACATCTGACTCGATATACATTAAACTTAGCATGTCTAATCGTTCTTGTGACATGATACTCCTTTGCGCACTTTTGATCCGTTTCAATTTTGAAAACGTGTGCTGCGCAGAACAATTCGTTATCATGAGGGTCAGGAAAATGCGAAAAGCAATTTCAACGTTCGGAAAAACAGACTCAAGCTTGTCTCGAATAAGAATTTCGTGAAGTTCAGAATGAGTGAACTCAGTTTTTAAAGGACATGGTAATTTAATATAATGCTGGAACTGTCTCAGTTCCGGATAAACATTTTCTAAATCTTCCGAATAAAATTGAACTAAATTAGAAATTGCTTGGGGGCCCCAGATAATTGGGGGCCCTAGGCCTGGGCCTAGTCGGGCCTAATGGGTAATGCAGCACTGTACCTGATACTGCCACACTGTTAAAAGTAAACACAAAGGCTTGTAAGAATATCGGCGTAGGAAGGTAACAATGCACACACACGTGCAGTCCGATAACAAATTATCAAGCAGGAAGTAGCAGCTACTGACAGCCAGCCGATATATTTAGGTTTGGAATAGGCGGGCTGCGCATGCGTACTGCAACACCCCTCCCCTTACCCCTTCGCAGCGTGTTGAACTGCCATCTCCTGGCGTGATGACATTACCTTAAGTGCTGCGTTATGTCTATTACTGAGGAGGGAAGAAGGAGGAGGGTAGGCAATAAGTCAGTTCTCTGTGTGTTTTCTCTTTTGACTGTTGTTTTTATTATTATTGTTATCCTTGGTTGTTCTTGGAGCGGTCTAGCAGCAAGCGCACGAAGTGTTTGCATATCACGCGCTCGCCGTCCTTGATGGTGATGTCGAACCTCCAGCGATCCCGCAGTGGTATGCGATCTGGAAGACTGGACTCGTCCAACATGCAGCGCCGTATTAGATATGTTCCCTGGAAACAGGTAATCAACATGTACTCGATATCAGCTTTAGGGAGCGTCTGTAATATGGTTGGTTCCTCAATAGCCCCGTGTACTTTGGGGCGTGTGCAGAATCTGTCTGATAATCGGTGTCAATTCTGATGGCTGTATTGGTGTGTGTTATCTGTAATTCCGGTAAGGACTACAGACATTCAATTTTCAAGTAGTTCCTACTTTTGCTACCAAATGCTACCGTCGACGACAACTAGTAGTGAACTTGGTTACTAAATGCCACTGCAGTCGGCTTCTGGCGACGAGTGTTGTAACTTTAATTCATACATTCGTGTCAGAAACACTTACAGTGTGAAATTGAATATACAATAAATACATAATATTATATACAAAAACAATCATGTTGCCATGGATAACAATTATCATAAGGAAATTTATAATGTCAAAGTTCTCCGTGGAGTGGACATTGATTCAGATCATTACATATCCAAAATAAAAATAAAGCTAACACCTAAGAGAAAGCGTAAGCCTGCCCAATCCAATAGGAAGAAAAATTATGACCCCACTTATTTAATAAACAATAAAGTATACTTGGAGAGATATAAAACACAACTAAGTGATGACTTAGAGGTGATAATTAATAAATTGAAATCAGTAGCTGAAGAACTTGCTCCCATTAAAAGGAGGAAGAAACATGCTTGGTGGAACGAGGAGTGCGATAAGGCAATTCAAATGTGGCACAAAGCATGGTTAAATGATCAACAAAGAAAAACCGACGAATCCAGAACAGAACTAACTAATGCTAGAAGACAAGCAGCTAAAGAAATTCGATGAATTAAAAGGAATCATCAGAATGAAATGCTCAGAACAATAGATGAATCATTCAAGCAACATAAAACAAGGCATTATTACAAGACGTTTAAACAGTATCAGTCTAAGTATACCCCACCTACACTTATGCTGAGAAATGAAAATGGGAAAATGGCACGTAACAACCAAGACAATGCAAATATCTTGGCAGTCTACTTCAAAAAATTACTCAACTGCGAAGACCCAAGAGAAAATCTGGAGTTTGACCCCAAACCTAAAAACAAAACACCACTAGAAAAGGTTATTCCACCAACATATGAGGAAGTGATCAAAGCCGTTAACTTGCTCAAGAACTATAAAGCAGCAGGAGAAAATCAGTTGGTTGCAGAATTATGGAAGAATGCAAATGATCAAACTCTCCGAAACTTACATAAACGTATTATTGACATATGGAACTCTGAATAAATGCCAGAGGAATGGAACACAGCAATAATCCACCCCCTACACAAGAAACGTGATAGGTCAGATCCCAATAATTATAGAGGAATATCCCTTGTTGATGTCACATATAAGATCTTTTCAAAAATTCTTCACTCAAGAATACAGGAACAACTGGACCAAGAACTTGGAGAGTACCAAGGAGGATTTCGGCCAGGCAGAAGTTGTCCAGATCAAATCATCAGTCTTAAGTGGATTATGAAGCATCACAGAGCTCGAAGTAAGAACCTAGTCATCACTTTTGTTGACTTCAAAAAAGCTTATGACAGTATTCATCGGAAGTCATTACTGAATACTCTTCAAGAATTTGGTGTTCACAGGAAATTGATCAACCTTATTGGAATGATTCTCAAGAATACTAAAGCAAAAGGGGGATGGTCACTCACCTATTTTGTTTAATTGTGTACTGGAGAAGGTCATGAGAGAATGGAGAAAGAAATGCCAACCAAACATCAAGATTGGTAGAAATATTAAACTAAACTGCCTGGCATTTGCAGACGATCTTGCACTACTGGCAAATGATGTGGAAGAGGCTAAAGTCCAAATTGAACAACTGGAAAACATTGCAGCAAAAATGGGATTACAAATTTCATTTGAAAAGACAGAGATTATGCCAACCTTCGAGGTGGACACCCCTGTCCTTCAACTAAATGATAACAAACAAATTAAGGTTGTAAAAAAGTTCAAGTATCTTGGGGAAACTATAACTTGGAACCTAAATGAGAAAGCCACAATAGAGTACAGAACAACAAAACTGAGACAAACACAACGAGTCACATGTTCAACTTATAAGAAGAAATCTTTCTCGATGAACGTCAAATTCAAACATTATGGTTCAGTAGTTAAGCCTGAAACAACGTATGCAAGTGAAACCCTGTTTAAGATGAATACCAAAGCAACAACAGATAAAATCCAAAAAATAGACAGAAGGATCATCAGGACAATCATCAACAAAAAACATCAAGTAAATGGACAATGGAGACTGCTGCCTAGTGAAATAGTCTATCGGGAAAATGAATCAATTGTGGATACAATGCGAAAAAGGAGAATTGCCTTTTTCAGCCACATAGTAAGACTACCAGACACCAGACTACTGAGACAATTATTCAATTTCCTTTGGAAAAGTAAAACCAAGAACAACTGGTTCGTTGAGGTCCAGAATGATTTAGACGAGCTAAATATTACAATGAAACAAATTTCAGAGAGAAAAGAGAAGAGGATTCTGAGAAGTAGGGATACAAGATTGAGATTAAAAACAGTCAAACGAAAACAGTACACCATTACAAATGAAGAGAGGGCGGCCAGGTTGGAGAGATTAAAGAAGCTCTGGAAGGAGAAGAGGAAGTTGAGAAGCCATTACAACTAATATTGTAAAGACAGTAGTGTATATGGATTGATTTAAGTGCTCCAATGTGGGCGTAAACTATGTAAATAAATAAATAATACAAAATTTAAAATTTTAATTTGTTCAAACTATAGCCGCCCAGAAGTTGGCGACCTCTATGGCATTAGGTGTTGCATGTAACAGGTCTTCTAGCGTACATGTGGTTGGGCACTGACTGCACTGAAGCAGATGGTAGGACGTCTGCGTTGCTCCACATTCACAAAACGGTGACTCCACATGGAAACCCCATTTCATTAAGTTGCTTTTGCATCTTGTGACACCCGACCGAAGTCTGTTGAGTGATTTCCATGTACTCCATTTCTTTGTGAAATCGGCTGGTAGTCTTTCAGAGGGTGGAAACCATTGTCCAGGGCTGTAGAACCTTGCACGCCACAAATTGGTTCGGGATTGTTGTGAAGTCCGGACAAGAGCTTCTGTTGTTCTGAGGAAGCTTTTCCTAGATTTTAGTCGGGGTTTTGCTGGTCGATGTCCAAACAGAGGATGGGCTTCAGAAGTTTCTGCCCTTTTTTCTCTCATTTTTCACCGCTACCTCTCGGCGGATGTCAGGGGGTGCAATATCAGCAAAGGTGTACAGCTTATCCAGCGAAGTGGGCTTAAGACACCCAGTAACGATACGACAAGTATTGTTAAGTGCAACATCTACCACTTTGGCATAACTGGATTTGTACCATACTGGGCTTGCGTATTCTCCGGCGGAGTAACATAACGCAAGAGAAGAGGTTCTCACAGTACTAGGATGTGCTCCCCATGTTGTGCCTGTTAACTTCCTTATGATGTTGCTTCTGGTTGCCACTTTTTGCTTGTTGTTCAAACAGTGCTTCCTGTAAGTGAGAGCGCGGCCAAGGGTAATTCCTAGATATTTTTGAAACGATCAGTGCTCCAGCGTGGATCCTTCCCAGTTAATTTTGAGGGTTCTAGCTGCCTGTCTGTTTTTAAGGTGGAAATCACAAGTCTGTGTTTTACTGGGATTTGGTCTCAATTGGATCTCTCTATAGCAAGCAGATAATTCTATTAATGCCTTGGACAACTTCTGTTCTACATTATCAAAACAGTCAGCTTGGGCAGTGATGGCACAGTCATCTGCGTAGATGAAACTCTGTGTTCCCTCTGGTAATGGCTGATCATTAGTATAGATATTAAAAATGCAGGAGCAAGCACACTTCCCTGGGGGTAATCCATTTTTCTGCGATCTCCATATGCTTCTTTTTGCCTGAAATTCAACAAAGAACCTTCTGTTTTCAAGTAGATTCCTTAAGAAACAGGTTAGTTGATAATCTTTGGTGGCATCATACAGTTTCATAAGAAGCCGTTTGTGATTAACTGTGTCATAAGCCGCAGTAAGATCTATAAATACAGCTCCTGTGATCTCCTTCCTTTCAAAACCATTTTCGATAATATGCTGTGTTAATTTCATCACTTGAGATGTGCAACTCTTCCCCGATCAGAATCCAGCCTGCTATGGTATAAAGATTGTCTCCAGTTTCTCCATTAATCTATGTAGGATGAGTCTTTCAAGGCCTTAATAGAGATGACATAACAGAGATATTGGGAGGTAACCTTTTGGATCATTCTGGTCCTTGCCTGGCTTGCAAATAGCTATAACTTTGGCTTTCCTCCATAGTTTAGGAATCTTACAAGACTGGACACATTTGTTCATAAGCTCACTTTGATATCGGCCCAAAATTCTTAATCTGTTCCACTCTTATATCTTCGAGTCCAGCAGCTTCGCCATTTTTGCATTTACCCAGGACAAGATCTAGCTCAGCCTGCGTAAAGGGTTGTAGCAGAATATTAGTTTCATGGTTAGGTTGTCTCTCAAGTGTATTCCTACCAGGCCTGGTTGTGTAAGGTGTTTTCCCATTTTGTATGAACTGGTGAGCTATTTGGTCAGCTCGGACATGCACATGCGTATTCGCCTGTGAGGGGTCATTACTTAGGCGTTTGAGAAGTCTCCAAGCTTCTTGGTTACTCCTTCCCATATCACAATTTTCCATCAATTCCTCCCTCTGTACCCTCTTTGTCTCAGAGATTGAGGAGAGAACGCATCTTGCTGTTTGGGATGTTTCCTCACCGGGCATAATATTCCTCCAGTAAAACGGCTGTTTCTGAAGTCACACCTTGAATATAGGTCGTTCTGCAACCTCTTGGGATGCATGCTCGCGAGCAGAGTTTAACAAGCTCGACAAAGTGTTCATATTCTTCAGGCACAGGAGCAATTGTTTGAACCTTTTCATCGAGCATTCTGGAGAACTTCGGCCAGTCTGCCTTCTTGAAATTATACCTTCGTCTAAAACCAGTTTCTTGGGGTCTGATAATCGGAAGAAGTCGACACATTATTGGTCTATGCTGAGTGTTGGGGATAGGGGAGCACACTGATTTATGGCATAGTTGTACTATGTTATAACTGACAAAAAGGAGATCAGGGTTGTACCCTCGTTGCCACCTACCGCTGTTAAAGGATGGAGGTAGTTTACTGTCATGAATGAGGGAGAGATGGTTGGATTCGGCCCAAGATATAACAGCTTCTCCGTTTTCATCCTCATATGTGTAACCCCAAGCATGACTATGGCTGTTAAAGTCCTCTATTACTATAGATATCTTCCCAGAATCAAAGTTATTAGGTGGGACAAAGGAGAATTCTTCTGCAGGAGGCTTGTACACTGAGGTGATCACACAATTACTAAGCTCCAAGGTAATAATCTCGATGTTATACTCGTGTGTGCAATGGGCACTCACGATGTGGATTCCTGGGTTGACAAAAATTGCACTTCCGTGTTTAGCATGAGGTATTTCTGCAAGTAACTGTAGACCTGGTACATTAGGTCGTCTCTGTTGGGAGTCTCGGTGAGTTTCTTGGATGCACAAGACATCACACTTCTGTTACGGCAAAGTTTAAGTAGCAGCTGTTGTTTAGGTGGTGACATGCCTTCAATGTTCACGGATATAACTGTCAGAGTAGGTTCTGAAAAGAACCGTTTATTTAAACACATATTTATTCGTAAGTAACATTGTAACTTAGAGCGTTCTTTAAATCTAACCTATAATTTAGCTTCACACAATTGTAATTAGTGGAAGGTTCTTTTACATGCCATAAATCTATGACATGGGCTCGCCGGCTTTACTTCCCCTCCGAAGGAAGGCATACTGAGGGATTTTAACGCTCTAACAAATCCGACGACTTCGGCCGGGTTTGAGCCCGCAACCTTGGGCATAGAAGCTCAGCATGCTAGCAACTACGGCACCGAAGCCGCCCGTTTGCAATATATTACATCATTCCGAAAATAATGCGTATTTATTTACCCCCGACTTTTCATGCCTCGTCAGCCTACACAGATAAGTCCTACCAGATAAGTCGTTCTAATTAACATTTGTTTCTTTAAAGGGCTAGGACATTGTGGTCATTAAGCTCCGCGTACTTGGGTGTGTGTGGAATTTTGTCTTGTGTTTTTGTGATGACTGTATTAGTGTATATATGTCATTCAAGTGATGATTGGGAAGGAGCTTGCCGTGGCCTTAAGTTAGAAACCATCCCGGCATTTGCCTGGAGTAGAAGTGGGAAACCACGGAAAACCACTTCCAGGATGACTGAGGTGGGAATCGTACCACCTCTTCTCAGTGTTGCCTGTTTGGGTTGAGTGTACCCAGTTCCAGCCCTCAGACCATAATTATATATCTTGTCAGAGCCGGTATTCGAACCCGGACCTCCAGGGTGACAGCCAAGAATGCTAGTCACTACACCACGAGGTGGTCTTTTTAAGCCATAACCAAGCACTGGAGTTTTAAGTTCTAAGAAGTTAAAATTAGGTTTTATCTATCAGTATATTAACATATTGTTACGGCTGTGAGTTTGTGTCATCACTCGCCGCGTGAGTCACAACTGCCCCAGGGCTGGGCTGTGCCCTGCCTCCTGTATTGCGCGCGCCTTATGCAACAGGGCTACTAGGACAAAGGGATAGTCCAGAACGTTCGTGACTGGACCAGCGCTGGAAACCTCGAGAAGCCGTGGACTCTGGATGGATCTAGAAGCATTTATTGAGTCACCGGCCGGCTATATAAGAGTGACCCGTGAAGCAGTTGTTGTTGTGTTTTACGAGCGAGTGCGAGCGATTATCTTGTGCGACAGAAGTGTGGTGACGAAGTGCTGTGCGAGTTACGAAATCCTGTGACATTGTTTCTCCCAGCTTGTGAACAGCGTACATCAAGTGCTCGTAAGTAACTGTATTTGTTGTACCTGAGGAAGAGGGGCAGGTAGCTTCTGCCAAGGCCACCGGACTCATTAGGACGGATTAACTTCTGTGGTCTGTTGCAAGTGAAAGGGGCCAAGAGCGCATAAGGAAGAGACTTGAGGAAACTGGAGAAGGCTCCTAATTGCTTGTATTTGCTGATTAGTGTAATTTTCTGGCCACAATAAAGTTAATTATTTCTTTAAGCAGTAATTGGTGTTGTGCTTTGTACCCCCACCGTAATCCAGTTAACAAAAGTGCCACTAGGGGGTGGCACGTAACAACTGGTGTCAGAAGCCGGATTACGAACTCAAGCACAACACCTGACGGTCCTGGTTTCAAAACCCGAGCAGGTCATTTTCTCTAATTTTCCTGTGAGTGCATGCCCTTTACAAGACAAACAACTAAAATGGAGGAGAAATTGGCAGCATTGCTAGAAAAGTTAACTGACATGGAAGACGGCCAGAAGAAATTAGCCTAGGACCTGAAGGATGACCTGAAGAAGATGGAAGACGGCCAGAAGAAGATGGAGGACGGCCAGAAGAAGTTAGCAGAGGACCTGAAGGACGGCCAGAATAAGTTAGCAGAGGACCTAACCGCCAAATTTCTGGATGGACAGAAAAATCTGGAAGAGTGTCTGCTGACGAAATTAGAGGAGAGCCAAAGGAAATTAGAACAGGGCCTACGTGAGGAAGTCGCAGCAGTGGAGGAGAAGTTCAACACCTTGCAAGTAGAAGTTGCCGAGCTGCGCCAACACCCGCTGATGGGGGTGGAAGATAAATTCAACGCTCTTCAAGAGGAAGTTGCCGAGCTGCGCCGACGCCCGCCCACAGGTACACCGGGGACATCAGGAACGGGACAGAGCAGAGTGACGCCCCCAACCTTCGACGGAAAGGCCCCGTGGAGCACCTACTTACGTCAGTTCGAGGCGGCCTGTTCCATAAATAACTGGAACAACACAGAAAAGGCTACAGCTCTCATTGTAGCGCTGAAAGGTGACGCCCTTAACGTCCTTCAGGCCATCCCGACTGGATCCCAGGACTACAATTCCCTGATCGCCCATATGGAGTCCCGATATGGAGATAGCCATCTTCAGCAGGCCTATCAGATGCAGCTCCGGACCCGGGTACAGAAGAACGCGGAAACCCTGCAGGAGTTCGAGATGGACATCGCACGCCTCGTAAGGCTCGCCTACCCAACAGCGCCGGCCGACTTTCTGGAGCAGATAGCGACGCAGACTTTCACCGACGGGCTACGGGACTCGGACACTCAACAGGCGCTGCGTCTCGCGCGCAATAACACCCTGGCAGATGCGCTGAGCCACGCACTTGAGTTCGAGACGGCAAAACAGGCATCCAGAATGCACGCGCGGGTGCGTCAAGTGGACGTCGACGAACCAGTAAAAACCAACGAGACCAAGCCCCTGGCCGACGAATTAATGGAGGCGCTAAGCCGTTTCTTCGATAGCCGCGGCACCACCAGCAACGACACAGCCGGAAGGCAACCGGAGAGACGGCCCGGAAGAGGACTACCGACCTGCTGGACCTGCGGTAAGAAAGGCCACCTGAGCAAGGACTGCGGTGATCGCCGCCGCCGAGGGTATCCGACGGGAAATCAGTCGTCTGAAAACCGCGCGACCCAGGGAAACGAGTATTAGCCAGCCTTGGGGGGCAAAGGTTGGCTTGTGACAGTCGTCAAGCCCCGGCAGTCCAAGTTCGTGTGACGCAGTTACGGAGGGATAATAGCAGCCTGATGGTCGACGGAGTCGTCAACGGAGAGAGCTGGCCCATGCTAATCGACACGGGAGCATCGAGAACCATCGTCAGTCCCACCGTGATCCCGAAGTGGAGAGTGCAACCCACACAAAGGAACCTCCAGCTAATAACCGCGACCGGAGAGACCGCACCGGTACATGGCGAAGCATCACTGGAGTTCGTCATTGGTCGACGGGCGATAAAGCATCCAGTGCTTGTGGCTGACGTGTCAAATGAAGTGATCATCGGACTGGACTTCCTGGACCAGAACAACATCATCTTGGATCTGAGTACCAACACTCTGCACTTCGGAGGTGAGGAACTTGCTTTGCAACCGGCGCACGAGTCCATCACCGCACGACGAGTAAGGCTGAGAGAAGACGTCATCGTTCCCGCCAGGACGGAGGTCAGCGCTGCCGTAATTGTCGACGGAGCTGCTGAGGGAGTGGCGGCTGTCATCGAGCCAAAATACGAGGACATCCAGACAAAAGGATTGCTAGTTGCCAAGACTCTCATCAACACGACGTCTCGGCCGCACGTCCGCCTGTCCAACCTGAACGACCACGACATTACGGTTCATCGGGACACCAACCTAGGAGTCTGCGAGCCCGTTACCTGGATTGCCCTCATCACAGATACGACAGACGGACACCTGCAGACGGACAACCGAAGAAGACGCACACTGCCAGAAGAACTACAGAAGCTGCACCAAGGATCCCAGGACCATTTAGACGAGGAACAATCACGCCAACTTCGGGACCTGCTACACGAATTCCAGGATGTCTTCTCCGTGGGAAGCAAAGACTTCGGCAGGACAAGCTTGGTCCAGCACAGAATCGACGTTGGGGACAGCGCACCGATTAGGGCCCCATTCCGACGTGTCCCGCTCGCCAAGCAAGCCGAAGTCGACCGGATGGTTGAAGAGATGAAGGATCAAGGGGTGATCGAGCCATCACATAGTCCTTGGAGTTCTCCGGTCGTGCTTGTGAAGAAGAAGGACGGTTCCACCCGGTTCTGCGTGGACTACAGGCGGGTGAACGACGTCACGAAGAAGGACAGCTACCATCTACCCCGGATCGACGACACGCTGGACACCATATCAGGGTCAAGATGGTTCTCCACCTTGGATTTGAAGAGTGGCTACTGGCAGGTGGAGGTCCACCCTAAGGACCGCGATAAAACGGCGTTCTCTGTGGGCAGCGGGCTCTGGCAGTTCACCGTCATGCCATTCGGTCTGTGCAACGCCCCTGCGACCTTCGAAAGGCTAATGGAGTCCATTCTGAGGGGACTACACTGGAAGACCTGCCTGGTATACCTAGACGACGTCATCGTTCTGGGGAGGAGCTTCGAGGAGCACTACAGCAACCTGAAAGAGATCTTGTTGAAGCTACGGGCTGCCCAGCTGAAGTTGAGCCCCAAGAAGTGTCAGCTCTTCCAGAAGCGCGTCCAGTACCTTGGGCATATCGTCTCCGAGGAAGGGGTGCGCACCGACCCAGAGAAGACCGCAGCTGTGAGGGAGTGGCCAGTTCCGAAGGACAAGTCCCAACTACGAAGCTTCCTGGGACTCTGCACTTATTACCGTCGCTTCGTGAGAGGATTCGCCGACATCGCCAAACCTTTACATCGACTGACTGAGAAGGACCAACTCTTCACGTGGACAGCAGAATGCCACAGTGCCTTCGAACAACTCAAGCAGGCTCTGTGCACCGCACCTATTCTGGCCTACCCCAGACCTGGAACAAGGTTCATCGTCGATACCGATGCCAGCGACTTTGGCATAGGGGGAATCCTGTCGCAAGTAGTGGACGGCGAGGAGAGAGTAGTGGCCTACTTCAGCAAGGCCTTGTCAAAGCCAGAAAGGAACTACAGCGTCACCAGGAAGGAGCTGCTCGCTATCGTGAAGACCATTGAACACTTCCACAAGTACCTGTACGGGCAAGAATTTCTCATCAGGACCGACCATGCATCCCTGCGGTGGCTCCTGAACTTCAAGCAGCCCGAGGGTCAACTCGCGCGGTGGTTAGAGAGGCTTCAACAATACAACTTCGAGATCCAGCACAGGAAAGGCCAACTGCATTCTAACGCCGACGCCCTGTCACGAAGACCATGCCCCGAAGACTGCACCTTCTGTACCAGAAGGGAGGAGAACACCGGGATACAGTGCCGAAGGACTACCGTGGAACTTCAAGGGAGCTGGAGCCGCGAATCTTTCACGCGGGCGCAAGGGGAAGATGATGACCTGGGACTGATAGCCGAGTGGAAGAGGGCCTGTGTCCCCAGACCCGCGTGGAACATTGTGAGCGACTGCAGCCCGAAGTTTAAGTCCTACTGGGCGCAGTGGGACTCGCTGGTTGTAAGGGATGGCCTCATCTGCCGTACCTGGGAGAGCACCGACGGGAAGACATCTCGGGAACAAGTCGTCGTTCCAAAGGCTATGACGAAGGAAGTCCTGAAGGAAGTCCATGGAGGATCATCTGGTGGACACCTAGGGATAAAGAAGACCCTGGAGAAGTTGAGAGAGCGGTTCTACTGGATCGGATGCCGAACAGACGTGGAGAACCACTGCGCGAGGTGCCACGATTGCGCAGCCAGCAAGGGCCCAGGACGAAGACGACGGGGTCCACTGAAGACCTTCAACGTGGGCGGCCCCATGGAGAGAGTGGCCATCGATGTTGCTGGGCCTTTCCCGTTAAGCGAGGCAGGGAACCGCTACATATTAGTCATCAGCGACTACTTTACCAAATGGCCGGAGGCGTATGCGCTCCCTAACCAAGAAGCCGCGACGATCGCAGAGACCCTGGTGAAGGAATTCGTCAGCCGGTACGGAGTACCCCTGGAGCTGCACTCCGACCAAGGGAGGAACTTCGAGTCGCAGGTGTTCCAGAACCTATGCCAGCTGCTGGGAATCCGGAAGACAAGGACAACGCCGTTACACCCTCAGTCCGACGGGATGGTAGAGCGATTCAATCGCACCATCGAGAACCATCTCCGAATAGTTGTCAGCGAGCACCAGAGGGATTGGGACAAGCATCTTCCATTATTTCTCCTGGCCTACCGCGCCGCCGTGCATGAAGCCACCGGGTGCACACCAGCCCGGGCCATGTTTGGGAGGGAGCTCCGTCTACCTGTCGATCTTGCCTTCGGCCGACCTGGGAATAATCCGATCCCGGTAAGCCAGTATTGTCAAGAACTGGTCGACCAACTGGAGGACGTGCACGCGTTCGCGAGGAGGAAACTGCGGATCGAGACCGACCGAATGAAGACCCGATACGACCAGCAGACGGATGCCGGAGGATTCCACGAGAACGACCTGGTCTGGCTCTTCAACCCATTACGGAAGAAAGGCCTGTCACCCAAACTGCAGAAGTCCTGGGAGGGCCCATACCGAGTCGTGAAACGAATCAACTATGTCGTCTACAGGATCCAGCGGAGCCCGAGGGCGAAGATGAAGATCGTGCATCGAGATCGCCTGGCAGCCTACGGAGGGACACAGACGGACCAATGATTGATCGGGACGATCAGCCTTTTTAGGAAGGGGGTGGTGTTACGGCTGTGAGTTTGTGTCATCACTCGCCGCGTGAGTCACAACTCCCCCAGGGCTGGGCTGTGCCCTGCCTCCTGTATTGCGCGCGCCTTATGCAACAGGGCTACTAGGACAAAGGGATAGTCCAGAACGTTCGTGACTGGACCAGCGCTGGAAACCTCGAGAAGCCGTGGACTCTGGATGGATCTAGAAGCATTTATTGAGTCACCGGCCGGCTATATAAGAGTGACCCGTGAAGCAGTTGTTGTTGTGTTTTACGAGCGAGTGCGAGCGATTATCTTGTGCGACAGAAGTGTGGTGACGAAGTGCTGTGCGAGTTACGAAATCCTGTGACATTGTTTCTCCCAGCTTGTGAACAGCGTACATCAAGTGCTCGTAAGTAACTGTATTTGTTGTACCTGAGGAAGAGGGGCAGGTAGCTTCTGCCAAGGCCACCGGACTCATTAGGACGGATTAACTTCTGTGGTCTGTTGCAAGTGAAAGGGGCCAAGAGCGCATAAGGAAGAGACTTGAGGAAACTGGAGAAGGCTCCTAATTGCTTGTATTTGCTGATTAGTGTAATTTTCTGGCCACAATAAAGTTAATTATTTCTTTAAGCAGTAATTGGTGTTGTGCTTTGTACCCCCACCGTAATCCAGTTAACAAAAGTGCCACTAGGGGGTGGCACGTAACAATATTATAGGTTCTTATATGTCCAAATTAGGAATGCAAATGTTTTTTAGCCTACTTTTCACATTTTGCAAAAATGAGGAAAAAGTAGACTTATGAGATCGATCCGGGAAAATGTATGTCTGTCCTAAGAAATAATTTAGAACATGAACAGTTAACAGCTTATGATTATCTAATTATGGAACAGGATTTTGAATTATCTGCCGTAAAAATACAGCAGTTTAAGTTAATTATTGTATGCGTATACCGTTCTCCGTCAGGAAAGTTTCCTTTATTTATAGATAAATTAGAATTGTTACTCAATAACATGAGCAAAGTAAATTTCGATATAATAATTTGTGGGGATGTAAATGTGGATTTCTTAAAATTTGATAGAAATTGTGAATTATTAACACAGTTACTAATTTCCTATGGAGTGAAACCTACAGTAAATATCCCAACAAGAATAACAAAATTTAGTAAAACCACTCCTAATCATTTTTTTTTTTAAATACAGATAAATATCACCATTCAATAGAAGTCTATTGTCCGGGTTTTAGTGACCACCATGGAAAAATACTGAGTTTTGAAGTACCCGAAACAATCAATAATAATGATAATGGAGTAAAATCAAAATGCAGGTCATTCACTGAAACAAATGTTACATATTTCAATGACTTATTAAATAAGGAAACATGGTCAGAAATTTATAAACTAGAAAATGTAAATGATAAATTTAATGCATTTAACAGTACCCTACAACACTATTTTGAAACAGCATTCCCCTTTAGACAAAGAACTGTTCAAAATAACAAAACTAACAATTGGATAACAACAGGGATTATAAATTCATGTCAAAGGAAGAAATTTCTACACAAATTATATAAACAATACCACACAACACCTGCATACAATTTATACTACAAAAATACACTAGCATATTAAATAAGATAATAAGACTAGCAAAGAAAATGCATAATGATAATTTTATTTCCCAATCATCTAATAAAAACAGGGCTATGTGGTCCGTGATAAAGAAAGAAACTGGAAAATCTGCTAAAATACAAATGAACATTACACTGACCAGAAATAATAAAGTGATAAATAATCCAGAGGAAATAGCAAACACTTTCAATGAATATTTTCTGGAAATTCCACAAAAATTATTAATTAAATCACAGGTAAATACACTAAATTCTAATAATAAAATAAATATATGTAGTGATTCTTTATTTATAAATCATGCCACAAGTGAAGAGGTAAGAATAGTTATAAAAGAGCTAAAAAAAAATGTGCTGGCATTGATGGCATCCCAGATGCAATTTTAAAGAAATGTGCAGAAAATATAATAAATCCACTTACACACTTACCCGGATATTTTGAAGTTATCAAAAGTAATTCCAGTGCACAAAAACGGTTCAAAAGATGAATTAGATAACTATCGTCCTATTACCTTACCAACTGGTATCGCAAAAATTGTGGAAAAAATCATGTATAGGAGTAGTTTTATAGAAAAAAATAAAATATTATCAAACTCACAACATGGATTCAGAACGGAAAAATCTACACAGACAGCAATTTATGAATGTATTAATAGTATACTGAAATTAATTGACAATAAGGAACATGTAACTGGCCTATTCTTGGATTTATCGAAAGCATTTGATGTTGTTGACCATAAAATCCTCCTTACAAAACTAAATCAATATGGTATTAGAGGTCTAGCTAATAAATGGATAGAGTCTTACTTAACAAGGCGTAAACAAATAGTAAGCTTGAGATACAAGGATGATAGATCCAAATTACTTAATGAAACATTGTCCAATGAGAGAATTATTAAGTTTGGAGTACCGCAGGGATCGGTTTTGGGCCCACTACTCTTCCTTCTATATATCAATGATATAACACAGAACGTTCATTCACATAAGGAAATTTTGTTTGCGGATGATACAACACTCGTAATAAAAGGTGAAACTAAACAGGTCATGCAGCAGTCTGCTGACTCCGTTACAGGAGAGTTAACCAAATGGTCACAAGATAATCGCCTCATAATCAACTATAAAAAAACAGTATGTCTAAATTCCCACACTATACAGAATAGGAATCCTGCGAAGCCCAATATAACATTAAATGGTCATCAAATAGAAAATAAATCAGAAACAAAGTTTTTAGGACTATGGATACAACATGACTTAAAATGGACTAAACATATACAATATCTGAATACTAAACTGAACTCGATGTGCTTTGCGTTACGTATTTTGAAAACCTGCACTAGCATGCACACATTAAGAAATACTTATTTTGCTTATTTCCATTCATACTTAAGATATGGGGTCATATTTTGGGGTATGTCGCCAGATGTACTAAGCACGTTTAGGATACAAAAGAGGGCGATTAGAATTATGGCAAATGTAAACACTAGAGAATCATGTAGACCTCTGTTTAAAGATTTAAACATTCTCCCTTTGCCC
This sequence comes from Meconema thalassinum, assembly GCA_946902985.2. Lineage (NCBI taxonomy): Eukaryota > Metazoa > Arthropoda > Insecta > Orthoptera > Tettigoniidae > Meconema > Meconema thalassinum. The sequence continues at coordinate 396,188,375 of OX336394.1, read as the reverse complement.
TGTATATATATCTTTGAAAGTATTATGTTTTGTAAAAAGAATTTAATGAATAAGGATGTTTTTCTTAAAACAAACAATGATGTTCATAGGCATAACACAAGACAAAATCAAAACATTCATATTTCACACACACACACACACACACACACACACACACACACACACACACACACACTCACACAAGCATATATCAAAAAGGAACTTATCACACAGGAGTAAAATTATACAATAAACTACCCCAGTATATAAAACTGGCCCCAAAAATAAAAACCTTTGATAGAATGTTGAAAGCTTATCTGCAGTGCCATTGTTTTTACTCTGTAGTTGAATATCTTAGTGTATAGAAACGATGAAATCTATAATTATATTTTACTTTTCTATTTTTAATTGTAATACCTAGCTGTAAGTTTTTGTATTTATAGAATTAAGTTTTCATACTATAATAATAGAAAAAGGTGTAAATAGTTGTCCAATAAGATTGTATCTCTTAAGATCTGTTATTATAATAAGTTATAAATAGTTATAATATTAGTAATATATACCTCTGAGTTCTTTTATTTTATAGATGTAAATTCTGACGTGTCCTATGTCAAAAATGTATTGTATACATGTATTTGATCAAATGGAATCAATAAAACTATCTATCTATCTATCTATACTTTGCACACGTATATCACCTGGCATTCTAGATTAATTTGGAGTAATCAATATAAGTCAGTGCTGCCAATATGATTCTATGCCTGCAGATAGGTCCAATTTTAAAATACATGTAACTTCTATACTAACAAATGGATTTCATCCAAAATTGACACAACATGATATCATAATATTTCAGATTATTTCTGACCAGCACACGCATGACATTGTTGCCAAACATGCTTTTACGCATGCTGATAGATCCAATGTCTAACTGCATGTAACGTCCATTGGACGTCAACCAAATTTTGTATTCTGTACCTTAAGAGATGGAACTAAGTATATATTCAGTCGCCAGGGCTGCCAACTGTAGTGCTCTATTAGGCTACATTATACCAGGTATGTTTCGAACTAATTAGACATTTCGATATTACCAACTTAATTTCGTCATTATTCTAGATAGGTTCATATACTGTAGATTAATCATTGGCATGAATCTTAATTTTAAGAAAGTAGTATCTTTAGTTCGTCACGGAACTTCTTGTAAGAATATACACTGTCCTCCAAAAAGTATAACACTTCATATTTTGATAGAAAGCTCAGTTAAATTCCACGTTGTGTATAATTGCCGTGCGTTTTCCAATTGAATCACTTATTTCGAAGAGGCAACATTGCACCTTTTGTCATATTGCGGTTTTCTTTTCAGCCACACGTCTATCATTCCCTTCCGGCACCGTTTCTAGTTGAAAAAGGTGCCATAAAAATGACGTCTCCTGCATATACTGTACAAACTGAAGCGAGCATCTAGTCGTTGTTTCGAAACCATCACATATGAGGCGTTCCGTAAGAGAAGGGCGAGTCCGTCACAAATGTGCATAATCAGTGAGCAAGGTTCGTGCTCGTGAACTGGATAAGGGCGAAGCTTTAATATAATGCTCACTTTCCGGACGATAAGGGCGGACTCGCCAGCATAGGGCACCCTTGCACTATAGCGCATAAAGGCAGCTAGCTACCTGATGTGTACATAAATAAATAAAAAGAGGTTCCGTGAAGAACTATATGGCCTATTTTCATATATCCGACTTATGTTAATTGTCTCTATCAACATACAAAATTTCAGTTTGATTGTTGTAATAGATTCGTTGATATTGAGAACCATCCAAATATTTTGGATGGTCGCCATGTTGGATTTTTATACATGTATGCCTTAGAGTTATGTAGTCTACTATTACTTGAAGATTATTGAGTAAGTTCATTATTCAAACTTCAATCGCATGATTAGGACACAAGAAATAATAACGAGATTTTAAAATTTCGCACAGCCGCCATCTTGTTGTCATGAAAGCAATTGAAATAAATTAGATGCCAGTGGATTACAAATTGTTTAAAAATTTATCGTACCAAGTTTCACTGCGCTCGGACGGCTAAATCGCGAGAAACTTCCATTTAAATATTTAAATTTCGCGTCGCCGCCATGTTGGATTTATGATCACCAGGTTATTGAAAGTTCCATAGGTGAACATATATTTATAGCCTCTATCAACATATTAAATTTCAGTTTGATTGCTATCATAGATTAATAGATACCCTATTGAGAACTGCCTACATATTTCGGATGGTCGCCAGGTTGGATTTTAATATATGTATGCCATAGTGCGATGTACTATTAGATGAGGATTATTGCGTAGGTTCATTATTCAAACCTTGACTTCGATCGTATGGTTGGAACACAAGAAATAAAAACTTAATTTTAAAATTTCGCACAACCGCCATCTTAAGGTTATGTAAACAATTGAACTAAATTAGATGTCAGTGCATTACAATGTGTATAAACATTTACTGTACCATATTTCACTGCGTTCGGATGGTTAAATAGCGAGAAAAGTTTATTTAAATGTTTCAACTTCGCTTGGCCGCTATGTTCGTTTTGCAGTTAACAGGTTTTTGAAAGTCACAAAGGTGAACTCCTAGTAGTTCCCTTTATCACCGTACTAAATTTCAGGGCGATATCAGTAATAGTTTCGGAGACATAGAATGCCGATGAAATATTTCGCACAGCCACCATGATGGATTGGTGAGACATAATAAAATTTGAATGACACGGTTGGGGTCGGCCAAAATATTACTATGACCTTACCGAGTTTCATTGAAATCGCTCCAGCCGTTTAGATTTTATTAGGACACTCATACACACGCGTGGACAGAAGGTGATCTCATAAGCCTATTTTTAGCCTACTTTTCATATTTTGCAAAAATGAGGAAAAAGTAGACTTATGAGATCGATCCGGGAAAATGTCTGTCTATCTGTCTAGCTGGCTGTGTGTGTCCCCCCCCCCCCCCCCTATCAACTCCTAAACGGCTGCAGCTATCAACACCAAATTTGGTAAGAGTAAAGATCTATATTTGAATATCTCACGACCATATTTGAAATTGACGTCAGTGCTGCCAACTGCTGAAAAATCGCAATTGAAATTTCAGCTCTATGTCGGATAACTCAGAAGTTATGCATGCGAACTATTCCAAAATTGGAACACGTATAGATAATAACATTTCAGATTAGTTTTCTGAAGTTCATACATGCCAGTGTTGCCAATATGATTCTAAGCCTGCCGGTAGGTCCAATTTCTAAATGCATGTAACTTCTATATTATCGATTGGATTTCAACCAAATTTCGTATGTACTATGTGTACTACAACACATATGACTGTGCATATTCTAAACAGCCACCAGGGCTGCCAACTATTAATAAATGCTCTCACTATGTTTCAACCCTAATGTCAATATGTCAGGAAGTATGCAAGCCAACAGCTCTAAACTTTGCACACGTATAGTACCTGATATTCTACCCAAGTTCGGTGTAACTTATATACATCAGTGCTGCCAACACGATTCTAAGCCTGCTGATAGGTCAAGTTTTTAAAGGCATATAACTTCTATACTAACAAATGGATTTCAACCAAATTTCGTATGCTCTTCGTGTACCATACCAGTTATGATTATGCTTATTCGTAGGAACCAGCAGGGCTGCCAACTGTTAATAAATGTTCTCTCTATTTGTTTAACCCTAATATCAATATATCAGAAAGTATGCAAGCCAACAGCTCTGAACTTTGCACACTTATAGTACCTAATATTCTACCCAAGTTCGGTGTAACTTATATACTTCAGTGCTGCCAACACGATTCTAGGCCTGCTGATAGGTCAAGTTTTTAAATGCATATAACTTCTATAATAACAAATGCATTTCAACCAAATTTCGTATGTGCTTTGTGTACCATAACAGTTATGATTATGCGTATTCGTAGGAACCAGCAGGGCTGCCAACTGTTAATAAATGTTCTCTCTATTTGTTTTTTAATCCTAATATCAATATATCAGAAATGTATGCAAGCCTTCAGCTCTAAACTTTGCACACGTATAGCACCTGACTTTCTAGATTAATTTGGAGTATCTAATATACCTCAGTGCTGCCAACATGATTCTAAGCTTTCTGATAGTTTCATTTTTAATTAAATGTAACTTCTATACTAACAATTATTACCAATTGGCACTAGGCTATAATAGATCGTATTATTTCAGATTAATTCTGAGCATCACATACATGACATTGTTCCCAACACGATTTTACGCGCACTGATAAATCCAATATCAAGCAGCATGTAACGTCCGTACTATCCATTAGTCTTCAACCAAATTTTGTATATGCATTCTATACCTTAAGAGAGGGAGCTCAGAATATATTCAGAGTCACCAGGGCTGCCAACTGTAGTAAGTTACTATATTAGGCTACATTATTTTAGGTGTATTTCAAACTGCAGTACTTAGAAATGTTGGTATTAGGAACTTGATATCGTTATTATTGCAGATAGGTCTATATAGATTGGCATGAATCTTACATTTTAAGAAAAGTAGGCTGTTTAGTTCGTCACGGAACTACTTGTTTTTGTTTTCATAAATGAAAATAGGCTAAAAATGACTCACGGCGGGCTCGCCCTTCTCTTGCGGAACACCTCATATGCATTATAAGTTACCTCTTAAAACCAATCTCAGGGAAGAAGGTACCAATGGATGAGAAAGTAACGTTCCAAGTGAGCACCTACGATGGATTCAGATATAGGCCTACTATACAGCAGAGAATCCCAGTCAAGTTTCATAGATGGAGTAGTTTCTGAAGATTTCACTCTGTTACGTAAAGCTGGGCGTTTGCCAAATGCTGTGTCTTTTCCTGCCTAATCTAACAAAGTAGGTACCTATTAATCATAAGAAAGAAGTTAGATGACCTGAGGAAACTGATTGACTACATACCTGAAGAGGCAAAATAATATTGGTCTCATCATAAACTGACCATCCACACAAGTTGAAACGCCAGAAGAAGACTTTTAGCTATGGTTACTGTTTAAAAGGGATAGTCAGGTGAACAAACATGTAAACAGCGTATTCTCAAATCTTTTTGTGATTTGTTTTTCCTTTGAAGGATACTTCTAAAAGAAATTTATCGGTTTAGTTTGAAAACATAGCATGTACAGTGTGTTAATATTGTTTCTGTGCAAACAGGTTGGTTGGTTCCTCAGTTTAGGGGCTGCGACAACGCGGTCATGTAGCCCCGTGTACTTTGGGTGTGTGTAGAATCTGATAAACGGTGTTAATTGTGATGTCTGTATTAGTGTGTGTTATCATATATTATATTATTTCAGTAGTATATAGGCTACTCTGTGAGCTGCTTGAATAGGACTGACATTTGGGCGGAAATTCCACGTCAATCATCACCCCTCTGAGGATCTGCCTCTTGACCAATCCATGTTCGCATAGTTGATGTCATAATACTCTGCGTTGCAATATTACAGTCCACGTGCTTCAGTGCCTGGTCAGCTGCATCTCTGGCTTGTCGAGTTTGGCAACCTCGTTCTCAGACCACATGGCGAGGCGAGAACTGTCAATCCCATTCTGGCACCTCACAGAGTATAGATCCCTCCCGCGGCACTCACAAGCGACCGATCGTGAAAATGAGCATTCAAATGAGAGAGAATAGACATTAGCAGTGACGAATTGCACTCTAATTCCATAAATATCAATAATTTCTTTAAAAAAAAGCCTTTTAAAAAATTGTACGAAGTGTGCGATTTGCAGATACTGTTGCTGTAGGAAAATACGCTCCATAATTTCTGTCCACTTCACATTTAGGTCGCTGTGACGCCCGTTTTATGTCATTTTAACATTATGAGGTTTTTCCTTTTGAACCCTTTATCCACAGGCTATATAAAGGATTCTAATAATTATTCATCATCTTTTGATACATTTCTACAGACAGCAGATATGAGAGCCAGACGGCGTTGGGAAATATTGAGAAATCAGTGGCCGAGAGGACACAATGGTTTAAGCTCCTGTGGCATTTTAGGAAGTAGAATAAATATTCTTGACACATAGGACAGGTGCAACTTTTAGCGCGGAAGATGGCTTGGGCACGCACCTTATGGCCTGTTGCTATGAAGGTTGGCGCCAAGAAGAAAATCGAATGCTATGAGGCAATTGGTCAATCATCATGTTAACCACTCCCTACTGCAGAAATACATGTAAAAGCGCGCAAAGACATACAAGAGTCTGGGCCAATAATATCAAGACGCCTTGTTTTAGCGGCAACTCGGCTTGATAACGCATCCTGGTAAATTAACGCGGGAGTTATCTACAGATTAATTCCACGATCGATTCGAGCCGGCTACAGCATAATCGTAACCTCCACACTGCTACGAACTCAATGATACCGATCGCATGCTAGTCTGATAATTATTATGGAATATTTTATTCATAAATCCCCTTCCACACCTACCCTAGTCAGTTTCATTTATAAGGATCCAAAATGCTTCGAGAGAACACTTATTTTTGTGCGTCTGAGGACGTAACGTCATACACTTATTTTTGTGCGTCTGAGGACGTAACGTTCACACTCTTTAATTCGTGCGTCTGAGGACGTGACGTTGATTTTTATTTGAACATGGAACAATTTCGTCAAGTTATAAGTGTAACTTCAGTGATTTATTTGTAGTCCCAGCACTATCAGTAGGACCAGTTCATCGAAATAATTCACCAAATAGACTGTCAAGGAATTTAGTACTTGATAGGTGAATGTAGTAGGAAATATATCGTGTGTGTATCTGACAAAACTTTATTTAATTCAGCTCGAGATGGCGTCTAGGAAGGAGACCGGATCTTGGAACCAGCAGGACATTTGCCAGAAGATGTCGATGACGAGATAAACATCTTAAAGGAGATGGCTGCAGACGTTTCCTTGACGCTGTTTTTAAAGGATTGAGTACAAATGAATTTATTTATTTATTAAATCAGCTATGGTATTATGGGACATATTTTGTAGATATTTGTTTGCTTGTTTGGTAATGTAGATTATTAGTTTTTGTTTTTACTGACACGTTAAATATGGGACAAGCCGAGCGTTGTGTAATTTGTAAATATTGTGATCGTGTTTTGTCCAACTTAACGGGGCGACGCGCAGCTCGTGCTCACGTTCGCTTGCGTAAATCGCGGTCAAGCATGATTATTCGGAGGTATGCCTTATAACAGAAATGGAACTGAATTAATTTTGAGATTAAAAATGGAATTTGGAGGGTAAAGATTATTTGTGAGTAGAATTTTATGACGGATCAGGATTTTTTTGATAGTTGCTTTTTTAGCAGAGCTGAACGGGATGGCACCTTGCACCCGAATTTTTGTTGTGTATTATTTTTAATGTGTCAATGGACGCAATATTGTTGATCTGTTTCGAGCCGACCCAGTGGTAAGTGTATGAGAGTCAGTCCAAGTTGTTGGTGCGCTGTGTGATTTTTTATGATGTGCTAGCGAGAATATATCATGGTGATTATTCTGTCTTGCTCCACGTCGGCCCAGTTCATGACCTCGCGAGGCTGGACTTGTGGTATATATTTGTGTTTTCTTGCCATCCAGGAGATGAGTGAGATATGTTTGCGTTTCCAGAGGGAAACTGCACCTAGCTTGAGGCACTGACGAGATAATTGAGGCAGCGATGACTCATACAAGTGGGACGCGCTCAAATCAGATAACGCGACTTGTCATTAGTAACAGGCTTGGTTCCTGTTCTTCAATTTAAGACGTTGTTTAAATTCACAAAACCTGATCGGTTATAATGAGTATTGATTGATTAAATGGGTGCTGTCCATAGTTGAAAGGTAGCTCCCGAAACTCCTGTTTGTCTGGCGTTTTATAAAAATGTAAACATAGTTTTTCAGCCGTTAGGCTTGTATTTTGTTGTTTTTGGTTCAATTTTTGTGTGTTTATTTTACGCGTTCAATGACCCGTGTCAAGTTAGGGTGCGCGAGGCTATGTTCCCATGTTATGATGAGAGCGTTTTGAACTATTTATGGCATGCTCTTTTTGTTCATTTATGTGCTCTGGCACAAACTAGAATCTCGGGGAGATTCTTCATATTTTTGTATTATTAGATCTTACATGTGTCAGTAGTAATTATAGTGTATTAATTAAGGGTGGGTCCCATAGCCGTAGTGTGATTTAAAAGATGCAACTCCGTAACATGACTGTTTCAGTTGTAAACGGACTCGCATCAGTACTCAGTTTCTTATTAACGAGCAGTACACCACACATTATATAACTTCTTGACCAGAAAAAATGGACTTGTATCCATATGTTGACGAGCGAGTTCTTACAGCTCAAAGTTTATTTTATGATTAACAAGCTGTACCCGGCATGCGTTGCAATGCCAATCAAAGAAAGTGTTGGCGTTGAAATTCTGTTTCTTGAAGTGCTTTTGGATACACAACATGTTAACTGCCTCTAAGCTATCGTAAAATGGATTTTCTAATTTAGAACCATTCGTGGGAGCGTGCACAACAACTTTCAAAACTTTCATCGCTGTCACTCATTTGTTGAATCTACTCGTACGCTACCTATTGTGAAATGGATTTACTAAGTTGAAACCCTTCCCTGGCGTGTACACAATAACTCATCAATGATTCATCGCAATCGGATGAATGGTATATGCACGTATACGGGGTTTTGTTTAAACGATTCTTGCGCTGTCACTCATTTGTTGAATCTACTCGTGCGCTACCTATTGAGAAATGTATTACTAAGTCGAAGCCCTTCCCTGGCGTGTACACAATAACTCATCAAGGTTTCATCGCAATCGAAGAATGTTATATGAACGCAATAGGGGATTTTGTTGAAACGCTTCGCGCGTCGTCACCCATTTGTTGCATCTACTCTTGCGCTACTTATTGTGAAATGGATTTACTAAGTCCCCTTCCCTGGCGGGTACACAATAACTGATCAATGTTTCATCGCAATCGAATGAATAGTATATGAACGCATACCTGATTTTGTTTAAACGATTCGCGCTCCGTCACTCATTTGTTGAATCTACTCGTGCGCTACCTACTGTAAAATGTATTTACTAAGTTAGAAACCGTCACGGAAGTGTCCACACCATCTCACCCAAGTTTCATCGCTATCGGACTAATGGGATATGAAGACATAGGGGACTGTATTGAAACGCTCCGCGTGTCGTCGTTCATTTGTCGAATCTACTCGTGTGCTACCTACTGTGAAATGTATTTACTAAGCCAGAAACCTTCCTTGGAGTGTCCACCATATTTCACCCAAGTTTCACCGCTAACGGCAGAATGGTATATGACCTTATACGGGACTTTGTTGAAACGCTTCGCGCGTCGTCCCTCATTTGTTGAATCAACTTGTGCGCTGCATATTGTATAGGGGATTTACTAAGCCAGAAATTTTCCATGACGTGTACACAACATCTCACCCAAGTTTCATAGCTACGGACGAATGGTACTTGTATTCATACGGGACTTGGTTGAAACGCTTCGCGTGTCGTCGCTCATTTGTTGATTCTACTCTTGCGCTACATATTGTAATATGGATGTACTCAGCCAGAAACCTTCCCTGGAGTGTACACAACATCTCACCCAAGTTTCATCGCAATCGGATGAATGGTATGCGAACGTATACGGGACGTTGTCGAAACGCTTCGCGCGTAGTCACCCATTTGTTGAACATAAACGTGCGCTTCGTATTGTAAAATGGATTTACTTAGCCAGAAACCTTTCCTGGAGTGTAAACAACAATTCACCAAGCATTTATCACTATCAGACGAATGGTATATGACTTTATACGGGACTTTATTGAAACGCTTCGCGTGTCATCGCTCATTTGTTGAATCTACTGGTGCGCTACCAATTGTAAAATGTATGTACTAAGCCAGAAACCTTCCCTGGAGTGTACACAACATCTCACCCAAGTTTCATCGCTATCGGATGAATGGTATATGAAATTATATGGGACTTTGTTGAAACGCTTTGCGCGTCGTCGCTCATTTGTTGATTCTACTCGTGCTCTACCTATTTTTAAAGGGATTTACAAAGCTGGAAACCTTCCCTGGAGTGCACACAAAATCTCAGCCTAGTTTCATCGCTATCGGACGAATGGTATATGAACGCAAACGTGACTTTGTTGAAATGCTTCGCGCGTCGTAGCTCATTTGTTGAATCTACTCGTGCGCTGCCTATTGTAAAGTGGATGTACTAAGCCAGAAAATTTCCCTGCAGTGTACACAACATTTTACGCAAGTTTCATAGCTATCGGACGAATGGTATATGAATGCATACGGGACTTTGTTGAAACGCTGTGCGTGTCGTCGCTCATTTGTTGAATCTACTCGTGCGCTATCTACTGTGAAATGTATTCACTAATTTTGAAACCTTCACGTAAGTGTACACAACATCTCACCCAAGTTTCATCGCTATCGGACGAATGGTATATGAACACATACGGGACTTTTTTGAAATGCTTCGCGCATCGTCGCTCATTTGTTGAATCTACGCGTGCGCTACCTATTGTAAAATGGATTTACTAAGTCAGAAACCTTCCTTGGAGTGTACTCAACATCTCACCCAAGTTTCATCGCAATCGGACGAATGGTATATGAACGCATAGGAGACATACATACCCACCCACAGACAAACTATCACGTTACATTGATTTTTATATATATAGATTATTTTGTGTGAAGCTGTATTCACATTGTTTTGTTGTGACGAGCGAGTTCCTACCGCTCAGTAATATTATTATTTATTAAGGGGGTAAAAGTCAGGGAGGAATTCTTTTATTTATTATTATTATTATGCACATAGTTTTCAGTCATTAAATTTCTTTTATTCTACTTGTTATTCCTTTTATTTCTAGTATAGCCTCTGTCATGGACCTTTCTATTCATTAGAGCATGTGTTTTTAAGCGAACTTTGCTGTGTAACGCAGTCTGGACTGAACACGACCCCGTAGATGAATCTTGAGAAAAACCATGTTTTATTGAAGGGTGCACTTTATCATTTTGCATGGATTTCAGAAACAGTAAATCAAAGGGATGAGTACTCAAATCGTATAATTTCATAGATATCGAATAACCGGTGAGTGTTACAGCAGACTCAGCACACAAATGACATTATCAGTGACAAATTGCATTCCAATTTCTTAAATATCAATTTTTGTAAGAAGTGTTCGATTTGCAAAACCTATTGGGGAAAGTGAGGTTTATGAACATGCGAGATATCTCGCACGGGTCCGCTATCTGTTTTTAATTCAAGTAAGGACTGCATACATTCGATTTTTCAATTAGTTCCAACTTTTGCTACCAAACGCCACTGTCAACGCCCAACTGGTTCTGAACTTGGTTACTAGATGGCACCGCAGTCTGCTCCCGGCGACGAACGTTGGAACCTAAGAGCGTTGGTCAAATCTCAACCTGTAATTTAGCTTCACGCAGGTGTAATTAGTGGAAGGTTCTTTATCATGCCATAATCTATGACATGGGACCGCCGGCTTTACTTCCCCTCCGAAGGAAGGCATACTGAGGGGTTTTTAACGCTCTTAAAAAATCTGACGGCTTCGGCCGGGTTTGAACCTGCGATCTTGGGCATAGAAGCTCAGCATGCTACCGACTACGCCACCGAAGCCGCTAAATTCGTGTAAACATAGAGATATATTAACTTGCGGAGTGCAAAACTATCAGACCCCTTCATTAAAACCTACACTGTCACAGTATAACAATCAAACTATGGACAACGATGTATTTACTGTAATAAATAGTTTTTTCTATCTCCTGTAAAATTTGTATTTATGTATTATGTTACCTTTTCGAAATAAGTGATTCAATTGATTGGCCAGAGTCCTGTGAACGTTACTGAAGGAGAATCAACAATGTAGTCTATAACAACAGGAGGTTATTTTTAACTCAATATTGTAATCCGCTGAAACAATGGTGAACGCTCCCGTGCTTTCTAATTCATTTCGCGTATACAGTATTGTATAAACCACTGGGCATGCCATGCTAATTGTTGGAACTCCCTTCCTATAATGAAAGATGTATACATATTGATATCGCGCCAGGAGATGCCAGTTGGGTTTGAACTGCAAATGTCTTCCCACTCACTGCGTATCGCACATTCCAAAACCATTCAGTTGGTCACTACTTGCTTCACTCACTCAGCACATTCCTTCTTTCACTGGCTGCGTGTCGTCTGCTGCGATAACAACCATTTAGGTTTGGAATAGTCGGGCCGCGCATGCGTACTGCAAGACCCCCCCCCCCGCACCCTGTCACAGCGTGTTGAACTGCCATCTCCTGGCGCGATGACAATACAAACTCAATAGCGCTATTAAATGTTTGCCTTAAGTCTTAACCTATAGTTACGACATGAAGCTCTGACAACCACAATTCAACATTAGCCTCAGTAAGTAAAATGATATAAACTGAAGGCGGACCTTTTAATGATACTTGGTGCAACAAGATAAAGAATCGCTATCATTCTTTTCATGCATGACTTCATGCTCTCTTACATCATAGGGACTTCCTCCGGTCTATCTCAGCCTCTGTGGGGACATCTACGTGGCAGTGACATCAGACCAGTGTCATAAACATAACATTTGCTGATTCGACTCGACTGTCCTCGCACGTTGGTATCTTATCTTTATGATTCATTGCTAGAGGTGAATCCCCTGTGTTGAGCTATTTCAGTACTTCTAAGGTTACATGACAGGAAATACAGGTATTAACCCTTCAAGATGCGAGCGCTGTTGAACTTGGCTGCGCCAGATTTGTTGATAATAGGACCAGTGACCTTGCGGGATGAGAAGGGAGACGGAGTGCAGTCTGCGCATAAGTCCAGCAACATGCCACGCGCTACTTGTGTTAGAAGTTATAATGTGAACTAGTGGGCCTGTGCGAGCCTTCGCAACGTGAATGTAGGTTTATGGGGTAGAAGAGAACCACGCTGCCCTGGGCTCTAGCGGCAGGCTCGCCTAGCAGTACGCCGTGCTTCCGCCAGATGGCTCGCCAGGTTACGGTGCCCCCATTGTAAATTTACATTTTTAAGGTATTTATTTAATTGTGAGGCATTCAAAGAGGAAGTGAGTGCGTTTCGGGCACACATGGGGTTATGCTGAATCTGTAGGTACCTCATATGTGTAGGTTGGTGTTAACAGGACCTTATTTTCGTTACAAAACCGGAATGGGACCTTAGCAGAATAATATAGGGAGGGTTGTGAACGGAAAAATGAATACTGGGTGAATTAAGAATGGTGCGTTTCTAATTTTATTGTTTTACAAGAGCACAGCTAAGCGTAACAGGAGGTCTGGAAATGAGTCATTTCCTAACCAAGTGACAGTGGCGGCTCAGGAGCGAATCGGATGGTGACGCGCCGAAAAAGCAACTTGTCGCTATATTGACAGGGCCGGCCCCGTGGTGTTGAGTTTTCTTGCAGAGCATCCTCAATTTTGTTGATGTTTTTTCCTAACTCCTTTATGCCGATTGAATTCCTTAAATGTTCAATTGAAGACTCATGTTTCCGAGATGCACGAGTGGCATTCTTTAAGTCTCCAATCTCATTGTTATTCCACACGCCTGCTTTATTCCAATCAATAAACATGGCCAACAATATAATTGTTGTGTGTAACTATTACCACACGACCACTAATGTTCATCATTGCATCGAGATTTGAATATTCTAACAAAAACTTTTGAATTGACATTGGTTTTATCACCACATGATTTTTCGAAAGAAAGTGATGGCTTAGGCCTACCTTCGTTAAGTATCGGTAAATCCTTCTTGTCTTCATCTTTCCAACGTGAAAATGGAGTTTCCAATAAATGCACACTAAGTCCTGTACAAACAAATATAAAACACAGCAATTTTTCTGGGTCTGTGACGTGTCTTGTGTGGGGTTTCGCCTAGGTCACCATGGCACAAACCTAGAAAAATTGCTGAGTTTTAATTCACTGGCCGTGAAAGCCAATATACCACCTAAATATAAAACATATTACACACGCAACATGTCGTTATCTAATACTGCTCGGGTCTGAACTGCGTGAACCTGAGAGGAATGTGCATCGCGGACTATGAGAAGTGGTGTTGACGAGTGATGAGGTTTCTCGGTCCGTGCATACTGTCCGTCCACCTGCTCATGGTCTTAGGGGACTGAAGGGGAGAGGTGAGACATTCCAGCTGCGTTGATTGAGTGCACGTGCCGCTGCAGGTATTGCCAACTCAGCACCAATGCTATTCTCGTTATGGTTACTCACTGCTACTTTCGTTTAGTTTCAATTGTGAAATCGTACGGGTCAGTAGTAGGTTGGCACTATTGTCGTTCGCGCAGAGGCCAGCTGTCTCCAGCTGACTCGTTGCATTCCTGCCACGGACTTTAAGTTGGTGGACGGACAGTAGTACAGAACCAAATACATTGGTCGGTGACTCACTCACTCATTCGTAACACCACAGTGGTTTGAGCAACGGCCCAATGTTAGCAGTATTGGAATAGAAAGGAATACCAGATATCACGGCGGGCTGTTGACAGACCATCTCTTCTCGCCGGACCCTTCCCTGCTCTTTCCCCTCACCCCGCAACTTCACAGAGCTTGGACCCGAGCAGTATACGAGCTGCACGTGCAGTGAGCACAGTAACTGTTGTAGTACAAGATGCTTGAAATGAGAGCAATGTGGATGAGCAATCACTGGTGAAAGACGACTCACTTACTGGCTGAATTCGCATCACGGAACTCTTGTTGCCATGGTTACCGCTGACTTCCGTTCCCCCCTCCGGCCTTATTCTGTCACCAAGGCAGGGACGTTCTTGTCAGCACATTCCTGTCGCATCAGGCTAGTTGACCAACGCGGCAGTAGATGCGCCACCGTGCCGTATCCTGCCGTTTGAAGGTCGACGTTCATGCCTTAATTGGTAACATCTAATGCAGTAAAAATCATGTTTAAAAAACATAATGAATGTCAAAATATTTATTTTTAATTCATTACTTATTTTGTAAAAAAAAAGCACGTTTTTTGTCCATAGGAGTTCGCTTTTCTTCTTTTGTAATTCATCGTCAAAATGTTCAGTTCTTAAAACAAGTAAAATATAGTGGTATGACCATAAACCGACAAAAAATAAAAATGAAGCAGTTCATTAAAATGGTGAAGTTAATCCAGTTCGCCGATTTTCTAAATAGGCTACTGTACCTGGACATATTTTCAGATATTCCCAAATTACTAAGTTACGGTATATTAAACTATGGAAATACCCCCTGCACATTAATCTGCCCAATAATTCATGATGATGATGATAATTGTTGTTTTAAGGGGCCTAACATCTAGGTTATCGGCCCTGCCCAATAATTCAAATAGCACTGTTTCTACAGGGTCATTATCTTTGTGCGCACCAGTAATCGAGGCAAACTATGGCGTCATTTGGCTGGTCAGGTGCGGAGTGAGTGGACCCCGCAATACCCCGCTCCGCTGACTCACATCGTTCGTTCACAGGTGTTTTGTCATTCATATGGACGTGTATCTGCAAAGCTAAGACGTTAGTGTTGCACGTTTAGTGAGTATTGTGATTACTGTGATTGTTGGCCATGCCAAGACACCAATTTACATTGTGTGAACGTGTGTATATCCGTAATTCGTACATGAAAAGCAGACAGTCTTGTTCTGAAACAGACGAAAATTTCGAATCAAGTCTTCAGGAAGACCTGTGCCTAATGCCAGTACAATTAGGAGGCTCGCTAAACGATTCAAGAAAACAGGCTCCGTAAATAGTGAAAGAGTTAACAGACAACGTTGTGTTCTTACAGAACACAAATTAGATGAGATTGTTGTGCATTCTTTCATCAGAAGATTTCAGGTGTGTGTTACAAGAGAGGGAGGGCATTTTCAGCATCGACTATGAGCACTGTAAGTACAAATTATCGAACATGTTTGGTGTAAGTGTAAAGGTGCACGCACCCCGACCGTATTAGGGTATCCGAGGCCTAGGGAGTCTTTTCCTTTCCCGCCTTAATTGGCCCTTGTCTGATCTTTCCTGATCCCTCCTTCTTCGAGGGGTCAGGCCTCTTGTTTTCTTTTCATTATATTTCCCTTTCTCTTTAAGACTCCCGCACTGTTTTTGTTAATTGGCTCCCCGTGTATCTAAATTCACTTATTTTTTTTTGAAGGTGTTTTTCAATCTCCGTTGCATTTTGCATTGTGTAAGTTTTTTCGATCTAAATTGCATTTTGTGAGTGTTTTCAACCTCAATTTCATTTAGTAAAGACTGACAATCTAAATTGCTTTTTAGTAAGTCTTTCAATATACCCTAGTGGCTGGGTCTTATGTGAGTATTTTGAATTTCAATTGCATTTTGTATTTTCAACCTAAACCTCTTTTTGCAAGTATTTTCAATCTAAATTGCATTTTTTAGGGTGAGCATTTTGCAAGTATTTTGATTCTCAATTGCATTTTGTGGGTATTTTGAATCTAAATTACATTTTGTAAGTATTTTCAATCTAAATTGCATTTTGTAGGTATTGTCCATCCAATTGAGTAATTTGAATCCACCAGACATTTTGTAAGCATTTTCAATTTCGATTGCATTTTGTAAGTATTTTGAATATCAATTGCACTTTGTAAGTCTTTTGGATCTGAAATGCGAGTTTTTCAATCTAAATTGCATTGTGTATTTTCAATCTCAATTGCATTTTGTAAGTATTTTGAACCTCACTTGCAATTTGTACGTATTTTCAATCTCATTTACATTTTGTAAGTATTTTGAATTTCACTTGCATATTGTAAGTATTTCGACTGTACGTATTTTGAACTTAACCTACATTTTGTGCGTATTTTTCAATCTATTCCTTTTGTGAGTTTTTTTTTTCGCTCTAACTTCCCTTTTGTAAGTATCACCGCTCTCCATTTTGTGCGTAGTTTCCGTCTGAGTTCCGTTTTGTAAGTATTTTCCTTCTCACTTAATTTTCGTTCTGGTTTCCCCTTCATTGACATTTCCGCTATCACCCAGACCATTAGGGGCCGATAACCTAGATGTTAGGCCCCTTAAAACAACAATTATCATCATCATCATCATCATCATCATCAACAACAACAACAACAACAAAGGTGCGCGCCAGCCACCGACTGAACCGTGTACGCGCGCCCGCGATCAGCGCCAGTCAACGACGGCTTAGCTTGCCGTGTTTACCGGGGCGCACAAAGTGACCCTGTAAATAATGTACGGTATCTTGTTCGTACTGGCCGTTAGAGCAGAATATTTCACGTTTTTCCTCTTCTTTCAGAAATGCGCCGAATTGCTATTCTTAGAAAACTGAAACTTGTTCGAAGTGATACGTTCGTGTTGTACGTTACTCGTATTTGTGACGCCCATGGTTTTAGCAAAAATTAGTTGTAGAAATAAAATATTTTGTTTGATTATTACTGACCACTATGTAAAATAAATAAAACTCACTAAATCACGTACTTCTTAGTCGCTTTGATAATGACACAACAACGCAGGATCATTTACCGTAACTATTATAAATTCATACCTAAGAATGTCACATATATTTTCCTAAGTTAAAGAACCTGCCAATGTTTGTTTGTCATTTTCTTCTTTCAGAAGAACGCCATTAATAATCACACCTTGAACACCGCATTGATCTACATAAAATTGTAACTTTCAGTCGGTCAACACGAGTATAAGCCCAATTAAATTAGGAAATGTGATATCACCAGAAAAAGATTTATATGTGATTAAAATGTATTTATACAATATACGGTACCGGAAGGGGGGGTTAACATGTTGACATATTTCGCTCGTCAAGTGAGCATCAACAGATCCATTAAAAACTAACAAATACACAAGACAAAATTGCTCTACAAAAAACTATCAATATCTACAATGTCAAACGCGAACGGCCCTCCACCACATCTACTGTAGCCTATATTTCGTTAAGTTTACGGTTCGCGAACGCTGCACTCTTCGTTCTGTTCAACACTGGCACTTATAGCACATGTTTCCACAGAACTTTCAGCTCTTTCTCTTACTAAGTTTAGTCTGTTTGAAAAACAGTCTTTTAACTATTAACTTACTAACACATCATGAAAGCTTTCCCTTCATCTTCACAACCAATCAGGAATACTTCGCATTGCTCTTATTAGAATTATGAGACGAAGTGATAAACTCATATCGTGCATCAGTTATGGAGCCCATGGTTTTAAAACTTTGTTTTAGCAATAAAAATATTTCATTTGATTATTACTAACTGCTAAGTAAAATAGATGAAATCCACTGAATTACTTCTTAATATTCGCATTCTCAAGTGACGGTGCTGTCGCTCGACTGAAACTAGGTCAAAGGTGATAAAACGTAAACAACCCACTGATTTTAATGTGTAATTGAGCGTTATGCTGAAGCGCCCCTTTTTTAAATAAAAATAATAGACGAAAACAAAATATGTATATTGTACAGTTCCGTAAAGTTTTCTAATACTAACAAGTAGTATTTCGACTTATTATTTTCATAAATGTAAGATATAACAAAAGAACGAAGTCAAGTGCATCATGTCACTCGACCGATTTAGAAGTATGGTAAACGAAGGTCCGCGTTTTACAAAGGATGATTAATTTTTCCAGGCCAGTGAGTATCTTTTGTACGTGTGAGTTGTGACGTAAATAATTACTGTCTAACCAACCTATGGATATTTTTGAGTTTTTTATCATTTCAAATGATCTTGTCGACTTCATCGTTATGCTTAGGTCTACCGTTATGCGTCACGGTTACGGCGTGTATGACGTCATCATGTTGTTCAGTGCATATGCACCGAGTCTGAGTTTACTCCTGGGGTCTGGCGTTATGCGAACGGAGACGGCGAGTGCGTGACGTCATGCAGCCCCCGCGCGGGAAGCCTACGTTAAAGGGTAATGGAGTCTGTTGAGTCTGAGTTTACTCCTGGGGTCTGGCGTTATGCGAACGGAGACGGCGAGTGCGTGACGGCATGCAGCTCCCGCGCGGGAAGCCTACGTTAAAGGGTAATGGAGTCTTTTGAGTCTGAGTTTACTCCTGGGGTCTGGCGTTATGCGATACGGAGACGGCGAGTGCGTGACGTCATGCAGCAGAGTGCAAAGCCCTCCTGAGCCTTTCTAACATGTGTAGCATTTGTAGCATGCGTCATTTGAAATAACATAAAGTCTAGTCTCTCAGACTGACTGTATCTTTTAGGTAGATTTCATTAGAAAGCTAACTATTGCAATGGGTACCATGTTTCGACTTCCGGAAAATTTCGACATATCTTCGCGTTTCACATCCCCCAGACCCCAAAACCACCGTCAGTTCAAAAGTTTATATATAATTTATGTATATATATATGTATATTGAACCCTTTATCCACAGGCTGTATAAAGGATTCTAATAAATTATTCATCATCTTTTGATACATTGCTACAGACAGCAGATATGAGAGCCAGACTGTGTTGAGAAATATTGAGAAATCAGTGGCCGAGGGGACACAATGGTTTAAGCTCCTGTGGTATTTTAGGAAGTAGCATAATATTCATGACACATAGAACAGGTGCAACTATTAGCGCGGAGACGGCTTGGGTACGCACAATATGGCCTGTTGCTATGAGTGTAGGCGCCAAGAAGAAAATCGAATGCTACGAAGTAATTGGTCAATCTTCATGTTAACCACTCCCTGTGGCAGAAATACAAGTAAAAGCGCGCAAAGATCTACAAGAGTCTGGACCAATAATATCAAGACGCCCTGTTTTAGTGGCAACTCGGCTAGGTAACGCACCCTGGTAAATTAACGCAGGAGTTATCTACGGATTAATTCCACGATCGATTCGAGCCAGCTACAGCATAATCGTAACCTCCACACTGCTACGAACTCATTGATACCGATCGCATGCTAGTCTGATAATTATTATGGAATATTTTTTCCATAAATCCCCTTCCACACCTACCCTAGTCAGTATCATTTATAATGATCCAGAAAGCTTCGAGAGAACACACTTTCATTTGTGCGTCTGAGGACGTAACGTACACTTTCATTTGTGCGTCTGAGGACGTAACGTTGATTTTTATTTGAGCATTTGAGGACGTAAGGTGTCCGAGGACACGAGGCATACTCTGCATATTAGGTAGATTTCATTAGAAAGCTAACTATTGCAATGGGTCCCATGTTTCGACTTCCGGAAAATTTCGACATATCTTCGCGTTTCACATCCCCCAGACCCCAAAACCACCGTCAGTTCAAAAGTTTATATATAATTTATGTATGTATATATATCAGTTTCTTGTGGACACGATAACTGTCGTAATTTCGCACCAATCACTTTGAACGTTTTACATAATATGTATACCCTTAAAATCTCGGTCGAGTTCGTTAATGGGCAAAATCGGTCAAAGGGGGTGAAAATGGGAGGCTTTTTTCGAAAAAGTGAAATATCGCTATAACTCTCTTAATATATGAAATATTGAATCCATTCAAAGTTCATACTATGTGTCGGACAAGGCCCTAAAATTTATGTTTGAAAAGTTTTTTGATTGCACCAACCATTGACCAAAGGGGTGGGAAAAAGTGGGTTTTTCGGGAAACATTAATCATATCTCTGTTAATAGGCACAATATCAAAACCGTACAAAATGGTCAATATTCCTCCAATAATTACCTAAAACTTTTGTCTGAAAGAATTTTTGATATGACCCACCATTACGCCACGGGGTGAGCAAAATGATTTAAATTATAAGAAAATGCTAAGTGCCAAGAGAGGTTGCCATGACAACTTTACTTTTAATTGATAAGGGATGAGCCATCAGCAGTTGCTATGACAACGCCACTGCACGAGATAACATTCAGTTTTCCATCTGTCTGTGGGAAGCGACTTCGGTATCGGAACTGGTAGCATGCTGAACTTCTATGCCCAAGATCGCGGGTTCAAACCCGGCTGAAGTCGTCGGATTTACTAAGAACGCTAAAAAACCCTGAGTTTGCTTTCCTTCGGAGGAGAAGTTCCAACGTTCGTTGCGAGTTGATGGTTCCGGTGGCATCTAGTAGCCAAGTTTACAGATAGGTATCGTTGATGGTAGTATTTTAGGTAGATTTCATTAGGAAGCTAACCATTGCAATGGGCACCATGTTTCGATTTCCGGAAAATTTCGACATATCTTCGCGTTTCACATCCCCCAGACCCCAAAACCACCGTCAGTTCAAAAGTGTATATATAATTTATGTATGTTTATATGTATATATATGTATATCAGTTTCTTGTGGACACGATAACTGCCGTAATTTTGCACCAATCACTTTGAAATTTTTACCGAATGTGTATACCCATAAAATCTCAGTCGAGTTCGTTACTGGGCTAAATCGGTCGAAGGGGATGAAAATGGGGGACTTTTTTCGAAAAAATGAAATATTGCTATAACTATCTTAATATGTGAAATATCGAATCCGTTCAAAGTTCATACTATGTGTCGGATAAAGCTCAAAAATTTATGTTTGAAGAATTTTTTATAGCACCAACCATTGACCAAAGGGGTAGGAAAAAGTGGGTTTTTCGGGAAACATTAATCATATCTCTCTTAATAGGCACAATATCAAAACCGTACAAAATGGACAATATTCCCCTAATAATTACCTAAAGCTTTTGTCTGAAAGAATTTTTGATATGACCCACCATTACGCCAAGGGATGAGAAAAATGATTTCGGAATTATAAGAAAATGCCAAGAGCTATCAGTGGTTGCCATGGCAACACTACTAAATTGATGAGGGATGAGCCATCAGACGTTGCCATGACAACGCACTTGCGCGAGATCAGATTCAGATTTCCATCTGACTAAGTGTGAAGCGGCTTCGGTGACGTAACTGGTAGCATGCCCAATGTCGCGGGTTCAAAGCCGGCCAAAGTCGTCGGATTTTCTAAGAGCGCTAAAAATCCCTCAGTATGCTTTCCTTTGGAGGGGAGGTTCCAACGTTCGTTTCGAGTTGCTGATTGCGGTGGCATCTAGTAGCCAAGTTCAGAGCTAGGTGTCGTTGACGGTAGTATCTAGTAGCAACATTAGGAACTACTGCTTGAAATTGAGCGTCTGCATTCCTTACCTGAATTACAGACTAATACAGCCATCACAATTCACACCGTTTATCAGACAGATTCTACACTCACCCAAAGTACACGGGGTTACATGACCGCGTTGTCGCTGCCCCTAAACTGAGGAACCAACCAAAATCTCTGCGGGAGATAAAATTTTGCGTGAAGAAGTAACAGACCGTTACATAGTTACACATCAGTGTCGAAACCTTGCATAAGGACAGTGTGACCACAAGTATAAAAATGGACTCCAAATGACAAGAAGGTTACCGTCATCATAAGACAATAAAATGTTTAAAATATGCATAAAATGACGAAAAACAAAGTTAATTAATCTCCAATTATAAAATACTTTCACGCAATAAATGAGGTCTGATCCTTCTACGAAAACCTGCATATTCTGCCTATTTTCGCCTATCCCCAAGTTTGTCCGGTGAAATCTACCTCCGCCTTCCGGCGTGCCGAGAGGACTTTTTTCATGTAGTTGAACATGGAATATTTTCGTCAAGTTAGAAGTGTAACTTCAGTGATTTATTTGTAGTCCCAGTACTACCAGATAGGACCAGTTCATCGAATATAATTCACCTATAGACTGTCAAGGAATTTAGTACTTGATCGGTGAATTTAATAGGAAATATATCGTGAGTGTATCTGACAAAACTTTATTTAATTCAGCACGAGATGATGTCTAGGAACGAGACCGGATCTTGGAACCAGCAGGAGATTTGCCAGAAGATGTCGATGACGAGCTAAATATCTTAAAGGAATGATGGCTGCAGATGTTTCCTTGACGCTGTTTTAAAGGATTGAGTACAAATGAATTTATTTATTTATTAAATCAGCTATGGTATTATGGGACATATTTTTGTAGATATTTGTTTGCTTGTTTGGTAATGTAGATTCTTAGTTCTTGTTTACTGACACATTAAATATGGGACAAGCCGAGCGTTGTGTAATTTGTAAATATTGTGATTTGTGTTTGGTTCAACTATACGGGGCGACGCGCAGCTCGTGCTCGCATTCGCTTGCGTAAATCGCGGTCAAGCATTGTAATTCGGAAGTCTGCCTTATGACAAAAATGGAACTGAATTAATTTTGAGATTTAAAATAGAATTTGGAGGGTAAAGATTATTTTTGAGCAGAATTTTATGACGGATCAGGATTATTTTGATAGTTGCTTTTTCAGCAGATCTGAACGGGATGGCACTTTGCAACCGAGTTTTTGTTGTGTATTTTTTTAATGTGTCTATGGACGCAATATTGGTTGATCTGTTTGAGCCGACCCAGTGGTATGCTTATGAGTGAGTCAGTCCAAGCTTTATGGTACGTATGTGATTTTATGATGTGTTAGCGGGAATATATCATTGTGATTATTCTGACTTGCTTCACATCAGCCAAGTTCATAACCTCGCGAGGCTGGACTTGTGGTATATATTTGTGTTTTCTTGCCATCCAGGTGGGTGAGTGAGATATGTTGGCGTTTCCAGATGGAATTTGCACCTAGCTTGAAGGACTGAGGGAGATAATTGAGGCAGCGATGACTCATACAAGAGGGGGCGCGCTCAAATCAGATAACGCGACTTGTCATTAGTAACAGGCCTGGTTCCTGTACTTCATTTTAAGACGTTTAAAATTCACAAAACCTGATCGGTTATAATGAGTATTTGATTGATTAAGTTGTTTAAGTTGTAAGGTAGCTTCCGAAACTCCTGTTCGTCTGGCGTTTTATAAAAATGTAAACATAGTTTTTCAGCCGTTAGGCTTGTATTTTGTTGCTGTTGCTTTATTTCTTGTGTGTTTATTTTACGCGTTCAATGACCCCGTGTGGTATTAGGAGGTGCGAGGCTATGTTCCCAAGTTGTGATGCGAGCGTTTTGGCCTATTTCTGGCATGCTCTTTTTATTTCGTGTGCTCTGGCACCAGCTAGAATCTCCGGGAGATTCTTCATCTTTTTTATATTATTAGATCTTGCATGTGTCAGTAGTAATTATAGTGTATTAATTAAGGGTGGGTCCCATAGCCGTAGTGTGATTTAAAAGATGCAACTCCGTGAGCAACTTGACTGTTTCAGTTGTAAACGGACTCGCATCAGTACTCATTTTCTTATTTAACGAGCAGTACACCACGCATTATATAACTTCTTGACCAGGAAAAACGGACTTGCATCCATATGTTGTGACGAGCGAGTTCTTACCGCTCAATTTTATGCTATGATTTATCATTTTGAGTGAAGCTGTATTCACATTGTTTGGTTGTGTGGAGCGAGTCTTACCGCTCAAATATATATTTATTTCTTAAGGGGGTGAAAGTCAGGGTGGATTTCTTTTATTTATTATTATGCACATAATTTTCAGTCATTAAATATCTTTTATTCTACTTGTTATTCATTTTATTTCTAATATAGCCTCTGTCATGGACCTTTCTATTCATTAGAGCATGTTGTTTTTATGCGAACTTTGCTGTGTAATGCAGTCTGGACTGAACACGACCCCGTAGATGAATCTTGAGAAAACCATGCTTTATTGAAGGGTGCAATATATATGTATATCAGTTTCTTGTGGACACGATAACTGCCGTAATTCTGCACCAATCACTTTGAATTTTTTACCGAATATGTATACCTATAAAATCTCGGTCGAGTTCGTTACTGGGCTAAATCGGTCGAAGGGGGTGAAAATGGGGGTTTTTTTTTCGAAAAAGTGAAATATTGCTATAACTCTCTTAATATGTGAAATATCGAATCCGTTCAAAGTTCATACTATATGCCGGATAAAGCCCAAAAATTTATGTTTCAAAAGTTTTTTTATAGCACCAACCATTGACCAAAGGGGTGAGAAAAAGTGGGTTTTTCGGGAAACATTAATCATATCTCTCTTAATAGGCACAATATCAAAACCGTACAAAATTGACAATATTCCCCTAATAATTACCTAAAACTTTTGTCAGAAAGAATTTTTGATATGACCCACCCTTACGCCAAGGGATGAGAAAATTGATTTCGGAATTATACAAAAATGCCAAGATCTGTCAGAGGTTGCCATGGCAACACTACTAAATTGATGAGGGATGAGACATCAGACGTTGCCATGACAACGCACTTGCACGAGATCAGATTCAGATTTCCGTCTGACTAAGTGTGAAGCGGCTTCGGTGACGTAACTGGTAGCATGCTGAACTTCTATGCCCAAGGTCGCGGGTTCAAAGCCGGCGGAAGTCGTCGGATTTTCTAAGAACGCTAAAATCTCTCAATATGCTTTCCTTTGGAGGGGAAGTTCCAACGTTCGTTGCGAGTTGCTGGTTGCGGTGGCATCTAGTAGCCAAGTTCACAGCTAGGTGTCGTTGACGGTAGTATTTGGTAGCAACATTAGGAACTACTGCTTGGAATTGACCGTCTGCAGTCCTTACACGAATTACAGACTAATACAGCCATCACAATTCACACCGTTTATCAGACAGATTCTACACTCACCCAAAGTACTTGGGGTTACATGACCGCGTTGTCGCATCCCCTAAACTTAGGAACCAACCAAAATCTCTGCGGGAGATAAAATTTTGCGTGAAGAAGTAACAGACCGTTACATAGTTACACATCAGTGTCGAAACCTTGCATCAGGACAGTGTGACCACAAGTATAAAAATGGACGCCAAATGACAAGAAGGTTACCGTCCCCATAAGACAATAAAATGTTTAAAATATGCATAAAATGACGAAAAACAAAGTTAATGAAGCTCCAATTATAAAATACTTTCTCGCAATAAATGAGGTCTGATCCTTCTACGAAAACCTTCATATTCTGCCTATTTTCGCCTATCCCCAAGTTTGCCCGGAGAAATCTACCTCCGCCTTCCGGCGTGCCGAGAAGACTTTTCTTAATGTATGTATGTATTGTTACGTGCCACCCCCTAGTGGCACTTTTGTTAACTGGATTACGGAGGGTAGAAAACACAACACCAATTACTGCTTTAAAGAGAAGTTAGCTTTATTGCTTGCAGGAAGAGGTACATTAATCATCAGCAAATACAAGCAATTGGAACCTTACTCCAGTTTCCTCAAGTCTCTTCCTTGAGCGCTCTTGGCCCTTTCACTTGTCAACAAACCACAGACGTTAAACCGTCTTAATGAGTACGGTGGCCTTGACAGAAACTACCGGCTCCTCTCCCTTATGTACACCAACTCCAGTTACTTACGATAATCCGCTACCCGCTGTTTCGCTGTCCACAATCTGGGGAAACAATGTCACTGGGTTTCGTAACTCGCACGGCACTTCGTCACCACACTTCTGTCGCACTCGCTCAAAAACACACACCCACAGAAAACTCAGTCCCCTCACTTCGAGGCCGCTTATATAGCAGGCTGGTGACTCAATGAATTCTAGAATCATCCAGGACACACGGCTTCTAGAGATTTCCTTCACTGGCTGGGTCACGAATATTCTGGACCGCCCTTTCACTTCGCAGCCCGTTGCGTAACGCGCACGTAATATACTGAGGCAGAGCACACACAGCCTGGAGGCAGCTGTGACTCAACGCGGCGAGGCGACAAAACAAACTCACAGCCGTAACAGTATGTTAAGGCTACCCTTAGAGAGGGGAAAATTAGTCTTCTTTATTCAATAAATGGCGTTGTTGTTAATGTTGTTGCTTTCTTTAGGAACAGGTGTAAGCTTCACCACTTGTACTTGACTGTGAGTGAAAATTATCTAATAACCTGTGTGGTGTCAGTAGGCGAGAGTGTATAAACAATGTTATTTTAGAGTAGGCCTACTGTAATTTAGGGGTAGATGACTCGCTTTTCTGCCCCTTAAAGCAGCAATAACTACAGTTTACGCCACGGTTTTTGGCCGATCAATCCCGGTTTCAAAGACGTACAGAGGATAGTCGGTGAGCCTCAGACATGTGCAATTGATGCGTGAGTTTTCAGTTCCACGGAAAGCAACTCTCATATTGAACCCATATTCATAATATCATAGAATAATTATTGTTCATATTTTATTTTATATTCTGCATTATGTCTGCAGTCAGTTGAAGGAGGTGAGCACCTGATGTTGCAAGATTTGGCTAAGTTGAGGAAGCGAGATATATTTAAATACAGTAAACTCCCGATTATCCGCGGAATTGACTGGCGCGGATACCGCGGATAATCGAATTTCGCGGATAAGCCGCAAAATTGCTGGTAATGGTTAAGCAAAGGTCGAAGGCACTAAAAAACAACACACAAGTGCTTTAAATAAGTGTATTATACAATAAAATGACGTAGGGGAGAAGGGGGCATGTTGTTAACAGGGGCACGTTGTTACATGTTAGTCTTAAAATCACCCGTGTGGCTGAAGCGCGTAACGATCAGCTACTAAAGCATGGGGTGCCTGTCTGCAGATGCTGTGAAAACAAGGATACCATTGTGTGTATTTGAAGAGTGTTATGAAGGTTTAAGTGTTTTTTGAAGTGAAAAGTAAAAATATATATTCGACTTTGAAGTCATCTGTCTTCTTCTGTGTTGAAGGTAAGTTCTTGCATGTCTCTGAGAATGTAGTTTGATATCTTACGAAAGAAATGCTTGTGAGAGTAGTTAGCTAGGCTACTCCCCGCCGAAGTATTGTCCTTGAATACAAAATGTCGGCCGGTGGGGCAAGTTGTTACAGTAAGCTGGGGGCTTGTTGTTACAATGTAACAACTTGCCCCATGGTATCGTAATATTATTTAATTGCTAATTATTAAGGCCCGGATTGTTGTGTGTTTAAATATTTTAATTAACGAAATATTTTCTATTTATTTACATATGTTTTGCCGTTTTTATAAATAAATACATATTCTGGTGTATTTATTCATAAGTTCAGTACATATTTCCTATATTTGGTGGTATGTTGTACTCCTTAGATGATTGCTGCCCACATTTTCGACTCTTGGCAATTCCAGTAATTGGCTTATCTATTTCTAGAATGCACCCTTGTCTCTGTATTGTATTTCAGACAGGAATTCCCAAGTCATTAAGTATAGCAGGGGGACTGAAGTCAACAGTCTCATTAAGCCTCCAATAGTCCTTACGTTGAAAGGAAATTGTGAATATTGACAGATTGCTATGAAAGTTTCTGATGTGACCTTTTTTTCTGCTCTTTAGAACAGCTCATACATGATTTCGTATCGCGCAACTGCAGTACAGTAAGACGGAATCGGAAACTGAGGCAAGCCCTGGCCTGTTAAGCGGGAACATTTTTTGTACTGTTGTAGACAGGATTATGGATTATTCAAGCAGCTGGACGTTTCAACTATATTTCGAGGAACTGGGGGACACAAATTTGATACAAATTTAAGATTTTTTTTGGAAATTTAATCACATATTTTTCACTTTTAAGCACGTAAATAAATACATATTTCTGAAAAGTTAAGCACATAACTATCCGGCCCTACTATAAACGTATTCACGTGTTTGCTAGTTGATTATTATTACCGGTATCATTGTTATTTCTCTATACAGACAGTGATAGCTATGCTTGTAACGCGCAGCGCTAGGCCAAGCTCTCTGCTAATTTGGTAGACGTGGGTTCGAGCCCCACCCTCTGCCGACCTTGAAATGGTTATCCATGGTTTCCCATTTTCAACTCCAGGAAAATGCTGGGACGGTACTTTCTGACAGGTTACGGCCGCTTCCTTCCACATCCTTGCCCAGTTTCATTTATCTTCAATCATTTCATATTTCATTTACTCGTCTCATGAGGTTGGCGTCAGGAAGGGCATTTGGCCGTAAAAACCAGAATTGTGAAATGTGGTAAATGTATTTCAAGGTTGACAGTTATATTATTTCGAGTTAAAAATACAAGATTGTAGTTACAACTATGTCGCATTTTATTATTACCCATGGCATATAACAACTAGCCCCGTTGAGGGGCATGTTGTAAGTTGTTACAATTTACCACATTAACAAGAAAAATGATTTATACCGAAAATATTTTTACGCCAGTCTTCACATTTTTCATATATAAAGCCAAATACTGATACTTCATTATCACTGCCATAACAGGCTAATAGCTTCCAGGAGAACAGTTTAAAAAAAAAATAATTGAAAATTGTAACAACATGCCCCCCTCTCCCCTACATGACAACACATTTCCTTCTAAATTAATCATTTCGAAATTTTTTTTTGCCTTCGCTGCAACAATAGGCCCTGATATTGGAGTGCCCTGACTTCTTACTTGACTAACCCACTCTAATAAAGCCGAATCTAGTTATTCTTTATGTGCTATTTTTCATGGTTTTTCTCTTTTTCATCGTCGATGTGTTGTCTGAAGAAGACGCAAATTCTATCAACTTGTCCTTTTGCTTCATTATGTCCCTTACGGTGCTTTTTCCAATTCTGCAGCGCAAGCACATTTGTTTCTTAGACGCGCCATTTTCAACACGATTTATGAGTTCTAATTTATCTTGAATTGACAAAACTACTTTCTTCCTTTTAGCTGCCATTTTAAAATAAAACACACAAAAGGTAGACAGACACACACAACTTGGTGCTTCACGAACGATGCAAACAGTTTGAACGATTGAGTTAAACTGAACTAATGCTGTAGTGATGCGCGGATTGCGGGGAACGGGTAAGTCAACAGTGTCAGACAACTCGCGCGTGCAGATGACTCACTGGTCAGGTGATTCACTCGCACGCTGAGTAAACAAAGATCTGCAGAGCCGCTGGTCGCGTCCAAAAGTGTTCAAGCACACACGACTTACAGTGTGTATACCGATATACAGTACAGTACTGTACAGTAATACGGAACTACTGATCACGTTTTGTACTATACTGTATTTGCGATTTACGATTTTTATTACGTTTAAGTATTTAGTAACTTTATTTCAATTTTTGAGAATTATTTTCGGTTTCAAAACCTTCCTTTTTTATAAAAATGTTCTCCTACAGGCACCGCGGATAATTCGCAAAGCGGATAAACCGCCCGCGGATAATCGAGAGTTTACTGTATTTCTTGGAAGAGAGGTCGCTGAACGGAGAGCTGAGCGTCCTTAGTGAGTCACAAACCTTTGTTCGCCAAGCAAGACGAAGAGCGTATTGAACGGGGAAGAGAGAAAGAGATACAATTATGACGACAAGAGGGGCGGAGCTACGTGTTCTCTACAACGATATTGAATATGAATCTGCGAATCATACAGGACTAAGCTACTCTTGGCGGGAAGGACGCGTGCTATGAGAAAGCGCGGGAGAGCTATATTTGATTAATTCACGATGGGATTTGCTTCCGCGAGGCAGCGCTGGAACCTACATGAAAAACGAAGATCTTTGATACAACCCGCAAGCTTGTACGACAACTCCTTCGATTTATTGTAATTTTATAGTCCCCACCATAGTACCGTTGACCGGATCTGTATAAATTAGGCGACTGTGCTAGCGAACTTGTGCAATTCTTGATAGCCGTGAGAGGTTACACGTACAAATTTCTGGTGTAGCTGAGTGCTACTAACACGTTACTCTGTTCCAAAGTGCTTTAATTTCGATCTCCACGTGAGATGACTAATATTTTGAGGACTCCGTTGGGAGCCGAATGTAACTTTATCATCGAACTTTATTAATTTTTGTGTAATAGACATTGTGTCTAGAAGCAGTAACATTAACAGCTGATCATTTTATAATATGTTTTTGCGTGTGAAATGTACGTGTGAAATTAGAGCAATGTGATTAATTAGGGAAAGTGTCTACGATTATTAATTGCCTAGGATTTAGACTGAAGGTAGTAGCTCTATTGCAATTATAGCAGGAATACTATAATTAATTTGAACTTTTTATTTCATCATTAAGAAGACGTCAAGATGACGAATACTTGGACAACCGCTCGTATGATGACCAAGCGATCTTCAGAAATGATCACCATGGCTGTCAAATTATCTAGTGGGCCATGGAAGGTGATGTCCGCTGACGCGACGAGCTGATATGTGTTGAGTAAAAATATTGATTTATCATTATGTAGATATTTTGGCATGGAAACCTAGTATATATTTTTCTTGTGATTTAATTCTTGTTTCCTTGTAGATATTAACGTAGTGTCCCGACACTCCTTTGTAAATGTGTGAGGACACGTGACCACTAGTTTGATTTTGTATTTGTGTAATTGTAAACCGTGTACTCGTGTACATATGCATATTTGATTTGGCGTACACATGAATAGCGGCAAAGGTGATAAGTGGTGCTGTGTTAGTTACCGATAAAAATAGCAAGGGGGGGGGACAAGTGTTTGCAGTGATTGTTTTGAATGAACAAGTATTAATTTGAGTTGCCTTGTTGAGACATGATTTTGGAAAGAACCGTCCGTTCTTTTATTTTATTTTATTTGCATTTTGATATTTAGATTGGTTTATTCTTCGGTCGGAATACTGAGATCAGACGCGAGTTGGTGTGTGGAAAACATTTGTGTATTTTATTTCAGGTGATTTGTCAAAGCCCTAACGTGTGGTATTTTGTGTCTGTGTGTCTATTGTGTGGTATAAGTTGCATTTATGCGCGGGAGATTGGCATAGATTTGCCAAGGCTCTGTCGGCTGCATATTACGGATGGTGAGTGATGCTCTGCGGAGACCTCAACCAATCCAATGTGGATCTTGTAATTCCAAAGGGAATTAAAGAGATAATTATTTGGTGACACACACATGTTACCTGAGGTGACAGCTGTACTTCGTCGTATCTTGGGAGCCGGGCATAAATGCTGGCCCGGGGTGTTGTTGACACGAGGGTGATTTTGACACGTGATAGCGAGAGTCCACACTAAGCGCTGATCTTAGGCATTTCTAGACACTAATTAGAGAAGGGGGAACGGCCTTGCCATTGACCCAGTTTGTTCAATATACAGTAGCTAGTTTGTTCATTTAAAATATTGTTACGGCTGTGAGTTTGTTTTGTCGCCTCGCCGCGTTGAGTCACAGCTGCCCCGGGCTGTGTGTGCTCTGCCTCAGTGTATTACGTGCGCGTTACGCAACGGGCTGCGAAGTGAAAGGGATGGTCCAGAATATTCGTGACCCAGCCAGTGAAGGAAATCTCGAGAAGCCGTATGTCCTGGACGGTTCTAGAATTCATTGAGTCACCAGCCTGCTATATAAGCGGCCTCAACAGTGAGGGGACCGAGTTTTTGAGGACAGTGTTTTTGAGCGAGTGTGATTTCACTGAGCGACAGAAGTGTGGTGACGAAGTGCCGTGCGAGTTACGAAATCCAGTGACATTGTTTCCCCAGCTTGTGGACAGCGAAACAGCGTGTAGCAGGTTATCGTAAGTAACTGTAGTTTGTGTACATGAGGAAGAGGTGCAGGTAGCTTCTGTCAAGGCCACCGGATTCATTAAGACGGTTTAACTTCTGTGGTGTGTTGACAAGTGAAAGGGGCAAGAGCGCTCAAGGAAGAGACTTGAGGAAACTGGAGTAAGGTTCTAATTGCTTGTATTTGCTGTTGAGTGGTGTATCTTTCTGGCCGCAATAAAGTTAATTATTTCTTTAAAGGAACAATCTGTGTTGTGCTTCAACCCACCGTAATCCAGTTAACAAAAGTGCCACTAAGGGGGTGGCACGTAACAACTGGTGTCAGAAGCGGGATTACGAACTCAAACACAAGCACAACAGCTGACGGTCCTGGTTTCAAAACCCAAGCAGGTCTTTTTTTAATTCCTGTGAGTGCATGCCCTTTACAAGACAAGCATCGAAAATGGAAGCGCAATTGGCAGCATTGCTAGAAAAGTTAAGCGGCATGGAAACCAAGATGGAAGACGGCCAGAAGAAGATGGAGGACGGCCAGAAGAAGTTAGCAGAGTACCTGAAGGACGGCCAGAATAAGTTAGCAGAGGACCTAACCGCCAAATTTCTGGGTGGCCAGAAAAATCTGGAAATTAGAGGAGAGCCAAAGGAAATTAGAACAGAGCCTACGTGAGGAAGTCGCAGCAGTGGAAAAGAAGTTCGACGCCTTACAAGAGGAAGTTGCCGAACAGCGCCAACGCCCACTGACGGGGATAGAAGATAAATTCAACGCTTTAAAAAGGAAATTGCTGAGCTGAGCCAACGCCCGCCGACGGGGATGGAAGCGAGATTCAACGCTCTACAAGAGGAAGTTGCCGAATTGCGCCAACGCCCACTGACGGGGGTGGAAGAAAAATTCAACGCTTTACAAAAGGAAATTGCTGAGCTGAACCAACGCCCGCCGACAGGGATGGAAGCGAGATTTAACGCTCTTCAAGAGGAAGTTGCCGAGCTGCGCCGACGCCTGCCCACAGGTACACCGGGAATATCAGGAACGGGAGAGAGCAGAGTGACGTCCCCAACCTTCGACGGAAAGGTCCCTTGGAGCACCTATTTACGTCAGTTCGAGGCAGCCTGTTCCATAAACAACTGGAACAGCACGGGAAAGGCAACAGCTCTCATTATAGCGCTGAGGGGGGACGCCCTTAACGTCCTTCAGGCCATCCCGACTGGATCCCAGGACTACGCTTCACTAATCACCCATATTGAGTCCCGATATGGAGATAGCCATCTTCAGCAGGCCTACCAGATGCAGCCTACAAAAGAACGCGGAAACCCTGCAGGAGTTCGAGATGGACATCGCACGCCTCGTAAGGCTCGCCTATCCAACAGGGCTGGCCGACTTTCTGGAACAGATTGCGACGCAGACCTTCACCGACGGGCTACGGGACTCGGACACTCAACAGGCGCTGTGACTCGCGCGCAATAAGACCCTCGCAGATGCGCTGAGCCACGCGCTTGAGTTCGAGACAGCAAAACAGGCATCTGGAATGCACGCGTGGGTGCGTCAACTGGACGTCGACGAACCAGCAAAAACCAACGAGACCAAGCCCCTGGCCGACGATTTGATGGAGGCGCTAAGCCGTTTCTTCGATAGTCGCGGCACCACCAGCAACGACACAGCCGGAAGACAACCGGAGAGACGGCCCGGAAGAGGACTACCAACCTGCTGGACCTGCGGTGAGAAAGGCCACCTGAGCAAGGACTGCAGTGATCGCCGCCGCCGAGGGTATCCGACGGGAAATCAGTCGTCTGAAAACCGCGCGGCCCAGGGAAAAGAGTATTAGCCAGCCTTGGGGGTCAAAGGTTGGCTTGTGACAGTCGTCAAGCCCCGGCGGTCCAAGTGCGTGTGACGAAGTTACGGAGGGACAATAGCAGCCTGATGGTCGACGGAGTCGTCAACGGAGAGAGCTGGCCCATGCTAATCGACACGGGAGCATCGAGGACCATCGTCAATCCCACCGTGATCACGAAGATAGATAGATAGATAGATAGATTTTTATTAATTCCATTTGATCAAATACATGCATTCAATACATTTTTGATATAGGACACGTCAGAATTTACATGCATAAAATAAAAGAACTAACAGGTATATATTACTAAGATTATAACTATTTATAACTTATTATAATAGCAAATCTTAATAGATACAATCTTATTGCACAACTATTTACACCTCACTCTATTATCATAATATGAAAACTTAATTCTATAAATACAACAACATACAGCTAGGTATTAAAATTAATTTAAAAAAGTAAAATATAGTTATAGATTCCATCACTCCTATACGCTAAAATATTCAACTACTGAGTAAAAACAATGGCACTGCAGATAAGCTTTCAACATTCTATCAAAGGTTTTTATTTTTGGGGCCAGTTTTATATACTGGGGTAGTTTATTGTATAATTTAACTCCAGTGTGAAAAGTTCCTTTTTGATATATGCTTGTGTGTGTGTGTGAAATATGAATGTTTTGATTTTGTCTTGTGTTATGCCTATGAACATCATTGTTTGTTTTAAGAAAAACATCTTTATTCATTAAATTCTTTTTAAAAAACATAATACTTTCAAAGATATATATGCAGGGCAGTGGGAGAATGTTTAAATCTTTAAACAGAGGTCTACATGATTCTCTCGAGTTTACATTTGCCATAATTCTAATCGCTCTCTTTTGTATCCTAAACGTGCTTAGTACATCTGGCGACATACCCCAAAATATGATCCCATATCTTAAGTATGAATGGAAATAAGCAAAATAAGTATTTCTTAATGTGTGCATGCTAGTGCAGGTTTTCAAAATACGTAACGCAAAGCACATCGAGTTCAGTTTAGTATTCAGATATTGTATATGTTTATTCCATTTCAAGTCTTGTTGTATCCATAGTCCTAAAAACTTTGTTTCTGATTTATTTTCTATTTGATGACCATTTAATGTTATATTGGGCATCGCAGGATTCCTATTCTGTATAGTGTGGAAATTTAGACATACTGTCTTTTTATAGTTTATTATGAGGCGATTATCTTGTGACCATTTGGTTAACTCTCCTGTAACGGAGTCAGCAGACTGCTGTATGACCTGTTTAGTTTCACCTTTTATTACGAGTGTTGTATCGTCCGCAAACAAAATTTCCTTATGTGAATGAACGTTCTGTGTTATATCATTGATATATAGAAGAAAGAGTAGTGGGCCCAAAACCGAGTGGAGAGTGCAACCCACACAAAGGAACCTCCAGCTAATAACCGCGACCGGAGAGTCCGCACCGGTACATGGCGAAGCATCACCGGAGTTGGTCATTGGTCGACGGGCGATAAAGCATCCAGTGCTTATGGCTGACGTATCAAATGAAGTGATCATCGGACTGGACTTCCTGGACCAGAACAACATCATCTTGGATCTGAGCGACAACACTCTGCACTTCGGAAGTGAGGAACTTGCTTTGCAACCAGCACGAGGCCGTCGCCGCACGACGAGTAAGGCTGAGAGAGGACGTCATCGTTCCCGCCAGGACGGAAGTCAGCGCTGCCGTAATTGTCGACGGAACAGCTGAGGGAGTGGCGGCTGTCATCGAGCCAAAATATGAGGACATCCAGACAAAAGGATTGCTAGTTGCCAAGACTCTCATCAACACGACGTCTGGGCCATACGTCCACCTGTCCAACCTGAACGACTACGATATTACGGTTCACCGGGATACCAACCTAGGAGTCTGCGAGCCCGTTACCTGGATTGCCCGCATCACCGACACGACGGACGGACACCTGCAGACGGACAACCGAAGAAGACGCGCCCTGCCAGAAGAACTACAGAAGCTGTACCAAGGATCCCAGGACCATTTAGACGAGGAACAATCACGCCAACTTCGGGACCTGCTACACGAATTCCAGGATGTCTTCTCCGTGGGAAGCAAAGACTTCGGTAGGACAAGCTTGGTCCAGCACAGAATCGACGTTGGGGGCAGCGCACCGATTAGGGCCCCATTCCGACGTGTCCCGCTCGCCAAGAAAGCTGAAGTCGACCGGATGGTAGAAGAGATGAAGGAGCAAGGAGTGATCGAGCCATCACATAGTCCTTGGAGTTCTCCCGTCGTGCTGGTGAAGAAGAAGGACGGTTCCACCAGGTTCTGCGTGGATTACAGGCGGTTGAATGACGTCACGAAAAAGGACAGCTACACTCTACCCCGGACCGACGACACCCTGGACACCATATCAGGGTCAAGATGGTTCTCCACCTTGGATTTGAAGAGTGGCTACTGGCAGGTGGGGGTCCACCCTAGGGACCGCGAGAAAACTGCGTTCTCTGTGGGCAGCGGGCTCTGGCAGTTCACCGTCATGCCATTCGGTCTGTGCAACGCCCCTGCGACCTTCGAAAGGCTAATGGAGTCCATTCTGAGGGGACTACACTGGAAGACCTGCCTGGTCTACCTAGACGACGTCATCGTTCTGGGGAGAAGCTTCGAGGAGCACTACAGCAACCTGAAGGAGATCTTGATGAAGCTACGGGCTGCCCAGCTGAAGTTGAGCCCCAAGAAGTGTCAGCTCTTCCAGAAGCAGGTCCAGTACCTTGGGCATATCGTCTCCGAGGAAGGGGTGCGCACCGACCCAGAGAAGACCGCAGCTGTGAGGGAGTGGCCAGTTCCGAAGGACAAGTCTCAAATACGAAGCTTCCTGGGATTCTTCACTTATTACCGTCACTTCGTGAGAGGATTCGCCGACATCGCCAAACCACTACATCAACTGACTGAGAAGGACCAACTCTTCACGTGGACAGCAGAATGCCACAGTGCTTGCGAACAACTCAAGCAGGCTCTGTGCACCGCGCCTATTCTGGCCTACCCCAGACCTCGAAAAAGGTTCATCGTCGATACCGATGCCAGCGACTTTGTCATAGGGGGAATCCTGTCACAAATAGTGGACGGCGAGGAGAGAGTAGTGGCCTACTTCAGCAAAGCCTTGTCAAAGCCAGAGAGGAACTACTGCGTCACCAGGAAGGAGCTGCTCGCTATCGTGAAGACCATTGAACACTTCCACAAGTACCTGTACGGACAAGAATTTCTCATCAGGACCGACCATGCATCCCTGCGGTGGCTCCTGAACTTCAAGCAGCCCGAGGGTCAACTCGCGCGGTGGTTAGAGAGGCTTCAACAGTACAACTTTGAAATCCAGCACAGGAAAGGCCAACTGCATTCTAACGCCGACGCCCTGTCACGAAGACCGTGCCCCGAAGACTGCACCTTCTGTACCAGAAGGGAGGAGAACACCGGGATACAGTGCCGAAGGACTACCGTGGAACTTCAAGGGAGCTGGAGCCGCGAATCTTTCACGCGGGCGCAAGCGGAAGATGATGACCTGGGACTGATAGCCGAATGGAAGAGGGCCTGTGTCCCCAGACCCAGGTTGAATATTGTGAGTGACTGCAGCCCAAAGTTTAAGTCCTACTGGGCGCAGTGGGACTCGCTGGTTGTAAGGGATGGCCTCAACTGCCGTACCTGGGAGAGCACCGACGGGAAGACATCTCGGGAGCAAGTCGTCGTTCCAAAGGCTATGACGGAGGAAGTCCTGAAGGAAGTCCATGGAGGATCATCTGGTGGACACCTAGGGATAAAGAAGACCCTGGAGAAGCTGAGAGAGCGGTTCTACTGGATCGGATGCCAAACTGACGTGGAGAACCACTGCGCGAGGTGCCACGATTGCGCACCGGGGTAGACGACGGGGTACACTGAAGACCTACAACGTGGGCGGCCCCATGGAGAGAGTGGCCATCGATGTCACTGGGCCATTCGCATTAAGCGAGGCAGGGAACCGCTACATATTGGTCGTCAGCGACTACTTCACCAAATGGCCGGAGGCGTATGTGCTCCCTAACCAAGAAACCGCGGCGATCGCAGAGACCCTGGTGAAGGAATTCGTCAGCCGGTACGGAGTACCCCTAGAGCTGCACTCCGACCAAGGGAGGAACTTCGAGTCGCAGGTGTTCCAGAATATATGCCAGCTGCTGGGAATCCGGAAGACAAGGACAACTCCGCTACACCCTCAGTCCGACGGGATGGTAGAGCGATTCAATCGCACCATCGAGAACCATCTCCGAATAGTTGTCAGCGAGCACCAGAGGGATTGGGACAAACATCTTCCACTATTTCTCCTGGCCTACCGCGCCGCCGTGCATGAAGCCAACGGGTGCACACCAGCCCGGGCCATGTTTGGGAGGGAGCTCCGTCTACCTGTCGATCTTGCCTTCGACCGACCTGGAAATCATCCGGTCCCGGTAAGCCAGTATTGTCAAGAACTGGTCGACCAACTGGAGGACGTGCACACGTTCGCGAGGAGGAAGCTGCGGATCGAGACCGACCGAATAAAGATCCGATACGACCAACAGACGGATGCTGGCGGATTCCACGAGGACGACCTGGTCTGGCTCTTCAACCCATTACGGAAGAAAGGTCTGTCACCCAAACCGCAGAAGTCCTGGGAGGGCCCGTACCGAGTCGTGAAACGGATCAACGATGTCGTCTACAGGATCCAGCGGAGCCCGAGGGCGAAGATGAAGATCGTGCATCGAGATCGCCTGGCAGCCTACGGAGGGACACAGACGGACCAATGATTGATCGGGACGATCAGCCTTTTAGGAAGGGGGTGGTGTTACGGCTGTGAGTTTGTTTTGTCGCCTCGCCGCGTTGAGTCACGCTGCCCCTGGCTGTGTGTGCTCTGCCTCAGTGTATTACGTGCGCGTTACGCAACGGGCTGCGAAGTGAAAGGGATGGTCCAGAATATTTGTGACCCAGCCAGTAAAGGAAATCTCGAGAAGCCGTGTGTCCTGGACGGTTCTAGAAGTCATTGAGTCGCCAGCCTGCTATATAAGCGGCCTCAACAGTGAGGGGACCGAGTTTTTGAGGACAGTGTTTTTGAGCGAGTGTGATTTCACTGAGCGACAGATGAGTGGTGACGACGTGCCGTGCGAGTTACGAAATCCAGTGACATTGTTTCCCCAGCTTGTGGACAGCGAAACAGCGTGTAGCAGGTTATCGTAAGTAACTGTAGTTTGTGTACATGAGGAAGAGGTGCAGGTAGCTTCTGTCAAGGCCACCGGACTCATTAAGACGGTTTAACTTCTGTGGTTTGTTGACAAGTGAAAGGGGCAAGAGCGCTCAAGGAAGAGACTTGAGGAAACTGGAGTAAGGTTCTAATTGCTTGTATTTGCTGTTGAGTGGTGTATCTTTCTGGCCGCAATAAAGTTAATTATTTCTTTAAAGGAACAATCTGTGTTGTGCTTCAACCCACCGTAATCCAGTTAACAAAAGTGCCACTAGGGGGGTGGCACGTAACAATATGATATAATATTAAGGGCTAAGTTCTCCACGTCTGGGCGGTATTTTCATGTGTCGCGTTCAAATGAAATGTTTTTCTTGTATTAATTGTATGCTGCTGAGCATCTGTATTTTCATATTCGTGATGTTTGATTCTTGTTTGGCACCTTGTTGTGTGTTTCATCTTATAAATGACATGCGGTCATTTGTTGTTGTTTTTGTGTCGTGGTCACGTTACTCATTCTTGTGTTTATTTGTGAAGTCCTGTGTTGAGGCAATTTGTTGTGCTGTGGGCACATTGGTCCAGATTTTGGTGGAAATCTTTGTTTGTAAATATTTAATTTAGCGAGTGTCGGCTAATATATTATACTCTGTAGTTGTTTAGTTCCCTTCGCTAGGATATCTCAGATACGGATTTGTAGCCTGACGGCATTCGCAGGATGGCAACAAATCGCGTATCAAGTACTCTTCCATATTGCATGCTTTGTCACATCACGCACACACACACACACACACTGAGTTGTAGTTAATCAGGCCATATCTTGGGTCCTGTTATTGTTTGACATATCTGGTGAGATAATTTGATTTGTGTTTATTATGTAAATTGTGGGTGTAAAGTTAAGAGGGTGCTCCCTCAATGTTTGTTCTTTGTTTTGTTTATTGTTCTGGAATTAAATATGTTTTTGTTTATTTTCGCTTCACTTCTATTCATTTCTGCCATATATTTGGGCTATGTTACCTTGCACCTTTAAGAAGCATAACTTAGCAACTTCATTATGAACCGTACACTGCCCCGAAAAAAGAGTCTCATAAAAAGCTTCTCGCAAGGGAAATATATCAATTGCACATGCCTGATGTTCGCCACCAGAAACCGTGGCGTGAACTGTACCTACCTTAGTTTTGAGATGAGTGCCACATGGTGTCAGCGTGGTATTACACCACTCGATATGGCAGCTGTCAGCTTCGGCAATCATGTTTCGAAATTCAGGTAACCAGTCCTCAACGTGGAGCATAAATCGAGGCAAAGGCGGGCGTAAGGATCAAACTAATACATTGTGCCCTTTCTTACCACACAGGCCACGTATGGATTTACATCGATTTTGGAGATATGTTGGAAAAATTACAGATCTATGGTGTTCAGATCTTGTAGATTTTTGATAGGTGCGTGGAATAAAAAGCGTTACTCATGCAGCCGCATAACTTAAAACGTAAGTTACATTGTGTCCCCTTCGTTTATTATGGGCAGGCAGTGGAGAAATTAACAGCCTCAGAAACAATACTGCAGAAACGTATTGACCCTTGAAACAATTGCATCTAGAATATATGGATTTTGTGTTGCCTGTATTCAATAATCTTAATAAGCAGATGCAAAGTTAACAACCCCATTTAGGGAAAAATGTATGTTAGGCACTTGAAACTATCGCAGACTGTTATCTGAGAAGTGACTGTGTTAAATATAGGCCTATACTAACTATTGAAATAGATAACAGGAACACTAGAAATGTTCAACCATTAAAGACCATGTATTTCGGTGCTAAAGTTGCAACATTTTGATCTAAATTAAATCTGCTTGATAGCGATGTAGAGGTGTTCAAATTAAGATATCTTGGACGGCTTCAGTGGCTTAGTTGGTAGTATGCTGAGCTTTTATGCCCAAGGTCGCGGGTTCAAACCCAGCCGAAGTCGTCGGATTTCTTAAGGGGGTTAAATATCCCTCAGTATGCCTTCTTTCGGAGGGGAAGTAAAGCCGGCGGTCTCATGTCATAGATTTATGGCATGAAAAAGAACCTTCCACTAACTACACTCGTGTGAAGCCAACATTTGTAGGTTATAATTGATATTAGTTCCAACGTTCGCCGCCAGGTGCTGACTGCGATGCCATCTAGTAGGCAAGTCCGCAAGCTAGGTGACGTGGAAGGTAGTATTTGGTAGCAAAGGTAGGAACCATTATCGTCTGTAGTCCTTACTTGAATTAAAAGCAGATAACACACACTAATACAGCCATCACAATTAACACCGGTTATCAGACCGATTCTACGCACATCCAAAGTACACGGGGCTACATGACCGCGTTGTCGCAGCCCCTAAACTAAGGAACCAACCACCCTAAGATGTCT
Source organism: Meconema thalassinum (assembly GCA_946902985.2). Lineage (NCBI taxonomy): Eukaryota > Metazoa > Arthropoda > Insecta > Orthoptera > Tettigoniidae > Meconema > Meconema thalassinum. The sequence goes on along the minus strand of OX336394.1, from coordinate 396,146,606 downwards.
TGACTTCTATATTGGCTATGCATCAGATATGCGAGCGCTTTCCTCTCAGTATTATTAAAAACCTAGGATTTTTGGATCCTCAAAAAAGTAAAAGATATTTAATCAATAGCTAGTACCCCTGGCATTAACTTCCCCCAACGTTGTCATAGAAAAAAATCAGCAGATTGATACCGAATGAACGTTGTTAAGGAAGAGTGGTTCATCAGTGCGAGACTTATGGAGGTGTGTGAAATAAAATAAAATCTCCGATGGAAAACCCGCATTTCCAGAACTGTCAAAATTGGTGTGGTTTGTTCTGAGTCTACCACATTCGAGTGCTGCTGTAGAGCGAGTGTTTCCTCAGATGAATGGTATGAAATCCAAGACAAGTAATAGACTTACAACACAAACAATCGGTGACTTGCTTCATACAAAGACTTATGGTTCTTGACGGATAGTGAGGACAATAAGTAACAATCCTGTTAATTTTGTACTTGCACCCGAGCGAGTGAGAAGAAGGAGAATTAATTATGAAACAACGGTCATTCGCTTTCGCTTTCATTTCGATAATATAATGATTTTCATACCTTATTTCATCTTCTGGGGGAACGTATGGATTGTAATTACTAACCTCGGTCACTTGTGCACCGATTGCACCGGATATATGTGCTAAATCACGTAATTATGTGTTTTTATTTATTGCTCATTTCATAAGGACAGCCATGTTCGACAGCGTATTTAGAATGTTAAAATGCCGCCAAAGCGCTCCCAACGAGGCACACAAATTGACGTCACTAGTTGCCAACATGTCCGATTAATAATACACCACACGACACACGTAACGTGCTAGCGGGGCACGGTTGACAAAAAAATTAAAAAATTGATCTGGACGCGTTAATCATTGTCAAAAAAAACATTGGATTGGACGTGTTATGCTGTAACCATTGTCAAAAACCATTGGATTGGATGTGTTATGCTGTAACCATTGTCAAAAACCATAGGATTGGGCAACATGAGGGTTAGAATGGTCAGGTCGAGGTACGGCCTTGGCCGCGCTTAGCTAGCGGGGCACCGCTGACAAAAAAAAAAAAACATTGAGTAGTAAGTACCGTAAGCGCGGGGTTGGCATATATCCTCCTTGGTTGGCAGTACTGCCTTTGACGATATTCACGCGCGTAATGGCGGGCACAACTGGAATTTAATCTATATAGGCTAAGCATCGCCATCTAGACGGCGATTATATAAGTCGTGATCATATTTGGGATGGTGGGTGGGTTACAGACAGCGGACGAATAATAGTACATTATGCAACGAGCCTATAATGACAATAATTAAGACACAAGTATGTTTATAAAACGAGCGTATGCGAGTTTTATAATTTCCATATGAGTGTCTTAATTACCATTATAGGCGAGTTGCATACGACTGTTTATGTTCGACGATAATCATTATAACTATTTTATGTTCGAACATAAATATTCATAAATATCTGTCGAGATTTCGCCAGTTTTATGTACTGAACAGAGCGCATGAGACGCAGAGAATGCATTGTATTTGACCATGGCCTCCTCGATTACCCTACTATGACACTAGGCCAGGCAGTGAAATTTAAATTAGAAGGCCGTGGAACTCAGCGCATCTAATTATCTAATTGGTCAAAGAAGTGTTTCTTGAGCTCTGATTGGTGGGAGAAACTGTTTCATAATGAAAAATAGTGTTATAATGAGCCTCATTATAGTAGGCCTATCTATTACTACATCATCTCCAGATTTTTTTCCAGACCATTAATACAGGTATTTTCGCTAATTTTTGTACCGGTACTTTAGAAAAGTTATAAAGGAGTGGTCGTTGTTAATTTTTTACCAATGGAGGCTATTGGTGAGTACATTAACAATAACTTTATTTTAGACGTTTTAGGTTATATTTTCGAAAAATGATAACTTCCGAGTATACCGTATTTATGGGGAAATTATATACATAACACTCACTTTCCTCACTGGGCAGGACTGGGGGATGTTGCCCGACTTGCTGATATCTTGGTAGGCTCGGTCTGTCTTGATGAAGTCACACATTGGTATGTTCTTCTTGGTACCAATACCGCTCTCGGTGAATTTCCCGTTCGCTTGCAATTCATTCGCGACGAAGTTCACCTGCATGTCACATGACAAACATTTCATTATCACAGAAGTTATACAATTCATCTTCCAAAGAGTAATACAATACTTCTAGAGATAAACAGAACGGATTATTATTATTATTATTATTATTATTATTATTATTATTATTATTATTATTATTATTATTATTATTATTATTATTATTATTATTCTGTTGCGTAAACTTTCTCGACCAATTGCATCCATAATATAGCTTTGGGGCTATTAGGTCGAGAGAAACTTTAAAAAACCTACGTTTCGAGACAACTACTTGCCCCTTTATCAAGGTCTGTCAAGGATTCACTTGGTCTTCACTGTGCTGGAGTAGCGTATATAAGGTTCCATGTTCCTGTGGTTACGTATATATTGGACAGACATGTAAGGGAATTACAATAAGGGTCAATGAACATCGCATGCATTTACGTTTATGCCAACCAGAGAAATTTGCGGTATCTGAACATGCCATTCAGAATGACCATCGAAATCTTTTTGAAGAAAATTCTGTCATCTGTGTGGAGAAACATTTCACTACTCGTATGATTCGGGAGGCGATTGAAATAAGTCAACAACCACAGAACTTTAATAGTGGTGATGGTTACCTCTTGAGTAAATCTTGGCTGCCCTCTATAGTTTCATTACCAACATGTTCTTGGTCTCAGGAGGTCATGGAGTAACTATTTGTTTCGACATGGCTTCCTATCTTATATCATTTATCTATGGAGGCTATGCCATTGTTTACTCATTCATTCTTTCTTTCTTTCTTTCTTTCTTTCTTTCTTTCTTTCTTTCTTTCTTTCTTTCTGGACAAATCTTGATAAAGGGACAAGCAGTTGTCCTCGAATTGCAGGCTGCTAAATTACAAATCTTCACAAAATAATGTCAACATTCAGTAAGTTTCAAAAAGGAAAGTACGGTAAGTTAAGGTCAACAAAGTATATTTAGTTACAATGAAAAATAATTATACAGTGAGAGTCTTCCCTATAGAACGGGGCCTCGCAGTCGCCGGGTGGCGGCCGGGCCACTGTGTGTAGCAGCAGCGTAGCGCCCAACTAGTTCAACACATTTACACTTAACGTATATAATCATCATTAAGGCTCGGATGTTTAAGACCTAAACATAGTCCGAATATGCAATCAAATATGACCTTAAAAATGATGAAATATATCTCAAAAAATACAAAATATGACCTGAAAATGACTGATTTTAACATGGCCATTTTTTAATTAAAAATCCAAGCAACAATCCCTTCGAAATTAAATTATTTATTTCTATTTTCATATTAATTTTCTGAATGTACATGTTTATGTGGTTATTTACAGTGTATTTCTGTTAACACCAGTTCCCGTTCGGTAAGTGGAGGATGATTGCACACCTACAGCTGTCGTCAAACCAGGCCCGACGAGAGGGGGATCAGGCAGGGCTGGTGCCCCGGGGCCCGACCCTCCCAGGGGGGCCCGACGTCCTAGGAGGATGGGCCCGATCGGGCATTGATATATTATTGCCTTTATGTGGCTTGAATTTGCTACTGGCAATCATTTAGTGAATGCAATGAACTGTCTGTGAACAATGTTACAAGGATTGAGAAACTTATTATGTCAAGCGGATAATATTTTCCTCTACAAAGCACTTGTAGGAAGAACAACTGTCTCAAAGTGGACAACTTAGGCGAAGGGGCTTCACTATGTATTGTTCTAAAATATACCTGAAGACAGAGAGCATTCCATTATTCTAAATTTAGCTTATTCGGTTTATGAACCAATCCTTCAAATAACTTTCTCATCTCTTCACTTATTTCGCCAAGGCCACGAGCGCCTGGGCTGCCCTGGTGTGTCTGGTCAGCTAGCTCAAGAGTTTCAAGTTTGGTGCGTCACGTCAAGCTTAGATATTTAGAGGTGTTAGTATCTGAAATGAATATATCGTCTAGCTAGACGTATCAATTCGTATGCCGTGCAGGCAGGTATGTAAAATACATTTTAAAGTAGCGTCCACACAGTAATTCACAACAGCGAGTCATCGTTCCCTAGTAATTCACTTTCGCACTATGTGAAAAATTATCATTGCTGGCTAAATATATTGCGAAAGGGTGGGATGATTCTGCTGTCAAACGTAGATAGAAGAAATGCATGCGAAATTGTTCAACTTCTCGTATACTGAATTGAGAAAACAATGCTAACATTTGAATAATCTCTATGCTTAGGTGCAGTATAATTATTATTATAACTGGTTCATTCAATACGATAAACAATCCTAGGTACTTGGGTTCGTGAGCAAATCATTTCTGATTAAGAGATTTATTGAAAACCTATATTACTATTGGTACTAGAGTTGGGAAATGTATCCAAAGACTGAAACTAAAGTAACATTCCAATATTTTTCTGGACTGAGTGTTTAATTAACCAGGAGAAAAATGACCATTAAGCTAGGACACTGAACCACTCAACTTTGTTTTCCTATTCCTCTCATGGGTCGTCAGTGGTAAGGACAGATGACCTACAGCAGCTGTTCCCCCTCATAAAACAACAATAAGTAACTCCAGTGGTGTACATGGCGATGGAGAAATTAATATATTGCATGTAGGCAACCGCGCAGACTTTTCTAAGACCAAATATTGAACTCTGCTTAATTTAGAAGAAAATTAAGATGAAGTATTGTCGAATATTACTATAAATACAATTTTGTTTCAAGCTGGTGCAGTGGCTGTTATTATTATTGGATATTTCTACGCCGATTATTCAAAAGAGCAGCTTCGATCTGCAAAGCACTTATTTTTCAGGACGCGAAGAGATATTTTCCCTTGCGAATCAAGCCCTTTCACGATACGTTTTAACGTCTCAGTACCGTTAAACATAAAATGAGTTGCTCTCTTTATCTATGAATTGGAAATGACTCCGGGTCCTGACGAAGCCGCGACAGGAATGCAGGATTCAGCTTACCGACTGCGGTGTCATTCGTAGTCTTACTCAACAGTTAATAATAGGCCTATTTGTCGTTACAGTTGTTAATTCATTTAGGGGCTGGTGGCGCAGCGGTCAAGCTGTATGCCTCTCACCAAGGCGGACTGGGTTCGATTCCCGGTCACTGCATGTGAGATTTTCGATGTGAAATGCCATGTCCTGTGGTTCGGATTCCACGTAAAACGGAGGTCCCGTGGCTTATGATCGCGAGATTAACGGTCACGTTAAACTACAAGCTTCCTTCCTTCCTTTTCATTTAGGGGCTTGCGACATTTAACCCGTGTACTTAGTAGCTAGTAGGTCTAGTATCACTGGCGGGCAATGGACCATTGGCGCTCGGTTGGGAATCGTTTGCATCAACTAGTACTGTAGATAGCCTATATTTCAGTATACGCTGACGCGTTAATTTTCCGGTTTGTTTCTGAAGGCCTCCACATTATTGAATGAAGTTGACTGTAAAGCAGTAGTTTTCACAAATATTAATTAAGTAAATTATAAGATTCTCAAACAGCGAACAAAATAGAGAACCAAGAAACGTGCGAATTGTGTAGACTGAAGGGGAGGCTAGTGGTTCATAGATAAAGGGAGCAACTCATTTTATGTTTAACGGTACTGAGACGTTAAAACGTATCATGAAAGGGCTTGATTAGCAAGGGAAGATATGTATTGGCAACATTGTTGTAACTACAGTATTTGTCTTGTAGAGTAGAAACTTAAACCAGCTTAAAACCACCCACTATTGGACGAAACGCAGGGTATACACTGTGCTATGGCCTCTGTGATATGATCAATCGCATGCCGTATTCTTAGCTGCTGACTGGGAAAAGTGTGAATGCGTTGCCCGTCGCGACTATTACTGTAATTATTAGGGTTAAGAGTAGGGTAGGTGTTCCTGGACTTGAAATAAGGTACTATCCCGGCGTTTGTCTGGAGGGAGTGTGAAAAACTACACTCAGGATAGCCGCTGTCAGCACCGGGATTCGAAACTCTGATCTGCAGACTTGCTGTACACCCCCATCACTGTCATTGGTGAGCTACACCGAGGGATCTTATTTGGAGGTTCGGGAGCTTTTACTTCAATAACGGAGAGTCTTTTCTATAGACACTAAATGTCAATGGTCACCAAATTTTTACTCCAAAATATCACAAAAATAGTTGGTTGGTTGGTTGGTTCTTAAGTTTAGGGGCTGCGACAACGCGGTCATGTAGCCCCGTGTACTTTGGGTGCGTGTAAAAATCTGTCTGATAACCGGTGTTAATTGTGAATATCACAAAAAAATCACCCAGATGGCCTACAACTCAATAATTTGGACTTAATTTTTGCAAACTTTTCCGGAGGAAGACCCCGGACCCACTCTGAGCTGGTGATATTCCATACCCCATAGATCCCCGGTGTGTCTACTCCCCCACAATCTTGGCTTAAATCCACCCCCAATGGTCACCAGTCATAGATAGGATTGGGGATTTTAAGGAGAACCTGGCTCTAGGTTTGCTTACAGCAAAGCAATATTAAATTATAAGAAGTCCACTGACTGCAAATTACAAAATATAGTTCAAATTCACATTTTCTTCTTTTGTGAAAACAATCGCTGATCAGCTGCAATCTACTTATAGCACATAATGAATTACTTGACTTACGTATGAGTATACTTGTGGTTAATTATGAAAATATATTTTGCTTCGTTTAGTGTACAATGATGTGTGATCGCCGTTCAACCAAAACACTTACCAGTGTTTAGGCTTAGACCCAAGGGCGTGATTCTTCAAGGGCAGCACATTTTAATAATGTCAACATAAAAACCCTATATGTAAAACGTATTTTAAAATACGTCTTGATTTTTGTGTAAATATCATGTTTTCATTATGAAGAGAGATTACGTCATATGTCACAGAGGCCGTAGTACTGCACAGTGTACAGTACACCCTTTCCACCTCTTTTAACGTGCAGTCCAGTGAACTTAACTTCCTGTTGATTAATTTTAGGGTCTTGGGGGCCCGGGAGATTCCAGCCCCGGGGCCCGTCGCGGCTCTCCACGGCCCTGCGTCAAACTACCGAAATATGACGTTCTTACCAAGCAATTGCTCAAAATATGACCTAATGGTAAAAATGTTCGAAATATGTATTTATATGACTAATAAAAGCCACTGTATTGTGATAGTCACTTGATTTGCAAGAGAAACCAATCGAGCATGGAAATAGAGGCAAAAATAAAAATATGATTTTTCCTAAACATCCGAGCCCTAATAATCATATTTACTCACATGAATTTCGGGGAGCGTGATGGCGCAGTAGCTTAACTGCTCGTCTTCACCCGGACGGCCAGGGTTCGAATCCCGGCGACAGCGGGGTGGAATTTTCAACTGAAGAATTACGTGGTGTCAGGAAGGGCATCCGGCCTTAAATCCCCGGCCAAAACTAGAATGAGCCTGGTTGGCTCCGGCGACCCCAATTAATTGGGAAAAGCCAAAGAAGGAAAGAAAGTTTTACTTATATGAATTTCACAGTAGTTTCTGGAAATGTTGTCCTTCATTTTCCAAACACACGTTGCACTGACGTAGGAAGTTTTGGTACACTCGATGTAATTCATCCTCACTGATATTTCGTATCGGTGCAGTTATTTCGTTCTTTAGAGCCTCCAGAGTGAACTTACCGGCAAGTAGCTCTGCACTTCACCATCCCACTGCTTGCCACGGTGGGTGAGTGGTTAACGTGTCGGTCTACTAACCCCAAGCTTGCAGCTTCGCTTCTGGCCGTGGTAAGTGATTTTTTGAAAGGCAGCAAAAATTACGACACGTATGTTATACGATGTTGGCATGTAAAAGAACCCATTTGAATTCAGAAGGCCGTGTTCATAATGACAAAATTAATATCGGGATTTTCCGCCAACACAAAGTTCCTCATTTCTCTACTAGAAAACGCATAGTGTTCAAGGAGCTTAGATATCTAACTTCCTTGACTTTCATAGTGCGTCTAGGAACAACGAAATTCGTCATGCAAGCTACCCTCTGGGCCTCTGGGCGTCAAATAACAAAGCTTGCACCCGGCACCCGAGGCCATACGATATTATTATTATTATTATTATTACCGTCCCACTCCCCCGTTATACTATATAAATAAATAAAAAATAACCCCTGGCACTACAGCCCGTGAAGGGCCTAGGCCTACCAAGCGACCGCTGCCCAGCCATTTGGCCTGCAGATATTGGGGTGACGCCGTTAATCTTGGTTTTCGTGATCGGGGCGCTGCCTCACTGTTAGACTGCTACTCAATTGTCCTCACGAGGCTGAGTGCACAACGTTCCAGCCCTCACGTCAGTTTCTAAAATCCCTGACGGAGCCGGGAATCGAACCCGGGGCTTCCGGGTGAGAGGCAGGCGCGCTACCCCAACACCAAGGGGCCGGCTCCCCGTTATACTACTGCAGTGTAAAACATTTGCCACGCTGAGTGTGTCTGTGTGATAGTAAAAACCTACTATCACGCGCGTCAATTTTCTCAGATAGGGAAGTATTCATCAGGCTATACTCGGTGAGGTGCCAGAATAGGATTGACAGTTCTCGTCTCGCCATGTGGTCTGATAACGAGATTGCCAAACTGCACAAGCCAGAGATACAGCTGACCAAGCACTGAAGCACGTGGGCTGTAATATTGCAACGCAGAGTATTATGACATCAACTATGCGAACATGGATTGGTCAAGAGGCAGAGGGGTGATAACTGACGTGGAATTTCCGGTGAAATGTCAATCCTATTCAGGCAGCTCACAAAGTATAGGGGCCGGGTTCACCAACGCAGCGTTAACACCGTCAGTAAATGCGTTGTTAACTTTAACATCGGCATTAAGCTCGTTGGCGTTTCACCAGCACATTCGCCGATTGGCATTAGCTAACGAAGCGTTATGTTTATGGGCTGTACAAAACTCATTGAAAGATGATGATTGTGGCGGTATTTGTTTATTCTTTTGGTGTAATCGAGCAGGCCGTTAACTGAAAAGGCTTAAAAGTTACATACTCCTTGGTTAAAAACAAACATGGCTGGTGAGGAAAAGAGCAAGAAGAGCCGGGGACTGTGAAATATTCGTTAAATGAAAGAAACATAATTATCCACCCTTATCTACTCGGTGGATGAGCACCCTGAAATCGTTGAAAATAAGAGGACTGATGCTGTAACGTTTAGGTAGTCTTTTATTAAATTAAATTAACTAGGATGTTTTATAACGTAATTCATTACACGTAAAAACAAGAAGTTCCGTGACGAACTAAAGAGCCTACTTTTCTTAAAATTTAAGATTCATGACAATTATTAATCTATATGGATCTATCTAGAAAAATGACGAATTAAGTTGCTAATATCGAAATTTCTAATTAGTTCGAAATACTGTATACCTGGCATAATGTAGCCTAATCGAGCACTACAGTTGGCAGCCCTGGTGACTGAATATATTCTAAGCTCCATCTCTTAAGGTACAGAATACAAAATTTGGTTGAAGTCCAATGAATAGCATGGACGTTACATGCAGTTAAACATTGGATCTAACAGCGCGCGTAAAATAATGTTGGCAACAATGTCATGCATGTATTGGTCAGGAATAATTTGAAATAATATGATCTATTGTTGTGCCAATTTTGAATGACATCCATTAGTTAGTATAGAAGTTACATGCATTTTAAAATTGGACCTATCAGCAGGCTTAGAATCATGTTGGCAGCACTGGCGTAGGCCTATATTAGTTACTCCAAATTTATCTAGAATGCCAGGTACTATACGTGTGCAAAGTTTAGAGCTATTGACTTGCATACTTTCTGATATATTGATATTCGGGTAACAAAAATAGAGACAGCATTTATTAACAGTTGGCAGCCCTGGTTACTCTTAAGATCGGCATAGTCATATCTGTTATGGTACACATAGCACATACGAAATCTGGTTGAAATTTAAATTATAGTATGGAAGTAACATGTATTTAAATTTGGACCTCTCAGCATGCTTAGAATCATGTTGGTAGCACTGACGTATACAAGTTACTTCAAATTAATATAGAATGTCAGGTACTATACGTGTGCATAGTTTAAAGCTGTCGGCTTGCATACTTTCTAAAATATGGGTATTTGGATAAAAGAAATTAAGAGCATTTATTTACAGTTGGCAGCCCTGGTGGGTCTTAAGAATACGCTCAGTCATATCTGGTTATGTACATATACAACATACGAAATTTGGTTGAATTCCAATTGATAGTGTAGAAGTAATAAGCATTTAAAAATTGGACCTATCAGCAGGCTTATAATCATTTTGGCAACACTGCCATATATGGCCTCCTGGAAATTAAACTGCAATATTATTATCTATACGTGTGCCAATTTTGAAATAGCTCCCATTCATACCTTCCAAGATATCCGACATGGAGCTCAAATTTCAATTGCGATTTTTTAGCAGTTGGTAGCACTGACATCATTTTCAAATATGGCCGTGAGGTATTCAGGTATAGATCTTTACTCCAACCAAATTTTGTTTCGATTGCTCCAGCCGTTTAGGAGTTGATAGGGGGACACACACACAGCCAGACAGACAGAAGGACAGACTGACAGACATACAGACAGACAGACACACATTTGTCCGATCTCATAAGTCTACTTTTCCCTCATTTTTGCAAAATGGGAAAAGTAGGCTAATAAATAAGAGTACTGATGTTGAGACGTCTAGGTAGTCTTTTATTAAATTAACTACACGTGCTACACCGTAATGCATCACACGATATTACACATAAATAAGGAATGGTGCATAGGAAGGAAGGAAGGAAGCTTGTAGTTTAACGTCACCGTTAATCTTGAGATGATGAGCCACGGAACCTCCTTTTTACGTGGAATCCGAACCACAGGACATGGCATTTCACATCGAAAATCTCACATGCATGAATGGTACATAGACCTAGGCTATCTTACTTATCAGATGGGAATTCCAGGTTAGGTTCTGTCATCTGTAGAACATTCATCAACACAGAAGGTTTTGACAACCGAAATCTCATAATAAATTCTATGTCGTCGCATTCATTCAAGTAATTCCTTCGTTATTTATAAGTTAGTGGTCGAAGAAAATCTAGCATGTCTTCAAAAACATCGTCATCGTTGAGAATAAAGTTTAATGCACGACAATTCCAGCTTTCGCCGCACGTCATTTTGGATTTCATTGGTACGTAAATCGACCGTCAAGTCGTTAATTCCATGTTGACAGAGCAATTAGTTTTGACGACTTATTAGGGAAGCTAATGGATTGTTAAAGTTTGGTGAACCACAACATTTCGGTAATCGTCCGTCAACGGCATTAATTGGTTTAATATTTTAACGAACCATGGTGAACCCGGCCCTAGCGGCTTCGGTGGCGTAGTTGGTAGCATGCTGAGCTTCTATGCCCAAGATCGTGGGTTCAAACCCGGCCGAAGCCGTGGATTTTTAAGAGCGTTAAAAATCCCTCAGTATGCCTTCCTTCGGAGGGGAAGTAAAGCCGGCGGTCCCATGTCATAGATTTACAGCATGTTAAAGAGCCTTCCACTAATTACACCTGTGTGAAGCTAAATTGGATAGGTTAAGAATGTAAACAACGATGTTAGGCTTCTACGTTCGTTGCCAAGAGCCGACTGCGGTGGCGTCTAGTAGCTAAGTTCTGAACTAGGCCTAGTAGTCGTTGACGGTGGCGCTTGGCGGCAAAAGTAGGAACTATTTGAAAAATTCTAAGTTGCAGTCTGTACTTAAATTTAAAAAAAAAAACAGATACACACACTAATACGGCCATCACAATTAATACCGGCTATCAGACAGATTCTACACACACCCAAAGTACACGGGGCTACATGACCGCGTTGTCGCAGCCCCTAAACTGAGGAACCAACCAACCATTCATCAGGCTCCCCGCATCGCTCTTATTGCTGAGCTGTAAATGTCAAGTGCTCAACTATACGCCGCTATCTGTACGGGGATTGTTTCTGTATACCTTTTGTTTGAGATTATCCTCCAAGTACAAATCGCACGGCGCTGAAACTTACGAACACATTTACTGGAAGAATTCTTCTTGAGAAGATTTTTTATTTATTTATCGTATGGCTTTTAGTGCCGGAAGTATCCGAGGAAATGTTCGGCTCGCCAGAGGCTGTAGATACTTCAAGCGGACACCCAAGGGGTGAGCTACAAGTTCCTTTCAATTTCAAGTAGTTCCAACTTTCGCTACCAGATGTCAATGATACCTAGTGGTGAACGTTGGAACTTTGATAGAGCGTTACAACGAAATCTAACCTAGAAATTGAGCTTCACACAAGTTTAGTCTGTGGAAGGATCTTTTACATGCCATAAATCTATGACATGGGACCGCCGGCTTTACTTCCACTCCAAAGGAAGGCATACAGAAGGAGTTTAACGCTCTTAAAAAATCCGACGACTTAGGCTGGGTTTGAACCCGCTATCTCGGGCACAGCAGTTCAGCATGCTACCAACTACGCCACCGAAGCCTTGAGAAGATAAGTTCCCACTAGGAAAATTCGATGTGTTGTTCCATACCCAACCATGTTCACGGGATACGATATAGCCTACAGTACTTCACCACAAGTCGTAATTATCTGAACTATCTTGCAGCTCCGTATGTAATAAATGCAATGCCAGCATTCGGGGCTTCCCATCCTGCTCTTGAGATATCGGCAAATGCTAATGAACGGGTGGTGACAAGTCACTTTTCCCCCGTCACACGGCCCTGCAAAGCTCCGTTCTATAGGAAAGGCTCTCACTGTAGTTGGCCCACTGATGTTCAATTGGGTTAATATCCGGAGATTCAGGGGACCAGAGGTTATCATAAAAGTCTTGACTGTGTGGCTTAGAGGGCAGGCCGCTAGAAGTGTGGTCATGCGAAGCAAATGATAGCTCATACTTACCATTGAACTGTTGGGCAGGTTCTGTCGGATGATGTAGGTACCATTTAACATTGACATGGTCTTATTAAACCTGGTGATGCGCAGCCCACTCGCATCACATGAGCTGCCCTTCGCATTCTGCACGGGAGCCACTCGAATCACATAATCTTTCTGCAACAAACAACCAGTGGAGTTCATCCGCTGAAGAGAAGCTCGCAGAGAAAATTAACTGCGGAGGGGGGGATAAGTGTGGTTCAGCAAGCTACCATCCAAATCATAACATTAACAGCACTATTGCTCTCAGCACTTAATTTCAAAGATTACAAATTCTAGCTTTTATCCCCTTCAAAATACTCTACAGTTCTTGTCCTCAACCCTTCCTTCCATAACTAAGCTTGCTATTCCTGGGTGTCTTAGTATGTGTCCTACTCCTTAACTTGATGTGACTGCTAGAACTTCAGGAAACCTCACACAACTCTATTGGAACGCAAGAAAGCTGATGGATTGGAATCCGGGCTAGCCATAGGAAACAACAACAACAACATACTCTACAGTCAATGTTCTACATTACTAATAAGAATATGCCTATGGGTTTTGCATCCCTTTTAACGACTGCGGCTTTTAGAGACACCGGAGTGCGAGAATTTTGTCGTGAAGGGGATCTTCTACTGCATGGATTTTATTAGAATTTTGTCGAACACATATTTATATTTATGTTCGACGATGTCGAAATGTAAACATCATATCTCAGAAAACTGTGTCATAATGAGGGTCATTATAACACTATTTTTCATTATAAAACAGTTTCTCCCACCAATCAGAGCTCAAGAAACAGTTGTTTCACCAATTAGGTGAGGATAGCATCGCACCTGCGCTGAATTCCAAGGCCTTCTAATTTAAATTTCACTGCGTGGCCTAGTGTTATCGTGGGGTAATTGAGGAGGCCATGGTCAAATACAAGATATTATGTGTGTCCCATGCGCTCTGTTCACTACATAAAACTGGCGAAATCTCGACAGATATTTATCAATATTTATGTTCGAGCATGAAATAGTTATAATATTATAAAAAGTAGGTTGGCTCAGGCAAGGAAAGCCTTTCTACAAAAAAGGAATCTGTTGACATCGACAGTGTGGCACTTTATGGAAGTGAAACTTGGATTATTGGTGCAGCAGAAAAGAGGAGAATTGAAGCATTTGAAATGTGGTGTTACAGGAGAATGATGAGGATCAGATGGGTAGATAGGGTGACAAACGAAGAGGTATTAAGACGAGTGGGAGAGGAGAGATGTTTAAGCAAAAGCAAAGCAAGCTTGTAGTTTAACGTGACCGTTAATCTTGAGATCATGAGCCACGGGACCTCCTTTTAACGTGGAATCCGAACCACAGGACATGGGAGAGATGTTTCTGGCGACTGCTAATGAAGATAAGAGATAGGTTAGTAGGACACATACTAAGACACCCAGGAATAGCAAGCTTAGTTATGGAAGGAAGGGTTGAGGACAAGAACTGTAGGGGTAGACCAAGGTTAGAATATGTTAAACAGATTGCTTCGTATGTAGGGTGTGGTAGCTATGTAGAGATGAAACGATTAGCTCAATACAGTCAAAAGACTGATGACTCAAACAACAACAACAACAACAACGTCGAACATAAACAGTCGTATGCAACTCGCCTATAATGCTAATTAAGACACTCGTATGGAAATTATAAAACTCTCATACGCCCGTTTTATAAACATACTCGTGTCTTAATTATTGCCATTATAGGCTCGTTGCATAATCTACTATTATAATACCATCGCCGTATATAATTCTCAAGCCGTGCTGTTAGTAGGATTGGCAACACTGGAGTGGACCTAGGCTCTAAGGTGTGTAAACAAGCTAAGCTCACATGGTAACTTTTATTAATAAATATAGTTTATTTTGATAAGACAGCATTTAAAATCAGTTCGTATTTGCTATTACAACACATGTGAAGTTCCTCATGGTAAATCAGACCTGATGAAAGTTGTAGAAGTGGCTGTGAGGTGAATTGTGCCAGCACTATTAAAATAACTGGTTATATTACTATGTTTTGATCACTTACAGTGTGGAGGACTTTCAGTGCCTAGTAATTTAGTTTTGGTATATACAGTATATTTATTTGTTTAAAAAGTGCGTTTAAACTAATAAAGAAGACGATAGCCCAGGCGAGAACTGTGTCGCGTCGAGCCCGCATAACAGTAAAGTCGGATGGCTTAACACATGCGAGATATCTCGCACGGGCCATCTAGTACCGTACATCAATATTAAACCAATAGTTTTATTCAACATAAAACACTCTACGAAAGTCTGAGACAGCATTACTGTATATCAATCTTTTGAGTGTTTTAAGTGAGAATACGGTTAGTTACTAATTGAAACATGAAAACATTTACAGTGGACTACAGGTATGCAAGATGTTGTCGCGAACTGTTTAGTAGAACGTTTTATAAACAAACGTTTGGTGCTTTTCAGTCGGTCAAAAAGTTTGTACCCAAATGAGATGGGCTACCTAATCCAGAAAAAAAAAACATGAGATTAATAAATGCACTAGGATGACCAGTTTCGATCGTCAAGCGATCATCATCAGATCCATTACACTTAGGCTATAAAATCTATGTCTGAAATTATGGGTGAACATATTTGCAATATGTAAACTTATTTAGTTGCAGCATTAGTTGAGATAATGCAACTCGTCAGTATTATTGTTAGTTGCAGTTTATGTGGTCTTTTGTTGAGATACTGGAAGTGGTGACTGACCTCCGGAATTGGGCTGTTTGGAGTGAATATGAGGTTGTTGTAATTTGTCAATTCAGATTGTATTCTACATCGTTAAGTTGTGTCTTGTTTCCGTAGGGGTGTGTTTTCTAGTAGAGTGAAGAGGGGTGAACTCTCCATGAAAGCGTGTTCGTTTAAATGTAGCCAAGCTAGATAAGGGATTAATAAGGGAAACATGTTATTGGATCAGGATGTACGATGTATCATTTTGTTCAATAAACCTAGGCCGGTATTCACGGCAGTATTAAAGGTGCCGGGACGTTATCATAGACCGGGCAGCGCTTTTATGGCTACTAGCTTATGCGTGGCGAGAATCGAATCCATGGTCTTTAATAGTTGAAGATTATCCTGAGTTCATCTTCGTACAGTTTGCATATTTGCTGGGAGATCTTTAGACGATAGGTCGAGCAGCCAATGTTGTTGCTTCCTTAGCACCACACAGGGGTCACGTATAGGGCTTTTTTAAGGTTTAACCTACAGACGTGAAGCAACAATGAAACGGGTGCCCATATGACTGGTTAGGAACTACTACGGAGTATAGATGAAAATCGTAGACAGAAATGGCAGAACAGTTAGTAACTTGGATTTCTCTAATTCCAGTAGAGAAGCCCGGAGCCTACTGAGAAAACTTGGAGGAAGCTCAACAGGAGTTAGAAAACAGTCAACTATCTCACCAAACAAAATGGCCTCCCATATTGTTTCAACTTCAAGGGTTACTGAAGATAAAAACTCATACAAAAATAGTGGAAAAGAACCTAAGGATGCTTAAACGTACCTCTCCAACTTCTTCCGAGTACTCTGAAGCCTTCAAGATTGACGAGGTCAATACAGCATTAAAGAACATGAAAGTCAACAAGGCACCAGGTTTCGATGGAATACATCCTGAATTTCTTGTAAATATGGGATGGAATGCGAGATGGTGGTTGACGAGCCACATACTTCACACAGGTATCCTTCCTAAGGTGTTTAAGAAGACTAAAATCCTTGCCATATTGAAACCTGGCAAACCAAAGCTACAGACCAATCGCTCTCCTCAGCTGTTGCTCCAAACTCCTTGAAAGACTATTATACAACAGAATGAGCATTGTAATTAATCTACATATTCCTATTGACCAAGCTGGTTTTTGGCAGAATCGTAGCTGCTGTGATCAAGTCCTTGCACTCACAACATGCATTGAAGCAGGCTTCCAGAAACAGTTGAAATTCTCTGCTGTCTTTTTGGATGTTTCAGCTGCTTATGACACAGTTTGGAGAAAATGGTTGCTGTATAATTTCTTCAGGTATTACCATGAAAAAAACACGGTTCAATTAATTGGAAACATGCTTAATAATATGCTCTTTCAGGTTGTTCTAGGGAATGAGACTAGCAAACTGAGAAGATGGTCTCCCTAAAGGATCAGTCTTGGCTCCGCTCCTGTTCAATCCGTATATCAGATTTGCCACCAACGAAATCCAGAAAATTTTGCTACTCTGATGCTATGGCTTTAGTTACAAGTCATAGCAACCTGACAGAAATGGAGAATATTTTAACTGATGACCTTTCCATTCTTAGTGACTATCTTCGGAAATGGAGACTCCAACCAAACACCAGCAAAACTGAGGTGTCCTGCTTTCATCTAAACAACAAAATGCCAAGCTGTACTCTCCAAGTGTCTTTTAATGGCAAGGTCCTCAGACACAATAACTACCCGAAGTACTTAGGTATATCATTAGATCGGACACTCTCCGTCAGGCAACATCTAGTAAATACAGCAGCAAAGATTATGAGTCGTAACAACATTCTTCAGAAGTTGTGTGGTACAACCTGGGTTGCTTCTGCAACTTCCTTGAGATGTTCTGTCCTTGGTTTAGTTTTCTCTGCAGCAGAGTATTGTGCTCCTGTGTGGATCAACAGCTGTCGTGTGAAACTTGTGGACACTCAGCTCAACAACACAATGAGGATTATTTCAGGTGTAACAAGATCGACCCCTATCCACTGGCTTCCTGTCCTGAGCAACATCATGCCTCCTTCATTCCGTAGAGCACAAGCACTGCTAAAAGAATACTCCAAGATACGCGAGAACCCTGACTTGCCCATCCACTCCAATATTCCTGACATTCAGAGGGACCGGTTGAAATCTAGACATCCGCCAGTTAAATTCGCTCAGAAGCTCACAGAAGATACTTTCGACCCTTATGCCCAATGGAAGGAAAAATAGATCTTAAAAACAGATGAACATCTCTGGCCTTTGTTCACATCTAATTCAAGGTTTGATCTCCCAAGAAGAACTTGGACCTTCCTGAACAGGATTCGTTGTGGTCATGGAGTCTGTGCTGCATCTCTCTACAAATGGGGAAATATACAATCCCCCAAGTGTGACCATCGAGCACATTGTAAGGGAGTGTAGTAGAAGAGCCTACCCTGGAGATTGGTTTGATTTTCTAGAGGCCACTACAGAGGCTCTGGATTGGATAAGAACATTGTACATTAAAATATAATGTACTTGTTTCCTGTTTTTGTGTATATTTGCCATACAATAAATAAATAAATAATCCTGAATACAGTAACATACACCACATTTAAGAGGCTAGACTTGGCAAATCACTTCAAGTACACCTGCACGAGGAACACACAGCACTTAGGAATGCGGGGAGGGGAACAGCCCTGCGAGATAACGGATCCTCACACCTAGGAATGTCCATTCAGTCGAGTGCAATAAGTGATCTAGTGAACTGCTCTCAACAGGACCGCGCAAGACTCAACCAGATAAGTAGCCTGTACAATTGACAATTTACAACAACCACATATTCACTCCAAACAGCCAAATTCCGGAGGTCAATCACCCCTTCCAGTATCTCAACAAAACATCACATAGACCACAACTAACAAATACTGACGAGTTGCATTATCTCAACTAATAAGTTACTGCAACTAAATAAGTTCACATATTGTAAATATTTTCACCCATACTATCAGACAGATTGTATAGCCTAAGTTCATGGATCTGATGATGATCGCTTGACGATAACCCATCTCATTTGGGTACAATCGTGTTGACCGACTGAAATGCACCAAACTTTTGTTTACTAAGGCAACATGAAAAATGACTTCAAACACCATAAAGAACTTTTTATGCTGACAATAATAACGATACTGTAACTCAACATCCAATGTCAGTTATAATAACATTTTGCGAGTCAGCGAATCTTTCCCAGGGCCAGGGAGAATATTCACACAACTTCCGAGTAGAGTAGATGTGTTGCCTTTACAAGTGATTTAAGTTTGGCCTTTTGCCTTCAATTCATAACACTGATTTCAAGCGAAGCCGGACGAGTATCTACAGGGTCCTTTTTTTTTTTTATCGAACTGGCTACATAGCAGCGCACCAATATATCCCTCGGCAAAGAGGCATACATTTTCCCGCTGCGCTGCTAGGTTGCTAAGCCGACAAAGGTCAGACTGGCAATCGAACTGCCTCTCAAGGAGCATTTTGAATATCTCTACATAGTGCATGTATAAAACAAAGTCCCCGATTCTTGGATGTAACGGGTAATCTCGAGAACCAATGGATGGATTTTTATGTCGTTTTCATCATTCTCTAAAGGATTTCTTGAGGAAGGTTTCTGTAGAAAAACATTAATTTATGACCAAAGGAAGCTGAGCTGTAACGATTTCAGTGAATCGAGTCAAAGAAGAACCTCCGTTCCTGGGCCTTTTAAGTTTACGCTGGGTAAACCGTTAAACGTATCTATATACTATGAGTGTAAGAATTATACAGCATGAAAAGTTCTACAAAAAAGTCCACGACAGCATTTTTCTATATTAAATTGTATTGCCTCGGATGTAGGGTGTGGTGGCTATGTAGAGATGAAAAGATTAGCTCAGGACATGGAAGCATGGATTGCTGCATCAAACCAGTCAAAAGACTGAAGACTCAAACAACAACAGATTAGATAGAAAACTGTGGACAAAACTAGACCAAATCCAGTGTTCCTCGCCAAACACCCAAGATGACCACTTACCTCTGCAAGAACCAGCGCGATGGCTGCTTGCAGGAGAAAGCGAGTGATCCACGGAGCTCTCACCGCCATGTCGGCTAGGGTCCAACTGACAGCCCCCAGAGGAAGCGTCGAGCTATCTCGCTGATCGTATATCCGCAGATTGCGATCACTACACCTGCGACCTTGACTGCAATTAGACAACCAGCAAAAGAAACATCAGGCTCGAGTGACGACACATAATACGCCAATATTGTAATTTATGTGTAAAGTGTGGCGGTGCAGTGGTGGAGCCATTTGCCTCTCACCAACGAAGATTTTCGAAGTGAAATATCACGCCCAGTGGTTCGGACTCCACGTAGAAATGGAGGTCCCGTGACTGATGATCGTGAGATCAACAGTTACGTAAAACTACAAGCTTTCTTCTTTCCAAAGTGCACCATTTAACATTGATTACGTAGTCTACCAGGCTGATAATAATAATATTATCTCTTATATAAAAACAAGTGTCCTGACTGACTGACTGACTGACTGACTGACTGACTCATCATCGGCCAGCCAAAACTATTAAAGTTAGAAACATGAAATTTTGGGAATATGTTCGTTGTAAGTCGAAAACGCCCACTAAGGAAGGGTTTTTGGATATTCAGTTTCTAAAGGGGTGTTAAGGGGGTACACTTGCATTTCATTGAATAACAATATCTCCAGATTGCTTTCATTGGGGGATTTGATACTCGGCATATAAACTCATCATTAAAAATAAGAAGATACGTGTCTGAGGGCTTTTCGATGTGGTGTATATTTTGAGGTGAAAGGGGTGAAAAGTGGGGGTTGAAGGTTACCTAACCAAGCGTGTATCTCTTAAACGTCATAGGCGAGGAGTTTGGACCTCAGCGGAAAAAAATCAGCATAAAAAATAACAAAATAGGTGTTTGACCGTTTTTTCATAAATCCAATATAAGGGGCCCATGGGGAGGGGTGAAAATATGGGGAGGGGGGAGGAAACGTAATATGTCTGAGTGTAAAGTTATACATGGCCTATGTTGTAGACAATAACACATTACATCTTTTTTGTCTCTTGCTATTTCATCATACGACGAATACTTAGGGAGTTATTAATGATTTTGTACTTTTTGGCCGGAATTTTCTAAGTCCCAGGAATGACATAAAAATTGATTCGAATGAAATTTCGAAAAATAGTTTTTTAATACTTTTATTATATTTTTCACGTCTTTTAGGGTCCGGAACCAACATGATATTTTGATGTTTTTTTTTCGTCCCATGCATATTTGGTTTCAGGTGATTGAATTATTTTCCACTAGGACCGTTGCTTATCTCTTATATAAAAACAAGTGTCCTGACTGACTGACTGACTGACTGACTGACTGACTCATCATCGGCCAGCCAAAACTATTAAAGTTAGAAACATGAAATTTTGGGAATATGTTCGTTGTAAGTCGAAAACGCCCACTAAGGAAGGGTTTTTGGATATTCAGTTTCTAAAGGGGTGTTAAGGGGGTACACTTGCATTTCATTGAATAACAATATCTCCAGATTGCTTTCATTGGGGGATTTGATACTCGGCATATAAACTCATCATTAAAAATAAGAAGATACGTGTCTGAGGGTTTTTCGATGTGGTGTATATTTTGAGGTGAAAGGGGTGAAAAGTGGGGGTTGAAGGTTTCCTAACCAAGCGTGTATCTCTTAAACGTCATAGGCGAGGAGTTTGGACCTCAGCGGAAAAAAATCAGCATAAAAAATAACAAAATAGGTGTTTGACCGTTTTTTCATAAATCCAATATAAGGGGCCCATGGGGAGGGGTGAAAATATGGGGAGGGGGAGGAAACGTAATATGTCTGAGTGTAAAGTTATACATGGCCTATGTTGTAGACAATAACACATTACATCTTTTTTGTCTCTTGCTATTTCATCATACGACGAATACTTAGGGAGTTATTAATGATTTTGTACTTTTTGGCCGGAATTTTCTAAGTCCCAGGAATGACATAAAAATTGATTCGAATGAAATTTCGAAAAATAGTTTTTTTTAATACTTTTATTATATTTTTCACGTCTTTTAGGGTCCGGAACCAACATGATATTTTGATGGTTTTTTTTCGTCCCATGCATTTTTGGTTTCAGGTGATTGAATTATTTTCCACTAGGACCGTTGCTTATATATATATATAACAAGAAGTTCCGTGAAGAACTATACAGCCTACTTTTCATGCCAATGATTATTCTACAGAATATGAACCTATCTAGAATAATGACGAAATTAAGTTGCTAATATCGAAATTTCCAATTAGTTCGAAATACTGTATAACTGGCATAATGTATCCTAATAGAGCACTACAGTTGGCAGCCCTGATGACTGAATATATTCTTAGTTCCGTCTCTTACGGTACTAAATACAAAATTTGGTTGAAGTCCACTGGATAGCATGGACGTTACATGCAGTTAAACATTGGATCTAACAGCGCGCGTAAAATTATGTTGGCAACAATGTCATGCATGTATTGGTCAGAAATAATCTGAAATAAAATGATCTATTGTTGTGCCAATTTTGAATGAAATCCATTAGTTAGTATAGAAGTTACATGCATTTTAAAATTGGACCTATCAGCAGGCTTAGAATCATGTTGGCAGCACTGACGTATATTAGTTACTCCAAATTCGTCTAGAATGCCAGGTACTATACGTGTGCATAGTTTAAAGCTGTCGGCTTGCATACTTTCTGATATATTGGTATTTGGATAAAATAAATTAGGAGCATTTATTAACAGTTGGCAGCCCTGGTAGGTCTTAAGAATACGCTCAGTCATATCTGGTTATGTACACATACAACATACGAAATTTGGTTGAATTCCGCTTGATAGTGTAGAAGTTATATGCATTTAAAAATTGGACCTATCAGGAGGCTTATAATCATTTTGGCAACACTGCCATGTTTGGCCTCCTGGAAATTAAACTGAAATATTATGATCTGTACGTGTGCCAATTTTGAAATAGCTCCCATTCATATTTTCCAAGATATCCAACATGGAGCTCAAATTTCAATTGCGATTTTTTAGCAGTTGGTAGCACTGACATCATTTTCAAATATGGCCGTGAGATATTCAGGTATAGATCTTTACTCCTACCAAATTTTGTTTCGATTGCTGCAGCCGTTTAGGAGTTGATAGGGGGGGACACACACACAGCCAGACAGACAGACAGAAGGACAGACAGACAGACAGACAGACAGACAGACGGACAGACAGACAGACAGACAGACAGACACACATTTGCCCGATCTCATAAGTCTACTTTTTCCTCATTTTTGCAAAATGTGAAAAGTAGGCTAAAAATCAATCTTACGTGATAGTTTGTCTGTGGGTGTGTGTGTATGTCTCCTATGCATTCATATACCACTCAACCGATTGCGATGAAACTTGGGTGAGATGTTGAGTACACTCTAAGGAAGGTTTCTGACTTAGTAAATCCATTTTACAATAGGTAGCGCACGCGTAGATTCAAGAAATGAGTGACGATGCGCGAAGCGTTTCAAACAAGTCCCGTATGTGTTCATATACCATTCGTCCGATAGCGATGAAACTTGGGTGAGATGTTGTATACACTTACGTGAAGGTTTCCAAATTAGTGAGTGACGATGCGCGAAGCGTTTCAAACAAGTCCCGTATGTGTTCATATACCATTCGTCCGATAGCGATGAAACTTGGGTGAGATGTTGTATACACTTACGTGAAGGTTTCCAAAATAGTGAGTACATTTCACAGTAGATAGCGCACGAGTAGATTCAACAAATGAGCGACGACACGCAAAGTGTTTCAAAAATGTCCCGTATGCATTCATATACCATTCGTCCGATAGCTATGAAACTTGCGTAAAATGTTGTGTACACTTCAGGGAAATTTTCTGGCTTAGTAAATCCACTTTACAATAGGCAGCGCACGAGTAGATTCAACAAATGAGCTACGACGCGCGAAGCATTTCAACAAAGTCAGTTTCAAAAAAGTCCCGTATGCATTCATATACCATTCGTCCGATAGCGATGAAACTAGGCTGAGATGTGTGCACTCCAGGGAAGGTTTCTGGCTTAGTAAATCCCTTTAAAAATAGGAAGAGCAGGAGCAGAATCAACAAATGAGCGACGACGCGCGAAGTTTTTCATCAAAGTCCCATATAAGGTCATATACCATTCATCCGATAGCGATGAAACTTGGGTGAGCTGTTGTGTACACTCCAGGGAAGGTTTCTGGCTTAGTACATCCATTTTACAATAGGTAGCGCAGCAGTAGATTCAACAAATGAGCGATGACACGCGAAGCGTTTCAACAAAGTCCCGTATAAGGTCATATACTATTCGTCTGACAGTGATAAATGTTTGGTGAGTTGTTGTGTACACTACAGGAAAGGTTTCTGGCTTAGTTAATCCATTTTACAATACGAAGCGCACGTTTAGATTCAACAAATGAGTGACTACGCGCGAAGCGTTTCGACAACGTCCCGTATACGTTCACATACCATTCATCCGATTGCGATGAAACTTGGGTGAGATGTTGTGTACACTCCAGGGAAGGTTTCTGGCTGAGTACATCCATATTACAATAAGTAGCGCAAGTAGAATCAACAAATGAGCGACGACACGCGAAGCGTTTCAACCATGTCCCGTCTGCATTCATATACCATTCGTCCGATAGTTATGAAACTTGGGTGAGATGTTGTGTACACTTCATGGAAGGTTTCTGGCTTAGTAAATCCACTATACAACAGGCAGCGCACAAGTAGATTCAACAAATGAGGGACGACGCGCGAAGCGTTTCAACAAAGTCCCGTATAAGGTCATATACCATTCTGCCGTTAGCGGTGAAACTTGGGTGAAATATGGTGGACACTCCAAGGAAGGTTTCTGGCTTAGTAAATATATTTCACAGTAGGTAGCACACGAGTAGATTCGACAAATGAACGACGACACGCGGAGCGTTTCAATACACTCCCCTATGTCTTCATATCCCATTAGTCCGATAGCGATGAAACTTGGGTGAGATGTTGTGGACACTTACGTGACGGTTTCTAACTTGGTAAATACATTTTACAGTAGGTAGCGCACGAGTAGATTCAACACATGAGTGACGGAGCGTGAATCGTTTAAACAAAATCCGGTATGCGTTCATATACTATTCATCCGATTGCGATGAAACATTGATCAGTTATTGTGTACACGCCAGGGAAGGGTTTCGACTTAGTAAATCCATTTCACAATAAGTAGCGCAAGAGTAGATGCAACAAATGGGTGCCGACGCGCGAAGCGTTTCAACAAAATCCCATATTGGGTTCATATAACCTTCTTCGATTGTGATGAAACCTTGATGAGTTATTGTGTACACGCCAGGGTAGGGTTTCGACTTAGCAAATTCATTTCTCAATAGGTAGCGTACGAGTAGAATCAACAAATGAGTGACAGCGCACGAATCGTTCAAACAAAATCCCGTATACGTTCATACCATTCATCCGATTGCGATGAAACTTTTGAAAGTTGTTGTGCACGCTCCCACGATTGATTCTAAATTAGAAAATCCATTTTACGATAGCATAGGGGCAGTTAACGGAAATTGAAAAACACGTTGTGTATCCAAAAGCACTTCAAAAAACAGAATTTCAACGCCAACACTTTCTTTGATTGGCATTGCAACGCATGCCGGGTACAGCTTGTTATTCATATTATGAAGCGAAATAAGGCATCTGCGTTCAACTGACGTAAAATGTCTTATCAGCAGCGCGGTCAGTCATGTATTCTCTTCTTCTTCTTCTTCTTCTTCTTCTTCGTATTACACATTTCTTTAAAGTGTGTTGTTTAACTTTATATTCCGTAGGCAAGGAAGTGATCTAAATAAGATTATTTATTATTATTATTATTATTATTATTATTAAATCCATATGATTGCTAGACAGCCTCCGTGGCTTAGGCGGCAGCACGCCGGCCTCTCACCGCTGGATCCGTGGTTCAAATCCCGGTCACTCCATGTGAGATCTGTGCTGGACAAAACGGAGGCAGACAGGTTTTTCTCCGGGTACTCCGGTTTTCCCTGTCAAAATTTCATTCCAGCAACACTCTCCACTATCATTTCATTTCATCTGTCATTCATTTGTCATTGCCCCAGAGGAGTGCGTCAGGCCTCGGCAGCCGGCACAGTTCATATCCTCGCCGCTAGATGGGGGCTTCATTCATTCCATTCCTGACCCGGTCGGAGACTGGAAGCAGGCTGTGGATTTTCCATATGATTGCTAGACACTAGGCTATATCATTGGGTATACCGATAATATACAATTTCGTAGGCAATTGATGCAGGATGGAGAGGACTTCTTTATGTCTGTAGGTTGAGGAAGGAACGAACTATGGAGCAGGTCTCTAAAATTACTGCTTTTTTCATTTTGTTTATTGGTGTGTTGGTTATTTACGCATATCTACACTGTTTCTCCGAATTGAACCAAACGTTACGTAATTTTACGTTTATGAAACCCTGATACACTAGTGTGGAATAAGGTGATGTAAACTGAGCCGGTATTAGAATCCTATACGGCGTCCGTTCACGCTCACTGCTCACCTCGAACTGGCTTCTAATCTTTTAATTTATAGTCGATATTGTGACGTTAATACTAAGAAACCTCCGTGGCTTAGGCGGCAGCACGGCGGCCTCTCACTACTGGGTCCGTGGTTCAAATCCCGGTTACTCCATGTGAGATCTGTGCTGGACAAAACGGAGGCAGACAGGGCTTTCTCCGGGTACTCCGGATTTCCCTGTCAAAATTTAATTCCAGTAACACTCTCCACGATCATTTCATTTCATCTGTCATTCATTTAATCATTGCCCCAGGGGAGTGCGACAGGCTTCGGTAGCCGGCACAGTTAATATCCTCGCCGCTAGATGGGGGATTCATTCATTCCATCACTGACCCGGTCGGTCGACTGGAAACAGGCTGTGGATTTTCATTGTGACCTTAATACTATAAGGCTAGCATGTAGGCTACTGCTCGGGTCTAAGCTGCGTGAACCTGAGAGGAATGTGCATCGCGGACTATGAGAAGTGGTGTTGACGAGTGATTAGGTTTCTCGGTCCGTACATAGTACAGAACCAAATACATTGTTCGGTGACTCACTCACTCATTCGTAACACCACAGTGGTTTGAGCAACGGCCCTATGTTAGCAGTATCGGAATAGAAAGGAATACCAGATATCACGGCGGGCTGTTGACAGACCCTTCTCTTCTCGCCTGACCCTTCCCTGCTCTTTCCCCTCACCCCGCAAGTTCACAGAGCCTGGACCCGAGCAGTAGGTCTCATGATACTTTTAAATATGGAAGAATTACGTACATTTTGATGCATACATTGTAGTACAAGCCTTAGCCATGTAGCAAGCAGTGGAACGTTCTGAGCTCTTGAAATTAGATGTTGCGAAATGTTTGGTGATATTAGATTGTGACTGCGGAGGGCGAGAGACAATGAAAAATCTCATAGAACGGGAATGCACCACTCGACTGGGATCCCCGGAGGTTTTCCCCGTACTGTCCTAATCGCATGATGTGACGGAGACAGAAGCGACGCCTTCTTGTGACGCCAGAATAACCTGAATTGGAGGGGCAGATGACCTTGTAGGTGTAGGTCCGCCCCTTAAAACTACAATTACTAACTAACTAACCTGAATTGTGATCCAGACAAGGTAATTAATCCAGGAAACAAACAGGTTGCTTAGTGAAAATCACTGGAATTATTCTGTCTGTAAGGTAGTCAGCCCGGAGGCTGGTTGGATCCTCAAAAAGTGCCACTATCGGTTATGTGGGCTGAAACACACAAAAACCAAAGGGAACACTATATTGAAGCGTACTAAGCAAGGTGAGGAGTGAAGTAGTTTGCCATTGCTTTCCTCAATGAGTCGGTACAGCAGTACCAACCCTACGAGTAGAACCTTTCACAGCATCCACCGAGTTGTGCCCTGAAGGTCATTACCCAGCACTACCCTTACCTCAGTAGCTTCCATATAATCACAGCCATGAATGAAACTCAGACATCGGTGAAAAGCCACATTTTACTCTAGCCTGTGCCAACAGACAAATCCAAAAATGCTGCATCCATCAAGAGGTGGTAAACAGGCGTCTGATAGACGGGCGGCAGTGAGAAGGGTGAATTTATGCAACCTAACGTGCACACCTGTTCGACGGGTGGCAGTGAGAAGGGTGATTGTTCCGTGGAATGGAATGGTCCTGAAAACCATCGTCACGGGTAACGAGACCTGGTGCCTGAGGTACGACCTGGAAGGCATGCGTCAAAGTATGGAGTATCGGGTTCCAGGGTCGCCGAAAAGCCCTGATGGTCTAGAGGTTTTCGGACAGAAAATCATATATTATCGAAATGAAAGTGAAAAAGAAATGAGTCTCGCATTAATAAAAACTCCGTAGCATTTTCTTTGTAACTCTAATAGATTTCCAGAAAATTCTGGTTTTCTGCAGAATGTCTTGTCTGCTAAAATTCAACACACTGAGTAAACGGTCAATTCAGTCATGAAATGAAGCACTCCATAAATTGTTTATTTCGCGGATGAGTAGAATTGAACTGAAACTTTGTCGGTAATTAATAAAATTCAACACCATCATAAATTGAAATATGGACTAAAATAATAATAATAATAATAATAATAATAATAATAATAATAATAATAATATCGTATGGCCTCGGGTGCAGAGGGCAGCTTGCATGTCGAATTTCGTCATTCATTTGAGCGCTATGAAAGTCAAGGAGGTTAGATTAGATTTCTAATCTCCTTGACACTACAGCGCTTTCTAGTAGAGAATGGAGGAATTTTATGTTGGCGGAAAATCCCGAGATTAATTTTGCCATTGAACACGTCCTACTGAATTCAAATGGGTTCTTTAACATGCTAACAACGTATGACATCCATGTCGTGATTTTTGTCGCCTTTCAAAAATCACTTACCACGGCCAGGGGCGAACCTGCAAGCTTGGGGTTGGTAATCCGACACGTTAACCTCTCACCCACCGTGGCAAGCAATATAGACTAATACATGCATTTCGAGTCCACCGACAGTAGCGGCTACGCTGGCTAAAGCTCAGCATTAGGTCATGGGACCAAGCTCTCTGCTGACTCGGTAGACGCGTGGGTTCGAGCCCCACCGTCGGCCGTCCTTGAAATGGTTTTCCGTGGTTTCCCATTTTCAACACCAGGCAAATGCTGGGACGGTACCTTCTGACAGGCCACGGCCGCTTCCTTCCACATCCTTGTCCAGTTTCATTCACCATCATTCATGTCATCTCTCATTAACTCCTCTCATGAGGTTGGCGTCAGGAAGGGCATCCGGCCGTAAAAATCATCGCCACAAAGACTTCCATCGCATCTCATCACCGACCCCGTTGGAAAACGGGAATAATAAGGGGTAGACATACACATGCGTTTCGAGTCCGTGTAAATCCACGCATGCTCGCATTTCTGGCTGAACTGGAACCCATTGCCGTGCGGTTTGATATACAGTACTGAGTACATACCGGTTCCCTCTGTTTCGAACAGTGGTCTTCCGTCAATGAAGCACAGTAGAACTAGTTCCTCTCCCACTTGCAAGGCTGTTATGAGGTTGCATCGAGTGCACAGGCGGAAGTGTTCATCACAAACATCCCTTCTTACATCATAGGACGAGTTGTTATCACGTTCAAATCTCACGAGTACAACTATCTATTTACACGCCAATGTGTGTTGTATTATCTAGTTAGGCCTATCCTTCATAGAATTGGCTGTCGCTCCGGAGGTCAGGGTTCGATTCCTGGCTCTGCCAAGGAATTTAATTCTAGTCGGAGGGCTGGAACGGGGCGTACTCAGCCTCGTGAGCCAAAGCTGGGAAGAGACGGATTCGATTCCCACCTCAGCCATCCTAGGAGTGGTTTTCCGTGGTTTACCACTACTGCTCCAAGCAAATGCCAGAATTCTTCCTAATTTACGGCCACGTCCACCTCCTTCCAAATTCTAGCCTCAGTTACACATAAACTACTACAGCCATCACAATTACACAGGTTAGTAGACAGATTCTTTTATATTTCTGAATGAATTGTAACATAAAGCACTAGACACAAAGAACTTCATTCACGCCATAGAACATGCGGGGCTGTCCTGATACATAAAAAACAAAAGACCAGCGAAATTCGCAAAATGACCATAGCCAACTGTCCTCCGAGACGGATCCTCAACATTACAATATTGTGGATATAACACTTCTCCCGCCTCGAATAGACACAGGAGCTGAAGGAGAGTATCTCTAAGGTGGTCGTCTTGGGGGGATCAGACCTTCGGATTGGTGAAGGTACCTGGGGAGCATCTGGAGGAGCTGCTGTAGATAGATGAAGGACAGGTGTTGAGATTCCCTGGTCTCTGAATGGAAGGATTTGTGTTGAGATCGGGGAGTCAGTGATGCAGTCATAGTGGGAACAGGAGGATAAAGATCGTCTTCAAAATGAACTCTCTTTGGATGAGATGTAGGTGATGGATTGTTCCCAGGTAGGTAGTTTCGCAGTTGATCAACATGCTGTTTATGATACGTGTTGCCACTCTTGATTTCGTAGTGAAGTTCTCCAAGGCCCTAGAGAAGCTTTGAGTGTAGTATGGGGAGTAAAACGGTTTCTCAAATATGTCTATGGGCGGAAATTCATAATTTACACATTAATAAACTTATAACACACATTTTTGTACTCAATGCTCTGCTCCCCAAGATTATACTCTCGAGACTTTCAAACTATGCCAGCTATCTAACCAATTTCCGCTATGACATTAAGCACTGACCTGCCTGTCAAAATTGCAATGCGGATTATTTATCGCGTGCTATACCCAACTCCAATCAAAATCCTATGTCTGCACTTTAGCTTTTTGAGGAACATACAGACCCAGCGATCACTGACCAATTCAATCAACTTCGTATGACCTCTGAAGAAATTGCTCTGGAAACCACCACAGATTCCACAAACACGTCTAAGTGCACGGGGCTGCATGACGGTGGTGGCAAGGGAGGTTTGGGCTTCTTCATTCCCCTATATACATTTATTATATTTATAATATATTGTTGTCATTGTTGCTAATAAGTTACGTTGACTCGAGAAATAATATAAGATATCTTTAGTCAATAAATATTATTATTATTTATTGTTATGATATTCATTTCACCACATTAGAGGTACAAATCAACATATCGTCGGCTTGTTTGCAAGACGGTATGACAACATCTCTTAGGGTGGCGCATTGAGAAACGAGCGAACAATGGAATAGGTCTCCAAGATGACGGCCTTCTGCATAGTGATATGTAGTCCAGGATGTATTCCCAATATTTGTAGACTGCGAGCCAACGATTTAGGGACGATGCCGGTAGAAGAGATGACTATGGGCAGAACCACTATACTTTCCTGTCTCCACATTTGCCATATTTCCTCAGCCAAGGGAAGATACTTGGTGATCTTCTCACAGCAGGTTTGTTGCAGATTATAGGAATTGGGCACTGCAATAGACTATCAATGAGAACAGGCGCGAATCTAGAGTTTGGGGGGAGGGGTCACAGAATCGAAATTGTTAAAAAAATGGTATCACTAAAACGGAATCACAAAATAACCAAACGTACAAAACCAGACCATTTTTTTTGCAAGCTACATGGATAAAAATTTGATGCGTTTAGCGCACCAAAAATATTCTTACAAATTGCAACGGCGTGTTTTGCGAGTTTTACATCGAGCTTCGAGAAAAGTATCAAGGTACGTTACAGTTTCAGCAAGTCGAGTTGGTACCGACAAAGGGAGAAAGTCACAGCTTAAATTGCCAACCAAGCTAGCAGTTTGGACGTCGGCAAAATTTTTTGGTGCGAAAAAAGCCCCAAATTCCTATCCGTGCATTGCTGCACATTCATCGTGACATCACTATAGACATCGATTCGGTAATCACAAGGTTTGCTAAACAAAATAGACGAGTTGATTTTGTTATATAAATAATCGATTTTATATAACAGGTATGAAGTTGTAAATATGTACAGTTGTAATAGAACGCAATAATTGCAATAAAGATATTTTCAGTATTGAATAAAATTAAAAAAAAACTGTTTTACAGTTAAAATTCGTTAAGTTTTATTTGTCTGGTTATTGTGTTTTCGTTTTTTGAGTTTACAAAAAAATTTGGTCTCGGTTTGGGGGGGGGGGTCACGTCCCCGCATGACCCCCTCCCCCTCCCCCACCCCTCTTGAATCCGCGCCTGAATGAGAACGGTTCTCTTCCGCACTTTGTCCACAAGAACGATATCTGGCCGGTTTGCTGGTATGGTTTTATCAATAATAACTGATTATTATTCTAAAGAATCAGCAATATACATTACTAGCGGACCCGTGAGAGAACTCATGCATAATGGATTGTGTGCGCCCCATGTATACAGACTATCCCGCCCGGCTCTAGTGCTATCCGGGCTGTACGCGACACAGTTCTGCCAGGGGCTATCTGGGTTGTGTTCACCCCATGCGTACAGACTAACCGCCTGGCTCTAGTGCTACGTGGGCTGCATGCGACACAATTCAGCCAGGGGCTATCGTCTTGTTTATTTGTTTAAAAGCACTTTATAAACAAATAAATATATTTCCGTTGACGTATCAAGAAATGCAAGATTTTTCCTGTATTATTGAGACAATTTGGAAGATGTTGGTACAAACCACACCTTCTAACTCTCTCTGGTTTAGGAGCTTGAGTTTTGTGAAACATACACCTTAGCGTATTATATAATAACATAATGAACATTTTAAAAAGGAAACAAGTATGAAGTTGCAAGCCATTGAAAAGTTACTTGATACAGAGAAAACAATAATTGTATTAGGGCTGTTGAGAGAAATGTTGGAAAAGCAGGTATTGTATTAATCTGATTTCAGCCTTCTACAGTCTTGGTCCCCTCATAATTTTGATACGCCACTGATTTCAGAACTCTTCATCTGTATGTAGTGGTTCGATAAATAATGAGCATTAACTATATATTGAAAAGAATAGCAAACTCATGCTTAATCCTACCTGAACACCCATCATTCAAATTGTCAGGTCTCTTCTGGATGCTCTCTAACACTGGCGAGGAGAAGATGAGACGTCTTCCTTTCCTCAGTGGCAGGCTCTAAATAACGATAGCTATCATCAACTTCTTGGGGAGCAGATGCAAACACATTACGAACAACAGCTTTGGCTTTAGTTTACTTAACAGCTGAATACTGCTCCGGCGTTTGGTCTAGGATGCTGTTGAATGAGGCACTCCTTATACATGAGGATGTTGGACCACATAGAACCACACGCCCACCTGCCTGGAAGACTGCTGTGAAGTTAAAAACTAGCTACAGCAACCACAACGTCAGCTGGTTAACAGAATGGACATCATCTCCACCTCGTGGCATAGTGGAAATTGATAATCCCTCCTTAAAACCTGCAGGATTCAATCTGCCCCGCCGTACCTGGTGTAGTTTAAGTCGTATAAGATGTGGAGTGAGAAGAATTGCCTCTACTCTATACAGTTTTTCCAAAGGGGAAATTCTGAGTGTTCTTTATAATTCATTTGAGAGTCTTGGGACATCTTGGTCATCATCCCCGTGTAGTTGGGTGTGTATTAAACTTGAATTAAAAAAAACTTTCTTCGGCTTTTCCCAATTAATTGGGGTCGCCGGAGCCAACCAGGCTCATTTTTGTTTTGGCCGAGGGATTTAAGGCCGGATGCCCTTCCTGACGCCACGTGATTTTTCAGGTGAAAATTCCACCCCGCTGCCACCGGGATCGAACCCCGGACGTCCGGGTGAAAGACGAGCAGCTAAGCCACTGCGCCATCACGCTCCCGCGTATTAAACTCGAATGATAACCTGTATTTATGTGATGATTGTAGTAGTGGGTGTAATTGTATCAAAGACAGAGATGGAGTATGCGGCCCGGGACTTGAAGTAAGGTACTATCCCGGCATTTGCCTGGAGGGAGTGTGGAAAATCCACGCTCAGAATAGCCGCTGTCAGCGCCGGGATTTGAACCTCCAGACTTGTTGTAGCTGCCCTCACGGCCGTGGAGCAAGAATTAACGAGCACAGTAGCGCACCTGGGAGCGCCCGGCTATTTTCTTGTCGTGCACCCATTGACATATTTAGGGGCAGATGACATCGTAGTTCCACCTCTTAAACCAACAATAACTAACTAACTAACTAACCCATTGACATAATGAAAAATGCACTAAACCGTAGCGAATAGACCTTGCTGGCTTCTATGTAAACAGGGGATTTTTTTTTTCAACACTAACGATGCGAAACAGACCGAGATCTAAGTCCATTGTTAAGTTCATCCTTATCAGTCCATGTTGTGTAACACAGTGCTTTACCGCTGGTTAGCACGAGAACTCGACTGAATGCTGGAACTTATTGAAAACGTTTCAATTAAAAGGTTTACTAAATATTTTAGGAAGTAGCCCGAACATATCCCGGAGAGACCTTCACGATAATAGCAATAGTCATGAAAATAATACATTGTACTGCATCAGCGGTAGCTTTGCTCGCTAAGGTGCAGTACTAGGCCATGGGGCCAAGCTATCAGCAGACTCGTAGACGTGGTTTCGAACCCCACCGTTGGCCGTCCTTGAAATGATTGTCCGTGGTTTCCCCCATTTTCAACTCCAGGCAAAT
Organism: Meconema thalassinum; assembly: GCA_946902985.2. NCBI lineage: Eukaryota > Metazoa > Arthropoda > Insecta > Orthoptera > Tettigoniidae > Meconema > Meconema thalassinum. Next base: position 396,112,134 of record OX336394.1, on the reverse strand, counting down.
GCTGGGATGATACCTTATAATAGGCTACGGCCGCTTATTTCCACTTATTTAATTATTTATTTATTGTTCTTCTAACAGACATATAGGGGCAGATGACCCCGCTGTACCGCCCCTTAAAACCTCAATAATTAACAAAACTAATAATAAGAAACACATGTAAATTTATATAACAGCTTAGGTTTTCATGGCTGGCGTTCCTAACGTATATACAACGTTGTCCGGGCTTTCGGATGGTCGCCATGTTGGATTTTACCATTTACAAATCTACACCTTTTAACCGATCAGAACCAAAATGTATATACTTACCCTTTGGAACCTTGCGAGTAACACTGTCTGCATGACATTTCGGACAGACCACTCCATTCCCTGCATATAGGCCCTTCGGCACAAATCTACACCATTTCACCGATCTGAACCAAAATTTGTATACTTACCCTTTGGAACCCTGCGAGTAACACTGTCTGCATGAAATTTCGGAGAGACCACTCCATTCCCTGCATATAGGCCATTTGACACAAATCTACACCGTTTTACCGACCTGAACCAAAGCTTACATACTTACCCTTTGGAACCAGACGAGTAACACTGTCTGCTTGAAATTTCGGACAGACCGCTCCATTCCCTGCATTTAGGTCCTTCGGCATAAATCTACGCCGTTTCACCGATCTGAATCACATTTTGTATACTTACCCTTTGGAACCCTGCGGGTCACACTGTCCACTTTAATGTTCGGACAGACCACTCCATTTCCTATACCGACAGTAGTGGCTACGTGGGCTAAAGCGCAGCGTTAGGTCAAGGGGCCAAGCTCTCTGCTGACTCGGTAGACGCGTCGGTTCGAGCCCCACCGTCGGCTGTCCTTGAAATGGTTTTCCGTGGTTTCCCATTTTCAACACCAGGCAAATGCTGGGTCAGTACCTTCTGACAGGCCACGGTCGTTTCCTTCCACATCCTTCTCCAATTTCATTCACCTTCATCAATTCCATATCTCATCCCGACGCGCAGGTCGCCCACGGGCGTCGACTAGAAAGACCTGCACTCGGCCTCTCAGGAGGCTACACGACAAAAAAAAACTCCATTTCCTGCTTTAAGGCCCTTTATCACAAATCCACACCGTTTCTCCCAATTGCACCGAATTTTACATACACTTTGAAACCGTGCTGGTAACACTGTCCACTTGATATTTTGGACAACGCTCTCCATTCCCTACATTTAGAATAACAGACAAAATGAACTTGAAAACCACGTATTAAGGCCCTAGAACCATTCATGTCCGTAGTAGTGTAACTGAAAGAGTATTTTAATAAGTCTATTGTTGTCTGGCACCAGTGCTCCGGTGCAGAATTGCGAAAATAGTTAAATCTTGTGCAGCTTATAAATTGCAGTCATGGGGAGTAATTAGTGCAAAAAGATGTCTTAGGTCCCTTAAAGCAGTTATCAGCATGAAAATATTATGCCCCTGTATAAGTGCAATGGTTCTGGTGCAGTACATTGAGGTTATCGGCTGCAATAAGCGTTAGTGCTTTCAAATTTACCTTCATTTATTCCGAACCTTATCGGTGAGGGCTATGTGGCGATACATACTATTGGTACCTCAGGAGCTCGGGATAGCCGGAGTTTTCCAAAGTGTTCTGATTATTTTCCTACGGCGCTATGCGACAAAAGACTACAATATTGGTCTCTATATTTCTAACAGCCAATGAGATATAGGCCCTAGCCAGTGTCTTTTATTTCACTTACTCCCCTTTCTAATCATTCTTTTAATTCGTTTGTAAATTACATGTGTCAGTGCTGTGGTTAGCAAATAGCCGTTCCCCTATTCATTATCATTACGGTAAAATGACCTAAATATTCCGTCCTTTCCTTATAGTTTATCATCCAAATAGTGTACGTTGCTAAAGCTGCAAGAAGAAAATGAAAAAGTGCCATCATAGGTGGTAGAAACCCACAAAACCCAAGGTAGCACCTAGCACTATAATGAAGCATCAGGGGCGTATATAAGGGTGGGGGGGGGGGGGTGCTGAGGGGGATCCAGCCCCCCCCCCCTAGAAAAGAAAGTGTTGCTTTGGTAAAAGCATAAACTAATTGTAAATTTGGTTGTACACTAATCTTAACTTATTGGCTAAGTTATAAATAATATTAAGATTGAAATTGACTGCCTCGTGGTGTAGTGGCTAGCATTCTTGGCTGCCGCCCCGGAGGTCCGAATTCGACTCCCGTCTGTGCCAATAAATTTCAATTCTGGTCTGGGGGCTGGAACGGGGTACACTCAGCCTCGTGAGGCAAAACTGAGAATTCCACAGTACAGTAATTTTGAGAAATAAATTATCGACTTGTAAAAAAAAATATAAAAAAATCTGTTAACCTTTCTGCTTAGTAAATTGACAAATATTTAGATATTTACCATTCATACTCCATAGGCCATAATAGAAAATTCATTAAGTTAAAAATTTTATTTGTGTGTTGTATTTTACAACTTTTTTGTATTGCCAGTAGGCCTAATTATTGTAGTATTTCTGGGTATTTTGCGGTGACAATCATCCCCTGAGAATACTCACATTTTCCCCGGATAGTCAGCCCAACCCCCCGAAAAAAATTGTATATACGCCCCTGTGAAGCATGCTAAAGGCAAGGTAAGGAGTGGGGTAGTTTGATTTGCTTTCCTCACTGAGTCAGTATTAAAGCACAGTATAGATATCATTGCAGTATGGACACTTAGGCAAAACCGGAAGAACGGATTTCCAAAAAAACAATTGATAATGGGCAGCACCAATTCACCTGTAAGCCGCTTGGTAGCACCACTTATGGACAAACACATGATAAACAGCTGGGTGCTGAATGTATATTTTATGTAATTTATTTAACTCGATTTCAACACACTAGCTCTCTTTATAATCAGATACCGTATTTTAAGAAAATAAATAACAAGAGAATAGAGTGTGAATCTTACTGAGTTTTAATTCTAAGAAGTATGATTTAATGTTTAACACCACATTCCTTCAGTCCTGTGGTGTCGCATTGTGATTGCATCGTAATGATGAAAGGTTATGATATGTTTTAAATGATTAAAATACCACGATATATTGTAAAGTGGGGGGGGGAATGTGGTTTTCGTTTTGTGTATTAATGGATAGGTGTTTGAGGGACCGATCATTGGTATTAAAACCAGAATCATTCGGTGTAACGTTTGCTAATTGTATTTACCCAGGGCTAGATTTGTGACGGTACGCACCGATACGCCTTACCAAAACCTCTGATCGGGGGAAAAGGCGAATAACATAATTTTTAGAACTGTGGAACGTCAGTTGTAAGTCAAGGTCAACTTGGTCTTTGACTGGACTGTGTACTTCTAGACGTAATCAAGGTGCTAGCTGACTCATCCTTCCCGCAACAGTTCAGCTTTCACTTAACCGTCAATTTCAGTACAGTCAGAACATTCGACAGCCTGTCACTGTTTTACGGTTTTGTTCTGTTTAATCGTGTAGTGTTTTGGAATCAAAGTCCGTAAATTTTGCTAATTGTGTTGTTGTTGTACGTGTACGTGCCTTTAAAATGTATAAACTAACTAATTACGGTATTTTAGTAAACCGAAGAAACCAAAACTAGACGAAGAAACTGAAAAATGCACGACACTTAGAATTAGATTGCTATTTTGTCCACTGATTAATTTTTAACGGTGTCGGAAAAGCATAAAAATATTTTTTTTAGAACTCTATATTTCAATATTCCATAAAGCCTACCACCCGGTAGCATACAGTACCGGAACCTCTTTCTTTACAAATCAAGCACTGTATTTACCGCTCCAATGCCTGAGGAAACCGGAATCAGGGCCGGAGTTAAGAATATGCCGCCTATAGGCTGAAGTCCATTTGCCGCCCGCTCAATAGTTCATATTTGCTTAATACATTTGTTTTATACAACGAAAGGATCGAGTTCATTGCAGGGTTGGCATGTTTAAAACAATGCACATTGTTTAAAATTAGTTTTAAACTCAATGCTTCAAACAACCGTCTAAAATATGTTTCTTTAGAAGATTTTGTTTGTTTTTGTTTTCATATGTTTAACTAATCAGTTTGCAATACAGTAGAGTACAGTGGTCTTCTCTGCCTTCTACTGAAGGCTTTACGTAATAATATAAAGTTTATAGAGTGATTTTGTAATGGTTTTGATGTTCTTGTTAAAAATGTTTGCAAGCGAACATCCATCAGAAAATATAGGGATGTATTTAAAACACACACATCAAAAAAAGTTTTGCATCACCTCGGTTCCCAGATCTCCGGCATATAGACGTTGACTGTGTATATTGTATCAAAGATACAGTCCCTTTGACTGTTCATAGATGTCACTAAAACTGCTCAAAGATGTAAACAACCATGCATGAGCAGGGCCTATTAGACGGAGGGGGTACGACAGCCGATCAGTTCCAGTCATTCCACCAGGACGAAGGTACGCTGCTCATGTTGTCTGTAGTTCTACCATGCCTAGAAGGTCAATACCGCAGTTCGATCGCGTCCGCATTGTTACTTTGTGTCAAGAAGGGCTCTCAACAAGGGAAGTTTCCAGGCGTCTCAGAGTGAACCAAAGCGATGTTGTTCGGACATGGAGGAGGTACAGAGATACAGGAACTGTCGATGACAGGCCTCGCTCAGGCCGCCCAAGGGCTACTACTGTAGTGGATGACCGCTACTTACGGATTGCCGCTCGGAGGAACCCTGACAGCAATGCCACCATGTTGAATAATGCGTTTCGTTCAGCCACAGGACGTCGTGTTTCAACTCAAACTGTGCGCAATAGGCTGCATGATGCGCAACTTCACTCCCGACGTCCATGGCGAGGTCCAGCTTTGCAACCCCGACACCATGCAGCGCGGTACAGATGGGCCCAACAACATGCTGAATGGACCCCACAGAATTGGCATCACGTTCTCTTCACCGATGAGTGTCGCATATGCCTTCAACCAGACAATCGTCGGAGACGTGTTTGGAGGCACCCTGGTCAGGCTGAACGTCTTAGACACACTGTCCAGCGAGTGCAGCAAGGTGGTGGTTCCCTGATGTTTTGGGGTGGCATTATGTGGGGCCGACGTACGCCACTGGTGGTCATGGAAGGCTCCGAATCGGCTTTACGATACCTGAATGACATCCTCCGACCCATAGTGCACCCATATCGGCAGAATATTGGAGAGGCATTTGTCTTCATGGACGACAATTCTCGACCTCATCGTGCACATCTTGTGAATGCGTTCCTTCAAGATAACGACATCGCTCGACTACAGTGGCCAGCATGTTCGCCAGACATGAACCCTATCGAACATGCCTGGGATATGTTGAAAAGGGCTGTTTATGGACGTCTTGACCCACCAACCACTCTGAGAGATTTACGCCGAATTGTCGTTGAGGAGTGGGACAATTTGGACCAACAGTGTCTTGATGAACTTGTGGATAGTATGCCACGACGAATACAGGCATGCATCAATGCAAGAGGACGTGCTACTGGGTATTAGAGGTAGTGGTGTGTACTGCAATCTGGACCACAAATGCTGAAAGTCTAGCTGTATGATGGTACAACATGCAATGTGTGGGTCTCATGAGCAATAAAACGAGCTGAAATGTTGTTTGTGTTGATCTCTATTCCCTTTGTATTTAAAGGTTCCGGAACTCTTGGAACCGAGGTGATGCAAAACTTTTTTTGATGTGTGTATTATAAATCCAAATGTCACTGCCACTTTGTCTTTATTCAACAGGTTTCTTGTTGAGTTCACGAAAAACACAAACTAGTTTGACAGCCTTCTCAGTCCCTAACCTATTCCTGACTTTGCTATGCACAAAACCAAAAGTTGAGAAAAGACGTTCTATCCCAGCTGATGAAGCAACTGCACTATGCAGCTGATGTGCTAGGCCTGAAGTTGTGTGATGAATGTTATTCTGCAGTGCCACCCACCATGTCAGGGGTTTAATTTCTTTTAGTATTGCAGGACCAAACAGGTATTCCTTGAAGGGTGAACATTTTGCTTTCTACTTAATTAGGTCAAGCATTGCATCTGGGTGGTAAGCTTCAACATACTCCATAGCAGAATGATATTGTTCTTCACTCAGTCTCTGTCCTTGATAGCGTGGATCCATGAGATTGGCAAGGAGATGGGTATCAGTTACAGCGGTGTTAAATCGTTTCATGAATTTCTTTAAGTCATTGGGATTGTTTTCATTTTTACAAAAATTGAGCAGGTCAAGACAAACCTGGAAACCTCTACTGCTTCCCCAATGGTACAGTCATCACGCTGCATCTTATCTAATGAGACTGATGCAGTCTTAAGTTTTTTGAGATAGTTTTGAACATTTTGTTTCATATTGATATCATTTACCTTTGCACTTATAATTGGTTCAATGGCACTTCGATTTTTAGTGCAGACTTTGACAATAATATGCCAGTTACCCAAATAGGACTCTATAGAGTCAGCTAAAGAATTCCAGCGTACATCCGTAGGAAGAGCAAGAGCTGTTCCGTCAGCCTGTTTGTACTTGGCTGCTGTAAAGTGAGTGTTCCAGAAGTACCGGTATTTAATAATTTGTTTAACATGTTCTGCAATGCCAACCAGCTCCAAGTCATGTGCTAACAGATTAAGCTGGTGAGCTGAACAACCATAAGTTATCACTTCTTTGATATCTTTTTTTGCCAATTCATCCCTCATTTTCCCCATATTGGCAGCATTGTCAGTGACAAAACTTCGAACATGGCAGCCAAAATTCCCAGCTGGTAACTAAATTTCCCTGTTGGCTGAGTTTCAGTTGTAAACATTGGTCAAGATGATCTCTAAAGTTTTTATATTTAAGTATTAAAAGCACATCATTTTATTACACTGTTTAAAACATGTTCAGAATTTAAAACAACTGTTTAAAAAAACTGTTTTAATGTTTTTTTTTAACTGCTATTTTGCCAACCCTGCTCATTGGCGTTTCCATCTTTTTTAAACATAAAGTTCATTTAGTTTAGATAAAACTACAAATTTAATGGCTTACATAATAAATGTTATAATGAAATTAGTTATCTACTTGTTTTTTTCTTACTTACTTCTTTTAAGATTCGTTAAGAATGAAATGGGTTTCGAACATAATTAATTAATTAATTTGTTCTTGGAGATCAGAGATCACTATTTTACACATATTTTTATATTTTGATGCTAATGACTATCTTTCGCGTAATTGAAGAACTGTGTTCAATTTGAATTAAGTTGTCCTACATGGTGAAATGAAATTACACAAAATGTGGTCAATTACTGGTTTATTTGTTGAAAAATATACAAACTTCTCTAAAACAACTCACCCCAAGTAATCATCGTGTTCAAATTTACATAGCTTTCTTACGAGATTTCTTAATGGCAACTCGTTAATAATGTCCTCATATGAACGTGTTTTTGTTGTATTTGCCTCAATACAAAGTAATGAAAGGGGTCCGTGGTTCAAATCCCGGTCACTCCATGTGAGATCTGTGCTGGACAAACCGGAGGCAGACAGGTTTTTCTCCGGGTACTCCGGTTTTCCGTGTCACAATTTCATTCCAGCAACACTCTCCCTTATCATTTCATTTCATCTGTCATTCATTTAATCATTGCCCCAAAGGAGTGCGTCAGGCCTCGGCAGCCGGCACAGTTCATATCCTCGCCGCTAGATAGGGGCTTCATTCATTCCATTCCTGACCCGGTCGGAGACTGGAAGCAGGCAGTGGATTTTCACAAAGTAATGAAAGTGAGTTTAACCGTATTTCAGAAATACTAGTTCGCAGATGGTTTGTAACTCTTCTAAGGCAGGAAGAACTGTATAAGGACTAAAACATATTTTTAAGTAACTTGTATTCTTAAATTCGTACGGAAAATATTATTAACGTCTGAAATACTTCATTTTAGCTTTTGAATGAATTGCCAAACTGCCGCTCTAGGCTGCAGCCTACTTAGCCTATTTAGAAATACGGCCCAGACCGGAATGCTGGTATGTCTGGTGTGATGAGAACTGCGCAAAAAATTACCGCACAGATGTTGGATTCCCACATTTCTGCTATTGGTTAAATTGCAAAATTATATTTCTGAGTTGTTTTATATAATTACAAGCAATGTTTTCTTCAGAAAAAAGTGACAGTCAGTCTGAAAGACTAGACTTTGTATCATTTTAAATGCTACAAATGCTGAAAAATGCTAGAAAGGCTGGAGGCTTCTCGCTTTGCTCGAAGCCAAAGACTCTTGACATGTTGGAAAATTATCTGCATAATACTTATGTTGCTTATCTTGTTTCAAATTACTCGCGAAGGGCAAGTGCAAACCAAGGGCAAAGCAAGGTCAAGCGCGCGGGATGCCGTCACACTCACCAGAGCGCGCGGGAACTTGTCCCTTCCATCCAGTCTAAAAACACTTATAGTGGGCGATGTATTGAAGATAGAGATATGCTCTCGTGGACTATTTTGTAGAACTTTTCATGCTGACCAATTTTTACGCTCATAGTATATTGATATGTTTAACGGTTCGCCCACCGTAAGCTTAAGAAGCGCACGGACGCCAAGTTTGTTTTCGACTTTTTCACTGAAATCGTTACTGCTTGGCTTCTTTTGATCATACATAAATTATTTTCTACAGAATATTTCCTCGAGATATCCTTTACAGAATGGTGAAAACTGCATCAAAATCCATCCAGTGGTTCTCGAGATCCAAGAATCGGGGATTTTTGTCTTATACTTACGAAGTAGAGATTGTCGGGGAACACATGCACCAAGCGGTACTATGACGTCACACACCTCAGTGCATCTGGGTACATTTCGTCCCGTCACCGTAACGTAACGCCAGACCCCAGCGTAACGACGAAGTCGACAAGATCATTTAAAATGATAAAAATTACATGGTAAAGGCCTGAAGTGTCCATACTGTATGTGACTAGAGCTGGTAACATGTGATGTTCGATTAATCGATAATGATAATAATAATAATTTGAAATTAATTGGAAATGATTAATCGATTAATCGACTAACCGAAGAATCGATTAATTGATTAGTAGACACGAGATAAGAAAATATGTTTTGCAAATGGTTTAAATGAGAGGTCATCGCTTACTGTAAGTTGAGTTAGGCTTATTTTCGGAATGTTGTAGCCTATAGAAATCTATTAAAGTTACATTTTGCGTAAAGAGACGTGTCCTTCCTTGTTTATGTTAACAATAACCAAACAATAGTCAGTGACAGTGGAAGGACAAACATCAATCAAATTGGGAAGGGTTTCAGAAAAAGAAAACGAAGAGTTTTCAGCAAAAATTTTGAATCTTGTTCAATTTTTGTCGGGAAGGCTGTTTACAATTTAGGATAGGAACATTTTTGTTTTATTCGGTTTTAGCCTAGCTTTCATAAAGAACTGTCAGTTATAACTCTTCAGTCGGTCAACTTGAATTTAGGGGGCAGATGACCTCGTAGTTCCACCCTTTAAAACAACAATAACTAACAACTTGAATTTGCCCAATGACTGGGCCGGGCACAATGTATAAAATACATGAATAATAAGTAAATAACTCACCGGGAAACATTACATGTGTTAGCTATGATCACTATTAAATGCCATGTCCTGTGCTTCGCATTCCACGTAAAAAGGAGGTCCCGTGGCTCATGACCTAGAGATTGACGGTCACGTTAAACTACAAGCTTCCTTCCTTCCTTCAAAGTACAATGGGGCAATTTTAGGATTACGCGTTTCGACCTTCCAGCAGTCATCATCTGATCCTGATCACTGAGTTGAGGCATAAATTTATATACAACTAACTACAAAAGGTGTAGTGCGTTTAGTTAGTCTTTAAAATATTACGATTAGCAGTTTGAATTTCGTTGGTTGGTTGGTTCCTCAGTTTAGGGGCTGCAACAACGCGGTCATGTAGCCCCGTGTACTTTGGCTGTGTGTAGAATCTGTCTGATAACCGGTGTTAATTGTGCTGGCTGTATTCGTGTGTGTTATCTGTTTTTAATTCAAGTAAGGACTGCAAACATTCAATTTTCAAGTAGTTTCTACTTTTGCTGCCCAACGCCACCGTCAACGACAACTAGTCCTGAACTTGGTTACTAGATGCCACAACAGTCGGCTCCTGGCGACCAACGTTGGAACTTAAGACCTTTAGTCAAGTATAACCTATAATTTAGCTTCACACAAGTGTAATTAGTGGAAGGTTCTTTTACATGCCTTAAATCTATGACATGGGACCGACGGCTTTACTTCCCATCCGAAGGAAGGCATACTGAGGGATTTTTAACGCTCTTAAAAATCCGATGACTTCTGCCGGGTTTGAACCCGTGACCTTGGGCATAGAAGCTCAGCATGCTACCAACTACGTCACCGAAGCCGCTTTGAATTTCGTTATACAAGTTTAGTTTGTTTACTAAGGGTTTATGAATTACGTACAGGAATTATAATCTATACGATGTGAGCTGCCAGAATAGGATTGACATTTGGCCGGAAGTTTCACGTTAGTCAACACCCCTCTGCCTCTTGACCAATCCATGTTCGCATAGTTGATGTCATAATACTCTGCCAAGTGCGTCAGTGCCTGGTCAGCTGTACTGCTCGGGTCCAAGCTCTATGAACTTGCGGGGTGAGGGGAAAGAGCAGGGAAGGGTTGGGCGAAAAGGGAAGGATCTGTCAACAGCCCACCGTGATATATGGTATTCCTTTCTATTCCAACACTGCTAACATTGGGCCGTTGCTCAAACCACTGTGGTGTTAGGAATGAGTGAGTGAGCCACCGACCAATGTATTTGGTTCTGCACTATGCACGGACCGAGAAACCTCATCACTCTTCAACACCACTACTCATAGTCCGCGATGCACATTCCTCTCAGGTTCACGCAGCTTAGACCCGAGCAGTATCTCTGGCTTGTACAGTGTGATCGCTTGTTATTATAACTGTTTGGCAACCTTGTTCCCTGACCACATGGCGAGGCGAGAACTGTCAATACTATACCGAGTATAGTCAAGATATGTAATATTTTGTTGAGATACTAAATGATAATGATCGTGTGGCCTCCGGAGAGGCCAGGTGCAGGTCTTTCTCGTTGACACCCGTGGGCGACCTGCGCGTCGTAATGAGGATGAAGTGATGATGAAGACGGCACATATTGATATCGCGCCAGGAGTTGGCAGTTCCCGCTCACTGCGTATCACGCATTCCAAAAGCATTATAGTAAAGCCATCATAACTTCCGACTTGACATTTCAGTGTTACCCTAGAGTTATGTAGCGGTCAGAAGGAAAATAACTTTACGTAGCCAATCACAGGCACCCATTCAAATCGATATATCATGGCAAATTGAGTTTCGTTCGTGATGTCGCAATTTAGCGAACGAAACTGTAGCCTGGCACTGAAACGTCAAGTCGGAAGTAATGATGGCTCTACTATAGTTAGTCACTGATGATGCTTCACTCACTCAGCTGATTCCTTCTTTCACTGGCTGCGTGTCGTGTGCTGCGATAACAGTGATTGGCATGCAGGAAGCCCATATACATGTATTTAGGTCTGGAATAGTCGGGCCGCGCATACGTACTACAAGACCCCCCGCACCCCGTCACAGCGTGTTGAACTGCCATCTCCTGACGCGATGACTGTACACCCAGTCCCCGAGACACGGGAATGAACCCCAGGAGATTAAAATCCCTGATGGCTCGGCCGGGAATCGAACCCGGGGCACGTTTGGCCAAAGCCTAGCACGCTAACCATTTAGCCACAGAGCCGGACGTTGAGATACCGGTACTGATAGTGGTGATTGACCTTCGAGTTTGCTTGCTTAGTGTGATTATGTAATTGTTATTAAATGGGCAGGTTATTGTGTCAGCAAAAAGTGGCAGCTGCACGAAAATGGCCAACATCGCTCAAACAGCTAAGTGCACAATCCTGTAGATTTAATAGCCTAAGTGTAAAGGATCTGATGATGATCGCTTGACGATCGAAACTGGTCATCCAAGTGTATTTATTAATATCATGTAGTATCTTTTTCAGGATTAGGAAACCACCCACTACAATTGGGTACATTCATGTTAATCGACTGAAAAACATTAAATTTCGATTACTAAGGCATGACTGAAAAATGGCTTTCAACACGATAATCCTTGGAGTGAAGTAAAATCAAACTTCAAAGGGGGCGTTGAGCAGTGGTTCGCTGTCGCCAAGGAGGCCTGGGTTCGATTCCCGGCTCTGCCAAGAAATTTAATTCTGGTCTGAGGGCTGGAACGTGGTACACTCAGTCTCGTGAGGCAAAACTGATAAGAAGCGGGTTTGATTCCTACCTCAGCCATCCTGGAAGTGGATTTACTACTTCTACTCCCGTCAAATGCCGGGATGGTGCCTAATTTAATGCCACGGTCGGTTCCTACCCAAATCCTACCTCAATTACAAGTTGTGTCATAGTTTGTTGATTCTGTGAGAGCGTAGTTAAACGTGCGAAATCCTTTCATTAATGGACAATACAATTAATCGAAAAGCCGTTTAATCGTTATTTGTGGCAATGAATCGATTTTTCTGTTTCGATTAATCGATATCCGAAATTAATCGATTAAAAGTACCAGCCCTAGTCAGTACAGCAGTACTATGCCTACAAATAAAACCTTTCACAACATTCATAGGCACTGGTCTTCATTACTCAGTACCACTCATACCTCAGTAGCGTCAATACAATCACAGCCATGAATTAGACTGAGACATCGGCGAAAAGCCACATTTTACTCTAGCCTGTGCCAACAGACAAATACAAAAATACTGCATCCATCAAGAGGTGGTTGACAGGCCAGCAACTTTCCATTATGAACCAGCACATCTCTAGGCTATATTCAACACAAACAATAACCATAAACGAATCGAATTCATGATGGATTACCTGTACCTATCTGTTCCCCGCACTGGTGCCTTAAACGTTCCAAATGCTCTTTGAGCCGCAATAGTCTCTGTGTAGACCTGAGGCCTGACAATAGAAAACTTCTCACAATCTTCTGTAATGCACATTCAGATTTATGAACCATTCTTAGCATAAAACGTGACAAATAGCTCCTGTAGTAGCTATATTCCTGACATGTTTCTGTAGTCAATCCTAAGAAACACATTTTCTACTAAAGAGGTGACTTCGGTGGCGTAGATTGTATCATGCTGAGCTTCTATGCCCAAGGTTGCGGGTTCAAACCCGGCCGAAGTCGCTGGATTGTTTGTTGTTTATTTGTTTGTTTATATTACGTCCGGTGCGCTAGTGAACCCTACTTTACTAGGTCAGACGCGGCGAAGAGCTGTCGCAGTGTGGGCAGTCAGGGCAGGCAGGCCAGCCAAGAAAGGCAAGAGCCAGTCTGCCGGAGTGCGGCGCAGCGTGCAAAGGTTGGACGCCGCTGTATTAAAACTCTGTCAAGAACTTCGCTCCAGTAGTTTTAGCCCCTACCCATAATAAACAGACCCAAATATAGGGTATTTTAGGTCATTTACACCTCATCCGGTAAAATAGGTATGAAGTTTTAGCCGAAAATTCAAAATTGTTTATAATGTATTATAGCTGGATACAGCCGACATTCGCAACCATACAGTGCAACAGGTCGGATCGGGGCCGATAACCTAGATGTTAAGCTCCTTATAACAACAATCATTATCATCAACAAGTAGGATGACAGTACGAAAGATTTTTGATTTGAACAGTACGGGTGACGGACATCTTGGTAATCAATCTCCATGTACGTGGGTGTTAGTTTGGGGGGTTGAAATTGTCTGATAACCTGTGTTATTGTGGGAAATGTAGCAGCGTGAGAAATTGTGATTATTTGGGCCTAGAATCGGAGTAAGTTACGTGCCCCGGGACTTAAAGCAAAGTACCGTACCATTCCGGTATTTGATTGGAGATAATATGGGGAAAGCCGCACTGTTAAAACGCCGGGGTTCAAACCTTCAATCTAGGATTTGCTGCAGCAGCCCACCGCAGTTGTGTTGCGCGAGTTGACGCGCTCGGTGACGCCACGGGGTAGTAATAATATAATAATAATAATAATAATAATAATAATAATAATAATAATAATAATAATAATAATAATCTTAAAGGAAATGGGTTTGGACGACAAAACACGAGCAATTTTCTAGCAGACCTTGGCTAACACAAACTCCAGAGTGAAATTTAGAGGAGAAATTTCAGACGCTTTCAAAATCAGGACGGGTGTGAGGCAGGGAGATGGACTGTCACCTTTACTTTTCAACTGTGTACTGGAGAAAGTAATTCGTGAATGGCGCAAGGAGATAGGGAAAGAAGTGTTAGAAAATGGTGTCAGAATGGGCTGCAGGAGTTTCGCAGATGATCTAGCAATCTTTTGTGATTCCCTATACACAGCCGCAAAACAAGTCAACCAACTCAGAATACAAGCGGCAAAGGCAGGCTTACAAATTTCTTTTGAGAAGACCGAGTTTATAACTAATATTAGCCCTGCAGTCAAAGAATTAAATGTTGAACATGGAAAGATCCATCAGGCAAAAAAGTTTAAGTACCTAGGGGAGTAGATCGAGTCCAACATATCAGAGAAGGAAGCCTTCACGTCAAGAATGAACAAGATGGAAGTGGCCTACCAGCTAACGAAAGGAGTGTACAAAAAGCGAACAGTGTCCAGCAATACCAAACTAAGACACTATCGTACAGTTATCCGATCTGAGGCGCTGTACGCAGCTGAATGCCTGGCAATGAATAGGAAGAGTCTGGTTGAGAAATTGGAAGCCAAGGAAAGGAAGATCCTCGGGAAGATCTTAGGGCCGTTGAAAGTCGATGGTGAATACAGGAGACGGCATAACAATGAGCTGTACCATCATGTAGAAAGGATATCTCAAGTAATTCGGAAGAGAAGAGAATCTTTCTATGGCCACTTAACCCGTATGAAACCCGAGAGAATTACCAATCGGATATTTACCTATTTTCTTAACAAACAAAAAACACAAGGGCCCCTGGTTTTTTGAGGTAGACAAGGATTTACACGAAGAAGGGATCACCCACGCAGACATTATGGAACGTGACCTTTTGAAGGAAAAGCTTGGAGCACACCACCAATTCCAAGAAAAAGCGAAATTAAAAACCGGCAAGAAGTGGTCTGAAGAAAGAAAGGAGTCTCACAGGCAGCGAATGCGTGAACACTGGGCTAAGAACAAGGCCCAAAGACGGAAGCAGTTGAAATGACGTGGTCCATAGCTGGCCTAAACGAAGAAAGAAAGAAAGAAAGAAAGAAATAATAATAATAATAATAATAATAATAATAATATCGCATGGCCTCGGGTGCCGGGTGCAAGCTTTGTAATTTGACACCCAGAGGGTAGCTTGCATGTCAAATTTCGTTGTTCCTTGAATCACTATGAAAGTTAAGAAGGTTGGATATCTAAGGTCCTTGAACACTATAGCGCTTTCTAGTAGGGAAATGAGGAACTTTGTGTTGGCGGAAACTCCCGAGATTAATTTTGCCATTATGAACACGGCCTACTGAATTCAATATTTTAATCGCTTATTCCAGCTTGGATTTACCCATGTACTGTACTCTGCGAGGGAACATTCCTCTACCGTCGCGTCGCAAGGACGGTGTCTAGGAGCAGATCACGTTTTGTCAGCAGATACAACTGGCGATGGTGACAGGCGAACTTGGGTCTATATAAGGAAGGGAAGGAAGTCGGCCGTGGAACTGTGGAAGGAACCGTCCCGAGATTTGTCTGGTGGTGAAAATGGGAAACCACCAAAAGCATTTTCAGAACGACCACGGTGGGATTCGAACCCAAGCATTCCCGATGCCACCGAGGCACGAGCTAGCGCGTTAGCGCTGTCGGCCACCGTGGTTGGTTAGTTCATATTTGATCTAACAATATGCAAAGGGCTGTGTTGTTGTTGTTGTTTGCGTAATTTCTTAAGGAATACCATAGCCTAATAGTTGTCGAATTAGACGTTTAGTCCACTTTCTCCGCAATCAGTAGCGTAGCCAAGATCGACCAATGGGAGGGGTTATAGTAACTGGGAGATAACCGTAATTCGGAGAATTGCAGGATATAGTAATATGAAGTAACTCGGCTATCTCACACTCAAGACGTTAACAACGATCTCCAAATTAGTGTTAATGTACCGTACTCACAGAATTTACTAGGTCTTAATTATGATTATTATTATTACTTTTAATTAAAACTACGTAGATTAATTTATATACACAACTGCCCTCAGGCTAAAGAAAGAAATGCAGCTAATTGCCCCGCTAGGATGGATTTGAAATTATCTGGGTCTAGGGTCAGTTTGAAATAAAAGCTATATTTAACGGGAAAGAAATCTAGATTGGCAACACTGGGAGTTATGCGTTGTTATGAAGACGTGTGTAGCCTCAATGGGGAGCCTCACCGAAAGGCAACAACAGTACATCACCAAGCAGCCGCGCCGGCTGACGCAGACAAAAATCACAACCATACCAATTTCCCACAAAGCACGAGTTATAAAATCATCAGCAAGTGTCACTATTTGATTTAAGCAATATTTATTTAGCTAATTAATTATACCACCAGTTCCTGTTCTTTTTTTGTGGTAAAAATTCCATAATGGGTGGGGGGGTTCTAACCCCCAGCAACACCCCCCTGGCTACGCCACTGTCCGCAATCATCGACAATCGGTGTCTTCTTTCCTTTTTATCTGGCAACCGTGAGTAACAGTAGCATTTAGAATTGGGTCCCCTCTGGAACTAAACGTTTGCGTGAAACGTTTCTAATTATGAACGACCTCAATGGTTTACGTGGCGAATTAACCGAACTTCTGTAGCTTCCTAAACTGTAGACATTTAAGAACTTTCTTCGTGTTAGTTTTTAATCTCACGCTTCACATCGCGGTGTCCTTCTATAACCCATGGCCGTGAAACGCTTCCTGGGCTACACGTACAATGGGCGGAAACTCGTCGATACGGTCTCTCTTTGCTCCATGTTTGGCTACATGGGAACAATTTTCCATAAGATAGCACGATATCCATGACATTCCTTCGTACATTGAGGGGTTTGAAGCCATTTTTTCAGTGTTGCCTTAGTAAACAAGAGTTTAGTGCTTTTCAGTCGGTCAACACGAATGTACCCAAAAGAGCTGGGTTATGCCCTAATCCTGAAATAAAGTACATGAGATTAATAAATACACTAGGATGACCAGTTTCGATCGTCAAGCGATCATCATCAGATCCATTACACTTGGGCTATAAAATCTATGTTTGAAAATACAGGTGAAAATATTTACAATATGTACAAGTATTTAGTTGCAGTATTGGTACTGCGACTGTCGGTGTATGCTAAATGCAGTAGCCTATATATGATGTTAGGTGAAATGCTAAATGGTGATAGATATCCGGAGTTTGTAATTTGGAGTGATTTATGGTTGTAAAAATCAACTATGGTTAAACTGTAATATTACAGGCTACTACTTATCTGGTTGACTTCCTTACTGGAGCTACGCGCAGTTTTCGTGTTCACTGTCACTCCAGGTATGGTCGACTGAGATGGGCTGTTATCTCAACGACACTGGATTTCCCTTTTCTCCTCCCCCTTGTTCATATGTGCTGTGTGGAGTCAGTGCGATGTGTTTATGACTCCGCACAGCACATATGAACAGGGGGGGGGGGGGGAGAAAAGGGAAAAACCAGTGTCGTTGAGATAACAGCCCAACTCAGTCGACCACATCTGGAGTAACAGTGAACACGAAACTGCGCGTAACTCCAGCAAGGAAGACAACCAGATAAGTAGTAGCCTGTAATATTACAGTTTAACCATAGTTGATTTTTACAACCATAAATCACTCCAAATTACAAACTCCGGATATCTATCACCATTTCACATTTCACCTAACATCATATATACTGCATTTAGCATACTCTGACAGTCGCAGTATCAATACTGCAACTAAATAATTGTACATATTGTAAATATTTTCACCTGTATTTTCAAACATAGATCTTATAGCCTAAGTGTAATGGATCTGGTGATTATCGCTTGACGATCGAAACTGGTCATGCTAGTGTATTTATTAATCTCATGTAATTTATTTCAGGATTAGAGCATAACCCAGCTCTTTTGGGTACATTCGTGTTGACCGACTGAAAAGCACTAAACTCTTATTCCTTCGTACGTTGGAATAAGTGATTATATCATTGCACTGTTTCGAACACAATTGCTGCAATGCACAATTAATTTGAAAATGTACACTAGTACCAGGGCAAGGGAAGGATTAGGATGATTACCCCTTGGGTTCGGGATTCTAACTGGTTACGATCAACCTCAATTCCCACCTCAGCCAACCTAGAAGTAGTTTCTTCGATTTCAGGCATTGCCTATCTACAGGTCACGGGCGCCTCCATCTCAATCCTAGCGTTAGTTACAAATATGCACTACTAGAGACCCACATTAATACAGGTTAGCAGACAAATTCCAAACGCACCCAAGTACATGGAGCATAATGATCAGAAATATCTAAGCCCCAAAATAAAACCACAGCAACAAGGATTGGGTTCTCCCCCCATAAGGCCGCAGTCGAGATTCGAACAAGCTTGAAGAAAGTAATGGCAAACTACACTGTGGGATCAGAAGTAACCGGAGGCACCACCAGAAACATCAGTTTCCCCTCTAGTACGGTGCAATTAGACTCAACCCTCAACATCCAAAGTAAAAGTTTCCCTTCAGCTCCAAATTGTTCTATACAGTCCATATATTGTTTGGTAAAAAGTCACACCATATTGAGCGTCGGGTGGGGGGAGCAGAAGTTGGTAAATTAGTAGTTTTTATCAGTTTTTCTGAAATATTTCCACAACTATGCGGTATAGCGCAAATGGTGTCATAAACAAAAATTATCTACATTAAATTGCGAACAAACATGGTCCTGTGCATAATCTTGCTAAAGTGAACGGTTCCAGAGTTACGGAGGGTGTCAAGTGGAAAGTTTTCGTTGTTTTTTTTTTTTTTTTTTTTTAATTGACATTATCACTTAGGAAACTAATTTTGTTTACACATGATTGTGTTTTGTAAAAGCAAATACCGATTTTATTGGCCGGTGGTATGTTAGTGATAATCCCTTGAAGGAACGACTACCTCACCACCTTCTCAAGGGGCGCTACTTTTTAAGGGAAAAGAGGCTTCCACAGGACTAGACCATATAAACCTGTGGTACGGAGAAACCCACTCTGAACTATTAAAACTAATAAAAATGTAGAATGTTAAATGCGACCTTAAATTAATGTAAAGTAGGCTATTCATCAGTATTCAGTCCTCTGCAAACAAAACACTTTCCTCTTCTAGATCTTCGTCTATGATGGTCGTGTCCCTGTTTTCACATCCTAGGCCTGAGCATTTACCGCATATGCTTGAGCAGTTTAGACCACTCTTTCTGCACTCGCAATTACGGACGAATTCGTCTTTGCACGCGCACACTATCAAGGAAAGTAATTCCTGGGAAGCTGCAGGACGTGCTGTTGCAATTGGTCTCAGGTGTTCGCCAATCTTCTTCCACCCCCACTCGAGCGGATTCTTCTTCTCATTCAGCCACTGCTGCACCTGGTGGTAGGTTCTAAATGAATGCTACCTGGAAGCTGCCGAAGTGGGAGAAGTGCAGCCAACTTGAACAATGAATGTATAGACTGCTTTGCAATAGCCTGCAATTAACACTGGTAGTGAAACAATCCAGATCTTCAGTGTTCTTGGCTCCAAACATCGCAAGAAGGAAATGCTTTCCAACGTCAGCCACTGCACTGGGGTCAGCTTTGGGGTCGTTGAAGACTAGAAGTTTCGTACGAAGAGCTATGTTGACTTGCACTTTCCCATACGGTGTAATTTTCCCCTTCTTGTAGATAGCTGATACAGTGTCACATCCTGTGAAGGCGTATATTCCTAAGAGTACACCTTTCATATCCCCAATGCCTCGCTGAATGCCAGAAATAGTGTACACTTTTTCCTGCTGATTGCCTTTCTTTGGTACCACCATTTTCAATTTGTTCTCTGAGGGTGCTTGGACAGTCAACAAGACTAGTAAGTCCGTGCCGTCACCAATTACACAAACGTCAATACCATTCTTAGCTTCATCAAAACTATTAATAATAAGTTATTATTAATAAGTCAGCGTAACCCGATGCTTGATGAACTGTGGAACCACCTCTTTGCAAGTGCACTATAAGGAGAGAAATAAGGCCCATTTTTTAGATCGTAGGCTTTCGCGGCCGGTGTCTAGTTTATCATCTAGGCTTACAGGATGGAGCTGCGTCGTATATCGGTGATTATTTCCCGACGTTTCGGCTGACATTGCAGCAGCCTTAACTGAGCAACACTTGGAAAGTGCTCCTAGCGCGCAACTGCCAGCGGCGCGGACCAATCAGAGAGCAGCGTGACGACAATGCAGGCCAAGCAAGCACCTCTGTCTGGCATGACCGTTAGTTTGAGTACGGACACCAACTCGTACCTACCCATGATTAAGGCTGCTGCAATGTCAGCCGAAACGTCGGGAAATAATCACCGATATACGACGCGGCTCCATCCTGTCAGCCTAGATGATAAACAAGGCCCATTTTGTTTTTAGCGTTAGCTAGAAATTCACTTTGATTGATATTTACATGGATTGAGTCTCCTACTTTCACTTCAATGTTAGTGGTAGAACGTGATCTGCGTAACTGTTCTTCATATTTTGTGTTTCCTTGCTCGAATGCATCAAAAACAACGGTTGCTGGCCCATAATGAGTAATTATGTAATCTGTGTATTGCTCGCAAATCTGTCTGAAGGTAGCTGGGCGTCGCCACACAACACGATGAAGGAGGTGACTTCCATCAATGATATAGGACGCTTTCTCTGAATTTGGGGTGATCGATGATTCATTTGAATCTGGAACCAAAACAGTCACCATTGAAGATTTGCTTCCCTTCCTCATTAAGCCAGATTCGTCGAAGAGGGATGGAGGATAAGCACATGCAGTAATTCAAATTGAAATATTTCTTCAAGTCTCTCATCACTCCTTACTGTGCACACCATCCGATGTAATCGAGTGTTAGGGTTCACACATACAGTGTTGTTGTTAATTGTCATACACTTGGTTATAGAGGCTAGAGACTTAACAGCTAACTTCTTTTCAAGTGTATCTCATTGAATGTTTTGTTCCCAATCTCTTTCAAGGCTAGTGTTCCAACTTCAAACGCTTTATCACAGTTCACGTTTTCAACTGCTACTTCCCCTGTTGATAAGGAAGAGAGTTCAGGTGTTTTAGAAAACGAATTATGTTCCTCAAGCCAAGAAATAAAAGTTTGCAAGTCCTTGCAATTTATTTTCTGACTTGCCTCTCGTAGCTCCACGTGCTGCTCTGAAGAGACGCTGCGTACACCTGTAAATGCTTCCATTCCTTCACACACCCGAAAACAAGCTGGCATGGAGTTGATCCAACTTGCAATATTAATGATGAGGAGTGTCTGTGCAGATCCAAGATCTGTCACAGTATAACCACATAGTTGGCACAGTATTCTAA
This sequence comes from Meconema thalassinum, assembly GCA_946902985.2. NCBI lineage: Eukaryota > Metazoa > Arthropoda > Insecta > Orthoptera > Tettigoniidae > Meconema > Meconema thalassinum. The sequence goes on along the minus strand of OX336394.1, from coordinate 396,090,633 downwards.
AGACGAACAATAAAACAAAATGACAGCAGAATTTCACTAGAAATAACAAACGCATTCAACGGGTCTCCCAATACGAATGAGGGAAAGAGAATAGATGAGAGAGTGTGTGAGTGGGAGGGGCAGGCGGCAGGTGCAGGGTGGAGGTGGTCGACCGGCCACTTACGCACGGCTTTGTACTGGGGGCCGCGCTTGTACTAAAGCGGTTTTGTTCCCAGTATTTTTACGCTTCTAACCCTTTGTGGTGCCTGTTATGTCTTAAAACTATTTATTTATAGACAACACAACATACGCATGTTTACATCATCGCTTATCTTGACACAGAGTGTCTATTCTCCACAGAGTCTATATGTATGTGCAAATATATTGCAAAGATAAAACAATCTCCGCCACTTAACAGGTTCATAGGTTTAGACGCTGCAGCGGTCGCCTAGTCTGGTAGATCGACGCAGCGGCGGACTAGGTGTTGGTGGTCCTCTTCCATTTCCATCCGGTTCTTATCTTCCTGACCTTGTAGCCGGGCCCTGGTTTGTGGTCGTAGTGCACTGTCCTTCTGAGAGTGGTGACTGATTTACGACCTCGATCTTTGGATCGGCTTCTGTAGGCTGAGCCTGACGAGCGGAATTCCTGGTGTAACCGTATGAAGGAGTCATCTGGATTGTTGTCGTACATTGTCCTATTGCGGCTGGTTATGGATTTAGGTCCTCACTTCTCCCTTCGGCGTCTGTCGATGGGGTCTGTTAGCTGGGACTCCTCCTAGCGTAACCGTATGAATGCCCCGTCGATCTGCTTCCAGTGATGAATTTGGGTCCTCTGTCTCCGATCTCCTCAATTGATCCACATGCCGCTTGATGATGTACTCCTGATCCAGTTTCACCATGTAGTGAACTCTTCCTAGCCGTTCAACAATGGTTCCAAACTTCCACAGGTGCAACCCGGTGTAATTCCTGGATTGTACTCTTTCTCCAGGCTTGTAGAATTTCTTGAGTTGTGGGTGCACTTACCTCTTTTCTTGTAGGATGGTCTCCCCTTGTGGTCTGATGATGTCCAGTTTTGTTCGGAGTTTCCTTCCTTGATGCAATTCAGCTGGAGTTAGATTGTTTTCGTTCGGTGTGGTGCGATATTTAAGAAGCAGTTTGTTTAACTTCTCTTCCATAGAGCCCATCTCTGTGGCAATGCATTTCAATTCTTGTTTTAGTGTCTGAATTGCACGTTCTGCTGCTCCATTGGTCGCTGGGTGATTTGGTGCAGTAAATTTGCTTGACAGAATGTTTGAAATTCATGTGACTTGAAGATGGCGGCATCGTCACTCCCCATTTGTTCAGGAAGTCCATTTCGCGAGAATATTTCATCTAATGCCGCAATTGTGCTGAACGAAGTTGGAGCATGTTTGGAAAATTTAAATTCTATCCAACGTGTACTTGCGTCAATTACCACAAAGAAAAAGTGTTCTTATGTATTCGTTTCCAGGACAGCCTCCGAGGCTTAGGCGGCAGCACGCCGACCTCTCACCGCTGGGTCCGTGGTTCAAATCCCGGTCACTCCATGTGAGGTCTGTGCTGGACAAAACGGAGGCAGACAGGTTTTTCTCCGGGTACTCCGGTTTTCCCTGTCAACATTTCATTCCAGCAACACTCTCCATTATCATTTCATTTCATCTGTCATTCATAATAATAATGTTATTGGTTTTACGTCCCTTTTAACTACACTGGCTTTTAGAGACGCCGGGGTGCCGGAATTTTGCCCCGAAGGGGATCTTTAACGTGCCAGTAAATCTACTGACACGGCTCCCTCGCATTTGCGCACCCTCAAATGCCAGCTGACTGCGCCAGGTTTCGAACCTGCAACCTTGGGTTCAGTAAGCGAGAACGTTACCCCTGAGCCACGCAGCCAGGTATATCTGTCATTCAGTTAATCATTGCCCCAGAGGAGTGCGTCAGGCCTCGGCAGCCGGCACAGTTCATATCCTTGCTGCTAGATGGGGGGCTTATTCATTCCATCCCTGACCCAGTCGGAGACTGGAAGCAGGCTGTGGATTTTCATTTTTCATTCGTTTCCAGGATGCATCCGGTTGTTACCAGCTGTGCAGAGGTACCTTCTCAGGATTTTTCTTCGTGAGGCAACAGGGTGTGCAGCTCCTCACCATGTTTTCTATGTCTTTATCTATGCCTTTCCAGTAGCAGTAAGATCGAGCAATCATTTTCATTTTTACAACCCTGGTGTGGGTTGAATGTAGCTCATTGAGGATTGCTTGCTATAGTACTTTAGGGATCATTACTCGAAAAGCTCGCATTATTACACCATTGTGTAGACTATATTCTGGACTCGATACTTTCCCATTCATTAGCTGTGTTTTCAGAGAAACAAGATCTTCATTCTCATCTGTTGATTTTCGTATCTCATCTACTGTCACCAGTGCGAGATTTGAAAGTGATGCAACCTGCTGTTCATTTGTCTTGTAGTCATCTGTTATGAATTTATCATCAATTTGATTCAATTGTACAGGATGTCGGGATAAGTAATCAACATTTCCTTGCTGTTTGGATGAGCGAGACCTGACTTCGTAATCAAACCCACTCAAAAAATCTGCATACCGCAGACGCCTGGTTGCTGACATAAGGGGCAAGACTTGATCAGGGGCAAATATTCTTTGCAGAGGGGTATTATCTACGATTAAGGTGAAGTGTCTTCCATAGAGATACTGGTAAAATCTTTTGAAGCTCCAATATACAGCAGTGGCTTCTCGATCTAGCTGGCTGTAGTTCCTCTCTGCTGCTGTTAACGATCTAGAATTGAATGCAATCGGTCGTTCTTCTCCTGCAATCTGATGACTGATGCTAGTTGTTGCTAACAACAAAGGTTTATCAGGGTCGAATGGTATCAGTGTCCGTTCGCTAGCTATCTCTCTTTTAATAGCATTGAAGGCCTTTTCGTACTCTGTTGTCCAGCGAAACCGTACGTCCTTCTGCAGCAGGCGAGTAAATGGGTACATCAGTTTGGCTGCGTCATACAGTGGTCCGGATTTGAAAAAAAAGCGGACAAAAATATTTTCCGCTAAATGAAATGAAATACTTTTGTATAAAACTTTAAATTAGATGTTACTATTAGGTAAATTTGTATTAGTACATAAAATTACTTACTTATTCATCCTCTGATCCGGCTGAGTCGACTTCTTCTTCTTCTTCCTACTCCGTCTCGTCCTCGGGTATTGACAATAAATTACACACCTCCTGAGGCAACTGTCTTCATTTCTTCTTCGGTAGACTTCCCGTGCTTGAGATTACTGGATCAGAGCTTAGCAATAGTCTATGGAACAAGTCAAAATTATTGGAAATTCTTGAGGATTTTCTGGTATGGTCTTCTCTATATTTTCTTACGTCTTGGTTTCTAGACTCTAAGACCTCTTCTGAAAGTTCTCCAATCGGCAAAATAGCTGCTTCTATAATGAAAGATCCATGGATAAGTATTTTATGGAGTGTTAGAGGCATGTAACACCACGGATATATAAGCTTGCAGTTTCGCAGCAGTAGGAATTGAACTCTGAACTATTAATTTCATGACCAGAGGAAATTGCTTTTAAAATTATTCCAAAACGAGTTATTAACTCACAGTCTACCCCTGTTATTTCGGATGCTACTTGAGGTTGATCAAAAAACCTTCGGGCAGAGTTGCCATCACTGGTTGTTCCATATCCAGGCTTCGGAATATCAACTAGAAGACCTAATCTCGTTCTGAATGAGTCTTGCACAATTTTTTCTTTCTTTCGAATAAGTCTCGATTACCATCTTTCACGCTCACTTTCCACTTTTTAAAACCCAGGCGGCACGAAATATGCAGGAGAAATTCAAAAAATCGAAAGTGGGCGTGTGGAACTGAAATTCCAAACTCAAGTTGTAAATTGTCGACGAGCTTTTGTGCCTCTTATGTAGATTTTTCATTTCTGAAAATTTCGCACCATTCGTTTGCCCCTTGTTATGAAAGCCGGATCTAAAGATCCTATAGGCTTTCATATAGCCGTGGTATATTGGAAAAAGTCTGTCTGTCTGTATGTATGTATGTATGTATGTACGTATGTGCGTGACGTTTTTGCGTTTAGCAAAGTACAGGTCGCAATTTTCAAGATATTAAGCTGAAATTTAGTACGGTGAAAGAGTTGGGGCCTGTGACGAACCCTATTGTTGGGCGTTAAAATCGGTGCAGGGCCGGACCTTCTTTTGGGGCCCTGAATTTCATCCTATTTTTTTGAATCGATATATCTCGGAAACGGTTGGTCGTATCGAAAAATGTTAAATGTATAGGTGTAAGATCTCCGCGGTATGCAACTCTTTTACAAAAAATGATTTTTTGATATCTCTCACCGTTTTCTTTTTTTGGGGCCCTGAAAATGTCCATTGTGCGTGACATTTTTGCGTTTAGCTAAGTACTGGTCGCAATTTTCAAGATATTAAGCTGAAATTTGGTACGATGAAAGAGTTAGTGACTGTGACGAATCTTATTGTTGGGCGTTAAAATCGGTGCAGGGCCGGATCTTTTTTGGGGCCCTGAATTTCAAACTTTTTTTTGGAATCGATATATCTCGGAAACGGTTGATCGCATCGAAAAATGTTAAATGTATAGGTGTAAGATCTCCGCGGTATGCAACTTTTTTACTCAAAATGATTTTTTGATATTTCTCACCGTTTTCTTTTTTTGGGGCCCTGAAAATGTCCATTGTGCGTGACATTTTTGCGTTTAGCTAAGTACTGGTCGCAATTTTCAAGATATTAAGCTGAAATTTGGTACGATGAAAGAGTTAGTGACTGTGACGAATCCTATTGTTGGGCGTTAAGATCGGTGCAGGGCCGGATCTTTTTTGGGGCCCTGAATTTCAAACTTTTTTTTGGAATCGATATATCTCGGAAACGGTTGATCGCATCGAAAAATGTTACAAGTATAGGTGTAAGATCTCCGCGGTATGCAACTTTTTTACTCAAAACGATTTTTTGATATTTCTCACCGTTTTCTTTTTTTTTTGGGGCCCTGAAAATGTCCATTGTGTGTGACATTTTTGCGTTTAGCTAAGTACTGGTCGCAATTTTCAAGATATTAAGCTGAAATTCGGTACGGTGAAAGAGTTAGTGACTGTGACGAATCCTATTGTTGGGCGTTAAAATCGGTGCAGGGCCGGATCTTTTTTGGGGGCCCTGAATTTCTAACTGTTTTTTGGAATCGATATATCTCGGAAACGGTTGGTCGTATCGAAAAATGTTAAATGTACAGGTGTAAGATCACCGCGGTATGCAACTTTTTTAATCCAAACGATTTTTTGATATCTCTCACCGTTTTCTTTTTTTGGGGCCCTGAAAATGTCCATTGTGCGTGACATTTTTGCGTTTAGCTAAGTACTGGTCGCAATTTTCAAGATATTAAGCTGAAATTTGGTACGGTAAAAGAGTTAGTGACTGTGACGAATCCTATTGTTGGGCGTTAAGTTCGGTGCAGGGACGGATCTTTTTTGGGGGCCCTGAATTTCAAACTTTTTTTGGAATCGATATATCTCGGAAACGGTTGATCGTATCGAAAAATGTTAAAAGTATAGGTGTAAGACCTCTGCGGTATGAAACTTTTTTACTCAAAATGATTTTTTAATAGCTCTCACCGTTTTCTTTATTTGGGGCCCTGAAAATGTCCATTGTGCGTGACATTTTTGCGTTTAGCTAAGTACTGGTCGCAATTTCCAAGATATTAAGCTGAAATTTGGTGCGATGAAAGAGTTAGTGACTGTGACGAATCCTATTGTTGGGCGTTAAGATCGGTGCAGGGCCGAATCTTTTGGGGGGCCCTGAATTTCAAACTTTTCTTTGGAATCGATATATCTCGGAAACGGTTGGTCGCATCGAAAAATGTTAAATGTACAGGTGTAAGATCTCCGCGGTATGCAACTTTTTTACTCAAAACGATTTTTTGATATCTCTCACCGTTTTCTTTTTTTTTGGGCGCTGAAAATGTCCATTGTGTGTGACATTTTTGCGTTTAGCTAAGTACTGGTCGCAATTTTCAAGATATTAAGCTGAAATTTGGTACGGTGAAAGAGTTAGTGACTGTGACGAATCCTGTTTTGGGCGTTAAGATCGGTGCAGGGCCGGATATTTTTTGGGGGCCCTGAATTAAAAAACTTTTTTTGGAATCGATATATCTCGGAAACGGTTGATCGTATCGAAAAATGTTAAATGTATAGGTGTAAGTTCTCCGCGGTATGCAACTTTTTCATCCAAGACGATTTTTTGATATCTCTCACCGTTTTCTTTTTTTGGGGCCCTGAAAATATCCATTGTGCGTCACATTTTTGGGTTTAGCGAAGTACAGGTCGCAATAATCAAGATATCGAACTGAAATTTGGTACGGTGAAGGAGTTAGTGACTGTGACGAATCCTATAGTGGGGCGTTAAAATCGGTGCAGGGCCGGATCTTTTTTGGGGGCCCTGAATTTCAAACTTATTTTTGGAATCGATATATCTCGGAAACGGTTGGTCGTATCGAAAAATGTTAAATGTACAGGTGTAAGATCTCTGCGGTATGCAACTTTTTACTCCGAACGATTTTTTGATATCTCTCACCGTTTTCTTTTTTAGGGCCCTGAAAATGTCCATTGTGCGTGACATTTTTGCGTTTAGCTAAGTACTGGTCGCCATTTTCAAGATATGAAGCTGAAATTTGGCACGGTGAAAGAGTTAGTGACTGTGACGAATCTTGTTATTGGGCGTTAAATTCGGTGCTGGGCCGAATCTTTTTTTGGGTTCCTGAATTACAATTTTTTTTTGGGAATCGATATATCTCGGAAACGGTTAGTCTTATCAAAAACTTTAAATCTACATGTGTAAGATCTCCGCGGTATGCAACTTTTTTACTCAAAACGATTTTTTGATATCTCTCACTGTATGATTTATTGGGGCCCTGAAAAAGACAATTGTGCATGACATTTTTGGGTTGGGCGAAGTATAGGTCTTGATTTTCATGATATCGAGCTGAAATTTGGAGCGGTGAACGAGATAGACCCTGTGAGGAAACCTGTTGTTGGGCGTTAAAATAGGTGCAGGGTCGGAATTTTTTGGGGGGTCCTGAATTTCAAACTTTTTTTTTGAATCGATATATCTCGGAAACGGTTGATCGTATCGAAAAATGTTAAAGGTATAGGTGTAAGACCTCCGCGGTATGCAACTTTTTTACTCAAAACGATTTTTTGATATCTCTCACCGTTTTCTTTTCTTGGGGCCCTGAAAATGTCCATTGTGCGTGACATTTTTGCGTTTAGCCAAGAACTGGTCGCAATTTTCAAGATATTAAACTGAAATTTGGTACGGTGAAAGAGTTAGTGACTGTGACGAATCCTATTGTTGGGCGTTAAAATAGGTGCAGGGCCCGATCTTTTTGGGGGGCCCTGAATTTCTAACTGTTTTTTGAAATCGATATATCTCGGAAACGGTTGGTCGTATCGAAAAATGTTAAATGTACAGGTGTAAGACCTCCGCAGTATGCAACTTTTTTACTCAAAATGATTTTTTGATATCTCTCACCGTTATCTTTTTTTGGGGCCCAGAAAATGTCCATTGTGCGTCACATTTTTGGGTTTAGCGAAGTACAGGTCGCAATAATCAAGATATCGAGCTGAAATTTGGTACGGTGAAGGAGTTAGTGACTGTGACGAATCCTATTGTTGGGCGTTAAAATCGGTGCAGGGCCTGATCATTTTTGGGGGCCCTGAATTTCAAACTTATTTTTGGAATCGATATATCTCGGAAATTGTTGGTCGTATTGAAAAACGTTAAATGAACAAGTGTAAGACCTCCGCGGTACGCAACTTTTTTACTCAAAACGATTTTTTGATATCTCTCACCGTTTTCTATTTTTTGGGCCCTGAAAATGTCCATTGTGCGTGACATTTTTGGGTTTAGCGAAGTACAGGTCGCAATTTTCAAGATATCGAGCTGAAATTTGGAGATGTGAAAGAGTTGGACCTTGTGAGGAATCCAGTTGTCGGACGTTAAAAACGGTGCAGGGCCGGATCTTTTTGGGGGGGACAGAATTTCAAACTTTTTTTTGGAATCGATATATCTCGGAAACGGTTGGTCGCATCGAAAAAAGTTAAAAGTACAGGTATAAGATCTCCGCGGTATGCAACTTTTTTACTCTAAACGATTTTTTGATATCTCTCACAGTTTTCTTTTTCTGGGGCCCTGAAGATGTCCATTGTGCGTGACATATTTGGGTTTAGGGAAGTACAGGTCGCAATTTTCAAGATATCGAACTGAAATTTGGTGCGGTGAAAGAGCTAGACCCTGTGAGGAAACCTATTGTCGGGCGTTAAAAACGGTGCAGGGCCGGATCTTTTTGGGGGGCCCTGATTTCAAACTTTTTTTTGGAATCGATACATCTCGGAAACGGTTGGTCGTATAGAAAAACGTTAAATGTACAGGTGTAATATCTCCGCGGTATGCAACTTTTTTACTCTAAACGATTTTTTGATATCTCTCACCGTTTTCTTTTTCTGGGGCCCTGAAGATGTCCATTGTGCGTGACATATTTGGGTTTAGGGAAGTACAGGTCGCAATTTTCAAGACATCGAACTGAAATTTGGTGAGGTGAAAGAGCTAGACCCTGTGAGGAAACCAGTTGTCGGGCGTTAAAAACGGTGCAGGGCCGGATCGTATCGAAAAATGTTAAATGTATAGGTGTAAGATCGCCGCGGTATGCAACTTTTTTACTCAAAACGATTTTTGGATATCTCTCACCGTTTTCTTTTTTTGGGGCCCTGAAAATGTCCATTGTGTGTGACATTTTTGCGTTTAGCTAAGTACTGGTTGCAATTTTCAAGATATTAAGCTGAAATTTGGTACGGTGAAAGAGCTAGTGACTGTGACGAATCCTACTGTTGGGCGTTAAAATCGGTGCAGGGCTGGATCTTTTTTGGGGGCCCGGAATTTCTAACTGTTTTTTTGGAATCGACATATCTCGGAAACGGTTGGTCGTATCGAAAAATGTTTTGGTCGTATCGAAAAAAGTTAAAGGTACAGGTGTAAGATCTCCGCGGAATGCAACTTTTTACTCAAAACGATTTTTTGATATCTCTCACCGTTTTCTTTTTTTGGGGCCCTGAAAATGTCCATTGTGCGTGACATTTTTGCGTTTAGCTAAGTACTGGTCGCAATTTTCAAGATATTAAGCTGAAATTTGGTACGGTGAAAGAGTTAGTGACTGTGACGAATCCTATTGTTGGGCGTTAAGATCGGTGCAGGGCCGGATCTTTCTTGGGGGCCCTGAATTTCAAACTTTTCTTTGGAATCGATATATCTCGGAAACGGTTGGTCGCATCGAAAAATGTTAAATGTACAGGTGTAAGATCTCCGCGGTATGCAACTTTTTTACTCAAAACGATTTTTTGATATCTCTCACCGTTTTCTTTTTTTTGGGGCCCTGAAAATGTCCATTGTGCGTGACATTTTTGCGTTTAGCTAAGTACTGGTCGCAATTTTCAAGATATGAAGCTGAAATTTGGTACGGTGAAAGAGTTAGTGACTGTGACGAATCCTATTATTGGGCGTTAAAATCGGTGCTGGGCCGAATCTTTTTTTGGGGCCCTGAATTTCATTTTTTTTTGGAATCGATATATCTCGGAAACGGTTGGTCTTATCAAAAAACTTTAAATCTACATGTGTAAGATCTCCGCGGTATGCAACTTTTTTACTCAAAACGATTTTTTGATATCTCTCACCGTTTTTGTTTTTTGTGGCCCTGAAGAAGTACATTGTGCGTGACATTTTTTGGTTTAGCGAAGTACAGGTCGCAATTTTCAAGATATCAAGCTGAAATTTGGTAAGGTGAAAGAGTTGTGGCCTGTGACGAACCCTATTGTTGGGCGTGGAAAACGGTGCTGGGCCGGACCTTTTTGGGGGGCCCTGAATTTCATCCTTTTTTTTAACCCCTTATGATGTTTTGATATCTCTCACCGTTTTCATTTTTGGGGCCCTGAATGTCTTCCTTTTTTTCGAACCGTTATATCTGGGAAACGGTTGGCCGTATCTAACAAATTTAAATCTGCAGGTGTAAGATCTCAGTGATTAGCAACTTTTTCAACCCTTATGATTTTTTGATATCTCTCACCGTTTTCATTTTCTGGGGCACTGAATTTCTTCCTTTTTTTCGATCCGTTATATTTGAGAAACGGTTGGCCGTATCGAACAAAGTTAAATCTACAGATATAGGATCTCAGTGATTAGCTACTTTTTTTTTAACTCTTATGATTTTTTGTTATCTCTCACCATTTTCTTTTTTGGGACCGTGAATTTCATTCTTTTTTTCGAATCGTTATATGTCGGAAACCGTCGATCCTATCGAAAAAAGTTAAATATACTGGTGTATGATCTCAGTGATTAGCAACATTTTTACCCCTTATCATATTTTTATATCTATCTACGTTTTGATGTTATTAAATGTTTTTGGTCTTTGAAAAAAAAGGGGCCCAAATGAATATAATAATTGGTAAAAATTCAACTGATGGTCTAATTGAATTCTACGGTAAATTACCTATAATAATCCGTTTTAACCCTTTCAATAAGTTGAATCCTGTATTTACAGCAGTAAGATATTTTCCATTTCCGAGGACGTCCGGCTTTCATAACCATGTGATGGTGTCAGCATTGCCTAGAATAACATTTTATAATTTTCCTACATTTCCTCGCAATCGGGTCGAATGTCCGAAATGCAAATCCGCAGACCTTGCCAGGACGAAGTTGTTGTGTGAGATTATTACCCATCTTGCTCGCCGCAATGTTGCGCGACCGTCTAATCAAAAGCAGGTCATGCTGCGTGGACTCCTACTTGTTAATAAGATCACTGCGACTAACAACGAAAATTCATTTTTCACTCTTCACAACACACACAACTACTACTAATCAATTACTTCTCGTGATTGAAGATTATTTTGGTTTCATGGCCTCGAGATATCCCTTGCGTAGCATAAACAAATGTCTCAACAGGCCCTTATCTCGCGCGAGTGTTTATCCTCAGAGCGCGCAGTAATGTTCTCTCCCTTCTCAATCACGCATCTGGGGGTTCTGGCGATGAAACCTTTAAGGATATATTCTCCAGTCTTCATTTTAAAACTTGCATAAGTTTCATGGTATACATATGTATGTATACATTTTTTTGTTGGTCAAGCAAAATTTATTTTTCTTGAAGAGAATAAAGCACTATAAAAATAAGTATAGCAGTCCTTATAAGTGATCTGAAATCAAAAATCATGCTATAATCAAATATATCAGATCACAAACTACATACAGATACAGTATTATAGACCCCGAGTTTCGTTTTGAAGTTAGATGATATTTCAAAGTTTACTTAATGGAGCGCGGAATTCAGAAACGAAGAGTTGTATCACTTTTGTACTATGATATCTGAGAAACACAGAAGCTATTTCCAAAGAAAAGGGGAATTAAAGTACACTGATTAACATACTTCACTTGGGAGTTTGTTTGGCCTTTCTAATGTAAAGTTGAAAAAGTCTATTTTTGTCCGCATTTTTACGGATCCGGACCACTGTGCGTCAGGTATAAACTTGTAGTAGTTCGCTAGTCCCAGAAATGAGCGCAAATTGTCAACATTGCGTGGTTGGGTTGCCTTGATGATAGCGTCAATTTTGTCAATTTCTGAAGACCGTTTTCTGAGATTGTGGGCCCCAGGTAGGTTATCTTCCGAGTAAATAATTGACATTTCTTTCGATTGAGGTGGATGTTATGCTTTCGCAAACGTTGGAGGCAGGCCTCTAGTCTCTGCTGGGTTTCTTGAACTGTCGCCCCTTGAACTACTATGTCATCAAAGTAGGCAATGACGCCATTCAAATCTTGCAGTAACTGATCAAGAATTAAAGGGAATTCATTGGGTACATTCTTTAATTTAAAAAAATAGCCGTTTTACTGCGTATGATCCCCGATGAGTTGATATAGCAGCGATTCTTGAACTCTCTTGGTCAACTGGGATATGTGAGTGAGCCTTGTAAAGGTCTAAGGTGCAGGAATGGCTGCCATTTTTCATTTTATTGAAGATATCTTCAATTTTCGGAATTGGATACCTGGTATCGTGGATGTAATGGTTGACTGTAACCTTGTAATCAGCGCACAAACGAATGCCTCCATCGGGTTTTGGAATGGGAACAAGTGGGGTGCCCCACTCGGATGTTTCAACGCGCTCTATAATGCCTTGGCTTTCAAGGCTATCCAGTTCTTCGTTTATTTTTGGGAGTATTGCGTACGGTACTGGTCGAGGTTTGATGTAAACTGGCTTTGTGTTTTCCTTGAACTTCAGGGAGCATTCGTAGTTTGGGATTCTGCCAACTTCTGGGTTAAATACATCCGAGTACTTCGAGGTGATTTTGTCAACAAGGGAATCAACAACTGATGAATCAATGTTGTTCATGGCACTGGGTTCCCCTGGACTTAATTTCGACAGCTGATTTAGGTCGACTGCGCATCCAAGAACGTCCTAATATAGAGTTTTTCCTCGCTCTTACGCCCCTCAACAGGAACATGTACTTCTCCCAAAGGTTCGAATCTGATGTTGGATTCTTTTAGGGTACCTTTATTGCCTTTATTCCCAGGTTGAGAAATGCCCTTTCTGACAGCAAGGTTACTGGACTCCCAAAACCAACTTCAAATTTCTGTGGTGTCCCACCAATTTTTACAGTGACGAAAAACTTCCCCACAATTGAGTATATGTTAAAAACAGAGTTTCCCGCATTAGAGTTCTGGGAATGTGTTATCATTGCTGTTAATGTGTTCTGAGTGCTTGATGTACATACTTCTAAATGGTTGAGGTCTTCTTCCTCTTCCGACAATGCTTTCACATGTTTTGTGCGTGTGGACAGACAATACGTTCTCTACATGGCCGGTCTTATTACATTTAGCGCATTTCAAATACTTCTTTGACCTGCAGTCCTTGGATATATGGTTGTTTTTACCACAACAAAGGCATAGCCCTTCAAGTCCAAGTTCTCTGAGAGAGGCTCGTGTATACTTGTAATTTGACCGTAAGTCTCCGCCACTTGACTTTGATGGTTTCGGTCTTTTTACTGATGTAATTTCATTGACATCCTAGTTTTGGAATGGATTACTGCAATAAAGATCCCGATTTTGAATTTTGGATGCTTCAATAGCTAAGGCGGTATTCATTGCCTCGTCAAAGGTTATTTGCGACTGTTGAAGGATACGTTCGCGTATTTCTCGATCATGCAAACCCCGTATGATCTGTGTTCTTAATAAAAGTTCGATCACTGCTTTAGTACACGCGCCATCGTCACAACTTCCATGGAATTCGCAGGTTTTAGCAATTTCTATGAGAGCAGCTACGTAATATGAAAATATTTTCAGTAGGCGTTTGCATTCGGGAGAAAAAGCGGTGTTGTTCCGCCAAAACATTTCGTCTAGGTAGTAACTGTGATTTTAAGTAGGCCTATGATTTCGTCGTAAGTTCTGGTGTTTGGCAAGTCGGGTGCAGTTAAGCTCGTCAACAAAGCATAATGTTTACTACGGTACCTAGACAGTTAAACAGCACCATTCATTTTGCGTCTTTAGCTTCTTGATTGTTTTCATTCAATCCTTTTATAGAAATGAAAATCCACAACCTGCTTCCAGTCTCCGACCGGGTCAGGAATGGAATGAATGAAGCCCCCATCTAGCGACGAGGATATGAACTGTGCCGGCTGCCGAGGCCTGACGCACTCCTCTGGGGTAATGATTAAATGAATGACAGATGAAATGAAATGATAGTGGAGAGTGTTGCTGGAATGAAATGTTGACAGGGAAAACCGGAGTACCCGGAGAAAAACCTGTCTGCCTCCGTTTTGTCCAGCACAGATCTCACATGGAGTGACCGGGATTTGATCCACGGACCCAGCGGTGAGAGGCCGGCGTGCTGCCGCCTAAGCCACGGAGGCTTCCAATCCTTTTATAGATTAAAAAGAATTCGAGCCGTTGGCAGTAAATGTCAAAAGTTTCGTTTCCTTCACTGCATGTTTCAAATGTTAAAGATTGTTTCTGTAACATGCTTTTCAGACTTGCCGGCTGCTGTGATTGTTGCATCGGTGTTTGGTTGGTTGGTTCTTAAGTTTAGGGGCTGCGACAACGCGGTCATGTAGCCCCGTGTACTTTGGGTGTGTGTAGAATCTGTCTGATAACCAGTGTTAATTGTGATAACTGTATTAGTGTGTGTTATCTGTTATCTATTTAAGTACAGACTGCAACTTAGAATTTTTCAAATAGTTCCTACTTTTGCCGCCAAGCGCCACCGTCAACGACTACTAGGCCAAGTTCAGAACTTAGCTACTAGACGCCACCGCAGTCGGCTCTTGGCAACGAACGTAGAAACCTAAGAGCGTTGTTTACATTCTTAACCTATCCGATTTAGCTTCACACAGGTGTAATTAGTGGAAGGTTCTTTAACATGCCATAAATCTATGACATGGGGCCGCCGGCTTTACTTCCCCTCCGAAGGAAGGAATACTGAGGTATTTTAACGCTCATAAAATATCCGACAGCTTCGGCCGGGTTTGAACCCGCTATCTTGGGCATAGAAGCTCAGCATGCTACCGACTACGCCACCGAAGCCGCTGCATCGGTGTTTGCTGTTGAAGTTGTTGTTGTGCCATGTTGGTAACCAGTGCTCTCAGGGCTTGAATTAGCTGCTTCAGTTGCTGTTGTTCCTCCATTATTAGTGTTTTCAGTTTTTCTTTATCCTCGTTGCCACTTTGTTATGTCTTAAAACTATTTAAACTATTTATTTATACACAGTCGCCTCCGTAGCGTAGGGGTCAGCATGGTTAGCTGCCGCCCCGGAGGTTCTGGGTTCGATTCCCGGCTCTGCCACGAAATTTGAAAAGTGGTATGAGGACTGGAACGGGGTCTACTCAGCCTCGGGTGGCCCAAATGAGTAGAGGGGGTTCGATTCCCACCCCAGCCATCCTCGAAGTGGTTTTCCGTGGTTTCCCACTTCGTCTTCGGGCAAATGCCGGGATGGTACTGTCCCCGTTTAACCCGGATAGTAGGCTGTCAGATATCCGCCCCCTCAATCGGATTGCCAATAATCAACCGCACCGGCTCAGCTACACCAATGAAAATGGCACTGACAGATACTACCGAGGTTTGAGCACAGAAGTTAACAAGAAATTATTGTGGAACGCACCAAAATAGACGGGGGTTCATACTTACCTCTACTTACCTCTTAAAAATTATCTCGGGGATTGGGTTGACAACAGGATCTCTAAAGTATGCTCCCACAATAACCTCCACCATGACATTTAAAAATGAACCAGAACGAAGACGAGAACCTTGAACTGTACAAAAGCTTTTATTTCAAATAAAGGGTATGATTTTAACAACTCAACAAAATAAATGTGGCTATCAGTAGCCCATGTCAATCTGACTATGTCCTCCTGAAGGACTTGCAAAGTTATCATACAACATGTTAGCTCCCACGAGCTCAAAATAACGTAACATTCATAGCACACTTGGACTGGAAAAGGAAGTCAGGACGAGACACATATACAGAGCATTTGTTTTCTTTTAATAAACATCACACTCAGGGGCGGCCGCTCCTTATGTGCTGAAGTGCTGCAGCACACTGCTTTATTTGAAAATAAATTATTTTAATAGTAGGCTTATTATCTACAAATACAACGCTTTAAAAAAGACGTCAAGCAAAGAGTAGGAAATATTTATACTCCCCTCACTACGAGGTACAGAACAGATACGGTACGAGGTATCTAGGCGTGCGCTCCACTCCGTGCACGGCGTTGGCTGTGCAGATCACAGCCCAGCGAGAATTTCCAAGTTTATTGGCAGCATACGTGAATTTTGTCTTCTGCGCATGCGCGCCCAACTTTTCCCTTGTGTTCTGGATGTGCTGTTGGGACAACAGCTAAGACCAGCCATCACAGCGATTCTTTGTTCGACCACAGAGAGGCAGCACTGGTCACAAGGAATGTGAACGTGGCCAGTGGCACTATCTGGACACAGCAATAGGATTTAAGAGGGAATCGCTCAAAGAAAATGGGGTAAAAAAGCAGAGGAAGCCATCAGCTGTTCCCGCTAGAAGGTCTTTTTCAATACACCCAACTTAATTATTCTATAGCCACATTTTGTAAATCGATGTACTATAAAAATTATAATGTTTATGTCGTCAAAATAAGGACATGATTATTGTGATGCCTAGTTCATAAATTTCACTATTGCAAAATAACCTGTGATTTTGCATTACGGCGTTGCTGGTTTCATTTTAATGCTTTTGGTAATAATGAGTAATACTGTTTTTGCGCGGTCACACCAAGTGTTTCGTGAATATTTTGTAATTGCAGGTGTTATTACCATGTACAATCAGTTGCAGTCAAGAACAACTGATG
This sequence comes from Meconema thalassinum, assembly GCA_946902985.2. Taxonomy (NCBI): domain Eukaryota; kingdom Metazoa; phylum Arthropoda; class Insecta; order Orthoptera; family Tettigoniidae; genus Meconema; species Meconema thalassinum. The sequence goes on along the minus strand of OX336394.1, from coordinate 396,074,213 downwards.
CCGTGAAGATAAAATCCGCTGTGTCACGAGAACACACGAGAAGCCCACGATCGCTTCCAAATCTTGGATCACCTGGAAGCAGCAAAACTGTTAGATTCCACCAACTTTGAACGATTTTCCAAAACGTTTCCAGATTAAAAACAACTAGGTGTAACTGTTCATGCCTATAGCATGCTGGAAAAGAAAAGGCTCAGAACAGAACTATCGGTTCTGTACTATAGGCCAGATTTTAGGAATATTGGTGGGGCAGTCCCTCTTCTGCATTTCATAATATCCAGTAATCTGCAAGGTACGTTCTGCCAAACAAGCAAGCTTCTAAGGATATTAGTAACAACACCCATGACTAATTCAGAGCCTGAGAGGTGTTTCTCATCGCTGAAGAGGATCAAGACCTTTCTGCGGAACACCATGGCACAAGAAAGACTAAGTGCCTTCGCTATGCTCTCCATTGAGAAGAAGACGGTCTCCAGTATAGAGGGGTTCAATGCCAGGGTGATTGACAAGTTCTGCAGCAAGAAGGAGCGACGTATGGACTTCATTTTTCGTCACTGAGTGAGTGTTTCTATATGTTTATATAAAAAAAATGGAGGGAGGGTCAGTCCTGCAGCACACAACTAATTTTCTACACCAGCCGCCACTGATCACACTTATATATAGGCACAAGGCCAGAATGTAGACGACCTCGCCCGCTGATAACCAGTTGTCTGGCCAGCTGCGGTCTACCCTTCAACCTGACGCACACCTGTCAAATGGACTCACTTGTCCTGCTATGTTGCGTAAGAATCCAGCTCCCTCTCAAAAGCTTTAAATGTCCGCAAGACAACTCATATATATATAGTTACGCAAATCTTTCAAATGCTTTACTCACATACCACTGGATTATTCTGACAATCCCTAAACTTGTTAAGTTATCATCCAAATGTTTAATAAGCATAGTTTAGAGTATAAAACACTCTCTTAAATGTTTATAACAAAAGCACATAAATTATTTATGTCAATTAGAAATTGTTTATAATATTTGTCAAAGACAATAAAAAAAATTTAAACACGCCTCTAACATTACTTTCGTTCCACATTATTGTCAAAGATATTTACATTATTATTTACAATATCAACATTTAAATTATTTAAATTATTAATTTAAGAAATACATTTAACCACATGTTCATCCGGTTGGTAATTTCATAATCGTGTCAATATAATCGACCAATGAAGGTTAGTTATACATTTAATGTCACAATCTGGTTTAATAAAGGTTGTAATAATTATTATAATTATTTGTGACGGTAATTTTCATTCAAAATCTTATCTCAAATTCTTTCAATACTCTTGTTAATTATAACAGTAAATTCACTTGATTAATTTTCAAAGGACTAGGACAATACACTCCATCGGAAAATACTTCGCTTACAAAATAATGCACAAAACTGCATTAAAATAGGCCCAAAATTCATCATATATTAATATATATATATATATGGCATCAAAATCTTCCACAGAACTTACAAAAATCTCCACTAACAAATTCCTTAACATCATTAATTACTGTGGGAACCTCCTGCATTAATTCAAGGGCATTATACATCAGCGACTTTCAACACGTCCGCTGCACTAGCGATTATACATTCATAGTTCCACTTCAAAAATTCTTATAATCATTTATTGTTTCAAAACTGTTATCTTAAACCTTCGTGGATTTCATTCATGAATCGAAATGAAGTAAAAATTTGCCAATCACAAACAAATTTAATAGTGAATACGCTTATATACGCCTGTCTGGTCTATCAAAATTTAAGATTAACATCTTCAAAGAATTGTAGTATAAAAATACTATCATCAAACAAAGTGCGACTAAACTGCAAAATAGTCGAATAGAATCCAATTAGACTGGGGAATGCAAACATCATTATATAAATCTCTAATTGAGAAAAAACTCCTAACAAAAGTTCATGACTTTAATGCATTCAATAATTCATAATTAAAGTTCATCTTTCACAAAATTGTCTATGATGCAATGGTCGTTCATAACTGACGATAAATGTCTGTGTTGCAATCAATTTCAAATAACGACTAGTATTTCCAAGATCGTCGACAACGTAATGGATTTTAACGCTCTAAAATCATTTAAATGTTCTTCCTTCTTGATGATGACAGAAAATTGGTCAAAGTAATTAAACTGGGGTAGAATTACTTTAATAAAGTGACACGCTGTCTGAATTTAAATCTGCCATAAAAATCATTAACTTACAGTCAAATCGAGACTACAAAAATAAGCAAATTACTGAAAAATCTAAATGTCAGTCTCAACTGATCCAAAATCGTTTAACTATGCCCATGACATAACAATGTCTTAATAAATCGTCGAAAAAGGCATAACACATCAAGGTGTACTGAGAATAGGAATCTCAAACAAGAATATAGGGCAAAATACATGAGGACAGAAAATATGGGAAAATGGTTGCTCAGATATCGCTAAAAAACTCAAATACAATAAACGTTCACGACTACCTTATCTGCTGGTTGAAGTTCCAGAGGAAAATTCCCCAAAGAAGACTGCTGATGGATCCATTTCACCAATTTGAAGATGAGCTCCATCCTCCAAACAGGAAACAGCACCCTCGGAGAATCGAACTGCTTCCTCCTCCGGAAATTGCACTGCTCCGTGAAGACGAAAGACATCCTTCCGGCAAATTCTTCTTTGTGAGTCGGGACTACCCTGACCTCTCTTGAAAAATCCCTGAAGTTCCAGTAGAAAATCGCCATGAAGTTTTTGTAGTAATTTCCGAAGAAATATTCATATTCAGTGAGTATGAAATCGTTTCCATTGCTGTTTGATAGTATTCAGCTTTAAACCACGAAACATGGGTGTAGATGGTTGTTCACCACATGTTCGCTTGTGTGGAATGGCGATTAGCGAAGTTCCATGCTATCTTACTCCGTTAATATATGTCCCAATTGCATTAAAGTCCTTTAGCCTTCCATCTTCTCTTCGGTTATGGTAATAGAAGAACAAACTGCCATATTAAACTGCTCCATAATACTGTAGCGTTGTGTCACAAAAGCAATCTGAAGTCTCCCTATTTCACTAGCCGTGTCAGCCGTGGCGTAGAATCGGACGATATAAAGTGCCTCTCAGATGGCGAGAAAATCACTTTTGTCAGTCGTCTAAAATTGCCAATATCTTCCAAAATAACTCCGCGAAATTGTTCAACTTTTCTACACTCCTTAATGTAGCATGGCACAATAGAATTAGCTTATAGGCGACCACTAACTGTTCATAGCTAATCTTGTAGACGCGTTATAATGTGCGTTTTAACTTCACCTAGTTTTACTCACTGTAAACTAGCACTGCTTGTCTGCTCGAATCTCGTTCACTGCGGTGACTTCACCACGCGGTATAATGACGACTCTTTCTACTAATTTCACTCGACGTCTCACCGAAATGACCATATAAGAACTGAGCTTAGGTTCTGACGATTTGAGACTCCTCTCTTCTGCGCAAGGCCTTTTATAAACTTCATGAGGGGCGTATCCATCCCTTCCATAGCGTGTTACTGGGTCATCGCTAGAAGTTCCAACTTCGTCAATACATGACGGATTTTCAAAATTCAAAAACTGAAAATAAATTTCACCAAAATTCCAGATCAATGCCTCTACTGTAAATGGATTTCCACAATTCTGCATCCCAAAAAGTAATAAAAATACCATAGTTTCAGCAATCTCCGTCTTCCTTCAGACTATCGTTCATTGGTTCGAGCCTCCCCTCCAATAGCATAATTTCTTCCTCAGCAGAATTCCACGTTTCCTGCGACTGCGTCGTAAATCTCGGATCTTTCTCGAATAAATGCTGACGTCACTGAGAATCTCAGCTCAAGTAGCCTGCTGGCATAACGTCTGCGTCATCCGTGCTTACGTCATGACTACCCACGTCATAACTATGACAGCCATAACTTTCTTCATAATTTCCAATATAGCCACCATGGTCTCTATATAATTCAATTTACGGGGGCATTCTCCCCTCACCACGTTTTAAAAACAGTTGCAAATTGTTTTTAAACTCAGTGTTACAAGTATCTCAACTCTCTTGAACACGAAATTGAATTATTACTGGCTTACTCTAGGATAGTATCTTTTCAAGTTTCCAGCATTGAACTTGCCATAAATGACATTATTCTCATCATCGTAGAGTTCATAACAGTTGTTTCCATAAGCGTTCGTAATCCTAAACGGACCCATAAACACAATTCCAAATTTGGGATAGATTTTCTTGCTCATATCAGCCTTGACAGGTCTGCGTAATAATACAAGATTTCCAACATGTAAGGGTGCACCAAAACGTTTTCCAGCTACTCTTTTCAATCGTTTCTCTGCTGCTTTCTGGAGTTGTTCCTTCGCCTTGTCAATCCTCTGCTGCCTTCCTAGGTCGGGATCTCTAGGAACGTGGTTGAAAAGATTATCCCACGGCCTTTCTGGGTTTCTTCCTAGATGAAGTCGCATTGGCACTTCTCCTGTGCTCTCCTGCACTGTAGAGTTCAGACATTCCTCAATAAGGGGTACAAATCTCACCCAACCAGAATGATCATTTGGACAGAAAATTCGACAGAATTTCGAAAATTCAGCCATATATCTTTCTGAGGAATTCGATTCTGGGTAACGCCCGCTTGAAAATAAGTGCTTAATGCCAAGCCTCTCCATATCCGCTGCAAATTCCAAGGATGTAAACTGCGTTCCATGATCTGACAGTAGATATTCCGGTTTACCAGCTTTAGGAAATACAGCATTTTCCAGTCTGCTTACAACGTTCCTCGTGTTAGCTTTCTGCATGGGACTCATTGTAACAAATTTTGAGAAAACATCCACGGTAACCAACAGGTACTGGTTGCCCTGATATCCCTTCGGACAGGGGCCAAATATATCCGTCGCCATTAGTTCGTTTGGCTTAGAAGGAATCATAGCCTTCGGTTTTCCTTTCAATAAAGCAGAAGCATACTTTGCTCTTTGACATTTGTCACATGATCGAATGACCTTGGCAATGCTGGAACGCATGTTAGTCCAAATAAATCTCTCTTTAAGAGTATTAAGAGTTTTATCTAAACCGGCATGTCCAGTTGCGTGATGAGCTACCCACACTAAATTGACAACAAGTTTAGGTGGCACGACTATTCGGAGTTTTGTATGCGCAGAGTCAGCATACTTGCATACGATGTCTCCACTCAAGACAAAGTGTCGTGAATTTCTCCGTGTAGTTGCATAGTCAACATCCGTATTGTCCATGTAACCAGTGGCGGCTGGTGTAGAAAATTAGTTGTGTGCTGCAGGACTGACCCTCCCTCCAATTTTTTTATATAAACATATAGAAACACTCACTCAGTGACGAAAAATGAAGTCCATACGTCGCTCCTTCTTGCTGCAGAACTTGTCAATCACCCTGGCATTGAACCCCTCTATACTGGAGACCGTCTTCTTCTCAATGGAGAGCATAGCGAAGGCACTTAGTCTTTCTTGTGCCATGGTGTTCCGCAGAAAGGTCTTGATCCTCTTCAGCGATGAGAAACACCTCTCAGGCTCTGAATTAGTCATGGGTGTTGTTACTAATATCCTTAGAAGCTTGCTTGTTTGGCAGAACGTACCTTGCAGATTACTGGATATTATGAAATGCAGAAGAGGGACTGCCCCACCAATATTCCTAAAATCTGGCCTATAGTACAGAACCGATAGTTCTGTTCTGAGCCTTTTCTTTTCCAGCATGCTATAGGCATGAACAGTTACACCTAGTTGTTTTTAATCTGGAAACGTTTTGGAAAATCGTTCAAAGTTGGTGGAATCTAACAGTTTTGCTGCTTCCAGGTGATCCAAGATTTGGAAGCGATCGTGGGCTTCTCGTGTGTTCTCGTGACACAGCGGATTTTATCTTCACGGCATCAGTTGTTCTTGACTGCAACTGATTGTACATGGTAATAACACCTGCAATTACAAAATATTCACGAAACACTTGGTGTGACCGCGCAAAAACAGTATTACTCATTATTACCAAAAGCATTAAAATGAAACCAGCAACGCCGTAATGCAAAATCACAGGTTATTTTGCAATAGTGAAATTTATGAACTAGGCATCACAATAATCATGTCCTTATTTTGACGACATAAACATTATAATTTTTATAGTACATCGATTTACAAAATGTGGCTATAGAATAATTAAGTTGGGTGTATTGAAAAAGACCTTCTAGCGGGAACAGCTGATGGCTTCCTCTGCTTTTTTACCCCATTTTCTTTGAGCGATTCCCTCTTAAATCCTATTGCTGTGTCCAGATAGTGCCACTGGCCACGTTCACATTCCTTGTGACCAGTGCTGCCTCTCTGTGGTCGAACAAAGAATCGCTGTGATGGCTGGTCTTAGCTGTTGTCCCAACAGCACATCCAGAACACAAGGGAAAAGTTGGGCGCGCATGCGCAGAAGACAAAATTCACGTATGCTGCCAATAAACTTGGAAATTCTCGCTGGGCTGTGATCTGCACAGCCAACGCCGTGCACGGAGTGGAGCGCACGCCTAGATACCTCGTACCGTATCTGTTCTGTACCTCGTAGTGAGGGGAGTATAAATATTTCCTACTCTTTGCTTGACGTCTTTTTTAAAGCGTTGTATTTGTAGATAATAAGCCTACTATTAAAATAATTTATTTTCAAATAAAGCAGTGTGCTGCAGCACTTCAGCACATAAGGAGCGGCCGCCCCTGCATGTAACCCTTGAGGAACCTGTACATTTTCCTTATTGGAGCGTGTCTCTTCTGTGACACACCGATTTGGGCTAACCTCCTAACGGTTTCTTGATCTTCTTGCTCCAATTGTACATGGTGTATCTGCACACTTTTAATAGGGTTACGTGATAGAGCATCAGCCAGTAAGTTATCTTTCCCAGGCTGGTGGACGATAGTGGCGTTAAACTGTTGGGTGAACAAAGCCCAACGTGTCAATCTATCACTCGACATGTCAGTTTGCAGCATAAACTGTAGTGCTTTATGGTCAGTAATAATGATGACCTTATGTCCCAGCAGGATTTTCTTCCACGCTTGCAAAGCTGTCACAAAAGCTAACGCTTCAAGTTCTGTCGTGAAGTAGTTTTCCTCGTGTTTCTTCAACTTCCGACTAGTGAACGCAATGTAGTGCTTGTTGCCTGCCTCGTCTTTCTGGTATAAGACTGCACTAATGCCTATTCTTGATGCATCAGACTCAATATAGAACACCTTCTCAAAATCTGGGTACTCCAGTTTCACATTATTTCTGAGCATCTCTTTTGCTTTCTCAAAAGCCTCGTCTGCAGCGGTACTCCATTTCCATCTGTTATTCTTCTTGAGTAAGTCATACAGAGGAGCCATAATTTCAGAGTATCTCGGACAGTGGCTGCTAATAAATTGGCATGATCCTACAAATTCTCTGACTTGTTTCACCTTAGTTGGCTTTGGAAATCTCGTGATCGCATCTACTTTTTGCATGTTTGGATGATATCCATCTTTATCAATAGTATGCCCCAAATAATTTATCTCCTTCTTCAAGAATTGACATTTTCCAAAATTGACCTTGATATTGGCCTCCCTTAAATTCTCGAACAACTTTCTCAAGTGCACTAAATGTTCTGCGGCGCTGGGTGAAGATACGATTAAATCGTCAATGTAGCAGATTACATTTTCTTTCACTTCGTCAGTGAGCTTACTATCAAGTGCTCGAATAAGTGCTGGTCCACTGTTAACCATTCCAAAAGGCATTCTGACAAAGACCCATGACGTCTGGTCAAATAAGAATCCAGTGTACTGCATACTATCTTCTTCTAGTTGAACTTGATAAAATGAAGACGTCAAGTCAAGAACGCTGAAACATGCTCTCCCTTTGAATTTTCGAAGCAGATCTCTAATCTTGGGTGGTCGGTCATTTTCTGGAAGAATCTTCAAGTTGATGGTCCTGGCATCGAGACAAAGACGTATCTGACCATTACTTTTCTTCACTACTGTGATGGGGTTTATATAAGACGACGCCTGTTTTTTAATAATCCCGTCTACCTCCATTTTTCTGATTAACCCTCGTACTTCTTGATAGTATTTCTCAGGAATGGGGTATATTCTCTTCTGGTAAGGGGTTTCATCTGTCAGCCTTATCTTGTATTTATAATCCTTAATCAATCCAGGCTTTTCATCAAAAATATCTTGGAATTCCTTTATCAGATCCTCAAATTCCCCCTGAATTTCTTCAAATCCTTCAGTTTTTCTACTGGGTATTTCTGCTAAATTTTCCACTTCATTAATTATGGTATTCAAAATTTCTTCCCTAAGGTCTATTTCCAGACTGTTTTTCACGTCCTGTTTTTCTATCTCTTCTGTGATCATGTACCCATCATTAAAGCTAATACTTCTGTTCTTCATGTCAATAATAGCTCCGACCTTCGATATAAAATCGATTCCAAGCACCATATCAAAATTGATCTTGCTCACCACAATGAAGATCTGTTCATAATTCCTTCCATTGATCTCAAAGTTCAATAACACTTGAATCTTGCACTTCACTGCCTTATCTTGGAATATCCCTCTCACTTTGAAAGTAGAAACAGGTAGAACTGTCATGTTCTCTCCTCTTAGCAGACTTTGATAACATTCCTCTGAAATGATGGAGATAATTGCACCAGTATCCATCAGGGCTTTGTACTGTTGGCCATCTATCCGTACAGGAATAATAGGTAAGGCACATGGTCTTTCCTCTTTAACGATACCCCTCTCTTCTAGCAAATCTTCATCAGTAACTTCATATATCTCATTAATTGTAATCAGGTGTGGTGTGGCAATGTATTTACAAGTTCTCACTGTCGTTGAGAAATCGGCGGTTTTTTTTTTTGTGTTACCGACCTCAAAATTCTGCTGGCTCGTAGAAGGCCCAGGATCGATTACAACATCCTGCCTTTTCTTTTGGTTTTCGGCTTCTTTTTCCCGTAATTCTTTCAGGTATTGCTGGCTTTCCCTCTCTCTTTTCTGATGCTGATCGGGTGTCATAACCAGACCTTGAGGATCCTGATTTCTGTTTTGGTTCTGGTTATTTCTATTATAATTTCTGTTATAACCATTATTGTTGTAGTATCTGCCTCTTCCATTGTTGTAATTTCCTCGATTATAGTTCCAGCCTCTTCTGTGTTGATACGGACGGTAACCTTGCGATCTGTTATTTCGAAACTGATTATTCCTGTGAGGACCTACATTGTCAGTTTTCTCTTCATCTGGCTTGTCAGTTTGTTGGACTTGGTCCATATATACAGTATTTATTTCTTTGAAGTCATGCCTTTGACCTTTCAGTACCACGTTAGGCATTGGACTTGTGTAGTCTAACCTCCTCAGTAATTCATCCATGCTGGTCAAATCCCTGATGTTTGACGAAATGATTAGTCTCCTCACCTCCACAGGCAGCATACGAGAAATCGCATCAATTAGTTGCTCCGTTGACAATGGGGGTTGCAAAAATCTCAAGCGGGACAATTGACTCGTAAAGAAATCAGCGTACCGTGTTGGAAGAGTACCTGAGTATTTTCTTGAATACACCTCCGCTCTTAACGAATTCTGCGCTTCTATGGACCAAAATCGTTTGATTAATGCCTCTGCAAACTCGTCAAAGTTACTGAATGTGTATCTAAAAGCGCGAAACCATTCGAGGGGTCCTCCAATCAAAAATCTCTCCACTATCTTCATCTCTCTCTCTCTGGGAATGTGAGCTTCGATGAAATAATCTTTGAGGTTCCTTACATATTCTACAGGCGTCAAACTATCAGTGTTGCTGAATTTTTGCGGTTTGTCTTCAAAATTCCTGATGACCGTCACGTTCCTCGGATATGAATCCGGGTAGTTTTTCCCACTATCTCGATAGTTCCACTCAGGTTCCATATTCCTCTCGTCATCTTCCTCCCTGAATCTGGATATACGTTCTTCAGGAGTCACGTCTCTCTCTTCTGGAGCTAGGTTATATCTTCTGGCATAATTCCTATTGGTTTCGCAAGCCAAGCCTTCTGTATCCTTGTCAGTGATTTCCGTTAAGACTTTCTTGATTAACTCTTCTTTGTAGGTCTCCATCAAACTAGCTTCTCCTAGCTTCAAATTCTGCAGTTGGCTCGTCGTTTCATTCGCATCAGAGACAACTTTATGAATCTGTTCCTCTAATGCAGATTTTAATGCTTGCACATCCTGACCTATTTGTGTTCTATCTTCAACTTGTCTTTCGGATAGCGAATCCATCCTGACGCTTAAATCTTTCCTAATCTGTACTACTTCATTGTTAATATCTATTTGAGTACTGGCAAGTTTTCTTTCAATACGTTCCTGAATTTGGGTTACATGTTCCCCACTTGACCTATTCCACTCGTCTTTCCATACTGCTACATTTGCCGTTAACATTTCTGCTATGTCTACTTCGATATCTTCTTTCAATAATCTATTATGGTCTAATACCTGGGTTCTCATGACCTCTACATCATACTTTAAACCTGCTAAAGACGCTGTCGTTCTAACTGACTCATCAACTAATCTAGTCGTTAATGCACTCATATTATGCGTACAAAGTGTTTTCGAAATTTCTATTTCTTCCCTGACTTCAGTTTGGACTCTAGCAATATCTATGAAAACTGTGTTGACTTCTACTTGAATTTTATTTATGTCACTTTGCATCTCATTTACATCCGAATGAATCTTATTAATATCAACCTGAACATTGGACACATCAGTTCTAACATTTTGGATTTCTCTTTGGACTTCCTCAACCTTGTCTTGGACCGTCGCAACATCATTTTTAACAACAACTACTTCAGCCCCAGCACAAGAAATATCACCTCGGACATTAGCCACATCTAGATTCAACATTGTAAGATCTTTCTGTACCTTGGAAACATCAGTTTTAACATCAGCAACATCTTTATGCACATTAGACACATCTTTATGGACATTAGACGAATCTTTACGGACATTGGACACGTCTGTGCGGATGTCAGTTACAGCATTCTCGATTCCTTGGGTATTAATCTGTAAACGCGACATATTATCCTCTAAGTTAACAGAACTGGTCTGAAGAGCTTTCATATTCTCCTCCATTCGACTAGTACTCTCCTTCATGCTAGCAGACATCTCCTCTAACATCATCCTCAGACTTTCATCTGCCATTACAATATTAATTCAAAAATAGACTGCTGTAGGGACATACATCAATAGAGCAAAATAACAACATCTGAGCAACACTTTTCACCATATATAAAATTTGATCAATTTTCTGTCTTAAATCTAACTTATAACTACCTTATAATTAACCTTCGATGACCCTTCATGTTGAAACAAACTCAAGCACATGCTCAAATTTCCCTGGCCCATTTTAAAATATCCTAACACAAATAATTTACATTTACAATCCAAATAATTTAATTTTATCTTTAATATGACTAAAATGTCATAAGCCGGTCAAATAAAATAAGATTCCAGATCATAGGCGATTTTTCTAAGTTTCCAGCCTATTTAACCTTTCTCAAGTTGTATAAGATCTGATCTTTTCTGAGTGTAATTTTCCTAATACAATACAACATTTAATTCCTATATAATCACACACTTAAATTCTACAATTGGCCAAGACATCTAACAAAGAATCAACCTCTTTATTTGAGTCTAATCGAGCCACACGTTTTAGGTTTGCCAATCCTACTGGCGTTCAACCTGGTGATCCACTTATGTTGAACGTGCCCCACGTTTTAAGGTGCCAATCCTTCTGTCCCCGTTTAACCCGGATAGTAGGCTGTCAGATATCCGCCCCCTCAATCGGATTGCCAATAATCAACCGCACCGGCTCAGCTACACCAATGAAAATGGCACTGACAGATACTACCGAGGTTTGAGCACAGAAGTTAACAAGAAATTATTGTGGAACGCACCAAAATAGACGGGGGTTCATACTTACCTCTTAAAAATTATCTCGGGGATTGGGTTGACAACAGGATCTCTAAAGTATGCTCCCACAATAACCTCCACCATGACATTTAAAAATGAACCAGAAAGAAGACGAGAACCTTGAACTGTACAAAAGCTTTTATTTCAAATAAAGGGTATGATTTTAACAACTCAACAAAATAAATGTGGCTATCAGTAGCCCATGTCAATCTGACTATGTCCTCCTGAAGGACTTGCAAAGTTATCATACAACATGTTAGCTCCCACGAGCTCAAAATAACGTAACATTCATAGCACACTTGGACTGGAAAAGGAAGTCAGGACGAGACACATATACAGAGCATTTGTTTTCTTTTAATAAACATCACACTTATATATAGGCACAAGGCCAGAATGTAGACGACCTCTCCCGCTGATAACCAGTTGTCTGGCCAGCTGCGGTCTACCCTTCAACCTGACGCACACCTGTCAAATGGACACACTTGTCCTGCTATGTTGCGTAAGAATCCAGCTCCCTCTCAAAAGCTTTAAATGTCCGCAAGACAACTCATATATATATAGTTACGCAAATCTTTCAAATGCTTTACTCACATACCACTGGATTATTCTGACAATCCCTAAACTTGTTAAGTTATCATCCAAATGTTTAATAAGCATAGTTTAGAGTATAAAACACTCTCTTAAATGTTTATAACAAAAGCACATAAATTATTTATGTCAATAAATGTCTTTTATTGTCAAAGACAATAAAAAAAATTTAAACACGCCTCTAACATTACTTTCGTTCCACATTATTGTCAAAGATATTTACATTATTATTTACAATATCAACATTTAAATTATTTAAATTATTAATTTAAGAAATACATTTAACCACATGTTTATCCGGTTGGTAATTTCATAATCGTGTCAATATAATCGACCAATGAAGGTTAGTTATACATTTAATGTCACAATCTGGTTTAATAAAGGTTGTAATAATTATTATAATTATTTGTGACGGTAATTTTCATTCAAAATCTTATCTCAAATTCTTTCAATACTCTTGTTAATTATAACAGTAAATTCACTTGATTAATTTTCAAAGGACTAGGACAATACACTCCATCGGAAAATACTTCGCTTACAAAATAATGCACAAAACTGCATTAAAATAGGCCCAAAAATCATCATATACACACATCAAAAAAAGTTTTGCATCACCTCGGTTCCCAGATCTCCGGCATATAGACGTTGACTGTGTATATTGTATCAAAGATACAGTCCCTTTGACTGTTCATAGATGTCACTAAAACTGCTCAAAGATGTAAACAACCATGCATGAGCAGGGCCTATTAGACGGAGGGGGTACGACAGCCGATCAGTTCCAGTCATTCCACCAGGACGAAGGTACGCTGCTCATGTTGTCTGTAGTTCTACCATGCCTAGAAGGTCAATACCGCAGTTCGATCGCGTCCGCATTGTTACTTTGTGTCAAGAAGGGCTCTCAACAAGGGAAGTTTCCAGGCGTCTCAGAGTGAACCAAAGCGATGTTGTTCGGACATGGAGGAGGTACAGAGATACAGGAACTGTCGATGACAGGCCTCGCTCAGGCCGCCCAAGGGCTACTACTGTAGTGGATGACCGCTACTTACGGATTGCCGCTCGGAGGAACCCTGACAGCAATGCCACCATGTTGAATAATGCGTTTCGTTCAGCCACAGGACGTCGTGTTTCAACTCAAACTGTGCGCAATAGGCTGCATGATGCGCAACTTCACTCCCGACGTCCATGGCGAGGTCCAGCTTTGCAACCCCGACACCATGCAGCGCGGTACAGATGGGCCCAACAACATGCTGAATGGACCCCACAGAATTGGCATCACGTTCTCTTCACCGATGAGTGTCGCATATGCCTTCAACCAGACAATCGTCGGAGACGTGTTTGGAGGCACCCTGGTCAGGCTGAACGTCTTAGACACACTGTCCAGCGAGTGCAGCAAGGTGGTGGTTCCCTGATGTTTTGGGGTGGCATTATGTGGGGCCGACGTACGCCACTGGTGGTCATGGAAGGCTCCGAATCGGCTTTACGATACCTGAATGACATCCTCCGACCCATAGTGCAACCATATCGGCAGAATATTGGAGAGGCATTTGTCTTCATGGACGACAATTCTCGACCTCATCGTGCACATCTTGTGAATGCGTTCCTTCAAGATAACGACATCGCTCGACTACAGTGGCCAGCATGTTCGCCAGACATGAACCCTATCGAACATGCCTGGGATATGTTGAAAAGGGCTGTTTATGGACGTCTTGACCCACCAACCACTCTGAGAGATTTACGCCGAATTGTCGTTGAGGAGTGGGACAATTTGGACCAACAGTGTCTTGATGAACTTGTGGATAGTATGCCACGACGAATACAGGCATGCATCAATGCAAGAGGACGTGCTACTGGGTATTAGAGGTAGTGGTGTGTACTGCAATCTGGACCACAAATGCTGAAAGTCTAGCTGTATGACGGTACAACATGCAATGTGTGGGTCTCATGAGCAATAAAACGAGCTGAAATGTTGTTTGTGTTGATCTCTATTCCCTTTGTGTTTAAAGGTTCCGGAACTCTTGGAACCGAGGTGATGCAAAACTTTTTTTGATGTGTGTATTAATATATATATATATGGCATCAAAATCTTCCACAGAACTTACAAAAATCTCCACTAACAAATTCTTTAACATCATTAATTACTGTGGGAACCTCCTTCATTAATTCAAGGGCATTATACATCAGCGACTTTCAACACGTCCGCTGCACTAGTGATTATACATTCATAGTTCCACTTCAAAAATTCTTATAATCATTTATTGTTTCAAAACTGTTATCTTAAACCTTCGTGGATTTCATTCATGAATCGAAATGAAGTAAAAATTTGCCAATCACAAACAAATTTAATAGTGAATACGCTTATATACGCCTGTCTGGTCTATCAAAATTTAAGATTAACATCTTCAAAGAATTGTAGTATAAAAATACTATCATCAAACAAAGTGCGACTAAACTGCAAAATAGTCGAATAGAATCCAATTAGACTGGGGAATGCAAACATCATTATATAAATCTCTAATTGAGAAAAAACTCCTAACAAAAGTTCATGACTTTAATGCATTCAATAATTCATAATTAAAGTTCATCTTTCACAAAATTGTCTATGATGCAATGGTCGTTCATAACTGACGATAAATGTCTGTGTTGCAATCAATTTCAAATAATGACTAGTATTTCCAAGATCGTCGACAACGTAATGGATTTTAACGCTCTAAAATCATTTAAATGTTCTTCCTTCTTGATGATGACAGAAAATTGGTCAAAGTAATTAAACTGGGGTAGAATTACTTTAATAAAGTGACACGCTGTCTGAATTTAAATCTGCCATAAAAATCATTAACTTACAGTCAAATCGAGACTACAAAAATAAGCAAATTACTGAAAAATCTAAATGTCAGTCTCAACTGATCCAAAATCGTTTAACTATGCCCATGACATAACAATGTCTTAATAAATCGTCGAAAAAGGCATAACACATCAAGGTGTACTGAGAATAGGAATCTCAAACAAGAATATAGGGCAAAATACATGAGGACAGAAAATATGGGAAAATGGTTGCTCAGATATCGCTAAAAAACTCAAATACAATAAACGTTCACGACTACCTTATCTGCTGGTTGAAGTTCCAGAGGAAAATTCCCCAAAGAAGACTGCTGATGGATCCATTTCACCAATTTGAAGATGAGCTCCATCCTCCAAACAGGAAACAGCACCCTCGGAGAATCGAACTGCTTCCTCCTCCGGAAATTGCACTGCTCCGTGAAGACGAAAGACATCCTTCCGGCAAATTCTTCTTTGTGAGTCGGGACTACCCTGACCTCTCTTGAAAAATCCCTGAAGTTCCAGTAGAAAATCGCCATGAAGTTTTTGTAGTAATTTCCGAAGAAATATTCATATTCAGTGAGTATGAAATCGTTTCCATTGCTGTTTGATAGTATTCAGCTTTAAACCACGAAACATGGGTGTAGATGGTTGTTCACCACATGTTCGCTTGTGTGGAATGGCGATTAGCGAAGTTCCATGCTATCTTACTCCGTTAATATATGTCCCAATTGCATTAAAGTCCTTTAGCCTTCCATCTTCTCTTCGGTTATGGTAATAGAAGAACAAACTGCCATATTAAACTGCTCCATAATACTGTAGCGTTGTGTCACAAAAGCAATCTGAAGTCTCCCTATTTCACTAGCCGTGTCAGCCGTGGCGTAGAATCGGACGATATAAAGTGCCTCTCAGATGGCGAGAAAATCACTTTTGTCAGTCGTCTAAAATTGCCAATATCTTCCAAAATAACTCCGCGAAATTGTTCAACTTTTCTACACTCCTTAATGTAGCATGGCACAATAGAATTAGCTTATAGGCGACCACTAACTGTTCATAGCTTATCTTGTAGACGCGTTATAATGTGCGTTTTAACTTCACCTAGTTTTACTCACTGTAAACTAGCACTGCTTGTCTGCTCGAATCTCGTTCACTGCGGTGACTTCACCACGCGGTATAATGACGACTCTTTCTACTAATTTCACTCGACGTCTCACCGAAATGACCATATAAGAACTGAGCTTAGGTTCTGACGATTTGAGACTCCTCTCTTCTGCGCAAGGCCTTTTATAAACTTCATGAGGGGCGTATCCATCCCTTCCATAGCGTGTTACTGGGTCATCGCTAGAAGTTCCAACTTCGTCAATACATGACGGATTTTCAAAATTCAAAAACTGAAAATAAATTTCACCAAAATTCCAGATCAATGCCTCTACTGTAAATGGATTTCCACAATTCTGCATCCCAAAAAGTAATAAAAATACCATAGTTTCAGCAATCTCCGTCTTCCTTCAGACTATCGTTCATTGGTTCGAGCCTCCCCTCCAATAGCATAATTTCTTCCTCAGCAGAATTCCACGTTTCCTGCGACTGCGTCGTAAATCTCGGATCTTTCTCGAATAAATGCTGACGTCACTGAGAATCTCAGCTCAAGTAGCCTGCTGGCATAACGTCTGCGTCATCCGTGCTTACGTCATGACTACCCACGTCATAACTATGACAGCCATAACTTTCTTCATAATTTCCAATATAGCCACCGTGGTCTCTATATAATTCAATTTACGGGGGCATTCTCCCCTCACCACGTTTTAAAAACAGTTGCAAATTGTTTTTAAACTCAGTGTTACAAGTATCTCAACTCTCTTGAACACGAAATTGAATTATTACTGGCTTACTCTAGGATAGTATCTTTTCAAGTTTCCAGCATTGAACTTGCCATAAATGACATTATTCTCATCATCGTAGAGTTCATAACAGTTGTTTCCATAAGCGTTCGTAATCCTAAACGGACCCATAAACACAATTCCAAATTTGGGATAGATTTTCTTGCTCATATCAGCCTTGACAGGTCTGCGTAATAATACAAGATTTCCAACATGTAAGGGTGCACCAAAACGTTTTCCAGCTACTCTTTTCAATCGTTTCTCTGCTGCTTTCTGGAGTTGTTCCTTCGCCTTGTCAATCCTCTGCTGCCTTCCTAGGTCGGGATCTCTAGGAACGTGGTTGAAAAGATTATCCCACGGCCTTTCTGGGTTTCTTCCTAGATGAAGTCGCATTGGCACTTCTCCTGTGCTCTCCTGCACTGTAGAGTTCAGACATTCCTCAATAAGGGGTACAAATCTCACCCAACCAGAATGATCATTTGGACAGAAAATTCGACAGAATTTCGAAAATTCAGCCATATATCTTTCTGAGGAATTCGATTCTGGGTAACGCCCGCTTGAAAATAAGTGCTTAATGCCAAGCCTCTCCATATCCGCTGCAAATTCCAAGGATGTAAACTGCGTTCCATGATCTGACAGTAGATATTCCGGTTTACCAGCTTTAGGAAATACAGCATTTTCCAGTCTGCTTACAACGTTCCTCGTGTTAGCTTTCTGCATGGGACTCATTGTAACAAATTTTGAGAAAACATCCACGGTAACCAACAGGTACTGGTTGCCCTGATATCCCTTCGGACAGGGGCCAAATATATCCGTCGCCATTAGTTCGTTTGGCTTAGAAGGAATCATAGCCTTCGGTTTTCCTTTCAATAAAGCAGAAGCATACTTTGCTCTTTGACATTTGTCACATGATCGAATGACCTTGGCAATGCTGGAACGCATGTTAGTCCAAATAAATCTCTCTTTAAGAGTATTAAGAGTTTTATCTAAACCGGCATGTCCAGTTGCGTGATGAGCTACCCACACTAAATTGACAACAAGTTTAGGTGGCACGACTATTCGGAGTTTTGTATGCGCAGAGTCAGCATACTTGCATACGATGTCTCCACTCAAGACAAAGTGTCGTGAATTTCTCCGTGTAGTTGCATAGTCAACATCCGTATTGTCCATGTAACCAGTGGCGGCTGGTGTAGAAAATTAGTTGTGTGCTGCAGGACTGACCCTCCCTCCATTTTTTTTATATAAACATATAGAAACACTCACTCAGTGACGAAAAATGAAGTCCATACGTCGCTCCTTCTTGCTGCAGAACTTGTCAATCACCCTGGCATTGAACCCCTCTATACTGGAGACCGTCTTCTTCTCAATGGAGAGCATAGCGAAGGCACTTAGTCTTTCTTGTGCCATGGTGTTCCGCAGAAAGGTCTTGATCCTCTTCAGCGATGAGAAACACCTCTCAGGCTCTGAATTAGTCATGGGTGTTGTTACTAATATCCTTAGAAGCTTGCTTGTTTGGCAGAACGTACCTTGCAGATTACTGGATATTATGAAATGCAGAAGAGGGACTGCCCCACCAATATTCCTAAAATCTGGCCTATAGTACAGAACCGATAGTTCTGTTCTGAGCCTTTTCTTTTCCAGCATGCTATAGGCATGAACAGTTACACCTAGTTGTTTTTAATCTGGAAACGTTTTGGAAAATCGTTCAAAGTTGGTGGAATCTAACAGTTTTGCTGCTTCCAGGTGATCCAAGATTTGGAAGCGATCGTGGGCTTCTCGTGTGTTCTCGTGACACAGCGGATTTTATCTTCACGGCATCAGTTGTTCTTGACTGCAACTGATTGTACATGGTAATAACACCTGCAATTACAAAATATTCACGAAACACTTGGTGTGACCGCGCAAAAACAGTATTACTCATTATTACCAAAAGCATTAAAATGAAACCAGCAACGCCGTAATGCAAAATCACAGGTTATTTTGCAATAGTGAAATTTATGAACTAGGCATCACAATAATCATGTCCTTATTTTGACGACATAAACATTATAATTTTTATAGTACATCGATTTACAAAATGTGGCTATAGAATAATTAAGTTGGGTGTATTGAAAAAGACCTTCTAGCGGGAACAGCTGATGGCTTCCTCTGCTTTTTTACCCCATTTTCTTTGAGCGATTCCCTCTTAAATCCTATTGCTGTGTCCAGATAGTGCCACTGGCCACGTTCACATTCCTTGTGACCAGTGCTGCCTCTCTGTGGTCGAACAAAGAATCGCTGTGATGGCTGGTCTTAGCTGTTGTCCCAACAGCACATCCAGAACACAAGGGAAAAGTTGGGCGCGCATGCGCAGAAGACAAAATTCACGTATGCTGCCAATAAACTTGGAAATTCTCGCTGGGCTGTGATCTGCACAGCCAACGCCGTGCACGGAGTGGAGCGCACGCCTAGATACCTCGTACCGTATCTGTTCTGTACCTCGTAGTGAGGGGAGTATAAATATTTCCTACTCTTTGCTTGACGTCTTTTTTAAAGCGTTGTATTTGTAGATAATAAGCCTACTATTAAAATAATTTATTTTCAAATAAAGCAGTGTGCTGCAGCACTTCAGCACATAAGGAGCGGCCGCCCCTGCATGTAACCCTTGAGGAACCTGTACATTTTCCTTATTGGAGCGTGTCTCTTCTGTGACACACCGATTTGGGCTAACCTCCTAACGGTTTCTTGATCTTCTTGCTCCAATTGTACATGGTGTATCTGCACACTTTTAATAGGGTTACGTGATAGAGCATCAGCCAGTAAGTTATCTTTCCCAGGCTGGTGGACGATAGTGGCGTTAAACTGTTGGGTGAACAAAGCCCAACGTGTCAATCTATCACTCGACATGTCAGTTTGCAGCATAAACTGTAGTGCTTTATGGTCAGTAATAATGATGACCTTATGTCCCAGCAGGATTTTCTTCCACGCTTGCAAAGCTGTCACAAAAGCTAACGCTTCAAGTTCTGTCGTGAAGTAGTTTTCCTCGTGTTTCTTCAACTTCCGACTAGTGAACGCAATGTAGTGCTTGTTGCCTGCCTCGTCTTTCTGGTATAAGACTGCACTAATGCCTATTCTTGATGCATCAGACTCAATATAGAACACCTTCTCAAAATCTGGGTACTCCAGTTTCACATTATTTCTGAGCATCTCTTTTGCTTTCTCAAAAGCCTCGTCTGCAGCGGTACTCCATTTCCATCTGTTATTCTTCTTGAGTAAGTCATACAGAGGAGCCATAATTTCAGAGTATCTCGGACAGTGGCTGCTAATAAATTGGCATGATCCTACAAATTCTCTGACTTGTTTCACCTTAGTTGGCTTTGGAAATCTCGTGATCGCATCTACTTTTTGCATGTTTGGATGATATCCATCTTTATCAATAGTATGCCCCAAATAATTTATCTCCTTCTTCAAGAATTGACATTTTCCAAAATTGACCTTGATATTGGCCTCCCTTAAATTCTCGAACAACTTTCTCAAGTGCACTAAATGTTCTGCGGCGCTGGGTGAAGATACGATTAAATCGTCAATGTAGCAGATTACATTTTCTTTCACTTCGTCAGTGAGCTTACTATCAAGTGCTCGAATAAGTGCTGGTCCACTGTTAACCATTCCAAAAGGCATTCTGACAAAGACCCATGACGTCTGGTCAAATAAGAATCCAGTGTACTGCATACTATCTTCTTCTAGTTGAACTTGATAAAATGAAGACGTCAAGTCAAGAACGCTGAAACATGCTCTCCCTTTGAATTTTCGAAGCAGATCTCTAATCTTGGGTGGTCGGTCATTTTCTGGAAGAATCTTCAAGTTGATGGTCCTGGCATCGAGACAAAGACGTATCTGACCATTACTTTTCTTCACTACTGTGATGGGGTTTATATAAGACGACGCCTGTTTTTTAATAATCCCGTCTACCTCCATTTTTCTGATTAACCCTCGTACTTCTTGATAGTATTTCTCAGGAATGGGGTATATTCTCTTCTGGTAAGGGGTTTCATCTGTCAGCCTTATCTTGTATTTATAATCCTTAATCAATCCAGGCTTTTCATCAAAAATATCTTGGAATTCCTTTATCAGATCCTCAAATTCCCCCTGAATTTCTTCAAATCCTTCAGTTTTTCTACTGGGTATTTCTGCTAAATTTTCCACTTCATTAATTATGGTATTCAAAATTTCTTCCCTAAGGTCTATTTCCAGACTGTTTTTCACGTCCTGTTTTTCTATCTCTTCTGTGATCATGTACCCATCATTAAAGCTAATACTTCTGTTCTTCATGTCAATAATAGCTCCGACCTTCGATATAAAATCGATTCCAAGCACCATATCAAAATTGATCTTGCTCACCACAATGAAGATCTGTTCATAATTCCTTCCATTGATCTCAAAGTTCAATAACACTTGAATCTTGCACTTCACTGCCTTATCTTGGAATATCCCTCTCACTTTGAAAGTAGAAACAGGTAGAACTGTCATGTTCTCTCCTCTTAGCAGACCTTGATAACATTCCTCTGAAATGATGGAGATAATTGCACCAGTATCCATCAGGGCTTTGTACTGTTGGCCATCTATCCGTACAGGAATAATAGGTAAGGCACATGGTCTTTCCTCTTTAACGATACCCCTCTCTTCTAGCAAATCTTCATCAGTAACTTCATATATCTCATTAATTGTAATCAGGTGTGGTGTGGCAATGTATTTACAAGTTCTCACTGTCGTTGAGAAATCGGCGTTTTTTTTTGTGTTACCGACCTCAAAATTCTGCTGGCTCGTAGAAGGCCCAGGATCGATTACAACATCCTGCCTTTTCTTTTGGTTTTCGGCTTCTTTTTCCCGTAATTCTTTCAGGTATTGCTGGCTTTCCCTCTCTCTTTTCTGATGCTGATCGGGTGTCATAACCAGACCTTGAGGATCCTGATTTCTGTTTTGGTTCTGGTTATTTCTATTATAATTTCTGTTATAACCATTATTGTTGTAGTATCTGCCTCTTCCATTGTTGTAATTTCCTCGATTATAGTTCCAGCCTCTTCTGTGTTGATACGGACGGTAACCTTGCGATCTGTTATTTCGAAACTGATTATTCCTGTGAGGACCTACATTGTCAGTTTTCTCTTCATCTGGCTTGTCAGTTTGTTGGACTTGGTCCATATATACAGTATTTATTTCTTTGAAGTCATGCCTTTGACCTTTCAGTACCACGTTAGGCATTGGACTTGTGTAGTCTAACCTCCTCAGTAATTCATCCATGCTGGTCAAATCCCTGATGTTTGACGAAATGATTAGTCTCCTCACCTCCACAGGCAGCATACGAGAAATCGCATCAATTAGTTGCTCCGTTGACAATGGGGGTTGCAAAAATCTCAAGCGGGACAATTGACTCGTAAAGAAATCAGCGTACCGTGTTGGAAGAGTACCTGAGTATTTTCTTGAATACACCTCCGCTCTTAACGAATTCTGCGCTTCTATGGACCAAAATCGTTTGATTAATGCCTCTGCAAACTCGTCAAAGTTACTGAATGTGTATCTAAAAGCGCGAAACCATTCGAGGGGTCCTCCAATCAAAAATCTCTCCACTATCTTCATCTCTCTCTCTCTGGGAATGTGAGCTTCGATGAAATAATCTTTGAGGTTCCTTACATATTCTACAGGCGTCAAACTATCAGTGTTGCTGAATTTTTGCGGTTTGTCTTCAAAATTCCTGATGACCGTCACGTTCCTCGGATATGAATCCGGGTAGTTTTTCCCACTATCTCGATAGTTCCACTCAGGTTCCATATTCCTCTCGTCATCTTCCTCCCTGAATCTGGATATACGTTCTTCAGGAGTCACGTCTCTCTCTTCTGGAGCTAGGTTATATCTTCTGGCATAATTCCTATTGGTTTCGCAAGCCAAGCCTTCTGTATCCTTGTCAGTGATTTCCGTTAAGACTTTCTTGATTAACTCTTCTTTGTAGGTCTCCATCAAACTAGCTTCTCCTAGCTTCAAATTCTGCAGTTGGCTCGTCGTTTCATTCGCATCAGAGACAACTTTATGAATCTGTTCCTCTAATGCAGATTTTAATGCTTGCACATCCTGACCTATTTGTGTTCTATCTTCAACTTGTCTTTCGGATAGCGAATCCATCCTGACGCTTAAATCTTTCCTAATCTGTACTACTTCATTGTTAATATCTATTTGAGTACTGGCAAGTTTTCTTTCAATACGTTCCTGAATTTGGGTTACATGTTCCCCACTTGACCTATTCCACTCGTCTTTCCATACTGCTACATTTGCCGTTAACATTTCTGCTATGTCTACTTCGATATCTTCTTTCAATAATCTATTATGGTCTAATACCTGGGTTCTCATGACCTCTACATCATACTTTAAACCTGCTAAAGACGCTGTCGTTCTAACTGACTCATCAACTAATCTAGTCGTTAATGCACTCATATTATGCGTACAAAGTGTTTTCGAAATTTCTATTTCTTCCCTGACTTCAGTTTGGACTCTAGCAATATCTATGAAAACTGTGTTGACTTCTACTTGAATTTTATTTATGTCACTTTGCATCTCATTTACATCCGAATGAATCTTATTAATATCAACCTGAACATTGGACACATCAGTTCTAACATTTTGGATTTCTCTTTGGACTTCCTCAACCTTGTCTTGGACCGTCGCAACATCATTTTTAACAACAACTACTTCAGCCCCAGCACAAGAAATATCACCTCGGACATTAGCCACATCTAGATTCAACATTGTAAGATCTTTCTGTACCTTGGAAACATCAGTTTTAACATCAGCAACATCTTTATGCACATTAGACACATCTTTATGGACATTAGACGAATCTTTACGGACATTGGACACGTCTGTGCGGATGTCAGTTACAGCATTCTCGATTCCTTGGGTATTAATCTGTAAACGCGACATATTATCCTCTAAGTTAACAGAACTGGTCTGAAGAGCTTTCATATTCTCCTCCATTCGACTAGTACTCTCCTTCATGCTAGCAGACATCTCCTCTAACATCATCCTCAGACTTTCATCTGCCATTACAATATTAATTCAAAAATAGACTGCTGTAGGGACATACATCAATAGAGCAAAATAACAACATCTGAGCAACACTTTTCACCATATATAAAATTTGATCAATTTTCTGTCTTAAATCTAACTTATAACTACCTTATAATTAACCTTCGATGACCCTTCATGTTGAAACAAACTCAAGCACATGCTCAAATTTCCCTGGCCCATTTTAAAATATCCTAACACAAATAATTTACATTTACAATCCAAATAATTTAATTTTATCTTTAATATGACTAAAATGTCATAAGCCGGTCAAATAAAATAAGATTCCAGATCATAGGCGATTTTTCTAAGTTTCCAGCCTATTTAACCTTTCTCAAGTTGTATAAGATCTGATCTTTTCTGAGTGTAATTTTCCTAATACAATACAACATTTAATTCCTATATAATCACACACTTAAATTCTACAATTGGCCAAGACATCTAACAAAGAATCAACCTCTTTATTTGAGTCTAATCGAGCCACACGTTTTAGGTTTGCCAATCCTACTGGCGTTCAACCTGGTGATCCACTTATGTTGAACGTGCCCCACGTTTTAAGGTGCCAATCCTTCTGTCCCCGTTTAACCCGGATAGTAGGCTGTCAGATATCCGCCCCCTCAATCGGATTGCCAATAATCAACCGCACCGGCTCAGCTACACCAATGAAAATGGCACTGACAGATACTACCGAGGTTTGAGCACAGAAGTTAACAAGAAATTATTGTGGAACGCACCAAAATAGACGGGGGTTCATACTTACCTCTTAAAAATTATCTCGGGGATTGGGTTGACAACAGGATCTCTAAAGTATGCTCCCACAATAACCTCCACCATGACATTTAAAAATGAACCAGAAAGAAGACGAGAACCTTGAACTGTACAAAAGCTTTTATTTCAAATAAAGGGTATGATTTTAACAACTCAACAAAATAAATGTGGCTATCAGTAGCCCATGTCAATCTGACTATGTCCTCCTGAAGGACTTGCAAAGTTATCATACAACATGTTAGCTCCCACGAGCTCAAAATAACGTAACATTCATAGCACACTTGGACTGGAAAAGGAAGTCAGGACGAGACACATATACAGAGCATTTGTTTTCTTTTAATAAACATCACACTTATATATAGGCACAAGGCCAGAATGTAGACGACCTCTCCCGCTGATAACCAGTTGTCTGGCCAGCTGCGGTCTACCCTTCAACCTGACGCACACCTGTCAAATGGACACACTTGTCCTGCTATGTTGCGTAAGAATCCAGCTCCCTCTCAAAAGCTTTAAATGTCCGCAAGACAACTCATATATATATAGTTACGCAAATCTTTCAAATGCTTTACTCACATACCACTGGATTATTCTGACAATCCCTAAACTTGTTAAGTTATCATCCAAATGTTTAATAAGCATAGTTTAGAGTATAAAACACTCTCTTAAATGTTTATAACAAAAGCACATAAATTATTTATGTCAATAAATGTCTTTTATTGTCAAAGACAATAAAAAAAATTTAAACACGCCTCTAACATTACTTTCGTTCCACATTATTGTCAAAGATATTTACATTATTATTTACAATATCAACATTTAAATTATTTAAATTATTAATTTAAGAAATACATTTAACCACATGTTTATCCGGTTGGTAATTTCATAATCGTGTCAATATAATCGACCAATGAAGGTTAGTTATACATTTAATGTCACAATCTGGTTTAATAAAGGTTGTAATAATTATTATAATTATTTGTGACGGTAATTTTCATTCAAAATCTTATCTCAAATTCTTTCAATACTCTTGTTAATTATAACAGTAAATTCACTTGATTAATTTTCAAAGGACTAGGACAATACACTCCATCGGAAAATACTTCGCTTACAAAATAATGCACAAAACTGCATTAAAATAGGCCCAAAAATCATCATATACACACATCAAAAAAAGTTTTGCATCACCTCGGTTCCCAGATCTCCGGCATATAGACGTTGACTGTGTATATTGTATCAAAGATACAGTCCCTTTGACTGTTCATAGATGTCACTAAAACTGCTCAAAGATGTAAACAACCATGCATGAGCAGGGCCTATTAGACGGAGGGGGTACGACAGCCGATCAGTTCCAGTCATTCCACCAGGACGAAGGTACGCTGCTCATGTTGTCTGTAGTTCTACCATGCCTAGAAGGTCAATACCGCAGTTCGATCGCGTCCGCATTGTTACTTTGTGTCAAGAAGGGCTCTCAACAAGGAAAGTTTCCAGGCGTCTCAGAGTGAACCAAAGCGATGTTGTTCGGACATGGAGGAGGTACAGAGATACAGGAACTGTCGATGACAGGCCTCGCTCAGGCCGCCCAAGGGCTACTACTGTAGTGGATGACCGCTACTTACGGATTGCCGCTCGGAGGAACCCTGACAGCAATGCCACCATGTTGAATAATGCGTTTCGTTCAGCCACAGGACGTCGTGTTTCAACTCAAACTGTGCGCAATAGGCTGCATGATGCGCAACTTCACTCCCGACGTCCATGGCGAGGTCCAGCTTTGCAACCCCGACACCATGCAGCGCGGTACAGATGGGCCCAACAACATGCTGAATGGACCCCACAGAATTGGCATCACGTTCTCTTCACCGATGAGTGTCGCATATGCCTTCAACCAGACAATCGTCGGAGACGTGTTTGGAGGCACCCTGGTCAGGCTGAACGTCTTAGACACACTGTCCAGCGAGTGCAGCAAGGTGGTGGTTCCCTGATGTTTTGGGGTGGCATTATGTGGGGCCGACGTACGCCACTGGTGGTCATGGAAGGCTCCGAATCGGCTTTACGATACCTGAATGACATCCTCCGACCCATAGTACACCCATATCGGCAGAATATTGGAGAGGCATTTGTCTTCATGGACGACAATTCTCGACCTCATCGTGCACATCTTGTGAATGCGTTCCTTCAAGATAACGACATCGCTCGACTACAGTGGCCAGCATGTTCGCCAGACATGAACCCTATCGAACATGCCTGGGATATGTTGAAAAGGGCTGTTTATGGACGTCTTGACCCACCAACCACTCTGAGAGATTTACGCCGAATTGTCGTTGAGGAGTGGGACAATTTGGACCAACAGTGTCTTGATGAACTTGTGGATAGTATGCCACGACGAATACAGGCATGCATCAATGCAAGAGGACGTGCTACTGGGTATTAGAGGTAGTGGTGTGTACTGCAATCTGGACCACAAATGCTGAAAGTCTAGCTGTATGACGGTACAACATGCAATGTGTGGGTCTCATGAGCAATAAAACGAGCTGAAATGTTGTTTGTGTTGATCTCTATTCCCTTTGTATTTAAAGGTTCCGGAACTCTTGGAACCGAGGTGATGCAAAACTTTTTTTGATGTGTGTATTAATATATATATATATGGCATCAAAATCTTCCACAGAACTTACAAAAATCTCCACTAACAAATTCTTTAACATCATTAATTACTGTGGGAACCTCCTTCATTAATTCAAGGGCATTATACATCAGCGACTTTCAACACGTCCGCTGCACTAGTGATTATACATTCATAGTTCCACTTCAAAAATTCTTATAATCATTTATTGTTTCAAAACTGTTATCTTAAACCTTCGTGGATTTCATTCATGAATCGAAATGAAGTAAAAATTTGCCAATCACAAACAAATTTAATAGTGAATACGCTTATATACGCCTGTCTGGTCTATCAAAATTTAAGATTAACATCTTCAAAGAATTGTAGTATAAAAATACTATCATCAAACAAAGTGCGACTAAACTGCAAAATAGTCGAATAGAATCCAATTAGACTGGGGAATGCAAACATCATTATATAAATCTCTAATTGAGAAAAAACTCCTAACAAAAGTTCATGACTTTAATGCATTCAATAATTCATAATTAAAGTTCATCTTTCACAAAATTGTCTATGATGCAATGGTCGTTCATAACTGACGATAAATGTCTGTGTTGCAATCAATTTCAAATAATGACTAGTATTTCCAAGATCGTCGACAACGTAATGGATTTTAACGCTCTAAAATCATTTAAATGTTCTTCCTTCCTGATGATGACAGAAAATTGGTCAAAGTAATTAAACTGGGGTAGAATTACTTTAATAAAGTGACACGCTGTCTGAATTTAAATCTGCCATAAAAATCATTAACTTACAGTCAAATCGAGACTACAAAAATAAGCAAATTACTGAAAAATCTAAATGTCAGTCTCAACTGATCCAAAATCGTTTAACTATGCCCATGACATAACAATGTCTTAATAAATCGTCGAAAAAGGCATAACACATCAAGGTGTACTGAGAATAGGAATCTCAAACAAGAATATAGGGCAAAATACATGAGGACAGAAAATATGGGAAAATGGTTGCTCAGATATCGCTAAAAAACTCAAATACAATAAACGTTCACGACTACCTTATCTGCTGGTTGAAGTTCCAGAGGAAAATTCCCCAAAGAAGACTGCTGATGGATCCATTTCACCAATTTGAAGATGAGCTCCATCCTCCAAACAGGAAACAGCACCCTCGGAGAATCGAACTGCTTCCTACTCCGGAAATTGCACTGCTCCGTGAAGACGAAAGACATCCTTCCGGCAAATTCTTCTTTGTGAGTCGGGACTACCCTGACCTCTCTTGAAAAATCCCTGAAGTTCCAGTAGGAAATCGCCATGAAGTTTTTGTAGTAATTTCCGAAGAAATATTCATATTCAGTGAGTATGAAATCGTTTCCATTGCTGTTTGATAGTATTCAGCTTTAAACCACGAAACATGGGTGTAGATGGTTGTTCAACACATGTTCGCTTGTGTGGAATGGCGATTAGCGAAGTTCCATGCTATCTTACTCCGTTAATATATGTCCCAATTGCATTAAAGTCCTTTAGCCTTCCATCTTCTCTTCGGTTATGGTAATAGAAGAACAAACTGCCATATTAAACTGCTCCATAATACTGTAGCGTTGTGTCACAAAAGCAATCTGAAGTCTCCCTATTTCACTAGCCGTGTCAGCCGTGGCGTAGAATCGGACGATATAAAGTGCCTCTCAGATGGCGAGAAAATCACTTTTGTCAGTCGTCTAAAATTGCCAATATCTTCCAAAATAACTCCGCGAAATTGTTCAACTTTTCTACACTCCTTAATGTAGCATGGCACAATAGAATTAGCTTATAGGCGACCACTAACTGTTCATAGCTAATCTTGTAGACGCGTTATAATGTGCGTTTTAACTTCACCTAGTTTTACTCACTGTAAACTAGCACTGCTTGTCTGCTCGAATCTCGTTCACTGCGGTGACTTCACCACGCGGTATAATGACGACTCTTTCTACTAATTTCACTCGACGTCTCACCGAAATGACCATATAAGAACTGAGCTTAGGTTCTGACGATTTGAGACTCCTCTCTTCTGCGCAAGGCCTTTTATAAACTTCATGAGGGGCGTATCCATCCCTTCCATAGCGTGTTACTGCGTCATCGCTAGAAGTTCCAACTTCGTCAATACATGACGGATTTTCAAAATTCAAAAACTGAAAATAAATTTCACCAAAATTCCAGATCAATGCCTCTACTGTAAATGGATTTCCACAATTCTGCATCCCAAAAAGTAATAAAAATACCATAGTTTCAGCAATCTCCGTCTTCCTTCAGACTATCGTTCATTGGTTCGAGCCTCCCCTCCAATAGCATAATTTCTTCCTCAGCAGAATTCCACGTTTCCTGCGACTGCGTCGTAAATCTCGGATCTTTCTCGAATAAATGCTGACGACACTGAGAATCTCAGCTCAAGTAGCCTGCTGGCATAACGTCCACGTCATCCGTGCTTACGTCATGACTACCCACGTCATAACTATGACAGCCATAACTTTCTTCATAATTTCCAATATAGCCACCGTGGTCTCTATATAATTCAATTTACGGGGGCAGTACCTTCTTCAAGGCCACGGCCGCCTCCTTCCCTCATCCTTGTCTATCCATCCAATCCATCCCTTACCTTCCCTCATGAGGCCCCTGTTCGCTTTGCAGGTGAGGCCGCCTGGGCGAGGTGCCAATCCCACCTCACCAGTTGTATCCCTTCCGATTCGATGTTCCCAGCTCTAGGACACTGCTCGTAGATGCGGTAGTGGTGAGTTCCCTCGCTGAGTCCGTGGGTTCCACCAACCTGGAGGGTAAACGACTAAAAAAAAAAAAAAAAAAAATTTATACACAACACAACATACACATGTTTACATCATCGCTTATCTTGACACAGAGTCTATTTTCCACAGAGTCTATGGTCTATATGTATGTGCAGAGATATAACAGTGCCTCAGTACAATACGATTGTACATTATTTCTTTTTAATAAAATTGTTTAGTTATTTCTGTTTACATACCGGTAGTAGTACCGGGTGAGTTAGCCGTGATCGTTACGGCATGACTGCTGGCAGTCGTTCACATCCGGGAGGTGAGGAGGTTCGAATCCCCCCGCCGGCAACCTTAAAGATGGTCTTCTGTGGTTTCCCATCTTCCTTCCAGGCAAATGCCGGGGTTGGTCCCTAACTATAGGCCACAGCCGCTACCTTCCAACTCCTCATCCTTACATTCCAACTCTCCTCCCCAACGGTACTTGTAGCTCACCCATTGGGTGTCCGTCTGGAAGCAGCTACAAAACTGGCGAGCCGAACATGTCCTCGGACACTCACGGCACTAAAAGCCATACGCTAAAAAAACGGTAGTAGTTATAATTTCATTTTTCCAAAAATTCTAACAAAATACGAAAAATTGATACTTTCGCACCCTCCGTAACTCGGGAACCGTTCACTTTAGCAAGATTGTGCATGGGACCATTTTTGTTCGCAATGCAATTGAGATTATTTTTGTATAGGCCTATGACACTTTTTGCGCTAAACTACATAGTAGTGGAAATAAAGTCACTGCGCTGAAATTATATCTTGCTTATGAGGTGTATAACTTCAACATTTGCAATGGCAGAGATTGGCCTCTAATTCGTCTGGTTTGAGCAATGATTAATAAGATAATTTATTAAACTGGCAAATTACATGAGGTTAAATTGCATGAATGCAATTGTATGCATAAGTTATCTTATTAATCGTTGTTCAAACCAGACGGATTAGAGGCCAATCTCTGCCATTGCAAATGTTGAAGTTATGCACCTCATAAGCTTTCTATTGGCAAAATAATTATAATTTCAGCGCAGTGACTTCATTGGTTTTATTATTTGTATATTTCTACATTGCTGGTCAAGTATTGAGGAATTAAGTGTTCCATCATTTCTGCTGGTTTCCAACATGTTTTCATGGTGTTCTCAACTGTTGCTGCCGTACTGAACCGGTACATTTGTGTTTACATTAGCATCTACAGACCGCATTGTCATAGATTGTCTCGTCGATGAGGACTTCAATTGTTCAATCTATCTTTATGGTGCACCATACAAGATTTAGTTATAAGGGAATTTTTAGTGTTACGGCAAACAATTATCTTGTATAGTTTTCTTTCATATCGGCTGATGAAGGGGCCAAAATTAATAATTAGACCTCGAAACATGTCCCACTAATGACTACACAGTGATCCACTAATGACTACACAGTGATCATATTTAATAAAAGTATTGATCAGACGGAACCATTAACCTGTTTATACTAGTTGTCACGTTGTTATGCAAGCGGGCCGATAACCTAGATGTTAGGCCCCTTTAAACAACAATTATCATCATCATCATCATGTTATGCAAGCATTAGAATGATGAAGCTTCATTTTATATATGTGTTTTCAAAATTGCATTTCGTTATCTTCATAGATACTGTAATATGTCAAAAATACTTATTTTTGATCGACTTCACCCCACTCTACGGTATCAGCCGACGAACGATTATATTTGATTGGCACTTTATTATGTCTAATCTGAAAAGCAGACGGTCTTCTATGTTGTGCACGAATGTCCCTTGAGAGCTTTCGCTGGCGACCTATCAGAGTCCCTGGTGATGACGGAGGGATCACTGGACTATATTCATGGACTTGATATTAGTTTGTAGTCTGTCATAATTATCTTTATGATTGTAATATTATTTAACTGTACATTTTGTGATGTAGCCATACGCTAAATAAATATGTCTAATGTAATCAAACTAGGCCACTATCATAATATGTTCTAGTCGCGTGAATTTACGAAGATCGCGAAAGTAAATATCTGCACTTGGTAGCTCAAAGTGGTAGGTGACTATTACGCCGGCCGATGTGTTGGGGATATGCTCGTACAGTAGACCCTACAACTCCGTCTTCTTCTCTCAGCGGCTCCTATTAGACGGAGCACCAATGAGACGTGGAATGTACAAGGGCTGAGAGGTGCACTAAATCTAACGTCAAGTAACATACTAGAGGAATTTGGCATATGTGTTCTAACAGAAACATTCATCAGGGAGGACTCGGTAATAAATGTCCAAGGCTTCTACAACTATCACGTGTACGCCAACCAACTCAAAGAAAGGGGACGACCATCAGGAGGGGTATCAGTACTTGTCAAACCTCAACTAACCCCATGCAAACAACTGCTGAAAGATGAAAACCTGTTGATATTACGAAAGAAAATTCTAGTGATCATGGCGGTATACTTCAGCCCTGAGCGCACTGCAGTAGACATAGTTGATACGATTGGAAATGCATTGAATGTGATAGAGGAAGAAGAAAAGGTGCTAATCGCTGGTGACCTGAACTGTCCAGTAGATAAACACTGCGGGAAAACTGAAGTAGTTATGGACTACCTGAGACACAGTGGATTCGAGCTACTAAACAAGAAATAGGAATGGACATATGTAGGACCAAATGGTGGCAGCACAATAGATCTAATGCTTTCAAGGGGTCTCATAACATCGGGATCAACAAAGCTGGTCCTCAAAGAAGGCGCCGTTGTAAGAAAGCACTTACCAGTGAGCACAGACATCATCACGAAGAAAGAAGAAGCAACTGATCCAAGAAAAGGAGTCAAAATCAGAAAGAATATAGACATAAACAAAGTGAAAGCAAATACGAGCCAGATCGATCAGATGAAGAAAATTATAGATGAAGGGGAAATAGACTACGCAGCACGGTGGATAGAAAATTGCTATGAAGAAGCGGCCCCTTCAAGGCTGGGGACAAGAAAGTCAAAACCTTGGTTCGACAAACAATGTTATGAGGCAAGGAGAAGTACCTTAGAAAAACTAAACAGAGCAAGAGAAAGAAGGAACATGGAAAACCTGGAAGAGTAGGGTACCGGCAACAGAGAGTTCAGTACAAAGAGCTCGCGAAGAGGAAAAAGATCCAGTACATAGATGAACAACCGAAAAGGGCCATAGAAGAAGCTGAGTCGGACCCATACAAGGCTCTACAACCGAAATGGAGCAAAATACACTCTAATATCGACATGGAAGCATGGAAACTACATCTCAACAAAAAAATTGCTTCAAGAGACACGAGACCAACTCCCAGGTACCCAGAATACACAGAACCATCAGAGGTCATAACGGAAAACGAAATCGTCCAGGCCATCTACGAAGGAAGAAGCAATAGAACACCAGGTCCAGATGGTATCAGGAATGAGCATCTAAAAGAGACGGTGAGGGAAATGCTACCGGTATGGAGTGCTCTACTGAACAAATGTCTCGAAACTGGAAGGGTCCCAACAGACTGGAAGAAAGCAACAATCCGAATGCTGTACAAGGGGAAAGGTGATGACGATGCTTACAGAGGGATTGCGATGGAACAAACAGGTTTGAAACTCCTGACGAGGATCCTAACAAAGAGAGTGATGAACAAACTTGACCCATTGTTACCAGGGGAGCAATTTGGGTTCAGACGGAAAAGATCGACAATGATGGCACTGGAGAATCCACTGAATCACATTCATCTTGTCCTAGAAAAGCCAAGAGGTAAATCATTTGTGGCATTCATTGACTACTCCATGGCATTCGATTGGGTAAACAGACGGCTACTCATAGATAAGCTGGAGAAACTAATCGGAACATCTAACGTCACAATACTCATATGGAATCTGTTGGCTGAGGACTACATACAGGTGGATGATGGTATCGGGTTGTCAGACTGAATGACACATACAATAGGAGTCCTCAAGGTGACCCACTCAGCCCCATATTATTCAACGCTTTCACCTCCGATGTAGGGGCAGAGATAAAAGGAAAAGGCCGACACAGAAATGTACTTGTATGCCGAAGACATGGCAATCGCGGCTGAGGACATAATAGAACAACAACGTGCAATAAACCTACTAGCGGACTGGGCAAAGAGGAACTAAATGAAAATTAATGAGGAGAAGACTGAACTAATCGTATTCAGGAAAGGAGGTAAACTAAGGGAAGCAGAGCACATAACGCGCAATGGCGTTCGCCTTCGCAGAACTAACAGCTTCTGATACCTAGGTGTGACCTTGCAGACCACATGCAGCAGCTTCAGGATTCACATAAGAACTAGAATGATTGCAGCTCTGAAAGCGATGAATGGCATCGATAACATCGCGCATATTGCAGTAGAGACAGCGATGGTGCTTTTTCGAATTAAAGTGCTACCAGTATTAACCTATGGACTCGAAATCATAGGCGATTTCCTAAGTGCAAAGCAACTAGAAGATCTGGAAACTATTAAATCCAGACACCTGAAGCGAGTCCTGAGTGTATCAAAAACGACAAGATCCCGACTCGTATATGAGCTCGCGAGGGAGACTTTCCTGATCGAGGACCTGAGTTGCAACCTTATTCTACCAGGAGGAGCAGCATTATGATAATCTGTTGCATCCATAAGCTAAGGGAAAAAGGAGGGACATTTGGGAGGACTTCTATTCAACGGAGACCATGACGGATCGGAAATGGATGGAAACGGGCTACCAACTGAGGCATATATTCACGAGACTGGCTGTCCACGGGTTCCATCCACTTCAAGATGTGTAAAAACAAAGTTTTCCATGAACCAAACACAAACTGTGTATGCAGGCTATGTGACCAGATATGTGAAAGATATCACATCCAGAAGTGTTCTTCGAGGTCAGGTTCGATTAGTGAGTTTATCAAGGACTAACACTTATTGAGAGCTCATTGGTCGTCACGTTGTTATATGTTATTATTAATGAGACAACAACGGTAACTTGTGTTAATAATGTACCTTGAAAATACCGTCCACAAAAGAGGGTGCAGTGTCAGTTTATCAAGTAAATAGTGCACGGCAGAAAATAATAATAAAAAATAAGTGATTGCTCTAATAAGGAGTACATTTATTCAGTTTTTTTGTTTATTTTTAATAGCTGTATGCACAAAAAATGCATGAATATATATTTTCTCAGCGAAGTCTTCTGTACTTTCCTTAATTATACATGAGTATTATTACCGTGTTGTTAGTTTATGAACTGGGAGGAGAAGGTTGGTCATGACTTGCAGGTTGCTTTGAACCAGTCTGAGAGAGATGTTTGATAACATCCACCCAGTCCCATCCCCTGCGCTGTTCTCCTTTTGCATCAACTCTGTCCCATTGCTTTCTCTTCTGACCCTTGCTCAACTGGTCTCGCTTTGCACTTTTCTTGGGCGACAATTCCAGTCCCTGCACTTTCGAGATGGTTAGTTGCTGCAGTGTGTTACTAGCATTTTTAGCCAGACTTTCTGGCTCAGCAACAACCCACACGTCTGCATTATCTTTGACGAACTCAAACAAAGTGTAAGTCATCGCTTCACCCAAATACTGCTCAGCCTCCTCTGACAGCTTGGATACAATTTTCTCCTTGACTTCTGGTTTTATATGTTCATTGTAGAATGTATCCATGTTAATGGTAGGCTTATCAGTTGGATAGGTTTCATCCCATGAAATTTCAAGCAAGAATGACCGGTTGTCACCATCCACTCCATACTTGTACTGAAAAGTGTTCGGTCGTAGCTGTTTAAATGCTGAATCCCCCTCATAAATAGACAGCAAAACCTCCCTCTCTTCCTCTTGTAACTGAATGTTGTTCATTGTCAAACTTTTGTCACGGATGGTGCACGAGTATTCAAGTCTAACACTAAATTTCACTAAAATAATAAATTAATTCTGCTGTCAATATAGCTGTAGTTCACAATTACATTTTTCTTCAATAGTAAACTTCTATACACTCACACATACTGCCATTATAATTCACCTTGATCGATACCTACACAGCATCTTATCGGCCACTGAATGCCTGAGAACTGAAAATACTGACAGTGAATGTGTAAATATGTATTCTAGTGCATACTTCAGATACATTTCAAATTATAGAGCTCACACTTTCTTTCGTTCTTTCAATTGCCATAGAACGCGCCACTGTCGTATGGTTAAGGATACCCAACTTCCGGTTCGAAAGTTCCCATTATGGAAGTATTGGTATCTTTGTTCTCCGACTTTACATGCCCGGAATTAAGGAATTTACTATTGCAAAGGAAAATAAAAGTTGGAAAATGTACGAAGAATGAAATGATCCGCAGGTGGGTACAGTTGGAAAGCTCTATTCATAGTTGTTCATTATTTATTAGCGATGCGGAATATCAGGAACAGCATGGCCCCGACAAGACATTCGTTGTTTGTCGGCTTTCATTGTTTTACACGTAGTTTTACAGAAAATATGTTTGGAAATAATCTAAGATGGTGTGAAAGAGACTAATTTTTGTATTTAATGAGTGTCAAAATGTTAGCACGTCGCATCATCTTTACCGGGCTACTTTTTAAGTGCGATTTTACGCTACAGTAGGGCCTGTTTATATCTATTTTATTTAGATCTCATGACATTTCCGACCGAAATGTATCTGAAGATAGGTAAACCAAATCCCCATTAGTAGGTTTCATTACGAAAATGTCTCCCTAATCCTCGCAATGTGTGGTTAATTTACGTGAGTAATAAAAAATTAAATTACCGTAGCACTTTGTATTTTGTTGCTTTCGATATGAACTAATACTCCAAATGTTGGAATTACCAGTGCTCAAAAATGTTTATTTCCTTCCTCTAAATGGTAATAGCCCAGAAATTGTAAAGGAACTAGCCTATGCCTACAGCACTGTTTCTGTAAGTGGAACCTGAGTAACTTACATTAGGTTATGGCATGTAGGCTTCAAGAATATAATTTGCTTTTTATTACTGGTATTTATTTTTATTCCAGTATTATAATGATAAATGTACCGTAATAAGTTCAACACACCCTAAGAACTAATCTAGAACTTTAATAAGACTTGCACAATTCAAGACTTAAACGAACACACAGGCTAGAGTAGCAATCAGTATTATGATGGTGCAAGTGATTATATAGGCATGATAATGTTACTGAGCAGACTAACGACCTTGACAAACGCAATGATACCTGAAGAGCAATTTGGCTTCCGGAAAGGGCGCTCAACCATTCAGGCTATTCAGTGCTTAATGGAAAACATAACCGAAGCTCTTCGCGTCCCCAGAGGAAAGCTATACGTACTGTTCATTGACTATGCCAAAGCTCACTAAACCCCGGGACTCGGGATATATACTACAACCGAGAGCACTACCTGAGCAAGATGATTCAGGCCATACTGTCAAGAAACTTTGTCTACATTGATGACAACCTCTCAAGATCAGAGGCAATACATCAGACGACTGGGGTGTTACAAGGAGATCCCTTAAGTCCAATGCTTTTCAATATCGCTACAAGGGACGTTGTCGAAACCATAGCAAATAAGGAAGTCTTCATTTACATATATGCTGATGACATGACATTAGCTTCACAATCGTACCAACAGCTCCAAGAAGCGTTTGACAAACTGATCACCTGGGCGGACAGGAACAGCCTGTGTTTGAATGCACAGAAAACAGTCCAGATGACATTTCGCAGAGGAGGGAAGCCTCCTGCGGCAGCGCTCATCAAATACCAGGACAAGGAGCTTGTTAGGGTAAACTCCTACAAATATCTTGGCGTGACCCTGCAAACGAATGGGAAAATTTTCACAAACCACATTAGAGGAAGAGCATCTGCAGCGATCATGGCGATGAACCAAATTAAAAGTATTCGTGAGCTGTCCTTAGAGACGGCCATAGCCCTTTTCCACATCAAAATCTCTCCCATCATGACTTACGCAATAGACATTATTTGGGAGCATCTCTCAAAGAGTGATCTAGCTTTGGTGGAAAGTGTGAAAGCGACATACCTCAAAAAGATTCTATGTGTAGCCAAAAACACTCCATCGCGGTTAACATACGAACTCACACGACAGCCGTTCTACATAGAGGAACTACGCCTGAGAGTGGCAGTGCCTTCTACACCTCAATATCAAGCCTTGCTTCACGAGCTGTACGAGAAGAAAGCAAATATATGGCCAGACTTCTATCGTACTGGTGCCATGATCAACCAAGAATGGATGGATTCAAGCTATGAACTGTCACCAAGAATGGATGGATTCAAGCTATGAACTGCGCCATACCATGACACGCTTCGCAGTTCATGGATTCCACCACAAGCTGTGCTACAGGAGGGCGTTCCATGAACCAGACGCAAACTGTATATGTGTACTGTGCGGGAAAAAGTGTGAACGCTATCACGCGGAGATATGCGTCAAAAGAACAATAACTCTTTTGGACCTGTGTACTCAACACTAGGATTTTTATGTATGCACATTGTGCGATATTCCGTTATAATAATAATAATAAACCCCGGAACCACCCCATGGACAATAAATATGTTCTAAACTGTGGCAGGACATGCTATGGTGTCGAACGTTTTACCGCGGAGTTCACATGCACCTGTTACAAGGCTTTAACGTTATGTAGGCATACTGGTTATAACACCATATTCCATTGATCCAGTTCTTAAGATGGCTCTGTTGAATTCTTTTCTCTAATGTAGTCATATTCTTTTTTACAGGCTAGAATTGTGGGATAAACTTGGACTTGGTGAGAGCCTGCTGAAAGTTGTTCTCATACCTGCTGGAAGCAGTTTTCATTTCCCAAATGATGACAAGTTTGTGGAAGTGGCTGCTTCAAATAAGAAGCTTTTTCAGCATTTCTCCCTTAAAAAGCTTACTGTGTGGTTCAAGCAGAGGAAGGCCATGGCTAGCCATGGAGCGGGCCGCACCCTGGCTATTAAGAAATTTGTGAAGTATATACAGTTAGTTAGTGAAGGTCAGGTATGCTTCATAAAATATAAGTGTGCCGCACAAACAACAAAGCATATTGACCACAGTATTCAGATTGTGGTCAACACTTCTGCAGCAGCCAGGATCCTGCAAGCTACTTGTTCGTGCCCAGCTGGTGAAGGGTGGTCTGCTGCGTGCAAGCACATTGCTGCCCTGGCATTCAACTTAGAATACCATGGCTTGTCGGGAGAAACAATGGAATTAGTCTCCAAGACAAGCATGCCCCAGGTAAGAAATACATGAGTATGGTGCCTCATTAGGTTTTAAATATCTCGATGATTGCTTTTCTTTGTGGATACATATTTTCTTATACTATTTGTATTGCTTTCAGGCTTGGGGTCGGCCTCAGCCGGGGCGGCAAGTACAGCCCATGAGTGTGCGTACTATTCAAAGTTGCGCTCTGCCAATGGTAGCCAGACTGCCCGGTCCTCCCTCATTGGACTTCTTCAGGAGCACGTGCCCGACAGTCCGTTGTTCCATAAACCTCGTTGGGCAGAAGAAGTCGGGTGTGAAGGAACACTTGAGGAAAGGACAAGAGGACAATCCAGCTGCCCCTTGTGGTTGGAAGAGAGAAGAAAGAAAATCACTGCTTCCATGGTGTGGGAAGTTATGAGGACTGTGGAAGCAGGAAATTTTTCTTCAGGTCC
Source organism: Meconema thalassinum (assembly GCA_946902985.2). Classification (NCBI taxonomy): domain Eukaryota; kingdom Metazoa; phylum Arthropoda; class Insecta; order Orthoptera; family Tettigoniidae; genus Meconema; species Meconema thalassinum. Next base: position 396,034,073 of record OX336394.1, on the reverse strand, counting down.
AGCAAAGAGACAGCTGGACCCTCCAGAATTTTCTGCACCTGCTGTGGATTGGGGCAGAGTTTGCGAACCCTTGGCATTGAGGGATTATGAAAAAGTGGCAGGGTGCCGAGTGCAACCGTGTGGGTTGTTTGTAAGTAAGGAGAGGAGCTATTTTGGAGCCTCTCCTGATGGTGTTACCGATGATGGTTCCACTCTGGTGGAAGTGAAGTGCCCTTACAGCATAAGATTTCAATTGCCTAGCGACACCAGCTTTCTGTCGGGGGGGGTTCCTCGACAGAGGCCATAATTATTATGGACAAGTACAGGGACAAATGTATGCGAGTGGCAGAAAAAGGTGTGATTTTGTGGTGTGGACAAAAAAGGTTATTTTGATTGAACTGATAAAGAAAGACAAATCGTATGTCGAGAGGATGCTGCATTGTGCTGATGTCTACTATGACAGTGTATTCAGGCCGGTAGTGCTGCACACTGTGAGAACATGTGTATAAAAAAAATGAGTCTTGAAATTAGCCAAAGTACCTGTAGTAATGGTATCTGGAGATGATAAATTAATAGATGTTGACTCGTCCGCTGTCATAGACCCACCCAGCCATCCCAAATAGCAACACTTTATATAGTTGAAATGAAGTCTCTAGAAGACATCTTTCTCACGAAGGCAGGAATGCCAACCCCACGCATTTGGTACTATCTCGCACCGGGTATACAAAGAAACAAAAGAACGTCGATAATGTAATTACTATTGCGCCAAATCCAACTCGTCAGTCGTACTTTAACCATGGATTGTGTGGCATGTGAAATTACTTCATAAATTCTATCTTATTAATGTTTTACATACAAAAACAAACCTAACCTGGGGCTTACGCCCCAGACCCCCTTGCTTATGGTACTAGCAGTAATTTTCGGCCAGGCAGTACCTAACCTAGAAGCGGACATAAATTCTATCTTATTAATGTTTTACATACAAAAACAAACCTAACCTGGGGCTTACGCCCCAGACCCCCTTGCTTGTGGTACTAGCAGTAATTTTCGGCCAGGCAGTACCTAACCTAGAAGCAGACATAAATTCTATCTTATTAATGTTTTACATACAAAAACAGGTTCATTGCGACATTACGATCCGGCCCCGTCTGGGGAAATTTTAGTTACATCAGTGACGTTACCGTGATGTCACTACTGACGTATTCAGTCGCATTGCTTGCCGGGAGCTCATCAGCTGATTGATACATTAGTTTCGCGCGGTTCTCTCGTGACGGTCGGCCATTTTTTTCACCTGTTTGCGTATATTTATAACGAGATTGTGATATTAGTAGTGTCGTCTACGCAATTGTGTTGGCGAATTGTAATGATAGTTTGAATTCGTGAATGGCGTGTGTTAGAATTCCATTTTGGTGCAGTGGTGTGTGACGTAGTATTTGGATATAACGGGCTGACGTATGTGGAAGGGGCGTGCTGGATGGTTGTTGGTAAGTACTGAAAGATTGTTAGTCACTTCATATTCTTTCGTGCTCCTATACAGTCCTCATATCAATTGGTAATGGCTGATGTTGCTGGTCCCAGCGGTTTGTGCGGCAAACGCAAAGTCGTTTCTTCATCGAGTACCGGTAGTTCTGACAGTGGCGATGAGGTTATGGAGGCACCTCAAGGGGCTATGAAGTTAATTGTACTGTTCGGTATCCTCTCGACCGTACAAGGGTCTGTTGATTTCGCTCGCGAAAACGGTCTCTTGGGCAAAGAATATTTTTGCCCCAAGTGCGAAAGGCCGATGAAAGATTCCAAGGTGCCAGTCTCTCGCAGTTCAGACGGCATTATGTGGCGTTGTTCTAAGTGTGTGTGTTGGCGCACAATTCGAAAGGGCTCGTTCTTTTCCAAGGCATGGATCTCTATTAAAGATGTTTTGCTCATTGTGTACTGTTTTTGCCGGCGTATGCCTATTCGTGCTGTTGTGCATGAGTTGAGTGTATCTTCGCGTACTGTTGTTGATTGGTTTTCGTTTTGTAGGGAGGTATGTAGTGCATGGGTGCGTGAACGTGGGCCTTTTGGGGGGGAGGGTGTTGTTATTGAAATCGATGAGAGTCGTTTCGGTAAGCGGAAATTTAACAAGGGCAAGCGAATGAAAAATACATGGGTTTTTGGGGGGGGTTGTTCAGGGTAGTCAGGGGAGGGATTGTTTTTTTGAAGTTGTTGCAAAACAGAATAAGGGGACGCTGTTGAAAGTCATCAAAAAGCATATTAAGGTTGGGACAACTATTTACAGTGATATGTGGGGTTCTTATGAGGGGTTAAATAATGAAGGGTTTATACATTTTGCTGTCAATCATACTGTGCAATTCAAAGATTATGAAACAGGGGCTTGTACCAATACAATAGAAGGGTTTTGGTCTGCAGTGAAATATAGCATTGGGAAGGGGAAAAGAAGGGAAGGGTCACTGCAGAGTCATTTAGATGAGTATGTGTGGCGGAAGAATGTCGATCCCGGGGTGTGTCTGTTTGAAAGGTTTATGGCTGATTGTCGGAGAGTATATCCTCCAAGTGTGAGAGATTAGTGGATGTGGTAAATGTGTTATTTATGTTAATCCTCTCCACTATCATTTCATTTCATCTGTCATTCATTTAATCATTGCCCCAGAGGAGTGCGTCAGGCCTCGGCAGCCGGCACAGTTCATATCCTCGCCGCTAGATGGGGGCTTCATTCATTCCATTCCTGACCCGGTTGAAGACTGGAAGCAGGGTATGGATTTTCATTTTCATTTTCGGCAGGGAATATTTTGAATGCTAAGGGGTAGGGGGATTTTGGGGTGGGGGATTAGCTTGTGTAAATGGTCAAGTGGGAATGATGATTGGTATGTCCCTGCCGAATGAATTTTTTGTTGTGAATGAATGGTATATTAAATTTATAGATTTTTTTGTTATTTTTTCATAGGATTATTGTTTTCAGTTTATGTGGGCCAAGTTTTGGTCTTGAAGCGTTAATTCTTGTTTTCTGCGTTTATTGTTCTATTTGAGAAGTAGCCATGCGTAGTAGCGTTTAATTGCAATAATGAAGTATATAAATTTTTATTTTTTGAAATGATAGGCTAGGTTAATTTAATCTAATTTTTAAAGTACTCTAAATCATTGTACATTTGTTTTCATTGAGAAGTCTGCGTTAATTTGTCTTTCATTTTACATTATGAAGGAATATTGAATTTGTTTTATTGGCCAAGTTGTGCCCTTTTTAATTTATTGATCGCAAGCTGCGGTTCTTTCTTCTTAACTTTTGAGTGTATGTTGTATGCCTGGAGTGATTGAGTATGTATGGGTATGTATGTTATTGTGAAGATGAAATGTAAACTAAATTATTTATTGTTCACTTTAGACCATCCTCCCTTTTCATCACTTTCAACACCTTAGCTTATTGAAAATATATCATTTATGATATGCATACCTTTCGGGGAGTTGTTTCACAATCTCTTCATACTCAATGGCCACTGCTGCACCGCAATAATTGTTATTTCACGGAAAGAATGCAATTTTGACAGTCATGTGACACCCGAAATACGATCATGTGAATATGTTACCAACTTGAATAAAGAAATTCACCACACGCCTTCGCTACTAAGTTAGGAACTATCTTGTGGAAAATTACTGCTAGTACTACAAGCAAGGAGGTCTGGGGCGTAAGCCCCAGGTTAGGTTTGTTTTTGTATGTAAAACATTAATAAGATAGAATTTATGTTCGCCACTAGGTCGAAAATTAATGTTAGTACCACAAGCAAGGGGGTCTGGGGCGTAAGCCCCAGGTTAGGTCTCTTTTTGTATGTAAAACATTATAAATACAAAAATAAACACTGTAATTGAGTTCACTTAGTGATTTCATACATCACGTGTGAAAGCTGCGGTTCTTTCTTGTTAACTTTTGAGTGTGGGGGTGAGAACTTCGATTTCAACTATGTAAGTGGGTCTATGACAGCGGAGCAGTGAACATCTAATACTCCTGATATCCTCCTGACTATTAAATCAGGTAATTTCAGTTTTTAAAGATATTTATACAAAGAATGGTCTAAAGTGAACTGCTACCACTAAATTTTTCATTATCTGGTTTTGATATAATTTCTGAGCCATGGAAAAGAGAGTTTTTTTGTGTGTGTGTTCGGAACAAGTCATTCATTGCGAGGTGAGTGGAATTTGATGTCTGTCGTGTTATGTTCCTATATTTATTTTTGTTGTTGCATTTCATTGAAAATTTGTCATAGTAAGTTAAGTGATCGGTAACATATTGGTCAAAATTGGAATTTACAAGAACACCTGCAAAAGACATACTATAACAGTCTCTTGTATTAGCGAAATAGGTTTCATACAGTGGAAAACATAAAAAGACTAAACCTTCAATGTTTATACAGAAATTATAATGCTATACACATACATACCTCGGATTCGAATTATGAAATTGTAAGAATTGAGATGTGTATCGGAATCTACAATTGCGGAAAATTGAAAATATCAATTGAAGTCGCAAAATTTTTCTACGCATCGAAATATGCAATTGAGCTATTTAGGTGAATTGTAGATTTCGATGCTCATTTTTTTGAATTTTGAAATTGTAAGAAATACGATGTGTATCGGAATCTGCAATTGATCTATATAGTCCAAGTGTAGATTTCGATGCGGAAAATTGAAAATATCAGTTGAAATCGCGAAATTTTTCTACGCATCGAAATATGCAATTGAGCTATTTAGGTGAATTGTAGATTTCGATGCACGTTTTTTTCAATTATGAAATTGTAAGAAATACGATGCGTATCGGAATCTGCAATTGATCTATATATTCCAAGTGTAGATTTCGATGCGGAAAATTGAAAATATCAGTTGAAATCGCGAAATTTTTCTACGCATCGAAATATGCTATTGAGCTATTTAGGTGAATTGTAGATTTCGATGCACGTTTTTTTAATTATGAAATTGTACGAAATACGAGGTATATCGGAATCTACAATTGATCTATATAGTCCAATTGTAGATTTCGATGCGGGAAATTGAAAATATCAACTGAAATCGCGAAATTTTTATACGCATCGAAATAAGCAATTGAGCTATTTAGGTGAATTCTAGATTTCGATGCTCGTTTTTTAAATTATGAAATTGTACGAAATACGAGGTATATCGGAAGCCTCCGTGGCTTAGGCGGCAGCACGCCGGCCTCTCACCGCTGGGTCCGTGGTTCAAATCCCGGTCACTCCATGTGAGATCTGTGCTGGACAAAACGGAGGCAGACAGGTTTTTCTCCGGGTACTCCGGTTTTCCCTGTCAAAATTTCATTCCAGCAACACTCTCCACTATCATTTCACTTCATCTGTCATTCATTTAATCATTGCCCCGGAGGAGTGCGTCAGGCCTCGGCAGCCGGCACAGTTCATATCCTCGCCGCTAGATGGGGGCTTCATTCATTCCATTCCTAACCCGGTCGGAGACTGGAAGCAGGCTGTGGATTTTTTTTTTCACGAGGTATATCGGAATCTACAATTGATCTATATAGTCCAATTGTAGATTTCGATGCGGGAAATTGAAATTATCAACTGAAATCGCGAAATTTTTATACGCATCGAAATAAGCAATTGAGCTATTTAGGTGAATTGTAGATTTCGATGCTCGTTTTTTTCAATTTTGAAATTGTAAGAAATACGATGTGTATCGGAATCTGCAATTGATCTATATAGTCCAAGTGTAGATTTCGATGCGGAAAATTGAAAATATCAGTTGTAATCGCGAAATTTTTCTACGCATCGAAATATGCTATTGAGCTATTTAGGTGAATTGTAGATTTCGATGCACGTTTTTTTAATTATGAAATTGTACGAAATACGAGGTATATCGGAATCCACAATTGATCTATATAATCCAATTGTAGATTTCGATGCGGAAAATTGAATACGCATCGAAATGCATTTATCGCGGCGGCATCGCAATGGAATATTATCCCCAATAATCAACAAACGGTAGCGCAGCCATGCTCAGCGGCAATCAAATCTTAAATGGGTAATACAATTTGCTTTTGTTGACAACTAGCTCTACAGGAAAATTTACTGAAGATAAATGTGTAAGAGGGCCACGAGTTCTAACTTTGTCACTGCTAAAAGACAAAATAAATAAATAGGCACACACCCTGCTGCAACAATAACTCCCAAGTACCTGCTGCCCAGGCATTCGGCCTGCGGGTTGATACCCTCGGTCGTTAATCTTGGTTTCTGTGACTCGCTGTCAGACACCTGTTTGAGGGTTTACCATTGTTATAGATACACCATATTAGAAAAGCATAAATGCGTAATGGTATTGACTAGACGGAAATTGTTTCAACACGTATCCAAAATAATTCCTTGCATTCCTAAAAGGTCTATTCACATATCGAGACTTTGTGCACCTTGTTCCAACACACACGTCAGTTTCTAATAACGCTGCCGAGCCCTGTATCGAACTCTGTACTTCCTTAACAATAATACCAGGCTGTTCCAAATCCACGAGTTTGAGTATGCGTACACGCGAGTACTCAGCAGTGATGCTCGGAGCACTGTTGGAGAGGGACTGGGGGTGATAGCCAATACGTCACTGGGCGAAGGTCATAACTAGGGCTCGGATTCAAGCATATTTGCATATATTTTTCCTGAATAGTACACATTGAAAGAAGCCTTTCGGTGGTATTTTCACCTCTCGGGGACCAATAGAATTGAAATTTATCGAGCATATAAATGCATAAAACCGCGGTTTTCAGAATAGAAGCATATTCTTTTGGTTTTCGTATAAATGTTTGTTCTTCTCCCCCCACCAATTCGGGCCCTGACAATTCTTAAGGTTCGAAAATAGAAATAATTATTGAAAAGCCTATCTGGTGCGAATAATAGAACAGCAGGTTTTTAACCTTTAGTGAAGTCATTCTCGTCATTGAAACTTTTATTGATTGATTTAAGAAAATCATTCAAAACTGAAAACATAGAAGAAATTCTTGTTGTACAGACCAATGCAGATCTACTTCATTGACTCGCCTAAGTCTGAACATTTTGTAAATGAAATTTTAAACTGTAACTTTTATAAGAAAACTTCTTTTATATATACTTGAAAAACTTGAATGCGAGTATATCGCAGTGTATCATACATACAATTAGAAAATAAATCTCGTATATTAAGATATGTTATTGTTTTTTCGTTTTACTTTCCTTTCTATAGTTTTTAATGGTGTTTTTGAGCATATTCTGCATATTTAACCGCATATAATGGTTTTTTATAGCATATCTATCGAGTATATATTCGTATTTGTCATGGTTCCGTATTGATTGAACAATTATGCACTAAGAGGGGGGAAAGGTTCCGCCTGATCAATACAACGTAATTCACATTTAAAGGGTTGTATTAACACCCTTGTGGTACATGTTTTGGGTCCTTATTATGGCCCCTTCATCAGCCTCAAAACAACAATAGATATCAGTATCATATAGGATTCAATAAAGGTAAAATCTAACATGAAATGTATGAATGACATGAATGAAAATGAAACATATTAAATAATTATGGGTAATGTGGTGAAACATATGAAAAAACATATCGTAGATGGGGACATAAAACTATTATGTACAAGACAAAGATTAAAAACACATTAAAATAGCAAGTTGCAAATACAAGCACTTCTAGTGCATGTCGAATAATGTCTTGCAAAGTTCGTATTGGAGTCCTATATTATAACACAGTGCTTGATCCAATTCTGCTTCCGTGTCATAGAGTCCATTATTATTAAATGGTTGAAACTTATAGAGAAAGCCTTATGGTATTTGTAATCTCCTATTAGACTAGTAGTCAAATCATAATACATCACCATTGACGTTTAAAAACAGGCCAAGCATAAGAGATATGCTTACCCATAATTAATAAATAAATTTATTAAAGCACAAAATATGCAGTATGAAATTACAACTAGTTTGAACAGAACTGAGACAGAGATAACCTCCTCTGCCCACACCACATCACGTGGTATCGATCACATCTTCTACCACATAGGGCACATACACAATTTAAGTCTGGCTGATGAAATCTTCTGTTATTACACACTTTGAAGTGGAAACCATGTACCGAGAATCTCGTTACCAGGTGCCTCAGCTCGTAGGAGCTCTCTGTCCAGTCCCGTGATGTTATCGCATCAGTCGCGTAAAATTCTTGCCCGATGCTATCTTTCTTAGACTTCATTTCCTGAACTAGTGTCTCAAAACCATGTGTTGTTGGCAAAAGCATCTGCAGTCTCAGTTCTTCAACAAAGGGAAGCTCACTTGAGAGTTCATAAACCAAACGAGAAAGAGTAAATCGGGAGAGGCATAAGACTTTCTTTAGGTAGACAGCCTTGACCTTCTCTATCTCCACTAGATGCTTGTACTTTAGGTGGGACCAAATGTTTTCCTGACCATATGTAATTATCGGGGCGATTTTCAGCCAGAAGAGTTTCATTGCAGTCTTTAAGGAGAGTGCTCTGAGATGCCGTATGTCACTCATGGCCTTTATAGCCGCGTTTGATCTGTCCTTGATGTGGATTGAGAAGACGTTGCCATGCATCTGAAAAGTCACCCCAAGATAGGTGAAGTGTGTCACACACGCCAGTGGTTTATCTCCGTAAAGAATTGTTGCTCCTCTTCCTCCTTTTCGAAAAGACATGGAAACTGTCTTCTTCTCATTCAACTGAAGTTCATTTGATTTCGCCCACTCCGTCACTTTATTAAAAGCCTGTTGCAGCGCCACTTCACTGGTTGCCGTTAGAACCATGTCATCTGCGTTGATATATAACTTCACGTTTGAGGGTAATACTTGTACAACATCTGCCGTAGCAATAATAAAAAGAATAGGGCTGAGGGGATCCCCTTGCACAACTCCTATTGTCTGTCGTATTTCCTTCGATTTCGCGATTTCATCCGAAATGACAACGAAATTTTCACTCAGTAACGACCGAACAAACCTCACCAAATAGTTTTCTGTACCTATTAAGTTTTCTAACTTCCTCACTAGTAATTGCCTATTGATTGTATCGAAGGCCTTGGCATAATCCAGGAATACTGCATGTAGTTTGCCCCTTTTCCGTGACGAGGCTTCCTCTATGTTAGTTTGTAAACAAGCTATGGCTTGCGTAGCAGATCTTCCTTTTCTGAAGCCAAATTGCTCCTCCGGTAATTGAGCGTGAGATATTGTCTCTAGGTAATCTGTGGCTGTAATTGTCGAATGGGCAGGCAGTTTAAAGCAACCAGGATGGGTGCGATCCAGCCGGCAGTGATTAATATATATCTTGTATGCCTCCAAGTGTTGAATGGGCAGGCAGTTGAAAGCAGCCAGGAGGGACGCGATGAAGCTGGCAGTGAAAAAGCCGCGGTGATCTCAGTGGGTTGGTGCTGCAATCTATCTTATACGCCTCTGAGTGTTGAATGGGCAGGTAGTCTAAAGCAGCCAGGAGGGATGCGATCCAGCTGGCAGTGATTATAGAAATGCACGAACGGCCATGCCTCACTTCCACAGATATATAATACCAGATCGGTAACGCAAAGAAGATAGGGACGGACTGATGCCTGATACTGGTCAGTGCCTCAGTGCCTACAAGCATACAATAGGATAGAGAGGGCGCTGCCAGTAGTGGAACATGGGGCCAGAATAAGATCAGCTGATGATGGTATAAAATGCAAAAATGGCGCCTAAGTCAGAGCTGTCAGCGTGAGCCTGAAGATTATATTTAATTATTATCGATATACGAGACCTTTTTTGTAGTATATCATATTACAAATATATAAAATACGTATTTACCTATACGTATTATCAGGGGCGCACCCAGACTTTTGGTTTGGAGGGGGCTTTCCTCAATAACATGATTTCAGCTATGGATAGAGAATGTGTCCATTTTAGTCTTGTGTATGCATATTTGAGATCATATGCATAAAAAGATATTCTATAAGATCAAACATACTGTAGAATGCTCTGTTAAAACCAATACAAAAGATGCTATTGGACTGGAGATTATTTAAACAAAATGTGCATTGGTTTTATACAAATGTTAGTTACAGTACCATTGAGCTAAGGTTATACAAGTAATAAAAAGGGACTGCATGATTTTTATCAAGAATTAACTTTTGATCACGATCAGAGTGATAACGACTGGATTGCTCTGCTCACTATTCATCATCATCATCATCATCATCATTTCCCCTTATCCAGCTCCTGCCGGGTCGGGGTATTTATGGCACTTCTCCACTTTCCTCTTTCCTTCCACAATTCTTCTTCCACGATCTTGTCCCAGTCCAGATTCCTTTTTCTCACGCTGTTCTTCACTGAATCGATCCACCTTGTTCTAGGTCTTCCCCTTGCTCTCTTACCCTTGCACTTGGCCTCCAGCACCTGTCTTGGTATTCTATTTTCCTCCATCCTCTTTACATGTCCAAACCACCTTAGTTTATTCTTCTCAATTCTCTCATTTAGTTTTCCCATCCCAACTTCCTTCCTAACATCTTCATTCCTCACTCTGTCTTTCCTTGTCTTACCTATCATACTTCTTAGGAATTTCATTTCACTGGCTTGGATTTTACTCTCATGCCTGCTTGTCAGGGTCCAAGTCTCAGCTGCATAAGTTAATATGGGTACATAGTACATTTTATACATTACCTCCTTGCTTTTCCTTGGTACTTCCTTATCCCAAACAAGTTTTCTTACACTTTGATAGAATGCATTGCTCTGCTGTACCCTCCTGCCAATCTCCATGTCCAACCTACCAGTTTGCATCAATTCACTTCCTAGGTATTTGAACGTGTCCACAATTTCCAAACTCTGACTTCCAATTTTCACAGTGCCCTTTCCTTGTCTTTCCCCTCTTGTCATCACCATGGTCTTGCTTTTCTCTATACTGATTTTCAGGCCATACTTCTGAATATTTTCGTTCAGTGCATCTAGTTGTTTTTGCACTTCTTCGGTGTTCCTTCCCCAGACCACAATATAGTCTGCAAATAATAGTAACTTTATTTCTTTATGTCCATATGCTTCCTTTGTTTCCTTTACAATTTCATCCATTACCATTATGAATAAAAGAGGTGACAGCACACTCCCCTGTCTTAGTCCAGTCTTGTTCCTAAACCAATCTGTCTTTCCAACTGGGGTCAGTACCCTGCTAACACAGTTGTTGTACATTGCTTGCACCATTTCCAACATTTCTCTTCCCAGTCTCTTCTTAACCATGGTTTCCCATACCTTCTCTCTGGGGACACTATCATATGCCTTTTCTAGATCTATGAAAGTCATGATCAAATCCTCTCCATATTCCCAGTTCTTTTCCACTATTCACTGCTCACTATTATCATAACTATATATCCAGCTACCAGGATCGTCAGATTGACGTGTAACATCAATTATCTGCTATCATTTATTAAGTTTTGAGTTGTTTATACCAAGAACTATTATAGGTTTTAGGAAATTAATAATAACATTTTGATTTTGAATATGTAAATTTAATTGGAACTAGCGGCTTCGGTGGCGTAGTCGGTAGCATGCTGAGCTTCTATGCCCAAGATAGCGGGTTCAAACCCGACCGAAGTCGTCGGATTTTTTAAGAGCGTTAAAATCCTTCAGTATGCCTTCCTTCGGAGGGGAAGTAAAGCCGGCGGTCCCATGTCATAGATTTATGGCATGCAAAAGATCCTTTCACAGACTAAACTTGTGTAAAGCAAAATTTGTTAGGTTAGATTTCGTCAGAACGCTCTATCAAAGTTCCAACGTTCGCCACTAGGTATCATTGATATCTGGTGACGAAAGTTGGAACTACTTGAAATTGAACGGAACTTGTAGCTCACCCTTTACGGTGTCCGCTGGAAGCAGCTATAGACTCAGGCGAGCCGAACATGTCCTCGGACACTCCCGGCACTATGAGCCATACGATAAATAAATAAATAAATTGGAACTAAAAATTACATTTTAAAAATTACGAGATGTAATTGTATACCATAGTGTTAGGGATTGTAACAATTATTTTATGTACTGGACGTGAAAATATATGTTATTTTAATTTTCCTTAATAATTAACATTATAATAAAAAAATCTTAATTTCTAGAATTTCAAGTTGAACTTAATTACACAGGCTGAATGCAAGTTTAAACAAATAGTTGAATACCAAATCATGTATTAATTAATTAACATTAACGTTGTTTGAATAAAGTGGAAACTCAAATTTCACAGAACAAAATCCAGCCGCCTAGCAGATATTTTCAAAACGGAAACTACCTCGGTACTGGTGACTTGAATTTCCCGGTGAATATTCAGTGCTGCTAGACCAGTCAGCCTGTCTACACCCATGGTATTCCTAAGATATGTTTTCAGCCGACGTAGTGTAGAAAATGACCTCTCAGCAGTGCTTGTATTCACAGGGATGGTACACAAAATTCTCAACAATGTGTGGATATTAGGAAACAAGTCCTTGTCTCATAGATTCAACACATCGATTTTAGGGTTATTAGCGTGGGTCTTGGTGCTCTTGTGCCACAGTTCAAACTCAGCCATAAGCAGGCCTTTGTTGTTTCCTCCACTTTCAATTTTCATTCTTATAAAAATTACCCAGCTGTAAGAAATCAAGTTGCATTTTTTCTTGGAAGGTTTCTTTATGTGTATGTGATGCATTGGTTGATGGCAGTAAGCACTCAAAACTCTCTAATAAGTCTTTATGCTTGATGAATCGAGATGCCAATGAAATAATGAAAGAGTCAATCCAAGGGATGAAAACAGATCTTTTATATTATAATTCTGGAGTTTCTGCTGGTATGATGCTTCTGTTCAGTTGCCTTCCAACTGTTCGAGGCATCGAAATTATTGAACCGCAGTTATTAGCAATTTTGGTAGCTTCTTCAAACAATGAGTGAAATTCTTGATCTGCATTTTTTCTTAGAGATTTTAAGCTTTCAATCACAGTTTCAGCGTGTGTAATTGCAGACGATAAATCTAAATCAGTTCCCTGAAGCTTTTTGCTTACGTTTACTGTATAACCAAGCAGTTTTTCTGATGCCAAGAGAGAAATTATAAATTCACCTTGACTTAACGAGTTTAGTAGTATTAGAGCTCCTGAAGAAGGTTCCCTATCATTCCAGTTTTTAATCTCCTCTAACGCTACTTCAAGAGGTTGCAGCAGTTCTTTCATAACAAAAATAGCATCGTGCCTTTTTACCCATCTCGTTGGACAAAGCTGCAGGAGTTTTTTCTTGTTGGTTTCAAGATTTACCTCAGATTCAATGCACTGTTTTAAAACTGCTTGTCTTTTAGCAGTGTTAAAAAAATCCTACAACTTCTCCACTATTCCAAAGCAGTTCCTGATAATACAACCTCAGACGCGGTCGGCAGTCCATAACTCTTTTAAAGTTAGCTGCGCTTACACATGAGTCTTTATGATACTGCGAGTTGGCATGTTTTTCAAACTTTTCTAGTGCTTTTTTCCAGTTACAAAAACCTTCTTCAACAAATTGTCCAGTATGTTGAGCATTACTCTTACCTACTTCTTTAAAAAAAAGCATACAATGGGCACAGTAAGCAGATTCTTCAATTCCCGAATACGAAAGCCAGGTATATTTCTTTAGCCATGAAAACGAAAATTTTCGTTGTTGGTTCCCATGTGATCTAAATGTAAAGTTAAGTTGGTCTGAGGAACCCATTTGTCATTTAAAACTTTGAACATTTCATTGTCCATCAACACTTTGTTTTTAAATAAACCAATGTCCAAATCCATGTTATGGTTACATACAACGGCCTTAGACCTGCTCACATTTGCCTCTGAGCCCTCCTTTGATGAACAACTTGGCTGTTTTTCTATGCTTGCAGTCCTTGTTAACAATTCCTTACTCGTTGAAGAATTGCCACATTCACTAACACTAACCACATCATATTTATTGATTTTTAACGGTTTAAAGTAGTTTTGCATGTTTGACTTTCTTTTGTCTCCCATTACTACTAGTCCAATTGGACACACTACGAACACCAATAGCCAATAGAAAATACAAACACAACAACAATCAACTAATTAAATTTTTACAAACACCACGACTGACTTGACGCCTGACATAGAGCACAGCACAAAACCTAGGGTATAAATTTTCACCGCTGTCCCACGCGCATCTTGCTCCGAGCATAGTTACGACAACAGCCGGAAATATCCGATCGTGTTGTGTTTACAATATATATTATTATCACTCAAGTGTTGCATAAATATAGGCCTAACATAATTCTATTTTAAACCAGTAGAAAATCGCAAAATGTTCCAACACTAAACATTCTAGAGCCCGTTATGCAATCAATTTTCTTGAAAGATATCATCAATGTTTTTAAAGTGTTCCCAGGTTTTTAGAGGGGGCTTAAGCCCCCAAAGCAGCAGCCCCCCCCCGGGTGCGCCCCTGCGTATTATAGCAAAAGTGGTTATAGGCTATCTTGCGCTGCTTATAATTGCAGTCAAACGTTGGAAAATGGGAGCAGGATGTCTTTGCACAGGTCATGTTATAGGACCTAAAATACACTGACTTGATTAGATCTATTTCCCCAATACAGCTGGCACCCAGCAGCGTAGCCGTGCTCGTTAAATAGTGCACCACGCTCGGAGATCGCAGGTTCGAATCCCGGCACTAACAGTGGCTATCCTGAGTGTGATTTTTCACTAGGTTTTTCCACACTCCCTCTAGGCAAATGCCAGGATAGCACCTTAGTTCAAGGCCTTCCTCATCCCTGTTCTCACTAAAGTTACACACACTACCGTACTACAGTCATCAATACAACACAGATTATCAGAAAAGTAAACACACACCCAACTACACGGGGCTGATGACCAAGATTTATCAAATTAAATGAATTAATAACAACCAATACAGCTACACACACTACTGCAGCCATCACTGAGACATAAGTTATCAGATAAGTTCAACACATACTCAAGTAAAGGGGGCTGATGACCCGGAAGTCCTTAGCCACCAAAAATGAATTTACTAAATATGGAGGGGAAGGGAGATACCATTAGGATATGTGTAAGATTTATTGTAGTAGGAGATAAATATTGGGAGTGGGGATAACATTGTTTTATTTTTTGAAGATGCAGTGCTGGATATCACTTGGTAAGCATTGGCATCAACATTAAGCATGGACTAGCCGCAGCTGTTTGGTGAGTTGTAGCCTTTCTTGTCTTTCTTTATATTGTTATGGATATTTTCCTGTCTGGTACTACTCATTAGGCTTCATTAACATATTTATTATATTCAAATAATTCAGGGTTTTTGGCCAAAAACCCATGAATTATTTGAATAGTAATCCGGGCCGTGAAAGCCTTAATCTACACATTTATTATAGTTTGACAATTTGTGACGTGTGTGTGTGTTTAGGCATGATAGTGACCGATAATGTAGATGTTAGGCCCCTTAAAACAAGCATCATGATCATTCATAACTGTAATGCGGGAGTAGCGGCATAATGTAACGATGTCTGTCTGTCAGCTGAAGGAGAACACTTTTAGTATCTTCTGTGAAAAGATAAGTTCTAACCTTGAACTGGTGACGTGAGGTCATCCAGATTCCCAAGAAATAAAAGAACATCTGTGCTTCTATAATTAAATCTTGCAGCTGTTGTTTATGCTACCTTCTTATCTGTGCGCTGACACTACACACCCTCGTTGATGAAAGTTTAGTGACTTAATGGACTTAAATGACCCGGGTTAGTTCGCCTCCGCCTCGCGCAACCCCGTGGCCCGAGCTCGGTTGGCTGGCGGAAGGCGCGCACGGCAACCGGCCGCCGGTCCCACTCCAGCAAAAGAATCTCACTGTACATACTGTATAAACTAAATATGCAGGCCTGTGCAATGTATAACTTAAGTGTAATGGTAGTTCTTAGGGCAGGCCACAAAGGTTATCAGTTGCATAAAATGTTGTGTTTTCAAATTTTCATTGATGATAGTTATAATTAGGTTAATGGATCTGATCGGGTGATTATCGTCCAACTTTCTTGACTTATAAAGCATACGCCTAACCAGCATAATGGAGGCATAAGTTATATGTTATTAGTACCGGTAGTCTATGCATTGTCGAGTTTATTATGTTAGATACTATGTAAAAATATTACAAATATAACCAAGTCGGACAATTATTATGGATAAAAATTATACGTAAAATATAAGGTGCGTTCAAAAAGTAACGAGCCGGAGGCATAATTGCAGAAACCAGTACCTGTATGTTAAAAGTATTGGCCCTGGCTGTTGAGGCACTTGTCTCACTGTGACACGAGGCGGTGAATGGCTGTCTCATAAAATTCCCTGGGCTGGGATGTGAACCAGTTCCGCACGTACAGCTGGACGTCAGCGTCCGAGGTGAATCGTTGGCCCCGCAGAGCCCTTTTCAGGGGACCAAACATGGCGTAATCACAGGGGGAGAGGTATGGAGGGTGGCCGAGAACCTCCCATTTGAATTTCTGTAGGAGTGCCGCGACTGTGTTGGCCGTATGAGGTCGTGCATTGTCGTGGAGCGATCACGGCGGCTATGGCGTTCACTGTCACTCGGCGGTCCTGGGTAATGAGTACATCAACCAGCTGGACGCTGTCATCGATAATGCAGTGGGGTGCCCCAGACCGGGCATTATTGGCTAACGACACCCGTCCTTCCCTGAAGCACTTGTGCCACGCCTTGATCCTTGCAAGGAACATGCAGTGTTTGCCGTACACTTGTGACATTCGGCGATGAATGTCCGTTCCCCCTACTCCTTCCGCTGTCAGAAACCGAACAACACCTCTTTGCTCTTCGGTTGACGCCTCCATGTCACTGTTTGCAATGCGAGTGGCAGCCTCGGACGATTGACGCATGCTGCTGTTCGCTTTGTATCGTCACGTGACGTGCACGCGTGCCCTCTAGCGACGGGCTGTGACCTTCCACGCTTTGGTCGGAACCACACCTCGTTACACACGCCGATGTAGTCACCGGTTTGCGCATTCCAGCCTCCGGCTCGTTACTTTTTGAACGCACCTTATATGTTATTCACCGTTTTCTAATTTCCTAGGGGCCGAAACCTCGATGTTAGGCCCCTTAAAACAACAATTATCATCATCATCATATAATTTCCTAACCATTTACACACGTCACCATATGCATTCCAACACTGATATGCCAACACACCAAAATATCGCATATAGCGATGATACTTAACACTTTTCATACAAAAAAGAACAGCAATATTCAGAAGGAAATTGTAGTTATCGCCACCTTCAACAGAAATAGTCGGTTAATCACATGGAATACCGGTACACTTGAATCGGGATTTAAAGTCACATCGTAATGCTACTCTTATGGGAGACATCTTTGTTTTGCCCACAGAACACCAAGGTTCTGCCCAACATCATCTGATCTTATTTTGTCCCCACGGTCGGCCGGTAGAAGCACTGCCAGGGTAGAAGCATAGCGCGGACGCCCTCTCTATCCTATTGTATGCTCGATGGTCAGCGCAAGCAGTCCGTCATGCTGCAAGTTCCAAATTCCAGATACTCCTCTGTCCAGTAAAGACGATCTAAAGCCCTATAACTTAGCCCAGGCATTTAAGTCAAAATATCGCCTTAACCTAAAAAAAATGTTATAAAGCTAATTCTTTCAGAATCCATTTTTTTTTTTTTTTTAGCGGATGGCTTTTAGTGCCGGGAGTGTCCAAGGACATGTTCGGCTCGCCAGTTTTGTAGCTGCTTCGAGACGGACACCCAATGGGTGAGCTACAAGTACCGTTGGGGAGGGAAGGAGGGGAATTGGAATGTAAGGACGAGGAGTTGGAAGGTAGCGGCTGTGGCCTATAGTTAGGGACCAACCCCGGCATTTGCCTGGAAGGAAGATGGGAAACCACAGAAGACCATCTTCAAGGTTGCCGGCGGGGGGATTCGAACCTCCTCGCCTCCCGGATGTGAGCGACTGCCATCAGTCATGCCGTAACCACCACGGCTAACTCACCCTCAGAATCCATTAATTCGACCCTAGGGAACAACATATCAAAATACTCGGCCGTACATGTGCCGGCTTCCTTGATTTCCAGGCCTGGAAACCTGGAATTCCAGGAATTTTTCAACGCAGTCCTGGAACGCCCATAAAAACCGAACGACTCGGCCTAGGTAGACAAAAGTGGTGTCAAATGAAAGAGAAAAGCATGCAGACTCCATATATAAGGTTTTAGGCAATGCTTTTCTCATTTAGGGGTGGATCGTAACAAAACAAACGCGCGAAATTCAAAATTTTTGTAAGTTTGAATTTATTTGCACGTTTATTAGAGACTAAGACGGCAGCTCATGAAAAAATGCTGAAGTGAAAATTTCCAGAAACTCATAGGTTGTCCCCCTATCAGCTATGAACGGTACTGTGACGATCAGAAATTAAGTAACGCCCGTAAACTCGAGTCAGCTATTTATGAGAATAGAGTGTGTTTTGAAAAACGAAACTGAAAAAGCGGAGTAACTTACTTTCATTATGAGCTGGAGCCAACTCCACCCTCTCTTTTTGTCGGATGTCCAATGCGCAAAACGGACAAGTCAGCGTTTGCGTCTCTCTTTAAGCACTCAGAAATTGGCGATTAACTTTGTCCAGAGACCACGTATGTCATTGACGGAGGCTATCTCATGTACGCTGTTAGTTGGCCTCGACTGGCAACATACGGAGAAATTTGCGACCTTTACGTCAGACACGTTATGTCTCGATACCCATCTGCAGTTGTTTTCGACGGATACAATGGCCAGCCAACTATGAAAGAAGCGGAGCAAAGGCGACGCGCTGCAAGAAGGACCTGTTTTGATATCGACTTAACCGAACATTCGACATTGACAACATCAATCACAGGCGGACTTTGTGACGAACAGGAGAAACAAATTTCGACTTATTGATGTACTTGTTTCAAGATTTGAAGCTGTAAAAGTTCGAGTATACCAGGCAACTGGGGACGCCGATCCTCTCATCGTGCACACTGCTTTGGAGATAGAGAGCTTGGGGAAGTCTGTAGTTGTAGTCGGCAACGATACCGATCTTCTGGCAATGCTGATTGCTAGGCGTCAGACGGGAGATGTCTTCATGCTGCACCCAGGGACTTCCAAGTGCCCCGGAAAGCTGTACGATATTGGTGCTATTCAAGATGAAATAGGTGACACGAAGAACTGCGTGCTGTACTCCCATGCTGTCTCATGTGGTGATAAACATCTGCAATCTACGGGAATGGGAAAAAGAAGGCTTACAAATTGCTTCAAAAATGTGTGGATCTTCGGGAAGAAATTGTCAAAACATACACAAATCCATCTGCGAGTCGCAAAGAAGTTTGCACTGTTGGAGAAAAGTTCACAAGGGCACTGTATCCTGGAGGAAATGAATTGGAGAATATCGATTATATTCGACATCGTGTGTACCAGATGACCATTGCGCGCCAAGGTCTGACTTCTCAGTTAGAACTTGCGACTCTTCCTCCAACAAGGGAAGCTCTACGGCAGCACTCAATGCGGACTAACTTGCAGGTAACTTTAATTGTTTTCCTTTACACTACACGTATACAATATTTTTCTAGTATTTCTCAGGAGAGTTAAATATGTTGAGTTGATTTTAGGTTCAACAATGGCTGGGAAGAAACCTCAATCCAACAGAGTGGGGCTGGCAAGCCATTGACTACTCTCTTTTGCTCGTTCCCACAACCCTGCCACCAGCTACTGACTCTCTTCTCCTAATTGCCTGCGATTGCAAGACGGACTGCGGAGTGCGTTGTGGATGTAGACGATCCGGCAAAGAGTGCTCAGAAATGTGCTCTCAATGTCACGGAAAAAAGTAGGAAATAAAGGGCGATTCTGGCGCAGGGGCTAATTCGCAAGATGGCCGCCGTGCGCAACCAGCCCTATGTTATTCTTATGGAGGGGTCAGTCAGAGCTAGCGCAGTGGCTAATGGGCAAAATGGCCACCACGCTGTCACAGGGGGAGGTCGGTCGTGTAGTTACTAAATGGAATATTTTATTATTATTATTATTAGGTAATTATTGATTGATAGCTTGCCACGGTGGGTGAGTGGTTATCGTGTCGGACTACCAACCCCAAGCTTGCAGGTTCGCTCTTGGTCGTGGTAAGTGATTTTTGAAAGGCGGCAAAAATTAAGACACGCATGTCATACGATGTTGGCATGTAAAAGAACACAGGGAGAGGTCGGCTATGTAGTTGCTAAATGGAATAATAATTATTATTATTTATTATTATTATTAGGTAATTATTGATAGATCATGTACAATCAAGACCAGCCTTATATTGCCCCACTTTATGGTGTAGTGGCTAGCATTTTTAGCTGTTACTGTGGAGGATCGGGTTCGAGTCCTGGCTCTGTCAAGAAATTTAATTCTAGGCTGAGGGTTGGAACGGGGTAATAATAGGCTATCACTCGTTCTCGAGTAAGATTGTCTTCTAAAGGTGAGTTCTTAGATGACTATATAGTCCAATCCTGGAAACAAACTCGCCCACAGTAGCGACACACGTTGTTCGGAGCAACCACTGGCTCTTGTGGGTTGATCCTCCTATAAACCTCACGCTCTTTCCTCGCATTGTACTTCTCAGTCTCACGGCTTCGTCGATGTTGTTCGAAACATAGTGGACCTTGGTGGACGAAGCGACGCCATACCTGACGATTTGATGCTGTAGTCTCCCATTTATCCGTGTTGATTTGACATTTGTTTAAATTGTATTTTAGGACGTCTTTGAAGCGTTTCCGTTGCCCTCCTTGCTTTCTCTGTCCAATCCGCAACTGGCAGTACATGATTTGTTTTGGAAGACGTCGTTCAGGCATGCGAACAACACGTCCTGCCCATCGAAGCTGATGCTTGAATATCATAGCCTCAATGCTGGTAGTATTCGCTTCCTCCAGGACACTGATGTTGGTGCGTCGGTCCTGCCACTTAACTTCAAGAATTCTCCTGATGCAACGCTGATGGTACTTTTCCAAACACTTTAAGTGCGTTCTGTAGGTAGTCCAGGTTTCGCAACCATAGAGCAGAGAAGGTATTACAACAGCTTGGTACACATGCAATTTGGTTGGAGTACTGATGTCATGGTTGTCAAACACCCTTTTTCGTAGACGCCCAAACACTGCACTGGCACATTTAAGGCGATATTGGATTTCAGCATCAATGTTAGCATTTGCTGAGAGATGACTGCACAGGTAAGGGAAGTGTTCAATGTATTTTAAGTTATCCCCGTTGATCATAATGGGAAAACCAGCAGCATTACAGTTGGACGTAGCAGGTTGATGGATAATTTGCGTTTTACTGGTGTTTATTTCCAGACCTATTCAGGGTGTCTACGACCCGGGAAAACCGGGAATTCTCAGGGAATTATGAATTTCTGGAAAAATCAGGGAATTTCTTTTTTAATCAGGGATTTTTCTGAGTTTGGCTATATCCCGTAAAAGTGGAAGCAATACTTTCGAATTTCGCGGGAAGTTATTGCTCGCTACTGATGACAGTGCTCAGCCAATGAGCAGTACCTTCTCAAGCTCAACTGAACGCATGATGTGGCAACCCTTCCGTTCGTCTTCTGCGCGAGAGCCAACTACGCCATTTGTCGGGCCTTGAGCATTTTGTTCGTTGCGACTGGTATTGCCAATTTAGCGATTTTGTCGGTAGATGTAGCAACTTTGGCGACAAAATATTTTAAATTTAGTATTGTTTAGGCCTATACTAGCTTTGCTCGGAAACAGTTATGAATGCATTTCGTGACAAGCGTTTTTTTCTCCCCGATGTGAATGAACTACGGCCTAGGCCTATATCCGTTTTACGTATCGGCATGATGGGTTAAGATCACTGACTGGACTATCCATTATATTATCATGGAGATAGCATGAGCGACGAATTCTTGTCAGACGCAATTTTATGGCGAGGTGCATGCAACATACAAATCCCCCCTCCCGTCCAATCTAAAAACACGTATAGTGGGCGATGTTTTGAAGATAGAGATATGCTCTCACGGACTTTTTTGTAGAACTTTTCATGCTGAACAATTCTTGCACTCATAGTATTTTGATATTTTTAACGGTTTGCCCAGCGTAAGCTTTAAAAGCGAACGGACTACCGTTTTTTTTTTCTTTCGACGTTTTCACTGATATCGTTACTGTTTGGCTTCCTTTGAACATAAACAAATTATTTTCTTTTTATACTAAGTAGAGATTTAGGGGCTATTTAAACTCCCGTTAGCGATCGAATTTTGATTACTACTGGGTGATGACTGGCTACGTAAATTTACGTAGTTTTGTATTGGTGCGCGGACAACCGGCTACGTAAATTGACGTCTTACGGTGCTTCATTCTTGAGTAATTTTCTCCTCTCAGCCGATCATTAATCAAAATACTACGTGTTATTTACGAACTAAGGTCTTTGTTCAACGAAATGCAGATAGGTATATTGTTGTCTTGATAATGCTTTCGGTACTGAAAGTGAGGTTTTATAACACTCAGGTACCGCGTATATTGTCAAATGTTAGCATGGCGCGCGGGGAACTGGCAGTGCGATAATCAGTTCAGACGAGTCTGTTAACGATAATAATACGAGTGAAATTGACATACTTCTCGTGCTAGGTGTAGGCCTATTTCAGTTGCCCGGTCCGCAGTAAGGAATAGAGTAGCGCGCGCCCGGGTAACAATATGTTAGACCTGGGTTGACAATACTGTTTGCGCGGCTTTTCCATCCCGGTATTCTTTGATTATTGTCTGCTCCTACGTTCCATAGCTAGGCTAGAACTTATGTCCAATTTTGTTTTTAATTGTGCCCAGGAAATGTTTTTGCAACACCTTTCAAACTATACCTTGTATTATCAAGCAGATTTGGTTAAATTATTTTTAGCGGCTTCGGTGGCGTAGTTGGTAGCATGCTGAGCTTCTATGCCCAAGATCGCGGGTTCAAACCCAGGCGAAGTCATCGGGTTTTTAAGAGCGTTAAAAATCTCTCAGTATGCCTTCCTTCGGAGGGGAAGTAAAGCCGGCGGTCCCATGTCATAGATTTATGGCATGTTAAAGAACCTTCCACTAATTACACCTGTGTGCAGCTAAATTAGGTTAAAAATGTAAACAACGCTCAGGTTCCTACGTTCGTCACCAGGAGCCGACTGTGGTGGCGTCTAGTAGCCAAGTTCTGAACTAGTAGTTGACGGTGGCATTTGGCGGCAAAAGTAGGAACTACTTGAAAAATTCAAAGTCTGCAGTCCTTACTTGAATTAAGAAACAGAAACACACACTAATACAGCCATCACAATTAACACCGGTTATCAGACAGATTCTACACACACCCAAAGTTCACGGGGCTACATGACCGCGTTGTCGCAGCCCCTAAACTGAGGAACCAACCAACCTAAATTATTTTAGACTGATAATAGTGTGTTCCGGCCTGTTGAAACTTCATAATGATTTCCTTTATTTAAATGTATTTATAAGTTACTAAATCGATTAACTCCATTACTTCTGTCATGACGAGGTGGAGCTAATTGAGATGGAGAACTTGGAATATGCCTCCCTTCGTCCCTTGGATATGTGTAAATTACTGTGTAGGCCTATATTCAGACTTATGCTACCGAATATCATCATTCCTGTGACGTAGGATCAGTGATTTCAATGGTAATGAATGGTTTTACAAATTAAATATTGGTCTAAGATGATCACACTCATGATACACACCTTGATGTGTGTATTAACCTCCCGTTCTCCCTTTTATTGGGGGGATTTACCGTAGTGAAAGCAGCATGACTTCATAAACCTTGCTTATTTTACTGGACAATAAGTTAACTTATAATATTCAATTGAAATAAATTTATTTTCCGAACTGTTTCCCTTGTGCCGCCATTGCTCACATCTGTTTGGCTCCTGGAATTTCCGAGAACAGGAAACATAAAACTTAATCCATTTTCCAATTGCTTTCCTGGATTACATTTTGCTTCTTGTTCCTGGAGAGCGCTTAAAACAAACCCAAAAGTAGCGTGCATTTCATCACACTTCCTGTACCCGGGCGAATTTGTAGCAGTCTTTACTCAGGGAATTCTCTCATTAATCCTGGAAAAATCAGGGAATTCTTTTCAGATGAGTTGGTAGACACCCTGTAATGCACTTATACGCGTCATTAAAAGCATTCAGAGCAGCCTCAAGATCGTCTAGCGAGTTTGCCAATATAACATTGTCGTCAGCATATTGGAGTTCGAGAACGGAACCTGTCGATACCTTTGTCTTTGCTCGCAGTCTGCTAAGATTGAATAATCCTCCGTCAGTCCTGTATTCAATATCTACACCATGCGGAACTTTTTCTTTGATCACGTGAAGCATAGCGCCAACAAAAATTGAGAAAAATGTTGGGGCGATCACACATCCTTGCTTGACACCGTGATCTTAAAGGGTTCTCCAGGCCCATTGCTGTTAAGAACTGAGCCCTTCATATTATCATGGAGTATTCTAATGATCTGAATGAATTTTGGAGGACATCCAATTCGAGCTAGGATTTTCCAAAGAGCTTCTCTATTGACTGAATCGAAAGCCTTGACGATATCAATGAAGACCATATAAAGAGGGCGATCTTGTTCCCTACATTTTTCTTGCATCTGTCTAGCACAGAAGATCATATCAGTAGTTCCTCGATTGGGTCTAAATCCACATTGGGTTTCTGGTAGTGATTCTTCAGACAAAGGTTTAAGACGATTGGACAGGATTCTGGCACAAAAAAAAACAGCTACAGAAAGCAGGGATATTCCACGATAGTTGCCACATTGAGCTCTGTCACCCTTTTTAAAGATTACTACTATCAAGGCATCCCTGAGATCATCTGGGATCGTTTCTGTTTTCCATATCTTGTCAACGAGCTTGTGAGTGTGGTGAACTAGTACAGTGCCCCCATCTTTAAATAGTTCAGCTGGAATCCCATCTATGCCTGCTGCCTTATTATTCTTGAGTTGATTAATAGCAATTTCAACTTCTAGTAGGGAGGGACCTTCATCAAGCTGAGTTTGTACTGGTCTCTGAGGAATTTTGCTTAAAATGTTATCATTGGCGTGGGTATCCCTGTTCAGTAGTTCGTCAAAATGTTCCCTCCAGCGGGAGTTGATTGAACAAGTGTCTCGGAGAAGTTCAGTATTATCTTTTGATTTTAGAGGATTTACGGTGTGACGGGATGGTCCATAGACTACTTTTGTTGCACTGAAGAAAGCATGTGTATTGTTGGTCTCAGCTAGATACTCCATTTCATGTGATTTAGATACCCACCAAAGGTTTTTCATGGCTCGAGTTCTCTTTTGGACTTCAGCCTTGGCATCTTGATAAAGTTGTTTTTTGGATGCAGATTTAGGGTTATTTTTCCATGCATTGAGCGCTTTCCTCTTCTCATCTATAAGAAATTGAATTTCTTGGCCATTCTCATCAAACCAGTCTTGATGCTTTTTCTTAGCAAAACCAGCTGACTCTTCGCAGGCTGAGAGTACTGCTGACTTGAACATTTGCCTGTGTTCTTCTATATTTTCTGGATAATCATCAGGCAGCCTTTCACCAAGTAGTTTATTTAACTTTGATTTAACATTATCATCTTTAAGAAGTTTTCCCTGCTTTCTACATTTCTGGGGAATTCGCAGAGCCATAACAGATCGGATCAGTGGCGGTCCGTGAAAGGGAGCTGCAGAGCTGCAGCCCCCCCAGAGTATTTGACAATATCAATTTACACTTTGAACGTAACGGGGTGACGGTATAATTATACGGATCTCTGCTAGGCGATTACAATTTTTCGCAAGTATAGGCTGGCTTGTAAATCCGCTTCCCCCCACGGCAGCTGCATCATCTGCAGCAGCTTAAGAACTTAAATCGCACTTCCTGAATCCACTTCCCCCATTGCCAAGGCAGGTCATTAAAGCCTCTTAGGGAGCTGCACTCCATGCAGCATCGATACGAAGTGCCAACACATCTTTGGAAACAATCGGATATACAGTTTACAAACAGCTCAAATAATGTACTGGCAGCGGTTAACTGCTCCTAATTCGTATTCAGAAAATTAGCAACTAATATTCTAATGCAATAAATTATAGATAGAATCATAATACTATCGCAAGGATAAGTTTAAATCGCAGCGGCTTTTGCTGTAACACGGCTAGGTTTGTATCACTGAGTGGCAACATAATCATAAGTAGAAGCAGGAAGTAGGCGCTCACGGCATCTGTTAGGTTCTAGCAGAACTAAGTCCATCTCCTTCCCTTGGCCAGTGAAAGCAAGGAGGGAGGCATTCAAACATTTCCATTACTGGCGCTATTTTCTTCAAGCACTTGTACAATCAGTCTTGCCAACGTGCGAATTATAGCTAAAGATTCTAAAGTAGTATGCTTGCGTGATTTTAACAAATACTTGCATATTATTTCACAGTAGATTTCGCCCTATTTTAATGATACCTAGCAATGTTCCTTGTTCTTACAAAACCGATTTATTTCAGACTAGTCTTAGAAAAAAAATCCGTTACTCCAGTGCTCTACACAAGCTGTGGAAGTTACCCCCTTGTCAACAACCGTAGTACGTGCTGTTGGAGTTTGTGTACGGTTGTGTGATTTGCTTGTGATTGTGTTTCAAGTGAATAATGAGTAACACTGTGCAATTTTTACAGTCGCTTCAATTTAGTAGTTTGACGCTTCACGAGAAATGTGATGTAAAGAGTAAGGGTAGACCAACACCTGTATTAGACATCAAACAGTGTTCTACTAGCAGGCAGAAGCAATACACTAGGAGCTTCAATCCTGACGTGTATAAGAAATTTGATTGGCTGTGTGGTTGCGAGGTAAAGCATGCTTTATTTTGTTTTCCATGTATTTTGTTCGGTGGAGAATTCAGCTGGACTCAAAAGGGAATGACAGATCTTAGAAAACTGAGCGAAAAAATTCAGAAACCCGCATCTTCCGGAACTCATTTAAATAACATGGTAAATTTTGCAGTGTTAGGGAAAGTGGATGTACAGAAAAGCTTAAGTTCGGCATATCAACAATAGGTTGAGCGTCATAACAATGAAGTAACTAGAAACAGGGAAATACTTTCAAAGTTAATAAACTGTATTAAGTTCTGCGCTTTAATGAGTTAGCGCTACGCGGACATGATGAGAAAGCCGATTCAGACAACAAGGGCGTGTTTCTAAATTTAGTGCAATACACGAGTGAATTAGATTCCTGTTTTCAGAGTCATTTAGAAAGCTCGACAGCATTCAAAGGAACATCGAAAAGCATACAAAATGACTTGCTTAGTTGCATGCTGGAAGTATGTCGTGAAAAAATCTTAGCTGAAATTGAGGATGTAGATTTCATTTCTCTTCTTGCCGATGAAACTACCGATATCACTGAGAAGTTGCAGTTAGTGATTGTATTGCGATATTGCACTAATGAAGGCAAAGCAGTTGAAAGATTCTGGGGATTTTTTGAGCCAGCTGGTCAGGATGCAAGTTCAATATATGAATGCATTGTTTCTCAGCTACATATAATATTGAAAGACAACAAGGGAAAGTTAATTGCCCAGAGCTACGATGGAGCATCTGTGATGAGTGGCGCAATAAATGGCGTGCAGAAGCGAATCAGGGACGAATACATGAATGCCTTTTTTATCCACTGTTACGCCCATCAGCTGAACCTGATTATGGAAAGAGCCGCTAAGCAGAATACAAAAGCTCGAGTATTTTTTGCCAATTTGTCTGCTATCCCAGCATTCTTTTCGAGATCGTCGCACAGGACATCAGTTTTAGATTCGTGTGTGTCCAGGAGAATACCGTCTGCGGGAGCAACCAGGTGGAATTTTCGAGCTAGAACGGTGAACACTGTGTTTGAGAAAAAAGAAGCCCTTAGAAGAATGTTTCACTGTGCTAGTCGAGTCAGATCGTTCGAGTGATATTACAGTTAACGAAGCTAGTTCTCTTCTTCGGACACTGGATGATCCAGAATTCAATTTCTGGCTCCGTTTCTTTCATTGCATCATGCCTCATGTGGACATTCTGTACCAACAATTACAGAGTCGTCAGATCGATGTAGGGAAAGTGCGTAGCTGCGTTTCGAGTTTTGTTGAAACTGTCCAGAAAGTCCGAGACTCATTCCATTTGATTAACAACGCTGACGAGAGTGAACAACCTAGAAAGAGACGGAAGATCAGAGGAAGTCAAACGCGTATTGCTGCTGCAAGGGAAGTTTGTGACGTCATCAACAATCAAGTCACATCGCGGTTTCAATTTGTTGACCATTTAGTACTTTCTTCTCTTCTGCAAAACGAAAAATTTGAGATACATAAGAACTCATTTCCGGAAGGAGACTTACGAGCTACCGTACGTGTCTTTCCGATGCTCGAGCCGGACAAACTCAGGACCGAACTGACTATATTGTATCAAAGAGAAGAATTTCGAAACATTGGTGGTGCTGTAAAACTTTTGAGTTTCCTTCTCACTGAAAACTTAGGTCCGTCATTTACAGAGGTCGTTAAACTGTTACGTATCGCTATCACCCTGCCTATGACTACCGCTGAAACAGAACGCTGCTTCTCGTGCCTCAAGAGGATCAAGACGTACCTCAGGAATGCCATGGGACAAGAAAGACTTACTGCACTTGGAATGCTGTCTATTGAGAAGGGTCTGATAAACAGCATACCGAATTTCAATAACCTTGTCATCGAAAAATTCGTCACGTTCAAGACTCGGCGCGTGGAGCTGATCTACAAATAAGGTAAGTTAATGTATGTGCATGCAGCCCCACCAACTACGATATAAGCGAGCCGCCACTGGATCGGATCAGTCTGTGATCAGTCCAACAGTCATCAGCACTTGTCAGAGCTCTTGTGATGAGTACATCACGCTGATCTCGGGCACGCACTATCACATAATCAATTAGGTGCCAATGTTTTGATCTTGGATGTTGCCATGATGTCTTAAATTTGTCCTTCTGTCGAAAGAGTGTATTTGTAATGACAAGGTTATATTCAGAACATTTAGTTAGGAGAAGAGTCCCATTATGATTGCTGTTACCAACACCTTCCTTCCCGATTACACCTGTCCACAGTGTTGAGTCCCTACCAACACGGGCATTGAAATCCCCGAGGAGAATGATCTTATCAGACTGTGGTATATTTTTCAGAAGCTCATCGAGTTGGGAGTAGAATTCTTCCTATTGGTCCTCTTCAGAGGTGAGAGTTGGAGCATATGCGCTTATTATAGTTGCTCTTTGATAATTACTGAGCTTGAGGCGTAGGGTCATAAGCCTTTCATTTACACCAAATGGAAGCTCATCAAGATGATCAATGAGTTCATTCTTAATGGCAAAACCAACTCCATGATTACGTGGTTCATTAGCCTCTTTCCCCTTCCAAAAGAAGGTGTAGCCTCCTCCATGTTCCTTCAATTGTCCTTCATTTGCGAGTCTCGTTTCACTGAGTGCAGCAATATCAATGCTAAACCTCCTCAGTTCACGAGCGTCGGTTTTCTGTGTTAGTGTCCATTAGAGTGCGGATGTTCCAGGTGGCAAAATTCATATTTATTTTGTTTCGACCGCATATGGTGTACCATCTGGACGCGGCTATCCAGTCAGGTAGTATTTAGGCTGGCTATGTTTAGAGCACCTTTTATAGCTCCCTCCCCATTCGGGGTAAGCAGAGCGGATCCTAAATAGGCCTGCTTAGTCACGAATGCAGCATACGAATTGCTCTACAGCCCATCCTCGAGCAAAGCGAAGATCACACATCCGCCGCCTACGTGCCGGTTTGTCACTAGAAGCTCCCAGATAACACAATCCTGCTCCCGTCACAACTCCCCGATCGCCGCAGGGCTTGCAGTCGTGCAAGAAGAGATGTTATTTCCTTCAGAAGACGCCTGTGCGTGATATCTTTTTACGTGGGAATGCTGCTGCACATCAACAATCACACGATCCTTGACAGATACAGAGCCTTTAACTAGTGGCATAGTAACTACGACGACTAGAGGTTCCGAAGCTGCTGCAGCCTTCATCCGCCTTCCCAGCCGTTGGGGCTGTACTAGTCGCCCGTACGCCTGGTCCGCCGTTGAGGACTTATTTTATGCCGTTGACCATTTTGGTTCATCCGCCTTTAGAGGTAGTTTCCCACCTCAAGGGCATGAGAGTGCCCTAACCTCCACATACTCATCCACCTTCCAAGGAAGCTGTTGATATAATGGAGGGGAACTCCTTATCCCAGGAGTCACTCGGTCGTCAGTCTATAGCAGGGTGCAACACGAGCAGGTGAGGTTGACATTTGAGTAGGAATATTCCTACCCCTTACACCCCTTGTGAGGCAAAACTGACAGGAGCTGGCTTTTGATTCATACCGCAGCCATTCTGCCTAACCCAACTTCACCTAACCTTACCTAACCTAACCAAATCCCACCTTACCTAACCTAACCTAACTTCAAAGTCAGAATGTACAATACATTTAGTGTTTTTTATACCCTCATAAATTAGATATAGAGAATGTCCACCACGATTTAGATCCTCGAGCACACTTTCTGACATATCATTAAAACGTGTAGAAAGGAATGTCTGAAAATTTTCACTAACACATAGTACACGGTCACCATTCATTGTGTCCACTTTTTGAATGTTAATGATACGGAAAAGAGTATGCATTGGTAATTCAGTGAGCTTTTTTTCTCTCTAATCAACAGTTATGCTCCCATAGCATTGAGAATATTTATTGTAGTAGCTTATAAAGAAACAAAACAAATCATATCTATTACAGTTTAGCTATAAGTGACTTGAACCATTATAACATTTTATTCTAAGGAGATTTCCATAATGATAAGAAGAAAAACAAGCTTACCATAATGATGGATTGTGTAAGTAAACGTCTTTTGCTGCTTGATTCCACTACTAAATTGATACTCATACAACGGACACGTGAGTTCATGTTTCGCTGACGTAATCGTATGTTCCCACGCACTTCCTGTGTTGCACGCGCTGTAGTGGCTAAATTTGAAACTAGATGAGATGATTTGCTGATGTAATCGTATATTCCCCTGCACGCACACGCCGGTCCCTGTGGACGGGTCCTAATAAGGAGATTTCCGTAATGAAAAGAAGAAAAAAAGCTTACCATAATGATGGATTGTGTGTAAGTAAACGTCTTTTGCTGCATGATGCCACTACTAAACTGATACTCATACAACGGACAAGTGAGTTCATGTTTCGCTGACGTAATCGTATGTTCCCACGCACTTCCTGTGTGTTGCACGCGCTGTAGTGGCTAAATTTGAAACTAGATGAGATGATTTGCTGATATAATCGTATGTTCCCCTGCACGCACATGCCGGTTCCTGTGGGCCGGTCCTAATAAGGAAATTTCCATAATGATAAGAAAAAAAAGCTTATCATAATGATGGATTGTGTGTAAGTAAACTTCTTTTGCTGCATGATGCCACTACTAAACTGATACTCCTACAACAGACAAGTGAGTTCATGTTTCGCTGACGTAATCGCATGTTCCCACGCACGTCCTGTGTGTTGCACGCGCCGCAGTGGCTACATTTGAAACTAGATGAGCTGATTTGCTGACGTAATCGTATGTTCCCCTGCACACACACGCAGGCCCCGGTGGACGGGTCCTTGTAGACGAGTTCCTGTTGACGGATCCTTGTTGACGAAACCCTGTGGACGGGTCCTTTTTGACTAATCCCTTTAGACCGGTTCCTTTGAACTGGTTGCTACGGACTAGCCCATGAATTTATTTAAATTATGTCAAAGGGGCTAACTACATTTTGCGTGTAAAGCAGTGTGTTGAACTGACGTTGTTCACCAGTCCCCCACTACTATAATGTGATAACGATATGAAAGGAAAGAGATGAAATACATGTGAACACGTGTGAGATGACATTATTACCGTCCTCCTTGTGAAACAAGTCACATTCTGTTTTGGTTCATGCGTGAGAAAATACAAGTTCATGTGTAATATGACCTAACACACAGGTGTTCACCTGTGCACGTGCACGATAAGAGCTAACAAGTTACAGTTTAGTTCGTACGTAACGTTAGGGCTATTTCACACACCCTAGTACACGTGGCGCATGCCATTTGAGGGCTGGTCAAGGGATCTAACTTGGTGGATGGAACGTTATGGCTAATGCACACACCCTAGTACACGAGGCACGTGTCATTTGAGGGCAGGTCAAGGGATCTAACTTGGTGGATGGATGTGTTCTAACGAGTCATTTGTAGTTGAAAGATAATAATACATGTTCTTAAGATGTTAAAACTGTGGAGATGGTACGTGCAGTAAGACGTCTTGTTATTTCCAGTGTCATAATACAGACATCGCAGAGAGCGCACAGATCTGTTGCTATGACTAACGCTGCAGTAATTTGAAACCCCAGGTGTTGATCAAGACAATGGGTGATGATCTTGCAAAGTCAGCAGTAATTGGATACCACACAGGTGTTCCTAGTGTACTTTGGACTCTCAGCTGTTCTTGGAAAGGAATTGCAATGATCTGCAAAAAACTGCTGCCACGAGCGATAAGAGTTTATAGACGAGAGGTGTCATATATTTCCCTACTGTATGTCATTATTACTCGCTACGAGTGGAAATTTATTGCTTAAGAGTTGCAAAAATTCTTTTTTGTGGAAAATCATTGAATTATTTTGCAAGGTAAGTACTTATTATTAATGGATTGTAGTCTTTTATTACGTATTGATGTTGAAGTTATTGATTGGAATGTAATTATTGATTGATTGATTTATTTGTTTACAGATAATTGGGTACCTCTAAGGTTAACAGATTCCTATACCTAGTTCATTCAGTGACATCAGTTGATAAATTATAAAAGGTAAGTACTCCTCTAATAACTTTTAAACAACTAGAGCGATATTTTCCAATGTTCACTACTAGATGTCAGTGACAATGGTATATTTGGTAGTTAAAGTTGGAACTAATTAACCATGTTGTGTAAAGCTAAATTTGTAGGTTAGATTTTGATTACCGCTCTATTAAGTCCGAATGTTCGTTGCTAGGTGTCAGTGACATAGGGAATATTTAAAAGACATAACCTCAGTTCACCTAATATAACCTAACTTTACCTTGTCACGTGATATGTTTTACAAGTTTAGACTTGCTTTAAGACTGGCTATGACGTCACACTTAACTCACTTAACAGGAGGCCGCTGGTTTCTAATATTTAAAAAAACAAGAGATCAAGTAAAATGTCTGTTTAATGCTCTATTAATTTAAACGTTCGCCGCTTGATCTGTGACAATGGTATATTTGATAGCCAATGTTGGAACTACTTGACAATGGTGTGAAGCTAAATTTATAGGTTAGATTTGATTAACGCTTTATCAGGTTCCATTGTTCACTGCAAGGTGTCAGTGACAGTGATATATGTTGGTAGTCAAAAGTTGGAACAACTTAAAATTGGACTTATTATGAGCTCACAAACGATTAAATTAAATACCCTGCTATAACCATTGACTCTAATTTTCATATTATAGTTAAACTATTTATATTTTTACTTTGTTTTATATTTTATTTACATTGATGATTTCTTTCTTTTATAAGTACCGTAATTTGAAAAGTGACCAGTATGTTCAAGTGTGGTGAATGTAATAAACAGTTTTCAAGAACTGACAACCTTTAACGGCACGCAAGTATAAACATAACCTTAAAATGTTTGTGTGCTTTGACACCATTTACAAAAACTTAAAATGAAAAAATCATGTTTCGCAAATATGAACTTTTGACATACCGTATACAAAATAAAAAATAAAATGTGTAAACAACAAATTGGAAAATCCATGCTTCCATATCATGAAATTCAAAAAACTTCAAACTGACATTTTAAAAAAATGCAAAGGAAAAATTGCCAATTTGCAATGTGTGAAATGTAAAAATGAACAAATGGCTATCATTATTTTAAAGAAAGTGGTTTTAGTCAATGTATACTGGAAAATGTTTTGTAAACACTCAAGTCCACAAGAC
This sequence comes from Meconema thalassinum, assembly GCA_946902985.2. NCBI lineage: Eukaryota > Metazoa > Arthropoda > Insecta > Orthoptera > Tettigoniidae > Meconema > Meconema thalassinum. The sequence continues at coordinate 396,000,116 of OX336394.1, read as the reverse complement.
TAATTAAATTAGTAACTGCTAGGTTGGCCGAGTGGTTAAGGTGTTTGACTTAAGATCAAATTTCCTGTACAAGGAAGCAAGGGTTCGAATCCCTTATCTGACATAACTATTGCCTTAACATGACTTGGCCACACTGTATCATTATGATACTTGGTTCACAAACCATAAATGGAGTGCATTGTTTAAGACCACTCTCTTTCCGAACAAAGTCAGAGACTGTTAATGGTCAACAATTGCATTAATAGTAGGACATGGGGATAGCAATTAAGAAAAACAGACAATACTCATACACTATTTTTATTTATTTAATGTAAGTACTTGTACAATAGTTATATAGAAAATACAACTTTCTTTTTGTCTATTACTATCTAGTCCTTTTCAAACCACTTGCATATCAAGGGCAGATGACTTTGTAGTTCAGCCCTTTAAAACAACAACAACAACACTACCTCTTGCATAGTCTGTGATGTTGATGACTTGAGATGTGGAAGATGGATTAAACATAACTTTTACAACAGGGGTTATATGTTGTTCAATAAACAATGCACTATTTTGAGTAGCAACATTTTTCTCTTGTACTAACTTTTTAGCATTCTGATGATTTTTTGTCAACACCATCAGTGTTTTGTCTGGAGCACTACATTGACGATCACTCACACTTAAAACCACACCATTTCTACTTTTCATATTGCCTCGACATCTAGTTGACCTCTGTTTTGAGCATTGCCAGAATATTATTCCTTTTACATTTTGTCGTCTATAGTTATAGGAGTAGCCTTTATAGAGTATACGTTGTTTACCTCGGTTAGTTGTAGTAAGTTCCATAGTAGCAACTAACCTGTTAGTATGATTTGCACACTACAAATGTTATATATGTTCTGGTAATAGAATTTTTTAGCGTTGGCTTTTATATTTAATATGTACAGTTTAAAGTGATAGAAAAGTGATAGAAATGTGGTAGCAAAGTGGTTGACAAGTGGTAGACAATTGGTAACAAAGTGGTAGCAAAGTGGTAGAAAAGTGGTAGAAAAGTAGTAGAAAAGTGGTAGCAAAATGGTAGAAAAGTGGTAGCAAACTAGAAAAGAGGTAGCCAAGTGGTAGAAAATATTACATGTATTGTTAAGAAATAGTTTAAGCGGTTACATGGATTCATTACACAATAATTTTAGCATGACGAAGCTCATTTTCTATATCCAATAGTTCTTCCTCATATTTAGTATGACCAGTTTACACATTTATCAATTTCACAATTTCCCATTTACAGTTCTTAAAATGTCAGATTAAAGGTTTTCAATTTCATGATATAGAAACATGGATTTTCCAATTTGTTTTCACATTTGTCAATTTACCAAATTCCCATTCACAGTTTTTAAAATTTCAGTTTAATGTTTTTTTTTTCTAGTTGTCAATATGGAAACATGGATTTTCCCAATTTGTGTTTTACATGTTCATTTTGCATTAGGAGTGGAGAGAGGTGGGTAGTAATTAAAAAATGTGCAAGCAGTGTCCATTGTTGACAGGTCATTGTTGACGAGTCCTTTTCATACAACAGACAAGTGAGTTCATGTTTCGCTTGCATTACCTAAAATGTAATACCATGCAAGTGTTTAACATTTTACAAATTAGCTTATGTATTAGTTTATGTGTGGGGTCTTTTGTTGGCATTTTGTGTTGGATTATTCTGTATATCGGCTGTTATGTTGGCTTTTGTGTTGGCTTATTTGACAAGTTATTTTGTCAATGCATTTAGTGGATTTTTCTCTTGGTCTTGGAAAGTATATCACTCTATTTTATCACAACATAATGCTTACTGCCATGTTTGTAAGCAACAACAACAACAACAACACACTAAACTTTCAAAAAATCTAAAGTACTCTAAGTTACTCTCAACTCGTACTCTTACCTCTAACCCATGCCTAGTCAAGAACATTATATATTTTTTTCCAAAAAAGGTGAATGGGGAAATTAGACTATATGTATAAACTAAAAAAAACATATCAAGTCATATGTTAACTCTAACACCTACGTTTATACCATTCTTAGTCGAAAAAATTTTTTTTTTTTAAATTTTCCTAAAAAATATTTGGAAAGTAGGCTATATTTTGAAAACTATTCATACTATAAAGTCATATATAGACTCAAACCAATGGCTTTTATATCCTTAATCGTTAGAACAAAATATGGAATTTTTGACATTTTTTCCAAAATTGATCATTTTTAAAAATGGACTATATTTTGGAAACTAGGAATTTTAAAAAAAAGTTTTTTTGACATAAATGACAGGTATTTACCCCCTCTACCCACAAACCAAGTCCCAGATCTCTGGGACAAAATCCAAAAATGTTTAATTGTGAAAGTAGGCGATATTTTGAAAACGTGTCATTCTAAAAAGTCATATATAGACTCAAGCAAATGTACTTTAAGTTATTTAACGTTAAAACAAAACTTAACTTTTTTTTTTTCATTTTTCCGAAAAAAGTCCAATTTTCAAAATTGTCTATATTTAGGAAACTAAGAATTTTACAAAAATGTTTGTTTAACGTAAATGAAAGGTCTTTACGCCCTCTACCCCAAAAATAAATTTCAGGACCCTAGAACAAAAACTGTGCAGTAGTGTGTTTGTACGGGTTCACGGCCCGCCTCCACTTCCCCACCTCACAAGATGGCGGCCGTAGCTTAACTTAACCTAGCCTAACCTAACAAGATGGCGGCCGTTGATTAACTTAACCTAGCATTACCTAACAAGATGGCGGCCGTAGCTTTACTTAACCTAACTTAACCTAAACCTACGAGGTGCGATCAAAAAAATTCAAGATGGTGGTCATAGCTTAACTGAACCTAACCTAAACCTACGAGGTGTGATCATAATGTTCCAAGATGGCGTCAGTAGTTAACTTAACCTAGTCTAACCCTACGAGGTGTGATAAAAGTGCTCCAAAATGGCTGCCGTATCTTAACTTAACCTTTGATTGATCCCTGTTGATTGAACCCTTTTGATTGATCTCTGTTGATGTATCCCTTTGGACTGGTCCCTGTTGACTAGCCCCTTTGGACGGGTCCTTTTTGAAGGGAGTCATTTTTTACGGGTCCCGGAGGACGGGTCGTTGTTGACGGGTCCCTGTGGGCGGGTCCCATTGACATAATTTGGATAAAATGCATGGGCCAGTCCAAAGGGACCCGCCCACAGGGACCCGTAAAAAAAGACTCCCTTCAAAAAGGACCCGTCCAAAGGGGCTAGTCAACAGGGACCAGTCCAAAGGGATACATCAACAGAGATAAATCAAAAGGGGTCAATCAAAGGTTAAGTTAAGCTACGGCAGCCATTTTGGAACTTTTTGATCACACCTCGTAGGGTTAGGCTAGGTTAAGTTAACCTACTGACGCCATCTTGGAACTTTATGATCACACCTCGTAGGTTTAGGTTAGGTTAGGCTAGGTTCAGTTAAGCTATGACCACCAACTTGAAATTTTTTTGATCGCACCTCGTAGATTTAGGTTAAGTTAGGTTAGGTTAAGTTAGGTTAAGTAAAGCTACGGCCGCCATCTTGTTAGGTTAGGCTAGGTTAAGTTAAGCAACGGCCGCCATCTTGTGAGTTGGGGAAGTGGAGGCGGGTCGTGATCCCGTACAAACACACTACTGCACAGTTTCTGTCCTAGGGTCCTGAAATTTATTTTTGGGGTAGGGGGGGGGGGGGTAAAGACCTTTCATTTACGTTAAACAAACATTTTTGTAAAATTCTTAGTTTCCTAAATATAGACAATTTTGAAAATTGGACTTTTTTCGGAAAAATGAAAAAAAATGTCAAGTTTTTTTTTAACGTTAAATAACTTAAAGAACATTTGTTTGAGTCTATATATGACTTTTTTTAGAATGATACGTTTCCAAAATATCGCCCACTTTCACAATTAAACATTTTTGGATTTTGTCCCAGAGATCTGGGACTTGGTTTGTGGGTAGAGGGGGTAAATAAATACCTGTCATTTATGTCAAACACACTTTTTTTTGTAAAATTCCTAGTTCCCAAAATATAGTCCTTTTTTAAAAATGAACATTTTTGGAAAAATGTCAAAAATTCCATATTTTGTTCTAACGATTAAGGATATAAAAGCCATTGGTTTGAGTCTATATATGACTTTATAGGATGATTAGTTTTCAAAATATAGCCTACTTTCCAAATATTTTTTAGAGAAATTTAAAAAAATATAATATTTTTCGACTAAGAATGGGATAAACATAGGTGTTAGAGTTAACATATGAGTTTATATGTTTTTTTTAGTTTAAACATATAGTCTAATTTCCCCATTCACCTTTAAAAAAAATGTTCTTCACTAGGCATGGAATAGAGGTAAGAGTACGAGTTGAGAGTACCTTAGAGTACTTTAGATTTTTTGAAAGTTTAGTGTGTAGTTGTTGCTTACAAACATGGCAGTAAGCATTATGTTGTGATAAAATAGAGTGATATACTTTCCAAGACCAAGAGAAAAATCCACTAAATGCATTGACAAAATAACTTGTCAAATAAGCCAACACAAAAGCCAAAATATAAACCAACACTAAAGCCAACACACAAAAAGCCAACACAAAAGCCAACATAAAAGCCGATATACAGAATAAGTCAACACAAAGTGCCAACATAAGACCCCACACATAAACTAATACATAAGCTAATTTGTAAAATGTTAAACACTTGCATGGTATTACATTTTAGGTAATGCATGCGAAACATGAACTCACTTGTCTGTTGTATGAAAAGGACTCGTCAACAATGACCTGTCAACAATGGACACTGCTTGCACATTTTTTAATTACTACCCACCTCTCTCCACTCCTAATGCAAAATGAACATGTAAAACACAAATTGGAAAAATCCATGTTTCCATATTGACAAATAGATAAGAAAAACATTAAACTGAAATTTTAAAAACTGTAAATGGGAATTTGGTAAATTGACAAATGTGAAAACAACAAATTGGAAAATCCATGTTTCTATATCATGAAATTGAAAACCTTTAATCTGACATTTTAAGAACTGTAAATGGGAAATTGTGAAATTGATAAATGTGTAAACTGGTCATACTAAATATGAGGAAGAACTATTGGATATAGAAAATGAGCTTCGTCATGCTAAAATTATTGTGTAATAAATCCATGTAACCGCTTAAACTATTTCTTAACAATACATGTAATATTTTCTACCACTTTGCCACCACTTTGCTACCACTTTTCTAGTTTGCTACCACTTTTCTACCACTTTTCTACCACTTTTCTGCCACTTTTCTACCACTTTGTTACCACTTTGTTACCAATTGTCTACCTTTTGTCTACCACTTTGCTACCACATTTCTATCACTTTTCTATCACTTTAAACTGTACATATCTTATATATAAAAGTGAAAGTCTGTATGTATGTGGGTATGTGGATCTGTTCCGTATACAAATCTACACCGTTCCACCAATCTCAACCAAATTTTGCATACACATAGTTTAGGACCCAGAAGGAACCGCTGGCTACATGAATTTTCTATAGTCTTTCTCATTCTTCTGATTTCGACCCTTTTGCACTCCAGCACATGCTAATCAAATCATAAAATATACTCATGAAGGAATGGCAAGGCGGATAGTTTACATGGCAACATAGCTCAAGTCGAGACACGGCCGACTGGATGCCATTTGCGCTCTGCACTACCGGTATAGAAAATGAGGATCTTTACTTGAAATCACGTTAGTTACTCAACTTCTCACACAGCACTGTCAACCGAGTTTAGCATAACAAAGACTTGACACTATCTTCTACTATATATTTGTCAAATACCACTCACTCACTCATTCATTCATCACGAAATCTCAGAAACCATCAAACGGATTGGAATGAAATTTGGTATGCAGCTTCCCCAAGGGCCGCAAATGCCCACTAAGAGAGGATTTTTGGATAGTCTGGTTCTAAAGGGGTGTTAAGGGGGTAGACCTGCATTTCATTGAACAGCAATATCTCCCGATTGGTTTAATTGGGGGATGTGATACTCGGCACATAAACTCATCATTAAAAATAAGAAGACACGAGTCGGAGGGTTTTTCGATGTGGTGTATATTATGAGGTGAAAGGGGTGAAAAGTGGGGATTGAAAGATTCCTAACGGAGCGTGTATCTCTTAAACGACATAGGCGAGGAGTTTGAAACTCAGCGGGAAAAAATCAGCATAAAAATAAGTAAATATTTGTTTGACCGTTTTATCATAAATCCAATTTAAGGGGCCCATGGGGAGAGGTGAAATTCTGGAGGGGGGGGGGAGAAACAGGAAAGAAAGTGTCCTAACTGATTGACTGACTGACTCACTCATCAAACTCAGGGGGGAAAACTGCTTTAAAGTAAGTAAATAGCTGTTCGACAGTTTTTTTTTCATAAATCAAATTTAAGGGGTTCTTGGGGAGGGGTGAAATTCTGAAAAAAGAAAATTGAAAGAAAATGTCCTGACTCACTCACTCATCATCGCCCAGCCAAAATTATTGAAGTTAGAAACATGACAGTTTGGGGATATGTTCATTGTATTTCAAAACAGTCTACTAAGGGAGGATTTTCGGATATTCAGATTCTAAAGGGGTCTTAATGGGGTTAAACCTGCATATCATTGAATAACAATATCTCCCGATTGGTTTCATTGGGGGATGTGATACACGGCATATAAACTCATCATTAAAAAGTAAGACACATGTCTGAGGGTTTTTCGATGTGGTGTATATTATGAGGTGAAAGGGGTGAAAAGTAGGGATTGAAAGATTCCTAACGGAGCGTGTATGTCTTAAACGACATAGGCGAGGAGTTTGAAACTCCGGGGAAAAAAATCAGCATAAAAATAAGTAAATATGTGTTTGACCGTTTTTTCATAAATCCAATTTAAGAGGCCCATGGGGAGGGGTGAAATTCTGTGGGGGGGGGGGGGACAGGAAAGAAAATGTCCTAACTGATTGACTGACTGACTCACTCATCAAACTCAGGGGGAAAAACTGCTTTAAAGTAAGTAAATAGCTGTTCGACAGTTTTTTATCAATCAAATTGAAGGGGTTCATCGGGAGGGGTGAAATTCTGAAGGGAAAAAATGAAAGAAAATGTCCTGACTCATTCACTCACTCCTCATCGCCCAGCCAAAAATATTGAAGTTGGAAACATGGCATTTTGGGGATATGTTCGTTGTATGTCAAAACCGTACACTAAGGGAGGATTTATGGATATTCAGGCTCTAAAGGGGGTTAAACCTGAATTTCATTGAATAACAATATCTCACGAGTGGTTTCATTTGTGGATGTGATACTCGGCGTATAAACTAATCATTAAAAATAAGCAGACATGTTTCTAAGGGTTTTTCGATGTGATGTATTATTATGAGGTGAAAGGGGTGAAACGTAGGGATTGAAGGATTCCTAACGGAGCGTGTAGGCCTATCTCTTAAACGACATAGGCGAGAAATTTGAAACGCAGCGAAATAACATCAGCTAAAAAGATAAGTAAATCGGTGTTCGACCGTTTTTTCATAAATTACTTTAAGGGGCCAATGGAGTGGGGTGAAATTCTGGGGGGAAAAAGGAGAGAAAGTGTCCTAACTGACTAACTCTCTCACTCACCAAACTCAGGGGGAAAAGACAGCTTTAAAAATAAGTTAATAGGTGTACAAGCGTTTTTTCATCAATCCAATTTAAGGGGCCTATGGGGAGGGGTGAAATTCTGGTAAAAATAATTGAAAGAAAATGTCCTGTCTGACTCACTCACTCATCACGCCCGGCGAAAACTATTAAAGTTGGAAAAATGAAATTTTGGGAATATGTTCGCCTTATGTCGAAAACGTCAACTAAGGAATGATTTCTGTTTATTCGGTTTTTAAAGAGATGTTAAGGGGACAAACGTGCATTTCAATGAATAACGATATGTCATGAGTTGTTTCTTAGGGGATGTGATATTCGGTATATAAACTAATCATTAAAAATAATCAGACATATGTCTAAGGGTTTATCGATGTGGTGTATATTATGAGGTGATAGGGGTGAACATTGCGGGTTGAGGGATTCTTGACGGAGCGTGTATCTCTTAAAGGACATAGGCGAGAAGTTTGAAATTCGGCGGAAAAAGAACAGCTTAAAATACAAGTAAATAGGTGTTCGACTGTTTTTTTCATAAATCCAATTTAAGGGGCCCTTGGAGAGAGGTGAAATTCTGGGGGAAAAATAACAGGAAAGAAAGTGTCCTAACTGATTGACTCACTTACTCACTCATCAAACTCAGGGGGAAAACAGCTTTAAATAAGTAAATAGGTGTTCGACCGTTTGTTTCATAAATCCAATTTAAGGGATTCATGGGGAGGGGTGAAATTATCAAAAATAAATGAAATAAATGTCCTGACTGACTTTCTCACTCATCATAGCCCAGCCAAAATTATTAAAGTTAGAAACATGAAATTTTGGGGATATGTTCGTTGTATGTCGAAAACGTCCACTAAGGAAAGAGTTTTGAATATTCAGGTTCTAAATAGGTGTTAAGGGGGGTAAACGTGCATTTCATTGAATAACAATATTTCACGAGTGGTTTCATTTGGGGATGTGATACTTGGCATATATACTAATCATTAAAAATAAGCTGACACGTGTCTAATGGTTTTTCGATGTAGTGTATATTATGAGGTGAAAGGGATGAAAAGTGGGGGTTAAAAGATTCCTAACGGACCCTGTATCTCTTAAACGACATAGGCGAGGAGTTTGAAACTCGGAGGAAATCAATCAGCTTAAAAATAAATAAATAAATAATTAAATAAATAAATAAATAAAATAAATATGTGTTCGACCGTTTTTTTCATAAATCCAATTTAAGGGGCCTATGGGGAGGGGTGAAATTCTGGAAGATAAACGTCCCCTAAGGAAGGACTTTTGGATGTTCACTCTCATCGGCCAACCCAAACGATTAAAGTTAGAAGAATGATATTTTGGGGATATGTTTGTTGTGTGTCGAAAACGCCTACCAAGGAGGGATTTTTGGATATTCAGGTTCTAAAGGGGTGTTAATGGGGTTAAACCTGCATTTCATTGAATAACAATATGACACGACTATGACGCGAGCGAAGCGAGGCTAAAAATGAGATGATGTGCGTCTATGTATTACTCAATCACGCAAGTACCACTGGTCCGATTTACATGAATTTTACATGGAAGTAGCTGATTTACCTGGTTGACATATAGGTTACTTTTGATTTCAATACTTTGTACTATGTAAAGATGGCGACCATTTTAGTGACTTCACTACACCCTTTGGTTTAAAACTTTCATATTTCCATTTCAAATACAAAGAGAACGCTAAGAAATAACAAACTTTTGATGGTATGTACGAGGTTAAAAATTACATTTTCTATCCGAAAGGTATCTCCAACCGTTAGCGAGTAAGACCTAAATTTGTGCTATAAAACACGGTCAACGCCGAGCGGTGTAGTTGGACAAAATGTTCCATCCTTAATCTCCCTCTGCGCAGCACCTCGCCTATCCCCTGTTTTAACTGTCACCTTCATATTTTAATTTATTTATGACGCGTAGCGAAGCACGGGTACTTCAGCTATTAAATATAAAAGCCAACGCTAAATAATTCTATTACCAGAGAGAACAGATATAACCTTTGTAGTGTGCAAATCATACTAACAGGTTAGTTGCCACTATGGAACTTACTACAACTAACCGAGGTAAACAACGTGTACTCTATAAAGGCTACTCCTATAACTATAGACGACAAAATGTAAAAAGGAATAATATTCTGGCAATGCTCAAAACAGAGGTCAACAAGATGTCGGGGCAATATGAAAAGTAGAAATGGTGTGGTTTTAAGTGTGAGTGATCATCAATGTAGTGCTCCAGACAAAACACTGATGGTGTTGACAAAAAATCATCAGAATGCTAAAAAGTTAGTACAAGAGAAAAATGTTGCTACACAAAATAGTGCATTGTTTATTGAACAACATTTAACCCCTGTTGTAAAAGTTATGTTTAATCCATCTTCCACATCTCAAGTCATCAACATCACAGACTATGCAAGAGGTAGTGTTGTTGTTGTTGTTGTTTTAAAGGGCTGAACTACAAAGTCATCTGCCCTTGATATGCAAGTGGTTTGAAAAGGACTAGATAGTAATAGACAAAAAGAAAGTTGTATTTTCTATATAACTATTGTACAAGTACTTACATTAAATAAATAAAAATAGTGTATGAGTATTGTCTGTTTTTCTTAATTGCTATCCCCATGTCCTACTATTAATGCAATTGTTGACCATTAACAGTCTCTGACTTTGTTCGGAAAGAGAGTGGTCTTAAACAATGCACTCCATTTATGGTTTGTGAACCAAGTATCATAATGATACAGTGTGGCCAAGTCATGTTAAGGCAATAGTTATGTCAGATAAGGGATTCGAACCATTGCTTCCTTGTACAGGAAATTTGATCTTAAGTCAAACACCTTAACCACTCGGCCAACCTAGCAGTTACTAATTTAATTAGTCTTGTGGACTTGAGTGTTTACAAAACATTTTCCAGTATACATTGACTAAAACCACTTTCTTTAAAATAATGATAGCCATTTGTTCTTTTTTACATTTCACACATTGCAAATTGGCAATTTTTCCTTTGCATTTTTTTAAAATGTCAGTTTGAAGTTTTTTGAATTTCATGATATGGAAGCATGGATTTTCCAATTTGTTGTTTACACATTTTATTTTTTATTTTGTATACGGTATGTCAAAAGTTCATATTTGCGAAACATGATTTTTTCATTTTAAGTTTTTGTAAATGGGGTTAAAGCACACAAACATTTTAAGGTTATGTTTATACTTGCGTGCCGTTAAAGGTTGTCAGTTCTTGAAAACTGTTTATTACATTCACCACACTTGAACGTACTGGTCACTTTTCAAATTACGGTACCTATAAAAGAAAGAAATCATCAATGTTAATAAAATATAAAACAAAGTAAAAATATAAATAGTTTAATTATAATATGAAAATTAGAGTCAATGGTTATAGCAGGGTATTTAATTTAATCGTTTGTAAACTCATACTAAGTCTAATTTTAAGTTGTTCCAACTTTTGACTACCAACATATATCACTGTCACTGACACCTTGCAGTGAACAATGGTACTTGATAAAGCGTTAATCAAATCTAACCTATAAATTTAGCTTCACACCATTGTCAAGTAGTTCCAACTATAGTTAGTAGATACCATTGTCACCGACATCTAGCAGCAAACGCTTGGACTTAATAGAGCTGTAAGCAAACCTAACCTACAAATGTAGCTTTACACACCATTGCCAAGTAGTTCCAACTTTGGCTATCAAATATACCATTGTCACAGATCAAGCGGCGAACGTTTAAATTAATAGAGCGTTAAACAGACATTTTACTTGATCTCTTGTTTTTTAAATATTAGAAACCAGCGGCCTAATGTTAAGTGAGTTAAGAGTGACGTCATAGCCAGTCTTAAAGCAAGTCTAAACTTGTAAAACATATCACGTGATAAGGTAAAGTTAGGTTATGTTAAGTGAACTGAGGTGAAGTCTTTTAAATATTCCCTATGTCACTGACACCTAGCAACGAACATTCGGACTTAATAGAGCGGTAATCAAAATCTAACCTACAAATTTAGCTTTACACAACATGGTTTTAAGTAGTTCCAACTTTAACTACCAAATATACCATTGTCACTGACATCTAGTTGTGAACATTGGAAAATATCGCTCTAGCTGTTTAAAAGTTATTAGAGGAGTACTTACCTTTAATAATTTATCAACTGCTGTCACTGAATGAACTAGGTATAGGAATCTGCTAACTTTAGAGGTACCCAATTATCTGTAAACAAATAAATAAATAATTACATTCCAATCAATAACTTCAACATCAATTAGTAATAAAAGACTACAATCCATTAATAATAAGTACTAACCTTGCGAAATAATTCAAGGATTTTCCACCAAAAAGTATTTTTTGTAAATCTTAAGCAATAACTGTTCACTCGTAGCGAGTAATAATGACATACAGTAGGGAAATATATGACACCTCTCGTATATAAACTCTTATCGCTCGTGGCAGCAGTCTTTTGCAGATCATTTCAATTCCTTTCCCAGTACAGCTGCGAGTCCAAAGTACACTAGGAACACCTGTGTGGTATCCAATTACTGCTGACTTTGCATGATCATCACCCATTGTCTTGATCAACACCTGGGGTTTCAAATTACTGCAGCATTAGTCTTAGCAACAGATCTGTGCGCTCTCTGCCATGTCTGTAATATGACACAGGAAATAACAAGACGTCTTACTGCACGTACCATCTCCACAGTTTTAACATCTTAAGAACATGTATTATTCTCTTTCAACCACAAATGACTCGTTAGAACACATCTATCCACCAAGTTAGATCCCTTGACCTGCCCTCAAATGACATGTGCCTCGTGTACTAGGGTGTGTGCATTAGCCCTAACGTTCCATCCACCAAGTTAGATCCCTTGACCTGCCCTCAAATGACATGCGCCTCGTGTACTAGGGTGCGTGCATTAGCCCTAACGTTACGTATGAACTAAACAGAATGTAACTTGTTAGCTCTTATCGTGCACGTGCACAGGTGAACACCTGTGTGTTAGGTCATATTACACATGAACTTGCATTTTCTCACGTATGAACCAAAACAGAATGTGACTTGTTTCACAAGGAGGACGGTAATAATGTCATCTCACACGTGTTCACATGTATTTCGTCACTTTCCCTTCATATCGTCATCACATTAAAGTAGTGAGGGGCTGGTGAACAACGTCAGGTCAACACACTGCTTTACACGCAAAATGTAGTTAGCCCCTTTGACATAATTTAAATAAATTCATGGGCTAGTCCTTATGAACCAGTTCAAAGGAACCGGTCTAAAGGGATTAGTCAAAAAGGACCCGTCCACAGGGGCTCGTCAACAAGGACCCACCAACAATGACCCGTCAACAATGACCTGTCAACAGGAACCCGTCCTCAGGGGCCTGCGTGTGTGTGCAGGGGAACATACGATTACGTCAGCAAATCATTTCATCTAGTTTCAAATTTAGCCACTACGGCACGTGCAACACACAGGAAGTGCGTGGGAACATACGATTACGTCAGCGAAACATGAACTCACTTGTCCGTTGTATGAGTATGAGTTTAGTAGTGGCATCATGCAGCAAAAGACGTTTACTTACACACAGTCCATCATTATGGTAAGCTTTTTTTCTTCTTTTCATTATGGAAATCTCCTTATTAGGACCCGTCCATAGGGACCGGCGTGTGCGTGCAGGGGAACATACGATTACATCAGCAAATCATCTCATCTAGTTTCAAATTTAGCCACTACAGCGCGTGCAACACAGGAAGTGCGTGGGAACATACGATTACGTCAGCGAAACATGAACTCACTTGTCCGTTGTATAAGTATCAATTTAGTAGTGGAATCAAGCAGCAAAAGACGTTTACTTACACAATCCATCATTATGGTAAGCTTTTTTTCTTCTTATCATTATGGAAATCTCCTTATTAGAATAAAATGTTATAATGGTTCAAGTCACTTATAGCTAAACTGTAATAGATATGATTTGTTTTGTTCCTTTATAAGCTACTACAATAAATATTCTCAATGCTATGGGGGCATAACTGTTGATTAGAGAGAAAAAAAAGCTCACTGAATTACCAATGCATACTCTTTTCCGTATCATTAACATTCAAAAAGTGGACACAATGTATGGTGACCGTGTACTATGTGTTAGTGAAAATTTTCAGACATTCCTTTCTGCACGTTTTAATGATAAGTCAGAAAGTGTGCTCGAGGATCTAAATCGTGGTGGACATTCTCTATATCTAATTTATGAGGGTATAAAAAACAATAAATGTATTGTACATTCTGACTTTGAAGTTAGGTTAGGTTAGGTAAGGTGGGATATGGTTTGGTTAGGTTAGGTGAAGTTGGGTTAGGCAGAATGGCTGCGGAATGAATCAAAAGCCAGCTCCTGTCAGTTTTGCCTCACAAGGTTGAGTGTATCCCATTCCAACCCTCAGCCTAGAATTACATTTCTTGACAGAGCCAGGACTCGAACCCGATCCTCCACAGTAACAGCTAAAAATGCTAGCCACTACACCATAAAGTGGGGCAATATAAGGCTGGTCTTGATTGTACATGATCAATCAATAATTACCTAATAATAATAAATATTCCATTTAGCAACTACATAGCCGACCTCTCCCTGGGTTCTTTTACATGCCAACATCGTATGACATGCGTGTCTTAATTTTTGCCGCCTTTCAAAAATCACTTACCACGACCAAGAGCGAACCTGCAAGCTTGGGGTTGGTAGTCCGACACGATAACCACTCACCCACCGTGGCAAGCTATCAATCAATAATTACCTAATAATAATATTAAATATTCCATTTAGTAACTACACGACCGACCTCCCCCTGTGACAGCGTGGTGGCCATTTTGCCCATTAGCCACTGCGCTAGCTCTGACTGACCCCTCCATAAGAATAACATAGGGCTGGTTGCGCGCGGCGGCCATCTTGCGCATTAGCCCCTGCGCCAGAATCGCCCTTTATTTCCTACTGACAAAATTGTCACAACGCAGTACATCGTTATGAAACAGATCAGGATCTAGATACACCGGATGTCACTTAAACTACCAGTTTCTTGTATTACACCTTTTAATCCAATGCCTTTTTCCTATGATTTCGAAGGCTTAACGCATAATTAATTATTATGTGTGTAAATACAAATTTCATCTTGTGTTTCTTCCGTAGAAAAAAAAAATCATTAGCTCAACCTTTACTTTCCAGGTGCTAACCGATTAGGCTAAAACCCCGATGACACAACGCAACCCTGCACTGTCAACTGACAGCTACTACACGTTTAATTTTCGCTATAAGTTTACAATAATAAACGTAAAGCAAACATGACAGATGGTCTTAAAAGCTACAAATGTGGTCTTAGTTATATCACGCCTGATTTTTTGGTATATACTTCATTTTCAGTCGTTGCTGTACCTGCAGCAAAAATCAAACCTCAAAAATTTTGATTTTCGCGCGTTTTTTTGTTTGTTACAATCTACCCCGAAAGGAGAAAAACGTTGCCTAAAGTCTTATATGTGGAATCTGCATGCTTTTTCTTTCATTTGATACTACTTTTGTCTACCTAGGCCGAGTCGTTCGTTTTTTACGGGCGTTCCAGGACAGCGATGAGGAATTCCTGGAATTCCAGGCCTGGAAATCAAGGAAGCCGGCACATGTACGCCCGAGTATTTTGATATGTTGTCAGGGCTTCCATCCACTCACTCATCCAAAAATAGTGAAATAGTGAGTGGTTTTTCTTCAAAAAAGTGAAAAAAGGTGAGTTTTTGTATGAAAAAGTGAGTAAATAGTGAGTTAATTCATAGCATTATTCGCATTTATGGCCATATATCTGGTTCATAATTTTAACTTTTGTTGATATCTGTAGGGGCAATTAAGGGGGGCTTGGGTGGTTAAGCTCCCCAAAACCAACCATAGCCCCCCCCCCCCAAGAAAAGTGACAAAACTGTTCTGAAATAGACAAAATTTGTAAGAATGTGTATCTGAAAAACAAATTAGCCCCCCAAAACTGTTAACCAAATTGCGCCTATGTTAATATCTCTGAGTACTGTTTGTGATTTTTCATGTAGTTAGAGGACACTTGGAAATAATGGATAGGAAAATCAATGCAACACTCAAGAAATTTCAATCGTAAAAAGAAAAGTGAACTTAAAAAAAACGCTTTGTTACAATTTTCGGCGAGCGCTGTACGGATGGCTCCGGCTGTGGTTTTGCACTATGGAAGCTTTTCATGCTTTCTGGCCGCCTGGCTCGCTGCCGGCAACACATTGCCAGGCACCGGTGGCAAAAAAAATTAACTACCCATTCATGGGTATATTTTGGGTCGCTTCTAGCAATCTGATTGTGCACGAGACCTTTTTTAACGCAGAATGTGACCAGTTTTGTAAAAAAAAAAGTGAGAATAGTGAGTAATTTTTATCAAATAGTGAGAAAAGTGAGGCTGCTTTGAAAATAGTGAATAATAGTGAGAAAAGTGAGTCGCTGGGAGCCCTGTATGTTGTTCCTTAGGGTCGAATTAATAGGTTGTGAAAAAATTAGCTTTATAACATTTTTTTTGACCTAAAAACCTTATTTTCCTGGGCTACTAGGGTACGGTCGTAAATTTATCAGTTCCACAGCGTTCAGAACTAGGTGGTAGTTGGTTGGTAAAAAAAAAATCTTATTTCGTAATAATAATAATAAATAAATATAGCCTAGATAATCCCATAAGGGCAAAGTCCTGCTGCGAGCAGGGACGTGATCTGGTTTAAACTCGTTAGGGAGCAAGTCCTAAGCAGTTGTGTACAAGTTTTCACTCCACTTGCTACACTTCACTGTACTGTAGTTCACTTCACTACACTACATTACACTTCGCTTTACATCTTCTTCTCTAGAAGGGAGAAGTCTCTGTATGTGCTTATTTGTTGTCGTTTACCTTGGGCGTTGTTTGGCTTGTTACAGGTTGCAGAAGTGTATCTTTCATGCCATAGGTGTGCTGTCTACCAGTATATTTCGTTGTTGAAAGTCTCCTTCTCTTCACTTGTTTTAGTTCCATACGTCTCCATTCTTGTCTCTCCCTTGCTATCCTCGTCCAGTGTTTGCCTGTCTTCCTTACGATTGAGTCTTTTCAGCGGGCCCTCTGTCTACCCACGTTCCTTCTTCCTGTCCTGGGGTCCATACCGTTGGCTTGTGCGTCCATCGATCGTCTTTCGTTCTGGCCACGTGGCCTCCCCACTTCCATTTTAGCCTATCAGCCTTTTCCACGGCATCTTTCATGGCAGTTCTTCTTCGTATCTCCCCGTTTCGTAATCTGTCCCTCAAGGAAACTTGAAGGATCTTCCGTTCCATTTTGCGTTGACATACCCAGCTTATTTGCCTTTGCTTCTCTGTTAAAGCCCAGGTTTGATAGCCGTATAGTAGTACCGGTATTACACACTTTTTTGGCACTTCTGACTTTAGACTTATCTTCTGGGATTTGCCCATCAATATAAATTTTAAGGACCAGAACTTCTTCCATGCTTGTCCAACTCGTCTCTTGATTTCTTTTATAAACGGGTAAAATAGCACAATGATTAGCGGTACGGTATTGAAATAATAGAACAGACCATACTATAACACTATTTTAAACATGGCCATGTAGTGGCCCCATTGTGACATAATAATTTATTAAGACGCGCTCGAAAGAGCATTAAACCTACATATAATACATTGTCATATAGACAGTTTAGTTTTCACTATAATCTCTGATGGTCTTTGTTCTCTTGCCACACAATATTAGGTGGTAACGGTCGCACTTCCTGTTGCACAATGAACATAATGCAGTCTTCACCAAGTTGGTGAAATCTTTGAGTTCGGCAGATTTTATAGTGAAAACCATGGGCATGTAACATGAATACAAGTATTATTCTTCCAGGCGTTGATTGAAATGAAAATCCACAGCCTGTTTCCAGTCTCCGACCGGGTCAGGAATGGAATGAATGAAGCCCCCATCTAGCGGCGAGGATTTGAACTGTGCCGGCTGCCGAGGCCTGACGCACTCCTCTGGGGCAATGATTAAATGAATGACAAATGAAATGATAGTGGAGAGTGTTGCTGGAATGAAATTGTGACAGGGAAAACCGGAGTACCCGGTGAAAAACCTGTCTGCCTCCGTGTTGTCCAGCACAGATCTCACATGGAGTGACCGGGATTTGATCCTCGGACCCAGCGGTGAGAGGCCGGTGTGCTGCCGCCTAAGCCACGGAGGCTCCAGGCGTTGATTCCATTTCATAAAGTTTCGTGCAACCAAAATATGGTCCTCGTTAGGAAGACAGGGCCATGAAATACAACAAGACAAAATCATGGCCCCACCTTCCTAACTGATGGAAAACCGTTGCTTCTGTGTGCATGTTCCAATGCAACTGGTTTCTTGAAACCGATTTCAGTGTGCACGGCGCCTATCACATTGCAATAAGTTATGACCGTCTAACTACTAACTAGAGAGAATTTCCTACTAGAGGAATTAAAAACAACTTTCTTGCTCCCACATTCCACGGCAGCAGAAGAGGAACCACAAAGTTTAAAGGAACGCCGGGATATAGGTTACGGTATGCTCTGATTTCTACAGCACGGGAGCCATGATTGATAGAAACTGGACCAAAGCAAACTTCGAGATGAGACATGGATTTCATCATTTTTTCCAGGACAAGACATTCCACATTCCCAGGGAAACACTCATACGGTATGTCAGCTGTAAGGGAAATCATGTGAATGTTGACTGTACTTTGCCCTTTTGAGCAGGCCCAAGGAATCGAATTCCGTATAATTCAGAAAGATATGTGATATTTGTGAAAGACTTCTTTTAGAAGCTGGTGAGATGCTGCATATTGACTCAAAGCACGCAATCTTGGAGCTTGGAGCAAGAGGTTGAATCATAGATGACGAGATTCACACACGTGCGAGGTGATTCACGCACCATAAGTCAGATAACGCAGCTGCAAGAAGGAATCACACAGTGACTAATAACCATCGAGTGAAGAAGGGAGATCCCCGTTCTATGATCACGTAAGCAGTATTTCGACAATATTAGCAGTGGGAGGACCATGCAATGTGGTGAAATAGCAATGAATTTCAGAAATACGCAAAATTATAGAAATTTTGAGAATATAAAATTGTCTAATTATTGAATAGGAAAGAAGTGCAAGGTAAGCACTACGTCATTTGGCCTTCGCGGAAGAATCTGATGGAAGAAAATCAGTAATGAGACCCGCTCACATGTAATCAAATTACCTGTGGAGTTTTTAGAGAAGAACTGTACGATCGATTTTCAAAACCAGAGATATTTTTCGAACCTCGAGACTCTGGGGAGTACAGGGATAATTTTTCCAGCTCGATACGAGCACTATTACAGAAGTTAGTTTTGGGAAGGACAAGAATGGACTATATTCGGGTCATATTGAGTAAATAGCCCGTCTTCCGGAGCAGAGGCATGCAGTCTTCAGAGAACCTCTGTGGAGGTGTTGCTGCGTCACCAAGTATTCAGAACTCAGTTATCGTAGACGCCGAGAGGGCGTTATACTGTTCGAGAGTACCAAGTATTCGTGAACACCAAGGGTGTTATACTGTTTTAACCAGTGCGTTCAAAGACCAAGTTGGGTCATAACGTAAATTTCGACAATCTAAACTTGCCCGTGCATGGGAAGTTTAAGATACGAGTGACAGTCCGCGGGGCATTAGTTCGAAAGAGTTCAAGTCAACAGTAGCAGTAACTGTTTGAAGCGAGTTAAGTCTTCAGAACATTTAAAGTGATAGAATCCTAGTAAGGAGTTCTAGCGAAGAACATTGTAAACGTGGAAGTAGAGTGGAAAACCACATAAAGCGAAGTGCCAGTTCGAAACTAGACTGCGACTCTAAAGAAACGCTAATTAATCTAGAAACACGGCAGAGTACATTAGTGCAGCCACACCGAGAAATATCGCGCCCGGACAAGAAGTCAGTGCCGATAGGATAACCAGATATAGACAGTGCAGATAGGACTTGCCGAGGTGAACAGGGAACCACGGGTAGCAGTCAGAGACTTTCAATCATTCCAGCAGATGTTAGGATCAGCTGTAATAGTACACTGATACCTGCATTTCTTTGATAGGACGATTGGCGAAAGCGTAACACGAGTGGATTAGGGAATATAATCACATTGTTTGTGAAAGGCATACTTTCATGTCAAAAGTGATAATTTGTGTATGCAAATATTTTTCAAGTATTTTTATAAATATCTTCAAGTGTTATAATTAGGGCTCGGATTTTTAGGGTAGCCTAATAAATACTTTTTTATGTAAATACATATTTTGAGCATTTTTTCTATAAATACATAAATTCCTGCTTTTCACTTATTAGCACATAAAATACATAATATTTACATTTACATCAGTATGCTAGATCTTTCAGTTTATTGCATTTTTGTTGTGTGTTACTTCAACGGAGTAGAACCTGTGAGCTATCTAATCTTCATGCAGAACGTATGTCAGCTTGCAACTGTGTTATTCTCAACTTGTCGCCCCGTGCCACTCACTGTAGAGGCCGGGGATTTCCTTGTCTATAGCCATATTGCGCCACGTGCTAGAGCTACCTGGAACCAGTGTCACTCACATGCAGTTCATTTCTGGCACTGTGAAGTGTAAGGCAGTTCTACGATACCTAAATTAAAAACAACTACAAGTTATCGTCTGTTGCAGAATTTAAAGATAATTTTATTTCTGATGGGGGCGTTCTGTTCGGCCAACCATGTGGGAAAGCAATCAAGTCTGAACAGCGATCTCAAGTTACACAACACCTCAAGGGCAATTTCGCACCTTCAGACGAAGTGTTCCGTGATAATCGTCGGTCATTTGTGATGGACAACCTGAAGAAGTATCTCGTTGTGTATTGTAATGCTTCAGCAGTCAGTGAGACATAGCATAAATTGCATTCATGAGTACTTCTTATTGTTTATATTCAAATTAATAAACTAAATTATAATTAAATATTTTTACTTTTTTGTCACATATTCCAGGTATTTTTAATATATAAAAATAAATATTTTCCCGATTTTTAGCTCCTAAACATCCGAGGCCTAGTTATAAGTGTTAAATTTGTAACCGTGTATGTTTAAATACCCTCAGAAAGGGAACTTAAGTGAAATGTGTGTAAAATTTGTAAATGGTGGTATGAAAACGTGTATAGAAAGCGTCACCATGATGAATATGATGGGTTAAGAATATCACCATGGTGGACGAAATCATCCATCACCATTGGAAGGATCCACCTGATGCGTAAGTACTCATTTTACATTAAAGTGTGTATACATTTGGGGGGTCGTGCATCCTTAAAAACAATATGTCACCGGTTTAGGGGAAAAAGAATTAATATGTGAAAGAATTTGTTGAGGTTGGAGAACAGATTTGGATCGATATTACCAGGACAAATGAAAATTGTGAATTGTGTTATGATAAATATTAATTGATTGTGGTAAGGGTAAGAATCCCTTAAGAAAATAAGTTGTGAAATTGATATGTTCAATAAAATAAGTTGTGAAATTGATATCTTCCAGAGATATCTATACTAATATAATAAAGCTGAAGAGTTTGTTTGTGTGTTTAAACGCGCTAATCTCTGGAATTACCAGTCGGATTCGAAAAATTATGTTTGTATATGATAGCCAGATTCAAGAGGAATAGTTTATGCTATGTAGCATTGTGCTACACCTCTCAGGTAACCTTAAAGATTGATTTTTGTTCAGTAAGTCGGGAGAACAAGCGCTACCGAATAGCTTCAATAATACCTAGATCTATTGTTGCCAGGCAATGCGGGCTGCATCTCGTCGCCCCTACCAGTGTTCTGGTGCAGAATTGCGAGCTGCTTATAAATTGCAGTCACGGGGAATAATTAGTGCAAAACGATTTCCTAGGTCCATTAAAACAGTATGCCTCTGTATAAGGGCGATGGAGTTGGTGCAGTATACTGAGGTTATCAGCTGCAATAAGCGTTGGTGCTTTCCCATCCTTATTCTTGAGCGCTCCAGTTCTGTAGTAGTATTCATTATCATCCATAAAACAAATAAATTCCCCGGGCGAAGCCAGGCACTACTGCTAGTAAGTTATAGAAATTGATTGTTTATAACAGATGAGTTATTATCATCAAATGGTCTTGTCGACTTCATCGTTATGCTTTGGTCTACCGTTATGCGTTACGGTTACGGCGTGTATGACGTCATCATATTGTTCAGTGCATATGCACCGAGTCTAAGTTTACTCCTGGGGTCTGGCGTTATGCGATACGGAGACAGCGAGTGTGTGACGTCATGCAGCAGAGTGCACCTCCCGCTCTCCGTTCCCCGCGCGAGAAGCCTATGTTAATGGGTAATTGAGTCTGTTGAAAGAGCCCTCCTGAGTCTTTCGAACATGTGTAGCATTTGTAGCATGCGTCATTTGAAATGATATAAAGTCTAGTCTCTCAGGCTGACTGTATCTCTTCATTGTAATTGTTAGTAAAATTAGCTGTGGGAAAGTTAAGAACGGCGTGGAAAGAAAATAAGTCTTCATGGAAAGCTTTAAAGGAAATATATGAATTGATATCGCTGAAATAAGCGAAGGTAATAGTAGAATCAAGTGATTTGCTAATAATATTGAATCAGGAACAGTCAATTATGATCGTAGTAGCAGTGATGGGAGTATGACAGTTCAATATTGTCGTTATAAAGGGAGCAATATTGTTGTAATTGCACTAGAGGTCTGCCTAAGTATCGCTCTTAGTTGCATAATTATTGAGAGGTCAGTGAGGAATTCCGCTCTGTTTGTTGGACTGGTATTAGTTCCGCTTCTAAAGTATCTTCAAATCATCCGGCAGAAGAGGTTGGACCCTCGGATTGGATTTTATATTAAACTGTGGGAGGCTCGTAAAGTTGTGTAGCTCTTTAAAATTAAAGACCGCATGTTGTATCATGCACTGCTGAGGCTCATAGATTGATTCAATTACCTGTATGAGCTAATTGTGGCTACGTAATACTGTCAAATAATTAACAATAGGTTTAATTCAAAGCTTTCCAGATGTTAATTTGAGTGTAGCGAGTTCTTAGAGAGCGTACCCCAGCATGACACTTGAGAGGAGGGCCATAAATCTTGTTGAAGTGCCTGACCCGAGTGAAGGCTTGGAGGTTCGACTCCGGAAGCCCATGTCAGAAGAGATGTTCCTTGCTAAGATATCGGTTCAAATGTCGGTTATGAATAATTACAGAACCCCGTGAGTGACATATGAAATAAAAGGTATTCTTTTAATTAACAAATATAGATGGGTCAGGGTGGCACATCTATTTGATTATATCAGTATTTTGTAAATTAAAGGACGGTATGACGACCCATGAAATGAGTGCTTAGCGTATAGAAGGTGTGAGAGAGAGAAAATGATGATTTTAAGAAAATAAATAACAAGAAAATAGAAAGTGTTAATAATACTGAGTTTTAATTTTAATAAGAAGTGTGTAATTTAATGTTTAACACTACATTCCCTTCCCTCAGTCCTGTGGTGTCACATTGTGATTGCATCGTAACGATGAAAGGTTATGACATGTTTTAAATGATTAAAATAATACGACATATTGAAAAGTGTGGGGGGAAAGTGTTTTTTGTTGAATTAATGGATAGGTGTTTGAGGGACTGATATTTCATGGGCATTAAAACCATAATAATTCGGTGTAACGTTTGATATTTATATTTACCGCTCCAATAGGGAATGGACTCAAGTTGGATATGAACTACGGCATGTAGTGACGCGATATGCCGTGCATGGTTTCCACCACCGGATATGCCAGACTGAGAAATTTCACGACCCGGACGATAACTGCAGGTGTAAACTGTGTGGGACAACCTGTGACCGTTATCATCTGCTTTTGTGCTCCAAAAGGAAAGTCTCGTTGACAGATTTCTGCAATGACTGAATGTGTGGTCTTGGCATGGTTATAGTATGCACGGTTTTGGCAGTTAGCTGCAATTATTAAATTATGTACCGCTCCAATGCCCGAAGAAACCTGAATGCTGGTATGTCCGGTGTGATAAGAACTGCGCAAAAAATTACCGCACAGATGTTGGTTTCCCACATTTCTGCTATTGGTTAAATTGTAAAATTATATTTCTGAGTTGCTTTTAATAATTGCAAGCAATGTTTTCTTCAGACAAAATCGACAGGCCGCACTCAATAATGAATATGGGTAGACTGCTCTCTCGCGGATTCATGGTGAACAGTCGCCGTCATGCGTGCGTGCGTGCGGTGCTTCCGGTGACAGCCGCTTCAAAGGTGAAAGGTTATGATATGTTTTAAATGATTAAAATAATACGACATATTGAAAAGTGTGGGGGGAAAGTGTTTTTTGTTGAATTAATGGATAGGTGAAGCCTCCGTGGCTTAGGCGGCAGCACGCCGGCCTCTCACCGCTGGGTCCGTGGTTCAAATCCCGTCACTCCATGTGAGATCTGTGCTGGACAAAACGGAGGCAGACAGGTTTTTCTCCGGGTACTCCGGTTTTCCCTGTCAATATTTCATTCCAGCAACACTCTCCACTATCATTTCATTTCATCTATCATTCATTTAATCATTGCCCCAGAGGAGTGCGTCAGGCCTCGGCAGCCGGCACAGTCCATATCCTCGCCGCTAGATGGGGGCTTCATTCATTCCATTCCTGACCCGGTCGGAGACTGGAAGCAGGCTGTGGATTTTCACTTTTCAATGGATAGGTGTTTGAGGGACTGATATTTCTTGGGTATTAAAACCATAATAATTCGGTGTAACGTTTGATATTTATATTTACCGCTCCAATAGGGAAAGGACTCAAGTTGGATATGAACTACGGCATGTAGTGACGCGATACGCCGTGCATGGTTTCCACCACCGGATATGCCAGACTGAGAAATTTCACGACCCGGACGATAACTGCAGGTGTAAACTGTGTGGGACAACCTGTGACCGTTATCACCTGCTTTGGTGCTCCAAAAGGAAAGTCTCGTTGACAGATTTCTGCAATGACTGAATGTGTTATTGTATGCACGGTTTTGGCAGTTAGCTGCACTTATTAAATTATGTACCGCTCCAATGCCCGAAGAAACCGGAATGCTGGTATGTTCGGTGTGATAAGAACTGCGCAAAAAATTACCGCACAGATGTTGGTTCCCACACTTCTGCTATTGGTTAAATTGTAAAATTATATTTCTGAGTTGATTTTAATGATTGCAAGCCGTCACGCGTGCGTGTGTGCGTGCGGTGCTTCCGGTGACAGCCGTTTCAAAACCATGACGAAAAATTACATGTTAAAGGCCTGATGTGTCCATCATATGATTACTAGGGGTCTTCGGTACTGAAAATTTGGGTTTGGTACGGTTCGATTCGGTAAAAAAAATTGTACTTCGGTTCTCGGTACAAAATCGGTTCGGTTCAGCTCGGCTGATTTTCAAACGCTAAACTAGAGTAATTTGTAAACCATTAACAAAAAAGTAACACATGACTTCTAATGATTATAAAGTAAACCAAATATTTGCCAAATAGCACAATTTATATTTAAAATACAGAAAAATGTACAGTTAATAATCTCATACAATGTTCCATTAACTTTCAAACTTGCCCTTTTAGTGTGGAGTAAGTCAATTGATGCATACATTAAATTGACATTAGGCTCACACTGGAACACTCAAGTCCATAATTTAAAATTTTATTTATCATAAGAGTTATTGTGCTCCAGTATTTAACTAACTATTGAAGTAAAAGTTTGATGATAAAGGACAATACTTTGGATGTCTGAAAAAAAGGTTTCCTTAAATTACGGTATTTATGTCTCTTGTACCGAACCGAACATTTTACAGAGTTTTTTTTATCGTCTTGAACCGAGGTCGGTAATTTCCTTTGTACCGTACCGTAACCGAAAAATCGGTGCACCGTCGACCCCTAATGATTGCTATACCCAGGGAGTGGCGCCCCTGCCTATGTGAGTCCCAGAGCACACTGGCCCGGTGTGTATCATCTGGTAAGGGTCCCAGCTCAGGGTTAGCCTACGAGTGAAGACCTCAACGACAGTGAAGGTGGAGAAGATGAACTTGGGTATGGCGGATGGGGCACATGTGTTTAGGCCCAACGGCAAAGCGGGCGGAAAAAGAACCCATTTCTTTTATGGTTTCCAACGGTCGTGAAGGCGGAAGAGCCCATGCCAGACGAATTGGCTGTGAAGGCGCACCTCAGTAATATTTTGAGTCTGCGGCAGTTCGTTGCAGCCTCTGTGTCTCTGGTCCTGCATGTCTCATTTCATATGTGCCGCAGGACACGACTCCGAGATCATAGTGAGTGGGTCACTTCCTGGCAAGTTGTGATCCACCTTAAACAAATACACGCCAGTGGCAATTCTTCCATCAGTCACTTATTTTCTAAAGTCCAACGGGTTCTGTGTGATCTCTGTGGACGCTTGTTTCATACTCGCATTGGGCTGTTCAGTCACCGCAAACATGCCCACAGACCTCAACCTTAAGATTATATTAGACTGTTTTGGAAGACCTATACTTGGAAACGAGTTAAAGCCGACAATGACGACTATACTGTGCCTATGCTATGTGAGACTTGACGTTACAACAGGCTGAGTATTGTACTAGTGGGATCGGCGAACATGCGTGCGTGAGACTGGCCAGCTTACCGCGCGCGAGTTTAAATGATTCAACCCGCGTTCGGAAAATTTTCGTTACCCGTTTGTAAAATTTGTTACTGTTTCGTTACCCGTTTGTAAAATTCGTTACTTCTTCGTTACTGGTAGACACCCTGTTAATGCAGTAACGTTACTTTATGCGCATCGGATGTTAAATAAATATAGCCTTCTCAATCCCCTAAGGCCTATGGCCTCCTGAGTGAAGGGACGTACTCTGATCTAAACTAATTAGGCGAGCAAGTCCTAAAGAGTTACAAAAGTTTGGTGCTTTTCAGTCGGTCAACATGAATGTACCCAAAATAGACCTCAGAAACCACATAGGAACAAAAGGGGGGAGAAAGGGAAAAACCAGTTTCGTCCAGTTAACACCCGGGTTAGTCGACCAAAACTGGTGCCAGAGTGAACACGAAACTGCTCGAAGTTCCAGTAAGGAAGACAAAACGGATAAGTATCAGCCTGTATTATTACACTATAACCATAGTTGATTTTGTATAACCATCACAGAAGTGACAAAGAGGAAATCTGATATTCTACGGATCGGAGCGTGGAATGTTAGAAGTCTACTAGGAAGTGGAAGGTTAGAAAACTTAGAAAGGGAAATGGATAGGTTGAGGTTGGGATTAGTGAAATGCGCTGGCAGGAAGAACAGGACTTTTGGTCAGGAGACTATAGGGTCATTAGCACTAAATCAAACAATGGCCAAGCAGGGGTTGGCCTCATATTGAGTAGGAAACTTGGACAGCAGGTGGAATATTATGAGCAATATAGTGAACGGATTATTGTAGCAAAAATCAATACAAAACCTACCTGCACTACAGTGGTACAAGTCTATATGCCTACCAGTCAAGCTGATGATGAGGATGTTGAAAAGGTCTACGAAGAAATAGACGAAATTCTGAGGTATATCAAGGGTGATGAAAATGTTATAGTAATGGGAGATTGGAATGCTGTGGTAGGAAAAGGGAGAGAAGGGAAGATAGTAGGAGATTTCTGATTAGGTGAAAGGAATGATCGAGGAAGCAGGCTGGTAGAATTCTGCACCGAGCTTGAATTGGTCATAGCTAACACCTTATTCAATAACCACAATAGAAGAATATACACATGGATGAGACCAGGAGATACAGGGCGTTACCAAATCGACTTCATTATGGTCAAGCAGAGGTTTCGAAACCAGATTTTGGATTGTAAAACATATCCTGGTGCTGACATAAACTCTGATCACAATCTCGTTGTAATGAAATGCAGATTAAAGTTGAAAAAACTGAAGAAAAGTCAAAAGCCAAAAAGGTGGGCAATAGACAGACTGAAAGAGAAGGATGTAAACGAAAGATTCAAGAAGAGTATAAAGGAAGGACTAATGAAAAACCCTAAACAAACTTCAATTGCAGACGAATGGGCACTTTTGAAGAATGAAATAACAAAATCCGCAGAAGAAAACATTGGTAGGAAAGAAAGAATAGGTAGAAAACCGTGGATCACTCAGGATATACTAGAATTGATGGATGAAAGGCGGAAACACAAGAATCTAAGAGATGAAAAGGGGAAAGCAGAATACAGACGTCTGAGAAATGACGTTAACAAGAAGTGCAAGGAAGCGAAAGAAGAATGGTTGAAAGAGAAATGTGCAGGTATAGAAAATTGTCTGAAATTAGGAAAAGTAGACACAGCTTATCGAAGGATTAAGAATACTTTTGGGGAAAAGAAGACTAAGTGCTGTAATATTAAGGACACAAATGGAAAGCCTCTAACAGATAGGGAAGAAAAGGTTGAGAGATGGAAAGCTTACATAGAGAGTTTGTATGAGGGAAAGGAGATTGAGAATCATGTAATGGAAAGGGAGGAGGAAATTGATGAGGATGCGAAAGGAGATTTAATATTGAGATCAGAATTTGATAGAGCTTTGGAAGACTTAAGCAGGAACAAAGCACCAGGCATAGATGATATACCGATTGAGTTGCTACGCTGCATAGGAGATGAAGGTCTGATCAGGTTATTTCACTTGGTGTGTAGGATTTATGCGACAGGTGAGGTACCCCCTGATTTCAAGAAGAATGTAATCATCCCTATACCAAAGAAAGTGGGAGCTGACAGATGTGAAGATTACCGTACAATCAGCTTGATTACTCATGCTTCAAAGATCCTGTCTAGAATAATTTACAAAAGGATTGAAAGCCAGATAGAAACGGAGTTGGGTGAAGACCAGTTTGGTTTCAGGAGAAATGTAGGAACAAGGGAAGCTGTACTAAGTCTTAGGCTGATTTTAGAAGGTAGAATAAGGAAAGATAAGAGAACGTTCATGGCTTTTGTAGACTTAGAAAAGGCTTTTGATAACGTTGATTGGACTAAATTGTTTGACATTTTGAAATCAATTGGAATAAAGTACAGGGATAGGAGGCTGATATACAATCTGTACAGAAACCAGACAGCAGTCATTCGAGTTGAAGGACATGAGAGAGAAGCTGGTATTCAGAAAGGTGTAAGGCAAGGCTGCAACTTATCACCCATACTTTTCAATCTTTACATTGAACAAGCAATGAAGGAAATTAGAGAAAAATTTAAAGTGGGAGTGAAGATTCAAGGAGAAATAATTTCAACTCTGAGATTTGCTGATGACATCGTCATCTTGGCCGACAAGCCTGAGGATTTGAATGAGTTTTTGAATGGTATGGACTCCGTCTTACGGAAAGAATTCATGATGAAAATAAATAAATGTAAAACAAAAATACTGGAATGCAGCCGAAATAAATCAGAAACCTCTATGGAGATCAAATTGGCAGGTGAAAGGCTGAAGGAAGTACGAGACTTCTGTTACTTAGGAAGCAGAATAACCAGTGATGGACGAAGCAAAGAGGATATTAAAAGTAGGTTGGCTCAGGCAAAGAAAGCATTTCTACAAAAAAGGAATCTGCTGACATCGAATATAGATTTAGGTATTAGGAAGTCATTTTTGAAAGCCTTTGTCTGGAGCGTGGCGCTCTATGGAAGTGAAACTTGGACTATTGGCGCAGCAAAAAAGAGGAGAATTGAAGCATTTGAAATGTGGTGTTACAGGAGAATGATGAAGATCAGATGGGTAGATAGGGTTACAAACAAAGAGGTATTAAACGAGTGGGAGAGGAGAGATGTTTCTGGCGACTGCTAATGAAGAGAAGAGATAGGTTGGTAGGACACATACTAAGACACCCAGGAATAGCAAGCTTAGTTATGGAAGGAAGGGTCGAGGACAAAAACTGTAGGGGTAGACCAAGGTTAGAATATGTTAAACAGATTGCCTCCGATGTAGGGTGTCGGAGCTATGTAGAGATGAAACGATTAGCTCAGGACAGGGAGGCATGGAGAACTGCATCAAACCAGTCAAAAGACTGAAGACTCAAACAACAACAACAACCATATAATCACCCCGAACAGACAAACTCCGGATTTTTATCACCATTTTAGCATTTCACCTAACATTAGATATACTACAATTAGCATACACCGACAGTTGCATTACCAATACTGCAACTAAATAATTGTGCATATTGTAAATATTTTTCACCTGTATTCTCAAACATAGATGTTATAGCCTAAGTGTAATGGATCCGATGGTGATCGCTTGACGGTCGAAACTGGTCATCCTAGTGTAATTTATTTCAGGATTAGGACACAACCCAGCTCTTTTTGGGTACATTCGTGTTGACCGACTGAAAAGCACCAAACTTTTGTTTACTTAGGCAACACTGAAAAATTGCTTCAAACCTCACAATGTCCTAAAGAGTTGTATATTTGTCTTCGCTCCACTTAACTTCACTGCATTTCCTTATCCGGGGATGCGTGTGTCTTGTCGTATAGATCGGTTTGTTGTATGCGTTTTGCTTCGTGTGGCTGCTCGTTGTGCATCGTATGGTTCCTCTCTACGGTGTTGCAAAAGTGAGCCCTTTCTTGTCATCCGTGTGTAATGTCTGCCGGCTTTTTGTTTTTGGATGTTAAAAGCTATTTATAATTTGAAATTACACATTTGCAGGTTAGCTTGCATCTTGCATGTTACCTGTTCATATAGCCTATACCATACGAAACTGATAGTTTTTCTCTGCACTTGTGTTACTATTCTGCTTACCCTAAATGAAACCCCACACAAGACACTGCACAAACCTCGAGAAATTGAGTTTTAATTCACTGGCCATGAAAGCCAATATGCCATCTTTTTGGAAGCCTTCATAGGGAGATTATGGCTGCTTGAGCCTTTAGTTCTTGCAGTGGTGCGCTTCATAAAAATGGAGGTAGCGCGCAGGTTGCTACTCCTGTGGGGTCTGCGCGGAGACATCAAGAGCCCGCTGATGAGCCAGCTTGGTGTCCTAGGCGAAACCCCACACAAGACACGGCACAAACCTACAAAAATTGCCGAGTTTTTAATTCACTGGTCGTGAAAGCCAATATACCATCTTTTTGGAAGCCTTCATAGGGAGGTTATGGCTGCTTGAGCCTTTAGTTGTCGCAGTGAAGAGGCACAAGTGCGCTTCATAAAAGGGGAGGTAGCGCGCAGTTCGCTACTCCTGTGGGGATCCAGGCGGGGACATCAAGAGCCCGCTGATGAGCCAGCTTGGTGTCCTAGGCGAAACCCCATACAAGACATGGCACAAGCCTAGAAAAATTGCTCATTGTTTTATTGGGTTGGACACTTAAATTTTGTTGTTTCTGTGCGACTTCAAGTCATTTTATTCTCTGATCATTGTCTTTTATTTGTATTCTATTAAGTGAATAAACTCGTTGTTAAAGATACGCATATGTGTTGCTTGTAGTCAGCCTCTATGATCTCTGAAAAGAAATGCCTAGGTTAGTTGTAATGTTAAGTAGTGGACTGAGCACGGCTTATAGACAGAGTCCTATCCTAGAAGGCCCCTGGCAAACGGGTGCGATCGACTAAACATGTAAGGAGTAATTGGCTGTTACAGTTACAGTGTAACCACAGATGTCTTTGGAAGAACACTATTAACGAAGAAAACTATTGATGCATCTGCCTTGACAAACGATCCAAAACATAACACAGATCCATCTAATAAATGCAAATGCATTGTAACGCACAAACGATGGAGATTATGACTTTAATGGATTGTGGTTAACCAATATTAAAGATTCTCAAACGCCTACAGACGCATGTTCAAAAAAGTATGTAGACTTCTTTTTTTGATTAAAGCATATCAATGTAGATTATGATGCACAGAGTAAATGTTTAGTAAATGTTGGTAACCTTGTGAATAATCAAAATGTGAGTACCAAAGCCTATAGGTTAACCAATGTTATGGTGTTAACAAAAGCCGAAGACTATGATGTACACCAACGTCGAATAACGCAGCTGGCTCTTCCAACGGACGACATGAGCGCTGCTAGAAATAACTATGTGGGCAACAAGCTGAAAGACCTACACCGTATGGTGCCAACCATATCCGCATACGGTTATACGGCCAACGAGCAACGATTAGTGCAACTTGCTGATACCA
Source organism: Meconema thalassinum (assembly GCA_946902985.2). Lineage (NCBI taxonomy): Eukaryota > Metazoa > Arthropoda > Insecta > Orthoptera > Tettigoniidae > Meconema > Meconema thalassinum. The sequence continues at coordinate 395,968,336 of OX336394.1, read as the reverse complement.
AAGATGACTATACAAAACGGTTTTCAACCTCCGAAATGGGGGTGTGGTAAATAAGGGCGAACACTCTACAGATGAAGAGAAGATGAATAGCTGATGTTGCTGACCATGTAGAACCCCATGACGTGGTGTCCGAACGATTTATGGAACGACGGCTATCGATTTACATTAAAACGTTACCATCCATATTTTTGGTTCACATCACAAACAGACAACCAGTAAAAGTCTCAAAGGAACCTCCTTATATCCTACATTCAGGGCACAGCAATTGTCGCTTGAAGTACGATGGAGCCATTCATTTTATTGTTTTAATCCCTATGGGCGCGTCGATGTGATGGTTTGTTCTTGATTGCTCCTTGTACTTCTTCTTCTTTTCTTCCGTGTTGGTGTAGGTGTGTCGATGTTGTGTTGATGTGAGTTCAGCGTGTGCTCAGAGGGGTAGGTTTTGGGTTATACATGTTATACATAGTAAATTTGGCATAGTTCATTTTTGAAAGTTGACATAGTAATAATAAAGGTGCAAAAAAATGCATGGTCTTGACGTTATATATATATATGTTGTTATTATCCAGGGAGGAAAAAAAACCATGGCTGGACGGATGGTTGTGCCGTCCGGCGCTGTATGGAGAAAAAAATGGCTCCCTGCAGTGTATAGTTTAAAAGATGGAAGAGAATAGAAAAAACAGGTGTCCCAGGGTATAAGTTAAAGGGATATATCATAATGGTTTATTGTTCTTGGGATGAAACGGGACACCTTCACAAATTTGGGCGTTAGTAGAGTAGAAAGGAAAAAACAAAACAGTGTATTCAGTGTTGACATTATGGCAGTGTTGAATGGCGTGACATATTGGAAGTTTATGTGCGTAGGCGTACTCTTGAGCATTAATATATATTTTTGTACGCTTTGGGTTTACATTTTATTTTACAAGCATGATATAACATAAAATAATAATCTTATTACTAGACCGCTTTGCTCATGAGCCTGGTACCTCGTCTCATTCTCTAGGCCTTCTGTAGCGCTCTCGTCTGTCCACTCATTCTCCCTTCACTTTGTTATTCGCTGCTGTAGGTACCTCTCACCTATGGCTGTGGGTAAGTGGTCATGCCGTTAACCTTACCTTTCGCAAATTTTCCCCGTGGGTGGAAAAATTCACCTTGGCAGCGAGGGTAGGTGCTCACAACCTCTGCACCGCCCCTGGCGACCGTATATTGCTTATTATTGAAGCGTATCCATACGTGTGTCTGCGTCAGCGTCACTCGGTGCCCCACGTCACCTTACGTCGCTGATCGCGGCGCCGTCACCTTATTGGCGCGACTGAAAAATGATGAGGAGCAGTGTGTTTGTGTGACAGAAATAAGGGTATGTGTAATTTGGTGTGGGAAATATATTTACAATAGACATGCTCATGCTCCTTGTTATCTGTAAAAAAAATGTATTAATGGCAACTCTTTTTCTGTTGTGTATATCTGTGGATGCGTTGCTCCCTGGTTTTCCTGTGTTTGGGAAAGTGGATTAGTTGTCAGCAATACATGAAAATACATTACAATACATTACATGTATGTATGAAACATTTTCTTGGCAGCGCTTAATTTATAAAACTAAGTGTGGCGCCACTGAAGTCTAACTTACTTCTAAGTTAGCCTATGTTAACCTATCTTAGCCTAGTGTTGTCGGGCTTACCCTGGCAACGAATTCTGGTCACCGGGTGCCGAACGGCTTAATCTTAATCCTATTTGTATTAATATGTTGTCGGGCTTACCCTGGTGACGAATTTCCAGTCAGCAGGTGCCGAGCGGCTTTACCTTAATTTTAAAAAAATTGCCTCAAGTTATGTTAATTTAGTACTTAAATGTAAGAATATGCTGTATTTACATGCCGAGGGAACCTTAATCTAATGCCGAAATGTGCTGTGCTGTTATTTAGCAACAGCGCTTATTGAATTTGCTTACATCTAAGTGACCTTAAAAATGGCACTGTAACTTAAACACTAGAATTTCGATGGAGGCTCGTCCGGTCGTTTTCACTAACGGGGGCCCTTGTAGTACATTGTTGAGACCGGAACCCAACAATGCCTCGTAGTCCCCTCCGTCTTAATCCTAATTGTCGACATTACATTAATATTAATTAGTAAATAGTAATTAATAAAGTCCCGGGCGTCTGCGCTGCTGAAGAGCAAACGCCTCGCCCCGCTATCCTGTTCATTGCCGTTGCATTTGCCTATGTTGCCATCATTCTTCATTGGTGATTTGCTGATATATTTATCATTGCTGGGTTTGCCCACGAGAACCCCTCTTGGCAGCCCGCTGCATGCCTATTTAATATCTCTGGCCGCCCGGTGCGTGACCATTTAAGCTCTGGCGACTCGGTGTCGTCCATTTATGTGGGCACGGAACCGAATGATCGCATTCATTCCATATTTTTCATATTTCATGTATATTGTTCATTGTTTGTTGATTATCATTTATTTGGTCGTCTTCACCCCGTCACGCGGGACGAGGACTTGGCGAATCTAGGATTGGTCCCGCTGAATCCTGAGATTCTTCTTCACTTCTGCGAGTAGAAGACTAACTTCCCGCCATAGAAGTTCTACTTAACTTACATACTAACTAGGAGTCTAGTCCTGATGTGGTCGTCCCTAGGTTCCTCTCCTGAGTCCGGTGCGGAGCTGGCTAATTCTCCCCCAGTCCGTCAAAAAGTCTCCCCTGCAGGTCTTGGCTTCGACGACCGTGGCGCATAGTGGGTGTAACTTTCCTTTGCCGAGGGGGTAGGCTAGACGCATCCCCGGTTTTGGCGTTTGCCCGCGCCAGGCCATCAATGCTTCAACCTTACGTAGTTCCGTCTGTTATTTAGTCTGGGTCATTGAGTTAACTGGGTCGGCCTCATCATCGCCTTCCCCAGCTCTGTTTTTGTGTGGCGCCTCTGCCTTTCTGTTTACACTCTCATCACCATTCAGTGTGGTGTCAGATTCCTTTTATTTCCAAAAAGAAAATATAAGTGTGGTTTGTGAATAATTTTCTGTGTGTCATGTAATTATGTAGAGTTTTTAAGTGTCCTGGGGTTATAGGATCTTCTAAGTGCATCGTCTACTTTAGGCCTGTTCGCCATGTCAGATCTCCAGCGTTGATGCCTTGTGGAATTTCCTGGAGGCGTTAGTAGGTTTCCATGGCATTGCGTACCTTGTTATTGGGATCCGGGGGTGTTATCTGCTGAATGGGCTTAAAGCATGGTAGGAGAGGGTCGTGCATCGTTGGACTCCATGTTAATGGTGGCCGGGAGCCGGTGATGCTGTCAGGATGTTTTTACAGTGAGTGGATGGGGTAGGTTTTTCCCAAGTGTGTAAAAAAATTTCAAAAAGTGCCATGCAGGTTCAATAATAATAACCCCTGGTATGTGGGTAGGATATTCCATGCATGTGGCTGGATATGAGGCGTATCCGCTCTCATTTGAGGATAAAGTATGGTTTGGGGTGTGATAGTTCTATGTCCCTTGCATGCGGGATTATTTAGTAAGAAAATATTTGTTAGTTTAAGTGTGGCCGCATCTCTTTATATTGAGATGTGCATTACGCTTGCTATTCTTTCTGACACACCCCTAATACTCGGGTGTAGGCATTTGTGACCAGGGCGTAGCATACCCGAATTTTGGGTAGACGCATGAAGCCTATTAACCCCGATGTATATTTTTGAATGTAGTCTATCTGTTTTTATGTGTTTGTGTGTCTGTGTTGGATGGCGTTGTGAGTGACAGGGTTATGTAAGGAGAAGGGTGGTATAATGGTAGCCCGTAGGTGGTACATTGGCCATTCTGATGGCACTATCCATCTCTGCTCCTGTCATCCTCACTTGGTCAATATCTGTTTCCTATCCGCTCTTTGGGATGGGTAAATGCGGTGACGCTGTGACGTCACGGCTTAATCTGGTCTCTTATCTGTAACGTTGAGGTAGCAAGTGATTGTGAGTGTAATTGGTCATGTCCTGATCGCCTATGATGGTTGTTTAAAGAGAGAAAAAAAGGAGAAGTAGTTATTGGGGGGGGGGGGGTGTTCCCTCAAAGAATCTGTCTGTATTCGCCCCTGATTAGTGGGCGCGTGTGGGAAGGACGTGGCCGTAGCTGTAGTTAGCGCAGCTGCGTGTATGTGGTTGCGTTCCGCTGCAGCACGCTGGCGGGTGGGCTGTTATCGGATAAGTCTTATCGTGTGTCGCGTGGCTGATTGTCAGACGGCGCGTGTAACTTGTTATCGCCCTTGTAAACATGCTCCTGTGTTCCTTAGGTTAATGTGGCCCACAGTATCTGTGCATTACTAAATGCCAGGCCTATCGTAATAACGCTGAATCCTGTGTCAGTATCCGTGTATCTGTATGCTGTTGTTATTGATGGTTTATGACAGTGTCATCATATTTGTGTGTCACCGGCACGTCTGGGTGCGCTAGGAATGTTTACCGGCAACAATGTTGAAATGCGCTGAGTCCGCAACTCAATGTTTTGTTGTGTTTTGTTTCTGCGTTCTTGTATACGGGAAGTCTCTGATGTTATGTATGGCGGCTGACGGAACGTGACTTTTGCCATTGTTCGTGTGTTGACATTGTTTTGCATTCTGGGGGGGGGGGGGGCAATGTGTTAATCTGTCCTGTTTTTGCTACCGATGTTGTGTAGACATTTCTTCCGCAAGACCTTTGCCTTGTGAAATTATCTGTAATTCATGTCTAAGAAGTCTATTGCCCATGTTCGGGGTAATCGAAATTTTGGCATGATTTCTGGCCATAAAAATATGGTGTTACCTGTTTTGTGTCTGTGAGAGTGGCGTCGCCCGTATTTTAGGTGTTGGGCGCTATGGTTCAAAGGAAAGTGTGTTGTGGTCTCCGTAGGAGTCTGGCGCTTTCGGTACGGCCCCTATTGGTAGTCCCGGGGTCGCTAATGCCTTGGGTAGGCTGTTGTAGCGAGTACCTTGGCACGAATCTATGCTCCTGTAGGTATGGTAAAGAACCTCCCTGTTATTATAATTGTGTGGCTCAACCGCTTATGTACTTGTATACGGTCCTATTGCAATGCCTTTGCCACCTCTAGTACATGTTTAAAGCGTGTACTCTGTGATAACATGCCATTTATATATATATAATTTAAACAGTCTAATGCCTATTTCCATTCTTGGCTTCCTTCTATGGGGCACAGTGTCTGTATGGGACCCTATGGTTTTTTCTGTAGGGGATGGTGTATGGATGATATTTGTGCGATGGTACTCGTGTAATTGTCTGTAAGTAATATTTCGTCGGTCGACAATTCTTGTTTTCCACGGTGTCCGCTTTTATTGGGCATTCGGACCCGCGATCCCGTGTAATGCTCCGTGTTTTATGTCTGTGTTGTCTGTTGGGATTTGTGCGTCCCTAGTGTGGCTCCTGATTGTGTTTTTGCGCCAAAAATGCCATTGTTTAGCTTCCTTTTGGCACGTTTGTATTGTGTTTCTGTGTGTTCGCCCCTGCCTTGGTCTAAGGCCTTGGTATTACATTTTCTGTGCTGTATGTACCATGGCGCGCGTATCGTGTGTTTTTGCGACACGCGTATGAAAATATACGTTAGCGTGGGTATAATGTGTCATGCGGAACGACCCTCGTACCCTAATTTTGGGAGTTATCCAGCGTTGAAAACAGCGCGAATGACTGTGTGTGTTACAGCCAGGCCTAGAGCACTCGTAGGCCGTTTGCAGCTGGTGAAGGTCGCATGATTATGTGTGTGTCTTATCGCTGACCTGGCGATGGTATTAAGTTACAACCGTGCAGGAAATCCTTTGCTTGATTGTCGGGCGTCCCGCTCGCCATATGTGCCAAGACAATGTGTGTAGGTTTGTTGACACGTCTTTCTGATGTCTGCGTATACAGCGCGTCTTGGCTCCCCGTAGTGGAAAAGATCCTTCCTCTCTGTATGTTTGTGTCCCCAAATTTTGTGTTGTTGTAAGCGTGGGGCGAATATATTCCTGTTAGTGGTAGCTGGATGTCGTTATGTATGCGTGTCTCCGGGCCGCTAGTTGCGTGTTTGGTGACTAGGTGTCGGAGGTGATTTTATTATTTTGTGCATATGAATTCCTGTTGGTGTAACCGTCCCTTATTATTCTATCCTCCAATTGGATAGTTACCTGACCTTGTATTCCTGGTATTCAGGAGGTCGCGGGTTCGAGACCGTCTTTGTCCAGGGTAATTATTCCTGGTGCCTTTTAGGCTTGTGTCTCCGGGACAGTTTTGCCAGTGTTAGGTTCGTATCCCGGTGAGGTCATCGGTATTCGAAGGCTATTTCTTGGCTTTCTTTTCACGTCTGACAGTGGAATCATTTCCCTTCCTTTTGACAGTGTTCCCGCCTTTACGTGTAGGTGTTGTTTTCCGGGTGTGATATGCCTTCATACGGCGGGCGTGTATAGTGTCTTTGATGAGTTTGCGTCCGTGGCGCACGTTTACGATATAGTTTAGGTCAGATACCTTCCTACAGACTTTGAAGGGACCTGACCAACGTGGCAGGAGGAACTCGGACACATTTTTCTTACGGGCGGAATTGGAAACCATAACCAATTGCCCGGGTTTGTATTCCACGGTCTTTCTCTGCCAATCGTACCGTTCTTTTTGTTTTTTCTGTGCCGCGGCTAGGTTCTTTCTGGCGTCCATGCGAGCTATCTGTAAGTGCTCTAGCCGGGCTGCATTGTCTGGGAGAGTGTCCTGTGGGATGCATATGTTGTCTATGGGACTTCTACGTGTGTATCCGTGCAACAGGAAGTGTGGAGAGTGTTTTGTGGCCGTGGATATGGAAGTGTTGTAGCTAAATGTAATGGGCTGCAGATAATCATACCAGTCTGTCCCTGTGTCCCCCGTGAATTTGGCTAATGCAATTCCAATTATTTTATTCATACTCTCCGTGAGTCCATTTGTTTGTGGGAAAAAACTCGTGGTCGTGTATGCCCTTATCCTGAGTACCTCCAAAAACTGTTGGAGCACTCTCGAGGTGAAAATAGTACCTCTATCGGATAGTAGGGTTTGGAATAGGCCATATCGTGTGACTATGTCGAATAGGAATTCGACTATGCTGTTTGTGTCTGCTTTGGGAACAGCCTTTGTAATCATATACCGGGTGAGATACTCTGTGGCCACAAGTATATATTTATTACCTTTTTCAGAGGTAGTGATGGGGCCTTTCACATCTATCCCGACTCTGTGGAATAGCTCTCCTACGGGAATAGGGTTGAGTAATCCATGAGGCTTGCCAGGCCTTGTTTTAAATCGCTGGCAAGTGTGACATGTCTTTACGAAGGTGTCTATGTCGGCCTTCATGTTTACCCAGTAATACTTGTCCCGGATTCTATGGTATGTTTTATGCGTACCCAAATGTGCCCCTGCCATTGGGCTGTTGTGGTGTCCGATCATGATATTCTCTTTCAATGACTCCGGAACCGCTATAGGTGCATTATCGTGCATGGCTGTGGGTTTAAATTTCAGTACCCCGTCTTTGTCTAGGAAAAAACCGCCTAGACAGCCGTGCCGTCTTGGAATCCACCTTATCCAAGTTTTCTAATGCCATTAGAATCTGTTTCAAGTATGGATCACGTTCTTGCTCCTGCTTGATGTTAACCACCGTCAGGGCAAAAGTGGGCATGTTGTCCCATTCGTGGTCCTTACTGTCATCTGGGGGATCAGCTACTGGCAGCCTAGACAACCCATCTGCATCTAGGTGTGTAGCGCCTTTCTTGTGCTTGACCACGAAGTTATATTCATACAGGCGGAATATAAACCTATTGAGCCGCGAATTTGGGTTTTTGAATTTGTCCCAAAAAAGCAGGCTCGCGTGGTCAGTCACTACCGTGAACTGGATACCATAGAGGTATACCCGAAAATAGTTCACTCCTCATGAAAATGCCAGCATTTCCCGCTCTGTGGCAGAGTATCTAGTCTCGACGGCCGTTAGTTTTCTGCTAGCGTAAGCTATTGGCCGTATGCGCCCTTCTGCATCTTCCTGTAGCAGGGCCGCTCCCAGCCCGTACTGGCTGGCATCCACGTGTAAAAAGGTGGGCCTATCACTATGGAAGTGTTGCAGTAATGGTGGTGAGGTCAATAGTTGCTTCAGTGTGTTGAAGGCATCTATATGTTCCTGTTTAATGCTGAAGGGCGTCTTCTCACGTGTGAGTTCGGTTAGGGGATGGGCGATGTGCGCGAACCTGTGGATATATTTTCTGTAATAAGAGGCGAGCCCAATAAAGCTGCGCAATTGTTTCAAATTTGTGGGCATTGGGATGCCCGTTATTGCGTCAGTCTTCGCTGGGTCGGGAATAATGCCCTCTCTGTTTACAATGTGGCCCAATATGTTAATCTGCTGTCTGGCAAATTGACATTTCGCAGGTTTAAGCCTTAATTTGGCCTCTCTAATCCTTGCGAAAGCCTCCTCCAAATGTACGAGATGTTCGTCAAAGGTGTTGGAGAAGACCGTTATGTCGTCCACGTAGACTAATACTGAACGCCATTTTCGACCTGAAAATGTTTTATCCACTAGCTTTTGGAAGGTCTGGCTGGCGTTGCGGAGGCCCATTGGTAACCTTGTATAGGTATATAGACCGTTCTCTGTAACGAACGCCAGCTTGTGCCTGTTCGGTTCATAGACGGGGATTGAATAGAATCCACTATAACAATCCATCGAACTGAACCAGCTAGCCCCACCGAGGGCATCCAAATAGGTGTCGGCCCTTGGTAGTGGATAACTGTCATTTTCGACTAACTTATTGAGCCTACGGTAATCAGTACAGAACCTGTGGGAACCGTCCCGTTTCTTGGTCAGCAATACCGGTGCACTGTAATTCGAAATTACCGGGACGATGACCCCCGCCTCGAGCATCTCTGTGATCTGAGTGTCGATGGCGTGTCTCTCCTCCTGACTCACCCTGAAGGGGACCTGGTGGACTGGCCGGTCACTGGTGAGTGTGACGTGGTGTTCGATAAGGTCTGTCACTGCGAGATCCTTCATCGAATGGGCAAAGATATCCGTATTGGCTTCCAGGAGCTCCGTGAGCCTTTTATTTTGCTCCGGTGTCAGGTCCTGTCTGTGAGTCTGATTGGCCGCCTTATCTGTGTGTGTGTCTGTGTGTTTGCTGATTGTGTGCAATGTGGAGGCCTGGTGCTCGTGGATTTCTCGCTCCGCTCGAATCCCATCTGTGTTTCTGGTGTATATCATGGGATGTGTGGTGAGCCTCTGGTCATGCTTTAAAAGCATCTTACCGCTAGCAAAATTTATGCTAGCTTCATACTTGGCGAGGAAATCCATGCCAATTATGGCTGACGCAGAAAGCTGTTCTATAACGAACATGGGGTGTGTTGTGGCAAAATGGTCTAGCCTGAGGTGTATGTTTGCCACCCCCGTGTTTTCTAGCGTCTGAGCATTGGCCGATACCAGCCGGATGTCACCCGTGACACCGTGTATTTGGCCTTCGGTAACGTGTTTTCTGTTTACACAACTTACCGCTGCCCCAGTGTCAATTAGGGCTTGCACCCTGTGGCCATTTATGCTGGCGTGTATCGTCAGTGCCGATACCTGGAGTCCCTTGCCCTGCAAAGATGTGATGTATAGGGTGTATGTTGTTGTTGTTGCTACTGGCGTAACATCTGTGCTGGGAAGGCATGGAGCTGGTCGCTTATTGTACTTGGCACGCTTGGCCTCTCGGTTTACTTCCTGGCTCGAGTTCTTTGCCTCGGTCAGCGAAATGTGTCCATTCAGTACACTGCCTGCTCTCTTTACTGCCCGCGCTGTGATTATACAGGGATTCTGGCGAACGTTTAATGTATTGACAGTACCCAGTTTTTGTGTAGGTGTGTTGTTCCTTTCTCCCTCATGCGAAGGTGTGTCTGCAAATGTGACTCTACGTCTGCACTTGTTACCCCGTTTTTTGTTCCAGGCGGTTGCGAGTTCGACTCCTGTTGCTGGCTTCCCTATGCCGAGTGAGCTCGCGCCCTGCGCCTGTGTGGGGTCACTTCCCGCCCCGTGTTGTGGTGTAGGGGGTGTGGTTTCCTGTTTGGAGGGTGTGGGTTTGCTTTTGGTCTGTTCGCGCGTGATTGTGAGGGGCGTGTAGTGTCCCGCCCTAGGGTTCCCTGTAAACAGTATGTGTAGGTCCCTGTCAAATCCCGCGGTCGTGAATAGCGGGGGCGAGTGCACGTCAGTGTACACGTGTATGTTCGTTTTTAGTACCTTGCCGAGAGCGGTCACCTCTACGGCGCCGGCTAGGTACCGTCCCTACCCATGTATTTTCGGTAGTCCGCCCCGGTCTGGAATGGGTTTTCCCGCTCGTCCGATACAAAATCCCGGTACTCTTTCCAGTTGGCCAGGATATGTTGGACCGTTTTCTGTCTGTAGTCCCTGTGATGATCCTCGGTGTTCCGGACTAGGAAGCTAATGGCCCTAAACAGACAGTTGCCGTCTCCTTGTACGGGGTGTGTTTGGAAACGGCCCGGGGGCGGATCATCAGCCTTGGCTTTAGTTGGCTGCTTTTTCCCCTTGCTCTTACAAGTTTGTTTAGGTGAAGGGCCTCTCTGGTGTTGTGTTAGGGGAGGAACCTCAGCCGCTTTATCAGCTGGCCGAACCTCCCCGTTTAAGCGTTTTTTGGAAACGTGGGCGTTCGTCTCCCTGTACTGTATGTACGCCCCCCCCCCTCGGGGTGGCTGCGCCAACTCCCCGCTTGCGGTGGGTAGCTAGGTGTGGGAAGTATTGCCCCCCCTGTCTGCCCGGCGGGGTACCTCATCCCTGAACTCCCTCGGGTGTTCGTCGGGGAGGGGATAGTGTTCCGGGCCTTTTGGGTATGTGTTTCTGGTTTCCCGTCCTTTTGTGTTTTTTTTTGTCTGGCGGTTATTGCCCGGTGGTTTGTTTTCCTGTCTCCGCCAGGGTGGGGTGTATGTCTGCTGCTGCGGGGGCGGGTTTTCCCGGCGATTCCCCTTTTCCCTGTACTGGGAGGGTGCATACCCTTGTCTGCCTGGGGGTGGGTTCTCCCGGTACTCCCCGTTTCCCCTGTGTTGTGGGGATGCATACTCTTGCCTGATGGGGGGTGGGTCTCCCCGATAGTCCCCATTTCCCCTATATTGTGGGGATGCATAACCTTGCCTGCTTGGGGGCGGGTTTTTCCGATACTCCCTGTTTGCCCTGTATTGCGGGGCAGCATAGCCCTGTCTGCTTGGTGGCGGGCTGCTTCGCCGGGGGATGCTGTGTTCGTACTCTTCAGGGTAGTACTCCGGTGTGTATGGGGATGGTGGTCGCCGTGAGGGGTATGTCGGCTCTACGTCCGCGTATGATACCGGTGAGTACCGCGGAGGGTAGCGTGGCCTGTCCTGTGTATGTGGTGTTGTTGGCCGCTGTGGAGGGTAGTAAATTTCCTCCCTCCCGTAGTGTCTCCTCTCCGTGTACCCCCTGTCCCTTTCAGAATAATAGCGCTCTTCCGTGTCTGTGTGTTCATCCCTAGGCGGTCTGCCGCCTGCTTGGATGGCAGCTATCGTTAATTTTTCCATCCTGTCCACTAATTCATCCATCTTCTGACTAGTGTCGTCCTTTTGTGGATGAAAGTGCTGATTCACGGCTTTCTCCGTGATCTTTTTTCCTGCCTCTATTGTTTTAATGTTATTCAGCATGTGTTGGACCGTGGGGTTATTCATAATGCATAACTTGTCCACGATGGATGGTGTAAGGCCCTGCATTAGCAGCTTAACTTTCTGCTTATTTGTCATAGCTGCGTTATATTTGTCGCACATCAGCAATTTTGCGTTTACGTACGACTGTGCGCTTTCTTTAGGTCCCTGTGACCTCTGTCGAATTTGGTCATACAAGTCCTCATCATCTGGTATGAGCTGGAATTCACTTTTCTAGGTTGTCCTCATGAAGCTCATACCATGTCATGGCCGCCTTTGTGAGGTATGCAGGGAGGAGCCGTTTTCTGACTTCATCGCTCCAGCCATTCATCCGAGCCGTTCTATTGAAGGCCTTGAGGTATTCCTCGGGATCCTGGCCTTCCCCGTGAACTTTGTGGGGTGGATCATGGGGTATTCTGTGTGCCTGTTCATTTCCTGTTCGTCTGTCATTCGTTGGCCGTGTAAAGATTCTAATCTGTTTACGCTATCGCGTGACAAGGTGTTTGGGTTGTTTTGAGGGGAATTAGCCTCACTCCCCGTGTGTTACGTTACCAGGTGGCTCGTCACCTGATATATCGTCACTGATTGATGGTGTGTTGTCGTACTGTGTGGATTTGACTACGTCCACAGTCCTGTATAAATCCTGTTTCACCGTTTCCAAAATAGTGTGTATGTCTAGGACTGCCTCTGTCGTGTGATTGTCTGCTTTAACAGTGTCTGTATCTAGTAACTGTGTGATGCGCTCGAGCAGATTATCAGTTTTCTGCTCTGTGATTTGCAGTTGCTGCAACAATAGGGGGTGGAGCGTTGGCAGGCAATCTACTTCAGTAGCGCTGGATATTGGTGATTCTTGTCTGTGTTCACTGGCCTGGGATCGTGTAAAATGTGTGACTTGTGCTGCCGCTGCAGGGTGTTGAGCGCGGATCTCTGATGCCTTGAATTCGAGTTCCCTAAGAAGTTGTACTGCAGTCTGGTCAGTTATCAAGTCACTGTTCTTAATTTTTAACTTCGGCAGGAGTGGAGTTGTACTAGCCGACAAATGGTGCGCAAAGTCCCTTAGTGTGGTTCTAAACGTGGTCATTTAATTTCCACCGACCTTGTACTATGGGGAGGATGGGGGTGGGTGTAATAATATCAATCCCCGTGTAATAAAGAAAAAGTGTGGGGCGTAATGTAGGAGGAAGAAAAAAAAATTAGTCTCGCTTGGCTGTGTGCGGTACGGGTCGTTTCTACCACGAGGGCTTGTTGTACGAGTCCTACCCTTATTGGGCGTGGTAGCAGCGCCTCCACCAAATATGTTTTAATCCCTTGGTTGGGGGTGTAGTTTGGGATAAAACACACTTGGTGTTACTGTGCTAATTTGGAAGGTTGTTCCTAAATGAGAGCAGCTTCCCGTAACTGGGAGAGCTTACTAGTGTAGTGTGTTGTTTAGTGTTTAATCTCTAGGGGATGTTCCTGCAAAGATGCAAGTGGTTATTGGGGGATGGATCTCTAAATACAGGCTACTGTACTGGCCTGCCAGCTGGGCGGAACAATAAACGTGCAATGTCAGCGGCTCGATGCTAGGCAGTCGAGTCGCGTGCGGGAAGCACAATGGAGTCTGACCAAGCAATTACTGGCTACTACGGTCACGGACAATTGTGACGAAGGTCAGGCGGGGTATTAGGACGGGAAGAGGAGTGGTTTACTGACCAAGTGTTTATTTGGTCAGTAGATGTAAATTGGTAAGTCCCTCTTGGGGAATGTAGACAAGTATACAATTGGTGTGTACAAATTAGGGGTAGGTGTTCACAAAATAAAGGATTCTGAGCACTACTGACTCTCACCTGATGATGAAACTGGAACAGACGACGGCTAGGGCCGCTGGCGACGCACACTGTATAACAGATAATGGCTCCAGTTAGGACTCCACTTCTTTTACTTTTAGGTGCTGCATGGTCAGCATTACGTCACTGTAGCTGCCCCAGTTAGTTGTTGATGTAGATGTTTATGTATGTGTTGCAAGTAGTTGGCTAACCTCCCGACCTGGGTGGCCGCCTCTTGCTGAGTATGGATAATGTTCTGGTCTTATGGTGTTGCCAGTTGGGGTGGTTTTGGTAAAAGATGGGGGGTGGCTCCCAGGTGGTACTGCCCCCCGGGCCTGTACATTATTGAATATACACCAGATGCTGAACATTAAACTGTACTATTAAATGGTAGTGCTATAACATCGCTCAGGCAGTTAAAGCAGAGGATAAATTATCATGTCAACTGGTTCTTACGCTTGAGGATAAAGTAGCAGGGAAAACAATAAACGATTTATCGCTTTATATTGAATTTGAATACACCGCCACCATTGAGTAAATAATAACATGTTCTCTCCCTGACGAGCGTTAGTCGTGATCCATACTCCATTGTGTGAGGTGGATTTGTTCCTCATTCACTAGAGTGAAACAGAGATAAGTGATGAAGAAGAAAATCTCATTGAGAAAGGGCGGGTTTATAGCTATTCTTAATGTGGCGTGTCAAGCATCGCGAGGAGAAAAAAATAAATAGTGAGTTGGCAATTTAAAAAGCGCTCCGAGAAGCTTAATTACATGCTAATTTCAAAAGTACGCTACATTTTAATCTGTGTTAAGAGGGGCAGATGACCTCGTAGTTCCACCCCTTAAAACAACAATAAATAACGTGCCCGAGTTATTCCTATACTGAAACAAGAGGATTTTTAACCTCTGTGTTTGCTGGACTAGCAGCTTTGGGTTCTCTTCACAGTTGAGCAAGTGCTGTAGCACAAACGGTAAAGCTGTCGAGGAAGCCAAGTATCAGTTGAATGAAAGTGAAAGGCATAATCTTCACCCTACAAAAAAGAACTCAACATTTACATGTCGCAAAAAACGAATAATAGATGCACTGCCACAGTGAGCTATAACGCATGAAGAAGTAATAAGATACGCAAAACAAATGAAGATTTCACACCTTCGATGTGTGCTTATGCGCAACCGATTGCCGCCACATTCGTGGAATAATGAAAGTGCAGTCATTATTCGGCTGATAGTAATGGACCAGAAAAACGTTGTGGTGCCTACGAAAAATGTGGTTCCATTGTACTTTGTTAGTATTGGAAATCTTCCTCCTCTGGCAGAGCTTGTTCAGTATCCTGGAAGCAGTGCAACGATACACTATAATGTGAAATGAGTGCAAAACTTGTAACACTCAACAGTGCCTCACCTTTCTATAGAAGACCCAAGACGGTAGGTGACATGAGCAGTATGACAGCTGAAAGTGTTGTTCATTCACTAGAGGCTCTGCGACATTGTGGCCATTTAGCCCCGTGCACTTGGGTGTGAGTATTTGTAATGCTGGTGAGGGTTGGGAACGAGGTGGCTGTAGCCTTAGGTTAGGAACCATTCCAGAACTTGCCTGGAGTAGAAGTGGGGAAACCATGGAAAACCACTTCCAGGATGGCTCAGGTGGGAATCGAACCCACCTCTTCTCAGGCTGAGTGGACCCCATTCCAGCCCTCAGACCAGAATTACATTTTTAGGTAGAGCCGAGAATCAAACCCAGGCCTCTGCGAGGAGACATCCAAGAATGCTAGCCACTACATATCGAGGCAGACTACAGCTGAAAGTGGAATGTTTACAGTGCACCGGCAAGGAGCAGAAGTGAAAGCTACTCGTGCAATAGAATTTATAACTTACATGGAGATTCAACGACTACTATGGTGGTAATAGTGACGATCACATCTACAAGGATCTTGTCAAAAAATAAAGACATATTACAGGGTCTTTCACTCAAAGTGCCCGGCAGCGCCGCGGGTGGAGAGTCGGACGAGCACATGGCAACTCACTAAGCTTGCGGTCGAGAGAGCGCCCGTACGAATCGCAGGTAAATACCAAGCACACAAAATAACACATAATCAAATTTAAATAATTACTCACCTTGTCGCAGAAGATGTTGAAAATGTCATCCACCTACATCTACACATTTCTGGCATCGTCTAAGTAATTTTCATTCACAAGCTTTATTTCATCTACCGAGATAGCCTCAATTTCCCTCGTGATATTTTGTGCTAATGTGTACGCAGGTTGAGACATTATTGAAAGAATAGGCGTTAACACTTAGCAATAACACGTTATAAAATTTTGAAACACAATAACAATTAAACAATATCCATAACACGTATGGACTACACACGTTATAAAAATTTATAACACTTATGACTTAAAATCTTATATATAAAAGTGAAAGTCTGTATGTATGTATGTATGTATGTATGTGGGTCTGTTCCGTATATAAATCTACACCGTTCCACCAATCTCAACCAAATTTTGCATACACATAGTTTAGGACCCAGAACGAACCGCTGGCTACATGAATTTTCGATAGTCTTTCTCATTCTTCTGATTTCGGCCCTTTTGGACTCAAGCACAGGCAAATCAAATCATAAAATATACTCATGAAGGAATAGCAAGGCAGATAGTTTCCATGGCAACATAGCTCAAGTCGAGACACAGCCGACTGGATGCCATTCGCGCTCTGCACTACCGGTATAGAAAATGAGGATCTTTACTTGAAATCCCGTTAGTTACTCAACTACTCACACAGCACTGTCAACCGAGTTTAGCATAACAAAGACTTGACACCATCTTCTACTATATATTTGTCAAATACCACTCACTCACTCATTCATTCATCACGAAATCTCAGAAACCACCGAACGGATTGGAATGAAATTTGGTATGCAGCTTCCTCAAGGGACGCAAATGCTCACTAAGAGAGGATTTTTGCATATTCAGGTTCTAAAGGGGTGTTAAGGGGGTAGACCTGCATTTCATTGAATAGCAATATCTCCCGATTGGTTTCATTGGGGGATGTGATACTCGGCATATAAACTAATCATTAAAAATAAGAATACATGTGTCTGAGGGTTTTTCGATGTGGTGTATATTATGAGGTGAAAGGGGTGAAAAGTGGGGATTAAAAGATTCCTAACGGAGCGTGTATCTCTTAAACGACAGAGGCGAGGAGTTTGAAACTCAGCGAAAAAAATCAACATAAAAAAGAGGTAAATATGTGTTTGACCGGTTTTTCATAAATCCAATTTATGGGGCCCACGGGTAGGGGTGAAATTCTGGGGGGGGGGGGAAACAGGAAAGAAAGTGACCTAACTGATTGACTGACTGACTCACTCATCAAACTCAGGGGAAAATTAAGTAAGTAAGTAAGTAAATAGCTGTTTGACAGTTTTTTATCTTAAATCAAATTTAAGGGGTTCATGGGGAGGGGTGAATTTCTGAAAAAAGAAAATTGAAAGAAAATGTCCTGACTCACTCACTCACTCATCATCGCCCAGCCAAAATTATTGAAGTTAGAAACATGACAGTTTGGGGATATATTCATTGTTTGTCAAAACCGTCTACTAAGGGAGGATTTTCGGATAATCAGGTTCTAAAGGGGGTCTTAAGGGGGTTAAACCTGCATTTCATTGAATAACAATATCTCCCGATTGGTTTCATTGGGGGATGTGATACACGGCATATAAACTCATCATTAAAAAGTAAGAAGACACCTGTCTGAGGGTTTTTCGATGTGGTGTATATTATGAGGTGAAAGGGGGTGAAAAGTGGGGATTGAAAGATTCCTAACGGAGCGTGTATCTCTTAAACGACATAGGTGAGGAGTTTGAAACTCAGTGGAAAAAAAATCAGGATAAAAGTAAGTAAATATGTGTTTGACAGTTTTTTCATAAATCCAATTTAAGGGTCCCATGGGGAGGGGTGAAATTCTGGGAGGAGGGGGGGGGGGGGGCAGAAAAGAAAGTGTCCTAACTGATTGACTGACTGACTCACTCATCAAACTTAGGGGGGAAAAACTGCTATTAAGTAAGTAAATAGCTTTTCGACAGTTTTTTGAACAATCAAATATAAGATGTTCATCGGGAGGGGTGAAATTCTGAAGAAAAAAAAATAAAGAAAATGTCCTGACTCATTCTCTCACTCATCATCGCCCAGCCAAAAATATTGAAGTTGGAAACATGGCAGTTTGGGGATATGTTCGTTGTATGTCAAAACCGTACACTAAGGGAGGATTTTTGGATATTCAGGTTCTAAAGGGGTCTTAAGGGGGTTAAGCCTGCATTTCATTGAATAACAATATCTCACGAGTGGTTTCATTTGTGGATGTGATACTCGGCATATAAACTAATCATTAAAAATAAGCAGACATGTGTGTAAGGGTTTTTCGATGTGGTGTATTATTATGAGGTGACAGGGGGTGAAAAGTGGGGGTAGAAGGATTCCTAACGGAGCGTGTAGGTCTATCTCTTAAACGGCATAGGCGAGAAATTTGAAACTCAGCGAAAAAATCAGCTTAAAAAGTAAGTAAATCGGTGTTCGACCGTTTTTTTCATAAATTAATTTAAGGGGCCAATGGGGGTGGTGTGAAATTCTGGGGGGAAAAAGGAGAGAAAGTGTCCTAACTGACTGACTAACTCACTCACTCATCAAACTCAGGGAAAAAAGACAGCTTAAAAACAAGTTAATAGGTGTTCAAGCGTTTTTTCATCAATCCAATTTAAGAGGCCCGTGGGGAGGGGTGAAATTCTGGTAAAAAAATTGAAAGAAAATGTCCTGTCTGACTCACTCACTCATCACGCCCAACGAAAACTATTCAAGTTGGATACATGAAATTTTGGGAATATGTTCGCTGTATGTCGAAAACGTCAACTAAGGAATGATTTTTGTTCATTCGGGTTTTAAAGAGGTGTTAAGGGGGTAAACGTGCATTTCATTGAATAACGATATCTCATGAGTTGTTTCTTTGGGGATGTGTTATTCGGTATATAAACTAATCGTTAAAAATAATCAGACATATGTCTAAGGGTTTATCGATGTGGTGTATATTATGAGGTGAAAGGGGTGAAAATTGGGTGTTGAAGGATTCTTAACGGAGCGTGTATTTCTGAAACAACATAGACGAGAAGTTTGAAATTCGACGGGAAAAACAGCTTTAAATACAAGTAAAGAGGTGTTCGACCGTTTTGTCATAAATCCAATTTAAGGGGCCCTTGGAGAGGGGTGAAATTCTGGGGGAAAAAAAAAAACAGGAAAGAAAGTGTCCTAACTGATTGACTCACTTACTCACTCATCAAACTCAGGGGGAAAACAGCTTTAAATAAGTAAATAGGTGTTCGACCGTTTGTTTCATAAATCCAATTTAAGGGGTTCATGGGGAGGGGTGAAATTATCAAAAATAATTGAAAGAAAATGTCCTGACTGACTCACTCACTCATCATCGCCCAGCCAAAATTATTGATGTCAGAAACATGAAATTTTGGGGATATGTTCGTTGTATGTCGAAAACGTCCACTAAGGAAAGAGTTTTGGATATTCAGGTTCTAAAGAGGTTTTAAGGGGTAAATGTGCATTTCATTGAATAACAATATCTCACGAGTGGTTTCATTTGGGGATGTGATACTTGGCATATATTCTAATCATTAAAATAAGCTGACACATGTCTAATGGTTTTTCGATGTAGTGTATATTATAAGGTGAAAGGGATGAAAAGTGGGGTTTGAAAGATTCCTAATGGAGCGTGTATCTCTTAAACGACATAAGCGAGGTGTTTGAAACTCGGAGGAAATCAATCAGCTTAAAAATAAATAAATAAATAAATAAATAAATATATAAAATAAATAGGTGTTCGACCGTTTTTTCATAAATACAATTTAAGGGGCCTATGGGGAGGGGTGAAATTCTGGAAGAAAAACGTCCACTAAGGAAGGATTTTTGGATGTTCACTCTCATCCACCAACCAAAACTATTAAAGTTAGAAGAATGGTATTTTGGGGATATGTTTGTTGTGTGTCGAAAACGTCTACTAATTAAGTATAACAAACTTAAAGTTTCCGCCTAATCAACACTCATTTATTATTTCGTTAGCTTATGGGTACATGTTTCGGAATTAGTACAATTCCTTCTTCAGCCCTTCATAATTCATATTCGGAAACATCATAGACTAAAAAAGACCACGTCCATGTGAGAAACATAACACACTGATAATTAAAATACTATAAAAATTAATTGAACACTTTAAAACATGACGACCTTATGGACATTACATACAATAAAACAATAAAAACATTCCTGCTGTTAACAATCAAATTGATTAATACTCACTACTATGCACATTCTTGAACGGTATGCGTCGGTCAAATTGAGCAGTCGTTAATTTCTTTTTGTAAATAAAAACAAAGAGCACATTCCATTACTGTTCAGGACACAAATAACTTGCTGTACTAATAAACGTTGACATAGGTGGAAACTTTGTTCGGCACTTTATTGAAAGTGCGCTGACATATGCTTAGTGGATGCAAAACTGAGAAACCTTCCGATTATTAAACTTGTATTTTTGCACACTAACTGGGAGTGTTTATCTTGAGCCGAAAGCACCACGGACGTGCAACGTTTAAGAGCAAACGCGCCAAGGTCAATGACTAAGGTACTGGTTGGTAGGCTCCCACATCGGCGTGACTGCTAATGCGAAGCGATGTAGGTAAGGTCAAGTGCCTGGCTGTTTGCGGTCCGATGTGCATGCAGATTAATCCACTATGCACATCGGACCGCAAACAGCCAGGCACTTGACCTTACCTACATCGCTTCGCATTAGCAGTCACGCCGATGTGGGAGCCTACCAACCAGTACCTTAGTCATTGACCTTGGCGCGTTTGCTCTTAAACGTTGCACGTCCGTGGTGCTTTCGGCTCAAGATAAACACTCCCAGTTAGTGTGCAAAAATACAAGTTTAATAATCGGAAGGTTTCTCAGTTTTGCATCCACTAAGCATATGTCAGCGCACTTTCAATAAAGTGCCGAACAAAGTTTCCACCTATGTCAACGTTTATTAGTACAGCAAGTTATTTGTGTCCTGAACAGTAATGGAATGTGCTCTTTGTTTTTATTTACAAAAAGAAATTAACGACTGCTCAATTTGACCGACGCATACCGTTCAAGAATGTGCATAGTAGTGATTATTAATCAATTTGATTGTTAACAGCAGGAATGTTTTTATTGTTTTATTGTATGTAATGTCCATAAGGTCGTCATGTTTTAAAGTGTTCAATTAATTTTTATAGTATTTTAATTATCAGTGTGTTATGTTTCTCACATGGACGTGGTCTTTTTAGTCTATGATGTTTCCGAATATGAATTATGAAGGGCTGAAGAAGGAATTGTACTAATTCCGAAACATGTACCCATAAGCTAACGAAATAATAAATGAGTGTTGATTAGGCGGAAACTTTAAGTTTGTTATACTGTACTTAATTACAAAACGTCAGCACGGAACCTGCAATGGACTCTTCTTCGAATAAACGTCTACTAAGGAGGGATTTTTGGATATTCAGGTTCTAAAGGGGTGTTAACGGGGTTAAACCTGCATTTCATTGAATAACAATATGACGCGAGCGAAGCGAGGCTAAAAATGAGATGGTGTGTGTCTGTGTATTACTCAATCACGCAAGTACCACTGGTCCGATTTACATGAATTTTACATGGAAGTAGCTGATTTACCTGGTTAACATATAGGTTACTTTTGATTTCAATAATTTGCACTATTTAAAGATGGCGACCATTTTAGTTACGTCACTACACCCTTTGGTTTCAAACTTTCATATTTCCATTTCAAATAAAAAGAGAACGCTAAGAAATAGCAAACTTTTGATGGCATATACGAGGTTTAAAATTACATTTTCTATCCGAAAGGTATCTCCAACGATTAGTGAGAAAAACCTAAATTTGTGCTATAAAACACGGTCAAAGCCGAGCGGTGTAGTTGGACAAAATGTTCCATCCTTAATATCCCTCTGCGCAGCATCTCGCCTATCCCCTGTTTTAACTGTCACCTTCACATTTTAATTTATTTATGACGCGTAGCGAAGCACGGGTACTTCAGCTAGTAGGCTATAAACGAAAATTATAACAAATTCACCTTTACTTGGCAAATACTGCGTCGTAACTGTCTCAGCATCGCGAAGTCCCAAGCTGCTCCGCAGCATTAGGTTCATCAACCCTACAACACTTCTTTCCTCAAGACTCAGCTCAGCGTTGCTATCTGCTCGTCTGACCTTTAGCTCGACGTTCTATGTGCAGTGGTGCGCTGGCCGAGTGGCCGTCCCCACTTTGAGTGGAAGACCCTGTACCATCTACAGCTTAGTCATCTTCATCTTGAGCAGTTTCCGACCGCTGGTCGGGTCTGCTTGGAACATAAGCCTCTCCATCGCTTCCTGTCCATCCACCATCTCTCGTCTTTCACTGTGTCCCAGCACACTCCTCTTTCCTCCACACTCTTCTTAACTCCTTTTGTCCATCTGTCCCTTGGTCTTCCCCTTGGCCTCCTTCCCTTCATTTCCATTCCAAACATCTTCTTCGGTATCCTCTCCTCTCGCATCCTCCTCACATGTCCATACCATTGTAGCCTAGATCGCTCTATTCTATTTTGCAATGGTTCCTCTCTTACCATCTCTCTGACTCTCTCATTCCTTACTCTGTCCATTCTTGTTACTCCTACCCTACTCTGGAACTTCATCTCCACTGCTCGTATTTTACTCTTGTCCCTTTCCTTCATCACCCATGTTTCTGAACCATATGTCAAAATTGGCACAAAGTAGGTCTTGTAGATGATTCCTTTACATTTTTGTGGTACATCTTTATTCCATATCATCCCCCTAACACTCTTGAAAAATCCATTTGCACACCTTCCCCTTTCATTTATTTCCATCCTATTGCCTCCCTTTTCTTCAATTATGCTTCCCAAGTACTTGAAGCATTCTACTTTCTGCAACTGCTGTCCTCCAAGTGTTATGCCCATATCCAGTCTGTTCTTCCTCCTCGTTGTGATGACCACTTCACTCTTTGGTGCTGAGAACTTCATCCCATATGATAACACTACCTTCTCCCACTCATCTAATTGCTCTTGTACTTCTTCCTCATCCTCTTCCCATACCAGAAGGTCATCAGCAAACAACATTGCCTTCATTTTCCTTTCCCCAATGCTATTTACCACTTTTCGTATGATTTCATCCATCACCACTATAAATAACAGGGGTGAGAGGGCACTTCCTTGTTTCAGACCACTCTCCAGTTGAAACCATTCCATTCTCTCCCTTCCCACCTTTACACAGCTTTTGCTTCCCTCGTACATTGCTTTCACTCTTGCCACTGTCTCCTTGTTCACTGCTTTTGCTCTCATTGCTTCCCATACCTTGTTTCTATTAATACTATCATATGCTTTCTCAATATCCAAGAAGGTCACCAGATCTTTCCCATATTCATAATGGTGTTCTTGTAGCTGTCTTACAGCAAAGATGAGGTCAACTGTTGACCTTCCTGGCCTGAATCCATACTGTTCTTCCCTCAGCCCATCTTCAACTTCTGTCCGAATTCTTCTCTCCAGTACCTTCTCAAATATTTTGGTGCATTGGCACACGAGTGTAATTCCCCTGTAGTTCTTGCATTCCTTCCTACTTCCCTTTTTAAATATGGGTATTATTATCCCTCTTTTCCAGTCCTCGGGTATTTTCTTCTCCCTCCATATCACTTTCATTACTCGAAAGAGCCACTGTGTTCCCATCACCCCTGCTGCTCTCACCATCTCCACACTCACTTCGTCTATTCCCGGTGCCTTTCTCTCTTTCATCTTCTTTAATGCTTCCTCCACTTCTTTCCATGTCAATTCCTTCTCTGAAATGTCTTGGTCACTGCCTGTTTCTTCCTCCACAATGTCCACTACGCTGGTTTTAGTTGGATTTAGGAGTTCCTTGAAGTATTCTCTCCAGATAACCTTTACTTCTTCCATATTTTCAACCTCCTTTCCATTCCTGTCCACCATTCTGACATTTTCCCCTGTATCTCTTCTCTTTGCCTTTATCATTCCATACAACACTTTCTTACTGCCATCACAGTCCTCCTCCATCATTTCTGTCCATTTCTCCAGCCATTTCTTTTTCTCTTCCTTCACTACTTCTGCATCTTTCTTCTGCTCTTGGTATTCTTCTCTTGTTCTGTCTGTCCTCTGTTGGAACCATTTCCTACAGCTTAGTCAAGGCACAAAATGGCTTACCACTTAGAGTGAAACGATAAATAATTATCCTTGTACTTCAGGTCCGCCTAGTCAATACTTTTATTAAAATGTAATCATAGATCACATAAATTCTAAATTACAAGGACATGTTTTGAGATCCTAAATAAAATGATCTCTTCATCAGCTTACAAAGTGACGGGCCCAACATTCATAAATTGCTCCATTGCACGAAAACATGTTAAAATGGGGAAGATGGCATGAAATGAATGAAGCGCGAAAAGCATAGGAGCTTGATATAAAAACACCATATATCAGTACAATCAAAACAAAATTTAAAACATTAAAAACACTGAATGTAAGATAACTTGTCACAGTTCATTAAAAACTATATAAACAATGGCATTTAAAATTCACTGTCTCTTCTTGAAGCAGTTGCTTAATGTCATGATCACCAAAATGCTTCTTTTGTGTCCAAACTGTGGTCAATTAAAACCACTTAGAACCAGCATGGCCGACGCTCTCTCTTTCTCATACAACATGGTTTACCGATGGTCATAGCGTGACGTCATACGCTGTCTCGAGCCATGTGGCCTCCCATCGAGCAAGGACAATGTGCCACCATCCATTCCCGCCAGCCTCACACCCCCTCCTCCATGACTCGCCCTATATCATAAACCCACTTCCCACACACACACCACCTTGGCAAACGGATTGTCTAACGTCCTCAAACCACCAACATCAACCCCGGGAGACCCTCAGATAGCCTTTTATGACCTCCCCCCACCATAATCACCCCCACCCAACTAGAATCTGGTCACCATGACAACCCATTTTGTTTACCTAGTCCACCATTGAACGCCAACATTCAAATCTCGTTGAAAATGGCGGAAAAAACATTTTAGGACAGCCAATGGAGGGGTTTAAACCCACTCATTTTCCGATTCCTGAGATAGCCTGACCCCATCGTTAACTCGAGTAGCTACACCAGTGGAAACATGTCATCCATGATGAGGGAACAGAGTATAGGAACTGAACAGAACATCAGCACTTATGAAACATTTATTACAAGCTTTGTACAGGTTACTTGTCATCTGGAGCCACTTCTGTGATACCATAGACTCCAGCCAGGAGACGACCGTAGCTGAGCGGCACAGGATCCTTGGGGGCGATGTATGGTCCGTGCTCTCCCACGTACACGTAGCTGAGGCAGAGGTAAGGAAGATGCACACAACAAGAAGCAAAGGGGTATGAAGTTATTTGAAAATGGTTTTATTTTATCAAATAAGTGTAAATGGTCACTTTCTGAGTGTGAAGGGTTATGTTGTTCAGTTTTAGGAAGGGTTTCAAGTCTTTAGGAACAAGGACATCAGCTGGTCACAGTACAACTGAATCTTCATTCCTATTATCTCATATTCCTTTTACCTGATGCAGCATTCCATATCCTTTATCTTGAGTTAGTTAGTTAGTTAGTTAGTGTTGCTTTAAGGGACAGAACAGTGTAATAGTACATATCATGGAAGTTTGCAACACTGGATCTGATGAAGACAGTGTCAAAAATTTGTATTTTGTGTGATATTTCTTCATGATGATGTTGTTGATTCTTTTAGGGGCTTTGCGATATCATGATCCTGTAGCCCCATGTACTTGGGTGTGGGTAGAATTTGTCTGATAACCTGTGTCACTGTGATGTCTGTGACTGTGAGGATCACATTTAGAACTGAACCCTCATTTTGTGGACTAGGTGTCAAGTCACTTATTTTGTTGAGTCACCTATCATTTTGTTCATCAGCTCATTTCCATCATCATAGGTTTTAATTAATTAATTAATTTTCTATGTCGTGTATATAGCAAGGATTCAGTCAGGATGTAATTTATTTTATTGTATGTTAATTTTATGTGTGTTGAGGTAGGGCATTGTGTCAGCCCAGGCTCGGCGGATTTCCCAACCAGGAAAATTTGAGCCGAGTTTAGAAAGGTCAACAATAGCTTGCTTTGTGTGAAGTGTCTTGAGTGAGGTCAGTGACGCATGGACAGAGTTCGTGTAGGCTACGGAGTCAGCGTGACCACGAGGGTATGTGTGTAGCGCCATACTTCATAGAGGCAGGAAGCGGGCATGTGACATTCTGAGTGCTTAAGGTGTGTTGTTAGCTAGGACGCGGTCACTCGAATATTATCGCTCGTCAAGTTCAGTCGAACTTAGCTTTTGGCGTAGGTCGTCATACTGAATTATTCTTCGTCACCAGTGCGGTGAGCTCGTATATTGAGAACTATCCACAAACATGAACTCTGTTCATTTTGTAAATATATTGCAGTTGAATATTAATTGTGTAAATAGCCAGCGATGTGTAGTGAATCATTCCTTGCGATTGGCGAGAGGAAGGTTCGTTCGTGCAGAGACTTGTAAATTTGTATATATTTTTTGAAACTGTTTTAGATGCGTTGTTTTAGTTCATACGCTGTTCTATGTATGTTGATATGTGTGTTATAACTGCAAAACTGTGAGGTAGGCTAGTGGCCTCTCTATGCAATGCGAACTGAGTTCAAATCTTCAAGTACAGATGGGAACAAATCAGCAGTCTCTGGTGCAAATAAAGTAATTTCAAGTAACCTATACAGGCAAATTCATAAGTATGAGCAGGGAAACTCGTTTGAACCATAAAAGTGCAGTACGATAGATCTGATTTATCGAGCCTAGGTCCTAAATGTGTAGGGCCATCTACAAGAATTCCAACAAACTGCGAGTACATTTGTTCCATCATCTTAATTATCTTCACAGTATTACATGTCATGCCTGTGGAGAGATAGGGTGTATTATTTTGTGCAACAAGAATCCTTGCCAGTATATTTTGAATACATCAATTATTATCAAAGTTTCTTCCTCTTCTTCAAGAACCGTATTCGGTCCCCCCAAATGGTTACTCCTGTCCACTGCAAACCCTCGGGTTTTGTGCTTCGCGCAGTTAGTTTGGGGTATTTTATTCGTATCTTATTATATTGGGTTAACGTGGGGTTGCAGAGGTGATTTTTATTGTGCCTCTGTGTTTTTGTGGACGGATTCATCTTTGGAGGGTCCGGACCACCTAGGATCACTGTTTATTAATTATCGGTTTTTGGATATTTGATATTATAAAATACGGGGTTTTGCGATTTATTACGTTCTGGGAATAAGGATATAAGACTGGATTAAGTAGAACCATTATTTCATTTTGGTTTGGGGTTAATGGCTTTATTTTGACCTAGTAATGTTAAATGTTAGATTCGTGGCTGTACTATAAAGGTACAATGAATTGGTATTTTCGAGTGCTGGATATGTGACATACCCGGAAAAGACAGGCAGTAATTCGGCTTGTGTGGGAATACCTAGGCTATTAATAGCATGAACTGAGATGAACTGGCGCGTGAAAAACTACTGTGTGACGTCAGTGTGGATTTCGACTGTCTGATGTTCATGTGTTGACACGGATGTTCCGCTAGGAGCGGGCCACGCGCAAATTAGTTCCGGCAGAAACATTAGGGTTATGTAGCCCTGCGCCAGGGCATATAATGGCGTGTCTGGTGTTCCGAGATCGTCTTATTGCTTTATCGGCAGAACACTGATCTACTAACGCCCAGGGTCGTTTTACGTGACATGGTTTCCGTAACGAACAGTTAGAGATCGTCTTCTTGCTTTTACAGCGAAAGTCCGTTGTCTACTTGCAATTTAGTGTCGTTATTACTCGATCATGGTATCGTAATACGAACGAGCAGTGACTAATTTTTAGCTATCCACTGAGCTCTTACGGGCTATTGGAGGCTACGTGCATTTCATGGGTCCATCCATACCATGGGCTGTCGGTAATAACTTACCACGCCTAAAAGGATAATCAGTCGTAAACATTTCATCGAAGTCATGCGAGAATGGAGACGTGAACGTGCAGTTCGAGAAGAAAGAAAGTAGTGTGAACCAGTCTAACGTGTGTAGATATTTTGTGTACGGACGGTACAGTGTATATACGTAGGTGGCTGTTATGCCTGGGTCTGATATGGCCGTAAGTGTTTTCCTGCTCTCAGAGCCTAAATTCAGTGGCAAGGTACTGTATAAATCACGAGTGTTTGCAGGGTATTTTGTGTTGTATATTATATATATATATGTGTATAGTACAGCCAATAGATTATCTTTTTAAAATTCATGTGTGTTTATATTCCTGTCTTGCATGAACCTGGTACATCAGCGAACGCATGCCAAATGCCCTACGCTGGGAGATATGGGGTTTCATAGTCGGAGCAACAGCTATGTATTTATTTCTATTTTATTCAGGAAGACCCATATGGTCAACCTTGGCGCCCATTCAAAGTCGGGAAAACTTTAAAATCACTTGTGGCCTGTAATTAAAGGCAGTAAATTCTGTAGGTTTGTGTTAATGAGGGTAGTTAATTGTAAATCAACTCTAGCGGGAGGTTGAGAGTGTTTCGAATTCTTCAACAGATCGAATCCGTGACCACTCCTTGATATTCTGAGGCCAGGACATCTGTCTTGCTACGCCCTCGTCTGCCATCTATTTTGCCTTGTAGTATTAGTCGAAGCCTGGGAAGCAACCTAGGGGGGTCTGGAAGACCGTCAGACCTGGACATAAGGGAGTGTGATGCGAAGATGCAGTCCAACAGCATCAAGAATACAAGGATTCATCAGAAGAGAATCCTCATAGCCTCTCCACTCCAACTCCAAACACTGACCTGCCCGTGGTGTCCCCTGCTAAGCCGAGCAACCCAGTGGAAGGTTGGGTAACCAACCCCAGCGGGAAACTGGGTCGGTGAACAGACTAGTGTTCGGGGGACTGAGGGTGTCTCTCTCAGTTATTTATGTTTCCCAGACAAGTTATGGGTTGGCGCCAGGAAGGGCATCCGGCCGTAAAACTTTGTCCAAATCAAAATATGGCAAGTTCTTTAAGTTTGGCCTCGGAGACAGCTAGGGCGTTCCCCACAGGCGACGCGCAAGGAGATCGCCTGCCCCTTGTGAAAAGAGTGCGAAGGCTACCGAGTCATGGGCGGACTAGGTTAAAGAAGTTAGCTCACCTTAGAGTAGGTACACTTAATGTTGGATCAATGACTGGACGAGGACGGGAGATTGCTGATTTGATGAGAAGAAGGAATATCGAAATTCTATGTGTACAAGAAACTAGGTGGAAGGGAAATAAAGCAAAAGAGCTTGGTGATGGCTACAAATTACTGTACAGTGGAACGAACAATCTGGGAAGAAATGGGGTTGGCATCATTCTCTCGAAAGATATGAAGGCTTGCCTGATGAAAGTCCACAGGTGGAATGACCGGATAATGAGTATCAAACTGTGCCTCGAGGGTATATTTAACATAATTTGTGCTTATGCCCCTCAAGTTGGTTGTGATGAGGACGAAAAGGATACATTCTGGAATGACCTGGATGAGGAAATCAGTCGCTTACCAGCCGAAGAAGAGTTATTTTAGGTGGTGACTTGAATGGGCATGTGGGCACTACAGTAGGAGGAGAACTAGCAAGGAGAGTACATGGAGGCTGGGGATTAGGAGACCGTAATGCGGAGGGTGAGAGAGTGATAAATTTTGCAATGGGAGCAGACTTAGCTATATGTAACACCTTCTTTATGAAATGTGGACAGCAGCTGGTAACTTATAAAGTGGAGGGAATGAAAGTCAAATCGATTACCTCATGTGTAGAAGACCACATCTGAAGGAAGTGCAGAACTGTAAAGTCATAGCAGGTGAACACGTAGCTCCGCAACACAGAGTATTAGTTGCCGATTATCAGTATGTCTGCCTCAAGCCATATGTGGAGAAGAAAACGGTGTCGAAAATCAAATGGTGGCGGCTAGATGACCCTATTCTGTGTAGTGAGTTCAAAACTGAAGTTTTACGGCAATATCAACACATAGAAGGAGTTGATAATTGGTGGAAAGTGAACAGTGAAATAATACGCCGAGCAGGAGAAGCCATTCTTGGTAAAACCTCCGGTAAAGTTGCTCATAGGGACAAAGAAACTTGGTGGTGGAATACTGCAGTAAAAGAAGCAATAAAGGCCAAGAGGTTTGCCAAAAAAGCCTGGGATCAATCTGCGACAGATGAAGACAGAGAACTGTACAGACAGGCAAATAAAGATGCTAAGCGAGTGGTAGGGCAGGCAAGGGCAGATGCTTGGGATGTTGTATATGAGGACTTGGAGAATACCAGTGGAGTGAAGAAGCTTTTCAGAATAGCGAGGGCTAGAGATAAGGCATCGAAAGATTTTACCCATATTAAGCAGATGAAGAGTGGTGAGGGAGTAGTTCTTCATGATGAAAACAAAATCAAGAAAAGGTGGGAGGAATATTTCAATCACTTACTAAATGAGGAAAATGATAGGCTGTCTTCTGGTGATGGTGTGCCCTACCAGAGTTTAACCACTGGAATTAGTAGAGAAGAAGTGATGATTGCTGTCAAGAAAATGAAAAAAGGAAAAGCCACTGGTCCTGATGAAATTCCAGTGGAAGTATGGCAGTGTCTTGGGCAGACAGGAATAGATATGTTGTGGAATCTCATGCAGCAAATTTATTCGGAAGAGGTTATGCCCATGGAGTGGAGGGAGACAACACTGGTCCCTATATACCGTATAAGGAAAAGGGCGACATCCAGGACTGTTCTAACTACAGGGGGATAAAGCTGATGTCCCATACCATGAAAATCTGGGAGAAAATTATCGAGAAAAGGCTTCGAGAGCACACAACGATTGGAGAATAACAGTTTGGGTTCATGCCAGGTAGGAGTACAACTGATGCCATTTTTGCACTCCGGCAACTCATCGAAAGGCATAGAGAGAAGAATAAGGAGCTACATATGGTCTTTATAGACTTAGAGAAAGCCTATGACAGAGTTCCACGCCAGGAAGTCTGGAGATGTCTGAGGACCAAAGCAGTCCCGGAAAAATATGTGCGGCTTATCCAGGACATGTACGAGGAGGCTAAAACTAGAGTCCGGAGTAGCGTCGGGTTGACTAACTGGTTTCCTGTTCAAGTTAGGTTGCATCAGGGGTCAGCCCTGAGTCCATACATATTCAATCTTGTCATGGATGTCCTATCTGATGGCTTACGTAGTGCAGCACCATGGTGCATGATGTTTGCCGATGACATTGTTTTGTGCGACACCAGTAGGAGAGAACTGGAAAGGCGACTGGAGAGCTGGCGAGAAGCCTTGGAGACCAGAGGCATGAAAATCAGTCGAAAGAAAACAGAGTATTTGTGCCTTGGTGGTGAGGGCAATGAATTAGTGCAGATGGATGGAGTAAGCTTAAGGCCAGTCAGTAGCTTCAAGTATCTTGGGTCAACCATGTCTGAAGATGGCAACATAAATACTGAGATTAACCACAGGGTTCAGTCAGCCTGGATGAACTGGAAAAGGTTTTCTGGCATTCTGTGTGACAAAAGGCTCAGTATAAGGGTAAAAGGAAAGGCCTACAAGACAGCTGTGAGGCCAGCCATGATGTATGGTGCGGAGACATGGGCAATAACTAAGTCACAATGTCATAAGCTGGATGTGACTGAGATGAAGATGCTGCGCTGGATGAGTGGCATCACTAGGATTGATCACATCGCAAATGAGAAAATCAGGGGCACAGTAAAAGTAACAGAAGTCTCCAAGAAGATCAAAGAGAGAAGACTGCTGTGGTATGGGCATGTTATGCGTCGAGATAACAACCATGTAGGAAGGAGAGCGATGTCTCTGGTTGTGGATGGCACGAGGAATAGAGGCAGACCTCGAAGAAGATGGACTGACAATATCCATGAAGACCTAATGGATAAGCAGTTAAGGGACGACGATGTGTGGGACAGAATAAAATGGAAAAGACTTGCCAGAAACATCGACCCCACTTGAAGTGGGATAAGATGATGAAGAAGAGTATTAGTCGATGCAACTGATATTTCTGGTCTCTAAGTACATGACCCAAATAGTCAGTTCTTCGGTACTTAATGGTAGACAAAAGCTGAAGATCACATTTTGCTCTTCTGAGGACATCTCTGTTGGTAACTCAATCAGTCCAAGGTATATTAAGCATTCGTCTATGAATCCACATTTCAAAGGCCCCTAATTGTTGCATGGTGTTGATCTTCAAAGTCCAAACCTCCATACTATACAAAAGTGACGACCAGACATAGGTTCGAGCCAATCTTTGTCGGAGCTTCAGATTTAAGTTGTCATAGTTTAAGCACAAGGACATTTTCCTATATACACTGCGTGCCATTTCAATGCGACTTATGATTTCAACATCGGGATTTAAATCGTCAGTGATGATACTCCCTAGATATTTAAAATGGTTACTCCTGTAGTTAGAAGCATGATAATTTTTGCTATGTCGACTCTATGTGTACTCAACACCCTACTACCCAAATTAATCACACCTTATTATTTTTATTTAATGTTTCTGCGAGTGGAACAGTTGCTTAGGGTTACTCAAAGTGGAGTGGAGCAATTACAGTTAGTACCAGTGTGTGTAGGATTTGGGTAGGAAGCGGCCATGGTCTTAAGTTAGGTACCATCCCAGCATTTGCCTGGTAAGAAGTGGGAAAATCACTTTCAGGATGCCTGAGGTAGGAATCATTTCCTTATGTGTAAGCTGTCCAGCAGGGAAATTAACCCCTCGAGCCAGTTCGCCATACACTGTACGTCCGCTGGACTAGACTCGTTCAGCCGGTTGGACGTACCACGAACGGCCGGTGGAGGCGGAAGTGAGAATGCCTATTACACATGAACCACTGCTGCTTCGCGGGATCTTTTTTCACGTTATGAACCGAGAAGTTATGTACTTTCATGCCATCTCTGTTTCATAATTAGAACTAATACGAAGTTGGTCGATATCCGTTGCTTTTGACGATTCATATCGATCAGAGAAATAACATGAAACGCGCTCTATTGAGTTTCAAGTTAGTTGCTTTAGAAGGTACCACAGTCTCTCCTGCCATCTCGAGAATGTTTTGTGAACTATGTCTAACTTGATAATTTTTGCCACTTATGAAGGGGAAACACCAAAAGCAAATGATACGTAGATAATTTTTTGCTTCGTAGGCTAGAGGCTACTCAGTCGCAGATAAATAATTGCCGGGCTGTCTTATTATCTCACGTGTGCAGAGATTATTCATTTGATAGATGAAGTGATGTGTGATATTTTCGGTAGTGATACGGACTATGCACACACAGCATGATGTTATTGGTGAAGTGGCAGACAGCGCTGATGAAGCAGAAATAGCTTCAGCTGTAATAACAACGACCGCTGTTCAGTGTTTGTGGCGAGAGGTTCACAGGTATGCCGTGAACAGGAAAGCATTTCACGTCTGTTTGAGATTTTTTAAATCTGTTTTTCGACGAAAAAGTGATTGAACTAATTGTTTGAGAAACAAATATGTACGTGGCAGAATGTATAGTTGGCGCGCCCTTGAAACCAGGTCGCGCACCAGGAAGTGGGAGTCAGTGACAGGGGGCAACATTTATGTGTTCTTGGGACTTGCAATGTTCATGGGGATAATGCAGAAACCTACCCTAAAGAGCTAATTCACCAGGGATGAATTTTTAGAGACCCCTATATTTCCTCAAACAAAGCCAAGGGACAGGTTTGAACTAATATTGCGATGTTTACATTTTGTTGACAATTATACATGGGATACGTATACGGGGCCTAAAAAGCTTTTCAAAATTGAGCTTTTCCTGGAAATTTTACCCGAATATTATGTATATTACGTAGATTGAACATTATCATGTAAATATCTTGCTTTCATTGTAAATATACCTGAAACAAATACCAAAAGTGGAACTTATCAAATTATTATATTTTTGTAAATATTACGTGTGATCATGGACAACCCTGAAACGCAGTCGTCACATATATTACTGAGAAACATTGGACATGATCTCGGTAAGTATTCCTAAAATTTTCATTACGTTATATTTCGTAGATTTAACATTATTAATTTTTTACCTTGTTGGTGTCTAAACCTCTGCTGAGCTTCAATTTAAATTCCGCCGGAGAAGTGAACACCTCCGGATTAAATAACCGGCCTGAGGGGTTAATACCTAGGCAAGTGTGTTGCATTCCTTCTATCCTGTATATCATAATGATTATTAAGCATGAGACAAAGCTGCAAGGCCTCTGGCGACAACCAACAAATGTTGAGTGTTATTTTGTGTATCAACAATACCGTATATACTCGAATACCACCCGCACATTTTTAAACAAATTCGGACGTGAAAAATTGGGGTGCGGGTCTTATTTGAGTCATCCAAATTTGAAAGATCTAAATTGCCCGCCGCGCGCGATATCGGATTTTGCGAGTATCCGCTAGATGGTGCTAGCCTTCTTCCGGCTATAACTTTGTTTTACCGTAAGCACGCGCGCGGCGTCATACAGTCACACGTACGATCTCCGAGTGTTAAACATGAATGCTACGAAACGTTTGCGGTCATTTACTCTGAGTGAGAAATTGAAAGTTGCGAGGGAAGCTGAAGTTATTGGAAATCGTGCCCGGTAGGAAATATGATATTGACGAGTCATGTATTCGTGATTGAGCGGGATGACGTCTATGCTGCTTAACCGCCCGTTCAAAGCAGCCTTGAAACAGCTGTATACGGAGCGGATGGCGGCTGATAAGCACACACCGACTCCAACTGGTCGTATTCAGCGCCCAAAAGTTCAGCTGCTGTGTTCGTGGATTTTGACGGCATGGAATCGTATCTCTGGAGATCTCGTACGGAAGAGCTTCAAGAAATGTAGTATTTCGAATGCTATGGATGGCAGTGATGACGACGTTTAGTGGGAAAGTGATGATGATAAAAGTTCCGAAGTTGGTACTTCTGATGACTATGAATGAAGTGTTTGTGTACTTTTATTTGTATTTTTAATCGTTTGATGTGTGTTATTTTTTAGGACGACTTCAAAACTGTTGGAAACTATTTTGGATAAATGCTATTCTGTTTATTTAGTTAAGATAGTAAATAATTTTGAGTAAATTTTTTTTTTTTTAAATTTTGTTCTTCAAAATCAGGGTGCGGGTCTTATTCGGGGGCGGGTTGTATTCGAGTAAATACGGTACATATGTGAGCTTATTTGATACAAATAAGTAATTCAGATGCACAAGAAAAGGAAAAAGTGGCATTATTTCAAGAAATGAGAGAAAATAAGTGAAAATCCATAGCCTCTTCCAGTCGACCGACCGGGTCAGGGAATGGAATGAATGATGCCCCCATCTAGCGGCGAGGATAACTGTCCGGCCGCCGAAGCCTGTCGCACTCTCCGGGGGCAATGATTAAGTGAATGACAGATGAAATGAAATGAGATTGGAGAGTGTTGCTGGTATGAAATTTGTGACAGGGAAAACCGGAGTATCCGGAGAAAAGCCTGTCTGCCTTCGCTTTGTCTAGCACAAATCTCACATGGAGTGACCGGGATTTGAACCACGGACCCAGCGGTGAGAGGCCGGCGTGCTGCCGCCTAAGCCACGAGGCTTGAGAGAAAATAAGTATTTTAAGATATTCATTAAAACAAAAAACCAGCTCAAGGTGTGAATGCAAAAAGTGTTCATCACATGTAACATTACAACTAGATGTGAAGACAAAAGGATACGGTAGACGCAGCACCCAGTAGGCACTCTGGGACAGACGCAGCGGCTGTTCACATCCGGTCACAAACACGGGGCAAGGCGACGGAGCTGGCTGCACCCGAGGGTTCAAGGTCACATGAATGGGAGCCTTCGGTGTAACGACGTGGATACGCATCATCTGGGCCACCAGCGGCTTTGCACTCCTGCAACAACACACAGTCTTACTCTCATTCCAGTATAGCTCCATCATACATCGTCCATCAGCTGAATCAACACATACATTGAGTATTTGCTGTATTGAACTGAAAATAGGCTATTTAACCCTTTTGCTTTCAAGCTCTCAGCTGATGGATGTGTCAAAACTGACAGCCATATTTACCACACTATGCACACACTTCTTTTAAAATTACATGAAAGGCACACCAATGAAGATATCAACACGAAAAATGGTAAACGTATAGAGTATATATCACTTATTATTACTGTAAGTAAGTCATGTCTCTAAACCAAAAGGGTTTAATGTTAAAAATATAAGAAATGTGAAATCAAAATTACAAGTTTCAGATTTTGAAAGTATGGAAGTAATTCTAGAAAATAGTATTTACAGCCCAAGTTTGTTATTCATGTCAGTAGGAAGGCTATAATATTGTTTACTAGCATAGTAAATATCAAGATTCTATGTTCGTTAGATCCAAGGATATATTAAAACGTTAAAATGATGTAACACTGAAAAATGTCAGCCATTTTTGCATAAAACATAGATTTCTTATAAATAATATGTAGCACTCACCTATGAAGATATTACTAGATCATCATTATCCTCGACACTTTCCAATTCGGACAGAGTAACATCATCATCACTTGAATAATTATCAAGATATCCAGTGATATCATCTTCAGCTAAATGAAGTCTTTCCGCAATGTCACACACGGCAAATAACTAGGCCTAATCTAACTGAACTATATCTAACACTTCACCATCACTATACACCTAATTAGCTAAGAAAACTATTTAAATAATGAACTAGCACGTTAAATAAATATATTGCCTACGATATAACTTAATTTTACTATATAATCACGTACAAAAACACAAGAGAAATGAACGGAAGTTTGCCGGCGACCATGATGTAAACAAGATTCGGAACTCCAGTGAGCACATGTTTCAGACTCTAAGATTATCGATAAATACGGATAGCCGGAAGTTCCCGTGGAGTATAACGTGAGATACAACTATACTCTTCTTATTCCGTGCAAAACTGCTGCTATCTGGCACGTAAATAATGAACTAATAATAAAAAAGACGGGTAATGATGGATCGTTACCCTGTCAGTTTTCGCAGGACCCATGGGTACCGATAGATCGTTACCTTGAAAGCCACAGGGTTAAAAGAAAAGAAGGCCTTTGATACAGTTAAGAGAAAACATGTATGGGAGTGCCTACTGTAAAGGAATGTATCGAAATCATTAATTAATAAGATCAAAATGTTGTATCATGAGAGTAAAAGCAGTGTACAAGTCGGAAGTGGTAAATCTGAAACATTCTATAAAAAAAAAAAAAAGGCCTCAAACAAGGAAGTGCATTATCACCATTATTATTTATTATACTGATGGATGAAATTATAAAATGTATAAAACAGAGTATCAGTAATGATGAAGTGAATGCTTTGGTATTTGCAGATGATGTGGTGATTTGGGGAAAGGGAGAAAAGGAAGAACAAAAGAGACTGGACATTTGGAATGAAAATTTGAAGGAGTTTGGAATGGTAATCAGTAAAAAAAAAAACTGTAGTCATGTACTGTGGAAAAGAGAAAAAGAAAAGTCAAGTGAACATAGATGGGGTACGGTTAGAGAATGTAGAACAGCTTACATATCTAGGTAGCACTATAAATGGAAGTAATGACATCAACATTGAAATTAATAACAGACTAAGTAAAGGTACCACATTTTATCATCAAGTTAGAGAACTTTTATGGGATGACAAAGTACCCAAGAGAACGAAATTAACATTATATAAACAGTATTTCATACCAATTGTAACATAAGGACTGGAAACACTGGTAATGAATAAAAGGCAAAATAGTAAGATACAAGCAGTAGAAATGAAATTTTTAAGAACTTCAGTTAAAAAGACAAGAAGGGATAGAATTCAAAATACTAAAATCAGAGAAGAGCTAAATATGGAAGCGTTAAATCAGAAGATACAGAAAGCAAGGTTACGTTGGTTCGGACATGTAAAAAGAATGGGTAAAGAAAGAGTAGCAAGAAGGGAATTAGAAAGAGAAGTCAAAGAAAAGAGACCAGTTGGAAGACCGAGAAGAAGGTGGTTGGACCAAATTTTGAAGGACATTGGAGAAGCTGGATTGGATGTGGCGGAAGTGATGGAACAGGAAAAATGGAAGGACAGAAAGGAATGGAGGAGGCTTGTAAACCACACCCGGGTGACTGGAGTGGGACTTCGATGATGATGATGATGATGATGATGAAGGATAGAAACACAGAAAAGAAGCTGGTGTGGGTTGAGGGAGAGACTATCGCCACAGTTTGCTGGTCACTGCTCGCCAGTGGCGAAGCTACATTCATGCAACTGGGTATCCTAAAGTTCATACCTTATAGATAAACTCCAGTCGTCGTGTTTTTCTCTCAGCAAAGATATCAATGATACGTTCTTTGAAGATGTCATTCCTTCTCAATAGCCAGAGTACTCAAATGGCTTAGTCTAGAATCCGACATGGAGTTCCTTAAAAATGTCATTAACTCTCTTCAATGCACTCATACTTCGTTCACTCGAAGCAGTAGACACAGGAAAGGTCGGAATCAGTCTTATGAGGTGCGTTGTTTCTTGATATATATTTTCTAGGCCTTTGTTCAAAAAAATTCTCTTCATAGGACAACGAAGAAAATGGTCTTGGTTTTAAATACATTAAATCACTGCACTGATCCATGTTTTAAAACTCACAAACGAAGATGCACACGCTGAGATACCACCCGCCTCATGAATGCACTGATAAGGAGCCTATTTTCCGTGTAGGAATCAAATTAGATTTTTCCAGTAAGTACCAAGAGTTATAGCATTAGTATTTGCAGCCATAGTTCACCAAACTCTTCTCAATAGCCAGAGTACTCAAATTGCTCAGTCTAGAATCTGACATGGAGTTCCTTAAAAATGTCTTAACTCTCTTCAATGCACTTTTGAACATATGTCCCACATTAAGGGGCAGATCAGCAGGTGTTCTGGATCTTGTAACATGCTGCAGTCACAGAACTCATCATTGTTGACGAGCATGTTCCCTTTCATGAGAGTGTTCTTTCAGTGAGAAACCCCCGTCCCCAGCCTGTTCAGTGATTTCCAAATTCCAATGGCAAGTTGTGACCAGGTGCCATTTTTTCTGATAGAGGAATAGTTGGGTCTGTGATCTCTGTCTTCCATATCTTCACACGGGCAGCTTCTGGTGAGCCTTCGAGGGCTGTTACTCCCCTCAAAAAGCTGTTTCTGGACTTAAGGCTCTGTCGGGCTGGTTCTTGGCCGAAAAGTGGATGCCTTGAATCGGTTTCTTGCCGTTTCTTCTCAGATGTTGCTGCTACCGTTCTTCGAACATGAGTTGGAGAAATTCCAATAAGAGGGTAGATCTTCTGAAGTGGTGTTGGTCTAAGACACCCAGATACAATCCTGGAAGTCTCATCAGAGCTATATCCACCTCTTTGGAATGTGGAGAAGAAAGCCAAACTGGTGCTGCATATTCAGCAGCTGAGAAGCTCAGTCCAAGGGCTGAAGTTTTGAGAGTGGTGGGGTGAGCACCCCATGTCCTTCCTATTAGGCTCTCTGATGACGCATTCGATATCGATCTTCCGCTTAGTGCATACTTAACTGCCTTCTCTACCCACAGAGTCTTGAGCCTGTTTCAAAGGAGACTCACTGGCGGCTCAGTCCGGCGCTGAGAAGCTGGCATCAATCCCACCGTGGCTACAGAGAATAATACCGAAGACTAGGGATTTACCATTTGCCTATGCCAATGAAAAATAGGAAAATTTAAATGTGCATATTCTTTGAGAATGAAATGGGTATTCTAAGGTCAAAGCTTCCCCTCCAGCTTCGCCACTGCTGATCAACCTCCTGATAATAATAATAATAATAATATTGTATGGCCTTGAGTGCCGGGTGCAACTTTTGTTATTTGACACCCAAAGGGCAGCTTGCATGTCGAATTTTGTTGTTCCTTGAAGCACTATGAAAGTCAAGGAGGTTAGATATCTAAGCTCCTTGAACACTCTAGCGCTTCCTAGTAGAGAAATGAGGAACTTTGTGTTGGCGGAAACTCCCGAGATTAATTTTGCCATTATGAACACGGCCTACTGAATTCAAATGGGTTCTTTGACATGCCAACATCGAATGACATGAGTGTCGTATTTTTGCCACCTTTCAAAAATCACTTACCATGGCCAGGAGCAAACCTGCAAGCTTGGGGTTGGTAGACCGACACGTTAACCACTCACCCACCATGGCAAGCTACCCCCCTGATGAGACCAGGTCATTGGGAGCTATAGCATTGAACAGCTAATGATTAGATCATCATCATCATCTTGTACAGTTTCCAGCCCCAGGCTGGGTCTGTTTGGAACATAAGCCTCGCCACTTAGTCCTTTCTTCCCACCACTCTGGTCCAGTCCTCGCCTCTCTTCTTGACACATTCCTCCACTCCTTTCAGCCATCTATCTCTTGGTCTTCCCCTTGGTCGTTTCTTCTGCATCTGCATCTCATGTATCCTCTTGGGAATCTTCTTCTCTTCCATTCTCTTTAAGTGTCCATACCACCTCAATCTTGATGTCTCAATCCTACCTTGCAAGGGCTCCTCTTTCACTATTTCCCTGACCTTGCAACCTTGATTAGATCGATGGTCTAAATGTACACCTTTGAAGACAGCAGTGTGTCCGGCTCGTCCTTCTTATGTGATAGCCCTAGTCCCTACATCCGCCCACACCTCCCAGTTGTTGTGCATGTCCATTTCTCAAGTGTTTCAGTCCTTCTCTAATGACTCATTGTTCCTGCAGTGACTGTACTTACCCTGATATAGCTTATAGTCTGT
This sequence comes from Meconema thalassinum, assembly GCA_946902985.2. Lineage (NCBI taxonomy): Eukaryota > Metazoa > Arthropoda > Insecta > Orthoptera > Tettigoniidae > Meconema > Meconema thalassinum. Next base: position 395,927,979 of record OX336394.1, on the reverse strand, counting down.
AAATGTACTGACCTGCAGGGACAGGGGAAGTAGAGAGGCATGTCGCTGCCCGTCACCTTGTTCCCGTTATCCTTGACCAGTCCCGAGCCCGTGGTCTTGAGCACCTTGTCTGGAGCGGAACACATGAAGCGGTGACCTCGTGGACACTCGTACTCCACACCTACGAAGATCTTCACCACGAACTCTGACAGATCTACATGAACAACAGACCTCTCATTAATTTGGAGTCTTTAAATCTAAAAAAATGCTAAGATATGAAAAAAGGTACAAACACATAAATAATAATAAAAAACAACAACACCTGGCACTATACAGCCCATGAAGGGCCTACCAAGCGACTGCTGCCCATCCATTTGGCCTGCAGATATTGGGGTGACGCGTGATCAGCACATCGGGTCCCCACGACCGTTAATCTTGGTTTTCGTGATCGGGGCGCTGCCTCACTGTCAGACAGCTACTCAATTGTCCTCACGAGACTGAGTGCACCCCGTTCCAACCCTCATATCAGTTTTAAAATCCCTGACGGAGCCGGGAATCGATCCCGAGCCTTCGGGTGAGAGGCAGGTGCGCTACCCCAACACCACGGGGCCGGCTCATAAATAATAATAAATATTATTAACAAGAAACCCTGTGGCACTTGTATCCTGAAGAGTCTTGGCCTACAAGGCGACCACTGCCCAGCCATGTTGATCTACATATTGTGGGGTGATGCATGGTCAGCACATCGAGTCACCTTCGCCGTAAGTTTGGTTTTCATGACCGGGGAGCTGCTTGATCAGACAGCACACGAGGCTGAGTGCACCGCATGGCAGCCCTCACGTCAGTTTCTAATATCCCTGACAGAGCCAGGCATCGAATCCAGGGCCTACAAGCGAGAAGCAGATGCACTGCTCCAACACTACGGGGCCGGAACTAATTCTTCTTCTTGTTATTATTTTCAAGCAATATACCGTATTTCCTCGCATAATCGTCGCATATTTTTAGCCTAAAATTCGTGGAAAAAAGTAAGGTGCAACGATTATGCAAAGAATATTTAAGTTCAAAGAAGAAAACCACAATTATTAAATATATACTGTATCATAATTTTCTGAATGCTTGTGCGCTTTCTTAATATTATTTATTATGTAATTCCGTGTATTTCACTTTCATCAAGATCACCGTATAATTCTCGTATTTTCTTATTGTGGACAACACGTGCGTAACATCACACACGGGTCTCTGTTGTGATGTTTCCACAGAAGTGGCTGATGCTAGACTGGCACGAGGTGTCCCTTGGGTAAGATTCCGCCAATAGCAGTCGGGCCTGTTTTAAGGTCGGCGAACTGGGGCTAGCAGTGCTTCTTACGGCAGCTTATTGAATCTCGTTATTCCGAGGCCAACTCATGGAAGCGACAGCTCCACACAAGTTTCACTCCACTGGAGTGACATTAAACGCGATCGCTGGCTAGCAGTTCGCGTATCGTGAGTCATAGCCTGCAGTCAGAGAGACAGGCTTCTTTCTTCTGACAATGTAGACTGGCGTGCAAATGCCGGCCGGCCACCTCTCGCATAGCGTGATTCGTAGCCCGTGCGCACAAAAGGAAAGACAGAGAGTTCTTTCTTCAAACAAGGTCACGGCTGGTTAGCAACAGAGCTCGCGTACCATTGAAATACGGCAGCATGTAACGCGCAAATACAAATGTGCTATGAGCTGAGTACGCCATGAAATGTTATGAATCACCTTTTTATTCGAAAGGTAGGGTGCGACGATTATGAAATGACATTTTATAAACCAAATTTTTATTAAAAAAGTAGGGGTGCGACGATTATGCGCGGAGATACGGTATGATGGGAAAATAAGTATAGAAACAAACGGACTATCTCCAGAGCCACTGTGTTTGTTTATTATTCTAACCTCTTGTTCCCGGAAGATTCGTTTTCCCAGATTCATCAACCAAATTTTGGGGTCTTGAAAAAATTATCCTATTCATGCAGCCTGTGACTGCGACACTCTTTAGTTGATCTAATAAGATATTGGAGTTTAAAGATTAGCACATCAGCACTCATGTTCCTATTCAACCTGGGATAGCAGAAACAAAATCTGCCCCTATCGTTCCTCCAAGTATTGCATCTATCATCAGAAATTTTGGTCCCAACAAATCTTGATCATCTATCAACCATTTTCTAGAAAGAGTGTATTAAAAGCGGCTTCGGTAGCGTAGTTGGTATAATGCTGAGCTTCTATGCCCAAGATCGCGGGTTCAAACACGGCCGAAGTCGTCGGATTTTTTTAAGAACGTTAAAAATCCCTCAGTATGTCTTCCTTCAGGGGGGAAGTAAAGCCGGCGGTCCCACGTCATAGATTTATGGCATGTTAAAGAACCTTCCACCTTACACCTGTGCGAAGCTAAATTAATATAGGTTAGACATCTAACGTTCTTAGGTTCCTATGTTAGTCGTCAAGAGCCGACTGCAGTGGCATCTGGTAACTAATTTCTGAACTAGTTGGTCATTGACGGTGGCGTTTGGCGGCAAAAGTAGGAACTACTTGTAAATTGATCGTCTGCAATCCTTACTTGAATTAAAACAGATACACACACTAATACAGTCATCACAATTAACACCAGTTGTCAGACAGATTCTACACACACCCAAAGTACACGGGGCTATATGACCGCGTTGTCGCAGCCCCTAAACTGAGGAACCAACCAGTGTATTAAAATTTCATGCAATAGCAATTTGTATGCAATGCGTGATTTTTTTAGAATCCCATTTTATTATATATGAATTGCAGCCAATGGCCATAACAGGGCATTTCAATTGAACGCCTGTAGGCTTCCCAACAAGTTCAATTTCAAGTAGTTCCAACTTTGGCTACCAGACGCTACTGTCAGCGACACCCAGCGGCAAATGTTGGAACTTGATAGGGCGTTCCTAACCAAATACGTAACCTACAATTTCCATTTTGGTAAGGGGAGATCCAATGGCCTATCTAAATAATGTTAATATTTAATAAATTCATGTTCCTATTTCGTAGAAACTACTGGGTAGATTTAGATGACATTTTATTGCCGTAATTAGTGATCAATTCTTAATACTTTAACACGGGCGTTTGGTGTTTCTACTATGGTGACCATAATATTTTTTTTTCTTGAATCTCAATTTTTTCGTTTAAAATTCTAGATATATCCATTTTTTTTTTTCATAATGTGTTTGAGCGAAAACAAAATCCCTGTGTTAAAATCTCATTTACAAGCCAAGCTACAGGTGGTAAAAATTTGAGACTTCTGTGATAAGAAACAACTGAAAAATATGGAACATTTATGTGCAAAAAGTAAGTTCTGAGAAAATGCCTTTGTACATTCTAATTATCAATGTTTTCTAACGCGCACTGCATTATTTAAATAAATATTAGACATGTTTTGCAAATAACAAATATCAAGTATTATACATAATTTTAAACATCGTATACAAATCTGAAAATTGATATCTTTTCATATTTTATCCATTGGAACTCCCCTTGTTGAATTGTCAAGGATGGAATTTTATCACGTTGAAATTGTCCAAACAAGTCCAAATGTTCAATTATACAGTAAAACTCTGTTAAGAAGTTTTTCAAGGGACCATTAAAAAAAAACTTCTTAACAGGGAAACTTCTTAAAAGGCCTGAAATGCATGTGAAACGCACACATTTTTGTTGTTTATGAAGGATCCTACAATATACTGTACATAGTCCTATATAAAAGCCAGAAAAAGAGAAGACCAAATATTAAAATCTGACTATCACACCAGAGATAAAGAGAAATTAATTGGCATAACCCTCACAATTCACATTAAATGAGGCCACTGTTTGGGATAAACATAAACACTACAATCTTCCTGTATTGGCTCCCCATTTTGGCATCTAGTGCTTGAATGTACTCTTCAAATAGGGAGCTTGTCATCCATGCTGATTTATTGCTTCTGTAAGTACATGGCAAAGTTCTGACGTTTTTGAAACACCGGGTCTTTCTTGATTTTCCTATGATCAGTAGTGGCAGCTTTTCCGTCCCATCCATAATCGCACCAACTAGCACCGTCGCTCGCACTTTACTTAATTTGCCTCCTAGGCAAGATTCTCCCTTCAAAACCAAAGATTTCTCCGGAACAACCTGATAAAAAAAAGCCCGAATTCGTCAACATTAAAAACGTCACAATGTTTGTAATTACTGATTTCCTTCCACGCTTCCGTTTCCTCTGTACTTACACTCGCAGCTTCGCCACTAATAGTCTTGTAAACTATGCCAGCCCGATTTTTAAAGCGATCCAGCCGTCCATTCAACGCAGTAAAAGGCACTTGTTTTCGACACGCAATTTCTTCGGCTTTCTCCTTCACGATAATCCCGCTCAAAGGAATGTTTAAACTTCGCTGCAGTTTAAACCACACGAGCAGAGCTTGTTCTACGTCTTCGTATTTCCCGCTTTTAATCTTCTTGCAGCTTGCCGAAGTATTCCCGGCAGAAGCCAAGATCCTTTCTTTGCTATGATGCCGTTCAAAGTAGATGGCGGCATTCCGAGCTCATTCGCAAGAGCAACACGTGAAAGAGTACACGACTTTACTTTTCTTATAATGCCCACTTTATCTTTAGAAAGTGCTTTTCTTTTGATGCCTTTCATCTGAGATCCACTCATTTTCACAATGATTTGAAAACTTGACTTCACTAAAGCAATTCTCGTAATCTCAATGTTATGCTACGTCTGGCAATGCTTGGCTAACAAGTTAGATCACACAAAACAGCGATAAAAGCCACGAGCAAAGAATATAGGAGGCCACGAATGAAAGCATGATGCTGTATATTGTAGTCGGTCTTGGGCGGGTGTCGTCATAGCGTGACGTCATTTAGCCTTGAAATGCTCGCCTGGTCAGTAACCCGCGAACACTCGGAACGGCTGCATTCTTTCATTCGGAACACCGGGCTCGGTCAGAGACCCGCGAACATTCGGAACTACTGTATTCTTTCATTCGGAACACCGGATGTATCTTCCGCGGAGATTGGCGAGTTTTGATTCTAAGCCAGTTGCCTCTCAGTGAACTTCTTATACTCAAAGGGAATACAAAATCTGAACTATTTAACCAGGAAAACCTCTTATGCACGAACAATTTATACGGGAAAAATATACATGTATCTTATGGGACGAATCACGGGACCGAGAATATCGGACGTCTTAAGCAGAAAAGCGTTTTATGCGGGAACTTCTTAACCGAGTTTTACTGTACTTAAATTTTGTAGCATGTCCACAGTCACATTCTGAAATGTGTTTGTTATTTTGTAGAAAAAAACAAAAACCAACTCTTCACACCCTGTAGGTAAATATCACCTGGGTGTCGTGAAATAAGCGTTGTATGATAGTAGTTGTTGATACATTATTCCTTGGTCCAATGAAAACACCGTATTCTCCAAGCTTAGTTCATGTAGCCAATGACAACACCCTTTAGTTGATCTATTAACATATTGGAGTTCAGCACATCATCACTCATGTAATCCCAACAAACAAAGCATTTAATTCTATGAAATAGAGCATACTGCTGGAAACGGGGGCACCACAACATCTGGTAAAACTTATGAGAATAATATGCCGGCGGTCAGAGTGAATCAGGCTGTATCCTCCTAACATCCACACAGAGCAGATACCGTAATGTGGAAGACTGGCTCGGCACAACCACACATGAACTAGGGACTAGTGAGAATAAGCAGGGAATTTCGCAATAGGGTCGGACAGACAATCAGCCAAATGTGAGTGACATGTTGTTGATAAGTTTGTGTACAATTCAGTACAATGCCCTAATAAAAACAGGAAGAATAGCGACGGCAAGGTCAGCCAATACAAAGTTAACCCGAATCTGGAAGGATTGGACTGGTTAATGTCCAGAAGCTACCTTGAGACGAGGTTGTCATCCTATTGGTGTATTCCTTGGAATACACGTTCAGTTAGAGTTAGCAATTGCTGCTCTTTGCTTTCTTTCTTTCCCTTTTCACAGACACCAACAGTGATCCCTTTGTATTTCTTCTTTCTTTCGAGCAGGAATTTATTGTGTTTTTGAGTTTGTTTCAGTTGCTTATTCTGTGAAAACTTCACTGGCTCACCACACGGCAACCCACCGAAGTTCTTCGAATTCATCGAGTCAAGAGGACTTACACACCGCTCCACCAGACTTAGCCGCTGTCGTCAGCTAACATCTCCTTGAAGACCCTACCTCACAAAGAAAATTTATTTTGTAAAGGGTGTTTATTTTTTAATGGTTCCCACTCTGCTATATGTTCCTTTGTTCTTTTCCCCCACCTCTCCTCCCGTTCGTTAATGCTCTCAGTGGCTCGTTTTTCGCCTCCTCACTTCTTATCGAGTCGTCAACGTGTGTGTTCGGCCTTTTTCAAAGACTACCTCCTCTCAACCGAGGTACAAATTCAAATCGCCACCATGTTGCGGTATCGGATGTAAGCTAACGGCTACCAGGAGCCATCAACCTTCAGCGACTATGAAAAAGTTAAGTACAAATCTTCAATGATTCTAAACATCTTTTAATGTTCTTAATCCATGCTGAACGCTTTTAATGGAAATTTATAGACAGTGTGGGGAATTACGCACTATTGTGCAATAACCGTCTTCGTGGGATTTTCTTTATCATGCTTTAGCTAACCAAGCTTGCTTTAAAACATGAAATTTAGTACTTCTTGTATGTAATAAAGGGGATACCTTCCCTACACCGTTGGATTTCTGCTAATACTCATAGCTATCTATAAACTTAACCTTTTCCACCGTAGGATTTCTAACGCTCTGGAAATTTCCATTTAAAACAAGCTTTTAACCGTCTAAACCTATTCTAAATTCAAAAACTTTCTAACGCAATAAACCTACTTAAGTCAAATCAGTGAATTCATAAACTACTTTCTCAAGACTACATACTGCTAAAACTTGTCAAAGTGAAATTTAATGAACTTACATATACTACAATAGTGAAAGTTTACAATCTATCAACAAACTGTTCCCTATGGCTAGCCCGGCTAGCCTCTGAAAAAGGCCGAACCCACTGGAAACTGTAAAGTGAGCAGGTAGACAGGACTGGCGTCAACACCTTGTCTGTACTCCTCGTGGACAGATGGAGGAAGCATCTTATTGGTCAAGAACCGTCAGGTATTTGTCAGCCATAAATAATGGCTATTGTCGGCTCATGTTAATGCTTAACATTTGAGTCGCCACTCGTTATCCAGGAAAGTGAGGCGACTATAGCTGTCACAGCTAATTATAGTAAATCATTAAGGCAAGTAAAGCTCACTCCGCCAGCTTCCTATTTGTAGAGACTTTCTCTCAACTTGTGTTTTACTCTTCAAAATTTTAGTTTTGTTTAAGTTAGGTCTGAGGGTTTCCTCCGTTCTAAGCTTTTAGCTGGCACCCTGCTGGGTAAAAGCTTAGCCTGCTTTAAGTGTAACAATTGGTATTCTTAAAAGATTCTTACTAATAACAGTAAAAAATATTGCTGAAGGCACTAGAGTTGCTTTATCTCTTCCCACTCTGGGGCATTCGGCTGTTCTGCCGGAGATCCAACAGTGTCCAGTAATAAAAATATTACGGCAAATTCAAATCCTTCCAGTATTTCAGAATGCTTAGCAAAATCTAACCCTTTTGAAGGAAAACCACATTAATCCACTTTCTTTCATATATCCTTGCTTTCTAGCATACTACCTATCCCCAAATCCCAGCTCGGGAGGGAAAGAACACATAGCGACATCCTGCAGGTAACCATAGCTCCCGCTGCTCTCTCCGCTGGCGGTGACCGAGCTCCCTCTTATTTTAGTTACTTCACGGGCTCTGCCCAGCATAACTTGTCGTTAGATAACTATTTTCGTGCTCTTTCTTATTGGATTCTCTTCGTCTTTGCCAAAAATTGTTCCTACTCCTAAACCTACTTCATTTTTCCTCATCATCTTCTCTCAGGTAGTGTTGACACTCAGTATTAACCTACCACCTATCACGAGACTTGGACTATCAAACAGCCCGATAGTTATGCAAGGTGTCGAGCGATGACCTTTTTTCAAATTCCCGTATAATTCCCGTACGAAAATCCACCAAATTCCCGTATATTTTAGAACTCGAAGACTTAGAGTTGTATATTTTAGAACTCGAAGACTTAGAGTTCGCATACCGAATGGCTGAAAAATAAATCTTAAAGCGCGAATCAAGATTTTCTGGCGTAAGTGTAACTGCATTTTTGGAGATACTTCCGCAGCCCACTGGTGATGGCGAGATTTAGGTCTAATCCGTAGCATGAGCAAAGCGTGCGTGCGCGCGAGTGAATTCTCTCGCAGATACAGTTTATCTGAGGAGAGCTGATATAAATGACTGTTTTACTGAGGAGGGTTGAGAGAGTAGAGAATAGGAGTGTCACATAATAAATGTTTACGGGAAGTGACTGAATTGTATGTTACCGTAACCGTATAGAGCTTCCACGAGTTAAAATAACACCGAAGCTTATGCATAGCGAACTTCTAGTCCGCGAATCTCCTTTTGATTTTCATTGGCAGTGAATCGTTCGTTCGCGATTATCTTCTTAATTATTTCGGATTGTGGTTTTGTTTTTAGGCGTTCAACTTATGAAATAAGAACTGAAGGGTTGGCATTTCATGAATATTCCAAAGACAAGTGTCTCCTAAAAGAGTAGGCTAGTTAGTAAAACTTCTCATCAGAGACGACCATAACAAACAGCTTGCCTACGAAGTGTGCGATTTGCACATTTCAAACTGCAGTGGTCTAACATATCGTAGACTACAATAATTAAGTTGGTGCAAATTAAATATGTTATATGTTAAGAATATTATTATAATTTGCTATCCAGTTGTTATATTAGTATATTATGCATTAACGTGACCCGTTTAAATTCTAAATTGTGATGCAAGCTACGAGTTATAGGCTGTACGGGATGTATCCAGTCCTCGGGTTGAACTTCGGCGAAGTAAAAGTAAGGAAACAATGACAATGAAAGGAAATCCGATACAGGCAGTGGTTAATAAGCGACTGAAACAATGACTGCCTGTAATGGCCAACGCGGGAAGTCAACAACCCACCAAGAGTATTCTGGTAATAGCGGACGTGTATAAAGGTTTGTTGGCCAAAGCATTAGATAAAGATGTAATGATAAAAAGGGTTGACTTTATAAAAGGTCGCATAACAATTTAGCAAACATGTGGAGGACCAGACAATATTATTGTCACCAAATAAGGAGGTCCAGGAAGGCATAAAGGACACAACACAAACAATAACTAATAATAAGATATATTATCAAATAGATGGCACATAAAATAAATATTCAAAGGTGTCACACAAATATATGAGAAACACTGGCACAAATTTACACAATTGAAGAAACACTCGCATGGAATTAACACACGTAAGGCTTGAGCCTAAAACACATAAATTGTCTTGAACGTAGCTGCAGATCAGTACATCAAGGAGCGGCATGCAATACAAAGCGTTCCAAAGAATGGTTTAGTTTGAATATGCAACACAAGTGGAGTTGCAACAAATAATGAAAAAACAGGTCGCATGGAACGAGAATGTGTCGTCGAACCAGGACTGACTTACAGTGATGCGCCGATACCGTAAGCCCAAAAATGAATTGTTAATAAAACAAATTATGTGTGAAACGCAGGAAGTCAAAGTAGTTGCTGTCATACAAATACCGGGATATGCCAATCGCACGGTATTGTCACAATAGTAAAGCGTTGAGCTTAGCGTCAACCTCCATTTAGTGATGGTGCAAGAAGATATTGCATGGTCTTGTAGCACATGCCTCAAGACAAACGATGAATTACTTATCACACGAAACAAAATCATATTCATACGCGTGATGACAAATTGTTAGGCAATAGGTGAAGATCAGAATTAAACATGTTACAACAAACTATCCGACGCCGCGGATTGAAGGATTCGTCAACATGGCGCGTAGCAATAACAAGCATGGTCTGATGAGATCGAAAATCACCAAAATGTCACTGCCCTAACAAAAATATGAATCATGTGCAAGGACATGATCACTAAGCACGGTTACTATGAAGATAGCACCAATTATAGAAATGATTAACTGGATATTCGTCGATAGGTCACAACCAGTGTCAAAGCACAACATTCTGTAATGGCTACAAACTTAGAGAACGAAGAAGAAACACGTGATTGGTCGCTACAAACAGCAAGGAGGCCTCTGATAGGCTGGAAGCAGCCAATCACAGTAGAGAGTTCAAAGACAAGTCGGAGGCCTCTGATAGGCTGAGAGTAGCCAATCACAGTAGAGAGTTAAAAGACAAGTCAAAGAGAATAAAGAAGAATCAATGTGGCCAACTTAGAATACCAAAATACCTTCTAAGCAAAAATATCCTACTGGAAACACGGCAGTGGGAATACAACATGTAATCAAAACAAATGAATCATGACAACTAACCAACATAAACAAAACAAACTTGACAATGAATAAATACAATGAAGACAAATAATAAAGATATGTACAACCACACAGAGTGGAAACAAATAGGGAAACACAAAACTGGTTTGCCAAGACAGTGGCCGAACCATATTGCCCGCACAGAAACAACAGGCAGGTTGTTTATGAAATACAAGAGGGTTTAGTTCTGCGGCAACAAGGGAGACACCTTGACGATGGGACGTTTCAAGAGTCCAGAGGTGGTATGTAGAGAGACCACACGAGCTAGGCCGTCCTTACCACAGTGAACCTCAAGAATGCGTCCAAGTCGCCAGTAAGTAGGAGAAACATTGTTGTCCATAATAAGCACAAGCGTGCCAACCTTGAGGTTAGGAGACACTCGGTTCCACTTGTGACGTTGTTGAAGGGAGAGTAAATGATCTGTGGAACATTTACGCCACAATTAAGTCATACTCTGTTGAAGTAATTGCCATCTAGACAACCTATTGATGGGCACTTCGGAAACGTCAGGAATGGGCAAGGCATTCAAAGGTCGTCCAACCAGAAAGTGACCTGGCGAGAGATAGCACAAGTCAGTAGGATCCTCAGTCATAGGCGAAATGGGTCTAGAATTTAGAATGGCTTCAATTTGCACCACGAGAGCGGTCAATTCTTCATACGTAATTACTTGAGCCTTCATGATTCTTATTAAATGAGATTTCAAAGATTTGATGTTTGACTCCCATATTCCACCAAAATGCGGAGAACTAGGAGGAATGAAGTGCCACTGAATTAGTAGCGATGAGGTAGAATCTTGAACAACAGATTGAAAATCTGCAGAGGAGAGCAACGAACCAAGATCAGCAAGGTCAGACTGTGCGCCTTGAAAGTTGGTACCATTGTCGGAATACACTTGAGCGGGAACGCCCCTTCTACTGCAGAAGCGAGTAAAGGCTACAACGAAAGCATGACTGGAGAGGGAAGTGACGACTTCAGTGTGCACAGCCTTCGTAACCATACAAGCGAACATTGCGATGTAGGCCTTCGTAGAGACCTTTGACCTGGGGCCACCGTACCTGAGTGAATGGACCACAGTAATCAACACCAACGTGATTAAAGGGAAAGGTTTGATGGAGGCGAACAGCTGGGAGTTGACCCATTAACTGTTCAGAAGGACGTGCAGCGTAGCGCACGCAAGTAACACAAGAGCGAGATAGGCTACGAACAAGTTTTCGTAGTGAAGGTACCCAGAAGCGTTGTCGGATAGTCGCAATCACAACCTGGACCCCGCCATGAAGCAACTTTAAATGGGTATGTCTGACCAGGACTTTAGTGAAATGATGGTCATTGGGCAAAAGTATCTGGTGTTTTGTATCAAATGGAAGGTCGGCCAATTCCAAACGGCCTCCCACACGAATAGTGCCATCAGCAAATAAAGCAAAGGGTGCAAATTGCTGATGGTGGAAGTGGATGGCACTTGCTCATTCTTCATTAGAGCAGCAAGTTCAGTAGTGTAGCACTGAGCTTGAATCATTTTCACACATGTAAGTAGTGCAACATCAATTTCAATGGCAGTGAGTGGACCACTGATCCTAGTGGTATTTCTACAATTAGAGACAAACCTAATACAGTAGGCTATGACCCTCAACAATCTCGTATAGGAAGAAAAATTGTTTAAAAAATCAATGTCAACAGGTTTAGATACATTTGCACACAAAATTCTACACTCAGGCAATTCGGACACAGGAGTGTCAAGGATATCTAAAGTACTGGAGCTTGTAAAGGCCTTCAACCATGCTGGACCATACCACCATAGCTGATTATTTTTCAATTCCGAGGGCATACAGCCTCGGGAAATTATGTCGGCTGGATTGTCACGGGAAGAGACATGTTTCCAGGCGCAGTGAACAGTAAGCCTTTGTATTTCAGCAACTCTATTGGCTACAAAGGTTTTCCATTTTGAGGGGGGTGAAGCCAACCAAGACAAAACAATAGTGGAATCTGTCCAACAATAGACGGATTCAATAGGCAAGTTCAAAGCGGGTTGCACCTTTGCAAGCAATTTGGAAAGCAAAAGTGCACCATATAACTCAAGTCTGGGCAAAGACAACTGTTTAAGAGGAGCAACCTTCGACTTAGCGCACACAAGTGCAACAGTGACGATGCCGTTGGTATCAATTGACAATAAATAGAGACATGCTCCATAGGCCTGCCGACTGCTGTCGCAGAAGCCATGAAGTTGCATAGATTTGATTTCTGAAGCAGGCTTAATCAAATGTGGAGTAGAAATCTCAGAAATCGCAGGCAAATTGCTATAAACATTCAGCCAAGCTTGCGCGATTTCCATTGGAAGGGGGTCATCCCAACCGAGTTTGTGAATCCACAAATCTTGGAAGAGAATCTTACAAGCAACCACAATAGGTGACACTAAACCCAAGGGGTCAAAGATAGAGGCAACAATGGACAAAAATGAACGCTTAGTAAAAGTAATTGAAGTGTCACAGTTCACGATAGGTGACTGAATCCGCAACAAGTCATCGATAGGTTGCCAATAAAGTCCTAGCATTCTGGCGACTGTTTCTTCACCATCGCCGAAACTACGGAGTTGTTGTTTCTCTTGATGATCAAGAGGAATGTTATCTAATAGAGTCATGGAGTTTGAACTCCACTTACACAGTTCAAAACCACCTAATCTCAAAAGAAGGGTCAATTCATCATACAGAATGAGTGGACCAGGAACAATCCAGTGGCTGGTGAATATGATGAATAGATGTATCGAGACCCTGCACTTACCAAAGCTATGGAGGAAAGCTCATGTGGTCGCACTGCTAAAACCAGGCAAGGAACCAACGGATACAAAGAACTTCCGTCCTGTCTCTCTTCTTTGCCACCTATACAAGGCATTTGAAAGGTTGATCCTTGAAAGAATTGCAACATTCATTGATAACCGGCTAATTCAAGATCAAGCTGGATTTAGGCCAGGGAAATCATGTTCCAGCCAAATTCTGAACCTGACACAGCATATCGAGGATGGCTATGAGAATAAACTTATCACTGGTGTCGCCTTTATAGATCTCAGTGCTGCATATGATACAGTGAACCATAAGAAGCAACAAAGTGTTCTTCACATATGAATTCGTCAACAGACAACACTGGGGTTTCAACTTCTTCAACGTTCCAAAACGCTTCCAGCTGTTGTTCTACATGAGGGCGTGAGAGTGTAAGTGCTGATACCACGTGCGATGGTTGCGAGGTGCTTAAACTGGGCAGCCTCCCAGAAAACACCCAACCCACAGAGGTATTTTGAATGATGGGCAAATCACCAACTGGTATGATTTCACTAGGACATAACAGGTCAAAGAAATATTCTGCACCAAGAACAAGGTCAATAGATTTAGTGCAATTTAAATCAGGATCAGCTAAATCAATATGTGATGGAATGTTCCATTTAGAGGTGTCGAAACCAGCAGCGGGTAGCTCAAGTGCAATATCGGGAACCACGAGACATTCAAGCTTAGCAGACCAATTAGTAGCACAGGCAAAAACGTTCACATCAGCAACAACAGTAGCAGTGCTTTGATTTTGACCAACACCGCGAATGTGTACCTTCATAGGTTTGGTGTGGAGTCTTAATTTCTAAATTAAGTGTGACGAAATTAAGTTACAATCTGATGCAGAGTCAAGTAGTGCAGTGACAGGTAGACATAAGCCATTGCCAGCTAATATATTCAACTTGGCAGTGGGCAATAACGTCCTTGAAGATTGATTGTCACGAGCGATGTTACTGCAACTCGTGTTTACCACGTTAGCATGAGCTTGAGAAGCATCATTACCAGTGCCACTGGAGGGTTCCTAGTGAAGAAGAGTGTGGTGTTTTCGGGAACAAGTGTTACAAGAGTACTTCGAACACTGATGATTAGGCTCGAAATTACGCAAACAATTGTAACATAATTTTCGAGACCTGACAAAATCCCATTTGGATGTGGACGAAAGTTTAATAAAGGTACCACATTTCGACAATTGATGATCAATGCTCATACAATATGTACAACGAAATTTGGTTGTAGTTAACATGGGTTTCTGAGACGAATGACCTTCAGTTTTAAGTTTGGTTACAGCAGTATGTAATGCAGGCCTGGACCCATTCCTTTCAGTTATTTCCAGTACCTTGCATTTTTTCTCTAAGAAGCTAACCAAGTCCTGGAGAGTGGGAATTCTCCCAGAATCAACATGATTCTCCCATTCACGGATGCTATCATTATCTAGTAGCTCCAATATAAAATGTGACAATAACAGGTCTTGAAGGGTGACCCCGTTAAAGTCCAAAGCTTCTAACGCATTGACATGAGAAACAAAGTGGTCGATGATGGCACGCAAGGACACTGAATCATTACCGTATGCGGGGGGCTTGAAAAGCTTGGTGACATGGTTGTGCGCTATGAGCCTAATGTTATTGTATCGAGTTGTCAGCAAGTTCCATGCGACCATAAAGTTATCATCTGACACAGTAATGTTCTTTAGGAGGAGCTTGGCCTCGCCACTAAGACTAGAATTAAGGTAGTAGAACTTAACAACATCAGAAAGAGCATGGTTATCAATTACTATGGCCTTGAAGCTATCTCTGAAATTCAGCCAGTCTGTGAAGTCGCCACTGAACTGCGGAATTTGAATTTCAGGCAACTTTATATGCGCTGCAGCTACGTTAGCATTAGGAAATTGTGCACTCTGCAAATTATTCAAAGGGTTATCACTGTCTGTAGTGTTGGATTTTTTGAAATTGTCACAATGTAGTTTAATTTTAACCATCAACTCAAAATACTTATCTTCGAAGTCACATCGTTCGGATGTTTCTTCGTCGATATTGTCTGTAATATCCTCTAAAGCGACTTGCGCTTCGTTATATTGTTTATAAATGTCCTCGCATTTGTGTTTGCGTAACACTAACATTTGATATTGCTCTTCTGTAATGTCCTGAAAGTTGCTAATTACTTTTTCTTGTGAGGTAAGCATGCCCTTAGCGACTGCACGCTTCCTAACTAAAGCTCGCTTTTGGGCATCCTCCATAATAACTTTAGGATTGCCCGCCTAGATGTAATTACCAGAGTTGCACACCTAACTAACACAACCAACTTAACTAACACAAAAAATAAACACTGAGACAATGGTCTCGATTAAGTTGTAAACAAACATCTGAACATAGAATACTGTATTGTGTCCTTGGGAAGTTAATGGGAACGTATACAATGTTAAATTTATGGCCTTCCTGGTGAAATAGCAAGAAACAAGGGCCCAACATGGCCAAAACAATGCTTAATAATTCAAAGTAGTAAACAGCTCAATATCCGGCCCGGGGGACCAAATAATGTAATGGCCAACGCGGGAAGTCAACAACCCACCAAGAGTATTCTGGTAATAGCGGACGTGTATAAAGGTTTGTTGGCCAAAGCATTAGTTAAAGATGTAATGATAAAAAGGGTTGACTTTATAAAAGGTCGCATAACAATTTAGCAAACATGTGGAGGACCAGACAATATTATTGTCACCAAATAAGGAGGTCCAGGAAGGCATAAAGGACACAACACAAACAATAACTAATAATAAGATATATTATCAAATAGATGGCACATAAAATAAATATTCAAAGGTGTCACACAAATATATGAGAAACACTGGCACAAATTTACACAATTGAAGAAACACTCGCATGGAATTAACACACGTAAGGCTTGAGCCTAAAACACATAAATTGTCTTGAACGTAGCTGCAGATCAGTACATCAAGGAGCGGCATGCAATACAAAGCGTTCCAAAGAATGGTTTAGTTTGAATATGCAACACAAGTGGAGTTGCAACAAATAATGAAAAAACAGGTCGCATGGAACGAGAATGTGTCGTCGAACCAGGACTGACTTACAGTGATGCGCCGATACCGTAAGCCCAAAAATGAATTGTTAATAAAACAAATTATGTGTGAAACGCAGGAAGTCAAAGTAGTTGCTGTCATACAAATACCGGGATATGCCAATCGCACGGTATTGTCACAATAGTAAAGCAGTTGAGCCTAGCGTCAACCTCCATTTAGTGATGGTGCAAGAAGATATTGCATGGTCTTGTAGCACATGTCTCAAGACAAACGATGAATTACTTATCACACGAAACAAAATCATATTCATATGCGTGATGACAAATTGTTAGGCAATAGGTGAAGATCAGAATTAAACATGTTACAACAAACTATCCGACGCCGCGGATTGAAGGATTCGTCAACATGGCACGTAGCAATAACAAGCATGGTCTGATGAGATCGAAAATCACCAAAATGTCACTGCCCTAACAAAAATATGAATCATGTGCAAGGACATGATCACTAAGCACGGTTACTATGAAGATAGCACCAATTATAGAAATGATTAACTGGATATTCGTCGATAGGTCACAACCAGTGTCAAAGCACAACATTCTGTAATGGCTACAAACTTAGAGAACGAAGAAGAAACACGTGATTAGTCGCTACAAACAGCAAGGAGGCCTCTGATAGGCTGGAAGCAGCCAATCACAGTAGAGAGTTCAAAGACAAGTCGGAGGCCTCTGATAGGCTGAGAGTAGCCAATCACAGTAGAGAGTTCAAAGACAAGTCAAAGAGAATAAAGAAGAATCAATGTTGCCAACTTAGAATACCAAAATACCTTCTAAGCAAAAATATCCTACTGGAAATACGGCAGTGGGAATACAACATGTAATCAAAACAAATGAATCATGACAACTAACCAACATAAACAAAACAAACTTGACAATGAATAAATACAATGAAGACAAATAATAAAGATATGTACAACCACACAGAGTGGAAACAAATAGGGAAACACAAAACTGGTTTGCCAAGACAGTGGCCGAACCACTGCCCATACGAGAAGAATTCTGTCACTTGTGTGGTGTATTTTGTAGCCACATGTTGGTGACGGGTGTTTGATAGTAAAATGTCGAGAGCTGCGAGATATTGATCGTAGTTTTTGAAATTTAAGCATGTGTGACGCATTTGCATTGAGTGTTTGCACGGACTTTAAAACAATTTGGTATGTGCATCTCCCCTGCGAAAGAAGACCATGGAAAGGCTAAAAACAGTAACATTCCACATGCGACACACCGCGAATACTTTTTAATTTAGATTTATTTTATCAAAGTAGATAATAGAAAATAAAATAATGCAAACCGAAATTAAATAATTCACTTTGACAAATACAAGATTGTTCCTAGGAACTTCAGTTATACACAGCACAAAATTAAGTTCTTTTAACAGTATTATTTATATTTTTTCCAATTCCTGGAGATCTTTCGTGGCTTTTCTTTCGACTGCCACCTTAGACGTCGCTTTGCCCCTGATTTGCTTCCTTGAACACGGCGTAGGAGTTTCGTGCAGTATGGACTCTTGCTCACGGTTATCTTTTCTACTCCACCAGCTGCCATCACAGCGTCCTGAACAGTATGCATGCCAATCAGACTTGCTTCTTTGTGATTCACGATCATGCACTCCTTGTTCAGGGAGAAACCTCTGTCTAGAGCTGCATTGTTGTGATACAAAATCAGTATCATTTTAACGAAACTTGTGAGATCGTTTTTGGCAGGAACTGAGGAAGGTGCTGAAGCCACTAATTCAGACCACAGCACGTCAAGCCGTGGCTCTTTTCCGTCGAACTGCTTCAAACGCGCAGTGACGGAGGGCAGTCTCCGAAGTGCGGAGTAGCTACTCTCGATGCGGCCAGCCATTGCGCCAGAAAGCAAATACTTCTGATTACAAAGAATTTCCAGGGCAATGACGATCCTAACTTCTTACCACTTAAGAGTCTCAGCGACCCCTATAGGGCCGAGGCAGGAAATAGTACAGGTCTCTTGTGAGCAAGAGTTGACCTCTCTTTGATTTTTTCAGCCATAGGATACGAATGTACAATTTTCAGCAGTTGGTGCGAAATCTCAGCACATCCGCGTCTGGAATTTTCTGAGATCTTAAGCTGTTAACTTCTTTAAGGGCTGCTCTTGTCGAGAAACCCAGGTATCCTCTGAAAAACAATGCGGACTGATTCCTCCATGTCATTGTCAGCAACGAGCACGGCGCACGGAGAGGGTACGGCCAGCGGTCGGCCAGGCAAAGCATGCATTCGACGTTGGCTGAGTTCTCATCCCGCTTAGTGCTCTATCGGTGGTGCAAATTGCGGGTGGCAGCGCGGTCTGCAGGCGAAATAGAAGACTGTGCGGGAGGACTCGACTGAGCGGTCGGGGGCTAAGAAGTCAGGCATTATGAGACATTTCAAGATTTCTCGTATCAAGTGCGAATTTCCCGTATAATTCCCGTATTTTTCCCGGGTCACTGAATTCCCGTATAATTCCCGTATCACTCAACACCCTGTTAAGAAATGTGCGGCTTCGGTGGCGTAGTTGGTAGCATGCTGAGCTTCTATGCCAAAGATCGCGGGTTCAAACCCGGTCAAAGTTGTCGTATATTTTAAGAGCGTTAAAAATCCCTCAGTATGCCTTCCTTCAGAGGGGAAGTAAAGCCGGCGGTCCCATGTCATAGATTTATTGCATGATAAAGAACCTTCCACTAATTACACTTGTGTAAAGCTAAATTATAGGTTATATTTGACTAACGCACCAGGAGCCAACTGCGGGGGCATCTAGTAACAAAGTTCGGAACTAGTTGGTCGTTGAAGGTGGCGTTTGGTAGCATAGGTTGGAACTACTTGAAAATCTAATGTCGGCAGTCCTTACTTGAATTAAAAACAGATAACACACACTAATACAGTCATCACAATTAACACCGGTTATCAGACAGATTCTACACACACCCAAAGTACATGGGGCTACATGACCTCGTTGTCGCAGTCCCTAATCTGAGGAACCAACCAGTAAAGAAATGTGTGTGTATTGGCACATCCTAAGGTTCTCGTGGACGACACACCAAAGAGCTTGGCATCAAGTCACGGCTATTGAAACAGATTAAGCAAGTCTTAGTGCTGTACAGAAACTATATAAAGTAAATGATAGAATGTAAACAGCAAGAGATCTAGGAGTAGACGACCAATCAGAAGAGCGGACCAGCTTCATAGGCTGGTGGGAAAATGACTCCACAAGGCAATTCATGTGGCAGAAGATTGACAGACTTAAGAGCAAAGAGAAGTCACCATGCCCTGCCAAGGGCAGAGATGATAGGAGGAGGACTCCTGGGCATGTTGAACCATTCTAGTTGGCACCATAGTGAATGCTTTCTCACATTCGGCTGGATACCAGATACTGTATGTGCAGCACACACGCCCAGCAAAGCGTACTTGTTACTACAAACTCTAGAATTGAGAGTACTGCTGACCTTATATCCAGGCATTTGATACCATAATTTTACTGTTCCTTCACATGAACTGTCATAAAAATGCTCATCCATACTAGATATACCCTAAATAGATTTATTGTATTTTGGAGTAAATGTCTGTTTGAAACTTGATAGAAAAAATATAAAATAGAGTTCAATGGTAAACTTTAAATACACTGAAGAAAATGGAAATTGCAACACCCAGAAGGAGTGGTGCTACATTGCTGCAATTGAACATGCAGGGCGAGTGTTCGGTTGTGATTCGATGATTACACTTTCAGGTCCTTCTGACCGCAAGTTTGGACAACAATCTACCGTATTTGCTCGCGTGTATCTCACACTTTTTTGACCGAAAATATGTGTGAAAGTTTTCGGTGCGAGATATACGCGGGGAATGACCGTATTCCCTAAAAAACACAAAATTTGCGATGTAACAGTAGGCCTACTTGAGCAACTGTTGTGGCGCGCTAATCGCTAATTCGAATGTGTTTCAAGGCGGCGAAATTAACCAACTGCGGCCGAAGACGCGGCGAACGATGTGCAGCGTGCTAACACTCACGCTGCGCCGTATGCTTGCACGCGGCCGAGCTCTGATGCGACGCAATGTGTAAAGTCGAAATCATTGAGATTCGAGAAGACTGAACTGCGTTTCTCTGCTATGTAACAGTAGGCCTACTTGAGCAACTGTTGTGGCGCGCTAATCGCTAATTCGAATGTGTCTCAAGGCGGCGAAATTAACCAACTGCGGCCGAAGACGCGGCGAACGATGTACAGTGTGCTAACACTCACGCTGCGCCGTATTCTTGCACGCGGCCGAGCTCTGATGCGACGCAATGCGTAAAGACGAAATCATTGAGATTCGAGAAGACTGAACTGCGTTTCTCTGGGATGTAACAGTAGGCCTACTTCCGCAACTGACGTGGCGCGCTAATCGCTAATTCGAACGTGTCTCAAGGCGGCGAATTTAGCCAACCGCGGCTGAAGACTAACGATGTACAGCGTGCTAACACTCCCGCTGCGCCGTATGCTTGCATGCGGTGCCTCGATCGCTAATCGACTCGTATCGAAGTTCGGATCAACTTGTTGTTGCTCGCTCTTCCTGTTAGTAACGCTTCGGGTAAGTTCCTGGACAATGACGACTGTTGTGGCGCGCTAAATCGAACGTGTTTCTACCTCAAGGTTATTACGGTCATTTATATGATGGTGTCAGTAATGAATGCGAGATATATGCGAGTAATTTTTTTTCCCCTGAAATTTCAAATAAAAAAAATGGGGTGCGAGATATACGCGGGGGCGAGATATACGCGAGCAAATACGGTATACAGGATGTGCCCACCACGTGCTGCAATACATTGATGAATTCGGCGAGGCATGGAGTCAATAAGGCCCTGGATCGCTTCCTGAGGAATTGTGGCCCATGCTTGCTGCACTGCATGGGTCAGTTGTTCTAGAGTTGTGGGTGGCTGAGGACGATTCGCCAGTTGTTGACCCATCATGTCCCACACATGCTCAATAGGACTGAGGTCCGGGGATCTGGCAGGCCATTCTAAGGTTGTGATGTCGTGGAATGCTTCTCTGGAGATGCGTGCAGTGTGAACCCGGGCATTATCCTGCTGAAACATCCCATTAGCAATGTTCGCCATCATAGGGACTACCACTGGATTGAGTACCTTATCAACGTACTGTTGAGCAGTCATAGTGCCCTCAACAAGCACTAATTGTGATTTCACATTAAAGCCAAGAGCTCCCCAGACCATAATGCTTGGTGTTGGCCCTGTGTGCCTCTCGACAATAAGGTCTGGGCGGCCCCTCTCCCTGGTACGTCGGCGCACATGATTCCGGCGATCACTGCGGTCAAGACAGAAGCGCGATTCATCACTAAAGACAACCCTATGCCATTCGTCGACCCACGTCGATCCTTCTCGACACCAGGCCAGCCTTACACGTCGTTGTTGTGGGGTCAATGGAACACCTTCTGCAGGGACACAGGATCGTAAGCCAGCTGCACGCAGGCGATTACCAACTGTTTGTTGTGTAACATGGGGTGCCACAGCTGCTCGAATTTGCGCTGCTGTTGCATGGGGTTCCATCCGGGCCATCCGAATGATGCGGCGATCCTCTCTCACAGTTGTCTGTCGCGCTGGGCCTGTGCCAGGTCTACGAGTGTGGGTAACTTCATTTGACCACTGCTCCCATACACGTTGTACCGTAGATGCCTGTAGGCCAACACGTGCAGCGACAGTCCTTAGCGATAATCCAGCCTCACACAGCCCAATTATCCGAGCCCTCTCAAACTGCGACAGCTGTTGATAGCGTGCTCTTCTCTGTCGTCGAGGCATGTTTGACGGGGAACACTTCACTGCACAGACTGCAAGTCAACTACGCTACACCAGAGTCCATATACTGGAGTTGATTCCTCCGCGACCAGTCACGCGGGGAGACCTGTAGCAACAATCCAATGGGTCTGAAACTTTGATCATTTACATACCTACATGGCATGTTCCATATCTTGAAAATCAACACAAACGACCAATGCCTTCATTGTGTTGCAATTTCCATTTTCTTCAGTGTAATATCACCAAATTTAACAATAACACTGAAATCATACTATAAAACCAATTCTTGTGAAAAATAAAATTTAATCTGGCTTCAACAAATACTGTAATTCCTTGCATAATTGTTGCACAAGTTTAGCCTAAAATTCATGGAATAAACAACAACGATTATGCAAAGAATAACGTTCAAAGAAGAAAAACCACAATCCTTTTTTAATATACTGCATGATTATTTGCTTAATTTGTTATCCTGTGTATTTCACTTTCATCAAGATCACCGTCTAATTCTTGTATTTCCTCATTGTGAACACCATGTGCGTAACATCATGCATGGGTCTCTGTTGCGATGTTTCCACGGAAATGGCTGATGCTAGACTGGCACAGAGTGTACCTTGCGCAAATTTCCGCCAATAGCAGTCGGGCCTGTTCCATGCGGGCGAACTGGGGCTAGCAGCGCTTCGTACGGAGGCTTACTGAAGATCGACATTCCGAGGTCAAGTAGCGGAAGCTCCGGGTCCATACAAGTCTCACTCCCCTTGGACTGGCGCCGAGTGTAACTAGTGTCTAGCATGCCATATGCCAGCCTCTCGCGTAGCACGAGTCATAGCCTGCAGGCACAGATACAAGAGTCCTTGCTTATGGCAAGCTCACGGCAGCTTGTGTAACTGACTGGTGCATAATGTGCTATGTGATGACTATGCGATGGCGACGAATATGCGAGTAAATACCACGAGGTGACCTTCCTTCAAGGAATTTATATCCATTACATACCTTTACTGCCACCTTTAGTTTTGCGACCTCTGATTTGATGCTGGTTCATGCCGCCTTTACTCCTGCCGTAGGAATCACCAACAGTCGGCCAGCCATTCCCTCGATCTCTGGAAAACAACAGAAGAACTCCATGATCTCTACCAGCACTACACTTTATTTTAGCAATGGAAACCTAGACAATATCCAGGAAATAGTAAATTTGTGGCGCCCACTGGCCTGTTGCAGGTCTTGCATGTCAATGATACCATTCCCGTACTTCAAATCAGGTTTCTATGCATGTGTAACAAATTTCATCTATTGGCTACACATGCCTTATCAATTAATATGATAAAATTGGTCCGGTTAACTCAAACATAAAATGCCAGCGTTTCGCCCCAGTGTGCCGTTGGATTCGTCAGTTGGTACAGACACACCTCACCAATACGCGTGGCTAGCACATACTGAGAAGGCCATCGCAAGACACAAAATACAAGTAGTATTGACGTCACGAGTGATGCCAATGTGCTACGGAAGTCAAGCTTCCTTTATAAAACAAAAGCTTTACCTTGGCAATCCAAATAGGTTATGAATATTCCCGAATGGGAATATGATGTTATTTCTGTTTGAGAAGATGAATTATCAATTAATATGATAATGCTCAAACTATTTTAAATTTCCGCTCCTCAACAAAATAGCAGCATAAGACATTCATCATCTCACCGTACTCTGATGCAGCAAGAAATGCAATGTTTTAGAGAACGCATGTCAAAATTTGTACATGAAGACACAGGCATAGTTTCTTAACCTTTTAACAAATAAGATAATTTTAAGTTATCAGGAGAATATTGGACCGACGGGCAAAGTTTCATGTGTTTTAACCAATTGTAACGACACATCGTATTTTAACGTGTAGTATCAATGTTTAGTCTGTACTATGTTTATGTCAGGGTTAACTTCATGGTATGTGATTGATAGTGCACATTATAATTGTTTATGTCTAAATATGTATTTGGGCTGAAGAAGTACAGACGACTGTACGAAACATGTACCCAGTTGGATAAATAGATTATCAACAACATTGTATTGATAAGATGGAAATTATTAATAGTTTTATAGTGAAGTCTCTATATGTTCTGCAAAGGTTATTGAAGATGAATAAAGTAACCAGCCGTCGGGGCATTCATAGTCTTGTTTGAAGCAAAAGGTAAATAGCTGGAGATAATAAACGTGGTATTATAATACATCGCCATTTTGTGGATAATCAATGATGATGCTTGGCTTAAATAATCTAAATGCCAATAAAAAACGGCAGAATGCAATAGAAATACTACTTAGTAGGAATGAATATCCTCTCGGCAATGAGGTTAGATCAATGTTTTGGCATTCAAGGGACAAAAATTGTTCATTAGTCCCTGAAACATGTACCGTTTCCAAGAACAACTTTGTTAATAATTTTTTCATTAAAGTATTGATTCAGGTGGAAATATAAACTTTCTTTGAAACTGTATAAGCATATCAATACGGAACCATTATGAGTGATTTAAATCATAGAAGGTCCAACCAGGTTGTAACCGAACTTTTAAGTAGGTTACAGAGCATTGTGAGGTTTGAAGCTAGATTTTAAAAAAAGGAGGGGAAAATAGCGGTGGTTATAGGTAAATGTTATCTAGATCAGGTGTACTATGTACTTTTTTCTGCAATAAACCTAGGCCGGTAGGTGCGGCAGTATTAAAGGTTCCGGGATGTCTTCAATAGACCGTGTACCGCTTAGTTGAATGGCTTTTGAGTCCACACGTGGCGAAGACAGTTCCACGGTCTTTAATAGTTGTAGATCTTCGTGTATTCAATAACATACATTCTTATCTAGACTTGGCAACATCACACAAATAAACATTGCACTGACCTCAGAAACCACATAGGAACAAAAGGGGGGAGAAAGGGAAAAACCAGTTTTGTCCAGTTAACACCCGGGTTAGTCGACCAAAACTGGCACCAGAGTGAACACGAAACTGCTCGAAGTTCCAGTAAGGAAGACAAACCGGATAAGTATCAGCCTGTATTATTACAGTATAACCATAGTTGATTTTGTATAACCATATAATCACCCCAAACAGACAAACTCCGGATTTTTATCACAATTTTAGCAATTCACCTAACATTAGATATACTACAATTAGCATACACCGACAGTTGCATTACCAATACTGCAACTAAATAATTGTACATACAGTAGAACCTCGTTAACACGTTCCTCATTAGTACGTTTTATCGCATATCACGTCGTAATTTTCAAGCCTCGATTCTTATCTGATGACAATAATGTAAAAGTACCTCATTTATCAAGTCGCACATTTTGCCGCGCATCGCTTAGTACGATCGCATTTTCGTCAGCCCTGAAAGCATTCTTTGTCCACCCCTAGTGGAATGTGAGACCGACCGCACTGATATAACATTCCTTGCTAACAAGGGGGCGAGGGTTGCGACTTAACAGGTATAGGCGACTCTTAAAAGTAAGACAGTAGCACGCGCCGCGCATCGCGTATTACGATCGCATTTTCGTCAGCCCTGAAAGCATTCTTTGTTCACCCCTAGTGGAATGTGAGACCGACCGCACTGAGATAACATTCCTTGCTAACAAGCGGGCGAGGGTTGCGACTTAACAGGTATAGGCGACTCGTAAAAGTAAGACAGTAGCACGCGCCGCGCATCGCGTAGTACGATCGCATTTTCGTCAGCCCTGAAAACATTCTTTGTCCACCCCTAGTGGAATGTGAGACCGACCGCACTGAGATAACATTCCTTGCCAACAAGCGGGCGAGGGTTGCGACTTAACAGGTATAGGCGACTCTTAAAAGTAAGACAGTAGCACGCGCCGCGCATCGCGTAGTACCAACACATTTTCGTCAGCCCTGAAAGCATTCTTTGTCCACCCCTAGTGGAATGTGAGACCGACCACACTGAGATAACATTCCTTGCTAACAAGCGGGCGAGGGTTGAGACTTAACAGGTATAGGCGACTCGTAAAAGTAAGACAGTAGCACGCGCCGCGCATCGCGTAGTACCATCACATTTTCGTCAGCCCTGAAAGCATTCTTTGTCCACCCCTAGTGGAATGTGAGACCGACCGCACTGAGATAACATTCTTTGCCAACAAGGGGGCGAGGGTTGCGACTTAACAGGTATAGGCGACTCTTAAAAGTAAGACAGTAGCACGCGCCGCGCATCGCGTAGTACCATCACATTTTCGTCAGCCCTGAAAGCATTCTTTGTCCACCCCTAGTGGAATGTGAGACCGACCGCACTGAGATAACATTGGGCGCGTTCAGCGGGCTCATTGCTGGCCAGCAAACGGTCAGCAGTTTCTGAGTTTGCCGTTCAGCGGGCTTGCTAGCGGATGTGACGTAGGTAGCAAGGGCTCAGCAGAGCCAGCAAACTTTTTCTCTGCTAGCTTGCTGGCTTGTTTCTGCTGACTTGCGGCGCATGGCGGGGAATCAAATTGATCAAGTTCTGCACGTTAAGCGATTGAACCTATTATGTTTCTTAAATTCTAGAGACGAAGATCTACACTCAAGAATGGCGACAGGTAATATAATACAATGTTTGTCAATAGCATAATTGTTGTAATTGGACCTTTTATGCTTCTAAAATTCAACTTTCAACTCACTAGGCCTAGGTCTAGTTGTTTTCTTGAAGGATGATGACTTTTATTAGTTATTTTATGTTGCATTAAGGAATTGGTTTGGTCAAGGCAAATCCGGCTCGTATTCTTTATCTATTTTTGTGTATGATTTAAACCTATTACAGTCTTCCCGCTGTTAAATCGGGTTGAAATTAAATGCCACTTTGTACCGGTAGCGCATGAACGCGATATTTAGAACAGAAGCTTTTCTTAACTCTGTTAACCATACTTTTGGGCTGAAAGATGTTTTAAATGTAGCCTACTTTCGGATTTCCCATGGCCAAATTATGTGTGAGTAGGCTACTGATGAGTTATTTATGGAATTATTCTGACTTTCTGTTTCTGAGCATTTTGATGTCTCTTCCTTGTATGTTAGGTCACGAGTTTGCCACTAATTATATTCAAGAAAACTGCAGAAACATGGAGATGGCTGTATAATCTAGAAAATCGGCCCCTACTTCTTGGTGGTAAGTTTTAAAACTAGTATTGCACTTGGGATGGTATTTGCAGAACATGCTAAACTTTGCTTTAATGGTAATTATGTGGTTAATTTGGGGACATTTGGACGACTGAGTAGGGCCTATAGGAAGAGGAACGATCTTTACAAAGTACCGTTCCAGAAAGTCTTGTGGGAAGAGGTAGCTCCGGCGATGAATTCCCATGGGTAAGATGCTGCGCATTTTCTACATGCATCAGATACCAGAGGTAGAATTTTATTGCAGTAATTTACATTTCAGCTCTGATACCGTTAGGCCTATGCCTACAAGCTTTTTTGTCGAATAGGTGGTAAAGTCTTGAATTTCAGTATAGTAGAGCAAGCAGGGTTCATATTTCGTACAATTACATACCGGTACCACTGTAACATTCATTTTGTCTGTACATAAATAAATTCTGCTAAGGTTGGCCTCCCAGCGATGGTGGAGCTGGCTTGACCAGAAGGCAAGGTAGGTACCGTAGGCTAACTTCTGTGGTTGGTGGCACCCTGGTCACTGTCAGTTTTTAGTCCTTTAGGAGATAACCTTAATTGGGAACTTGAGTGGCAGTTGGGCACTTCTTAACACATCTAATTTTTCTATTAGAATTTTGGTTTATTGTAGAAAATTGGTGTTCTAAAAATCTTTGACAGTTGCAAAGTCTGCCTAGTTTTAAAGGGTGGTGTTTTGAAGAAATCATTTTATCATCCTTAGTGATGGTCACAGCAAATTATATTTGACCCATGGGTGTTCATATAATTATACTTTTTTTTAAATCATTAAATCACTTCAATCTTACACGATGGTAGTTACATGTACAGTATATGCAGTGGCAATGTTGCTGTGGTCTGCTGCCTTTCCACTGCTTTGAACTATATGCAACCGAAGGCACCTACCCTCATCAAGATATGTATCGCAATATTAAGACCACCCTACCTAATGGTGGGAGGAACCACTCGGTATCGCTGAATGAGAGCTCATCATACACTAACATTTTCTAAAGTACCACTGAAATTAGCCAATATACCTTTTCTAATAATGAAACATAAATCAGGAAATGATGTGATTATAGATGATTACTCCTCTGCTGTCCATAACCCACCCACCATCCCCTTTCTAAATCACGACTAATATAGCAAAATTACAACTGTCTGCCATTCTATGAGTGAATTATCGACAAATGCAGTATTGCCAGCCCCACGAATATGGTACTACTGTGTATATAGGCGGTACCGTACTGTAATCCTCCCACCCGCTAAACGGAACTTCCACAGCTACTGAGTAACGCCCACCACGTGCGTATTTGATGTGTGTAATAATTGGCTGCTGAGTTATTAATGCGTGTAATATTTCACTGTAATTGTTTTTTGTAATAGTAAAATTTACTCTTTGAGAGAGTATTGGAAGGTAGACTGAGGAGGCAGACAGATGGAGAGATGGAAGAAGAACAGTATGGTTTTAGGAGAGACAGATCAACTTTTGATCTAATCTTTACACTAAGGCATATGATGGAGAAAAGATGGGAGTTTTGGAAAAGACATGGTGATGACTTTTATTGATATTGAGAAAGCTTATGACAGTGTGCCTAGACAGGTGGTGTGGGATGTATTAAGAAAAAGGCAAGTTAACAGTGCAGAAGTGCAAATGGTGAAAGCTATGTACAAATATTGTGTCAGTAGCGTAAAGACCACTATAGGAGAAACAGAATGGTTCAAGGTGGAAACGGGTCTCCGTCAAGGAAGTGTATTGTCCCCCTTACTATTCATCATAGTCATGGATGAAATCCACAAGAATGTTAAACAGAGATTGGGACAAGAGGCAATAAAGGCCATGCTGTTTGCAGATGATATAGTGATATGGGGTGAGGATGAAAAGGAAGTACAAAAACAAGTAGATGTATGGAACCAAGAGATTGAGAAGTTTGGGATGAAAGTTAGCACAGAGAAGAGCAAGACAATGGTAATGTCAAGGGGAAGTAAGGAGGGAAGAGGAAAGATAGAAGTGAACGGAAAAATTCTAGAAGTGGTGAAAAGTTTCAAGTACTTGGGAAGTGTGATCACAGAAGATGGAAAGATTACTGAGGAAATTGGAAAGAGAATACAACAAGCGAACAGCTTCTACCAGAGTGTTAGGGGTATTCTGTGGAACCAAGATGTCCCAAAGAAATGTAAGCAGGTATTATATTCAACCTATTATGGACCCGTACTAACATATGCAACTGGAGCATGGACCACTACAAAAAGAGAGGAGAGTAGAATACAAGCAGCGGAGATGAAATTCCTAAGAGGTATAGAAGGGAAGACCAGAAGAGATAAAATCAGAAACGAGGAGATAAGAAGGAGGACAGGAATCTTGAAGCTGCAGGACAGGATAGAAACAACCAAGTTAAAGTGGTATGGACATATGATGAGAATGGGAGAGGAGAGAGTGCCAAAGAAAGCTTTTCTGGAAAAGGTTTCGGGGAAGAGACCGCGCAGAAGGCCCCGAAAGAGATGGGCAGATACAGTGTGGGAGTGCGTGGAGAAGAAGGGAGGAAAACCTGAAGATGTACTTAAAGGGGGAGAGGAGTGGTGGAGAGACAGGCAACGTTGAAGGTCCTTGATTCACAACCCGACCCAGGAAGCTGGAAACGGGAAATGAAGAAGAAGAATAGTAAAATTTGTTAGATCCAGACCAATGGGTTTTGCATGGACCAATAATTATTAGGTAGAGCGGCCCGCCACGTTAGCCGTATATATACTTTTGGTTTTTGTCACGTACAGTAGGGTACTCGCACATCAATAATCTTTATCCAGACCAGGCCTATGTGGTATATTTTGTATCTCACATGTTGGTAACAGTAGTGACATCAGTATGTGCAAGTCTTGGTACCAGTTGAAGAGACCTCATCCGCCGGCTATCGTTGAATCATCAAGAAATAGAAACACATATTTACGTAATTTAAAATATATTCCCGGTGCAGTAGTGATCATGGTTAGTAATTTGTATTGGGAATGTCACCTAGAAGATGAAACATTAATTCTGAATGAGACCAGAACGTGGCTTTTATACTTGCATCAGACGTCATTGTGGCTTTCATCTTCTAGGGTACATTACCAATTCAAATTAGTAACCATAGTCTTTACTGCACCTGAAATATATGCTAAACTACAAAAATATGTACTTTTATTTATTGCTCTCTTAACAACGGCAGCCATGTTCCGACGGCAACAAATGAATCTCGTTGAGTCAACAAGGTGCACACATTATTGCCAACATGTGGGATACAAAATACACCACACTAATTAAAGATTATGTATGCGACAACCCCACTGTGCATGCAGGGGTGTACGCATGGTTAACGCGCGCCCGCAGGCTAAAACCATTGTCAGAACCCATTGGATTGGATAAAACAAAGGTTAGAATGGTCGGGTTGAAGTGCGGCAAGTGGGGCACTGTTGATGACATGTTTGACTGTAACCATTGATCTGGACGAGTTAGGCTGTAACCATTGACAAAAATCCATTGGATTGGTCGTGTTAGGCTGTAACCATTGTCAAAACCACTGTTACTTTCATTTGAACCCCTCACAGAACGCTACCCTAGACGGCCTATACGATTAGTACCGTACGAATGGGGCTACGTTGGGGTTGACAATACTGTACGTTACATAATTCACGTGGATAATGGCCGACACAGCTGGAATTTTACTATTGTAACGTGTTTTTCGAGGGGTTTTATGCAACTGGCATAAGTCAGTAGGAAGCCATTCTATATTTATTTACGCGGCAAATTGTTCAGCCAAGAGAATTTTTCATGGTAATTTATTATTATTATTAATTTATTATAATTATTATTAAGGTATTTTCGGAGCATTTTATAAAAATTATTAGCATACAGATAGGTTTTCTATGTCTTAGAAAACGCTAACAAGCAAATTATTACGAACGACGATATCATAGAAAATTATCTGATTACGGAATTTTACGGAGTTTTGTCAGTTAGGGTATTTGAGAGACATGACTCACTGGGAATTCTAATACAAGCTGATTCCTGTCGAGAAGCATGACGCAATCCTGGGTCGCAAGGTCTAGAAGAGGCGAATTGTTGAAACGGAAAACGACTTCTCCCTCTCGCCCGCGGAGTGTAATGAACCGGAGGAGGGGAAGTGGCGGCGTGCTCAGCCAATCAGCGGAGACAGCGTAAGCTAGGAGACTGCTCCGGAGTGGGGGAGCCGACAGGTGAATATATCGTTCGACGCGCCGTGAAACGAGAACAATCTGTATAGTTCTTGAGGAGTATGGATGCGCGTGCGTGTCGCTCCGATGTTCAGTGGAGTTAGTGACTATCTGTGAAATACTTGAGGAGTATGGATGCGCGTGCGTGTCGCTCCGATGTTCAGTGGAGTTAGTGACTATCTGTGAAATACTTGAGGAGTATGGGTGCAAGTGCGTGTCGCTCCGATGTTCAGTGGAGTTCGGGACAATCTGTGTAGGACTTGCAGTGTACGGTCGCAAGTGCGTGACGCTCCGATGTTCAGTGGAGTTAGCGACGAACTTTTGTAAAACGTAACCAGTGCGGTTTTACGAGAGTTTGGGTCCGATGTACGGACCATAGAATTATATAATCTACCAGGATATCATCAAATTTCGACGGAGATGACGACGTCCAGGAGACTGTGGGAAGCACACAGCATCATCAAGAACGAGGGAAATGCATTGGCAATTTCCAGGGGTAAGCGCTAATGACGCAGAAATACGCAATCTCTCATTTTTCTTTGTTTTATATTTCATAATTCAGTAACTTCATAGCTTGGAAATAAGAGTAAAATCAATTTATCAGACTCCGTTTTCACGTAATTTTCTATCGGTAATATTCAAATCACAACGCTCCAATTTAAATGTTAAACTTATTATTATTAATTTTGCTATACTTGTTTTATATAATAAATTCATTTCTTTTACAATGCAATCTTTGCTTTCAGTAGGTAGCATTAGATATAGACCAATTCCTTCTCCTGATACAATTGTTTGTTGGGTTAATGATCAAATCATACCACGATCTGAGTGAATAGAGTCTTGAATGTGTTCTGCCAGAGCTAGACGTTGTTAAATACAAATTTAGATTTCAACATTGCATTGAGGTCTTGGCGCCCATTAAAACAACATAGCTTAGGCAAAGGTAAACAGTTACATTTCTCTCCCAACAGTGTGGGCTAGCGAAACCATTACATTTGTCGCTACCAACATGGGGCACTAATTACCATTACATTTGTACGCTCAACGTGGAGCAAAGTAAATACCGTTTCACTTGTCATCCCAGCCAAAGCCAAACTGCTACAATTGTCGCCGACAACTTGGGGCTGAAAACCTAATAACATTTGTGGAAGGAGAAGGGTATATATTTCTGTGCCTGTATTTTGGGGGTTATTTGTCTTTATCAGTGTATATCATTATGGGGGATGAGAAAGAAAGACAGATGAGGTTACGTAGTGGTCATCAACTGGAGAATGATGATACGAGCAGTATGTCGAGTGATGGTAGTACCGGGGTAGCGGAGGTAAATCCTTGATACTGAAACAGGGAGTGTAGGCGGCCAACCAGAATTAAAAACTTTACTTCTCGAGTTCATGTATCAGAACAAAGTTAGTAGTGATGCTTTAAATGCAAAATTAGAACAGAATAATGCAAAATTAGAACAAAACAGTAGGGAAAATAAAGAAAGTACAGAAGCTTTAAATGCAAAATTAGAACAGAATAATGCAAAATTAGAACAGAATAATGCAAAATTAGAACAAAACAGTAGGGAAAATAGAGAGAGTAATGAAACTTTAAACGCCAGATTAGAACAAAACAGTAAGGAAAATAGAGAGAGTACTGAAACTTTAAATGCTAAATTAGAACAAAACAGTAGGGAAATGAGTGACAAATTCGAACTGATTAGAGGTGAGATCAGGGGGGTGATGGAAGAAAAGGCTAAAGAGATTATTGCAGATGTAGACAGAAAATTAGGAAAAGTACAGGAGGAGTTGGAAATTAGAATCAGTACACAGGCTGAAAATTTAAAAGAACTAGTGCAACTGGAAACACAGCAGGTCAAAAAGCAATTGGGGGGAGAAATTGACAAAATTCAGGTAGCTACTAAAGAGGTTAAGGAACAGCTGGGGGGTAGAATTGAGAAAGTCCACTCACAAGTAGTTGCAGAAGTAAATGATTTAAGAGAGAGTAATAGGGAAAGCATTAGCAAGATTGAGGAGAAACAAGCAAAGCTATATGATAAAGTAGAAGAATCAGAAGGAAACATTAAATTAACAGTAAACAGTATTGAGAGGAAGGCTGAGGAGAAAATCGCAGAATTAGAATTAAAATTAAAAGCTAGGATCAGGCAAGAAAATAGTCAGAATAGGCCAGTTTTTGTGAATAGCACACACAGGGAGGTAGAACTGGGTAAGTTCAGCAATCGACAGGGGTGCCCAATGGAGTTCATGAACACTATAGAAAATAAATTCGGGGAGAGGTTGGAAAATGGTAGTATTGAGTGGTGCCAGGTAGTTGAAATTTTAGAACAAGTGTTTGTGGGGGAAACGAGGAATTGGTTTGCTGTCTACAGAGACAAGTTTACTGATATCAATGATTTTAAAATGAAATTCTGTGAAAAGTTCTGGAATGAGGTTATTCAGTCGCAGCATCGTGAGGGAGTAGTGTGTGGTAAATATAACCCTAAAGGAAGCTCCACCATGACCGAATACTTTTTAGGGCAGGTATTAGTGTGTAAATATCTGGATGGCTTGAAGGAGGAAAGTGATGTGGTAAGGTTGCTACTTAGGCACTTTCCCTATAGGATCAAGGAGGCTGCTTGTATCCAGAATGTAAAGACTATATCACAAGTAGAAAATTTGTTAAGCACATTTGATGCACTAGGGAGAGGGGGTTATGAGGACAATTTCAATCGGAACCAGGGTAATAATAATAATAGGCCTAATGAAGCCAGGCATCAGGAAGTTCAAGGGAACGGTGGCGAAGGGGCCAATGCTCAAAATAGAAATAATAATAATCAGCTAAATCAGAACAGAGGAAATGGCTATGGTAATCAGTATCAAGGGAGGAACAATGATTACAGGGGAAATCAAGGGAGAAACAATGATTTCAGGGGAAATCAAGGGAGAAATTATAATGACAATAATTACAACCAGAATAGGGGTCAAGGAAGAGGACAGCCTAGGGGTAGTAATATACAGCCAAACAATGACAACACAACTCAGAACAACCAGACCAGTGCAGTAGTAACTAGTACTACGGCCAGCTGTAGCGGTTCTTTAAACGCGAACCAGGCTGCGAAGTAAGGTCAGAATCTCAGTCTGTAGCATGCCCTGTCCATACAATTATACAGGAACCCTATGACCTAAATGTAAGAAATGAATTATTACATGAACTAAATGATGAAGGTATTATTCAGGAAGTGGTTAGTAAGAGCCCCATAGTTAAATTTAACGTGTCCGAGGCGTACACAGATGTTTTAATTGATAGTGGTTGTATGAAGAGTTGCATAAGTAGTGCATTTTATGATAAAATGAAAGGAACTGGAGTAAATTTTGAGGAGATGCCAATTAAAAGCACTTTTGTTATCACAGCTGTTGGGAAGAGGTCTAAAGTAATTTCTAAGCAAGTTTTAGTAGACATTAAAATTAATAATCATGTAGAGAAGCAGATTTGCCTTGTAATTCCAAATTTAGTATTCAGTGTTATCTTGGGTTCAGAGTGGCTAAGTAGAGTGTCTGGTAACTTATGTTATGGTGTAGGGAGTTTGAAATTTAAATGGGGAGATTCTGAAGTAGAAGTAGCGTTCAATGACCATATTCAGAGGAGTAGTATTGTAGGTGTGATTTGTACTTTAAATGAGATATCGCCAGCCGTAGAGCGGGGTTCTCCATGTTTTGTGGGCAGTGTGATTACGAACGGAAGTCTAGAGGACTCGTTACGTGAGGCTGCATTTCAGGGTAATATAGAGGTGGAACAATGTGTTCGGCTCTATGATGTGTTATTGTGTAATAGGAGAGTTTTTGAGGATCGCATTGGTATGGCCAATTGCTATACACATTCATTGAACGTTATTGATAGGTCAGTATTCACAGGACATAGATATCCTGTACCTTTCGCTTATCAGAGTGCAGTTGAGGCACAAATTAATCAGGAGCTTGAAGATGGGATTATTGAGCACTCTAACAGTCCATATGTTAATTCTTTGATCATGGTACCCAAGACCGACGGCACTGTTCGTATTTGTTTAGACGCTCGTTTGGTTAACAGTAGAATTAGTTCAGATCAGCTGAAATCTATGTCAATAGAGGAATTAATGCAAACATTTGAGGGGAAGAAGTATTTCACTTGTGTAGATTTGAGTTCCAGTTTTTGGCAAGTGCCACTTATGTACGAAGATAGACCATTTACAGCTTTTAGTCATAAATATAACCTTTATCAATTTTGTAGAACACCTTATGGGTTAAAGAGTAGTTCAGCAGCTTTAATTAGGGCTTTAAACATCGCATTAGGGGATGACACAGGAGAGTTTGTAACCATTTACATAGATGATATGGTAATTAGTTCACGCAGTTTTGAGGAGCATCTATGTCATTTAAATATAGTTTTTCAGAAGTTAGATCAGGCAGGGTTCACTTTGAAGCTGTCTAAGTCGTCATTCTGTCAGTCAGAAGTGACATTTTTAGGTCATAGAGTGTCGAGTAGTGGTGTGACACCAGAGGAAAGTAGGGTTAGCATGTGTGGACAGTAGCAACAGGGCATCGTTACAGACACTGAGAAATAGGTAGGTAGAGCAACGTGAGGACGTTCATTTAAGGGAGCCACTTGCAAGGTTGGAAGCAGGTGACGCAGTAACATTTATAGTTTCCAAACGTATTGGGAAAACAGCATATGTGCTGGAGAATAGTGAGGGAAACAGATTATACGGAACGTATAATATACATAGTCTACGAAAATATGTGTCATAAAGTGAGTGTGTTTAGCTGGCGAACCAGCCTATCAAATGAGTAAGTGTGGTGTCTGGTGCGTGGAAGATCTGGTCTTAAGGCAGGCGTATCAGAAGTCACACAGGGGGGTAGTATGTAAGTAAATGAGAGTTTTTAAGGTACAGGGAAATATGACGGGATTGTCGGATGCTGTTGAGCACTAAATTGTCTCGATGCACCAAGGCCATTTTGGCAGCGCTGATGGGTTCCCATTTATCTCCAAGAGATGGGGGAGCGCTTGAATAGGGCTTGTTAGCTTAAGGCGTCCACGAGATAAAAGATGGGCCATCAGAATGCGAGACAGTCCTTCATGAAACTCATACATATCAGCACACGTGATTTCTGTTTACGGCCTCGCCATGTAAGATTTGTAAGTGTGTAATTTAAGATAATTTGTACAATGGTATTATTTGTGTGAGGAGAAATGGTCTGTGTTGAGAACTAGTATTAAGTAGAATATGGTTAACGGGAACTTAACAAGACAGGGCGATTACGGCACAGAAATATTTGGTGTTATATGTAATGCGCATTTACTGTTTTTTTTTCAGAAGTCAATATTAATTTAATCTACGTTAAAGAGAGATTAAGTATTATGGTCACGAGGCGCTGCCACAATAGTGTGATCGTGTGCTGAGTGATAAGTGGAATTAAATGTCACCATAAGGAGGGGACCTCCAGTGAAATTAGGAAGTTCTATGGTGATATAAATATATCAGAACACCTTCAATGCGTGTGATATGACATCATAAATACATAGTGCTCACACATTAATTATGTCTATTTCTCCAACATAGAGAAATTTGAGAGGCGGAAATACCCGTGGAACACTATTCCCTATGTAAAACATTGAACTGGTTGCAAAGTGCAATCCATTGTGACAACAAACTTTGACGCAAAGTGCGTGAAGAAAAAATATGAGTGTATATATCTGTAATTTAGGGTGATTTCATTTATGTAATATGTATTTTGGATGGGGTTTATTAACGTGTCTGGGATAATCGGATAATGGACCGTCGTCACGGTAAATCATCCGATGATCCGAGGCGAATATGTAACGTGTTTTTCGAGGAGTTTTATGCAACTGGCATAAGTCAGTAGGAAGCCATTCTATATTTATTTACGCGGCAAATTGTTCAGCCAAGAGAATTTTTCATGGTAATTTATTATTATTATTAATTTATTATAATTATTATTAAGGTATTTTCGGAGCATTTTATAAAAATTATTAGCATACAGATAGGTTTTCTATGTCTTAGAAAACGCTAACAAGCAAATTATTACGAACGACGATATCATAGAAAATTATCTGATTACGGAATTTTACGGAGTTTTGTCAGTTAGGGTATTTGAGAGACATGACTCACTGGGAATTCTAATACAAGCTGATTCCTGTCGAGAAGCATGACGCAATCCTGGGTCGCAAGGTCTAGAAGAGGCGAATTGTTGAAACGGAAAACGACTTCTCCCTCTCGCCCGCGGAGTGTAATGAACCGGAGGAGGGGAAGTGGCGGCGTGCTCAGCCAATCAGCGGAGACAGCGTAAGCTAGGAGACTGCTCCGGAGTGGGGGAGCCGACAGGTGAATATATCGTTCGACGCGCCGTGAAACGAGAACAATCTGTATAGTTCTTGAGGAGTATGGATGCGCGTGCGTGTCGCTCCGATGTTCAGTGGAGTTAGTGACTATCTGTGAAATACTTGAGGAGTATGGATGCGCGTGCGTGTCGCTCCGATGTTCAGTGGAGTTAGTGACTATCTGTGAAATACTTGAGGAGTATGGGTGCAAGTGCGTGTCGCTCCGATGTTCAGTGGAGTTCGGGACAATCTGTGTAGGACTTGCAGTGTACGGTCGCAAGTGCGTGACGCTCCGATGTTCAGTGGAGTTAGCGACGAACTTTTGTAAAACGTAACCAGTGCGGTTTTACGAGAGTTTGGGTCCGATGTACGGACCATAGAATTATATAATCTACCAGGATATCATCAAATTTCGACGGAGATGACGACGTCCAGGAGACTGTGGGAAGCACACAGCATCATCAAGAACGAGGGAAATGCATTGGCAATTTCCAGGGGTAAGCGCTAATGACGCAGAAATACGCAATCTCTCATTTTTCTTTGTTTTATATTTCATAATTCAGTAACTTCATAGCTTGGAAATAAGAGTAAAATCAATTTATCAGACTCCGTTTTCACGTAATTTTCTATCGGTAATATTCAAATCACAACGCTCCAATTTAAATGTTAAACTTATTATTATTAATTTTGCTATACTTGTTTTATATAATAAATTCATTTCTTTTACAATGCAATCTTTGCTTTCAGTAGGTAGCATTAGATATAGACCAATTCCTTCTCCTGATACAATTGTTTGTTGGGTTAATGATCAAATCATACCACGATCTGAGTGAATAGAGTCTTGAATGTGTTCTGCCAGAGCTAGACGTTGTTAAATACAAATTTAGATTTCAACATTGCATTGAGGTCTTGGCGCCCATTAAAACAACATAGCTTAGGCAAAGGTAAACAGTTACATTTCTCTCCCAACAGTGTGGGCTAGCGAAACCATTACATTTGTCGCTACCAACATGGGGCACTAATTACCATTACATTTGTACGCTCAACGTGGAGCAAAGTAAATACCGTTTCACTTGTCATCCCAGCCAAAGCCAAACTGCTACACTATATAAGTCGTGATCTAAACGTGGGATGGTGGGTGGGTTATGGTCAGCAGAGGAGTAAACATCTATTAAGTTACTTCAACATTTTCTGATTTATTTTTCATTTGAAAAGGTATTTTGGCTAATTTCAGTATTTTATAAAGTTCAACTGCGACTTGTTACTGTTACCACTGACCATATAACAGTATGACTCGAGACTGCTATATTATGAGTTCCAAACTTATGCTCCCCATGGAAGGTACCTGTATACTAAGCAGTAAATTCATTATGGATTTGGTGTTTGAGCCTACCAATCAAAAGGATTTCATTTAAAAAGTTTCTTTGAATGTGTTGGTGATCCTAGGAGTAATTCCTAGTTGCTATTCCACCTGTTGCCATTGAGAGAAAAGGGGAAATTTTGGCTCAACTCACCCATGCTAGACCAATTTTTATATCTATTAAATGCATGACAACGTACATTTTTCTTGTCAGGGACATCATTGCACCATCACCGACACTCCCCATGGTCTCAAAAGCAGCTGTGTACGGTATAGCAACTCTGGGCAGTGCTTCAACTAAAATACTTGTCTACCCATACTCCTAATTTCTAATTTGTTCCCCTAGGGCAAAAAAGAATTTTCCATTTTGAAGTACCTTTTGTATGGGCAGTCCACTTCTTTTTTAATTATGTGTTCCTTTCTTATTTAGGCACCTGATGGAGATGTATATTCTGCAATATGGAAGTCATGTTTACAAAAATCCGGGATTCCGGTCGCTCAACATACCGTACTCTGATTCAGTCCAGTGAGAGATTTACAAGTTGTTTGAAGCAATTCTTTCCAACGATGAGACATTCAACCCTCGACTGACCATATCGACAAAGTTGAGGGAGATCGCCTTACCAGTGGAAGCAGCCACACAATCTGCCCCAGCAACTCTTCAAGTTCGAAGTCCCCAAGGGGAAGGAGCGATCTAAGAAGCAGACCAAGTATAGCAAAGATGGAGCTACATAGACAAGTCCTTGCTGACACTGGGGCTTAGAAGTTGAAGTTGTGCTGCCTACGGCAGGCAGTTGCTAGAGGGAATGAATTGTCCCAACAATGCAACAAATATTTCCATTTTCATAAGAGGAATGATTTGATGGGAAAAATTAGTTTAATTTGTGAAGAAAAAGAAGTGTTGGTTTAGCCGTAAATTGTACAACCTACTTACGTTTTCTATTTGTAGCAATGCCATTTGCAATATTTATTTAGGGTAATTAGGTTTAGTGTTGGTTAGGCAACTTCACCTCTGGGTTGTACTTCATTGCTACCGCCTGCTGGTCACAAGTCCACATGAAGGAGGTCCTTTATAAATAAACTTGTTCACCTCGTGTTACAGTGACTAGTGTTCTCGGCTGTCGCCCCCAAATTCGATCAGAGTCGAACTGAAATGTTATTTCAGTGTTGTTGAAAATGTATAATAGAGCCAAGATGAACTCGCGTCTTTTCTCTTGGGATGTGTGAGTAGCCTACTCGTGAATTTCATGCTGTCTCATTTATATTTAAAATTATGAAACTTTTTCCTCTTCTAATAGTGTTTTTTTATTGTCTGTTGCATTAAGTGTCTGTAAAATGGTGATGGGATGGAACCAAGGTCTAAAAAGAGAAAAATTAACATTGAATTTTGAATAAATTTATATTAATTAAATTAACCAATGGTTTAAAAAATATGTTCATTTCAATTCTTTTTCTGGACACCCTATCTTATACCCTTATTACAAAATGTGGATAAACGAATGTATAGATTACCAGGTAAGAGCACAATTCAATACAAATAGCTGGCATTGAATATTACTGTAGTAAATATTTTCTGTCCATCTGTGAGCCAACATAGGGAAACCATTCCAAATGTTCAACCTTATTTTGAATCCATATCATTAAGGACATGTATATTTCTCTTGCATTCCAATATTACAGTATTCTATGGTGAGTATCCGCCCTACCCCAAGTTTTATAATATTAAAAGAATCTATTTTCAGTCAGTCAACACAGCAATGTGGCCAATTAAATTCTTTCCAGTTAGTGTGACAAATTAATCGGGCACATACTGTGTTTAGCGACTGAAAATTGATTCTTTCTTAGATTACAAAGGAGACACTCAACAATTTTTTTCTAAAACTTGGTCAGGTCTTAGCTGACTGAATAGAGAACGTCTCCCCTAGCTGTGAAAACTTCCTATTAAATTTTCATTAACAGAATGCTTTTCAGTCAGTCAACATCATTCTTTCCAATTAGTTTGGGAGAGGAGCAACAATTAATATTTTATCACCCAAACCTTAAAGAAATAGTTATTGTTGTTTTAAGGGGTGGAACTATGAGGTCATCTGCCCCTTTAAAGAATTATTTCAAGAATTAAGTTATTTATTACTTGACACATTTTTGTAGAAAAGAGTTTTTGTATATAAATTTTTAATCGCATCTGGTATGCTACCTTATTGAAATATATGGGGGAATTAAATAACTGAAGGGCTTGGGGCAACATAGTGATATCCCCCATTTTCTTAATTTTCAGCTAAAGCAAAATAACTTGCCAATAGCCTTGCACTACAATTATTTACATACATTGCTGTGTTTTACCACTAAGGGCTACAGTAATATGAACAAACTTGTTTGATTGGATTTTATGGAAATAATACATGTTAATTTTGTGGGTTATGTTGCCCCAAACAATTGGCTTGTTTGATAGTAGGGTATTCAATGATAATTGTTGTTTTAAAGGGTGGAACAGCGAGGTCATCTTCCGCACGTAACACGTAGGAGAGACAATTTTTATTTGTTTACAAATTTAGGTGGATGTTTAAATAAGAAATCAGCCTAATATTAATAAGACTAATAATTAGTGGACTAGCCTACAATAAAATTGAATTTCAAAAGAAGAGTTATTCTTATCGTCAGGATGTCAACCCCTTATTATTCCCGTTTTCAACAATTTTGGGTATTATTAGAAGGTAATGTCCTGGTATGTGCCTGGACCTAAAGATTGGACACCACTGAAAACCATTTACATGACGGCCGATGGTGAGATTTGAACTCACGTCTCCCGAGTCCGCAGATAGCTTGGCTCCACGGCCTAGCGCCGCGCATTAACAAGGGTGTCTACAGCTCTGTCGCTTAAAAGTTATTATTTTCTATGTATTTATCATAGATCATAGACCAATAAGTATGGTAGCTTCAAAGGAACTCTGTGCATTGCTCAAAGTTCCCGCGTCAGCTTGTAGCAAAGCGTTCAGGCGGGCTCACGCTTGCTAGCCTAGCAACAAGTCAGCAGCTACCTAGCAGGTTAGCAGATTGCTGAGCCCGCTGAACGCGCCCATTCCTTGCTAACAAGCGGGCGAGGGTTGCGACTTAACAGGTATAGGCGACTCGTAAAAGTAAGACAGTAGCACGCGCCGCGCATCGCGTAGTACGATCGCATTTTCGTCAGCCCTGAAAGCATTCTTTGTCCACCCCTAGTGGAATGTGAGACCGACCGCACTGAGAGCATTCCTTGCTAACAAGCGGGCGAGGGTTGCGACTTCAGGCATAGGCGACTCTTTAAAAGTAAGACAGTAGCACGCGCCGCGCATCGCGTAGTACGATCGCATTTTCGTCAGCCCTGAAAGCATTCTTTGTCCACCCCTAGTGGAATGTAAGACCGACCACACTGAGAACATTCCTTGCCAACAAGTGGGCGAGGGTTGCAACTTAACAGGTATAGGCGACTCTTAAAAGTAGCACACGCCGCGCCGCGGCACTTCTGATTAACGCGTTTTTTACATTTCCCTTACTGATACAAATTTATGAGGTTTAATTATTATTTTCCATTAGTACGTTTTCCCGCTTTTGACGTCCAAATTTTTCAGTCCCTTGAAAAACGTACTAACGAGGTTTCACTGTATTGTAAATATTATTCACCTGTATTCTCAAACATAGATGTTATAGCCTAAGTGTAATGGATCTGATGATGATCGCTTGACGATCGAAACTGGTCATCCTAGTATATTTATTAATCTCATGTAATTTATTTCAGGATTAGGGCACAACCCAGCTCTTTTTGGGTACATTCGCGTTGACCGACTGAAACGCACCAAACATTTGTTTAGGTTACAGAGCCTGCTTTCATTTATTTATTTTTATTTGGTTGCCAGCCATGGCCACTTATTAGTAGGCCACCACAGAGAATCTTATGTGTTCTGTGTCTTGAGATTCT
Source organism: Meconema thalassinum (assembly GCA_946902985.2). Classification (NCBI taxonomy): domain Eukaryota; kingdom Metazoa; phylum Arthropoda; class Insecta; order Orthoptera; family Tettigoniidae; genus Meconema; species Meconema thalassinum. Next base: position 395,884,853 of record OX336394.1, on the reverse strand, counting down.
TTGGTGGTGGTAAGCCACTGGGTGGACCAGGTGGCTTTGGCGGATGGCAATATGTGCTTTGACCCGGGCAAGGTTGCCATGGAGATGTATTAATAATAGCCAGGCAGAATGGGAGCTAGTGTGATTTAGATAAAAATGGGTTGTTGATTGAGTTGCTGCCATGCTGGATGGAAGCCTGTTTGGATGTTGAAAAATAAGTATTTATAGTTTAGATTGCATGAGAACATCTAGTAAGAAGACAGAAATAAATTTTTAATAAAACAAAAGAATAAAACAGTGGAGCAGATGAACATTAAGCTTATTGAGAGGTAGTTATTTTTTCTCTTATGAAACTTGTTGCTGATTGTACAAGAGATCCAAGCTTGATATTATGAATAAACTGTCTATTTTTGTGAAGACAGTGTCATCATCTTGCACAGTTTCCAGCCACTGGCCGGGTCTGTTTAGAACACAAGCCTCTCCAACGTCTTCTGTCTTCCCACCATCTCTCAGCCTCCACCCTTGTCCAGTCTTCTCCTCTCTTCTTCGCGCTTTCTTCCACCCCCTTCAGCCACCTGTCTCTCGGTCTTCTTCTCGATCTCTTTCCTTCCCACTTCATCTCGTGTACCCTCCTGGGTATCCTCTTCTCCTCCATTCGCTTTACATGTCCATACCATCAAAGTCTAGATTTCTCTATATCATCCTGTAATGGTTCTTCCTTCATTAATTCTCTGGTCCTCTCATTTCTTATTCTGTCCATCTTTGTAGCTCCAATACTGCTTCTCAAGAACCTCATCTCACTGGCCTTCTCCCTTCCTTTCATAACCCAGGTCTCCGAGGCATACGTCAGGATAGGGACATAGTACGTCCCATATATGATCTTTTTGCTGTTCTGAGGGACATCCTTGCTCCATAACATGCTTCTCACACTCCTCTGGAATGCTTCTGCCTGTCTCCCCCGCTCATTTATTTCTCTATCGTTTCTTCCATTATCTTGTATCAGGCTTCCCAGATAATTGAAACTCTCCACTTTCTTCAGCTGTTCCCCACCAATTGTTATTCCTGTTGTGGTTCTTTCCTTCTTCCTTGTTGTGATCACCATCTCACTCTTATTTATGCTAAATTTCATCCCATATCCTTGTATTATTCCTTCCCACACGTCCAACTGATCCTGTACCTCCTCCTCCTTGTATTGTGTCTTAGTGTGAGATTCATTTTTATCAAGTATATTGCCCCACTATCCTGAGGTGGCTAGTTCAGTATTATATATTAGAATGGTCGCCCAACAGTGGAGTGAATATTAGTATGAGAAAGAAGATAACCAACTATAAATATCAATAGCTTGGAGTATATTTATACTTCAATATCGCCCAACTGAGGGGCATGTTGCTGTTGTTGGACTTAGACCACCGCGACAGCTTTTATTATAGTTACAATGGTAGCCCAACGAGGGGCAAGATATATTATAATTACAAGGTTGTAAGCTTGCAACAGCATGTGCAACCGACTGGCGTACAAATACCAATGTGCTATGTGCCGATTATGCCATGAAATTTTATAAACCAATTTTGGATTTGAGAATTACAGTGTGGCAATTATGCCAGGAAGTATGGTAGTTTTGAAAGTGATGAACAAGTCAAACATTATCCATGTTTTCAACAACTAATCTTTAATCCCAGGTATGTAGAGAATGCCAAAGCGGCTATATAGCTAAGGTAATGGAGAATGTACTTACCGCTGATGCTCCAGCCGCACCGTTACGTCCCATGGCAGCAGGTAGGCTGAGCCGCCTAGGAGTCCCGCCTGTTGTTGGTCCTGGAGCCCTAGGTTGTGGGAGTAGAGACTGGAGGGCCCCAGACACACTAGCGACCACGACGGGAATTGGGGGAGCAGACCGGCTGGAGACTCTGCATGCAGCATGCCTGGGAGGTACTCCGTCGTCGAGGGCTGCCGCACCAGGGCTTTCTCTGAATAACAATAACTCATAAACCTTAAACGTCGGTTTACATTCAATGGATGGTTACAGATGGGAGGTGGGGGAGAAACACAGAGACAATCTCCACAGCATTTACACTATCAGTGCTTTCAACCTCCCAGTCTCATCAGGGAGATGTTGCACGTCCAGCAAAGTAAATTCCATTTGGTAATAAAAACAAAACGACTACAGATAGAGAAAAACTATTTGTTGCAAAACAAACTACAAATTATAAACTATCTTTCCACAAAGCTCCCAGTATTTTAGAGGCACTTGTCAAAGCGTGGCACAAGTTTTTGTATGCCTTCTTCATAGAACGTTGTCGTGTTGTCAACCATGTGGTAACATGTCCTTTGAGCTTGTCATCGTTGTTGAATTTTTCTACACCAAGGAACATTTACAGGTGCAAAATGAGATGGAAGCCGCTATGGGCGAGGCGATGGCTGTAGTCAAAATGGCTCCAGCCAAAGTACTGAAGAGTTGTCATGTCTTGTTTGCAGTGTGAAGTTTGGCATTGTCATGAATGAAAATCGCGACGGTTGCTCATATGAGAATTTACCCACCTTTGTATTTTCCCATAAAAAACTCTGTTCCCCACCTGTGGTTCGTTTCTCTTTGCCCTAGGAATACTACCGAGTATCTCCGACACCCATAACCCATATTGATATAAAAGGCCGACTGTTACTGGGACATTATATTTCGGCAACCTTAACCTAAAACAGGAGCATTTTCACCTGGACACAGCCTTACTTTTGGCAAACTTAACATTTGTATATTGCCCTGCTTAGTGAACCTAACCTACAAGGAACTGAATTCAAGTTAGCCTCATGGTTCATGAAATACATGGTGAAATCAATTTATAAGAAAAAAACACATTGGGGATACAAAATTGGTGTCATTTTTGTCTTGTATATCTGGACGTCGATATCCCGAAAATACGGCGAAGCACAAAATAAAATTTATGTAAAATTTACATGCATTTGACTTTACATCAAATGACCTTCTTGCCATTGACCAGTGGTCTTCGACCTTATTTTAATGAAGTGCCAAATTTTTGTTATGGAAGGGCTTGAGGGCCGTATTAATCTCGATATATACAGGGTCATTCATATAAAATAAGAACGCCAAGCGGCGGCTTTGTTCTCCGCCGTTGCGGTGACCTTCGCCGAGCAGGTGGCGCGCCACGGCCCCCTGCTGTATTATTGAAAGTGCGCGCATAGTACATAAGAGGGCTGGTATTTTTTTTCTTCTTTTTTTTTTCAAGTTCCGATGGACTGTATAAAAATAACAGATTGACATTACCAAACTTGACCTTGCAATAAGCGTGCAGGTGTTCAGTCGCCAGTCTAAACCTCAAGTGCTAACATGGTGAGACAGTTATCATTGCAACATCGTATTTTTTTATGTAAAACGTATTTTAAGTACGAGTCGGCTCGGCGGGTATGTGAAGCATTTGTTCAGCAATTTCCTGATGAAGTGCCACCTTCACTAGCACAGATTCACGTAATTGCAAATAAGTTTGACACTACTGGCTCGGTGCTCAATAAAAAACATACGCGCACAAGAACAGTTTTAACAGAGGATAAGTTAGATGACATTGGCGAGAATCTTGAACGGTCTCCGAATAAATCACTCACAAAATTAGCACAACAAGTAGGGGTTTCGGTTTCATCTGCATACAGAGCTACAAAGCTGTTACATAACAAACCGTACAAGTTTACACGGGCCCAGTGTTTAAAACCTGCTGATCCAGCCACAAGAGTGAGATATTGTGAGTGGTATCTTGCATCATTGAATGATCGTTTATTTGACCCACAGCTTGTGTTCTTTTCGGATGAGGCCTGGTTTCACCTTAGTGGGCGTGTGAACAGTCATAACTCTCGCTATTGGTGAGCAGAAAACCCTAATGGTGTTTATGACGTCCCTCATTATGATAGGAAGATCGGGGTTTGGTGTGCTGTTCGTGCCGGAAGAATAATAGGGCCAATTTTTTTCGAGACGACAGTAAATGCAGAGAGGTACCAAGATAACATTTTGAAGCCGTTCTTCAATCAGTTAACGGAAGAAGAAAAATCGCGAGGGTGGTTTCAACAAGATTCAGCCCCTGCTCATACAGCAGAAGATTCCCTTCTTACAATCTCGGAAGTGTTTGCAGACAGAGTGATCAGTGTTGGTCTATTTCCCCCTCGTTCTCCAGATCTAACAGTGTGTGATTTTTACTTGTGGGGTAAACTGAAAGAACAAGTGTATCGAACAAATCCTCACACATTGGAGGAACTGAAAGAAAACATTACGCTGGCAATCAGGAACATTACAGTGGCAGAACTCGCTCGCGTCAGCCAGAATGTGGTTACCAGATACAATGCTTGTATAACCCAGGAAGGACGACACTTCCAACATCTTTTATAAGGTAAGACTCAACGACTTGTTCGTTTTTTAATGATGAATTTTTGTTTTTCCGTAAATTTTAGTTATTTTTATGATTATTAGTTTTTTTTGTTTCATTAATTTTCGGTCCTTCCACCTCTAAATTTTAAATTTAATTCCAAATTTGTATACTTCAATCTGTGTTAAGAGGTGCAGATGACCACGTAGTTCCTCCCCTTAAAACAACAATAACTAATTAACTGAAGTAAGATTTCAGCATTGTACACACGCTAGCAAGGCCGCTGCATCTGTAGCGTATCTGGATTGTACACACGCTTAAAGCAGGGGGCCGTGGCGCGTCACGAGCTCGGTGAAGGTCACCGCAACAGCGGAGAACAAAGCAGCCGCTTGGCGTTCTTATTTTATATGAATGACCCTGTATATACTGTCTATATATTGTCTTTCTACTTGGAAGAAAAAAAAAAACATTTTTTTAAAATTAGTTATTTAGTTTTAAAATTACAGTGAAATCAATATTAGAATGTTACAAAACACAAAATTAAATTAAAAATATCAAAATGGTAATTTTTTTCAGTTCAATGAGAAATCTGGCCCTCTTTCTCTTTCGCTAATCAGTCAACATTGACTGTTATATTGGTTGAAGCAATTCGAAGAGAGATCTCTAAATGATTGTCAGAAACCAAATTCAATTTTGACTTTGCATTCTTCATTTTGGAAAATAGCTGCTCACAGATGTAACTGCTGCCAAAAAGGGATGCTGTCGAAATAGCATGAGATCTGATTGCTGGAAATTGATCTTTTTCAACATACAATGAGTAAAACACCAAAAGTTCAAAATTTTTAAATTTCTCCTGTAAATCACTATTACACTGAAACTCAATAAGTTCCATTTTTAGCCTATTTTCAATTTTGAAAAATTAGGCTTATGAGATCACCTTTTGTCCGTGTGTGTGTGTGTGCGTGTGTGTGTGTGAGTATAATAAAATCTAAATGGCTGGTGCGATTTCAATGAAACTCTGTAAGTTCATAGAACTATTCCGGGCGACCCCGACCGTGCCCTTGGAATTTTGTTACGTCTCACCAATCCAACATGGCGGCTGTGCGAAATATTTCACCAGCATTCAATATCTCCGAAACTATTCCCGATATCACCCTGGATTTTTTTACGGTGATGAAGGGAATTACTAGAAGTTCACATATGTGACTTTTGAAAAACGGGTAACTACAAAACCAACATGGCGGCCACGCGTATTTGCGACTTTTAAATAGACGTTTCTCCCGATTTAACCAACCAAACACAAAACTTGGTACAGTATATGTTTATACACATTATAATGCACCGACATCTAACTTCGTTCAATTGTCTACATAACCACAAGATGGCGGATGTGCAAAATATTTCACCGACATTCTATATCTTTGAAACTATTAGCGGTATCACCCTGAAATTTTGTACGGAGATAAAGGGTGCTACTGGAAGTTTATCTATAAAATTTTCAAAGACCGGTTAACTACAAAACGAACATGGCGGCCAAGCGAATTTGAAAATTTTAAATAGACCTTCCTCGCGATGTAATGTTCCAAACGCAATAAAATCTGGTACAGGAAATGCTTATACACATTGTAATGCACTGGTATCTAATTTAGTTCAATTGTTTACATAACCTCAAGATGGCGGCTGTGCGAATTTTAAAATTAAGTTTTTATTTCTTGTGTCGTAATCATGCGATCGAAGTGAAAGTTTGAATAATGAACCTACGCAATAATTTTCCTTTAATGGTACATGACTCTATGGCCTATACATATAACAATCCAACATGGCGACCATCCAAAATATTTAGATGGATCTCAATATCTACGAATCTATTACAGCAATCAAACTGAATGTTTTAATATTCATAGGGGCTATGCACATAAGTTCACCTATAGGTCTTTCAATAACCTGGTGATCACAAATCCAACATGGCGGCGACGCGAAGTATAAATATTCACATGCTCGTTTCTCGCAAATTAACCATCCGAGTGCAGTAACTGTTGGTACAGTAAATCCTTATGTTAAGCTACTGGCATCTGCCGTTTTCAATTGTTTCCATAACCACAAGATGGCAGATGTGCAAAATTTTAAAATCTCTTTTTTATTTCTTGTGTCCTAATCATGCGATTGAAGTTTGAATACTACACGTACACAATAATCTTCATGTAACAGTACATAACTCTAAGACCTACATATATAAAAATTCAACATGGCGACCATGCGCAATATTTAGTCGGTTCTCTATATCTAAGAATCTATTGCAGCAATCAAACTGAAATTTTGTATGTTGATAGAGGCAATTACCATAAGTAGAATATATGAAAATAGGCTGTATAGTTCTTCACGGAACTACTTGTTATATTCATAATGTCGATTATTCAGGTCCGTATTGACGTAACTATAACTTTGAAAGAATGATGGATTTTCCGCCTTCAATACTGTTTATTACTATTACTTACAGGGACTAGTTTCGGGGGTAAATACTCCCCCTTCCTCAGCCTGTCCAACAAAAACTACACAATGGAAAAACTTTCCATGTACAAGTTCATACAAAATACATCATTTTTTTAATTTAACTTGAAATCTTCAAAACTGTTGCTGAAATCATGTATTTTGTATGAACTTGTACATGGAAAGTTTTTCCATTGTGTAGTTTTTGTTGGACAGGCTGAGGAAGGGGGAGTATTTACCCCCGAAACTAGTCCCTGTAAGTAATAGTAATAAACAGTATTGAAGGCGGAAAATCCATCATTCTTTCAAAGTTACTACTTGTTATGTTTCCAGGATAGTCTTCCACATTCAAACCAAATTAAGCACAAAATAGCTTCATCATTTTTTTAATTTAACTTGAAATCTTCAAAACTGTTGCTGAAATCAGATCATAGAACAGAGAGTACTTCACTGTGTTTTCCTTTGTTTTGAACTTCACATTGCGACAGTGTTGGAAAGTGTGTAAGTCGCCCTTTAGTAGTTGGCTCCCCACAAACAAAGTTTTTTTCTCAAATGCCTCAAATTGATCAAAAAGGTTATGAATCATGATGTTCTTACCATGCAGTCGAATATTCAAATCGTTGAGATGCATTGAAATATCTGTAAGGTACCCAAAATTGGCCATCAAATTGGGGTCGTTGAACTGGTGAACTGTCTTTCCTTTACTTTCTATGAATGAACAGATTTCTTCTTTCAGTTCAAAAATCCCTTCTAAGAAACTTTCCCCGACTGAGCCAGCGAACTCCTGTGTAATATACTACATCACCATACTCTGCATCCATCTGACTAAGGAAAGTCTGAAATTTCCTATGGTTTAATCCTTGTGATCTGATGAAATTCACTATTTTAGTCACATTTTTGATCACATCCTTTAAACAGACACATTTGTGGCTATCGAAATACCATCAAATATGAATTATTGAAACTAAATTGTTTTGCGGGCCACTGAAATATACGCGGTGGGCCGCAAGAGGCCCGCGGGTTGAAGATCACTGCTATTGAACAGCCTCCACCAAGCCCGCATTTTGTTCACCATGCCGTCTTCAGTTGTCTAGGGGAATGCGAAGAAATCGCGTCGGTAACCGTTTCGACACGTGACATTAGTATATATATTATCATGCAACACAAAATTGCCTCTTCTGATTTTGAGATCTCCTGGAGGAGACTTTCAATCTTGAACTTGGACAAATCAAACAGGGTATATCCCCGGCTCGTAAACAATTGTTGTTGGGTAATATAGCTGTAAGATTTGTTTGAAATTTGTCATGCCTCGGGTTTCGGAGAGGAATGCCATTTTGTGTGTTGTTTGTTTGGAGGCCTCATGCGTTATAACGTTGTATTGTTTAGTGAGCAGCTATGTACCTGATTTGCAGGTTAAGACTTTTGATTTAGCAGGTAAGATATGTAGTTGGCTGGGATGATTTTCTGTTTTGATTTTGATGTATTATGAGATTTCTCGCGTTTTTGTGGTAATGGTGCGGCTACCCTGTTTTGTGCATTGTTGCATGCAGCGTTGTATTTATTGGGTCATTGTTAGTTGGAACGGCATCCTTCCCCCGGTCTCGAGGCGTTGCAAAGCTTGAACCTTTTGGTCATCTTAAATTTAAATTACTTTTTGGGGGGAATATTTTATTCTGTATTATTATCGTGGGATTTTATGGGGCTTCTCCCTATATTTTTCCTTTGTGACCATCGTTCTCAGGTTGGGATTGATGGAGGACGGTCGCATGTGGTGGCGCTCCTAGTTCAGTGGGTATGTTTATTTATCTGTCCTTATCTTTCAAAAATATTCACTAATTGGTCTCCAATGAATTTTCGTGTTATTAGCCTACTTTTCACATTTTGCAAAAATAAGGAAAAAGTAGACATGAGATCGGGCAAATGTGTGTCTGTCTGTCTGTCCTTCTGTCTGGCTGTGTGTGTGTCCCCCCATATCAACTCCTAAACAGCTACAGCAATTGGAACAAAATTTGGTAGGAGTAAAGATCTATACCTGAATATCTCACGGCCATATTTGAAAATCATGACAGTGCTACCAACTGCTGAAAAATCACAATTGAAATTTGAGCTCCATGTGGGATATCTTGGAAGGTATGAATGGGAGCTATTTCAAAATTGGCAGACTTATAGATAATAATATTGCAGTTTAATTTCCAGGAGGCCATACATGGCAGTGTTGCTAAAATGATTATAAGCTTGCTGATAGGTCCAAATTTTAAATGCATATAACTTCTACACTATCAATTGGATTTCAACCAAATTTCGTATGTGCTATGTGTACATAAACAGATATGACTGAGCGTATTCTTAAGAGCCACCAGGGCTGCCAACTGTTAATAAATGCTCTCAATTTTTTTCATCCAAATACCCAGAAAGTACGCAGGCCGACAGCTTTAAACTATGCACACGTATAGTACCTGACATTCTATATTAATCTGGAGTACCTTAAGTACGTCAGTGCTACCAACATGATCTAAGCCTGCTGAGAGGTCCAACTTTAAATACATGTAACTTCTATGCTATCATTTGGATTTCAACCAAATTTCGTGTGTGCTATGTGTACCATAACAGATATGACTATGCCGATTCTTAAGAGTAACCAGGGCTGCCAACTGTTAATAAATACTGTCTCTATTTTTGTTACCCTAATATCAATATATCAGAAAGTATGCAAGGCAATAGCTCTAAACTTTGCACACGTAGTAGGGTCTACCTGGCATTCTAGATTAATTTGGAGTAACTAATATAGGCCTACGCCAGTACTGCCAACATGATTCTAAGCTGATAGGTCCAATTTTAAAATGCATGTACCTTTTATACTAACTAATGGATTTCATTCAAAATTGACACAACAATAGATCATATTATTTCAGATTATTTCTGACTAATACATGTTGTCATTGTTGCCAACATGATTTTACGCGCGCTGTTAGATCCAATGTTTAACTGCATGTAACGTCCATGCTATGCATTGGACTTCAACCAAATTTTGTATTCTGTACTTTAAGAGATGTAACTAAGAATATATTCAGTCACCAGGGCTGCCAACTTTAGTTCTCTACTAGGCTACATTATGCCAGGTATACATTATTTCGAAGTAATTAGATATTTCGATATTACCAACTTAATTTTGTCATTATTCTAGATAGATCCATATACACTGACCGGCAAAAAAAGTGGAACACTTCAATTTTTTATGTAATTTCTTAATTTATTCCACTAAAATGTATCGGTTTTCCAATATTTGCATTATTCATGTAAATTTAGATGGTTGGCAACAGAAAATACCGAATCATGTTTTACAACACGCTTTAACTCACAAATTTCGTTACATTTTGCAAATCTTACAATTTTTTATTTTTTAGTAATGCTCTTTTGGGCTGGTGTTTATCAAACGTATTGCCAAACAAAACAGTATTAATGTTTGCACTGCACTGCAAGAGAACACTGGTCACTAAAAACGGGTGTTTCCACTATTAGCGTCTATGACAGCCTGTAAACGCTCAGGCATACTGTTCACAACTCGTCGAATGGCATCTGCCGGGATGCGATCCCATTCCTCCAGCAGCGATGTTCTCAGTTGTGCCAAAGTGGTGTGGTCATGCTGTCTGACGTTCCTTCTAAGCGTATCCCATACATGTTCAATGGGGTTCAAGTCAGGACTACGAGCTGGCCAGTCCAGGGTTTGAATCTCCACTTCCTGCAGATATTGTACAACACAGCGAGCAGTATGAGGGCGGGCATTATCCTGCATCAGCATGAAATTCTGACCAATGAAAGGCGCAAAGGGCATCACATGGTTCATCAGGATCTCTTCGATGTACCTTTGGGAATTGAGCGTCCCGTGATCGAGGCACACCAACTCAGTGCGGGCCATAACGTTGATGCCACCCCACACCATAACCGAGCCACCTCCAAATGGAGTCCTGGAGGAGAAAGCAACAGGGCTGTACCTCTCCCAGCGCCTTCTCCACACTCTTTCTCTTCCATCAGGAGATCTAAGGTTAAAGCGACTCTCGTCAGTGAAGAGAACAGAGGCCCACTGTTCGTGGGTCCATCCCAGATGCTGCCTTGCGAAGCGAAGACGCGCCTCTCTGTGATGCCGTTCGTGTGCAGGTCCACGTGCAGGTATCCTGGACGAAAGATGAGCTTCTTCAAACCTTCTTCTTACTGTTCGCTCACTCACTCTCACATTTCTGACATTTTCCAGTTGATTTCGTGCCTGAACTGCTGTGGTATGCCAATCACTCAGAACTTGGAGGGTGAGAAATCTGTCATCCCTGGCACTTGTGCTTCTTCTACGGCCTGACCCTCGTCTCCTGTCGTATGTTCGGAGCTCTCTGTAACGTTGCACTGCACGATGTACGCTACCGAGAGATGATCCAATGACCTCAGCAACATAACGGAAGCTGCGGCCATCCTCCACCAATGCAACTCCCTGTGCAGCTTCTTCACGGCTAAGAGGCATGTTTTAGTGTGAACTGCAAATGGATAACTTGCTAACATGTGTGACAATGGTTCACACGTGTTCAACAAGTGCCAGTTGTTATCCCTAGAACAACAATAAGCGAGCGGCAACACTCATAAACCTTAAACGCTTCCAGTCCGCTTCCCGCCATAAAACCATTAAGATAGGCTCATCGAGGATTGGGGGTAATTGGTGGTAATAAACCACCCTAAGAAATGTCATATTATCAATTTCTATTCACGGATGTTTCAGATGTTTGTTCTAATGCATGAAAAGCTTTTAAAATGTGATTAAATCTTTTTCAAGGCTAGATTTATACTATTTATCAGGGGCGGCTCCTGAGGTGGTGACCGTGTGCCATGGCACCACCAGTGTAATGAAGAGAGAATATGTGACTTTTCCCTCTCAAGAACAGTTTATATTACATTTACATTTTGAGGAAATTGTATGCATATTCTGCATTTATTTGAACGAGCGCGCAAACTGACATGCGTTCAGGTGGCGCTTTATTGAATTACTGAGCCAGAGCCAACCGGCACTACCTACGAACATCAGACTGCATCAGACACTGTACTGCAATAAGGACTAGTTTGGCTTGAGTTTGTTTGTGTTGTGTTGAGACGCATATTACTCTGAGGTAGAGCCAACGGCCTCGTGACGCGGAGCTTCAATTCTATCCAGGAGATAGCAGCACGTCACAGGTACAAGCACACATTACATACACGTTATAACTGCTGAACTGCTTTATCTTTCAACCACTAGAGTACAGCATATGGCAGCACACCTCCAGTGGTACCAGCTTGACGATATATCACTGTGTCTTGACTATTAAATAAATTCAAACCACAAAATAGTTTTAGTTCTTTATTGTTTGACATTGTTTGACAACTTTTTTTAGGCTCATATTGATGACGGGGATTATTTGTTCTCTCTTTGTAATGTAAAAATTCGGAATTTTTCAACGAGTTTCACTGTGTTTCGTTAATTCAATTTGGCGGCACAGTTTCACGTCCCAAGCGTAAACACAAATTCTCAAGTTTGACTGCAAATGTGTATGAATAGTGTCCGTCGTTAAATAGCTTTTGTGTTCATTTATATTAGATGCAGGGGATATCCTTTCCAATCAATCCGTATGTACGATAAGTAAGGTTGTCTTAGAGATAGGTCATCGTGTTCATTTCATCTCACCTATTTATTTTGAGACAGCAACTGAAATTGCGACAAAGAGGCTGTGGTCACGTGTGTGTTAGCAATAGCCATGCTTATTTATTCCTATATAGACATGTTACTTAAACTTGCATAGCATCATGGGGCATTGACCATATAAACACCGTTTTAATCTAATAAGTGTGCTTTTTGAATCGATACATGCAAGCTAGGTTCCTTAATAAAATTTGATTTGTTTCATGTTTGAAGATCGCATAGCTCGAGCGCAACGTACGATGCCGTAGGAATCTCAATGAGCTCTGTGTCACCTTTCGGAAGTGTAACAATGAATAAAATAAGCGAGTTGTTACAATCTCCATTTAGCAATAGGACCGCTCTTATTAATTCAAATGAAGGTGTCGATCGAGGTTTTGGAACAAATATTTTTGATGAGTAGGCCTAGCATATGTTGTTTTCTTCAAATTATTTTTCTGAGAGGTTTGTTCAATTATAATTCTTAAAAGTGGTTTTTATTTAAAATGCATATGGATCAAAATATGTGTATGATATAATATCGTATGGCCTCGGTGCCAGGTGCAAGCTTTGTTGTTTGACACCCAAAGGGCAGCTTGCTTGTCGAATTTTTGTTGTTCCTTGGAGGGCCATGAAAGTCAAGGAGGTTAGATATCTAAGCTCCTTGACACTTTAGCGCTTTCTAATAGAGAAAGGAGAAACTTTTGTTTTGGCGAAAAATCCCGAGATTAAAATATTTGTAGTAGTTACGCAATTTCTCAATTCACTTCAGCTGACACTTCAATTAAAAACGTCTTCTACAATAGCACAGTTAAATAATGTTAAACATATAACTTATTGCATAAAATATGCACTATCCGTACCTGCAACTTTGAATGATTTTATTGCAAATTTTGAATATGCTGGCACCACCAAGTGAAAATTCACCAGCCGCCACTGCTTTTTATATTACTTTTTTTAACGGTTCCACTTTTTTTGCCGATCAGTGTAGATTAATCATTGACATGAATCTTAAATTTTAAGAAAAGTAGGCTCTTTAGTTCGTCACGGAACTTCTTGTTTTTTTATTTTTAGTATCTTGTACACTTATGTAGAATCTAACTTGGTTTTCTTTGCTCACATATCCTAATGCAGCGTGGC